>OX452993.1:35000-4835000 GCA_949699065.1 Metalampra italica
AAAACTTAGAATTTTTGGACCACGCCCTCTGGAGATATTTACATAAAACCAAAAACCACGTTGCCACGAGGTACCAGAAGGAGCATACTTTTGAAAAATTTTTTGATGCCAAACTGAAGAGACCTATTGATAAAGAGACCCAAAATTTCAATTTTGAATTTTGGAAAAAATTTGGATTTTATATGACAATCTGAAGAAGCACAACTTTGGACAACAATAACAAGACAACCAAACAAGACGCGTGGGTTCTGCAACTGCAGGTCGCTGCGCGCTCGCTGCGGGACTGCGCTTCTAAAAAATCAAGATTTTTAGATAAGTAGTTTATAAATTATATTTAATTTTCGAAAATTTTGGAAAAATCAAAAAATTTCACATATACAGAATCAAAAGTCAAAACCTTTTTAAGTCATTATATAGCCATAGATTTTACCTACCTAAATTATATTTTTCCAAAATTTTTTGACAATTGGTTCAAAAGATACAGATTTTTAAGTGTTTTTTCCTCATAAATTCAAAAGTAATAGAAAATAAATTATTTTTACACTTGCAATAGGTTCTCAGACCTATATTGGCTCGGGCGAACCCAAAACCGCAAGGCTCGGGCTTAACCAGGGCCAATTTTGACTTTTTGGGCCCTCTTGGGCCCTCATTTCACTTTTAGGTCCATTTTTTAAAATTTGTATAACCGTGTTGTTTCTAGCCGTAGAGAGTTGCGGTTTTCGGCCGTAACACTAGTTTTTATTGTATTTTTGGTTTTTTCAAAAATTTTTGAAATTGGACAAGTTCAAAAATTTTTCGCTGAAACCAGTCTCAGAGTGTAGCCACAGTAAAGCTGACGTCAACAGTTCTTTTCGCGCCCCGATCCGACCTCGGGGAGCTGAGATATTAACGTTTTAAGACGAACTTTGACAGTTGGGCGGCCATATTGGAAAACTTTGACCGCCCATAACTCGGGAACCACACAACACCCGAGACTGGGGTTTTTACTAGTGTTTAAGGACGGCACCCGAGAATCGGGTCGGGACACTAAGTCGCAAAAATAGTCTCAAAAAGTTTTTGAAAATTTTCGAAATTTTCGAGTCTGGTTTTTTGCTCTGTCCGGTGGAGCAGGTCAAGCGGACCACAGGAGAGAAAACCCCGTCCTCCTGCGGCACCTGGAAGTCGAGATATCGCCCGTCAAACATCAAGTTTGACAGTTCGGTCGCCATTTTGGAAATTTTAAATTTAAGATATCTCGGCAACCGGAGGTCGTAGGGGGTCGCGGTTTCTTCCAACATCAACGGCACGACCCTGGGTTTCTTAAAAACCCAGTTTGGAACATTTCGGGGGCCCCAAAAAGTGGGACCCCATTTTTGGACCCACCGGATAGAGCTCATCACCAGAAATCAAACGAGTCCAACCGCGAGGCTCTAGGACCACCGGGAGCGGAGTTATACGCAAGGGCCCCGTTGGGACCTTTTGGGCCCCAAATTTTCAAACTGCAATAACTCCTGAACCCCGGCAGCTAGAGCCCCGAGCTTGGGCTCGTTTGAAAGGGCTCACAAAGGCCTTTCTATTGAGCGTATAAAAAGAGTTAAAACTACCCTCATTTTGTAAAAGCTTGATAACTTTTTGTGTTTTTGATATTTTTAAGTAGTTTTAAGCTTATTGGACTTAGAAAGTTATTCTAAAACTGTCCTAACTTTTTGAATATTTTCCTTGAATTGATAGTCAATATTTTGGCTATCATTAGTAGAATAAGTTACAATTAAGACTGTCACTGGTTGACAAAAATAGTTTATACTCACCTGTTGATTGTAGACACCGGAACGAAGTAGTTGGCCTCTAACTCGTCGAACCCGTAGACACGTAGACTCGGCGAACCGTAACCGCACCTGAAAATAAAAATAAAAAATTATAAGAAAATAAAAATCTAAACTACTGGATCCCTCCGGGACATTACCTTGACATTGACGCGAAGCAAAACCGGGTACTCGAGCAGCAGGTGGACAAACCTTATCTGGAATAAGGATAGTTATTATTTACATTTAACCCTAATTCTAATTATACACACTTACACTTATACAAATTAATATTATACAAATTAACTTTGACGCAAACCTCTGACAACCGCAAATATGTTTCGGACACCGGCAAAAACAAAAAGGGAAGACGCAAACAAAACGGTGACCATTGAGTCCAATGTAAGACGTAGCATCGACGAATGGGAAGGACTACTGACACCCTCTGAGCTAGCAGAGGTAGTACCGGAGGCAGTAATAGCGGCCTCTGGGTCAGCTGGAGCGGTCTCGGAGACAGTGGAAGCGACTTCTGGGTCGGCAGGAGCAGTCTCCGAGACGGCGGTAGCAGTCGCGGAGACAGCAGAAGCAGCCATAGGAGAGGAGGGAGCGATCCCTCACATAGTGATAAAAACTTCTGAGCCCGCAGAATCAGCCGGAACAGCACCTTCCGTTCCACCGCCAAAACCGAGGCCGAGAAAGTCACTGGACCTGACAAAGACCCCACTAAAGTCGATACGACCCAAATATGCAAACAGGACAGCAGAAGCGAAAGCCTGGCATAATAAAGGGAAGAATAGTATAAATAGCGGCAGGAATATCAAAAGAGAGATAATGGCCGACGTACATGCAGCGATAGAACGCCTTTATGAACTAGTAAAGGAAGCAGAGGCCGAAAACGCCCAACCGAAGAAGTCCGGAAGCAAGGAAAAAGGAGTGCTAGAAGTAAGAAACCCTGGGATTTCTCCCGCACACACCTCTTCCAACACCAAGAGAGAAGAAAGTGAGTTCCTAAAAAGCTTAAAGGAACACGGCAAGCTAGTCAAGGAAAGCCGACAAGAAATGGAAAGGCATACAGCGGCCATAAAGGAAAATACCAAAAAGGTAGAGGAACTCCAGGAGGCACTCATAAGGGATCAGGAGAAAAGGGAGAAAAGCACCTATGCAGAAATAGCCGGCCAGCCACCTGGAAAGCAGGCTCAGACCTCAGCGACAATGCATTCCGTGGTGGTAACGTCAAAGGATGAAAACGAAACCGGTGATCAAGTTTTCAACCACATACGGAAAGCAGTTAATGCAAAAGAGGAAGGAGTTAAGATAGACAGGATAAGAAAGGCAAGAGATAGAAAGGTAATAATAGGATGCAGGACACAGAAAGAGATAGAGAAAGTAAGAGATAGAATAAGGGAGGCAGGAGGACAACTGAGCGTAGAGGAAATACAAAACAAGGACCCGCTAATAATCCTTTATGGCGTTCTCCAGAGCAACTCAGACGAGGACATACTGAGGGCCATCAGGACACAAAACGCACATCTGCTGAGGGACGTCAGAGGAGAGGATGACCGGATGGAGGTAAAATTCCGGAGGAGAGCCAGGAACTCCCTGACGGCCCACGTAGTGGTTAAAGTGTCGCCACTCATCTGGAACCGACTGACAGAGGCGGAGGCAGTGCATATAGACGTCCAGAGGGTAAAAGTCGCAGACCAGTCTCCACTTATACAGTGTTCGCGCTGTCTAGGTTACGGACATGGTAAACGATTCTGCAAAGAGACTCTGGACGTCTGTAGTCACTGTGGAGGCCCGCATCTAAAACATGAATGCCCGGACTGGCTCGCCGGGGCGACTCCCAGCTGCCGGAACTGCGAAAAGGCGAAAATGGACGTATCAAACCATAACGCCTTCAGCGGGGAATGCCCGGTGAGGAAGAAATGGGAGGCCTTAGCACGATCCACCGTGGCATACTGCTAAGGGCAACTCCGGCGAAAACCCCCCAACCACGAGACCCTACCTGATAGCACAAACAAACCTACAAAGAAAAAAGCTCGCCACCGATGAATTAATGTTGACTGCAAGCAACAGGAGGATGGCCTTTGCACTGCTCCAGGAGCCGTATGTAGGTGGAGGGAAAAGTATGAAGAACTACAATGGGGCGAGAATTTACCAAAGCACTGATCAAGGAGAGGATACAGTCAAAGCAGCGATAGCCGTATTCGACGCTGATCTGGATGTCACGCTATGCCCAAAACTCACCACTAATAATGTAGTAGTGGTGAGAATACGTACCAGTGCTTGGGAAATCTTCGCCATATCCTTCTACTTTGAACCACTAAAACCCATAGAGCCGTACCTGGAGCAGATCAAATCCATTGAAAAGGAGCTTGGCACAAGCATGTTAATAATTGGTGGCGATGCTAACGCCAAAAACACCTGGTGGGGAAGCAACAAAGTCGATCACAAAGGCGAAGAAATGGCCGGAGCCTTAGAAGAAATGGGCCTGCAGGTACTCAATGAAGGGGACACCCCCACCTTTGACACTATACGTGGAACAACGCGATACACCAGCAACGTCGACGTGACGGCTTGCAGCGAAGACATGCTTAGCCTGGTGGAGGACTGGAAGGTAGAGGACGACCTGATGAGCTCGGACCACAACGGCATAACTTTCAAAATCAAACTAACTAAATCCAAAGGAACTAAAATAGAACGCACAACCAGAATTTACAACACAAAAAAAGCTAATTGGACTCAATTTCATGAGAAACTGGACCAATTAAAATTAGAAAACAAAATCAATAAAAAAGAAATAGACCAAATTAACAACAAAGAACGATTAGAAAAGATAGTAGAGAAATATATTGAGATTATAACACAGTCATGCGACGAAACAATACCAAAAAAGAAAATAGTCCAAAAACTTACCCTGCCGTGGTGGTCCGAGAAACTCGCCGAAATGAAGAAGGCAGTCTCCACCAGGAGGCGGAGGATTAGATGCGCTGCCCCCGCCCGAAGAACCAGAGTTGTAGAAGAGTACCTGCAGGCCAAAGAAGAATATGAAGCGGAAGCCAAAAATGCCCAGATCGACAGTTGGAAAAACTTCTGTGCCAAACAGGACAGGGAGGGTCTCTGGGAGGGGATCTACCGAGTAATCGGTCGAACATCCAAAAGACAGGAAGACCAACCTCTAGTTAAAGATGGGAAAGTGATAGAACCAGATGAATCAGCGAGGCTGCTAGCGGAGACTTTTTACCCGGAAGACCTTCAGGACACCGACACTGCAGAACATCAGCAAATCAGAGCAGCGGCCGATTATGAAAGCGAGCGGGAACATGATGATCATGACCCACCGTTTACTGCGGAAGAGCTGAGAGCAACGGTCAACAGTTTTAACCCCAAGAAGGCTCCGGGAGCTGACGGCCTCACGGCTGACATATGTAAGAGTGCAATTCAGAACGATACAGAAGTATACCTAGCAATTGCGAATAAATGCCTACAACTCCAGTATTTTCCCACCATATGGAAGGAGGCCACGGTTGTGGTTCTGAGGAAACCAGCAAAGTCGGATTATGGAAATCCCAAATCATATAGGCCGATAGGCCTCCTTCCAGTGATGGGAAAAATTTTAGAAAAAATGATTGTAGGTAGACTCAAGTGGCATCTCATCCCAAGGATGAGCACGCGGCAATACGGATTTATGCCCCAAAAGAGTACAGAGGACTCCCTCTATGATCTAATACACCACATTCGCGACAAAATTGGCGACAAGAAGATAGTGACAATGGTGTCCCTGGACATAGAGGGAGCCTTCGACAGCGCATGGTGGCCGGCAATCAAGTTACGTTTGGCTGAAGAGAGATGCCCCACGAACATAAAAAAGATAATGGGTAGCTATCTGCATGACAGAAAGGTGAAAGTCAGATACGCGGGGCAAGAACACTCCAAAGATACCACTAAAGGTTGCGTTCAAGGGTCGATAGGAGGACCCATATTGTGGAACCTTCTGTTAGACCCGCTCCTTAAAGGCCTGGAGCAAAGGGGTGATTATTGCCAAGCCTTCGCTGATGACGTGGTGCTCGTTTTTGACGGTGACACAGCAACAGAAGTCCAAAGACAGGCCAATGCCGCCCTCGCCTATGTTCGGGAGTGGGGTGTCAAATATAAGTTGAAATTCGCGCCGCAAAAAACCAATGCAATGGTAATGACACGGAAACTGAAATATGACACACCACTGTTGAGCATGGGTGGGGTCGACATTGAAATGTCAAAGCAAATCAAGATACTTGGCCTCACCATAGACGATAAACTCACCTTCAAACAGCATGCCACTGAGGTCTGCAAAAAAGCGCTAGATATATATAAGAAGTTGTCAAGAGCGGCAAAAATCAACTGGGGGCTTCACCAGGAGGTGATAAGGATTATATATGAGGCCACCGTAGTTCCGATGATTACGTACGCAGCCAGTGCCTGGGCGCCGGCAACAAAGAAACTAGGAGTGCAACGACAGCTAAACGCAGTCCAGCGAGGATTCGTCCAAAAGCTGTGCAAAGCATACCGCACCGTCTCCTTGAACTCAGCGCTGGTACTGTCGGGGGTACTGCCTCTCGACATCAGGATACGAGAGGCAGCTGCACTGTACGAGGCCAGAAGAGGGGTGCCCCAGGCAGTGCTAAGGGACAGGGAGATGGAACAGCGAGCTGGGTATGGGAAAACACAGCACCCCGCGGAACATATGAGCCTGGAGTTCCTCTGCCTGGAAGACAGATCACAGGTAGAGGATCACAACAACCAGGCAGTACGAATATATACGGACGGCAGTAAAATCGAGGGTGAGGTAGGGGCGGCGCTGTCCTTCTGGAATGGCGAAGCCGAAACCAAAGCCCTCAAACTGAAACTGCCGCCCTACTGCACTGTCTACCAGGCGGAACTCCTGGCTATCTGCAGGGCTACGAGGGCAATCCTTAAGCGGATCGAACCAACTTATGGTATATATAGCGACTCACGCGCCGCACTACAAACGGTAACGAATCACGGCTCGCTCCACCCACTGGCTGTCGAAACTAGGGAGAACCTACAAGAAATAACTCGCCAGAACAAAAAAGTATTCTTGTTTTGGATAAAGGCCCACGCGGGGCTAGAAGGGAACGAGCGAGCCGACCAGCTAGCAAAGGACGCGGCACAAAACAAAAAGAAGAAACCGGACTACGACTTGTGCCCGGCTTCATTCGTCAAGCGACAGATTCGTCTGAGTGCGCTTGACGAATGGAACCAAAGGTACAAGTCGGGTAACACAGCAGCAACCACCAAGTTGTTTTTCCCGGACGCGGTGGCCTCATATAAAATAATAAAAAAGCTCCAACCGGTCGGTACACTCACACAAGTGCTGACAGGGCACGGTGGGTTCTCCGAATACTTGAACAGGTTCAAGTGTAAGGAGAGCCCATCGTGCATCTGTGAGCCAGAATCTACCGAAACGATAGAACACCTGATGCTCGAGTGCCCGGTTTACTGTAAAGATAGGTTCGAAGTCGAACAGGATCTAAATGCAGACTTGACAGCAAACAACATTAGGCAACTGATGGTAGAGAATGAAAGTAGAGACAAACTACTTAAATATTGTCTTAAAATAGCAAATAAAGTCATAGCAAGAAATAAATAGTATTATAAAATATGTTGACCATATATAAATGATTATATATTGTTATCAGCATATACTGATAAACAGATTAAACACTAATTAGAAATAGACAGCTTTGGTAGTATGTAAACTAAATAGAATTAAGATATACCATAAATCTAGAATTGCACTAGTAGCAATACATAGAATATAAGAAGTAAAAAGTAATAAAAAGTAAATATGAACTATGCAAATACTGTTTTAAAAAAAAAAAAAAAAAATAGCAAATAAGGTAAATAATCAAATAGATGAACAAAATATGTTGACTATATATATGTTAATATATTAGCTACCAACATATGTAGATATTGAAGTGTATAAACTAGCAACAAATAGTATTTGATAATATATAAATTGTTTAGAAATTAGATCTATCACTTGGAAGTTGTAACTGAAATAGAAATTAAGAAACCTGTAATAGAATGTAAGAAAGAAAAAGAAAAGAATAAGAAAAGAAAAAGAGAAATAAAAATGCACCTTATGAAAAACTTATTTATCCCGACTGACTGGCAGACAAACAGAATAGACTGATACTGACCCAACGGAACAGAAAAGACTCTGACAATGTTAGAGGTTGCAGAAAAAAAAAAAAAAAAAAAAAAAAAAAAAAAAAAAAAAAACCTAACCTAACCTAACCTAACCTAACCTAACCTAACCTAACCTAACCTAACCTAACCTAACCTAACCTAACCTAACCTAACCTAACCTAACCTAACCTAACCTAACCTAACCTAACCTAACCTAACCTAACCTAACCTAACCTAACCTAACCTAACCTAACCTAACCTAACCTAACCTAACCTAACCTAACCTAACCTAACCTAACCTAACCTAACCTAACCTAACCTAACCTAACCTAACCTAACCTAACCTAACCTAACCTAACCTAACCTAACCTAACCTAACCTAACCTAACCTAACCTAACCTAACCTAACCTAACCTAACCTAACCTAACCTAACCTAACCTAACCTAACCTAACCTAACCTAACCTAACCTAACCTAACCTAACCTAACCTAACCTAACCTAACCTAACCTAACCTAACCTAACCTAACCTAACCTAACCTAACCTAACCTAACCTAACCTAACCTAACCTAACCTAACCTAACCTAACCTAACCTAACCTAACCTAACCTAACCTAACCTAACCTAACCTAACCTAACCTAACCTAACCTAACCTAACCTAACCTAACCTAACCTAACCTAACCTAACCTAACCTAACCTAACCTAACCTAACCTAACCTAACCTAACCTAACCTAACCTAACCTAACCTAACCTAACCTAACCTAACCTAACCTAACCTAACCTAACCTAACCTAACCTAACCTAACCTAACCTAACCTAACCTAACCTAACCCAGTACTCGACGAGAAACCGTAGAATCAACATATAGCTCCACGAAAAAAATTGCTAAAAATCGCAATTTCGGAGATACGCGCGTGAAAGTTTGTGTAGTGATAAAATAGTGCCCAACTCATCAGGATTACCGTTTGCAACCTCGAGACTCAACCCAGCGAGGAGCAGGAGCCCCCAAACTTTGGAGTGGAATAACATCAAAGAGGTCAGTGGTACCAACTAGATAAAAACACTCTCTAGTAGGCGTCAGAAAGATCTATCCAACGACGCAAACCGCATTAAAATCGGACCACAATCCTCGGAGCCACGAGCCCGAAAAAGAACAAAGAAAACACGTGGTAGTGACGCGGTGACCCCAATTCCGCCAAAGTCGACACGAGGCGTGACGTCGAACCACTCGACAACTCAGTAGGGGGGCTCCAAAGACGGCTCGAAGACTCCGCCTCACCAGACGAGGGTGCCGCAGCGCCGACCATCAGACGCTACGATAGCCGTAGAAGAGCTACGAAAGTGCTACGAAGAAAGCTACGAAGCTGCTACGACCCCCCCCCCCCCCCCCCCCCCCCCCGAAACTTCTTCCCGCGAAACACCCCTCCCCCAACCCCCCTCTTGGTGACCTCACCCCCGCGAGCTGTATCTCGAGAACCAGACCAGATAGAACACCCGTTCTTGGACTCCCTGGAATCGGAAAAGGGAGACGAGCAAATTGGCCCCAACAAAAGTGCCAAAATCGCGAATTCCCGGACACTCCCACAGGATACGTAGAGAAGCTACGTCAACTGCTACAGGCGCTACGAGTGCCGTAGAAGAGCTACGCCGCTGCTACGAAGTAATCCCCCCCCCCCCCCCAGAAACTTCTTCCCGCGAAACACCCCTCCCCCAACCCCCCTCTTGGTGACCTCACCCCCGCGAGCTGTATCTCGAGAACCAGACCAGATAGAACACCCGTTCTTGGACCCCCTGGAATCGGAAAAGGGAGACGAGCAAATTGGCCCCAACAAAAGTGCCAAAATCGCGAATTCCCGGACACTCCCACAGGATACGTAGAGAAGCTACGTCAACTGCTACAGGCGCTACGAGTGCCGTAGAAGAGCTACGCCGCTGCTACGAAGAAATCCCCCCCCCCCCCCCCAGAAACTTCTTCCCGCGAAACACCCCTCCCCCCAACCCCCCTCTTGGTGACCTCACCCCCGCGAGCTGTATCTCGAGAACCAGACCAGATAGAACACCCGTTCTTGGACTCCCTGGAATCGGAAAAGGGAGACGAGCAAATTGGCCCCAACAAAAGTGCCAAAATCGCGAATTCCCGGACCCTCCCACAGGATACGTAGAGAAGCTACGTTTAATTGCTACTCAAAAATAACCATCACGCAAAGCCCACGCCACCGGACTTTGGCGCGTAAAATCGTGTACTCCTCACTGCAGCCACAACATCCAGAAGACTACGCAGTGAGCTCATCCTAATAAAAAAAATAAAAAAAAAAAAAAAAAAAAAAAAAAAAAAACCAACTTACTAACATAATATTAATATTCGTACTCTAGACCAACAATGTCGGATATCTCTGTGAAAATAGTACCGGAGCCAGTGGAGGCCTTTGCGTCGTCGTCGGCGGAGAACAAGCCGTTGTCACGCCAAGGGTCATACAAGTCCACGCGATCGCTGCGGGAAAAAGTATTAAAAAAAATCACACGAGCAGCAAGTGAAACAGCCAAGCCATCGACGCGTGCCAAAACAAAACCCACCGCAAGGACCTCCATACCCACTCCACCACCTAGAGAAAAGAAAGCCAAGTCACGCACAGCTATCTCGCAAAAAGAGGACACCAGATCATCGGTCACCGGAGACTCCAAGGTTTCCACCACTCCCCCCCAGGAAACTACTGAGGAGGCAATGGAAAGGGTAAAGAGCTGGGAACAAACGGAGATCCCGCCAATCTCAGAAGACGGATTGTCAATAACATCCGAGGTATCAGAGATTCCGGCCCCCAGAAGAATAAGCATGCTCGCCACTTCGAGCCGGCGAGTGGGAGTACAGATGGACATGGCGACAAAGGAGGCAAACGAGCTACTTCAGAGAGGGAAGGAGGCGCTAGAGATGGCGGGAAACATGAAGAAGGAGTGCAAGCAGACGGCTATCGAGTGCTTGCAGTCCCTCTATGAAACCGCGCTAGCCCTGTCAGACTCCAGGTCAAGACACAAATATAACCTGGAGCAAGAGCGAGCGCGTCATGCACGAGAGCTGGTAGCAGCGGAACGAGCCCACAGCAAAAGGATAGCGGAGATCACCAACAACTTGACCTCCGAAATGCGCCAAGCCCGAACGGACATCACCGGCACTCTGGACCAGACAAAGGCGATTAGAAGTTGGCTGGGCTACGAAACCCAGGAGCCGTATCGCAAAATTGACGAAATCCAGAAAGCGGTGCAAGTCCTGGAAAAAACCATCCGGAAACTCCAGTCAGGCACGCCAACCCATCAACACCATCAAGAGGAATCAGAGGGGGGAAAAGATTACACCCAGTTAAAAACGGGGGTCTCCCACCTCTCCACACAGATGGACGAGCTGCGCAGGAGCCTAGACAAAATCCAGGAAAACACCTCAGCCCTGCAAAAGACCAGCGGAGAAACACTAACACACCTAAAATCGCTACCGCCTCCACTCCCCAACGACCCCAAAATAGAGGAAAAACTGTCCGCAATGAGCGCCACGCTGAAGGACTTCAGTAACAAGATCAGCAGCACCAAAGCGGACCAACCACCCCAACAACTCTCAAACATTAAAGAACATCTACAGCCCCTAAACGAACGCCTAGAGGCAGTGTCGTCAGAGCTGCGTACGATGCGTGAGCTCAAGGAAAAGACTCCACCGTTAGCCTTAAATCTAGAAACAGAACTAGCCCAGGCCCACACCGGCACAGTCAAGAGCAAACCATCGTACGCAGCTATAGCAGCAAAACCGCCACAGATGAGACCAAACCACACAATAATAGTCTCCTCCACAGACCCCAAAAACACAGGGGAAAATGTAATAGAAAGGATTCGGGTGGCACTCGATACAAAAAACACAGGGGCGAAAGTCGACAGAGTGCGGAAAACCAAGCACCAAAAAGTCGCCATAACATGCACCTCCAAGGAAGACCTAGACCTCGTGCAAAGTAGAGTAAAACTAGACAAAAACTTAAAGGCGGAGGTGGCGAAGACCAGGAACCCCCTCATTATAATCAAGGACGTCTTAAACTACCACACGGACGCCGAATTAACAACAAACATTAGGATGCAGAACAAACACCTTCTGCAAGGCCTGGAAGAAAAAGACAACATATTAAGAGTAGCGTACAGGAAAAAAGCAAGGAATCCGCTAGAGTGTCATCCAGTATTAGAGCTCTCTCCACAGCTCCACAAGCGTCTGGTAGAAGCCGAAAAAATTTACATCGGCCTTCAAAGAAGGCCAGTGAAGGACCATTCCCCTTTAGTGCAATGCACAAGATGCCTGGGCTTTGGCCACACAAAAGCTATTTGCCAGGAAAAAGAAGACCTCTGCAGTCACTGCGGAAAAGCTCACTCCTGGGAAAAGTGTCCAAGCAGGCGGGAGGGAAAGCCACCAAAATGTAAAAACTGTTCGGCGACGCATGGAGAGGGCTCAGACCACGTACACAACGCCTTCAGCATAGAGTGTAGAGAAAGGCAGAAATGGGATGCAATAGCGAGATCGCGGATAC
Source organism: Metalampra italica (assembly GCA_949699065.1). Classification (NCBI taxonomy): domain Eukaryota; kingdom Metazoa; phylum Arthropoda; class Insecta; order Lepidoptera; family Oecophoridae; genus Metalampra; species Metalampra italica. The sequence continues at coordinate 47,530 of OX452993.1, forward strand.
ACTACTGCTAAAGGCGACACGGAGAACAACAGTACCACCCCCCAAAGAACAGACCGAGGCATTCTTCGCATCATCCAGGCCAATCTACAACGCTCAGAACTAGCCACAGAGGAACTGATAAAGACGGCCAAGGAAAGAGGAGTGTCGATCGCCTTAGTCCAGGAGCCCTATGTGGGAAACAAAGGCATTCTTAAACAACACTCCGGCACTCAGATCATCCAGTGCACCTTAAATCGCAAAACACCGGTTAAGGCGGCAATCATCATTTTCGGAGACAAAATAGAGGCCATACATGACCCTCAAATAGTCACCGAGACCGAGGCCGCGGTCATGCTGGTCGCAGGGAAGCTAAGGCTGGGAGTCGTGTCGGTCTATTTTGATGGGGAGGAGGACATAAACCCATATATACAAAGAACACAAAGAATATGTAGAAAACTTGAAACAAACAACCTCATCGTGGCAGGAGATGTCAATGCATGGAGCCACTGGTGGGGAAGCACAGAGGGACAGGAACAATACAAAGAAAAATATGAAAGAGGAGAGGCGTACAATGCATTTCTGGACGAGATGGAGCTTCAAATTCTCAACACAGGAGACACACCGACTTTTGAGGCGTACAGGAGAGGCAGAGCCTGCACTAGCATAGTAGATGTCACTGCTTGCAGTCTGCCACTACTAGGGAAGATAGGAAACTGGAGAGTGGACAGAAGCCTAACAACTTCAGATCACAACGCGATTGTTTTTACATTGCGCCTAAAATCGGCTCTAGAACAACTGAAGCCGAAAACAACGCGCAGGTACAACACAAAAAAAGCTAATTGGTCAGACTTCAACACACACTTTAAGAATCACCTAGTAGAAAAGGAGATAACCCTGGACACTATCAAACAGGTTGAAACCCAACAAAGCCTGGAAGCCATCGTAACAGAATATGCAAAAGCCATCCTAGAATCCTGCGAGGAAACCATCCCAAAGATAGGTACGTGGAAGGGCAAAACCAAACCACCTTGGTGGTCCAGAGCCATCGACGACCTGCAAAGAGAAACTCTTCGGAAGAAAAGAAAAATCAGGAACGCAGCCCCAAGCAGAAGAATTTTGGTCATAAGCGAATACCTGGAAGCGAAAACCAACTACGCAAACAAAGTAAGAGAAGCTAAAACCGAGAGTTGGAAAGAGTTCTGCACCACACAAGAGAAAGAGAGCATGTGGGACGGAATCTACAGGGTCATCAGGAAAACAGCCAAAAGACAGGAAGACATGCTCTTAAGAAGCGCCGACGGCAAAACACTCAGCCCAGAACAATCGGCGGATCTTCTTGCAAAGACTTTTTACCCAGATGACGCTGTGGCATCCGACCTGCCATGCCACACGCAAATCCGAGGAGAAACGGAAGGAAAACACACGGACGATATAGATGGCCTGTCAGAAAATGACCCTCCATTTACACTAGCGGAGCTGGACCTGGTGCTCAGAGCACAAAATCCTAAGAAAGCCCCAGGACCTGACGGGCTAACAGCTGACATCTGTATCGCGGCGATCCTATGCGAAGTGGAGGTTTTCTTGGCAATAGCCAACAAATGCTTATTGCTGGCACACTTCCCCAAGCAGTGGAAAATCGCACATGTGATTATACTCCGAAAACCAGGAAAAGAAGACTACACCCACCCAAAATCCTACAGACCAATCGGACTGCTCCCAGTTCTCGGCAAGATTGTAGAGAAGCTAATGGTGGGCCGTCTCCAATGGTACATCCTACCGACTCTCAGTAACAAGCAATATGGATTTATGCCACAACGCGGTACCGAGGACGCCCTCTACGACCTATTGAAATATGTAAAAGAGGAAATTAGCTTAAAAAAGATAGTCCTCATCATTTCACTAGACATAGAGGGGGCTTTCGACAACGCATGGTGGCCTGCCCTCAGGAAACAACTCGCAAACAAAAACTGTCCCAGAAACCTGTATAACCTGGTCACATCATACCTTAGCGACCGGAAAGTAAGAGTGAATTACGCAAGAGCAACAAGCGAAAAGGAAACAACGAAGGGATGCGTCCAAGGCTCCATCGGTGGACCAACCTTCTGGAACATCATCCTAGACTCACTCCTACAAAAAATGCAGAGTACTGGAATATATTGCCAAGCGTTCGCAGATGACGTCGTACTAGTCTTCTCAGGCCACTCAGGCAGCACCCTGGAGGAATCAGCAAACAAAACCCTAGAAACTGTCATGAAATGGGGTATAAAGAACAAGCTAAACTTCGCCCCGCATAAAACAAATGCGATGATCCTAACGAGGAAGCTAAAGTTCGACCGCCCACTACTCAGAATGGCAGGTAAAGGAGTAAACCTTGTTGACGAAATCAAACTCCTGGGACTCACAATAGACCGGAAACTAACCTTCAAAACACACGTGGCCGCAACATGTAAAAAAGCAGCAGACATATATAAACAACTAGCGTGCGCTGCGAAGGTTACATGGGGCCTGAACGGAGAAATCACAAGGACCATCTACGTCGCCGTAATAGAGCCAATAGTCTTGTACGCAGCAAGTGCGTGGGCCCCGGCAACAGAGCTAGAGTTGGTTAAAAACCAACTCAACGCTCTGCAAAGAGGCTTCGCGCAGAAGATCTGCAGGGCGTACCGTACAGTCTCCCTAACATCTTCTCTCACACTTTCAGGCCTACTCCCGCTAGACCTGAGAGTCCAAGAAGCCGCCGCTCTATACAAAATAAAGAAAAAGCTTTCCCACGATTACCTGCCCCCCCAAAAGGAGTTGGAATACAATGTGGACTTTTTAGATCACCCGCATCCTTCCACATACACAACAACAGAGTACACCCTCCTCGAAAACATGGACCCAGACACCCTAAACTCCAACCAAATCACCGGCCCCCAGATATACACCGACGGCAGCAAAATTGAGGGGAAAGTAGGAGCTGCCGTAACATGGTGGGAGAAGGGCAAGGAGTCCTGCCACAACACCTTTAGCCTACACCCCTCCTGTACGGTCTTCCAGTCAGAACTCTACGCACTACACAGGGCGGTACAACTGGTAGAAAACAGCAGTGAACTGATCGCCAACATCCTGAGTGACTCAAGATCTTCACTCGACCTGCTAAAGAACCCCAAAACAAACCACCCCTTAACAAAGTGCATAAAGGAAAGTATTGGGAGGATCAGAGCAGAGGGCAGAGAAGTCAGGCTGTTCTGGCTAAGGGCGCACGTAGGTACAGCTGGGAACGAAAGAGCAGACGAGCTAGCAAAAGCTGCGGCACTTAAACCACACGCCACACCAGACTACGACAAAATCCCCCTTTCCTACGTCAAGAGGAAGATCAGAGAAGAATCAGTCCACAAATGGCAGGATAGATACGAAACCTCGTGCACAGGGCAAGTCACTAAAACGTTCCTCCCGGATGTAAAGAATGCATACCGAATAATGAGAACGACAAAGCCGACACCCACTCAAGTGCAAGTCTTGACAGGACACGGAGGGATAGCGGAGTACTTACACCGGTTCAAGTTGAAAGACAGCCCCGGATGCGAGTGCGACTCCCACGTCATTGAATCCGTGTGGCATGTGATCCTAGATTGCCCGCGTTTTCTAGCCGCAAGACAAGAGCTAGAAACCAGAATAGACACCAAATTGGTCACGCAAAATCTCTATAACATCCTAGAGAACTCCAAGACCAGACCCCACTTTCTGGAATACGCAGAAGCCGCCTTCCGAATCGCAGCAAAGAGGAACGGATCCACGGCATCAGAATCCACCCAAAGCGCCACAACACAACACCCCACTAGGACAAAAAACACCGACCGCCAGAGCGACCCCGAGAACACCCAAACAGTGACCGTCCGGCCAGAACCCACTCCACAGAATATAGAACGACTGATGAAATGTTCAGAGAGAGGCCTGCCGGGAATTAGGATACGAGGAGTGGCCCTGTTCATGGATAACAACAACGAGAGGTTTGGAATAGGGTTCTGCAACGCAATGGCTCGAGACCGGAAATCACGGTACGTGACAATCTCACCTGGTTTATCAGCCCTACTAAATGGCAGCACATCCAAAATAAGCATGAAACGCAAGACATACAACGCGCTACCTGAAATAGAAGTGGTAAGCCAGCCATGTCGACTAGTGCGATCGAAGAACAAAATGATCGCACTATTTGAAGGAACAGCTGACGAAACCAAATTCGCTCAGGCATGCCATGTGCTCGCCAGTATTGGAGAAACAGGAGAGAGAGACATGGGAACCCCACGGAAAATAAGTGTGGACGCCATGGTGGTCGGCTACGAAAGAGGAGAAGTCACGGATAGAAGCGGATGCATAAAGGCAGCAGAGCGCCATGAGGTAATCGTCTACGAGGACAGAGGGGAAAACCTAGACTACCTCAAAGCTAAACCAGTCACGCCAAAACCCGCGACCGGACAAACCGACCAACGAGGCCACATAACATCCAGCCAAAAACAGAGCGGATCAGAAACAATGCAGGATAAAAGAACATCAGCAAGAAAGGAAGCAGCAGCACAGCTAAAGCAAAACAGCCTAAGGAAGGCGGCGGAGTCCAAAAACAGGGCGAGAGCTTTGATGGACTCGCTGAGCACAGCTGTGCAGTGGTGGATCCCAGGCCAAGTCGACAAAAACAAAAAACAAAAATACAGAGCGGCAGAAAACCAGTCAAACGCAATGGAGAGACTAGGGAAAACCCCAAAAAGACAACTTCCACAACACCAAGCAATTCGGACAAGAGCTGAAATGGGGCAAGTAAGCCCTCCAAAACTCAGATGCCCGACAGAACCCCTTGACCACATGGTCAACGCCTTCATCGAGTTCCAAGCAGTCACCAGTGCCACCAGGAAAGTCAATCAAATGACTTGCGAGAACATCCTGCAATCCTACCACCAAGGAGAGGAACGCCAGATGGAGGAGAGACTTGAGGAGGTGCACGCAACCATATATAACAACGACACATCCCAAGTCATAAAAGGGATCAGCATGAGTCGACATATGGCTGCGTTCAGTGCGACCGGTGGTTTTGTGGCCTTGGACGAAGAAGAGACAGAGAGGACAAAGACAGTGAAATTCAAAACCCCCCCCGGTGACCCCATAGTCGTTACTGCCAAATGCACGAAGGTGATGCTAGACGATAAAATCCTGAAAATGGCAAAAGCCGTCTCAGGAGATCAAGGAGGAGGCAGCACCTTCGAACAGTGGGAAGTACCTAAAATAACCTGGGTCAACGGCGTCCCCGGATGCGGAAAAACAACATGGGTGGTAAGAAATTTTGAGGAAGAAGATATTGTAGTCACCACCACTTGCGAAGCGGCAAAGGACCTGAGGGAGAAACTAGCGCAGCGCATAGGAGCCGACGTAAAGAGCAAAGTGCGCACTATGGCATCGGTTCTGGTGAATGGGCTAAAAGAGTCGGAAAAAGACAGGTGCAAACGACTCACAGTAGACGAGGCCCTCATGAACCACTTCGGAGCCATAGTAATGGCTGCACGGCTCACGGGCGCCAGCGAAATCACCCTCATAGGAGACATAAACCAACTCCCGTACATCGACAGGGAAAATCTCTTCAAGCTAAAATACAACAGACCAACTCTGGTGGCGGAAATCAGCCAAGAGCTGTTGTGCACTCATAGAAACCCAATGGATGTAGCATATGCCCTCAGCGAAATATACAGCGGCATATACTCATCGAAACCTCGTATACACTCACTGCAGCTGAAAAGGTACACAGGCGCGCAAATACCCAAAGCCTCCAAGAACACCCTATTCCTGGTCCACACCCAGGCGGAAAAGGAAACCCTGATCAGCCAGGGATATGGAGCTGGTGATGGGTCGCGCACCCTAACCATTCACGAAGCACAGGGTCTGACATATGAGGAAGTGGTAATAGTTCGCACAACAGCAAAGAGGCAGCAGCTGCACGACAGCGTTCCACACGCTGTGGTAGCAGTGTCGCGCCACACAGCCAACTGTGTGTACTACGCGGATGACTGTGGGGATGCGGCAGGGCTGTTTATCAGGCGGGCGATGGCTGCTACAACAAAGGATATCGTAGATTACAACACTAAAATGGCAATGTCGCGCCGCGACGCAGCGGTCGTGGAGACACTGTTGAAAATAGGGGCGGGCGCGTCAAAGCAGAACGCGAGGTTCCCCCCTGACGACAGCGCAGACACCTCCACTAAGTGAAAAGACTCCAAAGCAGGGGCATTGTAACCATAAGCTAAGACTAACAGCAGCAAGGAACGAGAAAAAAAAAAAAAAAAAAAAAAAAAAAAAAAAAAAAAAAAAAAAAAAAATTGGATGAGCTCACAATTGAGCTAGGGTAGTTTTGTAAGAACAGTGTGGAGTAAATGAAAGAAAGCTAATAACAAAACAAAATGTTAAAAAAGGCACAGACAGAAAAAAGTCCGTGGAAAAATGTATTTTATTTAAAAAAAAAAAAATTTTTTTTTTTTTTTCACGGAGTGGAAACGCTTTATGCGTACCCAGGGGGAAGATGGGTTATGTGGGACTCTCTCCTCAGAGATAGCGATAGAGGAGCATACCCACTAAAACCACTCCGGCGTTTCACCCTCTTCGCCGTTTGGAGTAGGGGTGCCGTGGGATCCATTGGATTCTACCAGGACACCCCCCGGCCGCACCGGTCTAAGCCGGTGCTCCCGCGCTTTGGAGGGAAGGTCCGTGAAACGCAACGGCCCTTCCCTCAGACGTGTGGAGCCTTAACGGTGGGTTTCCCCCGAATACCCACGACTCCACTCGGGGCTTGGCTTGCAGCGAACTGCGCCTGCGCTCAGCCCCTCCGTCTGCGCCGGGGCGGGCGCGCGCCGACACTGCCAACACGATGACAGTATCGGCGCGCACCCGCCCCGGGCCCCCTTCTGCGAGATGAGATTCTTGCAAAAGGGGGCCATGACCTCCCGTGACCTCTCACTGCCCAGCATGGTCGCCACTACGGCGTGCAGCGAGAGGTCACCCACCACTGCCGCCCTTCAAACGTCCATCCCCTCCTCAGGACGTCTGGGGTCCGGCTCCGGGGTCCCTGTTGGGGGCGCCTGCCCTCTGGTCGCCGGCGGAGTGCACGCCCGTCCACCCATTACGTGGTCGGACGGGCGCCTGGCGAGGAGGCACACTGCGCAGTGAGCCTTCACCTCTTTACACTCCGCCAGCTTGTGACCCGGCCTGCTGCACCGGATGCATAGGGTGCTTCTGTCCACTGGTGATGGACAGAGCGCCCGCGTGTGTCCCGTGCCCATGCATCTGAAGCACCGCATGGGCGTCGGCGCCATGGTTTTCACCCGGGCCGCCGCCCACCCCACCTGGAGATGCCCCGTCTGGATCAAAGCGTTTGCCGCCGTGACGGGGCACTTCACCAGCGCCGATCCCACTCCACTACGGAGCAGCCGGATGGCCCCCACCTTGACCCGCGTGTACAGGCACCCTCCCTGGTCCGAGACCGCTTTGCCCACCTCCTCTTGCGTCACCGTCTCATTGAGGCCGGTGAGCTGGATCTCAGCCATTTTGACGGGCCTGTACACGCTGGCCACGTCCCCCACCAGGGCCCCGATCCTCGCACACAGATCGTCGGCCCCCCTTTCCCTGTTTTCGCCGGGGACCTCAAAAATGCGGGCCCCCGTCGCCGTCTGCCGTAATGTCACGTGTTTCAGCCCCACCTCGGCAAGGCTGAAAGACGTGATCACCTTATTGATGACAGCGGGGTATGACACCCCAGCCTCCGGCTTGAGGGCGATTACTACGGCCGCCGTGTTGGGGGTGGGCAGCTTCTTCGGCCCTGGTGGGGGCTTCCTCTGCTGCACTGGCGGGGGATTTGTCGGTTGCACCTGCTGTGCAGCCTGTGATTTCTTCCCCCTCCCCTTTCCTTTATCTTTAACCACGTCCACCCAAGGTCTTGGAGGGGGAGGTGGTGTATTCTGAGCAGAGGACGAGGCGGGTCCCTGTCTCTCATCCCTCAGCTGTGGCCCTGCAGGAGTCCGCCTCTCCTTAGGAGCAGTGCCGGCCTTCGCCTTTTTGCCTCGCTTGGCATTGAGGCCGTCCGCGCTAGGAACGGGCTCCAACGCTACCGCTTGCTGCTGCGATTGCGGAGTCGCAGCCTGGCCCGCTGCTTTCTTGCTGTCTGCCGCTAGTGGGGGGCGGAGGATGGGCTCCGCCGGGAGTCTCTTCTCGAACTCCCCCAGCCGGACGTTCACAAACTCCCCTAGCTCCCTGAACCTGTCTTGGATTGCATCTCCAAGGGACACAAACAGGTCCCTCTTCAGCTCACCAATCAGGTCAGGGAGATCCGTCACGGCCCCCATGGGCGCAGCCGGGGCCCCCGGGGATGGGGACCTCCTCTCCAAAAACGCGGCCCTAAGGGCCTTCGTCTCGGCTTCGAGGAGCCCGAGCTGTTCCCGCATCAGCTTATTCTCCTCTTTTAAGATGCGGATCTCCTCGGTCTCCGTGCGGGACTGAACTACTTCTGTCGCCTCCAGGATTTCCCTGCAGGCGGCATTCATCCTGCCCCACACGGAGCCCTTGAGGTTCCCGCATGTGGCAGCCTCCGTCAGGATGGCTGTGGCGGCTCTGCGGGCCCTTTCTACCCACTCTTCATTGGGTGCAGTCACCGGCTTTATGGGGCTACGCTCCCTCGTGACATCCCCTGTTTCCCTTTTATCCTCCGCCTGGGGTTCCCTTCGGTAATCTGCCGCTGCGTCTGCCTCCCGCTCAAACTCCTCGAATTCAAGTTCTCGGAGCTTGGCTCTGGCCGCGGCATGTCCCACTTGTGCGCCCTTGCTGGCGACCCTTCCTCGGCGGGCGGTGTTCACCTTGCCCCCGTCCTCCGGTCCCTCTTCTTTCCCGCCTGCTCTTTTGGCGGGTCTCCTGGGAGCCTGCTCATTATCCTCGCCTTTCGCGAGCTTTTTCCGGATCTTAGGTAGGTCGTCCCAGAAGAACTCCACCGATGGGGCATCGCTTTCGCGAGCGCTTTCATCGACGGAATCCCTCCCAGACTCCTTTCCTGCGGTTGGATCCCTCTCAGGCATGTAAGGGTAGACGCGCGAGTGCGTTGTCCCCTTATCAGTTTCCGTTGTGCATGCCAGGTCGTCAGTTGGTATCCATGGTTGGTTCAACAAGTCCAAGTCCGTTGTGCGTTTGCTTAGGTCCGTCTGTCTTCCTTGTCTCCACATTATTTTGTTCCATCTCTTTTTTGTTGCATAGTTCATTTTGGTTCCCACGAGTAAATAGTAGCTACACAGTGGTAGCGGTGCCCGCAAGAACACCCTGGAAGACCCGGGTAGCCCGCCAGGGTATGGGACGCTAGTGACTGGTTTGACGGCAGGAGGGACCACGCCGGCGCCAAAGCGCCGACGTGGTCCCACCCGTCGCCCACACCCACCAGCCGCTCGATTCGAGCACTCCGCAGTCACGCCCAAACTACGGAGATTGGGGTTTTTTATAGAGGTTTGGCATCCTCGCGGTCCGGCCAATTAAGGCAAGACCCCCGGCCCTGAGCCGTGAGACATGACCACGACACTCAGGGTTACGGTTTGCGGCGGTGGCAGGATGGTAGTGCCTGTCTGGTGACCGGACAACCCGATCCACCAGACCCGCCGTGTTGTCGGGTTATTCGCCATCGGCCAATAATGTCCCCGTAGAGACATTATTGACCGATGCCCAGGGTGCACCGTCCCGAACCTGCTATGGTTACCCCCGGACGTATCCGAAAGGCACCCATAGCAGTAGGGCACACGAGGAGGTTACCCGACCTAGCACCCCAACCTAACCTAACCTAACCTTTTTTTTTTTTTTTTTTTTTTTTTTTCACGGAGTTGGAAATGCGTTAGGCACCATCCCCCCCGGTCTAGGGAGACCATGTGGGGGGGGTGTGTGGGACTCCCGATCTCAGAGTGAGATGGTATACCCACTAAAACCAACTCCGGCGTTTTACCCGCTCTGCCGTTTTTGTGGGGGGTGCGTGGGTTGCACAAGGATTTCACCACGTCACCCCCCCGGCCGCACCAACTGGTGCCCCGCGCCAAGGAGGGAAGGAACCGCAAACGCTACGGCCCTTCCCCCAGACGTGTGTAGACTTTGATAGTGGGCCCCTCACCCACGTCTACACAAGGGGCAGAAGACGGGCACCGAATTGTGCCCGTCTTCTGCCCCGCCGTCTGCGCCGGAGCGGGTGCGCGTCGACTGCGTCTTCGCGCACCCGCTCCGCCGCCTCCTTCTGCGAGATGATTGTCTCACAGAAGGAGGCTACCGCCTCCCACGATCTCTCGCTGCTCAGCATGGTCGCGACCATTGCTGGCAGCGAGAGATCCCCACATCCGGTGGCCTCCACCAGGTCCTGCCGCTCCAGGTCCCATCGGGCGCACTCCTCCACGGTATGCTCCGCCGTGTCGTCCGGGGCCCCGCACTCGTGGCACTGCGGACTCGGCTCCCTCCCTATCCCGTGCAGGTAATGACCGAAGCAGCCATGCCCGGTCATCACCTGCGATAGACGGAAGCCGAGGCCACCGTGCTCCCTCTCTAGCCACTCCCCGAACGACGGGAGGAGTGCCCCCAATGTGCGGGTACCGTATGGAGAGTCCTCCAAGGCCCTCTTCCATCGGTCCCGCATCCTCTCTGCCGCCATGCGGCGCACCCCCTCGATCAGCGCCGGATCCGCACGCTCCCCTCTCGCCCTCGCCTCAGTCCGCGCCTGGTGCGTTTCCGCCATCACCAGGGCGTCCAGCTCCCAGGGCATTGTGCCGGCGAGGGCACATGCCGCCGCATGGGACACCGTGGTGTAGGCCCTCGCGATTCGGACGGCCACCACCCTCTGTGGCCGTCGCAGGAGGGCCTTGTTCTGAGCGGACAACTTGTCTGCCCAGATCGGCGCCCCATATAAGGCCATGCTGCGCAAGACGCCCGCAAACAGGCGCCGACATGTGGTCCCAGGACCTCCCACGTTGGGCAGTAGCCTGCCCAAGGCCGATGCGGCACCGACTAGTCGGGGAGCCATTCTGGCAAAATGCTCCCCGAAGTTCCACCTTCGGTCCAGGACAAGGCCAAGGTATTTAATATTGGCCCTGACCTGGACCCTCTCCCCCATGATGGTGAGTGTGTCCCCCTCCCTCGGCCGCCAGCCCGGCCCGCCGAAGACAATTGCCTCCGTCTTGGAGAGGGACACACTCAGTCCCAGCCTGTTGATGCGGCCGATCGTCATTTCGGCCGCCGCAGCAGCCCTCTGCATCACCTCGTCCTCCTCATTACCCCGCACGGCCACCATGAACCTAACCTTTTTTTTTTTTTTTTTTTCACGGAGTTGGAAATGCGTTAGGCACCATCCCCCCCGGTCTAGGGAGACCATGTGGGGGGGGTGTGTGGGACTCCCGATCTCAGAGTGAGATGGTATACCCACTAAAACCAACTCCGGCGTTTTACCCGCTCTGCCGTTTTTGTGGGGGGTGCGTGGGTTGCACAAGGATTTCACCACGTCACCCCCCCGGCCGCACCAACTGGTGCCCCGCGCCAAGGAGGGAAGGAACCGCAAACGCTACGGCCCTTCCCCCAGACGTGTGTAGACTTTGATAGTGGGCCCCTCACCCACGTCTACACAAGGGGCAGAAGACGGGCACCGAATTGTGCCCGTCTTCTGCCCCGCCGTCTGCGCCGGAGCGGGTGCGCGTCGACTGCGTCTTCGCGCACCCGCTCCGCCGCCTCCTTCTGCGAGATGATTGTCTCACAGAAGGAGGCTACCGCCTCCCACGATCTCTCGCTGCTCAGCATGGTCGCGACCATTGCTGGCAGCGAGAGATCCCCACATCCGGTGGCCTCCACCAGGTCCTGCCGCTCCAGGTCCCATCGGGCGCACTCCTCCACGGTATGCTCCGCCGTGTCGTCCGGGGCCCCGCACTCGTGGCACTGCGGACTCGGCTCCCTCCCTATCCCGTGCAGGTAATGACCGAAGCAGCCATGCCCGGTCATCACCTGCGATAGACGGAAGCCGAGGCCACCGTGCTCCCTCTCTAGCCACTCCCCGAACGACGGGAGGAGTGCCCCCAATGTGCGGGTACCGTATGGAGAGTCCTCCAAGGCCCTCTTCCATCGGTCCCGCATCCTCTCTGCCGCCATGCGGCGCACCCCCTCGATCAGCGCCGGATCCGCACGCTCCCCTCTCGCCCTCGCCTCAGTCCGCGCCTGGTGCGTTTCCGCCATCACCAGGGCGTCCAGCTCCCAGGGCATTGTGCCGGCGAGGGCACATGCCGCCGCATGGGACACCGTGGTGTAGGCCCTCGCGATTCGGACGGCCACCACCCTCTGTGGCCGTCGCAGGAGGGCCTTGTTCTGAGCGGACAACTTGTCTGCCCAGATCGGCGCCCCATATAAGGCCATGCTGCGCAAGACGCCCGCAAACAGGCGCCGACATGTGGTCCCAGGACCTCCCACGTTGGGCACCATGAACCTAACCTAACCTAACCTAACCTAACCTAACCTAACCTAACCTAACCTAACCTAACCTAACCTAACCTAACATATTGAAACCTAACACATTGAAAATAACACATTCAAACCTAACACATTCAAGCCTAACACATTCAAACCTAAACCATTTAAACTTGTAATTTGAATGTGTTAGGTTAGAATGTGTTAGATTAGAATGTGTTAGGTTAGCTTTGAATGGTATTAGGTTTGAATGTGTTAGGCTTGAATGTGTTAGGTTTGAATGTGTTATTTTCAATGTGTTAGGTTTGAATATGTTAGGTTTAAATGTGTTAGGTTTCAACGTGTTAGGTTTGAATGTCTTAGATTTAAACGTGTTAGGTTTGAATGTGTTAGGTTAAAATGTGTTAGGTTAGCTTTGAATGGTATTAGGTTTGAATGTGTTAGGTTAGAATGTGTTATTTTCAATGTGTTAGGTTTCAATATGTTAGGTTTAAATGTGTTAGGTTTCAACGTGTTAGGTTTGAATGTGTTAGATTTAAACGTGTTAGGTTTAAATGTGTTAGGTTAGAATGTGTTAGGTTGGAATGTGTTAGGTTAGCTTTGAATGGTATTAGGTTTGAATGTGTTAGGCTTGAATGTGTTAGGTTTAAATGTGTTAGGTTTCAACGTGTTAGGTTTGTACGTGTTAGATTTAAACGTGTTAGGTTTGAATGTTTTATTTTTGAACGTGTTAGATTTAAACGTGTTAGGTTTGAATGTTTTAGGTTTGAATGTGTTAGGTTTGAATGTATTAGGTGTAAATTTGTTAGGTTTCAACGTGTTAGGTTTGAATGTGTTAGGTTAAAATGTGTTAGGTTAGCTTTGAATGGTATTAGGTTTGAATGTGTTAGGTTAGAATGTGTTATTTTCAATGTGTTAGGTTTCAATATGTTAGGTTTAAATGTGTTAGGTTTCAACGTGTTAGGTTTGAATGTGTTAGATTTAAACGTGTTAGGTTTGAATGTGTTAGGTTAGAATGTGTTAGGTTGGAATGTGTTAGGTTAGCTTTGAATGGTATTAGGTTTGAATGTGTTAGGCTTGAATGTGTTAGGTTTAAATGTGTTAGGTTTCAACGTGTTAGGTTTGAATGTGTTAGATTTAAACGTGTTAGGTTTGAATGTGTTAGGTTAGAATGTGTTAGGTTGGAATGTGTTAGGTTAGCTTTGAATGTGTTAGGCTTCAATGGTATTAGGTTTGAATGTGTTAGGTTTGAATGTGTTAGGTTTGAATGTATTAGGTGTAAATTTGTTAGGTTTCAACGTGTTAGGTTTGAATGTGTTAGGTTAAAATGTGTTAGGTTAGCTTTGAATGGTATTAGGTTTGAATGTGTTAGGTTAGAATGTGTTAGGTTAGCTTTGAATGGTATTAGGTTTGAATGTGTTAGGTTAGAATGTGTTATTTTCAATGTGTTAGGTTTCAATATGTTAGGTTTAAATGTGTTAGGTTTCAACGTGTTAGGTTTGAATGTGTTAGATTTAAACGTGTTAGGTTTGAATGTGTTAGGTTAGAATGTGTTAGGTTGGAATGTGTTAGGTTAGCTTTGAATGGTATTAGGTTTGAATGTGTTAGGCTTGAATGTGTTAGGTTTAAATGTGTTAGGTTTCAACGTGTTAGGTTTGAATGTGTTAGATTTAAACGTGTTAGGTTTGAATGTGTTAGGTTAGAATGTGTTAGGTTGGAATGTGTTAGGTTAGCTTTGAATGTGTTAGGCTTGAATGGTATTAGGTTTGAATGTGTTAGGTTTCAAGGGCCTCCACGGCTCCATACAATTATTTTTGCAAATTAATCAATTTTTCCAGAAAACAAAATATTTTTGTATGGAAGGTACCAAGTTTTTCGTGTCATGCGTGTAGCGATCATTAGTCCGCTTCCAACGACACTACTCTTGTGACTCTGGGATGCCGTGATCGCAAAAAATCGCCCCCCCACCCTCCCGTTGTATGCCAGGTAGGTGCACAATTTCAATCGACATAAAATAAATAAATTATGGAAAAGAATGAATACACAGCCAGTGCCGCGGCCGGAAGTGCTGAGGCGCCCGACCGCTCAATGCTATTGTGTTTTGTTGTAATATTGAGATAATACTTAGGTTACTTAACTACAACTGCCGCTAGATGGCGCTACAGGTAGTATACAGCGCGCTATCGTTTTGTTGCAGTAGTTGCGTTCCTTTTCGCCAGGTACCGCAGGAGGCCGGAAGATGTTTGACCGGGACAACACGCAGGACACGGAAAGGGTACGTTGTAAAATGAAATTTAAAAAATAATAATTTAAAAAACACCCTCCTGCTCCTCTACACTATAGGCCTTGGTGGCCGAATACAGAATGGGCTATGATTGCCACCATCATTGCGCAGCTATCCCCACGATTGTGTAATTCTATACAAGTATTTTTTGTATTTCTATATAAGTTCGTCGTACGTCGTTGGTACGCCAGAAACACGCATACTGAACCGTAAACAAATGAGAACTGAGTGATGTACTCCTTTGATGTCTGAATTCGGCCAAGAAGGCCGATGGTGTAGAACAGGCTTAGGAGAGTGTCAGACAAATATGGTGTATGGAGTGCCCGCCAGGAATGTTAGAATTACTGCGAGCACCCACCAAAGAGATCCTATCTCTATGGGTATCACAAAGTAAATCAGATGAGGAGTTTTTGTTAAATTTTACAAAATATCAACTAACTGGATGTTATTAGTTATTATTGCCACTGATAATTTGTTTGTAAATTATTAACAATGTCTCCGGCGACGTCGGCGTTTTAAACAATTTACAGTTTGTAATAGCCGGGGGGAGGGGAGGGCAGGACGGCCGGGATTCAGAGAAAAAGGGAACAGGGGGGGAAGGGGGGGTCGCTCGGAGCTTTATCTTTACGATCGGAATTATAATTCACGACGTCGCAAAACTTTTCGTCAGATGACGAAATGCGCTCGCCGGCCGGTGCGGGACGGGCGGGACACGGGGCGGGACACGGGGCAGGACTCGGTGCGGGACACGGAGCGAGACACGGGACGGGACACGGAGAGACACGGGGCGGGACGCGGAGGGACACGGGGCAGGACACGGAGGGACACGGGGCAGGACACGGGGCGGGATACGGTACGGGACACGGGGCGGTACACGGGACGGGACACGGAGGGACACGGTGCGGGACACGGGGCCACGAGTGCTGACCCCCCCCCCCCCCCCCCCCCCTCCACACACACGCCGCGTCAAGTTTTAATTGTAAAACTTGAATCATTCGCGGACTTTGCACGTTTTATCTGTTCGCAGCTAATTGCCCCAAACCCGCCGCCGCCGTCCCGCTGCCATGATTCTTTGAATAGTCTTCACAGCTGTACTTCGTGGCGGGGGGGGGGGGGGGTGCCGGACGGAGCGCAGTAACTCAAAGTGATTCGTAGTCGGGGCGACGGCGGTGATGGAGCAGGCGGCGGGCGGGTGCAGGGGGGCGGCCAGATCGCGCCGCAGATAATAAACCGCGGTAACTTTTAATTGTGAAACTGTAATCTCGGGTGCACCTCCCCCCCCCCCCACTCGCCGCGCGCTAATTGCGACCACTTATCGAGTTACCGCCCGCCGCCCCCCCCGCCGTCGCCCGGCGCCCGCGACGACTTCATTATAACTTTACGGCCACCTTAAGTTAGTTACATTCTCACCGCGTCATAATGAGTAGACAGCACCACCGGCCGCTGTGGGTGTGTGCGGCCAGCCCCCGGGCGGCCGGTGGTAGGAAGCACTTGCCGCAGCAGGCCGCACGAGCGGTGCACACGCGGGGTACGTTACTAATTAAAACTGGACTAGAGAGAGCAGCGCCTGGAGGCGGCCCTGCGCCCCCCCCCCCCCCCCCCCTCCAACCCAGCAATCAAAAATAACACGCTATTATCGACAGGTGTGCGTCCCCCTCCCCCGCGCCGCCGCCGCCGCCCCCCCAGGCCGCGCGGGTCCGGCCCGATCCGAAAAGCCTTCTGATTCCCCTCGCACAGAGCCCCCCCCCCGCGCGGCACAAAGCGCGCCTCCTTTATTATATTCGCCATCCATCTTTTTAACAGTGACGTCACATTAAGGCGTAAATAAAACGTGTCACCGCCGAATAACGTCCTCAATCTCGCGGCTTTATTCTCTTTCATCGCCCCCCTCTCCCGGCCGTCCCGACCCGCCCGCCCGACCGCCCGCCCGACCGACCGACCGACGCGGTCGGCAGTAGTATTCGTACCTAGTGTAACCAAACCGGCGGGGCCCATACCGACGCCCGCGTCCCGTCCGTGAGCTCGCGGGTTCGAGCCCCGGCCCGCGCCGCCGCCGGCGGTTTCCTAATTTAAGCATGTACGGTTTATTTATCACCACAGGTTTTTCGGTGAAGCAAAACATCGCGAGTACACGCCGGAGGCTCCGGCCTCCATACCTACTGTGACTTATACGCTTCATGTGACATTGCACGTCAAACAGCGAAAGCATGAATATCGAACGCCAGGGCTCTGTGCTCAATGCTCGGGGCGTCCACTGGAGTGCGTGAATACACGTCAGTTCCCGCGGCGCCGGCCGCGCTGCTAGCGGGCTGTATTCGCGACAACATATGACCGAACAAATGCGAGCGCCATGTTCCCCGACACTGACAAATATGACCCCCGCCCCCGCCGGCCGCACCCCCGCCGACACCCGCGCCGGTCGCCCCAGAAAAGTCGTTGGTTTAAATGGAACTACTCTCATATTGACTGTTGATCGATGGCTGGAGTCGGTACACTGACGGCTGGGGACTGGACGAGGTGAGCTCGTATCCTGTCAGGTGTGCGAGCTGCTACTTGATGTTGAGACGAGCGAGATGCGGCGGCGGCGGGGGCGCCGGCGGGTGCCGCGACCGGCGGGTGTCGTTACAATTAAAACGTACCTATTATAGTGACAGACGACGGGGGGCGCGGGGGCCGGGGGCCGGGGGACCCGCTAACGAGCCGCCATTCATCTCGCAGTGACTTGAGATAATAAAGCTACTGTTCAAAGAAAGAACCCCCTTAAATATGGAGTCGAGGCGAGAACAAAGCGCGGCCGAGGGCGCGGAGACGGCGCGGCGTCTCGCGCAAATCCTTCTTTTTATTCAGTCGCGAGCGCGCGCGACGCCGTCACTCAGACATCGGTAAATCTAATCATAAATCATCCCTACCCGTGCCGCCCGCCGCCGCCGCCCCGCGTGCACGCCCCGTGTCGTGCACGCCAGCACGCCAGCACGCCGCCGGCACGCCGCCAGCAGCAGGCGCCTAGCCCCGGCGTGGGCCCACTCGACACTTTCCAAAGTTCCCTCTCCTTCGAGAAAAAGTAAGGACCTATGGCGTCATTAGATGAAATTCACGTTGTCTCACCGAGCGCACACCGGAGTTAGCGGGGGGGGGGGGGGGGGTCGGGGGGGGGCAACTCGTATTATATATTATCCCGGCGCGAGCGGTCATTTGTCCGACGCTGGGTTTTTGTGGACATTAGGCGCCTTAAAAAGGGCATTTACCTGTGCGACGCGTGCGGGGCGCGTGGGGGGCGCGTGCGGGGCGCGGGCGGCGGTGGACGCGCTAATTGCGCGCGGCGTACGTCCGGCCGGGCCGGCTCAGGGCGTCTCACGTGGTCACGTGTCCGACTGTACCCCTCCGGCCGGCGGGGGTACACTCCGCGCGTCCGGAAGCTAAGCGCACCAATTTGTAGGCGCCATAAATAATTCTTTGCGAAAGAAAAGCGTGAACATTTTATCGCAGACATAATTTAACGTCAGTAATCTCGTTTCCAGTTTCCAGAATGAAGATGAAATATGTATGAGTGTTGCGAGCGGGCGGCCCCCCGCGCACCCAACACCTGGGTGACGATGAGGCACAAGTATAGAGCCGTTGGACAGACCGTCTGTCAGTAGTCGTGTACAATGAATGGACTACGATTGTCTGTCGCATTGGAAACACCACCGTACAATGTAATCTACATAAGTGTACGGAGCCTCGACACAACAACAAATAAACTAAAAACAATTCAATGGAATATAGGGTTGGCACGAGCGCAAGCTGCACACGCCCACTGCGGCGGCCGCGGGCGGTACTAGCGAATAAACAGCACCACACACACACACACACACACACACACACACACACACACACCATCCACAATGTACTAGTGGTGTTCCCGTTCAATATTTATGTATTGACACGGGCAAATTAATTGAAATAGCCCGTCCCATAGCACCGTCACAGGGCACAGCGCACGCACGCACGCACGCACGCACGCACGCACGGTGCACAGCAACAGTATGAGCGAAGTGGCCCGCCCGCGCTCGCGCCCGCGCCCGCGCGCCGATAGACCTGTTCTCTACAAACTATGTGCGTGACGTGACGACTGGCCACCACACGAGCAGCCCGCAGCAGTGGACCGTCGACAACATGGAGTCGGAGCCACCAACTATTATAATACGTCATCACACACACGACGCCGACGAACATCACTGATTCAGACACCTCATGATTTGCGCATGCCGCATGTGTGTCCCGCCGCCCTCCCCCGCCCCACCGCTCTCACCACAAGATGCGATTTGAACGACTCGTTTTAACGGTTTTTGATCTCCCCCTGATCCTTCATCAGATTCTTCGAGCGCCATGAAAAACAATAAAACTTATGCCGCGACCGTCTCAGCGCTTTTGCGACGAAAACAGATTTATCGAGAGGAAAATGTTCATGTCCCTGTATCATGGGTAGTACAGGGAGCCGTCAACAACAGCGGGTGATTCCCTCGGAGGCGATGGCCTGTCACGTGGTAGGTACATCGTTGTAGATAGGTAGGTATTTGATGATAAGACGTATGTCGCGCGGGTGGGTGGCGCGCACAGTCCTCGCCGCCGCGCCGCGCCCCGGTCGGAGCGCGGACACCACCCACAGTAACTTCATGATGATCCGCTATTAAATCATCTTTGTTTTTATGACTGGCCTGATGGCGTAGTGGTAGTAACCCTGCCTACTGCGCCAAAGGTCGTGGGTTCGATTCCCACCGGGGACCAACATTTGTGTGATGAGCATAACTGTTGGTTTTCGGATTATGGGTGTTTGTATGTATTTTGGTATTTATTTAAAAGTATTTATGTATGTTTATCAGTTGTCGAGTACCCATGTACAAGCTTCGGCTTAGTTGTGACTAAACAACCGGGTGTAAATTTGTCCAAACATTTTTTTTTTCAGATTAAGTCTAGACTTGTAGACTTTTTTCATGATCCCGCGAGGCTGGACCAATCGAGTCGTGAGCCCCCGTCGTAGCATTGATCGTGCGCTGGTGTGCGAGTGCTAGTGCCGAGTGGGCAGCGAGCTGGGGCTGGTGGCTGGTGGCTGGCGGCTGGTGGCTGGCGGCTGGTGGCGAGCTTTGGTTAGACCATTATTACAGGTGTTTTTGTACATTCGGCAGATACAGAATAGATTGTGCTCAGGGCGGACGGTGTCATAGTCCAGGAAAAATAAATTCAGTTGTTTCAACAAACTGCTAAATCCAACGACATTTTTTTTGCTTTCTGTATTAGTAGCTGTGTAGGTGTCTACTTATAGTTAATTTTGTGAAAAAGTAGTTTTCTAAAAAAAAATTAATCACCTATTTTATTATCGGTATCTTAGATAAAAGTGCAAAATTAGTTGAATTTAAAAATAATTTATCACTTTTTTATTTTGAGTTATTTTTATTTTACTATGTTTTAATGATTAAATAATTATATAAGGGGCTTACACACGAACAAGTTTTATTGACCTTTTCCCGACGTTTCGACCAGGTCACACTGGCCGTGGTCACGAGATGACTGTGTTTTATTGGTTAGGTAAAGTTAGGTAAGTAAGTACTGTTTTGATATTTTTCATTTTTCCTGAACTATGTCGTGTTTACGGATTACTCTTCACCAAAGCGGAAAAAATAATATGTGGGCGCCTAGCTCTCAGAATTATCCTTTTGGGTTCGATTCGGCTTTTACACTCCACAGATTATCTCTTATCGAAATTTAATGTATCTGTGGCGCACCCAAGGGCGCTTTATCGATTCATACGTACGTAGGGTAGGGTAGGGTACCTGCCTCCGTCTGCTGAGGCCACAGACATCAGAAATCAAGGGGCACTAGAAATATATTTATTAAAACAGTTATTTTGGCAACGATATCATAGATATTAACGGACGTGAAGAGTATAACCCGTTCTTCGAACATAATAATTAATTTTAAAACACAAAAATTAATTCGTAAATGCGGAAAATGTATCTGAGTGCAATCCGCGCCGGATTGTTACACAGCTCCGTACCGCCGGCCGCGGCCCGCGCGCGTGTTGTCGTCTCGCGGCTCGCGGCCCGCGGCCCGGGGCTTGCGGCTCGCGGTTCGCGGCTTGCGTCTCGCGGCTCGCGGCTCGCTGCGACACTCGCGCACGAGAGACAAGTCTACTTCACATTTTCGCTTCTGATCAGATCAGAAGCGATTCCGTGAAGTAATCAGTGCGTGCGAGTAAGACCTCGGCCCGAGCGAGCGGGTCTCATTATGCGGGGGCGTCCCACCGCCCGCGCCACAGCGGGGCGGAGTGGGGAGGGCGCACGACAACTAGCACAAAGTCAACATTTTCCCACAAGTTGATGTTTATAACATGAGCTCACCTCGCGCGGGAACATTGCGTTCTCAGAGTACTGATGCAGTGTTCGGGCTGCAGGCGCACGGACGCACGGGCGCACGGGCGCACGGGCGCACGGACGCACGGACGCACGGGCGCACGGACGCACAGGGTACACACATACAGGCTCGAAGGAAGACCTACTATACCTACTTAATTGAAGAAAAAAAAATCCAACAATTTATTTAATATTACTTGAATTGAAGTGTTAAGGACTAACACTGGACTATTTTACTAACAACTGAACTTGAATAATCCAATGTGACTTTATCAGTATAACTAATTTGACAGAGAAATTCAGAAGTGAAGTGACCGCAAGACAAGGAATTATATTGTCAAGCGACGCGTCTCCTCAGAGAGCCGCGAGAAGTTGTCGCAGGTGCTGCCGGGTGCCGCCAGGTGTCGCCGGGTGCCGCCAGGTGTCGCCGGGTGCCGCCAGGTGCCGTTGGCGTACTCCGGCCGGTTGTTGCGCTTCAAACTGTCCTAAGTTCAATCAATAATTATCTATTGTAATGAGATGTGTCGAGATTTGCGCAGCCCGCGGGGGGGATGGGGGGGGGGGAGGCACGCGTGCGTGTGCGTGAATACACACGCGGCGCCCGCGCACGCACACGCCCGCACGCAGTAAGCCGCTTCTGGGAATTTATACTTTTATAATGAATGGCCGCATTAACGTCGCGATTTATTCATTTTAAATTGTTCCGCGGACATTAAATGTTTACACGACACGGGCGGGCACGGGCGGGCACGGGCGGGCACGGGCGGGCACGGGCGGGCACGGGCGGGCACGGGCGGGCACGGGCACGAATTATTACTTATAAGAGATTTGTTTGTTTCAAGGAAAATATAATAACATTATAAAGTAAGATCACACAGGTGCGACATGTTTATTAATGGCAACCGAAACGCGGTCACACAAAAGCCTTGTGACCTTGGAGAGTAGCTCCTGTCCGAGTGGCCTCGACGCCGGGCCCCGAGCTCACCGGAAGGGTATCACCAGGAATGAGGAACCACATAGAAGAATAGAGTGGGTGCAGCACTGTAGCGGGTGAGTGGTTCCTTGTTGTGCATCAGGTGTACCATCGGTAGTTGGCTAACAATGTTCTGGCGTAGGAGGGGGGGGCGGTGGCGGGGGGCGGGTGTCGCGTCCGTCGTGCTCGTGTACATGGAATCTCAAATCACCACTCTCACTTGCCTGTTCTGTTCAAAAACTAATTCTAAAAATATCTACAAAAAAGCGGCCAAAGCATGTTGGGTTCCGTATTTTGAGCATTCATGTAATGACATCGTCACACAGCCGGGTCCGAGGGTGTCATGATGCGTCAGACGATGCGGTTGCGCGACGGATCGGTCGGGCGCTCGGTACGACGCCTATATTCATGGGCCATGAATCATGGCGCACAATCAAGCGACAAATTACATTATCCCATATCGAGGCCCCACCAGTAGGTAGGGGGCGCGTCCGCCATAGGTAACATCAATAGGGAAAGATATGTCACTCACTACTTTTGCCTTCTTTTGCATTTAAACTGTGTTTGGTTAACTGAGGGCAAAAAAAGACCGATGGAGTTACTTTTCATTCGTAGTACCGCAAAAAGTTTTAAACTATTGAAAAATCAAAGATTGTCTATTTCTCTACACACCATGTTGGCGGGTGAGCGACGAAGCACGCGCTCTGCTGCTGATCCACTCGCGCGACTGTGCTAATTGTTCACGCTGTCTCTGTGTGTGACTGTACGAACGCAACTTTAGTGTCAGATGTGTGGGTGTGTCCCGTGCATGTACCATGTAACAGAGTAGCGCATCTTCCTCTTTTTATTGTATCTCAAGCAGTCGACATTTTGTGGGGAATATTCGTTAGTGTTTCGACGTATCCTCGGCTATTGTGTTGTGGACTTGGCGGGCGGGGGCGGGCGGGCCGCGTCCGTCTGCCGCGGTCGGACGGACGGACGGACGGACGCGCCGACACTAATGACATCCCACACTCTGCTCGCTATTGTCTCAGCGGAACAAACAGTTCGTGACCGTCCCGGATACAAACGATAGAATCGAGTAGGTAGGACAAGACGCGATGTATGTCTTATTTCAGTGTGTGCTGTCTTAAGGTATTTATTTTCATTAACAATTTCACAATTCACTTACATGAAAACAAATATTAAGTAAATTCATTTTTATGGTGAATTGGAGAAATTTCAAACACCAATGTCTCGCGACCGGGGAGGACTAGAGATCCTCTTATTTCCTCCAGTGATTCCTTAAAGTGTGAACAGTGGGGGGCGGCCGCGGGCGTGGCTGCCGCTGGCTCGCGTGCGAGTTGGTCGAATGAACGACCTTACTGCGGCCTCAGGGGACGCTGAGTACGTTATGTTCGCGGACGATGGCTGCGTCATAGTCTCCGCCCCGAACTACCTAACTCTAAAACGTAAACTAAATGAAGTTATGGGTAGCATCTGCCGCTGGTTTGCAGCGAACGGCATGAGCCTAAATGTAGAAAAAACAAATATAATTCATTTTAACCTCAGCGGCAAAGTCGAGCATAACCTTAACGTACTATGTAATAAGGAACCTGTCCCCCAGGTGGCGCATGTGAGGCCCTCACATGGTCCGCACACATTGACGCGACGTGCGACCGACTGTCGTCCGCTTGCTTCGCGCTAGGCAGGCTTCGCCCTTGCCTCCACTCACAAAATGTCAGAAAAGCTTACTTTGGATATTTTCACTCGATACTATCATACGGAGTCTATCTGTGGGGGAGAGGGCATTCAGGGTCCAGAAGCGTGCGGTACGTATCATCGCCCGAGTGGAGTGGGACCACCCTGCCCGGGAACTGTTCAAGGTCCATGAGATCCTCACCCTTCCATCCCTGTACATATATGAAGTAGCGAAACACGTGAGGAGAAACCTTGACCAGTTCCCGACGCACGGCGATTTCCACAACCTGAACACGAGGCGGCGGCACGAGCTCCGGCCCCCCCCCCCCCGCACCGTCTTTTTAAATCCGATAGACTATTAGTAGTTGTCGGTCCTAAAATTTACAACAAAATTCCAAACAACATAAAAAACGCCCCGAGCATAAACGCATTCACCAACAAACTGAAAAAATATATTTTATAAAACGCGTACTACTCAGTGACCGAGTACCTGGACGCCAACTGATACACCTGGCTGCGGCTGTGACTCAAACAGGAGTAAATTAAATTGATTTATTATTGTATGAAATTAAATTGAATTAATTAATTAATTTATTATATTAATGAATTGATCAATGTAATTACTATAATATTGACGTGTAAAATCTTTTTTATTAATAAATGATTGTATTGTATTGGTCCCGTGGGATGAGGGGGACAGGAGGGGGGGGGGGGACGGGACGGGGTACGGTTGAACTACGTCTGCAGCAGCCGTACACGTCTCAAAGAAAAACCAAAATAGAATAATCAAAGGCATCCGTCAAACGCCCCCCCCCCCCGCGCCCCTCGCGCCCCCCGCACACCTCACCTTACAATAATAATAATAATGTTTGGACAAATCCCCACGCGGCTGTTTAGTCCCAAACTAAGCCGAAGCTTGTACATGGGTACTCGACAACTGATAAACATACTTAAAAATATTTTAAAATAAATACTCAAATACATACAAACACCCAGAATTTGAAAACCAACAGTTATGCTCATCACACAAATGTTGGTCCCGGGTGGGAATCGAACCCACGACCTTTGGCGCAGTAGGCAGGGTTACTACCACTACGCCAACAGGCCAGACAATGTCTTAGTAAAACCGGTTACACAAAGTATAAAGTAATCATAGCTACTACTTAGCTCACACTATGAGGCTATGAGTTCTTAGAGTACCGACAACTCATTTGAGGCGTCGTTATTTCAAAAGTTGATGGAAATAATCATCTATGTTACTTGGAATGTGCAAACGAAGCATTTTCATTTCCGGTACACCAATAATCCCACTTGACCCAGTTTTATAATTGCGGCCCCCCATTTAGGCCCCTATTTTATTGCATTTAAAACAAAAAAATTTAACAAAGGCGGCCGCAAGCGCCGCGCCCGCGCCGCCGGCCAGAGGTGACGTGCTCCCTGGACCCGACCCGCCATACATAATACATTCTTAGCGCGGGGGGGGGAGGGATGACCGAGCCGTGGAAGCGCCATCAATCGTGGAGCGTACGTCACACCCGTGACGTATGAACAAACAGGCAGCCAGCGTCACGCACGCCATTGGCAGCTATTACAGCATAGCATACAGATACAAGCGCGCCGCGGCCTCCTGCTACGTGCGGCAGAATACATGAGCGGCCCGGGGCGGCGCGGGGCGGCACGGGGCGGCACGGGGCGGCACACTTGTCGACACTTTCCATTCATGTAGAACTCGCTTCAATACACTCCGCGCACAGAATTAGTCTGTCCGCAGACGCAGCGCGCTGCATCGCGAGTCGCGTCACGCGCCGCCCCCCCGCCCCCGCCCCCGCCACCCTGCCCCATCACCCCTCCCTCGCCCACCGACACTCCAGTAGATTGGAGCGGGTTCATGGTTTAAGTGTTCAAATAGAGTACTGACATACATCTCGCTTTGAAAAGTTGTGTAGATGTCAAGACAATTTTTAAGAAAATGGACGCACGAAACAGAATACTGCTTCACCTCGGAAAAGTATTTTGCCGATAATTTTCTGTAATAATTTCTAAATTCGAACACAAACAATTCCCATTAATACATTCATAAAAAAAATATCTGGTCCAAGAGCGCATCCTCGTGAAATACTACAAATCACATATTTCTGATGCCACATCTGTTTCAATTTAATTTCCATTATTTTACATGTAAGTTCTAACAGTAGTCCTTCATTGGCTTGGTGCTACGGATTTCTATATACTATACGTATTTCCCATTTATGTTATTATATCTCGCCGCAGGTGGCTGGCTGGCTGGCTGGCCGGCAGGCTGCAGGTCCACAGCAAGGGAGATGTCGGAGGAGGCTTCCATTTGGCATTCTCGAGGCACATTTTAATTTCCAACCAGTTCTCGAGCCGCCGCGGTATTATTCATCTCCTCGGGCGCTACACTAATGGGAGCTCTTAAACGTATCCGCGGATATTCCGCGCCGCCCGCCCGCCGCCCGCCGCCCGCCGCCGCCGCCCGCGCGGACGGATGTCATTTCCCTGAAATCCGCTTCAATGGCCCATTCGCCTTTTTAATGCGGAAGTGGTTTTAATCGACGTTAAAAATGAGTCTCAATTTGCATATAAATATTTGACAGCGCCAATTCTTGTTTGTATATTTTTATATTGGGGAGCCCATTTACATAATAATTGTTAGGTAAACCGGCCGGTCGCGAGGAACGCCGCGGGACGATTTAGCTTTCAATTTTGCCGCAAATCGCTCGGCTTTTGTCGTAGCTAGATGCGTGGTTGGTTCAACTTAACACATTACATTATTTAATGTTTTCGACCATTTTCAGTGTCAATTACTGATGTCAAAATATGAGCATCCGTTTTAGAGTTTGCATTTTGCAGGTATATTTTTGGTGAGTAAGTCCGTGGTCGCCGCGAGGGGAGCTCGCCCGGTCCGTCCCGAGGGTGATATTTTAATAAAGCACATTTAAGTTGGACGCAAGTTTCTCAATTAAGTTGGGAGATAATTATTGCGCCGTCACTTGAAAGAGATCTCGGCGCTCAACTTCTCTAATTATTTTCAGTAACTTGACATTCATAACTGATTTTGAATTCCAGGCATGTACCTACCTACCTACCTACTTATTTTTAGGGGCCCGCACCAAACGATAAAACTTTATGATCGGTGGGGTGGTCGCTTTGGCTGTCACAAGCGCACACTCCAACATATCTGGAGCTGGTACAGCACACCACAGTGAGTGCCCCAACAGGACGGACTAATTAGTACTGATTTGATCCGTAAATTTATCTATTTATTTATCGCGTTTTGTTAAGAGACGAAATCTGGTACAATCAACGAAAAAAAGTACTACGTCTTGAATTCTTAATTTATTTGACATCATTTTATTTACATTATCTATTAATAGTAATTGCTTAAAATAACTATCAGAAACTGATATATTGTTGCAATTTCAGTACTTTATGTCAATTAAAAGTTAAGACCAAGTTTCTGATGTCAATTTAAAACGAAGAGAACCGCACTAAATTCAAATAAAGTGGTTTAAACGGACGCGATGACTGACCCGCGCCTCGAGCCTCACGCCTCACGCCTCGAGCCTCACGCCTCGAGCCTCGCGCCTCGAGCCTCACGCCTCGAGCCTCGCGCCTCGAGCCTCGCGCCTCGAGCCTCACGCCTCGAGCCTCGCGCCTCGAGCCTCACGCCTCGAGCCTCGCGCCTCGAGCCTCGAGCCTCGCGCCGGTCTACCTATCGCGGGCACATTTTATGTGGAGCGAGCTCGTTTGTTATCTATTCAATAAATATGAAATCAACTCGAGCTCTATCCATAACTGGAGCACCCTCTATACGTGCGCGCACCCTGTATACTACGAGGAAATCTTATTACATTACGGTATAGAGCCGTTCCCGGAAAAAGGGACGTTTATATGAAACAGATGTATGGATGTACGTTCGGGGGCCTGCGACGGCCCGAGGTCACACTCCCGGACGCACGGACAGTCAGACACACGGACACACGGACAACCCGTGGGATTGTGTGCGGCGACTGTTCGTTATTACCGTTGAATCTAAAAGTCATCGGACAAAGAACTAGGAGGTACTCTAGGTACAGAACGTAGGAAAATAACTTCAATTCCATCCGCTTTTTGACAACTCGACATTAGTGTGTGATGCTGTTAGTGAGGTCACTCGGGATTGACGATATGATCGGGCGGAGCTGTGGGGCCGGGAGCCAACGTTGGTGGCGTACACTTGATTCTTAGATAAACGCATCGATGATACACACACAACATCCACCTGATCAGTAGTTCTATAGAACTACCTGCTTGCCGCGCCCGCGCCCGCGCCCGCGCCCACGCCCCGCCCGCGCCCGCGCCCCGCCCGCGCCCGCGCCCGCGCCGCGGTCTACGAATGAGATTCCGTTAGTAATTAAATTAATAGCCTTCAAAAGCAACATGGCTGCCGACTGACACGTGTGACACATTCCTCGGAGCATTTGAGTCGTGCACCCCGTCACAGCGCCGGCGTGGGCTGCCCCCGGCCGGCCGCGCGAGGGCTGCCCCCGGCCGCCGGACGCCGGCTGAGAGCCGGGTTACCCCGCCAGACTTACCGGAAACATTCCTAAAGTTAATATTAATATTTAAGCCTTCATGCTTACACAATATTGTTATAATGGGTAGCTACCACAGCTGTAGAAAATAGCGGATAATTATAGTACATTGTGCAATAAGGGCAGTACGTAGGTAACAGACTCTCGTTAGTAATATACTAACGAGAGTCTGTTAGCAGCTCGACGCCCAAGCTGGAGGGATTTTAATGACTCGAGTTTGTAATACCCTTACTGCCCGTGATGCACACAATGTTTTTCATCACATTTGCGAGGAAATAAATACCTACGACACAAGGGAACAAATTTATTTTCTTTGACTTTGCTGATATTATTTAAGATCATTAAATTAATTTAGTTCAATTAAGTTAAATTGAGTTAAATTTAATTACCTTAATATAACTCAAGTTAAATCAGTTTAACTCAAGTCGAGTCAAATCGAGTAAAGACGAGTACAGTCGAGTACAGACGAGTACAGGCGAGTGCAGTCGAGTACAGTCGAGTACAGGCGAGTAGAGTCGAGTACAGGCGAGTACAGTCGAGTACAGTCGAGATAAGTCAAGTTACCTACTCAATTTAACTTAATTTAATAAACCAGTTCAGTACCAGCCAGCTACACATAACAGCCCTAGGGGTATAATATTGTTCTGATTTTCATTGTTCTCCCGCGGGTGTATATAGGCCATTGTGTTTCTTTAGGTACGCATATAATCAGACCCTGAACGAGCAAGTGTGATGAAAAAAATATTATTTATATTCTGCACAAAATATATTGACATGGAACAACAATCAAGATATGTGTACAGAGAAGGACTTATCTCTACAAGAGACAATAGTGATAAGATAATGCTTTAAAAATATAATCGTGACATGAATGACAACGTGGTCTGAAGCATCGCCGGTCCACGGGGTGGACCGTGGACGGTGGTCGGTGGTCGGCCGCCTGCAGGGATCATTGCAACATAACAAACGTCATCGTCACTCTATAGGTAACAAACAAGGCGTGCGGATGACACGACACACGACACCCGCAGACAGAC
This sequence comes from Metalampra italica, assembly GCA_949699065.1. NCBI lineage: Eukaryota > Metazoa > Arthropoda > Insecta > Lepidoptera > Oecophoridae > Metalampra > Metalampra italica. Next base: position 76,935 of record OX452993.1, read on the forward strand.
ATTATACAAAGTACGTACAATGTGGTAACAACGTTTATTCATAATGCGTTGGGAGGAGATGCGTGCGCGGGGCGCGGGCGCCCCGCGCCATCAATATTGCGATCCGGGGATTTCACAAATCCTTGCCCATTGAAAACACATCCTCCCTTTACGTCCCCCTCCCCCCCCTTCTCGCCCGCCCGCGACATACATTCAATAACCGATCGAAAGACTATCGTCGTATCTCCACGCCCCGGCCACAGGCCACAGTGACGCTTTGCCCCGCGGCTGTCCGTTCAACTCTATATGGCCGCTTCCACTGCTTCATTCCCGTGGGACGCCCCCAACCCTGACAGGTGGTTCAGTAAGCAAAGCCCACGTCCAGCAGTGGACGTCGGAACATTTACGTTTTGATATGAATCGATAGCTCATGGTCAACTATATTTCTTGCATTGATAAATGGGCTTCGCATACAAATGCATAAGTTGTATGCAAAAAACTTTGATCAATGCGCGATTAGCTGGATCCGCCCTTGTATGAAAGAACACGTACAAGATGTGACGCGCGCCGCCCGCGCCCGCACCGACACAGCTCACTTGCTCATTACAAAATAATGCTTACGGCATAATTTTAAGCGCTGTTTTACCGTGATAGGTACTTGAGATGACGTATTTATCTGTGAATTTTTAAATAAATCGGTGACAGTTTTTAATTAAATTGGAGAACCACTTGACTGTTGCTACCTCTCTGCCGTTTCAATTACACACGGATGGTGGAGCGTGTGTGTCAGGCTGCGGGCACACCGGGCCTTGTGTGTGGCGCGCCAGCGAAGCTTCTTCGCCTTTTGAGCCGACGGCCGTACACCCACCACTTACCTAATGCTGCACTGGCACTAAAGCGGCGGCGCTCGGTGTGCCGCGGGCCGCGACCACGGACGGACGGACGGACGGACGGTGCGCTCCGCAATCCGCAACAGAGGGCCGCGCGCGACGCGTCACGAACACTATTTATTTCAAATCTATAAAGTTTATAAAAAAATTAAACAACATTTATTGAATAATAAACGAAAAGGACTAAACTTTGGAAGGAACACTAAAAGACAATAAATAAATCCACGCGAATAAACTCGCTCACTACATTATACTTACATTTTCTACAGTTTTTTAAATATGATTTATTTGATAAAAATGTCTCCGAAAATACGTCGTCTCAAGACAACGGATGCAGACGTAACGCCGCGGGGGGCGGGGGCGTACTTTTTAAATGCATATTTATCTGGTGGTGCGCGCGAGTTCCTCCGGAAGCGCATGAATCACGGCGCGAGTCTCGCGAGAAGACATTAAACATATTGTTGTGAGACCCACCACCCACCACACCACACCACACCAGTACTCTACTGGCAGCCCTCACTACTTTTCTTGGCGCATTGTTCATGTTGAAGCCAACAAGAGACTGCGGCTTTCAGCGTTCCGCAGTCCGGCGAGGACCCTTTATTGTCTCCGTCTTGTTTTCTGAGGTTACACAAGTTTGCAGATGAAAAATATTTATTTATTAGGTAAGTATGTAGGTATTTTTATGAACTAACAAGAAATATATTGTTGGTATCGTCAGAGGGGGGCGGCGAGGTCGCTCGGAATGAAGGGATAAGCGAACACCAACAATACAATAGAAGAATAGAACATGTCGTATCTGTGGGCGCCGCCGCCGGCCGGCCGTGTCCTGTATTGAGGGGCAGCGCCCCATAAAACAGATATTACTACAAAAGGAGCTCAACTCGATGCGCCCGCCAATGTCTCCACTGTTTGTTTGTTTGTTCCCCAATCACGGACGTTTTCCTTTATTATCTGTGCCGAGGTTTTCATTGAGGCGTGAAGTGAAGCGCCGGGGGCAGCCACTGGCGGGGGCAGCCACCGGCACTAGCTGAGGGTACGGTGCAAGTGGACAGCCTCGGGAGATGTATAGATTCCCTTGTAGTAACTATGTAGGCCTGGCCTATCTTCAAGTTATTTCTGACTTTTTTCTTTTTGTTCGGCTCCCAAGGGTCGCAGCGTGATGTTCAATGTTCCCCATAAACAGGGCTATAATGCATTCAATCCGATTGGTAGTTCGAGAGGTTAGAGCGTTAAAACAAAGAAAGATAAAAGAAAAAAAAAAGTGCTTTATTATATTATTGTGGATATGGGAATAATTGGACCGAACGATCTTGAAAGTGTTCCGCATCGCGTGCTGTACGGAACCACGTCCGAGCAGCGCGCGCGTGGGGGGGGGGGGACCATCGCCGAGCACCAACCAAATTTAATCCCATTTGCCACACGTCACAAACTCACTGGAATTCAATTCAAATGTCTAGTTGGTGGAGCAAAAAAATATGTCGACGGGGGGGGGCGGGGGCGGGGGCGGGCTCGTGCCAAGTGTCGCGGGGGCGGACCACGCGCCGCGCTTGTCGCAATGTTAGTGCAGTCACATTACGCTCGGAGTTAGTTAACACAGTGTGGGACGCCCCCGGACCCTTCGACAATGTGATCAATCCACTGCCACTTCAATTTGTTGACTTCTGGCTAATGGCGATCATTTTCTCCAACTAGTAGATATACCTCGGCAGAAACAAATATTATATTTCTGTAGTATTTATATGTATTATATTTTTTCGAGGTCGTGAGTCCATTTAATATCCCTGTGCGACCCAAACAACAAGTTCAAATACTAGACTTATGTGAAGTCTAGATAGAGTTCGTTTTTCAAAAACCAAAATCTGACAGACACATTCTCATGGTTATATATGTTTTTAAAAAATCTCTTTCATTTCTTTACTTAAGTTGTATTCGCTCCGGCCATGAAAGCTCTTTGAAATCAAATTGCTTTTCAACCGACGAAAAAAAAGGAGGTTCTCCATTCGACTCGTTTTTTTTTTTTTTTATGTATGACCACGCATAACTTTTTACAGAGCAGTCCGATTTTGATAATTCTTTTTCTATTGGATAGGGTCTACGTCGAAGTTGGTCCCATTTAAATTTGAAGAAAAAAATTCTACCCTAAGGGTAGAAAATTAGGGGATGACTGATTAAATTCCTACTAAATTTTCATATTTGAACCAATTCTGTTGAAACTAGGCACAAATAAGTAGTTCTAATGACCCTACAATATGACAGAGACGGAAGACAGATGAGGGAACTCTTCAACGGTGTACAGCAGCTAACTCGTGTTTGGGCTTATTCATTCATCTGAATGAGAACTTTAAACCTAACTTATGATTTATTCGATTACGACTACCATCGATGGGTGAAGATGGAGACGGAAGGCTGTCGAGGGAATGAATTAGTATATTTTAGTCACAAAAAAGTAAAAAATAAATACTTTTTAACAAAAAAATTAAACCGTCGAAAAAAAGTAACTGAAAAGCGAAAAATAATAACAAGTTACCTTGTTAGTCTATAACTACGCTCCTACACTGATGTAAACCTAAGTAATTTTGAGTCGGCGCCCAACACACATACAAATTAATTTCTTTTATTTTTATTACTTACTATTACGTTTTTCGTACTTTAATTTGATGATCTTCTCATTGATTGCTTGTATCATTCCACTTTACTTAAACTTGGCTGCCATCATTTCACTTTACGTATCAACTTTAATTAATTTGCTTGTTTGTTAGGCGCCGACTCAAAATTACTTAGGTTTACATCAGTGTAGGAGCGTAGTTATAGACTAACAAGGTAACTTGTTATTATTTTTCGCTTTTCAGTTACTTTTTTTCGACGGTTTAATTTTTTTGTTAAAAAGTTTTTATAACTTATATAGAAGTCTTATATAGAAGTGTGGAGGTTTGTCTGTCGACTGTCGGCTCAGCAGGTGGCGCCGGGTGCCGCGGGCTGGTCACACATCTCCCAGGACACAGGCATTACCTAAGTAAAGAACTTCATACAGATTAAAAAAAAAAAACCGAACAAGTGCGATGAGGGTTCCGTATTAATTAAAGAAATAATAATAAAATGTAACATAATATTATTCAACGGAACGCCTACCCTATTTGTAAGAGTTGCTCAACTCTGCAGGTAGCAACGCTGCTGTTGATTTCGTAAACAAGAATTAATTTCTCCATAAATCAATGGCCGCGCAAATTAGCCGGCTGTAATCCGACAACACCCTGTGGCATTCAAATTAAAAATCCCCCCCCCCCCCCCCCCGGCTCCCCCCGTGGGAACCCAAACACAATCTAAGAGGATCAACAAACAAGCTCACAAACAATTTCTTAACGCTGTTGTGAGATCCTTCGTAATTTACGAGCTCCCCGTCCAGTGTACCCGGAGCCCCGGAGCCCCGGAGCCCCGGCTCCCCGCCCCCGCCGCCGCCGCCGCCCCCCGGCAGCGGGCCGCGGGCCTGGCCGCGCTGGCTGCTCGGCCCCTGGCCGGTACCATATCACCACAGGTACCATATCAATTTCAGTTATATAATAATCCACACGGATCCTGCCTTAGGATTCTCTAGCTGTCGACCTGTGGACGCCTGAGCACGGCTACTCGCTTTACCGGCGCACCGGCGGCACCCATGCGTGGTAAAACCGAGTTGTTCAACCACCGGGAATCATTCTCGGTCCAATGTCGCTCTCTGCATGCTCTCAGCACTGAGCCGAGCTGTATTAACAAATGAACAGGGCACCACTCACGTCGTCACGGTGAGCTAACGAGGCGGTGGTCGGACGCAGCTGCACGCGCGGGTGTACGCGGCGCGCGCGTGTTTGCCCGCGTGATTGCCGCGCGTCGACGTACAGCGGCGTGTATAAACAGCTCATTACGCAGGCGGCGGGCGGCGGGCGGCGGGCGGCGTGTCGCGTGCCGGGCGGCGTGTCGCGCGTACACTGCGGGTCTGTGGGTACAAGCAGTCGAGCGGCGGCCGGCCCGGCGCGCAGTGGACGAGCGGCATCTCGACTGAGCAGGTATGTGTCACGGCGGTGGTGCGGGCCCCGGAATGAGGCTCAGTTATGTGGGGGCACGTGCGCCATGTAAAAAATCCGATGTTGTTTGTGCCCCCCGCACGCCCCGCACCGGTGGATGGAGCGTATTATAAACAAATAAAAGCGAAGTGCTCTGCGCGTGTGTCGCGCGCCTTCCCCCCCACGTGGCCCGCGCGCACGGCTGTTTGTCCACAATTTGCATACAACCATCCGCGCTAAGGGCCCGCGCACACCGGCCGCGGGCGGGGGGCGGCGGCCGGACCGCCGCGTCAGCGGACTGACAAATAATAGCGAGCGAACTCGTTTTGCGCGAGTTGCAGCGGCTCAGTTAAATATGAACCAGAGAGCTGCCTCCGTGGGGACCCCGGCGCGCGCCGCGGCGCGGGCACGGCGCCGGCCGCGGCGACAATATTCACAGATCCAATTTAAAACTTGAGCATTTTGCATGTGTCGCGCTGACAGTGAGCAGTGAAGAGAACGATACGCGTACAATAGTATTCAATGTAATAGCGCTTGTACTTTATTAGAATGCAACTCACCTGTCAATGTCGCACAATGGGTGGAACAGAGAAGGAAACATAAGAGATCTGTCCCCACGCGTCCCCCGCGCAGCTCGTCGCTCCCGTCGTACCCGGGGGCGTCCCACACGACGCTTGCCAATGTGTAATTACTCACAATATTTAATCAAGATTCTACTGCGGGTCAGCAAAAGTAATCGGCGGCGACTGGACTTACATTTAATTACAGCGTTCATCGCTAACTTGTATTGGCCGTCGCTTGTTCGGTGGTGGACTTTGAGTGGTGGAATTTGACTTTTGACTCAGTGGCGGTGACCCGGCGGGGGCCGCGCGACGGAAATGAAGTTTAAAACTTGTCACGTCGTGACGCCAGATTAGCAGGCGAGTGCGTCCGCCCTCCCCCGCGCCCGCGTCCGCGCCCGCGCTGTGATTTATAGTGGAACTTTACCCTTAAGTGCACCTCCCCCCCCCGCGCCCCCTCCCCGAACAACCCATAACTATGTGTCGGACAAACAAAACTTAGTCAAACGCGGGCCGACTCGACAAACATCACGCACCCACCTGAGTAGATCATAAACATGTGACAGCCGGTCAGTGCTGCCGTGGAGGCCGCGCGACATTAAGTACCTGACGGCGATGGGAAAATTATGAAAATTAAGGATTAGGAAGACGTCAACGTATACTTTGTTGAAATTCCACGTCCTGAGCCTCGCGTTGCGTGAGCCGGCTCCCCGCGCGACACATCCTGCGGAACCCGCGACTCGCCGTAGCCCCGCGTCATTCCGCGTAGAGCCCCGTACACGCGCCGCGTCATCTGCATACACACGACGCGACGCGACGCGCCGCACTCTATTAAAGCGAATAATGTAGTGAACGCGGGAGCGCGCGATGAGCAATCTCGTAGCGCGGCACGTAGCGGCGCTCGTAGCGGCGCTCGTAGCGGCGCTACGCCAGTCGCGCGGCCGCTACGCGCCAGGCAGCCGGCTCGGCGCTCGCTCCGCCCGCCCGCCCGCCCGCCGCCGCTACGCCAGCCGTCACCGCTACGTAAACAATTACAATTAATCCGGTTCAATTGAATGTTACGTGTTTAATATTACAATTATTGTTGCCACATTATATAACACTAGTAGAAGTAAGTTTGTAATAATCGTGACAATCATTGTGATCCCCGAATACCTCTCGTAGTATTGTCGTCGTTGAAGTCGTTTTTAATGGTAATTGTGTAGTTTGATGGTATTGTTGTTGACATTAGCTATTGTTGTTGGTGGCTCCGAGGCTCCGAGGCTCCGAGGCGGGCCGACCCTCGACATGAACAGGATGTGCCGCCTCGTGTTCCGGCTGCTGTTTCTGCTGGACGGTGAGTGCTTGCATAAAGTTACTTTCAAACTTTAACATACCTTATGTATAATAATGAAAGCTAGAAATAAACATTACCAGGTTATGTATGTTTATTTACCGATATTTCAGAGCAGTTGTTAACAAATCAAAAATAAATCACATCTTTGGTATATCATTCAATCCTTTTATTAAAATGTATCCCGCCACGAAAGTTTTAAAAGTTAAAATGAAACGTTATTTTCTTACTTATTGTTTTAAATAGGTACATATAAAAACTTTGTAGAAATACTTTTTGTGTAAAAGGTGTTCAAATAAAACACAATGACAACGGGGGCGGCCCCCGCGGGGGCGCGCCCGCGCCGCGCGCCTTGTTTGCGCCCGTGTTTAGCAAAAATACATTTTTGTGATTAAATTTGGCGGCACATAAATGACCCTGGGAGGGGACGGCCCGGGGATGACCTGGGGATGTCCGGGGATGACCGGGGGATTTCCGGGATGCCAATTACCGACTGCGTCCGCTCATCTTACATACATACAACTAAAGTCAGGCGTCTCATATATGTCTTTAAATATCTGCGAAATTCAGTTGACTCAGATACTCTAAAAATGGTGTATTTATCTATCTGCCAGTCCCTTATTAACTATTGTATCCCTGTCTGGGGAGGAGCCTATAAAACAGCCTTTATCAAATTGGAAAGAGCTCAGAGGGCAGTGCTAAAAGTAATGACCAAAAAACCTTATAGATACCCCACAACTCAGCTTCTCTCTGACACTGGCGTTTTATCAGTGAGACAACTTTACGTATTAAGATCCTCCCTAAGCAAACACGCAGAGGTTCCACCGGATCCTAAAAAGAGGAATTTCACAGCTCTGTGTCCTCCTGTGAAACATAGAACGACCTTTGCAAGTCGACATTATTACGTACTAAGTGCAATGATGTACAATAAAATTAACAGAGAACTTAACATTAATAAACTAGCTAAGTCGGAAGCTAAAACTAAGATTCAAAATTGGTTACATAAACTTAACTACGAAGAAACGGAAGATATTTTAACTTACATAACTTAAAAAAGAATATGCTCTCTCTACAAGCAAACTACACACTCACACACACACACATGCACATTCACACATACACACACGTTTATTTATACTCTCATTACCTGTCAACAGTACACTCTTAAACTTTTGTACATACCATATATTGATAAACGGAAGAACACTGACCCCCAAGTTACAGGCTGACCTAGTTTTGGGAGTCAGGGTCGATTAATTATGCTATCTACATATTATATTCAATTGTAACAATTGTACTGTATTTTTCATTTCATTAATAAATTATTATTATTATTATTATCTTTGTCAAAATAATAAACTGTAAATGAGATATCGACGCCGAGCCGGACGCACCGCACGCAGCAGGTGTCCTTCCTTACTGACGGCTCACTGCCGGTTGCACCGCACGCTGCACGCTGCACGCTGCACGTGCATACGACGCGTGGTATGTGCTTATTGGTACGACGACGCTACTAATATTAAAACATTTCAACAAACAGTTATCGACCAGTGGAAATTTAATTTTTTGTATATGTGGTAACACAACATAAGTGGTGACCAAACCCGATTGATTACAGACAAGGAGATTCGAACCTCTTTTGTCGCGCGCGCGCTCCCTTTGGAGATCGCATCTTGCAAATTTAGTATGGGAAACTTCGATCACCATATGGGAAACGATGAAAAATTCTGTGTCAAAATCAGGGGGGTGCGGACAAATGAAGCGGATTAGCGGGAGGAAGTTGCTCATACAAATTTATATGGAGTTTGAAAATGAGAATGTGTGAGTGAGTATCAATTTCGATATACATTTGGCACGATTTTGGCACCCCCTAACATGATTTTGTTACTCATCCATATGGGAGAAGCTTTTTTTAAAAAAAATTCATGATTACAGGTATACAAGTTTAGCCTATACTTAGAAAAACTACTATACATATTATTATTAAATTTGGTTTTGTCGGTCTCATTGTAACTTTGTAACTAGATACATTAGAGTTTCATTTCAAGTACCGTATACTCACAAGTAGTGAATTCCTTAAATCTGTAGGAAATTAAAAGAATTTGCGAGTCCCAAAAGTGGATTCATGAGGTCTTAGCTAAAATATGAGGACGCCTATGTCCAGTAGTGGACTAGTGCAGGCTGATGATCATGATGATGGAGATCAAATATAGTGTTTGTACGTACATAATTTAGGTATTAGAATACCGCAGCCTGTTGTGAAACGCCGGGAGCTGGACTTCATAAGAGGCTGTAGGGGTGCTGTAATACCTGTGATTATGTCACAGTTGCACGGAATAGTGTTGTGCCCCCCCCCCCCCCCCCCCTCGCAACGCCCGACTCTGTTTCGTAAATAATGAAAGCGACTGTGACGCACAATACATTAAAACTTAAATAAATAATGTAGGAGGGGCTCGAGCCTCGCGCCGAGGACCGGGAGGAGTCCCACGGATGGACCGGATCGGTTTTAAATATTCTGTCACTCTAGTTATGTTGAAAAAATACTGAAGTTTCACGGAAACTTATCTAGGTAATAAATATTTCGTTGCGCCAAAATTCAATTCAATTTCGAGAGAGTTTACTAATAATTAGAGGACCGGTCAGCCGTAGCGGAGATCCCTGGGGGCGGCCAGCAGTGGACGTCGACAGGCTGATATGATGATGATGAATTACAGTACCTAAATACAACCTCAGCAAAAAGTCATTAGCTTTTTAGGTAATTTCCTATCGGTTTTTACTTTGTTTTTGCGATATGTTTGGGTTTTCTTTTTGTTTTAAAATTCCTTTTTTATATTTCTCGTAAATAGTGATGAAATGTAAAGTACCTACATATATTTTTAAATAAAAATCGCGTGTCCCCCGAGCGCGCGGCGTCGCTCGCCACTATATACTGAGTGCATACTAATACTTACTCCACCGACAACAAGAAAGAAAGTTACATATGTACGAGCACCGGGCGCGGCGCGGCGCACGCGGCATGAAACCAACAAGTATAAGTAATAATGATCAACCGGATCAAACATAAGAAATGCAAACCAAATTAATAAAGAAAATGTAGAACAAGGGGGGATAGAGTGGTAAGGGAGAGGGGGGAGGGAGGGGGGAGGGGGGCGCTCACGGATCAATTAGCATGCGAGCTCACTGTGCGGTGCGCTGTTGATATGTCTTTGATACGAAATAAGCGTACACAATGTTGCTCATGATCGGTTCACCAAACTGTGCGCGATGATTCCACGATTATTCTGAAGTGACAAGAGGAATATCTATACGTTTCTCACTTACGCAAAAGATGCTACAAATCCATTAAATAAGTGAACGCTGGTTTCGGTCGGTCCATCGCGGCTCGGGCTGACGGCTCGATCGTAGCCTATAGTTAATTACATCAGCCCGTTGTAGTGCAATATGTTAACGTTGTAGTCGCGCGCGCACCGAGCGACACTAATGTTCGTTGATGCCATGTAAGAGAGTAAGTAATGTACCTATGACTTTATCGTTTATTCCATTTAAGGGCTGTATTATACACACATATCATAGACACTTTAAAATGCGAAGCACAGATACAGCGCGTGCGCTTGTAATATAGCGTAAGTAGGCACGTGTTCGAAGCTCGCGGCTCGGAAGGTGAAGTCAGCCAGGTGTTGTAGAGCCCCCTGGCACCCCTGGCTGGCTGGAGTAGTCGCGACTAATTAGCGCGTCCCGCGAGACGCGAATATTAATAACGTTGTCATGGCAACGACGCGCCAATCTCTTTCACAGCTCGCGTCATCATTCACTCCGATACCTTGTTGTAATAATAATTGTATGAATAGGTTGTATGTATTACTGGAATTATGAAGCAAGCACCAAATGCTCAGGAAAATACAAAAAATCGCGACGAGTGGCTGTTAGGTTAGCTCGGTCGGTAAGAGCAGGCCGCGGTACGGACGCAGGTTCAGTTCCAGCTCGCGAAAATTCTTAGAAAGTTGTTTGTGGCAAACGCGAATTCGTTTTGTGACGTCACCGCGCGACGTTTTCAATGCAATTTAATTAGTTATAATACAATACTCCTTAACACACAAAATATAACACGAGTAGATCAGTACAGTAGGCGGTCTTACTATTAGCGATTTCGTTCACGCAACTATTGCTTTGTGTTACAATTTATATTAAATTCCAGTTCAATCACACATCTATCTACTTCTTGAGTCATTACATAGACTATTCACTTTAAAATACAATAGTACATTGTGCAATAAGCGAGACGACGTATTTTCGGAGACATTTTTATCAAATAAATCATATTTAAAAAACTGTAGAAAATGTAAGTATAACTTAGTGAGCGAGTTTATTCGCGTGGATTTATTTATTGTCTTTTAGTGTTCCTTCCAAAGTTTAGTCCTTTTCGTTTATTATTCAATAAATGTTGTTTAATTTTTTTTTAAACTTTATAGATTTAATAGTACATTGTGCAATAAGGGAAGAAAGTAGGATATTACTAACGAGAGTCTGTTAGAAGCCCGACGCCGAAGGCGGAGGGATTTTAATGACTCGAGTTTGTAATACCCTTACTTCCCGTGATGCACACAATGTTTTTCATCACATTTGCGAGGAATTAATACCTACGACACAAGGGAACAAATCTATTTTCTTTAGACTTTGCTGTAACAAATTTTCACTAAACAACTGAGCCGCATTCACTCTATCCGGAGGTGTTAATATTGTTGTTGCACTTTCAGACTCGGATTCTTCACATGACATAGACATATTTTAAGTTTGTGTCTCTCTTTATTTATACTAATAGGCCACAACTACAGGTAGTTAATAAAATAGTTTTATTGTCAACTTTGTCAATGGAGCTTTAAGTTTTTTTCATATGTTATATGTTACGGCCAATTGGAAACAAGTTCTTAAGCCAAAATCGTAGATCGTAGTTTATAATCACGAACACATAAAACCGCAGCACGGCCTCCAAGGCACAATCAGTGCCATTCGGTGGTCCACACTGCCACAGATAATGATAAAAAATGCATTTAGAAACTCCCAAAGGCGAAAGCCCATACAGCCAGTTTTTATCGAATTTCAAAATAAAATTCACTGAAATAATTGCAAAGTAAACTAAAACATTTTTAAAACACAAAAAATAATGCATTTAATTAAAGCGTAAATGTTTAAATTACCATTTGTAGAAGTTTCGAAGACATAAAAAAACATGTTTGATTTAAAATATTCTTAGTGTGGAATGTCATACCTGTTTGCTAAGAAGTTCTTTGCCTTCGAATGAACGCCATTTTTTAAAACTACACATTATAGTCCCTAGGGGTATAATATTGTACTGATTTTCATTACTCCCGCGGGTGTATATAGGCCATTGTGTTTCTGTATGCATGCATATAATAATCCACATAACGAGCAAGTGTGATGAAAATGATTTAACTGTACCGTGGAGCGAATGTGGAACCAAAGGAGGAGAACCCGGTCGTGAGAACCTCGTGTTGTGTTCTGGCCTTCAATGAGGGCGGCTGTACACCTCCACGGGTACATTATTTCGATCTAAATATACATAACATTAAATTATTCGGAGAAAATGTATCCTGGATTGTACAGAGGGCTACACGTCGTCTGTTTGTCCACAATCGGGATGTGGGGACGGAGCTGAGAGCTGTGGCCGTGTTGACGTACTAGTCATTACACAATATGGCCGTTTGATTACAACGCGGGGAACGAGCCGACATTCCGCAAGCCGCTTCACTGAACGGATTTTGACGAAACTTTACTGGCTGCTTTCAGCTTTGACTGGCTGCTGTTGAAAATGCTACAGATGTACTTGACTGAAGGCCACGCGTACGAAGTCGCGGGCGACAGCTAGTTCCCTGTATAAAAAAAATAATAAAAAATTAGATCAAGTGTGATTAAAGTTACAAAATGTAGTGTACTAGAGTTAAGTTATTTTTAATAAATGTGTTGTTAACACGTTACGTACATTTATAGACCGAAGTAAGTACCTACAAATTTTATTATAATGTGTAGCAGATTACGTACGGACCGGCCAGTGTGGTCGCGGAACTAATAGATTTTCTTAACACGGTCTCCACTTTCACGGCGAGTTAGTGCGACCTCATATACGCTGCGCGCGCGCCGCTCGCCGCTCGCCGCTCGCCGCTCGCCCGCCATGAGGGCCGCTCTCTGCTACATTCTGCTCGCCATGCTCGTGGCCTCAGCCCCAATAGGTAAGTTGGCTCTATAATTAACATACCTACCTACACACATACATATCTTCACGCTATGCCCCTGACGGGGCAGGCAGACAGAGCGGAGCGCCGAGTATCGCGATCCTGACACGCCTCTGACTGACGCTTCGCTCGGTCTCATCATTCTCTTCACCATTTTAAAGTACATCTTTACGCGACTTCAATTGGAAGTTGTATGAAAAATTAATAGCGTCTTATTTCTCGGAAGAGACTGACGTCGAAATCACGATTTGTCTTTCAAATGCCAAGTTAACGTGTGTTTTAAGGAATCTGTCCAAGGAACCCTCACGGCGTCCGTCCGTCTGTCCGTCGCGGACACGGGGGATGGAAATGAGAAGGAAATTACACATCGTGTTGCCGTCTCTCTCACGCTCATTGTGTTATTGTAACTCGCATTTAAATGAAAAAAGGGACTTTATGTCATCGTCCGTTCAAAATAGTACAAGGTCACCGTGCCTGTTGTAAGCATCACGGCGGCGAATCGAAGCCGGGCCCATGTTTACACGACATAACAGGCAGTTCGTTAAAGTTGCAGCCGGTGCGGGGGAGGCCCCCGCGAGGGACCCGGCGGGGGCGGCGGCGAGGCGGCGGGCGCCGGCGTCCCAGGAATACGTGGAAGGTAAGTTCGGTGAACAGATTTATTGTTTTCAATATAAGTAGTAAATAATACTGATCTGTAGTACACTACTAACTCTGGAGCAGGTCACTAATATATATTTAGTTAAAAATGTAACTCGATGTCATCCAAAGCGTTACGATTTATTTGTAACATGTGCATAGCGCAGATAACATGATGAGAATACTTGAGGATAACGGGAGGTACCTACAGGTACTTGTAAGCACCTAAATAGGAGCATTGTGTTGCGGTGTCGACCTAGTACGAGCGTCTATGCCCTGGTCGAGCTGCGCTTTGATGACTGGTCACATTATACTAACTTTAACTTTGAATATTAGATGTAGTTATATCCACGTGTCCCCAGACGTGTGGTTCTGCGGCGACGTGCTGGAGTGCGAGGCGCACTGCAACGCGCCCGCGCGCTGCCCGTGGCCCGGGGCCTGCCTCTACGTGTGCGACGACAACAACCAGTGCCTCTGTGCGCTGTACTAGGCCGCGCACTGCAACGCGCCCGCGCGCTGCCCGTGGCCCGGGGCCTGCCTCTACGTGTGCGACGACAACAACCAGTGCCTCTGTGCGCTGTACTAGGCCGCGCACTGCAACGCGCCCGCGCGCTGCCCGTGGCCCGGGGCCTGCCTCTACGTGTGCGACGACAACAACCAGTGCCTCTGTGCGCTGTACTAGGCCGCGCACTGCAACGCGCCCGCGCGCTGCCCGTGGCCCGGGGCCTGCCTCTACGTGTGCGACGACAACAACCAGTGCCTCTGTGCGCTGTACTAGGCCGCGCACTGCAACGCGCCCGCGCGCTGCCCGTGGCCCGGGGCCTGCCTCTACGTGTGCGACGACAACAACCAGTGCCTCTGTGCGCTGTACTAGGCCGCGCACTGCAACGCGCCCGCGCGCTGCCCGTGGCCCGGGGCCTGCCTCTACGTGTGCGACGACAACAACCAGTGCCTCTGTGCGCTGTACTAGGCCGCGCACTGCAACGCGCCCGCGCGCTGCCCGTGGCCCGGGGCCTGCCTCTACGTGTGCGACGACAACAACCAGTGCCTCTGTGCGCTGTACTAGGCCGCGCACTGCAACGCGCCCGCGCGCTGCCCGTGGCCCGGGGCCTGCCTCTACGTGTGCGACGACAACAACCAGTGCCTCTGTGCGCTGTACTAGGCCGCGCACTGCAACGCGCCCGCGCGCTGCCCGTGGCCCGGGGCCTGCCTCTACGTGTGCGACGACAACAACCAGTGCCTCTGTGCGCTGTACTAGGCCGCGCACTGCAACGCGCCCGCGCGCTGCCCGTGGCCCGGGGCCTGCCTCTACGTGTGCGACGACAACAACCAGTGCCTCTGTGCGCTGTACTAGGCCGCGCACTGCAACGCGCCCGCGCGCTGCCCGTGGCCCGGGGCCTGCCTCTACGTGTGCGACGACAACAACCAGTGCCTCTGTGCGCTGTACTAGGCCGCGCACTGCAACGCGCCCGCGCGCTGCCCGTGGCCCGGGGCCTGCCTCTACGTGTGCGACGACAACAACCAGTGCCTCTGTGCGCTGTACTAGGCCGCGCACTGCAACGCGCCCGCGCGCTGCCCGTGGCCCGGGGCCTGCCTCTACGTGTGCGACGACAACAACCAGTGCCTCTGTGCGCTGTACTAGGCCGCGCACTGCAACGCGCCCGCGCGCTGCCCGTGGCCCGGGGCCTGCCTCTACGTGTGCGACGACAACAACCAGTGCCTCTGTGCGCTGTACTAGGCCGCGCACTGCAACGCGCCCGCGCGCTGCCCGTGGCCCGGGGCCTGCCTCTACGTGTGCGACGACAACAACCAGTGCCTCTGTGCGCTGTACTAGGCCGCGCGCCGCGAGCAGCAGAGACGAATGTAGCGGCGGCACCGGGACACATTATAATCTGAAAAATAAAGTCAATTACCAATAAATGATATTGAAATAATTTTGAGAAGACCTAGTTTTTTGATGTTATAACTAATTCCCGGTATCTCGTGTCCGTCAACTCATTTCCAGTGTTTCATCCCCGGAGTGAACATTTGTTATGTACCCGCATGTGCTGTGTCTACTGGATAACTTGAAAATGCTTGACTTTATTTTCCGGAACGACATTCACTTTGCTGATTATTAGTGTCGAGCCCTCGGTCCACGAGCTACGACGTCCACCGCACTCGAGTCCATCTGCTGTAGTCCACCGAGGAAGTAGAGCGTCTAATATGTATAATAATCATAAACCGCGTCGCGACTCATGAGATATAACGATCGCTTCACTCTATAACATGTTGACGCCCGAGACCCAGTATTAATATTACGATTTGTTCCCACTAAAGAAAAGGAACGAACAGATTTTCCCGTGTTCTTATAATAAAGGAGCGTGAAATATGCGGGGGGCCGGCGGGGCCGCGGGGGGCGGGGGGCGGGGCACCGGCTACATATACCCACACCCTGTAGCTACACAGTTATAGCATTGTTGTATGAAAATTGAAGGGTTTTGTACAAAAACAACACCTGTCAATTATATCTATTTTTAGAAGAGAAAGAAAATAACGTTTGATCGTATATTCAACTAGCTGTATCACCGCGGCTTCGCTCGCGTACAATAGTTTTTATATAACAATTACAGTCAAGGGTAACATTCTGTAATACGCCCCACTTGACAAAAAGCCCCACTCACCTCGCACGCACACTAACAAAGCGACGCAGCACACGAATGAAAACGCAACTAGCCATCAGTCGCCGAAAAATTGTCTACTACGTTTTATGGCTACTTGCGTTTCTATTGGTATACTGCGTAGCGTTGTTAGTGTGCGTGCTGGGTGAGTGGGGCGTGTTGTCAAGTGGGGCGCATTACAGAGTTTTACCCTATATGTTATTCTGATGTTTTTTAATCTATATTACTGTATAGTTTCATTAAAATCTGTTCGGTAGTTTTGCTTGAAAGAGTAACAAACATCCAAACATCCTTATAAACTTTCTCGTTTATAATATTAGTAGGATTCGGCGGGCCGGGAACCAGTCTGTCGGCAGAGTTATCCGCCGGACGGAGAGACGGACAAAATAGTTGAGCTATAAGGTTTGCCGCATCCCTAATAAGCAGAGTTACAACAAGGAGTTAGTGTAGTGTGCGTTATTACAAAAATAACACAGTTTCCTTATATTGTCTTCAGGGAGTTTCCAAGTAGCAAGTGGCTAATGTGTTTGCCGCGCTAAGTGGTTGGAGCGCCTCGAGTTCGTGTTGTTTCTCTCTCTTAGTCTTCGAACAGCCACGCAGCACCGCAAGTGTTGCTGTTGGCGACACCAATAAGTAAGAGTATGGTCCCCCCCCTCCCATACAAAACCCCAAATAGATCATGTAAGTACGTTAAATTTTCAATAGTGTTGGTCAAAGATCTCAATCAAATTTTGTTAAACAGAAGAATGATGTCTTCTCTTTTTTGTCAAAAGTAATTCAAGAAAGTGAGGGAGGGTGGCGGCCACGCGTGGGCACGCAGCTCCCCCCCACTCTCGTGAGCACGGGATTTATCCCCGGGCCCCGGCGCCGCTCGTCTGTGACGCATTCCCAAGCCGACAGTTGTGATGAAAACTAAAGCCTTTCATCTTATATCACGACGCGAGGTCTCACCGAGGACCACAACACAACGATGAACAGTAAATACATTACGTCAACCATCGTTGCCAATGCGTTAGAGGAATTACAACATTCTTTAAAATTTTAACAAAATAGTATGCAAAATCTCAACTATTATATACATTTTATAGGCGTAAATATAAAATATCTTATAACCGATATTCCTACGAGTAATCCCACAATACAAAAATGAATTAATATTATTTTACAATAAATTAAAGTTATTGTCAATAACTTAAAGTCGTACGCATGCAGTGACATTGTAGCCACGCGTAAATATACTTACCACGTAACGCAGTGCGACTATATGAGTACGTACGTGCCGGCGCGCGCGACGCGGCGCGTGCACACATGGAGCACATGTACATACATGTGGGTACGCAGGGGGCCACACAGCGCGTAACATTACTCAGTTCTTGACTCCATTACTGGCGGGAAGTTGGCGCGTCTCTCTTACTTATGCAAATCCGAGAGAATAATAATGTGACTCGCAGCCTTCCGCGACATGACGCGCGCGACACACGGCTCTAACTATAATGACGTCATCTATATTATAATAAGAGGGGCCGCGACCGAACTGAAGGGAATAAATAAATAATGGAATCAAACAGCGAGCGGCGCGCTGGGACGAGCGACACCCACTCGCCGACGGCCAACAAACGTCTCGCTCTCCTGAGGACCTAATCCAAACAACTCCAAAATCTGTTTCCCTAAATGAGTTTCTTGGCGGCGGAGGGCCGCTCGAGCCGCGCGCTCGAGGCGGAGGGCCCTCGACGCGGCCCTCGGCGGAGCCCTGCGCCCCCCCCCTCCCCTCGCGCTGTTTACAATACTATTCAGTGGCTTAAGTGAGGATTTTCATTTAGGCACCTCCTCGAGCGAGCTTTTATACGACTTTAGAAAGGAGCTTTTTCTGGGTGAAACACTTATTTACTGAACTGTCTCCAACTGTGTGCAGGAACAGAGTGCTGCCGTGCGGGGGCGGAGGTGTGGCTTGTTGTGCGTCTGTCACCATTCATCTTTAAACCGACTTAACCAGTTTGATGCGTTTTCTTGCAAATGTTTGATATGACTTCTTAATTAAGTTCTTAGAATGTATTTTATTTTGTTATTTTAGTGTTATTAGCTAAGCTGTTATTTATCAAAAAGTGTAATTTAATACTATTACGTCAAGTGATTCCAATTGACCGTTTAATTTCAAAACATAATATTGTTTTTATCCTTACAGCATAGTCCACCACGCTGGCCCAGGCGGGTTGCTTGTTCTTTTCTTTTTTGAATTTCTGTTTCGTG
The DNA here is from genome assembly GCA_949699065.1 of Metalampra italica. Classification (NCBI taxonomy): domain Eukaryota; kingdom Metazoa; phylum Arthropoda; class Insecta; order Lepidoptera; family Oecophoridae; genus Metalampra; species Metalampra italica. The sequence goes on from OX452993.1 coordinate 95,528, forward strand.
CTTCCGATGTTCTCCTTCACATAAAACCTTGTGGCGTGATAATGAACCGTTCCGATTCCGACAAACTGATCGCAGATTTGAGCCGTGGGACTCGTCATTCAAATATATTATATTTGATTATCACAAAAATATACAGTCCGCTATTTTATCAACAACTATTTAATTTTCCATACATGTTTCCCTCGCACCCGGCCAGGTGTCGCGTCGGCCGGAGCCCCGGGGCCCTGGAGCCCTGGGGCCCCGGAGCCCTGGAGCCCCGGACCGTCGCGAGCACAAATTTTCCATATTGACTCGCATAAATTGCCCTGAACACACAAAATTAAACGGACGGACAAAGCGTTTTATTGTAGTGGCCTTTGAAGCCGGCCCCGGCGGCTGTTTGTCCGGCCCCGGGGACCGGCGGGCCCCGCGGGCGCCGGGGACCGCCGGGCCCGCTCGACACGTTTTCAATTTAATTGTATTCTGTACTAAATGTTGTATGATTCCGCGAGAGTTGCGTCAATATTGGTCTGGTTGTTTGTCAGTCCGCGGCGCGCCGGTGCGTCCACGCAGGTTTTCCTGTTGTATTTTACTCGTAGGTATGGAAACCGAATTGTTTTGTTTTCTTAGATTTCAAGATTCAAACTTTATTGCAAAGCCACATGTTAAAAGAAATGAATATATAGCGAAATGAATATAATATAATAGCGAAATTGCTATGTTCTTACAAAATATAGTACTAAGTATGTTTGTGCATTTTGCTCCGTAAACAAAACTAAACCTCTCACAGTTGCTGTATTTAAAAGTAAATAATTCCAAATAACATTTTAATAAATGTAAGTACATAATATTCATTTCTTTCAAAATGGTGTTAGTAGGATTTTAACATAATGCAAATAATTGTATATATTTGAAGTTGTCTGTAACACTCGTGTACTGAGTGGGTACACGCGCCCCCCCCGCACCCCGCCCCCGCACCCCTCCATGTGAGCGGCTGATGGTTTCCGGGAATTTATTGTTTACCTTTTTATTAAAGGAAGCTAAGCGCCTCCGAACACCTACATTACTTTATATTATTCATAATAAAAATATATATAATAAAATATTATTGCTAATCTGATCACGACGATGATGTTGCACAGAAAAGTGTAGTAAATATACAATGTATACTGATGTAAATATTGGCTGTGTAGGTATATTTATGTATATTTAGTGTCGATACACATTTGCTGCTCGGATCTGAAAGTCACTTACCCAGATACCGCACGCACCAGTGCACGAATAGTCGCACCACTAAACAGTGCTTAAACATACTTACTCGAAGCATTGCTTTGAACTTCGATCTTACTAATATTATAAAGACAAAAGTTTGTAAGGATGTTTGTTACTCATTCACGCTGTAACGGCTGAACGGATTTTGATAAAACTTGGTACAGTGACAGCTTATATCCTGGAATAACATATAGGTTATTTTTTAGGGAAAAAGCCGGGGTAAAACTAGCTAGTAATAAATATTTAAAAACTAAGGTCGTACAATAAGTAGATATTACATGTTTATTGTAATTAGTCATGATCTCTTAAAGGGTTATCTTTATATTTGGGGCCACGAGACCTCCTATACTCGCGTGTCGGTGGCACGCGTGACGCGCGCGCGCGCGGACAAGTGTCGTGCGAGCGGAAATTACATGGTGATGGGGGGGGGGGCGTGACGTCACGGGCCTCCAGCCAGCGGGCGGCAGTTCGGTTCGTCATGAAACAGCACATTTACTTTTAGGAGCTCCGCGTGAGTTGTGCAAGTGGCCACATAAAAAGTCGGCCAAGTGCGTGCGCGCCACGCATAACATAGGGTTCCGTGTTTTACAGATTTCCCTTCATAACTCAAAAGTGTGAGCGTAGTGTGGGACGCCCCCCGGCTCGATGGAGCGACCGTCTCCAGGGACGGCGGTGGCGGCCGGCGGAGAGCCGAGAGTCCCCACCGACCGTGCGTGGCGCACTTATTACTAGGTTCCAGGTCAAACAATTCTCATAAATGTTACGTCTGATAAAAATATGGTGTAAGGAAACACTTCTCATTTGAGCCGTCATTCACCGCACACGAGTGAGGACAGTTCATGGAGGGAGAGGCACCGTTAAACTTAGCTAATTACTTTTTTTTCAAAATTGAGATATTCGATAGATCCTTGAGCAAAACATCGCGCATTTTGATTCCTAACTGTAACAGCAAAGATGCAGTCGGTCGACCTTATAAGGGTTCCTTCCCGGAGTACGGAACCCTAAAACCGGGGAATCGGAGAAGTTAGTGTGCGTTAGGAAAGGTGTACTTATGTCGTAATTACATCATTATCGGACTCAGGTTGTTGTCGGCCGCGAGGACTGGACAACTGACCGGCGGCAGGCGTGCAGGCACACGCGGGCGGGGGCCGCCACCGCACCGCACTGGCTCCTCACGCACCTATTTTGTTGCTAAGGCTAATTTATAAAATTCATGTCCTGTATATAACTGATATAACAATGCGGAATTATAACTCTTATTCCGTTTGGTCGGCCTGAGCGTCTAACAACTCGGGTTTATTTTCCGGATTGTTCGAATATTCGAACTAACAGTCTCACAAAACGGAACAGACGATTTTAAACGTCTGAATTCGAGCTTATCCGACAAGATATGTCTAATTAAAAAAAGAAACCGTCGGCCGTCAGTTGACGGTGACGAGGTAACATAACGTCTGGGTGTCGCTTCAAACGAGTGCGCGTTACCATCACGTAACGTTGTGGTGACGGAGCCGCCTTCCGAGCGATGATACAGCTTCAACAACAATAATTATCGATATTTAGATAGTTTTATACTACACTATAATTATTATTGCACCTCACAAGCTCGGAAGGGTATACTTTCTCATTCGAAATCTGCGTGGAAAACTGCACCTAGAATTTTTTTTTTTTAAACTTTTCTTCTAATTTGTAGAAGGTGGACATTTAAAGAAGTGGTCAATTCTAATTGTGGTTATTATTATTTGTGGTTCTAAACCGCCGAAAGGATTCAATTCACCTAGTATTTTCCTCGCTGTAGTGAGGTGAAAATTTGTGTGTTGCGCTCGGCAGCAAAGTTATTTTGCGTCTCGTACCTTGAAACCCTCGCTACGCTCAGGATTCTATTCCTCCACTAGATCCCTTAATCCTAGATCCCTTCGCTTGCTCAGTTTTCAATACTAGTACTCGCACAAAATAACCAACTTTGCAGCCTTGCATCACAAATAACTATTGTGTAACTATAAGACGTGGCATCATAACAATTATGTACGACGCACAAACTGTGCTCGACTACAGCCCGTGTAGAGTTTGTGAAGTCGCCCACCGATCGAATCACATTACGGAGAGTACCTCCAGTCTAACTCCCGTTTAGTAACTTTGGGATTAGTCCGGATTTGTGAGGATTATTTCACTTCGCAATAGATGGCCTCGACACGTACTTCCGGCTGCCGGGGGGCACGGGGGCACGGGGGCACGGGGGCACGGGGGCACGGGGACAGTTAAGTGATTAAATGTATTATACCTATAGGTAATGAGTCCCCCGACGGTAGGATCGTGACGCAGAAATCATCACCTTCTTATAACGTCTCCAAGTAGCCTTTTTGAGATACATAAGTCTGTGTGTCCGTTTTGAGATGGGAGAGACCTAAGTCTGTGTGTCCGTTTTGAGATGGGAGAGACATAAGGCTGTGTGTCCGTTTTGAGATGGGAGAGACATAAGTCTGTGTGTCCGTTTTGAGATGGGAGAGACATAAGTCTGTGTGTCCGTTTTGAGATGGGAGAGACATAAGTCTGTGTGTCCGTTTTGAGATGGGAGAGACATAAGTCTGTGTGTCCGTTTTGAGATGGGAGAGACATAAGTCTGTGTGTCCGTTTTGAGATGGGAGAGACATAAGTCTGTGTGTCCGTTTTGAGATGGGAGAGACATAAGTCTGTGTGTCCGTTTTGAGATGGGAGAGACATAAGTCTGTGTGTCCGTTTTGAGATGGGAGAGACATAAGTCTGTGTGTCCGTTTTCTACATTCCAGACCGAAAAATAAGATTTAATTTCCAGTCCCTTTAGAATGTGGCTGTCAAAATTTGAAAACTCCGCAGAATGTGGACGTCGTTTTTTTGATTTTCGAGAAATCACTCATACCTATACATATATATACGTGATAATAGCCTACAGCGACGACACCCGAACGGGTCGCGTCACATTCTGCTGACAATATTAATAAAACCCGATCGGGTGTTTTAACACTCTTAGGGTTATCAAAATAAAGTTAGTAACAACAATTACTCCACTCTCTCCCTCTTGCTCCAAGTAAAACACTCAGAGATACAGCACAAGTAGCGGGATTGAAAATATCTCCTTGGGGCCGGAGTTCATTAATTAAACCCCGGCTGAAGATCGCGGCGGCACAGATAATATAATATCGTGTCTAACGGCCGCTATTAACATGATAATGTAGCCGTTGTAATAAACAGTTATAACCGTAGCCCGTAACGGTAACGGCCCAAGGGCGGGAACCGCTCGCGCCGCCAGTGATGTATGGGCCGGAGTATTGTGTCGGATTGGAACAAGCGGCGAGAGGAAACGTGACGTTTCGGAATAACACAGTCGCAGCTAAAATCCGTCTTTAATTTTTATGAAAACAAAGAGTCATGAAAGTGTACGTCATACCCAATGCACGATCAATAACATTAGAGGGCGGACTCGCCGTCACCCAGCTGGTAACACTGCTGTTTTACTACGAGATAATCTATTTTTTTAATCCTGTTATTCCCGAAATTTTCACTTAATATCTATTCCCGGCTGAAGCCAGTAGTTTTCTAACAACATACCCTCGTACTAGGTACTAGGTGGTACTAGGCAACTTTTAAAAGGGGCGTGGCATCCGTTTTCCAAAAAAAATTGCGCGAAACTGTATTCCTGCCGAACAGAGAATCCTAAGTAATACAATAACACTAGGCTTGAGTCCTGTAACTCAACATAATGAATTTTATTGAACAATGAATGTGCTGGTGTGGTCGTGATCGGCACCCCGGGGCCGGGGGCGGCCCGCGGAGCTAGCGCCCGTAGTCTAGACTGGCCGCGGTCAAGTTACTCACCTCACATAATCATTATTAGCCGATAATTGAATTCTTTGTGCGGTATATACTAGCATTTTCCCGCGACTTCGCCCGGGTTTTATAAGCTAATTCTTGCTCGGCTCCATAGAGTCGTAGCCGGATATAAACTAACCTGGGCTATCAAATGCATACTATAATTTTTTTTCAAATTCGGCAATTATAGTTCCCCAGTTTAGCTGGTTCACACAAACGAACAAAAAACAAACTTTTCAGTTTTATTATTAGTATAGAGATATGATACCTAGCTAATTCTACTAGAAGAAGACGTCTTTATTTTATTTTTAAAATAAGTTGAATTTGATAAAAATCACCTGGTTGAACCGAGCATCGAACCTAAGTATTTCCTATCTTCATGAAGTCAAGTCCTGGGTAGTGCTGGGAAGCTGGTGATGAGAGAACACTCGCATTAACATACCTACCAATATTTAACCGACTTCAGAAAGCAAGAGGATGATTTTGTGTGTGTGTCACGCGATATCTTTGCGGATTGTGATTTCACCTCTAAGGGGGGAAAATAGGGGATGAAATCGGTTTATTATTTGTAATTGTTTTATGGCACTTATTTATTTCACTTACTATTACTGTGTTGCCAGGTGTAATATTAACGACACGACCCGAAACAACTTTACGAGAAAACATGTCAATTTGTGTCCAATTGTATTGTCCCGCCCCCGCCCCCGCCCCCGCCCCCGCCCCCCGCCGCCGCCCGCGCACCTCCTACAGTTTTATTTGTAAGAAAGGACACCGCTTGCTCCGGTCACATTGTTTCCTTTGAAACAAACAGTTGATTTAGTTATTCAAAGGTTTTTTAGTTACGTAAGCAACTGTGGCTCTATATTTATACTAGGTACCTACTATACAGACAACCGAGTTCGGTACAAAACCTTGGAGCCCCTCTTGGGCACTCTAAGTCCTCTGTGTTTAGTTGCACTAAGATTTTTCGGAGGTTCATTTTGGAAGGATTTTGACCCGCGATGTGTACATTTTATTGACTATCATTATAAACAAATTCCGTAAATATTATGTTCCAAGCTGATATGTTGAGCTGTAAAGCTCAAACAATCCAGTAGTTTAGGAGTTATCAGCCGCACGGACGGACAAAATATCACCGAGTTAAGTTCTGATCCGAAGGCATTCCCTTTGACGCGTCGCTAACAATAGGGGTAACGGAAGGTCGCGTCGGTGGAGACAATGTCGCGTCATTACCACCAAGTATATTGGTTTGTTTTACGGATAAACGATCACAAATACAAACAGAACAATATCAAAAAAATAAGCGTATAAATTATGTCTGTCTTCGACTTCCATACATTTTGATACCATTTTAGATCTGTATTTATTCTAACTAGTCTATGGTGAAAACGGCTTGTCTGATCAGCTCGGTGTGTCCGGCTCCCTGGACCTCCTCCATCCGTACTGCGGACAGCCACCAGCAGATCTCACGCAAAATTTAACGGCTCAAAGAGACATCGTTTGTAGAAAAATAAATATAATAATTAACGAAAAGAAAGAAAGAAGGATAATTAATTGTCAAACATGAGTTAAAATATATATCAGTGTTTAGCATAGTATGTTCTGTACTAAATAAATAAAATATTATTTACTTAGTAATACCTACTTAGTTGAGTATAATTGCAAAGGAATGTCCGTGACAAAGGACACGGTGCCCCCGGCCCGCAGACACACTCCTCGCGGGGGCTCGTGCCTCGCGGGGGCTCGTGCCTCGCGGGGGCTCGTGCCTCGCGAGGGCTCGTGCCTCGCGGGGGCTCGCTTCAATACAAGGGCCCTCGCTATTGTCGGGGGCGAATAAAAGACGCCTCTGCACCTTAACCTGTTTCTTTTGAGAAAACATAATTATTTCTATAAGTTACACCTACGCTTAAATACGAATTGACAATAAATAATAAGGATGTATAAATTCAATCAACAATGGCGTCTGGCGCGTTTCAAAGGAAAGGCTTATTCACAAGTGGGATGGATGAAATCCTTTTCTAAACATATTTTTTGAAGTAAATATTTCTCCAGTATATGTACTGCTGGCAAAATTTGACGCAGCTATGGAAAAGCGGACTCTGTTATTAAAGAAAGCAGTCTTCAAAGGCTTTGTTGTTCATTGGCCGTAACAAACGTATCTGTGCCTGACCTACCGCATCGCACAGATTGCGTCAAACCATAGACAATGGCGCCGCTACAGGCGGTCGGTCGGTCGGTCGGTCCGGCGTCCAGCGACCGGCACACAGACGTGTCCCCACCGCTCACACTAGGCTAGACGCTGCCCTCATACTGGCCGGACACCCGGCACCCGGCACCCGGCACCCTTGATGTCAACAAAGCTCTCGGTCACGTCATCACAGTGTAACATTGTTCCACAATTACTTGCGATCTAACATCCAATACGATACGATGCCATGCCATGCCATTACACATCTTTTAAAATCAAGTCTAACACATTAACACCCAGGCGTCTTTGTCATTCACTATCTCTCCGTATTACTGTTGTACATGGTCCTATATACAAGCATGTAGGCAAGCTTCGTTTAGATCATGTTGTTAGAACTACGTCAGTTGTTTGTTGGTGTGCCGACCACAACCAACTGTGACAATAATACAAACCGAGTTAACCGTTAGCTAATAACCATCAGAATAATCGGTGTTCTGATTACTTGTAGCAAGTTAGTACTTAAGCACAAGTGTGTCATGTGTTACAGTGTGGAGAGCTGGCGGGCTGGCTGCGGCCCGGGCCCCGCCGGCCCCGCGAGCGCCAAACCGCGCGATCAATTAACGTTGATTTATTTTCAGCGGTCAAACGCGGCGGTTTCACGGCTCTAGTTAAATAGTAAATATAACTCACAAAAATACCTACTTACATCTAAACATTTAAATAATGTCGTGCGGCTGCAACTAGCTCAACCCGCGCCGCCGCCCGGTAGGTAGTGACTGACAGAAGTTTCGGCTTCCTTTCGGCTTTTCGGCCGAATTTAAATTTAAGCTAAATTGAAAAATATTCGGTTATATGGAGCGAAGCATGATTAAAAGACATTTTGTATTCTGTCTTTTAGGATAAATCTAACTAAAAGGAAAAATTAAAGTAAGGTATGACCCATCGTATATTTAAAAAAATGTTACCCCTTTCTCATTTTCAGGTTGAAATACAAGTAAATGCCGAATCCTTTCGCCTAACCCTACCGGCGGCCGGCGGCCGAGCCCGAATCACAATTTTTATCGAAAATCCAATTTCGCGTCGCGCGCCAACTCCGGGCGCCGGAGTCCGCGCCGCCCGCGCCGGCCCGCGCCGGCCCGCGCCGGCCCGCGGCCTTAACCCCTCGCTACCATTAAACACAATCCGATCAAATATTAACGTCGCTCACATGCGGGGCGGGGTGCCCCGGCCGGCCGGAGCTTTTAGTTTTATCTATCATCATCATTTACAATATTAAATTTTCACAGTGTATTTGTTTTCGTGGATAGGTACGATGTAAGCCAAGATAATGGCAGGTCAAATTTAAAGGAAATCATTATTTTAAACCAATAATGACGCATGAAATAGGGAAAACGCAATAAGCAAGTACCACACAGTAAAAAAAAACAATCGTCCCAACTATCTATTTTTACACTAATTAAATGTAATTATGATAAATTTTGAAATAAATCTCTCTAAATTAGTTTTAGAAACACAAACTAAAATGCTATCATGGTGGCAATCCACATCACCACATGACAGATATTTGAGCATCGGACCAAATATGGATGGCTTCTTAATTCTTAGAACTAAATAAGAAATCATGACCACCCAGATTTCATAAGTTTCATGTGCATTGCCACCATTAAAAATAGAAACCGATGTCTGTAGCTGAATCTTCCTCACGTACGGCTCCACTACGCGAGTATTACGTTTTTATCGGCCTCCATCCGGCGTCCGTCCGGCGCGGGGGCGACCCTCGTCACGCGGGGGCGGCCCGCGCGCGGCCGCGACTTGACGCCCAGCCGATACTCAAATCGTCCCGTTGTTCGCACCCGCGTCGAAAGGGTTAACTTATCGATGTTAACCCACAGGGCTGTGCTGCAACCAGATACCTCAAGTGACACGTCACAGCTTCAATCATAGGCATTTGAAAGATTGTAAAAAAGGTTTGTCAGTTTTATTGTGGTGACGAGTTTCCAAGTAGGTATAACACATAATTATTATTAATAAAAAAAATCTTAGTTGATAAAATAAACTTGCAAACTGATATTTTTATGGAAATTGTTTAATTCTTTGATTTTTTGTTTAACTTTTTTGACTTAATACCAACTTTATGAGATGAAGAATTAGAAAAAAAAATTGAAAAGTGGTAGTCCAAAGGTCGCTCCGGCGGCGCCGGCCGTTGGTTGACAACCTCTGTAGCGGCCAAACTTCGAACAGTTAACGAAATACTATATTGTAAGTGTCGCACTGACGCATTCATTATTGCAGAATGCGCCGCGCGCGCGACACGTAACAGTTTAAAATTAAATTCAATATCCGCCGCTCGGCAAATTAAAAATACCGACCGAACAGCGCGCCCGCCGCCCGCCGCCCGGGCCCGCTCGGCGTCATAACTATACAGGCGCCTGTATATTGTGCCCGTCCATCAGGCTCGCTGCCGCATGCCGGCACCCACCTACCGGATCCGTCAACAATACCATAGTGACGAAAACAGCATACGACAAAGAAGGAGTTCAAGGAGTATTTTTTTTCTGTAAACGTGTTCAAGAACAGACTAGACAACTTCCTCAAATCTAAAAAGACGCAGTAAATTAATATAAAATTAATGAAAGCAAGTCGACTGCTGATATGGAAGCATCAGCTATAAGCTGCCTTTCCATTTAAAATAAAATAAATAAATAAATAAATATGGTTATTTATTGCATACGAGCACATTGGGCACATAGCATATAAACACGTCAATTATTTATTGCTTCCTGGGATCGCTCTACATCACTCTATCAATCTTATTAAGCTCCCTATTAATTGCTCTATACTAAAGAGCCTTGGTCCCTGTAGAAATCCTGATTCTCGTGACTTTTTATCGAGACGGGCGGCAAAATTAACCGCCCGGATATTATCTCCGGCAAGTGTCTTTTTAATTAATACCTGTCATAATGAAATCGGCGCTAATGGAACGCCATTAAGGTAATACCCAGGTATTACCTCTGATTCACTTTTTAATATTTTATTTTCATGGGAAAACTGCTAAACGTTGACATTTATCTGACATTTGATATACCTAGATGACATTTAAATAAATTAAAAATTAACAGTGGTCCGAAAGTAAATGTTATAGGAAATTCAATAAATTGATACGTTATATCGTTTACAAGACGCAAACATTTAGTTTAATTCAAAGAAATTAACAATTATCTATTATGTATATTGAAAACTTGTATTTGACGGCCGCTTCCCTAATCCGCACGTATGTAAAGATGTGTGTCTGCACCGTACCTACGTAGTAGTGTTAGCTGAACTATCATTGTTACTAACCCAGATAGCAGTACGACAACAAACACAATAACAAGTAACGGAGCTTCCAACAAGTCTGCGAGCTGGAGGCGAGCACCGAGCGGCTCGGCGCCCCGCCCGAGCCGCGCCGGCTACAGTAACGTGCAGATAACGTGTTATCTCCACCCACTTACGGCACATCTCCGTCCCGCGAGCAACACACGGCGCCTCCACTAGCTTACGTCCTACCGCACAATCTTTACTAAAATAATGTTATATACAAACTTGATTTTAAAAGAAGCGTATTACTTACATGTCAACCCTTTCAAGCGTTGATGGGTCTCTAAAGGGACACTTAAAAAAAATTGCTACTCACTTAAAAATAATTTAAAGTGACTGCGAATCTACATTGAACAATGAAATAGGTCAGAAGCGTGCCCGAGGACAGTTCATAAATGGATCACCGTGAGGCATCTTACTTTCAAATTCAGTTTCATTCGGAGTGTTTTGACGACCGCTCATGGATACATGGCGTGTACATGCTCGTACCTCCGCACATGGCACGTGTCGGTGTTTTTATAGCGAGTGTTACGGCAGCAGGCCGACAGCCGTCTATCAGTGGCAGTGAGGCGCGGCTGGCTGGCAGGGCACTGGCAGGGCACTGGCAGGCGGCTGGAGGCGCGCATAATAAAGCGACGTAACTTCTCGTTGGGTGGAAACACTTAATAATAAATTTCCATCTTGCACTCGGTCCAAACGGGGCCAGACGCCAGAGGCCTTTGTCTCCACGGAAATGTAATGTTTAATTCCGCGTGTCGGCGACGACTACACGACACGTGTGACATATCTATTTGATCATTCTACATTGTTTTAATCACATTCCATTGCATCCGCAACTAGACTTTAAACATCCTGAAGGAAATTATTTTTACAAAATCCTCTGCACTTATGAAAATTATTATTAAATCGGTCCGTACCCAAAGAGTAATAATAATTAGTCAAGATTGTTGAATTAAAAGCAACCAGGTTAAAATAAATAAGTTTTTATTTTTATACGAATGAGCACCAATTTTTCTTAACACATTTAATTAATGTTTATTTGCCCAACATTAAATGACCAACTTTTGTTACTATTATACTACCTATGTGTTACTATTAATTGAGGTCTGACTGTACCGGGGCGCGGCGCTCGTAAACAATCTTAGTTTAAACTGACGTGCGGCCGACTGTACCCCAATACTCTTGGCTCCGATCACGAAGTTTTATCAGACGCCGATCAAGTTGCGGCCGCACTCCCCCCCTTCCCCCTTTCCATCCTCCCCCCTCCCCCCAGCAGACAGCGAGTCTGCGCTTTGTTATTAAATTTCACTCGAAGGAGTGCGGTCTTTGATAAATACTTCACATTGACACTATACCGCATTAGTCATCAAACAGTAGCACAGCGAAACAGTGCTTAGTTGTACTCTAAGCATTGTTTTGTAGGCAGTTGTGTTGTGCACGTCGCGCGCAGCGGTCGTGTGCGTGCTTTGATTCATTGCAATACTGCGCTATTTATAAATGTTAGAGATAAATCCTGACGCTTTGGATTACTTTCGTGTTTATAATGCAATCTTGATAATATTATAAAGACGAAAGTTTGTAAGATAAGACCCAAGATATGGCGTCGAAAGGTTAAAAATTTGAATGATAATGAAGAGAATTACTTTTAGAGGTCGCATTTTTATTGGAATAATGTGTATAGCCTCCCTAAATCCATCAAATCCTGCCGCGTGGTACGGAAATACAACACAAGTAGGCATTAAGCCAGTAAACAATAAACAACAAAAATACTTGTGTAGCTCGCAAACGACATTTGTAACAGCGGTATCCCGCGCGTCCTGCCGACAGCTCTCGACGCCTCGTCATCTGTCCTATCCTAACGCGAATCCAATCAGCCCCCCTCCCCCCTCCACCCCCCCCCCCCCCCCCCCCCCAACCTCCCCTCCCCGCTCCCGCACTAATTCACCACCAAATATCGTCGTCCACGCGACAGATCAAATAAATGAACATCAGCTGTGTTCGGCACCCACCGGTACCGAAGCTCCCGACACCACACAATCTAGTCTTTGGCAAATAATTCACAATAATTATTAAAAAAACATTATACAAAGAGGTATAAGTTGGGATTAATACCCCGAATGTGCGACGTACGATCGTGCGACACGTTTGTCTGAATATCCTGTTTCTGTGCCAGTCTTTTCCCGAAGTATGATGAGGGAAGAAAACTCATGTCGAACGCCTGCCTATAGGTATACAGTATACTTTCCAAGGTGTAGTGGCATTTCCTTATAAATGTTATATTCCCATGTTATATTAACAGAACGGGACGACTTTGCCCAGCAGTGGGCACCCTAAACCCACACAAGACAATATAAATATTTAAATTGTCGGTAGGTAAGATCGTGCATTACTAATGTTCCCCAAAAATTAAACAAACCAACAAAATGACGTCCGGCGAGTAGACCCTTCAATTTACTATGGATTATACCCGGCAAGGAGCGTGCAGCGGCCAGTACCCGGACCGCCCGGACCGGCGGCGCTACAATTAAATCTGCAATAAACAAACATAGTTCGCGAACAAATCCCAATTTGGGAACTATTACGGCGGCGAGTTTACCTTTGCGTTTCAATTACGCCGCGGCCATGGCGGGGCTGCCTGCTCGCCGTCTCCGGTCGTGACGTCACACACCCCCGGGACTGTATTAAACAACAATCAACTATTTTGGACCTTCGATAGGGATTAGGGTTGGCAGCTAATAGATAATCCTATTCGTAGCGTACAAATACGAATGTCAAAATGTACCCACAGTTTAATCAAATTTTTTTTACTGAATGCTCTGAGGACAGAATAATTTGAACTTCATGGTCAGTTATTGAAAATTTTTGAAAGTAGGAAAGGGAAAGGAATTTGGTTGTTCTTGCTTACGTTTACATAATATCTTCACGCTCTCCCCCTGACAGGGCAGACAGGAGTAACGTAGCGGGAATGATCGCGATCCTGACACATTTGACGAGTAATCAGACATAGTTTTATTATTAAAAAAAAATATCTAAGGTAGGTAGTTCCTACCTATTAAATTTGCATCTGTCATTTAAATCTCATGTGGCCGTTTCGACTTCTATATAAGCAAAGACTTCCTGATAAGATTACCTGTAAAATATATTTAAATACTTATTACAGAAATAGTAATTTTAACATGAAAGATTTCCAACTTACTTAAAATTCTTGGGATTGATCATTTTGGAAACTGTTGACAACCCTGAGGTTCAGACGGCCGCGGCCGGTCCGGCCGCTAACTTATTAATAAACCGGCGGCGGCTGTTTGTTGCCGTTTAATTTGGTGATAGCATTAGACAAGTATTCGCTCGCCGCAGACAACCAAGCGTGCCCCAAACACCGGCCGAAGGGTTGAGGGCGCTCCCGTGCAAATATTCTCAAATTAAATGTTATTTTATTGTTAACGTTAAAACTCAGAGCTCTTCTATTTTCCCAGCCGTATCATATTATACCTACTCCCTACCTGCCAGGGTCACTACCTCTCTATAATTATACAATCAGGACAGGGCAGTCGGTACTCGAAATTGCCCAGGGACCAACAGATAGTCTCAACTTTGCTGTAAGGGTGCTTACCTTTATAATGGGTGCACCGAACGCTCCCTGGAGGGAAAGTGCCGTTAATATTGATAACAGCCAATTTTACCGAAAGGATACACCTCTATTTTCCAAAATAAGTAGAACTGCATTTACATATTTTTGAAAAATCACCCGTCAAGCTGGACAGCTGATGTGAACAAAATACATTTTATGATACCAACCAATGGAAAAAGCCTTATGATGATGAAAAGGCATAATAAGGATCAATTCCTTCTTAGTAACCTTATATTAAAGCGAGAATATGAAAATAAACATTTAAATAGCAAAACTATATGTCTTTATATTTGTTTGGTTCTGTCCTCACGTCGTAGTATCACCTTCGGACCGTGTCGTAGCCTTTCGGAGCCTGCTTCCAAACGGGAAACAAAAATCCCGTTTAGTAGCCGGATACAAACTGAGACTTCATTTGGCTCGGAGCTTACTTCCGGCTACAAAATTGGAAGCAGGTTCCAAAATTTGTCTTCAAAACGGTCCGAAGGGGTAGTAACTTCACAGTACAGCGATCAGTAGACCAACTATTATTATATGTCTGAAGCCAATCGGTAGCCAAGCCGGCTACAGCTACGTAGGTATAGCAATGTACACTAACCGCAGGCCGGTCGGTATTAGCTCGGCCGGGCCGCCGCCGCCGCCGCCGGCGCCCGCTCTGTGCTCAAAGGATCGACAATTAATTATTATTCATACATAAGCACCTCAAAGACAACACCCTACACAAACACCTGTCTATCGGCTGACGTCCGTACGCGCATACCATCACGCCGTGCGTCGGACGGGGCGGCCGCTCCGGTCGGAAGCTACACACTCGTAGTATTCTCGATCGCCGGCTACACACTCGGCGAAGCCTTGGTCTCGTCAATGTAACAACAGTAAGAGTAAAATCGCTCCCACAAGTCCTTTGAAACTCGGACGTATTTCCCGCCAGTCACACATCAATGCCGCCCGACCCCATCCTGACATTGTCATTCAAAAAAATCTGTCATTTTGAAACTGCGATTTAATTGATCAGGACAAAGTATGACAAAAATTGATATACAGGTCTTAATTGCTTCATAATTAGAGTGCCTTATAACCTATTAATTGGCCTCATGATTATGTTACATTATTTTTTTGACTGTCGGTCCTCCTAATAAGAGAGTTTCTTGCCTATGGTCATCCATCACAGTACCTACAAAATTATTCTGTAATGTTATGCCCATATTTTAAACGGTATAGGTACTTAGTTTATAGAAGGCGCTCACAAGGCGAGTGTATCCACTTACGAGCCCGACGAACTATCTGTGTCTTATTCGACGGAGAAGAATAATATTCTCGGCATTACGGAGTCAACATCCGGGCGGGCGCGCCCCGCGGAGCGCGCGATACGGCGTGAAATACGCGCGGCTCTCACCTGGCCGGCCCGACCAGACCTGCGGCCGCGTGCTGCCCTCCCCCGCGGGGCTCTGCGAGCCTGCTGCCTGGGCGGGGGTGGGGCGACGGCAGTGGTTGGGTGTGAGAGGTGTAGCTGTGGGAGCCGGTGGTCGGTGGTCGGTGCAGCGCCGTTATCTCTATCCGGCGACACCGGACTCACCTCCGATATATCACGGCTGGACTTACTTCTTTATTTGTCAAGTGTGTACCGTGCGGTTAAGAGTTTAAACGGCCTTTACTCTACGGCTAGGATCGTAGGTTCGGTTCCCGATGGGGACAGAAAACTTGACAGGTACAATTTTTAGTAAAAATTGATCGCGGTATGAATATTTTATGAATTTTATTGTCTGGTATTGTCCGTTCGTCTTTTTCTCAGGAAGGTTGAAATTAATATCAAATACTTATACAGTCTACGGTAACATATTTTGATAAATCGCAAACAAATCAAATCAAAAAGGGTATACTTCCTGTTGCATAGTCGAAAATTGTTAAATGTAGTTATATCACAGGAAAAAAACCCATCACAAACTTACAAAGATGCATGACCACAATGAACCAACATGAACTATCTACATACATAATTGAGTTTGACCGGAACCCTCAGGGCGCGAGTCCTACTTGCACTTGTCCGTTTTTTTTTGTTATAAAAAATCTCACGTGACTAGAAATAAGTCTACGGTTCATGTAACAAAGTTGCTGGCAAGTGCGTTGCGCTGTCTCGGTGCCGCCGCCACGTGTCCTCCGCATCTCATCAACGAAGCGAGGGACGGCATCTACTTTGTGCCGGCACTAACTAACAAATTCGCAGCACAATAACAAAGGCGCCGTCTCTTTGTAAGTTAACAGAGCTTTTTATTGCGGGCGGTAAAAAAAAGCGTCTTTATTTTTGCGGGCGGTAAAAAGCGTGTTTTTTTTTGCGAAGGAACTGGGAGTTGCTCTTCTGGAAAAATGGCAGAAAATCCTCGGAGCGGCTCGAGCTGGTCCCTCGTGCCCGGGGAGGGTTGTTCCCGCTTCGCCCGACAAAAAGTCCGTAGCGGGAAACGTAGCTATTTAACTTTTCCCGAAATATCCGGGGAAAAAAACAGAATATCTATATTTTCACATTATTGCCAGGCAATGTATGGTTCCGAGTTCCAGACAGAGAGACGGGCTTATCTTCGGTAGAATTAATTTTAGGTACAAGGTTTCATAGCAACATTTATTCCTTACATACAACATACACAATCCATCAACATTGACGCGCGATTTTACTTATATACTTGTATACTAATGTATTTTTCACCTCACAAGCTCGGAAGGGTATACTTTCTCATTCGAAATCTGCGTGGAAAACTGCATCTGAAAAAAAACTTTTTAAAACTTTTCTTCTAAATTGTAGAAGGTGGGCATTTAAAGAAGTGGTTAATTCTAATTGTGGTTATTATTATTTGTGGTTCTAAACCGCCGAAAGGATTCAATTCACCTAGTATTTTCCTCGCTGTAGTGAGGTGATAAATTGTGTGTTGCGCTCGGCAGCAAAGTTATTTTGCGTCTCGTACCTTGAAACCCTCGCTACGCTCAGGATTCTATCTTTGGACCATGAGCGAAGCGAGTCTTCGCTTGCTCAGTTTTCAATACTAGTACTCGCACAAAATAACCAACTTTGCAGCCTTGCATAACAAATAACTATTTTTTAACACTTGAATTAAAGCTACGCGAAATTTCGCCAAGCGGGAATTGTCTGGGACGCGCCACTTTCAATCGTTTTGTCATTCTTCGACTGTTGTATGTATCACAAGCGAAACTGAGCCCTCTGCCTCTCACAATACAGCTGTCATTACTCACAAGGGAGTAAAATAAATATAACTTCACACAAAACGAACAATAGGTAAATCCGAACGTGAGGGTAGAGATAATCATGTTACATAGTATGCCATTTGTCTTCGGAGAAGGGGTGAACTATTCAGATGGAACTGTAACTTGGGTCATAACTCTGTGGTGTTGTATGTAAAACGCTTTTTAATAACAGTAAGTAAATATTTTCATACACATACATAGATATTTATATAAAAGTAAGTTGGTATTATATTTTTTGCGGACTTAAACGACAGTCGCAATTGTAGTGAAATAGTCGCATTATTAGCTATCGCTACCGTAGCTTGGTAGAGGGTGTCAATGACCTAGCACTTGGGCGCAAGTTGTCAACCTTTGGTATAAATTTTGAAAAGTTATGTTAAAACCGGTTATAATACAATACGGCAACTTTGTTTTTTTTTATGTATTATATTTTCTCGGGTAAAATATTTAGCCTGAAGATGAACTTTAATTTGTAGGTAAGGTACCATAGCATTCTAACTTTTAAATAATTTTTTTTTACAATTTGTACTTGTTTGTACTGTACTGTGAGTTATAACAGTCTCTTCTCTTCACGGCGCAAAACCAACATTTCCTTCGCGTCCAAGCCCCTCCCCCCCCCTCCCTCGCCCCGCAGTGTGTCTCGCAATAATTGAAAGCGATTTCACGTTTTTATTCAAAAGTTTCCGGTCTTTGTGACATCAGAGCGGCGCGGATTTTTTCATTTGGAATCCAATAAATCCCGGGGTCTGCTCCAAATTGTTACCGATGTGCGTCCTAATGAATCACATCAAACGGCGCCGCTCGCCCCCCCCCCCCCCCCCCCGACCCCCCGCGAGGTGCGGACGGCGCCCCCCCGGGACACCGACCGGCACCGGACGCGAGGTGGAAACAAAAACCTTCGCTGCAAGTCGAGATGGCGTCATTAGCGTTTTTAATCTGATTGTAAAATAAAGGTATCAACCAACTTTTTAACAGTTGTGAGTTTCTAAATGTTATGATTGTATCTATTGTAGTTACTAAAATTTAATAACGCCATTAGGGTTCCGTAGTCAAACCTTCTGGTTTGACTACGGAACGTATACGGTATGACTACGTTATATATACCCTTAAACGTTCATCGAGGCAGTCCGGCCCGGTCCACGGCGTCATCTTTTAAACCGGACAATCATCCGGATGTCCTTTCTACTTCGATGCAGACTAGCCTCTCGTTCGCAGCAAATCAGCATAATGTATACAAATGGGAAATGCTTCGATAATTGTATAATATCAGCGTGTGTTTGCCGCCCCGCCGCGCCCCGCCCCGGTCGTGCGGCAAAAGCAATCACAACAATACATTTGTTTAGAGTAAGGCCCATGCGACAGTGAGGCGCGGAGAGGATTTCCAAGTGAGCGCAGGATAACCTGCAACCAGGGATCCGATGGAGCATCTAAGGTTACCGGACATAGCCGATAGCCCGATCTATACATGAATACAATCCATCCATAATGTGAGAATTGGACCAAGTCCCACTTATGGATGGATTATAATTATATTTTGTCTTATAGTCTTGTCTATCCTCCTAATAGTTGTATTATATTATTAGCAAGCTGAGTGTCACACGTGTCGCAGGACCGACAGCATCTCATTATCATTGAAGTTCTTCAGTTCAGAAGCTGTTGTCATGTATGTCACTAGTCTATAAATTATCATAGCTTATGACAAATACTCGTTGAAACTACGATTGTAGAGTTGTGGTTCGAGTCCATCCGCTCCCCGCTCCGCTGCTCGCTGCCCGCTCCGCTCGTGCCCGGGTCGCGGCGCGGGGTGAGCCCAATTGACTGATTCGGGAGCCAGTCAATTATAATCGTCGGTTTAATCACCTTTGCCGCCCGCTGCTCGTTCACTCCCGTGCTAAACTAGGTCATAATCACCAGAATACAACTTGCGAATTCATTTCGTGAGATTATGATTATATCAACCTGAGCCTTGCCCAAAATATCAAAAACGTATATTTTCAAATCCTCTTTGTTGAGTAAATAATGAGGTGGAGGTAGGTACAGCGTGGGGTTAAATGTGCTCACTGGAAATGAATAAATTGAATGGAATTAAAAACATTTCCAGCGAGTCGGTGTCGTTACCCGTTGGAAAGCTTTCAGACTTCAAAGAATGCCCCGCTCGGTTCGTGGCGTGTTTTCAAGTAATTAGTTCTCATTTCTGTCGTCCACGTGATTTCAAAATATGTGTGTTAAACACACACATATTTTATGTTATTCCTAGATATAAGCTATCAGTGTAGTGTAGGTATCAAGTTTCATCAAAATCTAATCAGTCTTTAAAGTAATTGAGCAACGAACAAAGTAATAATGTAATAATGTATTACAAAGTAATATTGTACTGTGGAGAAACAAATACATACATACATATATATCTTCACGCTTTGTCCCTGGCGGGGTAGGCAGACAGAACGGAGCGCCAAGTGTCGCGATCCTGACACATCTCTTTCGCTTCGCTCATTCTCATCATTCTCTCCATACACCCTCGCCGCGGGACGTCAAATAAATAAATGATAAATGAAATAAACATTCGCATTTTCCTGTTTATAATGACATTTGTAGTTACAACAATACCGATGACGGGCGGCAGGCGGCCTGGCTCACTCGGTGAAAATACTTACATTTAAAAGCTGACACCACTTGGAAGTGTGAAAACAAAGAATATAAAAATATTATGAAGCGTCGTCGGCTGCTTTATGGGGTGTGCATGGCGATAACAATTTAATTTACGGGCAACAAGTCGCGGGCAGCGCGGGTAGCGCGGGTAGCGCGGGCGGGGTAGGAGCGGGCGGGGCGGACGTCCGCGGGTAGACGAGATGTGACGGAAACTCCGACGTTGCAGAACGTTCTTTGTACGAGTATGGTACTCTATGTACCACCAATACAAGATAACGGCGCACATCCGCGCATCCTGTAGCATCACCTCAGTAATAAACCTTAGCAGCATTTATTTTACAAGTCTTTATTCCACGATAGTATAATGTTGACTGGCTGTTTGTGACACTACATATGTCTAATATCCCCACCGACGACCTCCATTGGTGCAGACTTCCATCCACAGACAGTAATGCCAACTGTTGGCAGTGGCACCAACCGAAAGAAAATTTTATAATAGTACTTCCTATTCAAAATTATCAATTTCGGTTTACAAATCTAACCTAACTTAACTTTTCAATTTAAGCATTTTAAACGGAGATTAACAAACTGAAACAAAACGGTATAAATACAATTTTGGTTCTTTCTTCGGGCTCCGAAGTCCAACCTGTTATATCTCAGCAACGTCGTTAGCAGTGTGCCACTTGATGTGAGAACCCTGGCAAAAGTATTTCTGGTACCTATCCTGTGATCTTAAGAAAGAAAAACTATAAAATACGGAACCCTCCACTGAGCGCGGTCCGTCCCGGACTTGGCCGGCCACCCAGCAGATGTTAGAAACAACAAGAATACATAATTAACTTATTTGCATTTGTCCAAATTAAAACCAAAATACACTTTAAAGAAACAGAGGGGTTTTAATTCAAAAGCATTAATCCAAATAAGGGTGTGTGCACACCTTGGGGGGGGGGGGGGGGGGGGTTGACACACTTCACGCCCTCGATATGAAATCCCTTAATCGCCCCCGAGGGGGTGACCCGAGAAAAAACACCGCGTCACCACACCGCACTTACTTTCTTGAGTAAACATTGGTCAAACGCCCGGAAAGTGCTGTTGTTTCTAAATGTACGTAACGAACGAGAAGGCCGTCGAAACATGATACTTGTTATTTTGATATTTATGTCATTTGACGTTTACAACTCTAATGTAATTGACGCATTCGCTTTTGACATTAGCAAATACGAAGGGAGGTGCTAAAGTAGTCAGAGGTACTGAATTGGTGAGATATTACAGAACTCGACTGTACTCGTTTGATCTATTTTAAAAACATCGGTAGAGTGTATTTTTTTTTTTTTAATCTTATTTTTTATTGAGGCTTGTGACTTATAGAAGTCAATGCCAGCCTCGTAAGGAAGCACTGTTGCCAAGTTACTCAGACCTCAGTCTGAGAGATAACTTTATAAATTTATATAAATTTTTTGCCTTGTCTGACATCGGGCTGCTCAGTATAAGGTTAATTTCCCCATTGTGGCCAAATATGTCATCTCTCATAAACTGCCGCCTGTAGGCTGCGTTCCGGCCACACTCCAATACGAGATGAAACAAGTCTTCTATTTGGTTGCATTCGCTACACAGTGGTGAATCAACTATCTTCATAAGGTGGTAGAATTTATTTAACGGAATGTGACCGGACCGCAACCTAAATGCCAGAACTAGTGTTTCCCTACTAAAGCTGGCTCCATCAAACCACGGTTTTCGCGGCGTCGGTAGAGTGTAGTGACAGAAAATACTTCAAAATATTTATATCAGTTTCCTTGCTCAAAAACTATAATGTTGCAACATTGATAGGTATATTGGTTAAGGCTAGATATTACCACGAACATACACACAGATTCAGCCTATTCTTTTTAAAAATATAATTTAAAATAAAACACTCAAAAATAATTTAAACGATTAAGTACATTACTTACCTAATTATTTTACCTCGTATTGTCGTTTGAAAGTACCTATCCTTTCTATAACCAGGTGTTTGCTTTTTTGTCGATCTCCTTGCCTTTGCTAAGTGTATCGTACCTAACTTTTCCTCCGGTAAGTCCGTCGGCTCCCATGTCCTTCTCCGATTAGCCGTCGAACCGACCGTCCCCCGAAAGTAATAAAAACAAAAAGCCCCGCGCCTCCGTCGAGGCTGTAATGTCACTTTGAGAAATTAAAACTCACGCGCATCCCCGAGACGACGGACATTCGTTTTTGTTGAAACTTCAAATGATCGTTAACAACTTTCGGAAACATGACATTCTTTTTAAAGAAAATATGTTTACTTGTTTCGAAGATGTTGTAGCCGTCACTGTTCAGCGAAAAAGCGCTAGTACGTGGCTGGTACACGCTGAATGAGTCAGAAAAGCGCCATATTCATATAATTTAGACACTCGTACATCACCATCATCCTATTCTTGAAGATCTTCGTCTTATCGAGCTACATTAAGTGCGCTGGTGTCAGATAGAGTGGACTGTTTGCTAAATCATATCTATTGCGCTCATAAATCCAAATTATTGCTCGTTTCCCGTTATCTAGCTTCGAAATTTGTATACAAGTGAAATATTGTATACATTTACAAATGGCTCTAATCAAGTGAAGGATTGTTTATAAGAAGTATTGTAATAATAAAAAAATTAATGAACACAGAAATTTCAGCTTTTTCGTCTGAAAAAACTCTAGATTTGTCACGAAAAGCGCTAAGCTAGTTGGCAACACTGCCAAGGCATAAGTCTAGTCATACAAAGTGGGAACAAGAATGTTGTCAGCTTTCTGGGTTGGAAGCCCCCGATGCGACCATCTTGAAGGCACATTATTTTAGTATACCTACTCCCAATTCCCTAGATCTTATGTTTTTAAATCTCATTCAGAATGTATTTTGTTCCATTTCCAAGAACAAAATGAGATGACTAAAGTTTCTGACATTTAGATTAACCTCCCGCGCGGCGTCGCCGGCGGCGGCACACGGCTCCATTAATACGTCCCCGGAAATGCATATCCTGGTGGAGTGTGCTACTTGGGCACTTGATTAGGCCACTTCCGGTAGTCGATAAGCTATTTACCTTTGAGATTGAATGCCAACGAACTTGGATAACCGAACCAATACGCCAAGTGCAAGAAATGTTCCAGTCTGAGTGCCGTATTTGTTAGTTATTTCTTGTTGTTGGCTTTGTTGTCCACTGCTGCTATGTTTTCAATTCGTTTTGTATTTGATTGGCTAGTTAGTTTATTTAGATTAATATTGACAAATTTTTGGTTTTTCTCGAAGTACTTACATTAATTTACTGACTTCTCTCAAACGGTGAAGGAAAACATCGCGAGGAAATGCATCGCATGCGGAGTCCACCAACCCGCACATTCTTTTAACATCAAGTTTGTGTAACAATTCTCCAAATACTGCACGAGGCAGAAGCAACATTAATACCAGCCATCTTTGTCATTCAAATAATCGTCTATTTTATAATGCTTTTAGCTGATTTTAATGAGATTCTTAAAAGCTTATAGTCAGATACGGATCGACTTGCCTTAAGTACTAACAAGTCATCGCGTATCCCTCAGATGGGTTCGGTTGAATGGCTCCCGACTTCCCCCCACCTATCTGACGATACACAAACAAACAAATAAACCGCAAGTTTTTAACACCCCCAGATAACAGCAACTTGCCCCATTACACCATCATGTATGTGGCATAAACAATATTATACTACAACCTTAGACGAAACCAAACGAGGAAGACACTGGAATCTCTTGCATTGCTTAACCAGCTGAACATCAAAGTTACGTTTGTAACGTGTACATATATATGACTTGAATTTTGTAATCAGTAAATTTATATGACGTGCATCCTTCGAGTATATCGAAGCGTGCATCGGATTTTCTTGTGTGATCTTGACATTTGTGTGGATTGTCTCGCGGAAAATGACGGACAACGCAATGACGGACCCATTTGCGTGTGTGGGATCCCTCCGGGGGGGGGGGGGGGGGGGGGGCGGGGGGGGACGCCATGTTTCCGCTGGTTAATTGCTTATTCGTGACATTCGCGCGTTGCAACATGCGTCAAAGGAAATCTAGGAAATCGGCGACACTAAAATATCCCCTATATTTTTAAATTGTCTTTTATCACTGCGCTCCCTATACTAGTGCGCGCGCTGTACGTCTATTTGATATGCCAGTGCCTTTTTATATTACTTTTGGGGTCCCGTCTACGGATACCCCTACAGCAGCTCACAAACTACTGCACGCCGATAAAGTTAGACATTTCACTGTGTTGGTAGTAAACTGCTACTTTGCTGAACTTTATAACTTCATTATTTTTGCCATCAATTAATAAAAAGTATATTTATTTGTTTCCTGTATTATATTACAACTATACCTATTTCTGTATTTTCATTATTATATTCCTATCCAACAATTACGACAGACATTCGCATGGATTGTGCTAAGTCTAGGCGTAACGCTTAGAGTGAAGGCTGAAAGCCGTCTAAAGATGTCGACGGGAAACTTTTCTTGGTATTTTAGGTGTGTTCATCTATTACGATCAATCTGTCCTCAGAGACTGATCCCCGTCTTGATTGATCAGTCCCCTCGGACTGCTATGTTTTCCTCATTATATTAGGGATGTCGGTAATACTGTTTCTTTATGTATTTATAATACCTTATTGTCTTATTATTTTGCCGGAAAATATTCGGTTTTGGAGCGATGTTCTTGCAAGCGATTGTGAAGTAACCGTGCCTTAAATCCAGAGCTGGTTCGTTGCACCCTCCAGTGCTTATTTACAAGCAACAAAAAGGCGAACCGCAGCGCGAGCCTCCGCTCCGGAGCACACTGGGCCCGCAGCTCGCAGCCAGCGCCAAACAACTCCGACAAAAGGCGCCCCTCGCCGGCATAAAAGAAACAATAGTAGCTTTTGTTTCGTAAACAATCCAATTAGTGTTGCGAAAAGACGGTCGGAGGGGTGCGGGGGGGGGGGGGGGGACGGCGGACAGAAGGGGAGAGGGGGACAATTAAAAAAAAGGATCTTTGATGAAAAAGCTGTTGAGATCAAAGGCACCGCCCGAAAAGACGCCAGTTATAACATTCAATCCCGCTGATGGCGACGTCTCTATTCCAAGACTTAGATGAAACTATAAAGGGCACTAATTGATGCTACTCGTAAAGTATACTATACAGAAAACTTGAAACAAGTCGAGGAGCATTTATTAGGGAAAGATTTATTAAAGTGTACTCAAATGGTATTATCAAAGCAATTGAAAGTCTATCTATCCATGAGCACAATGAAGATATATATCTGAAACAATTCGAAATACTTACTTGAGTAAACACTAGAGGAAAATATTTCTCAAGTATTCCCTTTATCCATTAAATTTCAGACGTTGTATAATTCAATTGTTGAACCAAATTTCAAAGAAACTAATGATATGATCAAACTTATCGTAGTCGATAAACTCTAAATAGAAGACCAACGATCAGAAAACATTAAAATAGGACCACCAGAGATTGATGAAAAATGGTAGAAAAGGTCACACGGAAAACAGAGAACCAAGTTCGATAACAAACATTTTAGGTAAACACTTTTAAAAAATCTTTTTATATAATTTATATCGTCTCTTTTAGACCCTCATGCAAAATTTCAAGTTTCGCTTTGAAATGCGCGGCAGTCGACGTATCCTTCCTGTAGTAGCCAGCTAGGTATGTATTTTATTATCTTGATCTAATTGCTATCACATTATTCCTTTTTCATTACTAAATATCTCTGAAAATATAAAATTTAGATTTCATCTGACATATATTTTGTATTTTTTATCTTTCTTTGTTTTATTTTTTGGTTTTTCTTATTGTTGCTTTGTTTGTTTGCCAACGATTCGTTCGACTATGGAACCAAGAAAAGTTCAAAAGCAATGACTCCCTCCATATCTATAAATTGAGTATTCATATCTATGACGACCGCCTAAACTAAGCTAATTGCTAATTCCGGTATAACCTGCTGGATACGAGCCAGCTCTGTAATTAGTCGTTAAGAAACTCTCGCCTCATCGCTAACTTGTATTACCTTTTGTGAGTTGTCGTGTGTTCAGCCGACAGTGTGAGGTCCTCCAAGTGCACCAAATAAATCGCAGCGAGTTGGCGCGACTCGTGATAAGCACGAAGCTGCTAAATTAGTTGGCGCAAGTTCGATCCGGATTCGTGAGCTTGAGTGACTCTTTTGCTATTAAAGAGTTGGGTTTATTACTGGTTCGGTTGGCGAAGGAAAAGTTTGGAAGCCAAGCTCACACTGACTATAGATATAAATACTGTTTAGTTGTATTAGTTCTAAGGAAAGTTAGTCGCAAACAAATGACAGTTCGCGGTTCATACTACGTATAGTGACGGCGACAAGGATACCTCGCTTGGTCATTATCTATTAGGAATATCTATAATAATATCATCATCATTATATTTTAAATATTAACTATTTCATGGATTTTAAAGGCAAATATTTTAAAGACATAATAATGTTTTATGTCTTTAGATTTTTTACATACACCGAGACATAAAACATACATTCTTATGTACATTTAAATAAATTTTTTTAAAAGATATTCACCAGTTTTTCCCGTAATTTCCGTGCGGTGTCCTCTATCATTTTCCGATGTTCCCTGAGCATGCGTTATACATCCACTTACAATAAAAATAATGTCCCTAGCCTCTGGTCTGTACAAATTAATTATGCCGACTGGCGCCGCCTCGTGTTCCGACCGAGTCGATTGCCTCGGACCCCATAAGTCGTCGGTTCGATTCCCAGCGGGGACAGGAACTTTATGGTGATCTGTGCGTGGTATCATATACAGTGTGTGTATAATTGTTGTCTAATTGCTACGTATAGGAAGCCCAAAAGGATTTCCCAGAAAGGGTGAGAAAAGTGCAACGTATTTTGTTACAATATACTTACTAACTATTCACTTTTATCCACAGCCTATATCCATCTCTCCGTAGTAAAGATCACAAAAACATTGGGGAAATTTATTTTTACAAAATTGTAATTATTTAACTACCTACTACAATATCAGAAAAAACTACTTTATTCATATTTCCTGGAATAGTCCAGTTCTCTTAATAGTTGTAATGAATATGTTTTAATTATGTATTCACATTCATACATGTAATTGTTTCTACAATGACAGAGGCCGTAAGTGCACAGTTATTTGTGAGCAAGGTGCGCCGCGGCCCGCAGCGGTGATTTGTTTCAGTTAATATTGCTCCCGAGCGGCGGTACATACTCGTACAATGCTTCCCTTCAATTAAACGGATCCCGGGTGATATATTTATTGACGAAAATAAAATTAATTTACGAGGAAATTAAATTATTTAGCGAATAATACAAAGAATTATAATAATTCTATGCATCAATGAAAAACTGTCACATACTTAGGTCAGATACTTAAGAGGAACTAAACCCGGGGAGGTGTGAGCGAATATCCCTTCCTCCCCCCCTGTCTGCCTCGGTTCCTGCCTCCGTCTCTATCACGATTCCAGTGTGTGGATAAGTTTAATCTAATTTTGAATAAAAAGCCGTGAATCTGATCAGGAATCAGCAGGAATTCCTAGTAAATGCTGGGTCCAGTGGCGGCGGCGGCGCTGGTCGTGGAGCTCGCAATTAGTCACAAACACTAACGAGAGAGCCAGTTTGCAAATAGTGCGCGGTCGCGGTCACCGGGCGGCGGGCTAGCTCACTGCCGCAGAGCACTAACTAGAAGTACGACCACTGCAACTCGACGTTAAAATATACAAGCGGCGGCAGCGGCAAGAGCCGCGCTTACTGTAGTTGCCGCGCGGCAGGTGCCGCTGTCGCCTGCCGCGGGGTTCTCTATCTACAAATACAACAGCAACATAAGATAATACATGTTCGAAAGTCTGGATGTTTGTTAATTGTTTATTGCCCAATCACGCCATAAAGGCTGAATGGAATTTGATGAAACTCGGTACAGTAATAGTTTATATCATGGAACAACACGTAGAATATTTTCTAACGCGTAACAAGTACTACTCGTAAACGACAGACATTTTGGAACAAAATTTTATGTTATTCTGATTTCTATGGAAATAACACGATACCGATGTGATTGCCTAGTGTGTCGAGCGGGTCCCACAGGACCCGGGGCCTAACAACCGTATTCGTGCTTTCCCAGAGGGGCTCACCGACAACGTTTTTAGCTTCCTGGCAAATAGAGTTTGGTTTCGCATGACAATTGATTTGCGATGGAATGTACACGCTGCTATGTCCATACTCTGTGTCACAGGTTAATTTGGTGAAGGTTTAATTGTCGGCTGATAATTGGTTGCAGCGAACGAGTCCAACATTAGGCCCCGAGCGGACCGGACTACTCAATCGCAGGTCTCCCCCCCCCCCCCCGCCGGTCGGACGGACCACCCACCGACCTAATGAACATGCCAATCGCTCATTTTGTTCAATTGATGTAGATTTTGCAGGCAAATAATAATTGTTTTAGTTTTTGTACCCTTGTGTTGTCTGTACCTAATATTGTAGTGGATTTTTGTATACATCCTGGCCCTTACGAGTTACGTGTATACAGGGTTGAAAAACCCTTCACTATTGAAGACAGCGAATTTTACTCCAGAGAAAGTACTATTTTATGTTTTAAGCTGAATAAATAGATTTCATAATTATATAATTATTTACGGGTCTTACACACGAATAAGTTTTATTTACCTTGCCCGACGTTTCGACCAGGTTACACTGGCCGTGGTCACGAGCTGACTGGAGAGGCGAGCTGTCATTGTTGATCGCTGTGAGTAGTTTCTGAAACTACCCTCTGCTGATCTTGTGTTATTGAAAAGTCCCGGCACACAACACTCACGGTATCCGCGGGTGTATTCGACGATAAGTCACGAGATTTAAGTTTATCGATCACTGGATTCCACGACGGCGACAATTTAAAACCATCTTCCCCATTAAAATTTTTGAATTTTTTGATTTCAATAGCTTCTCGCACTATCCGCGGATAGTAGTGGCGATCGGTAGATTTCGTTGTAGTTGTAAATAATGTCAGTTCTTTTTTATTTCTTCTGTTAAATTTATTAACTTTCGCTTTACCAAAAATGGGGAAATCCTAGGAATTCACGTGCTGCAATTTGTTCAGGGCTCGGTTATGGAACCGATCTCCAATAAATTTCATATTTTCCATTTCATACATGGCCTGTCTCACAAAGACTCAACTTTACCGTGGGAAAACAAAAGCAATTCGGTCAACAACATGTTATCTCAACACAGGCGAAGCCACGGGCAACAACGACATTGTATAAAATTCCAATATGTATTCCCCGCTTGTAGTCCGCTTGCTTTCAACATTCAAAAGAAACAATTCGTTAATCATCGCACGCGACTCGTTTGATTTATTGTATTTAGGGTTCCTTGTTACGGGAATTCATAAAAAGCGAACAGCAGAGGGCCCCTATTAAACCCATTGGGCGGCGCCGCGCGGAGCGGCGCAATAAAAATACGCGAGACAAGAACGAATGAAATAAAATAAAAATGTAAGGAACGAATGAACCGCGAATATCTCCAGTAATTGTTGCATGGAAAGATCGCGCTAACGAGCGCTCCACAGAATAAAAAGATCTGCGTCGGGGCCGCGAAGTTAGCGATTCGGTACGAGCGGTTGACAGATTTTAGCGTGAGCTATCTATGTTTCAGACTATCGACAGTTCAGCGTTGCATATACCATTTTTGATCAACTGACATTTGCGATAGAATCTATAGCATTACTGACAAAACTATCTTCAGTATCTATAGTATCGACGTTAACGATTTACCAATTACAAAAAAATAACATTTTACGTTAGCTGCTCATAATATCGATAGTATTGCCTCTTATAATACTATAGAAAGTGCTATTATATATTTTATTGCGTAAAATGCAATAAGACATAATTCCGTTACGCCCTTTTTTAAATTTAAAAAGCGTTTGGACTAACCCCAGCGTCCCCGCGCACTTGGTGGCCGCACATCGCAAAAGAAAACGGGGCGAATCATAAAAGAAGGTTCGTTTCCTTTGATGGAAATAAAACGTCTCATTCATTAACCCTCCAACTTGCATCGCTGATTTATTAAGTTTTCAACTCTCCGCGCGCGACGCGGGGCCGGCCGGCCGGGGGTTAATAAGGGATACTTCAGACAACGTACGTGTGGTATTTGTATGGTAGCTGTGAGAACACCTCGCGCTCACCCATGCATGTCATATTAGATACATCCTATATAAGCTAACAACTAGCACCGTCTTCCCAGTCCGTCTCTCAGTCAGTTGTCAGTTGAAAAAATATAAAGTAACAATTTACTAGGTACATCCCCTTACAGCTTACAGGTAAAGGAGGATGATTTATTTGAGCACCCTTCGTCGTATACTTTTGAAGAGGTATTTAATTTCAAATTGAAGCATAGTTTCCATACATTTTTTTATTATCAGCCGTTTTGTAATTGGGAGGTTTGCGAAAAAACCGTTATTGACGTGTACACAATTCCCGATGGCCCACGGTAAAAAAAACCCAATGACAACTAGAATAGATCCGGCATCGATATACGGAAAACTGAAAAAATACGGGACCTTACACTATGCGTGGACCGACACGCATTCTGTATTTTTTCTATTGACGGAATTAAAATAATTTTATTTTGGCTTCACGGCTACAGTGTGGAGTGGGCCTTATGATTTTGCATCTCGATAGTGGAAAGTTAGTGAGGGCCGTTCATAATGAATTCAATTGAGAAAAATGTTAGTTAGCTGCAGTTTGAATTGAAAGTGATTTCCTTTGTTTGCGGCGATCTTTCCCCTTTTTCTGTTACTTACTTTCATGTTAACATAATTTTTTGAGGTTTTAACATAATTTCTACGATTGTATTTAGGTACACAACTTTAGAGAAAATGACAAATTATTAAAAACAAAACGTAGCCTTCCTTATAGATTGTGCCGTTACAAGGCGGTATAATCCAAATAAATACACGTTAAAAAATAACTTCTGTTAAGCCTGGCTTTATTTTAGAAGGTGAGATTATTTTTAAGGAGCTACTTACTGAGGATTGTTTTATTGATTTACTGTAATAATGTCCAATCTGAAAAATGTCCAATTCTATCTTAAATTACGTCATTATAGTATTTAAGTATATTAAGTTATTGTATATTTTTAATAATTTGTTGATAACATTTTAAAAGTAAGAATTATAATTATTTTCATGAGGTTCTCTAGTTACGCCGCATTCAAAATAATGTTATGTAATAATAAAGTCGTGTTTTTATTTTCTTTTCAGGTAAGTACCTACTCGTCATCCTAATAGATCGAGTCAACTTAAAGGTAAGTAAATCTTTAAAAAGAAATATAAATTAATATTTAAAGATCCACCAATTTAATATTTTATTATGTATTTTAATTTCGGTGAACACAGGCCTCCCCCCAACAATAAAATTGTTATACAAACTTGATGTTAAAAGCAAGTTCTCAGCGCTAACCCCCTGGAGGTGGCGCGGCGGTAGTTTAACAATTGACGTGTGTAAATGTACCCAGTGTACTGAATACAATAAAACATTTGCCTTTAACATTATCGAGTTATTCCCGGCGCCGCCCCCATGCGGCTGTGTAGCGATGCCGGCTGTCTGCCAACACCGCCGTCGCCAGCCAAATGTGTTCACACTTAACACGCATCCATCTCGCGGCGTGATTCGCTCGGAGCCAACGAGCGAGATTCGTAGCGCTCCGCCCGCTACGCGCGGAGCGAATATCCCTTTAGCAAATTGATACTTGCGAGTTTAGTGACGTCATTACGAATGTAATTTTCGGGAACACTTCTAAAATGTGTTGTTCTTTTTAATATGCGAGGCTTTTAAACACTAATCTTACCGCGCGTTCACGTAAAATTACTTATTTACTGGACTCTATAGTTTTAAATAAGACTTAACGGCCTTTTGAAGGTTGTTTCCAGGTGATAGCCTCTTGACTCTTTGACTACATGTAGCAGGATACGATAGCTAGTTGTTCCGCCGGGTCATACGTCAGTTCGCACACACTCAGACACTTGACATTGTCTTGACCAATGTAAATCGCAGTTATGTTTCCAACTGACAGTATTTTTGAGTGACAATGTCAGGGTGACAGACTGAGGTGATATACGTCCGAGTTTAAAAGGCATTGCGCTCTGAACCCTGCGAGCCGAAGGGTTTAGTTAAATGTATAAAAGTGTCATGTATGTCATGCTGCATGATGGACCATCATGCTTGCTATCAATCAATACAGTGAAGCAACGGCTAGCACGTAGTTTGCATGTCATGCGCGTCAATCACTACAGCTAGACGGTCATGCATGAGTGACAGCACGTAATGCATGTCTTGCAGCAAGATCGTGTAGGAACCACTTTAGAGTTTACCAATTCCGTGTCCTGCGCATGTCATTACATTCCGTTTCAATCGTATTTGATTTCAAAGTTACCGCTGGCCCGCTTTTAATAACTGGTATGGGTCCCGCAGATACTAACATGATGTGAAACCCATTTAAGGCGACGACGTCCAGTATATAGTCTGTGGCTGCCCCCCCCCCCCCCCCCCCCCATGTCTCTAATTCTGCCCTAACTCGCGCC
This sequence comes from Metalampra italica, assembly GCA_949699065.1. Taxonomy (NCBI): domain Eukaryota; kingdom Metazoa; phylum Arthropoda; class Insecta; order Lepidoptera; family Oecophoridae; genus Metalampra; species Metalampra italica. The sequence goes on from OX452993.1 coordinate 128,327, forward strand.
GCCGCCGTAAAAGCTTCCCAAATTGTTCGAGACGCTGTCCCACGGCCGACGGTAAAACGTATTAGCTCACAAAGGTACGGTTTCTAATACAATATTAATCGGTGGCATGTACAAGTCGTAGTCCAGGAAAAATAAATATAGTTGCTCGAAGAAATTGTGAATTTTTTTTCTTCTTCTTGGAGATAAAAAACTTTATAAAAGTGAATACGTTATTCTCAAATACTTTATTCATAATTGTCATTAACAATATCGAAGTAAGAATTAATAATAATATCATAGAATTATTTCAATTCAATTCAATACACTTTATTGCACATTTAAAAATTATTTATTGAACTATAAAATAAAAATATAATACATTGTAAAATCTCGAAGTTTATGTCGGTACTGATTCATTAAAAACCTTTTCTACAATAAAATAAATATAGGTATCGTCCTATATTTATAACTTAGTACCTATTTTTAAGACGTAGTCTTTAGCACATTAAAAGAATGAGGAAAAAGCGTGTCCGTAAGTCAATAAAGCAGAAAAATAAACCGTTGGATTTAATGCGGGGATTAATTTGTTTTTTCCTAGACTAATAGGTATTAATCCCCTACTAATTACAAAATATGAGTTGCTTTTCGAATTTCTACTTTTTTCCGCCAAAACCAACGAATGTTTTTTTATGCAGGAAGGGGAAGCCTTTTGGTAACGGAACCTTTTATGGAAAGCCAAAAAAATACATGTATTTATTGTATGTTCCGCACAAACAATATTCAGAATAATACGTAGGAACAAACGAAAATTGACTAAACAAAATCATGCTACGACCCGACCTGTGGCTACGAGCGACGCCACAATTCATCGCTGTTTGAATATAACGGGAACTAAGTTAGATTTAGTAAACAACTTTAGTAAAATGTATGAAGTCTAGAAACTTTTCTAGATATTTATCAGGGAAAAGTTTGTACGTCTGTTTCGTAGTTGAGGGCACCGGGTACCAAGTGTAAATAAATAAACAAGCACTTGAGGTTGTATTATTAAGGTGGGATAAATTTAGAACTAGTGGTTCTGTGAGAACAGTAGACCTCGCCCGCAGCCCGCATAAAGCAAACCTAAACGATGAAACGAACAGAAGTCAATTTAAAGCTTAATATTTCGCAAACGGATCCCTGAATCGAAAAATGTTTTCCACACACCCGCGATATTTTTGAAAGAAATATCCAACGATACCCCACACCATGGAATCACGCGGAATTTTTTTTTCTCATTTTATGTATGCAGTCCTATGAACATAATTTATTTTTTCAACTTTGATAAGTTGATCGACTATTACTCAAAAACTAATAAAACCTACTTAGCTGTTATAGTTTTCCTTTTAACTACATTATATATGCTACTGCCATGAATTTTTTCACATATCCAGAAGCAACCGTTTAGCTGGCAGGGGGGGGGGGACACGTGACCCTAACAAAAATTACCGCTTTAATGCTTAATATTTCGCAAACGGATCCCTAAATCTAAAAATGGTTTTCACACACCCGCAATATTTTTCAAAGACCTAAAAAATCAAATAGCGACTTGGTATTAAAAAGCGATGTAAAATTTATGTTTTTTATGTTTTTAATTGTCAGCAATCATTGACAATCAAGACCTCGAGTACTGTCAGATTTTTTTACATACAATTTTATAGCCGTGCGTCACATGCTTTTAAAATGGCGAATAATAATGGGTGTCTGAACGGGCAGGGTGTGTGCGCGGAGGGGGGAGGGGGTTGTTTAGAACTTAATGCAATTAAACCACTGTTAAGCGCTCACCTCGGGGGCGAATTAGTTTGGACGAAATAGTCGGATATAATAGCCGAGCTTAGATGAAACCAGAAACAACAAGATGCGTTAATTACTATTTAAAATTTTAAAAATATAATACAAATTACTATGCACCAAGTACTTGGTTTTGGTCCGTCTATCGCGGAGCGAACGGCCCGATTATAGTAATTTAATTCGACCGTTATTACTGGCTTTAGTGGAAAATGCAGCACTTTAAGAAAATACAGAACGCGATGTTGCTTTCAGCTGTGTGAGTGAGGCACACAGCGTAGTTTGTATTAGTGTGTGATGGACCCCACAAAACCTCCTCCTTTTCTTTTATAGTTGAATTCCCCACAAAGATTTTGACGAGTTAGAAAACTCCTAAATTCAAGCAGCAACATGTTTGTTCAATTTAATCAAAACGTATAGGCCAAATAATGAAAAGATGATAATAAAAGGAAAGCCCCGTATCTTCCACCTTTGGTTTGATCTAAGTACCCGAGCGGGTATCTTGATATAATGGCGGCCTATAGAGAGACCCGAGCCGCGACGGTTCGCTGGACCAAAAAGAGCCAATACCAAGACATCCCGGGCCCTCAATATCGGCTCAATATTCATTTGTGGCAGCACGGAACCGATTACGGGTTAATACGAGATGAATAGTGAAATTACTTCTCAAGAAGCAAATGGATTGGCCGCCTCGTCGGCTCAGTGGATCGCCTCTGGGGTGCGGGTTCGATCCCCAGTGGGGATTGACCATTGCAGTTTGTACCAAATACCTTTGTCCCAGTATTCAGCTCAATTCTGATCAATTGAACGATGCCTTGCATAGTTTTTTATAACAAACTATTGAGTTGTTGAAGCTGATTGGTATCATTCAGGTTTCATACATTTTCGGTCCGAACTCAAACCGGCCCATCAAAAATGGTCTTACCTTTGAATTCACATTATAATAGACTACAAAATAAAAATAACTGATATCGAAATCAAAATAGGTAATCCAGAAATAGACCGATATTATGAGAGAGTAGGCTCGTGGGTGCCCCCCCCCTCTTCCCCCCCTGCCCCCCGTCCGCCCAAAGGGATGGATCATTCCGTGTCCACCGATATTTTGCCAGCAATTAGGCCTCCGTAATGGAAGGGTCGGGTTGGGTCAAAATTTAATCCCTTTTAGTGCTTCATGGTTTTCGAAGATCTCTGCATCATAATTTACGTTAATTCACATGCGTGTGCTTCAAACATCTCTATACAACAAACAACAGTTGATTTGACCGCTGTATTTCTGTCTGTCTGTCTTGCTTCTGTTTATTTTTTTTTATACAATTTTCGTTGTTTCTTAGAAGACCTGGAGGAAAGAGGTCGTGTATAAATCATCAGGGTACAATGAAAAGTCAACAAAGCCAACACCACCAGTGAGGGTTCCGTATAACAATTTTATTTTTGCGGTAATCTGTTTTTATGATATTTCCATAAATGCTCCCATATTTTTAGGGAAATTTCAAATGTAAGTATATTGCAAGTTTTTGCTTAATTGTTGTAGTAGTTTTTGAGCTATAAACGGGACAGACAGACGGACAATAAAGCTTAGGGTATCCCTTTTGCCGGATCCGTAAAAAGTAATATAATAAGACAAACAGCTTGTCCCATAGCAAGTGACCTGTTGGTCCGCGGGCGCAGGCGGGCCCGAGCCGCCCCGATCCGGCCCGGAATTTGAAAATGAACGAAATATTTGTTTTAATAAGCAGCCCTGCCCGCGCCGGCCGAGCCACGGGCTCCCGGCCTAGCGCTGCGGCCCGGACCATTTTTGTGTCTCATAATACTTTCTTAAAAACTTGCATACTGGCTTTATTTAGTAAGAGAATTAAGAATATAAAGCTCATAATTTTATATCACAACTGAAAAGTATTTATTTTAGAAAAATATATATTGAACGCTTGTCAAGTACTATAAATTAAACCACTTAAAATATTTCTTTTACTGACAATTATCATTCATTCAGGGACAATAAATATTGTCGCTAGGCAACCTCTACTTAAATAAATGATACACTAATAAATGATACTTTAAAATTTTAATTAGAGTTGATTCTAAATAAGTCCCTTCACTCTGAACATATCCACCGCATAATTTTTATTTATTTATTTATTATGTTTTTTTTTTTCAAAAGTATCATAACCCATGAACAGCGACCCCGGCGGCCGGCCCACCGCCCCGCAGCTAATGAACAGAATGTAAGGCGATACAGCCCGCCGGCCGCCGGCCGCCGGCCGCCGGTGGACGCCCGCGCAATAATAAGGCATTCTTCAGTTTCCAACAGTGAATTTAATGGGCTCTTGTAGGTACCTATCGCGGAACCGGAAGTTTAAATTTACATTTCTCGACCAAAATACCGAATTACCGACCTTCGTCTTCTATACCGGTTGGAAATTCGTGGAAAGACCGCGTCCGAGCGTATATTTTGAAGTGCTAAACTAGAGCATGCTAAGGGTTTTTAACAAAAACAACATTTTGTCGAAAAAGTTTATTTTTAAAAGAAAAAAAGTTTTACTTAAAATAATACATTTAATTTTTAATCAAATTGTAGAAAATCCTTTTACAAAGATCTGGTCATGAAGGGTACCGAAACCGATTTCGCATTTTCAAAAATGTATGTCTATAGTCTATCTGTCTGTGCGAGCATAGCGCAAAACCACTGAACGGATTTTGACAAAACTTTGTTTAGTGATTTTTGTCTACTCAAAGGTTGCGTGGAAGAAAAGGGCTTTTAATAAAACCGCCCAGATGTACTAATGTAAGCTACTGCATTATTCTGTCTGTGTTTGTTACTGTACAATAAATAACTACGAAATTAAATTCCGTATTTTAGTTAATTCCAACATTTCCAAGCAAAAAAACACAGTTATAATTGAAATATGGTACCATCAAACTTATTGTAATATACTTATTGACCGAGCGAGCGAAGCGAGCGAAGCGTCTACGTTTCGAGACTGGCCAAAAATGCTCTTGTCCGGCTGTCTGTCTGTCTGTCTGTCTGTCTGTAATTCTCTACAGGTCGCATTTTTCAACCGATTTTGACGAAAATTTGGCATATGTATAAATTAATTAAACCTACAAAATGAGTAGAATAAAATTTTGAAAAACATTTTTTTTAGAGTACCTACCATACTCGCAAAGTGGGAGTGAACTTTTTTTTTCTTGTGAATCCCATAGTGTGGGATATCGTTGGATAGGTCTTTCAAAAATATTGCTGGTGTGTGAATACCATTTTTTCGATTTAGGGATCCGTTGGCGAAATATTAAGCTTTAAAGCGGTAATTTTTGTTAGAGTCACGTGTCCCCCCCCCCTGCCAGCTAAACGGTTGCTTCTGGAAATGTGAAAAAATTCATGGCAGTAGCATATATAACGTAGTTACAAGGAAAACTATTACGGCTAAGTAGGTTCTATTAGTTTTTGAGTAATAGTGGATCGACTTAAGAAAGTTGAAAAAATAAATTATGTTCATAGAACTGCATACGTAAAATGGAAAATTTTTTTTTTCCGCGTGATATCCATGGTGTGGGGTATCGTTGGATGGGTCTTTCAAAAATATCGCGGGTGTGTGATAAACATTTTTCGATTCAGGGATCCGTTTGCGAAATATTAAGCTTTAAAGTGCTAATTTTTGTCACTTTAGTAGGTACTTTTTCTGTTTCCAAAGTTGACTTTTGTTGGTTTCTTTTAGGTTTGGTTTATAAGGGCTGGCGAGGTCTACTGTTCTCACGGAACTACTAGTTGTTAAGCGTCAGTGGCGTAGGGGATAAGACGCGGCCTATCATATCGAAAGGTCCGGAGTTCGATCCCCGGCTGGGCCATGTACCAATGGGTTTTTTCTCGAAACTTAAGTACATGTACTGACTGCTCTCAAACGGTGAAGGAAAACATCGTGAGGAAACCTGCACACGCCGAAGAAGAAGTTCTTAGGCGCATGTGAAGTCCACCAACCCGCACTGGGCTAGCGTGGTGGACTATAGCCCGAACGCCCTCGTTAAGAGGGTAGGCCTGAGCCCCAGCAGTGGGGACATTAATAGGCTGTTGATGAAACTTATTGTGCCTATAAAGCACAGTAACAAAGCCCAATAAAAAAAAGAATTTGACGTGATGGTACAGTCGTAGACAAAACACGTTATTTCGCTAGTAGCGGCTACTGGGCGGGTAGCGTGACGTCACACGCCGTCGGTGGACGTAATGCGAAATCCATTTGGCGGCGCCGGAACCGGATACCGCTGCGATTCCTGCCGCATCAGCCAGCGGCGGGCTGCAGGCGCCGTATACACCCGGCCACGCACCTCGCTTGGTGGGACTGGGGTTTACATATCAAATCGGGTGGTATTTAAATAAACATCTGACCCAACTTCATTATCATCATTTCAGCCTGCACTAGTCCACTGCTGGACACAGGCCTCCCCCAAGGCGCGCCACTGAACCCGATCCTCGGTTCTCCGCATTCAGGCCGCCCTGCGCAGGTCGTCGCTCCATCTAGCCCGGGGGCGGCCCACACTACGCTTGGCCACGCATGGTCTCCACTCCAAAACTCGTCTACCTCGCAGTTATAGAGAAATTTGACCAGTCCACTGCCACTACAACGAACAAACTTTGGTTCTCTGGCGGATCACCTCGTTTCGGATCCTGTATCTCAGGATAACAATTACTAGCTACGCCCCCCCCCCCCCCCCCCGCTATCCATCTTGTGGGTGATGAATCGATTTCAATCTGGTCCTTTATTAAGTGTGTAGGCGCCGTGTCTAGACTATTGTTCACAACGTATACTAACTCTATGGTTTTGTTGGCGGTCTGCGCTGAAGTCTTCCAGATTGTATTTTTTATCCAATTTACATTCGAGTGTTCCAAACTAAGGTTTATTAAGTCGGTGCGAGCTGGCGCTTCTTACAAATGTGTGTATATTTACATATTTTAACATTTATATCAAGATAAACACCACCGTACAGGTTATAATCAACAAAATCATATTAGGTAGGTGTATTTAAATTTTACTATCGTAAGTGTTTTTTATAAATAACGAGATTTAATTTTAGTTTTACATAAAATAATTACAGTAAGTAGATAAAAACTTATTAAACTTACAAATCTTTTTCACAAAAAGGGACTTTTTAACCTTCCATATTGAGCTAGGTGGCAGAAAGGCCGTAAGCGACGCGTGAAGCTTAGATTATAATAGTTCCTAACAGAATAAAAGTTTTAGCCGAGAAAGCTAGATTATTGGATTTGTCGATACCTATTTTAACGAGATGATGCCTTAAAATGTTTAATTTTTATTATTATTTACGTATAAAAGAGTACCTACGTATTTGTCTCTCAAATTCTCAATGTTATAGTAAACCACTCCAGCTGGTACTTTTCAAAATATTGACAATTCCTGTAACATCTAAAAGCTTTTTCTTTCGCTAAAATCACAAAGGTATGTTTGCTGTTTGTCTACAATCTTCTACAAGCCTGTACCATACCTATACTATACATATTATAGTCTTTTTCTAGAAATCAGGTCCATCAAAAGATTTTCGTAAGCTCAAGTATGAAAACAAGCAATTATAATTCAACCCACCCGAGTCCTACATTATGATCCAATTAAAGACCACACAAACCTTTGAGACTTGCTTGTACAACAAGCTCAATGAAACCCAAACAAACTCGCAATCAATTCAAATAAAACGGCGAAACGTGAAATGACAAAAAAGTGACTCCCAATATCCCCACCATAAGCTGGTCCCGCGGCGCGTCCCGCTGTCCCGCCTCGTGTCCCGGAGCGCCGGCGCGGGACACGAGGCTTGTGTCAATGTTGATTCGATGTTCCATTACTTGGCTTAATAGTTTACAGGCTGTTGACATCGGAGCTAAGTTTCGGGTCCCGGATTATATTTCGGGACACTGCGATATAGTTTATCTGGGGACGGGGAATGTGGGGGTGGGGGGTGGGGGAATCTTTTCACTTTTGTGACGGGGTTTGATCTTTGCCAAAGCAAGTGCCGGTCCGATTATTGTTTTTGTACCAGACAATAACAATAATATTGAGTTTGGTGTTCAGGAACAAGTTCAATAAACAACCGTATTTATTTAACCGCTCCACACCGTACAAAGCGCTGTGGCCGCCAGCCATCAGAAACCGTTGCAACTTCATTAGAGATTGACTACTCATTTCTTCAGACGAATTAGTACATTGTTTTTTGATAATCATAAATTTTTACTAAAAATAAAACCGACTTTGAAACCGATATTGATCCCCAAATTTTTAAAAAATTTTCAACCTCACTAGACCCAGTGTTTTCCCATTAGTCAATGAAAGAGTCATCTATGCCACACTACCTGCACATAATTAGGTATTCAATCACTCGTGCTCTCAATTGCGACCATAAAGTAGCTAACTCTATGATTGTGATACTCGGCTTCTCCTCTTTCCTCAAAGCACTTTTTTTTTGTTTTGGAGACAGATGTATAAATAACTATTATAAACACAAGCGCAAAATTAAACCATCAATTTTGCAATAATTATAATTAAGTGAGTATTGAGAAGAGAGCAGTGGAGTGTTGGGCGTCTCGCCGCGCGCGGTCCGGGCGCGTTCAATTACCCGCTCGCGATAAATCACAATTAGCCGCGCGGTCCGACCGCCCGCCCCCACCCCCCGACCCCCCACATCAGTCCGCATTACGGCGAGGATTCCGTTCCACGTATAATTATCTAATATATTATCTACACGTACCTCACTGCTCGAGAAAACAGTCAATCCAAGTTGGATATTTTTTGTTAAGAACGGCGGAGCGACAAAACATTGCTTAAAATAATACTGTAAGCATTGTTTTGTAATGAGTGTGTTTTGTCTCATTGCAATATACATAACATTGTTTTGTTAAAAAGGGTGGTGTATCAAAACAGTGCTTATATAAGTACTCTAAGCATTGTCTAGTGCTGCTTGTGTTGCAATAATACAGGTCAAACCTGCACACTTGCATTAAAATCTGCAAGAAGAAATAAACACACACTTTAGTTGTATGGAGGGGGGGTACTACGTCTAGGTCTTGATATATGATCGAGGCTACAAAGGTACTAATAAAGGGAGAAAACGTCTTGGTCCCGAATCTAAGGCGCGCAGTTCACGCTCGATAAACCGCGCGTTATAAAAACAGCGCGCTCCCTTCACGCGCTGTTGGCTCGCCGAGCACCCACTCGTTACGCACCGCCCCGCGCGCACGAGCGGTTATTTAACCGCACACATGCTGCTCAAAACAATTTAAAACGCACCTTAGTTTTTTCAATTTTTGAAAGAAATACTCATTTATGGTATACATTATTTCGAAACCGATCAATATTATCCCTCAGCAAATTTTTCACTTCCTATGTGGATTGGAGGATTTATTGAATAGACCTAATGTTCTACAGTTCTAGGTACGTTTAACTGCAGACTATACCTACGACCATAATATTATTATTCTGGATACGTTACTTTAGACGATATGTCAACCAGGATTTCAGTTCTCTCACAGAGCACAGAATGCGCGTGCGCGGCCCCACGTCGGTGACATAAATTTGCAACTTCTTTGAGTTTTCCTTTTAGAGGATTTTCTATTCAGCCTTTAAGTTTGCAATAGTACGTCAATGTCAAATGAAATAGTTTAACCAATGAATTATTTAGTTTTTATTTGAATCGTCGCTTCACAAAGTTGTCTGTACTAATATAATTTTCAAGTGAAAAGTTCATTCTCGGGCTCTGCGGTAGAGCTTCTGCCAGGACAGAACTTTAAAAGTTTTTTGTGCAGCCAATTTAAATTCAAAATGCTTGTAAATCCTTTCAGTGGAAATTCAACACTATTTCTTTAAGTTTGAACACAATAATTATACTGACGAGCATACTTACTCGTAACATCAGATAACCAGTATTTTCAACTCAAAACTGTAATAACGAGCCAATGTTCGATTGCCTGGTGTGGCTTGGTCGTTAGACTCAAGCACCACAAGCCGTGGGTTCGATTCCACAGACAACTTTGTACAAATTGGCCCTGTGTCATATCCTTGTCTAAATCCCGTAGTACAGGAGATAATGCTGGACATTGTGGTATTTGTATGCATGAAAATATTTATTCATAAAAAAACGTTAATGTCATGTTGCCCGGTAATATTATTAGGCACACGCACAATATTCAGTCGATGTTTTTTAAACAGTGTTTTAATAGTTTGAAGAGTGAATTCATTGTCAAGTAGCAAGTATCAGGCGGTTGGACCGCGGCGTTCGGAACGCCCGTGCGCGCGCCCCGTCACTCATTAAGCCGGCAGCCGGCGGAATGAGTCGCGACGTGATTCGAAGAGGCTCGAACGCACGTGTTGTACGAAGTGTACGTACGTGTACGTAATTAGTGTACGTACGTACGTTGTGTACACGCCGCATTACCTCTGCGGGCCGCTCACTGAGCGGGAACTTTGTTTCTGTATGAAAGTAAGTCATATAAGAGAGCAAATGCTTTTTTAATATTTCGCTTTTTTAAATTTTAACTTTAGTTAATATTTCATCAATGCTTTTGTTTCAGTTATAATGTTTCGGCAGTCCTTTATCACAAAGAAATTATTTCACGTTTAGTCGGCAATCTACGGAATGAAATTTTTGTACAAATTAGTTTTTGTATAAAAGCAATTTTTCACGTCTTTCATTAAATTTGATTGTACCATTAGGTACCTATTTCGATATGCATTCAATATTTTAATAACTTTTTCTATTTATGTAGAAATCAACAAAAAAGACTCAAAAAGGTTTTGATCTCAAAAAATTAAAGTTAATTTTTCACGTTATGATTACAAATTGATTGTGTATTTCGTTCGTAGCAAACAGTAAAGTTCTAAAAACCCACAAGTACAATACGGGGGCTACGCCCGTAGCCCTCGTAGCGGACGGTGCTACGGCGTAGCACGACAATCCTGCGAACGAAGCGCGGGAACTCGCACGGTAGTCCAGTAAAAATAATTTTTACCACCGTTTTCTGTTTTATATGAGCTTTGACGTAATATGTCTTAACACTTAAACGGACTGTTTTTCTTACTGCGAATACCTACTTATATTTTATTTAAGGTAGAGTAATTGTCGGAAGTATTCTATTTTGTAGAATTTATTGTCTTTATATTAATTAAATTTTCCCTTTTAACACGCTGTATTAAAAAGGCTAACAAAAAAATTCATAAAATTACTTTTCAACCAAATATTATCAGTAAATAATTAGCTTTGGATAGACAATGTCATTAAAATATTTTTACTGGACTAAGGTGAATTAACCTTAGTCCAGTAAAAATAAATTTTAATGACATTGTCTATCCAAAGCTAATTCGCCTTATTTGGAATGGTTTAATCTGCTCCCGTGAATGTGTTAGAGGCTTTAGCGGAGTGTGGCATGGGTCGTTAGCCGGCAGGCAGTGGCGCGGACGCGGGGACGTTACGGGGACGTAACAGGGACGTTACGGGGATGTTACGAGGACGTAACGGGCGCGGTTACTGCGCTCAGTGCGGTGGTAGGCTCCAGATTTGAGATGTTACCTGTTTATAGTGAAAAAGATTACGTGGTTTGAGCTTCGATCATATATTAATGTAGTATGTACACCTACTAGACAGCACCTTGTCCAAATTCAATTAAAATGTCAAAATCCAAAGACATTTAATGGAAAACATCCAAGTTGCGGAAAAAAATCAGAACCCGCTCTTTCCGTATACGTTTTGTATTCATGTTGTGCAGAAAGCGTTATTTTTTTTGTTTTATTTAAAAGAATTCTTTATTCTTTGTCACTTCCTCTATTATCCGGTTCATAAATATGACAAAGTGAAACTTTTCGTACATTTAATTTCAATACAAGTAAATGAGATATGGATTGTATTGGATTTGGAATATCTTCTTCTTAAAGTCGCTACCCGCGTCTGTCTGTCCGTTAAACTACGCAACGGATTTTGATGAGGTTTTCACTATCATTCTGATAATTTGTTCAAGATACCTCGGGAAAAGCTGTTCACGCGGGAAATTTTTTTCTACGAGTGCGAAGCCGCGGGAAACAGCTAGTTAAGTGTGTAAGATAATTACTAATTTTAAGGGCTTCTTTCACCACTTCCTGATATTGTTACAGATAGTAATCTTAGTGATAAACTAATCTATCAGATAAATCTGTGTGATAGACTATATAAAATATATAAGATATAGGCAATCAGATACCTGTGAAAGCAAAAAAACTGGCTATCTGTCAGATAACCTACAGATAGGGTATCTGGGACTTTATCAGCAAGCGGTGTAAGAGGCCCTAAGTGTTTTTTTCTAGTTCATTTAATTTTAACCAATCTTATTTTATGTGAACTTTGTTTGCGATCCTAAGGGCTTCTTTCACCGCTTCCTGATATTGTTACAGATAGTAATCTTCGTGATAAACAAATCTATCAGATAAATCTGTGTGATAGACTATATAAAATATATTAGATATAGGCAATCAGATACCCGTGAAACAAAAAAAATTGGCTATCTGTCAGATAACCTGCAGATAGGGTATCTGGGACTTTATCAGCAAGCGGTGTAAGAGGCCCTAAATGAAGTACGTACGGGTATATGTCATGTATCGGCCGGACTTTAGGCGCCACACACACCAGCGCGACGCGCAACTAACTGAAACTTTTATTGCCAAAGTTGTTTAAGCCGCTCCCAACTAGAGCGCTACGTTCGAATTATGACAGTTTCGCGCGCTCCTTACAGTTCAGTTCGGGGACGTGCGGTCGGAATATACTTCCGATATCGTTACTAATACTAGTAAGTACTGTACGTATTTTATACTAACTGTTTGTTAGCTCGCGTTGTACCTATAAGTCATTTCTGACTTTTTACTTTTTTCTCGGCTGTTAAATGTTCTTCAATAATGTATGTTTGCCTATTTTCGCATCTTCGAGCTTCTTATTCTTTGAGAGGTGAATTTTTATTTTTAAATAAAGTTGGCAACAGTTTTAAATATTAATCTGTCCAGAATGTTTTGGCGGGAGCCGAAGTGACATGTTCGTCTCTTCCATTTTATTTTCCTAGAACACGTATGTGTCGCGGGTTTTATTGTTTATTTGTCATAGTATTTTATACAATAAGCACTTGTGTATATTGTGCGGGGAATTAAAATAAGTGTGTAACCTCTTCAGTTCGTACAGCCGACCGCACGTCAGTGGAAACACTTTGACGTTGAGCTGACTTAGCCTATTAGGGAGTTTTGTTACCACTGACGTGCGGTCGACCGTACCAATTTGTTCGTTGTAAATCTGTATTAAAATTAATATCGCTTAGAGGATGTGAATCTTAGTGTCAATTGCCGAATAACTCTAGTTGTGCCCTCTATTTGCGATTATATTAAAACTATGAGACAATAACGTTGATTCTAGGGCCGTAAAACTGATTAAAAATGTGTCCTCAATCTGCTTCACATATTGCGTGTAAAATAGAGGGCCTTATTTAAGAGGGACTACTGATATTTTTTTTAAAATATTATCAATTTGTAGATTTAAGATTACTTTGTATTCCTACGAAGGCGTAAAAGTTTATTTTTTAAATATTTTTTCCCTGAGACTTGTGCGTCAAAGAAGTCAACGCCAGCCTCGTGAGGAGAAAGAGTCTCGAAATGGTATTATGTGTAGTACGCCTTGCAATAACGTTCCGAACACAATTGAAGCCGTGTTCGCGACACCGAGGCGTTGTACACAATTGGCTCGCGTCGGAATTCCCAACACATATCATAAATATTTTGGCGCCGCGTTCCAACTGAAAATAGGAGCGCTTAATCCGCAAAATAAGACACATATCCTCCTCCCCCCCCCCCAACCCCCCTCCGCCCGTCTGGTCGTAACTCAAACAGTTAACGGCTGGCTGTAACCTCTTGTCACCGTTGAGTTTGCCAAATTGCCTTATAACGTTGGTTCGCAACATTACCCACGGACAAATAAATATCGCCCCTATTGCGACCGTCATAAGGCTCACGCGGCGTGCTCCAAGCGCACTGGCGACGCGGTTCGTTCGCGCGACTTGCATTCCACTAACTACATGTGCATATTCGCGGTGAGTTGTGGGACGCGTTTCGTTAATTTGGCATTACAAAGGTGCCGCGGGGCGGCGGAGCGGGGCGCCGCATGAAGAGTTTTGTAGTCCAGGAAAAATATATGAAGTTGTTCCAAGAAATCGCATTAAATCCAATGCCAAATGATGATATCTGTAATGTTAGTTAAAAAAGTAGTTTCCCCAATTACATATATTCGTGCATTTTACTACTTTTACCACAATTCCTTAAAATGAAATCATTAAGTACTTGAAAGGTATAAAAATACTTATCTTACAATCATTTTACAATAAAACAAATGTGTTTCCTAATTTGTCACTATTATTTTCATCCGACTTCAAAAGGGAGGAAGTTCTCAATTCAACTGTTTTTGTTACGCGATATCTTCGCCGATTGTGAACCGATTTGAATGACTCTTTTTTATGGAAAAGGCTATTTTGAGGTTGGTCCTATCTGAACTAGAGAAAAATTAAGGATGGAAAAAATAAATAAATTAGGGGATAAATAACTCGGTAGGTGTACAGAAATCATTTATTTATAATAATTTATGATTATTTATTTTATGTTGTTAGCTCTGTATTACTATAAAATCCGGGAAAAGTGCAATAAGTACTTGTATTATTATATATAGAACAGAACATTAATGCGGTGGGTAAATATATTTTTCCTGGACTATGTACGCGTTGGAGTATTGTCAAAGGCGCGTGTTCGGGCGCGAAGGCCTTTGTGGGGAAATAGAGCGTCGGCTGGAAAATGTGCGGCGAGTTGTTTGTGCGGCCGGGGCACGCGCCCCGCGCCCCGCGCCCCGCGCCCCGGGGTACGGGGCGCCGCGGGCCCAAGTCCGGGGCCACGTTGAAATCCTTTTCGATATATCGGCAGGTGACTTGTGTTAGCATTGTTCTTTGTGGCTTTGATGTTTGATTCCAGATTTACAATAATTTTAATAGGTTAGGTGCATTTTTATAAAGAGAAGAAAAAGTTTTAAGGCAAAATCTATCACATCAGCCTGTCAATACATGGCAGATTTTGAAAATATCGACAAAATAGTGAAGATAATTTTATTATATACTTAATGAATAAATAACCATAGAATTGAGTATACATAATAATAAAGTAGACACAGTAGTGACATAAGTCATCTCCTTAATTTATTTTGTATTTCAGTGACCCATTTCTTCACTGAGATTAGAACCATCGATACGGGAAAAATTAATTATTATGACATGAGAATTTTAAAACGCGTTTAATATTCATCATCATCATCATATCAGCCTGTAGACGTCCACTGCTGGACAAAGGCCTCCCCCAAGGATCTCCCCGACGCCCGGTCCCGCGCTAACCTCCTCCAGCCGGGTCCCGCGACCTTCACCAGATCGTCGGTCCACGGCGTTTAATATTATTATGCATAATCCCAAGCCTATTATAATGTCCAGTATTTCCACATGACGCGGACTAATCCGCCGGCATCCGCCCCCTGACACTGGCGTTAATCAATTTACCGCCCCGTGCCGCCCCGTGCCGCCCCGGGGGCGCAGCTGCATAGATAATGCATTGTTGGTGATGTGCCATGATTTAGTGCCGTCTTAGTGCTGCCGGCGGACATTATCTGGGAATATTTGTCATACAAGTGCCGCACCGTCACATCAATGACGTAATGATGAGCCTCTGAGCTAGCTCTCATCACCATCACCAGCCACCTGTACAGTCAGTTGACTGTCGAAGTAACACAATGGGTAAGAGAGATACAGACGTAGATTGTAAAGGAAACGTCGTTTCAATCTCTTTTAAATTCATTGTATGACATTGAATGTTAATCCAAGTACATACATATATACACTCAGATAGTATTGCGAATGTATTAATTTATTATTTTCAAAATAACAAACTTGAACTGACAAATTTCCCTATTCCCAATTGTGGTCGAATCAAACCAATGTTTTATTCATAAAAACGTGGGTTTTACATTACTTTGGTTATAATTATGTTATTAATATTTTGGTGAGCAAAAAAGCTACAAATATGTAGGTAATTAACATAATATTTCCCATGTCAATAAAAGTAGACCGTAGACTAGAGGGCAGCCATAAAGCCTTTGTATTCAATCCGTCCGCCGAACGACCCCCGACCCATAAACCAACCCGCAGTCCCGTATCTGTTAACACAGTAATTACATTCTCGCTCCAACATCTGACATGAAAATTCTAATTATTCTGTTGAAGTCACAACTGTTATAGTAAATAATTAACCCCAGTGTTGCCAGCGCACAGCGTGTGCACGAACACTCGGCATTAACGTCCTGTGCACACTGACGTTTTTGCGTCGAATAAATCGCATTATATAAAAGTGTAAGCGATGCTGAAGAATGCGATACAGTCGCCAATGTACCTTATCATATGGAAAAGTCAGCAAAGCGTTTCCAAAAATGTTTCGGATTGATATCTTTCTAAAATTCCTGTAATTTCCCATCATTCCAAAAGGAAATTAAGGTACAGTAAGATCAAAATTTCAGCTTAATATGTTTCGAGTTATTCGGGGACAGTCTATCTCGTGTAGAAAATAAAGTGTTCCTTTAACATCTCCGAAAATACAAAGTACATTAGTTTTGAGCTGAAATTGATGATAATGACGGTACATCTGTGGAAAATCAAGTCAAAGGAAATCTTACAAATATAATAATATGTGCGGGACATTGTAAGTTTGCCGATGTTTTCTGCCTAAGTAAGACCATCCAAGGCTTTAAACGGTCATGCGACTATATTGACGCATGCTGTGTCCGTGTGGGCGGGCCCTTACCGGCTGGCGACAGTTCCATAGGCGGATGCACGCGACCGGCGGCGCGGCGCATAGTAATGTGTTGCTGCTGGAATTGGAGTTAGAGTTGTATGGAATATGCGAGTCGAGGCTCCGAGCATGTGAGTTATTATACAGGGCGGAACGAACGAACGGGCCCGGCTGAGAAGTACGTACCTACCCTATATATTGAAAACAGCACATTATACTCAAACGAAACATTATTTTCAAAGGAAACATTTTTAAAAGCGAATAAAACTGAATTTTAAAAAATCCGAAATGTCGCTCGAGCCGGGAATCATAAGGAAACGCGAGACGCCGAGTGTCACAATAAACAGCACGAGTGTTTTTGTTAAATAATTATGTGCAGTTTCATACTTAACTATTCTATGGCCGTACAAATAGTAAAATTGCGTCAAAAGAATTACAAAAGTATAATGGCGCCGTCGGTTCTGTAGTGTCGGATTGAATACAGATCTGCGTCGCCAACCGACCGCCGCTCGCGCAGAATTTAAATTACATTATCCCACGCGAATGCCTTGTTTCAAGTGTGCTATTGCACGATACTTTGAATTTTGCAACAAGCTTACCTTACAGTACGAACGAAGTGGGAAAAATGTATTATTTAATTCTCTATTTATTTGGTCGGCGTCCAATAATCGAGAAGGTCTTGGCTCAAAGCTAACATTAGTATGTGCGGGCGCGCGCGGCGCAGTGTCCGCTCTCTGGGGCCCCCGCGACACTCGCGCAACACACTGCTGACACTACCGACACTGCCGACACTCCTCGCTCGCGTTCCGTTACAACCAAGCGACACTGTGTAATGGAATGGAACGTCTATAAACTTAGTGTAAATGTGTGACAGTTTTAGTATTTTTGATGGCCTCTTCGGTTTCCCTCTTGCCTCTTGTTCAGAGCATTTAGAAGACTGCCATCTTGTGTCCTAATTATTAATAAGTAAATATATTTTTTGACAAAAGGCCGCGTGTAACTTAGACCACAAACTGAGTAACTTGTAAAAAAAAAGCTTAAAACATGACACCGGAGAATATACTTCTAGCATTAATGAATGAAGATGTTTAAAAGCTAACATTGACAAGCGAGTACTGAGGCGGCGCGGCGCCGGCGGGGGCCCTGGCTCGTATTGTCGTGGAAATTGCACTGCGATAACATTGTCTGGCATTAATTAGTAGCCGGCGCAGCGCGACGCAGTACGGCGCAGCGGGGCGCAGCCCGACGCAGCGGGCGGCCGGCTCGTAGCTTTTTGTGAGCGCTGTGACTTAGATTTTATTTAATCCTTGTTTAAACTGTGTGACCATACGGTCTCCTGTACAGGCTGTTTCAAATCAAATCAACAGCCTATTACTATGTCCCCACCCAGGCTCAGGCCGACCCTATCAACAAGGGCGTACGGGCTATAGTCCACCACGCTAGCCCAGTGCGGGTTTAATGGACTTCGCACCGAAATAAGAATTTATAATCCGGCGTATGCAGGTTTCCCCAAAAACGGTCAGTAAATGTACTTGAGTTTTGAAATGCACACGGCGCGGCCGGGGATCGACTCGTACTTCCCACCTCACATTAACAAGTGTTTCAATTCGCCGATATTTTACTTTTCATTTCGGTGTTTTTTTTCATGCATATTGGGTTCTTCATTACTGAGTTTATTATAAGCGTATACATTATAAATTATTAAGAGCGAACAGAAAGACGCGTCCTTTTGTGCGGCATCCAGTTCCCGTGACAGTAATGACCGGGCACTAACAGGAAGGAAAATGTTGATCCGATAAATATATTTGGAGCATGTCCGCCGCTCCCGTCGCGGAAAATACATCGTATTTTTTTCATTTCGTAATTTATTTTGATAACAACTGAATAGGCCAATATTGTTCCATGTTTTGTCTGTTGACACGAGATCTCAATATTACTTGCTGATATTAGAAGATAGGATCCATTAACAGTTCATTTTGTACAGTCGACCGCACGTCAGCGGAAACACTTTGACCTTGAGCTGGCATAGTATACATTTACGGATTTCAATACTATGAGAAAGGTACCACGTTATACGATTTTGTTTCCACTGACGTGCGGTCGACCGTACATGTTGTTAAGATAATGTCGTAGTACATCATATACCTATATTCGTAGTACATAATAATATAAACAATAAGCATTTCATTATTATCTAAATATATTCCAGACAATTTCACGTATATAGGTTCCAAAATTATGCTTATTCAGAGTTGTTCGCGGACAGAACAACTGACAGACAACCTGTAGGACAAAATACTTCACTACACTTATAAATAAAAGTTATTTTTCAAGCTATAAACCCATACCGCGGTATCGCTTGCGACGGACCCCTAAAACCTCCCCACCGCACCTTATACCGTTTTCATCGCTCGATGTAATCTCAAAGGAGACTGAAAAATTCAGCGCCAAATGCATTCCTCTGGAAATACACCCCTCGAGCGACGCGTCACGTACTCTCCCGGTCGCATCTCACAGTTGGATGTCTGCTTCGATCATGACATGTATGACCTAGATGTTTAAGACGTCTCATACAAATTCAACTTCACTTCAAACTGTAACGAGCTAAAAGCAAAACGTCTGAGAATTGCAGTGAGTACTATTAAAAGAGGGTGAGTACAAGTGTATCACTCAGCCACAATACACAAATAACGACCTACATCTGACCGCCGTCTTTGAAACGCTTAATTCGTTCTGCTTATTAGGCCGTTTGTCCACCGGCGCCGTCACCGGTCACCGGGCCGTCGCCGAGACTAGATGACGGCTCCGAAGTAGCGATACCTACATGCACTATGGTCGCGTATGCACCGGCGCCGTCACCGGGCCGTCGCCGAGACTAGATGACGGCTCCGAAGTAGCGATACCTACATGCACTATGGTCGCGTGTCCACCGGCGCCGTCACCGGGCCGTCGCCGAGACTAGATGACGGCTCCGAAGTAGCGATACCTACATGCACTATGGTCGCGTGTCCACCGGCGCCGTCACCGGGCCGTCGCCGAGACTAGATGACGGCTCCGAAGTAGCGATACCTACATGCACTATGGTCGCGTGTCCACCGGCGCCGTCACCGGGCCGTCGCCGAGACTAGATGGCGGCTCCGAAGTAGCGATACCTACATGCACTATGGTCGCGTGTCCACCGGCGCCGTCACCGGGCCGTCGCCGAGACTAGATGACGGCTCCGAAGTAGCGATACCTACATGCACTATGGTCGCGTGTCCACCGGCGCCGTCACTGGGCCGTCGCCGAGACTAGATGACGGCTCCGAAGTAGCGATACCTACATGCACTATGGTCGCGTGTCCACCGGCGCCGTCACCGGGCCGTCGCCGAGACTAGATGACGGCTCCGAAGTAGCGATACCTACATGCACTATGGTCGCGTGTCCACCGGCGCCGTCACCGGGCCGTCGCCGAGACTAGATGACGGCTCCGAAGTAGCGATACCTACATGCACTATGGTCGCGTGTCCACCGGCGCCGTCACCGGGCCGTCGCCGAGACTAGATGACGGCTCCGAAGTAGCGATACCTACATGCACTATGGTCGCGTGTCCACCGGCGCCGTCACCGGGCCGTCGCCGAGACTAGATGACGGCTCCGAAGTAGCGATACCTACATGCACTATGGTCGCGTGTCCACCGGCGCCGTCACCGGGCCGTCGCCGAGACTAGATGACGGCTCCGAAGTAGCGATACCTACATGCACTATGGTCGCGTGTCCACCGGCGCCGTCACCGGGCCGTCGCCGAGACTAGATGACGGCTCCGAAGTAGCGATACCTACATGCACTATGGTCGCGTGTCCACCGGCGCCGTCACCGGGCCGTCGCCGAGACTAGATGACGGCTCCGAAGTAGCGATACCTACATGCACTATGGTCGCGTGTCCACCGGCGCCGTCACCGGGCCGTCGCCGAGACTAGATGACGGCTCCGAAGTAGCGATACCTACATGCACTATGGTCGCGTGTCCACCGGCGCCGTCACCGGGCCGTCGCCGAGACTAGATGACGGCTCCGAAGTAGCGATACCTACATGCACTATGGTCGCGTGTCACTTCTTCTAAGCACACGAGTGAAACCGCCAGTAATGTACCCGCCAGCAAACAGCCGGCGTGTTGTTATTGTTCCTTGTTCGCGTCAACACCATCTATTTGTTTGAAATAATTTGACGTGTTTCCCGGAACGTGTTTGCCCCCCCCCCCCCCCCCCCCCCCCCCGGCGCGTTGGGGGGGCTCGCATCAAACGAATTCACTCAATCACTAACGAGTCATGAGAAAATTACATTTTAAGGAAGGAAGTCTTTTTTGTGTATTAATGTATGAGGAATGTATATATGAATCTTATTAGGGTATTGCGAAATCGAAAGTAAATCATTACAGACAAATTCTGTAATAGACAATGTATGGTCTACGCCGTAGCTCTACGTAGCTGGGTCTACGCGTAGGTCTATGGCGTAGCGCAACAATTTAACAAAAAATATATAGAGAAAAAACCCAGAAACGCACTTCCCCGACATTTAATAAAATCACAGAACACGGAAAAAGCTCGCTACGCTCCCGCTCGCTACGCTATGAATAAAATAATAATAATAAAACACTAATACATTAAAACGTGGTGAAAAGCTTTTTTAACAGAATTATTGTTTTTTTTTCCTAAATGTTGGAAAACCATACTAGCTTTAAAACCAACAATAAGTAATATGTAGTTATAAAAAAAATTACATTGGATTTCAAGTGACTTCTTCCATTTATTTTCCCCGGACTAAAACGAATGTCGGTTCAGCCGCGCGCGGTTTCCTCGCACACGGAACTCCCGGAATTCCCTCCTAATGACGCAATATCGTCGATACAATATAATCGATAGACACGTCTTTCCCTTTTTTAAACGCTCCAAAGACCGCTCAAAGGGAGATTAAATTCCCGGCGGCGGCGGCGGCGGCGGCGGGCCGGCGGCGGGCGGCGGCGGGCCGGCCGGAATGCGCTCGTATATTGATTAAAAAGTTCTGCGGCTTGTCCGATGTTTAACAAGTGTTGCGGATCCCGGAAGGGTTGGTCACTTGATCGGCTTTTGAGTTGACGAGCTAGGAAGTGGACGAGAAAGAAGTGGATGAATTTGAACCGAAGGAAAATTTCAACACCATTTTTATGATTGTATGTTTAAAGATTACTCTAAGGTTGATTGAAAGAGATGAAATCATGGTAAGGGTTGGTGACTTGATCGGATTTTGAGTGGACGAGCTAGGAAGTGTACGACCTAGGAAGTGATTGAATGAAAATTTTAACACCGTTTATGTTTGTATGTTTAAGGATTACTCTAAGGTTGATTGAAGGAGATGAAATCATGGTAATAGCGTGACAGTAAAATAAGTAAGCGTATGATATTCCAATAAAGCAAAAGAATAATCTCCAATGACTAAGCGACCTCTACCACAGAGTCACTCTACATATTCAAACATCATCTACATCTATCTACATGTATCTGTATAAATAAACTGACAAGAATATGCCTACCCCATTTTAGGGATCCTCATCTAAATAATGAAACATTATAAATTCGTTCAGTCCATCTGTCTGTCAGTCTGCTCGAAGCGTCTGATTACTTTCACATTTATAAACCGAAATCTTCAAGGAATTAACACTTATAAAAATTCCTCCGATATAGAATTGGATGAATTTTTTTACAGGCATGTTTTCAATGTAGATCTCAAAGAGCCGTATCATTTTCGAGACTTATATAAAGTCTAACAGTATGTCCCATTTGTGATGTCTAAACTGTTTGATCTAGAAATTTATAATCACAAAACACTTATAAGAACAACATCATCATCAATTCAGCCTTTTATCTTCCACTGCTGGACATAGGTCTTCCCCAACGAACGCCACCACACCCGGTCCTCCGCTCACCGCATCCAGCCGCTCTCGGCTACCTTCTTTAGGTCGTCGGTCCACCTGGCGGAGGGGCGTCCAACCCCACACCCGCGGTCTCCACTCCAACGGCCGTCGGTTCTGCGACATAAACTCTCAATGAGAAAAATTCGGTTATGTTATGACGAACAACGTTTGAGTTGCGGAGGGAAAATTATAAAGTACGGAACCCTACACAAGCGTGGTCCGACTCACACTTGGCCGGATTTGCTTTTCTCATAAGGCAATAGTAGAGCGGTGAAAACTGTATTAAGGCAACATAATATTGTCCATTTGTCGGCGCGGAGGAAGCCGCACGTCGCGGCGGCACAGTACAACCACACTAGTACGCACACTGTGCAATGATTTTATTGACCGAGCGAGCGAAGCGAGCGAAGCGTCTACGTTTCGAGACTGGCCAAAAATGCTCTTGTCCGGCTGTCTGTCTGTCTGTCTGTCTGTCTGTAATTCTCTACAGGTCGCATTTTTCAACCGATTTTGACGAAAATTTGGCATATGTATAAATTAATTAAACCTACAAAATGAGTAGAATAAAATTTTGAAAAACATTTTTTTAGAGTACCTACCATACTCGCAAAGTGGGAGTGAACTTTTTTTTTCTTGTGAATCCCATAGTGTGGGATATCGTTGGATAGGTCTTTCAAAAATATTGCTGGTGTGTGAATACCATTTTTTCGATTTAGGGATCCGTTGGCGAAATATTAAGCTTTAAAGCGGTAATTTTTGTTAGAGTCACGTGTCCCCCCCCCCCCCTGCCAGCTAAACGGTTGCTTCTGGAAATGTGAAAAAATTCATGGCAGTAGCATATATAACGTAGTTACAAGGAAAACTATTACGGCTAAGTAGGTTCTATTAGTTTTTGAGTAATAGTGGATCGACTTAAGAAAGTTGAAAAAATAAATTATGTTCATAGAACTGCATACGTATACAGACAATGGCATATATACAGAAAATGGAAAATTATTTTTTTCCGCGTGATATCCATGGTGTGGGGTATCGTTGGATGGGTCTTTCAAAAATATCGCGGGTGTGTGATAAACATTTTTCGATTCAGGGATCCGTTTGCGAAATATTAAGCTTTAAAGTGCTAATTTTTGTCACTTTAGTAGGTACTTTTTCTGTTTCCAAAGTTGACTTTTGTTGGTTTCTTTTAGGTTTGGTTTATAAGGGCTGGCGAGGTCTACTGTTCTCACGGAACTACTAGTTATATTATGGTTTTTAATATTAATATACATAATTTTATTTATTCAGATTACTAATAACTTTATGTCCATTATTCGTTAGAAACCAATTTTAAAAAAAATTAAAAGGAACTACACCGTCTTTAAATTGCGGCACCTGTACTTAGTGTAGCCGCAGGTGATTTACGTAAAACGTCTTTGTTGCTGCTTGCCTCCTCTGCTCCCCTCCTTCCACCCTATACCTGCACATAACATGTATTTTTTAATGATCGTTTTGTTCATTTTACACTCGTAATAACCGTTTTCGAGTCAATTTAAATCATCATCATCATCATCATATCAGCCTGTAGACGTCCACTGCTGGACAAAGGCCTCCCCCAAGGATCTCCACGACGACCGGTCCTGCGCTAACCTCATCCATCCGCAATTTAAATAGTATCTCATATTTCAAAATAATTATTTTGTTGAAAAACGACTTATGTTTGAAATTTCTTTTGTAAACTTTGAAATTGCCAAAGCTGTGCCATCGCCAGCGTCAACGCTTGTTGTGTATACTGTGACAGTAACGTGTATTTATGACCTTCGTCTAGCAAATTTCCGCGATCACTCCGTGAGGTTCCGATTTTTGTGTGCGCCGGAAGTTGGCGGTAAATCTCGCGGGAGCTCGCGCCGGACGTGACGTCGCGATGCGTCTGCTAGCTTCCGCACTGTACCATTACCTACACTGGAGCTTTCATAATAAAATGATTCATGAGTTTTAAAATACGCTAAGATTTTTGTGGAAGTATTGAGAATTTAAAACTGTAAAAATGTGCTGCATGCGGCATTTTATGCATACGGGCTAAACACCCGCAAGTCGTGCGGCATATTAGTGGCGCAGTCATAATTACTGCAGTGCTAATAAGCGTAATTTTACTTAGTTCAAAAGTAAACGACAATATTCGTATACACTAGCTGTTTTCCGCGATCTCTCCCGCATTTTACAAGGTATTTTTACTTTTTCTTTTTGTTCGGCTCCTAACGGTCGTAGTGCCGGGCGGCGGCGCCGCTGCTCTGTGAGTTTTGACAAGCTGCGCCGCCGCTGCCTAACTAATTCGTCCCATACAAACTCGTGTAATATCGTACAGAGCGGCGGCACCGCTCATTACAATAGAGCCCTTAATAATAATAATACGAGTATTCACTGTATTAAATAACAATTTACCGCAAAATGCCAGATAATTATACACTTTCCGACAGACTAGACGACGCTACCGGCATGCCGTGAGACTTGCGGTTATATGTATAATAGTTATGGGTAAAATACCGCTTACACAAGCCTTGATAATCAGTTTATCTGTATGGTGCCATTCCGTTTTATAATACACATTTATCAAACAACATTATTACGTAAGGAATCAGGAAGTTATTCGTACGTCCGATAAATTCCAATAATACAAACGCCGCCGTTGTGCCGGCACAACAGCTTTACAAATATTCAAAGGACTTGTGATGGGGCGGCATTAAATAGTTATTGTGTCAAAAATATATGCTGACAGATGATTTATTTTACTTAGACTAGCTAGGTCCTTTAAAAATAAATTAAAAACTAACTCTGGGTTCAACATCGATGCTTTGAGCTAACAAATATAGTTTATATTATCAACTATTTAGTTTATATATATATTAGGTTAGGTAAATATATAATTTATAATATATGTATTATTATATATATTTAGATGTATGTATAAGTATATGTATTATATATGTACTTACTGTATATGTAAATAAATAATCTGTGTAATAGTATGATCTATGTAAGGTGCGTTCGGCTAAGATCGGATAAGGTGTAAGACCGTATCATGCAAAAATCCGGCAAGTTAGGGTTGAATTTTAATTGTTGGCATCATAGAATGCGACGCCATTTAATTCTGCCCCTACTCTGAGATCCCGTTTGTCGTTTCGACTGATAGGATGCGTCTTATGGTTCGTGATTTAAAAAAGTATTTTTCATTCGCGTTTTGCGGTGATCCGATCTTATACCTGGCAACTTTATTTCTATATTTTGGTGAGTACCGGCTTGTTTTAATTAAATTTTAAAGTGAATACTAAGAAGCAGCACATGATTTCTAGATTTGAGTGATTAAAATTGACCTAGGACATCGGTAGGCTGAGATCCGGTCTTACCATCATTTGGAAAAGATCGGATTCAAACTGTCCGAACTTACCCTATATAAAAATCGGACCGGTTCTCAAACTTTCTCAAAATTTTATCAATTTCACTCTTATATCAAGTGTTGCAATTTACGAAGTTCCATGCCATTGTATGTAGGTATTATGATTTTCTTTGCAGTAAAGTAGATTAGTTGATACTTAAGTATCGTGTTGTTCCTTCATCAATCCTGATCCGTATCCTTGTATATTGTAATGTTGATTAGTTCTAATCATAGAGTTAGTATACTAGCTAAACAACTCTCTGGTTCTAATCTTTTAGAATTTAAACTTATATCAGTAAAATAAATAGACACAATATTCAAATATTAGGCAGTAAAATCAAAAATTGACCATGTAAGTGATTGTAACTATAATTATATTTTTATAGCATATTCGTACTTTTTTACAGCTTCATCTTCCACTTACTGAAATTGAAATTCGCTACTAAATATTTAAAAAATAATCTCATTTACAAACATAATTTTGGGTTACACTTACTTGCAGATTCACCATGCCCAAGGACTATCAAAGGAAGTCACTGCGAGCTACATCGTACACTAAAGAAGATTTACAAACTGCCCTAAACTAGAGTTAAAAGCAAAGAACAGACAAATTATGCTGCATTAAGCTTTACTTTAACACTACTTTAAGCTTTGAGTACAATATAATTAATGTTGATTGATTGATGTTTATTTACCTTACCCAAGTGGCCCATCAAAGCACGTTTTGCGCAAAACTTTGAGAAACATAATTTCTCTAAATTTGTTATTGTGGGGTAAGACCGGACTATCGAAATGAAAAAAAAAGTTAAATTAAAATTCCCGCCACGTTTTACGAAAACTCTACAAAATTCATTCAATGAATGTTATAATAGGTAACATCGGATATTTTCCATAAATGAACCTTAGACTCCCTGCTATAGAAGTGACATTTAGATACTAGTCCGATCTTACCCAGCTAACGTCCGAACTTTCCAATGCTCTTAAAAAATCTCGCCTCCAATTTGATCAGCTCTATAGCATAAACCATTGAGAGTAGGAAGACAACAAAATTCACAGGCAAAATATATGTTTTTACTTTATGTGTTATGCATAATTCGTTGTAGAAACTTACATACAATTTGAGAAAATAATTTTTTTGGGACACCCTCTTAACTAATCAAAAATCCATCCGGTCTTAGCCGAACGCACCTTAATTGTAATGTATTATTTTGGTTTATGTATTTTTAGGGTAAGTTTACAGACAAGTAGTTCTTTCTCCTACTTTACTACGAAATTGTGGTACTTATCGCAAAAGCTAATCCTCTCAGTAACTCTAAGGTTGACTGGAAGAGATCCCTTAGTGGGATAAGTCCGCCTTTGTACTTAGTTTCACTGGTTTAACTATCTGTTATTGTAATGTTTTTAGTACAATAAAGTGTTTACATACATACATAGGTAAATATGTCCATGCCTAATCCTATTGATTTTTTAAAGTAAGTACACCTACTTTTATTTTTCTTTGTTTTAAAAGCGATAATTGTCTAGGCAGGTACTAGGTACTCATTTGATTCTTGCAATCAGGTCAGTGTTATGTTTCCTTCTCCCTTACAAAGTAAACACTGATCATATAATTATAAAAAAATTGTAGCTACATTTATAAAATTGCAAAATGATGGTAAGCGGTCACCTGCAACTTGCAGACGTTTGTCGGCGACAGGTGTAGGTGGGACGGTGGTGACCATCCGGAGTCAGCTTCCAGCAGTAGATCCCCGTAATTCCCACTACAACTTCACGTTTGACATTTTCAATGAAAATTTCACTTAGTTCTGTGTTTTCATTCGGTGCGTCCAAACAAGAACTTTGTTATGAGAGCTCGCGCCGCCCGCCAGGGGGGAGGGGGGGGAGGGGGGGGGCGTGGGGAATGTATAGAATTTCCAACGACCCGACCGACTCCAGTCGACTCGACTTACTTCTCACACTTGCGATGTACCGGATGAGAGAGGCAATGCTACCCGGAAGGAATGTATATGGTACTTTAAATACCTATTGAAAAGAGGAAATTTTACTCAAAGGAGACATAGTTCATTGACATTATGAAACGCTGCATTCGCAGATTTTTAAAAGTCGCTTGCCTGAGTCGTAATCGAACCAACACAAAGGAATAAATATATATAACCTGTATTTTCAAGGGTCATTAATAAGGATCAAACATTTATTTTTTGTGCATTGTGTCTTAGATTAAAACTTATGCGTATCATTCAATTTAACACAAAAAAAAGACAAAATGCATTCATTGATTTTTAAAAATATACGTTCCTATATATTTTTTGTATTAATCTCTGAATGTATGTAGTCCAATATTTGTATTTGTATTTTTAAATCCAATAGCGAGTTCGTTTATGTTGTTTGTGATGCTTTCACGGCTCATTTACTTTGCAGATCTCGATCCAATTTTGCATGCGCTAAGCCTTTGTTATTGGTATGAACACAGATTACTTTCGTCATGGAAAAACACGTTCCGTAAAAGCGTATTTTGTGTAGGCGAAGTCGCGGGCAACAGGTTGTTTACAAATGTATTGAAAATTTTTTGTTTTAATTCTATGCTCTATTTCTCTCTGTTTCTTTTTAGGGCATTGACAAAACATATACATTTTTAGCTAAACTTGTGTTCGTCTGTGTTTTGAGTTGAAACTTATTGGCGTATTACGTCATTCTCTGTTACTCTTGCCTCTTCCTTCTTTTCCCCCTTTATCTCATTGTGACTCTTCTTTAAATCTATAACGTTCTTCTGTAACAATATCCCTGCTGTGCGCGACAGGCTTTACTTGAGCAGGCCTGCCGCCCGACCGCCTACATTAATAACAACTACTCGCGAGCCGGCTTGTATTTCAGCCGACTGGGTACAGTCGGCCTGGGGTACCAAGCCGCTGACCTATTTCCGAGCCGCATAGCACTAGAACATTTTAATAGTATAAAGTCGCCGACAGGAACTGCCACTAAATACTTACAACGCCTCTGGTTTCAGCGCCAGTATTTGTTCATTAAATACGGTTGTAGAAGCATAGAGTTCTGAGTTAGTTTACTAGTAGTAGTACTTATAGAGACTGGAAAAAGCGAACGCCACCTGGAGGTATCAAATCACAGCTTGTTTTAATAGTTTTAAATCATGTCTTTGTAAGAAGTAAAGTAGATTTTCTTATTTTGTTAGTTGCAATACCGAAACTATAATCACTTAAAACTGCTAAAATAATAGTCTAGAAAGACTATTATTAAAGTAGACATAAAGTTACAATACATAACTTTCAATGGTGCAAAAGATTCCAAGTGTTTGCCGTGTATACAGATACTAGGCCCGATTCTCAACGCACACTTAAAATTCGACTAATTTAAGTGAATAACACTAATTTAAGTGCTGTCAAATTTTAAGTGTATTTATCTTGTGACAGGGATAGAAACCATTTTAAAACTGTCAAATTTTAACTTTGTGCCTACAGAATCGGTGTTTATTATTATCTTGTCTTTTAATTTTGAAT
Source organism: Metalampra italica (assembly GCA_949699065.1). Taxonomy (NCBI): domain Eukaryota; kingdom Metazoa; phylum Arthropoda; class Insecta; order Lepidoptera; family Oecophoridae; genus Metalampra; species Metalampra italica. Next base: position 157,842 of record OX452993.1, read on the forward strand.
CCGTGATGTAGTTTTTGAAATGATCGATCTAATGACCTGTCACACAACACGGCCAGGCCAGGGTGAGCCGACCTGTCAGTGCACCGACCGTTTATCACACTCTATTTACGAAAATAAAGGGAGCCACGCACGATGTGTGACGTCTCCAAGTTGTGCTGCGACCCTAAAACTTTGGTGACTGAGTGGTGTTCGCGCGAAGTTTGCGCCCCCTCCATGTAAGGGCGCAAATCTGCGCCGGGGGCGACCCCCGCGACCCGCGGCCCCAGGGCTGACAATGCACCGGTGACACTCACAGTTAAGAATTCCGATTCAAAGGTTAAAGGTCTTTGTCACTTCTAAAGACAACTTTACCACTGTATCTACTTTGATAGATTTTCGAAAGGCAAAATTGTAAAAGCTTCGCAAAGCAATTGGAATCAGAAAGTCGAAGTCAACCATGGAAGTCGGCCATCTTTAAGGTTACAGATGCATCTGCCAAATACAGAAACTGTCATTCTGGCATTAGGCCATTTTTGTAATTAATTGTCATTGTAGACAAAACATTTTAGGAATCTGACATTCTGGCAGTAAGAACTAGAACCGTCCCCCTGGATGGTCGCAGGTTCCAATCCTGCACACGAATGAATTTTTCAATTTTATCATTTTTCGAATGTTCTATACCTAGTCATAAAGTAAGGTTAAGATTTGATTTGAGATATATATTGTACAAGGCGCGGCGCGGCGGCCCTGCTGCCCGTCACGCCGACTCAACAAAATCCTAACTTTGTTGTTACCGCGAGTGTCGTCGCGTCACCCGGCGCTCGCTCCCCCCTCCACACGGATTCTGAATCAGCCCACAGTATGTCTAACATATACTATTTATTCTGTGGTAACGTTTGCCGCCAGTTTTTAAAAGTAGTATTTGACTTCGTTACTAGACTTTTAAGCCATAATCTTACCTTAAAAATATCCCGGCTTCGCAACTGCCCACCTGAGCTGTCCACCTGGGTGGGCAGTTAGTCACTTTCAACTTTTTTAAACCCGCGATTAAAGCACGGTATCATCATCATCATCATCAACAGCCTATTAATGTCCCCACTGCTGGGGCTCAGGCCTACCCTCTCAACGAGGGCGTGCGGGCTATAGTCCACCACGCTAGCCCAGTGCGGGTTGGCGGACTTTACATGCGCCTAAGAATTTCTTCTTCGGCGTATGCAGGTTTCCTCACGATGTTTTCCTTCACCGTTTGCGAGCAGTCAGTAAATGTACTTAAGTTTCGAGAAAAACCCATTGGTACATGGCCCAGCCGGGGATCGAACCTCGGACCTTTCGATATGATAGGTCGCGTCTTATCCCCGAGGCCACTGACACTCAAAAGCACGGCATAGTCCAGGTTAAATAGGACACGACTAGAATCCAATAATTACTATTATGTAACAACAAAACAAAAACCAGAATAAAAATAAAATATCACTGGATATGTATGTAGTGATAGAATAATAATTAAGATCAGTGATATTATTAATAGATCAGTGATTAAGTTCTAAATAATGCCTTATAAATGATTCAGTGAATCCAGGACGTAGGTGTCGGGGATGAAACGGTGCTTACGGGTGGTAACACCAGCTAATTGCAAACTCATTCATGCTGCGACGTATGATAGGTAGATGGGTTCCGTAGTCATAATTATTTGTTGTAAACCCAGATGCAACTAAATTTAAGTTCTGTCTGTCATTTTCAGAACCAAAGGTGGATGCAAAATTTGAGCATGATCGCATTATCAGCAAGTGGTCGAAAAATCGATCACAAGATTCCTTCCGGACAGAAAACATGTTATGGCCGGGGTATTCCCCGTAGCTGTAGCAGTAGACTCTGTGACAGACTGGAACGGACGAGTTTATAATTGGTTTCTTGTTGGACTGCGGATCCCCAAAAAGGTTCACACTTCTCTATGGCTCGAATTGTAGCAACATAATAATTATTTGTGTATCTGTGGAGGGGAGGCGAGACAATAATGGACAGAGGAGAAATGCGAAATTAATAGTAGTAATTGATGCCGCGGCACCGGCCCGGTCGGCCCCGGCCTCCCCTCCGTAAACAGGTTTGTTATTCCAAAGTATATTAAGTATCGTCCAATAATAAATAAAAGATTCCCTTCCCGCCCAAGCGATAACAGGCTCTTTGAACCCCGCTGTAGCGTCGGGTTTCGTTTAAAAAGTCCATTGGGAGAAAAGTTAATTTTAAAAGATTTTTCTTCGGAATAAATTTACTTTATGGTGTTGATTTTAAAAGTAATTTTTATTGGGAAGCCTTTATAATGAACTTATGGCTTTTCGCGGCACGGATTGCGGCGCGGGCGCGGGCGTAGGCGCGGGACGAACAAGTGCTGTTCAAGAAATCGGGGGTTCCGTTTGTTTAGCTATAATTATGCTATAAATAAGTATCATCAACAGCCTATTAACATGCCCCCACTGCTGGGGCTCAGTCCTACCCTCTCAACGAGGGCGTTCGGGCTACAGTCCACCACGCTAGCCCAGTGCGGGTTGGTGGACTTCACATGCGCCTAAGAATTTCTTCTTCGGCGTATGCAGGTTTCCTCGCGATGTTTTCCTTCACCGTTTGAGAGCTGTCAGTGAATGTACTTAAGTTTCGAGAAAAAACCCATTGGTACATGGCCCAGCCGGGGATCGAACTCCGGACCTTTCGATATGATAGGCCGCGTCTTATCCCCGACGCCACTGACGCTCTTATATAAGTATAGACTAGGAAAAATTTAAAATTGTTCGTAGAAACCGCATTAATTCCAACGCCATATTTTTATGATACATTTATCTGTAGTACCTAGCTTATGTGAGTTTTATGAAAACAATTGTATATGTAGGTTGGTATTTGATTTTTCATTACTCATACTCTGAAAGTAGGTCTGAAGTTGCCTGAGGAGCGGGTTGAAAGTAATACATCTCAGCCCTAGGGAGAATCGCTTTCAACTGACAGCTGTCAAATTATTAAATAAAAAACTAGTACTATATTGACATTTCTATTGGACCATGGTCCAACTGTCTATACAGCCACTCAATTACAGCGCGATGTAAAATTGAAATAACATAAAGTTATGTAATAATTAAAGAATATATATTTTTAAATGACTTTATTATAAATATTACTGTCAACTATTTCTTTAAAATAACATAGATTTGGGCAAAATATTTACCATATTTTCAATGATGGAAATGAAAAATAATGGCAGAATAGCTGGTCGGTTACAGAAAAAAAAACAAAGTAGACGGGAAAGCGGCAATCCGATCTTCATCATTTTATGTATTTGTTTTTGCTTTCAGTGTATTCTTAATGAAAAGCACAGTGTTTCCCTCGGGTTCAAGACTTATTTAGAGGTCCCTCGAACTATTGGCGCCCTCGCTACGCGTCGGGCGCCAAACCCCGTCTCGGGACTTAAATAAGTTACTTTCACACCTAGGTTAACAATGTACTATTGTGGCACAATTTTTCAGTAAGTAATGAACTTGCTACTTCAATGACACTCGGTGTCGTTCGGCCCCAGCGGGTCCAATCGGGGACGAACACCTGAATCGGTCTTAATCTTCTAGACAATGGCTCAAAGACCCTATTAGTTCGTCTTGGGCTTTGTTCGCCGCGGTACTGCGGGTTCTCGATCGTAAGTAACGTGAGAGGTAAATATAGAGACTGAATAATAAACATAATTAAATCAATTGTGAATTTTCTTCGTTAGTAAAACTTTCACAAAATTATTTAATCGGTTATGTATATTGATGTTTGATGACTCGTATTTATTTTCTCTTAAATTAATTTAAATAGATATAGGTAATTTAAATATAAATTAAAAACACAACAAACTGCATTTAAATTGATGTTCTATTTTTTCAGGTAAGTTCGTCTTCGCAGCTTGTCAACCCTTTAACCGGTAACAGGCGTGTCTAGTCCTCCTTCAGGTACGTGTTATCACTGTTATTCAAAGGTATCGGATGCGAATCGAGTTGAGTGTGAGTTCTAAGACCGTAGTAACGCCGCCGGAGCTGTATCGCAATCGCAAAGCGTGCCATTGTCCGGATCACAGGGCAAACGCAATCGTGCGACAATTGCCGCGTGACCTCGGCCCCGAGGCGAGCGCTCCCGAGATACCCCACCACCTGTAATAGATATTAATGGATTTCCCTTCATCCGGCAAACTTGCGCAGTTAGTTTTACGTAGAAATACTCTTCGACTTAAAATGTATTTCGCTCGGATCACACGTGGACAAAGTTGAATGATGATGAATCTAGTGTTAAGGTTTTTTTTAAGGTTTAAAGAACTTTATTATCTATCACAAAGACACAATTTTAGTTAAAAATAAATAGTTTTTAGTGTTATTGAAAAAGTGTGAAAAAAATGGTTTAATTTAAATGAACAAAACGATAAAAAAAACAATACTATGCAAAAAAATTAAGAGACAATACACAATCGAAGGAATGATGTAGAGGAGAGGGTAATCCGTGTGACAGAGGAACATGTGGCCAAAGTATAGTTTTCGTTTTATATTTTCCCGAAATTTCCATAATTTTCTCATCATTGCTGGACCGTTATTTTTCCCAATCGGTCCATTCGTTTCCGAGTTATTCCAGACACACAGACACTAATGATAAACGTTTTGACGGAAATTTAAAAATTAAGTAGCATCTTAAGATCACATTTAAAATTTTATTAAAATTAGTGTCGGCCTTATGTTCATAATAAAAGGGGATGTAATTTAATTTGAATTTTAACTTTGTGCCTTCAGAACTGGGCTTAGTATCCTATTATGTAGCTAGGTACTTTCACTGATTATGTAGGTAGCTTACTCGCGATATCGACTTAGGTACAGTCGACCGCACGTCAGTGGATACACTTTGACCTTGAGCTGGCCTAGCCTATAGTTTCAATACTATGAGGGACCAGTTTATACTGGTTATGTTTCCACTTTCAATTGACCTGTTGCCAACTTCAGTCCTTGCTCCATCTCTCGTACCCCTCTGGGTATATTGTTAAAATGTCTACAAATTGCTGCACAATTTTTATACCTATTTGATTGTTTTTTCTGCGTCTGACAGTTTTGATAATAGCCTTTAAATAATAAAATCGTAGCAAAATTGCTTCGTAGCACTACGTTCATTAAACCTTTACCTTCATCATCATATCAGCCCCTCAACGTCCACTGCTGGGCATAGGTCTTCCCCAATCGCCACGACACCCGGCCCTCCGCCCTCCGCATCCATCCGGCCTTACCTTTGTTTATTGTAAAACAAACTAACCAGTGACGGAATCAGCACCACCTGGCGTGAGACCTAGTACTACGATGTACTATGTTTTCATGCTGAACGTAGCCACGGACTATTGCTAGCTAGCTGTGGCCCGTGACTTCGTCAGAGTGGAATCTCAACCACTTAGGGGTGGAATTTCCAACAATTCTCCGTCAGGTCGCTTACGTCATTCGAGGAATCTTTAATTTCAAGTTTCTAGGTCGAGAGGCTCGAGCTGTGTGCGTCTTGCGATACTTTTGACTTTTATTTCCCATCGAGAGTCGGCTGGAAGAGAGAGATCTCTTATAGATTTGCGCCCCCTTTATATGTAAGCTTTTTCTTGTAATTTTAAAAAGGAATCGCATAATCAGAGGGTATCCTATTACAAATTGCTTTATGTTTCTCGCGCAGTCTATAGAACCTTGCCGAAGAACCAACCTAACCAACAATGAAAACTCTATTCGAATCTTTTCAGTGTTTTCTAGGAGAAGAGTATCAACGCGAAAAGCGAAAAGCTTTTATAAGTAGTAGTGGTAAAAAATATAGAAAATAGGACTCGCGCAAACCCACATCTAGTGGATTCAGCTTTGCTTTTTGATTTTTTTTTTGATTTGCTTTGCTCAGTCAATCTTGTCCAAGCCTGCATCTGTGGCGGCACGATCTTTGTATGATATTTTTGAGTCGCCTCGTCAGTAAATCTTGGTCAGGGTACGATGGGACTGACATGTGGAGAACACAAAAGTCCCTAAATAAAATAATGATTTAAAAAAAAAAAAAAAAAGGAGTCGCGCAGAAGAGAGTAGGCGATAGGATGGAAAGGACCTCTTATAAGCAGTAAAAATATAGAAAATAGGACTCGCGCAGAAGTAGGCAGTGGGACGGACAGGGCTGATGCGCCACCGATCTCATTTATAAAGTTCCACTTCCCCCTTTCCCTTCCACTAAGAACCTTAATCCCCATCAAAATAGGGCGTCCTTTATTCATAAACAAACTTTTAATAGTCCATAACAAGCTGTAACTTTTAATAAAGATCATAAGGCCATTTTGGGAAATAAAAAGGAAAGTACAACAGGAAGGAATTCATCTTTTTACAACTTAATTAAAACTCTTGGAGGCATAAAGAAGTGCTATTACTGCCGCTATAAACTGCAAGATATAAAAAAGCTGAATGTGTGCGGAAACTTTATGGGAATCTTTAATTTAGTAATTTGTAGCTTAGCCATAGAACAGACCATTAAAATATGGCGCACAATTTTCCATTATATCTATTATTATTCTTAGTGTTATTACGTATCGGAAGACGCAGCGTAGGCCTCCCGCAAGGTGGACCGACGATCTGGTGAAGGTCGCGGGACCCGGCTGGGTGAGGTTAGCGCAGGACCGGTCGTCGTGGAGATCCTTGGGGGAGGCCTTTGTCCAGCAATGGACGTCTACAGGCTGATATGATGACGTTACTCAATTTAAATTATAAGTTAGTATTATAAGTGTTAAACGTTATCCAATTTAAATCATAAATACAACTAAAATCCGGACGTTTGCTAGTTTATTGTTCAATGACCTCATAACAGCTGAACGTATTTTGTACGGTCGACCGCACGTCAGCGGAAACATAACCAGTATAAACTGGTCTCTCATAGTATTGAAACGCCCTGATAGCCAGCTCAAACGTGCGATCGGCTGTACAAAAATAGCTGTAATATCCTGGAATGACAAAAATGCTAAATATATTGATAGGTGCCCTTCCTGGACTAGGCAAGGTGCTATTCGCGTAGGTGCTATTCGGGTGCTGTAGATGGACTATGTCCTTTTTTCACTGAAACCTGTTACATTTACTCCTGTTTTCTTCAGCTCAGTACTCGAAGAAGGTGACAAGACAAGTAGGTAACATGATACGATACTCAACATAGTACTAACATAGTAACACGTCTGCTAAAACCCATCTGATTGTAAGTGGCTTAAAGGCTTCAGGTTAATGGTCTTAACCTGACGCCTAAAGGCAACAAATGAGTTGCCATCGTGAGAGGATCTTGATTGTAATGACGCTGACTCACTGGTTCTGGACACAGCAATGCTAGAGTTGCTTTTTCACGCAAGAATGGAGACTATCCAGATTGCTGACTCCGCATTACAGTGAAGAGAGGTATAAGAATTATGGACAAAATACGTTTAACAGATTACAATTTGGTACTGAGAGATAGTTGAAATTGTAAGAGATGAAACACAATTTAGTTAAAACCAAAGGGAAAGGCACGTAAACAAGAGCATCCAATGAACTTTGTTTTCTTTTTCCCTCTTTCATTTAGTTTCCAAAACACATAAACTTCATTGCGCATTCAAAAGTTTAACAATACGTTCCACACACCGACCGCCGCGGTGTGGTGCCGCTGTGATCATGTATTAACTATAGATACCGCAGCAGTGATGCTCGGAGAGCGTCACGACAAAACAGTGCTTAAATATACGTTATGCATTGTTTTGTAATTGGTGCGCGGCACGCTCTGCGGTCATGAGTTTTATTTCATTGTTTAGTTAGAAGTCAATTAGCAATATGGAGAGAGCTATGCTCGAAGTTTCCCTGCGAGATCGAATCAGAAATGAGGAGATCCGCAGGAGAACCAAGGTCACCGACATAGCTCAAAGAATTACGAAGCTGAAGTGGCAGTGGGCTGGGCACATCGCTCGTAGAACTGACGGCCGTTGGGGCAGAAAGGTTCTCGAGTGGCGACCACGTATCGGAAGACGCAGCGTAGGCCTCCCACAAGGTGGACCGACGATCTGGTGAAGGTCGCGGGACCCGGCTGGATGAGGTTAGCGCAGGGCCGATCGTCGTGGAGATCCCTAGGGGAGCCTTTTGTCCAGCAGTGGACGTCTACAGACTGATATAATAATGATGATAGCAATATGTAGATGTTCGAAATAAATTGTAACGCTTTACTGCATAAGTTCGGGCACATTTTCATGTTGAATTTGTACGAAGTGCTTTATCTCCTAGATATTAACGAAATTTCAATTCAATTTCAAATATATGATCGAAGAAGTAACAGTATCTAATTCTTTAAGAGCTTATAAACTTCAGTGCTCAGACGTTTATTGTCGCAGATTCATCAACTCTTGTGTCTCCCTCGTTCACCTGTTGGCGATTTTACATCTCTTTCTTTCACAGCGGGTGTTTGTCAACTTTTTGTTTTCGTTCTGTTTCAGATTTTTGTTGTAACATGTTTAGTTGTATCTGTTCTAAAGGTTTATCAGTTAAATGTTTCGTTAATTGATTGCTTAGACTTCGATTGCCAGGTAGGGATAGAATTTTGTAGAATAGTATTTTATAAAATAGTATTTATCTAATTCCCATATGACAGTACTTACGGGTGAAAATCATAATTTGGGATATTTAAATTTAAATACGTTGGTAATTTGACGTTTTGTAACATTTCCATAGCTCACTTCAAAATACATCTCTAGATGAATACGTTTAGGTAAAGGTACCTAACTAAATAGGTTTGTTAAAAAACATAAGTGTATCCGTTAAAATTCCATTCTCTTAATTACATGGTCATGAAAGACTAGGGACATTTCTTTCTGAAGTTAACACTCCGCGAGAATCAAGTTATTCCCGCCGCATGTCCCAGCAAACAGAACAAAATAACGTAAATCACCAACGTACACGAAGGTAACAATTTTAACAAAAGCCACAGTCGTATTTCCACTTTTGTTGAAAGTTTCGAAGTCACCGACGCAGCCCTAACTAGTGGCAAGCGCGGAGTGCGGCCACAGATTAACAATAAAGTGGAGCAGAGAGGGCGCGGCTCGAGGCGAGAATAACAATGCGCGATTGTGGGACTTTTCACGCAAAAAGTCCCTTTGTGGCCGCATTAGGACAAGTTTCAGTTTGCGACTTGTGACCTGGGTGCGTGCGGCGACACCAGGGACCAATCACGTTTACTTCAAACAAGAAGATTCGAATCTCTTTGATTGCGTGCGCGCTCACTATGGAGAAAGCATCTTGCATATTTAGTATGGGAACCAATGGTGTCATTTACAGGGGGGTCATGTACAAAGGAAGCGGAGTAGCGGGAGGCGGTTGCTAATACAAATTTATATGGAGTTTGAAAATGAGAATGTGTGAGTGAGCTACAATATTGTAATCAAATTGACACGATTTTGACACCCCTAAAATGCTTTTGTTACTGATCCATATATGGGAGTAGCTAATTTTTTAAATTCATGACTTCAATTATGTGGTTCTCTGGCGGATCACAGAGAACCAAAGCCTCCGACATAGCTCAAAGGGTTAGCACGTTAAGTGGCAGCGAGCTGGTCACATCAGCCGGAGAACCGATAACCGCTGGGGCAGATGAGGTCTCGAGTGGACAAGCGTAGGGACGCCCCCCGGCTAGATGCGGACTAGAGAATGACTAGAAGGTGGCTGGATGCGGAGAACCGAGGATCGGGTTCAGTGGCGCGCCTTGGGGGAGGCCTATGTCCAGCAGTGGACTAGTGCAGGCTGATGATGATGATGGTTGTACCTACATCGCACTGTCATTCGAATCAATCGATAAAATCAGATATTGGCACAAAATATACCTATTAGTACAAGTTATATGGGGAAAATCTAATTTAAGTACTTCGTGAGAAAGCTTTATTATATAAAATAGACGATTATTTGAATGGCAAAGATGTCTGGTATTAATGTTACTTCAGTCTCGCACAATCTTTACAAACAATGATTTTAAAAGTTGTTTCGGAAGTTTGTTGCGCCGGTTTTCTTCTCAGCGCGAACACCTTGGAAGCGGTAGTAGATAAAAATAAATGACTTAAGTAATTCCTTTGGGAAAATTTTAGTACAAAACAACACAATCTGTCTTAACCCGGTATAGAAATAAAAAATAACATTTTCGATAATACAAATGGCTGTGTGCCAACGGGAAGCCGGTGTTTATGCCACAATGTTGCCGGATACATTCCGGTGATTACATTTTATTGTGCGTTCTAAATAGATATATCTTTAATCCAACATCTTTAGAAATTACTTGTATTGTAATACATAATTATAATATAGTAACATTACCATTGTATTATTTTTTCTTCTATCAGCCTGTTAACGTCCATTGTTGGTCTGTAATTCCTCCCCTGGTCATAGTTGGGTAACAAGAGATGACATTTTAGAATTTAGTATTATATTGTAAGCGATTCCAGCTTAAAAAACAAACTCATGAAACAACATTACAGAATTAACACTTAGAGATGAATATAAGATCACTTAAGATTTTAAGATAAGGTAACAAGAGATGACATTTTAGAATTTAGTATTATATTATAAGCGACTGAATTACACCAAACCAAAAGGGACCTGACGAATTGGTTTGTACGCTTTATACCAGAAAAGCACAATGTCAGATTAGCAAAATGCTAGATTAGCAAAATGCCAGATTAGCACAATGTCAGATGACACAATGTTATCTACAGGCTGAAAAATATTATAAATATACCTAACCATAGATCCAAGAACCAACCCTTAACCCGTATTGGGTATATTTTTTAAAATTTTTGTAGTGACCTCAGCATGTCGTGTCGTCATTTGAGTCATGTTACAAAATTTTAGATAACTCTGAAACTAAATTCCTCTATATCTCTTACGATTTGGAACGCCACATATTATTTTATTATGATACCTGAAGAACAAACATAACTTGTTACGTAACACATAATATCTGGGAGGAGATGGTCCACCGCTAGGACAATGTCCCCAGCTTGTTTGTTGTTGACGATATACTTACAGTCACGTTCCCCGCCGTCCCGGCGTCATGTTATCTGGTCACAGATAAAATATGGCGTCATGCACAAGTTTCTGTACGTATGACAAGTTGGAGAGTTCGCGACGGGAAGTCGATAAGGGGTTCTTAAGTGCTTTGTGGTGGGAACACGTCGCGCGCGCGGGACGGCGGACGGAAGGCTGCAGAGTTTTGGGCGTTTGCCTTCAACGTCACATTTTGCGGATTCGATTTCCGCTCATGTACAGTCGACCGCACGTCAGTGGAAACACTTTGTTTTTGAACGGGCCTAGCCTATTAGGGAGTTTCAATACTATGAGAGACTGGTTTTGTTTCTACTGCCGTGTGGTCGACCGTACACGTCGCTTTAGTTTTGGTGTTAGTATGCTGTGATGTATTTCTGTAATTTCTACATGCAGGAATCCTAGTTAGAAACTTTGGTGACTGAACTATTGTTGCGATTGAGATGAACTCCATACCTATATAATTCGATTGTTTGCTTCAGATCTTAATGATGAAATATCTCGATGGTATCACTGCACTCCTGGTTTTATCTTTTCAATTGTTTCCACTGGCACTACCTTAGAGTTGTTTCTACCTGCACTACTTACTTTAGAGTTGATTCTACCTGCACTACTTACTTTAGAGTTGTTTCTACCTGCACTACTTACTTTAGAGTTGTTTCTACCTGCACTACTTACTTTAGAGTTGTTTCTACCTGCACTACTTACTTTAGAGTTGTTTCTACCTGCACTTACTCACATTAGAGTTGTTTCTACCGGCACTTCTTTAAAGGACACTATCAATTGACCGGCATCGCAAACTGTCGCCGATATCGTCGCGTGTAGATTCGCCGTTAGGTATATCTGTGTCGTATAAAGGGCGGTAAACTGGCGAGCAAGAGAAATAGGATAATAACGGGCGGGCGGAGGGGCACTTAGAATCGCCGGTTCGTGCCCGGAATGCGCGACAGCCTTATTCACGGCGACTCCTTATTGTTTGGAAGGCTTTTTTTGGGTTCCGCACACAAATTCACAAGTACCATTGAAATGTGCACTCGATATTCAATGGCCATACGCCCCCAAATGACGGGTAAATCATATACAGGTATTTTCTGTAACTACTTTTCAATATAGGGTCCTATTCTACGTACTTCTGCCGCCAAACAGTCAATTCTAGCGATGTGTCTTAGTTCGGAGTTGAATCTCAATCTAAATCATCCTAATATTATAGTCCTCTACGGGCAATGCTTGTGGTTTTTGGACTGTTGTTCAAATGCTGCGGGTTCATTGGCGGCAGCCACCGCTACCAACAAGGGCCTTTCGGTTCGTTTTCCATTCCAGTCATAAAAAATGCTTCTCATTGTTTTTCAATTGTTGTTTTACTACCTGCCATGCTATTCTCAAAGGCAAGAATCTGATCTCAAATTACCTTTTCCTTCTGTTCTGTACAATCATCTTCTATCATAAAGTTCCATTCCTTCAAGTGTCGAAGTATATAATATTCTGATTGCTTGTTTGAGTGTCTTTACTTGGAATTGCTTCTTCTTGGTCATTCTGTTCTACAGAAATATAGTCGGTATCGGAGTAATCCGAGGTATTATAGCCGTGACATTGGGTTAAGCCACCCACAACTCACAAAGTGATTACGTAGCATTGACTGAGTGGTCTGAGATCGATTACATATCCTGGTGTTCCTAAAAGGACTCAACTAGGAAAGTCCTGCCTCAGTTTCACTCACATACATACATTTTAAGGGACCACTGGTGCATTGGGATGTTATTGTTTTAGATGTTATTTGGACATGTTATATTTTTGTGAAAACTGTGTTCTCAATCACCGTTTATTAACCACTAGCTGTTGCCCGCGACTTCGTCCGCGTGGATTTTGGAAGTAGGTACCTATCTCTGCTATGTACAGACATACATCGTCTAGTTATAATTTTCCAATGGAAAAATGGATCATTCTAAGTACCTTCACCATAATTTAAGGTATACCATACCTTCAGGAACAAACTATGAACACCGTATCCAATTTGGTGAAGACAGATAAAAATTTAAAAAATTGTTGTTTTCACTTCTATTGCTCATAAGACTTCTCATATCAATTTTTATTATACGTGTGTATTTTTTAACTAATACAGTATGGGCAAAACCAAAACCATAGGAGATACAGGGAAACTGTCTTAGGAACCTTTAGGTATTTTTTCGTGATAACAATTTTGACATAGTAATCGGAGCAGCTGGAGTTCGTGTGGCATGCATGAATAAGTAGTAAGTTCCTAAGTACATTGCACAGTCTGTTTTATAAGAAAACATTTTATTAAATTTGACCAACTTCTGCTGCTTGGATTTTTTTCTTCCGATACAATAAAATGATTCTAACATGAAACTAAGTCGATACGCATTTTTTAAAAATAATAAAAATTATTTTTCACTGGCGTTCTATGAGAAAACATTTTATTGAATTTGAATAACTTCTGCTGCTCAGATTTTTTTCTTCCGGTATAATGAAGCGATCCCTACATGAAACTGAGTCGAACCGCATTAAAAAAAATATGTGCAAATTGTCTCATTTTTATGGACAACACACGCTTGACCAAAAAATTTCTATGTCATAAGACACTTTCCCTGCATCTCCTATGGTTTCGGACTTGCCTATACTGTCCCAGTTAAAAAAAACACTGATATCTCCTATGTCTATGACATCGTCTTGTTACGTTAAATGATTTATCTGTAAATGACGATAACTTTTTTCTCTGTCATCCGATTTCAATGAAACAAAGCCTATAAGTTGCGCCAGGCTGTGCTTAATCTACCTGTGAAAACCGCAAGAAAATCCGTTCAGTAGTTTCGGAGATTAGCGATTACAGACAGACAGAAAGACAGACAGACAGAAAGACAAAAAAATTTAAAAACGCTTTTTTGTGTTCTGTTACTCTTTTTTTATCGTCCACACTCATTTTTTTATAAATTTATTCAAAGTACAGACACACGGTTTCTACAGATTTATTATAAGTATAGATATTATGCATCCAATATGTTTTTTGTCCGTATTAAATATTTGTATTTATACTTTAGTCGCCGAAATGACAGCAGTAACTGTTATCCACAAGTAAATATCAGTAGACAAAGCCCAATTCGTTGAATCATTAGTTCGAGTACTTCAGGATTTCTTTTTATTAAAGAGAAAGTATCGAATTATCAGATGTCAGAATCTACGGTAAGCGGTGACGTTGGTTTCTTCGGTCATTTGAAACCGTTGAAGTGTTTTACAAAAACCTGTGTTTGAAATCACTGAGGGCATGACTTCGGTTACAATCCTTAGCTTTAAATAAGAAATTTATTTGTGTACATATTCGTTGTTTTACTTGTGCATGTATTTCTATGCTAGCTCTAGGTACCCACCTATAGCTTCATTTACCGTCTGGTTGGTTATAACTTCACATTTATTAGTCTGTTTATGTCGCTATCCAGTTTTATGCGTGTAGGCATACATCATAAAAGATAACGCCAAGTTCCGAGAATCTGCCGATAGTTAAATAAATAAATCACGACTAGAGGGTTGTACAGTCTACCGCACATCAGTGGTAACATTTTGACCTTGAGCTGGCCTAGCCTATTAGGGAGTTTCAATACTACGCGAGACCAGTTTATACTGGTTTTGTTACCACTGATGTGCGGTCGACCGTACGTATCGGAAGACGCAGCGTAGGCCTCCTACAAGGTGGACCGACGATCTGGTGTAGGCCGCGGGACCCGGCTGGATGAGGTTAGCGCGGGACCGGTCGTCGTGGAGATCCTTGGGGGAGGCCTTTGTCCAGCAGTGGACGTCTACAGGCTGATATGAAGATGATGATGAGAGGGTTGTGCTCTCCTATTAGTTGTGCCCACAAGGGTCCATAATAATGATCTACAATTTAAGCTTAACACCAATAAAATGATTTCATTTGAGATCGTATTTTCCACTATGATAATCTGATTTTTTACTGAATTCTTTGTAGAAAAATATGATTTAGATATCTTGATGACTTATTTGATCGGACTAATCCCCATTTTTTGTTAATTATTCACCCTGAGAGGTGAAATTGTTTTCAAATTGAAATAAAACCACCCTCGATCAATAAAAGAAAAATCATTCAAATCGGTTAAAACTCTTTCGCCTTTTTTGAAGTCGATTGAAAATAGACAATGATACTTGTGCGATTTTTCCGAACTATTGTCGTACTTGTACGTGGACAGTCAGAGCGTAGATTCATGTTCAAATGTCAACACGCTACGGAACCAATAGGCATCGGCTGTGCGGTCGAGCAGTTAGTCGCGAGTGGGTTTTGTTCCATTAAACCGGCCACTCCGCCGCCGAGAGCCCTCGCCCGCGGCTCGGGCTGCAACCACTCCACGCGAGAGGACTTTGTTCTATCCGCTCTCACTGTACTGTAAAGAGTTATTATAATTAATAGAGTTGAAGTCTGGTCCACAAACATCATCACTTTTACCTACATAACATATCTATACTAATAATAAAGAGGTAAAAACTGGTGGATAATTTGCACGCTTAGCTTATATATGTTGCGAAGAACCAAATGATAGCGGGGTGTAAAATACACCTAACGCCATCTATTGACAAACTTTGAAACTAAGAAACTGGCATGATTGGAACGGGAAAAAAAAATTACAACATAATACTTTATAACCCGGATAAAGTCGGGGGGAATCGGTTTGTGTACAGATAAAATAAGAGCTTTCAGATTGCCATTTTTGATATTAAACCATCTACAAAGCACTAAAACATAAATATCATAAATTAGAGTTTTTTTTATAATAGAATTATCCTTTATTCACTCACTAGCTGCTGCCCCGATATGTTTTTCTCTCGCGGAAACAGGTTTATCGCGGTAATAAGTAGCCTATGCCCCAGGCTTCGATGTATCACCTTTCAACAAAATCCGTTTAGCGGTTTAGGCGTGAAAAGGTAAACAGACAGACAGACAGCGTTACTTTTCCTTAATATAATTGACCGAGCGAGCGAAGCGAGCGAAGCGTCTACGTTTCGAGACTGGCCAAAAATGCTCTTGTCCGGCTGTCTGTCTGTCTGTCTGTCTGTCTGTCTGTCTGTAATTCTCTACAGGTCGCATTTTTCAACCGATTTTGACGAAAATTTGGCATATGTATAAATTAATTAAACCTACAAAATGAGTAGAATAAAATTTTGAAAAACATTTTTTTTAGAGTACCTACCATACTCGCAAAGTGGGAGTGAACTTTTTTTTTCTTGTGAATCCCATAGTGTGGGATATCGTTGGATAGGTCTTTCAAAAATATTGCTGGTGTGTGAATACCATTTTTTCGATTTAGGGATCCGTTGGCGAAATATTAAGCTTTAAAACGGTAATTTTTGTTAGAGTCACGTGTCCCCCCCCCCTGCCAGCTAAACGGTTGCTTCTGGAAATGTGAAAAAATTCATGGCAGTAGCATATATAACGTAGTTACAAGGAAAACTATTACGGCTAAGTAGGTTCTATTAGTTTTTGAGTAATAGTGGATCGACTTAAGAAAGTTGAAAAAATAAATTATGTTCATAGAACTGCATACGTAAAATGAAAAATTATTTTTTTCCGCGTGATATCCATGGTGTGGGGTATCGTTGGATGGGTCTTTCAAAAATATCGCGGGTGTGTGATAAACATTTTTCGATTCAGGGATCCGTTTGCGAAATATTAAGCTTTAAAGTGCTAATTTTTGTCACTTTAGTAGGTACTTTTTCTGTTTCCAAAGTTGACTTTTGTTGGTTTCTTTTAGGTTTGGTTTATAAGGGCTGGCGAGGTCTACTGTTCTCACGGAACTACTAGTATATACTATGTATATTAAAACATAATAAAATTCTTCCCTGGAAAACGACATTTTCAGACAACCTGAACAGACGCGAGGCTCGAAGCAGTATCCAATGAATAATACGCTAAATATTAATTTCAAATTAGCGAGTTGTCATAACATGTTATGGCGGCATTACCGAGCTGCGTCTCGCGGCGTGCGACAGGAAATTGGGATGTCGGTGCTTGGCGGCGATCAAAGACAAGACAGAAACACGTGTCGAGACACTTCCGGTTCATGCGTAGCGTGTCTACCCTACACCAAGCGTACGGAGGTGTATATAGGTAACGTCCTCCAATATTAACTGTTCACAAACGGTAAGGAGTTGATAATTATGTAGTATCACTACCATGAATTTCCAATCTCTATGTAAATATAGACCTACACAATCCCAAGCCATATTTCTCTAGCTGTGCCCCGCGGCTTCACCCGCCATGTGCGTCGTTTCATCATCAACAGCCTATTAATCTCCCCACTGCTGGGGCTCAGGCCTACCCTCTCAACGAGGGTGATCGGGCTATAGTCCACCACGCTAGCCCAGTGCGGGTTGGTAGACTTCACATGCGCCTAAGAATTTCTTCTTCGGCGTGTGCAGGTTTCCTCACGATGTTTTCCTTCACCGTTTGAGAGCAGTCAGTAAATGTACTTAAGTTTCGAGAAAAACCCATTGGTACATGACCCAACCGGGGATCGAACTCCGGACCTTTCGATATGATAGGCCGCGTCTTATCCCCAGGGCCACTGACGCTCGTCGTGACGTGCGTCGTTTGGCTCTTCTATTCTCGATAATTTTCGGTTGTCGTCGGTCGCCCGCGCTACGACTTCGTTTTCTCTTAGCGATATTTCACTTATTTATTTATTAATGTACATTGCACAGCTTACAGTTGTTATTTAAACCAATCGCCATTGCAAGTTAGTCAAAAAACTTAAAACTAAATTCTATATACTAACTAAATAACGTATCAATAATTATTATGTGATCAAATTCATATACATATAGATATAATTTAACAAATACTACACAAATTTACACATTATTAATATTATCATATTATTGAGCTTTTTGTAACCAGAGTTTGTATGAACGCCTCAGCTGATCGGGCAAAAGTTATTTCGCTACACATAAAAATATCCAAATCAATATCGAACGCCAATATGTTATTAATGAGCGAAAGCGCCCTGATGAGAGGAGCGTGTCTGTGGAGGTTAGTTCTGGAGCGCGGGACCGCGAACAGGCGGGAGCGATGCGCGCGCGGCCGGAGAGCGCGTCGCCGACTCTCAGGGGGCGGCACCTCAAGTCCTATCTGACCCAACAGCCACGGGTTCTCATTTATGCTTCGAAGAACCCTAAAAAGATATTTTACTAATGAGAGGTCGCGTCTTGTTTCTAGAGATTGGTATCCTACCATGCCTAGGATGAACAATGTAGGATATAAGTAAGGGTAAAATTTGTACAATTTTTTATACAGAAATCTAATAAACGATTTTTGAATCTGTTCGAGCATGAGAACGTATTTTTTCTCATGTGGACTCCATATCGCAGCGTTGCATTCCAGCCTACTGCGGACGAAAGCGTTGTACACCAGGGTTATCGCAAGGCGGCCGTTGAAGTTACGTGTCTGGCGAATAACGAAACCTAGCGCTTTCCTAGCTGCATTGCATGTATCAATTATGTTCCCATGAAAATTCAAATGTTCATCGAATTTAGTGCCAAGGTCTTTAGTATTTGAAACTCGCTGTAGTGGTCTATTAGCTACGCTATAGTCAGCATGGATAGGTCGCTTGGCTCTAGTGTACGACATAACAACGCACTTGTCGACGTTAAGGTTAAGACTGTTAGAGATGCCCCATGTATAAATACTATCTATATCCCGTTGTAGTAGAGCGGTGTCGCGCTTGGGGTCATCGATCACACGAGCCACCTTTACATCGTCCGCATACATGAGACAAAGTGGACTGGTTACAACACGCGGGAGGTCGTTTATGGTTATTAGAAAGAGCAAGGGTCCCAAGCTGCTACCCTGCCCTATGCCAGAACTTACGGAATAAGGAGCGGAATTTGCGTTATTAAATTGAACATACTGGGATCGGCCCATAAGATAGTTCGCGAAAAAATTTAGAATTAGGATATTTGTGACTTTTTCTTCTTTCAACAAACAAACACACAAACTCATCAGCTGTATTGTGACTCTTCAGCTTTGTCTTAAGTATATTGATGGGGTCAATGTATTTTAATGCAGATATAGGTGGCACGTGCACGTGAGCGCCCCGGTCGGTGGCAAGACGCTAAGCGTCACCGATCTGTCAGGAGTGCAGCGTGAGTCACTCGTGAGTCACTCGTGAGCCGCTCGTGAGCCGCTCGCCGTGAGCCGCGCTGTTAGTGTGCCATCCGTCATCCATAATGCCAGCGATCATGTCGGTCGCCCCAGTGCTAAGGCTAAGCTGCCGCCTCTCTCACTTAGTCGTGCTCTTAGATTCGTTAACTTTTAGCTGCATTATGTACAGTCAACCGCACGTCAGTGGAAACACTTAACCTTGAGCTGGGGGTCAATCGCGCTAATTCTGAACGATATTACCGAATCCAAACCATAAGCAAAAACGTTATGCTGCATCGCAAACCTCGGCAAACGGTTTGCCAAACGTGTGTATGAAGCATAACGTTTTTGGTATTTGGTAATGTTCAGAATTAGCGCGATTGGCGCCCTGAGCTAGCCTAATATGGAGTTTCAATGACTGGTTTTGTTTCCACTGACGTGCGGTCGACCGTACATGTGGCGTTCCAGATCAAAATGGACTTTATCACGGCATTTAGTTTGAGAGAAAATTAATGTTTTGTAACATGACTCCAACGACGACACGACACGCTGAGGTCACTATAAAAATTTATTTAAAAAAATAACCTTAAGGACTAGGAGGTTGGTTCTTGGAGCTATGGTCAGGTATGGTTGTGTAGTTTTCAGCCCTGTATGTACAGTCAACCGCACGTCAGTGGAAGGAAACGCTTTGACCTTGCGCTGTCCTAGCCTATTAAGGAGTTTCAATACTATGAGAGAGCTTCAGTGAGCGTCAGTGGGGATAAGACGCGACCTATGATATCGAAAGGTCCGAGGTTCGATCCCCGGTTGGGCCATGTACCAATGGGTTTTTTCTCGAAACTTAAGTACATGTACTGACTGCTCTCAAACGGTGAAGGAAAACATCGCGAGGAAACCTGCATACGCTGAAGAAGAAATTCTTAGGCGCATGTGAAGTCCACCAACCCGCACTGGGCTAGCGTGGTGGACTATAGCCCGAACGCCCTCGTTGAGATGGTAGGCCTGAGCCCCAGCAGTGGGGAGACTCATTGCGTTGTTCTACTTCTCCTCAAAAACCACTGAATGGATTCGAATGGAGTTTGCCTTGTTGGATAGATATTTGCATTTTGCACCCTATAAATTGTGTGTAGGCTATGATATAGTTAGTGGGAAGCTAGAGTGTCGCGATTTCCCGCGGGATCGCTGAGCGCAGCGCGGGATCCCGCGCCCCCGCCCCCCGCCCCCGCCCGCATACCTCCCCCCCCTACCTCCCGCCGCGCCGTAATCACTAATTTCGTCACAAGTTGACTGCGACAGGGTGACCACTTTTTGGCGGATTTAATGCCAATATACAGTATCTAATAACAGTTCTCAAAAGCCTAAAAGTATGGTAAGTAGATATTGAAAAAGTCAGCAAAATATATAGGTAAAAAAATCTACCTACCTGCTTATATCCGTCTATTTCCTAGCGGTTAGTAGTATTCTGATGAAAAATCTATATTGCTGTAAAGTTTCATCAAAATCTGTTCCTTAGTTTTTGCTTGAAAGAGTACAGAAAAATGACTACCTATATCGTAGTAACCATTATTTCCTCTGTGCCTATAATAAGTATATGTACGTACATGTGTTAGTAAAACTTTAAACAAACACTCCAGTGAAATATTAAAAATGAGGTGTGCGGGCGGAGGGACCCGCGCCATGCCCTGATTGGTCGGAATCAAGGTGACGTCATGCGCGGTTGGATAAACCAAGCAATAGGTAAGTCTTGGCAGAAGTATCTAGTGTCCTCAGGGTGACCATCAATCGTGGGCACCCTGGCGCCCCCCCCCCCCCCCCCCTCCTACCTCACCCGGCGGGTAGCTTTTGATTTGTTCGTGTTTGTTTTGTCTCCCTCTGTTAGTTTGCGTTATGTGAGACGTTGTTTACTCCCAGAGCTGTGCTGAGTGGGATCCCAATCACGAGCGAATAAATACCGCCATGGAAGTACATTTAGGACACAAAATTAATTAAGCAACTGCGCGTACCTAAGTACCACTGAGGGTCGAGCCCCACGCGTCTTGTGACCTTCTCATTTTCACCCGATCACGGCGAAGCAAAAAAGAGGGTTATGACTTATCATAATTTGTCAAATGAGGTATCGTATACTTACCATAATTTGTCAAATGAGATTATACTTATCATAATTTGTCAAATGAGGTATCGTATACTTATCATAATTTGTCAAATGAGGTATCGTATACTTACCATAATTTGTCAAATGAGGTATCGTATACTTATCATAATTTGTCAAATGAGGTATCGTATACTTATCATAATTTGTCAAATGAGGTATCGTATACTTACCATAATTTGTCAAATGAGGTATCGTATACTTATCATAATTTGTCAAATGAGGTATCGTATACTTATCATAATTTGTCAAATGAGGTATCGTATACTTATCATAATTTGTCAAATGAGGTATCGTATACTTATCATAATTTGTCAAATGAGGTATCGTATACTTACCATAATTTGTCAAATGAGATTATACTTATCATAATTTGTCAAATGAGGTATCGTTGGAAGCGTCTTGATCCGCCGCTGGTTATAGACTATGTGACCTCACATTAAATTAATTATGGCGGCCCTCTAGAATATTCTAATTTTTTCAACAATAATTCATAATACTTTACTACAAAATTATAATATTATTATCAAACGCCCGCCCGAGGCGAGGCCCGCGACTTCATTTGCGTTAAAACACTACACAGACTCCCCTTAGAAACATTGATGAATTCCTGAAATATTCGCCGAATTACTACACTTTAATACTTTTTGTGGCCGCTCCTTTTTATTAAACCCAATACCAAATAACCTATGTTCACACACAGAGTATTATCTATCCAACGGCAAAAGAATTATTGAGATCGGTTCAGTAGTTACAAAGATTAGTTCTGACACACATCCATTCAAACAAACTTTACCTCTTTATTATTAGTACCTATATTTTATAGAACTTGATTTAAAACGGAGTTTCTCCTCTGAATTTAGACAAGTTTTTTTTACTTGTGTAGAATAACAAAGTATTAGTAGAATTATCAATTACATACATACACACATACATAATAATATCTTCACGCTATGTCCCTGCCGGGGTAGGCAGACAGAACGGAGTGCCGAGTATCGCGATCCTGACACACCTCTGTCGCTTCGCTCGGTCTCATCAATATTGCAATAAATTATCTACTATTTTAGATACCAAACACCAATTTTTCTCATTGTGATACAATGAGAAAAATTGGTGTTTGATTTTGTTACGATGTTATAAAAAGTTTTCCTTCCCCGTAAAGTGTAGGTAACAGAAAATCGTTCTGAAGCTCAGTGGTCTCTTATAGACCTTGACCTCTGCTTACGTAACTGGGCTACAAACACGCAGTTATTACACACACGCCAGCGCCAGGCCAGCGCTTGGAGCCGCCATATTTCAAACTTGTAAGTGGTCTGAAGTCTCAGAAGTTTCCCCTTTAGTCTAGGAAAAATAAAAGTTACCCCTTATTAAATCCAACGGTTCACTTTTCTGTTTTATATTATGAACATTGACATCGTCCTAACACCCGATTTTACTCACTTTTATAATAGCGAGCAAAAACACACTTCAAAAAGTGGCGACGGAGTGGGAAATAAATTTTTATTGTAGAATGATTATAGGAAACAATTAGCTTCGTTGTTTTGATTTTAACTATAAATCTTTTTGAAGAAAAACTCAGAAAGTACCTACTAGGTACCTACCTACATAACATCACTTTGTTTGAGTATTGGATATGAAGCAATAATTTAACTTTGATTTTAATATTTCGTTGCAAATATTTTCTATATTGTTTAAAAATAATAATCATATTGGTAAAATATATTATTGGTCTAAAGTATCAAGGAATTTGTTATTTAATATTATAATGATTATTCATTGTTTATCCGGTTGTGTTGGTTACATCCGGATATCCGGCTGTGAAGCGGGTGTGAAGCGCAAACAGTACAGATACAGCGTGTTCAAACACGTTGTAAATTATTTCCACTCCATTCCACTGGAGCTCGAACCACTATTTGAACTGTTAACTCAATTTTGATTCCACGCGATTCATTGCGCCACGGATGATCTAAACAACGTGGAGAATGTAACAGAAAAATATATTTTACCAGCGGAACGTCCCGGTATATAGATAAGTATAGAGGACTAGACGTCCTTCTAACACATGTAAAATTATACTAAACCTTGGCATACCTAATAATTTGTTTTATATAAAAAAGTAATTTTTGAATTGAAGCTTTTACAGTATGAAGATCAGGGAAAAATGCAATACCTACATATTGTGTTAAGACAATGTTGTTTAGAAAAATAACCGTTTGAATTAATAATGGGTAAATTTTATTTCTCCTGAACTACAAGTCCCATCAATCCGGTCAATATCGCCAAAGCAAGCAATTTGGCATTCATTAATTGTTACCCCCCTCCCCCTCTAAACGGCCCAAATTGGAATTCTTAATTGTAATTAACACTGTTCGTCCAAAGGTTTCTAATAAAGCTTCCAACGTAATTGATTTTGCTATAAATTTCTCTAAATCGATGTAATTACTCTCTTTATTCTGTCAGATTTGGACCAGCTCAGCTTGAGCTTCCGCGCCTCGCCGCCCCGACACTGCCGCTTTGACGAGAGGGGGTTCAGATCGTAGTTGGGGGGGTCAATGTAGATTAGTTGTAGCGATGCAAATTTTGACGGTTTTAACAAGGGGAACACTCGAGTCAACATCAGATTGTGGACCATTGTCTCCGGGTGTACCGGGGCATTGTGATGAGGAGCTTTTTTAATGAGTTTCATGAATCACAAAGGGTTGAATCCTTTGCATCCCTTACAGGAGGTTCCGAACACAATATGGTAATTTTTAATTGGATTATCCCTGAAACAAACGAGATAGTGGGAGGCTTTATGCTGGGGATAAAGGATGCGGTCGAATTCTCAACAAACAAAAACATGATACGAATCTGTCATACGCTTTTCCTTTACTGACAATCATGGAGCCTTGTAACTTAATAATCGATCCAAGGTCTACCTAAAGTGTGAGTCAAAAATTTATTATTCATTAATTTTGTTTTTTTATTACTATATATTTTTCCAAATTCTTTGAGTTGAATGCAGTTTTTCTTTACATGAAAATTAAAATAAAGGTTTTTTTGGATTAAATTCGCTATATTTACGGTACTGTCTCTCCAGGGGGCATCTTTTTTATCACCCCGTACAGAAAAACGTTAAAATAATGTCTGTCACTCTGGCTACATGTTAAGAAACTTAAAAATAATGTATGTCACTCTGACTACAGGTTACGAAACTTAAAAATAATGTCAACCACTCTGACTACAGGTTACGAAACTTAAAAATAATGTCTGCCACTCTGACTACATGTTAAGAAACATAAAAAGCACCAATAAGATCGGAGACCTAGACGCGAAACTTTTGACATAGGTCTTTTAATCTAAGTCTTGTTAATAAAGATCATGTCTTTCCGTCACAGAGCCATAAAAGATTTCCAACACGTGGATATCATAAGGTTAAAAGATAATAAAATCATTGAGTGACAGTAACAAATTACCTCTAACTCGAAGCAGCTTAAGGAAAACCAAGCAAATAAGAGAATCAAGAAAATAAGTCCGCACCCTTAGACGAAACCAAAGGAGGAAGATAAGGTACTCTGTTATATTAAACGAAAACTATAGTATACGTACCTACAGTAATTTCCAAACAAACAAGCGAATTTAAATGACGTACGATCTTACTGTTGTTCCACGATGGACTGACTTTGGTACTTGGTTTTTAACCGACAAAGAAATCGATTAAATGTTACACGATATCATCGCCAATGTGAACCGATTTAAATGTTTTTTTTTATTGAAGAGGCTATAGTATTTCGAGGGTGCTCCCTATTGTCAATTGGAAAAAACCATTTCACCTCTAACGGTGGAAAATTAGGGGATTTAATATAAGTCAGTTGAAAAAATGTAATGTAGGACCATTTTCAGTTAATAAGTAACGTATCTTCGTCTTTCTGGTTTCATCCAAGTCCGTACTTAACGAATTCCAACGCACAGAAGCGACTGACGTAATTTTACGTTTGAATTTACCAAATGTGTACTACGGAAGTAATACAGCTTTGCTTCGTTTGCTTCGTACACGCTTCTAATGAGCACAGAAGCAATTTACTGCGGATATTCCGAGCTCGACGTGTTGTGATATGTTCGAGGAAATTTAATCTTTATCATTTCACTGCGCGGCTCTACCGCGTCTACGGTTGTTTTAATCATATTTACATAGACAATAAAGCGACATAGAGGGGAGACCGCATACGTATTGTCTCTGTGAAAAGTACAAGACCATCCGGTCATGCACCGTATCGGTAATAGTGGTCACGCGTGTATGTGTTCAGTAGAGCCTTTTATTTAGGTTTTGTTGATTTTATTGATTGTTCCGTTAAGTCCTAACTCCGAGCTAACAGATGCCTCCAGCCAGATAGATGGACCGACGACATTAAACCAGTCCGTTGGACGATGACGACGGCAGAGGCTGTGGGAATATGTCCAGCAGTGGACGTCGATGGACTGGCGATGAATGTTTACCCCAGAACTCGTCTACCCCAGCAGTTGTAGACAAAGACTAGTCTGACAATTCAAAGTACGGTCGTCAGTAGAAAAAACAAGTAAAACTGGTCTCTCATGGTATTGAAACTCCCTGATAGGCCAGGCCAGCTCAAGGTCTGTTACCACTGACGTGCGGTCGACTGTACTAACTTTCAGAGCTATATCTGGAGCAATATTTATGAATCGCTCACCTCGCTTCGAGCGCTGGGATCTACTAACTTTTGTAATGTTTTGTATCGGATGTCGAAGGAAAATTAGTAAAATTGACCGCTGGAAGTGAGGCGAGCGGTTCCAAAATAGGGCTCCAGTTAAGCTCTGAAAGTTAGCACAGTCACTGTTAGGTGCCTCACGCAGGTCGTCGCTCCAATCCGCTCCATCTAGCCTAAAATAAGAGCATAAAAATAGAGCTCTTGAGGTTTTGGTTCTAAATTGTAAATTAGTCTTCAAATACCTACTCTCACCCCACTAACAATGTAAGTCTGTGTAAATCAAAGATCCGAACTCAGACAAAAATGTAATTCCAGGATATACCGGACGTCCCTGTCTGGAGACAAGCCAATTTATTCCATAACGAAGTGCGGCTTACCGCCCCCCTCCCACTCCCTCCACTCTCACCTTCCTCATACATATATACATGGTGTGGACATAAGTCGGGATTGGTAGTGACGTGTATGACTTTAAGGGACACCTTGTTGTGGAAATAGGAAAACTGATAATGAATCTGACAGGAGCCCGGATTCAATTCGCTGACGGTGAAAGACTGTCCGTTCT
This sequence comes from Metalampra italica, assembly GCA_949699065.1. Taxonomy (NCBI): domain Eukaryota; kingdom Metazoa; phylum Arthropoda; class Insecta; order Lepidoptera; family Oecophoridae; genus Metalampra; species Metalampra italica. The sequence goes on from OX452993.1 coordinate 184,483, forward strand.
AATAAAAGTGACTGCTACATTTTAGCGGCGCGAGGTCCGACGGGTCCGAAGGTTCGTTTATAACTTACAATATTTTATATCATTTTAGCTTCTTTAATTTAGGCTTTATTAATTTTTATAATGAGGATTATTTGTTGTTTATTTTTATACACTGAAATTGACATAGGTACTGCTTTGACATTTATATTAATTGTTATTACATTTTAAGTCTATTATTCTAGAATTAAGCCATTGTTTTATGCATTGTCGCCTTGGGACTCTACCTGTACACATGTATTTTGTAAATTTGAAATAAATGAATTGAATTGAATTTTGAGTCGTATTTATTTTACAAAACGATTATACGAACCTATAATGGACCCAGTCGGACCGCGCGACCCTAAAGCGTGAAACGTGACAGGGCGGCGGCGTTGCGAAAGCGTTGCGGTTTTTTTCTGTAATGTTCGAAATAGTATGAAGCCCTTTACATCAAAGCGTTGCGGCGGCGGTGCGGCGCGGCGGCGGTGCGACGGCGAAAGCGACAAAACCGCGCGCACAGATTTGACGTTTTGATTTGACAGATCAGCGCAGACAGGCGTTGCGGAGCGGCGGCGGCGCGTTGTATTCCTTTGTAGTGTATGAGAACCCCTACACAGAGGGGCGCGGGCGCGGCGCGGTGCGGAGCGGTCTTCATACAAACCGCCGCCGCTAGCGGTATATGTTGTCTGAAGGGCTCCGCTTTTTATTCGCTTTCCGCAGATTCGCCGCCGCAACGCTTTCGCAACGCCGCCGCGCTGTGTGTGTTACGCTTAAAATGTAGCAGTCATTTTTATTAGAACGGACAGTCTTTCACCGCCAGCGAATTGAATAACCAAATAACAATCTGACATTAAATTTATTTTTTGTTGTATTTTCAGATTTTGATATTTAGTGTAGGTAATTGTGTGTCAGTGTTGCATGTTTGTATGTGTGTTTTTTCTTCTTGTAGTTGTTTGTATTATTGTCTTTGCTACACACACCTGTGGGTAAAATGTGCAATTGGTAACCAAATATTGTTTCATTTAGTAACATAATGTACATGCAATTTATGGCAATAAATGGTAAATGATTAATTTATTGTACTGTAACGCTTTTGCCGGTAATTTTCATGTCTATATTAGTATTTTTATATACGTAGGTACGTAAGGTATACACTGGGGTAAGAGGAACTAAGAGACTATTATAAAACAATCTAAAGTGTTTAATTCTATAGTCCCCGGTGTCGCTCTTACCCCACCTGACCTTAGTGCACGGGGACTTTTGCAACTAGGGGGTAAATGCAACTACCTACAGAGTTTGTTTCTAAATAATTATTAGTTACGTCGTATTACCTATGTCATAAATTAACATAATAATACATCAAGAAGACTTTATGATAAATACTGAGGTGAAGTTAAACAATAATATAATTTTCTCCATACATTGACAGATAAACTTTGTAGTTACATTTACCCCTAGTTTTAAATACTCCGGTGCACATATTTTAGACACAAAGAAAGACAGTCGTCTAACCCTTTGGACTCAGGGAAAAAATTACCCACGATACACACAACCACGGGGGCTTGTTTGTTTGTTTTCAAGTAGCTTTATTTGTACTAAATAATTATAATAAAATTTACAAATAAGGTAGTTTTATTGTAAATAATGTAAGATAGTTACAGTTTACAGGCCAGAGCGCCATTTAAAACTTTGGGAACAGGCTAAATATTTAGAATTAAAATAGTGAGTACATATAAATTGCATGTTTTACCACGGGGGCTAAACCGAAGAAAAATACATATCGACGGGGAAGTGCTAACAACTCCTAACTTACGAAAACCAATTTTTGCGAATTTCAACTTAATTCATATACCAGTAGACGCGTTTATCGAACTGCATTCTTAAGTCGTTTTATTAAAAAAAATGTAAGTTAGGAGTTGTTAGCACTTCCCCGTCGATATATGAATCGTACTAATTCCCCAGAGAAGGTCACTCCGACTGTTGTCAGCGGTCAGCTCGGCGCAGTATCACCCACCATCCAACACATTCGGCTCTCGTCAGCTCATCGTCCGTCCCTGTCGGGCGCACGCCGGCCGCCGCCCGCCGCCGGCCCGCGGGCTCTCCCTCTAGCTAATTAACAGCGCATCGGTTCTGTGTAATTGCTCGACCGGACAGCGCTTGTGTTACGGTTGAATAGTCAATCGCTACACACGAACGGGCTGGGCGACTGACGCGGTCAGCCGACACGTCAGGTGTTACCACCGTCTTGAACAATTTCGCTTAAAAAAGACCATTATCCGAAGAGTTACGGTTTATAAAATTCAATTTTTTTTGCACTGATTTGCAATATAACTAGGCATAACTAATTTAAAACAATGCTTAGAGTATTTGATGCATTATTTGAGCGCTGACGAGGTATTTATCTGTATGTAATAAATATGATCGGAAGTTAGTTACTTTCGCGCCTCATTTGCTTTTGTAGGTCGAGCCCTACGCTTGTTGAAATTATTATTCTTGTTTGACATTTCGAAAATAAACTATCAACCAGACTTGAGCACTAATTTGTAAAGGATTTAACGGATTTGATTATGAAAACAATGTGGAAATATAGTCATTATCTTTGAATTATAGATAAAATAAAATATCCACCTAAGCAGATGCGCGGCTGAGGGCCCCAATAGCAATAAAGATTACATTTTTGTTACATGGAAAGTGGGTAACGTACACTATCTGGTGGGACCGTGTGTCTCGGTTAATTCGCATGTCCGTTCCAGGCCCGTCTCGCCGGACGGAGACGAGGCGCGTTAACGTGTAATCTTTTCCGGATATTTCCGGGCGGTCCGCCCCGGCCCGGGCCGCGCCCGTCCTGTCCGGGATTACCCGCCAGATAATGATGTATTAAGTAGACGAATGGCGGTTTTTTTGCAGTCGCAAGGAAAAGAAGGGATTTAATGGAGCTCCTTGATTGGAGACTGTACATTATAGTAATTACGTCATGCATACCGGGGAGGATTAGCAAGCTCCAGTGGCAGTGGCGGAGCATATCTGCCTCAAAATTGACGGCCGTGGGGCAAACGTGTTCTGGAATGAAAGTGGATCGACTTGCGGACAGATGGACCGACGACCTAAAGAAGGTGGCCCGATGATGGATGGACCGACCACCTAAAGAAGGTGGCCCGATGATGGATGGACCGACGACCTAAAGAAGGTGACCCGATGATGGATGGACCGACGACCTAAAGAAGGTGGCCCGATGATGGATGGACCGACCACCTAAAGAAGGTGGCCCGATGATGGATCGATCGATTTCTAATACGTGTTAATTTATTTTTCAGTAAGTAGGTACAGTCAGCGTCAAAGGTAGCTGGTCACTTTACTACCTTGTCACTCTAACGTCAAGAGCGATTAGCGACCAGTTACTGCCGCTTACTGTATCTACTTTAAAAGATATTATATTTGAAATCGAATATTTTTTTTGTAAAACAAAATACCCATTAATTAGCAAACATTTGACAAATATTTTCCCAGCACACGATTGTGCTCATCTAAAGTATTGTGCCGCCAAAGCGCGCCGACTGAGATAAACTTTGCTCTGTTGTTATTTTTCTTCTTCATCAAGTAACGGGGCTTCACGTAAAAAACCTCGTTACGGAGTTTCATGAATTTTTCATATTATACCCGAAAGTATTGTGAACGCGCAATCTCCAGCCGACCTCGAGGACTCGGGTGCAAACTTTTTGCAAATATCCTGAATAATTCATAAACTTTAGTCACCCTAGCGAGCACTAGCTACTCGCACATACCTACTTACACATTCTTCGAGCATATATTATTACCCATAGACCGCACCGGTGCTCGACAAAACAGCGCATAATTAACTCTAAGCATTGTTTTGTAATCAGTTGTGCTATGCGCGTCGCGCGCTGCGGTCGCGTGTTTTGTTTTATTGCAATATGACGTTAAATATGGACATATTTAGATAGGTGTTTGAAATAAATCGTAACGCCTTGGATTACGATCCTATATTAAGTTCTGTTGTGTAGTAAGTTCAATGCACTTTTTTACTTGAATTTGTTTAATTGAAAGTCTATTATTAATAGGTATCTAGGTATGTACAATATACGATACAATACTCAATATAAAAAGAAAAATTTGAAAAGTTTACTTATAAGACCAATAAAAATTAAGTTGAATACCTAGCTATATGTTATAAACAAGATAAACTAAAAATATTTTACGGTTACAGCATGTGTAGGTAGTCCTTATTTTTTGTAGTATATGATCGAGGGCTTACATAGACAATATTTGGCGCGGTGACAATTTGTATCAAATATTCAGTAAGAATTGGAACATCGATTTCTCGCGGCACCATTTTGTTGTAGCTATCTCTCTCTCTTTCTGGTGTTAATAATATCTATAGTAAGTAGATATAGTTTACGATATTACCTAAATATGTAAGAGAGTTGATAAAGGTGTGAGGAGGACACGAAGTCTGAATGTACCAAATTTATGTTATCTGACTAAAATTCTCAAAATTCTGTGATATTTCTTGTAGATTGTACCCGTATGTGTGTAATTTTTAGAATTTTGGATTTCTTTGTATAATTTCAAAAGCACAGCAGGGATTCGTTTTTAAATATTCGCAACAATATCTACACAACACGCTATCACTAAGAATCCTTTAAAATGAACTAATCGCAGATTAGATTATGCAGGACCCAGCAATACCATATCATCGGCATGGATAATTGTAAGTAAAGTACCATTCTTAAACCACTTGCTTGTACACTACTTGACACCGATATAAAGACAACAAAAAACATGGTCAGACTTCAGACAGGTAATGTGGTCAGGTAACGAAGCATAATGAGGTCATGGGGAGGGAGCCGTCAGCGCGGACCGACGGTAACGAGCGGGAAGTAATGCGGCGCGATGTGTTGCCAATAACCGGTAATAAGCAGTGTGGCCAGCCGGACACGCTGTCGCCTCTCCGACTAATAAGTGAGCTTGTTTAATGCGCAGCGGCACGGAGTGTGAAAAACCATTACCCATAAAATTCGTGATGTAGGAAACCTTAGCAAACGTGACCAGAAAAATCTGTGACACAAAATCTTGAAGTGTCTTGTTTTCTCACATCGTAGGCATTTTCTAATGTACCTATTGGGTATTCTATAAAGTTAGTCAACAAACTCTTGCAATGGTTTTTGTTAATTTTATACGGTAGAAAGTGTTTAAGGCAATCCTAAAATATCAATTAAAATGCATCAATGTGGCTATGGAAAATATGAAACAAGAATACAAAATGTTCAATTAGGTACACTTTAAGAGTGTATAATCTTATCTATAAGCAGAGAATCTGAACAACTGTTGAGAGGTGAAATCGATACTTTAACTTCATCGTTGTCAGAAGGTTCTTTAGAAGTTCGTTCGCGGAGCACATCTCGAGTCGCACTATCATCCTTTAATTATAAATTATATTAATGGCACCTCACGGCACAGACACTAATTACCTATTGAGTTGTCAAAGTCCCACGTCGTCAAAGCAAAGTATACTCTATACTCGAAGATCGCTGCATAACATATAAATTGATATCAGTATTATCAACAATATTATTCAATCAGATCAGTCTGATGACGTTCATTGTTCGACGGAGGCCGTTGCTCAAGGCAAGCAAATTCAATCGGGATTTCGGCGATCCTGTCTTAACAATCATCATCAATCAGCCTTTTATCGTCCACTGCTGAACACAGGCCTTCCCCAACGAACGTCACCACACCCTGTCCCTAGCAGTGCCAATGTTATTTAATGTCTGTGTGTTATATCTGAACTATTCACTGTTGATATTGATTCAATTTCACCTGAGAAAACTTTACAACAACTGCGAACAACTGGGAACTAACCCTTCCGGACTGTTGAGTCGGTTTATTGTTTAGTTGTTGGGCTCAGGCATCGGCTCGAGGACGTGTTCAATTTGTAATAATTCGAATCAGTTCTCGATTCGAGGGCCGTTTGGTTCTAACTTCGTTGTAGTGCGAGCGGCGGCCGTGTGTTTACATACGTCATCTGACACCGTTGGCATCAGGCATTTAATTACGTCTTTATTGTAACAAATAGGATCGCAAAGCGCAAACTGTTTATTTTCAATCGCAACGGGAGTCGGTTCGCTAGATCTGGGAAGTTTCAATGACGAATTGTGCATATTTAGGTACACTATATTGGCAGTAAATCAAACTGAGTAGGCAGTAAATTATTTCGAAAAATTGGTGATTCATTTCCAAAAGGTTTAAGAGATAATTAATATTTAGTTAGAACTAAAGTCAGAAATCTAATCGCAGAAAAAGATTTCGATATAGCTCAAAAAATGTGGGCTGGTCACATCTGTCGGAGAACCAATAAGCGAAGAGCTGCATGAGGCGGCCGGCTTCAGTAGCGCCTTGGTGGAGGCCTGTTGCCCAGCAAGTGCACTTGTTCAGGCCGATATAGATAAATAAATATTTTGTAATATTTAAACACTACATTGTGCAAATGAATATAGTTGACAGCGGTGTGCGATAAATAACGTGTGGAAACATGCGTTCAGCGCTCGTACTACTACGGCCGGGCGCCGCGAAAACATAATCGAACTCTGTCATTGAATTCAAAACAATTATAACAATGGAGTTAAAAGGGCAGGAGTTTCAGATTTGATGAGATAAAATTGTTATGCATAATATGATTATTGAATAAGTTAGGTATCTACGTAAATTACTAATGTATAATGACACTTCTTACTAACATACGTAGGTGTCTCATTTTTGAAGGTAACATTGACTGCTCTCAAACGGTGTAGGAAAACATCGCGAGGAAACCTGCAAACGCCGAAGAAGAAGTTCTTAGGCGCATGTGAAGTCCACCAACCCGCCCTGGGCTGACGTGGTGGACGCCCTCGTCGAGAGGGGAAGGAATTAATAGCCTGTTGATTTTTAAGACCTGTTTCCTCATTACAAACGATTTTCATTGTCATTAAAAATGAATAAACTTCACATACATCGTGTCATCTCAATGTTCGCAAGAAGACAAGTTAAAATATCGCGACAACTTGTTGACACCCGCCAGCGCCGGGCCCGGGGGCGCCGGGGGCCGGGCCCGGGGGCGCCCATTCATCTAATCCCAACAATTCCATTTTCACGGTGACATCCTGAGAACAGGCTTACACGGGCTTATGAGTGGGGGGAGGGGAGGGGGGGGGGGATGATGCTGACAATACGGCGTCAGCCGCTTTGTAGGCCCGTCTTGGGGCAGGAACTCGGCATTGTATTAACTGGGAAAATAATTACACGGGGGAAAAACGAACGCCACGATGACATCAAATTTTGGTTTTATTCAGTTTTTAAAAACATGACATTCTGCTGTCATAGATTTTTAAAAAATCGCTTTATCTTTTAACTGTTCTAATGTAATAAAGCTAGAGATTGTTATTTTGTTTGTTTGTTTTCTTGACGAGGGTTAGGTTAGGTTTGTAGGCTCAGGAGGGCCTTTTTCATAATTTTTCATTTGTAGGTTATGTGGGCACTCAAATCTAGTCGGAAATCGGCGATTCGTCGCGGATGTGGTGCGTCGACGGCTCGATCCACTGACAGAATGTTATCTGTCATGGCCGCCCGTCGCGCTACCAGCGACACAACGCTCCACCAGGTGACACTGACAGCTGATGTCAGCTGTCACTTTATTTCCGTTTCTTGACAATAGATGGCGCCGCGCCCCACGAGGAGTAATCACGCTGCTAAATGCGCTGTGCGGTGCGCCGTCAGGTTATTTAACATCACGCAAACCAAAAAACCTTAAGATAATAAACTTAAGGTTTTCTACGTGCTCTAATGAATTTTCGCATTTGTCACTTTAATACCCGGCTGAAGCAAGCAGTTTTTTTCAAATCCATGAATGCAGGAGTTTTAATTTTAAAATATAAAAAGACTCCTTTGATTTGCAGTCATCAGTAGGTATTAAACTCTCCTCAAAACCCTCCAAGTAGCGTTGTTTTTTACCCTGCCACAAAATGACGTCACAATCTCCTCTTCCATCCCATAATCATGACGTCAACAAACGTCCGAGTCAGCGAGCTCGGACCAACTCAGCTTTAGTTGTTAACTAATAATTGATCGTTAAAGCAGTCCCGCGCGCCGTCCGCCGCCTCAGCACGCCAGGGGACTGTCACTTTGACACAATACTCACGTTAGGGTTGAACCCAGGAAGGTTCGAGTCTCTTTGGTGGCGCGCGCGCTCCCTATGGAGACTGCATCTTGCATATTTAGTATGGGAACCAATGGTGCCACTTACAGGGGGGGTGCGGACAAAGGAAGCGGAGTAGCGGGAGGAGGTTGCTGATACAAATTTATATGGAGCTTGAAAATGAGCATGTGTGAGTGAGTCATAGTATTGTCATACATTTGACACGATTTTGACACACATAGGATGTTTGTTTTACGCCTCTTTAAGGGGCCGCGAGCACGCACCAAAGAGATCTTAACTCTATGGTTGAACCCCACTGCAGAGCTTTAAGCGTAACACAGACAGCGCGGCGGCGTTGCGAAAGCGTTGCGGCGGCGAATCTGTGGAAAGCGAATAAAAAGCGGAGCCCTTCAGACAGGAATACCGCTGGCGGCGGCGGCGCGGCGGCGGTTTGTATGAAGACCGCTCCGCACCGCGCCGCGCCCGCGCCGCTCTGTGTAGGGGTTCTCATACACTACAAAGGAACACAACGCGCCGCCGCCCGCGCCGCTCCGCAACGCCTGTCTGCGCTAATCTGTCAAATCAAAACGTCAAATCTGTGCGCGCGGTTTTGTCGGTTTCGCCGTCGCACCGCCGCCGCGCCGCACCGCCGCTTTGATGTAAAAGGTTTCATACTATTTCGAACATTACAAAAAATTACCGCGACGCTTTCGCACCGCCGCCGCCCTGTCTGTGTTCCGCTTTAGAGCCAGCAGGGCTGCGGGGGAGGGACGGGGTCGGGGGTGAAGGAAGAAGGTAGGGGTTGGGGAACACTTGCCAGAATTGAGTTTAACAGGTTTCAATGCCTAGCAACCAAACTTGGCTATTGATCGACTGAAAATTAATACATTTTCCAATAAATATAAACGCCTCTTTAAGTAAACGGGGCGGGCGTAGCGTTCTTTGGAAACGTCACACCGGAACACGCAGATCGTCGCCCCATCTAGCCGGGGGGCGTCCCACACAACGCCTGCCCACGCGTGGTCTCCACTAGAGAACTGATCAATAGATGTGACTAGCCCACTGCCACTTCAACATTCTAACTTCAGTAAGTACATACGTCAGTGAAAACACTTTGAACTTGAGCTGGCCTAAGTTTCACTACTATGAGCGACCAGTCTATACTGGTTTCGCTTCCTCTGACGTGCGGTCGACCGTACACATCTCTAAAACCAATTATCAGTGAGCCCGCCGCCGACCGCGGCCGCAGCTAATTATTCGTGGCCTTTGTCTGGCGTTACCTTCACACAGTGTCGTTACTCCGGCCCTGCACTACAATACAACATACAAGCCCTTTCAAAATTAACTGAGGTCACCCAGGGCTATTGTAGCTAGGGGGCAAATGTAGTTGACTGAAAATAGCTCGTTACCGTTACGTTTTTAAAATGAGTGACGTCTGTGCCTTTAAAGAGAAACACTCTCTCTCTCCCCCTTTCATTCAATTCAATTTAATTTCAGTTTCATATTTAACTAAGTCACCCAGGACTATTATAGCTGCTAGGGGGCAAATGTAGTTGACTGAAAATAACTCGTTACCGTTATGTTTCTAGAATGAATGACGTCAGGGGCTTTCCTTCTCTCCCTCTCCATTTCATAATTAACTAAGTCACCCAGGACCACCAGGGCTATTGTAGCTGCTAGGGGGCAAATGTAGTTGACTGAAAATAACTCGTTATCGTTACGTTTTTAGAATCAGTGACGTCACTTTTCAGTCAACTACATTTTGCCCCCTAGCTATAAATAGAAATAGAGTAACTCTCTAAACTCATTCTAAAATCGTTACAGTAATGAGTTATTTTCAGTCAACTACATTTGCCCCCTAGCTACAGCAGATCCAGGTGACTTTACACCAACTTTAAGAGTAAAACATACAGGCTGTGACAATAAAGATATGGCGAAAAAAATATGTGTAGGTAGACGACTCCCACTCCGGTAAATTATTAAATTGATATTCCCGCACTAGACTGTGGCGACCAATATTATTTCATCGTTGATTAGTTTGAATATTTTAATAAAATTTACAATCTTAATTTTCAAATGTACAGTAGTGCGGTAGCAGTTTCGCAATTGAATAGATTGAGAGACCAGGTTTCACTTACGACCTTCTTATTTATATCAAGTTGTTGCCCACACACCCTCCTGGATATTACGTATTTAAGATGGATTAACGACATATTGCTATGACAAATAGTTTAATAGTACATTGTTAACCAAGGGGTGAAAGTAACTTATTTAGTCCCGAGACGGGGTTTGGCGCCCGACGCGCAGCCTTGAACCCGAGGGAAACACTGTGCTTTTCATTAAGAATACACTGAAAGTAAAAACAAAAACATAAAATGAGTGTTAATACAAATCTCTGCTATACGGAAGTATAAACAAAACTCTACAACTCGAAAAAACAAATGAAGATCGGATTGCCGCTTTCCCGTCTATTTTGTTTTTTTTCTGTGGCCGGCCAGCTATTCGGCCATTATTTTTAATTTCCATCATTGAAAAAATGATAAATATTTTGCCCAAATCTATGTTATTTTAAAGAAATAGTTGACAGTAATAATTATAATAAAGTCATTTAAAAAAATATATTCTTTAATTATTACATAACTTTATGTTATTTCAATTTTACATCGCGCTGTAATTGAGTGGCTGTATAGAAGGTTGGAACATGGTCCAATAGTAATGTCAAAATAGTACTAGTTTTTTTAAAATAATTTGACAGCTGTCAGTTGAAAGCGATTCTCCCTAGGGCTGAGATGTATTACTTTCAACCAGCTCCTCAGGTAACTTCAGACCTACTTTCAGAGTATGAGTAATGAAAAACACATTATTGACCTGGGTCGTCTGTTATGTGTAATTTCGTGCGAGAAAAATGACTCTTCGCGTGCTACTGCATTTATGAACCTTGACTGTACCAATTAACATTCAGTTAAAAATTCCCATTGCTCTATGGCGCTTCTCCCGGCGACCGCTTTCAATAAATAAAGGTTTGCGATTAATTTGGGGGCTCGTTAACAAGCCAATCAATTGACATGCCAACTCTCTCCGGACCGGAGCGGAGCGCGTGGCGACCGGAGGTTAACCGGACCGGACCGGACCGGACCGGAAGAGCCGGAAGTAAGGTATCCACTTAGACTCAGATGGCGATGCTTCCCTTTAACCCTTCGGCTCGCAGGATTCAGAGCGAATACCTTCGAAAATTCCAAGTATTTCACGTCAGTCAGACGAAGGGAACAGTGTCACTCAAAAATACTATCATTTTTGAAACGTAACCGCGATTTCATTGGTCAATACCTCGGAACAATTACAAGCAATTGTTCTGAGGTCAAGACAAAGTATGACAGTGACCGCGAACTGAATAATATGACATATTAGTAGCAGGCGTGAGTGTGGCCTCGGGGATAAGACGCGACCTATCATATCGAAAGGTCCGAGGTTCGATCCCCGGTTGGCCATGTACCAATGGGTTTTTTCTCGAAACTTAAGTACATGTACTGACTGCTCTCAAACGGAGAAGGAAAACATCGTGAGGAAACCTGCATACGCCGAAGAAGAAATTCTTAGGCGCATGTGAAGTCCACCAACCCGCACTGGGCTAGCGTGGTGGACTATAGCCCGCACGCCCTCGATGAGAGGGTAGACCTGAGCCCCAGCAGTGGGGAGATTAATAGGCTGTTGATGATTAGTAGCAGGATGACAGTCAAAGAGTAAATAGTCTGTAGTTCCGGCCTCCCTAGTTTTAGGGTCGTTTTCCTGTCATGCGTGTGTGCGCCCGCGTCCCTGATTCCACTGACGTGAGCCAGTTTCGTATACTTAGCACAAAATTGCATTTTTGTTTAAAGTACCTACTGCAGCATCTCTGTATTTACCCAAGGAATATAGTTAGTTTTTACAAGGCGTGGGCTCCACGCACTTTTAGGACAGTATATACACATGGTAATTCTGCGAGAAGAATCCGCTTCCAGAGCCCGACTCCTATATCTAATATAACTTATATTATCACTTATTTACTTATAAATAAACTGTATGAAACGCTGTCACAAGTGTTGTGACCGCCCGGACCGTGAGCGCCGCATTGTGTGGTGGACAATGCGGAGTCCACTGACAAAGGCCGCCGCACTAAACGCGAGAAAAACTATCTAAATGCATTTCTGCCGAACCTCTCACCGGCGGCCATTTTCTGGTATACTCCCGTTTCCTGCTTTTGTCCCACCCCATGGATAATAAACTTGCTTCATCCCCAAGTCATAGTCTAAGGAAAAACCATTTATTCCTGATTTAAATACAACGGTTATTTTTGTTTTTATGAACATTGAGGTCTGGTGTTTTTATATTTGATTGATTTATTTGTTATATTAATTAATTCAAAAAAATGCGTTTATTTTATTATTAAGTACTCTAATAATAAAGAAAATCAAAACAGTGCGTATTTTACAGTAGGTTGCTGCATAATAGATAGATAGATAGATAAAACATTTATTTCTTACTGCAACACATACATGAGAAACAAGATAAACATACAAAAAAGTCCAAAAACAATTGTTTTGAATTTTGTTAGGCATGTGTCGCAGCAACAAAATGGCGCTGACTCAGCATAATGCTGCAGCACGCTGCGCGTACTGCGGCGCTGGTATTCTGTCAGCACCACAAGTGACCTCACAGATATATGGCATAAAGAGTAGATTATTAGGTTTAGGTTACGGTTAGGTTACCCGTGTGTATCTATTGAAATTTAAATCCGAAGTGGTTCCGAATGTTCGATGTACAGATCTTCAGTAGCCACAGCGGTACTGTGTACGATACTTCCCCACGCACATTTTCCTTTATTACGAATATTGTTATTTTTGTCTTTAATTTACGTAAACTACATGCATGACCGTAGACAAATTGATAAGAAAATGCACATAATTAGTTTTTAAAGCACTCGTGGTTACTATTGTACTAAAACCCCTGTTTCATTTCTCTTTATCCCTCAGAGTGTTAAAACGGGTTTTGCGACCCAAAAACCAAGTTCAAATACTAGACTTATGTGAAGTCTAGATAGAGTTCGTTTTTCAAAAACCAAAATCTGACAGCCACATTCTAATGATTATTATGGAACGTTGCATAAACAACTATTATTCAAATCAGCAGTGCTGGGGGGGTTAGTGCAAACAGGAGTAGACCGCCTCTCGAACACAAACGTTTAGCGCCGACCGAGAAATAGCTTTTGCTTTGCGGGATGTTTCCGACCGAGTACCCCCCTCCCCCCATGTGTGGTGAGGGGAGAAGGAGGGGGGGGGGGGGGGGGGGGGGGCTGACAAAAGCAGCCAATTTCAGGAGCCAGCGGTAACAGTCCCGTCGCTGCACACACTTCAATGCACTCACAATACTTTGTTACCGCAGCAGCTGACATGAAATAATATTTTGTAAAATTACAAATGGTTTTATCAAACAATCCAAACACCGTTGCAAAAGTGGCGATGCATAGTGTTGGGGAGATTAGATAGACTATCGATACTTTATTAGATTTTATTAAAGCTAAATAAATACGTGATTGTACTGATTGCGCATTAGAGTGCGTAATTTTATTGTGTGCAATCAGTATTTTCTGTTGTGCAAATCAGGTTTTTTGTTGTGGGTTAGGTTAGGTGCAGGTTGACTGTTTACTCGCAGTCAGTATAGTAAGTCAGGTGACTTTCAGAATACGCATCCATTGAGTAAAATATGCTATATTAAATATTTAAGGTACTTTCCCTTCATGTAGAGTTACTTACGGTCTCCGTAAATCTTTTTGGCGGTTGAGTGAATATAGCCAAAGATTGTTAACACATCGTTGACAGTGTCTACAGTATTGCCTTATTGTGATGCGCAGATATGTCCAAAAACTTGAAAATTTTGATTCGGTTGATCAAATCAATGAACTATTTCTTGAAATTGAATGAGCGTATCTAGTGAACGCACATCTCCCCTTTGACATATGAAATTAGTCACTGCGCAGCAATCGGCCAACCACACATAACCGCCGAAGAGACTACATGTAACGTTGTACTTTTAGAAATTACGCAGTTGCAATACTCTCCGCCTGAAATCGACTTGTTCGCCGCCGGGAGGGGCTTTTCACGTGGAATTGGAAAATGCACTCGGACTGAGAGCGCTTTACAGGCTTAGGCGGCGCCATTAGGCGGGCTGTACACTACACTACACTACACTACACACCTGCGTGTGCGACCTAACTAACAAACATCGGAGCCCAATATGGGGTCACCACGCAAAAATGAAAATATGTATTTTATATCATGAAACGTGGACAACACTGACGGTGGGCCTGATCCACAAGTTAGTCGCTCGAGGGCTATGCTCGGAGTTTCTTTGAAGGATACGATCCGTAATGAAGAGATCCAATGAAGAACTAATGTCACCGACATAGACGAAAGGATTATCAAGCTGAAATGGCAGTGGGCAGGTCACATCTGTCGCAGAACCGACGTCCTTTCCAGCGTGGGCCGCCAGGTGGACCGACGACCGAGAGGGGCCGGATGCTGGATGCTGGATGGAACGGCTGGATGCGGCGGGCGGAGGACCGGGCGTGGTGGGATTCATAAGCGTTAAAAGCCTGGATGGCGATGATCTGGTTATATTTTTCGGTATCTACTTACATAAATCCCTCAAAGGTTGCGCAGTTGATTTTGGGATACCATATTTAATGTCAATTTAAATCAGTCAATTCAATTCAATACTCTTTATTGCACATAATAATAGAAAAACAGAACAAAATAATACGGTAGACTAAGAAGGTACATCTAGGCGGTCTTATCGCTAAAAGCGATTTCTTCCAGACAACCTTCAGTCTAACATTCAACGAAGTTTAAAACAAGTGCAATTAATTTTTAACACTGGTATATCTTGTAACCGCACCGGTCGGTACTACATTGTAATGGCGCCGAACAATCGGCAATACGAGACTTGCAAACAACATAATTGGCCGATAAAGGCGCCATTGCGAGGCGCTTACACCAAATTAACCCTTGCTACTAATCGCCCCACGCCCCCAGCACAGGGCCGCACTCAGAGCTTAGGCACGGGACTACACTATTTAGTTCGACGTTAAGTACGCCAGAAAAATAAGTGATACAGTAGAAAGATTGAGAATATTATTTAGATGTCAATTGTTTATTGCTTCCGCATTTTAAACTACACTACTCGAGTGTCGCTATTCTCTGCGAACGAAAGAGAAGCATTTAAATGTATCTAATCCCCCTAGATCAGCGGGTAATCAAATCTGTTTGCCGAAATCATGATTCCTTGCAGGGTGTAAATCTGCATGCTTGCCATATTTTCAGAGACAATCGTAAGGAACGTTACAAATTAATCTAGATAATTTAGAAACTCCCATATTTAAAGTCTACAACAATTTTAGTGCAGATAAACTCCAATATATAATATTGGAGTGCAGATAAGAATAAAATTTTATCTATTGGGCAATGGGGAATAGACCAAAGGGGTATTCCTTGACCTCGGCAATCGCGAGAAACTTGAGAAAGTATATAATTTTTTTTAATGAGAAAAAAAAAACAAATTGAAATGAGTAAATTTTTCGGATATATGTTTTTAAATTTATTTGTGTTCAGTATTAGCAGTATATTTACTTTCGTGAATATGGCAACGATGCAAATCTACCAACCTATACACAAGTTGCGTATCCTGTCCTACTATGAGCCCGTATTTAAATGCGGCCCCCTGACTGCGGCCCTGTCTCCGTTCCGGCGGAGCGCTTTCCTCCGGCCTATATGTTTCTGATAATGGCTATGGACTCCATTGCTTCCTTTTAAATACCTTTAATTTTGTTTTTGTTTTGGCTAAACGCCTTCCCGGGTCACTGCCTAATTTAAACAAGCCATTATGAACCTGTAAATGAACTTTTCGTTATAACTGAAATTTATTAAAATGAGATAACGTTTTGAGTACGACACATTTTAGGCTATCGCGCATATTATAAACGAGATTGTTTTTTCCTTTGACCCATGTGTCGACCAGGTAACACAAAACGTATAAATAATTATTTATTTGCTAATGAGTCAGTCATAAAAGGTCGCTCAATATAAATCGATGCGTTTTATCCGGAATAAGGTCAAACTCGAAACGAGAATGTAAAGTTCTATTCAAATTTCATGAACAAAGTCAAAGACAATCGCTCGGCAGCGGTGCGGTGTCGCGACACTTGGCAGCTAAAGTTTAAAATATTTATTGTAACTTGCAACACTGGCGATGGATGCGAGTTGTATCTGTGTTCGAGTCGTAAAGAGAGAATCACTAGAGAGCGCACTAAAATAACAATATTAATCAGAGAGGGACACACTTAATACAAAAGTGGTAAGAGTAAGCAAGACAGGTATAAAATATTCTATGTCTATCTACGTATGTGAATGTGAACCACAACCCGACTAAAATAGATAGTGTTTGTTCAGTTTGACCCCGCCATATAAGAAGCGTCTTCTCAAATTATTGGGGTAATAGACTATTGCTATTTCATGCTATACGCTGACTACTGATCTATGGTTACTTAATCTATGGTTCGAGTGGTTCGAGTCGCGTCAGTTGTAACAGTGTTGCTAGAGGTAATTTTGTTTTAAGGTAAGCTAGGGGTGGGAGTTACAGGGTGGAAATAACACAAATCTACCTTGAGGGTAAGTGTCTTAAAGAGTAAGCGTGTAGCGAAAATAAAATTTTAGAAAAACGGTGTTCGTAGTTATTTAAAAATCGCTTGCCTTAGCCGGGAATCAAACCGATACCAAGTAAAGTAAAGTTTTGGGTAGGTTTTTGGGAATCAACAGGTTATATAGAATCGGACCTCCAAAACAAAAGTTTTGACTTTGACTAAAAATTACCAAAGATAAATACGACCTAGGACTTGCGAAAGAATTATCAATTCATAATATTTTCTCAGAGCTCGCGGTAAATTCATTATAAATCCAATTAAGTAAGTCATTAAGAAAACCCTTAACCCACATAATTATTACTTCAGCCTTGAATCAAAAAGTAATATCCAGCGGATTATGACCGAGTCATAACACCTAAACTATGTTACAAGTGTAGTCCTCTCCAAAACTAATTACGTCTGCGGGCCGCGGGTTGATTTACAGACCCATTAGTGGGCCCTGGCGCTGCCCTGACGCGGACACTATTGAATGCAAGAGATTAGGGTTAAGTCGCCATAAATTTTATGTACTTCATGATATTGAGTGTTTAACTCGAAGACTACTTCATGAAGACCTTTCACTGACTCTGGACTCGGAAAACTAGGAGGGACGGAGAGAGAATAGTAAGGATTTAGGGGGGGGGGGGGGACAGAGGGAGAGCGGTATGGAGGGGTGAAGGTAAGTGGGGGAAGGAGTAAGGAGGGGGGGGGGTCTGTATTTACTGATTCGTGTAGTTTTAAGAAAAGAGTTACGGCTACGGGAGTAATGTTTTTTTTAATGTTATTTACTATAGTTGTTTGCCGCGGCGTCGCCCGCATTTTCTAAGTATTGCTCGGCTCCTATGAGTCATAGCGTGGTGTTACATAGCCCATAACCTTCCTCAAGAATTGGGCTATCAAATGCAAAAATAATTTTTCAAATCCGACCGGTAGTTCCAGCTACTTTTCAACTATTATATTAAAGTATTTAGATTATAGACATAAGACAGAACCTAAGTACGCAAGTGAAACTCGCCGTAAAGTGTTATTTTACACTTAGTTTCGCTATCAGTTTAAAGTTTTTACCCCTTAAAATAACAAAATTAAAGCTTCTCTTTCAGACTTAATAAATGTTTAGTCAAAATTTTGGGTGTAGATATCTTCTTTATACCATTTTAGTTATTCGTTATCAGTTCAAAGTTTTTTGATACCTCTTGTATCTACGATGCCATCGCCTGGCCAAATTTAACGAGTACCTTCCCTACTCCTGTATATCGCTGTGTTGAGTTGTTTGTTGTAATTATTACAGTGTGTTTGTTTGTTTGTCTGTCGCCTCGCAATTAGAGGTTGCGGTTAATTAGCCGGAGCACACAGGCCGCGTGGCTACCCCACGCTGTATCAAAGCCAAAGGGCGGTGGGTTCCCCCAACATTACACTCGATACCTTATGTTATATTTATTCTTTATTAGCTGTTTCTCGCGGTCTCGTCCGCGTTTTTATAAGTCCTTCTGACTTCTTATTCGCGGCTACTAAGGGTGATGTGAAATAGTATATTGTATTCCTCAAGTATTAGGCTACAAAATGAAAAAACATTTTTTTAAATCCGACAGGTAGTTCCAAAGATTAGCGCGTTCAAATAAAAATACAAAAAAATACTAATAAACTTTACAGCTTTACAGATTTATATAGGCAGCTATACAAACGACCACATCTAAATTACAAGTTATTTGTAGTGTTTTTGTGTTTTTTAATGCGGGCTGTTATTAAGAGCCGCTATATAGGTATATAGCCAGTTCAGTGGCGCGCCTTGGGGGAGGCCTATGTCCAGCAGTGGACTGGTACAGGCTGATGATAATGTAGCATGAGGTGCCACATGGTAGCCTAGTTGGTCATGCGCCTTGAGAATTCCTTCTTCGGCGTATGCCGGTTTCCTCACGATGTTTTCTTTCAACGTTTGAGAGCAGTCAGTACCTACGCGAAAAACCTATCGGTACTTGGCCCGGCCGGGGTCGAACTTGGACCTCTCGATGCGTCTACTACCCCACTACGCCACTCACAGATGTTGAAAATTTGCAAAAAGTTAAATTTCCTCTTTTAATTTAAAACTAATTTTGTATTTTTTACGAAGAAAATTCTTTTTTTTTTTCAAATGAAATATTTTTGTAATGCCTTTACACCTGATTGATTGTCAGCGTATTGAAGACGATTTCCGTCTAAATGTAAACAAGAAATCTTTTCATATTTCCGGAAATAAATGGAATCTGCAAATTGTATTAGGTTGATCAATCATTCTTGTTTTTACTTTCGGACGACTAAAGGAGGACTCTAAAAGCAGTTTCGTATTCATGAAAAAAAAACCATTTTTGATGAAATTCAATGGTTTTACTAAAGTATGGTTTTAATAAAGATTTATAAATAAGTACGGTATCATTGTTGAAATCAATCAATAACATAAAAGAAGAAACTCACTGTCTGACCACCGCAGTCCGCACCGACTTGAAATTTTGCACAAAGGTTCCTCATAATAAGCTCGTAGCTCTACGTCCACTAAGCACTGTGCTCTAGCAAATAAAGAAATTTCATTTCATTTCATTTCATTTCATTTCATTTCATTTCATTTCATTTCATTTCATTTCATTTCATTTCATTTCATTTCATTTCATTTCATTTCATTTCATTTCATTTCATTTCATTTCATTTCATTTCATTTCATTTCATTTCATTTCATTTCATTTCATTTCATTTCATTTCATTTCATTTCATTTCATTTCATTTCATTTCATTTCATTTCATGTCATGTCATGTCATGTCATGTCATGTCATGTCATGTCATGTCATGTCATGTCGTGAGTCATGTCATGTCATGTCATTTCATTTCATAAGAAAGGGTTTCCTCCCGCTACGCGAGCGAAGCCGCGGTGAACAGCTAGTATGCCATAAACGCGCAATTCAAAACACAATCTCAGCATAAATCGCCCACACCCAAACAACTCGCACATTATTTTAAAAACTCCCCGTCGGCCACTCGCTGTGCGGAATTAGAGCCCGCCATAACTCATCACGTCCGGTCATACGAGTTGGGGACAATTGCCCCCAGACGGAAATGAACCCGCCGGAATTAACCCGGGCACTGCCGGGCCCGGAGCGAATGGGACAAAATTGAACCACAATGTTGCTATTAGAAACTGTGACTGCCATTGCCTCTGTACTGTTTTATCCGATCGTGTTGTATTTTTGAGTACAATTTTGTATTTAGTACAAAGTCTAAATCTTAGGAGTTCGTAATGGAAATGAAAAAAAAAAACAATGAAAAAATTGAAATATTGTAAAGAGTGTCATACTACATTTTCATTTTTAATAACTTTTAATTTAATTATGATCTAACTAAAAATGCGGTAGGTCAGTACAACCGCAGGTGATTCTGGTCTGGTCTTTCTTGCCGCTTGCGTTAAAATCTGGTCATACGCGTATCTGGTCATCTGCGTATCTGGTAATTTGCGAAATGGACATCTGGTCAACCGCGTACACTGTAATTTGCGTTTCTGGTACTATGTGTCGGAAGGTTTTTCCTCCGATCTTGTTGGTAACGCATTTTCTTAAGATTTTACAGAAGGTTCATGTAAAAAACATTGAAGTGGTGAAAGAGGCCCATGTTGACGTGTATGTACGTTTATTTTCTGAAGTCAAGGAAGCGATTTTCATACTTAATTTAAAAATTAAATTAAATTAAGTATGAAAATCGCTTCCTTGACTTCAGAAAATAAACGTACATACACGTCAACATGGGCCTCTTTCACCACTTGCTGATATTGTTACAGATAAAGCTGACAGATAAAGTAACCTATTAGATAAATCTGTCTGATAATATTTTCGTGTTTCAAACCTCAAGTCTCTGATAAAATTATGGCAAAAAAAAATACCACTTGATCTCGCTGTTAGTTTATTTGACAGATAAGGCATACCTGTGAAACAAAAAATTGGCTATGTGTCAGATAATCTGCAGATAAGGTATCTGGGACTTTATCAGCTAGCGGTGAAAGAAGCCCTAAGAAACACAGACAATACGAAGAACAGTGCATTCCGAGTTGGAGGGTTCGCTTCGAGTGCCGTCGGCGCTTTGTCTGCTAACCCTACACCACGTCCTCGAAATACTCCCGTTAGTCCGGGGACACAACGGTGTTTACACTTCGTGAAGTTGGTATGACTGGCATGTGCTCATAATAAAAAAAGTCAAAAAATATATGTCCCGCTACACGGGAATACCTACATACAACATTGGGCATACACAGCATGCTTTATAAATATTCATTTGTGGACTTTATATTCAATTTTTACAGCATTAACTAGTATTGTTCAGATGTCAAAAAACAAAAAAAAAAGAAATAATTATGTGGATTCTTCACCAAGAAATACATCCAGCCTACAATAGTTTTCATTTAGTAAACCATAAAGTGTTTTGTATTTACATATTTTTTTGTCCTTGGCTGAACCTTAAAATAAAATACCATTAAAATCTTGATGCTTCTTCACTAACCATGTCAGCTAACATAACCTACTGAGCTAGTCAGCTTACACTGAACAAACTCACTAATAGACATTCACAGGTTCACAATATATCCAGATTTTTCTTTGCTACCTTGTTTAGAAATCATTTCTAACAAATGAAAAATATTTATATTCCGGCGTCTCGGTACGCTTCCAGCCTTATTGCGGATTTGTAGTATAACATCAGGGTCGAGCCAGGCCGTGTAATTGTTCGCCGATGTCGCACTAAATTCGTGTCAGTGACACTTCTGGTGACACCCCTGACTTTACAGCCATGTGTTGCAACTTCAAATTGATTTAAATAAACAGTTGGATTATAACTTGGAACTAAGTTCTAGAGATTAAAAATTTAATAAACCTGAAAAGAGATTTTGACTGCGCTTGGATCCCAGAGTTTACCAGTCGGATTTGAGAAGTTTTTTTTGCATTTGATAGCCCATATTTTAAGGAAGGTACGACCCATAAAAACCAAACAAAAAGGAAAATAGTCAGAAATAACTATGGAAATAGCTAGAGATACCTAATGTTATAAAAATACCGGAGTTGAAACTTGGTATAACTAGATACAAAAGGAATACGGCTAAAAAAATCTACGACCTAAAGAAAGTGTAGATGAATAAAAATAAGGAAAACAAAAATTATTTGAAGAGATGGAATCATAGTCAATGGATGACCATGGACCTGTGGATGGAAAAACAAGAAATGTGATTGCTCACTTCACAGTGAATTTTTCTTACAGATTTAAAAACAGACCTTGACCTATTTAGACTTTACTGCATAAACTTTGGCAGTTACATCTACAAGCTGTTACTGTTTTTTCATAATCATTTAAGACAAAACTAGTAGACTAAATCACATGTGACAGTGGCAAAAACTTTTTGCAGTAATGATACCACAAATTAAAAATATATAAATGCAGTTAATTTTGAAACGTTTGGCCTTATTTTTTTAACCACGACATTGTAGGACTTGCTAGGTAACTGTGTGTTGGGCCCTGGCAGAATTACCAGCGTTGCAGCCACCGCCGGCTGCAGCACATGCTGAGTCAGAGCCCTTCCCTGGCACGACACACAGGCACACACACGGCTACTGCGCTCTCGCGGGCTCCCAACGTCTTCTAGACCAGACAACAGTGGGAGTCCTATTGTGTCTCGTTGGGTGCCCGCGAAGCGTTCAGTTTAATTAAGCTAGTATAAGTACCTTATGTCATATTTTAATTGTTTGTGAGTTTGTGTTGTGTCAGTGAATAAATGCCTATCTATCTATCTGAAACAGAAAAATATGAGACTCTTCTTACAGCAAACGATCTAGTGACAGTATAAAAGATCTAGCAGCTAATGAGGTTGACGGATGCGAGCAGTCGCCGGCGCGGGCGGCGATGTATCGGCCTATCTCAGTAACGACCTCTCCTCCCTCCCTCCCTCCCTCCCTACCTCACCCCCCGTTCCCCAGGCCGCCGCATCCCGGGCAATAAGCGAATGGCCGGGTAATGACGCGATATGTTCTCTGTTGTTACCCAGATGTCTTCCAATTGACAACACTATTTTTCTTTGCAAATAAAGAGTTAGGTTTTCGTGAACGCGGAAATGGGCAGTAATTTTCGTGATGGCGACTGGAATGCGATAAATGTCGATGTCGCACTAGTGGTGTAAAAATAAAGGAAATGTTTTGTGGTAATATTTTCCTTTGTTTATATTATTTGGTAAAGTTTGTAATTGGGAATCGCAGCTTTAAAAAATATCTATTAGGTTAACATTTCATTTTTTTATTAGACGGCTGATGAATGTGCAAAATTGATGTATGAACTAGATAATAGGGTATGTACCGACAGAAATTAAAAAAAATGTAATATTATTCCAAAAAATAAAACCGACTTTTTAAAATATTATGATTTTTGTACACCGACGACTTAATGATACTGATACCCTATCTTTTATAAATCCACCCTTAGAGGTGAAATATTTATTTGCAATAAAAAGGAACCACCCTATAAAAAAATTATCATTCCAATGGGTTTATAATCGGCGAAGATTAACATCATGCACACAAAAAATATTTACAGTCGAATTGAGAACCCCCTTCTTTTTGAAATCGGTTGAAATACCACATAATTTCTACAACCTTTAGGAAAAGTATCAATGGAAATCAAAGATTCATCCAACGTGAGTGACAGCGGAGAGTTTATTTCATACCGAGTACAAAATAAAGCTTTTCTTACCCGAGGGATGAAGCTTGTTCGCCGAAAGGAAAAAAGGGTTAAGAAAAGCCGTACTCGGCTGAAAGTCATTTCGCACCGGGATCCAGAAAGTTCAATTGTCGAAACTGATTTCAAGTATGAAATGGAACTTTTCACTCAAGGTAGTAGAAAAAGTTTATTTTGTGAAATAATTAAGGATTTTAACACCCGATTTCCGCAAATTGACTGAGCTGTCTGAACGGATATCCCGACGAAAAACACCAAAGGCATTTGATAGAGAATGGTCCATGAAAAATTTGACTATAAAACTGTTTCCAATTTATTTGAGGATATAAAACCTCCGTCAAGTTGACATGGAGTTGCGACGTTCTTGGTCGTAACTCGTAAAACTCGTTTAGATATAAAACTATATGTGACGGCGTGTAGCGTGTCCCAGCATGTACTGCGCCAGTAAAACGACGAAATATTAAACTTTATGACACATACGTATGCTAATCAGATTATTATAATAAACTCGAAGGACCGAGGAAAATATTATATTCTTGACCGGACTATGGTAAATTATTAGACCATGTCTATGAAGGTCTACAACGAACGAGATTCTTTCACTATTTTTTTGTAAAATGTTGTAAAGATTGAGAAACATCAAAAATTTTCTCGATAGTCTTCAAGATTTGAGTTCTATAAGCTAGAGCAGCTCAGCGCTGATGCAGTATGTCTTACCTGAGCGACCCTGTGTTGTTTGTTGCCATCAGGCGGTGCTACCCCGGCTCCTATACCACATTCGCTCGATTCACCACTAATGCAGCATGACTTCTATGAATGACCCTGTGTTGTTTGTTGCCATCACGCGGTGCGACCCCTGCTCCTACCACATTCGCTCGATTCACTACATGACTTCCCTGACCGACCGTGTGTTGTTTGTCGCCATCAGGCGGGGTGTGGTCGCTGCGGAACCTGTCGATCTCCGTCCCCCGCGCGGTGCTGTCCGGGGAGGGTCAGGCGGCCGTCCTGCGGTGCGACTACGACCTGGAGGGCGCGGTGCTGTACTCCATCCGCTGGTACCGCGCCGACACCGAGTTCTACCGCTACGTGCCGCGGGAGATGCCGCCCACCATGGTCTTCCCGCTGCCTGGCGCGTCGGTTGATGTGAGTCTTTATCTATTTCAATTAGTAAGCTTCCAAGTTTAGCATCCACCCATAGTCACACAAAAATAATCCTTTGGTCGTACCTAAGTAAATCTCGGTACAGTTCTTAAAAAAATCATGTACAGTCGACCGCATGTCAGTGGAAACACTTTGACCTTGAGCTGGCCTAGCCTGTTAGGGAGTTTCAATACTATGAGAGACCAGTTTATACTGATTTTGTTTCGACTGACGTGCGGTCGACCGTACCAACATGGTCCTCTTTGCCTGGGTAGTTGGTAGTGACGCTGCCTACTACGCCAGAGGTTGTGGGTTCGATTCCCACCCGGCACCTATTTTTGTGTGATGAGCATTATCTATTGGTTTTCGGATTTTGGGTGTTTGTTGTATTTATATATTTATTAAAAATATATATTACAAGAAATTTTTTGAAAAGTATTTTAGGGTCAGCTAAGCCTAAATAACGTATTCCAATAGCTTTTTTTTAAATCCCTTCAATGTACAGAAATACTCCCGTTACGATTTTATAAGTAGTAGCTATAGTATTTTTTTGGCCTTAGTTACTACGCTTTTAAGGCACAATAAATCTGCCAATGTCAACGTAGTGGAGAATGCATAGTATAGATTAAGTTCAGGGCAATGTTTGTCTTCGCAGCTGACGCAGTCCGACCACCAGCAAGTGCGTGTGGTGAACCTGAACCGTCGGCTGAGCGGCGTGTACCAGTGCGAGGTGTCGGCCGACGCGCCGCTCTTCCACACGGACATACGCTCCGCGCCGCTCACCGTCGTCGGTGAGTGCGGCCGGGGACGGGACGGGGACGTGACGGAGAGGCTAGAACGATGAATGCACAAATCTTTTCGATAAACTTAACTTCATTTATTTTATTGTGATTAGCATTTAACAGGAAAATTCAATAAATCAATTTCGTGGCAGATTTCAGACTTTAAAATTACGACTCAAGGACTCAAGTCTCTTGTAACACTTATAGTTGCGTCCGTTCTCCGTCCTGGCCTGACGTCATCTTGACACACAGCGCGGCGGCGTTGCGGTAGCGTTGCGGCGGCGAATCTGCGGAAAGCGAATAAAAAGCGGAGCCCTTCAGACAG
Source organism: Metalampra italica (assembly GCA_949699065.1). Lineage (NCBI taxonomy): Eukaryota > Metazoa > Arthropoda > Insecta > Lepidoptera > Oecophoridae > Metalampra > Metalampra italica. The sequence goes on from OX452993.1 coordinate 210,373, forward strand.
GAAAACCGCTGGCGGCGGCGGCGCGGCGGCGGTTTGTATGAAGAACGCTCCGCACCGCGCCGCGCCCGCGCCGCTCTGTGTAGGGGTTCTCATACACTACAAAGGAACACAACGCGCCGCCGCCGCTCCGCAACGCCTGTCTGCGCTAATCTGTCAAATCAAAACGTCAAATCTGTGCGCGCGGTTTTGTTGCTTTCGCCGTCGCACCGCCGCCGCGCCGCTTTGATGTAAAGGGCTTCATACTATTTCGAACATTACAGAAAAAACCCGCAACGCTTTCGCAACGCCGCCGCACAGTCTGTGTTACGCTTTACGCAGGGTTGTGTCTATCTATTTAGTTGTATGCGTAGGTCTGTGTCTCAGCGTAGCGAAGGCGCCACTCTTACTAGTGGCAGCCCAGACTAGCTCAAACTAGAACAAGCTTTTTCCAAAAAATGAATTAAAAAAAACGAGTTCGTCAAGATTTGAAGAAGAGTAACTAGGCGAAAAGTGACTCTCAGCTAGAACGTGGCTAGAACGTATGCAACAATGGGAATTCGAATTTATCCAGTTTATCGAGGCTAAGGGAAACTCTAATTTATAAGTGGTAATGACAGAGGTGATGTGTGGTAGATCCTCCGTTCCGCGCGCCGCGGCTGGGGGTGTCCCGCGGGAGCTACGCGCGCGGCGACGTCATCCGGGCCAACTGCTCCGTGGACGAGGCGTACCCGGCGCCCAACATCACCTGGATACTCGACGACCACAAGGTTAGACCATCTCTCAAGGTTAGACCATCTCTCAGCTAGATCACCTCTGTGTGTATTGAAGACCTCGCCTGTCTCTTCCGCACAACTGCTTAGAAATAACAAGGATAATTTTGAATAAAAGGTACGATTAAAAAGCTATAAAATGAAATCGAGGTCCTGGGAAAGTGGTCGTTTTGGGAACGAGAAAGTAGTCACTTTGGGAAGTGGTAATTTTGAGAAATCTGCTACTAGACTTAAGGACGTTGAGATAAAAGAATAATTTCTACTGCTGTCATATCTAGAAGCAAAAGCGCCGATGAGAGCGTTTTCTGTTTCACTGATACAAAGAATCCATAAAAAATAAAAACATCGAATAATTGTCATGTCTAGAGGACTTTATTGCCTGTGAAAACGTGATTAGAATCGTTTCAATCCGATCACCATTTGCATTAATTACCAAAATAACCACTTTCCATAAGCAACCAACTGTCTTAAAATGACCACGATTTCAAAGTAACCACCCTCTCAAAATGAAAATTTTCCTAAAATCACCTCTCTCTCAGAATGACCACTTTCCCAAAATTCCCACTTTTCCAAAATTCGCAATTTCCCAAAATCATGTATTCTGTGCCAAAATGACCACTTTCCCAAACTGACATCGTCTCAGCTCAGAGGAAAGCTTCAATTAATTTATTGCACCAGATCGCGGAGTCGGTGTCCGCCCCGATGCCGGAGATGGACTTCAGGGAGCGCGGCGCGTTCAGCCAGCTGGAGATGACCGTGCTGGAGGGAGTCCACTACAAGGTCGGCCTCACATACACCAGCTCCAGCCTCTCGGGCGCGTACCAGGACCACTACGTGTTCGACGGCGACGCAGACAGGGACGATCCCAAGGAAAAAGTTCTAAGGTACCTATGACGTAGGTAATGGGTTTATAAGTTTTTTTTTTAAAATATTCAAGTTTCAACTTAAAATATGACATAATTTTTTTTTCTCTAGCACTTCGAATTGCTTCACAATATATTTTTAAAGACGTGTAAAAATGATCCCGAGCTATTGTTTTCGTTGCGCCCGGTGTGACGTCATCATAGTTCTTTCTCTTGTAAAATGCGGGGTGGCACGATGCCGACTGCCATACACTACGCCACAAGTTCTCCATTTGTCCACCTGAACAGATAAGTCACTGGGACTGTAAACGCTACACCTCCATTTGTCCACCTGACCAGATAAGTCGGTGGCACTGTAAACTTCTCATTTGTCCACCTGACCAGATAAGTCGGTGGCACTGTAAACTTCTCATTTGTCCACCTGACCAGATAAGTCGGTGGGACTGTAAACGCTACACCTTCTCCATTTGTCCACCTGACCAGATAAGTCGGTGGCACTGTAAACTTCTCATTTGTCCACCTGACCAGATAAGTCGGTGGCACTGTAAACTTCTCATTTGTCCACCTGACCAGATAAGTCGGTGGGACTGTAAACGCTACACCTTCTCCATTTGTCCACCTGACCAGATAAGTCGGTGGGACTGTAAACTTCTCATTTGTCCACCTGACCAGATAAGTCGGTGGGGCTATATTGGCTAAAGTACCTCTATGACTAGGTACACGATGGTCCCGCCGCCGAGCGGGCAGTTCGCGCTGAGCTGCGTCACCACCATCTACGACATCTACGCGCGCAAGAGCGAGCCGGTGCACATCAAGGAGGACGCGCCGCGGCCAGCCTCCGTCACGGGAGAGGACTCTGCTGGTAAGTCGACTGCTGATATGGAAGCATCAGCTATAAGCTGCCTTTCCATATAAATAATTATTACAGTTTCCTTGACTTAAAATGACAGCTCGAAGGGTATGATCCGTGCTGGGAACTCTCAATGATTCGGTCGGTGAAACACGGAACCGCGCGTAGTCCGACACGCCCTTGACACGCCTTGTTTGAATAACTCTGACACCCTCACCCTCAGGTGCGCTGGCAGCGGGCAGCTTGGCGCTGACGTCGGCGTGCGCGGGCGCGGCGCTGCTGGCGGCGGCGCGCGCGCACGGCTGCGCGTTATGATCGCACTAGCGCCACCTCTCGCCTCGCCCCGCGCCGTGACGTCACACTGACCTCTCTAATGTTCCACTGGACTGGCCGTCCCATACAAATGACAGCTATGTTTTGCACAAGTAATAATTCCTCCCGATATACCTGCGCAGACCATAGTAGCGCGGCAAAATTTGCGCTAAAATCTTTTTGGCGGTAATGTGAAGTTGGCTGATTCTTGCGCAATGACTAATTATAAGTATCAAAGGGGAGCTGTGCTGTGGGTTCACTAGAGGCACTCATTCAATTTCAAGAAATGCTTCAATGAATTGATCAACCGACTCAAAATTTTTAAGTTTATGGACATCTCTACGCATCACATGTCAATTACGCACGCATAGACTATAAACACTGCCAGCGATGTGCGAACAATCTGTGACTATATTCAACCGCCAAAATGATTAACGTATCGGGACCGCCCGTGCGCCATCTTGTTTATACGTGTCTAAGAATGCAGAACAAGCAATACTCTGCTATTAGCGCTTGCAAATAAAGTTCAATATAGATTAATTACACGTTCGGCTACTGTCGGAAACTCGTGCGAAGTTCTGTGCAAACGAATACTGCCGATTGGACTTATTATTTGTGTAAAACTAAAACTGTAATAATTTGTGCCAAATTGTGTCCCGATAACTAATTTGTCAGCGCCAATATAGTTCAATGTTTAGTTCCGCGGACACCCGTAGCAGTCGCCATAGCCTTCAGCGCCAAAATGGCGGAAAAAATAAGCACGTAAGTAATCTGACAGCCACCAGTCCAGTAATAATATAATTATAAGTCAGTGGGCCCCACTATTCTCAGCCTCAGCAGACCAGTATACACAGTAGCTCCACCTCTTGTGTTCCACCTAAACCTGCCACCAGTGGACACCTTTCCACGCAGTGGAAACCAAACTATCGGCATTAGTATTAGTACTTCCACTGCGCGCTTGAAGGAAGGGGTTATGATCGTATCGTCTAAAAAGCAAGTTCCCTGTAAGACAAAATGCCTAAAACGTACTTACAATGTCTAATTATCTAAAGGTCTAAACTAATCAATTTTACATAATCGCATAATGTCTACTTTGCGAAATGCCTTCAACGTAAAATGTCTAATTTGCAAAACGTCTAAAGTGCAAGTTGACTACGAGACAAATTGCATGGAAATTGGAATGCATGTCAAATGCCATGTGGCAAATTACTTTTTAGACATTTCACAACTGAGGCATTCTAGGTTTTAAATATTTTACTGTGTAGGCAAGTGGGTTTTTAGACGTTTTCCAAATTAGGCAATTTGAGTTTGAGGCATTTTATTTCTTAGGCGTTCTACAATTTAGACACAGATTTTAGGCATTTTGCTTTAAAGGCAAATTGCTTTTTAGACGATACCCGAAATGAGGGGTGTAAGCCCTGTATATGTGTTTATTGGTCTTTTAAAAGTAATCCAAGTTACATGAAGTGGAATCACTGTGTACCCCGGCACCTGGTCGGTTGGCTGCCCCCCGTCACACTCGCTATACAGAAACTGAATGTTGTGATAGATACCTAATGATAGTCAAGTTATTTGTACTAGTCTAAGATATACTTATTTGAATGTTGCAGATTTAACTACATGTGAATATGTAAATAAATTTATTAGTTACTGACTATTGCGTTTTAATTTCGAGCAATAAAGCAGTAGGTTCGGAACCAAAACAAATCCTAAGGTGCAAGACAAAGAAATGAAAAAGACGGGCCTCACGTCCTGAGGGGACATTCACCCTTAATAAACAGTACTTTCAAAGAAAGTTGTATGAAAACCTAACTTGAGTGAGTTACTACCTAACCAGAAGCGTTCTGAACTTGGGTTGCTCTATCGAATTAAAACAACTATCGGAATAGCCATTTTAGCAGGAAGGTTCGAATCACTTTGGTGGCGCGCACTTTAGTGGCGCGCGCATATTTAGTATGGGAACCAATGGTGTCACTTACAGGGGGGGTGCAGACAAAAGAAGCGGAGTAGCGGGAGGAGGTTGCTAATACACATTTATATGGAGTTTGAAAATGAGAATGTGTGAGTGAGTCACAGTATTGTCATACATTTGACACCCATAGAATGCTTCTGTTACGCCTCTTTATGGGGCCGCGAGCACGCACCAAAGAGATCTTAACTCTATGCATTTTACAATCTGTTGTGATGTGTGATGCTGGGCTTGTCAGTTGAAATTAAATACACATTGCAGATGAAGTAAAGTAGACCACTTTATGTCGCGTTTCTTACAAGAGTCTCCTTTTATTATCTATTAACTATCTTAAATACTTATTAGTACATGCTAATGTAGCTTGTACGTGAGTCTATCTTGATTAGTTGTTTATCAACGTCGATCCATCTTTATCATCGAATAAACTCACGTAGAGCTACACCACATCTCCCCTTTTAATAAAAAATAATTTTAATTTTACTATTAAAATTATTTACAAACAATTTAATATTACAAAATTTCTTATTACCAATTATGTATTATACAATTTAGTTCTATTCTTATGTATAACTTCTTGTTTATTATTCTTTAAAATGACTACATTCGGTGACTTATCTTCTAATACAATATATGGTCCTTTATAGATACAATCAAATTTATTACCTATTTCATTTTTTATTAAAATTAAATCATCTTTCTTATACACAATAGCATTCATTTTCTTGTCGTAATTCATTTTACGTATTAATTTCTTTTTTAACACATTACTTCTTGCATCGTTTTGAGCTTTTTGTAAACGATATTTAAATTCAAAATGATAATCATCAAAATTATACATAGGATCAATATTATTAATCATATTGTTTGGTAAACTACATACTTTTCCAAATACTAATTCATAAGGAGTATACTTCGTTTCTGTATGTACGGTGGTATTGTATGAAAAACACCAGTAACGTACCCATGAACTCCAATTTGATGATTGATTTTCGGTTTGTATTCTCAAAAATGCTCCTAAATTTTTATGCGAATTCTCTAAAGCTCCTATGCTTTCATGATGATAAGCTGTTGCTGTAGTTTTTTCTATATTCAAAATTTTACACAATTCTACCATTGTACTTGCAATAAACTCACTACCCCTATCTGTAGCAATTTCTCTGGGAACGCCATAACGTAAAATAAAATCTTCAGCAAAAACTCTCGCAACTTCGTTTGCGGATTTACTTTTCAACGGAAAAGCCTCAACGTACTTTGTAAGTTCACACTGCAATGTTAATATATACACATTTCCAGAATTATCTTTATCCATTGGACCTACTATATCCAAATATACTTTCTCAAATGCTGAATTATCTGTTGTAGTTACAACCATTGGCTCCTTAATATGTCTTGAATATTTTTGTTTTTGACATTTATCACACTTCTTAACATAGTCCATGACGTCTCTATCTATGGATGACCAATAATAATATTTTTTGATATTATTTATCATTCTACGTATTCCTACATGACCACATGTCGGTAACAAATGAAAATTGTTCATGATTACTTTCTTTTCATCACTGCAACTTATTCTTTGAACATCTCTAACAACACATATCCTTAATCCTTGAAAACTTTTTAAACTCTTTATATATTGTGTTAACATTTTTATTAACTCCTCGTGATCACGATTTTTAAATAATACTACTTCTTGTATATTATTTTTCATACAAAATCCTACTATATCTTTCGACAACTCGGCTCGCGAAGATGACGATAAAGAATTATAGTGAATAAATACAATCGATTGTTCTGGCACATACAAAATATTTCCTGAATCTGAAATAATTTTTCTAATACTCCTATCACGTGATAATCTAATCCATTTGTCGTTATGCGCATAACGTAACTCAATGTCATTTTCTTGTTTTTTAAGAACTTCTACGATTCTAGGGTGATCAATCCTATACTCTACAGAATCCTTATTGTCTCGTCCTGTTTTATTTCTCAAATTCTCCTCCTTTTGTCTAACTTGTGCTCTTGTCATTACATTCAACATCTTTTCACGCATACCTTTCAAATCTTCACTTGATATTACTATTCTAGATAATGCATCGGCTATCACATTATCTTTCCCTTTCACATACTCTACCTCAAAGTTATATTCCTCTAAACATAACCTAAACTTAGTCAATCTACTTGATGGATCATTCATGTTAAACAGATATAAAAGTGGTTTAAGATCTGTTTTTATTAAAAATTTCCTTCCATACAAATACGGTCTAAAGTACTTAATTGACCATACAATAGCCAACAGCTCTTTCTCAATAATTGGATAATTCAATTCATGTTTATTTAAACTTCTACTAGCATACGCCACAGGTTTTCCATTAGTACTATTTATTAAAACACTGCCTACTGAAAATCCTGAACTGTCTGTTTGTATAATAAACTTATTATTTTCAGTTAAATCTGGATAATCTAAAATTGGTGGACTCATCAATGCTTTTTGTAATAATAAAAATGATGTTTCACATTCTTCTGTCCATTCAAACTGTACACCTTTCTTACATAACTTATTCATTGGTAAAACTATGTCAGCGAACTGACGAATAAACTTTCTATAGTAGTTAGCAAAAGCAATGAATCGTTTTACTTCGTCAACAGATTTAGGTTTAGGATAATTTTTGATGACACTAATTTTTCCCGGATCTGGCAAAATACCGTCTGATGATATAACATGTCCTAGATATAAAATTTCTTTCTTTAAGAATACACATTTAGATGGATTCAACTTTAAATTGACCTTTCTTAACCTGGTAAATATAGACATTAAATTCTTATTATGCTCTACCAAATTACGTCCAAAAACGATCAAATCATCTAAATAGATCATACATTTATCATAATTAAGACCAGACATGGCCACAGTCATCATTCTACTGAACGAACTCGGACTTATCTTTAAACCCATAGGAAGTCTACACATCTGATACTGTCCTCTATCGGTTGTAAATGCTGTATATTTTCGACTGTCATCCTTAGGATTGAGAAGGCACTGATAATAACCTTGTGACAAATCGCAATGACTAAAGTACATAGCTCCTGATAATGAATCTAATATATCAGTAATATTCGGCAATGGAAATTTATCATCCTGTATCCTTTCATTCAACTGTCTATAATCGATCACAACTCGCCATTTTTTCTCACCACTACGGTCCATTTTCTTTGGAACTAACAATAGTGGACTCGACCACTCACTAACTGTCTCTTCTATAATATCATTTTTAAGCATCTCACTAATCTGCCTATTCATCTCCTCTTTTTGTGCATGTGGAATTCTATACTGTTTCCTATAAACTGGCGAAACATTATCTTTCAACTTTATAGACTGCTTATAAACATTCGTAACTGATAAACTATCTCCTGGTAAATGAAAAATATCAGGGAACTTAGCACAAACTTGCTCAATCGACAATCTCTCTTCATTATTCAAATAATCTAGATCTAATAATGAAAATAACTTCTTAACACGTTCAGCATTTTTATCTGTTTCCTTAAACTGACAACAATCATACTCGCTCAATTCATGAATCTCTAGATCAGAAATACTCAATTTTACCTCATCTGTCGTAGTATTCATTATTCGTATAGGAATCCTTCCATTCTTAGGTGTTGCCAACACATTAGCAATAAAAACACCCTCACACAATTCCTTTTGTATCACCACACAATCTGTACTCCTATTAGAAGGTAAATAATGTATAACTTCGCATCTTGGTGCTATTGTCAATGAATAACTATATGAATGAAGCGGTACTGATATCATACCATTATTTCCTCTGAGAGACAAACTATTGTCAGAAAAATTAATCACACCTGCATACTTTTGCAGAAAATCTTGACCTAAAATACCAACTGCTTTACAAGGTAAATTCTCAAAAACATAAAACTTATGCATAAATTGCTGACCTTCGCACTCTAACTGTAAATAAACATAGCCTATCGAAATTAAACTACCACCTACGCCATTAATCTTCAACTTATTTGCAATTAACTCATTTTTAATATTATACCTTTCTAAACATTCATATTTCAACACTGATATTGAAGCTCCCGTATCAACTAACCATTCTAAACAATATTTATCTATATTAAAATTAACCCAATTAACACTGTCACACGATAAAATTTGATTAGACACGAAAAAACTGATTTTTATCTCCTCGTTTAACATCTTCACCGTCACGGATATCCCTACGTGACTGCTGTGATAATGATGAATTATTTGCTTCGTGTGTAAAATGTGCTACACGCCTACTACCGCTTTGAAATTGCCTATGCTGCAAATTCCTATTATACTGCCCTCTAGACATACCGGCACGACTATAATTATGATGACGCATCGAAACCTGCTGATGTGCGTTCATAAATTTATTTTGTAAAGGCCTATATGAATGGACGTTTGTACGTCCACGAAAACTATTCGTACCTGGTCTAATATTCTTATTTCTGTGGAATGGAAATAACTGCGTGGGCTCAGAAGAGATTTTTTCATCCTCTGCAACCCGTACCGCGTCCTTCAATGACGAAAGATTTCTTGCTGCTACTATGGTACTTAAACGGCTATCTCGCAACCCATCTACAAACTTTTTGATCGCGTACCGTTCATTTGTTTTTTGCAAAACCTTCAATGACTCTGAGTCATTCCCCGCCTGTGCTATAGTCAAATCTAACATCATTTTTTCTATTTGAATCCCATACTCCTGTACAGATCTATTTCCTTGTTGCATACGTGATAACTTATCCTGCAGAGCTACATCTGACTTCTTAGTTAACAGATGTACCCTTATGTCATCTATAAGATCTGATACCGAATTGTAATGTTTATTTAACCGTAACTTTGCATTTCGAGATAACCTCGATTTCAATACAAAAATAATTAATAGGGCCTCGTCTTCCTCTCGAAGCATCGCCTGATACAATTCTACAGCATCAATGAGCTCTAACGTGGTGTCTTCATTATCATTCATCTTAGGCAGAAGGCCTGTTGCTGTTTTTAAACAAAATTTCTCTCTCGCCATTTTTAATGAATTATTAAAAAAAAAAATGCTAAAAAATACTATTCACTCTAATACATTAATAGAGTTAAAAAAATAATAATAATATAACTTACAGTATGCAGCGCATTTTTAAACTACCAAAGTCACTGTTAGTGCAGCTGACTCAGCGCGGCCGTGACATGACGTTGCGCGCGCGATGGCTGGGACACGAGCTTGAAGGATGACTCGTGACTGCCTGATGACTGGTGACTGGGCCGGGCAAACCCTGGACACCATCCTTCGACCCCCTTCGCTTCGTTCCTCCATCTTCTATCTTCGTGGCTTATACTGCCGAAGTCACCTGTCTCCGTGTGACTTCCCGCAGCACCAGCTGAGTATTGATCCAACTCATGCGATGTGCCATGTGATGTGATGTGGTTTGATTAAAATGCTGCTCACAGTTTTACGCGTCTGGTTGTCTTGTTTTGTCAGGAACTTTCATGATGACCGGTCCTCGTTGCACGTAGTCCAACCCCTTTGTTCAAATTGCAGGGTCCATTGGTTCAAAAAAACGCAGGGTCCATTGGTTAATTCATAAACGCAGGGTCCATTGGTTCAAAAACGCAGGGTCCATTGGTTCAAAAACGCAGGGTCGCCATGTGATGTGTGATGCTGGGCTTGTCAGTTGAAATTAAATACACATTGCAGATGAAGTAAAGTAGACCACTTTATGTCGCGTTTCTTACAAGAGTCTCCTTTTATTATCTATTAACTATCTTAAATACTTATTAGTACATGCTAATGTAGCTTGTACGTGAGTCTATCTTGATTAGTTGTTTATCAACGTCGATCCATCTTTATCATCGAATAAACTCACGTAGAGCTACACCACACTGTCTTACTGTCAGAAATACCTATTTGGTGTAAGCAAAACCAGCATATTTTTGCAAATTTTTTTAATACACTTAGGTGGGTTTTTTAGTACAAAAACAATAATTCAAACACTGCCTACATTTTTCCTTTCTACTTTATCGTCTCACAATACAATAGTTTCATTCCACTCAATTTGTCTCCGATGCAAAGTACTCTACAAACTTACGACCTTAATACACGACACGTCTCTCTAGACCTACCCCCCCTCCCTCGCCCAGTACTTTCACCGAGCCCCGCGGGGGAGCTGGACCAAGCCACGGGGTCACATAGATTTGTCGGTATCGTGATACAAAACGCTATAACTCCAACGCGATTGAATTTTCTTATTCAATTTTAAACCGTCGCCGTGCAGTCGGCGTCGACCTTATTACCATTGAAAAGGACTGAATTTTGTTTAATACAGCTGCAACTGTTGACTTTGTCGAGATTCGTCTTGACAAATTTAAGTTTGCGGTCGGTTGCGGCCATTCGCCGTGGCAATAGTTCTGTGTTTAGTTGAAGTTGGCGGTAGATAGGCTGGCCGGCGATGCGGCTCGTTATTTCGAGCTCTCCAGTGGAGGGTCGAGCCGTATCCGGCTTGGAGACCAGCCAGTGAGGTAAGTGTGCTCTAAGAATTGGAACTCGTTTCATAAATTTGTTACTGCATAATATATCACTTATAGTCCAGGAAAAATAAAATTAATAGGGAACTGAATTAAATTCAAATGTTTATTTCGATATTTTATATAGGTACTCATATAGCACAGTATCAATTGCATTTTTCTCTTAAAAAATTAACACCTTTTAAAAGTTTGATAAATTGGGAACACTTATTTTGTTGTAGAATGATTGATAAACAACATAATGTAACAATTTTTTATTTCTCATCACCCCGCAGTAAAGATCTCACGATGAAACCGCGAAGTGTCAGTTGTACCATTGAGTAGTACAGTCGCCATCAGATATTTCGTACACAACTTTGTATCACTAGTACCATGAAAGAATTAATATAGATATTCCTCTGGGGAAATCTATTTTTTTACAAAACTAACAGGCATAAAAAAAATTGGCGTTGGATTTAATCACCAATCACATTTATTTACTTTTCCTTGACTATTATAAGTACCGAAGTTGTTTTGTCCGTATATCTATCTCCTAAATAGATAGTCCAGGAAAAGTATGGACAGATTGAGTGGAAGTTTGAAGAGCTTGCAAAATGCGGTGCCGATGTAGTCTAGTATAATTAAAAGAAGTTGTTCAAAGAAATCTCATTAAATCCAACGATTTTTTTTGTCTGGTATCTTTAGAAGATAAATGTTAGTTTTCCTCAGATTTTGTCATTAGCGTTTTTACATGGAGATAATAAAGTGAAAGAATAGATAAGAATTTATTCGCATTTAAGGATTTTAAAAAGATGTTTGAATGTCTCTCTTTCGCGAAAAAACTACGGAACAGTTTTTGATGAAACTTTGCAATAAGTAATATCTAGATTATACATTAGACCAGGCTATAACTTATAAAGATATTATGTAAATTGGCCAATCCAAATTAAACACGGGTGAAACCGCAAGCAACAGCTAGTTAATCACACTGGCCTGTTGGTGTAGTGATAGCGACCCTGCCTACTGCGCCAAAGGTCTTGGGTTCGATTCCCACCCGGGACCACCATTTGTGTGATGAGCTTATCTGTTGGTTTTCGGATTCTGGGTGTTTGTATGTATTTAAGTATTTATTTAAAAGTATTTATGTATGTTGGTGAGTACCCATTTACAAGCTTCGGCTTAGTTTGGGACTAAACAGCCGTGTGTCAATTTGGCCAAACATAGTTATTCATCAACAGCCTATTAATCTCCCCACTGCTGGGGCTCAGGCCTACTCTCTCAACGCGGGCGTTCGGGCTATAGTCCACCACGCTAGCCCAGTGCGGGTTGGTGGACTTCACATGCGCCTAAGAATTTCTTCTTCGGCGTATGCAGGTTTCCTCGCGATATTTTCCTTCACCGTTTGAGAGCAGGCAATATTATGTACTTATGTTTTGAGAAAAAACCCATAGGTACATGATCCAGCCGGGGATCGAACTTCGGACCTTTCGATATGATAGGCCGCGTCTCATCCCCGAATCCACTGACGCTCTCGTTTATTATTATTATTATACATTATTATTAACTAGTAAATTTCATACCCATTTGTATATTTTCCAGCTTAATCCGTACGAAGCGTTTCATGTAGGTAACGGTATGATCGAGGGAGCGAAGCAATAAAGTATTCGCGGCCGGGCCGCGCCGCGCCGCGCCGCGGTATGCGGCGTGTTTTATTGCGGAACTTGGATGGAAAAGTTTAGTTTTCAATTTAGCGGAAAATTAGGGTTATTACGTCGGGAAGTTGGGCCGGACCGCGGGGAAGCGCCGCGGGATCCCGGGAACATCGGCGTCAAGTCTCCGGGAATTTATTATTTACGACGAAACAAGATTCGCGGTAAAACAGCCGTCTGTATGTCTGTTGGAAGTAAATTAGATAAACGATAATATTTTGAAGTTTATTTCTCCAGAGAATATTCTCTGTAAGAGACGTACATTTCAAATTCAGTACGCCTACCGTGAGTTGACAGCGTAAAACTCGCCAGCCACTACGTAAATACTTAATAGTGCTATATCTTTTCGACTAATTACAAAAGACAGAGAGATATAGATAGTTTTTTATGTACACGCTAGCGTTGACGTTGACGTTGTAACCTCATGGTAGACGTACTGAATTTGAAATGTACGTCTCTTACAGAGAATATTCTCTGGAGAAATAAACTTCAAAATATTATCGCTTAACTAAGAAAGTTACTATACGTAAAAGACAGTATTTATAATAATTTTTGAATACTCTGCTGGTATAGTCGACCGCACGTCAGGTGAAACACCTTACCGTGAGCTAGCCTGGCCTATCAGGGAGTTTCAATAGAGAGACCATAGTTCATAATGGTTTTACTTCCACCGACATGCGGCCGACCGTACCGACCAGCTGGAGTCCTATAGACTCGTTAAAAGTTTTTCATTTTCCTGAATTAAAAACACGATAACGATTCGACAATACTATCCGTGTCATTCCCATTATGTAAAATAACCGGATTAAACCCGCCGGGCCGGCCGGACGCTCGCGCCGGACCGGCGGGGTTTTATTTCGCCCGGGAATTGCCGGGATATTAAAATATTACCGCGAAATAACAAAACGATTATCACAAAGCTTTTTAATGATTACGGTGTGGTGTAAGTGTGAGCTGGTAGCGGCTTTATAAATATCAACAGCTTATTAATATGTACCCACTGCTGGGGCTCAGGCCTACCCTCTCAACGAGGACGTTCGGGCTATAGTCCACCACGCTAGCCCAGTGCGGGTTGGTGGACTTCACATGGGCCTATAAGAATTTCTTCTTCGGCGTATGTAGGTTGCCTCGGGATGATTTCCTTCACCGTTTGAGAGCAGTAAATGTACAGATAAAACCCATCGGTACCTGGCTCGGCCGGGGATCTAACTTCGGACCTTTCGATACGATATTCCACATCTTATCCCCGACGCCACTGACGCTCTTTACCATATGTACACTTTCTACTTAGTCTGGTGACAAGAAAAACTGAAAAAGTAATACAATTTTTTTTTTCCACTTACTACAGCTGGCTGATGAAACAATGTCTAACGCGAACCCAGTTAGAGGGTGCGATGATCTGCGTGATGCGTTTGGGTGACTTGATACCGAAGACCGGGTTGAGCGGCGCCTTGGGGGAGGCCTGTGTCCAGCAGTGGAATAATGCAGGCTGATAATTGCACCCTATTTTACCTTCATGGATCATAATATCAGCTGAACTGACGGCCGTTGGGGCAGAAAGGTTATCGAGTGGCGACCACGTGCCGGAAGACGCAGCGTAGGCCTCCCACAAGGTGGACAGACGATCTGGTGAAGGTCGCGGGACCCGGCTGGATGAGGGTAGCTCGGGACCGGGCGTCGGGGAGATATCTGGGGGAGGCCAGCAGTCCAGGCAGTGGACGTCTTTCGGAAAGAGAATACTCTCTCTGTATCTCTCTTGACTCGCACCACGCCAGGACTAAGTGTGAGGCGCGGTGCGGGATTGTTCGTGATTATTCATTCGGATGTTTTAATGTCCGCGGTAATGCTCGCCCGATGCTCGCCCGAGCTTTACCCAAATGAAGAGTTACTCGGCTCCGTCAAGTAGCACAAGGTCATGACAGCCTATGTGTGAATGCAATATTCGCGGGTTCCCTTATTTATTATTTTTTCAATGAAAAATCTCCGAAAAAATATCATATCGAAATGCTGGTTCCGCCAAATAAGACTTTTAATTAAAAACCTCGGAAACTGATATTTTTTCCCAGGGTGTTTTTTTTTCCCAAGTCATTAATTTAAAAAAGAAAACAGAGTGAGAATATTATCTCGAAAACTAACGTATTTTTGACATGAGCACGTCTACCTCTTGAAGATTTTTGAAAGACAGTAAATAATAAATCATTTAGATGTCTTGGACTTCAGTCGCATTTACGTGAAATTTTTCTATTTCTAAGCCAAAAAATATAAATGTGATTAACATTTCTTAATCAGTAGTCTTACTTTTGGGCTGTACGCCCGTGAGACATTTATTGAAACTGGTTTAATGTTCACTACCTCACAAAAATTATTATTTTTCATCAATAATATACCTACAACTCGTTCGAGTTAACTGTGCACCTGGCGCTGTGCGATTTCCAGCCAGCGAGGAGCACAGTTAACTCGAACGTGTTGTATTTTATAACGAAAATCCTAGAACAAAGCTAGTACCTATATATCTTCTAAACGCAAAGACCTAAGAAACTCTCAACTAACAAAGTCGAGCGTAACAAAAGAAATAAAAAAAAATGTGCGTTCCAACTACCACTAACATTACTCAGACTTATGTCTGTTTACGCGACCAGTACACCCCCCCCCCTACCCTCCGCCCCCCTCCTCTATAAGGAACCATCGATTTGTTCCCAAATACGAGGAAAACACAATGAAATAGTTCCACATTTCCGTCCAATTTACGTAATGCGATATGGCCATAGCTGACGTCACCCCCCTCGCCCCCCAACCGCCCGTCCCCCCCCCTAACAGTTATTACCATAAAGACAGATAAATGTCCCCATCACATGTACTTGGGGGGAGCCCTCAATAGTAAACGAATGCGATTAAATTGCTTCTATTGGGAGGTAATTTTTTTTTCGAGGTCGCCGTGAGGGAGAGATTTCAATCACGGGAAAACAGTATGTACGGTCGACTGCGCGTTCGTGGAAACAAAACCAGTATAATCTGATCTTTATTGAAACTCCGTATTAGGCTAGGCCGGCTCAATGTCGAAGTGTTTTTACCAATGTTGGAGTACTACATTATATAATGTACAGTCGAACGCACATCAGTGGAAATACTTTGACCTTGAGCTGGTCTAGCCTATTATGTTTAAATACTATGCAAGACCAGTTTATACTGGTTGTGTTACCACTGACGTGCGGTCTACCGTACTATCGGAGCGCCAGGTATCGCGGTCCTGACACACCTCTTTCGTTAGATCAAATGAAGGAAAGAATTCTTATAGCCGACTAAAGACGAAAACTCGAAAACCACTGAACTAATTGAGATGAAACTTTGAACAGTCATGTTTGTTTAGTGACTATGATGCCTGAAAAAATTATATATTTATTTCAGGAGAACTAACAGAAAAGTTAACGGTGGTTTATGAACGCTATTGAAAATAGTTTTATTTAATTATGTTTCCGTACAGCGTAGGCAGGCCTCCTGGTGGACCGATGGTCTGGTGAAGGTCGCAGGACCCGGCTGGACGAGGTGAGCGCAGGACCGGACGTCTGGGGGAGGCTTTTGTCCAGCAGAGGACGTCTACATGGTTGATACGGTTCACCCACATTACCTAGATCACTGGCGGACCAGCACTGTGCGCTTCTCGCGTTCTTTTTTGCTGCGCACGCGCAAAATGTAGCATGACCTTCCCTCTGACGCTTTTCCACAGCGCTACGATATGGGGTCCTTCAAGAAGAGAATCAAAAGAGCCCCCCAACCAATAGTTAGTTATAATTATATAATTATTTACGAGTCTTACACACGAAATAGTTTTATTTACCTTGCCCGACGTTCCGGTGTGTAAGACCCGTAAATAATTATATAATTATGAATACAAAGCGCGAAAGTATAAAATGTATTAATAGTTAGTTAGTTATATAGTTGCCCCCGTAGCAATAAAAAAAATAAAAAAAATGACGATGAATTATGTTTATTTTGGAATGACTTTAGAGATTTTACAATGACGTAAAGCTACTAGGTACTCTATCTATTGTTGCATAATTTTAACTTTGTGATAGTTTTTTTTTTTTTTTAATCTAATATACATTGTGAATTACATTGACAATTGGTATTGAGGTGACATTTTGTATTTAAAAAAACAGTTGTATGGATTTAGTGTCATTTATTACGGTACAAATTGTCACTAAGGAAAATAAATAAACAGAAAACAAGAAGCTAAATTCCTTGGGCTTAATGCCACCTTTATCTGACATTTAAGTGTAATACTTAGGGCCTCTTACACCGGTTGCTGATATTGTTACAGATAGATAACGGCCAGATAACCTAATCTATCAGATAAATCTGTTAGTTTAAAAGGCGGTATATCTGACAGATAAGGCAATCAGATACCTGTGAAACAGAAAATAAAGGATATTTGCTAGATATCCTGCATATAGGGTATCTGGGACTTTATCAGCAAGCGGTGTAAGAGGCCCTTAAACTAAGTAAGTGCACGTTGTATTTAAAACAAATAGGCTTTTTGTAAATTAAACGCCGTGACAAAAAGGTGGAAGGTTTTTGTGAAGCGTGGCCTGCAGCACCGCCCATAAGGAAAAGGTGGGAAATTATATGCCTTTGATTAATTTTCGTCACTTTAACCCAGGAAGGTTCGAATCTCTATGGAGAAAACATCTTGCATATTTAGTATGAGAACCGATGATGCCACTTACAGGGGGGGTGCGGACAAAGGAAGCGGAGTAGCGGGAGGAGGTTGCTAATACAAATTTATATGGAGCTTGAAAACGAGAATGTGTGAGTGAGTCACAGTATTGTCATACATTTGACACGATTTTGACACACATAGAATGCTTCTTACACGCCTCTTTAAGGGGCCGCGAGCACGCACCAAAGAGATCTTAACAGTTAACCCCAGAGGCGTTGGTAACTGGAACTTTTTAGTTGCTTAAAATAATTATAATTAATAATATTTATACAACTAAAAAGTTCCACTTACCAACGCCTTTGACATGGGGCCAGGATATGCCGAAACTTCGACACTTTGGCATTTTTGTGTCAAACCCCTGTACACACCAACAGTTGGTGGACTTCACATTCGCCATAAAGTGTCCTTAAACGATCATGCTAGCATGATATGCAACGTTTACGTGAATGTCGTGCTGCATGATGGACCATCATGTTTGCTATCAATCAGTACAGTGCAGCAACGGCCAGCACGTAGTTTGCATGTCATGCACGTCAATCACTACAGCTAGACGGTCATGCATGAGTGACAGCACGTATTGCATGCATCCCGCATGATCGTTTAGGGAGCCCTTTAGAATAAAAACTCTAATCTTTCGCGTAAGCAGGTTTACTCACGATCTACCACTCGCCTATAGATAACTGTCAAAGATACTCTTGTTAAGTAAAAAACTAATGCAAGGTAAGGACAATACCATTAGCGATAGGAATCGTAGCGAAGAAGTATCTCGTTAATACAATCCGCTCTCGGCTCGATGGGGCGCGCGCGCGACGGTTTGACACGTTTTATGTGTTTACGGCGCCATAGAATTCTGATATGTGCCGTTTGGGCACCGCATCGTTTATGGCATAAAATTATGGCACATCGAGAGGCATAAAACGTAACATTTTATGCCAGCGTGTGCACTGTTGTTTGAACTTCTAATGGTAAAGTTTTAGATACCGCTTTCGTAAGCAATGTCGTTTTTATCCCTTACTAGCTTTTTCCCGAGGTTTCGCCCGCGTAGAAAAGTTTTTCCCGTGTACATTGTGAAACAGCGCCCTCTATGTAGGCGTTTTGTTACTTAGGGGGTATTAGCGGACGCCCCGCGACTTTGTCCGCGTTAAAAAGTACCCTATATGTTATTCCAGGATTTAAGCTATCACTGTACCAAGTTTCATTAAAATCTGTTCGGTAGTTTTTGCGTGAAAGAGTAACAAACATCCTCACATCCTTACAAACTTTCGCCTTTGTAATATTATAATATTGGTAGGAAGGTTAGGATTCCTTGTAGAAAACCAAGTCAATATATTTTATAGCAATTCTACCACCGCTAGACAACCAGAAGTTAGATAACCAGCATTCTAGGAGGAAAATAACCAGTTAACTAGCAGGAATACTTTCATAAACATGCCTCGCGCTGCCTCCACCTCCTCCTACCTCCATCATGTAGATATATTTATCTAAGTATAATAAATAATTCTTGCCAGATAACCGGTTATATATTTATCAGTAATTATTTCACTGGAATACTGGTTATCTAATTTTGGGATTTTATAAGGAATTTGGACTTTTTGTAACTATAGACATAAAGTGGATATTAATACTAATTTTTATATTATATTATACACAATTTTTTTTGGAAATGTCAAATACGTAGGAAGGTAATTATGTGACTTTTCATTATTCATATTCTGAAAGAAGGTATATATAATACATCTCAGCCCTAGGGAGAATCGTTTTCAACTGACAGCTGTCAAATTATACAAAAAAAAACTAATACTATTATGACATTTCTATTGGACCATGTTCCAACTGTCTATACAGCCACTCAATTACACCGCGATGTAAAATTGAAATAACATAAAGTTATGTAATAATTAAAGAATATTTTTTAAAAATGACTTTATTATAATTATTACTGTCAACTATTTCTTTAAAATAACATAGATTTGTGCAAAATATTTATCATTTTTTCAATGATGGAAATGAAAAATAATGGCAGAATAGCTGGCCGGCCGCAGAAAAAAAAAATTACGGGAAAGCGGCAATCCGATCTTCATTTATTTTTTCAAGTTGTAGAGTTTTGTTTATACTTCCGTATAGCAGAGATTTGTATTAACACTCATTTTATGTTTTCGTTTTTACTTTCAGTGTATTCTTAATGAAAAGCACAGTGTTTCCCTCGGGTTCAAGACTTATTTAGAGGTCCCTCGAACTATTGGCGCCCTCGCTACGCGTCGGGCGCCAAACTCCGTCTCGGGACTTAAATAAGTTACTTTCACCCCTGGGGTAACAATGTACTATTTCATAAGAATTATTAAGGAATTATTATATTCTGACGAGGGCCTATATATTATGTTTTGTTTCCCGTAGATCGGTATATTTGGCATGTCATCTTTTGTTTCAGGTACAGACTGCTGGCTAAAAGGATTGCCCCATACATTCGGGTGTTTGCACCTCGGAGCAAGGAACTAACGTTATACAGAGGGCTTGGATATCGAAACAAAGCTTTATACATTTACATTGATTACACATATTGGGCTCCCTAAACGATCATGCGGCATGACATGTGTGGCCGACCGGCGGCTTGCTGATATGTTGGCTAGGGTTTCAGGTATTTTTAAGGGAAACCAGGCCCTAAATAGTTGATAAAATTTATTGAAAGCACAAACTTGAAGCTAGGTAATTCTGACAATAGGTACTTGTTTTCTATATATAAAAATCCTAAAGCCAAACAAACAAAACAAAATCATCAAAAAACAGGTGGTCAGTACGCCACATGCATTACGTGCTGTCACTCATGCATGATCGTCTAGCTGTAGTGATTGACGCGCATGACATGCAAACCACGTGCTGGCCGTTGCTTCACTGTATTGATTGATTGCATGATGGTCCATCATGCAGCATGATAATTCACGTAAACGTTGCATGTCATGCAAGCATGATCGTTTAGGGACCACTGTATACATTTAAGTGCAATGGCCATAGATAATTTTAGAGATTTATGTAGGATTGTATATTTTATATATATAAAAAAAAATTAAGACCAAGATATTCGCTTTGACGTTTTATGATCTTACAGTCGCGGTAAGTAAAGAGTCGTCGTCTTAAAGCCTATTTTTGTTTGCTGCTAGAAACGCAGACATAACCAAAAAGATTGATAAGAAAGTTTAAGTAACTACACGAACCCATACAAATATAATAAATTGGAAAGTAGCTTTTGTCTGTCTTTCTGTCTATCTGTTACCTCTTACCGCCTACATGACTGAACGGATTTTGATGGAATTTGATGGGAAGATACATCGAACCATAGGGCAGGATATAGGGCCCTTTTTCCGCGATAAACTGTTTCCGCGGGGCGAAGGGACGAAGCCAGGGGATACAGCTAGTAAGTAATAATGAAATAAAGAGGATAGAAAAGCAAAGAAGAAGAATGCAGAAAATAAGCATGTATTTAAAGGAATGAAATTGAAAACTGATGAACCTTTTCATTTTGCAACTGTGCAGAACAGAAGACGTGTGGTCTCCTTCTATTACTCTAGGTCTGCGCTCTGAGGTTCGCACAAAACGCGCCGGATTGGCGCATTATTTATGGGGCATAGCACGGCCGCCGCAGATTGGTCAATTACATTAGCGGATCACCCCCCCCCCTGCCCCTCCCCCCCTCGCCCCGCAGTCGTACCCTTTTAGGTTAAGTGCCCACTTGGAGCTCTGTGCGTATTTTTACAACGTATAAAATTATTATCTTTTTTGCGGAGCGAAATAATGGAATGTTGATGAAATGCGTTAATATGTAACTCAATTTTTTTCGTTGCTCTGTGTCGGCACAGAGTGGGGGTGGGGGAGGGGGTTGTGTTACACAATTTTGTTTTTACATGAAATAACGTTTTCGTGTAATGTTGTCATCATTGCGAATGCTAGGGATTTATTTTGGACCACAGACAGCGCACGTGTGATTATTGCAATGAAACAAAAAACGCGACCGCATTGCGCGCCGCTCACCACGCAACTGATTACAAAATAATGCTTAGGGTATATTTAAGTACTTTTTTGTGGTATCACTATGAAGAGTCTATGTCCATGACTTCAGCTATGTCGATGATCTTATTTCTTCGGATCTCCTCATTGATGATTATCCGGGTCGCAGGACCGTAAAACTGCAGGCAGAAGTGCTCCAAAGGATATAGGGAAAATAATAAATTCTTGCAATAGAACGTATAAAACTGAGAGACGAAAAAGTAAACATTACACGGCTAGCCAGGAGGGTTTGATTCGTCCAAAGCTACAAGCCCATCGGATGATGAAATGATCTAAATATTTCGATGTGTACGAGAGATTGTGAATGTGTATCCGATAACGTGTATTATTCGTAGCCACAGAGTACACAATCATGTGCCTGAATCCCTTGCGGAAAATGACACGGATACTATACTAGGGGAGAAAGAATTTGCGCCCGAGTCGACTGCGGCACCGCGTTTAGAAAAAAATATGATTGATATGGTTTTTGTGCTGCGAATTTGGAGGTAAGTTTATTGCCGAGTATATTGTAATAAACGGGAACTCAATTACATAGCAACAAACAACTGTATCAGAAGCTAATGCATAAACATCGGGCGATGACTCCCGACAATGACGCCGGGACTAAGTACCGTCTGGGCGCAGCCGCACAATAGTGACGCGCACATTTGGCAGTATCTCAATGCGGACGTGGCAGTGATGGATGGGCCGCACAAAGCGAGAACCGATGAGCACTGGAATGATTTATTTTGCCGAGCCAATTGCATAGGCGGTGCGATACTTCGGTGCTTGCACACGGGCGACCGGCAAATGAAAACGTCAAGTATTCTGTTTTGCAACATTATGCTAAATCAGGGTCCATGCTATTATTGTTCCGTTCTGCAACTTCTGCAGCACATTGCAATTTGCAACCCACAAGGTTACTTCTTCGAGTACTATTACCTGATTGTTTGTTATTCCATTGTCTCTCTGACTGTTGTCCTAACATGACGTCATGATTTAGAATATTTTATGTTGAACTTCGTCTAACTTACTTTCTTTACTTCTTCTTGTAATGTTGGTCTGCTTTTGAAATGAAACGTGTGTTGGGGATCACAATACTTTTATTAATTAATTTTACAATTTTTATATCCGGGAGCACCTTTAAGGGCAAGCAAAAAAGGTGCGTTTTTCGTGAAACCTAAACTGACAGTTGGTGGGTTTTTTATGCAAACCTACTACGCTTCTTTCTTCGATTAAATCAGAAGACAATATAAACGGTTTCTTTGTTCCTTCTTCTCTATAACATGTACAACCGAATTTTTTTTGCTTACCTAGTATATTTAACTGACACTCTGCCGCGATTGTCAGTCGCTCGTCTGTTCGCCCGCGCCGCCGCCGCCGGGTAGCGGTTACATAATCGCATTTACATCTACTTGTTAATTCAGTATCGGGCGGATCCGTCTTCGGCGGGTTATCGACGATTTGCGGCCCTCCCCGCGCCCCGAGCCCCTCGTCCCTCGCCCGCCCCGTATCATCAGCGATCTCCTATCGGCAGTTCCGCGGTTTCATTTTCTTTATTTCCTCGGGCTGTTTTATTCTACCTTTTATTGTAGCTTTTGATTTACTTTGCTATGTTTTTTAAATCCACTGTTCGTCGGTGCGTGAATATTTACACTCGCTTTTTCTGTTCACAAAGCCCCTTGTGGTAGTTCTGTCGCCAGGTTCACTCTGTTCGGTCTGGTCTTCTTCTTTGAAGATCATATTGTCGCCAGTTTTTGACGTAATATTAATAGTGTTGTTGTGACTGTTAATATTTCGTCCAATACTACTACTACTATAGTATTGACTTCAATTCATTTCCTCAATTTTCTCATCAAAATTCCACATTTAGCTACGTTTAAAATTTGCTTTTGCGGAACTACATTTTAAACGGTCATATGTATTCATACACCAACGTGTATTATTATGATGAAGTCATTTGATGTCATGAAATGAAACAACCGTGCTTATGTTTTATCTTTTTTTAAAGTAAATAAGTTAGTTATTTCTTAATTACTGATCCATTTGCGTCCCTAATGTATTTCAATCGTTCGCAGAGCTATGATGTTGTATTTATCACTATGATAATAATTTATAAACATTCAAACACCAAATCCCTGCCATAATTTTATGTTCGCTTCTAATATAATAAAGTCAAGTCCAATATCAACAATCATTAGCTACGTAAAGTGACACGTAAAAATTCTGAAGCCCACCTGTCGCCGTTCGTTACGCCCCCGGAGGGGCTGCCGGTGGGGGTCTACGGGGGGCTAATGATTATCATTAGTATGCCAGCCCTCGACTGCTCGGCAGTAAATAAAAATTTGCAATCGTTCCGTGCAGATGTTACGATTACGAGCCATTAGGTTGGGCGCCGCGACTCGCGACGCGCGCTCGCGATTTATTACGTTTATTGGCAACAACAGGGAGCGCGTTGCGCACCGATGCGCTGCGGTTAAACATGCTGCTTTTCATTGCTAAGAGAGGAAATAAATTTTATTTACTTAGAATAAGAGAGAAGGTGTTGACAGTAAGCGCGAATAACACTTTTAAGACTGATCAAAGCAAAGCTATGTCTCAGGATGGCGATACTCAGCCCTCCGACTTCCACTGCTGGACATAGGCCTTCCGTCCTCCGCATGCAGTTACCTCCTATGTACCATGTACTCCTATTCAATTTATTCAATTCAATTCAATATTTGTAACATTACAGAAATCCATGGCATTACAAACAAAAGTAACAATAATAAATGCTTATACTAAATTAGAATATAATTATATAGGAATTTTTATTAATATTTAATAGAGGTGACTGGCATCATAGGCTCAAATGATTTTTTAAATTCTCTCGTCAAACAAGCCAGCGAGCTGTGAAAGAGATCGCAGTGTGGTGCTGCCGTGAGTGCACAGTTAAGGAGGGTTATAGCGCGCAGCACCGGAGAGTGCCGATGCGCCACCCACCGCCCACGGTGCGCGCGCGCGGGCGGCCGAGCCAGTGGCTCGTGACGGCGCGCTCGCCGCCACGAGTTTGGCACAGGCAGCCTCAGCAACCGCTGCAGTAGATAACTACTGTCGACTTTACCCCGAAGTATATTTAACGTGAACTTAGAAGTATGTTTTTGCGATTAACCGTTTTTGCTTTTTGTATTTTGATTTAAATAAGAGCAATTCTATAATTGCCGTATGGGCTATCAAACAGACTGATATTTTGTATGTGAAGCTGGAAAACTTAAAATGGAAAGCTCTTTTCATCAAAGAATGTAGAGATTTATACATGGGGTGGAATTTTCTCCGTTTTAGTACCTAGGTACACCTAAATGAAAACCTTCATTTTTAAGTCTAATAACTACTATTTGTAAGTCAATCAAAACCCGCAGCGGGACAGCACGCAACACGTTCCCGTGCACTCCCATTCCTCAACTCACGTCTCATTTGTTAGTTTCTCGAGCTTCCCTCTGCATTGCCTCTCCCACCCGTCTCTCGTCGTCTCTTCCAGCGCCATACGGCAATGTACATCGAAATGCCGGGCGTCCGGCGGCCCGCCTCGGTAGCAGTCTTTTAATATCCGCTCGGCTACTGCCGGTCGTTAGCGATTTCCCAAACAAGTTGACAGAAGCAAGTGGAAATTAGACATCGGAACACTTCCCCCGGGGGGGGGGGTGTGGAGGGGGGGGGGATACAGACGTGAGACAATGTGCGTGAGTGTTCAAATTGGCATTACATAATAGTATAGTATAGAAAGTGTAAAGGAGATCCGACGGAGAACTAAGATTACCGACATAGCCGAAAAGATTAACAAGCTGAAGTGGCAGTGGGGAGGTCACATCTGTCGCAGAACTGACGGCCGTTGGGGCAGCCGGGTTCTGGAGTGGAGACCGCGGACCGGTACACGCGGCGTGGGACGCCCCTCCGCCAGATGGACCGACGGACGACCTGTAATGGCGTATGTCCAGCAGTGGAAGTTAAAAGGCTGATATGACAATGATGATGATAGACAGTGTCAGTTAAATCTGCGCACTAGACCCCAAAGGATTCTAATAAGTTATTCCAGGACAGGATATAAGCTATCTCCGTACCAAATTTCAATTCACAGGCATATTTAAGACGGTAACTTCTATCCTGTATCTCAGTATCCTGATGGGTAGGCACAAAATTCGGAGCTGCAGGTATAAGGTCAGTAAATCATTCACGGGGCAATGTATACGCTTCTACAACAAACTACCAGAAGAAATCTTAAATATGAATGACAGAAAATTTAAGACCCACATTAAACAACAACTTTGTAAGAAAGCTTATTATAGGACAGTCGATTATCTAAATGACAAAGATGCCTGGTGTTAATGTTACTTCAGCCTCGCACAACCTTTACAAAATAATGTTATGTACAAACTTGATTTTAAAAGATGTGTTGCGGAAGTTTGTTGCGCCGCTTCTTCTTCCCAGCTCTATATAACACCTTGGAGGCGGTGGTAGATAAAAAATTGACGTTGTATAAATATACCCAGTGTACTTACATGCAATAAAATACTTTTGAATTTTGAATTTCACGATCCAACTCCTTTTGCTTCTCTCAGTGTCGTCACTCTCTTCACACGCACTCGCCGCGGGACTCGTGGGTAGTCGAGCTCGTCCCCGGCTAGTGTCGTCATTCGTTCATCACTCATTCGCTCAACATGTCCGAACCAACAGAGCATGCTTCATCTAAATGATGACACTTTCAAGGCGGAAACTTGATTCACAAAATTCAAGTGTAGCTATTATCTAGTAAACCTTTTAAGTCCCGCTAACTCATCGTCCGCCCGTCTGGCACCGCGCCAGCGCCGACCTCGCGAACCTCTCGCCGTGAGTAATAGCTTCCTCTCAAATGCTATCCGACAGCCTCAGTTTTGTCATTGTCACTGTTGGGTTATGAGAGGGTATTATTTTGCTAATTTGTAACAAAAGAGGTGGTGTTTCAATTAGTTATTAGCCTAATTGGCCTTCTTTATAACTGACTACACATTCTTCTTCATCTTTCCACGTTTCTTCAAGTCATACAGGCGTTGTAGTAGAAGCGTCCTTCACTGTACCTTCCAGTATGTCGGTCTAGCTCATTGTCGCTTTACCCTTTCGGACATTATGTCGGAGACCTTGTTCTTCCCATATCGGATCACACCAACTGCAAAATTTGATTTTATTCTGAATTTCATTCGTAAGGTCATCATTTAAGGTCAATAGGTTAAATCTTTTCATTGTTATGTTATTTGTATCAACTGTCATTACAATTTTGTTTCTTATTGTATCCTATTTTCCATTATTAGTTTAGTCTACCAGGAATTGCCATTTATTACGTCTAGCTTTACTGTGCCAGTGACGCATATATACCTTTTATATCGCCATTCCTTTTTCTTTTCGGTCGAACAATTTTTCTTTTGTCTTCACTTGGATACTTACACTAATTCTTCTCTTTGTGCATCATTTGTATGTCTGTCTGTCATTTATTCTTCATGGTGTCAGAAGTTGGTGCCGGGACCAGGATCAACCGTCTGAGGTACATAATTGATTGGCGACGAGAGTGAAGGCTCATGTAGATTCAGCTCCGGTCGGGTACTGCCGCTACTGCAGCGCTCAGTTATTATTCAGCGCAGCGAGCGGAGCCGCGGGAAGCGCCGCTCCAACAGTGAGTTGCGAGTTTAAACATTAATAAGGTACCTACGGCACGGACTAGTTTGAAATATCAAACTTCAAACCCGAGCAATGCATTTTAAAGCTAATATTACATACTAATAGGTACGTTAATTTAACATTTAAAATAGTATCTTACAGTAAAAGAAGACCATGAAATATAGCTTTTAATAACAAAACAATTAAAGGTAAACCTAAAAAGTCCAGTAAAAGTGATAGGAAATATTACATTGTTAACCTAGGTGTCAAAATAACTTATTTAAGTCCCGAGACGGGGTTTGGCGCCCGACGCGTAGCGAGGGCGCCAATAGTTCGAGGGACCTCTAAATAAATCTTGAACCCGAGGGAAACACTGTGCTTTTCATTAAGAATACACTGAAAGTAAAAACAAAAACATAAAATGAGTGTTAATACAAATCTCTGCTATACGAAAGTATAGACAAAACTCTACAACTCGAAAAAACAAAAGAAGATCGGTTTGCCGCTTTTCCATCTATTTTGTTTTTTTTTCTGTGGCCGGCCAGGTATTCTGCCAATATTTTTCATTTCCATAATTGAAAAAATGATAAATATTTTGCCCAAATCTATGTTATTTTAAAGAAATAGTTGACAGTAATAATAATAAATAATAATAATAAAGTAATAATAACAATAATAATATAATAATAACAGTAATAATAATAATAAAGTCATTTAAAAAATATATTCTTTAATTATTACATATCTTTATGTTATTTCAATTTTACATCGCGCTGTAATTGAGTGGCTGTATAGACAGTTGGAACATGGTCCAATAGAAATGTCAAAATAGTACTAGTATTTTTTTTAAATTTGACAGCTGTCAGTTGAAAGCGATTCTCCCTAGGGCTGAGATGTACTACTTTCAACCCGCTACTCAGGCAACTTCAGACCTACTTTCAGAGTATGAGTAATGAAAAATTTATTAATTCCGTCTATTAAATGTTAAATTTCATGGTCTTCCTTTAACTTAAGATGCTATATTACTAAGAAGGAATTGATTCTTATAGGTAATTGGATCCTCTTGATTCGTATCATTACAGCATGTTTTATTCCTAATTTAATAATAATTAGGTTCGATTCCCGGCTAAGGCTGGCCTTTTCTTAAAAATCTTTGAAAGCAGTTCTACTTATTTCTGAAAAAAAAGGTTCCTGGTCCTTTTCAGAAAACTTTGCTATCTTCATTATTTAGTTTACTTTCCCTCCATGTAAGGTTCGATTATTCCATCCGCCCTGTAAAATTATTACATAACAGCACTGTACACTACAGTACTGTCACTCAAACTAATATGAAGCTCATGTGAGTATCATATTAGTATGCTCACTAAGTGTCACGTACTCACGACCCGCAACAGATGCACGGACAAGTACTTACGCGTATGTACGTACGTACTTACAGCATGCAATGTCCGACTGGTCCCATGTGGCATGCGGACGCTCGTTATTTAGATGACGTCACCCCCCTCCGCCCCAACTTCCCACATAGTCCAGGAAAAATAAAACAAATCTTATTTAAACTTATCCTAAACTCACGACACCAGTTTTAGTGAAATTACATTTTGTAATACAGTACTTGAGTACTGAGTTTATCTTGTCACTCGAAGATATTATGAAATTGGCATTGTCTTAACTCGTGTAAGTAGGTATTGAACTATTACCCGATTTTTGAGTGCTGTGCAAAAAAAAAATTATTATTAAAAATGAAATTTTGATATTTTTATGTACAAAAACTATAAAAAGTATTCACATATGGACTTGTAATACAACATTTTTATTCTATTATGTAATACAACAAAACTGGGGAAAACAACTTTATTTCCTTAACTAACATTATCAAATACCTAGTAGGTTACATAAAACCAGGAAGGTTCGAATCTCTTTGGTGGCGCGCGCGCTCCCTATGGAGACTGCATCTTGCATATTTAGTATGGGAACCAATGGAGCCACTTACAGGGGGGGTGCGGACAAAGGAAGCGGAGTAGCGGGAGGAGGTTGCTAATACAAATTTATATGGAGTATGAAGATGAGAATGTGAGAGTGAGTCACAGTATTGTTACATACATACATTTGACACGATTTTGACACACATAGGATGCTTCTTTTACGCCTCTTAAAGGGGCCGCGAGCACGCACCAAAGAGATCTTAACTCTATGCATAAAATAATATAAAAAAATTGGCCTTTGATTTTATGCGTATTCTTTGAGCAACTTCATTTATTTTTCCTGGACTACCTGCCCCCCTCAAAGCCTACAGTAGCGAGCGATTAATTTTGCATAGTGCTAAAGTTCTGTGAGAGAAATATGTATTAAGGGGTTGTTCTGCTACTTCAAAATATTTTGTACTGTACTAGGTTCGAAAGGAAAGCAGCTATTGTTGAAATTTATTTCTAGGCATATTTGGTTGGTTGGTTTTCCACAGGTATTAATTTATACAAACACAAGCTTAGGAAAAGTTGGGGGAGGCCTTTGCCCACACGTGGGATTACCTAAAACAAAAAGTACCTACTACCAAACCTAGATTAAAATATGTTTATTGTATATAATAAAAATATAACAAAATGTTATGTTGGGGATGGAGTCTTCAATGAATTGTCTTCATATGTAAAGTAACTCAATTTTTATTTTATAAATAATATAGACAGATTGCAAATAATGTGCGCCTGCGGCGGCGATCGTTGACGAGTGAATGGTGAGGGGGTTGAGGTGGGGGGCCGAGCTCCGCTCGGCTATTGTGATATTTGTGATGCAGCGTTGACATGCCCCCCGGCGTTGAAAGGCTGGTCTTTCAACCCTGAAGAATGCTCTTGATGCGGCAGTGGGCAAATCCTGTTGAAAGCGCGACGTATAATTCCTTTAGAGGTCTTGAGATCAGCAACCCTGCTGATACCATCAGTTCCTGGATAAACTTTTGTTACTCGTCCCAAGCTCCATTTCATCGGGGGTAGAGAATCTTCTTTGATTAGGACCAAAGTGCCTTCAGCTAAACAGCCCTTAGATGTTCGCCATTTAGTGCGCTGTTGGAGTTCGGCCACATATTCTTTGTGCCATCGCGACCAGAACTGCTCCCTCATTTGTTGCAGTTTCTCGAAACGTGTGAGTCGGTTTGGGTTTGTGTCGATGAACGAAGGTGACGGCAGAGCAGTAAGAGGTCGTCCTACTAAAAAGTGCCCAGGAGTTAGAGGGGATAAATCATTTGGGTCAGGTGACATAGGAGTGAGGGGACGTGAGTTCAAAATCGCCTCAATTTGCACCAAAACTGTGTATAAATCTTCAAATGCTAAATGAGCATTGCCCAAAACGCGACGCAAATGAAACTTCACAGATTTTACACCTGCTTCCGCTAATCCCGCCATATGAGGCGTATACGCTGGATGAAATTTAAATTCAATGCCTTCGTCAGACATATTTTCGATTAACGATTGAGAATTATTTTTAAAAAACTTTGTAAGCTCGTTAGAACCACCTACAAATTGAGTCCCATTATCTGAAACAAGAGCTTTTGGTTTGGAACGCCGAGATATAAATCGTCGTAAAGCAGCAAGAAAAGAGTCCTTAGTTAGATCACTTACAAGCTCAAGATGCATGGATCTTGTAGTGAAGCAAACAAAAATAGCTATATATACCTTTTCCGTCTTACTTCCGCGACCCCTTCTATTCAATGCTATGATTGGACCTGCATAATCCATACCGGTGGTTTGAAACGGATACCCTGGCTGGAGGCGCTGCTCAGGTAAATTGCCCATTATTGGACTTATTGTTCTCGAATTTAGGCGAAAACATCGTTGGCAATTATGCACGATTCGTCTTGACAAGTCACGACCTCCTAACGGCCATATTTCTTCACGGATGGAAGACAAGAGTAGCTGAGGACCCGCATGCATTAAGCGTATATGTTCGCTTTCGAAGATAAGCTTTGTTAATAGGTGTTTAGATGAGAGTAAGACTGGGTGTTTTTTATCAAACTTGAAATCACCGTGTTTAATTCTTCCACCTACTCTTATAAGATCATTTGTGTCAATGAACGGACTCAACGACAGCAACTTGTTTTTGGATGGTAAGCATTTGTTGTTTTGTAAAATGTTGTATTCCTGAAAGGATTCCTTTTGTGATAGTTTTAATAGTGTGTGATGTGCCTCTAGTTTTTCTAAGGTTGAGAGTGGTCCCGAATCTTTACTGTTTTTATCTCGAGTTCTACAATTATGGATGAAGCGCAAGACATACGCCATTGTGCTGTTTAACCTTTTTAAATTTGAGAATCGCGAAAATGGAAACAATTCATCAAGCTGATTATTTAAAGCAAGATTACTTTTAACTTCCGGCAACTCAGTTTCAGTTTGATCAAATGTCTTGTTTGGCCACAGATTTTCATTCTTGGCCAAAAATTCGGGACCGTTCCACCACATGTCTAGTTTGTCAGCTTGAGAAGCGCTAACTCCTCTGCTTAGCAAGTCTGCTGGGTTGTAGGCAGTTGGTACATGACGCCATGTGAAATCACGCGTTCGTTCCTGAATGTCTGCTACTCGATGTTTTACGAACTCCTTTAGCCGAGGAGGTGGAGTTCGCAGCCATCCAAGAACGACAGACGAATCTGTCCAACAAAAACATTTATTAATTGGCAGACGTGTTGAAGCTAACGCCTTTTCAATAAGCTTTGCGGCTACTAAAGCTCCACAGAGTTCTAATCGTGGTATGGTCACAGGCTTTAGTGGTGCTACTCTGCTTTTAGAAAATAGCAATTGAACTTTCACTCCCCCTTGGTGGCTTTCCGATCTGACATACACACACGCACCGTACGCGTCTTTTGACGCATCGGAGAAGGCATGTAGTTCAATGCTACATGGATTATCGCATAACACAAACCTGGGTATGCGTAGATCATTTAGCTGAACCAGCGCAGCCACAAATTTTGTCCATGCCACCAAAATATCGCTTGGCAGTGGGTCATCCCACTGTAACTTTTGAAGCCAAAGCCTTTGAAGAATGATTTTGCCCGTAATGATGAAAATACTCAGAAGACCCAGCGGGTCAAAGACTTGTGAGATTGTTGACAAAATCAGTCTTTTGGTTACTGTTTCATTTTTGCTGGCTTGAATTACAAACTGAAGCTCATCATTTGCAGGTGACCATTTCAGCCCTAATGTGCTTGATTGCTCATGCTCACTGAGGTCAACCACTGTGGAATCATCATTTGTGCCCACATTGTCCTTTGTGGGTAGGTTTGATTTAAATTTTCTCAATTTAAAACAACCAGAGTCCAAGACCTGAGTGACAAGAGCACGAATCTGCATTAGACCTTCGGCTGTATCACAACCTGTGAGTAGGTCATCAACGTAAAAATCATCAGCAATGATTTGACGTATTTGTTCATTAGTGCACTCATTGGCCAGTTGCTTTAGACAGCGAACTGCTAGAAATGGTGCTGAAGCCGTTCCATACGTCACCGTGTTCAAAGCATATGATTGTAATGGCTCAGATGGATCATTGCGCCAAAGTATTTGCTGCAAATGCCTTTGATCACAATTGATCAGCACTTGGCGATACATCTTCTCAATATCTCCCGTCATGACGAAGCGGTGCTGCCTGAATCGTAAGAGGATTGATAGCAAATCGCTTTGTATTGTCGGCCCTACCATCTGAATGTCATTGAATGACATTCCGGATGTGGTGGGAGCGCTACCATTGAACACCACCCTTAACTTGGTAGTGGTACTCTGTTCACGCAGCACACCATGATGCGGCAGAAAATATGAGTTTGGTGGCGGATCATTGATGTCATTTTTTGTCATATGTCCTAACTGAGAATATTCACGCATGAACTCTTTGTACATGACTTTCAGCGTCTCTTGTCTTTGCAGTCTTCTTTCTAGAGAGAAGAAGCAATGTTTAGCACGATTGAAAGAGTCTCCCAGTTCAGTCTCGTTCCCTTTAAGCGGTATCCCAACTGAGAAACGGCCATCACTTTGACGTGACACATTTTGCACAAAATCTTTCTCGCATAAATTTTCCTCGGCGGAAAATACTGGTTTTTTAGCGTCTGGTACATCTTCGATAGTCCAGAATTTTTCTAGTTGATCTTGTATTTCATTATATTGTGAAAAATTGCATGCTATTTGAGAGCTACGCTTTCCAGTGGGCCCGGACACTATGTACCCGAACTTAGTTTCTTGAAGCACTGGATAATTATTGCCTAGACGTAGCTGATTTGGACCTAGCAGATCCCAGAAAATGTCTGCACCAAGGATCAAATCTAGACTTGATGGATTATAGAATTCTGGGTCTGCAAGAGTTATATACGATGGAATATTTAGAGTGTTGGCGTCAAATGATTGATTTGATGATGACGTTATATATGGCAACACTAGAAATTTAACTTTAGTTTGGAATGCATTGTTGAGCTTGGACTGTATTATTGTATTGCATGATTTAGATATGACTGAAACTGTATTATTGATACCAGCGACAGACACATTAGCATTTTGGGATTGTAGACCTAATTTAGACATTAGGGATTCCGTCATAAAGGAGGCTTGACTTCCAGAGTCCAAAACGGCCCTCACTTCATGCGGTTTATTGTTGTCGTCCAAAATTTTTACTATAGCTGTAGCTAATAAAACTTGTCCGCACTTTTTATTAACAGATAGTGCGGTGGCTGTCTCTGGATCAGTTTCGTCTTTATTTTTGTGTAATAATGTATTGTGTTTGTCTCTTTTGCACGTTTTACAAGGACCAAGGCGACATGCATGCTTGTTGTGACCAAATCTAAAACAATTGGCACAAAGCTTGTGATTTTTTACCACCTGCTCACGTTGATCTACATTCATTTGTAGAAACTTGTCACATTGGTACAAAGCGTGACTTTGATTACAAAGAATGCATTTGTAAGTTTTATTTGATTGTTGCATGGTGGCCGCGAAGCCCTTAATGTTTTTGTTTGTCTTGTTTATTTGTTGTGTGGTTTGTGGCTTGTTTGTACTTAATTCAATAGTCTCTAATAAGTCAGCCCTATTCTTTAGAAATTTAGTAAATGTGTTCAATGTAATTTCCTTTAGTTTTACTTTGTGTTCTTCCCATTCGCGTTGTGTACGAGCATCCAACTTGGATGAAATAATATAAATGACCAATGTGTCCCAGTGATCGGTAGGTTCATCTAAAATTTGTAGGGCGCGTAAATTCTTTGTGTACGAATCTAAAAGTTTACGTATAGCACTGGCGGATTCTTTCCTAATAGGTTCCTCATCGAAAATACCCTTTACATGGTTTTGTATCAAAAGTCGTGTATTGTCATACCGTTCGCACAATAAACTCCATGCAACACTGTAGTTAGACGCAGAAAACTCTAATGCACGAATTATGTGAGCAGCGCTTCCCTCCAGAGAAGCACGTAAATAATGAAACTTTTGAATGTTGTTGACTGACGCATTGTTATGGATCAGAGAAGAAAAGGTATCGCGGAACTCCAGCCAATTCCCGTATTCACCACTATATTTAGGTATGTGTATAGTGGGTAGTTTTATTCCCTTTATAGCTGATGAACCTTTAGCCATTACCGTATCGTCTTCTTCGAGCTCACTACCAGATGAAGAGGAAGCATTAGATGCTGGGCTTTTCTTTGGTTTTGGAGAAGAAGATTTTTTATACAACTGATATATTTCTTGTGCCCTAGCCATATTACGAAAATACTGTGTTTCAAACTCTGCCCGTTGCACAGTTTGCTCGTCAGCCTCGTCCTCATCCGTCAGCTGCTCGATGCACATTTGAACTTGGTCGTATTCTGCAAAATTTTCATCAATTTTAGACATACGAAGTTTTACCTCTATGGCTTGAACTTCACTACAAGATGCAGCACCCTTAAAACCATTTAAGTATTTTTCGAAATATGTGAGGCGGGTTTTACAAGTCCCTCTCTTTTTTATGAGTTCAGGTAAACTTCCAGGATCCATTTTAAATTATAAATGCAACTTACAAATTTATTACAAATATAATTTGTATGTAAACAATCTATTGTATATAATGTAAATATTGAATTCAATGCAAATAGAATACAAATTGTAATTGAATTGGCAAAATAATTGATTTCAATTGTTTATGTTTCAAAACAATGAAATGTACTTTATTATTTATTTATTTTATTATTATTTATTTTTATTGATATTATGTATCTAAATTGTATATTCGATATGTATGCTCTGTGTCCAACAGTGGACGTCGACGAGATAAATGAACAGTATTACAAAATAAATTTTAATGGAATTCAATTCTGCGAACAACAAACTATCTGCCTTTTAAATATGAATTGTAAAGGTACCTAGTCATTTAAATTAATTTGCACCTGGCAAGTTAAATAAACAAATATGCATACCTAATTAACGTTGAATTGATTATTAATTAGAATATGAATTACAACTGAGAATCACAACACTAATGTGTACTTACCTATTCGTTGCACATAGATAGCACTTAGTATTTATTGTTATTATAAGGAAAATACATATTTTATTTTATGTGTATCTGTACGTAACTTACTTTGATGCTGCATACAATAATTTATCAACTTAAACAAAATAGACCGCCCGGCAATGTCGATAATCTATTTTTAGCACAGATCTAACAACACTTTCAGGTTAATCACGCACTTAAATTAAACTTGTAAATACAACAAACATTTATATCGTAGTTCCAACTAGGTTCCAACTTAGTTTTTAGGATTAATTTTATGGTAATTGGACCCAATTTGCTAGGTGAACTTGTATTTATTGATTTTTGTTATATTTTATGCACGTGTTTATGATTGCAAATTAAACTCACACTGGAATGGAAAGAAATATAAATAGGGAAAGGGCTAACTTAATGGATTGGACTCACTCAGATGCCAGCCTTGCCTTGCATTATTATTCAACTCGACGATAATTAGTAATCCAGGTAGATGATAAACTCCGCTTCGTTCGTAGCCGCGCCGGCCGGCGTGTTTGCAAATTCCTTGTTTGATTGTTGATTGTTAATCCATCGGTATACTGTCCGACTCGAAGAACCAAGTATGTTGGGGATGGAGTCTTCAATAAATTGTCTTCATATGTAAAGTAACTCAATTTTTATTTTATAAATAATATAGACAGATTGCAAATAATGTGCGCCTGCGGCGGCGATCGTTGACGAGTGAATGGTGAGGGGGTTGAGGTGGGGGGCCGAGCTCCGCTCGGCTATTGTGATATTTGTGATGCAGCGTTGACATGTTATCTAATAATTTAAAATAATGAATATTGTACAATTTATTATTATTATGATATACCTAGCATTAATTTAGAATTTATATACTTACACTTAATGATTGAGTTGAATTGTAATTTTATATAGATTCAAGAAGGCTATAAATAAATAAATAAATAAAAATTAATTTTATTTTGATTATTTACATTTTTTTTGCGGTCGTATCTAACAAATGGTGAGATTTTTTATTTTTGCAAAAATAACTATAAATATTTATGATGACAGACTTCATTTGCAATAGTCAACCGCACATCTTATAGGTAGTTGATCCAACCTATTAGAGAGTTGCAATATTAACTGGTTTTGTATTCACTGACGTGTACATAAAACTATAAGTATAACAAATAAGTATTGACTCCTGTTATTTCAGATTCGGTGCCACATACAAAATATTTTATCCAAATAGAAAATATGTTATGGGCTCCCTAAACGATCAATCTGCATGTCATGCAATTACGTGCTGTCACTCATGCATGACCGTCTAGTGATTGACGTGCATGACATGCAAACTACGTGCTGGCCGTTGCTTCACTGTACTGATTGATAGCAAGCATGATGGTCCATCATGCAGCATGACAACCACGTAAACGTAACGCATGCCATGCAAGCATGATCGTTTAGGGACCGCTCTACAGTTTTCCATGAGTATAACACATTAGTGCCACACCAGTGGCCGCTGTGGGTTATTCTGAAAACTACACAAATGGTATTTTTAAAGCGTAATTAATTTAATCCAAAAATCTTCCTCAACCAATGAATAGCCTCTAAATATTTTTCCTGCTATAATTTCGCTCGAGAAACAGACACACGGCCGCCGTGGGGACCCGAGGGCCCGCGGAGTCCGTTCCACAAAACACCCGCTCAAAAATTCAACGACGCCCCTTTGTTATAGAGCGGCCCATCAATTATTCCGCGGGAACGCGATCCCGGGCGCGGGAACTTGTTAATGTTTCATGGGAGCGCCGGGATTGTCCGCGGGATTTTTTATGGGGCCGCTTACTGCATGGGATGGTCTTCGGACGTGACAGATACGCGTCACTCGGTTTTATTAGACACAAAAGTATCAATTTTTTTTTCACTGCCCTTTCATACAAAATCCATGAGATTTGAGACTACTTATCATACATACATATTATCTTCACACTATGTCCCTGATATGGTAGGCAGAGAGAACGGATTTTGGATTTACGTTCAGAATAGAACTATGGAGCTATTTATATCCTATACATACAAAAACATGTTTGTATGTTTACTGTATCTTTACAATGTATATATCTTTGTAACTATAATACTGAGTTCTAAAAACTATAAAGTTTCGAGTCGAAGTCTTGGATCTTTTCGGTAACGCTTTACCTACAAGTTTCTCAACGTTACGACAGCAAGGCCTAAATTAACTAAAAAGATCACAATATTTTCGTTACAATTTGGCAACAAAAGCGAAATAACCTCCTCTCATTACCTCCCGCGAAGATACAGCGGGTGTTATAAACCTCGCGCGGGAAAATGTGGAGCTCGAACAAAAAAACAAGTGCGCGTGTAATGTACGAAATAACAAGACGGCCCGCATAATGCCATATCTCTAAATCCCATGAATACGGTATGACAGCGGGAAACGTGAGATGTGGGTTTGGGGGCGGGCTCTCCTTGCAGCGGGAATATATTTTCATCTAATCCCAAAATGTCCCGTTCGCAGAATATAACGTTTGCAGAATGTCCCGCATTTGACGGCCTCCTTAGCTTAATAACTTGATTGTTCTCCTTGCACCGGGTACATATTTTTCATCTCTTCCCAAAATGTCCCGATTGCAGAATGTTCCGAATTTGACCGCCTCCTTTGCCTAGTAACTTGATTATTCTCCTTGCAGCGGGCACATATTTTTCGTCTATTCACAAAATGTCCCGATTGCAGAATGCCCCGCATTTGACCGCCTCCTTTGCCTAGTAACTTGATTATTCTCCTTGCAGCGGGCACATATTTTTCGTCTATTCACAAAATGTCCCGATTGCAGAATGCCCCGCATTTGACCGCCTCCTTTGCCTAGTAACTTGATTGTTCTCCTTGCAGCGGGAACACATTTTTCGTCTATTCACAAAATGTCCGGATTGCAGAATGTCCCGCATTTGACAGCCTCCTTCCTTGTAACCACAAAATACACATTATTTAAAAAGTGAATAGGCCTAATCAAGTGGTTGGTGTGTTCCTCAGTAACCAATTCGGTCTTGGTCAGTCGCTCAGAAGCGACAGAAGGTATATGCAGTATATCAATTAACAAAAAGTGATAGAAACAATGTGAAAAGAGAACTTGTTAGAAAGAAAGAAAGAGTACTCTTTATTGACACACTTGTAAAACTAATAAAAACTTACAACTATTACCTATTTATGTATGTTTAATACTAAATGCCGTTTTGCCGCAAACAGTCTGCGGCACTGATTTTCAGGCAGATCCCTAGATTTGTTTTGTTTTGTTTTTGTTTTATAATACTTAAGGGCTCCCAAAACGATCATGCTTGCATGACATGTATTACGTGCTGTCACTTATGCATGACCGTCTAGTGATTGATGTGCATGACATGCAAACTACGTGCTGGCCGTTGCTTCACTGTACTGATTGATAGCAAGCATGATGGTCCAACATGCAGCATGACATTCACGTAGACGTTGCATGTCATGCAAGCATGATCGTTTAGAGACACTTTTAGTAGGTACTTTAAGCTAGCCGCTGCAAGTGCGACCCCACCCGCACCCGAGGCTATAACACACCGGTGCTGATTTGCGCCAACAAGAGAATCAGTCATAAACTAGTGATACGGCCCTACTCCGCCCGCGCCGCCCGCCGACATATAATATTAAATTATCTCCACTTCTCGTATCCGTTCCGCGTTGATTTTATTTTATATCGCGTAGATTTTATATGCAGCTTCACAGGGAGTCAGGGAGCAATTGTGTAGCCAGCTGGTATCTTTAAAGGGATATTGCCAACTAGCTTTTTCCTGCGGCTTCACTCGGGTTGAAATAATTTTCCCTCGAGAACGGCCTTTCCCGAGGTATCTTTATGAATTTAGCCTGTGTTATTGTGATGTTTAATATATATTACTTTAAAGTTTGAACAAAATCATTTTGCGTGATTGAGCAACAAATATTCATATTCATATTCATTTATTTGTACTAATCATACTCGTCAATATTGTGATACAAAACATTCATAATCAAAATAAAATATATTTGTAGTACAATGTCATACAAAATACAAAATGTATGTAATACAAAAGCCTTTATTGCTGATTAAATTTACATTTGGTACTTAAAAGTTATTGCACATCAGTTGCCCGCATCAGCGTGTCCTGCTGACACGTAGGCCTCCTCCAGTTTCCTCCAATCAGACCTGTCTTTGGCCACCCTGAGCCAGAGTGTTCCAACTCTGTCCTTATGTCGTCTGAGTCTGACCACCATTTGAGCTGTCTTCCACGATTCCTTTTGGTATTAAACCTTGGTATCCATTCATTCTTGTTTCCCTTATTATGTGAAAGAGCAACAAACACTTACAAACTTTTTTAGTAGGACTAACTTTGAATTCAAGCCTCTAAAAGTGGAAAGGCGTGTTCTAATTGAAAATTAAATAAATACCTAGGTAATGGAAAAAAACATTTGTAAATAAGACCAAAGCTAATGACTCCTAAAATAGGAAGACAGATTAATAGTCAAATGTTAAAAATTATAGTATAAAAATAGACAAAATATTAAAAATACTCATTTCTATCCTGGTGTTTGATTCTAGCACAAGATCATTATTATTGTTATCCAATGTTGGTATTCTGTTTTTATTTTTGACATTTTTTTTTATCTTGACATTGTTATTTTATTTTAGTACTTATTCAAATTTATATTGACATTTTTTTTGACATGCAACTAAATAATTGCCAATAAAGTATGATTATGATCATCCAGATATGCCACTTTTCTGAAGTCGCACGCTTCAAACGAATTTAAGTCCTTAATATTTAAATGCGGTATAATCAGAACCCACATATATT
This sequence comes from Metalampra italica, assembly GCA_949699065.1. Taxonomy (NCBI): domain Eukaryota; kingdom Metazoa; phylum Arthropoda; class Insecta; order Lepidoptera; family Oecophoridae; genus Metalampra; species Metalampra italica. The sequence continues at coordinate 251,120 of OX452993.1, forward strand.
TTTATTCAGAACTGTCTTAATAGGGAATGTTTCTATTATCCTGGATTTTAATGAATTATTATTTATTTGAAACACCTGACGTTGAGTTAGACTTGACTCTGGCTATTATCTCTTCATTTGTAGTTCCTAGCTCTGACCTTACTGTTAGTAGTTATGTTTGTACTGTAGCAAACCCTCCACGTTCATCTGTCAGAGAAAGGTTTTTGTAGTCGTTAGCTCTACATGGCCTGTCTGTTCTTACAGCACTCGGGTGCTTACTAAGTGATATACACGTATCTTTGTTAACATCTACCTAAGGATCTGCTTGAACATTTTGTGGTGTGTGTAGATCCTCATAATGTTTTTTTTATAACAGTAATTAATGTTCATTGGTGAACAGTCTTAAGTACACCCTAAGCTTTGTGTTGTAATCAGTGTTATCATACATGATCGAAATGAATCGTACCGCTTTGGATTACGGATCATCATCAACAGCCTATTAACATGTCCCCACTGCTGGGGCTCAGGCCTACCCTCTCAACGAGGGCGTTCGGGCTATAGTCCACCACGCTAGCCCAGTGCGGGTTGGTGGACTTCACATGCGCCTAATTATTCTGCAGCGTATGCAGGTTTCCTTTACCGTTTGAGAGCAGTCAGTAGATGTACTTAAGTTTCGAGAAAAAACTCATTGGTACATGGCCCGGCCGGGGATCGATCTTCGGACCTATCGATATGATAGGCCGCGTCTTATCCCCGACGCCACTGACGCTGGATTTGGACTACGGTCTTGTTTTAAATGCAACCGTACAATAAATTCAAGACACATTTTTCAGTTGGATTATTTACCTTGAAATATTTATTCATTTCATATTAGAGACGCACTTCTGTGTACAAAGTTCCTTATTCTATTCTATGGGATTTACCCATAGTAAGTACCTACATAAAATCCTATTCTGAGGTTATATGTGAGTACTGAGTAGGTAGGGTTGTGGCGATATTGAATATTTATTATCAATGGAGCGTTTTATTTCGCTGACGTATAAGGTAATAAAGAAGATTTCGCTTACTCCATTGTCTCTAAAAAGAAAGTTATTGCCAATATTTCGTAAGTGAATGCATGGTCTACACATTAATCATATAAGCAACTATCTATCTCGTAAACTGGCTTGGCCTTCAACTATGATGAAACAGTGGGGAGGGAGGGGGGCCGTGACATGGCTGTAGGGTTGCTGGAGGCCGAATTTCGAAGTTCGACTTAAATTTTATCTAATTTGGTAGATGTAAAACAAGCTGTTATTAAAAAGTTTGAAAGTAGGTTTTAAAATGTCAAAGGATTTTTGGATTTTTGATTTGAGGCAATCATGTCCAATTACATATAGGTACATGATTTTTTTCTGTAATTAATTACGGCTAGTACTTATAAAATAAAAGATGGGAAACTTAAGGAAATAATTTATGTCGGAACATGTTATCTTTGAAATTTTCCGAGTGATATTTTGCACTCCGAAAAAAAAGGCAGTTTTGAAAAAAAAATGTCTCGACATGTTCAGTTTCCTATTCATGCTTTGCCAATAATTTATACTAGTTGTCCAAAAATTAATTTTAAATCAGAAATATAATATTATGATCCAATGTTTTATTGCTATGTTAACTTCGACTCCGGTATGTGCAGACCGGTCTCTACTTCTACCTCCCCGTCCCCCCATGTATTACCAAGTGTTCCCCCACGTTCCCCACGTTACCCCGCTCTTAATAAATAAACCGTATTTGCATAGCCCGAGCTTGCGGAAACGACGACATAATGTAATATCTCAATCTGAACGGCCACGTCACGTCCCCGTGCCGTGCCGCGCCGACACTTTTGATGTTAATAGGATTGTGGGTATCACAGTTGGAACAATAAGAGCTCCAGAAGAAATTCCGCAGGATTGTAATGAAAATAAACGCACTTTCAATTATTTTCGAGCGACCGTAATTCAATTGACAGAGAAAAACATTTTATTTTCAACCCTTTTTGCAGAATTTATTTTATGGTAAGGTTCATCGTTCATAATAGATAGGTAGTCTGTCAAAAAACCTGAGTATGAAAAAGATAAATGAAGAAGGTATCTTTTATTATGGTAATACGTATTTTAGTAGAAAAAATTACCTATCGTCTTTATAAATGACAAAGGAATTTTATTGAGCTCATGAGACGGCGCGGGCGATGTTTCTTCGAAAATATTCCACGACCAAAAACAAAATAAATTTGTGTTTTTTTTTTCACTCTTGACGCGGAAAAAAAATTACATTTACCAACCTCCGCCGAGTGAATACGCAACAGCGACACTAGTCACATGGCGTACCTACTCCGTATTTCACTCTTTAAGGTAGGTATACTAACTCAATGGTATTTCGTAGTATTTATGAGGCCACTATTTTAAAAACCAAGACTAATTCAATGATACCTTACTCGCTTTAAGAAATCGATCCAGCTGTTTAAGCTGTACGAAGGAACAAGGCGACATACATCCAAACATACATAACATAGACTGCTAAAATCAAAACCCTCCTCTTAGCTTCGCCCCAGTCGGGTAAAACACTAAACGAAATCCGAACTCCAAGTTTTATCACACAAAGTTTTAAGTCGATGGAATGTAGCTACGCAGGCTGTGAGCTGAAGTTTGGACTGTGGCGGCCTTAGTCCGTATACACAGCCGGCGATCGAAACGCGGCGGCTTGCCCGCTCGGTTCTGTAGTGGTGGAGATAATTTGAAAATGAATGTCATCGGAGAAATATACAGAAAGTGGCTGTCTTATTGTTTTTAGCGATTTCTTTCACGCAATTATTTGATAAATTACAGTAGGTATGATTAAAGTGTCGTAGCGGGTAGTTTGATAAGAATAGTAGATCCCGTCTGTAGAATAGCATCATTTAGGTACCATTGAATCATTATTAACACAAAGGTTCTAATTGTTTTTATTATTGTTGGCTTTTGCTCCCCATGCCTCAATACCTACTTCTACATTCGGCTTTTAATTAGCTATAGTAAACAAACGATTACTGGGTTTTTGAAATGCAAAATTAAGTTCATCATCAGCCTATTAACACGTCCCCACTGCTGGGGCTCAGGCCTACCCTCTCAACGAGGGCGTTCGGGCTATAGTCCACCACACTAGCCCAGTCCGGGTTTGGTGGACTTCACATGCGCCTAAGAATTCCTTCTTCGGCGTATGCAGGTTTCCTCGCGATGCTTTCCTTCACCGTTTGAGAAAAGTCAGTAAATGTACTTAAAATTAAGTTCGTCACATTATAATTGCCTTGGCCGGTTTATTACAACTGACAGCTGGAACAAAGTGCTTTCTTTAAATCGGCCGCTGCGTGTCAACCGCTGGATGCGAACGGAACCTTAACTGAATTCCGGCGAAAAGCGCCGCGTTAAATGGGCCGGCGGTTATTTAAGGCTCGTTCCGGTGAATTTAAAATATTCTATTACAGCAGTACAGCGGCGGACTCGGTGCTAGCTCGCTTGTTTGAACAAGAAAGAAAATGTTATGGCATTGTAGTACTTTACTTTGTAAACACCAGCTTCAAGTGGCTGGTAAGGTCAATAAGACTTAGTAAGGTCAATAAGACTTAGTTAGGTCAATAAGACTCAGTGAGGTCAGTAAATCGATCGTGTATGCGCTTCTACAACCAACTAAGTGCCTACCTCATCTTCTTCTCACTTATAAAAGGCTAAGTTTCGAATTTAATTTGATTATCAAAGTGAAAATTATGTCATTGCACAGTACACTGGGTACATTTATATACTAATTAATTCATATAATACATAATTTCAGCATTCTAAGTACAAGGGTTTCGGCTATGCGTTGAAGACTCACTGACTCATCAACGCACAGCCGAAACCCTTGGACTTAGAAAGCTGAAATTATTTATTTTTTTAATTAATTAGTACCTATATAAATGTACCCAGTGCAATGACATAATTTTCGCTTTTTTAATCAAATTATCATATCATACCCATATTATAAAGAGGAAAGATTTGTATGTTTGTAATGAATAAACTCAAAAACTACTGTGCCGATTTCAAAAATTCTTTCACCATTGGAAATCTACATTCACCGTAAGTGACATCAATATCTATGTTCACCCGTGCGAAGCCGGGACCGACCGCTAGATTCTATAAACAGGACATTTAAAAATTTGCGATTTTGCTTTAATAAAGCAAAATATTGCACTAAGATATAGACGCTACTTCAAACAAACAGCGCAGATTATTGCAACTATATTGTCGTTTCTTCATTCCTACTAATAGCGACAAGATACAAATGTATGCAAGTTTGTTTGCTAATGCAGAATGCGATAGGACTCGATATTAAGAAGACCCAGGAAACAGACAGACCAGGACACTTTTAACAATTTTATAGAACAGGAAGATAGGTATGGGGTCAAAAAATGAGTCAAAAGAGCCATTCAACCGCGGCCGGCGCCGCACCAGCACCCCCCGGGTGTTGCAGGTGTCTGTGGGCGGCGGTGACCTCTTAACATCAGGAGGCCCGCCTGCTTGTTGCCCCCGTAGCAATAAAAAAATAGAGATCCGAAAAGGGGCTGACACCTGCAAGAGCTGTGTTTGAACCTCCTCCATTCCCTATCTGGAAGATGATCATCAGATTACACCCTATGAATTCCTGGCGAAGAACCAAGGCTTCAAAGTTCCCACGTTCGTATGTAAATATTGCTGTGAATCCAAACTTTTTACTGGCAGAGTATATCGTCACTGGCAACCCTTTCAAAATAAACAATTATATGTGTTATACTTATAATCTCAATTCCCAATACACGTGTTTTCCGATTAATCAATACTTGGCCAACTCAAACATTGTTCAGACTTCCTCACGACAACAACACGCAACAACGCAACTCACAGCTCCATTGTTACCCCTGCGTTACCCCCCGTGTTACCCCTGAGTTACCCCCCGAGTTACCCCTGAGTTACCCCGCGTTACCCTTACTTGCTGCAACTTGGTCGTGAGCCAGTTTGAAGGATATTGGCAGTCAATACAATTCAGTTGCGTAACCGCCAAGTTTCCACTTAGGCTTCTCGGGTCGAGCATTACTTAGGCTGGTATCAATCAAGCTTAAGTACTAGGCTGATTATAAATGTACCTATTAAAGCAGCAATTAGAATTGTTTTATTTAAATTCCGAAAACTCATTATCGCTCAACGCAAAGGCCATGCTCGAAGTGTTTCAGAAAACAGCCTTCGACATGGGTTAAAAAAGTTAGTTCGTTGAAGTGGCAGTGGGCTGGTCACATCGAATCTGTCGGAGAACGGATTACCGCTGGCGTCTCCGAGTGGAGACCACGCGTGGGCAAGCGTAGTGTGGGACGCCCCCACACGGTCTGCGTGAGGCGGCTGCCAGTGATAATTACGGAGAACCGAAGATCGGTTTCATTGGCGCGCCTGGGGGAGGCCTATTGTCCAGCATTGGACTAGTGGAAGCTGATGAATTATTTAAATTGTCTTTTAAATCGATATTTATTCGAGCTTATTTAAATTTTCTGCAACGGTCACTTCTGCAAGTTTCTGAGGTCTGCATTTGATTTTTCCGCTTTTGTTGGTCCGCATCGATGTTGAATTAGATTTCACTTGCATGCGACGCGACGCAAGCGATGCGAGATATGGTGGGCGGGGGGATGGGATGGGGGATGGGGGGGACGGGACAGGAGGACGGGGCGGATGGATGCAGAAGATGGTGTGTGCGAGGGTATTTTGTAAGCAAATACTTTGTGCGTCACTCGCTCGGATTTGTCGAATGCAGGGTGTGTATCAAAGGTATGGTAATAGAAGTAAGATTGTCGTTTTAGCGTTTAAAGAGCGTCAGTGGCCTCGGGGATAAGACGCGACCTATCATATCGAAGGGTCCGAGGTTCGATCCCCGGCTGGGCCATGTACCAATGGGTTTTTTCTCGAAACTTAAGTACATGTACTGACTGCTCTCAAACGGTGAAGGAAAACATCGTGAGGAAACCTGCATACGCCGAAGAAGAAATTCTTAGGCGCATATGAAGTCCACCAACCCGCACTGGGCTAGCGTGGTGGACTATAGCCCGCACGCCCTCGTTGAGAGAGTAGGCCTGAGCCCCAGCAGTGGGGAGATTAATAGGCTGTTGATGATGATGATTGTCGTTTTAGATAAAGAAAAAACCTAATAATGTGAAAGAAATCATTTGTTTATCGTAGTGCGAGATATAGAGGAGATCCGCAGGAAAACTATATAGTTGGCGACGACATTGCTCAAAGAATTATGAGTGGGTAGGCCATCGCTTGCAGTGTCCACGGCCGTTGAATGAGAGGTTTATACGTTGATTGCTTTTTTCTTTTTGCTAGGCTTCTAAGGGTCGCAGCGTGATGTTAAAAACCCTTAAACCTTCCTCAGGAATTGGGCTAACAAATGAAAAAATAATTTTTCAAATCCGACTGGTGGTTCTAGAGATTAGCGCGTTCAAACAAATAGACAAAAATAATTTTTAATTTTTTTTATATAATAGTATAGATAAATTAAGAATAGAAAATGAACGACGCACCCTTCCCTTTTACACTGATATGAGCAATTGCGCATAATTACGTGTCGAGGAAACACATGTCGTACACAGTGCAGTTGTGTTTCTATACGCAGTAACTCAACTAAACCACAGAGGAATTAATTAATACTAAACAGGCATAATCACACGCAAAAAGAAGTCATCAGTGTCTCTAAAATACCCCATAATGTGGTTATATTTTTTATGTCACCAATTTATAGGGTTTTTTTATTAATAAATATATAGTGAAAAAATTTTTAAAAGAGCCATGCACGGAGTTTCTCTGAGAGACAGGATCCGAAACGAGGTGGTCAGAGAACCAAAGTTAGCACGTTGTAGTGGCAGTGGACTGGTCAAAACCGCTGAGTAGACGAGTTCTCGAGTGGGACCACGCGTGGGCAAGCGTGGTGTGGGACGCCCCCGGCTAGATGGAGCGACGGTCTGCGTGAGGCGACCGGCAGTGACTGGATGCGGAGAATCGAGGATGGTTCAGTGGTGCGCCTGGAGGGCTATGTCCAGCAGTGGACTGGTGCAGGCTTATGAAATCTCAGATCTCAGAAGCACCTATGATAAAGTTTATGTGTAGCAAGCTGAGTTACTGATATTTCATTTTAATTATTTAAACTATTGTTAGGTTTTATTCAAAGAATCGGATGTTTATCGATTTACGATAACGAATTTTGAGTGGTAATTGAAAACGCACACGGGCAACATTAAGATTTGGGGAAAGAAGGAATCGCGCGCTGGCAAGGTTGCGGGGAAGCGGGGCACGGGGAGATGACAGATGGTCGGGTTGGGACATGGCAGGTAATCTTCATAGTGAATAAACTGGGACTTATGTCTATGGTATAGAGGGTTTGTTTATGGAGGTTTATTTCATTGTAACAGTTACTCTCCCTCCCCCGCGCTTGTACCCACCCCGCTGCCTCCGGACCCTTGGTGTTGCCGTGGTATTAATTCTCTCCGTGGTGTTGTTAGCAGTTTAGTATAAATCGAGTGATTAGCGGACCTATCACTTACAGACAGTGTTGGCTTGACAGTTAGTTTGATCGAGTGAAGTTTTGCGATTTCCTAGGATTTCCTTAGCTTATCCTCTCAACTATTGCTAATACTACTGTAATTTATGCTTTTTGTGCGTCATGCCGTGTACGGCACTTACTGTAGTAAGTACTGTGTAGTGAATTGCGAAAGTAGGCGCAAGGACGTCATTTTCCATAGCTTTCCAAGGACTGAGATAGGACTCCAAAATTGGTTACAGTGTCTTCGTGCTCATTGTGTTAACTTACAAGGCTTATGTGAGGTGGAACTCCATAAGTTGGTTGTGTGTCACAAACATTTTGAGAAGAGATTCATCACAACCAAACATCGGCTTCACGTGGGTGCCTATCCCACATTGTTCAATAACAATGAAATTACCACTGGAATTCCGGAACGAGTATACGTTGACGCTGGTACGTAAAAATGATTGTTACACTTTCGGTCACCTTTCGGTTTTTACCAATAGAAAACTTAACCTTGTGGAGAAGCACAGGCTGATAAATCTGCCGTGCAATTTATAAACGCAGTAAGACACTTTACTGCGTTTATAATTTTATTACATATTTGACATCGTTGTGATGAGATCTTTCAGAAACAAAGACCCGTTTTTCGCTACGTGTAATAGAAGTGAGAGAAACAAAAACTATAAACACCAAACCACCATACAACACAACGTACAATCAAATTTTCAAACGCGTTTTACTCAAAACTGTCAAATTGTCCTTACTGCGTTCATAAATTGCACGGCAGAAATGTGATGAAATTATTACCTATTAATTTTTTTAAATTGTTTCAGAAACTGTCAATCCAAACATTGAGCACAATTACTCCAGAAAGAGAAAACATAACGAACATACTTATAGCAAAACTTTGTCTGGTAAAACATTATTTAAACAACATGTTTTTAATTCATACAACTTTACTACATTCTTCATCAACAAAAGTATTTCTTGTTATTGCAGACGTCATGACATCTACTTCCCATACTGTGGAGCAAGTTCCTGTGTCAAACTTATGTCCACAGTCAGGTACAGATCAATTACATTATAGATCTCATATTCGTTATTGCTACTTGTTACTTTACGGAATTGGTTTTTTTAATATTCAGTAATAAATTAAATTTCTTGTAATTGCAGAAGTTGTGCCTTGTACTTCTCGTGCCATGACGGAAACTTCTACATCCACTCTAATTCCACAACCAGGTATGGGCAAACAATATTATTTATTATCTAATTAACCTCACGATATTTCAGTTAAGGTAGAGTTAATCACTGTTTAAATAGTTGATATTTTGCATTATGTCATATTCTTTGATAACCCCTCCTAACATATTGTTGTAGAAGTCATGCCATGCCATCTACTTCCCGTATGTACAAATAATTCTTGCATTGCATTTGGCATGTGTGATGAAAGTGACATTATCGCGTTATTAGTTGGTTCCCCTTCATAATTCATTTAATAATAATTTATAAGCTTACAGGCATGTCCGAGGCACTTATAAACTAAATTCAATCAACTTTTATCAATTTCTAACCAAATTATCCACATTTATTTTCAATTGCAGGTCAACACTTGGGTGACAAACAAAAAATATTGCTCAATTGTCTTTGACGAAGTGGCATTGGAGGCAGGACTCCATTATGAAAAATATAAAACAAAATTGAAAAATAAAAGAATTAATAAATAAAGCGTCTTTCATTAAATTGACCCTAATTAATAACATAAAATTATTATCTAGTAGGGATGCCCCCCCCCCCCCCTCCCCGGCTGGGTGGCCCTGCTGCCTATAAGGCTCAAATGACTCAATCTCCAAGCCTGTTATTATATAAAAAAGAAACCTGAGTGTCTGTCACACTTTCAAAAAAACACTTGTCAAAATGAAAAAAAACTGCCCACAGACTACAAAGTCATACTACAAAGTGGTCTATGATTATAGTTAGAGAGATGGTCGTCTGATACGTAGTATCCCTATATAGTTTGTGGGTTGGGAGAAAGATGTCAGGAAAGGATATTAATTGTTGTATGGAAGAATTGAATATAGTTTACTTGAAGTATCTGGTGGTTTATTTCTACAGTTCAGAAGTGGCAAGTACCTACATAAAATAACTCTGTAAGTATCAAGTGCAGTAAGTATCAAGAAATAATTCTCGTCGGCGGAAACGGTGTTTCAATGTCTCATTTCAGTTCGAATGAATTGTTTTAGTTTATATAAAATACCTACCTACCTATCTACAAATGGTCACGGCAGCGACGTGATAATATGTTTTCCAGCGAAGACAGATTTCGCTGCCTTCACGTTACGAACCTTTTCATTTGAACTGGCATGTGGTCAAACATTCCTGTCATATTTCATACTATCCGTTTCCCGCTGTTTCGCTCGCGTAGAAAAGTATTTCACGCGGTAACAACAGTTTTTCCCGAGGTATAAGTATCCTGTTGTAGCTCTGTACCGTCCCTCTACCGCGCACAGAGGGTATAGCTGCGCGGGAAAAATACTTAATTTTGGGCCAGATACAGAATCATTATGGGTACCTATTTGATGTGCAAGTCAGATCTTTTTTAATGTGGGTAAGCGTAGATGTTTATATAAATACAACGCCAATTTATGTGTAGAAAATCATGATATTTATAAAATACGTTACTTAGTTATTATTACCCTCTATCTTGAGATCAGACGGCAGTGTGTAAGATGTCCCCACATACTATTTATTAAAAGGTAACTTTAAATGAACCACAGCCTTGATAATGAGAAGAAGACTTGATGTACCAGATCGCGGGTATAAGGGGATGCAAAATTTCAATTAATTTTAGGCTGGGATGCGTAGTTTTCGAGATATGAGTAAAATTATGATAAAAAGATATAATTATTTACTAATCTGTGTAGACTACCCTTACTTGTTAGAATATGTACATAGTTGGATTTGTTTCTGAGTTCCAGAAAGGCAATGCAAAATAAGGACAAGCCGGAGGTGCCAACGACCTCTGGAGACCCCAGAACCTGCTGGGTCTCGGCGGTCGGATGGTGTGGCCAGACGCAGGCGCAGTCGCGAGCGTCGCGGCAGTGTGTCAGTCTACCGCCGAAGCCGTGTGCGGAGCAGTGGTCCTCGCGACTACAACTTGGCTTAGCAACTGCTTGGAAACGACCGAACGGGTCGAGTCTCGGGGGCGATTGGATGATGCAGCCAGGCGCAGCTGCACTTGAGAGCGCCGTGATAGCGATGGATGGATACTAACATACTACATGGATACATACATGCTATACGGGGAACATAACAGATTAAGATGCACGGTGAACAATCAAAGAGGTTTAGAAAAACGAGATTATGCAATTGCGGATCATCGTGTATCTGCCGAGGTTGAAGTGCTTTCTCAGCGTTGGAAATACAGCCCAGATGGAGTTGGCACAGGTACCAAACGGGTACCTTTGAATGTCTACCATGTGGGTCTTTTGGAGTGGATTTGGAGTTTCTGGTTTTTTTTAATATACTGACATTTATATTGCTATGTTATTATAATGAAGTGAGGCCAGTAGTACATTAGTCTAGGGTAATACCTAAGCTGAGTAAGGTAGTTTACTTGTATATTGGGTATCAAATGTATTTTATAAATGTGGGTCGGTGCATAGTCGGAGGATTTGTGTAATAACAATGAAAATAGAAGTGTTGGAATATACATCATTCGCGTACGGTGTTGCTTAGAGATGCGTTGTGTCGACCTTAGCCTGATATGCTTGTTTGGCAACTGATAGTAGGTTTTCTGTGTCATCGTTCCGAGTTGTCTATGTTTAAATCACCGATCATGGATACATTCTTGGATGTGGTCAATTTTTGTATTCTGTGATTTTGCTGCGATTTCGCTTGGTGATTGCAAAAATTTGGAGGAATTGTGGTATGACGGAGAGCGGTATATAGCTATAGAACATAGAGTTGGTGAAATTCATCAAATGTTTTGAGGCTGAGTTTTGGTTGTACACTTCATGAACGAGAAGGTGGTTATGCATTCAAAAAAATATATCCTGATTTGTTTTGGGAATAGCCTCTCCTGTATTCACACCAAGATTTCAATGTGCGAGGGCCTTCTTTTACAGGATAAGATGATTTTTATATGTTAAGATTGTGCAGTGTGATCTGAAAAACCTAGGTCATGGATATTGGCTTTCCCAGTGTTGACGTTTATAGTGATGTGGTTTATGCATGTACTCGTCGTTTCTGTAATGCGAGTCGGGTCTTTTATTCTATGTTTGAGATTGTAGTTCCTTAAATTAGCTTTAACTCTGTTGATATTCCAGACAATTTCAGTACTTATATCTATGTTAAAATCTCCATAAACCCTTTTTGTCTGATTGCATATTGTGTTCAGGAGCGTATCGTTAATCTTGGAAGAATAATGAATTTAAAGGTGACGGTGTTTTATCTGTTTACACGCATGGAATAATTATCCTGGATTTTGTTAATTTTACTCCGCAGCACTCAATTAAGTAAGTTTGGGTTATAGCCTCTAGATTAATTGTCTTGCAATCTATGCCCAGTCTAATCAGAAATGCAGAACCACCACTCTTGGACTATTTCCTAGAACACCATGTGATGGCATGAAGTTTTTAATTTTCAGATTATATTCCGTGCCCCTTGGCATGTTTGTTTCCGAGAGGCATATTACATCTAGTTTGGTTCCTTCGTCCTTTATGTGCATAGTGTACAATTAAATTCGTCTTTTGTATAGAATGTCAGCAAATATTTTGATGAAATATTTCAATTATCCGCGCATAGTTCAAATGGTTGTCTAGCTGTTTTTGTATTTTGTGTCTTTTTCAGGACTTTTTGAGATATTCAATAATTAACATTTTTTGGGTTTTCTTGACGAATCGTTATTCAAAAAAAAAAAAATTGACTGCGTGTAAATTTTCTTCAATATGGGCAATTACCCATCTAAGATCCGTGAAAGTTGCTGCATCCCTTTTTATTGATAATACCAGTAGCCCTTGAAAAGATAGAGTCCGAATACTTGAAATGTTTGATTGAGTCTAAAATGTATGTACCTATGCGTAATAATGGATTAAGATATCGTTATTAAAGCTAGCTGTCAAAAGCTTTTATGCGTCTGTAGAATAGGTTAATGTTGCAGCTAAAATATGGCAAACAGACAATCACATTTAATTATGTGTGTTGGATGGACGCTTTTGATTGTTATCTATTATTTTGTTTTAATTGTTTGTGTCTTCGAAGTCTGTTGTCTGTGTAATCAATGCAATATGTAGTCTTGTAGTTTTCGTTCTAGATTCTCTGTAAGTTGACTAATTGCTGCATTTGTAATTTTGTAGTAAAAGAGGTTTGCATTTTGGAAAATACGCTCAGCTCTAGCTAAAACGTCCCTTCCTAGTAGCACTGTCTAATATACAAATCTTAGGGGTATATGTCATGAGGTTATGGTGACCATGATTAGCTCTTTTCGTTTGTTCATTTCTCTTCGCTGTGGATTTCGATGTGTTCATTTCCAAACTATGTTCTATCGAATCTATAGAATCTAAAAAAGAGCTATGTTCGGATCTGTCCAATGATTCAAGAATAAAAGCTTTATGAAGTTGCTTCTTTAATTTTTATTATTAGCGTGTTTTTTTTCGTATTTGGTTATCTGGGCTTTCAGATAATAATCTTGTTGTCGGCGATCTCCAGCTCTTGCAAAGAGCGCAATGCTGTTTTCAACTCATCTACTTCATTGGGCAGATGTGTGTTAGTACTTAAATCAGGTACGCTTCTACTTTGTTCGGTAGTTGCCATGGCCAGGGGTTCTTTTACGTTAGAGTTGTTATATTGAGTTCTGAACAGATACATTTATAAATATATAATTATTTACGGGTCTTACACACGAACAACTTTTATTTATCATTGCCCGACGTTCGACCATGTTACACTATGATCACGAGCTGACCGCTGAGATAATTACAAATATATTATGAATACAAAGTGCGAAAGTCTAAAACATACTAGATACGTTTATGCTTTGCATCTCATTTGTTTTGGTGTACTTGATGATATAGGTGAGCTAAGGTTGCAGAATTGTTTATTTCAGTCTTAAGTTTCAGTTCATCAGCCATCTTCCCGCGTCGCACAGTAGGACCCATGGGTGTGTAGCGTTGACGGCTTGGTGGTTTTAATGAAATTTAGGTCCAAAGGGACAGTTCTTACACTGCCATGTCAGTTTTTATTATTATTGGGTTCCATCAGGTCAAAAGTTTGCGAGAAGTTGTTTGCAAGAAGAGTTGGTATGTTTCAATGGTTCAGTTTGTAGCGGAATTTAAAAAAAAAAATTAACACCATTTCACTTCACTATTGTCCAGTAAATTTATACCATATAACTAATTATAATATAGAATGTTATAATTGCATTTAGTGTTGGAAAAGTTTATGTTTTACTAAAAACTGACAGGAATGGTTTTGTGTCAATAGTTTAACAGTTTTTAGCACTAATTCTTGTAATACGTTAATGATTTAAAGTTATAATTAAAATTTGTATTGGACCAACGATTACTCAGGCGTGCGCCACCTGAAGGGTCGACCAGTTCTCAGTATAATTGTCATTTATACATCTGGTTTATGTGATTGGTGATTTTATTGGCAATTGGACATTGACTTAACTAAGAGAATGAGGTGGGTCCTGCTTGTAAGAAGGCATTCTTATGGGCTTGCAAGTTGGACCTATTCTAGCGTGGTTTTATCATGAACAGTTTTAGCACTAATGCTTGTAATACGTTGTTTAAATTTTAATTAAAATTTGTATTGGAACAATGTTTACTCAGGCGTGCGCCACCTGACGGATCGACTAGCCCTCAGTGTAATTGTGATTTATACATCTGGTTTATGTGATTGTTGGTTTAAGTGGCAATTGGACATTGATATAACTAAGAGAATGGGGTGGGTCCTGCTTGTAAGAATGCATTTTTATGGGCTTGCAAGTTGGACCTATTCTAGCGTGGTTTCATCTATGGTATGGGACTTGGTCTAGTCATTACACCAAATGGTGAATGATGACATGTCTTAATGCTGTGTATATGGAATTGGTCCTATTTGTAAGAATGCATTCTTATGGGCTTGCAAATGGGACTTATTCTAGACGTTACACCAAAGTGGTGGCTGGTGACATGTCTTAATGCTGTGTATACGGAATTCGTCCTATTTGTAAGAATGCATTCTTATGGGCTTGCAAATGGGACTTGTTCTAGTCGTTACAGCAAAGTGATAACTGGTGAGATGCTGTGTATATGGAATTGGTCCTATTTGTAAGAATGCATTCTTATGGGCTTGCAAATGGGACTTATTCTAGACGTTACACCAAAGTGGTGGCTGGTGACATGTCTTAATGCTGTGTATACGGAATTCGTCCTATTTGTAAGAATGCATTCTTATGGGCTTGCAAATGGGACTTGTTCTAGTCGTTACAGCAAAGTGATAACTGGTGAGATGCTGTGTATACGGAATTGGTCCTATTTGTAAGAATGCATTCTTATGGGCTTGCAAGTGGGACTTGTTCTAGACGTTACACCAAAGTGGTGACTGGTGACATGTCTTAATGGTGTGTATACGGAATTCGTCCTATTTGTAAGAATGCATTCTTATGGGCTTGCAAGTGGGACTTGTTCTAGTCGTTGCACAAAAGTGGTGACATGTCCTAATGTTGTGTGTATGGAATTGGTCCTGTTTGTAAGAATGCATTCTTATGGGCTTGCAAATGGGACCTGTTCTAGTCTAGTGTGGTTTCGTCTTGGAATTTGTCCTATTGGCAAGAATGCATTCTTATGGGCTTGCAAGTGGGACTTGTTCTAGTCGTTACACCAAAGTGGTAACTGGTGACATGTCTTAATGCTGTGTATACGGAATTCGTCCTATTTGTAAGAATGCATTCTTATGGGCTTGCAAGTGGGACTTATTCTAGTCGTTGCACAAAAGTGGTGACATGTCCTAATGTTGCGTGTGTGGAATTGGTCCTGTTTGTAAGAATGCATTCTTATGGGCTTGCAAATGGGACCTGTTCTAGTCTAGTGTGGTTTCGTCTTGGAATTTGTCCTATTGGCAAGAATGCATTCTTATGGGCTTGCAAATGGGACTTGTTCTAGTCGTTGCGCTGAAGTGGTGACATGTCTTAATGTTGTGTGTGTGGAATTGGTCCTGTTTGTAAGAATGCATTCTTATGGGCTTGCAAATGGGACCTGTTCTAGTCTAGTGTGGTTTCGTCTTGGAATTTGTCCTATTGTAAATATGCATTTATATGGGCTTGCATATGGGACTTGTTCTAGTCGTTACACCCAGTGATGAGATTGAGATTCAAATACGGTTCGTATGAAATTGTTCTAGTCGTTATACCCAATTGATGAGATTGAGATTCAAATACTATTCGTATGAAATTGGTCCTATTTGTAAGAATGCATTCTTATGGGCTTGCAAATAGGACCTGTTCTAGTCTAGCGTGGTTTCGTCTTGGAATTTGTCCTATTAGCAAGAATGCATTCTTATGGGCTTGCAAATGGGACTTATTCTAGTGTGATATTTTTTATAAAATATTAGTAAACAAAGTAAGGTTTTGTCTTGTAACTACTTATCTGATTCTGTACTAATAATGGTGTTTAATACGTGTGTTAAATTATGGTTTATTAGTATGTTAGATTAGAATTGAATAATTGAACAATGACTTCTCAAGAAAAAGTTTATTTGAAAGTTATTTTTCGCTCATTTTCTCGTGCCTACGGACTCATGCAACCCACCGAATGTTAGGTTTATTCTGAGATGTGCATGGGGACATGCACGTTGTCAGGATGGACGAATGTTAGGTTTTATTCAAAGAATCGGATGTTTATCGATTTACGATAACGAATTTTGAGTGGTAATTGAAAACGCACACGGGCAACATTAAGATTTGGGGAAAGAAGGAATCGCGCGCTGGCAAGGTTGCGGGGAAGCGGGGCACGGGGAGATGACAGATGGTCGGGTTGGGAGAAAGATGTCAGGAAAGGATATTAATTGTTGTATGGAAGAATTGAATATAGTTTACTTGAAGTATCTGGTGGTTTATTTCTACACTATAATGCATGATCAGTCTCCCTCGCTACACTATTCAACTGCAGTTGCTTTGAAGCGGGGCGCCTCGCCCCACCCCGCCCCCCCCGCCCCACCCCGCCGCCCCACCGCCCCACTGCCCCGGGGCACTGATGTGTTTTAATTCATAAAGGGTCTCACAAACAGCTCATTCAAGCCTCACTCTTCAAAAGGAAATGATACGGTATTCCTTTACATGTTGTTTACGCATTTTTTGCTGCATTTATGAATGTTAGAGCTAATCTTGGAAATACTAAACAGAATTTGATTGTGTTTTCATTGATTTATAGCTTAAGGTTTAGGACACAATCTGGTATACGATTTATGTTGATGTCAGAGAGATTCATAATTGATATAGGTAGTTTAATTACCATTTCCCTGCGAGATCGAATCAGAAATGAGGAGGTCTGCAGGAGAACCAAGGTCGCCGACATAGCTCAAGGAATTGCGAAGCTGAAGTGGCAGTGGGCTGGGCACATCGCTCGTAGAACTGACGGCCGTTGGGGCAGAAAGGTTCTCGAGTGGCGACCGCGTATCGGAAGACGCAGCGTAGGCCTCCCACAAGGTGGACCGACGATCTGGTGAAGGTCGCGGGACCCGGCTGGATGAGGTTAGCGCAGGACCGGTCGTCGGGGAGATGTCTGGGGGAGGCCTTTGTCCAGCAGTGGACGTCTACAGACTGATATGATGATGAATTACCATTTTAAAACACTATTTTAAGTCATATTTTCATTACATAATGAAATACTAGTACACTCGACTCGGCTGCAATGAATTTAGGTCGGGAACCTTTCTCGTACCTACATTCGAGGTCACTTTGAGCCCTTGGGTCTGAGTCAGGGAACGGTTTCCGTGAGATCTGCTGGTGGCAGTCCGCAGTACGGATGGAGGAGGTCCAGGGAGCCGGAGACACCGAGCTGATCAGGCAAGCCGTTTGACTAAATAGACAGAACCAAGGAGTCTTTATATGAAATCTTCTTAGAACTCTGCTGCATGGTTTTCCAATACATTTTGATGCCATTTTTAGACCTTTTTTGTACTGTGATTTTTCATAATAAAATCAGATTATTACAGCATACCTACTACTACCTATTGACAATTAAAACTAATAAAGAAATTTCAATTGTCAATTACGTAGTTAATTGTAAAAGATTATTTACGTTCGAAGGTCTGATGCACCCAAAATATCTTTCCATCATTACATCGCCGCCCGCCCGTTCCCGCGCACGACACGTAAAGCCTATAGTCCACCAAGGAAGCTCCCCGAGCCGGTCCACACGAGGCTATTATGTCCGGATTAGATCGGAGCCCGCCCACTGTGTACTGAGTCCACGTAATATCATGTTCCTAATACGCCACTGCCCGGCGGCGTCACGTTATCTTACAAGTTACAATGAAAGATTGTGAAAACATACAAAGATAGTGGGCAAAAGTAGTGTGGGACGCCCCCCGACTAAAAACCGGCGCCGGTCCATTTGGCTGGGGGCGTCCCACACCAGTGCCACAGAATATATAAGTGCACCGGCTTCACTCTCTAGCATTGACTCTGACGATTGATTGCCACAAAATTTACAGGTGAAGTTTTTCGCATTTCTGCCGGTTCGATTTCCCGCTGAGGTAAAAATCTTTGAATGCAGTTATTTAAAAAAAGGACCCTTCAAGTACACTATATTGCCTCCTTTTTTTCCACCCTGTGGGTCTCTACATTCAATGCATGGTAATTCATTTTCCGACTCGTACATTGTAAGTTGTACCTTTGTGAGACTACCCTCTTCATGAGACACTGAATTAGGTTAGTGCTACACATGCTTAGTGCTTAGAGCCTGCCAGCACCGGGGTAATATCGCACCAAGGACCCTCATGTACCTACACCATGTTACATTTTATGGCGACTTTACAATAACGCGGTTTGAGGCGTCCTTAGCTTCTTTGGAAGCAATTCAGGATGCGGAAACGGTTTTTTAAATTAAAGTTTTAACTTAAAATTTGACATTTAAAATTTCTCTAGCACTTCAAAAAGCTTCGCAATTTTTTATTATTACTCGCAATTTTTTTTTTGGGCTAGTTTCCTTTAAGTTCGTTATTTTCTTTTGTAATTTTTACTTGTTATTAACTTGCTTATTGCTTGTTAAAAAATTGTATAGGTAAAGAAATGAAATTAAGAAAACAAAGCACTTTAAATATGATGAATCAAAAAGTTAAAAATATATATAAAATAATAAAATTCTATTAAGTACAAATTACAAAAAGAGAGCGTCAGTGGCCTCGGGGATAAGACGCGACCTATCATATCGAAAGGTCCGAGGTTCGATCCCCGGTTGGGTCATGTACCAATGGGTTTTTTCACGAAACTTAAGTACATGTACTGACTGCTCGCAAACGGTGAAAGAAAAAAAACAAACATTTAAATCGTTATTATCTCAAAGAAACGTTTTTTTTTTCAATAAAGAACCCACCACGAATATCAATAATTTAGTCAGATATCATGCACCTCCAACCGCAATTACCCATAAGAAACTTCCCTAGCGCCAAGATTTTCAACAGGTAACTTAGTTATTGTAGTAAACAGGCACTACACACTGCAGCTTGCAATTAGCCTCGTATGCATCCTCCCCCCCTCGCAAATGAGCCCTCCCTGACCCGGTTTACCTTCCACCTCGATAACATGAACCTCCTCTTGTTTAGCACCAGGTATGTACTGAGAAGTATGTAAAAGAGACCCATCTGGGCCACTACTCACTTAATATCATATCATAGCATATACGTAAAAATAGAAATAATATTTAAGTTTTCACTAACTACCTGTTTAATATATATTATTATTATATAAATATTTTTAACCTACCTATATTAGATTAAGATTACTAAAAATATGTATAGTATGCAATGTATCGCCTTTTCCGTGGGTGGAGACCTGGTGACCTGGATCACAGACTACTATGTCTAGTTCAGGCATCAGTCTTCACAAAAGATGACCACTTACTAAAACATATTGCTTGTACTTTATTTTAAGTTTGTATTGTGAAGACTTTTGTGAAGAAACAAATAAAGATATTATTATTATTATTATTATTATTATTATTATTAATAATAAATAATACCATAAAATGTAACATTCAACTTGAAAGTCTCTTCAAAATTGTCCCCTATGTTCTGGAACCCCCCGGTTTAAGAAGGAGAAGGACCCTGCCTTATGTGGGACGCCCCCTGTGTGTCCACTTTTGCTCTCTCACACCAAAAAATTAAAATGTTTTCTACTTAATAAAGCATATTACACAGTGACAGATTTTATGAATGATAAAACTCTTGACTATTAATTAAGTGTTCGTGACGATTCTCCTTTCTATTTAATGACAATTTAAAACCTACATTCTTTTATTTTTATATCAATTATGTTAGCCCTGTGTTAACACAGGGCTAATAGTGTAATCGTATGCACTTTGAAAAGGGTTAGGGTATGGTTAACCATACCCTAACCCTTTTCAAAGTGCATACGATTACAATCTCAACACCTTTGTAACTACATGGTTGCTGATGAAATAAGAATATCGTCTAATCGTTTAATCACCTTTAATTAATAACTATTAATAATTTTAACTATTTAATTAATTGTTGAGTGCGTCAGTGGCGTAGGGGATAAGACGCGGCCTATCATATCGAAAGGTCCGGAGTTCGATCCCCAGCTGGGCCATGTACCAATGGGTTTTTTCTCGAAACTTAAGTACATTTACTGACTGCTCTCAAACGGTGAAGGAAAACATCGTGAGGAAACCTGCATACGCCGAAGAAGAAATTCTTAATCGCATGTGAAGTCCACCGACCCGCACTGGGCTAGCGTGGTGGACTGTAGCCCGAACGCCCTCGTTAAGAGGGTAGGCCTGAGCCCCAGCAGTGGGGACATTAATAGGCTGTTGATGATGATGTTTAATCACCTGCGCAATATCACACCGATGGCAGGTTCGGCTGCGGAAACTGCGGCCAGGCATAAACACGCAAAGTACTCCGCCCTCGAGTCCACTTACCTGTTTGTCTGCCCGTCCAGCGGGGCCCTGGGGCAGTGAGGCCAAGGCGTCCGTCAGAGGCATTGGTCGGAGACTCGAAGAGAGTGCAGGGGACGCCCGCTCCGGATCTTTCCTGCTCCAAAGGTTGTCGGTCGTTGTCCAGCGCGGCAATGCCCCTAGAGTTTGCTATCTTCAGTATTTAGAGTACTTCAGGTCGCTTTGAAAATTCCACCCGGTACCTGGTAAATACACCGACAACCAGCGTGACTCACGGGCCACGGCTTCCTAGCATTTTAACTCCAACGGAATCCCTCCCTGTCTACTGGCGGGCGCTGCAGCGATGCATCAAGTCATATTCCCGCGAGAAGCAACAACCTTTGATCAACGTGAAAATCTTAAGTAAGTTACAGTGCACTCCCTCCCTGCTGGAAGCTGCATTAAAACAATTCACACAAAATAAACACAGCGAAGACAGTCTGTCTGAAGGATCCCAATTACAAACAGTATATACATAGGTGGACGGATAATTAGAAACAGGGCATGATTTTCATAAAATCGAGGTCACTTTGAAGCCATGGATCTCCGCGAAGAATTCATGGGGGCGTGATCTGATGACGGTCGTCGAGAGAGTAGATGGAGGACTTTTAGATCGCTATAGATATCCAACTGGTCAGATGAGCCGTTTGGAAGCAGCATCGTCATGATTCTTGAACTCTAAGATTTCCATACATTTTGATGCTATTTTGCGGTTTTTTTCTTCACGACGATGCTGCTTCCAAACGGTTTATCTGATCAGTTGGATACCTATAGCGATCTTAAAGTCCTCCATTTACTCTCTCAATGACAATCATCAGATCAGATCACTCCCCCATCAATCTTTCACGGAGATCCATGGCTTCAAAGTGACCTCGATTGTATGAAAATCTTGCCTTGTTTCTAATTATCCGTCCACCTATGTATAACACTTTACAGTTTAAGGTACCTAGTGTAACTCAATTGGCGTAAGTACAATGTAACAAAACATTTTTATTGTAATTAGATTTATTTGATATGAGACTGTACGATACCCCAGTCAAACCGACAAGTCGGTTTTGGGGGACAACTATATACTTATAATGAATATGCATATGATTAATAAAATAAATAAATAAGGGAAAAAATACCGAAAATGAATTTTTAACGTAGCACGATGAGTTCTCAATTCTCTTTCTGATGGTATATTTATCCTCCTGAGTCCTGGGAGAAGTGAACGAATTTTTAATTTATTATTTTTATTTTTAGTTTTTTTTATATTTTTTATTTTTAGTCCTTAAAAAGAAGTGAACGCTGAGTGAACGTCTAAAAATTCAATTATTTTATGATTAATATTTTTTAAATGTTTTTATTATGTTTTATTTTTAATGTTTATGTCCTCAAGCGAGGCCGTGGGGTCTCGGGAGGATGAAAAAACGATATAACCTAAAAACAACCAAAAAAACTACTGGAAAACTGCCCTTAGCGAACTACAATATATTAATAAACTGGTGCAAATACAATTATGAAGTTACAAGTTAAACATAATTGTATCTCGGCTACATTAATGCATGTCGACGCGAACTTGTAAGCTTTTCCGAGCAATTAATATAAGGGATCGCGCATATACTACGGAAGCTTGATTTTGGGGTAGGCTTTGTGTTGAGTAATCTTCGATCATTCATACACATTTTCATCATCATCATCTCAGCCTGTACACGTGAGGTTTGTTTCCACCATTTTGGTGGGGGACCCTAAGAATCAGAAATTCCAAGAACAACTCAGACAGCGGTCCCTGGGCCGGTTATTGTCACTAAATCTAGCGCTAAGTGATTGCGAGGCAACACAGGGCCGGAGCGAGTCGCGACAAAACTGCGCTGACAGTAAAAATATATCGCCATGCATAATGCATCGCGCTGCACGGGCGCGGGCGCGCGGACGACGCGGCCGCCGGTCACACCGGCGCGTACCACTGTAACATAGAAATAACGTACCACAAAAACAATAGAACTTTACTGTTGATGGATTATAGCCAGAAATAATAACAGCAGCCAGGATTAACTTTGACTGGCCTGTTGGCGTAGTGGTAGTAACCCTGCCTACTGCACCAAAGGTTCGATTCCCACCCGGGACCAACATTTGTGTGATGAGCATAACTGTTGGTTTTCGGATTCTGACTGTTTGTATGTATTTAAGTATTGATTTAAAAGTATTCATGTATATTTATCAGTTGTCGAGTACCCATGTACAAGCTTCGGTTTAGTTTGGGACTAAACAGCCGTGTGTAAATTTGTCCAAACATTATTATTATTATTTTATTGTAAGAAACACGGTTGAGCAGAATTGCCGATGGCAGCTAGAAGAGCAGAGACAAAGTAGGTACAGATAGAGTTTTATACATAGACAATGACCACAGACTAGTGATATATAATTAAGTTGACAGACCCATGTTTAAAGCATTTACAAAGCAAGTTAAACAAGTATTATGATAGACCTATTAATGCCTATTAGCATATGAGATTGCGTTTACAAATACAGCTCTAATAACTGTAAGTAGCCCAGAGTTTCCCTCGAAGTTTCGATCGAATCAGAATTGGACAAATTCTCACACGGCTGTTTAGTCCCAAACTAAGCCAAAGCTTGTAAATGGGTACTCACCAACATACATAAATACATACAAACACCCAGAATCCGAATATCAACAGATATGCTCATCACAAAAATCTTGGTCCTGGGTGGGAATCGAAAACACGATCTTTGGCGCAGTAGGCAGAGTCACTACCACTATGCCAACAGGACAGTAATGAAATGAGAAGATCCGCAGGAGAGCCAAGGGTCCCAAACTAAGCCGAAGCTTGTAAATGGGTACTCAACAACTGATTCAAACATACATAAATACTTAAGTACATACAAACACCCATAATCCGAAAACCAACAGATATGCTCATCACACAAATGTTTGGTCAGGGGGAGAATGGAACCCACGACCTTTGGCGCAATAGGCAGGGTCACTACCACTACGCCAACAGGCCAGTCGAGAAATGAGAAGATCCGCAGGAGAGCCAAGGGTCACCGACATAGCTCAAAGAATTGCGAAGCTAAGTAACAGTGAGAGGGCACATGCTTGTGGATCTGACAGCCGTTGGCAGTTGCAGACCTCCCACAAAGTGGACCAACGATCTGGTGAAGGACGGGACCCAGCTGGATGAGGTTAGCGCGGGACCGGTCTTCGTGGAGATCCCTGTGGGAGGCCTTTGTCCAGCAGTGGACATCTACAGGCTGATATGATGATAGGCCCAGGGTCTATATCAGGTGTTGAAGTTACCCCTTTATAAGAGCCGTTCCTTCTCTGAGAGATAAGATCCGGAACGAGGTGATCCGTGAGAACCAGACGACAAATTCGACATAATTCAAAAAGTTAGCACTTACATTGAAGTGGTACTGGGCTGGTCACATCTGTCAGAGAACCGACAACCGCCGGGGTAGACGGTCTCTCGAGGGCAGACCACGACTAGGCAAGCCTAGTGTGGGATCCGCCGGCTAGATGGCGGTTCACAGATATCCTGATAACTGTGCATTACCCAAACAAATTGAATGTTTTCCAATTTTACAGCACGGTGTAATAGGTGGTCATACGATAACCGGAGTCCTCTAATGAAATAGTCCATAAATCCAGAATATTGGACTGCCCTGGCGACACGCCTAACTACGGTGTTTCCCCCACCCCTTGTTACCCCATGTTACCCCAGCCATATCGAGCACTCTGCAAGAGAAGGAAACTTCGGCCGTTGAATTATTTTATTATTATTTGAGGAAAATCTGAAACATATTCCACGTTTTCGTAGCATGTTTTTTTGGCACAAAGCAAATGTCAATATATTTATGTTTCGTATGTAATCAAGCCGAAGGTAATATAAGGTAAAGCGAAAGATATAAAATACTGCAATAAGTACAGAGCGGATTTTCCTGTAAGTAATCTATTTGTAATAAAAATAAAATATTATTAATTCGCCGACCTAAAGGCGTTTCTACTCTGAAAATGCTTATTGTACTCTACTATACTTTTCTACAAACTTACAAGTGCGAGTAGGACTCGCGCCCTAAGGGTTCCGTACAAACTTAATTAAAGAAATAATTAGATTATCATTAATAAAATTTGTAGTTACATCACCATGGTACTAACTGGATAGTGTACAAGAAAAAATTTTTTTTGTGATGTAACTACAAATTTACGGTTTTCGGATTTTTTCGTTTATTTGTGCTATAAGACCTTGCTTAATGCCAAATTTCAAGATCAACTGTAACGGACCAACAAATTTCACGGTCAACCAACCGGAAGTACCCCATAGGTTTTGATTACCAAGATACTCAAATATGCGGCAAAATCGGCTATATATTCTGACTGCGTTGATTTAGAAGTTTGATTTATTATACTAATTTCAAATTGATACCTCGACGCGTTCTTGAGAAAAATGGTCTCGACAGACGGACAGACTGTCAGACGGACCACGAAGTGATCCTATAAGGGTTCCTTTTTTACTCTTTTGAGGTACGGAACCCTAAAAACACTGGTAGGTATATATCGAAGGAAATAACTGGCAAGTCCAAGAAATCGCTTTACATTCACTTCCCTCAAAGTACTTGAAGTGTAAACTATGATATAATAACCCGAACTGATCTTGTGAATCCTCCCGGAGAGTGTACAATAAAAGGTATTTCACGAAACTTGCCTCTCGCCTCAATATTCACTCCGCCACCGCCCGATTCTGGTTCAAATGGTAATCGCATCTCATTCGAATCGGAAGCGCGGGCTCAGCAGTCCCCGGGTCCACTATAGCCCACCCCTACGTTCCCCTCGGCATTCTCTTGTCACTTAGGGCGTTCACCCGCACGGCTTTGTGAACGTTAACATTATTTTCAGGCAAACGTAAAAAATAAACGGAGTCCTGTCTTTTGTGGAGGAAAATGTGTGTTTGCTTATTGCTTTCGATGTGATGTGATTTTTCGCAGATTTATTGCGGGCGGGGAGCGGCGGTTGATTTACTGGGGGTCGTTTTTTTAATCATCAGTTTATCGATTACCTATAATATGTTTATGCGTAGCGTTGTCCTCTATCTTGCAATCATCATCATAATAGCCTTTGGACGTTCTTACTTCTGTAGCGAGTTTTGCATACTTCTGTAACTGGTATCGATTACTTCTGTAGCTAGTTTCTCTTACTTCTGTAGCTAGTTTTGCATACTTCTGTAACTAGTTTAGCATACTTCTGTAACTGGTTTCACTTACTTCTGTAGCTAGTTTTGCATACTTCTGTAGCTAGTTTTGCATACTTCTGTAACTGGTTTAGTATACTTCTGTAACTCGTTTCTCTTAATTCTGTAGATAGTTTTGTATAGTTCTGTAACTGGTTTCACTTACTTCTGTAGCTAATTTTTCTTACTTCTGTAGCGGGTTTTGCATACTTCTGTAACTGGTTTAGCATTTGTATGTAACTGGTTTCGCTTACTTCTGTAGCCAGTTTCTCTCACTTCTGTAGCTAGTTTTGCATACTTCTGTAAGTGGTTTCGCTTACTTCTGTAGCCAGTTTCTCTCACTTCTGTAGCTAGTTTTGCATACTTCTGTAAGTGGTTTCGCTTACTTCTGTAGCTAGTTTTGCATACTTCTGTAACTGGTTTCGCTTACTTCTGTAGCCAGTTTCTCTTACTTCTGTAGCTAGTTTTGCATACTTCTGTAACTGGTTTCGCTTACTTCTGTAGTTAGTTCAACTTACTAATTTCTGTGAGCACTAACACGCTAGGTGTACGCATGCCCTTAGCCCTTCAATTGCAATCGGCGTCAGTGTCAATGCGAATGGCTTGTAGACGCGCGTCTCGCAGCGCGCTAATGGAGTTACACTTCACAGCGGCCGATTGGCTGCGGCCTGCGATTCGAAACTGATTGCTTGCTCAATACCCTCTACATAGGGAACGTACAATCGTGTAGATTCGGATTAACTTTTAAAATAACAAGAAAGAGATGGTACATTTTATTATTATTCATAGTATTCATAATTATATAATCAACGCTGGGACTGACCACTGGATTGAGCTCCACCAACCTAAAATCCTATCCACCGATCGCCACTACTATCCGCGGATAGTGCGAGAAGCTATTGAAATCAAGAAATTCAAAAATTTTAATAGGGAAGATGGTTTTAAATTGTCACCGTCGTGGAATCCAGTGATCGATAAACTTAAATCTCGTGACTTATCGTCGAATACACCCGCGGATACCGTGAGTGTTGTGTGCCGGGACTTTCCAACAATACAAGATCAGCAGAGGGTAGTTTCAGAAACTACTTACAGCGATCAACAATGACAGCTCGCCTCTCCAGTCAGCTCGTGACCACGGCCAGTGTAACCTGGTCGAAACGTCGGGCAAGGTAAATAAAACTATTTCGTGTGTAAGACCCGTAAATAATTGTATAATTAAGAAAGAGATGGCATTATATTATGGAACTGTCAAAATCATGGAGTAGCTAATCATAAGTAGAGTGAGAAAGCAATTCTTGTTCTAAGTTATTGGTCAAAATAGCTTAGTCCTGTCAAACACTTATAAATATAGGTAATAAGTTTGGTAGGTACTGAAATAAAACTTATTTAAAAAAAATATTTAACACACATTTACAAGCAGAAGAAAAAAGATACGTGCATAGATATATGCATTCAAACCCTCACGGTGCGTGAATCCGACATGCACTTGATTGGTTGTTTGGAAAATATCTCTGCCAACGTAAAGGCCGCCTTCGTGCACCATCGGTTTGTAAACGGTGTAAAAAAAATCGGAAAATCTACCTGATCTTACCAACTAGGTATACAGATTCAACAAAAAATATTTTTTGAACTTATTTATTTTTTAAAATTTACTTAAAAACGACCATAGTACAAAGTGCTATTTTGAACATATCTTAATAAATGCCATGTTTGTCAAAGTGAGCACATCTAGTATATTTCTGTATATCTCCGTCACTTATAGTCAGCTGTCAATATGCACCCGCCGCCTCCCTTCCCTCCGCCCCGCACCCCCCACCTGTCCGCTCCAGTGGACTTTGACATGAGCACGATTTACCGGCCACCATTACTTGTATGTGCACGGGTAGAAGCGGAAGTAAATAGAAAAAAAATCCTTATACATGCCGCCAGCACATTATTGTATAAAACTATGGAGACACAAGATAGTGCTGTCCTCTTCTAGCATTAAGTGCTCTTCTCAACAGTCGCCTGTTGCGAACATATTTTTGTAAATATAAAAAATAGTGACAAAATGTAAATCTTCTCATTCATCATCTATCACCATCGTTTCGTTTCATCGTTCATTTATTATTCAAATGTTGGCAATACTGTTTCTTGCATCGGATTGGCAAAAATTAACTTTAAGATGACGAATCATTTCATACCGTGACTGTACGTGCCAGCTCTTATTTGCATATAAAAGTTTTTTCTTACTTCATCTAGCTTTTTTAAACTTCATAGTTAGTCAAGGTTGTTTGGTAATGACGTTATCATCAACGTGGAAGCAAAGGGAAGATCTTCGCTTGGGCACAGATTAAATATAGTTCCTTACGGGCTTGTGTACCTGATGGAGTAAATTTATTCAGATTGCTAGAGTACTTTTGGTACCGGTATGAAGTTTCCCTGAGTCTGCCGTCTCCCCGCATATTTCCGGAACTCCGGCATAAATAATAAAAACTTCACCCTTGATTTCCGCAACTCTTCCAAAGAGCCGTTCAGAGGAAATCAGTGAAAAAATACGAAGACGTTTCAAAAACAACACGTTGCGCATTTCCGAGCGACGGTGCGGGCGGGGCTAGTGCTGCCAGCGGGTAGGTAGTCGATATATCGATACTGTTTGTGACCTCGCAAACTGGTCATAACTCTGTAGGGCGTATGTATGTCTCTCGACCACACGTCAATGGAAACAAAATTAGTATAAACTGGTTTTTCGTAGCATTGAAACTCTTTAAAATACTCTAGGCCACCTCAAGGTCAAAGTGTATCCACTGACGTGCGGTCGACATGAAATGGAGAGAAAGTAAAGTCAACTTCGCATTCGAACAACAGCTGGTAATTCTAAATACAACGTTCAAGAATAGGAGATTGGAAGATGCCTTTAAGATAAGATAAGATAAGATAAGATAAGATAAGATAAGATAAGATAAGATAAGATAAGATAAGATAAGATAAGATGAGATGAGATGAGATGAGATGAGATGAGATGAGATGAGATGAGATGAGATGAGATGAGATGAGATGAGATGAGATGAGATGAGATGAGATGAGATGAGATGAGATGAGATGAGATGAGATGAGATGAGATGAGATGAGATGAGATGAGATGAGATGAGATGAGATGAGATGAGATGAGATGAGATGAGATGAGATGAGATGAGATGAGATGAGATGAGATGAGATGAGATGAGATGAGATGAGATGAGATGAGATGAGATGAGATGAGATGAGATGAGATGAGATGAGATGAGATGAGATGAGATGAGATGAGATGCGATGAGATAAGATAATGCTGATATGTAGTTTGCTCATTTTAGTATCGATAATACTGATACAGTATTGAACCGACTGTCGATATTGAAGAGTACCGTCGATAGTTCCGCATCACTAGGGCGGCTATATACAGGAGGAAGTAAATAATTCATGAGTCCTCTGATTGGAAAACGAGTGCGCGCTGACGACGCGAGACGTCTTAATGCGCGATCCGCTGCCGTGCCGTGTCTATACGACGATTGTCTCACTTTAAATGCCGCTTAATTCCATCACTTATTATTAAGAACACTCTGTTTCGCGTTTTGACACTTCGGTTTTAGGGATCCGTGAAATCAGATACCCTCAAAGTGGTCTCTACACCATCAACCTGCTTGTCATGCAATTACGTGCTGGCCGTTGCTTCACTGTATTGATTGATGGTCCATCATGTAGCAAAACAATCACGTAAACGTAACGCATGTCATGCAAGCATGATCGTTTAGGGACCGCTTAAGACCCTTAACACCAAAGAGAAAAGTGACAGTGACAATTTTGTATGTTTTAAATAGAACAATTACATTTATTTTTAGGTACAAGTCTTCATATAAATACTTACGAATGAACTTTAGATTAGGCACTGATTTTAGGTTGCGGCGTATCCGAACGCCACTCCTATATCCAAATGTAAAACTTAATGTTTGAATGTTGGCAACACGTTTGCCGCGAGAATTAGTTTTGTAATGTTGCATAGACTGGAGATATACTTCTGGCTAAGCTCAATTTACAACATGCAATTTCCTTGTGTTCAATAAAACTTTGATAATCATCAAGCAGCGCTTTTGCGTCAAACACTTTTGCGACCTCACAAGGTCATTCCGATACGAAGGCCTGTAATCAACTACATTCAATTAATAATGAAATTAAAATAAGTCATGAAATTCAATCCTGAAGGGAAGAGAGAAAGCCTCTTTAAAATGTTTCTGGGACTCAGTGGCCCACATGTCAAAATGTCGTATTGTCAAATGTAATGTACAATTGTCATGACGTACGATTGTCGTTACGTACAATTGTCATGACTTACGCTTGTTGAAACGTAAGATTGTCACGTCGTTCAATTGTCATGACGTTCTAGATGGCCTTTTTAACCTCGACGAGAGTTTGACTGTCTGTCTGTGTGACCCTGTATCTCAAAAACGTGAGATCTGATTTGAATGCGGTTTTTAAATATCAAAGACTAAATTAGGAGAAAGATTTTTAGTCATACCTAGTTAAAATCGGTTCAGTGGTTTCCGAGATCTTCAGGTTTTTCATAGAGTTAAGATCTGATTGGTGCGTGCTCGCGGCCCCTTAAAGAGGCGTAACAGAAGCATTCCATGTGTGTCAAAATCGTGTCAAATGTATGACAATACTGTGACTCACTCACACATTCTCATTTTCGAACTCCATATAAATTTGTATTAGCAACCTCCTCCCGCTACTCCGCTTCCTTTGTCCGCACCCCCCCTGTAAGTGGCGCCATTGGTTCCCATACTAAATATGCAAGATGCAGTCTCCATAAACGAGATTCGAACCTTCCTGAGGTTTTTAAAGGACCGCGACTCAATTGTTTCGCGTTGAATGGCCTTCCCTCAAATGAGATGTGAGTATGGTACAGCAGTAAGTGGCAAGTTGGAGTGGGCGGAGTGAAGCCGGGTTCCGTACACTCGCGCCACAATAACATCACCCGATGACTCAACTCTACGCTTAAGACGCGTTCATATTAAGGGCTCCCTAAACGATCATGCGGCATGACATGCAATACGTGCTGTCACTCATGCATGACCGTCTAGCTGTAGTGATTGACGCGCATGACATGCAAACTACGTGCTGGCCGTTGCTTCACTGTACTGATTGATAGCAAGCATGCTGCTCTCAAACGGTGAAGGAAAACATCGTGAGGAAACCTGCATACGCCGAAGAAGAAATTCTTAGGCGCATGTGAAGTCCACCAACCCGCACTGGGCTAGCGTGGTGGACTATAGCCCGCACGCCCTCGTTGAGAAGGTAGGCCTGAGCCCCAGCAGTGGGGAGATTAATAGGCTGTTGACGATGTTGGTCCATCATGCAGCATGACATTCACGTAAACGTTGCATGTCATGCAAGCATGATCGTTTAGGGACACTTTTTGGGAGATATTAATAATATTACCTACTTGTTGTCGTCCTCGAGGATAGTGACGTGATCTACTGCATCGGGAAATGCTGTTTTTTAGTGTTTTATTGCGTAAGGTCCATTGTATACAGGCGAGCCGTTAAAAAGGTCTTAGTAACATTGGTCCTCCGCCAGGGGTTGATCGGGGTGTGAGCTGATGATGGCCATCCAGAGAGAGAATGGAAGGGTATCGCTATATGCACACCCAACGATGTTTAAGTCCTTTCGACTATATTCGATGCCATAAGTGCTTATTTTTCCAAAAGTAAAGTATAATCTACTAGTCATTGAACAAAGATCCCATAGAACAGCTGCTAAAACAACAATAATAATCAGAGAGGGACACACTTATTACAAAAGTGGTAAGAGTAAGCTAGACAGGTATAAAATCTTCTATCTCTATCTACGTATGTGAATTTGTACGTATGTGAAACCACAACCCGACTAAAATAGTGTTTGTTCAGTTTAGCCCCGCCATATAAGAAGCGTCTTCTCAAATTATTGGGGTAAAATACTATTGCTAAGTATTTCATGCTATACGCTGATTACGGTTCTATAGTTCATTCTTTTTCTATTATTTTTTTATTTTCTTTTTCTCTGGGCCGGTGCACCACAATATCAGCTTCTTCCACTTGACTCCGTTCAAAAACGTGCAGTTCGGGTCGTCGACGATTCCATACTCACAGGCGGGCTGGAGCCCCTTAGTCTGAGGAGAGACATCGGCTCCCTATGTGTGCTCTACCGCCTGTATAATGGGGAGTGTTCCGAGGAGCTGTTCGATCTGGTGCCAGCCACCAGTTTTCGCCATCGCACCGCGCGCCGTCAGAATACGGTTCACCCACATTTCATAGAATCCTGGCGGACCAGCACTGTGCGCTTCTCGCGTTCTTTTCTGCTGCGCACATGCAAAATGTGGAATGACCTTCCCTCTGACGCTACGATATGAGGTCCTTCAAGAAGAGAGTCAAAAGAGCCCTTCAACCTTGGCCGGCGCCGCACCAGCACCCCCGGGTGTTGCAGGTGTCTATGGGCGGCGGTGACCTCTTAACATCGTAGCAATAAATAAATAAATAAATGCCACTAGTTTTGTTTTGAGTCTGTGTTCATTAGCACGGTTATTCAGTATTGCGTGACAGACTAGAATCTTATTTTATTCAAATGTATGAAATGAATGAATGAAAATTCGTTTTAAATTCAAAATTGGTATACAATATTCTCTTTTTGACGTCAATTCTGTCTAAAACTACTCTGTTTCCACAGGTATGGTTTTGTAGCATTCTAAAAACGGATCTAAGTTGTGGGTTTTTTTGAAATACACAATAATTATTCTACGAAATTTTTTTATATAAAATGAAAATAATGATTTAAGTACCAACATCTAGCCGATGTATAACCAAACATCAGCGACTTACGAAGCATGATTTTTCTTATTTATAAGGTTCACACACAAAAGCACCTGAGCGTAAATAATAGATGAGTCAGTGTGCGCGGCGCCTTACCGCGCTGGCGCCGCGCCAGCCGCCCGCGCCGCCCCAACACAATAACCGAAGGGTCGTCCATTCACTACGTGACACTAATTTTGACAGTTTTCGTATTCCCCTTCCTTTATTATTTCCTGTGACAGTTTATCACAGTTTAGATCGCGATAAAGTGACGATACAATATGATTGTGAACTGAAGTGGTAGTGGAGGAAATACGCCTGTCAACGCCCACAGCTGGACATAAGAGCATCCCTGCATCCTCTCAATAAACGTATAGTTTTGTACAATTAAAATAATAAAAGAAATATTATGTACAGACTAGCTGGGAAAAAACAAATCAAATAATGAAGCTAGCTTTTCATCATCATCATCATTATCTCAGCCTGTAGACGTCCACTGCTGGACAAAGGCCTCCCCCAAGGATCTCCACGACGACCGGTCCTGCGCTAACCTCATCCAGCCGGGTCCCGCGACCTTCACCAGATCGTCGGTCCACCTTGTGGGAGGCCTACGCTGCGTCTTCCGATACGTGGTCGCCACTCGAGAACCTTTCTGCCCCAACGGCCGTCAGTTCTACGAGCGATGTGCCCCGCCAACTGTCACTTCAGCTTCGCAATTCTTTGAGCTATGTCGGTGACCTTGGTTCTCCTGCGGATCTCCTCATTTCTGATTCGATCTCGCAGGGAAACTCCGAGCATAGCTCTCTCCATCGCCCTCTGGGTAGCTAGCTTTTACTAAGAACTAAATATTTACACAATTTTTACACTCCCACATTCGTTCTATATAATAACACTAGCTGTCGCCCGCGGCCTCGCCCGCGTTCTAAGTTATTTCTGCCTTTTTCTTGGCACTAAAGTTAAACAGCCTCAAAAATCAAAATGCAGAAAAGGTAACCGATAAATAATGTTCCCATTTTCAGAGTTTGGATAATAATTATTCTTTATTGCACAAAATAAATTTACAAAGAGAAATAAACAAGAAATATGTGTACAAAGGAGGACTTATCTCTACAAGAGATCTCTTCCAGCCAACCCTCACTGTTAGAAAGAGTAAACGTTGCGGGAGATCTAAAGTTGTGCATGTTAAAATTTAAAAAATATATAATATGACAATGCCCATGGGAAGCAACTAACACAACCTACGTGTCCTAGTGGGGACTAGAGTGCCCACTTAAGTTCTGTACTCTTTATTTATTTATAAAAGAACCCACTGGCTTTAAAGCCCAAGCACCGAACCAATGCTGCGGTGAAAACAAACTTAAAGATTACCGAAGCTACACCGGGACTCGTTCATGTGCCCACAGAGCGACGAACGACCAGAGACGTCATTAGCAAATTAAATCAGGGGCGCCTTATCGAGTTCTTTGTAAATGCAGTCCAGTTCACAGCTGCGAGGTTTTTATGTTTTTTTTGTCCGTTTTGTTGCACTATTTATTTACTATGTTTTGCTTCTGGTTTATCAAGTTTCCTTTAGTACTTTGAATCGCGTTTGTACAAAAACAACACGTCAGAAATACGTATTAAAAAAATCCGTTATAGTCAAGGAGATTCGAACCTCTTTTGTCGCGCGCGCGCTCCCTGTGGAGATCGCATCTTGCAAATTTAGTATGGGAAACGATGAAAAATTCTGTGTCAAAATCAGGGGGGGGGGGACAAATGAAGCGGATTAGCGGGAGGAGGTTGCTCATACAAATTTATATGGAGTTTGAAAATGAGAATGTGTGAGTGAGTATCAATTTCGATATACATTTGGCACGATTTTGGCACCCCCTGAAATGATTTTGTTACTCATCCATATGGGAGTAGCTTTTTTTTAAAATTCATGGTTATAGTATATAATTAATGTGAAATTTATAAGGATTAAATTGTGATCATGTCAGAGACAAATAGTACCCAATGATATTTAAATCCACTAATACAACCTTTAATATTGTTCGGTGGTAAAACGTTTATTCCTGTTTTTAGGTCTCATAATATTTTCACAACAAAGTTTTTAAGAAAGAATAAAAGAAGATTTATACAGCAGATGGACAAAACGTTAACCGTCAGTCTTGCTTGACGGATTATTAAAAGAAAAAAAATTAATGAGGAGAATATTAGAACCTGGACAATGTAGAGCTTGGACCCCATCGCTGAAGTCGTCTGATATACCATGAGATGAGGCCAATTCAGAGCCTTGATGCTGTTATGCCCCCTTACTCCGAACTTCACTGGATTTGATCTAAATGTCTTTGTGAAATACACATCAAGGTATTTTGTCGAAACTTGTATTTCAACTTTCTTAAACACGTCTAAATTCGGCAAACTCGTCGTCTTTATAGTGAATTAATTACGACGCCCCCTCCCCCCAACCCTGCCCGCTTCCCCCTAGAAGGGGTTCAATCAGCGTCTCGTTCCCAAATGGAAAAGTTCCAGAGCTGATGGATTTTGAATCCATTAGTTAGTGATTTGCTGGTTTCCCTTTGACAAAGGGAAAGTCCAATTTGTTCTGTAGCTTCTATATCAAGGGATATGAAATAAAACTGCATTTAATTGCAAAACAATCTTAAAGGTAGTCGCAACAGTCCACAAACTAATTATCAACAGCCTATTAATATGAATTGGATCCCAGGAATCCTACTTTTGAATCGCTCTCCTCGCTTCGAGCAGTCGATTCTAATAAATTTATCTTCGATATTCGACACAAAAATCAGTACATTGTGTAGCCTTTATTAATGAAAAAAGTTTATATAACTTGACTAGTAATATTGTCTGAACAAACACGGATCTACAGATGTTGAAATTTGTTAAACTGATTAATATTTACAACAAATTGTAATACACTTAATCTGGTCGCTAAAGACCTCGATGTTAAAAAGTGACCTTAAATAAATATTTTAAAAAACAGTAGAATCGACCGCTCGAAGCGATTAGAGCGATTAAAAAAAAAAGGGTAGGTAGCAAATATAAAAAAAAAAGTAATAAAAAAAAATTGTCCAAAGTTTGTGTGTGGTAATTTGGGGATTTAGAGACTGGATTTGAGACGGGATTTGAGTCAAAGAAAATCTCATTGCATTTATGTGTAAACTGGGTACATTTTAAAGTGTCCCTAAACGATCATGCTAGCATGATATGCAACGTTTACGTGAATGTCATGCTGCATGATGGACCATCATGCTTGCTATCAATCAATACAGTGAAGCAACGGCCAGCACGTAGGTCATGCACTGTCATATCATGCCGCATGATCGTTTAGGGTGCCCATTATACGTGTATTTTTTTCTACCACACCACTTCCTGGGTGTTAGCGCTTAGAAGAAGAGTTATTATTATTAAAAACGTCAGTGTAGGGTCATTCCCACTTCCCTTTTTGCGAGATGCCCACCCGACGGGGTCAGGTGACATGTCAGGAGCACTCGCGGGCCCGGCCGCGCAATTAATGACCCCGCGGGAACGACCGGCCACGAAACACACGATTCATAAAATATTTATCAAATAAACCGGGTGCTCACAGACGGACTTATGAAGAGCACTCGCGTCCCGCGGCGACGGTGTATGAACAGAATGATGAGACTGAGCGAAGCGACAGAGGTGTGTCAGGATCGCGATACTTGGTGCTCCGTTCTCTCTGCCTACACAGGTCAGGGATATATAACTACATTGGCCATCAATAGTTATTTGTTATGCAAGGCTGCAAAGTTGGTTATTTTGTGCGAGTACTAGTATTGAAAACTGAGCGTAGCGAGGGTTCAAGGTACGAGAAGCAAAATAACTTTGCTGCCGAGCGCAGCACGCAATTTTTCACCTCACTACAGCGAGGAAAATACTAGGTGAATTGAATCCTTTCGGCGGTTTAGAACCACAAATAATAATAACCACAATTAGAATTGACCACTTCTTTAAATGCCCACCTTCTACAAATTAGAAGAAAAGTTTTAAAAAGTTTTTTTTCCAGATGCAGTTTTCCACGCAGATTTCGAATGAGAAAGTATACCCTTCCGAGCCGGTGAGGTGAAAAAGTATTTTCGCTTATGCCCATTATATATAATATAATACTTAAAGGTACGCAAAGAAAAGATCACAATGAAATTTTAATTGTAGTTACTAGTATTTTTAAAGTCTTAAGTTCTATCCACAGTAGATTTATAAAATTAACTTGGCATGTCATAAACCAGGCGCCTAAATTAATAAACCAGGCGCCTAATAATTCAAATTCAAGGTATCTAGCCTAACCTACCCAGTTCAATATGTTAGGTGCCACTTTCAGAATTATTAGGTGCCCGGATTATTATTTGGCAATTATTAGGTGCCCGGATTATTATTTGGCAATTATTACGTGCCCGGATTATTATTTGGCAATTAACTTTATGGCCACATTTCCTGGCCGGACACTCTAGCTACGCCGTAATGTTTTTTGACACGACTGTATGCGCCGCTGTCAGCCGCCCACGTGTCGCTGACAGCAACTGACAGCAGCTGACGGCAGCTGACAGGTGACCGGGCAAGTCGCGCCGCGTGATAAAGCGCCTGTCCCGGACAGATGTGTTGGTGTTAATTATTGTGCGATTTTAAATTAACCATTAAACATTCAGAAATAATGTCATAAAATTATGACTTTTGTCCTTTTTAACCATTGCCGAGACTGCAACCGGCTTCGGAACGGGAAAGTATGTCGCCGCGTTTGTAACCAAAGTTACGAATTAAAACATCCAATGTGGCAATCCGAAAATATACCAAACTCAGTTACGAAATAGACAAAAATGATTTTTGTGGAGTTTTCAGGGTTCCGTAGCAAACTGGTACTAAGGAATATTAAGGTCTGTCATAGCCTGGTCATAGCTGATAACTCAATAAAGCATACTGAGAGTGAATACTGTTAAATAATATTTGCCTTCGTTTATTGAAATTTCGTATTTTTTAAAGTTTCAGTTTCAGTCTTAATTTCACACTATACGTCAAATATACAATTTATACAAATATATTAATTCAATTCATATTAATTAAAAATGTCAAAAATAATAAAATATTCTATTACTGTGTGGGGAGAGAACACTCTTGGTTGACATAGGTACTTAATAAGTTTCCATGACCTATTTTTGGTTTTGTTTTTATTTCATCCAAGTCTACCCTAAAATTAAGATGCCCATCCCTCCGACGGGCTGCGTCACATTGCTCCGGCGGCGGATTACATTACTAATTTCTTGGCATTACGCATTCACAAAGGCGGCACCACACTTGTGCTGTCACACCTCATCTGAATGTACTCGCTTTAGTGTCACAGCTACATTATACGGTCATTCAGGTCACCGGTGCGGAAAGTATAGAAAGAATGTCGGTGAATTTTATTAAAAGAAATATATTTTAGGTATTTTGATAAAAATGTTCAAAAGTACCAAATAAAAACCCCTGGGAAGTTTTTGAGAAAAAAAAATTGAGCTAAAAATTATGACGACTATCGGTAGTTACATAAGTATACTGTTTATTAAAGAAAATGTATGAATTGCATAATCTTAAAAACATTAGGTAAATTATTATTTTCTTTAAATCTGTACGTAGATTATTAATACTACATTATTAATACGAGACTGAAGCACTCATGCAATTCATTATTTAATCTTTTATATATTTACAACAATTGATATAATTATATATGTACACCATTTATGTCCTAAACACACACACACACACACACACACACACACTTGCTCACACGCAGCCAACCACAATTTCACATTGTTTGTACAAGATTATAGTATAGTCCCACTATATCAATAACAAAATTATCTAAATAAAAATGTAATTAACTAACTAAACTTATTTACTAACTTTAAAATTACTAAAATATACTTTACCTTTAAATGTAACTGATGTAATATCCAGTTAAGCTATTTGATATTTGTAAGAAAGAGCGAGACCTCCTGCCACAAGTATTTTTTATACTAACTAGGAGGTCTCAACAACTATTGTTTATAGCTATTAAGTTTAACGAAATAAACATTTTTTCATTTTCATTTTCAATATGTTTGAATTTGATGATCTATAAGATAACAGACAAGTCGTTATAAAATATATTTAAAATTAGCAAAAGTTTTTTTGTAATTTTTCAATTTTACAAGGCCATTTTTACGTTTTATATTCCTCTCAGGGCAATCACTAGTTATAAAATTATCCATGCGAAAGACAGACTTAACCCTCAAACAGCTTGTATTTACTAATTATATTAAAAATCCTATTTTCGTAATTTAAAAAGCGGCGGCGAGATCGCTCGCAATTGGATACCTTGACGAACAAACTTCCTTTTTATAAGTGAAACTTCTAAGATTTTTATTAATAAAACTCCTGCAGGATGAAAGTCTGAAATATGATCCGTTCGGAAAGTTCCTCCGTACGGGCTGTACGTATATACAGGTGGTTACATGTTTAACGGCGGTAAAACTTCGCTAACGGCTGTTTCGCGCTTTTTAAACACCGCCCTGTAGATATAAATCAAATAAATAGGAAATAATATTGGTGGATGCTTCGCTTAAACTTGGAAGTTGATGTGTAGGGTAGCATTGCCTTCTATCGAAATTAAGAGCGTCAGTGGCGTCGGGGATAAGACGCGGCCTATCATATCGAAAGGTCCGGAGTTCGATCCCCGACTGGGCCATGTACCAATGGGTTTTTTCTCGAAACTTAAGTACATCTACTGACTGCTCTCAAACGGTGAAGGAAAACATCGTGAGGAAACCTGCACACGCCGAAGAAGAAATTCTTAGGCGCATGTGAAGTCCACCAACCCGCACTGGGCTAGCGTGGTGGACTATAGCCCGCACGCCCTCGTTGAGAGGGTAGGCCTGAGCCCCAGCAGTGGGGAGGTTAATTGATGATGTTGATTGATTGATGATGATGATGAAATTAGAGAGGCAAATCTTTGAAAATTTGCTAAGTTAAAGTGGTAGGGAGCATGCTACACCGGTTTTGGCCTGCTAATAGTTATCGTAATTCTTTTAAAAATATATAGAAAATGTTAGGTATTAAAAAACATAGTATTTAAAAATGAAATTCAATAGTTTAGTTGTGCTTAGTTTAGTTAAAAAATTATTACCACTTTTTCTACATTTTTACGTAGGCACTTACAATACCGAAAAAAACCGATATAAAGTGTCCGATAGAAGATACTGTCGCGTTTTTTGCATTCCTCTGGCTACAACACCATTAGGGCGCATCAAGTTCTGAAGTGGAGTGTCCAGAAACTTGGAGACAAAAATCTTTATGCACTCCAGGATAGGAGGTAAAAATATCCCGGCATTAATACTTCCAATATTGTTTCCCGTTTCCCGGTATATTTCCCGCGGGGCACGGCCCCTCCCGCGCTAAATTAAAAACTTCTCCATAATAATAACGATCACTTCGACCGAGACAGACTCTTTTAGGGATCCGCATGTGACACACGAAATCCGTAAATAGGTAGTTTTCATGGCTGATTATAAACTGAGCGACTGAAATAATAAACCGGGCGACCAAAATACAAATGCAGGAACGAAACGTACTTTTTCAGCTAAGTATTTTAGTGGCAGTTTTAATATTTTTAGTCGCTCGGTTTACGCGTTATTTGGTGTGTCTCTTTTTGACCGAGCGAGCGAAGCGTCTACGTTTCGAGACTGGCCAAAAATGCTCTTGTCCGGCTGTCTGTCTGTCTGTCTGTCTGTCTGTAATTCTCTACAGGTCGCATTTTTCAACCGATTTTGACGAAAATTTGGCATATGTATAAATTAATTAAACCTACAAAATGAGTAGAATAAAATTTTGAAAAACATTTTTTTTAGAGTACCTACCATACTCGCAAAGTGGGAGTGAACTTTTTTTTCTTGTGAATCCCATAGTGTGGGATATCGTTGGATAGGTCTTTCAAAAATATTGCTGGTGTGTGAATACCATTTTTTCGATTTAGGGATCCGTTGGCGAAATATTAAGCTTTAAAGCGGTAATTTTTGTTAGAGTCACGTGTCCCCCCCCCCTGCCAGCTTAACGGTTGCTTCTGGAAATGTGAAAAAATTCATGGCAGTAGCATATATAACGTAGTTACAAGGAAAACTATTACGGCTAAGTAGGTTCTATTAGTTTTTGAGTAATAGTGGATCGACTTAAGAAAGTTGAAAAAATAAATTATGTTCATAGAACTGCATACGTAAAATGGAAAATTATTTTTTTCCGCGTGATATCCATGGTGTGGGGTATCGTTGGATGGGTCTTTCAAAAATATCGCGGGTGTGTGATAAACATTTTTCGATTCAGGGATCCGTTTGCGAAATATTAAGCTTTAAAGTGCTAATTTTTGTCACTTTAGTAGGTACTTTTTCTGTTTCCAAAGTTGACTTTTGTTGGTTTCTTTTAGGTTTGGTTTATAAGGGCTGGCGAGGTCTACTGTTCTCACGGAACTACTAGTATTTATGAGTTATTGGTTAGATAGGTATTTCCAATACCAATTGACTTAAATTAACCTAAGCGCCAAAATTTTCTAGTTGATAGAATTTTATAATTCTAATAATTTTTCTACACAGAAACTTTGAACTACCCTTTTACCGTCTTATAGGTAAAATGTTATTTAAAAATTTATTGTAATACATTATTGTTTTGAACTAAAATCCTAAAACTTTCATCCCCAATTTCACCCCTTCAGTTTTTTCGTCAAAAGTTACCCTATGATATCCGTCCTCACAATGCAATCCATCTCCAAAAATAAATGGTTTACTATACTACTTAGTTGCCATGCTTAATTTTAATAATTTATAAGTAAAAAAGCAATCCAGTTTTTTTGGTACAAATATTCTGTGCCGGCGGAACCCTCCGAATAAATGCGGTTCATTTGATCGGATTTCCCTTTTCTCTTCCGAACGGCTGCTTATTTATATAAAGCTGTTCGCTGTCATTTTGTGAGCGTATTTTTTTTTAATTAGAGAGAGGATTGAGTGTCATTGTATGCAATGTTCCTATTATTTCTGTTTACC
This sequence comes from Metalampra italica, assembly GCA_949699065.1. Taxonomy (NCBI): domain Eukaryota; kingdom Metazoa; phylum Arthropoda; class Insecta; order Lepidoptera; family Oecophoridae; genus Metalampra; species Metalampra italica. Next base: position 292,960 of record OX452993.1, read on the forward strand.
TTTAAAAAAAATACTATATTACTTACTTATACTAGTAGACGTCCCGCGACTTCGTCCGCGTTAGAAAGTATCCTATGTTATTCTTGAATATGATTAAGATTCAGATATATTATAGGTTGTATATGACACCTTCGTAGGGGATATTAAAAGCTATCACTGTAACAAGTTTCATCAAAATCCATTCAGCGTTGAGCTCAAACATTCGCATTTAGGTATGTTGCAGTGACATGGGATTACTTGAAACAGAGCTAAATTTTTGGTCCGAATGTTTTTCGTAACTATAATATGAAAAGGCGTCTGTGGGATAAGCCGCGGCCTATCATATCGAAAGGTCCGGAGCTCGATCCCCGGCTGGGCCATGTAAAAATGGGGTTTTCTCGCCACTTATGTTCACTTACTGACTGCTCTCGAACGGTGAAGGAAAACATCGCGAGGAAACCTGCATACGCCAAAGAAGAAATTCTATGGCGCATGTGAAGTCCACCAACCCGCACTGGGCTAGCGTGGTGGACTATAGCCCGAAAACCCTCGTTGGGAGGGTAGACCTGAGCCCCAGCAGTGGGGACATATTAATAGGGTGTTGATTATTGATGATGAACATGAAAAGACAGATTTTCGAACTCAAAGCTCTGATGAGACAGACTATTTCTAACAGAATACAGCAGCATTCTTTGTCTCAGTCCGTCTGTTTCAGATTTGGATACAAACGATGTCCTTTTCAATGCATTTACGCATTCAAAAACACCTTTTCCCATTCCCTAAACGTCCACAAACGATTCTGTCTTTAGACCTCATTCGCTAGTCCGCGGGCGGCGTGCGCGGCGCATATTTCACGTTCCATTGTCAAATCACGACAGAGTCCTTACATAAATAAAAGGCGAAGAAGACATCACCCCCTCGCCCCAGAAGCCTCCCCCGTCCGTAAATAAATCATGGGTCATGTGTCGGCGCATACGAAGCAGTCGGTTCGTTCTGCGGCGAAAACGTTCGGAAAACACTCGCGCGGACCCCGGCTGAATGTAGATGGACTGAGGGGAAACACGGGGGCGGACTCGGTGCGCGGCCGCAGGTATCTGTAACTCAAAGGAAAGGTGCCCAAGTCGTTCGCCTTCCTGACTAATAGTCGTGTCTGACATTTGATGCGGTTTATTGTGCAGGGCAAGCGTTTTTCAGTTTGGAGCTGTACGATATTGGCTGTAACTTGGCGGAATACAGGCTGGTTTTCTCAGAAATTATGGGGGGATACAACGATTACACAGTTCGAGTACATAAGAATGGCATTATTAAAATAAGTTTCACCAAAAAATTCAGTTACGACTCGACTATTGGTTAGGAAGGCGACGATGTTGCAGATCACTAAAAAGTAATTGACACTATTTTTCTAGCTGACCTATTTCCATCTAGTATGAAGAATTGACTTTCAAAGTCTGGAAAAGTAACTAAACATCCGATCTATAGCTTAGTTGGTTGTGTACTCGTCTCACTTTCTTGAGGTCGTGAATTCAAGGCTTCTCGGTGAAGGAAAAAAATCGTAAAGAAACTTGCATACACCAAAGATTTGAATTTCTATTCTATCTAAGTCGTATGTGAAGCCAACAAAAAATTGATAGGGGCACGGTTGGAAGTGCAGATGTGTCAAAGTGTGTTTTGCATATTTTGTCGATACTCCACTCTGGAAATTGAAGCTTGAACGAGCGCGGACGTGATACCCGCCCGTGTGTGTTGAGAGGCGACCCCGTTTGCGCCCGAAGGACGCGCGGAGGCCTGAATATGTGAATGGGTGATGTGTAATACGAAAAATCAACTTCTGATCGCTGTTTGGGAAGCCGAGCAAGTGTGCTTGATGTCATAAATAAATTACAGGTTTCATACAATCAACGTTTAATATAATTTATCAAAACTGTATCTGGGAGAAACGTTAAGAGATTTTGAATGTTCTTGTTTAGATAAATCTGGGTTTGTCTTCATAACTGCAATGCTATGAAGTGTTTGTATCAGATACAGGCACACATCTCACACAGTGGTAAGTTGGCTTAGTTGGTAGTGAAGTGACCCTACGTCCTGAGCCAGAGGTCATGGTTTCGATTCCCACCCACCCACAAGCTTCCTAAAGAGCCGTGTGTGAATTTGTCCAGTAACATTAAAACATTACATTAGTCAAAAGTGGCAGACTGGAATAGAATGATCACAGACTGTGTGGGGTGTCAAGGGGTAGACCGGGATAGTATGATCACAGAGTGTAAGTCACGAGGGGTAAACCGGGATAGAATGATCACAGAGTGTGGAGCCGCGAGGAGTTGACCGGAGTAGTATGGTCACAGAGTGTGGGTCACAAGGGGTAGACCACGGGTAGTGTGCCCTAGAGCGGCAGCGCGGTGACGGCGCGCAGCCAGGCGCGCGCGTGCGGCGCGGCCGCGTACACGCCGGGCTGGTCGCGCGCCGCGCACCCCACGCCGAACGACACCAGCCCTAGCAGCCGCCCGCGCGCCACCGCCGGACCGCCGGAGTCGCCCTGAACACACACTATAAACTCAAGTACTGACTACTCGTCGAGAAATGACGTACTCAGTATCTCATCGTATTTTTCATCTACAATAAAGACAGGAGCTGACTAGAACTGATGGCGCACCTGACAAGAGTCCTTGGTCCCGTTCCTGTATCCAGCGCAGAACATCCTCTCTGTGACACTCCTGTACTGTGCCTTCGGTAGCGACGTGCATTCCTCCTGGCTCATGATTGGAACATACACACGACGTAAGACATCATGCATTTTGTCCTGCACATCAATAAAAATGATTGACTCCTGAAGTAGGAAACAAGGAGTGTTTACTTGTGCCGATTACAAAAATTACTTGCCTTGTACTTTATATGTCCCCATCCGGTGACCGAAACCATCTGACCCGGCCTGATGTCTTCCAAATTTCCGATCGCGATCGGCCTCGAGTACCGCGTTACAGGGACCGGTTTCTCCAACAACAACACTTGGTAGTCGAAGTCGTGGCTGTGGTTCTTCTCCGTGGAGTTCCACATGGGGTGCGTGAAGTGGGCGCAGATCGGATACTTTGTTGCGAGGCTGCGATGCGTTGAACCTGCTAGGACGAACGTGTACGTTTCCCTAGAAATAACAGTCTTTATTATCACTTTTAAATACGGATGGTATTCTTATCACAACCACTATATCCAAAAATAAAATTTCTTCGACTCACGTCACTGCCTACACTCTGGCCTTCGCCCTTATCACTCAGCCGTTTCCGGCCGGCTGTCAAAAACTAGTCGACCCCAACGGCGGTTGCATCGGTTCTGCTATCCAGTGAGCTGCCTCGGTTATCGATGTCTTCAGTTCTTCGTTTCGGATCTTCTTGTTTCAGATCTCACTAAACGACTTTAATCATGTCAGTGTCCACGTTTTTGTGTCATCAATCATGCTACAGCAGGTTAATTAACGACTAGTCTAATGTGCTTTTGGGTTCGTACGAAGTTGTAACATGGTGAGGACTTAAAATGCTGTACTTGTTTGCTTGCTTTGGGATAATGGTGTAAAATGGCAGAAACCCACTCCGGGGCTATCAAGGTTCTGTGTTTGGGATATGAAAGGAGGTAATTGTAACATGATCAGTTGGTACTTACTTACAGTGAGCGGCGGTGAGGACCCACTGCGGTGCGATCAGGGTCCCGCTACAGTACATGCCGTACAGCACTGTGTACGGCGCGTCCGTTATTGACACTTTCCTGCCTCCCACAATCCTAAATCGCAGCTGAAACAAGAATTAAATATATTCGAATACAACTTAACAGTATACCTACTTAAATTGAAATGAACTCTTCAACGATACCCCACATGATTGTTCCGCTCAAAGAAACATCTCCTCTTTATCGAAAGTATATTTGTACTTAACTGACAGATGGACGAACTGACTGAAAGATCTTTAGAGGTTCTTAGTTGGACTACCGCACCCTATAAAACGAAATACCTACCTCTGTTTCAGTAGACTGTGAGTTTTCGTCTTCGGTTTCTTGCCCCTGGTCCGGTACCGTGAGAGTCTCGTGATGGTAGTGGTAAGTCCTGGGCGGCACCCGCCTCGTCAAGTAGATGCGGACGTAACTATTCACACAATTCGTAGTCAGGAGACCTTTGTACACTGCATCTGGGGATAGAGACATGGTGTTTACAGGATGAAAAAAAACTATCGCTACTCGAAGGGAAAGTAGACACCTTAAATATTGAAGGTAGCAAATTTTACCCAAAAGATTTATTTTTTTAAACATAAAATTCTGCACTTCATATACACGTCACCCTGTGTACGTCAAGGAAGAGCGTGAAGTCCACCAACCCACAATGAACCAGCATGGTGGACTACGGCCCGTAAGGCGTCGTAGTAGGCATCTAATAGATAATGACGGGAAAATCTGATTGTTATCGTTTATTATCATTCATAATACACCTAAAAATATTAATTACCATTATCGTATATTTTACTAACCGCTATTATAGCCGACGATCAATACAAGTACAGCACAGAGCACAGAAATATAAAGACCACAGCACATTTTCAACACAACCGCGACCGGCCTACTAATGCTCTCCGTTTGACAAGTCAGACTAGGTCCGATCCGCTCTTAAGTCAAATGTCTGAAACGAATCGTGTGTTCACGGTACTAGAACGCTCTGATTGACTCATTACGGTCTTGAATACTTAAATGAACTCATTAAGGACATCTAATATTTTGGCAATATGACACGAACCCATTCAAACAAATTAAATTATTGACAAAGAAATATTTATAGGTTTAAGGCGTTCGACACTGTTTCGCTGCCTATACTCCAAGCCAAGATGAAATATCTAGGTATAAGTAGAATTGCACTCTTGGTTTGTATGATACTTGTTAAGCCGAAGTCAAAGAGTGCGTATAGAAGAGCTGGTCAACGATTTCGCAGAAGTGAGATTTGCAGTGCCGCAGGGCAGTGTACTTGGACCGGCACTATTTTAACGTTCCTAATTCAGTGATATCTCAAAATCAAAAGTCAAAATATTTTAATTAATATAATAAATACTCTGGGTACATTTATACACTATCAGATTAATCTAGTTCAATAGGTATTAGATACGACATTTACTGACTGCTCTCAAACGGTGAAGGAAAACATCGTGAGGAAACCTGCATACGCCGAAGAAGAAATTCTTAGGCGTATGTGAAGTCCACCAACCCGCACTGGGCTAGCGTGGTGGACTATAGCCCAAACGCCCTCATGGAGAGGGTAGGCCTGAGCCCCAGCAGTGGGGACATTAATAGGCTGTTGATGATGATGATGATTAGATACGAGTCTTACACGCGATTAAACAAGTTCTGACTAAAACCATTACGTTTGCTGAAGATAGAGTTGTTATTTTCAATACAAAATCCTGGGAGAAACATTGCAACACAGTAAAAACCTTACACCTGGCTATTCGTATAACCAAACCCGACTACTCTCTATTCAGTTTGAAATTATATTCCAAGTCCAAGGTCTGCGACAAAGAAAACGAATGCAAGTGCCCTGGATAGAGATGCCTGTAAGTAAGTAAAATGCCTTTGGGAATTTACTTACACGACAAAACATCTTAAATTGGCCGTATGCGATTTTATTTCCCTTGCTCGCAGAAGAGAGAAGTGCAACTTGTCAAAAATGGGCAACATCCCAATGGGCAAATAAATGAGTAATTTTAGCGGCTGAGAACAGTATGGTAATGTTTTATCTTGTTCGTTACGTGTCCGGATTTAACGAATGTCAGGTCCGGAGTGTGACATAATTAGTGCATTCGTCAGGGTCGACCAATGTCGATAAAATGGACTCAAACCTTTTAGTCGTAACTGAACTAAGTAATTACAAAAAGAGTGGTTACATTCATAGAGATACAAAAACGCATTATTACTACGTATTATTGGCGTGTAGATATATTATTATAATTATGTATTGACTATAAATGAACCTGAAAAACTCAGAGGCTGGAGTTCAAAGCTGCTATGGCAACGACCACCTTGAGTATTTCCTTATTGCCTTTAAGTAAACTCCCACATACCTCCTTTTAGAAATCGTTTTAAAAGGAATCCCATTAAATCCCCAACTACTTGACAAAATGTATCAAAAGCTTGAGTCTGCCGAAATTTTCTGGTTTAAGAGATTATAGAAGAGCGACTAACAATCCCCGCTAAGTACTCGAGTGAAACAAAGGCCTCCTCAAATCTAAAACGAATCTCCCGAGATAAGGCGACGTTTTCAATTTGCCCGAGTAAAGCCCTTCGTTTATTTACAAAGAAGCGTTTTTAATGTCACTACAGACTGAAGAGTCCGAGTTTGAGTGCTCGGTGCCCCTACTAAGGGCTTCTTGCAGGGGTAAGGGATTATACGTTCGAGCTCTGAGTGAGAAAGTAGTGTAGATGATTCGCTTCGTGCTAGCGAAGGTTTTATTGAGCTCGAACAAGACATTTTGAAGCTTAAGGTAAATAAATAAATAAAAAAGAGCGTCAGTGGCCCAGGGGATAAGACGCGGCCTATGATATCGAAAGGTCCGAAGTTCGATCCCCGGCTGGACCATGTACCAATGGGTTTTTTCTCGAAACTTAAGTACATTTACTGACTGCTCTTAAACGGTGAAGGAAAACATCGTGAGGAAACCTGCATACGCCGAAGAAGAAATTCTTAGGCGCATGTGAAGTCCACCAACCCGCACTGGGCTAGCGTGGTGGACTATAGCCCGAACGCCCTCATTATGATGGTAGGCCTGAGCCCCAGCAGTGGGGACATGTTAATAGGCTGTTGATGATTAAAAAGAATGAGTAAACTGATGCAGCTTCGTCATTTTCCTAACAGATGCTTTTTTCATACAATTCGTATTAATCCATACAGTCGATTTTCTTTCGCTTTCAATTCAAATCGACTTCAAGTAGTAGTGCACATAGATCTGTTCTTTTCAGTTCTTCGCCTATTGTTTCGGAAACAAAGACATCTCGTTAAAGTTAATGCGTTAAAATAGCAACCGTCACTTCTACCATCTTGGTATAGCCCCGACGTCGGGTGCATTCTTCACTCGGATCTTATTCACAATTAAATTCATCCAGAATTAGACCTTCTTTCTTAATTTTTACAAGCTTTTATTTCATTATTTTAATGAGTATATTTCTTCCTTGGAATTTTATTTAACCATCTTTATGAGCCTGTTAATGCCCACTGTTGAACATAGGTACTACCTGCACCACCCCTGGTTTTCTGCCCCATCCCCCTTTAAGTCCAACGACATTCAACGGACATAAGATGCTTTTTTTAAACTCCATGGATAACAGAACAAGAGAAAACAAAAGATTGGGCGTTTTGACATAGCGCCGGCATCGGCGTCGGAGCCGCCATGACACTAGTGTTGTGAGCAAATCGATATTCCATCGATACTATCGTGATCTCGATTACTAGTCCTACTAGGTACCTACCATCGATAGTAATTACATGCACAAAAATTACATCATTTGCGGTAGCGTCGAAAGTATACTACATACATAAATACAGATGCCGTTAGATTAAATAGTAATGCTGACTTAGCGCGTATCGATAATGCAACTAGTGTTAAGGTCATAGTATCGATAGCCTATCGATTAGCTCAAATCACTAATGCACGCTGCCGCCTCCGGTGCCATACAAAGAGAAAATTTCATTATTTTTACTTTCTTGGAGTAACTTGTATTATAAACCAACTTCTGAATATTGGACTAAACGCAAATATAGTCCAACTGCGACTGGACGAACAGTGAATTGGACGTAACGCGAATTATTCCCTTTGCCGGCTACGCCCCATCGGTAACAAAAGAACGGCGCCCGCAGCCCGCACGTCTAATTTGAAACTCAAACAGCCAACCAATTTGCAGAGCAAACACTCACTTCCGGCACGGGTTGCGTCGAGAGACTTCCGGGGCCGGGGTAGCCTTTAATATTGTAGTAAGTACCTCTCACTTACCATTGTTCATGCTCCTCTGTTGCCAGCAACCATCAAGAGAGAACCATCTGCTGTGCGAATGTAAGGCACTAGCTGCAAGGCGAATGACTGTCGTGAGTACAGCGTACCCTGAGCCCGAGTGCTACAGGCTCCTGCCCCTTAGCTGCATTATTATGAACTTTTGTGCAGCACTTGAGGAGGAGAACGGCAGGTAAACACAGGGGCTGACACAATAGATCCCATAGGGTCTATCTTGAATGAAAAAAAATTGCTACTCCAAAGAGATCTCTATGGGCTCTATCATAGAGGTGCTATCATCATTCAAAAACTATTGTATCTCACTAGAACCGGAAGGCCTACAAACCTATTTTTCCCGGACTATCTTATCTTCTTAGGGCGCCAGGAATACCTGGCGACACTTGGACCCTATGGGATCTGTTGTGCCAAACCCCTGTCCGCCAAACGGTGCCCCAATATTTTATTGGACTTCACATACGCCTTAGAATAGTAAATACCAGTCTTTGGCGTATGCAGGTTTCCTCCCGATGTTTTCCTTCACCGAAAAACCTGTGGTATTATAATAATCCGTACCTAAGTTTCGAAAAACTTATTGGTACGGGCCAGGATCGAACCCAGGACCTCATGAACGTGAGGCGAGTGCACAACCAACTAGGCTACCACGGCTCTTCCCGGACTAAGATGCCTTTCCAACGTTTTCCTAAACTATTTTGTTCAATACAACCGGAAGGCCTACAACACAGTTTTTCTCTGACCAATATTCGCTCCCAACATTTCCTCCAAGTGAAAAAAAACTATTGTACTTATCTTACTAGAACAGGAAGGCCTACAACCTAGTTTTTCCCGGACTCATATTCTCTCCCAAAGTTTTCCTCCAAGTTAACCTATTGTATCTCACTAGAACCGGAAGGCCTATAACCCAGTCTGTATTATCCTCGAATTACGAGGACGTCGGGTTACGACTTCCTTTTTATACCACCTTTCATCTCTAGAGCTACATTCGTTTAATGAAACCCATTTTTCCTTTAATGAGCTTAAATTGGGTCTCTTGGGTAGGGCTTTGTTAGCCGCGGCGAAGGCTCTGTAAGGCTCCATATTTTATGGTATGACGTTTCGTTTTTATAACAAGCTTCAACAAGGGTATAGCGATTGAATGATTTTTGTTTTGTTTTGTGTAAATTTTTTTTTTAATTTATGGTACACACAAAAATATAAATGAACAATACAAAAGATAGAAAACAGAGTTGAGCTTATTTTAAAAAAATCTTTTCCAGTTACCCGCGGTAGAAATAAAATCATCATCAATCATCAACAGCCTATTAATCTCCCCACTGCTGGGGCTCAAGCCTACCCTCTCAACGAGGGTATTCGGGCTATAGTCCACCACGCTAGCCCAGTGCGGGTCGGGGGACTTCACATGCGCCTAAGAATTTCTTCTTCGGCGTATGCAGGTTTCCTCACCGTTTAAGAGCAGTCAGTAAATGTACTTAAGTTTCGAGAAAAAACCCATTGGTACATGAAGAAATAAAATAACATACAATATTAATGTATAATACATGAATAAATATTCTATTATAATTTAGGCATTTTTAACTACACAAGCAATACACGTCTTGTCTAAACAAAAAAATGCGCACAAAAAATATGGGGAAGTTTACCAAATTGGTACAGCCGCAGCGTTTTACGTATATCATCTTTCCTCTTGTTCCCTATTTCTACCTCTTTCACTGGTAGGAAGGATCCTACCTTACCCATCTCCGATCATGCCTTTCTCTACCTTCTTTCCTGCGAGCCGCAGCAAAGGCTCATACTTAACTCCTATAAGTCAATTGGGAATCGAACCCACGTTCTTGGCAATGCCTAAAGCGTCTCTCGAACTTAAATTTAATTGTACTGTGAGATCCTGGTCTAGTGATAGACCGGGAGCCCAATCAAGCGCGCGTAATGCGCTATTGTGCGCGGAAAATGTTTGTACAAACGTTCCCTGACACATCACTTGTATGCGCTACCGTTGTAACTCGAATCGATAGGTTATTTAATTTATTTATTCATTTTGAAATCTGCAGCTGCTTACAGAAATTTAACTTAATTATAATATCAATCATCAACAGCCTATTAATCTCCCCACTGCTGGGCTCAGGCCTACCCTCTCAACGAGGGTGTTCGGGCTATAGTCCACCACGCTAGCCCAGTGCGGGTTGGTGGACTTCACATGCGCCTAAGAATTTCTTCTTCGGCGTATGCAGGTTTCCTCGCGATGTTTTCCTTCACCGTTTGAGAGCAGTCAGTAAATGTACTTAAGTTTCGAGAAAAACCCATTGGTACATGACCCAACCGGGGATCGAACTCCGGACCTTTCGATATGATAGGCCGCGTCTCATCCCCAGGGCCACTGACGCTCCTTACTGATAATATCAATTGTGTTTAGCCAATAACAGATTTCTTATTTGTGAATTAAGCAGAATTATTAAATTTCGCGACGTCGTATAGTAAATCGTAACGCTTTGGATTACGGTCGTGTTTTCAGTGCATTTGTTTAGTCAGCTCGAGGCATGATTTTTTCTTAAACGAATTGGTTCATAATCCAATGAATTTCAATGGGAAATAGAAGAAAAATGGGAGTTGCAAAGGATACCAACTCAACTATTTTACACTATTTACTCATTAAATTTTAACCGCCGTCGCGGTTTACAGTTGTCATAGAATTTGCGTGGCATCAACCAATTTTGAATATCACTTTGATCACCTCAACCACAATTAGAAGGTCAAATAGATTCGTTCAAGGCAGTGAGAAACGTTCGAGTTCCCGAAGTACCACCGCGGAGTTATGAAGTGATTACGCAGTTAGACAAATATCCCAATATTTGATTTGAGTAATATATGCTTTAATTAATTGATCAAACGGGGTGATAATTATATTTGTAGAGCGGGCTCTATTCGGGCCACATTTACATACTTAATGGCGGTAGGCTGAATCTAATCCGTTAGCTGTAGCCTTCTCGGATCTACATATTGTGGACCGGGCGTGCAAAAAATAGATGGATTGGTTGTGGATTAGGGTTGTCATCGAAAAGTTACAATATCGATAAAAGTATTTATTTATTTATTTAATAATTTATTTATTTAATTACAACGGTTTAACCAATTACAGTAATCAATCAAATTGTAAATATCTATAAAGATCATGAAATTACAATCTAAGTCAAATATTTATTTATTTATTTCATCAACAACCATGTAGTTACAAAGGTGTTGAGATTATAATCGTATGCACTTTGACATGGCTGTTATTTGGCATTGATGTTAGCCATACCCTGTTAGGGTATGGCTAACATCATCAACAGCCTCTTAATGTCCCACTGCTGGGGCTCAGGCCTACCCTCTCAACGAGGGCGTTCGGGCTATAGTCCACCACGCTAGCCCAGTGCGGGTTGGTGGACTCCACATGCGCCTAAGAATTTCTTCTTCGGCGTATGCAGGTTTCCTCACGATGTTTTCCTTCACCGTTTGAGAGCAGTCAGTAAATGTACTTAAGTTTCGAGAAAAAACCCATTGGTACATGGCCCAGCCGGGGATCGAACTCCGGACCTTTCGATATGATAGGCCGCGTCTTATCCCCTACGCCACTGACGCTCATGGCTAACATATTTGATATTTATATAAACAAAAGAATGTAGGTTTTAAATTGTCATTAAATAGAAAGGTAGTATCGGAAATCTAGCTCCGCAGCGCCAAATGAGCATGCTATGAAATACCTACTATCACACGAGGTCAATTTTCTAACTATTGATCTATATTGAAGGAGAAAATTAACAAAAACTGCCATTTAAAGATTATATACTGAGTGATTTTGTACTTTTATGCAGCTGAAATGATAATATAACATTTTTTGCTGTAACTGTGGTTATTATAGTTTATTCCCATCTAGTCCCCTAAGAATTTATATCTGTTAAAAATCTCATCAGGCAAAAGTTTTTGACTTCTACCCCTGCTAGGTGTAATGGCCTATAAACTAGAGACAGTGTACCTCCACAGCCATATTACGGCCTATTAAAGATAGGTTAAAAAGATTATGCTATCCTATCACACATTTTAACAGCTGGATGCGGTTAGCGCAGGACCGGTCGTCGTGGAGATCCTTGGGGGAGGCCTTTGTCCAGCAGTGGACGTCTACAGGCTGATATGATGATGATGATGATCACGCATTTAGCCAATTGATACTTTAGACCGTAAAATAGTCGGCTGTATTCGCTTTAGAAATTAATAAAAAATAATAATTACTAATTGTATATAAACAGATTTTCGCAAAACGAACAATGCTCGAAATGTGGTATCACCCGATAGAATCTCGCCTCGCGATGTAACAATAAACAATTTACTCGAATACCTGATACTGAATTGTTAACTTTAACAATAAACTCGCTCGCCCAGCGATATCGCCGGGCGCGGGACGCGTTTCCACTCCCGGCATCAAATAATAATATTGGCAAAATTCTATCCGGTGATACCACATTTTGAGCATTGTTCGTTTTGTGAAAATCTGTTTATTACATTTTTGCAAAATAAAAACTATTTTATACAAATTATATAATTATTTACGGGTCTTACACACGAATAAGTTTTATTTACCTTGCCCGACTTTTCGACCAGGTTACACTGGCCGTGGTCCCGTAAATAATTATATAATTATGAATACAAAACGCGAAAGTCTAAAATGTACTATTTTTTACAATTTCTAAAGCGAATACCGACAGCCGACTTTTTTACAGTCTTAAAACGGCAATTGGCTAAATTTGATACATATCTATACTGTAATATGGCTATGGAGGTATACTGTCCCCTATTATAAATGCCTACCATGATTTTGTCGATGTCATTTTGATTTATATAAACGAGATATAACTGAGGAAAACGCTTATAAAAGTGAGCAAAGCCACGGGGAAATTCCTAGCTAAAAGTCTCCCTTAAGCACACTTCAACTTTCCTTTGAACTCCCCTTGACGTATCGCAATAGAAGGGGAACTCGACTCGAATTACCATAATATTATAGTTTTTCGACGTTTTGTCCCTCTGAAGTGCGGTCCTCTTTACGGGCGGGACCGAACTGCGCTTATCTGCACATAAGTGAGATAGCGGGACCATAGCGGGACCCCCCCCCCTCCCGCTCAGAGGAGACAGTTTAGGACCACTTCATGTAGTTATGAGAGCGGAGGACGGAAAATTGATTCCTAAACTCCTCTAGGGTTGCCAGACGTCAGCATTTGTACTGACAGCACTTTAGGCAAGCGTTTGTCAGGATTCCGGCCGGAGTTTAAAAATGTTAGGATTTTTTGTATTATTCACATAGGTGCTTGTTTAACAAATCTTAATAGTTACGTTTTAAGTATAAGATAAGAATCTTTTTTCTCCTCTTCTGCAATTTAAGAAGAACACTAAACATAGTACATTTTAGACTTTCGCGTTTTGTATTCATAATATTACATATTTCGTGTGTAAGACCCGTAAATAATTATATAATTATGAACACTAAACATGTTCTTTGTTAGATCAGCATGGTATAATAAGAGCAGAGCGTATTATGACATACGTCGCATTGCGCGGTCTCGAAGTGAAGGATTTTTCCGACAAAATATCACGTATTTTCTCAGAATCTTTCAGTTTTACATGTGGCAACCCTACCGCCGTCCCGTCGTGAGGTCGCTCATCTTTTGTGTGGATTTATGAATGTTTTGTTCTGGCTTGGGAAGCAGATATGATTGACGGGAAAAACTTTAGCTAAATTGAATTGAATGTACCTACTTTATTGAACGCGAACGCGTGTAATAAAGTAGATAAGAACGCGATAGAAATTAAACATCGTCGCTGAGTGAAATTAATATAAAAAATATTAAGTAATTAATTTTTTAAATGAGTAAAACTGCATTGTCAAGTCACGTGACACAAAGCGCTTGCGTCAGCCAAATTCGTATTTTGCTGACTTTTTCTGTACTGTTTTTATTTTAATTAAGTAAATTATATTTGGTTCGGTTATTAAGGAAATTACAAAAACTATTTTAATACAATATCACAATATTATTAATTCAGCGTAAAGCCATGCATATTAACAGTACCACAAAATTTAAAATGAAATTGATTAATTCTGAAAGTTGATGAAAGCGACTTCATGGAAAATGGTATTTAAAAGAACCCACAGTGTCATAAAAGTTTCACTTTACCGAAACACCGTTTACAGGTCGACATTAAAATCGTTCCTTATAAAAATTACTTTTCCCGACTCAGAAATCGATGGGAACTAACAATAAATAGATTCGTTTATTTTCAAGTTCTAATAGCTAAAATAATTAAGATTACCATAAAAACCACGCAAAACCATGTAAACTTAACTTTCTGAAAACAATGTAGGATAACCAACACACATAGCATATTTTTATGTTTTAGAATAATAACAAAATGAAAAAGATATAATAGAGGCCTAAAATGTCTGAACACAATATAAGGCCAATAGAATTTATCGGGTAACTAGGTATTTAAAATTTAATTTTTTCCTGTTTAAAATATGTGGTTTCGCCGAATTAGATTAAGCTTCTCTTCTTTCTTTGAATAGATATCAAGATAAGTTTCAGTCCAAGTACACTGCCCTGTGGTACTTCAAAGCTCACTTCTGAGAACTCACTGACTCTTATACGCACTCTTTGCTTTCGATTTTGTGAGGTAACTATAACTCAAACCAGGCTATTTCATTATACACCTAGACATTTCGTATTTATTTCAACGAAAAATACAAAAATAAGCCGGAAAACAGTGTCAAACGGCTTAATAATATCCAAAAAAAATTACAGTCATGTTTAACCAACATTTAGCTTGTTTGAATGACAATTATTTATTTAAGTTAAGTATTTATTTATCATAATATATCGTAATAGAGTCAATCAATTTTTCTCTAGTACCGTGAACATATGATTCGTTTCAGACGTTTGGCTTAAGAGCGGATCGGACCTAGCTTAATTTGTTAAACGGAGCGATTAGTAGGCCGGTCGCGGTTGTGTTGAAAATGTGCTGTGGTCTTTATATTTCTGTGCTCTGTGCTGTACCTGTGTTGATTTTCGGCTATAATAATGGTTAGATGATTATGTTGACATATTTAGGTGTATTTTGAATATCATTCGTCGTCATCAGATTTTTCGTCTATTGAATTCCGTTTTTACTGAATGGTATCCTGTAGTTGATTGGTATTATAAAGTAGATTATAAATATTTACTAAAATTTCCTGCGATGTGATATAAATTGGCACAGAGAATAAAATTTATTTTACAAAATTTAACAAAATACAAGTAGCATGCAATGTTTTTATGATTGTACAAGTACATTCTTCTATCCCCAGTTACAGTGTATAAAGGCCTCCTGACTCCGAATTGCGTGAGGAGTTACTACCACCTCTACGTGACGAGGTGGGTGCCGCCCAGGACCTACCACTACCATCACGAGACCCTCACGATGCTGGACCAGAAGCTGGAATCCGAAGAAATAAATTCACAGCTTACTGAAACTGAGGTACTGGTCGTTTGACGTCTTCTGTAGTACACTAAAAACATTGAATTAACTTAAAACGAAAACCCCTTTTTGTGCGGCGGCAGTTAATGATCGAGGCCTATCTCCAGCACTGAACTAGTACAGACTGATTGATGTAATGATGAAGTAACGAAGTACATAGTTGAGTCTATTCAAGACTAGTACCTACTTGTACACATACACAACACACAGTACAGACCTGGACTCGTCTTTACTGACTATAATAATATCATCATATCAACCGAAAGACATCCACTGCTAGATAAAGGCCTCCCAAAAGATCTCCGCGACATCCGTTCATCCCTATGGTTCATCCTCATATTAATATACTCGTAGGTACTCATATGTAATAATTCTTGTTTCAGCTGCGATTTAGGATTGTGGGAGGCAGGAAAGTGTCAATAACGGACGCGCCGTACACAGTGCTGTACGGCATGTACTGTAGCGGGACCCTGATCGCACCGCAGTGGGTCCTCACCGCCGCTCACTGTAAGTGAGTACCTGCTCACCATGTTACAAATTATCTCCTTCATAACCTAATGAATAAGTAAGCAATGGACCCTGATCGCACGGGACCCCTTTCTCACCGCAGCTTATTTTAGGTGCTCATCATGATGCAACTTTTCACCCGTTGAAGTCGCTACGCGAGCTATGGGAGAAGGCTATGATCGGAGTTTCTTTGAAGGGTATAATTTGAAAGAAGAAACCCAATACGATAGAACTTAGGTCAATGATAGACGAAAGTTTAAGTGAGCTGAAGCAGCAGGCAGTAGCAGGGCACATCTGTCACAAAACTGATGGCCCACGAGGTTTTTGATAGGATGCCCTCATCGCAGATAGAACGTCGTAGGGACGTAAACGGCTGGATGAGGAAATCGGAGGCCCGACTGTAGTTGCACGAATTGATGAAGACCTATTTGGCTCTCAGTAGGCTGGTGGTAATTAGGGAGACCTTAGGCGTGTTGTGGTGATAAATCCTGAATATATTTCCAGGGAAACTTTCACATTCGTCCTAGCAGGTTCAACGCATCGCAGCCACGCAACAAAGTATCCGATCTGCGCCCACTTCACGCACCCCATGTGGAACTCGATGGCGAATGCTGATAGCCACGACTACGACTTCCAGGCCTTGTTGTTGGAGAAACCAGTCCCTGTAACGCCGAAGTCGAGGCCGATCGCGATCGGTAAATTGGAAGACATCCGGCCGGGTCAGATGGTTTCGGTCACCGGATGGGGACATATAAAGTACAAGGCAAGTAGTATTGGTGATCAGCATGCATCAGTGCTGGTGATCAGCACGTTTAAAATATGTAGCAACACACAGTCAACCGAGTGACAGATTAACAGGCAGAAAGAAAAACAGTTGTAGAGACAGACACACATGAGTAAGTCATAAGGGTTCCGTTTTTGGGATTTTGCTACGGAACTCAGGTCCAATAAGTCTAATTAACCTTTAAAATTGATGTAAATACAGTGAATTTGGAAATACGTGGAATAGTTTAAAGAAAATGGACGTTCAAGATAAGAACCTCAAATGATCCAGCAGGAGTGCCAGCACAGGTGCTTGCTATCTACAATGCGATGGTTATGTATACAATACACACATCAGACCGTTTAAATTGTTTCAATAACGTCATTGCAAATAAATTGCATCACATTTGGTTACACGGTGTAACTACCAGCGAATAAGTAACACTGTATCTAATGCTGATAACAACATTCCGCGAACTCGGGCTGAGAAGGTAGAGACTCAGTAGTATTTAATGTAATTGTAAATCAAACAACAGTCGCATGTTCCAACTTGATTTGTCATTGTGTATTGTAATTTTCATTTTATTTTCAAAATATTTATGGGTTTGTGCAGGTTATTCGGTTTAATACACGAAGTAGCAGCAACTCAGTTTCTCTTAACTCGCAATGGAAATCTATATTAATGCGAACATCATTTATGGACAATATTATATTATATAGCAAAACTAAAACATTATATTCTTTTCCATGACGCACAATAAACTTTGAAAGTTTTAGGTACCTACCTATTTCACATCTGGGACTAGGTTTCTCTTGCTTGTATAATTCGCCAAAGCTATCGGTTTAACCACAAATATAAGGACTGCTTATTGATCGGCTGATTAATTCCTTCAGTTACCTCAGTGATCTTAGTTCTTCGCCGGATGTCATCATTGCAGATATCTTTGAAAAGGATCTGTAAATTGAATTCGCACAGAAAAAATATTTCAAAATTTGGGCTGGCTACTTTTCAGAAATGGTGCTCCCATTTCTAATAAAACGTGTCAATTATTTTCAAGAATTTACCTGTTTCTCCTAGATTTTAGAATGGTATGATGCTTGGATGCTCAAAAAATTGTAGTTTCAAGACACTCCCAATTTCCTTTTTCCGGAATAAATTTTCTAACTTAATTTGCAGGACAGAATGCATGATGTGCTACGTCGCGTGTATGTGCCGATCATGCGCCAAGAGGAGTGCAAGTCGCTGCCGAAGGTCAACTACAGGGGTGTCACAGAGAGGATGTTCTGCGCTGGATACAGGAACGGGACCAAGGACTCCTGTCAGGTGCGCCATCAGTTCCAGTCAGCTGCTGTCTTTAATGTAGATGTATAATACTGAGTACGTCATCTCTCGACGAGTAGTCAGTACTTGAGTTTATAGTGTGTGTTCAGGGCGACTCCGGCGGTCCGGCGGTGGCGCGCGGGCGGCTGCTGGGGCTGGTGTCGTTCGGCGTGGGGTGCGCGGCGCGCGACCAGCCCGGCGTGTACGCGGCCGCGCCGCACGCGCGCGCCTGGCTGCGCGCCGTCACCGCGCTGCCGCTCTAGGGCACACTACCCGTGGTCTACCCCTTGTGACATACACTCTGTGACCATACTACCCCGGTCAACTCCTCGCGGCTCCACACTCTGTGATCATTCTATCCCGGTTTACCCCTCGTGACTTACACTCTGTGATCATACTATCCCGGTCTACCCCTTGACACCCCACACAGTCTGTGATCATACTTTCCCGGTCTACCCGTACGACCTCGCAATTTGTGAACACACTATCCCGGTGTACCCCTTATAATCCCACACTCTGTGATCAAACTGTCCCGCCCGGTATAACTCTTGTGACCCCACACGACCGACCTGCCTCCTGTGATAACACACTCTGTGATCACACTATCCCGGTCTACCCCTTATAATCCCACACTCTGTGATCATACTATTTCGAGCTGCCTTTCTCTGATCATACTATCCCGATCTACTCTTGTGTCATATTATTCAGGGAACATATCACTAGCCGAGGGTGCGGACGGCATATTGCCCATTATTATTCCAGCACAGGACCAACTCGAGTAAAAATATTTTTAGACGCGGTCTTTTAATTTTCTTCAGATGCCACAACATCAACACCTTTTTAAATGAACTCCGTAACTAAATTAAAAGCGGCTGCCGAGAACCGGTTTGTTGGAGGCGCCAACACGAAGTTGCCAAGTTAAAGACGGGGGGAATCTTCAAAAATATTTACACAAAAAATCAAGGGAATATAATTTCACTTATTGTTCTTTCGTTCGCCATAGAGTATTGGTACTAATTACGCAGATGTGACATACAGAATCTACGTAAAAAATTTTTTATATATAAAATATCGTCCGCTAAGCAAGTGTTCCATGTCGACCCATAATGCGACTTCGCTCGAATTTAAAAGTACCTATCTAGGATATTAATCTGTCATGTACCAAGTTTTATCAAAATCAGTTCGACCGTTATGGTGTGATCGAGCTGCAAACAAACAAATATGATGTAAACCTTATTAGAATGCATTGCGGTTTTAAATTAATTCAATTTGAATTCACTTATTATTACAGCTTAATATTATCGGCTTATTATTGACAATGCGAGTTATACAAGTAGGTAGGTATACAATACAACGTTCTTGCGCAAAAATATACAATTTAGGCATCGTTCAGTATCAGTATACGCCCCTTCTGGTTTGCTCTATATTCGTAGGTTAAACTAAACAGTAAACTACAATTGCTTACTTCAAAGGAGTGGCGAGTCTTTCGAATTTTTCCCGTTCCATTTCACCTCGGCTCGGACGTCCCTAACGAGGCCCGCGAGTTAGACGAAGGGTTATTTGAACAAGATTTCCCTGATTTACCCCGGAAAATACGTTCTGGGGGCTCTTTCACAACTTTTTCCTTTTGTTTTCGCTTTTGGGGGTCCGTAGGCACAAGTAATTACAGCAGATGCGGGTCAAAGCGAAACTTATTGCATTAGGCAATGATGTTCTTAAGTACCTATATAACTAGATTTCTAATCTGCGGTGTTTATTTTGCACTAGCTGTTTCCTGCTAAACTACTTACTAAAGTTTTCCCGCGGGAACCTTGTCTTAGCCGAGGTATCTATAGACAATGTGTTAATCTGATGCAATCTATATTACTGTAAAGTTTCATCAAAATCTGTTTCGTGGTTTTTGAGTGGAAGATTGACAAACATCCTTACAAACTATAATATTTTAATTATTGGGGCTCAGGCCTAAAACCCTCTCAACGAGGGCATTCGAGCTATAGTCCACCACGCTAGCCCAGTGCGGGTTGGTGGACTTCACAGGTTTCCTCACGATGTTTTCCTTCGTCAGTAAATATCTACATAAATTTCGAGAAAAACCCAGACATCAAACTTTCGATAAGATAGGCCGCGTCTTATCCCCGACGCCATTGACGCTCTCCATACCATCTCTCTCTCTCGATATGGATAATAATCGCTTTATTAATTTTCCAGGACTATTTCTTACCAGCTCAATAATATTTCGTTTCCCTCAGAAACGTATCAAATAGCATGTGTATTTAGTCTAAAAGGCCTTTGTAAATAAATCTGCTGGCGGGTAGGGATACGTGGTCTCCATATGTTTTTGCCGTGACCCCCACTTCCCGGGGGTCACGGGGTCCGCCCGCGCCCCCCGAGCTCGGGTGTCCCTTCGAGAGTCCGTGGCCTCCTTTCAACGCTGTAATTAAATGAAAAGGCTTACCTACTTATAATTATGACTAGCGGTTTCCCGCGGATTCACTCGCGTAGAAGTTTTTTCCCGCGGTAACAGGTTTTCCCGAGGTAACTATAGCCTATACCTATACATATACCTATACCTGGGACAAACCGTCCAGTTAGGTAGGTCCAACTTCGAGAAAGAGGTCAATCGTCGAATCCAACTCGGCTGGGCAGCGTTCAGGAAGCTACGCAACATCTTCTCGTCCCAAATACCGCAGTGTCTCAAGACGAAAGTCTTCGACCAGTGTGTGTTGCCAGTGATGACATATGGTACCGAGACGTGGTCCCTCACTATGGGCCTCATAAGAAGGCTCAAGGTCACCCAGAGGGCAATGGAGAGAGCTATGTTCGGAGTTTCCCTACGAGATCGAATCAGAAATGAGGAGATCCGCAGGAGAACCAAGGTCACCGACATAGCTCAAAGAATTGCGAAGCTGAAGTGGCAGTGGGCTGGGCACATCGCTCGTAGAACTGACGGCCGTTGGGGCAGAAAGGTTCTCGAGTGGCGACCACGTATCGGAAGACGCAGTGTAGGCAGGCCTCCCACAAGGTGGACCGACGATCTGGTGAAGGTCGCGGGACCCAGCTGGATGAGGTTAGCGCAGGACCGGTCGTCGTGGAGATCCTTGGGGGAGGCCTTTGTCCAGCAGTGGACGTCTACAGGCTGATATGATGATGAACTATAGCCTGTGTTATTCTGATGTTTAATCTATGTTACTGTAAAGTTTCATCAACATTTGTTACGTAGTTACTAAATGTTACTAAATGAATTTGTTACAAAAATATACAGCTATTTTTTTTGTTCACATACCTATGAGTAGATATATGTTTTTTGTAATGTTAAGTAGTTTAAAAAAAATTAGTTTTCCCTAGTTTTTCGTGAGCTTTTTTCAATCGAGATAAAAGTGAATAATTCGTTTAAATATGAACTTGGATAAAAAAGAATCTATGGATTATCCCGTTTTTCGGTGGACACAATCTTCGCTTTGGAAAATCCCCAAAAAAATAAAAATCACAAATCATAAAAAAAGAAAATATATTTTGTGACTTACAAATTCTTAGATTAAGTTAATACTACAGTACCTTACGATAGAAAATAACAGTGTTGTTCCTAGAGGTTACTCCAAATCATTGGAAACTAAACCGAATTCATAAGAGCATAAGATTCAACTCCTAATACTGGAAAGCTCATGGTTTGCTGGATTTTATTGTTAATGTATGGATACTTCTCTCTGTATGAGCTTTTCAGTATCCGGTCAAAAGTGTAACAAATTATAAAACGTGCCTACTATATCTGCATAAAAGCACATTGACCCTGTCTGTAGCAAGAAATCGATACGTATTATCGCTCGTCCTACTAAAGTCACAGTATAATTTATTTATTACTAACTGTTGCCTGCGGCTTCACGCGGGAACAGTTTACCGCAGTAAAAAGTAGCCTATGTCCTGCCCCCGGGATTCGCTGTATCTCCGCACCAAATTTCATCAAAATCCGTTAAGCGGTTTAAGCGTGGAAAGGTAACAGACAAACAGACAGACAGACAGTTACTTCCCATATAAAATATTAGTATAATATTTATTATTGGTCAGTTAACCGACTTCTTGCTATAAACCTGGTAAATTTTTTCACACGTATTTTAATAAAAAAACGAACTTAATTTTAATATCTTGTGACGTGAAAATTTTAAGGTACAAAACTGTGGTAGTAAATAAAAAAAAGTAATAAAGCCTTACTTATAATTAAAGATTTTCGAGTGGCTTTTTAAAAAAGAATTAGTTCCAAATACCACGATAGATTGCATTGATTGTATTGTAAAATGTTAAAATATGCGATAACGTTTCCAAAAGCCCGTCCGTCCAAGGCCACAAAATTGTTGGAAAAAACCTTGAAGTACTGGTCTCGATTGACATTGACAGCAAGATCAACACAAGAAATTCAAATACAAAATTCGTTTATTCAAAATTGGAACACAATATTCCCTTTTTGACGTCAACGCCATCTTTTGCCGATGTTAGCAACTAAAATTTTTAAAATGTGCCAAAAGGCACATCCAAAAGGATAATAAATTACACTGGACTAGATTTTATTCTTCTAAGCGACGCAGCTATCGAATTTTATTGGTAAATTTTATTTTTCCCTTGGTAAAACAGATTCATTGTTTTTAGGCGTGAATGCGAAGAAACAATCAAACATGATTGATCAATGATGATAGTACCTACAAGAATTTAAAATTAAATCCTTAATTATAAAAAAGGGTTTATAAAATTTTTGCAACTTCGCAAAAAAAAATTTTTTTAACTTACAATGTTATTATGGGTGTTTCCTCGTGGTCCTACTAATTTGTCCTACTAGTAGGACCACGAGGAAGCCCTATTCCTCGTGGTTCTACTGTGGAGTAAAATTATAAAATGATAATTAAAATAAACAGGGTGAAACTCGACCGACACTTAAAAAACATTTTAAAAAAATAAGTAATACTTTTCTGTTTCAACCTGTTTAACTGCAGTTTTCATTAATTTTAACATAAATAATTAAATACATATTACATCGAATCACAGGCAAATAGAAACTTTATTGTCAAACTATATTTTTGACTAATTGGTTTTGTGTTCTGTACCTTTTTTTTAAATCCCCCTTCACATGTATGGGGAGACCGCTAAAAGGCAAAGTTTTTTTTTCTCATTTGAGATCTGCATTGAAAATATCCACGTACAAAATTTTAAGCATTGAACTGAACGATGTTAATATAGTGAATCCTTGTTCTGACGAGGAAAAGATCCCCAAAAACAGCACTTTAAAAAATACAAGAACTAACAAGAGGCACGTACGGAAACCAAAACTTGAGTTTGACTCAAAAACTTAATTTATCAAATATCAAAAATATTTTTTATTCGATTTTTTTATCACATACTTAGTACGCCGTGCTGTTCTAAAGTCAATTTCAATAGAAGTTTCCAATTATGTAAACAAACATGGCTGACTTGCCACCCGGTTGTTGATTGAAATTTAAAATTTCACCGCCTTACTTAATCCAATTTAATAATAAATGAAATTTTAATTTAACTTTATAAATTGAAAGAACCTAAAATAAATAATTAATGAAACATGACATTATTTGTCATGTTTTTTTAGCTGTCAACTTGTGATTTCAATTCCATGTTTTTATAAAAAATATCCGATTATTATTCTCTGAGTGTTTTTAAAAACAATGTTAAAGTAAATAATGGCATCATCCTCAAATTGTAAGAGATTAAGGAATAAATGTTACATTGAAACCTAATTGCTTTGTTTACCTAATTATAAACTTCTAATGAAAGCGACTTTAAATGCGAGAATAAGAAATTCCGGAACAAACACAACTTGTATCGCTTTGACTGAACAACTCCAAGTCCTCGCGAGACATTGAAAGTCAAAATTAAAAAAACAGACTTAATAGTCCAGGAAAAATAAAATTAACCCCCGCAATAAATCTAGCAGTGTGTTTTTCTGTTTATATGAATTTTGACACTGCCAATTTTTACACCTGTATTGTATTGCAATTTTCAAAATAAACTGAAATAAATTGGGAAATACCTTTATTTCGCAGCACAATGAATGTAATATTCACCGTTATAGGACTTATAGTTCAATTATATTTAAAAAGACCGACAAAATTTACTTTTCGTACAAAATATTATGAGAAAAATAATTGGCGTTGGATTTAATACGACATCCTTGAAATTAATTTATTTTTCCTGGACTATCAGCCGCCCGATATCAGATCCCGTTCCTATCGATGCCGGTCATATCCAAGCTGTCGTCATCCGACAGATCGTACTCCGAGCACTGCGGGGCTGGTTCTGGTAATCCCTGGTCTTCTCTGAGGGCTTTCTCGAGGATGGCTTCTAGTCGAGGCTGGATGTCTCCCAGGAGGGCCCGCTGGGAGGGCTCGGAGGCCCAACAGGCCTCCATCACCTCCCAGCACTCGTCTGAGAAGTGGGGCAGGCGCTCCGGGCGTAGCCCTGCGGCAATTAAATAAAAATGGTTGAATTTAGGGTTCCCCTTTGTATTTGTCATGCAGCAAATGTTCATACAAACAAGGTCACTTTGAAGCCATGGGTCTCCGTGAAGTATTGATCGGGGCATGATCTGATAACGGTCATCGAGAGAGTAGATGAAGGACTTAGATCGCTACAGATATCCAACTGATCAGATGAGCCGTTTAGAAGCAGCATCGTCATGATTTCTTATAGACGGCGTTAAATCTTTAAGCAATATTGCCTCACCTCGCTTGACTTTGCTCCACAACTGTTCCTTGTTCTGGAAGATCTCGAAGGCGGACGGTAGTTTTATATTACCCGCACACACATACCTGCAAATAACATTACGTAAGTCTCATAAAACATGCAAATATATCATGTTTTCCTCAAATTCACAAGTGAGAACGTATGGAGCCTTCAAGACCGATTGAATAATTCACTAGACCGCTTCCACAACACCGAGATGTCACCAAACCGAATCAATAGCTTGGTAAACCGATTCCAACTCGCCAGAACAATATCCAGAAGGCTTACACATCGACAGCTGCATCGTAGTTCGTGCTGGCAGCTCGGACGCCCAAATATTAGCACTTAGGCAGAGCAAAACTCCAGAATATAATTCACCAGAACTATATTATCCGTATCCAGAAACATATTTTTATATTATTTATATTCATTAACTCGGCAAACCGCCTCAGTAACTCGGCAAACCGCTTCAGTAACTCGGCAAACTGCTTCAGTAACTCTGCAAACCGTCTCAGTAACTCGACGAACCGCCTCATTAACTCGGCAAACCACTTCAGTAACTCTGCAAACCGACTTAAGAACTCGACAAACCGTCTCAGTAACTCGACGAACCGCCTCATTAACTCGGCAAACCACTTCAGTAACTCTGCAGACCGACTTAAGAACTCGACAAACCGTCTCAGTAACTCGACGAACCGCCTCATTAACTCGGCAAACCACTTCAGTAACTCTGCAGACCGACTTAAGAACTCGACAAACCGTCTCAGTAACTCGACGAACCGCCTCATTAACTCGGCAAACCGCCTCAGTAACTCGGGAAACCGACTTAACACCTCGGCAAACGTCCTAAACAACTCACCAGAACAGTATCCCGAAGGCGTACACGTCGACGGCTGCATCGTAGCCCCCCGCCAGCAACTCGGGCGCCATGTGCACGGGGGTGCCCACCACGGAGCCGGATATTAGCGCTTCGGCCGCGCAGAATCCAAGGTCCGAGAGCGATGCGCGGTCCTCGCTGTCCAGAAGGACGTTCTTCATCTTGATGTCGCGGTGGACCAGCCCTAGGGAGTGCAGGTAGCGAATACCTGGGGGAAATAAAATGAGGTAACAATTGAGTTTAAGTTGACAACCCTGGTACAGGCTTCGGCCATTTTGTGTTTGTACTGGAGTTTATCCAACTTCCTACTAATATTATAAAGGCAAAAGTTTGTAAGGATGATTGTTGCTCTTTCACGCAAAAAATCTTGGTGAAACTTTACATATTCTGATGTATAATGTATATTACTTCCCGCGGGAACAAGTTTTCCCGATGTATTAATATACATCGGGAAAAACTTTTCTACGTGGGCAAAGTCGCGGTAAATAGGTAGTAAACAAAAAAAAGGAAAAGCAGCTATTGGCGCCGCTTAGTAGCGAGCCGTGTCAGTTTGAGAGACCGACCTTCAACGATATCGCAGCTGATGCGCATGCGCTTCGCGAAGCTGAGGCCGGCGCGCACGGCGGCGTGCAGGTCGCGCCCGAGCCGCGCCGACACCAGCAGCACGCCGGGGCCCGCGCTCCCCGCGGGGCCCGCGCCGCCGTGACGCTGCACTATGGACCCGTGGAGACGCACGATGCGGGGATGCGCCGGGATACTCCTGAATAAAATGATTCATCAATAGCCCATGGGGACATGTTGTCCCCACTGCTGTGGCTCAGGCCTGCCCTCTCAACGAGGGCGTTCGGGCTATAGTCCACCACGCTAGCCCAGTGCGGGTTGATGGACTTCACATGCGCCTAAGAATTTCTTCTTCGGCGTATGGAGGTTTCCTCACGATGTTTTCTTTTACCGTTCGAGAGCAGTCAGTAAATGTACTTAAGTTTCGACATAGTACATGGCCCAGCCGGGGATAAAACTTCGGACCTTTCGATATGATAGGCCGCGTCTTATCCCCGACGCCACTGATCTTAATGTCATTACCTAGTCGGGTCATAAGTTCTGTCTCTCCTGTAATGACCTAACAAAATACATATCAAACAGTTTCACAAATAAATGACACTGTCTCCTGCAATGACCTAACACGCTACATATAAAGCAGTGTGTTCTTGCCACTCACCTGGTGTAGAAGAACTCCATGGCTAGCTCGTGGTAGTGCCGCTCGTCGGCCGGCAACACGGACTTGACGGCGCAGGGCGCGTGCCCGCCCCACGCGCCGCGCACAGAGTAAACCACGCCGTACTGCCCGCGGCCTGGCACCAACCAACCATACAGTTACTACCCTATTTGACCACATATCGTGGGAGTGACAGATGTATGAGACAGAACTCGTGGGTTCGATCCTAGGAATGAGTTTCTCGGAACTTATCATCATCATCAACAGCCTATTAACATGTCCCACTGCTGGGACTCAGGCCTACCCTCTCAACGAGCGAGGGTGTTCGGGATATAGTCCACCACGCTAGCCCAGTACGGGTTGGTGGACTTCACTTACGCCTAAGAATTTCTTCTTCGGCGTATGCAGGTTTCCTAATGATGTTTTCCTTCACCGTTTGAGTACAGCTTCACCGTTTGAGTACAGACAGTAAATGTACTTGAATTTCGAGAAAAACCCATTGGTACATGGCCGCGCCGGGGATCGAACTCCGGACCTTTCGATATGATAGTCCGCGTCTTATCCCCGACGCCACTGACGAACTTAACACTCGGAACTTTAGTACGGTTCAATGTTCCACAGGCTTTTCGGCGAAAGGAAAAAAAAAACAAAATTCGTTCATACAAAATTGT
This sequence comes from Metalampra italica, assembly GCA_949699065.1. Taxonomy (NCBI): domain Eukaryota; kingdom Metazoa; phylum Arthropoda; class Insecta; order Lepidoptera; family Oecophoridae; genus Metalampra; species Metalampra italica. The sequence continues at coordinate 320,582 of OX452993.1, forward strand.
AATACAATATTCTCTTTTTGACGTAAATTGTGTCTAAAACCACTCGTTTCCACTTGTATAGCCGAGGGGAAGAATCACAAACATTGAAAGGAACCTGCATACGCCAAAAAATAGAATTTCCTATTCTAAGGCATGTATGAAGTTTAACAAAAATGGATTGGTGCACCGTTGGTGGCCTGATAGAGAAGATAAGATAGTACTGGGTTCCTTCTGTCCTTCATGAAGTAAAACAAACGACTGATCATCAGCTAGCACTCACCAATCTCCCGCCCCAGCTCCGGCGTGCCGTGCATGAGGAGGTCGCACATGGATGTACTCTCCAGACAAAGCCGGGCAAACGCTGGTGCGTACCTGCGCAGAGCAATTGAAGGAAGTTATGAACGATCCAATCCAAAAGAAGTTAAAAATTGACTTTGGTATATAAAAAATAATAAAAATCCATTGAAATTTATAAATATAACCTCCACCTGAAATTCCTTTATCCTTTAGAAACCCGACCGTTCTCTTGGGCGCCAGGAATAAGGTCTGATTTCGCGTCAGTCAGACACCCGTCATTTTTTACTTTGCACTTAATGTCAGAAAATCATCTCAAAATGCCAGTTGTTTCGAGTAACAATGTCAGGTGTGGTATGATTGACACTAAATAGTTATGAGACCCGAGCTGGGTTACGAGAGGTAAGCCAGGTGTTACCAACTTTTTCCTGATGGCTAGCTTGACGTCCTCCGTGTGGTGGAGGCGGTGCGCGAGCGCAGCCCCGAGCGACGCCAGCGCGCCCTGGTACCGCTCGTGCGCCGCGCACAGACGCTCCAGGATCTGTGGCGAGCCATCAACGTCGGGGGGTCAAAAATATTTATTTGACAGCATATGTATTAACATACAAATGAAACAAAGGTACAATGGACCATGTACCAATGGGTTTTTACTGACTTCTCTCAAACGGTCAAGGAAAACATCGTGAGGAAACCTGCATATGTCGAAGAAGAAATTCTTAGGCGCATGTGAAGTCCACCAACCCGCACTGGGCTAGCGTGGTGGACTATAGCCCGAACGCCCTCGTTGAGAGGGTAGGCCTGAGCCCCAGCAGTGGGGAGATTAATAGGCTGTTAATGAAAGGCACAATGAAATAAATCTCTGCTAAAAACTTCGGGAATGCTCGGCTATTTTCGGGAGTACTAGCTGGAGTGTATCGTGCGATAACGAACTTCGTTCCAAAAAGTTGTATAACAAAAACAGAGAGTAGACGTCACCGGGTGTACCTGCGTGGAGATGACCTTGGCGAGGCGGTGCGGGCTGAGCGAGTGCGCGGTCTGCAGCGCCGCGTGCCGCCGCCACGCCGGGCTCAGCACGCAGCACGCCGCCTCCGCCTCGCCGCCGCCCACACGCAGCCTACGCAAGCAAACAAACAAACATCATTTCATTGAGCAGTAATACAACAGGGTCCATAATTTGATACTCATAATTATAAGTACCGACACCATGTAACCACAATTATGGATGTAATAAAGAATTCAATTGAAAATATGAAAAAAAATACACCGTTTTTGCCACATTTTTAGGCGGGCGCTTAGCTCCTCCAAATACTATACTCACTCGTGGAAGTCTCCTGAGCGACTCCAGCAGAGACCTGAGCAGAGAGAAGGAGGCGCAGGGCTGCAGGTCCACCTGGCACACCACAGACAGCAGCTGTCTCATGGCCTCGCTTAGCTCCTGCCGACACGACTACTCCGGGGACTATACTTACTTGTGGAACAGTCTCCTGAGCGACTCCAGCAGAGACCTGAGCAGAGAGAAGGAGGCGCAGGGCTGCAGGTCCACCTGGCGCGCCACAGACAGCAGCTGCCTCATGGCCTCGCTTAGCTCCTGCCGACACGACCACTCCGGGGACTATACTCACTTGTGGAACAGTCTCCTGAGCGACTCCAGCAGAGACCTGAGCAGAGAGAAGGAGGCGCAGGGTTGCAGGTCCACCTGGCGCGCCACAGACAGCAGCTGCGTCATGGCCTCGCTTAGCTCCTGCCGACACGACCACTCCGGGGACTATACTCACTTGTGGAACAGTCTCCTGAGCGACTCCAGCAGAGACCTGAGCAGAGAGAAGGAGGCGCAGGGCTGCAGGTCCACCTGGCACACCACAGACAGCAGCTGCCTCATGGCCTCGCTTAGCTTCTGCCGAGACGACTACTCCGGGGACTATACTCACTTGTGGAATAGTCTCCTGAGCGACTCCAGCAGAGACCTGAGCAGAGAGAAGGAGGCGCAGGGCTGCAGGTCCACCTGGCGCGCCACAGACAGCAGCTGTCTCATGGCCTCACTGGCCGGCCGCCCGCCTAGCTCCTGCCGGCACGACCACTCAAGGCTCTCCAAGCATCTGCGGGTAATCACACATTTTACTAAAAGCGCCACTAGCGTGTCACGCCCAAATCGCTGAACGGATTTTGATAAAATTTGGTGCGGAGATAAATTGAATCCTGGGGCAGGTTATACGCTATTTTTTACCGCGGTAAACCGTTCCCGCGGGAAAAAATGGGGAAAACAGCTAGTTCTAAGTTCGTTACCTTTGCAGCGTTCCAAAATATGTGTCCTTGAGGCAATCTACGAATTTGACGAGCTTCAGACTTATCTTGCGGCTCAGTTTGGACAACACTGTTGGACAACAACAAAAACGCATTTATTAATTAAATTTTGAACCAAGTTTTGCACAAAAACATGCTAGTGAGACAGATGTGTCATTGTTAGTAAAAAAATCACTTCCTTTTCTTTTCCTGGGGTGTGAGGTTGGCTCTAGTCATCGTGGTCATTGATCGGTTGGCGATACAAATCTGTCAACAAATCCGGAACGCTACGAAAATGTATCTCTCTGACACACATTTTCAGCCATTACAAATATCGCTATTCTTAATTATTTATTTAATTAAAACGTTATTACACTAAAATGTACAAAAGTCGAACATAATGCCAAAGGCACTCTGTACCTGCAGATTTTTTTGTATTTAAAACTATTGTATGGTTGTTAAAAAGTTATAGAAATATGCAATGCACATAACTAAGTTTAAAAACACTGGTGCTGTCTATTGTGAAATCGGAAATATGTTTATCTGATTTCGAACATAATTTAAATTGTAAACGAATAAATGAAAATGGAAGTACTACCCGACAACTGAGACGAGTCACTTGGCCTTGGCCTCCCTCCGCCTCCCGCTTCCCCACCTCGCCCGCCCGCTCTCGTCATGGGCGCGACAGTACCGTTCGCATAAATGTGAGAAGTCGCGCCTAAGTGACGTCGTGCCATTTACAAATGATGATAAAGATGAAGATTTCTTTACATATTTAACTGCTTCTTACACAATGTTTTATTTTTTATTGTAAATATAAATAAATAATAATTTATTCCCATACTTTCGCCCAATTCTTTCTCAATCGTTTTTGTACTCTGTACGTATCACGGCGGGGCGACGTAAGCGGGAGACGCGGAGTGTCTCATTATATGCTTTTTTCGTTTCACTTACCAGTTTGCTGGACATCGAGCGAAGCCTGCTTCACGGATATGTTGACCGTGTTGCTGCACGTCGCCGCGGACGCGCCGCCGTGGGCCCACGCGTGGGACCGCCCCGCGCTGGACATGGAGAACAGCTCCGACTCGTTCTCCACGCGGATGGCGCCGATCTGTGCTGTCACCGAGCCCGTGTCGGCACCGGGCGACTGAAACGCAGGAATAAAAATCATGTGTTAGAAAAAAAGGATTTATTTACAGTGTTTAAGTAGCTCTGTTAAAAAAGTGATAAATACCCCGACGACAAATGGCATGACAGTATTAAATGTTTGCAAAAGACCGTCAAGCCAGGCCGTAAAACTGTTGGAAAAAAAACTACAAATCTACTTAAATCCCTGAAAGATTGCGCAGTTAATTTTGAAAGACCAAAATATATTCCGTTTAAGAGCAATCTATACTTACTAATAAAATAAAGCTGAAGTATTTTTTTTCTCTGTTAGTTAGCATGCAATAATCTATGGAACTTCCGATAGGATTTGAAAAAATATTTTTGGATTTGATAGTCTAATCCAAAGATAGAAGGATAAAAATGGTAAAATGTCTTTATCAAATATAATATTGATTGATTGATTGATAAATACTATTTAACATCATGCCACGACCCTGGAGACGAAAAAAACAAAAAGTCAGAAATAACTTACAAAACAAGGGAGAACCGTGGGAAATACCTAGTTGTATAATAAGCGGAAATAAAATTTACATGATTCCTTTTTATTTAAGATTTTTTTTTAATTTAGAAAAAAAAAGTAATAATAAATAAAGAAAAGTTTTTGGCTTGAATTTATACAAGAATCTGGGTAATATATGTATGATCGAGGAATAAACTCACCCTAATTCTACTATAACAGTCGCTGACAGTCAAACTTTCATCGTTAGAGTGAATTATTTCATAATCGTCGAAGTTATAACTGTCGTACGACGCGGCCTCTTCCCCGTCCGACGGCGTCTGCTCCGGCTGACTTGTCGTCTGACTTGCCGGCTGACTTGGCGTCTGACTTGTCGGGGTCAGTTGGAGCGACACTAGCTCTGGACTGCTTCGGGTTGAGTAGAAAATTGAGTTGGATATGTTGAAGCGATGGTCTTGATGGCAGGGGAGATCTAAAACAGTCTGACGGTAAGTGGTCACTGTCGCTCATAAACCTGCGGCCTGAAGGCCACAAGTATTACTAGACACAACCCAAAGGCCTATGTCCAGGTTGTATATGACAAGATAAAGGCCTTTAACCATCAGATATAAAACAAAGTCAACATTCTCTGTTACCTTGTTATCAATAATAACATTATCATATAAATAAAATTCTTTGAAAGTAACAAAATAAAGTGAGTGTCAGTGGCGGAGTGGGGAAGCCCGGCATGTCATGTCGAGAGGTCCGAGTTCGATCCCTGGTCTGCGTTTTGTCGAAACCTGAGTACTCTCAAACGGTGAAGGAAAACATCGTGAGGAAACCTGCATACGCCGAAGAAGAAATTCTTACGCACATATGTAGTACACCAACCCGCGCTGGGCTAGCGTGGTGGACTATAGGCCTAACGCCCTCGTCGAGAGCGTAGGCCTGAGCTCCAACAGTGGGGACATGATAATAGGCCATTGATTTGATTTTCAAACACTCTCTGTTACCTTGTCATCAATAACAACATTTTCTGCCATGTAAATAAAATTCTATCACCGGCTGCGTACCATCGACGCTCCAGTCCATGTTGTTGACCTCGGCCCGCATCTCGTGCAGCACCTCCTGCATTATCTGCACCAGCTCCTGCTTCTTGTCGCCTTCAGAGAACTTCTCGTTTATCGTCTGACAACAAACATAAGAATTTTAAAAAACCGGACATGTGCGAGTAGGACTATCGCGCCCTGAGGGTTTTGTACAAACATAACTTTTGTTTGTGACAGTCGGGGCGGACTGACTGAACGATTCCACAAGGGTAGACAAAACGGGGTAGATTGGTTTACGTCCAGCAGTAGGCGGCGATAGGCTCTTTACTGGTCCACTACCGGCCGTGGTCCCATAGGGTTGGACCGCATATGTCGCACTTTTTCATATCTCCATCCTTTTCTGTCGTTCAGGAACGTCATTTGCTAGAGCGAGAAACATAGCGGGTATGTATAGGGACGATGGAGTGCTGACGCGTGCTACCGCGCGCTGTAGCACAAACGCTATGTCTCTCGCTCTATCGCGTGCGGTCGCACGCGATAGCGTGCTATAGCATGCTATAACACGCCGCAGCACTGACGGCAAAACTGCGATACTTACCTCATAGAGCTGCTGCTCCTGCGAGGCGACGTACTGTATCTTCTTCGGCACCACCTGCAGCTCGCGCGCCATGTCGAACGACGCCAGGATGAACTGCTGCAGAAGCTTCACGTGCATCTGGAGAGAGATACCTTCATATTACTTATGCCCCGAGACTTCGTCCGTATTAAAAAGTATCGTACTCGTATATTATGTTACTGACTGTTGCCCTCGGCATGTAAATTTGATCTTTAAATTTCCATACAAATTTTAACATCCTTTAATTTAGGGATGGAATTTCTAATTAACTGTCCAGATATATATAATATTATATTATTATTATTATATATGATGATAATATAGATGTACGCTCGCTACGCTCACCTCGCTCAGCCTCGTGCAGCACTCCAGCAGGTAGCTCTGCAGACACTCCGTCGCGAACTTGACGACCCGCGACAGCAGCACCCCCCTCCCGCGCACCGTGCACTCCCCCGGCTCGTCCCGCGTACGGTGCCGGCCGAGGGCTGCGTCCGCGCCGAGCGGGGGAGCCTTGTCGTCGACTGTACGCAGGATCTCGTGGTCGTCGATGACGATACATTGGGACCTCACGTAGTGTTTCGGGGGAGGGCTGGCTGGAAGATATATCGATACATACATTTACTGTGGCCGCGTGTCCACGTCCGTCACCGCATATAATCTGAATCAGCAGCGTGGGAACACCCCCCCCTTATTCAAACTTTGCTGAACTTCAATAAACTTTGGTAAACCTTGACAAACTTTCGTAAAATTCAATAAACATTGGTAAACCTTGACAAGCTTTGGTAAACTTCAAGAAACTTTGGTAAACCTTGACAATTTTTGGTAAACCTTGGCAAACTTTGGTAAACACTCACACATAAGCTCCCACTGGTCTAGAAGCTCGTTCATGAACGCCATTTGCTCCTCGTGCCGCCTTCTGTGGTCCGATTTGGTTCGCTCCGGAGATTCTTGAATGTGCCTGAAATTTTATTTCATTTTATACTAGCTGTTGCCCGCGGCTTCTCCCGCATGGGATAAGTACCTATAAACCTTCCGGAAGAAACTATCTGAATGATAGTGAAAACCGCATCATAATCCGTTGCGTAGTTACAAAGATCTAAGCGGACAGACGTATACCATGTAAGAAAAAATAAGAATGCGAAAAAATATCTACAAACATCCACATTTATACACACATAGACCTCTCAACCAGGGACGGACTATAGTCCTCCACGCTAGCCCAGTGCGGGTTGGTGGACTTCACATGCGCCGAAGAATTCCTTCGGCGTATGCAGGTTTCCTTCACCGTTTGAGAGCAGTCAGTAAATGTACTTTATCTTTAAAAACCAACCTTAAAACCCCATCTTTGATAAGCCCCTGATCCGATTCAGGCAGTTCTTCTTTACTATACACACTATCTTCTATGGACTCTGTGGCATCGCTGCACTGTTCTTCCGTTCTGTTCTCTTCTGCCACGTCCCCGCTGTCCGAAAAGAGAACGAACAGTAGCTGAGAGTTTGGGTTCAGATCTTTCACTTGGTGCAGATCTAGGCAGTTCTGGAAAAGGGGTTGGCAAAAAATATAGATAAGAAAAAATATTAAGTAGATATTGTCGACCGCACGTCATTGGAAACACTTTGACCTTGAACTAGCCGACTATTAGGGAGTTTCAATACTATTAGAGACCAATTTATACTGGTTTTGTTTTCACGGACGTGCGGTCGACCGTACATTTGCTACGTCTACAGTTTTAGTTACGTACTTAAATGGTAGAAAAAGTATATATTTTTGGTTGTCCTGAAATCTTTCGAAAAATAATAAAAAATAAATTTTCATAATTCTCTTTGGGCTGTTTTACAAACTGTTCGTTCCAAGTTTTGGCTCAATGGAGTCTCATATCAAACAATTTAAAATAGTACTTACTTCAGAGGAAAACACCGCGGGCTCACTGCTCCCCCCGCCGCTCCACACACCCCTCCCCCCTCCCTGTCCCCCCTTCTCCCCCACCTCCTCGTCCCCTCCCCCCCTCGTCATATAAAACAAGTTGAACGTATTCCAGAAATCCTCCTCACTCCGCGAAGTCACCATAGAATCTCCCACAAAATTTTCACTGAACACATTTTTACCTATACTATCTATTGCGTAAAGATATACTGCATTGAAGTTTTTTAATATCAACTCCCTTTTGGAGTAGAGTTCGGAATGTATTTGTTTTAAGGACGAGTAGCTCTCAGCCCCCGGGGGGGTGTCTATGTCGGGGGGCACGATGATCTTGAAGCCGTCTTTGAGGAAAGGGTTGTTTAGTTCTATCTCTAGAACTGTTGCGAGATCCGATTGGTCTTGACGAATGAGGTCCTGAAAAAAAAAGCCTGATAAAGATTCCATGCAATTCAATTTGAATCCAGTCATGAAACGTGGACACTGCCGGTGGGCCTGATCCACAAGTTTGAGGTCGCTCAAAAGCTATGGAGAGGGCTATGCTCGGAGTTTCTTAAGTTCGGTCTATTAAAAAACAACAGGCTTTTCGGTGAAAGAAAACATCGTGAGGAACCTGCATACGCCGAGGAAGCAATTCTTAGGCGCGTGTGGAGTCCACCAACCCGCACTGGGCTAGCGTGGCGGACTATAGCCCATACGCCCTCGTTGAGAGGGTAGGCCTGAGCCCCAGCAGTGGGGACATATCAATAGGCTGTTGAATTCATTTTTTTGATTGATTCTCTTTTTGACGTCAATTCTGTCTAAAACTACTCTGTTTCCACCTGTATAGCCGAGGGGAAGAAACAGCAACATACCCAACAGTGGGGACATATTAATTTGGTGGAGTCACCTCGGCGGAGAGCGTGTCCCAGTGCCGCTTGCTGCAGAGCTGCTCGTCCACGAGCTCGAACTCCGAGTTGCCGAGCGTCAGCTGCACCTGCGTCGCGCTGCCGTACTGGATACGCAGCTGCCCTCAACAAACCAACGGAGTTTCATTTAACTCACAATGGAGTTTCATTTACCCTTTATAAGGCTCCAGTTATACAGATATGCTACGTGAAAGTTAAATACACTACCATGTTTGTAATGCACTGGGGAACACATCTACGGCAAAAAAACACTAAGAAAAACATGTGGTCAATATATGCACTCAGCCTGTTAATGCACTTGAGTTTTCAGACGATCTGTTTCCAATACACCTATTCATTGAGATTGAATGAATGAGGAAAGAAAGCCTGATATATTCGCTATATAATACCATTATAGTTAAATAAAAAAGAGGATGTTCTTCTCCGTAAATGTTTATTAACTAACTGGTTTCCAAATCGTCTCTGCCTTATAAAGGGTTAAACTCACAAGGGATGCTTTTCGAAACCGAACTCTCCGAAATAGGCGAAACTTGGTAGGAGAGCAGAGAAGGTAATTCTGAGAAAAACCACATATTTTATGTCGACGGTTATACCGTCTCCTTATACTTGTATTACGAGTATTACAATGTTGAAAAATAATAGCACACCGGTCAAAATTGGCAATAGAATACAAACATATCAAGTTACCAAGTTTCACTCATTTCGGTTGTGCATAACTTCGTCGTCTTTTCAATAGCCCGATGTTCCATCAGGAAAAGCTTGTATAAAAGGACAGGATGCGGGCGGCACGCATGCGCGCCAGACCAGGACGCGGGCGCTATTGTATTGCGCTCACCCATCGAGATCAGGCAGGTATTTCGCTCACCTATCGAGATCAGGCAGGTATTGCGCTCACCCATCGAGATCAGGCAGATATTGCGCTCACCCAACGAGATCGGGCAGGTACTCCGCTCACCCATCGAGAGCAGGCCGGTATTTCGCTCACCCATCGAGGTCAGACAGGTATTTCGCTCACCCATCGAGATCAGGCAGGTATTGCGCTCACTCATCGAGATCAGGCAGGTATTGAGCTCACCCATCGAGATCAGGCAAGTACTCCGCTCACCCATCGAGGTCAGGCAGGTATTTCGCTCAGCTATCGAGGTCAGGCAAGTACTCCGCTCACCCATCGAGATCAGGCAGGTATTTCACTCACCTATCGAGATAAGGCAAGTATTTCGCTCACCCATCGGGATCCCCTAGGAGGGTGCGAAGGCAGCAGCGTCCGGCCGAGCAGGCAGTGCAGCAGGCGCGCGCGCGCCGCGCCGCTCGTGCCGAGCACCACCAGCGCCGTGCCGCGCGACGCCTGGTTGCCGAGCTCTTGCACGGCTATCGAGATCTCCGGCTCTGTGCAAACATTTACACTTTATTCTCGTCTCCACTGACGGTGGGTGCACAAGTTTCAAAAATCAAAAAATCTAAACAGTTTTATTTCAGTAACTTAATTGTAAATGTTTTACTGGTTCTGGAACCTTCCTTTGAGTAAATAATTGCTTGTGCGGAGGGACTTTACAGTTGGTATTATTTTATTATAATTATATTGTTTACAAATAACATACAAATTTCAAGAAATAACAATTAATTCAATCAAATTAAGTTATGTTAAGGATATTTTAAGGTCGATCAGCGAGCTGTGAAGAGGGCTGTGCTCGGAGTTTCTATGAAGGACCGTATTCCGTACGATTTTTGTATTGGATATCGAAGGAAAATTAGTAGAATCAACCGCTCGAAGCGAAGAGAGCGATTCAAAAATAGGGCTCCAGAGGTGATAGCTAGGGCATCCAATCCCGCATGTTATTTTGTGATCTCGGTATTTGCGATATCGATGATTTTCGATCCCGCGGGATCTCGGAATTTGCGGGATCCCGCAAGTGTAAGATGAGCTGCCTATTAAGTGTTGTGTAAGATAACAAACCCGTGTGTAATATGTCACAGACGTCGTGAAGCGCGCGCTGCGTGTCGCGCACGAGGTTGCGCAGCGTGCGCGCGCGCGCCGCCGCGCGCCGCCAGTGGTGCGCGCCCGCCGCGCCCGCGCCCGCCGCGGTCATGCCGCGCGCCGACGCCCGCCTGCAACGACCACCGGAACGATCTGATCACATCAACGTCTTCCAAAAAGTTGAAGTATAAACATCATCATCAGCCTATTAACATGTCCCCATTGCTGGGGCTCAGGCCTACCCTCTCAACGAGGGCGTTCGGGCTATAGTCCACCACGCTAGCCCAGTGCGAGTTTGTGGACTTCACATGCGCCTAAGAATTTCTTATTGGGCGTATTGCCTCACAATGTTTTCCTTCACCGTTTGAGAGCAGTCAGTAAATGTACTTAAGTTTCGAGAAATAACCCATTGGTAATGGCCCAGCCGGGGAGTATAAACATACTAAAAATAAATATACTAGGCAGTAGGCATAGTAGCCGGCAAACTTCTTGAACATTGAGTGACGCAGTGGGAGAAAGTTCTCGCATGTGCTCGACTCGACTGATCTAAATAGCGGGCTCGATCACAAAAAAAAACCACAAATATCTAGTAAACTACATTCTGTCTCCAAGCGGTTGTCTGAAATCTCTTTTAACGACAAGACCGCCTTGATTATACGACGGGAGCCTGAACTGTTCTGCTTTTTATCAGTGCAGTACACAGTTGAATTGGATCATTATTACATAATGAAATCGGAAATGCCAAAGATATGACAATTTATCGAAGATAAGATCGTATGTATGAATCAACATTAGTCCAGCCAGTAAAAGTAAAGTCCGTCACACACGCGCTATTATTCACAATTAATATAATGTGAATAAAACGCATGTATAAGGCACGTTACGACAATTTTCTACGAGTATACAAATGTTTTAAAACACATTGCAAACATGTGTGATATTTTGCTATAATTGGGAATAGTAAGCCTAAACCGCTGAACAGATTTTGATGAAACTGGATATAGCGAATCCTGCGGCGGGACATAGGCCACTTTATGCGGACGAATCCGGGGGAAACAGCCAAAACTAGCCGTTGCTGTCAACGCGTCCGGATGTTATTATTGCGACATCGTCAGAAGCAAGCAATAAATACAATGTATTAGGGAAAACATTGTATTTATTAAACAGATCGGCAATAATCGGCATCCTGCTTACTATCTTCTTGTACATTTAACTTACAATAAACTATTGTCTGTACTCGGTGGTTTATCTCAAAGTCAAAGTCAAAACTATTTTATTGCATGTAAGTACACTGGTTACATTTATACAACGTCAATTTTTTATCTAACACCGCTTCCAAGGTGTTATATAGAGCTGGGAAGAAGAAGCGGCGCAACAAACTTCAACAATATCCTACAAGTCGTCGGAGAACAGGCCATACAAGTACCTACATTATATCATAGAAGTATACTTTGGCATCTAGTTTCTTGTGTGACGGGCTCAATATATATGGGAATAACCCGATCCCAGACAAACTTCATAGTTGAGTGCTGATTGCTGATTACGTCACACAAAACTGACTCATGCGCAAACGCCAGTCATTTCTTGTTGTATGCGCCTGCGCCTATAGATAAGTAGGTACGACAGTATGCTGAGAAATTAACCCTAATTAATTAAGGCCACTGCCAAGATAAAAAGAGGTTCGTTTGCCGTAATCAGACATTAGCTAGACCCATGATGATCGCATTGTTTTGGTCGAAGCTCCTACTGTTTATCTTAATTCCAAATGAGTTGACATAAAAATTAAGATTAATTAAGTGTATTTACTAAAATTATGTCACAATCGCGATTTAAGAGGTTTTTTTTATAATTAAATTATATTACCACTTGTTCTTTGTAATGATAATTTGTAATTGGAAAAAGCGAAGTGATTCATTCATTTTGTTGTGAATAAATTGTCATCAGACTCACTCTGTTCTCACGACACGTAAATAAAAATAAAATTACTGTCTTCTTAAAATTATAACAATCGGTCATCTTTATAATGTTCGTTGAAGGGCGTCAGTGGCGTCGTGGGGAGGTCGCGGACTATCGTGTAGAGAGGTCAGAGTTCGATCCCTTTTTTCCTCGAAACTTATTTTTAACGTACATTTACTGACTGCTCTCAAACGGTGAAGGAAAACATCGTGAGAAAACCTGCATACGCCGAAGAAGAAATTCTTAGGCGCATGTGAAGTCCATTAACCCGCACTGGGCTAGCGTAGTGGACTATAGCCCATACGCCCTCGTTGACAGCGTAGGCAGGAGCCCCAGCAGTGGGAACATTAATAGGCTGTTGATTTGATTCATCATCTCCAGCCTATTAATTTGATTAAAGTTTGTCAAATCAACAAAAAATACTCAGGCGACCCACGGAAGCGGGAAGCCATACATGAAGCATGACCGTATGTCTGACCTAAACGATACCTACAGTGTCGTCACGAAACCGCATGTTGTGAAATCGTTTTCAAGGTTTCATTAATAATGTCAGGTTACATGTTTACAATGACTGCAGCTGCCACAAAAGACCGAACATGATTTCCGAATAGTGATTATCAACAATACGACAACGCCAAATGTTCAACTCTTAACGATGGTACTAATGCAACCACGTAGGTACCAGGAAAAATCATAGTATACAAATTGACAAATTAACATCCAGAACAAATACGTTTTGGATAAATTTTCTATGTAAATAAACAAATTAGCGATTTTCCAGTAGGTACAGCAAGGTGCATAAGTGCAGTAGCTCTCTAAGAATCTTTCTTCTGTACAACGGTGCGCGCGGAAACACGAAAACCAATTAAAGCGTGACACACACTGTGCGGCGGCGTTGCGAAAGCGTTGCGGTTTTTTTCTGTAATGTTCGAAATAGTATGAAGCCCTTTACATGAAAGCGGCGGCGGCGCGTTCTTCATACAAACCTTCGCCGCCGCAACGCTTTCGCAACGCCGCCGCCCAGTGTGTGTCACGCTTAAAGGTAACCGACCATCTAAGTCGATAGTGCGTTTTAAACCTTATTGTCATAGCAACAAGTCATCAATTCATCGTAATATACAGGAATTTATTAGTGGAGGTGTGCGTTGTGTGGGTTTAGAAACAACTTGATACTAAAGAAGGTCGTAAGTGAGACTGGTCTCTCAAACAATTGAATTGCGAAACTGCTACTGCACTAATGAACCTTGACTGTACCTACAGTACTTCATTACCACTCCCGAAAGTCTCGGAGCTGGGTACGTCCGCATATATCACTAAATTTTGCGAACTAGTGAGCAAAACCACAACAATAGGCATATCATTGTTACGAGGTCAACAAAGTAAGCTGCATGTTGATAACCCTTAGGACAAACACCTTGGAGGGAGGCGGGAGCGTAAACAAACACATCAATACTATTATATCAATCATCAACTAACTGCCAATTACATTCTACGAAACCTGTGAAGTAAAATAATTCATCAGTTCAAGGGAATTATCAAATTCAGCAAACATGCCCAAAAACAGTAGTGTGGTTGCTGATTATATGTCACTATAGCCATGTTCGTAATTAAGCTTCGTAACGACTCGACCAATTTAGTTTTTTTATATTCCTTGAAGTTTGACGAAGGTACTTTTTAAAAAGAAAAATTTGCCGAGAAAAATGCAAAAATACTACTTTTTTTCCATACAAACTGTTCCTCTCTTTCAATTTAAACTAATCAAATAATGACAGGTTTTTGATTATCACGTTTTAAGGACGGATTTGCATGACAGGTATTGATTTAGATAACCATCATTATGAAAAGCACCAATCAAACCAGCTAACCTTGTTTTGGAGTCTCATAGACTTTACATTCGGTACCTCAAGAGGTACCTTTTGTCTGTCTGAAATTTTCAATCTAATTATGACTTTTTTATTATTTTATAATCTGCATTTAAGAATTTTTTTATAATAGGTGTCTAGAGTTTTTGACTAAGGTGTCGGCAGGGGAGGGGATTCCTAAAGACAGGCAATTGGGAACCTAACCAGAAGCTTCTATCTAACCTAAACTACTGGAGATGGTTCTTCAAAATTTAAAATTTAATTGGTTTTTCAACACACATTTGACTCGATATACCTTATTCTCCTAAATTCAGAAGTTGGTGATAGTCTTCGGGTAACCAATACTATCAGCTAATTGTGGACTCAACACAATGTCACAAGCCGAACCCTTTTCCAAGTAACCAACTGACAAATCAGACCTATAAAGGTCGGCTTTGTTTTGAAGATGATAAAGAGAGCTAGTAAACTGAGCTATTACATGAATTTGCCAATCCACAGTAAGATTTCACCTATCATTTATAAAGCAAACATTGACGAAGCCAGCGAACTGTGTTTTGACTGGAGCCTTACAAACTATGTGAAATCTTTAACAGCAGGATAACCGGTTTCCCAATACTATTTATGTAATTCGTTGCGGCCATTTAAATTGAAATGTAAACACAAGCGACCGGTCAGCGTCATCATTGTTTTATCAAATTAGAGGGTATAAACGACAGGCAATGAAAACTATTTTTTCAAGTAAGAGTAAGAATTTTTTGGTGATACACGGTTCCGTATAATTAACTAGGGAATATGTAGGTCACAGTACAAGTGTAATACTTACAATTGTGTAATTACGTGTTTATTTACAGGGAAAAGTAATCCAATTTGTCAACACAACGTTTTGCGCGGATTTGTATAGGCTCTCGCAACTCATACGAAAAGCTGTTTCTGCAGAAATTTTATTGGAATGTTGTAAGCTTTATACACTTTTCATTGTTATTGCACTCACTGCACTGGAAAAGGTAATATTACACAAGAAATAAATAAAAAAATACAAGAGAAATCGAGCGAATCCAGCAAAAACAATTTGACTTTGACACTAATGACACTTGACTTGACAGCTGACTATTTGGTGTTGCCATAGAATAAATCACAACCTACACAAAAGACATTAATTACATGGGAATAATATTAATTTTTAAATTTTATTAATATAATTGTCAATACATTAAAATAAAAATTCATAATATTAATTATACGTCAAATAGCCCCCCCCGTACTGCCTCCCGTCCAAACGTCCCCATGATGCCGGCAGCATTCCCTCGCTGAGCTAATATTAATTATGGTAAATAAGTGTCAATGTCACACTCACACAGTACCCACATCAACACTCAATTAAGAAGTAAATTAGGAGAGAAAGAGAAGACATTGACATTTTCTTACAATCAGAATTTTATTGTCTGTTTCTCAGTCACACCCTTGACTACTTTGACAAATTGCATTTAATATAAATCAAAAACTGACTTTTGTAAATAACCTGAATTAATAAAATAGGACGATAACAAAAGTAGATTATGTAAGGTTTTCTACGAAAATAAAGTTTCCTATATCAATCACCCAAATAAATGGGAAAACTATATAAGCTAGCAACTTTCCATAAATGTCAATGTCAACGTGACAATAGTAATCATAAGCGTTTGGTTATTGCTATGATGACTATTTTTAACTGATACAAAATAAAAATATGGTGATACTATTTTGTATTTAAAAGGAGCCTGTACTTGTGTTCAGAAAACAGCAAAAGAGAAGTTTCTCTTACTTATAACAAACAAGAAAATCCTATGTAGGTATTCCTGATCTTATTCTTACTTGCCTATTGATATCCTATCCTACTGATATTATAAACGCGAAAGTTTTTAAGGATGCTGTGAGTTTGTAAGGATGTGTGTTAAATAGATAACCTACTCTTTAACGCAAAAACTACGGAACAGATTTTGATGAAACTTTACATTAAGTAGGTACCTACCTACCTATAATATACATCAGAAAATAACAGTACATATACGAGTAAGCTAATAATACCTCGGGAAAAGCTGTGCCCGCGGGAATTTTTTTTTCTACGCAGGCGAAGCCGCTGGACAAAGGTAGTTAATTCTAATTTTAATCATTAGAAATCGCAGAAAAATTTATAAATAAATCCCCCTTCGAAAAATTACAGAATATTTCGCATCTCGAATCAATAACATGGAGGTGGGTAGAAAAAAAACAAGCCTTTAAAAGTCTTAAAAAATAAGCTTTGCCGAAGAGCCAAACTATCTAACAACAAAAATCCCCATCGGAATCTATTCAGTAATTTGAACAGGATATTTGGTAGGTACCTAAGTAAGTACCTGTGGCGTCGGGGATAAGACGCGGCCTATCATATCGAAAGGTCCGAAGTTAGATCCCCTGGACCATGTATGTACCAATGGGTTTTTCTCTAAACTTAAGTAGTTAATTTGTATACACCGAAGCAGAAATTCTTAGGCGCATGTGAAGTCCACCAACCCGCACTGGGCTAGCGTGGTGGACTATAGCCCTATGTCCTCGTTGAGGCCTAACCTAGACCTGCGCCCCAGCAGTGGGGACATGCTAATAGGCTGTTGATGATGATGATGAAGTACCTACATAAGTAAACATTTAAAGGGTGGATAAAGAGGTTGGTAAGTAGATAGGTACTTAGGTATATACGTACTTATTTGATATTGATTTGAATATGAAGGACTGAAAATTCAAGAATTACTAGATAACTAACTAGGTATTAATTAAAACAACTTTCTAAGAAATCTTTATAAAATAAAATTGACGAATATTTGAATGACTGGTGTTAATGTTAGTTCAGTCTCTACAAATAATCGAAGGTGTACAAACTTCTTGATATTAAAAGAGTCGCGGTAGTATGTTGCGCCCGCGCTGCATCGTCTCAGCGCTAACACCAGAAAAGGATCGAGTTTGAATTAATCCCGAAATCCACCCCAAAAAATCCACCCCATGGGCGGATTTCCGGAATGATGTGCTGATGCCCAAAAAATAAATCCACCCATGAGGTGGATTTCCGGAATCGTATAAATATCGACTTTAGCTAGTCCCCGGCGCTCACCAGAAAGATCCCAGCTTCATGGCTAACACCTAGGAAGCATGTACAAATGTACCCAGCGTACTCATAGGAAATAACATAATTTGACTTTTCATCATCATTATCTCAGCCTGTTAGACGTCCACTGCTGGACAAAGGCCTAAGAATCTCCACGACGCCCGGTCCCGCGTTAACCTCATCCAGCCGGGTCCCGCGACCTTCACCAGATCGTCGGTCCACCTGGTGGGAGGCTTGTAGGAGTAACTTGACTTTTATTTGAAAACTGATCGAAAAATCCAATACTTCAATCAGCGCCACCTATTTAAAAGAAAGCGCAACTCGCCAACCTCGCAACGAACCAAGACTGGATGGCCTATATACCTCGCCCATTAAAAATAACCGTCCACAATAGCTCAAGTCGCTGAAACACTATTAATAGTAGCATATCTTTAAAAAGTCTCCAACACAATCTTATCTCGCGAACTTATTTCCTCTACCGCGTCGTTCCAGTGCGCAACTCTACCGCGAGATCGATATACCGACGCGAGCTGCTTCCACATTTGTTTTCCCATCAGCGCCCGTTCAGTTCGTACGTCTACAGTTCTTAGTTTATAGTAAACAAGGGAACATGTTGTAAAAGTTGTTACAAAGACATGGAAGTGAAACGGTATATTAGGAGTGAATCCGCCAGTTGTGCTCACATGGTCGAGGAGAGTGCCGCGAACAGTAGAAAGAGTGCTGACCCTCACGAGAAGCTAAAAGCCTTGCTGAATTCTCCCGAAGACGATGCTGATGACGGCCTGCCTCCGTCTGATGCCCCGAAATTCGGCACCGTCATACACAACAGGATCTTCGTCGGAGGGTTCTCGCTGACGACGACGGATGAGGATCTGTGGAAGTTTTTCTCCGGGTTCGCGACTGTGACAGCTGCGAGGGTCATCTACGACAGAGCAGGCGTCTCCAAGTGTTACGGCTTCGTAACATTCGCGAGTCCTCGGGTCGCGAGACTGATTGTCAAACAGGTAAGGAGGGCTTTCATTTCTTTTGTGTCGAATGGCTCACCATTTAAAATTAGGGCATGACCGATTCGTGCCCTATATGTATTGCTCTTACCGACACAATCCTTTGTAGTACGATTACCACCCTTTATATAAACCTACCCTTGACAAATTATTATAAGATCGACCCAGTTTTGGTATCTATCGTCACGACTAAGTAATTTTAAAAAATAATGGAAATTGAAGCTCGATGAGTATAATTACAGACGAAGTTAGAATCTGATGCTAAACTATACTCATTGAGACAATCGAAATAGCACCGTAATGCCCGTCGATAACGTTCAATATAGATTAAGTAATACTTACACACAAAGGCGAAGTTTCAATGATTGTAGATGATACCTCAATCAGGGATATTGCGTGGGGGAGGATGTGTGTGAGTGTGTTTGTGTGTTTTTAAATAAATAACTTACTAAGTACACATTTTTTGAAAAAAATTACAAATTCTCAGCAAGAATCTGACGACGGCATTGAACCTATTGTGTAATATTATCATAATTTCTTTGATGTTTATCTCGAGATACCAACCAAAGTAAACCATCTGTCAATGAACTGCAATCGGCAACGAAACTTATCGTCATCAAATAAGGTTCAAATTCCTGTAAAAGTATTTGATGGCCCACTAGTTATTTTATCGCAAGATAAGATTTATATTTGCACGTAAAGAATGACAGATTTTGAAGGAGTGTGTGCCGAAAAACTACATGTGCTAGATAATGGTAGAAGAGGCTGCAATCTGTCCTTTTCAACCGACTTCAAAAAAGGCGGAGCTTCCCAATTCGACTGCACGTTTCTGATTTAAATTGTGTTTATATTTAAGGATTAGGCTTTATGGACCACTAAGGGACCACCCGGTCCCATTGTGGTCCTATTTCATGACGTTGCGAAGAGTTTCCCTTAATCCCTGTGGCAGGATAGCAATGCAGGAAGGATCTATCTGATCTGACTATCGGAACCCTCGCACCTATAGCTGCAGCCAGCGGACATTACGGTGTGAAGGATAGAAGATACGGTGTAGTTATAGGCCTCCGAGATAGCTTAACATAGTCCTCCAGGGTGGCCTTTGGACTGCAAGTCTCCAGGCGCCCAGTTACCATCAGTTGGTTACCAAAGAAAACCACAAAGCAGGTTCCTCAGAACCTATTACAGGGAACCCTATAAAATTACTTACATTACTGATTTGACTGCAAAAGCTTATTTTCTCGGGATATTCACGACTGAATAGAAAGCTCTAAAGTGGTGATACAATTTCATTCATACAAATCTGTGTCATTTTCGTCCAAAGAAAAACTTTTCATAATACCTACGGTTTAATTTCTGAGCACAACTGTACACATATAGGGTGGATTTCCGGAACAAAAATGTCAGACAAGATTCCGGAAATCTACTTTATGAGTGTATTGCATCACAACACCATTCCGGAAATCCACCCATGGGGTGAATTTTTTGGGGTGGATTTCGGGAATAATTCACAATTTCCAGTCGCTCGCCGCGACACAGTCCGGCTGTAGTAAGACCCTGTCAAACCTTTCCAAGAAAAAGACCATAAAAAGTTTCAAGCACCCTTCTGTCATTTGAAGTTATTTCCAAACAACCTCGAGAGTCGAGTTGAAGGGATCGCTAAGAAGGCTCTTTAAAGGAAACAATAGAATTATTTGTGGAAGAGATATTAGTAATGAAGTCATGGATGTATCATCATCATAATTCATCAGCCCTTAAACGCCCACTGCTGGACATAGGCCTTCCCCAAGAACGCCACTACCGGCTCCAGAACTCGTCTGGTCTGCCCTAACGAGCGTCAGTTCTGTCTATTCAGTTTGCTAATCCTTTGTCTGTGACCTTAGAAATGGAGACACAGGACTTTGAAATGAAGAGTATAAATGATACATATCTACAAGGACCTTAAAAATACTATCACAATTACCTAGGTACATAAAAACTACATAATAATTAATATTATTATCATAGGACCAATATAACAACAGTACATATTAGTTCCATGATTATTATACATAAATATTTTTTGTTATTTAGTTATTGTTAGTATGAAGTGTAGGATTAGGTAAGTTCCACAAGGGTTATGTTTGGGTGTTTATTTATAATCTGATTTAATTTCTGAGCACGCAACAAAATAAATGGTTTCCATTTGCCGTGGTTATCCGGCTCCCGATCACCGTTACCTGTTCCGGTGAAGGAGCTAGTATTCGTAACTGCTATTTATTAGTACTCGATCATACAATGTGGGTTACGGTCGGACGTATAGATATGCAATCACTGGTAAATTGATTATGGAATCAGTCAACCGCATAGGTATTAAAACAATAAGTGTATTTTAATTTTGTATTTTGCAAAATTTTGGCGAGTCCGACTCGCACTTGCCGGCTTTTTTAAGCCGGCAAGTGCGAGTCGGACTCGCCCACGGAGGTTTCCGTTCCGTCAGCCACACTAATATGCTATCACTGTACCAAGTTTCATCAAAATTAAATATTTTTCCCGCGGGAAAAGTTTACCGCGGTAAAAAGTAGGTAGCCAATATGTTATCCCTGGATATAAGCTATCACTGTGCCAAGTTTTATCAAAAATAAATGTTTTTCCCGCGGGAAAATTTACCGCGGTAAAAAGTAGCCTATATGTTATTCCAGGATATATGCTATCACTATACTATGCTTTAAATTATAATTTTATTTGACATTGATGTAAAATTATCATTTTCTGACATCTCTATTTTCTATTATTTTGACATTGTAAGAATATATTTTAATTTAATTTTATTACGAATGTTTGTATATTAAGTATTGACGAGTATGTTTAGTACGAATATATGAATATGAATATGAACACACTGTACCAAGTTTCATCAAAATTAAATTATTTTCCGCGGTAAAAGTTTACCGCGGTAAAAAGTAGCATGTATGTTATCCCAGGATATAAGCTATCACTGTGCTAAGTTTCATCAAAATTAAATATTTTTCGCGCTAGTCCATTACGCTAGCCCAATGAGGGTTGATAAACTTCACATGCGCCTAAAAAGGTTGACTTGAAATTTTGACTTCGACTATTTGAACACTGATGTGGTGTGATCAAAGGTGGCTTCAAAAGGTGACCTTTGCTTAGAGTCAATATAAATGTGAAAGGTCAACCTGCGGGCTGAAATCGCCATTTTACACACCTACGTTTTTAGCCGTGGGCTTCTAACAATATATAGGTCAAGCTTTTATCATGATTTTAAACTTCGCGTCGGAAAATGTACGGTCCACCGCACGTCTCAGTGGAAACAAACCAGAATAAACTGGTCTCTCATAGTATTGAAACTCCATAATAGGTTAGGCCAGCTCAAGGTCAAAGTGTTTCCACTGACGTGCTGTCGACTGTACTTAGATTAGATTCATTTCGTTTATTTCACTTTACGATTACATGTCATTATTTTTGTAAAAGATAGGTATATTTAATTAATTAGTGCAGCTGTCAAAATTGTAAACATGTACTATTTGTAGGAATAGAGTTTTTGACGAACGGAAATTTAACTTTGTATTTTAATTTTTTCATTAAACTAAATAAATGTCATGTTATTGATGTAAAAGTACAAAAAATCGCATTGGTATAACCTTAAAATTGTACTTATTACAATTTTATCTACTCCTATGCAACACCACTGAATGAATTTAAATGTGGTTTTCATTCTTGGACAGTTTGGTTGTTCCGCAAGGTTTAAGGAAACTTATCTAGTATTAATGTATAAAGTTATTCGTAGAATAAAATGAAACTATACACGAATAACTTAACAGAATAATAACTCAACTTTCTGTAATGAAACTGAAAATAACAAGAACAAGAATAAACGGCCGCGTTGAGTGGGCTTTGATGAAAACAAAACATTTCACTCCATAGTTTCTAGGCTCGCTAGTGTTGCACGAATATCTATTGAACATCGATATGTCGATACTCGTCGAGGTGATAATATGTACTACGTAAAAACTCGACTGTTTGCGACACGAGTTGGTGTTCATTGGCACCAGCTCACGTGGCGGGGCGGACATATTTGGGTGAAATTCATTCATATTCAGTCGCATATGAGCGCATTGAATGTTATCTATGAGAACGGAGACCCCCCCCCGCGCACCCCGCCCGCCTTCATCTAGTTATACCATAACATAGGTCTGTGTATAATTATATACCATAACTTATGTATAAGTTTTGTTTGAATTAGCTACTCTATATAGCATCGACCCTCTTCTACTAGGTCTGCGAATAATAATAGTATTGACGATCGCCTTACTAGGTTTTTTTTTTTTACAAAATCTGGTTACTAAATAGTTTACACTATTCCTATCTGTCTATCTAATGTTGCCTGAAAGAGATCACTAAGTACGATAGGTCCGCCTTCGGACGATATCTCAGTTAAGGATAGCGATCTTGTATATTATCATTTTTGTATTATTTTTGGAGAAAAAAAATATCTCGCATTTTTTTCTCTTTTATCACCTTTTAACACTTTTCCCAAATTTTTTGTTGTACCTATAGTTAGTGAAAGAATGAATGAATTTATTGCGATTTTTTGAAAAAAATTTTACAAGACTTAATTGTTGTGTTTTGTCGATCTATCGATATTCTTGCAACACTAGTAAAGAGCTCTGTAAAGAAATAAAAAAAGTTCATGAGTGAGCTCGGCAAACTGCGCATCCTGTACAAACATTGGCTCGGATGACGGCTCGATCATTTTCATGTCATAAATCCTTCAGGACGTATTCGTCGATTGTCCTAATAATTTTTTTTAGTTTGTTTGACATAGTTTATGTAAAAATACAAGAAAAAACATACCAAATTTAATTTATGGTTCATAAAATGCCTACAAATCGTACATATTAAAATTTGCAATTGCGACAGCCACCCTAATTACCGAGAGCGTTAGTGGCGAAGGGGATAAGACGCGGCCTATCATATCGAAGGTCCGGAGTTCGATCCCCGGCTGGGCCATGTACGAATGGGTTTTTTCTCGAAACTTAAGTACATTTACTGACTGCTCTCAAACGGTGAAGGAAAACATCGTGAGGAAACCTGCATACGCCGAAGAAGAAATTCTTAGGCGCTTGTGAAGTCCACCAAACCGCACTAGGCTAGCGTGGTGGACTATAGCCCGAACGCTCTCGTTGAGAGGGTAGGCCTGAGCCCCAGCAGTGGGGACATTAATAGGCTGTTGATGATGATGATGATGACCTTAATTAACTTTGTTTTGTAAACGTTTCCATACAAATGTAATGAATTAAATCGATTTCTTTGTTTATACGTTTATGTACGGTTCAATTCTGAAGTCCACACATTAATCTAAACAAAAATTTCTTAATCAAATTAAGTGCTAAATTTTAAATGTGGGACTCAGAATTGAACCTAATAAAACTTCTTAAACGGTAAAAAAAAGGACGGTCAAAAAAGTGAGTTGTGTGGTGTGACCGTACCTTTTATTTAAACTGTAATATGTCCCTCCATTTTCATTAAAATTAATACCAAACTCGGTGCAATTAGGTGCTGGTATATTAGATATAAATCGTGCGGTATTCCGCTGCCGGAGCGCGATAACGCGGCGGTACCGAAACCGGACTTAATACTTTTCGGTATATTTCGGTTTTACGACCGTTTACAGCTTAGGCTAGGCTAGGCTCTATTAGGGTTATTTTCTAGGATTTAGTCCAGCAATTTGTAGTAAAAAGGGGCTTAAGGAAACTCATTGAGACGGGCCAAGATTCAAACCCACGAACGCATGAACGCGAGGCGAGTGCACGACCAACTACATTCCTCTCGTAAATTCTTTTACTATGTCGTAAGATATTGGTTTACTTTGTAGTTATGACACGTTCACAGCTGGAGCTCTATTTTTGAATCGCTCTCCTCGCTTCGAGCGCTCGATTCTACTGATTTTCGCTCGACTCCGCATTTTTGAACCGCTCGAACGGCAACGAGTGGTATCGACCAATCGTTGTTTGGGACGAGCCGAGCGGTAGAATAAACGTCAAATGCCATAACAAAAGAAAAGAGACAACTATCACTGACACTTCACTTCAGTTCACTTTTTCTAACAAAAGGCAAAGTTAATATCATATACAGTGTCTATGGTTTCGATCATTACTGAGCATTTTACGTTCCGCTTTACGTTTCGGTAATTACCGGTTTTTATTTTTACTGCGTAAAACGGATAAAGTTCTACATTTCTCATTCTTATTGGCAACACCGAACGCGAGCGAATCAAAAATGCAGAAAATCAGCGTCGTGCGACTTGGAAGTCGAGTATGACTTAAGTCGCATGCGACGATACAATTCCCTACGAGCGAATCAAAAATAGAGCGCCTGGACTTTAAGAATTGAATTCTGAATAAAACCGTCTATCTTCCAAGCCATATTCAGTGTAGACAGGTGACTTCAACTGCATTTTCCATTGCTCCATTCCTTGGAATGAATATTACAGTTCCATAAAAGTTGCCGAGAAAACTGTCAGTAATATCATCTCGAAGTTCCCGACCAGCTGACTTCGCTGGTTTCTTATTGAAAAAGAAACGGTTCGGCTTCTTTCTACGAAATTCGAATGGCATACTATTGAATTCAATAGTACATTGTTATCCAAGGGGTGAAAGTAACTTATTTAAGTCCCGAGACGGGGTTAGTTCGAGGGACCTCTAAATAAGTCTTGAACCCGAGGGAAACACTGTGCTTTTCATTAAGAATACACTGAAAGTAAAAACGAAAACATAAAATGAGTGTTAATACAAATCTCTGCTATACGGAAGTATAAACAAAACTATACAACTCGAAAAAACAAAAGAAGATCGGATTGCCGCTTTCCCGTCTATTTTGTTTTTTTCTGTGACCGGCCAGGTATTCTGCCATTATTTTTCATTACCATCATTGAAAAAATGATAAATATTTTGCCCAAATCTATGTTATTTTAAAGAAATTACAGTAATAATTATAATAAAGTCATTTAAAAATATATATTCTTTAATTATTACATAACTTTATGTTATTTCAATTTTACATCGCGGTGTAATTGAGTGGCTGTATAGACAGTTGGAACATGGTCCAATAGAAATGTCAAAATAGTACTAGTTTTTTTTTATAATTTGACAGCTGTCAGTTGAATTTTTATAAACACATTCCTAATGAAAAGGGACCTTTGGTGGCATTTATTTTCCGAGATGATTAAAGTTTTGTAAAATGACATGACACTACAAGGAGTTTGGTTCTTGGATCTATGGTTAGGTATATTTATATTTTATTTGGAAAACCAACAGCCCTGCTATTCTGTAAGCGTATTTGTGCAACTCGATCCTGAATCCGCAGTGAGATCGGTCTCTAACTCAATGATTCACAGTTCAATACTCACTTTACTTCGCAAGTGAAGTGTTTATTGTGTAGCTTGTATTTGTTTACACAATGCGACATCAAGGTCTTTCATGGTCGGATGCAAAGTGAAGTGACTTGCGATGTGATGGTCGAGTTTTAATTCGTACTTTACAGAATCACACAGCAGTATACAGAGTTAGGTAACATTTCAGAGAAAGTTAAAATACCATTTTGTAAAGCTAATTACAGGTTTTCACTTAAAATTAGAGAAGAACGAATATGTTGCAGTGACAGTGAGAGAAAAATACGTTATAAGTTTAAGTAACATTAACATAAGTGGGTACGTGTGTGAGTGTTTCTGTGTGGGTGTGTACGAGTGTGTGTGTGTGTGAAGGGAAGTGGGAATGGGATTGGGGGATGTGTTAAATACGCTAAATTGTAGATATGTCTGAAGAGAGTGTGTGTGAATATTAATAGTTATCCTCAATAAGCTTCCTAGTAACGCTAAGCTTGAAGTTTGATTTTGATTTAACAAACGGATCAAGATCACCAAATATGTTCTATAGTAAGATCTACTGATACGGCTTATTATAGAATTTTGAGCATAATTTGTCCTATGAAATGGTTAGTTATAATAATATTATATTAACATCAGGAAGAGCGTCAGTGGCCTCGGGGATAAGACGCGACCTATCATATCGAAAGGTCCGAGGTTCGATCCCCGGCCGGGCCATGTACCAATGGGTTTTTTCTCGAAACTTAAGTGCATTTACTGACTGCTCGCAAACGGTGAAGGAAAACATCGTGAGGAAACCTGCATACGCCGAAGAAGAAATTCTTAGGCGCATGTGAAGTCCACCAACCCGCACTGGGCTAGCGTGGTGGACTATAGCCCGCACGCCCCCGTTGAGAGGGTAGGCCTGAGCCCCAGCAGTGGGGAGATTAATAGGCTGTTGATGAATGAATGAATGAACATCAGGAGGCCCGCCTGCTTGTTGCCCCCGTAGCAATAAAAAAAATAGTTTTTAGCCTGTAGCTAAAAAAAATATATATACTTTTTAGCCTGTAGCTCATATCCCAGGTCGCTTTTGATGTGGAATGCAGTATTTTTTATTGAATGTAGTCTGTGATTTACTGGCTGACCGTTCGCGTTCCTTATTATAGGTATGTTATATTCTGTACTGACCTAAAACATCTGAAAAGGGTCTTAAATTATTGTTCGCCCCGGGGCGTTATTTTTTACCCCGCCCCATCGCCCAGGGCGAGGTCGGGGCAAAATAAAATTTTACCCCATTCCGGTCGCATTATGATGAAAACGTTTCGGGTCGCGGAGTTCGCAACTTTGTGGTATTTTTTTTTAATTCAAAAGAAGTAACAAGGCGGAAGCGCTGTTCTTTTAATTTACGAGGAGGCAAACGGTACGGCCACACTGCACAGCTTTCTTACTCCCTAACCAACAAAGAAATCAATACAATTCAATTCAGTACTATTTATTGCACAAATAATAAAACAGAACCCAATAATACATTAGATTTAGAAGGTACAACTAGGTCTTATCGCTAAGAGTGCTTTCTTACAGACAACCTCTCGAAAGATTAGAAATCGATTTATATAATCCTTTTTTTTTTGCATGGAAATGTTTTACAAAATATTAAGTCCAAAACCCCAATAAAATCAGTTTCTGAGCTGAGAATTTTCTCGAAAATTAAATTAACGTCATTTTGCCGGTGCTGCTTTCTAGCTGTATATATTTTGGTTTTTTTTTATGGTTATGCCATGGCCATATTATGGTTATGGCTGTATATTATATACATGGTTATATATTATTATGGTTATGGCTGGGCCATGTACCAATGGGTTTTTCTCGAAACTTAAGTACATTTACTGACTGCTCTCAAACGGTGAAGGAAAACATCGTGAGGAAATCTGCATACGCCGAAGAAGAAATTCTTAGGCGCATGTGAAGTCCACCAACCCGCACTAGGCTAGCGTGGTGGACTATAGCCCGAACACCCTCGTTGAGAGGGTAGGCCTGAGCCCCAGCAGTGGGGACATCTTAATAGGCTGTTGATGATATGGTTATGTATGTCAGTATATATCTATCTATGTACGACAGGTTTTGACCAGTCTCCAAAGTGAATCTCGAAAATGGAGACAATCCAATTTCGTAACCAGGAAGCTGGGGATAATCATAATTCGTAACGAAAATATAGCTAAAGGGATATTTTGATACTTAGGTATGTAGGTACATGTTCTAATGAGTCATGTTATGAGATGTCCATTATTAGACGTGCGGTCGACCGTACAACACCAACATGCCGCCCCTCAAGGGTATCATACCTAAACTGATCTCTCATAGTATTGAAACTCCCTAATAGGCTAGGCCAGCTCAAGGTCAAAGTGTTTCCACGGACGCGCGGTCGACTGTACCTATTGTGTCGTATCCACCATAGATACAATAATTACCGCAGCGCAGGCCCTTCCGCCCTAAATAATTTTCAATCAACGACACCCCAGGTCAAGGTTACTCGTGCCACAGATATGAAATTCGCTTAGATTCGCCGTTAACTTATAACTAAACGTGTCGTGTTTTGTTTCATTGTAATAAGAAACGTCACATCTATTATTATATTTAGTTAATCACATCACAAGAATAATTTTATTTTTGCTCGAATGAATACAAAGCGCGAAAGTGTAAAATGTACTAATGTTTTTTTAGCTCATCCAAAAGAAAATAAATAAATATCTGCACTGAGTAGATGTTTGAAATAAATCGTAACTTTGCCAAAGGTACTAGACCACTGATCATGCGTTATATATATGGGTATTGATATTTTATGAGAGGTTAATGTACAATTTATGCGAGACGTAACGACAGCGTGCAAGGGTATGTGTGCGTGGATTCCGACGCGAAAATGTATCGCATCATGAAACGTTTTGTATACAGCGAGTAGACAATCTAGTGTCGATTTGATTTATCAATGCTTGCTGCCCAATAAAGTTTGCAAATCAACGTACAAGGGAAAGCACTTTAGACATAAAATACCCATTACTGCCGGCTATTGTGGAATTAAAGGTATACGGCGGCGCACGTGTGAAGGACAGGTTAGGCCGCAAGTTATAGGCGAATGGATTTTTAAAAATTATGTCAGTTTAATTAAGACGCAGCGTAGGCGGGCCTCCATCAAGGTGGACCGACGATCTGGTGAAGGCCGCGGGACCCGGCTGGGTGAGGTTAGCGCAGGAGCGGGCGTCGGGGAGATCCCTGGGGGCAGTCTGCAGGCTGATATGATAATGATGTCAATTTTATTTTGTACAAAATTTTTTGACAGTGTGATAGGCATTTTATCGTCATGGACAGATGTTTATAGCCAGCATGATTGGTAACGCATTAAGCCGAAGTTACACATCTCTGTACTAATAATGTGATGGGAAAGTAACTCCATAGTAAAAGATTTAGGTAACTCTGACCGTTTGCTATGCCGTTTCTTACCTTTCACGTATAAACCGCCAAACAGATTTTGATAAAATTTGTTATAAATAATGTAGAGATCTAATTAAATTAAGTTTTATTTCCTATCAGAGTGGAGGCGTGATGTTCTCTCCGCTAGGACGTCTTCGAGTGGCTCAAGCTGTAAGGAAACAGGTAGGTAATCGATTTGTAAGTTCGTATCTATTAAGTATAAAATACACATTGTGCGAGTTACCCAGTTATACAACATTTTACTTTTCTAACTTTACAGTTGCTGGAACTAACACACAATATTAATTCATCCCCTATTTTATTTAGGGGTAGAATTTTAAATTTTTCATTTCATTTCATAATTCACATTGTTACATAAAATTTTACATAGTAACTTAAAAAGTTACTAACTTTCATACAATCTTTGAACCCCACTCCGGGGTTGATTTTTGAAAAACCCTTTCTTGCACGTCGGGGCTATTATTATGTGGAAAATGTCAAGTATCTATACGCTGTGCGTTGATCAGTCAGTCAGTTTCTGTATTTGTGCAGATGAGCCAGCTGCCCGTGCTGAGCGCGGAGGCAGCGCCGCTGCAAGCGCCGCTGTGCTACCAGCTGCTGTGCGCGCCGCCGCTCGCGCCGCTGCCCGCCTGCGGCCCCTGCGAGATGCCCCAGCCCTATGCTGTCTACCCCATGCCGTTTGACAGTAAGTGCCCTCAACTGGAAATAATCCATAGCGACACACCTGCGATAGGTTCCGCGCGGAAGGTTTCGCGACTGAACTCATGGTCGTTGTTTGGTGGCGCGGAACATTCCGCATGTGTGTCTTAAGTAACTTTAAAACTCAAAGGATTAGGTATCAACAGTTTCTACGTGTGTTTTTTTTTGTTGTATTTTGTTGTATGTTTTCCTAAGAAATTTAAATAAAATAATGTGTTTCCAGCGTCGCCCACGCTGTACGGGCCTCCCGCCCAGTACGCGCTGGTCCCCGCCAGCGCGTACGCCGCGGGCTGCTGCGAGGCGGCGTGCTGCGCGCCGCTCGCGCCGCTCGACAAGCCGCGCGCCGCGCACCCAGCGCCGCCGCCCCTCCACCCCGCGTTCATCTACTAGAACCTCTAGGAAACGGTTTGTCCAGCTGAGATACTTTGTTTTGGGTAAACATCTAACCTAACCTAATACTGGACTGCACTGACGGATGGTATATCGGAAAATCCCATTGTTATTATTTTATTTTTATCACGGGAATAGGGGAAGCGGAGATAAGACACCGCTTCGTCGAGATTTGAATTCCCATTTCATGTTAAAACCATTCCTTTTGCTCAAGTCTTCCAATCACATGTTGTGCTCAAATCATGTACCTACATTACCACCAATTTTTTTTCTGGCAACGCTGGTTTTCTCGGCATCAATGTAAATTTTAATTTGCCACCGAAAGAAAATAATTGGTGGTACTGGGAAATACAAAAATTTACAGCGTACGTACTTTTCGTCATCATTTAATATTGTCTGTGACCCCTCAAGGACATTAAAACGTCATATTTCTAACGCAAATATGTTTGACAGCCAGACGTGTTATGTTCTAAGTTTTATTTCATTTCATTTATTTTATTCCTTAAACAATTGAAAATTGTGTTGGAAATAACTTAGAGCTAATCAGAAATTATTTAAGCGTATCTCAGACACACGCGACCTGCGGTGGCGGTGCCGGTAGTGGTCAGGATGCCTTTTTTGAATCACTCGCCTCGCTTCGAGAGGTCGATTCTACTGGTTTTTGTATCGGATGTCTCAGGAAAATCGGTAATTTCGACCGCTCGAAGCGAGGAGAGCGATTCTGAAATAGGGCTCCAGTTGTAGTCCGTTGCAAATCTTACAAAAATATTCAAACACATTCATTATTTGTGTATTGTGACTGCGGCCTGCGGTAGGCCGCCACCGCGGGCCGCGTGTGTCTAGAACACGCATTTTGTTATAAATTATGATCAATTATTCAACAATTAAAGCAGTTATAAATTATTCACCTGATTTACTTACATTCGCGTTGTTCCAAAACCACTGAATGAATACGAATGCGGTTTTCATTGTTGGGTAGCTAGTTTCTCGGCAAGGTTTTTTTCTTAATTATTAAAAATTTACATTTTTATCAATTAAATTATAAGTAACAATGATGACTTTTGTCACAAAAACTGGTTGCCAGACTATTTGCGTAGTAGAAAAGTTGATAAAAATTCCCTTCCCACTTCTTTAAGTAGTTTAAAAGAAGGAATATACCTATTGTTATAATCTTTCCTTTACCCAACTGTTATCAGACAGAGTTGCGTACTGGGAAACAAATATTTCTTGGAAAGTAAGGAAAGATATACACGTGATGTACGAAGTGTTCAAGATAAGAATAGTTTCTGAACTTATGGAGTGCGTTTTTGACATTTTTGTCTTTAGAATGTCTGTTTCTATTTACGTATATAGAATTTTAAGATATATTTAGCTTCAAACAGGTATGTATAAGAATGAGAACCGTGGATTTGTGTGCTATCAATTCATTATTGTTATATTAACTATTAGGTATACTTAAATAAAAGTAATTATGTTTCAAATCGCATTGCTTCAAAACTCTAAAAGTTTGTCATCAAATTTGCTGAGACAAAAATGATTTATTTTTTCTTTGTCTCGTGATTACCTACGTATCGAGCATGTTTCGGAAAACGTCGTAAGTGACAAATTTAGAGAATAACTGAAATAATAAATAAATAAACTGTCGAATTTAATTTGTCGCTTAAGGTGTTCTTTTGAGGCTCAAAATTCAAAGTCAGAAAGATAATATAGTTTAAAAAAATTGCTTACGATTAAAATTTGATAAGATTTTATTGTCGCTTACGGTCAAAAAGTCTTTTAAACGACATACTGGCTGTTACGCTAGTAATAATACCTACATAATATATGTCAACTTTTGGTAGCTCTTATACATTATCAATCTTCTTTGCGAGATTTCGCATATTTAGGTCGAAGCATATTGGGAACCTTGAAATTATAAAACTATGCGATTTGAAACATTTATACAGCGTTATCATTGTTGTAGAACCGTGCGTTATAACTGTTATAAAGCACAACGAATTTTGGCACAAAGCTGCTAAGGTATTTAGACGAAATTACCTCTAATAAAAGACATATTTGTTAATATCGCTTGTTATCCTTCAGAAGGAATTTAGTTCACTCATAAGGAACGGCCGAAATTGAGCGGCGCGCGGATAGAGTCCACGCATCCTCGGCATCGCGGACTCTCCGTGCATCGCGTCAATGTGGCAGAACCATTAGCATAAGATTGTTTTCGATTGCCCTAAACCTAGAAGAAACGAGAAAGTTGACTATTTTTTAAAATTATTTAGTTTTACCACGTTGTCTGTTAAATCCTGGGGTCCAAAATGTTATGTGGAACTTGGATTTTAAAATTACGTACATTAAAATTCAGAACATTGATTTTGGAA
Source organism: Metalampra italica (assembly GCA_949699065.1). Classification (NCBI taxonomy): domain Eukaryota; kingdom Metazoa; phylum Arthropoda; class Insecta; order Lepidoptera; family Oecophoridae; genus Metalampra; species Metalampra italica. The sequence goes on from OX452993.1 coordinate 353,450, forward strand.
AATAGAGTGTTCCATATTTTACCAATCTAAGTGGTTTAAAGTCCAATAATCTATACTCTGTACTAATATAATAAATGTGAAGAGTTTGTCTGAACGCGCTAATCTCTGGAACTACCAGTCGGATTAGAAAAATTCTTTTTGGATTTGATAGCCCAATTCGTGGGGAAGGTTATAGGCTATTCAACATCACGCTACGACCCTTAGGAGACGAGCAAAAAGAAAAAAAGTCAAAATAACTTATAAAACGCGGGCGACGCCGCAGGGAACAGCTAGTAGCAAATAATTTCAATAGCAATCTTGTCCTTTAGCAAGCGTATTGAATATACGTAGGGTAAAACTACGCCCCACTTGACAAAACTCGGTAATACGCCCCACTTGACAAAACGCCCCGCTCACCTAGCATGCACACTAACATACCGACGCAACACACGAATAGAAACGCAAGTAGCCATACATAGTAGTAGTAGACAACTTGTCGGGCGACTGATGGCTATTTGCGTTTCTATTCAGATGCTGCGTCGCTTTGTTAGTGTGCGTGCTAGGTGAGTGGGGCATTCTGTCAAGTGGGGTGTATTACCAAGTTTTGTCAAGTGGGGCGTATTACCGAGTTTTACCCTAGATACTTACACTTTACTGTTAAGTTATAGATAAGTTGAATTAAAGTCCTCAGAGAGAATTAAAGCAATCAATATAAAATCGTCAAGAATGTGATATGGGATATTTAATATTACTTAGCAATACTTTATTGATTTTTTGTAGATTTTAGTGAGTTTTTTCGTACACTTCCTCTGTCGATCCGTTTTATTTGAATGCTCCTGAGCCTTTCAAAGCAAAATATGTGTGAGAAACCTAACCAAGAAACACAATGTTTTATAGTCTAGTGACGAAAAGAAAGAGAAAACCACCGAATCTACATATAACAGGCGTAAAGGAACTATGGACATACTCGTAGGAGTAATTAACTGACATTTACAAGTTTTTTTACATTGAGTACGACGCTGGTTACGTAGAGCTGGTTACGTAGGCGTCCGAAGGGAACCCAAGTACCTTTTTAGGACCAAATCCACTATTAAAACACTTGGGTCTTAGCTCGTAGGACTCAAAACTCAATATTAAGTATGGGCCATACGAGGATGATGTTTTAACATTATTAAATACGAGAACGACGCACATAACAGCTACTTGTAATAACAGAACGAACGGTCGACCGCACGTCAGTGGAAACAAAACCAGTATAAACTGGTATCTAGGTCAAAGTGTCTCCACTGAACTGCTATCGACTGTACTATATCGCTTCACTCAAATCCGCTTAAAGTTTGCTTATGTATCTATGGGTTCGTCTATGTCCGCGACTAGGCTTAAGGCTTCTCAATTACTAAGTACATCACTACTTGTTACAACACTAGTGTTACTGGAAAAGCTGTCAATTTCGTCGTCTTGGATTTTTACAATTCTGTAATTGTAGTTACTAAGTCTAGTTTAAAAGTATAAAATCTAAAAGCTTCCTTGCTCAATGCCCAGTTGTGTTTATTGCATCAGATTTTATTTATTTATTATTATTAGTTTTAAGCACTGTTAATCGTTGAATATTTGTTTTTTTTTAACTTAAATTATAATAAGCAAGTTAAATTCACACAATGTGGCGTTCCAAATCAAAAGTGACCTTGTGGCGGAAATGAGTTAACCACAGGGCTGCAAACTACATAAATGTACCTAACCACAGATGCCAGAATCAACCTCCTAGTCTTTTTTTTAAATTCTATAGTGTCATGTCGTCATTTGAGTCATTTTACAAAAAAATAATTATCTCGGAAACCAAACGGGGCGCCATAATAAGATCATGAAAAAACAAAAAAAATTACCAAACGTATACATAAAGCCATTACAAAATGTTTAAGTACCTTACTTACTTCTGTACTTGTAAACCATTTTCCTACTTGTATAATTTCACTTAAAATACGTTATTATCATAAGGCGTTATCGGAGGGCAGGAATGAAGGAATAATTTGATCAAATAATAAATATTAAACAGATGTGCATTTTTAAATCGTATGGAGTTAAAAGGTTACATTAAATAAGATGTAATACTAAGTTATTGATTTTATTTTAGCATTTCATTTTACAAATAAAGCATTGTCATATTGATTGTCGCTAAAAATAATTCAGTTTTGAATACATTATTTATTTAATTTTATTTATTTAATATTTTATTTTTTAAAATAACGAAGGTAAACACACAAAACATCACTCAGAATTCGTGTTTATTTTGAAAATTGTGTTGCACACTAATTAAAAATTCGAGTAGAGTAATATCGCACCTCTGTTAGGTCAGTACCACAACGTCAGAATTGACAAAATTGTCAAAATTGAGTTAACTCCATTTTGACAATTCTGTCATTGTAGTGCCTGGGGGTGCGATATGTAAAAAATATTTTTTCTGAAATGTATAGATTTATACCATGTTTCAATAATCTATGAATTCATTCGTGCCCCCTGATAAAGCCATTATTGACGCTGTATGTTCACTAGAAAATAAATGAATATGAATAATTATTACCAGTTAAAGTTTGTTAAGAGTTTTGCTTTCCGGTTGTTTTGTAATCTATGGTCTTCGGTATTTATGTATATATCGTGATTTGTATATTTCTGGGCCTAGTGTCTACTGCCTGACATATCGGATATAATGAATCATTACGCTAAAGTTACTTATTTTTTGTAAACTTGTCTTGTATATTCTCTCGCTAGACAGATATTATATAGATTTGTGAAATAAAAATGTAATTTAGACAATATTACTGTATCGAAAGTAGATAAAATTTATAGATGTAAGTATTGACTATATTCTATATACGTATATTAATGAAAGACACGTCTATTGAAATATAATTGTAATGTATATTTAAAAGAATCGGCTTAGTATGTTGTGATGAAATCTATCGATTTGCAGATTTTGATTTTTTATCTATTGTTTGCATGGAAATGTAGTTAGGTGAATAGCTGTTGTACTAAAAATAGTCAATAATCTATTTCTTTTCTGTAAAAAGACACAAGTTCATAAAAAGGTCAACTGCAGAACAATTAACTTCAATACAATCACTTAATTTTATTTAAACTGATCATGAAACACGCTTATTAGAAATATACTTAGGTCAACCGCGTCTGCTGTAGCTAGAGCGCAAATGTAGTCGACTGAAAATAAAACGTTACTGTTACGTTTTTAGAACGAGTGACGTCTGTGGCTTTAGACAGACTCATTAAGGGAGATTTACACGGATGAATGAAGCCGCACGATTTTCGCACTCAAAGCGGCATAGCTACCTAATAAGATCTTAGTCACAATTGCCATTTAGACGGTCGATTTGCTAGTCACTCGTGCAAATTTCCCATTACTCTCTCAAGCCACAGACATCACTTGTTCCAAAATCATGACAGTAACTAGTTATTTTCATTTCAGTCAACTACATTTGCCCCCTACCTACTACAGACACTGGTGACCTTACTTATTCCTCTATTTTAAAACATTTTATAGCGTTACATCAATAAATGCCGTAAGTACCGTTATTTGTGAAAGTTGAAACGTAGTCCTAGCATTACGCAAAAATCCGTCTCTAAATCATGAATTCAAATTGTTATGTAATTTACAGGGAGTAAGACAATACCGTTACGTTGTTAGATGTTTATGTTGTGAATTTATATTTTAAACAAAGGGTTTATTATAGAAACATGTATGTTTCGAGTTCTATCAGAAAAAAAGTCAAAATATATTCAATTAAAAATAAACAAAACAAGCTAATAAATTCAGGGCTATTTAAAAATTAAGAATTGAACAAAATGATAACTTAACTCTAATAAAATCGATAAGATCTTTACTGTTAGGAGCGTATAACAAATCTGATTCTTTTAATAATCAAATTCCAACCTTTTGAATAAATGAATTAACTTGTATAATAAAATATTCATCGAAAATAAAACAAATGTGTGAGAAATGTAATTTATAATATCCAAAAATAATATTTCCAAAATATAAAAAAAATATCTTATTTTTTACAATTATTTTTGATGAGATTTTCAAAATGGCTGGAACTCGAAATAAACAGATTGATAACAGAATTACTACCCAACTAAATTGATGTATAAAATTTATATTTGTATAGATGGCGCTGCACACATTGTTTCAGACGACAAACAATTTTCAACCCTATGCATACTGCTTTTAGTCCACTTTCGGTATTTATTTAGTTTTTTGGTCACTTTCCAAATGAATCAGTGATTTCTAAAAGCGCACAACTGCATCAACATTTTTATATAATAATATTAACTGCCCTAATATCTTACGGATACGTTAAAAAATTAACAGTTAATAATTTAAAGTACCACTTGTGTTGTTTTAGAAATCACCGATTCAAACAGAAGACTGAAATGAAACTAAACCTTGCTCCAACGATTTGGATTCGAAATCTCGTCTCACTGAGACAGTCGAATTAAAGGCATAAACCTATGTTTGCTCACTTATTTTTCTCTGCTGTTGATATTATTTTGAATTTATTCCAAGAAATGTTGTGCCCTACCCACTTGACTAGAAAATTTTTGATTGATTTGATTTCTAAAACGTTCACATACTGTCGTATTATGAGTCATAATTTATGACTACAGGATGCAACATGTTGCGTTGCGATTGTACATCAATTGACGCAATTTTGTACCAGGTTTAGCGTGTTTAACCACGACGTACTCTCACATTGAAAACAAACGGTTCGACGTCTGTACTGTCATATTACCATGAACCAAAAAAATTTTGGCACTCCCATATGGATGAGTAATAAAAGCATTCTATGGGTGTCAAAATCGTGTCAAAATAATCACAAAATTATGACTCACTCACGCATTCTCATTTTCAAACTCCTTATAAATTTGCAACCTCCTCCCGCTACTCCGCTTCCTTTGTCCGCACCCCCCCGGTAAATGTACCCGGTAATAATACTAACGTGAAAAATGTTTAAGTAAGAGAATAAAATGTTACCTAAATGTCTACTTTTCAGCTGATCGAGTGAATAACGAATCGTGTGTCGAATGTTACAGAAAAAAAAGAATTTTGATAAACCTTTACATGTTTGTAGTATTTTTTTTTTCGTTATAATAGTTTTACCCCGTTTTATAGATACTTATAGTTAACTACATGATGCAAAAAATGATTATTTGTTGAATATAGAAATATTTTCATTGTTGACTACTTTTAAGAACCCCTTTTAGATCGCTACGCATAAAAAGGCTTTTAAACAATCGACCACTAATTAGTCATAAAATTGTGGATCTAAAATTATAAAAAAACAACCACTTTAAAAATTATATAAATTAATATTCATTACATTAATATAAAAAGGCACGAATCAACTCTTTCTAAATATATATATAACATAGTTTAATGAAATATATACATACATATTCTATTTGACTATCATATACATGTGTATGTGTCAGTCTTAAAATATTAACTCTGCTAATATTTAAGAGGCAAATATGTTTCATAGTAATTATTATTAAAGGTGCGACTTTCACGAATCAATCACAATCTTCAATAATTACGTACTTAAATGGATTTTTTTACAATAAATATACGAAGAATAATTCATTATTAAATAACGAATATTATATTAATATTAGTGCTATAATTATAAGTGCGTTATCGTAATCATATTCAATCATTACGCACATAATAGATAATATACGAATTAATTTATAAGTGAAATATTTTCTGTAACTACACCATTGTATCATCGAATGTATGACAATTGTTGATTGTTATTATTAATTAACTAATACATTACTGTCTAGTTATTTATTATATGTGATATTGTTATGGGAATAATAGATTTTAAATGCTATTACAAATAATAATTATTATTATAATATTAATTCTATAATCTTCTTGTTGACTTATGTGTGTAATAGGCATATAATATTAGGTTAGGTTATCTTAAGACATTTTATCACTAAGTAAATTTTAAAATAGAAAAACCGAAAGTAAAAAATAAAAGAAACAAAATAATTATCATTATTGAGTCTTCTGGAAAAAAATACAGTTGTAGGTATCAGTTAGTCGCTTATATATCTGTATTACCTATAATTATATAAAGCTATATACCTAGTAAGCCTTCTATGATCACATTTTTGAAAAGTATTAATAAATAAAATTATTATAAAAATTCTTGTAACTTAAAATGCACTGTCTTTTGTTTTAGAAATGCAACTCATTTAACTATACTTAATACCTACTTTTACATAAAGATGAAATATATTATTATTAACTATATTTTTAATAAATACTATTCTGAAAGCACATACTTTTAATGACAGCTAGTGTCTCTGACAAACAACATAAATAAAATAGAGACAGAAATAGGAAATATATATATTAATAAAATTGTATAAATATTGAATTGAAGGGTCAGAAATATCAATTAAATTACAGTTTTAATATAATATTTATACACAATATTTACTTTTGATAAATTATTTAGGTCACGTTAATATAAAAAATATAATAATATAAGTAATATTCCCTTCGTTATTTTATTTCAATATTACGTTTATAATAATTCATCATTTGATTAATTGTTAAAAAATACTTTTCAAGAATGTGCTTATATTTAGTCCATATCAGCGGATACTGCATCTCTCGGACTCACTGTTATAATTATAAATTATAAGTACTTACAATAAATATAATAATGAAGCAATAACGAATAATTTTATTGTTTAGTCATGTAATGATAATAAATTAATTAATGTATTATTGGACTTATTATTTATTTCGCCTTAACTTAAGGGACCGGGAATGCCCGGCGACTCTCGACCCTTTTCGAAAACTCATTAGTACGGGTCACGGTTCGAACCCACGACCCTAACGATGAATGTCGGTGTACATTTAGTCCGCCTGCGAATAGGGAACGGCAAGCACAAGTGACAGTGGTTTATGTAACTGCTTATTATACGTATATAGTTTATGTAACTGCTTGTTAAAGAAATAAACATTTTTTTTTACATCTGTGGTTGGGGCAAACCAAACTGCGAACCGAGAGAAGGTGGCTTGATGCGGAGGGCGGATTACCGGGTGTTGGAGCGTTCACTGGGTAAGGCCTATGTCCAGCAGTGGACAGAGTGGCAGTGGTTTAGAATAAGAGAGAGAAGGGAGAACAATATAAATAATTATCCACTCTACCATCTATAGGGACGCATTCCTCATGCAAATGCCTGTGTCTCTGGATGCTGGCTGAAACATCTGTTGAAGATGAAGTGGTCTTCTATACTATCTTATCTTGTTAGGGACCAGTAATACCTGGCGACACACGAACCTCACAGGATCTGTTGCACCAAACCCCTGTCTACCAAGTGCCCCAATCCGTTGTAGTGGACTCCACATACCTACCTACGCTTTAGCATAGAAATTCAAATCTTAGTCTTTCCTCATGATGATTCCCTTCACCAAAAACATTGGTAATGCGAGTAAAACAAATTCGTACCGAAGTTAAGTCACTGAAAGCGTCAGTTGTGGGAAACCCGAGTGGACTGCGAGCAAGCGCGCTCCATGCTCCCTCACAGCGATGGGAAACTTACAAATTTCCTAATAAAACGCAACAGAAGCGACCTTAGACTCCTGGTCGGCATCATAACGGGTCACTGCAACCTGAACAAACACATGCACAATCTGGGCATCACAGACAGCCCCCTGTGTAGGGGCTGTCTGCAGGAGAGCGAGACGGTGGAGCACGCAGTGCTTCACTGTCCAGCAACACAGGAATTCAGATCCGAAACGGGGCTGGCAATAGATCCCGACCTCTCGGCAACGAGCAACCTGCAACAGTGCTGCCGTCGGCCAGAAGTCCTACTCCAGTACTTCAAGGAGCTGGGATGGCTGGACTGACGGCCCGGGGGGAATTGCACAAAACTCCCGTTTCGTGGAGTCGGTGCAGGGACTGCCACCCCCGTCTAAGAATAAGAATATATAATATAAGCGTCAGTGGCGTCGGGGATGAGACGCGGCCTATCATATCGAAAGGTCCGATGTTCGATCCCCGGCCGCGCCATGTACTTACCATTGGAATTTTTGTCGAAACTTACATTTTATTTTTTAAGCACTTACATTTACTGACTGCTTTCAAAATCGTGACGAAACCTGCATACGCCGAAGAAGAAATTCTTAGGTGCATGTGAAGTCCACCAACCCGCACTGGGCTAGCGTGGTGGACTAAAAGTGTCCCTAAACGATCATGCTTGCATGACATGCAACTTTTACGTGAATGTCATGCTGCATGATGGACCATCATGCTTGCTATCAATCAATACAGTGAAGCGACGGCCAGCGCGTAGTTTGCATGTCATGCACGTCAATCACCACAGCTAGACGAACATGCTTGAGTGTCAGCACGTATTGCATGTCATGCCGCATGATCGTTTAGGGAGCCCTTAAAGCCTGAACGTCCTCGTTGAGAGGGTAGGCCTGAGCCCCAGCAGTGGGGACATGATAATAGGCTGTTGATTTGATCATTAGTACTGGTCAACGCTTCGCTTCTTCGGCTTCTTTTGTACTAGATATAGTATTATTTACTGTAGGTACTCGTGTCGTGTACATTGCCTAGGAACAGTCTGACGCTAGACGCGTGTGTGCGTGTGTATGGATGTGTAGTTAGGGTACCGCTGCGAGTGTGGAGCCGTACTTCGCGATTCATTGGCCGCTCTCCAGACGCGCCGCGGACGTACCAGCGACCCTACCGAGCGGATGCGGCTTTTGGCGATGCTAGACACTCCATATCAGCCTGTAGACGTCCACTGCTGGACAAAGCCTCCCCAAGGGATCTCCACGACGCCCGGTCCCGCGCTAACCTCATCCAGCCGGGTCGCGCGACCTTCACCAGATCGTCGGTCCACCTTGTGGAGGCCTACGCTGCGTCTTCCGATACGTGGTCGCCACTCGAGAACCTTTCTGCCCCAACGGCCGTCAGTTCTACGAGCGATGTGCCCAGCCCACTGCCACTTCAGCTTCGCAATTCTTTGACCTATGTCGGTGACCTTGGTTCTCCTGCGGATCTCCTCATTTCTGATTCGATCTCGCAGGGAAACTCCGAGCATAGCTCTCTCCATTGCCAAAAATTATCAGGACACACACATTGACACCCCCCCCCCCCTCCGTCTAGAACTCAACTGTCCGAGCTTGACAGCCAGCTACCCCTTGACCTCCCCCCACTCCCAAGTGAAAATTTTTCTATTAAGAATATTCCGGTCCAGTTTCAGTTAGAAACGTAATAACTAGCAAATTAAATTACTACAGTTCTGCCCAAAATTAAATAATTAAACGCAAGTTTGCTGAAACTGTATGAAATCAACGCAAAATCAAAATTCGATTATCTAACCAAAATTATCTAACAGGCGGTAAACGTCAGAAGGTTCCAGTTGCGAATACGGCGACAATGGGTTTCAACATTATTTTTAGTTTGGAGCAAAAATTCTTTTGCACCCTTACTGACTTAAACTATCTCGTATCAAAATTTGCCGTATCAAATTATACCGTGTCATAATTTGCCGTATCAAATTATACCATAATTAATAGTATTATAATACGTATATTATAAGACGTATCTAAGTGCACTCTACGTGCCTAAAGATAAGATGATATAAATAATAATAAATAAAAAATAAAAAATACCGTGTCATAATTTGCCGTATCAAATATGTATTTTAGATGCACTGAAATAGATTGAGAAGTAACCAAGCTTTCCGTAAGTACCTAATGGTTTTAATAGAAATGAGTACTTATGCCGTATCATAATTATTATTTGCCGTATCAAATGATGCCGTATCCAAATATTTTAGTAACTGTGTTACAGTGTGATCGTCGACTCAACCCAGTCTCGGAAGTTATTGGAGCAAAGCCTGCGCACGCAATGTAAATCGTCAAAAATAATATTTTTAATTTATGTTGGTCACCCTGACTTACGGCTTTGGGCTGTTTTATGTCGCCCTAGCTGTGGCCGCGGGTTTACCCGCGCACACGTTTGTTCTTACTTTTATAGACACACATCATCTCCGTCCAGTACTGGTTAAGTTAGACGCTGGTATACTCGTCAGTGTCAATATAGTTATCATCATCATCTCAGCCTTTTAACGTCCACTGCTGGACATAGGCCTTCCCCAACGAACGCCACCACACCCGGTCCTCCGCTCTCCGCATCCAGCCGCTTCCGGCCACCTTCTTTAGGTCGTCAGTCCACCTGGCGGAGGGTCGTCCGGGTCCGCGGTCTCCACTCCAGAACCCGTCTGCCCCAACGGCCGTCGGTTCTGCGACAGATGTGACCTGCCCATTGCCACTTCAGTTTGCTAATCCTTTCGGCTATGTCGGTAACCTTGGTTCTCCGTCGGATCTTCTCATTACGGATCATGTCCTTCAAAGAGACTCCGAGCATAGCCCTCTCCATAGCTCGCTGAGCGACCTTAAACTTGGGGATCAGGCCCACCGTCAGTGTCCACGTTTCTGCGCCGTAGGTCATGACTGGCAGGACGCACTGGTTAAAAACTTTCGTCTTTAACGGTTGTGGGATGATAATAGTGGTCACATGATATAAAAGTTTATATCGAAGTTTCAATTTGTTAATTAAACGTAAAACTTAAAATTAATGAGACGACCTTACATTAAAACGTACTCATTTTAAATTCAATCCTTACTTAACCCCAACTTAAAGTTAAAGCTAAGAACAACAAGACTGTACTAAGTTAACCGTTAACCCTGAGACAGGCGACATGTTCCAAAGTACCAAATAAAACTTAACCCCAGAGCGGCCGTCCGATACCACAGCGCCATCTATCGCACGACAACTGCACTCCAACCGACACCCCCTCCTCTGGATCCCCCCACACCCCGCCATCAATCAGTACTGTAACGCAAATGTGAAAAATCGAAAAAAAAACTTCGCGATTCGTCCGTGGACGGGTTTAGAAAGAGACGAACGATACAATTTGGGCGGGAGGGAAAGAGAGGATGAGCGGATAGTCTAAATTATTATATTATACATAATAATATTCGGGAGGTTTTGGCGTATATGCGGGATTAGTAGATTGTTTTATTTATTGTTTAAAAAAACGTATTTTTACCATTTGAAAAATACAGGGTAATAAATATCGTAAGCTATATTATTATAGTAGCCATTTCTAATTAAAAGAAAACCATGCCTCCTATAATATAAATATTGTCTGGTTTTTTATTTCTAGAAACTTATTTTATTCGATGAAAAACAAAAAAACTAGGATATTATTAAAAATTAGATGGTCAAATAAAAGCTTGTAACAAAACAAGGACTTTAAAGCTTTGGTGTCATACTAAAAATTAAAGGCTTAGACGGACACATTTTAAATAACAGATTCTGAATATAAAATTTTTTTTTTTTTACTTCCTTTACATTAAAATACCCATCTCAATATTCCCCATATACTACAATACTATAATCGTATTGTCTCCATTTTCTTAGCGGACGACGCGAGCCCACTACACACCCCTACCCTGTCCTCGCCACAAAAATTACCCCAATGTCCCGCAAATACGGCCCGCTTTTCCCCCCGAGCGCTCGCACTTACGTCCTCTTGTCCCGTACGCTGTCCCGTCGCCGAGACCCGACGGCGCGCTGCCGGAGGAAATCTCGCCACTTAATTTAGGGTTAAATATACTTCACCCGATTTCTTGGGGGAGGGGAGGCTCAAGGTCACTCGGGACTTGTCACGTTATATCACCGTGACACGTCACTCCACTCATTGCGGGGGCTTGCGATGCATTTTGTGATTTTTTGTCATTCCTCGTTTTCCATCTGAGTGGAGCTTGAGGAATTTCCTTGTGCTCCAACTACTGTTGAGGAATACAACAATGCAAGATGCTTCTAATCTCAATGTCAATTTCAACTCCACGAGTTCTGACACTGACTTGGCACTAAGAAGACTCAAAATGCTTAGTCTTCAGGATTCGGAGCGCTCATAGACTAAGTCTGAAATCAAGTCGAGAGCGAGTCATTCTAATGATGGCTCGAGTTTTGAAAAGGAAATACATTAAATACACTGGTGTAGAACTGAGAAGGCTGACGCGTTGAGTCAAAATAAACATTTTGAGGCACCGACCGGATTGCAAGTATATGAAAAGGAAACTACGGTTTATGTTTCAAAGCCAAAGTCAAAACTATTTTATTGCATGTAAGTACACTGGGTACATTTATACAACGTCAATTTTTAATCTAATTGTTTTATTTATAATTCTATGACTGAATGGAATTATTAATTGTAGGTTACTTAGATTTTTTGATATTAGATTTATACTAGCAGGCGCCCCGCGACTTTGTTCTTAAAAAAGTATCTTATTGGTAAGTTAATAGCTATCTCAAAATGAAAATCATGAAATACTAGATTTTTTTACAAATGAAACTCCGTTTCTATGGAAAGCAGGTTCTCTGTCCGAGACTACGTCAGCATCTGGAAATCTACTCTCTATTAAATATAATATCTCTCTATCTCTCGAAATATCTCTTTTAAAAGCACGTAGAAAGCATACGGGAGACTATTAATTCCTCTATGATAGGGTTAACCTTTAACCAGTTCTTCTTCCAAGTTCTAACACCTTGGAAGCGGTGGTAGATAAAAAAATTGACGTTGTATAAATGTACCCAGTGTACTCACATGCAATAAAATAGTTTTGACTTTTTACTTTTTTGACTTGACCAAGAATGCTTGACGTCACTACCCGCGTGGGAAGATCCCACAAGGAATTCGCGTTAGTAAGGTTATTAGCCTATGACACACTTTTTGTTATCTGTTTGAAATCGGACGAATCAGGGGCTGCTACGGCTTTTAAAGTCATAAGTTCATAACTGAATAAGAAACATCCAGCTGTCAAAATTTTTTATGACTGTTATTTTTGAAACAAATAAATTTAGAATGGGAAGTAATATGAAGGATTGTGATAACAAAAACAATCATGGGTTTGAATAAATATTTGAAAATGAAGATAAGATTTAGTTTCGAAGGATATCTCTATATAACACCTTGGAGGCGGTGGTAGATAAAAAATTGACGTTGTATAAATGTACCCAGTGTACTTACATGCAATAAAATACTTTTGAATTTGAATCGAATTTGCCTACCCAGCGCCCTATAAAAAGATCCCAGCTTCATGGTTTTAGTGCTATCAAAAATGTGAAGCAATTAAGAAAAATAAAGAGAATCGTTCCCATGAATTTATTAATTGAATAGGGTATTCAAAATAACGTTATTTGATATTCAAGCTTACAGTAATCATGACATATAAATTTACTTTCATACTACACATTTACTATACGTTGTATAATGTAGGTATTTTGAATTTATTTGTACTGTTACTGTTCCATCATTTAGTTAATTAAACCAATTGTTAATATAAACAAGTGAGATTTTTATATATGGTCTAGAAGACCTCGTGGGTAGGTCGTAGCACTGGCTACGCAATGTCGTAGACCACGTTTGCGACAGTTCAACAAAAAAACTACTGGGAAAGGCCACAAAAATTTTCGTTAAAATCCTGAGCGAGTCCAGCCTGGTGGTGAATGAAAGCCTTTTCCAGTTCACGTAATATTCGCTTTATGAATTCCAGTCACGTACAAAACAACTTTTACTTTCTAGAAAAAAGTCTGCCGTTCACATGTAATATACACTGGTATGGGAAGCACTTTTGTAGGGGTCGATTTGCTTAGGTCGAATAATTTTGAAAATCAGCGTCGGGCAAATGTGCCGGCATTTAGCTGAAAATGTCCCGTATCCATTTGTCACATCCTATTTTTCATAAAGTGTACCAACGCTTATACCTAACACTAGAATATATTTTTTATATACAGAAATATGTAGTGGCTAAGTAACAAAAATGTATGTTCTATAATTCATCAGCTCTGTGACAATAAATGATTATTCTATTCTATTATTCTATTCTATTCTAAATGGTGGTGAAATAGTCGACAGTGTATTTGCCATAAGTGTATTATAGGGTTAAGAGTTCAAACTAAAAAACACACAGTCAGGAAACCTAATTATTGACGATGAATGACCTAGCTACCTACTAATCTAAATATTGGAATATTTCATCATCATCATCAGCCTGCACTACTCCACTGCTGGACATAGGCCTCCTCCAAGGCGCGCCACTGAGTCCGATCTTCGCGTCTCCGCATCCAGTCACTGCCAGCCGCCCTACGCAGTCGTCGCTCCATCTACCCGCTTGCCAAGTCGTGGTCTCCACTCGAGAACTCGTCTACCCCAGCGGTTATCGGTTCTCCAGCAGATGTGACCAGCCCACTGCCACTTCAACGTGCTAACCCTTTGAGCTATGTCAAAGGCTTTGGTTCTCTAGTCCGAAAACTCAAAGTCGCTCATCGGGCTGTGGAAAGAGCTATGCTCGGAGTTTCTCTGAGGGTTAGGATGCAAAACGAGGTGATCCGCAGAGAACCAAAGCCTTTGGAATATTTCCTTCTGAATTATTATTGCCTATCAAGTAAATGAACACAATAAAGAAAAATAACAACTCAACAAACATTCAAATGAAACATAAACTTTTCTGAGTAAGGTGCTGTCTAATAACAAAATCACATCAGAGAAAAAAACGCAACGAGTTTTGTTCAAGTTAAGGCTTGAATTACGAGTTGCCTTCGACGAGACGACAGTGTCATCGGAGGGCGAACGAAACACGCTACCTATTTGCTTTCGTCTCATCCAGCTGATAATATTTTACATGAAAATGGTGCCGTCAAAATGAGACACATCTATATTCATAGTCAATAGTGCTGTAAAATACGAGGCGACAACGCAGTCAAGGATTCGACTTGACGACAGATACCAAAAAAACCGACCGATCGAGCCCTGAGAGCCGAACCCGTCTCGCGAACAAACTTGCATTCGAACGGAGCAGCGGCGGGCTCGAGTAACCGGCCAATGAGCGCTGATGAAATTACCGCCTGACTCATGCCCAAAAAGGACCACTATGCGGCGCTCCAATTGCAGCTGTATGTTGTATTTTCTCCCGATTATCAGGGAGCATTTGAAGGATGCAGCTGGGGGGCGCCGGCTGCGGGGAGGGGGCGGCGAGGCCGCGCGGCGCCTCAGTCGAGCCGTGGTCGCCGCGCGGGACGCACGTGTCATGCCAAACGACGAGTCAACCAAATGAGGACTCCGCGGCATCAGAATTCGCGTTCATATCGTAGTTCTAGAAGATTCCCTTGTTACTGTTGATAGTGCCGTTAATTTTTTTTACACCATAGAGTAGGACTGACTCGGACTGTTCCCGTTTGTGGCTAATGTGAGTTGAGATCTTGCGGCCGCGTGTGCCTGCAAGATCACGTGCCCTAGTTTGGGGTGTCGTCGTTCGCCATGGACCGCACCAATGCTACATTTTTGCATTTATTTACAACCAGGCAATGCTTCTGTAGTACTACTAGTGCTTAGTTTATCATCTAAGTAGTTTCTAGAACTATTACTAATCGTGTCATCCCGTAATCTTATTATATCATCTGTATTGACCACATGCGACGCTGCATGGCATTGCGACTTTGATGTTATTGGTATCATAGTAACGCTAGCGATTATAATGTACTGTAACTATCAAATGTACCGTGTCACCGTTGCATAAGGTATACGTTAGATTTAGCAATCGTAGATCTTGTAGTACTTAGCCCAAACCATATAGAGTCCAAACTATCACGACGTACATTTGTATAGAACGGTAGAGGAACTTGTAGTGAACCTTATAGCAGCGTCGTAGAGTCGGCTTTGGTAGCGACGTTTCCAGTGGAAACATTAGCCGGAATGTCTGTAAATTCACCATCTTATTTCTTCATTTTTAGTTAGCTCCTCCGCAATGCTTCGCCAGTAGTTTTATATTTAGACTCGTAGATGTAGATAGACTTCTAGATGTGTATGTTACTATACTCTGTATGCTGTAAGATGTATTTGAGATTGTAATTGAAGTTGTAGACGGTTGTATTGGTAACTTAGCGGAGGTGGATTGCGAAGGGCAGCCGACGCACGTGGCCCACCTGAGGTAAATAATTGCTGCCACGTGGCTCAGAGCTCAATTAACCGGAGGGGGGTATTCCGTCAGGGGTCGGAACGCACGCTTCCACTAACGGAAAACCTTTACAACCTGCCGTTATTGCAAACACAAATGATATTCGGAAACATTTTGTGGGAAAATATTTTCTCTGACTTTCGTTTCGTTTTGGTTAATAGGGGATTTTATGAAAGCGTTTTATCAAATAACAGTAAGCTGAGAAATATTTGATTGGTAACTAATTTTAAGGCTTATTTCGATGGATTTACGGCTGAAAATGCGACAAACGGTTTCTGGTAATCGTATGTGGAAGTTTAATGAGAGGCCCGTAACGATTGCCCAATTCAATGAATATCCGTTTTCTTTACGTAGACGACTTAATATTCGGGACGGATCATTTGGCAGAACACATTAGATGTAGCGGGCGCGGGCGCGGCGTGTGCGTGCGTGTGTGCGTGCGTGTGTGTGCTCCAGCGCCCCCTCCCCCCCTCGTCTGCCCCGCCGCGCCGGCCCGCAGGGAGGGGTGGGGCGCGCGCCGCGCCGCACCGCCATGTGGCGGATCGATGCGGGCGCGGCGCGGCCGCCCGCGGGTATCATTTGCCTGCGACGGGCCGCCTGCCCCCCTCCCCCCAACCCGCCGCAACGCCCCCGCCCTGCTGTCGGATGACCTCTTGCCGCCCGCAGACACTCGCCTATAAACTCAGACTTCCCTGACCGTCTAAGACTGTGCGGTTGTCGAAGCGCGGATGACTCGATGCTGTGAACTCGAGACTCGAGGCAGAAAAGGAACTACGCCTACTGACATATTGATAACCTCAATTCTTGCCGGCTCATGTCGTTTTAGGTTATGAGACCGCGCCGGCTGGGTTAGCTTTCATTAAGTATAGTCTAGGGAAAATAAAATTTACCCCGCATTTAATCCGCCGGTTTATTTTTCTGTTTTTTAATATGACATTTTACGTTGTATTAACGCATGTGTTGCAGTTTTTCCCGGTTTTATGGTGAGCTATAAAAACCAACTAAAAAAGTTTAAAATGTTGAACGATTGGGAGAAACCTCTATTTTGTAGTAGAATTATTACAGGAAGTCTCTTAATTTTTTATTTTAAATAATTTTTCACTCCCAATGGTAAAAAGTTCTCAAAAAAACTTAATTAAAAATCTTAATGTGTTGGGTAAATCTCATTTTAAAACTGATCCCAGTATAAAACTATCAGTGGGAATTTTATTTCTAAAAGTTAAAATTTTTGAGATTTTTACTACAATCGAGGCGTTGTTCCGCTTTATAGTATAAGTAATTTCTTTCAGACAACCCTTTAGTATAGTAATTATAAATAGTTTCCTTTATGTAACGTTTAGATAAAAACCCATTGGATCCACCCATGACAACAATACGTTTAATGAATTCCTTATACGATCTGTTTCAGCAACATTGCTATTATACTTGACATGCCCTTGGGTCGGGCTCAAATAATCTCCTGTAACAGTAACTCAGAGATGTTAAACGATATCAATATCCACAAGATCATATTCATCGGACGAGCCTGCGACGCGCGGCCTTTACCCTCAATATTTACGACTTTCTAACCTCATACTTTTTTACTACTACCCGCTTTCGGGGGAACTCCGGGTATTTTATGTTGTACGCTTCCTATCCTTTCTTGTGCCTTCGCAGCCTCAAATTAGTTTCCCTCGGGTGTCTGACCTTCAATGGCTGGTGATAATTTATCGTGATCTTCATTTCGGTCGAGTGTAATTGTAATTGGTTGGTGTTTTCTTTTATGAAATATTTTTTGCTTCCAGTTATATAAATCAGGTTTTATAGATAGTGTTTTATTGATCTAGTTAATTTCTACTCTTTTTGTTAACAATTAGATCTATGGAAACATTTTTAAGAGTATTACTTCGTAAGGGTTACAAACTTTTGATTTGATTTGTCATACTGTCAAAATTCAAAATTTTGTCGAAGTTTTTAATTTTTTAAATGAGACCAATGGATAGATCCTACGTAGCTTTACATGATAACATATTAACTGACTATAAAAATGCGGAAAAGTGCAATATATTATGTGTTAAGCAATGTCCTTAAGTAAGTTTTATTCGTAGTTTTGAGATCTGATCTTTCTGATCACTTGAATATCGAAAAAGTAGAAAAATTCATCTATGAGCAGAATTTGAACTTACAACCTTACACCACCTCGATAGTCAAAACATAACTATTAAATCTATTTCTACTTTCTTATTCCTCAGATATTCAAAACTCTTTTTTTTTCCAGACCAATCTTAAAGATGTTTATAGAAAATAAGCCTTTGGATTGAGCGGGGTATTAATTGTATTTTTCCTCGACTATAACATTTATCTATATCGAAAATAGACGTACATTTGTAGCACACAATCCGCTAATAGGCGGGGAGCTGTGTCGGCATTCCTTCCTCTTCGTACCCTCCCCTCAACTTTTATATATTAAATCCGATTCCGTTCGGAGATCCGATGACCGACTTTTCGGATACCCATTTCATAATTTTTAACTTCATGAAGTTTCGAACTCGACTAATGTGCAGTGGAAAAGTTTTTGTCATATTTGAAGTTCCTTGATGCAATATTCTGTATCTAGTTAATACCTCGAATTTCGAACGAGACATGCATAAGTATGGGACGTTGGTTTATCGAATTCTTCGACTATCGACGTTTTTTGCGCTACTGTTTTGTGTATTTCATCATCAGCCTATTAACACTGCTGGGGCTCAGGCCTACCCTCTCAAAGAGGGCGTTCGGGCTATAGTCCACCACGCTAGCCCATTGCGGGTTGGTGGACTTCACATGCGCCTAAGAACTTCTTCTTCGGCGTATGCAGGTTTCCTCACGACGTTTTCCTTCACCGTATGAGAGCAGTCAGTAAATGTACTTAAGTTTCGAGAAAAAACCAAACCAAATTGGTACATGGCCCAGTCGGGGATCGAACTCCTTCGATATGATAGGCCGTGTCTTATCCCCGACGCCACTGACGCTCCCGGGTACAATTTTATAATTTTCCATTCCGCTATAATTCCTGGATTATTAATAGTACTGGTCCGCAGGTTGTCAAACTATCCTCAATATTAGCTACATTTTACTGTCGCGTTAACGATCGGAAGTTATATCGGTGAGTTTACTCCGGTTTATGGATGGTCGGCGGCGGCCGTGCGTCTATTATAACTTACTAGCTGTTTCCCGCGGCTTCGCACGCGTTGCATACGTCATTTCTGATTTGTATTTCCTTTTGCTCGGCTCCTAAGGGTCGTAGCGTGATGTTATATAGCTTAAAACGTTCCTTAAGAATTTGGCTATCAAATGCAGAAAGAAATTTTCAAATCCGACGGGTAGTTCTAGAGATTAGCGCGTTCAAACAAAAAAACCGGACAAGTGCGGGTAAGACTCGCGCCCTGAGGGTTAGTACGTACAAGCTTAAAAAAAAATAGTTTAATTTTTTTTAGGTTTTGTAAAATTATAAATATTATAATTAAAGAATTATCTAGAAAATCGTTAATAAATTTTAATGCGCAAAGTTAAGTTTGTTGGAACATGAAAAAAAAAAGTTTTTTTTGTGATGTAACCACAAATTTGCGGTTAACTTTGTAAGAAAACTTTTTATAAACTAGCTGTTTCCCGCGGCTTGGCCCGTCTAGTAAGTTTTTCCCGAAGTATCTTTATGAATTATAGCCTGGAAACCTCCGTCACCTCGACTGGAAATATAATAAGTTACCTATATTATTTATTTATTTATTTAAAACTTTATTGCACTAGTTTGTACAAAAGGCGAACTTAATGCCAATGGCATTCTCTACCAGCTGACCTTTGGGCGATGCAGATAAATTAGTAATTAATTATTAATATTAGTGAAGTGATTTGAATGTAATTTTGTATTTTTGAGTGTTTCGTAAAAATATCTTGGTAGGTCTTTTTTCTAGCTTTGAAATTGATGGGAACTCCTATACTTACAAAAACAAACCTACTTTTTGTGTTGATAAATTAGCTTCACAGATTAAATATCCAGGCAAAAGGAATGTACCGAATTTATACCTTCAAGGGATGCGTAGCACGTGCTACGAATCGCGTAGCAGTCTCGTAGAGCGTACGTAGCCGTATTCGTAGAGCTATTGCTACGATTTATTTCTAGCTGGCTCATCGATCGTCCATCTGGGACACAGTTCTTAATTTCATGATTATTTTAAAACACACTGCACATGTACATGGAACTTTATCCTATTTTATTTTATCTCTATTTTAAAACTGTATTCACAAATTTTTTAAAATATTGATAATAAAATATTAATAAAAATAAATATTTATAAATATTTTTAAAAAATTGCCAGGAATAAAACCGGACTTTGAAAAAAAACACCCAGTATTTTTATGATAGCGATCGAAAGTGTCAATCATAATTATGAAAAAAATTACATTTGATTATCAAGACGATTAGGTTTACTTAAAAAGTTCAAGTTTGGAAAACCAAAAATTCTAAGTAGATTCTCATTTTCATGATTTCAATGATCAATTTTTAAAAATTAATGGCATATAATTTAAGATACTTTAATGTTTCTGATGATTGACCCTTTCGATAGGTATCATAAAATACAGCATATGTTTATACCACATTATTGTTCGGGTAGAGAGCTCAGTGGCGTCGGGGATAAGACGCGGCCTATCATATCGAAAGGTCCGGAGTTCGATCCCCAGCTGGGCCATGTACCAATGGGTTTTTTCTCAAAACTTAAGTACATTTACTGACGCTCTCAAACGGTGAAGGAAAACATCGCGAGGAAACCTGCATACGCTGAAGAAGAAATTCTATGGCGCATGTGAAGTCCACCAACCCGCACTGGGCTAGCGTGGTGGACTATAGCCCGAACGCTCTCGTTGAGAGGGTAGGCCTGAGCCCCAGCAGTGGGGACATATGAATAGGCTGTTGAGATGATGATGATTGTTCGGTTCGCTTCCCGGTTCAGAAAGGTGGTTTATTAAAAATCTTTGAAAGCACTTCTATTTACATTTTAGACTTTCGCGCTTTGTATTCATAATTATATAAGTAATTATTTACTATATAAAAATAAAACATAATTATAAAACTTTTTCGTGTGTAAGACCCGTAAATAATTATATAATTATAAGCATTTCTATTTATTTTTGAAAGGAATTGAAGTGGAAAAATAATCGTTTGAGTAAAATTCAACAAATAGGGTAAAATTACACAAATGACGACTCGACATGATAGGGTCACTACAAAAATGTATAAAAAATAACCTTAAGTTTGTTGTGCACTCGCCTCACGTTCATGGGGTCGTGGGTTCGATCCTGGCCCGTACCAATGAGTTTTTCGAAAACTTAAGTACGGTTTATTATAATACCACAGGTTTTTCGGTGAAGGAAAACATCGTGAGGAAACCTTCATACACCAAAGACTGGTATTTACTATTCTGAGGCGTATGTGAAGTCTGCCAACAAACGGATTGGGGCAACGTTTGGCGGACAGGGGTTTGGCACATCAGATCCCATAGGGTCCAAGTGTCGCCAGGTATTCCTGGCTCCCTAAGAAGATAACATAGGAGGTTGATTCTTGAAGCTATCATGGTTAGGTATATTTCGGTCATTCTACTCCGAAACCATAAATCTGTTCAGGTTAAATATCTTTGAAATTCTTTCGGTTTGTGACTTAATAACTGGTTGTAATTATGCACAGAAACCAATATTATCTGCATCAGGTAGCCAACACCAACAATCAATTAATTAAAGATTAGTTAAGATCAAACTAACGTGAGATCGTCATCTCTGTCTACGTCATTTCTGTCTGCACGCAGTGACAGAAATGACATAGCGTAGACAGAAATGACTATTAGAACAAATAGTGCAACAGTATCTCTTTCATTGACCGTTACATCAACTGTTAATGTAACGGTTAATGAAAGAGATATTGGTACAGATAAAGAAACAGACAATGAAAATGATATTGAAGGAGATATTAGAACAGACGATTATGCAACAGATAATCAGACATAGTAATGATGCTAATTAAATTTTATATTAATGCTATTTTGATCTCAATAAACCAAAAAAATAAACAGTTTTGTTGATTTTATAAAATATTGTTTGTATTTTTTTCCCAGTAGAATCACCCATTTGTAATTTTTAGCCTGTAGTTATCACAATCCGCCTCATGGTCCCTTTTGATTTGAAACGCCACGTTTGTGAAGAGATTGTACATCATTCTTGAGTTCACAGACTTATCTATTACAGAAAGTCTTCGCAAACTTTACTCCAAGTTAGTTTGAAGTCGGAAAAGTTTTGATTCGATTACTTGGAACCCTTTCCTTGATATATTGGGGACGTCTAAGGTTTCTGCGTGGCAAATAAAAATGAAAATGCTAAGCTACACTATATATAAATAGTATAATATAGTAAATAGTATAATATAAATAGTATTAAAATGGTTGGAGGTTTTTAATTATTTTTTTAAGGTCTGGCGAAAAGTTTCTGCCAGTCTGTAAAGTGCTATCGCGGTTAGGGTGAAAACGGGAATTACATTATCACATCATCACCTTTCCACTTAATAAATGCATCTATGTTTTCAACAATTCAACGTAGATAGATACCTATAGTAATATAAATATAATTAAAATAGTATTAATATAAATAGTATTTTCTAACCTCGACGCAAAAAAAGGGAAAAATACAATTTAAGTTTTTCTGTTTCTTTCTTTTTTGGTTTTTATTGTTTTTTTTTACCAGTCTGGTGTAGATCAAAAACATTTCTTTTCATTTCATACATTGAGATGAAGTTTTGAAAATGAATTGTTTTTCGAGATATTGCAGTGAAATAGGTAATTTACCTTTTGTACATATATATTTTATTATTTTTTATGGAAAAGTACATACTAGTCAATTGAATTTTACTACAATAAAATAATTGATCTATATAGATTATATACAAATATACAATAAATTATATACTATATACAATTATATAATTATATACTTTTTTTAAATATAATTTTGACATATTATATTTTGCTGAGAATTTATGATGTATGCATGTAAACACTTTATTCTACAGAAAATTTACAAACACAGACAGTTAAGAATAAAACTTACTACAAAGGCGGACTTATCCCACTATGGGGTCTCTTCCAGTCAACCTTAAGAATTTTTTTAGTGAAGCATAAAAAATTGGCATAAAGCTAGCACAGTTGACGGGAAGTAACTTGAAACCAAAAAATCCAGGCTCAACGTACGTGCAGCCGACTGTACCCAACCAAGTTAGTCAATCTGTTATTTTACTGCAACCAACCATGTGATAAATCCAAATAGCTTTTAAATACAGGGTGGGTTGTTTGTCTGTTAAGTTGTCGAGGGGAGCACCCTTGTAATGGTTGTTTCGTCCTTTCTAATGGCTGCGCGACTAATGGCGTATTAACCATCGGTTATTGTTAGACATATTACTGCTGCGGTTTTAGTGGTAGTGGGCCGTGTAATGCTTGGGAATTTATCTATTATGTATTTGGCACATTATCTTATCTACTTAAGTAGATACGTTATAATTATGACGGTCCCTTTTACAAAAACAATGATTTAATGTATTTAATTACATAAAAGCGAAATAAATTAATTTAATGTATGGAGCCAGGAATACCCGGCAACACTTCGATGCTTCTTAGAATGGTGCGCCAAACCCCTGTCCACCATCGGTGCCCCAATCCGTTTTTTGGTGGAATTCACATACGCCTCAGAAATATACATTCAAACTATGGCGTATGCAGGTTTCCTCACGATGTTTTCCTTCATCGAATAGTCCGTGGTATTATCCAAATTAAGTTCTGTAAAACTCGTTAGTTCGAACCCATAACCCCATGAACGTGAGGAGAGTGCACAACCAACTTGACTACCACGGCTATGTAATGTAATTTAGTTACTGTATTCTTAGTAGATTTCACATTAAGTATTTATTTTATACATTTAATTTCATACCAAAAAATACATTTCAGTACAGGTACAGTCAGGGTTCATAAGTGCACGCTAAGAGTCATTTTTCTGTGCAACGGTGCGCATGACAACACGAATACCAATTAGATATAACTGATCACCCAAGTCAATAGCGTGTTTTAAACCTTATTGTCATGGCAATAAGTCATCAATTCATCGTAATATCCAGGAAGATATAGTGGCTAGGTGCGTGTGTGGGTACAGAAACAACTTGATATAAAAATCCGGCAAGTGCGAGTCGGACTCGCCCACGGAGGTTTCCGTTCCGTCAGCCACACTAATATAAGCTATCACTGTACCAAATTTCATCAAAATTAAATATTTTTACCGCGGGAAAAGTTTACCGCGGTTCTTTTCTGAAAATTTCAGCTCGCTACGTATCACCGTTGCGGAGATACAGCCCTTTGAACATCGGACAGACGGACGGACGGACGGACGGACGGCGTAGCAAAAGTAATAGGTTAGAATAGAAAGGTTAGTAATAGAAAACGAGCGCTAGCTCGGGAACGGAAACCTAGTAAGGTCGTAAGTGAAACCGGTATCTCAATCTATTGTTGCGATACTGCTACTGCACTTATGGACCTTGACTGTATATTACTTCTAATAAAAAGACGTACCATCAGCACATTATTCCATTTTTGTTGATTTATTCCCGCTGATAACAAAACAAATTACTTACACAACAAAATATTACATTTTCTTAGAGTTGCTGACAGCAAAAGGTGACCTTTCGACTTTGTTTTTTTTCACTCTCGCATTGACAGTTCTAACATCAGTCTATATATCGAGACATTGGATGTTTATCAAACAACATGAGATGACCAATCTACGCTATTTCGGAGAATTTTCTTTATTTAGTTAATATTGGTCTGGCTAGAGGAATTCTACGAAATATTAAGTTAACCGTTAGATGTTTGTTTTTCTTTTTTCTTTTGACCAATTTTATCTATCTACTTAGTAAAAGTAACAAGGGTGTTTACGTCCCAGGCATATCATCAGAGAGCGTCGGTCGGTGGCGCAGTGGGAGAGACGCGGCATGTCATGCCCACAGGTCCGAGGTCGATCCCAGGGCCTCGCCATGTAGCGATGGGTTTTTCCCAAAACTGACTGCGCTCCAACGGTGAAGGAAAACATCATGAGGAAACCTGCATACGCCGAAGAAGAAATTCTTAGGCGCATGTGAAGTCCACCAACCCGCACTGGGCTAGCGTGGTGGACTATAGCCCGAACGCCCTCGTTGAGAGGTAGGCCTGAGCCCCAGCAGTGGGGACATGTTAATAGGCTCTTAATTTGAT
The DNA here is from genome assembly GCA_949699065.1 of Metalampra italica. Lineage (NCBI taxonomy): Eukaryota > Metazoa > Arthropoda > Insecta > Lepidoptera > Oecophoridae > Metalampra > Metalampra italica. The sequence goes on from OX452993.1 coordinate 378,854, forward strand.
TATTATCAGAGTCGGAATATTATAATGTTACTATGTATATTTATTATTAATTTTATAAAATAACGGATTGTTTTCAATCGACTCCTTATAATGTTACTGAGTGATTTTAGTACTTTTTTTTAAATTCCGATTTAAAAATATTCCTAGAGTAAATATTTAGGTCCTTCACAATTTAATATTTAAAAAAAAAGTTGACGAAATTTTAAAACTCAAAATTACTTAGTATTATTCTAGAAGCCTCTGTCACGGGTCCCTAGAAATATATTTAGTAACATCCCGTATTGAATAAAAAGGATAAACTATATTATATGTAACGTACATAACTCACTCTCTCAATCGAACGAAGAAAACCTAATCGCGACTGTGACTACAATGGTACTTATTTGGAACTAGTATTTGCAACTAGTACTTATTTGGATCTAGCATTTGGAACTAGTATAACGTACCAGTGACTAAAATATACCGCGTTTGTCTGCGAGACCATTAAATTCGCAATAATGCAATGCAATTGCAGAGTTGAATGTTGCTATCTGGTGGACTAGGGTTGGCACTCCGGTCGGAGCGAAAGAGAGGAATGTATTTTTATTGCTTCGTCGCGTTAGAAAGGATTTTAGCGCCAAGTTGGTGTCAATTCACTGTGGATTTATTAATTTGAGTACACTTTCTGGGTTTGGTTTAATTCTTAGGAAGTGAGCTATCTTATAATATTCTGTAGTTGTTTTCTAAGAAATGTTGGAACGTATGTTTTTCTTTAAACGTTTCGTCATAAATTAACTAATTTACTTAGAAAAATATACGCATGAAAAACAAAGTCTAGGTACCTATAGCGTTACAAGATCGGAATGAAAAGGTGATCTTCGTTACTATGACTGAGGAGGTAAAGCGGTCCCTACACGATCATGCGGCATGACATGCGTCACTCATGCAAGACCGTTTAATAGTAGTGATTGACTCGAATTACATGCAAACCACGTGCTGGCCGTTGATTGACAATCACGCGTACTCTTCACTGTACTAGGTGATTGATAGCAAGCTTGAGGGTCCATCATGCAGCATGATGATTAACGTAAATGTAACGCATGCCATGCCACATGATCGTTTATCGATTTCCAAGCGAAAAGTTGCAAACAAAAAGTTATTACGCTACAACCAACCACAGCCGAGCACCTACGATTCTCGTGAACTAGTTCAATGAAGAAAGCGCCAAATCAAATTCAGATCCGCACTCAATTACGCATGTATTAGACAATAAACCGCACGCTCCAATCCCGAGGGTGTCAATAAAATAAAATTTTGACAACCCTGACGGCCGCGCGAGTGCGTGAGGGGGATTGGGGGGGTGGGGGGGAGGGGGTGCCCCCCCGCCCCTTGGCACGCGTTCAGACGCCCGGCTGTACGTACTCTATGTATGGAGAGATATTTTGCTCAAGTTAAAACATTAGAGTTTGACCGATTTGGCATAATACTTATTGGTAGAGCCATGTGTAGCTGCGCAATTTATCCTATCCTATCCTACTAATATTATAAAGGCGAAAGTTTGTAAGGATGTGAGGATGTGAAGATGTTTGTTACTCTTTCACGCAAAAACTACCGAACAGATTTTGATGACACTTGGCACAGTGATAGCTTATATCCTGGAATAACATATAGGCTACTTTTTAACGCGGACAAAGTCGCGGGGCGTCCGCTAATACCCCCAAAGTAACAAAACACCTACATAGAGGGCGCTGTTTTACAATGTACACGGGAAAAACTTTTCTACGCGGGCGAAGCCGCGGGAAAAAGCTAGTACGTCATATTGTAGTGTCTCATCCTCGTAAATTATTTCTCGCAATACTGGATGGAATTGTGCTCTGCATTGATTTAAAAAAGCTGTCAAGTATTTTCGTTTTTGTTTAAATCTCGCAAAGTAAAATATTTTTCTAAATTTGTAATCGTTTCGGCCAATTTTACATTTTTGATCTTCACGCTATGTCCCTGCCGGATTAGGCAGAAGGACACGCATCTTTCGCTACTCTCTCAATGTCATCATTATGCATTTTTTATAATACAATTTCAATTATGTTTTGAGATCTAAGTCAAATAATAATAATAAAAGAGTGCAATAATAATTTATGTTGATTGAATAAATAACTTGTTCAACAACAAAAAGCAGACAATCGTTTTTGTTTAAATCTCGCAAAGTAAAATATTTTCCTGATATTTCATATTATTTTTCATAATATTGTAATTTCTTCGGCCAATTTTACATTTTTTATCTTCACGCTATGTCCCTGACGGGGTAGGCAGAAGGACACACCTCTTTCGGCATCATCATTATCCTTTTTTTTATAATACAATTTCAAAACATAATTTAAACATTTACTCAAAAACATTTTATTTTGTGGGATTTTAAACAAAAACAAAAAGTGTTCTTGCATTTTGGTTCTTAAACAGTTTTTTTTACAATTTCACCGATCTATAGGGTATATTTATGTTTATATCTTGCTGATGCCATGTTTTCTGGCATCCGTTCATTTCAAGGTGAATCATTCGTTCGTAGCTCACTTCGTAGCTATTGCGTAGCAGCTACGTACTTACATACCTAAACGTGTCCCTAAACGATCATGCTTGCATGACATGCAACGTTTACGTGAATGTCATGCTGCATGATGGACCATCTTGCTATCAATCAGTACAGTGAAGCAACGGCCAGCACGTAGTTTGCATGTCATGCGCGTCAATCACTACAGCTAGACGGTCATGCATGAGTGACAGCACGTATTGCATGGCATGCCGCATGATCGTTTAGGGAGCCCTTAACAATAGCGTACCTAAAAAGCTTCGATCAATATAAAATGAATGGACCCACACGCGCGATATGTGGTAGCGTGAAAAGTAAGCGCATGCACTCACTTCCTCGCAATCTAACGCATTCGAAATGCAACGCGTGATTCATATTTGTTTTAGGGACTGTACTTGAGCAATTGATTGCTCAAAAATAAAATTGCCTTAAAAAAAAAAAAAAATTTTGCCTCGTTGACGGCCAAAAATAAAAAGAAATTTATTGAATATGCTTTGTATACCTACATACAAGAAGGTTTAAATCTCTTTGGTGGCGCGCGCGCTCCCCTATGGAGACTGCATCTTGCATATTTAGTATGGGAACCAATGGTGTCACTTACAGGGGGGGGTGCGGACAAAGGAAGCGGAGTAGCGGGAGGAGGTTGCTAATACAAATTTATATGGAGTTTGAAAATGAGAATGTGTGAGTGAGTCACAATTTTTTGAAACATTTGACACGATTTTGACACCCATAGAATGCTTTTATTACTAATCCATATGGGAGTGGCTAAATTTTTTATAGTCAAGCCTACATAACAGTAGTTTAGTGGGCACACAGCGTTGCGGCGGGATAGTTGCTTCCTATGTTTAGTTCCATGGACACACGTTACAGTTTTCACCGGGAAAATGCACAAAAATAGTTTGACGAGAGCCAGTCTAGTGTAATAAACAGGTCAATGGTCAATAAGCTAGTCTAAATTCAGTGCAGTTTGGACAGTTTTCTTAACATCCGTTGAGATGTATGTATGTATGTAAACACTTTATTGTACTAAAAACATTACAATAACAGATAGTAAAACCAGTGAAACTAAGTACAAAGGCGGACTTATCCCACTAAGGGATCGCTTCGTTGACTTTATATTTCTGGTGTATGTATATTATTATTAAATGTCAATGTTGTAAATACCATAGTTGAGTTAATTTTGTTATTTAATTTAATTCTTTAATTCAATTTTGGATCTTTTTGACTCGGATTTGGAGTAAAATTCACAATGACAACGTGTTACAATAATAAGGGCCTCTTACACCGCTTGCTGATAAAGTCCCAGATAACCTATCTGCAGGTTATCTGACAGATAGCCTGTTTTTTTGGTTTCACAGGTATCTGATTGCCTATATCTTATATATTTTATATAGTCTATCACACAGATTTATCTGATAGATTAGTTTATCACTAAGATTACTATCTGCAACAATATCAGGAAGTGGTGAAAGAAGCCCTAATTGTCTTATTTTTGTATTTGTGACGTTATATTTACGACTGGCCTGTTGGCGTAGTGGTAGTAACACTGCCTACTGCGCCAAAGGTCGTGGGTTCGATTCCCACCCGGGACCAACATTTGTGTGATGAGCATAACTGTTGGTTTTCGGATTCTGGGTGTTTGTATGTATTTATGTATTTAAGTATGTTTCTCAGTTGTCGAGTACCCATGTACAAGCTTCGGCTTAGTTGGGACTAAACAGCCGTGTGTAAAATTGTCCAAACATTATTATAATTATTATTTATTTAATTATTTGTGCTCTTTATCTTAATGGTCTGGGAAAAATAAAATTTATCTCGCATTAATTCCAAGGAGTCCCCTCGGGACGTATTCGAAACTCATTGCGTGATTCACTCTGTTGTTACGAAATTCTATTGAGAATAATTATGTCATCGTGTGCATTTAATGAGTGCTAGAACTCGACAATAAGCAAAATATAAAAGTGTCAACCGTACTAAGCTTGTCTATTAACTTTGTATTGGTCGAAGGTGCATTAGTGCATTAATAGGTCGTTTTAAAATATTAATTCAATTATAATAACTTAGTTGCTACCTCAAGTATTTAAAAAAGTAGTAGGCCAGGACACTTAAATACATTGGTACATGGCCCAGCGGGGGTCGAACTTAGGACCTTCCGATATCACAGGCCGCGTCTTATCCCCGACGCCACTGACGCTCATACTTAAGTTTTCAATAATCAAACCTTAATGCACTATATTTAGAATGTCATTTTGATCACGTCAATCGATGACGTTGGTTAACTTTTAAATAGCAAAGGATTGGTTATTTTCTCTTTTTATTTTAAACTAGGTTTAAACATCGACTGTTAGTTAATTTTCCTGGAGCAAAGATAGTTATATAAACAGCATGCTAACTGAATATCAGCAAACGCGAGATGTAACAAAAAACACATTTTATTCAATGCTCGGAATGTAGTCTTAAAAAAAGTTACAATAAAATTAACAGACAGTGCGTGGAAGTTTGAACTCCGTGAACCTAAGGCGGGGGTCTGAGTGCGAGCGATTAGCGAGTTAATTTTTAAGGTTCCGTATCTCAAAAGATGATAAAGGAACCCTTATAGGATCACTTCGTTGTCCGTCTGTCTGTCCGTCCGTATGTCAAGACCATTTTATTATTAAACATCATAGGAGTATTATATTAGGTAAACAAATATGGCTGACTGACCGGTAACTACAAGTTAAAACTAAAAATGTTTATTACGAACAGTATCTTATACTAGCTGTTGCCCGCGGTTTTGCTCGCGCGGAATAGTTTATTCCCGCGGGAACAGTAATTCGGTTGTAGTAGTCTAAATTTTGACACTATTTTTTATGCGTACATTTTTTTATATATTTTTTTCTCGTTATAAAAGTGCAATAAACAGGTATTAATTCAATGTCAATGATCATTAAAAAAAACTTCATTTAAGTTATAAAAAAAATAACTGCCTTAACTGTTATTATCACACACCGTAAAACATAGAAAATAAAATTTAAAAATAATAGACGAATTCTTTTTCGTTAAGAATCTGGCAATGACTTCAGTAGGTCACCACACCAGCCTAAAAAATTTTTGAAAAAATAAGAAAATCAGATAAATACGTATTTCTTAAAATGTACGCATGTCACTCCCGCGGCAGTAAAGGGGATCCCAGACACACGCGGCCTGCGGTGGCGGTGGCGGCCTGTTGTCTTCCCTATGCAATGTATGTGAGACTTCAGACACGCGCGGCCTGCGTCTACAAATTGAGGCCGCCACCGCACGCCGCGTGTGTCTGGGATACGCATAAAAGCCTTATCTTGCGCTAAACCGCTCCCCGCTCCGCGTGTGCCGCCGCTCGCAGTGTGCCGCGCCCCGGCTCTCCCCGACCGCAATCCCGGCGTCGGTTGGGGCCAATTAACCCCGTTTCCCACAATAATGGTTGCGGCTGCATTTGCAGTTATGCACTCAGAATGACTCCATGCAGATTTATGTGTGGACACAGAAATTTGGGAGACCGTGTAGTGTTTGTGTATATAACCTTATAAACGACTAGCCGTGCCCCGCGACTTTATTTATTTATTTATTTATTTAAAACTTTATTGCACTAGTTTGTACAAAAGGCGAACTTAATGCCAATGGCATTCTCTACCAGCTGACCTTTGGGCCGTGCAGATAAATTAGTGGTAGGCGCAAAAATTTAAAACAATATTTATTTAAAACAATATGATAATATAAACAGTAATTAAATGATAGGTAACTACATACATTACAAATAGATAAATTGGTACAAATTATTTTAAAAAAATATACTTTTGTTACATAATATATACATAAATATATTAAATACATAGATATACCTACATAAACTATTAAAATAATAGATATAAATCAGACTACAAATACAATAACAATTTAGAACCAAATAAATGTGAAAGATGACTCCATTTATGTCCGTCAGAGACACTATGAGGACCCCAACAGATGCTCCAACCAGTTTTTTGACTTCATCCGCGTTATAAAAGTATACTATTTATTATATTATTCAATAATCTTTTACCTGTTCTAATCATGCCAGTTACTTAGTTCTAAAGTTTGTCAATAGATGGCGCTAGGTGTATTTTACACCCCGCTATCATTTGGTTCTTCGCAACATATATAAGTTAAGCATGCAAATTATCCACCAGTTTTTACCTCTTTATTATTAGTATATAGACTAGTTGTTTTCCGCGACTTCGCCTGCCTCCATTGAACAAATTATCCTGAGGTATCTATAGCCTATGTGTTGTTCTGATGTATGATCTTTATTACTGTAAAGTTTCATCAAAATCTGTTACGTGGTCTTTGCGTGACAGAGTAACAAACAAACTTACTAACATCCTTTTGCTCTATAATATTAGTAGGGTAAGATAGGGTGAGCGTCGTCGGTGAAGGGGTGGTGTGTCGCGACCTAGGCTGTCACTTCGAAAGGTCCGGATTCGACCCCGGCCGGACTTAACTTCATAATATTTATAACATAGCAATAGTGTAATATTAGAAATACTGACAGCAAATAAAGTTTTTTTTTATAGTCCGCCATCGGATGTCTGTCAAATGATAGACTAGACGCTTAAAGTCCTCAAGGCTTGAGCCTTACGCTTCAAGGCCTGAGCCTTAAGTTTCAAGGCCTGAGCCTTACGCTTCAAGGCCTGAGCCTTAAGCTTCAAGGCCTGAGCCTTAAGCTTCAAGGCCTGAGCCTTACGCTTCAACGCCTGAGCCTTACGCTTCAAGGCCTGAGCCTTACGCTTCAAGGCCTGAGCCTTAAGCTTCAAGGCCTGAGCCTTACGCTTCAAGGCCTGAGCCTTAAGCTTCAAGGCCTGAGCCTTACGCTTCAAGGCCTGAGCCTTAAGCTTAAAGGCCTGAGCCTTAAGCTTCAGGGCTCAAATTCACCACACAAGCCGAAGTATCGAGCGGGGGTGTGCCGAAGAATATAAATGGCAGCCCCAAACCGCTTCCCGTCGACAAAATCAATAGTATAATGTAGTAATGACGGTTGTTGATCAGCCCCATCATAATACCAGTAAATGTGGATGACGATATATAAAAAAATCGTAAACTGGAGCTCGTAAACCTAGCCTCAGGGTCGTAAAGCCGGAGATAGCCGGAACACTGCGATTCGTAACAAGATGGAAGGTTCTGTAATATTTCTTCACATAATTGGGTCTACCCTACATTTCCTCATGTAGTTGATGACTGGTACCTCCTTTTTGACCTGTTCTACTCGGTGTGCCTGTACAGTCAAGGTTCATAAGGGCAGTAGCACGCTAAGAGTCATTTTTAGTATTATTAAGTAGGTTTTGGCCTGGTAACGAGACCTTTAAGCCATATCTTATTTTGAATTTAAAGTCTTATTTCTTATATCTATTTAAACCGGCGGTTACATCACGGCCTCCTCAAAAACAGAGTACGACTAGAGTTAGTCGGGGATTTTCACTAAGGTTCTTAACCTCACTAAATCGATAGTAACTTTAAAGATTTCCAATGGACAATTTTGGTACGAGCTGTAAGAGTTGTTACACGCTTTTGTTTTAATTTCCCGCACAATATGCACAACCACAAGCACTTAATGTGTAAAATATTATCACCAATACACATTCATCATCATCATCATATCAGCCTGTAGACGTCCACTGCTGTACAAAGGCCTCCCCCAAGGATCTCCACGACGACCGGTCCTGCGCTAACCTCATCCAGCTGGGTCCCGCGACCTTCACCAGATCGTCGGTCCACCTTGTGTCCATTACACATTAAAACCCGTAAAATACATTATTCAAGAAAATAAAATAGAAGAGACTACCGTGACACTCTCTCCAATGGAGTCAAGAGTCATTTTTCTGTACAACCAAGTCAATAGTGTCCATCCAAGTCAATCATCATCAACAGCCTATTAATGTCCCCACTGCTGGGGCTCAGGCCTACCCTCTTAACGAGGGCGTTCGGGCTATAGTCCACCACGCTAGCCCAGTGCGGGTTGGTGGACTTCACATGCGCCTAAGAATTTCTTCTTCGGCGTATGCAGGTTTCCTCACGATGTTTTCCTTCACCGTTTGAGAGCAGTCAGTAAATGTATTTAAGTTTCGAGAAAAAACCCATTGGTACATGGCACAGCTGGGGATCGAACTCCGGACCTTTCGATATGATAGGCCGCGTCTTATCCCCTACGCCACTGACGCTCTTCCATCCAAGTCAATAATGTGTTTTAAACTGTCATTTTATTTAATTTTTCATTTTATTTATTATTCGGTAACAGTATTACGAAATTCGTAACTAAAAATAAAATTAATACAATGCTCTCTAATGTCATCGAGTCATTGTAAATATTAATAATAAAAAAATTAAATCGCTACTGCATTTATGAACCTTGACTGTCTTCGAATTAGGGTTTCGTGCCGGTTAATAAATAAGATATACGACTCTATATTTTAAAGATGGCTTAAAAGGTCTAGTAACCGAACCAAAACTTCATAAAAAAATTAACGGAATAAGTAATACATACATAATGTTAGTTGATATTTTAGTATTTGTACTTTCTATTATTTTATTCTGTGGTATTACACTTAATGTAGGTACGAAACATAATTGTTTTTACATTGATTATGTTTTGTAACAGCCAGAAAGACCGAGTATAACACGTATCTAGATACTTTCAGCAATCTTTTAATAAATCTGGTTAGCTGATAGTTCTGCTAGTGGGATGATAATTAAAAAAGAAACAAAAGATAGTTTTAAACTCTGTGGTTTACAACTGGGGGTTCGCCGCGGTGCCAAGAAGCACTTTATATTATGTAATTCCGTGTCATATAATTCTCTTGTCTTTCGAGGATCTGACTGGACATTTCTTCATCTAACTTCATCTCGAAATTCTTGGGTTCCTAATTTTCTATCCGAGGCCACTAAACGTAGAACTAGTTGTATACGTGGGGATTCTTTTCCCACTACTTATTGAGTCAAAAAACATTTTTAATGAATAATATTTAACGGTGAAGGAAAACATCGTGAGGAAACCTGCGTACGCCGAAGAAATTCTTAGGCGCATGTGAAGCCCACCGACCCGCACTGGGCTAGCGTGGTGGACTCGAACGCCCTCGTCGAGAGGGTAGGCCTGAGCCCCAGCAGTGGGGACATGTTAATAGGCTGATGAAATGAAAAAAACTGAATTGTTTTTTTTAAATTAGTACGTAATCAGTAGGGCCACCCAAACAGGCCGTCCGTCCCTACGCGGCCGCCCCCCTCCCCCCCCTTCCCCCGGCCGCAGACCGGCCGGCGCCGCCCAAGGCTGTCTGCCGCCAGGAGGTTAAGGACTGGTCGCCGGGACCACGATTGATCTGTGATCATTCAGGAAACTGTCAAAGTCAAAACTATTTTATTGCATGTAAGTACACTGGGTACATTTATACAACGTCAATTTTTTATCTACCACCGCCTCCAAGGTGTTATATAGAGCTGGGAAGAAGAAGCGGCGCAACAAACTGTTTTATCGACAAGCACAAAAAACATACAGCACGACTAGAACAGAACCTTTTGCTCCCTGTAAAGCGTGACACACACTGGGCGGCGGCGTTGCGAAAGCGTTGCGGCGGCGAAGGTTTGTATGAATAACGCGCCGCGCCGCCGCCGCTTTGATGTAAAAGGCTTCATACTATTTCGAACATTACAGAAAAAAACCGCAACGCTTTCGCAACGCCGCCGCCCTGTGTGTTACGCTTAAAAGGTTCTGTTCAAATCAAATCAAAATAAACTGCACGGCGGCCCGCACTAAACTTTCTCGCCATTTTATAGGAAAGAATAAACTGATCTTTGTCATTTTCGTAACAAAAATATTTTTTTTACAATTTTGTACGTTTTTTTTAATTATACATATACTGTTATAGTCATGTTGTAGGACCTTGTAATACCTACATTATTCGTAATATATGACGCTTCAATAGCTAAAACCATTTGTAACTAAATCGCACCAAGTCTCAATTTCAGTTGTAGGGGAACCATACAAACTAGACTTTTCCCAGACCAATGCGTATTACTATGTCATAGACAAACATAAGCAACTACGACGTGCAAAGTTTCATCAAAATCGTAAAAGCCGTTTTTAAGTTTAAAAAAAATTTCACTTTTAGTTGTATGACAGTTACTCTTCGCTTTGAAGGTACGAAGAAACTGTTGATAATCCTTCGATAAAATAAATTTGAGCTTATGTTCCAAATTTGGTAAAAATCGGACCAAAGGTTTAGCCTCCAGAGACAAGCGTGACGGACGAACGGAATTGAGATACTTGGTTTTATGGTTTATGTTATCGATATAGAAACACATTTTCGTGAAAATTGGAGAAACTTTTTTTTTTCACGATTTTAATTTTTTTTTAATTAATTTTTTTTTAAATTTAAATTTATTGTCAGCTTAACAATATTTCCTTTACCGTAAAGTAAAAAATCAACAGCCTATTAATAAGTCCCCAATGGTAGGGAAAAAATTACGTGTCTCCCCCTAAACGAAATGCCTCTGCGAAACCTGAACGAATATCCTGATTCCTGGGGTAACGTGGCCTCAATAGGAAATTTCCCTTCGTATTTCATAAAACCCTATCATATTTACGTACCTAACATGTCAGCCTAGCTCGTACATCAATGTCGTAATGCCTAGCTCTAGGCGGCTGGCAGAGATTGCTGTCTAACGATAAGCCCCATAAATATTAGCTGAAAGATGCGCCCACAGCGGCTTCCTACGGCTTATTAACCTTTTTAGAGTTCCGTAGTCGAAAGAAAGGTTCAGTCTGTCTGAAGATTTCCAAATTTAAAAGGTATTCTCATCAGTAACAATAAATCTTTCAACACGTATCTTAGAATGCGATATTTTTTGTTAATTTGTGAGGTAAATGAGGTATAAATTAACTGAAAAAGCAAATTTATATCACACCCAAAAAATCTACATGTAAATCTGTACCTAATTGCCGATGTAAGATGTAAATAATAATAAATATTTACATCAATATATTCAATTTTGTCAAACTTCATTATTACTTTGGCGCTCATTTTTGATCAAGTTTGATAAATTCAGTTCTAACTTTTCCACTATTTATTCTGTAAGAGCTTTGAGTTTCAAAGGAAATGTCAAAAGATTCGATTTTCTCGAGCAACATTTCCATTGGTCATGATATCGCTCTAGTTTTTGTCAAATTATTCTGTTTTCAAGAGCACTTCACTTGTCGCAAATGCGTCTCTTTGTAACTTTTACGTAACTAATCAGATGTGTTAAACATTTATTCTATTGGGTCGCATTTCTGCTCATAGTGCAATTTCTCATTTATGCGCATAAATTCCCCTCTCAAGTTTCGCAAAAAGTCCCTTTCGCAAAAAGACCCTTTTGCGCAAAAAGTCATTTTCGAAAAAGACCCCTTCGCACAAAAAGTCCCTTTCGCAAAGTTATCTTTTCAAAAAGGCGCAAAAAGCCCCTTGCTCTTTACTTCTTTTATCAAAAATGCTTTCATATTTCCTAACATTAGTCTTAGATAATTTATTTCATATTAAGTAGGTACCATTGTAATATATTAAAGTAAAATAAATAAAGTCCATACTAATTATCATAAATGGGGAGTAACTGTCTGTCTTACCTTGTCAAGCTACCATTTGGTTTTTAAAAAATCCTCTTGGAGTTTGATGCCCAACTCTTGAGGAAGATTACAGGCTAATTACATCACGCTACGACCCTTAGGAGCCGATCAACAAAAAAAAGACAGAAATGACTTTAAAAACGCCGAAATACCTAGCTCCCTCACTTAAAATAGCTAAACAGCAAAAATAAGAACAGTCGTCGTAATTATTAAATTTTTATTATTTAATTATTTAATTATTCTTTGTTTTGTACTTGTGTTGCTCTTGTGTGCGTGAAATAAATTCATTCATTCATTCATCCATTCATTCATTCATTCATTCATTCAGTCATTCACTCTTTCATTCGTTCATTCATTCATTATAACTACTTAGTAAGAACTTTTATACTTTATCTAATGTATAAAAGAATATGAGCGAAAAGAGCGAGCGGGCTGCGACATCCGCCTCCCTTGCGGGCCGCGCGTTGTTCACCTCCGGCATAACCTGTTTACACGCACGGCACGTAAACACGCCGCGATCCGTCACGCCGCCCGGGCCCGCCAGACTCGCCCTTGACCCACCCTGACCTCACGCGAGCTTCGGGGAAATGTCTTTCCTCTAATTGGATTTTAAACCTGAGACGATTTATCATTTCTCTTGTATCTTGTATAAATCACTTGGTGTCATATACACAGGGGTTTATACAGGCTGTAAGTAGTCTTATGTAGGTATACAGGTGAAACCAAAACAATAGAGGTTTACAGAAAACTCCTTTTTCATATCACCGGCTCGGAAGGGTATACTTTCTCATTCGAAATCTGCGTGGAAAACTGCACCTGGAAAATAACTTTTTAAAACTTTTCTTCTAATTTGTAGAAGGTGGACATTTAAAGAAGTGGACAATTCTAATTGTGGTTATTATTATTTGTGGTTCTAAACCATGCCTATTTCGATTTATTTTCAACGTAACCTCATGGACACACCCACTGTTCCATACACGCACTCACACACACGCTGACTGTCGGTCCTTCGATGTCGAAATACCTATCCGAGAATGTATGCATTTCCCGCAAAGCAAGGCCGTAAAATTGTTTAAAAAATCCTGAATTTGTGCGTGAAGTTCTCGATTGTCGATTGACAGTTGACATCAATGCAGCGTTGTACACTTTGTAATTTTCCAGTGTAATTTTTTTTTCATACAAACCGCCCAGCAGTTGTTATTTTTACATGAATCGTATGTAATTTACTTTCGCTATACGTAAATATAATTTTAAAATGTACATTTATAATAATATTGTGCGGTAGACTGTACATACCTCAGGTATATTATAAAAGGCAGGTGTATTTAAACGCCAATCTAAAAAAACATAGCAATTAACAGAAATAATTAATAATTCCCCACCCACTTTCAGCGTTCTTTATAAGGGGGTTATTACACTATCTTAAATACATGAATTCAAAAAAAAGCTACTCCCATATGGATGAGTAACAAAAGCATTTCGGGGGTGCCAAAATCGTGCCAAATGTATATCGAAATTGATACTCATTCTCATTTTCAAACTCCATATAAATTTGTATGAGCAACTTCCTCCCGCTAATCCGCTTCATTTGTCCGCACCCTGATTTTGACACAGAATTTTTCATCGTTTCCCATACTAAATTTGCAAGATGCGATCTCCACAGGGAGCGCGCGCGCGACAAAAGAGGTTCGAATCTCCTTGCTTAAATATTACAGAAATTAATCTATGAGTCATATTTATATGATTATATGTTATGTAATTTAAACTTAGATTCATTTCTTTAATTTATAGGTATTATTTTATTAATGTATATAAAGACTCAATTATAATATATATAAAAAAGATTCATTTTAACATAATAGAAATTTATAGTAAAACTCTTGTTGTAGGACCCTAGAATCAGTGTTCCCAGATAATTTGAAAAAAAATCTAATTAGGATCCCATACAGGTGGGACAGAATTATCCCGAAAAAGTCAAATTATATAGATAAATAGGTAAGTTTAACTAGCAATCGTTCCTTAATTAATTAAAGTATAATATTTTCAATTAATTCAAATTTATAAATACTATCTATACATATAATAAAATCGTAAAGTCCAAAAAGTCTGTACATTGAATATATTCGGAAAAAAACCAACCAGGGCGACTTAAAATGAGTAACTGAACATGTTAGAACAGTTTTTAAAATTATTGTCTGTCTGTCTGTCTTTCTGTCTGTCTGTCTGTCTGAACGAGCATCACGCCTAAACCGCTGGACGAATTTTGACGAAACTTTGTATACTGACAGTGTATATCCCGGGATAACATAAAAATTCACAAAAATCTCAAAAAATGGTAGAGAAATATCAACCATCAATAAAAACCTCTCATTTCCTAACATTTGTATGAACTTACAGGTCAGAGTAGCCTGGTTAATTTGAAAATGCCTGCTCTGCAATCTACCATAGGTATTCTATACTAATAATAAAGAGGTAAAATTTGTTTGGATTCTATACATATAATAAAATCGTAAAGTCCAAAAAGTCTGTACATTGAATATATTCGGAAAAAAACCAACCAGGGCGACTTAAAATGAGTAACTGAACATGTTAGAACAGTTTTTAAAATTATTGTCTGTCTGTCTGTCTTTCTGTCTGTCTGTCTGTCTGAACGAGCATCACGCCTAAACCGCTGGACGAATTTTGACGAAACTTTGTATACTGACAGTGTATATCCCGGGATAACATAAAAATTCACAAAAATCTCAAAAAATGGTAGAGAAATATCAACCATCAATAAAAACCTCTCATTTCCTAACATTTGTATGAACTTACAGGTCAGAGTAGCCTGGTTAATTTGAAAATGCCTGCTCTGCAATCTACCATAGGTATTCTATACTAATAATAAAGAGGTAAAATTTGTTTGGATGGATGTTTGGATGTGTGACGGAGCTAATCTTTGTAACTACAGAACCGATCTCAATAATTCTTTCGCTGTAGGATAGGTAATACTCTTAGAGAATGAACATAAAATATTTGGTATTGGGTTTTGTAAAAAGGAGCAGCCACAAAATGTAATAAAGTTTAGTAAGTCGGCGAATATTTCAGAAATTCATCAGGACGTTAGGCTTTAGTAAGTTGACATTTGAAATCGTAACTTTGAATGTTCTGTATACCAAATTGTTCAGTAAAAAAATATATAAATATTGAATCGAGAACTAATATGCGCAAAATTTGAAATCACACGTATTTCTTAATAAACAAATAAATTAATTATTTACTAGGCAAAATAACAAGAAATATCTCCATGGCAACCAAAATGCACGCAAATCGGCAACTGGCTTTCCATATGAAGAAAAAAGATTTAATGTAAAAAGTAGAAGACTTTATTTATTACTTAGCAATGAGTACTAACACAAGAAGATTCGATACCATTTGATCTGGTGGTTATCACGGGCAACGCACCGATGCGATGCTTTTACCATTTTCTAGGTTGTCGGGGGTGCTGAATCTCAGTTTATTTTTTGTTTGTTTATTTAATTATTTGTTTTTTTTCGGTTGGTTGGTTGCGGGTTTATTTTTCGCGTTTGTTCGCGCGTTTGTACGCGCGTTTGTTCGCGGGTTGTTTGGTTGGTTGGAAGCATTGCATGTACAGCTTAATAGTGTGTCATGTATATAGCCTTCTTTTAAAACGCGGATGAGGTCGCGGGGGTCTGCCAGTTTTATTATAAACCCTGACTGACTGACATACAGGTGTAACAAAATCCCTATAGTGACCGGTTCCAGGGGCTCTCGGTATCGAATACCTTCTGATTTGTTTTCTACACTGGCCGTTGGCTTTGTTGGTGGTGAGTGGTGACTATGGGTGGTGACCCTGCCTACTGAGCTAAAGGTCGTGGATTCGATTCCCAGATTCCCACCCGGGGCCAACATTTGTGCGACGAGCATATCTGTTGGTTTTCGGATTCTGGTTGATTGTATGTAGGTATTTGAGTATTCATTATAAGTAAGTAAGGTTGGAAATTATGGACCGTAGTTGGAGGGAAAGTATTCTAAATACTGAAGATAGCACATTTTACTCAAAGGATTCTTTTATTTCCAAATTAAATAAAACTGCATTCAAAGATTTATCTCATAGATAGACAGATTTCTCTTATAGACATCACTGGAAAGGGTCAATCATCAGAATCAATTCCTTCTAAGTAACATAGCATCTTAAATCAAAGTAAGACCACGAAAATTTACATTTAATTAAATAATCGTTATTTTCAGATAAATCATATAACGTAACTAGACGATATTCATAGAAATAGGAGATATTTAAGAAAAATTGATATAAGAGGTTTTTAAGAGCAACAGAAGCCAAAACAATAATTTTTAGAGTTTCTGTCTATCTATATTATGTTTATTCCGGCATCACGCAAAAACTACTTAACCAAATTGGATACGGTTTTCAAAGTTGCGTTCCTGAAGGTATAACTTAAAATCTGGTGATTTTACCAACGGAAAATTATAACTAGGCGATGTTTATACATAGCACAGATAGGTACCTACTTCCAAAATCCACGCGTACGAAGTAGCGGGCAACAGCTAGTAATATAATAAATATATTTTCAATTTCAATTTATTTTCAATTTATGACTTTTTTATTTTTTATTTTATTTTTATTTTACTTTAAGTTTTAATTTTCAGTCTCCATAATCGTCGACTTGGGATATTTTACAGTGTCGTTAACCCGATCAGCTGGTTAGGGTTAAAATTTTACATAAAATGTTTTTAACTATATATCGAGCCGTATCTTGAAAAAATTTTTTAATATTGACGTAGGTAGGTACTTTATTTCCCTTGGAAAAAAATAGTCATCATCATCATCATCATATCAGCCTGTAGACGTCCACTGCTGGACAAAGGCCTCCCCCAAGGATCTCCACGACGACCGGTCCTGCGCTAACCTCATCCAGCTGGGTCCCGCGACCTTCACCAGATCGTCGGTCCACCTTGTGGGAGGCCTGCCTACACTGCGTCTTCCGATACGTGGTCGCCACTCGAGAACCTTTCTGCCCCAACGGCCGTCAGTTCTACGAGCGATGTGCCCAGCCCACTGCCACTTCAGCTTCGCAATTCTTTGAGCTATGTCGGTGACCTTGGTTCTCCTGCGGATCTCCTCATTTCTGATTCGATCTCGCAGGGAAACTCCGAGCATAGCTCTCTCCATTGCCCTCTGGGTGACCTTGAGCCTTCTTATGAGGCCCATAGTTAGGGACCACGTCTCGGTACCATATGTCATCACTGGCAACACACACTGGTCGAAGACTTTCGTCTTGAGACACTGCGGTATTTGGGACGAGAAGATGTTGCGTAGCTTCCTGAACGCTGCCCAGCCGAGTTGGATTCGACGATTGACCTCTTTCTCGAAGTTGGACCTACCTAACTGGACCGTTTGTCCCAGGTATATATAATCGTCTACAACTTCGAGCGTAGTCTCCAACCTTCAGAGGAGTGGGTACAACACGGCTGTTCGACATGATTTTCGTCTTGTCCATGTTCATTTTTAGACCCACTTGTTGAGAGACTCTACTGAGGCCATTGAGCATTGTGCCTAGGTCCTCCAGGGTCTCAGCCATGACCACGATATCATCGGCAAATCTAAGATGAGTGACATACTCGCCGTTTATGTTGATGCCCAGTCCGTTCCAGTCCAGAAGCTTGAATACGTCTTCCAGTGCAGCGGTGAACAGTTTCGGAGATATGACATCTCCCTGCCTCACACCTCGCTGCAGTTGGATAGGTTTCGAGTTCTGGTCCTGGAGACGGACTGACATGGTGGCGTTTTCGTATAAGCACTTCATCACTTCGATGTACCGATAGTCAACTTGGCACCGCTGGAGAGACTGTAGCACAGCCCAGGTCTCAATCGAATCGAAGGCTTTCTCATAGTCCACGAACGCTAAGCATAGTGGCTGGTTATACTCTTCGGTCTTCTGTATAACCTGCCGCAGCGCATGAATGTGGTCTATGGTACTGAAACCTTTACGGAAACCGGCTTGTTCGGGAGGCTGGAAGTCGTCGAACCTGCGCGCGAGACGATTCGTAATGACTCTCGAAAACAGCTTATAGACATGGCTCAGAAGTGTGATGGGTCGGTAGTTCTTCAGCCGGGTGTTATCTCCCTTTTTGAAGAAGAGCACCACCACACCTCCGTGCCATGACTTTGGCGTTTTGCCCTCGAGTATGACGGAATTAAATAGCTTCTGAAGAGCCTTTAGTACTGGTCTTCCACCGGCTTTCAGAAGCTCAGCCGTAATTCCGTCATCGCCCGGTGCCTTGTTGTTTTTAAGCTGTTTGAGAGCCATCCTAATCTCGTACAGGCTGACGTCCGGCATATCTTCGGTATAGTGCCGGGTCAGTCTAGCTCTTGGGTCTTTAGCCGGACTACTAACAGGTGGCCGTGTTGTCGTGTATAACTGTCCGTAGAACTTCTCGACCTCCTCTAAGAGCTCGGGTCTCGACGATACGATTCTGCCATCATCGGTCTTTAGCTTCGTCAACCGGCTTTGCCCGATAGACATATCTCTTGCGAACACTTTGGAGCCTTTATTACGCTCGATGGCCTCTTTAATACTGGTAGTATTAAATTGGCGTAGGTCGCGAGTCAGAGACTTTGAGATCTGTCTATTAAGCCACCGAAGTTGGGAAGCGTCATCCGGAGACTGCAGAACCATTCGTCGTCTTTCCTCCATTAGCATGAGAGTGTGGTCCAGTACAAAAAAATAGTACAATCTGACATTTTCAGGAAAGTGTATCACCGTGGGACCACTCTACATGTAATTGTGATAGTGTAATAACCCCCTAGTGGGTAAAGTATAGTGGTACGTTAATAGTCTGTAAATTCTTTATGTGGAAGTCAATTTGTTCAAATCATACGTATTAGGGAAAACGGTGGATAAATTTTATATTTGGTACGGACGGACTTTTGAATTTGAATTTGAATTAAATTAACTTGTAAAATCTTGAATCAAAAAATTTTGCCACTCCCATATGGATGAGTAACAAAAGCAATTTAGGGGGTGCCAAAATTACTAAACTAGCACTAAAAACAAAAAAAAAACAAAAAAAAAGTGTCAAATGTATATCAAAAGGGACACTCACTCACACATTCTCATTTTCAAACTCCATATAAATGTGTATTAGCAACCTCCTTCCGCTACTCCGCTTCCTTTGTCCGCACCCCCCCTGTAAGTGGCACCATCTGTTCCCATATGTGTCTCCATATGGTCCCACATGAGTATTTATAAGTATTGTCGTTCATTTGACTCGATTTTGACACACATAGAATGCTTTGATTACTGATCCATATGGGAGTGGCTAAATTTTTTGATTCATGATGAAATTCATGAATACCTACCTATTAAAAAAATAGCTATAGTCAAGTAACAGAAGTGGGTTACATGTTTACATCACCAGCGGTTTAGGTTAGTCAGTCTAAATATAAAACTGGTGGGTATCGATCGGTTACGTGACGAGGTTGCTCACGTGAAGTGTACTGCTACTTTATTCATTGATCTGGTTTTTGTTGTAACCAAACCATAAGTACTCACCTTTTATACATGAACGGATAATTAGAACATGGTAAGATTTTCATGCAACCGAGGTCACTTTGAAGCCATGGTGCTCCGTGAAGGATTGAGCAGGCCATGATCTGATGACGGTCATCGAGAGAGTAGATGGAGGACTTTTAGATCGCTATAGATATCCAACTGATCAGATGAGCCGACTGGAAGCAGCATCGTCATAAAGATACAAAACGCAAAATGGTGTAAAAATGTATGAAGATCTTAAAGTTAAAGAATCATGACGATGCTGCTTCCAGACGGGTCATCTGATCAGTTGGATATCTATAACCATCTAAAAGTCCTCCATCTACTCTCTTGATGACCGTCATGATCATACCCCGATCTTTTTATTATACTTCTGTTTTATATATTAAAATCTGATTTGCACTCAGATGCGCACTCAGTTTTGGTCTAAAATTAAGTATTTATTTGATGTGCGCGTTAATAAAATCTTTAAAAATGATCTGCCCTTTGGGCCAGATGTCGTGACGAAGGTAGGTACCTACTAAGGGCCGTAAAATTCCAACATACGATCCAAACGATTATGCTCTTTAGGAAATCTTACGCGAACTTCCCCCATTACACTTGTAACTTTGGCCCGCAATAAGCGTTCTAGGGGAACAAATAATGGTGTACTTACACTGAATTAGTGATTGAGAATAAACTTAGAAAAAAAAACTATGTCTGTCCGCCTGTAACTCTAAAATTACTAGACTGATTAAGCGCAACACAGACAGAGCGGCGGCGTTGCGATAGCGTTGCGGATTTTTTTGTAATGTTCGAAATAGTATGAAGACCTTCACATCAAAGCGGGCGGCGGCGGTGCGAAGGCGAAAGCGTCAAAGCCGCACGCACAGATTAATGCGCGCCGCGCGGCGCGTTGTATTTATTCCTTTGTAGCATAGAGTTAAGATCTCTTCGATAGAAAATAAGTATTCTGTGGATGTCAAAATCGTGTCAAATGTATGACAATACTGTGACTCACTCACACATTCTCATTTTCAAACTCCATATAAATTTGTATCAGCAACCTCCTCCCGCTACACCGCTTCCTTTGTCCGCACCGCCCCTGTAAGTGGCACCATTGGTTCCCATACTAAATATGCAAGATGCAGTCTCCATAGGGAGCGCGCGCGCCACCAAAGAGATTCGAACCTTCCTGCTATGTAGTGAACCGCCACACAGAGCGGCGCGTTCTTCATACACACCGCCACCGCTAGCGGGATTCCTGTGTGAAGGGCTCCGCTTTATATTCGCTTCCCGCAGATTCGCCGCCGCGACACCAGTCAATTTACTACAATTAAACGGTCATGCATGAGTGACAGCACGTAACGCATGACATGCCGCATTAGGGACCGCTTAACAAAGCTTTATTCTCTTTCTGCACAACCCTGTAAGTAGTTTGTTTTTAATGTATTCCAGCGGCGACCCGGGTCGCGTTACTGTGGACTTTCAGTTCTAATTGATGACTATAGCCAGATCCTCAGGTTACAACCTCGATGGTAAAGTTTCTATGCAAACATTTCTTTGAAACTAGTCTGGATTCCTTTTAGAAATCCGTCAAATAGTAAAACCAGGGGGCAATCTCTGAACGATATAACCAAATCGAAACCATAACCAAAAACGTTATGCTGCATGCATCCACACGTTTGGCGAACCTCGGCAAACGTGTGGAGTAGGGGTTTGGCTTGCGTTTGTAAAGGTTTGCCAAATGTGTACATGCAGCATAACGTTTTTGGTTATGGTTTCGATTTGGTAATGTTCAGCATCAGCGCGCGATTGGTTCCCTGGGTTAGATAAGTATTCTTTCGTCGTGTTCGAACCGATAGTCAAAGTCAAACTATTTTATTGCATGTAAGTACACTGCTTATAATTCGAGGAAGTTGACATTCGGGGAAGTTGACATTCGGGGAAGTTGACATTCGAGGAAGTTGACATTCGGGGAATTGACATTCGGGAAAGTTGACTTTCGGGGAAGTTGTTTCATTTGTGGAAGTTGATATTCGGGAAAGTTGACATTCGAGGAAATTGACATTCGGGAAAGTTGACATTCGGGGAAGTTGACTTTCGGGTAAAGAAAAGAAAGAAAGAGCACACTTTATTGACATTGCATCATCTACTAAAACATAAACACATACAACTATTGTTTATACAGGGTGAGCAACAGTGTCAAAAGGACGCTGCCTCAGATTTTTGCCGCAGAGTAATCTGCGGCACTGATTTTCAGGCAGAACCTAAGTTAACTTTCGGCAAAGTTGACATTCGGGGAAGTTGTTTCATTCCGGGAATAAGATCAAACGGGGCCTGAGGGGTCGTAGCGTGATGTTCGATAACCTAAACCTAACCTCAAATCCGACTTGTATACATAGTTTCAGAGGTTAGTTAGCACATCAAACAAACAAAAGCAGAAAAACAAACTCTTCACCATAGATAATGCAGGTAGTATTAGTATAATACGAAGAGATATACGTCAAACCCGGTTGCTCCAGTTCACGAATAAACTTTGCACTCAATGACTAATGCCCATAGTTGGGACCCTGGTCACGAAGTTTGTCAGATACAAGCAGTACTTTGCTCAGCCAGTTATAAATATTATAAATTAAACAGTAGAGAGAGAGTTCGGTGGCGTGTATAGACGTGGACAGGCGGTCTGTCACGTCCAGAGGTTTTTCTCGAAACATAAGCTCTCAAGGAAACATCGCGAGGAAACAAACCTTCGAAGTTAAAGTCAAAACTATTTCAAATGTATTTCTGTAAATGTATTTCTATGTTCAAACTATTATCGTGGGTTCGATTCCCACCCGGGACCAACATTTGTGTGATGAGCATAACTGTTGGTTTTCGGATTCTGGGTGTTTGTATGTATTTAAGTATTTATTTAAAAGTATTTAAGTATGTTTATCAGCCGTGTGTAAAATTGTCCAAACATTATTTATTGACCGAGCGAGCGAAGCGAGCGAAGCGTCTACGTTTCGAGACTGGCCAAAAATGCTCTTGTCCGGCTGTCTGTCTGTCTGTCTGTCTGTAATTCTCTACAGGTCGCATTTTTCAAACGATTTTGACGAAAATTTGGCATAGGTATAAATTAATTAAACCGACAAAATGAGTAGAATAAAATTTTGAAAAACATTTTTTTTAGAGTACCTACCATACTCGCAAAGTGGGAGTGAACTTTTTTTTTCTTGTGAATCCCATAGTGTGGGATATCGTTGGATAGGTCTTTCAAAAATATTGCTGGTGTGTGAATACCATTTTTTCGATTTACGGATCCGTTGGCGAAATATTAAGCTTTACAGCGGTAATTTTTGTTAGAGTCACGTGTCCCCCCCCCCCCTGCCAGCTAAACGGTTGCTTCTGGAAATGTGAAAAAATTCATGGCAGTAGCATATATAACGTAGTTACAAGGAAAACTATTACGGCTAAGTAGGTTCTATTAGTTTTTGAGTAATAGTGGATCGACTTAAGAAAGTTGAAAAAATAAATTATGTTCATAGAACTGCATACGTAAAATGGAAAATTATTTTTTTCCGCGTGATATCCATAGTGTGGGGTATCGTTGGATGGGTCTTTCAAAAATATCGCGGGTGTGTGATAGACATTTTTCGATTCAGGGATCCGTTTGCGAAATATTAAGCTTTAAAGTGCTAATTTTTGTCACTTTAGTAGGTACTTTTTCTGTTTCCAAAGTTGACTTTTGTTGGTTTCTTTTAGGTTTGGTTTATAAGGGCTGGCGAGGTCTACTGTTCTCACGGAACTACTAGTTTATTTTATTTTATTGCATGTAAGTACATTTATACAACGTCAATTTTTTATCTACCACCGCTTCCAAGGTGTTAGCGCTGGGAAGAAGTTGGCGCAGCAAACTTGCGCAACACTTAATTTATTAAAATTAAGTTACTTTTCAATTGTTTTGTAAGACTGTGGGAGGCTGAAGTAACATTAATACCATTCATCTTCGTCATTCAAATATTCGTCTATTTTACAATAAGCTTAAGCTTCTTACAAAGGTGTTTTATTATGATTCTTATCGTCTTTCATATTTAAGATATAAAGTGCCGTATTTACCACTTAGCTATTTTTAATCATTGATCCTTTTGCTCGTCAGTGGGCCTGGGGATAAGACGCGGCCTATCATATCGAAAGGTCCGGAGTTCGATCCCCGGTTGGGTCATGTACCAATCGGTTTTTCTCGAAACTTAAGTACATTTACTGACTGCTCTCAAACGGTGAAGGAAAACATCGTGAGGAAACCTGCATACGCCGAAGATGAAAGTCTTAGGCGCATGAGAAGTCCACCAACCCGCACTGGGCTAGCGTGGTGGACTATAGCCCGAACACCCTCGTTGAGAGGGTAGGCCTGAGCCCCAGCAGTGGGGAGATTAATAGGCTGTTGATGATCCTTTTGCTGAAGTCAAATTTACTCCGCCAAAATCACCGATAAATATGATTGTTTAATAATCCACTAAACGGACACTGTTTTAATATGTTTTCTCATAATAATTATTATTATAGAGCCATCAAACATACGGCGTAATCAGATATCTTTAATAAGGTACGCCCACGTGTGGGTAAATGTAACAGTTGGTCATCAATATAGTTCTCCACTGGATGCGGCAGGAGCGTGGAATGCGTAATAATGTGAGCGGAGTCCAAAATTGGAATTATATTACCTGTTAACTACACTGGCACTCTTACCCTTCAAACCGTAAGAGATAAAGAATTGGAAATTATGGTAGTACGACCGGAAAAACAATTCTCGCACAAACTTCTAACTTCGCTAATCTGTAAGTGGCATAATTTTACTTTATTTTTCTTACATTAGTTTATTCTTGTTTGTTATTATTTAGTAAATTTTGGTATAATATTGCTTTTACATACATATACATACTTCATGTTTTTTTTTATTATAAAATGTTTGGATAAATTTACACCCGGCTGTTTAGTCCCAAACTAAGCCGAAGCTTGTAAATGGGTACTCAATAACTGATAAACATATTTATATAGTTTTAAATAAAATATGCTTAAATACGTGCAAACTGTTGTGCTTGAAAAGGGTCGATATGGTAATTATTATAAAATATATAAAATATTATATATATTATAAAATATTGAGCCTTACCCGCCAACTACAGTAAGCGACATTTTTCGGAAATCACTAACCGAGTCATCACTAATTCCGAATGGCTGACAAATTAATATAATCAAAAGGTAACAAACGCTGATGTAGGTATTCGTAAAAGGTATAAAACAGACAGACAGTTCCTTTACTTACTTTCCCGTCTTTTCATTACTTTCCCGTTACTTCCAAGTTACTTTCCCATTTATAATATTATTAGCATGGATATCCGTACTATGACACTTCCAGTACTTGAAGCGTACCTTTCAGACTGCGTGTATATTATTATAACCTTTACCGGATATCATCATTTTGTGTGGGCTTACCCGGGTATATATTTAGGGTACCCCGGGATCTCACACAGTGCTTCATCTAATTTGGTACAGAGATATACAGAGCGGTACCAGTAAAGCCTCGGTCAAGGCTTTCTTTTCAATTACGACCACAAAAACGATTTCAACTTGATTATTACTGTAACATTAAAAGTAAGGTTTTCTGAGTAGACGTGATTATAACTACTAGTGTACTTCCTTTTGTCTTATTTTCACTTTGGATACCAAAATAAGTAAGTGTTCATAATACGGAATCGTAGAGGTACGGTAGATCGCACGTCCGTGGAAACCAAACCAGTTTAAGCTGGTCGTCGTCGTGGAGATCCCTGGGGGAGGCCTTTGTCCAGCAGTGGACGTCTACAGGCTGATATGATGATGATAAATTGGTCTCTCATAGCATTGAAACTTCATAATGAGCTAGATCAGCTCAAGGTCAGTGTTTCCACTAACGTGCGGTCGACTGTACAATTACTTAAATGTAAGTTCCTGAATGTATCGTATTTTGAATTACTGTAAAAACTTGGTGATTTAGAGTTTTGTAAAGTAAATTACTCAGCGTCAGCGGAGCGTCAGTGGCGTAGTGGCGTAAGACGCGGCGGTATCACATTGAAAGGTCCGAAGTTCGGTCCCTGGGTGGGCCAAGTACCAATGGGATTTTTCTCGAAACTAAGTTTTATTTACTGACTGCTCTCAAATCGTGAGGAAACCTGCATACGTCGAAGAAGAAATTCTTCTTGTGAAGTGCACCAACCCGCATTTGGCTAGCGTGGTGGACTATAGCCCGTACGCCGTCATGGGTAGGCCTGTGCCCCTAGAGTGGAGACATTTATATAGACTGATTTAATTTGATGGGAGTAGAAAAATCTTTCACAAAAGAACATAACTCCCCGGAAGCACAAGCAAAACCATAGACTCTAACTAGTGTAATACACGTGCTCCGCTCGCCCTATAGTCCATTTAGACTCTTGTTTTTCTACCGGAGACATTGACCTTACCGCGTCTCCGTCAGATAGTCTATGGCATGTCTGTCTTGTTCCTGCTTAAGTGGCAAAAGGGTGTAACTCGGAAATGTAATAATTTTTATTTTATTAGGTCATCAAGTTGCCGTTTTTTTCGTATATTTAATTTTGCATGTAATTTTCGTAAATCAATATTATACTGTTAAAGAACAAACAGAATAGAATAGAATTTATCCTTTATCCTGTGTTTTATATATTGTTTATTCTAATAATAAAGAGGTTTAAAAATTAATTAGGTCGAAACATTTTCTGTCCTTTTTTATATTCACGTACAAATAATGTTGCAGACAGAATAATAAAGTTTGACTCATTGTAAAAAAAAAACATTTTTATAGTGAACATAATTATATTCTAGTGTTAGTTATAAAAGCGTTAGTACACTTTATAAAACAACAGAATGTGACAAAAGGACACAGTTTCAGATGAATGCCGGCACATTTGCTCGACGCTGATTTTCAAAATGCCTGATAGAAAACTATAGACAGACACGCTATAAACTATAAACGACAGCCTATTAACATGTCCCCACTGCTGGGGCTCAGGCCTACCTCTCAACGAGGGCGTTCGGGCTGTAGTCCACCACGCTAGCCCAGTGCGGATTGGTGGACTTCACATGCGCCTAAGAATTTCTTCTTCGGTGTATGCAAATTTCTCACGATATTTTCCCTCACCGATCGAGAGCAGTCAGTAAACGTACTTAAGTTTCGAGAAGAAAAATCCATTGGTACATGGCCTAGCTGGGATCTAACTTCGGACCTTTCGATATGATAGGCCGCGTCCCACTGACGCTCGATAGAAGCCTTATAAAGCACTAACTTGCAGTTACCACATTTTGCCTTCAGCCGCACAGAATACTTATATCCCGATCTCACAAGGTTTCGTTCCGAAACTTTATGCAAAACACCGCACTAACTTTCTCCAATTGTATTACTCGAGTTCCCAACGAGTTGGGTGGTGGCGAAAAAACAAAGTTGCGGTCCCTGTATTTTTACCTCACGACGGTTTTGATCGAAGAATGTTAACTTATTTGATTACGCTTCAGTATTTCCACATTGACATCTCAGAGTGGAAAAGGTAGCGCTTGAAACTCAATTTTTAAAATAAAACTAGTATTATTTTGCATACCGAACGTATTTAGATGTTACTGAATGAGATAGTTTAAGACGTAACCAACTGTTCGGCTGTGGTTTAAATAAAAATTATTAGTATGAGCCTTAAAAAAAATTATGAGAAATTTATTAGAAAATGGTAAAGTGGTCATTGCATACTGCATGGTGTCATTAGGTGAAAGGTGGGTGAAACTCACAAATTTTGTAGATAACATAGATATTTTAGTGTGTATGTATGTAAACACTTTATTGTACCAGAGATTATTTTTTTTACAATATCAGACAGTTAAACCAGTAAAACTAGGTACAAAGGCGGACTTATCCCATTAAGGGATCTCTTCCAGTCAACCTTAGAGTTACTGAGAGGATTAGCTTTTGCGTTTAGTGACTCGGGGAAGTAGTTCCGTGGTATACTGTGGGAAAAAAAAGCCGATTACTTTCACCACCCAACCAATTGACTGCGCATGAGAAGGCGACAGCGTTGAATCATTCTCTCACCGAACATAAGGCCATCTTGGCTGTGGTATATTACCGGCATCAATCCATAATGAAATTGTTTTAGTGTGAGTTTGATTTTGCCTAAGGTAAGGAACAAAGTCCCCCTGTAACACAAATAACTATGGCCGGAGGTCTTACCTTAAGCAAAATCAAACACACTATACCGCCTGTAATATACCTAGGCGATGGCCTTATGCTCGGTGAACGCTTTCGCCGTTAAAAAGCAGTAAATTGGTTAGGTGGTCTGTGTTGGTGCCAAACCACTGTCCATCAAAAGGGTGCCCTTTTGGTGACTTCACATACACTTCACATAGAACTGGGATCAGCTATTTTTGTACGTACCTACTTCTGTAAATAGAATAATCTGTTACAGCTACAGTGGCGTACTTTACGCCATACCTTATCTACAAAGTAGTCCAACGATCCGATCTTCCAGAGCCATAAAGATATTGGATCTCAATTGTCCTTTACTGTATCATTTTATTATCTTTCTCGGATATTGTTGTTATTATAAGAAAATCGTTTTGAAACGGAATTTCAAGCGCTTTACATAGTTACGTTTGTGGAATGTTTGTTTCTGTTTGTCTCAC
This sequence comes from Metalampra italica, assembly GCA_949699065.1. Lineage (NCBI taxonomy): Eukaryota > Metazoa > Arthropoda > Insecta > Lepidoptera > Oecophoridae > Metalampra > Metalampra italica. The sequence continues at coordinate 407,316 of OX452993.1, forward strand.
TAGAGATTACTAGCTTAGTTGGTTGTGCACTCGCGTTCATGAGGTTGGGTTCGAATCTTGGCCCGTGCCAATCAATTCGGAACTTAACTCTTTGGCTCGTAGGATTCAGAGCGCAATATATATCTGTGCAGTGGCGAATGTCATTCGGGCGTCAGAACAAATTGTATAGAATGACGGGCCGTCAGATGTGACCAGCACAGAATGTGGGGTACCCGAACCACGTATGAGTGCACGTTACCACACTGGGGATTTTTTTGAGATCGTTCTTGTGAAAATATAAGGGTGAGGCCTATGTTACCTGTGGACGTCTTGTGACTGATAATGATTGTAAAAAAGAGCTATTTCAAGGGTGGTGTTATAGACAGCGGATCGCCGCTACTCTGTGAGTTTTGACCAGCGACTGTAATTGACTTACATTTATTTCATAAATCTAAGCACTTGAAAACACCAAAGATTACCCTATGTACTAACATGGGGAAGTTCAATAAACTGGCAACAATGAAACGCTGGCAGAGCCACCCTTGACTACACATATAACTTGGTAAGTCTATAGCTTTGAAACCCGGACGCATTTCATGTCATTCCGGCGATCGTCAATACTAGTCAGTCAGACACCCTGGCATTGTCACTCAAAAATACATTTTCTGAAACGTATAGACTTACCAAGTTATCTGTGAACTGAAGGGTGATCTGCTATGCCCGTCATTCTATACAATTTGTTCTGACGGCCGAATGACATTCTGCTTAGTTCCTGATTCTGCCACTTCACAGATAACTTGGTATAACTATAATCGTGATTCTAATTGGTCAAGAGTCTCGACTCTAGACAAAGTATGACAATGACAGGTGTCTGATTGACTGCGAACTGAATAATATGACATATTACTCGCAGAATAACTAGCTTACTGTCATCCTGTTACATGTAGCAGGTTGATAGTCAAAGACTTAAGTACAGTTTATTTTAATATCCCAAGCTTTTCGGTGAAGGAAAACCTAAGGAAATCTGCAGGTACGCCACAAATGACTATTTCTATTCTAATGGGCTCGCTCCCTAAACGATCATGCGGCATGACATGCAATACGTGCTGTCACTCATGCATGATCGTCTAGCTGTAGTGATTGACGCGCATGACATGCAAACTACGTGCTGGCCGTTGCTTCAGTGTACTGATTGATAGCAAGATGGTCCATCACGCAGCATGAGATTCACGTAAACGTTGCATGTCATGCAAGCATGATCGTTTAGGGGCACTTTAAAAGTCCACCAAAAACAGTGTTGGTGGCCAGGAGTTTGGTGTTGCCAGATATTCCTGAGATAAGATTCCGTCCACTACTTTAGGAGTAAATTACTCGGAGTAAGCAGCGCTGTCACACTTTTATTGCGAATACAAGCAAGCTAGTAATACAACCATATTGCTTTTAAACAAATGTATTATGTATTCTGTGACAAAAGTTCCTTTTATAGAAGCCGTACGTTTTCCGCCATTACAAATGTTGTTATGCTATTATGGCATACTTTACAGCAGGCAGTTGCATAATGGATTATTTTATTACCCACCACAGTATGAAATTAGCGGAATATTCGTCTGAATAATATACTTAATTACATTTTCCTGGCAATGATAAAAAAATTATGGAATAATAAACGACTTCGTTAATGCAGATAAACATACACCGCCTTTCGGTCTATATCCCAAACGTCTACTTTCGGTCTATATCCCAAACGTCTACTTTCGGTCTATATCCCCAACGTCTACTATCGGTCTATATCCTAAACGTCTACTTTCGGTCCATATCCCAAACGTCTACTTTCGGTCTATATCCCAAACGTCTACTTTCGGTCTATATACCAAACGTCTACTTTCGGTCTATATCCTAAACGTATACTTTCGGTCTATATCCCAAACGTCTACTTTCGGTCTATATACCAAAAGTCTACTTTCGGTCTATATACCAAACGTCTACTTTCGGTCTATATCCTAAACATATACTTTCGGTCTATATCCCAAACGTCTACTTTCGGTCTATATACCAAACGTTTACTTTCGGTCTATATCCCAAACGTCTACTTTCGGTCTATATCCCAAACGTCTACTTTCGGTCTATATCCCAAACGTCTACTTTCGGTCTATATACCCAACGCCTACTTTCTCAAACGTCTGCTTCCAGTTTTACTGATTTTTTTTTGGACTGAGGCTTCCTACTATCATCATCAGCCTGTCTACGTCCACTGCTGGACTGCTGACCTCCCCCAAGGATCTCCCCGACGACCGGTCCCGCGCTAACCTCATCCAGCCGGGTCCCGCGCCCTTCACCAGATCGTCGGTCCACCTTGTGGGAGGCCTACGCTGCGTCTTCCGATACGTGGTCGCCACTCGAGAACATTTCTGCCCCAACGGCCGTCAGTTCTACGAGCGATGTGCCCAGCCCACTGCCACGCTTCGCAATTCCTTGAGCTATGTCGGCGACCTTGGTTCTCCTGCGGATCTCTTCATTTCTGATTCGATCTCGCAGGGAAACTCCAAGCGCGTAAAGTTCTTATAAAGTTGGCCTATAAGAAGGTCGTAGACCTGAGATTATATTTATAGTTTTGCGACGTATAATGATTCGGGGGAATGTGCGTGTATTGCACGTAGGCGGACACTATGAATTATGATGTATGAGGATAAGATATCACATATACAGGGTGCTTGGAAGGTTGATGCAAAAGCCTTACGGAGGAAACAGGGGAGATGATTTAGACTGCATTAGGCAAAACCAAAAAAAACGAAAATGTAATTTGTTATTTTATGAGTGTATTTATTTTAATATTCCCTTTGGTTTGAACGCCACCACATCCGGTCCTCCACCCTCCGTCTCCAGCCACTTCCGGCCACCTTCTTAAGGTCGTCGGTCCACCTGATGGAGAGGCGTCCCGGTCCGCGGTCTCCAGTCCAGAACTCGTCTCCTTTTTTTTCCACCACTAAATAGCAACATTAGCATTGCTATACTTTACAATAACACTTTTCCACATAGGAAACTAAAGAAACTACCGTAAATCCAAAGACAAACGTCTAGTAAAACTCTGCTAAATAAATATTACTCACAGAATGACAGTTAAGCCTGAACGATGTCTTAAAAGTATAGTCCACCAGTTTAAGCTGGGCTTCAGTATCTTTTCTGTATTTCTCCCAGGGGCCTCCCATAATCCACGGATTATCTCGTTTAAAACATGGTTACAATTTTCAATCAAGCAAAACCAATATCAGTAAAAAACCGGACAAGTGCGAGTAGGACTCGAGGCCTGAGGGTGCCGTACATACTTAATAAAACTTAAAGAAAAAATTCGAAAATCGGTTTTGTAGTTTACTTTTAAAAATTTTCAATTACGAATATACGGTGATTTAATATAGGAGATATATGTATCAAAATTAAGTTTGTTAGTAATAGAGTTTTGTTAATTGTGATGTTACTACAAATCTATGGTTTTAGGATTTTTCCCTTTACTTGTGCTATAAGGCCTTGCTTCTTGGTAAATTCCATGATTCTGGGTCAACGGGAAGTACCCTATAGGTTTTGATTATTAATTAGCCACATTGGGCCACATTGGGCCACATTCAGAATATAACTAATAAACTGTCCAGCTTTACATATGCATTACTAGAACTGAAAAAAACCACTAATCTAACGACTGCTAAAACCGCATACTATGCCTACGCGCACTCCTGGCTGCGATACGGAGTTATGCTGTGGGGAAACAGCACCGACGCACATAAACTATTCATACAACAAAAAAAATGTATAAGAATAATAACAAATATAGATTCAAGGGAGAGTTGTAAACCACATTTCGTCAGGCTCCAAATCTTAACCCTCACCAGCCTATACATTATGGAAATCTGCACCTTTGTAAAGAAGAATAAACACCTCTTTCCAACTTATTCAAGACCACCAAATTTGAGAAATAAAGTTAGGTTAGCGCTACCAAATAGAAAACTACAGATGTTTGATAATAGCCCATATGTCATGTGTATAAAAATATATAACAAAATACCACAAGCGTTACAAAGCGAAGCAAACTACAACAAATTTAAAAATATGCTACAAAAACATCTGATAAATAAAAGTTATTACACACTTGAAGAATTCATGACAGACCAAACTACATAGTACCCTTACTCCTAATATATTATAAAAAGTAATACAAATATATAAACAAAATTAAATGACTTATTTCCAAAAATAATTTTGAGTGTTAATAACATAGATATGTAAGTAGGTATGACATTAATGATACAAAAGATTATATAAATATAAATATAATAAATACGAGTAGAACACAACATAATTTATAATGTATAATTGTTTAGTAATGTAAGAATTTATTGTTAATATTAATATTGATACAACCCTATGAGGGTTTTGCTGTGCCCTTGCAGGGCGTCACATGTACTGGCTTATTTGTACCTTGTCATCTTTTAACATGTGGCTTTGCAATAAAGTTTGAATCTTGAATCTTGAATCTAGCGAAGGTGCAAGAACGGTGGGTTTTAATAAAGATATAAAGTTTTTTTTTTTTTTAAAGATTTGCCTATCGATCTACTACATGTAGTGGGGTGACGTTTAAAGCTAGTTATTCCACCGGGTAATATTATGTCATATTATTATCCTGACATTTTCATAGTTACATTGTCCTTGACCTAGTAAAACTGACAGTATTTTTAGTGACAATGTCAGGGTGTCTGACTGACGCGATATACGTCCGAGTTATTGTGCTATTAATTTGATTTTTTTAAATAAGGTGATTTGTATACTTTGACATCAACATTGTGTAACCGTTTTCTTTTATAATTATTATTTGATTTAGATCAAAAGGTTCAAAGGTTCTCGAGTGGCGACCACATATCCGAAGACGCAGTGTAGGCAGGCCTAGCACAAGGTGGACCGACGATCTGGTGAAGGTCGCGGGACCCAGCTGGATGAGGTTAGCGCAGGACCGGTCGTCGTGGAGCTCCTTGGGGGAGGCCTTTGTCCAGCAGTGGACGTCTACAGGCTGATATGATGATGGTATATGCCATTGCTCTTTATGGATATTTACAATTTGAATGATTACTGTAATTGGTTAAACCGTTGTAATTAAATACCTAAATTAAATTAATGACCAACGTTCTACATGGTTTATGGAAGGCTCCTCTAAGAAAACTGTTTATTCCCCGAGAGGGAAGAGGAGGGTTCGTGTATTTTGGTCGGTAACTGGAGGCTAACAGATGATATCGGTCCTGTACTCGCCAATAAACGGTTAAACTTTTCAATTACCCTGATGAGTCGGGAACAGATAGCTTTGACCCACTTCTATTCAGTCTTTACACGCCCGCTGTCTGTACGGAACCCTTTTTAGGGTTCCGTCAAAATGAAAAACAAAGTCGACATATTTTATTACTAGCTTTTTCCCGCGGCTTCGCCCGCGTAGAAAAGTTTTTCCCGTGTACATTGTGAAACAGCGCCCTCTATGTAGGCGTTTTGTTACTTAGGGGGTGTTAGCGGACGCCCCGCGACTTTGTCCGCGTTAAAAAGTAGCCTACATGTTATTCCAGGATATAAACTATCACTGTACCAAGTTTCATCAAAATATGTTCGGTAGCTTTTGCGTGAAAGAGTGACAAACATCCTCACATCCTTATAAACTTTCGCCTTTCTAATATTAGTAGGATAGGATACACTAGCTTTTGCCCGCAACTTCTTCGCTTGGACAAAGTACTTGTATTTTTCTGCGAACAGATTTTCGCGTACCTCGAGAGAAACTGTTCCAAAACCTTTCTACGCGGGAAGGATTCTGGCCTCTAACGTCCGGTTCCCACAACGTCCAATCGTCGAACGTGAATTCCCCAAACGGTAGCTAAACAATTGACGTGTATAAATGTACCCAGTGTACCCATTTTTTAAATCATTTATTTAGAAAGGGTTTGGTCATACCATAATGACCATGTCACCCGTATTGGAACAAATCATACCTCGACTTTACCTCCTAGTAACAAAAATAAATTTAACAAGTTTATATAGCATCCGTCGTTTATAGAGCGTCAGTGGCGTAGGGGATAAGACGCGGCCTATCATATCGAAAGGTCCGGAGTTCGATCCCCGGCTGGGCCATGTACCAATAGGTTTTTTCTCGAAACTTAAGTACATTTACTGACTGCTCTCAAACGGTGAAGGAAAACATCGTGAGGAAGCCTCCATACGCCAAAGAAGAAATTCTTAGGCGCATGTGAAGTCCACCAACCCGCACTGGGCTAGCGTGGTGGACTATAGCCCGCACGCCCTCGTTGAGAGGGTAGGCCTGAGCCCCAGCAGTGGGGACATTAATAGGCTGTTGATGATATAGCATCCTGGCCTCCTCAGATGAGGGGAATGCCAGGATGCTATTACAACCGGTTATGATAGATTTGGCCTCTCAAAGATTCGTTCCGCATTTTCCACCAAAACATGATGTACATCTTCTACCACATCAGTGTAACCCTTAAGCAGTTAAATATTTTGACTTTGTAGTTTAAAGATCAATGTATTGCTGGTTCAGTGGTTTTAGGTTAGTGGTGCTGTATAATGTACCAAAGGTTTTTATAGCTGGTCGCTATGTTTCTGTCAATATTCCATATGTATTTTAGCCTACACTGTCACTATAAAAAGTTTCGTCAAAATCCGTTCAGTGGTTTATGCGTGATTTTCGCTCGCACATAGGGAGACAAAAATTAAAAAATTGCATGCGCCGTTTTATGTTTCGTCCTTTTTTTCGAATGCATTTTACGTATGTGGGTACCATTAATAATAACAAACTACGATGTTCCTAAATCAAAGCACAGTGGTACATTCCCAATAAATATCTTGATAAAATCACGGAACAAAATAATACAAACAAAGTTGCCAACATTGCAACGTTGACGACACAGTGTAAACTTTACTGAAGTTTTCAGATAAAAATTTACTTCCAATAAAACTACAATATTGCGAACCATTGTTCGGGAATGTTCTCTCAAACTGCCGATGAGTAAACAGTGGTAATTAGGAAGTTTTATTAGGTTCAGAATATCCGTAAGTGAACAAAAGAATCGTAAAGAACAATAAATACATTCAATCAAAAGCACATAAAACACCTACGCTGTTGTACAGGACATGCATTTTTAAATACCAATTTTCGTATCTATTATTCAGCGGTTTATTTATTAACCACCGGTGTCTAAATACATACAATGCTCATATTTTAATTAAATATGAAAATGTATGAAACTTTATGAATATGAATGAAATTTTATGAAAATTAATGAAGATTTGTGTGTGTATATTAAAGAATGTATTTGATGTGACAGGCGCGGAGATGTCGCGCTGGGTGGGGTTCGATGGAGCCGGGTGAGACCGCCGCGAGCGCGCCGCCTGGGCCGCCCGCGCCCGCGCCGCCCGCGCCCGCGCCGCTAGGCGCCCATGCGCGCCCGCGCCCCCGCCGGCCTGCTCGCGTGTGCGGCGCTCGCGCTCGCCGCGCTCGTCGCGCTCGCCGCCGGCGCCGGGCCCGCCGCCAGGCCCGCCCACGCACCGCCGGACCCCGCGCGCGTCGCGCACATCAAGAATCTAATACTCGCCAAGGTATAACCTGCGATCTGAACCTGATCCTGGTACTGGTAATGTCACTCGAGCTTGTTCACAATTTGCTCCATATATTTGCATCGTCATTCGTTCATCACTTGTCCCAACCAATGGCTCATGCTTTTGGTTTTATTTAAGTCAAAAATCTGTCTTTTAATATAACAAGCTAAATAGTTTTTTTTGTGCTTGGTTGTTTGAACGCGCTAATCTCCCGAAATACTAGTCGGATTTGAATAATTCTTTTTGCATTTGATAGCCCAACTTTTGAGGAAGATCATAAGGCTATTTAATAATATTATGCTGCATGCAAGCCTTATGAGCCACGCAAAGAGAAACCAAGCCAGAAATAACTTTTAAAACGCCCGCGGGAAACAATTTATACCTACATCATCATCAACAGCCTATTAATCTCCCCACTGCTGGGGCTCAGGCCTACCCTCTCAACAAGGGAGTGCGGGCTATAGTCCACCACGCTAGCCCAGTGCGGGTTGGTGGACTTCACACGCGCCTAAGAATTTCTTCTTCGGCGTATGCAGGTTTCCTCACGATGTTTTCCTTCACCGTTTGAGAGCAGTCAGTACATGTACTTAAGTTTCGAGAAAAAACCCATTAGTATATGGCCCAGCCGGGGATCGAACCTCGGACTTTTCGATATGATAGGTCGCGTCTTATCCCCGAGGCCACTGACACTCCATACCTATATAATAAAATCTTAACTATAATACAATCTTGTAAAAATCATTCAACGGTATTGAATTAAGGTTGGAACTTGAAATAGTAAGTACTTTGACATATCTCTGGCATTATTTGTTACCTACTAGAGATAATTGGTGAGGCAACATTGCCTAAAATGTAAATTAGGCACATTTTACTGTTACACTAAAGGTCCTTGGTTTTCATCGAGTTCTGTGTTTTAATATAATAAGAGCTTGTGTATGTGTGTTCCAGCTGGGTCTGTCGCGGCGGCCGCGCGCGGCGGGCGCGCCCCCGCGCGACGTGGTGCGCGCGATCCTGGCGCGCGCCGCCGACCCGCGCGCTGCGCCCGCGCCGCCGCACGCGCCGCCGGAGCCCGAGGCCAGCATGCGGGAAATCATTGCGATAGCACATAGAGGTTACACCCCACACCACACCAAACACAACCATTCATACCGACAAACACGGCAACTTTACCATGTTTTGTACTTCAAATGCGATGCGGATAGCAGAAAATTGGGCGTGGTGGCGTTCAATGCATATGTCCAGCAGTTAACGTTGAAAGGCTGATGATGAATATACAACATGTTAATCATCATACTGAGGATTGATTTCACTGAATTTTAACTCAAATTGCCAGTAAATAAATATTTAAAGACAGGAAGTCAATTTGCCACTTATTGTGGCAAGTTTACCAAAAAGTATCCAAAAGAGTATATTTTAATAATCCTACCTGACTACTTTTATTACTGTAAATAATGCAGCTTTTGAGAAATCCGTGACTAAAAGTAGAGTATGGTGAAAATGACACAAAAAGGTAAAGTTGCCGTGTTTGACGTAATAAAAAGCTTACTTCTGGAGTTAAAAACGTAACCCATTTTTACATTTTTTTATACATTCGGTCTATTTATAGGTAAAGTTGCCCACTGGTCAAATTTTCACAAACTAAACTGCACCTTAAAGTATTAATTTAAGGTTCATTATACGATCTTGGTATAGTATACCTACAGATCGACTGTACGCTCTAATATTACGTATTGACAAGTACCGAATAACTTACCAAATCAAACTCACAGAAAGTACTTTCTATTCAAATATTCCACATAAATTATCAAAATTATTTTTTCTATCAGACGTCTAGCTCGGCCCACTGTGCGATTTGCATATACTATTCGATTGTGATTTGTTTGAACAGAAAAGAGAAAACTGGGGTTTTGTCTGTTCATCGTCTAGTTCGAACCCGTGGGCAGACGTTCCTAATAATCGTTTATCATACAATATACAATGGGCAATTATTATAATGAAAATACTTTATTTTATCTCAGAAAATATTATTTTTCTCTCAACTTAATAACTCCAAGCAATAATTTACAAAATAGACCATTTATTTTTATCGGTTTTCGAATGAAAGCGTAGGTTTTCATCGTTTATTTTGCTTTATTATTATCAAAATTATCATATTTATTTAACTTTTATTTAATTAGTTTATTTATTGTACTGTATTATTATTTAAATACTTTGTTCAGATCCCTTTGAATTATTGGCTGATAATTCTTTGGAGATCTTTTATAAAATTTTGGTTTGTTTAAAATAACAACATATTTCGATAATTTAGTACTTTATTAGATTTTTGATCTTAAGATCAATATCTTTGACGTTGCGAGGTGACCGGTATTTATTTAGATGTGATTATTTGTTTAATTAAAATCCTACTAAAATATCTGTGAATCCGCCCTTAGAAAATTATTACATTTGCATATGCACAATAAGTAGGTATCTTTTAAATCTATTTCTCACTAGTTTGGCCTGCATTGAATAAGTTTCACACGTCGACGAACCAAACTATCCAACAACGTAAACCGCATTAGAATACATTCAGTGGGTTTAGAGGAGAGTAATAACGCGAATATAATAATATACCTACCTACCCTCTTTTTATAAAGAAGTGATAGCGTTTAATTTTATTTGTTCAATGTTGGGCACGACCACAGATATTTTGGTGGACCATATTTATAAGTTCTTTGTCGTGTATTTTATAGGATTTTTTATTCTTGTAACTTTATTTATTTCTAATTTTATTTTATTCGTGTGTTTTTAAAAAGTTGATTTCAGGTTAGCCACAGAAATAAGGAATGTCTGCAAGAACTGAATTCAATGTAAGTATACAATGTAACATTTTATTTTATTTATTTATATTTTTATTTATTTATTTTTAAAACTTTATTGCACTAATTTGTACAAAAGGCGAACTTAATGCCAATGGCATTCTCTACCAGCTGCGTCTACCAGTGTTTTATATGCGTCATCTTTTATTTAACACTGGGCAAACAAACTTTATTAAATTTTACTTTATCGCTGGTTGAAAATGAGAAAATAATTTATCGAAAATAAAAAACTAAGGAAAACTCGAAACTCCTAGCTAAAAACATTTTTTTCCCAAAAAATAATAGGTACCGACTTTGTAAAATAATAATTTTGTACGTCGATGACTTACTGATCCTCAATTCATCATTAATATCCACCCTTAGAGTTGAAATATCGTTTTCAATTTGAAACGGGGCTACCCTAAAATATAAAAAACAAAATTATTTTATTTAAGGCCACACAACTGCCCAATATAGCCTACTTATTAAATAAAAATAAAAAATTATAAAAAAAAATTATATTCGAGTTGAGGACCTCCTCCTTTCTGAAGCTGGTTGAAAAAATAATTTTCCGTAAATCCGTGTATACAGGATGATCTATTGGTATTTTTCAGGTTGTATGACACTGCAATGGTATTTATACCGAGGAATCGATCTTCGTCAGTGAGTCCCGCACCGACATCTACAGGTTGAAGAAAACTAGAAGCGTAAATATTCACTATTTCATTATCAAGTTTTAAGCAACATTTCTAAAAACCTCGCGTACGAAATCGCGGGCTAAAGCTAGTTAAAAATGAGCAAAATACACTTTAAGACAACGAACCTTTGGAAACTGGAAGTGTCCAACCAAAGCTTGTTTCGCAATTTTCTCAAATTTCTAGCTTAAAATGAGAATATACCCGTATAATTACGACGCGTATACAAGAGGCGATATATCAGAATTATGTCTTTTTCAGGGCAATAAAATTTCAAAGTTAAATTCCGTTGCTAGCCGGCTAGCTCCGCCGCTAGCGGGCTCGCGGCTCGGCCGCATTCTCCCGCGAGCTTTACGGCCAAATAAAAGTGATTTGTGTCGCATTCGTTGCACCAAAAAAAACGGTGCAACTTTTGTATAAAATTGGTGCACATTGTTGGCGTTTACATTGTTTCGAAGGGTGACAAAAAAACTGTGACCGGCTCCGCATCAAAATTCAATCTACGAATAATAATGTAAAATAATTGACACGTATTTTTTGTGGCTGCCTATATTTAATCTAGTAAAAATAAAACAACAAAATAACAATCTAGTAAAGGAATCAACCTTCAAACTCTTAAAAAGTCACTAACCTGTTTTGACTGATTTGTCGAAAATTATTTGTGGCGGTTGCGATACTTTTGCTGTCACAATAAGTCATAAGCATGGAAGTAATAAGTGGTGTTACTTATTACTTCATGGTCTCATGATTCACTGTCGTTAACGTTATCAGAAACGTCGCTTACGCTACTATTATCCTTAGACTCTGTAAATAAATTACGATAAGTTTGCCTTTTGATGGGATGGGTAAAGTCAACTAATCGAAATTGTTATTTAAAAAAAAAACAAATTCAAAATGTTGACGCTATGCTTAGAATTAACACAGTCACATGTTGTTCTGTACCATCTCATGTGTAAATAATGATATTAAGCAAAAAAAAATTAATTGAAAATCGTTATTTCTAATGTCGCTTACATTAAATTGGCCTAGGGCTCGCATTTTGTATAAATGTAAAACGGACTTCAGTGTATAATTATTATTGAGTGTTATCATTCATATTACAATTAATATCCACTACGAGAAATGCCTAAGTCTATTTCTATTGCAATTAAAATAGTGTGTGGAAATAAAACGTCACCATGTATATATTCTTGTATTTAAATTCATGTATTTAAGGACTGTCACATACAAAAGTGCAATGGGATCGTCGCCCGCCCGCACGAGTTCAACCTCCTGGGTACAGTCGCGCACGCGAGTCAATACGCCATTTATGGGAGTTTGTTCCCTTTGCCAAATAGTCCACAAGTATCAAGTGAAGAGCGGACGCGAATCCTGTACTTTCTACTAGTATTAAAAATGCGAAAGTTTGTAAGAATGTTTGTTAGTGAGGATGTTTGTTACTCTTTCACCGTCGTAACGGCTGAACGGATTTTGATGAAACTTTGTTCAGTGACAGCTTACATTCTAGAATAACACTATAGGCAATTTTTTACCGCGGTAAATTATTCCCGCCGGAAAAACGCTATTTACCTATTGGTACGAAAGTACGATAAATATAAATGAAGATTTATGTTTTTAACAAACATAAATCACACACACAAAGCGCACACTTTTCTTGGTCAATCACTAATCGACTTAACATATTTTTTCCCGAAAATACCTGTAGGTAGAAATAGATATTTAATTCATTTTTATGGAAATGTTTAGAATAACAATGTTAAATTAGTTTATTTAACTAACCGAATTGTAAATATGTATATTATACATGAATATTTACATAATATCTTTAAATTCTTACAGGTCTACAACTGCCCCCCGGTTTCGTCTGACCATCGTTTCCAAGAGCTCCTATGCCGGCCACCTCACGCAGATCGTCGCTACATATATAGCCGGGAGGCGTCCCACGCTTGCCCACGCGTGGTCTCCACTCGGTATAGGGTAGTACAAATCGAACCCACGACCTCTGGCGCACTAGACAGGGTCACTACCAACTACGCCAACAGGCCAGTCTTTGAATGGAATTGAAATTGAAGTGGAATTTGAGACAATAAAACTCGAAAATTATAACATATTTTTTTATTCTATACAAAGGTTTACTGCTTAAATACGTAATACCTTTCAAGACGATTGACATTTTTGCTTCAATAACAACAGTATTTTTTAAATGTACACAATTAGTGGACACTAATAATAATTACTATGACTTTAACTTTGGTATTTTAGCGAGCGAGATGAATAAAAAAAACATTTAACTAAAGAAATGTAACGCCCAAATATTGAAACGTTCGTCAACTTCAAGTATCTCAGTAATAAATCACAACACTACAATTTTGACAGATTCCAAACTAGAATGTCTGTATTTACTCTTAATTCTAATGTACTTATGTCATTTTGGCGCTAAGAATTTTAAAAGTTTTAAAACTAAAAATGAGTCAACTCATCTTCAAAAGTGATTATAATTTGTTATATTGATACGTAATGTCAAAGAACGTTCTACTTTCAGACTATTTTTTTTACATTGTTACATACAAACTAAACTAATGTCAATTACAATAAAATAAAAAATTAGGTGCCAATAATTATTAAAACTAAATAAATGAATAGTACAATTATGGTTCAGTAATATTATGTTAACCCAAATAATATGAGTAGGTACTTTGAACATACTGTATTGATTAGATTCACATTATTATTTTTGAACATAATAAAGAAGCTCTAATAATCATAGGTTGATCAATATGTGAACCACAGAACAGAGCTGAAAAATAAGGTGTTACAAGCTATTTTACTACCAATGCTATGAATTAAGCTACCTTTCTTCACTACTGTATATTCTCATATTAATAAACCTAATTAAATCGGCAATAAACGCTTTGATGGCGCTGCATTTTTAATAATACAACAGCTATTCAATATTAAGTAAACTGAGTATTAGGTGAACTGAGTATTAGGTGAACTGAGTATTAGGTGAACTAAATAATATTTTATAAAACTTTTTTTACTTTTACATTCCTATTGAAATATTCACTTCTGGTGTTAGTAAATGATTATAGGAGTTCTTGTATAAATCGGCAATAAACGCTTTGGTGGCGCTGCATTGTTAATAATAGATTCAATAATATGTGAACCAAATAATAATATGTGAACCAATATTGTAACTTTATTCCTATTGATATGTTCACGTTTGGTTGGAGTTGTTGCACCTCGCTCGGACTTGTATGTACATACTAGGAGTATTTTGTTTGGCACGAAGCGGATCACAGATACGATGCTAGTCGGTGCCGACTGCTGGTCACTTTCGTCTGCGGCCCTGTAGGGGAAATGTTACATAATTTAAAACCCAGAATAAACCAAATTAAACATTATATAACTGCTTCATAGTATGTCGTCAATTATTGCAATCAAAAATACAGAATCGATCGAAACTCGGAAACGGACTCCGAAACAATGTTTGCATCATTGAGATTTTTTTTAGTTTTATTTAGATTTTAATCAGAAGACGTTTTTTAATATTTAAATACCAAATTTCATACACGTTTTTCTAACCATCCCAAACGTTCAATTTCTTACATTTTCACACAGTTTTTCACGTATATACTCTTAGTATCAAATCAAATCAACAGCCTATACTCCTCACTGCTGGGGCTCAGGCCTACCCTCTCAACGAGGGCGTGCGGGCTACAGTCCACCACGCTAGCCCAGTGCGGGTTGGTGGACCTCACATGCGCCTAAGAATTTCTTCTTCAGCGTATGCAGGTTTCCTCGCGATGTTTTTCTTCACCGTTCGAGAGCAGTCTGTAGTACTTAAGTATCGAGGAAAAACCCGTTGGTACATGGCAGCCGGGGTCGAACTTCGGACCTTTCGATATGATAGGCCGCGTCTTATCCCCGACGCTACTGATTCTCTAACATACTCTTGTTATAGGCTTGTTCATTGTGATCTTACCGTTTCTTTTTTATCTTTATTCAAGCATACTGTGCGAGCGTTGAAGGAGTCCACATAGCTGCAGGTACACTCCTGCACCAAGGTCTCGCCCAGCATCTTGTTGGTGATGGCAGCGGACGCTGTCTGCAAGAACTGCTTCTGTTGTCCAGGGTTCAGCCCCAGGTAGTTGGTGGCTGAGAGGATGATGCCGTCGGTCTGCAATAGTTTCATGTTTTTGTTATATCCGCCACACAAAAATCAGCAAAGAGTACGTTTTCTGAAATAGCTTCCATTGGCTAAGAATTAATCAGACACATTGAGCTTGTTTCAGTAGAAGAAGTAAGTTAAAAGTCATCATCATCAGCCTGTACTAGTCCACTGCTGGACATAGGCCTCCCCCAAGACGCGCCACTGAACTCGATGACTGAACTGAACGTCGATCTTCGGTTCTCTGCATCCAGTCACCGCCAGCCGCCCTACGCAGATCGTGGCTCCATCTAGCCGGGCGCGTCCCACACTACGCTTGCCCACACGTGGCCTCCACTCGAGAACACGTCTACCCCAGCGGTTATCGGCTCTCCGACAACTAGCCCACTGTCACTTCAACAATCACTAATTTTGTCGCTTACGATGTTATTTTAAAACAGGTTCGACATAATTATTTACTGTAACCGACGGTTTATTGTAAGCGCCAAAAATTAAATTTTGAATTTTAATAAATACCGTTTCTTTTTGAAGACTGCTTAATTGACCGAGCGAGCGAAGCGTCTAAGTTTCGAGATTGGCCAAAAATGCTAATGTCCGTCTGTCCTTCTGTCTGTAATTCTCTACAGGTCGCATTTTTCAACCCATTTTGACGAAAATTTGGCATAGGTATAAATTAATTAAACCGACAAAATGAGTAGAATAAAATTTTGAAAAACATTTTTTTTAGAGTACCTACCATACTCGCAAAGTGGGAGTGAACTTTTTTTTTCTTGTGAATCCCATAGTGTGGGATATCGTTGGATAGGTCTTTCAAAAATATTGCTGGTGTGTAAATACCATTTTTTCGATTTAGGGATCCGTTGGCAAAATAACGTAGTTAAAAGGAAAACTATGGAAGCTAAGTAGGTTCTATTAGTTTTTGAGTAATAGTCAATTAACTTAAGAAAGTCGAAAATTTTAATTATGTTCATAGAACTGCATACGAAAAATGGGAAATAAATTTTTTTCGCGTAAATTCCATGGTGTGGGGTATCGTTGGATAGGTCTTTCAAAAATATCGCGGGTGTGTAAAAAACATTTTTCGATTCAGGGATTCGTTTGCGAAATATTAAGCTTTAAAGTGCTAATTTTTGTCACATTCGTTTTTAAACTGTCTCCAACTGCAAAATTGACTTCTGTTCGTTTCTTTTAGGTTTGGTTTATATGGGCTAGCGAGTTCTACTGTTCTCACGGAACTACTAGTAAATAAAAAGCAACGATTGCTCACCGATTCAATGAAATCAATGCAGGCGTCATCGTGGACCTCCAGGGTTTTTCTTAATGTTTCTGACTCCTTGGTTTGCTTCTTATCACCCAGCAATAGAACCGCCTCCTCGGTGAATCCTGAAACATGAAACAATTGGATAATTTTTATTTTCTTGAAAAATATTATTCACTTTCAAAATATCTGTAGAGAGTACCTATTAAAAATAAAATATGAACTGTTATTGTATGGTAGTAGGAAATATGAAAATTTACTGGCAATTTATGAATTTGGTGAAACAGTAGTAAAAAGTTTCAATTGGCAGTTATATTGTAATGATTTTTTTTGTAGGTATATAATTTTTTCCAATCTTATTTTTATTACAATTATAATTTATTGTTGTTTCTTGTATCCCCTGTAAGATTTTATCCAAATTTTTATTGGCATAATATTGTTTTTTTTGTAATGTTATGTATGCAAATGTTTTGTGCTGTGAAATTAAATAAATATATAAAATAAAAAATAAAAATGCGTAAATTGTATTTTGTTGTGTAAAAAAATCAAGTGAGACCACTTTTTGTTTTCACCCTGTTAATGAGTAAGTATTATGTGTGCCCGTCGGGCACTCGATCGGCACTTACCGACGACTTGGTTGGGGTTCTTGCCGCCTCCGACCTTCAGCTCGGGGACCACAGTAACCAGCGTGTGGCTGTACGCCATCTGGTCGAACACCGCGCCGTATGCCACCGAGCGCAGGAACTCCACCTGAAATCATGAAAGAGAATGGTGAGACTGAACGAAGCGACAGAGCGACACTTGGCGCTCCGTTCTTTGTGCCTACCCCGTCAGGGACATAGCGTAAAGATGTATGTATTAACAATTGAAGTTAGATACACTCTTCGACCAATCTATACTAATATTATAAAGCTATAGAGTTTGTTTGTTTCTTTGTTTATCACTGGAACTATCAGTCGGATTTGAAAAATTCTTTTTGCATTTGACAGTCCAATTCTTGATTCAGGTTAGCTTAGGGTGCTATCATAGTGAGGAAGATGAAATGAGTTTGTATGGGATGAATTATTTAGGCAGCGGCGGCGCCGCTTCATGCTGGGCGGCGACCACCCTAACATCACGCTACTACCCTTAGGAGACGAGCAAAAAGAAAAAGTCAGAAATAACATATAAAACGCAGGCAAGGGCGCGGAAAACAACAGATAGCATAATTAATAAAAGGAACGGCCACGCCGCACAACTGCTTATCAAAACTAATTACGTTTGTACTATATAAAGGCAACGCATTCACATCGTCAAGTATACGTAACCGACCGAAAAAGTTGCGATCAGTTTTTACAAGTTTTTAACTTTTCAAATTTAAGAGGATAACATACCAAAAAGAATCCAGTCTTGCACTGCTCGCCCACCACATCGATGGCGTGCTTGACCGCTCCTGGCCGGAGGGGCAGCTGCAGAATGGAGTTGTATCCAGCAACCACGTTGGTAAGGCCTGGTGAAAACGAAGACAACAGTCATAAAACACGAAATACAATATTCAATATCCTAATAGTACATTTCCAAAAATTTAAAAATCTTTAAAGACGGATATCTTTAACCAGTGCGTCCTGCCAGTCATGACCGGCGCAGAAATGTGGACACTGACGGTGACTTGATCCACAAGTTTAAGGTCGCTCAGCGAGCTGTGAAGTGTGACAAAATACTGATCTAAATCGACTACAGCAGAAAGCATATCAAAAGAAGAATTTTCAGTACGCTCAGGAGGCTGTTAGGGCTGTCAGGAACCCCATACACCAGGGAAGCGGTTCCCTTGCGAATGATGACGTAGAAGTCACCTCGCGAGCTACAGCGAACATCCCTGATGCACTGCAGTACCGTGGCAGCCCCAGCAGCATCCTCAGCCCGCAGAGCCGTTAGAACTGAAATGACTTACCAAACTTAATCCTGAGAGTGTCGATGGTGTCAGTGAGGATATGCTGAGCTTGGTTCAGCTGAGAGAAATGTGTCTCCACGTTCGGTGTGTACGTATACCGGCTGCTGTCTTCAAACTTCACCTTTGCGTTCTTAAGTTTAACTGTAACAGATAGTATACATTTAAAAATATACACTTATACAGTCGTTGAGTACGAGGCGAGGGGAATGCGCTAGCGCATGATTGGCGCGTATCAATAAAATACGTTACTAATGGTTCCCAGGTTATGATATAGGTAACAATACGAAAAAATTAATTAATTAACTTAAACTTTATTGCACATGTATTGTACAAGAGGCGAACTTAATGCTGGGGGCATTCTCTACCAGTTAACCTTTGGGTCGTGCTGATAGATTGTGGTAGGTGCGAAGACAATAACATATTAAAAGGGCATTTGAAATTAAACAAAAACTATAAAAAGTAATTATATAAATATACCGTAATATATATTTGATATATATATAAAAATAATGATACTCACGATCAGTGTCATAAAGAAGAGGGTATGGCATCTTGGATGTGATGCCGACCAAGTACACCTTAATATCAGTGATGTGTTTGCTCTTCAGTGAGTCCACAACCTGGGAGACCAGCGGTACTACCAGGTCTTTGTAGTTCTTCTCATTGGGCTGTTGACGATACGACAATAACAGTATTAGAATAAGATAAGATGTCATCCATGTAAATGCACACCTCACTGTATTTTTTTTAATTTACCATATTTTTCTCCATACTTCGCGTGCGGTATCTATTTATACTATGGCCTCAGTAAAAACTCATTTAGTTGTATTCAATCCAAAAGTATCCGAAAGCCATTTATAATACAAAACACTTTTCAGTAACTGAAATCTTACGATAACCTTATCGAAAAGCGACTTACATACTCAAACTTAAAATGAAGATATAAAATAAAATATGTTAGTATTCAGAAATTTACCTTGGTAACCTCGACAGCAACGATGATATCAGCTTGTTTTCCCGGCAGCTTCATCTCGTATGTGTCTCCGATGCTCTTGGGCTGGTCAGCATCAGTGCACTGCAGGCAGACCTGTGGCACCACAGCTGGGAGAAGACCGGTGACTGCAAGTGCGGTGTATCCTTTGGCGAGGTCACACGCTTGTTTCAGGGCATTGGCGGCATCTCCAGTAGCAGCGTGAATACAGGCTTGTCTGTTGGGGTTAATTATTTTACACTATGGATACTGGAATTGGGCATGGAATTTTTTGAATTCAAATTAAGTGCTTAGAAATAGGCTCTTAACGTTTCCCGAGGCGACAAGCTGATGTTTTACCTGAAAGGAGCAACATCCAGCAGCAAGCTGAGTGGTCTGAGCGGGGACGTGGCGCCGAACACCTGCTCGCAGGGCGCCGGCATGGCGTCGTGGTGCTGGTGGTGAGAGTGCTCCGGGGTCTTCACTTGCGGGCAGCTGCTCGCCAGCTTGTACGAGTTGCCGAACTCGCTCTCCGAGTTTGAGATCTGAATGTGAAGTGTTTAGGTTGTACAAAAGATTACTGACAGATTTGTCTATACCTACACTGATATATTCTTAATTGCACACACAAGCCATCTTTTATGTGGAAGAAATTAAAATATAAACGGAAGACCGCTCAAAATCACTGGCTTTACAAACTTGAAATTTGGTAATTGGACGTAGAAGAGTTTTCGGCCGTTATCGGTTCTCTGACAGACGGATCAGTTCAATATTTTTGAGCTATGTAGAAGGCTTTAGCTCCGGTGGATCATCTCGTTTCGGAAGCTGTCTCTCAGAGAAACTCCGAGCATGGCTCATGCAAAAAAGATACTTGATAGCACACCGACCTTTCCATTGGGTAGTCTGAAGTCATCGTAGGGCTCGTTGTTGCCGTCCCCGAGAAGACCGCGCAGCTTGCCGAGGTAGAAGCCTGACACTTCGATGTAGCACACCTGTAGTACCAATTGTTTGTATGTTAGTCAGTTTATTATATATTTTATCATTGACAATGATTTTTCCATTTATGGTAAGGAGGCCTTTTCAGCGAAAATATGAATTAGCAAGTACCTACAGAAATAAATTACGCATTGTTCAATTTACCTCAAGTTTAGGAGAGCAGAATGCCATAATTCCATAAGTGGAGCCAACTCCAATGCGGCCGTTGGGCTGCCGGAATGCGAAGGAATCCTTCTCGATCACTGGATATCCGTGTGTTGCGCCATTCACTGCCACCTGGACAGAGTAATACCAGTTAATGTCGCCATATTGGAACTGTTTTTGTCACTGTTTTCAGTAGAAGATTCCGTAGAATCATCATCAGCCTGCACTAGTTCAATGCAGGACAGACTTCCCCCAAGGTGGCCACTAAACCCAACCTTCGGTTCTTCGCATTAACTCGACGTATAAAAGTTGATGATGATAATTGTACGTAAGTACCTTTGACTTCATCTGTATGAGTTTATAATATGCATGTAGTCTACTGAGCCTAGTTTTTGTTTATGCAATATAAGAGTACCTTCCTCCTTCGGTTTCATCTAAGTCTTCAAGTAAGAAAAGCACAGTATGATCACCTGTCCATTCTCCTTCAGCTCGACAGTAGTTCCGCTCTTGTCTTCCAGCGTGAGGACCTTGGGCTGGCCGTTCTGCAGCTGCAGCACCAGCGAGAAGTTCCTGTCGACGAAGTCGTGGGCGAGGACGTAGCGGCAGTTGCCAGGGAAGGTGAGGTGCCGGCCGTCGAACGTGAAGATGTGCTGCCCGTTCACGATTACTGCTCGGACTGGGGTGAGGAAACAAGGAATTTAATTAATGAAAATGAACTCCACAAATAAAGATCGTAGTGTTACAATTATCAGTCGCGCGACACAGTTCCGCCCGTACCGGAGTAAGACATAGTTCCCGGTCAAAACTTGTTTTGGGCGACTTGCGACACGGTCCGACTGCATCATCAGACCAGCTTCATGTTGTCATATTATTGCATTAAGTTACGTAAGTATACCAAATTTCAGATCGTTCGGACACCGGAAAGCATACATACTTACATGCCAATGGGAAGTTAAATAAAAGCTTTTAAAACAGATACTTACGCTTAGCTGGAACTTCGTCAAGAGGGTTGAAGCTTCTGGGCCGGTATGCTCTGATGAGGGAGAGAGGGTCGATGACGTCACCCTTCAAGAACTGGTTGAACAGGCTGAAGGACGGCACGCCGCCTAGAGATGGAGTGGTGGCTTGGGCAGGGCCGGAGATCAGAGATAACTGAAACAACAAAACCATTTTTATTACATACGAATAATAATAATCATACGAAGAATCTAAAGTATTTTTTTTATTTTAAAGAATTTATCGGCCAATTGGAACAAAGGCCAATAGCAGTTTTAAATTTATGGGTAACATTTTTAAACCGGCAGTCACAGCACGGTACAACTATAAGGCACAACTACTAGTTCCAGTCGGCGATACACACCATCGTCATCATATCAGTCGAAAACGTCCACTGCTGTACAAATGCAATATCAAAAGCAAAGCAAATCAAAGATCTCTACGACGACCGGCGATTCATAACTGCAGATTAATAGTTATTTTTCAACAAACTTCAAAAAAAGAGGGGGTCCTCAATTCGACTGTATGTGTACGTAGGTTATGCGATATCTTCGCCGATTGTGAACCTATTTGAAAACAATATTTCACCTGTCGGGTGGAAATTTTGGGTATCAACAATTCGTCGACATACATGATTCATTTTACACACAAGTTGGTTTAATTTTTTTAAAGTCAAATTATTGCCTTTAAAATGTGTAACTTACTGCGTTGAAGTTGACGAAGTTCGGCACTCCGAGCTCGTTGAGCTGCGCGCGCCCGAACTGAATGACTGAAGTGAGAGCCAGCAAGAACTTCTCGTAAATGACTCGCAGTTGCGCTGCGTCGTCCACTTTCTCTTGACGCAGTTTCTAGAAGCACAAAGAAATATTTAAAAATTACCGAACAACATAAAATGAATAAGAAAAGCCTCTGAAGACTTAACACCTGGCTAGCTAATGTATGTCTAATTTGTGCTGGAAGTAGTTCGATGGGAAAGTAGGCCGTTTGGAAAAGTTGACCGATGGGGGAAGTGGACTGATGGGATGGGATGATTCAGGAGGGGATTTTAGTTAATATTTTTTGTCTAACTTTGGAAGTTCTTCGAAATAAAGAATGAAATATGTAATAAATGTTCAACCTGTAATAAATCCAAATAATAATAATAATTATAAATTAATGAAAATTAATAATAATAATTTTTTTCCTTTTCCTTTATTTTTATAGTGATAATAAAGCAAAAAAACGCATTAAAAATGGTGACTTACTCGGGAATACTTTTACTTCTTTTTACGACAAAAGACCTGTTTATTTATAGTTTAATTTTTATATACCAGGTGGAAAAAAAGCAAAAAAAAATTGATTGATTTTAGTGGATAGATTCGGGGACGTCGAAGGTCGCAACAACCATTTCAGACCTACTTAAATCTGACGTCATAATGTATCGCTCACCAATGTGACGTATGTATGGAAGGCATCAACGAAAGCTTTGGCCTCTTCGGTTGGCAGCAGAGCACGAATAGCGCCGTAGCCATGCTGCAGCAGGCCTATCGCTTGTTCCGGAATCTCCAGCTCTTGCCACTGTGGAGAATAATAATTATAAGATATATTGTTGATGCTTGATCACCATAGAGATGGAAGACCTTGGGAGCCCGGCTGTTATAGGCCTCGTCTTCTGATGAGAAGATGGTGAACAAAGGTATTGTAATGGTGTAATAATGGTATGTATTTTAATGGTGTATAAAATCCCAAGCTCATTGTGAAATTGATCATCAAGGTCAAAATATAAGGTCAAAAGGATTGAAGACACTAACCTTCTCTTTAATGATAGCAATAATAGGCAGCTCCTTGATCTGCTGCGTGATGTCAGAGAATATCTGGGTCAGCTTCACGCGGAACTCTTTTAGCTGGGCGACCACCAGGCGAGTCAGGTCTGTGGAAGAACACCAGGTTACAATCATCATCATCAGCTCTAGTCCTCAGCTGGAGACTTGTCAAGACGCGACACTGAACCCGATCTTCCGTTCTCCGCATCAAGTCACTGCCTCCGCATCAGATGTGACCAACACACTTCCATTTAAACATACTAACTTTTTGAGAGAACCAAAGCCTAGGTTCTCTAAATATCCAACTACCACCCGTAGCGCTTTAAGACTCACCTTTGAAGATTTCAGCAATGGTGTTGGTCAACTCTTCGAGCTCTGGCTTGTGTTTCTCGAAGAAGTCTGTGACGAGGGCGGCGAAGTGAGCGACCACGTCGATCAGACCCTCGAAGTACTCCTTGACCACGGCCGCCACGCTGGCGTACAGCTGCTTCACTTGAGGCTCGATCTGGTGATAGAAGTGAAAACCATTCAGTTTTTACTCAATCCAACTACAGAGCGGTTTAAGGCCCTTATTGCTTGTAGAAAACTCAGTTTGATAACCAATATTTTAAGAAGAAAATTTCCTGAGTACAATTTATTCTGAACCTGGCCCGGCGACACTGCGACCCTATGGGATCTATAGTGTCAGCCACAGGGTTTACCTGTCGCTCTCCTCCCCAAGTGCTCGCTGCACAAAAACTATTAGACACATATGGGGTATGGCCAGAGAGTTGTTAGTATACATAGAGCGCGCGATAGCAAATCTGAACTGTAAGCACGGGTCTGAACAGTCTCGAAATGTTCGGGGCGACGCTACTAGTCACGACACGTCAGTAGCGCTGATTGTTGCTCTCGCCGGTATTTATTTAGATTTGGAGTAATCATGGTGGAATGTGCAGTGCCAAGCTGTAAACACGATTCACGGAAAAGAACGATCTAGAAAAAATCTATATAGAAGCGTCCATAGAACACCTGCTTACACTTGGCACAATGGGCAATGAGCGATGCGCGCGCTCTATAGCTAGTATGCTAACTCTATGGGTATGACCCCTGTAGTCTTCACGTATCTTATGTTAAGGTACATTGCTCAGACCAAGAATACTGTCTATAACCAGCGTACCTCTTTCTCATAAAGCTCGCAAATCTTCTTGGAAATTTCCGTGTATGTTTTCTCAATCTGTTCTGCAATAGGCTTCGTCGCTTGAATGATTTCATCGATGTACTTCGCAAGGTATTTGGCCACGTCATCACTGTGAAAACAAAAATAGATATTTATGAGTCGAAGTGTCATAGAAATGTATTTTGAGGGATTTAATGTATAAATAAATCTATTTTATACAATACTTACAGAGCCTGTGAGATTTCTTTTAGCGCCTTGTCGTTTATCACCTCTTTGTGAAGTTTGTCCAGATCTTCCATGAAAGCCTGCTGAATCTGCTTGAGGGTAGGTTCTATTTTTTTCAAGGCGTTCTTGAAATCTTGGCTGGCCTTGTCACCCAGACCCTTAATACGTTGTTCCAGTTTCTCCAGATCCTTTTGCAGTGCGCTCTAAAAATGGATATGAATAATTTTTTGCATTAAAGTATTTGTTTGAGAGTAAACAAGTTTGAGAGTAAGCATTAGTCGTGGTTATGCAGGGTCTAATAGGTAAAGCGTATCCTTCGGATCTGTTTCGTAGAGATAGTGGAGATATATGTGATGGAGAGACACTTGAAGATAAAGAAGTAAGACTAATACAAGATAATATGTTGCTAGAACTTCTTACGCCGTTTTTTCTTCCAACGCTAACCTTCCAGAAGGAAACGTTACAAATAAATTCCACAAATCAAGCAAATCCACGCTAGATATGGCTTCCCCAAAGAGCGTCACCCTACCAGGTCCTCCGCACTTCGTATCCAGCTTCTTTCAGTTACCTTCTTTAGGTGACTCCACAACTCGTCAGCTCCAACGATCGTCAGTTCTACGACATTTGGCCCTTCTATAGTCTAATAGTCTATAGACAGTTAGAAGGTAAGTACTAACCACGAAATACTGGAAGTTCTCCTTAGAGATGCCGTATTCGCTCTTGACGAGGTTGTCTTGGATGAAGAGAGCTCCGTGGATGATATTCTTCTTTTCGTTGGGGAGGAGTATGTCGGCGCTGATGTCCACTCGCTTCTCGGGCTCGATGTGGCCGACAATTGAGAGCTTGCGTTCAGCTTCGTCTGTGACAAGAAAACAACTGTAAAAACTTTTGATAATGAACATAAATTATAGTTGATCTCCGTACAGAAGTTATACAAAGCCTAAAATGTTCCCTCCTGCATACTTCAGCGCTTTGACAGATATGTTTGTTTGTAGAATTAAGATCATTAGAAGATACTGATACTCTGTTCCTCCTTCTTGACACGTAAAATTTTATGTACATTTGTATGTATGGGATGCAAATCTTACCACTGTATCCAGTAGTGAACTCGTAGTACTGGTAGTCCTTGACTAAAGCTATGACCTGCACCGGCTTGCCTTGCAGCAGACTGAACTTGAGGTCTGCTCGCTGGAGATTGTCCTGCACAACCGCTGATCCCTCCAAGTCAATGAGTGTCGCAACTGGGCTCTGAACCTAAATATAGGAATGTACTGTGTTATAGTTTTCATGTTATATTATAGCATTCCCTGATGAACTTATTTCTCTCTTGGGAATAATGCCTTTAATGACTACGCCATGCTGGGTAGTTGTGCTAGCGATCGCATCACGAGGCTTCGCGATATCTGGTGATAACTATTTATGGTCATCATCAGCCTGGTAACAAACCCCTCTCCCATGGCCACCTTCTTCAGGTCGTCGATACCTTAAACCATTATTCGATGTAAAGGGTCAGTATTAAATTTACTTACATACAGCTTGATGTGGCTCGGGCTGACTTGGAAATAGATCTTTTCTTCGAGATCCTGATAGAAATAAAAATAGATTAAATTGACGTTTGGTAACCAGACACCTTAGAAACAAACATTGAGTAATTTATGAATAGGAGTAGGTTTCGTAAAACATTTTTGATTTTTTTTCCAAAAATTTGTAACGTTTGATAGTCAGATAAGGATTTGTGATTTTGAATTTGAAACTGTGTCTGGTAAAGTTACTTACTCCAAGTGTAGGATGCGAGAAGTGAGCTGCGGATTCGATCTTGATGCTCCTCTCATCAGGACGCTGGAACTTGCCATTGAACTTGACTAGTGCTTCCTGTTGAGAAACAAAGTGGAAGATGATCAAGATAAACAAAATGATCCCGATATCTTTACAGTTCGAAATAAATAAAAATTTACATGATGAGAACTCACTTTGCCCAACTTAGGATGGCTGAAACCGAGCTCGGCCAACGCTGAGTACTGTTGCTGGGAACCAGTAACGTCCACCAGGAACCTGGCTGCGGTCTTCAGCTGCGGCTTGTTCTTGTCCAGGTGGAGGACTACCTCCCCCTTGATAGGGAACGGTAGGGACTTGTCGGTGGGGTACGTGACCAGGGACTCGAGGGCGAGGACCCTCTGTGGCAGGGTCACTGTGATGCCTGCTGGGAATTCTGAGGAAACGGAAATTTGTGTTAGTACCCCAATCGGTACCCCTATCGCCTTGAATAGTAAGTCTAATCTTTGGTGTAGAGATTTCCTCACGACCTTCACCGAAAAGCTTGTAGCGTTACCTTAACCGTACAGATGGGCCAATGTAGCTGGCAGTATTATTATGTGCGTTTCTCATTCATTGCATCTATACTTACTGCCATGAGCTGGTTGACTGTACACGTGGAGGTAGTACTTCTTGTCCTCCTTGTTGATGTGTAAGTCCAAGCTGTACTGGGGCAGTTTCTTCTCGGAGACCTCGTTGGAGACTTGGAGACCGAACTCGGGCGCGAAGCCAAGCTTGCGGAGATCGAACCCGACATTCAAGAGATGCTGGAAGACGCCGGGCTCTGGAGAGAAAAAAAAAGGTTGATAAATTGTTGGCTCTTTTGACTTAACCAGTGCGTCCTGACAGTCACAACCTACAGTGCAGGAACGTGGACACTGACTGTGGGCCTGATACACAAGTTTGAGGTCGCTCAGCAAGCTATGGAGAAGGCTATGCTTCGAGTTTCTTTGAAGGATATGATCCGCAATGGAAGGAATGGAATGATTGCCGGAAGCGGCTGGATGCGGCTGTGGTTGGAGGACCGGCTGTAGTGGGGTTCATTGGGGAAGACCTATGTCCAGTAGTAGACTTTAAATGGCTAATATGGTGATGACTTACTAGGCATATTGATCTTGGATTGCAGCTCTATGTTGGCGCACTGTTTCTTCTCCTCGCAGTAGACGTAGGAGCTTTTGTACTCAAGGTTGGTGACGCGCGACTCGGCCACGTAGCTGCGCTCCCCAATGGCCCAGTTCAGGAATGTCTGGTGAAAAAACATAATTTAGGTGTTGTCTAAAGTAATTAGAAGTGATTCGCCTACGACTCCTACTGTGTTGCTTAACGGGTTATTAATTATGATATTGGGAATTTACCTCAATTCCCTGCTCGTTGCCTTCAGTAAGAACCGTTCGGATATACTTGAAGTTGAGGGATTTCTGCTCCTCCTTTATCTTTATCGATCCTGATCCTTCGACGATGGTTTTTGGTCCTTCTTGCTTGCTGATGAATGATGTGCTGGAAAAACAAAAAGTTTTTAAAATGCAAGTGTGCAAGTGAGCAATAAATCAACCTATGGCAGTGCTGTAAGAAAGAGAGAAACGAACCCACCGCCATTTGTAACCTGTTTTGAATGATAGGTCGTCAGAAGGGATCCATATCAGAATTACTAGATTGCAAAATGACTAACTAGATTGACGAGGTTGCTGTAGACCACTGGCAGAACCAAATTATAACTTTTAACTAAGATGTAGGTAGTCATTTTTAAAATTAGTCATTCTGATACCAACCTGACACGCGTAGTATGAACTCGCTTCGCTCCTCTCGATCAAAGCTCGTCATACGCCAATGAGTTCTTTGTTCGTCTATTCGATAGTATATTCTGGGTTATTGCTATAAATGTACATACCTTCCACTTATGTAATTCTTGCCATCCATAGTAGCTTGTATCTCCAATCGTTTGCCGTTACCAGCGTCTTTAGTCGTTATTTCAGCTACGTAGTTCTTCCAGCCTAGTTTCTCAGAGTTAGCCGCTATCTTCAGGGCAATGTTGTCTTTCTGGTAGGTGCCTTCAGATGAATAGACCAGGTCGACCTCGTTCACGTTTTCCAGTTTTACGTCGAGTTTACCTTGGTTGGAGCTCACGAAAGATCCTTTGGCGTAGATCCTGGGAATAGCAAATTAGTTTAGCCTGCACTCTGTTACAATGCATCGAGATTGTGATTGAAAAGTCCATAATATAAAGGATCTCACAAAATTAAATACCTAATGTACAGTCAAGGTTCATAAGTGCAGTAGCAGTTTCGCAACTTAATAGATTGAGAGACCAGTTTCACTTACGACTTTCTTTTATTGAACCTTACTATACCTACACAAAGTTTGACAGTTACAATGCAAACCAAAAAAAAGATGACGTTAGTACTACAAACTACGATAACGTGATTATAGCAAAGTGTTTTGAAATGATACTACAATATTGATCTATTTAAGTATACGAATAAGAAACAACAATACAGGGACAACCATTACATGGATCTCTCAAGTGTGTTGAGTGAGACTAAAGTTTGTGTAGTTAAAGGAAGACATTATATTAAAGAAGAAAGTGACAAGCAAGTTGCGCTAGAGTTTTCAACTAAGTTGTAGTTATAGTTACCTGGCAGGCTTCGAGTTAGGACACTGGTACTTAATATCCAGGACCGGGTTCACCTTGGAGTAGACGGTGAGGATGTCGGAGCTATAGGACTTTCCATCGATGTCCAAGCCCACAGCAGCGGTGTATGTGTCGATAGAAGGATTCTGTCGGCATAAAAAAAACGACTTAAAATTTTTCTTTGAAAAATTCGACATCTTTTCCAATTTTCCCCATCCCCAAGTGTCTGCTACATATATTTCATAGATCTGTTGCTTCACATAATTCTTTTGTCCTGCTCTATACGTTATTTTCGTCTTGGATTGGTGTCTGCTTCAAAAATATTGTCCACTTTCGAATTCATCCATTTTCTTAACTCGTACACTATCTTACTCCATTTTTAAAATCAGTATGTCTACTTTATGTTTCATTATTATATCTGCTATTTGCTAACAATTCACACGTTTTATGAAGAAAAAAACCAATTTCTTCTTTGCACATCCTTTAGAAATCAACTTTCCTCTTACAGCCATCGCTTACCTTGCTAAGAACTTTGAACTCCAATTTCTTCAGCTTCTCGGACTGCGGTGCGGAAGCTTCCACGAGAAGTCCGTACTCTTTAGGCGCGGCCAAAGCTTTAACATTCACTACTGCCGTCTTGCCTTTACCATACTGCGATTTAATTTCTACAGCTGCCTTCTTGGTTTCAGCTGAAATTTAAATATTATGTTAGTTATTTCTGCGTCAACTATCAGAAGTAAGTGAATCATCACTCAGCCAGGTAGATACCAAATATTGCAAAAGACCCGAGTCGTTATTTTGAAGAATCCTTTTCAGATTTTCCTCAGTTAGAGAGTATACTACCTTTATCAGAAGCGGGAGTTTCCCACATTTTGTTGTTGTCAGAGCCCCCTTACTTCTGGGATAGACTGATTAGCTTTAACAACAGTAGCTATTCTAAACGCGATTAATAAATTATAAGTAAAAGAGCAAACACCGCAAAAGTATCAGATTCAGATCCATGTCAGAACGGATCAGAAAATTGACTATCTACAGTAGGTACCCCATGATATGACTATGGTGTTTAAGGCTTCTTACATTCAACGTCGGCCTTGTAGTTAACATCGAAGACTAGAGGTTCTGCGTGCGGAACCAGCACCTTCATCTTCGTGAAGCCCTCCTTCTGTCCGACCTTGCCGCTGGCGTCCACCTTGTAATGATCTGCGTTCACTTGAACTGACTGAATGATTGTGTACTGCAAATAATTATTATCATTGTTAAATCCAAGAGTTATTCCAAGATTTTTTTAAATGCCAATGTCTTGAAAACGGTGAGGGTTTCTCTAAGGTTTTTATCATATTCTGATAGGTCGTATCTGAGTCTTAAAGACCCATCACTAGTTAACAGGTTTTTTATATTCTTTGAGGTTTTTTAAGGATGCAAAATTGCATACTATAATTTACTTTTACTGTTAGCCATCATAACTAAACTCCTAGGAGCCACAGCGTCACTACACCGATATCTCCCTGACTCACATTTTCCACTATGAATTTTGATATTTTTCTATTTTATTTAAACTGTTGTATGATTGTAGAGAAAGTTATGTTCGCAACTGCAAATTGTTGGGTATTTAAACATGTTGTCTGTTGTGACATTTGGCTATGCCTCGTTTCTCTAGTAGGTACTCGTGTTTAATACCCTTCATTGTGAGACGGTTTATTTTATGGTGAAGATAATTAGTATTAATTAACATACCTCGGCAATAATATCGCTGCTATCAGGCTGTAGATACAGAACGTTTGAAACCCATTTGAGATCGTGGGCCTTTTCGAAAGGCAGTCTCACTGTCAGCGTGAAATCGTCCACGTATCTGGAAAATTTTGGTTACACACATTATGCCCTCCGGCCGTTTTGGCAACCAAGTTTCGTAACCAGTTGTCAGAAAAGAATATATCATCGTGTTAGGCAACTAGTTGCCTAAAAAGAAATTCAATTCCTGTTTGACATCCAGTTGCCAACGAAGAATAGAGCTCAGACGCTTAGAGAAAATGTGGCTAGTTTCCAAGGCTTCAAAAACAAATGTACATATAAAAGTACTTACATACAGTGTTGGGCATTCAAGAATAAAATCATTATTTGAATAAGAATTTGCAAGAATAAAATCACGGTGATGACAACATACAATAAAAACTATTTTTTATTTGACAACAATCATTTATTTCGTTTAAAACAGTAAGCATTTCGACAAGTTTTACGCAATTCTCGACCGATTTCCGTGAAATTTTGTGAGCCGGTTCATAAAGCATACAGATATCTGGAAACCTGGATAAATGGACATACGGAAGCACTTTTGCCGAAGCTGAAGCAGAGACGCTTTGCTCGCTTTTCTCATTCGGTCAATCAGCATCCGTTTAAGTTAATCAGCATCAAGTCTTATTTGGTAACCAGTTGTAAACAAAGACATTTAATTCCATTCCGACAACTGGTTACGAAACTCCACTGTCATCTACGGTAGTTGTGGATCAGGAATAGAATTTCTTTTTGGGCGACTAGTTGCGTAACAAGATTATTTCTTACTTTTCAACAACTGGTTGCGAATCTTGGTTGCCAAAACGGCCGGAGGGACATTATGTACATAATTATGTATATTGTGTCAAATACCTATCACTGACGGGGTAGGTAGAAGTATTAGTATTAGTACATTAATATTATCACTCATTCTCTACGTGGTTAGATATTTTATCATTTACAATAATCTAGTTCTTGTAGTTCGGCGTTGTGTGGGAGTTTAAAAACATTATTATTAGAGTTCTGGACCCTGGGCCTGATTCTGAAGGCTCACATCAAAAATTTGACAGCACCTGGTTTGGCTTTCACCTTCGTAATAATTTGTGACAAGGATAGAAACGATTTTAGTGCTGTCAATTTTGATCATCAGAATCGGACCCACTGTATCAATACACTTGGTCTTAAAGTGGCTCTTAACAGAGCTTTTAGGTTCATAAAGCAGCTTATATAACAGTGTACTCACTTCTTGTCCTGTTTAGATAGGTCTAGGAAGTTGGTCGCCAAGTTTCCGAACAATTCAAATGCGAGGTCATCACCGTAGTTGCCCTTGAACCTGTATTTGTCATCAGCGGTTGTCAGCGAGTCCGCGGCCTCACCACTCGCGGACAGGGAAGCCTTCTTGGGAAGCAAGTTGCCGGTCACGTCGGTCTGGAAAAGTTTGAAGATTAGTTTGGAAGTCAATAAATATCACAATTTATTGAAGAAAGATTCATTATCATCATATTATGTCATATGCCCTTTATCGTCTACCGCTCAGCTGGACACAGGCCTTCCTCAATGAACGCTACCATACCCTGTCGGTCCACCTGGTAGAAGGGAATAAATAAAAAGAAGAGATTTCCATTCTAATCCAAAACTAGGATTTTCTCCGATACTGTGGGAATTCAAGACAAGAATTGGACAGTTTACAAAATATATCAAATCGTAGTCAAAATTTAGTGTAATGCCAACAATGGTTCAATGTAATTTAATGCAGGTATAGGTGGCGAAATAAAATTATAAACAAATTACCTTGAAGTCATATTTGAACTTGTTGCCAACAGGAACATTCTTCAAATAGAAATTGTTCTGCAGATTCTTTCCGTCTTTCAGTTGGATTTCGACCTGGCCTTCGACGTTGATGGTTTCCTTTTCGAAGTTGGTGTCCACGATCTTCGATTTGAAGCTGATGGTGGAAGCTTGGCCTCCGCGCTTGGCTGCGTCGGAGAGGAGGTAGTACGTATGCCCATTTACAACCTGAAAAGATCATTAGATTCTCATAATATCCATGATAATAAACTCATTGAAACGTGAGGCAAGCCCTTTTTGGGTAATTAAGTAACTCACATCATCCTTGATGGTAAGATCGTGATCCATTTTCAAAGAGAGGCACCTGTCCGTTGGGAGGACGACTTCAATATTGGCGTGCCTCTTTCCAGAGCTTAGGACGGGGCCGTCGCGGTGGATGTTGACTTCAGTCTTTTTACCGGCGTATTCTAGCTTGTTCCTGTTAAAACAAATCATACATGTTCTAAAATATGTCAAATGCGGAAGAAGCTTGAAACACAGAGCTATTGAAAACCTATGATCCAATTTAGGTATGGTTTGACCGCATTGTTAAAAAATATAGATTTACGTCTTAAGTGATTAAGTACATCTACTTCATATTTATTAAAAAAAACGTACTTAGACTCAATAAGCGTAGCTGTCGTCTTAGTATTTGTACTGAAGTGTAGCTTGTCATTGTTATCCTTCTCGTAGTTCAGGAAAACATCCACCTCCGCGTTGTAGACTGGGTCTTTAACCACGAATTTGACATCACCCTTGATTTTTCGTTGAGACTGCAAATAAATCACTTTCTTAGTCTTGGGAAGTTTAGACTGTAGTATGCTTTTGTGGAATTGGTACCACTGATCGTCAGACTGTACTAGTCCGCTCCTGAATAATATGAGCGTCCCCATCTAAGGCGTGCCTCTGAACCCGATCTTCGATTCGCCATATCCAGGTGCTGCCAGTCCATCTCGCCCCCCGTCTCACTCAGTCGTGGTTTCCACTCGGAAACTCATACAAGCTTCGGCTTAATTTGGCACTAAGCAGCCGTGTGTGAATTTGTCCAAAACATTATTATTATTAACCTTACCTTCTTAAAATCAACGATGATCATGCCATTGCCTTTTCCATCGTTATCTGTGATCTTGAACTGGCCATTGGCTGCGACTGTGTCCTTCAGAATTAGCTTCAATTGACCGTTTGCATTGGGACCTCGAGTGATCTTCAGCAGGTAGTCCAGGAGCTCGCCTTTAGAACCCGATATCTTGGCGTGGGAAGAGTAAAGGTTGGCATTTTCGATGACTCCGACGTCAAACCTGATAAAAGAACAAAGATTCATAACACCATCAAAAACTTCATCATCATCTGTTTTTAAATGCGAGTGATCTTGTAGAATCAAGTAGAATGGAATATTTGACAATTTCAAGAACTAAAAAAAACGAATGTTTTTAAAATTATTATCAGTTTATTTCGAAAAATCACCCATTTTATTGCTATCAGACAAAGATTCGATTCACTTGATTCGATTGACATTATAATGATGTAGTTATTTAATGTATGTATAATGTATGTTACAGACTCTGCTGCCTAAAAACAGCGCATAATATCACGATAATGAACTGATTTTGTGTTTCTGTATCATACTAAACTTTTTTTTATTAATTCGGAATTTATTAAGACTAGTTATTCTTTTCTATTAGCCACTCCAATACTATCTCTATTATGATCAACTTACTTGATGTCCTCATTCTTTCCACCACCAGAGACCTTCAAATGCCCAACTGCGCCAACATTAATGTCATTGGCCTTGGTCTTGTGCAGAACAACTCCAGAGAGTTCGTATCTCGCAATATCCTTCACAACAATATAATTCTCCAAATTAGACTTCTCAGGTGAAACTATGTCCCTTTTGGCAAAAACTTCTAAGCCTTTCTTGTCGACCTCTGCGTTGACCTTTATTATATAGTCTCCAGGTTTCTTGATGTGGGTTCTGGCTTCCACGTCGAATTCAGCCTTCTTATCAAAGTATTGACCTTCGAGCTCAACGTCTATCTTCTTCGGGTCAACTTCAGCATCGATTCTTAGTTTTAAAGGCAGAGCGTGGACTTCGACTAAAAATGAAAGGTACAATAAAGAATTTGATATCTTCTTGAATCTTTTTGGCGGGCGACACTGCAAGTTTTTCCCTTCATGAAGACATATTATATATAAACTGTCTTTGACACTATTAATGAAGGGCATTATAATAAACTACAATTACCTACTAACTTGCCTCAAAAATATTCGCCATCTTTAAGTTTTCCGGCTCAGAAATAGACAAATATCGCCTAAAGCACCAAGATCTCGAAACACCTTTAAATATCC
The DNA here is from genome assembly GCA_949699065.1 of Metalampra italica. Lineage (NCBI taxonomy): Eukaryota > Metazoa > Arthropoda > Insecta > Lepidoptera > Oecophoridae > Metalampra > Metalampra italica. The sequence continues at coordinate 442,491 of OX452993.1, forward strand.
CTTGCAAAAATGTTTACATACAAAATTTAATCTTGTATCATTAGGTGTAATAAGGTCAATCAATTAAACAGTACAGAGAATGCCTTTCGACAAACTTACATTTATTCTTGGTGATAACACTGAAGTCCTCAATGGATGTCTTGTGGTACTTAAGAAGCTGGTTAAAGTTAACACGATTTTGTGCATTACGTAAATCTCCGCCGTAGAACAATTCGATGTCGTTGTGGAACTAGAAAATAAACGAAACATTCAATTCAAAGTCAAAACCTAATGATAAAATTATCATCAAAGTTAACTAGATAACTAACTACATATTGACTGCCTCGTTGGTAAAGTGCCTTGAGCATTAGTCTGGATGTGAATCGTCTATCCTTACCTTTAATACTGTTTAAGAATAATTGACGATTGTGTTATTATTATTATATTTAATCAAAAAAACAATATAGACTCACCGACTCTCCATTCTCGAAATGTCCGTTGATCCTAAAGTTAACGTAAGGATTCAGTGTATTCTGGAACTCCACTTTGATATCGTGGCCTTTGAGCAAACCACTGAGTAACACGTTGTGCTCTCCCTTTTTCGCCTTGAGATCAACATCAAAACCATTCGGTTCATAATTCACATGACCATTCACGTCGACTACATCATCTGAGCTCGGTATTGAGATCTTAATTCCCTCAAGGGCATATTTAATCGCATTCCCATGTGTTTCTCTGATAACCTGACCATCGACTTTAAGTGTGTGTTTACCTTGTTCTCCGGGCAGTTGGTACTCTAAGATTGGTTTATAAACGCTACGGTTACTGTCACCATTGACCAAGAAACCAGCTTTACCGTAGTATTCTTCTGTGTCCATCTTGGCTTTGATAAGGATGTGGCGCTCGTTGGGGTTGTGGACGTAAGACGCTTGACCGTAAAGGTTCTTGATGGGTGATTCAAACGATAGCTTCACTGTATCTTCGGCACTGTTTGTAATTAAATCTCCCGTTAATGAAGTGCGACGGCTCTTCGCACCTTCAGTCTCAAATAGGAGTTCGAAACTTCGCTTTTCTGAGTTTCTGTCCCTACGGATGACACCTTTAACGTGGTAGCCTCTAAGATCATTCTTCTCAATAGACACTTTGATTTTTGAGGGTCCTGTTAGGGGGAAGCGAGCGATGAACTTGGAGATTGACGCTTGAGACTCAGGACCTAAAAAAAGATCAGAAAGTCAAGTGATATTTTATTAGTATATAAGGTTTCTTTGAATCAATCAATGAGTGTTTGTTACTTACCAGCAAGTGAGAAGGGCACAGAAACTTGTCCGCAGAATGTTAAGCCAATTACGCTTGACAGCTGATCAAAACATTCGGAGTATTCCTTTCTCTCTGTGTCAATCTTAATAGGAGTATGCTTCTCTTTCTGACCCTTTTCAGCGGTAAAGTAGACCAAGTCGTGCGAAGCAGTCAGGATCTCTTGTTTGTCGATAGGTAATGCAAATTGCAGATCGATTCCCTGACCATCTTCCACAACTTTGAAGAATAAGTGGCCACCAGTGGAGGAGTGCAGATTGGTAACGACTTTGATACCAGTTGATACGGAGTCAGCGTCGACGAGGAAGAGACCAGACACTTCGATGTCGGTACTGGGAACCAGCCTCACGTCAAGTTTGGTGTTCTTCGGGAATTCGTAGATTTCACGCAGGTCGATGTTGGTAGCTACTTCCAAGCGGCCGGTCGCTGAGCCGACGAGGTCGAGTTTCAGAGGAAGACCAGTTGAGGTAGGGTAGGACAGTTCAGCGTCGAGGAAGAGAAGGTGAGCTCTGACCTCCTCCTGCAAGTAGAAATATATTGAGTTAATACGTTCCTTTTAATATATGGTGTGTATTAGTGTTTGAAAATAAATTTGGTCTGAAAAATTACCTTGAAATGTTTAGCCTTGTCTAATCCACCTTTGACGAGCTTCAACACACGCTCGAGGACTGTGTGGAAGTTGAATCCTTTATCATCGCCAAGAGACAAGAACACGGCGTCAGTTCCGAACAGCTTGAGGTAGACGTCCAGATCTAATTCGTTGTTGTAAGGAGCTGACTCTGCCTTCAACTGTAATTAAACGATAATTATATTTACAACGATCGATTAAGCTTTTACTTAATTTGAATTTCATGATTTGTGACATCCGTTGCCATTTCTTTGTCTATATTTTCATATTGACATAATCCATCTCCATCTGGATTTGAATTACAAATAAATCATTTTGAAATAAATACCTACAAAACTAGAGAGCGTCAGTGGCCTCGGGGATAAGACGCGACCTATCATATCGAAAGGTCCGAGGTTCGATCCCCGGTTGGGCCATGTACCAATGGGTTTTTTCTCGAAACTTAAGTACATGTACTGACTGCTCTCAAACGGTGAAGGAAAACATCGTGAGGAAACCTGCATACGCCGAAGAAGAAATTCTTAGGCGCATGTGAAGTCCACCAACCCGCACTGGGCTAGCGTGGTGGACTATAGCCCGCACGCCCTCGATGAGAGGGTAGGCCTGAGCCCCAGCAGTGGGGAGATTAATAGGCTGTTGATGACCTACAAAACTAGAATGGATAACTAATTAATAATTATACTCACATGTTTGTCAAAGTTATCGACTTCGCTCTTGATAGAGCGGCGTCCTCTGTTGAGGGTACCTGACACTTGCTTCTCGGTTTCTACATACTCTTTAAAGAGCTTGTCGTAAATGTCCTGAGGCTTCTCGGTGCGAAGGAAGCCTTTGGGACCAAGGAAATGCTCAGCCACGCGGTCCAGATTTCCTTGACGACCGCCAACCTAAAGGAAAAAATCATTTCGAAAATATAATTATAGCCAACTTTGGAACACATTTCAGAAAACCAATAGAGAATTGGTGAGATAAGGCGAAAGATTTATATGAATTCATAAAGATATAGCTACTGAAGTCTGGTGAAATAAACATGACAAAGTAGTGTTTTCTTAGGAGACTGGTTGTATATCTTTCTTGGATCACAAAAAGTCTCAATAAAAGAAGATTTAGGAATAAATTACTTGTAAGGAGGTATTTCAGTCCATTCAAATATATTTATTGCAAAAATTTTACGTCAAATTGTTATTAAAGTCTCACCACAACTGAAGAAACCTCCAAGTTTAGCATCACATTTATAAATCCTTTGATACGGACGGATAAGGACGGCAATGACCTTTCATAACAATTAGCTCAAGCATTCAAAGATAATATTTACCTCGAGAACGTTTAAGCTGTGTCCAAAAATTTCAGCAGTAAGGTTGAGACTAGCAGACCGCGGGAGGAACGAGTCTTGTGAGTAGATGACGGTCTGCTCCAAGTTGCCACCCAGCCCAAGAGCGTCCACGTTGTACGACATCTCCCGGTAGAACGAGTATTTCCTACAATAAGAGAAAGGCTATGTAACATAGAACAACAGAGTAAGATGAAGAAGTACACAAATTCTCGAATGAAGACCAAGGTGTGACGATAAAGCTCGGGAGATACGTAAGACTGACGATTGGCGATGCACAAATTCACCACAGCGTATCGTTCTAAGAACCTACCAATTTGAAACAAAACTATTGTACTGATTTGACAGTTAGTTAGACTTAGTTACTCTTTACTATCCATTTTCAAGCACCGTCTGTAGGAAATCAGTTTCCAATGCATCGACAATAGTACAGGAGTAATTGGCATTTAATTTTTTAAAGCCCTATGTTAATACAATAATCAATATCATGGACCAAATCTAAACTATGGTAACAGTTAATGATCTTACAGAGATCAAAACGGAAGTCTTACCTATCATCGACGTTGAACTTATTGGGAGTGCGGATAAGACCGTAGTGCTGGCGCGCCAGGAGTTTGTCGGGATTGGAAGACGAACGGATGTGACGGAGGGAAGATGTGATGAAACGGCCAACTGCAAAAAAACCAATAAAATATAGTATTTAAAAACATAGAAGCTGAATTAAAATGATTATTTTATGGGTAAGCTTTTATCTGGGCTGCAGGTGTAATTAAGTATTTTAGATTCACAAAGGACCAAATTAGTAATAAATCCACTTTAGGTTTTCCACCAGACTATTTCGACAGTTTGCTCATTTAGACAATCTCAGTAGGGTTTTTTATTATTGCATATTCATACCTATCTCTCCAAATTTAATTAAATTAAGTAGGTACTATTTAAAAAAATTCTTTTCTGCTTAAACACTTACCCTGATGAACAGGCTCTGTTTCCAACAAGGTCTTGATCTCGTTAGCAGAGCCACCGCAAGGGCACGCAATCACGGCCAGGTATGCTTTGATGCGGACCTCAGAGTCCAGTGCACGGTTCTTCATTATATCTATGGCACCCTTCTTTAGCTAAAAAATAATGAAAACAAAAGTGTTGATTACGGTCTTTAATTATTAAAGTCATCTATAGGTACGTTTTTTAACACAACGAATGAAGTCATTGTTTTTGTTTTGGTTCCTATTTTTTACCTACTTATTTTCTTGTTTTAACTTTGCCCTGTAACCAAGGATTTTTTCTTTCTTTCATCTTTCTTCTTTCTCTCACCCTCCCTTTCTTTCTTCTGCCTTTCTTTCTTTTGATGTAAGTGATTCCTTACCTTCGAAGAGCAAGGATCAGCTGTGAATGCTTCCAACGCTGCGACCCTGACACGTGCCTTCACGCTGTTGTCATTAGCACAGCGCAACACTTTGTCGATCAGAGTGTTTTCCAGATGGCGGATGTTGCGGATACCCTTGAGAACTGATACAACCTGTAAAGTAAAAAAAAAGAATATAATGAATTTGGTTAATAATTAAAATTGTAGAAAGATTACACGTAAGATATAAATATATATCTAAAATGTCGATAAAGCAAAAAAAAGGAAGAAATGATCTATACAATGGATTTCCTGATTATTAGATGTTATTAGGAACTAGACAGTCATTAGAGTGCACATAAGTATAAGGAACTGCTTTAAGGAGTACACATACACATCAATACCAACAACTTTTAATCTATTTTTTGAAATAAGAAAAATAAACTTATCTCATACAATATCGTCGAGAAGGCGAACTTGTATTACGGATCTAAAGTTGTGTTTCAAAATTGAGATTTCCTAATATAAAATAATAAATAAAATTCATTGAAGCGGTACACTTAGCAATACTCACATTGTCTTCCTCAACTTTGGTCTTAGGCTTGCAATTCTGCAGCTTGGCGCCGAACTTCTGGCTGAGGGTCGCGATGCCTTCGGACTTGGAGACGTGGCAGTTGTGGTCGCGGCAGTACGAGCCAGCCAGCGCGCCCACGCCGAGGTATATCTCTTTTGGTAAGTTTGGCAGATCCAGGAGAGACTGTTAACGAAAAAGAAATCACTTATAGCACACGACAAAGAACGAGATGCAATTAAAAAGTGTGAAAAATTGCTAATGCTACTCGGGCATTCAAGTCTCAAATTACAATGGATTTCGCATTTCTTTGTTAGATGTAAAAGAACTTACAGCAGCTGCTTTGACAGATTCATCGTTGACGTGTTGGGCGTTGCCGAGGGAGAGGAACACCAGCTGTTGCTCGAAGAATGAGAGCTCTTTGCTCTTCAGGATCTCGATGGAAGCCTCGATGCTGTAGCCGGTGCCGGCGCGGATGAGGCCGTCCAGAAATACCTTCCTGAAGACGGAGATGAAGACGAAACGTTACAACACGCGTTTAAGGAAAGCAAACTAATATACAAGACATCTATAATACTTTAATATGTTATAATTTTGAAATTAAACTTGAAATCAATTAGATCAACTGAGAAGTCATAATAAGAGTATTACTGAAGTTGAATACACGAATAGTAAAATTATGTTAGAAGTGCCAGTAGAAGTTTAACTCACTTTTCCAAAGCATTATTTTTAACTTGACTGTACACCTTTATCAAGTCGTCCTTGCTCACTGTACGGAGAATCTGAAATAAGAATGATTAAGAATGAGAAACTTTCAGAAGAAAGGATAATGACTCTGACGATCTGAATAACAACACAAGGTTTAAAGTTTCCTTTTTTAAATGTTCAACCTCATTTTAAATGTTCATGTTAACGATGAATACTCAACAGTGGACTTATTTAAAGGCTCTTATTGAAAATTATTATTGTAATAAACTTCTTACCCGGACAAGCTGAGCGAATTCACCAGCAGATTTGGAGTTGGCTTCGGTGACGAGGTTCTTGGCAGTGTCCTTGACGGCAGACAGAGCTGATTCGTAGTTGGAGGACGAAGATTTGGCCCCGTGAGGATTCTCGAAGATGATGGAGCGGCTTTCAGTGCAGCTGTCTGTTTTAACGATATTATTTCAATGAATATTATAAATATACTTAAATTCGACAATGCAGAAGACGACACAAAACTCAATAAATCGCTTACTAAACGCAAAAAAACGATACATCAGAATATCCAACTAGTTTGAAACGGGGTTATCGATTTCAAAACCAGCAAATAAAAAACAATTGCAGAACTCGACCAAAAATTTTACTTTTGAAGAGTTTGTCTGAACATGTTTTGAACGCTCTAACCTCTGGAACTAAGTAAGTACCAGTCGAATTACAAAAATTCTTTTTGCATTTAATAGGCCAATTCTTGAGGAAGGTAACAGACTATATAACATCACGCTACGACCATAGGTCAGAAATAACTTATAACACGCCCTGGAGACAGCGGGGCCCTGGGGCAGTGAGGCGAAGGCCTTCATCAGAGACATAGGCCGCAGACTCAAAGAGAGAGGAGGGGACCCCCGCTCCGGATCTTTCCTGGTCCAAAGGTTATCGATAGCTGTGCAGCGCGGCAATGCCGCTAGCGTTTTCGGTACCTTTGGCCCAGGTCAGACCCGGGGCGGTCTCTTTGATACGTAGTATTTGTATTTTTTATCATAATGTTTTATATCAGTTTTTTGTGCCTCCCTAATAAATTATATTAAGTTTAACACGCTAGTAACTTAATAAAGATCAAGTAATTTACCCGCGGTACCGCCAGCTCCAGTTTTGCCAGTGAGTGTGAGTTTAGTATGGACCTTGGCGCGGGCCCCGTTCTCCCCAACAGAGAACGGCTTGTACAAGTACTCCTCAGTGGCGGCGACCTTCTCCGGAACACCGTTATTCACCTTCGATTCTACGTTTAGCCCAGATTGGAGCACTTGAGTGTTCTTGATTTCCTGGCAAATGAATGGTAATGTTATGTTGACGATTTTTTTCCAGGAGATATCTTATTTTCTTAGAGGGGAAATAATACCACAACTTCGGCCATCTTGGGATCTTTTATGCCAAACCCCTGTCCATCAACGGTGGACTTCACATTCGCCTTAGAATAGTAATTCTAATCTTTGGCGTAGCAGGTTACCTCAATATGTTTTCCTTCACCGAAACTCCTGTGGTATTTACAATAAACCGTATTTATGTTCCGAAAACTCATTGGTACGGGCCAGGGGACAAACCCACGAGTTCGTGAATGTGAGGCAAGTGCACAACGAACTAGGCTACCCACAGGCTCCCACGGTATTTTCCAAGCAAAAGGGTATGAAATGGCTCCAAAGCTACTTGGCAGTGATTCTAATCTGATGACTTACAGCAGTAGGGTTGTAGATAGCGGTTATCAGGTCGTTTCTGCCTTGCTCGCGGTGGGCGCAGCGTGACAGGTCGCGGGTTCGATGCACGAGCACGGAGCTGCCCTCCTGTGACGACGACGCCTCCGTTGGGCACACTCCGAAGATATCCACCTGGTGAGAACATCAGTTGATTAGTACACTTCTTGGAAAAAGCAATACCAATAACGTAGGAGACTGACTCCTACGTTACCTGGCTTAGACTTTAAAAAGCAGGTCTCGGACAAAAGGATCATAAAAAATTTGAAGCAAGGCAGATGACAGTGATGGTTTACGGAAAACACCTGCGACAATACACAGTATAGCAACCAGAGAAGAAGAGTACCAAAGCCTATGGCATAGTGGGCTGATCACAGGCTGTCGAAAAACCGAGTGGAGACCACGCATTGGCAGGGCAAAGACGAATTGTGGCTAGACGGAGCGACGAACTGCGTAAGGCGGCTGGCAGTGACTGGATGCGGAGAACCGAAGATCGGGTTCAGTAGCGCCTTGGGGGAGGCCTGTGTCCAGCAGATGCTGATGATGATGATTTCCATGCATACCCCATTTTTAAACAATTGCCTATGTTGAGAAAAATATAATTAGTTTATGATCTAATAGACAATTAAAAAGAAATTAATGAGAGAAACTCTCCCTTCTGTCAACGGATCCTCACCTGCGTGGAAGGCTTGTTCTCCGTCTGCAGCAGCGTGATGATGGCCCGTTTGATGTTGAGGGACCTCCTCGTATCGCCCTCTTCAGTGCAGATCTCTGCGCCCACGCGGCCATCCTCCAGGGTGAAGCGGACCGCTTTCTCCACGCCGGGAGGACTGTTGTATTTCTGGGAAAGAAGACATTAATTAACCCTTGCGTTCTTGACGTTCATTGGATAAGGCCTATGTCGAACGGTGGACGTTGAACGGCTGATGATGATATGATGATTAGGGTACGAGTGTATGAGTTCCATTACTTTAGTTACCTACTTGCTCTGTGATTCTATAACTTTTTTTTGTTATTTTTAAAGGTCTTCTTTGAGTGTTTGCATTCTTTGTTAGACAACAAAATTTTCGCGACTCCATTTCTTCTTCAAAGGTAACCAGAACATTCGTTTCTTCCATCCTGCGCAAATCAGCGCCGAAAGTCTATAAAATGTAGTATTACTTACCTTGCCATCAGGGCCAGATATCACCAGGTTCTGGACCTTCAGCTCGTTGACGCAGTTGCCCAGGGCCGTGACGGAGGCCTGGCCCAGGAGTTTGACGCTGGTCTCCTGTTTGTCGGCACCTGTGAGGTAGAGGGTCACCGTTCCTTCCACGCCATAGCTGTACTTGTGGCCGTTCAGGTAGGTTGGCGCGGTCGGGGCTGGAAGATGGAAGAAATCATCAATCATCATAGTCATCACGCAATAGAGCATTTTATCCTTACTAATCCATACTAGGGGCAAATGTGAATAATTCATATGTACGATTATAATAAAGCTGAAGTTTTTTTTGTCTGTTGTTTGTTTGTATGTTTGTTTGTCTGAACGCGCTAATCTCTGGAACTACCAGTCGGATTTGAAAAATTATTTTTGTATTTTATAGCCCAATTCTTGTGAAATGTTATAGGCTTAACGTCACGCTACGACCCTTTGGAGCCGAGCAGAAGAAAGGCAGAAATAATTTATCTAGAAGTTATAGTAGAACAACTAGTAATTTAATGAATGATAGATTACCTAACTGTCATGTTACATCTAAAACAAAACTAACAACGACTTTGCTAAATCAAAGGAACATTTTCAAAATAAATTAATGTAACTACAATATTATAGAACGATCAAAACAATCCTACCGAAGTTAGATACTTAACTAAAGCGTAACACAGACTGAGCGGCGGCGTTGCGAAAGCGTTGCGGTTTTTTTCTGTAATGTTCGAAATAGTATGGAGCCCTTTACATCAAAGCGGCGCGGCGGCGGTGCGGCGCGGTATATGTTGTCTGAAGGGCTCCGCTTTTTATTCGCTTTCCGCAGATTTGCCGCCGCAACGCTATCGCAACGCCGCCGCGCTTTGTGTGTTACGCTTAAGTATCTACTTATAAGTTAAGATCTTACTAAGTTAGGTAATGATGATAAACAAATTTACTTAACAATGAGTACTTACAACCCTTGCAGGCTAACGAGCATTTATCTGAAACAAACAAACCAATCATTTATTTTAATTATTATTGTAGTGATTACCTACTTATTTAATAATTAATGTGACAACAACAAATGACACATAATCATGGAATTTATTATTATATAATTTATTTTTTATTCGTATAGTTTACTATTACTATATCCATGACTAAGTCAAAGTTTGATTTCTATTGGAAGCAGTACGAGGGCTGCCTCCTAAATTGAATGCAAAATTTTCAACATACTTGTTCGTAAAGTGCTTATAAAACGTGCGTGCTTTTTACTTTATCCACCGTTTTTCAATCAAAATAAAAAGTTTGAAAAATATTTAAAAATAAATAAAATATGATATTTAAGTGAACATTTCATGTCATCAAAATATTCATTTCTGTCAACGCGCGCGTGCTAACTGAACCACGGGCACGGCGCGCGCATAAAGAAACCCGCGCGCCATTTTTCGCAAATATTTGCCTAAACATAGTTGTTTTTTTCCTCGCAAGTGTGTTGAAAAACGTAGTGTATATAGTATTTTATGTTTTATTGTGCACGTAAGTTGTGCCATTTATGTATTGTGCACATTACATGTGTATATAGTTCAGCAAATAAAATATATTTAATTTCATTTCAGTGTATAATGGGTGATCATTGGTCTTTTATTATACTCTCGGCTCCATTACGGCTTCGCCTTCGGCTCCTGTTGCAATTCAGCCGAGTGTAATGACCAACTTAGCTCTCTTGTATCATAATGTACTATTAAAATTCCAATGAACTTGTCTCGTCACCCGGCCGGGTCACGTGACCGATGGCACTCCCCGATGCGTCTCATGGCAATTACCCAATTTGTTGGAACTGCCGCGGCGAGGGGAGCCCGAATCATGTTATGGTTTTGTTCGAGTTGTCACTGGGATTGTAGATTGATTGATAAATATCTCCTTAACCTCTCAAAAGACCGAGTTTAACAGGCAGCTACCCCTTGACCTCCCCCCACCCCCAAGTGAATCATTTAACATTTCCAATTAGAATACTCTAGTCCAGATCCTTGGAACAGCCAGCCACCCCTTCTCCCCCCACCCCCAAGTGAAACATTTAACATTTAAAATTAGAATACTCCGGTCCAGTTCCTTGTAACAGCCAGCTACCCCTTGACCTCCCCCTCCCCCATGTGAAACATTTTACATTTCCAATTAGAATACTCTGGTCCAGATACTTGTAACAGCCCAGCCACCCCTTGATCTCCCCCCACCTCCAAGTGAAATATTTAACATTTCCAATTAGAATATTCTGGTCCAGTTCCAACTAACAGCCAGCTACCCCTTGATCTCCCCCCACCCCAAGTGAAACATTTAACATTTCCAATTAGAATACTCTGGTCCAGATCCTTGTTACAGCCAGCCACTCCTTGATCTCCCCCCACCCCCAAGTGAAACATTTAACATTTAAAATTAGAATACTCCGGTCCAGTTCCTTGTAACAGCCAGCTACCCCTTGACCTCCCCCTCCCCCATGTGAAACATTTTACATTTCCAATTAGAGTACTCTGGTCCAGTTCCAACTAACAGCCAGCTACCCCTTGAAAATAGTGTTGTCAAAAAATTAATATGCGTCATCTTGGCATCTTGGCCTCTGGTTTGAAATCTGACTAGGTACTTGCGGAAAAAAAAAAAAGATTTCAAGCGTTCAAAAATTCGTGTTCCTGTTGTAAAATGAAGTATTTTATCCCGTCATATTTTAATGGGTATAAAATAATTATGAACCCAGTGTACCTAATCTTAAATAATATATTTTATCTTTTATTTATGTATTACCATTTAGTAAACACATACCTAAATATAAAGCTCCCTAGGTACTAACTAAGCAAGCAATAGAGACAATGTACTAGATCCGGCTTTGGGGTCACGAGTGCCCGCTATCAGTAGCTAGTGTGCCAATGACTAATCATCACTGTGCGTATGTCAATATGTCATCGCGTTACAATAATCTGTTAGCACGAGGCAGGTTAGAATTGTTCAGCTCTCTTATATTGGAAATATTGGAATTCTGTTTTTCAAAGGGATTTATACTGTATTTTTCTTGTTTTGACGTCTTTGGATTTATTTATTTTTTATTTTGACATGATTTAATTTATGACATGACCTTAGATTTAATTTATGATTTTTATTTCATTTATTTTATGTCGATTTGTGAACTATGAAACTTGTTTTTCGAAATAAATGAATTTATTATTATTATTATTATCTCTTTATTCAATCAATCTTAAGTATAATTTTTTTATAATATTTTTCTATAAAAACTAATTTAAACAAAACTATTATTATTATCCATAAAATTTATTATTATATCTATGCTAATAATAATAAAGAAGTAATCTATACAAATATTTGTTTTTATCCCACCTGGGTGGGAAGAGAGGTAAAAATCCACTTTATCCCCCTAGGCCCATCCTGGTGGGAAAAGCGTACGGTGGAGCTAGCAAAGAGGGCGTCAGGACCAATAATATATAAGGTGTATATTAATTTTATTGGTTGTGCCATGTACCAATGGGTTTTTTCTCGAAACTTAAGTACATTTACTGACTGCTCTCAAACGGTGAAGGAAAACATCGTGAGGAAACCTGCATACGCCGAAGAAGAAATTCTTAGGCGCATGTGAAGTCCACCAACCCGCACTGGGCTAGCGTGGTGGACTATAGCCCGAACACCCTCGTTGATAGGGTAGGCCTGAGCCCCAGCAGTGGGGACATTAATAGGCTGTTGATGATGATATTAATTTCAAAGTGGGATCTAAGTATTATTTTGAAAGTGCATTCCATTAATTTTAAAGCCCGTTTAAATTAAATACAACCCTTTATCAAAAATTACCGAAAATTACCAAGTATTCCTTGTGTTTGTTGACTGCCGCTCAATGCATCGAACACTGAGCATCCTGTATGTACGGATGCGTCTGGTTAGAGCTTGTTGATGCTCTCGTATTAGTTTAAGAGACGCTTTCCGTTTTGATGAGCATTTCAGACGAAATTGTAAGGCCGTGGTCAATCGTGGGCCATAGTTTTTTAGGTTTCGGTACCACACTTACATAATTGTACTCTTTAGTAATAATAATAAAAAAGTATTATTAATAATTATCTTCTCGCTATATCCCAGACGGGGTAGGCAGAAAGAATAGAGCGCCAAGTATCACGATCCTGACGTTTGTTTCACTTGTACCCTATTTATTGTAGAAAGGAATTTTTTAGTCCGCCTTCGTCCGTCCGCCTGTCTTTTCCCCTCTTTATTACCTACTATGAAATATTTTTAAAAAACATTTTCGCTGCAAAAGAGGCAGTAATGGTCGTAGGTCAGTGGGGTAAAGGGGTTAATTTTATGTCGCATAGTTTTCGACTTTTTTTTTATGAAGTTTTCAATGTTTGCTTTTATTATTTTCGCAAATTTAAGTTTTTTTTTTTTTATACAAACTTAAATTTGCTAAAAACAATACATATTATTTACAATTTCGACAGCTGCACAAATGAACTTTGATTTTAAACATTTATATATAAATGAGATTTTTTATTCGATTGGTGCATAGAGATATGATCTCTTTGGTGGATTCTCGCGTAGAGTAGCAAATTTTTTTCAATTCAAATAATTTAAATCAGACTTTTTCCGTAGATAATAATTAGTAACATACAAAAAGACCTAAAAGACCTTTTCATTCAAGTATTGGTGAGAAAGCTTTGGTCACAGTGTTGACAATTTCACAAACAATGACGACCCGGATATATATATAGTATATTGGAGTCGGGTCGCCTACTTTGGCCTTCATAATCACAATTAAAGACTACAATAGCAAATTGTTTACAATAAAAACGCGTATTTATACATTCTAAGACGATATACAGGTCATAGGGTGAGATAAGGAGAGGAGAACAAAAGAGGAGTTATCAATGTTTGCTTTGCCCCGGCTATCGGAAGGGTTCATTGACGAAACTCTGTGGTCACTGTCAAGGCGATTGGACAGTACAGTAGGTGGTTTTTGGGGCTAAGGAAAGGCTATACTCACTCTGGTAAAGTCCACCATATCTCTCTGTCATCAGGGGAAGTCGAGCGAGATTTTACTTCGAACGAAAGTGGAGGGAGTACTATTTTGAATGTGGAGTTTTTCATGATAATTGATATGATATATATTTTTGATATTTATTTATTTCCTGCTACAAAACACGTACACAACATTGTATTAGGTACTTACAATTTACACTTAGAGAGTCGTAAATAGTCGATACTAAAAAATATGTGTGTACAGGATGTAGGGACCCAGCTGGATGAGGTTAGCGCGGGACCGGTCGTCGTGGAGATCCCTGGGGGAGGCCTTTGTCCAGCAGTGGACGTTTACAGGCTCATATTAATATGATGATGACAGGTCATCTGCAATAATTATCTAGGGTGATTCCTACCATTTCAATGCATTATATTACATTTAAATTATATAAAATACCAACCCTAGATAGTGATGGCGGCTTTGGGTATCAGGGGGTTGGGGGGGGGGGGTGCCCCTAAATGTTTCGAGCAGTATATCATATTATAATTAGTATAGATGTAACTGACATTGACTTAACAACAGTTGAATAGAACTGAAAGTGCCTACCACACCGAGAGGCTGTCAATGTAACAGATAGCGTATCTGAGGGCAAAGTTGACGCGTATCGAGCTGTTATTGCGAAGTGTTATCATCTCGTTAGTGACAGCGGCTTATCTATTCAATACAATTTATATCAATGGTCGAGGGAAGTGGTCATGAGGTGAGGGGTCCCTCGAGCATTTAATTAGCGAGTGATACACGAATCTTAACGTTTAAATAAATAACATTAATTTATTGTTATAATAATATTTGCTATTAGATAATTAATTGTGATTAAGGGTGGAGCATATCCGGGTTCTTTAACATGTCCTACGGTTTGTAGGCATAGGGTGTTTGATGAATCGCAAATTGTATTTTTTTTTTACTTTAATTTTTTCTCGTAAAAAAAATTTTCAAAAATCTATGACTGTCCAGATTAGTATGTAAAATAGCCTTAATTCAAAGTTTTAAAAAATCTGCAGATATTTACTATGAATTTCATTCATTTAAATAACTAGCTTCACTAGTTTAGGCGCTAGACGATGTGACGGACACACACACATATTTATTCCGTGTCGACTTTTTTCGGCGTAATGCAGGTAATTCAATCGATTTTCATCAAAAACGCATTTTTTGCTTCCTTCTCTCCTATAGAAATTCGAAAGTAAAAATACACGACTGCCCCGGTTGTATGACTTAGGTCCAGGTGTGGATTGACTGATGATTTTTAAGTTTAATTTTAAGGCGGTTTTTCTAATGTATTTTAGAAATTGACAATAAAAGAGTCGTAGAAAATCTTGTCTACAGAAACAAAATATTCTAAGTCTCGTATTAGGCACCTAAAGGATAAATGTAGGTGACGGGCAGCAGCATGACCTGTGATCACCAAACCGCATGCTCAGGCTTTATGTTTATCAGTCAGGACTGGAGCACCTACTTATTCTAAGAAATGTTTTCTGGCATAATTATAAGTATTCTTGAAATCTGCAAACGACACTATTTCAATAACTGACCTTTTTAATTTTACTACGTCCTGTGGTATTCACAAACAAACCACAGCGCTTTTTGTGAAAAGCAGTACCTAGTAGTACTTTAGAAATACTTATAATAATATTACTTATACTTAGAAAAAAAGGTGTTATTCCATCCTGTTTTTAAAATCTCTACCAGTCTGCATAATTTTTCGTATGTTAATCATCGAATCCCAGAAACCTTTAAACCACCATGAAGCTATAAGAAATAGAATCAGCCCTGCTATTCTGTAAGCGTATTTGTGCAACTCGATCCTGAATCCGCAGTGAGATCGGTCTCTAACTCAATGATTTACAGTTCAATACTCACTTTACTTCGCAAGTGAAGTGTTTATTGTGTAGCTTGTATTTGTTTACACAATGCGACATCAAGGTCTTTCATGATCGGATGCGGAGTGAAGTAAGTGACTTGCGATGTGATGGTCGAGTTTTAATTCATACTTTACAGAATCACACAGCAGGCAGTAACGTCATATTGGCAATGATTCCTTCGGCTACAGGAACGCAGCAAAAAAACTGAAACAACTCACCTGAATACGCCGGTTTCCATAAAACGGAAATAACTAAAAGAACACTGATGCTCAACATAGTACTTTTCCCCATTTTTACAGGGGAAAAGTGGAAACGTCACTTAAAAAAAGTTAATCAGTCTGGCACTTATGCTAACAATACTATGGGCGCTGCCTCCACCTCGGCCAGAAGGTAAATGCGCGGGCGCAGCCTCCCCTCCCCCTTATATAGACGCGGGGGCCGTAATTGACCAATCACACGGCTCGAAATACGCGATACAAAATCTTATTAGATTGTTTGCTGGCAGATAAGCTAAGTGACAAAGGTCGGTGGAAGACTCCCTTACAACAACTTAAGAAATAAACTTATTTTAAAGCTCGTCGAAGGTTTAAATGCATTTAATTAACATAATTAGTGTAATATATACCTACAATAACATATAAAAAAAGAATAGAAACACAGGTCACACAGGACGGTCGCGTGTTGTTTATTGTATATTTGTATAAGGGTGATTTTTCAAAAACCAAAACTGACAGCGACACTTACTTTAGGATTTTGTTTGATTTTGACAGCGGCACTACATTGGATATTTATTCTTATTCTACCTATATCTATACTAGCCTAGTCTAGAGTATTCATTTTTATAATTTTTACTTTGTATATAATTTATATATTTGTATATAATCTGTATATATTATTAGTGTTATATTTAATTTAATTTGTTTTTATGTTTATAAACAAATTGAATTTTGCAAAAAAAAAAAAAGATTTTAGTCTAGTTAAATTAAATTAAATAAATTTGTCTTATAAAAATACAGTTTACAGTCGTAGTTGTATTGTTTACCGTCGTAGTAGTTGTGTTGTGCACTTGCCTCACTTCATAAGGCCGTGGATTCGATTCTTAACCCGTACCAATGAGTTTTCTGACTGGTTATTACAGAGGTTTTTTTTGAGGGAGACCTGCATACGCCAAAGAAGGAATTTTTAGGCGCATGTGATGTGCAAGCCACACTTGGCTAGAGTGGTGAACTATAGCCCTCGTTGAGAGGGTAGTCCTGTGCTCAACAGGGGGACATTAATAGGTAGTTGATTGATTTGATTGAAAAAACGCCAATAAATTAAGTAAGATTGATATACGGTTGCTACTTGCTGGACGCGATAAGCGCCGTGTTTACACGAGCCGGCTGTTGGCCCCAGGGCCTTGATAAAAAGGGCAAGGCCCTCGCTCAAACCTTGCCCTGCGACGTCATCGGTCAATCGGGTTCATCATCACCATCAGCCTGCACGAACCTACTGCTGGACACAGTTCTCTGCATACACTCACTGCCAACAAAGAGCGTCAGTGGCGTCGGGGATAAGGCGCGGCCTATCATATCGAAAGGTCCGGAGTTCGATCCCCAGCTGGGCCATGTACCAATGGGTTTTTTCTCGAAACCTAAGTACATTTACTTACTGACTGCTCTCAGACGGTGAAGGAAAACATCGTGAGGAAACCTGCATACGCCGAAGAAGAAATTCTTAGGCGCATGTGAAGTCCACCAACCCGCACTGTAGCGTGGTGGACTATAGCCCGAACGCCCTCGGTGAGAGGGTAGGCCTGAGCCCCAGCAGTGGGGACACGTTAATAGGCTGTTGATCAGTCACTGCCAGCCGCCTCAAACAAATCGTCGCTCCATCTAGCCGGGGGGCGTCCCACACTACGCTTGCCCACGCGTGGTCTCCACTCGAGAACTACGACAGATGTGGCCGTCCCACTGCCACTTTGACTTACTAACAAACAAGCTATACAAGGAAAGGAAAGGCCGCGACGAAACCATACTCGTTTCGCTATTATGTGACAAAGCAAAAATTAAAATTCTTTATCTCAATTCAATACTCTATAATGAACAAATAAAAAAACAGAACACAATAATACAGTAGACTTAGAAGGCACAACTTGGCGGTCTTATCGCTAAGAGCTATTTCTTCCAGACAACCTTTGGTTACAGGATATGAATACCAGAGAAAGGTAGGTAATTCTTCATTCGTATTGCTGGTAGAAAGGTTATCGAGTGGCGACCACGTATCGGAAGACGCAGCGTAGGCCTCCACAAGGTGGACCGACGTTCTGATGAAGGTCGCAGGACCCGGCTGGATGAGGTTAGCGCAGGACCGGTCGTCGTGGAGATCCTTGGGGGAGGCCTTTGTCCAGCAGTGGACGTCTACAGGCTGATATGATGATGATAGCTGGTTACTAAATTAAGTAGAAATCTTATTTATTTATTTAAAACTTTATTGCACTAGTTTGTACAAAAGGCGAACTTAATGCCAATGGCATTCTCTACCAGCTGACCTTTGGGCCATGCAGATATATTAGTGGTAGGCGCAAAAATGTAAAACAATATTTATTTAAAACAATATGATAATATAAACAGTAATTAAATGATAGGTAACTACATACATTACAAATAGATAAATTGGTACAAATTATAAAAAAAAAACGTTTTGTTACATAATATGTACATAAATATATTAAATACATAGATATACCTACATATACTATTAAAATAATAGATAAAAAATCTTCCGGATATTTGGCAAATAAATTGCAGTAAAGAGTTTATCTCTTATGATCCGTGCTAATGCGGTAGGCATGATCGCTTTTACTACACAATTCTTTACCTAGAAACCAGAATATCTGAGGAAAATCTTCCTTATAAATATTGTGTTACCTACTTTGTTGTTTGTAACCTCATTTATAAATTAAAGTAAACATAATTTATTTGCAAACACCAATTACGTTCATTGATCCTAGTTAATCATCGATACCAATGTCGTTAATATATAATTTATAATAATAACACACGGCTGTTTAGTCCCAAACTAAGCCGAAGCTTGTAAATGGGTACTCGACAACTCATAAATATACATATAAACTTTTTAAATAAATACTTAAATACATACGACACCGTCAGTGGCCTCGGGGATAAGACGCGACCTATGATATCGAAAGGTCCGAGGTTCGATCCCCGGTTGGGCCATGTACCAATGGGTTTTTTCTCGAAACTTAAGTACATTTACTGACTTCTCTCAAACGGTGAAGGAAAACATCGTGAGGAAACCTGCATACGCCGAAGAAGAAAATCTTAGGCGCATGTGAAGTTCACCAACCCGCACTGGGCTAGCGTGGTGGACTATAGCCCGCACGCCCTCGTTGAGAGGGTAGGCCTGAGCCCCAGCAGTGGGGACATTAATAGGCTGTTGATGATGAACATACGACACCCAGAATCCGAAAACCAACAGATATGCTCATCACACAAATGTTGATCCCGGGTGGGAATCGACCCACGACCTCTGGGGCAGTAGGCAGGGTCACGACCAACTACGCCAACATTACAGGCTATTAATAACTTAAACCAACCAACATTCAATCTATACTAGTTGTTTCCCGCGACTTCGTTCGCTTGGACTAAGTACTTTAACCGAATCACAGAATAAATAATGTTATCCACAAGTGTCGCTATAAAGAAACCAATAAAAATATTATATAGATATTGCTACGGCGTAGCACACGTAGCATCCGTAGCACAGATTTTCCAATACATAAATGAAACCAAAAAGAGCAAGATACATTACTCACATAATAAAAATGATGCCACAAAAACCAGGTACTAAAACATGGTTTTGTAGGATTGAGTAATTATTTGGTATTGGTCAGTCAGAACGAAAAACGGCAGTGCATCAAATAATGTACAGCCAGCAATATACCTTAGTGACCATTAAAAAGGGAACCGAGATATGAATTGTTGATTTCATTATTTACATTTCATTGGCGTTACATGTACCGCTAGCCAGTGACTCAGTATGGACACAGTACACGACAGTACGGAAACTCAGTACATTGGGTCTGAAACACACGCGCACACGCGCAGTGTTCACCTACACTAGCACACAGAGATAAGCGAGGGGAGACGTAGCTAGGGCTGTGTTCGCTCTCCGCGAAAGCGGCCGAGCGAAACGCGTGCCGATCATTGAGGGTAGTTTGGTTTGATGTTGCGATTGTGAGTTTTGTTCAACCCTAGCCGGTAGCCACTCGGTACATTGATTCAAGGCCACACGACTGTTGCTCCACTCTCGTACACTCTGGTATGGAGGCGAGTCTGTTAAAACTGCTACTACTTCTATTTTTATTTTATTTATTTGTTACGACTACTACCTAAGCTACTAACAATGTAAATGTGTAATATAACAATAATAATGTACTAACATCTATGGACATTTGTCTGTTAATAAAGAATTTTGAATTTGAATTACACAAACGCAAGTAATCAATACTACATACACAAACTCATTCATCATCATCATCAACAGCCTATTAATGTCCCCACTGCTGGGGCTCAGGCCTACCCTCTCAACGAGGGCGTTCGGGCTATAGTCCACCACGCTAGCCCAGTGCGGGTTGGTGGACTTCACATGCGCCTAAGAATTTCTTCTTCGGCGTATGCAGGTTTCCTCACGATGTTTTCCTTCACCGTTTGAGAGCAGTCAGTAAATGTACTTAAGTTTCGAGAAAAACCCATTGGTACATGGCCCAGCCGGGGATCGAACTCCGGACCTTTCGATATGATAGGCCGCGTCTTATCCCCTACGCCACTGACGCTCTACAAACTCATTACCACTAATTTATCTGCGTGGCCCAAAGGTCAGCTGGTAGAGAATGCCATTGGCATTAAGCTCGCTTTTTATACAAATTAGTGCAATAAAGTTTTAAATAAAATAAATAAACTCTTCCCGTTAAATACTTATAAAGTGCTACCTCTTTCTAACAGCGATTTATTTCTGTCAATACAATCTTACAAGGTCACTTACGTATGTTGCTGGCTGTGCTTAATACACCAGTATTAAGCACAGCCAGCAACATACGTAAGTGACATGAGTGAATAAGAACGCGACTCTGATTTATGATTGAGTGTAGTGTTTCACCGAGTCTTTTCGTTGACGCAATGTCCTGCCTAGCAGAGTACCATATCTTTCCGCTTTAGTTTTATCTAAGGATCCATCTTCAATCTATAGACTCGGTTACTCGGTTGTGAGCTATCGATCTGCGACACACGTGACCTGCCCACTGTCATTACCAGTGATCGGATGACAGATGCAATGTCCCGGGATTTAAGTACGTTATCATAACATGGATATAACTTATAATCCCGCGAGATGCCCGCGAGTCTTACCTAATTCAATCCAATATTGACTGTCAATATTCATAATTTGTCAGACTGACATATATTGTTTTTTCTGTTATACCAATTGATACTAACCCTGTTTTATTGCTTTTTAATATTACATTTGTATTAAATTTAAAATGCCTCCGCGCAAAAAAAACTACATTAGAGTTCATGCAATCTTTGATAAAAGGACACTCAGAATTAATAATACGTGGAGAGCTTATAATAGAAACAGAAAATCAACGTTAGATTACTACCCCTATTTTAAATATGCACCGGCAACTAGCGTAGCTATAAATGTGAATAATTAAATCATTATTTTTGTTTTACATTAGTAATGTAAATGTAAAATAAACATAATGCTTTTATTACCCGACGTATGTAAAGTATATTTTAAAATTTAGCGTAATGACTCATTACGCAAATTTTTTTATTTCCATCGCATCGTTTGAAGAAGTGCATTGTGTTTGTAGTTAGAGCTATCTGTCTATGACCCGGTATTCACCTCACAACATCCGCCATTAGATAAAATAATGCAACTAGGTTTATGTTTACAATGTCAGAGTAGGTACTTGTACAGTCGACCGCACGTCAGTGGTAACAGACCTTGAGCTGGCCTAGCCTATTAGAGTTTCAAAACTATGAGAGACCAGCTTATACTGGTTTTGTTTCCACTGACGTCCGGACCTTATATTATTTTTATTCTGTGGAGTAGGTAATACCTATACAGTGTAGAACTGATCAATGCTCATAATTCTCATCTCATCTCTGTAACATTTTTAAATATGACATCTAATGTCGAAATAAATGATTTGATTGATTGATTGATTGAATGCCCAGGGAAAGAACCAGTCATCCTATCCTATCCTATCCTACTGATACTATCCTATCGTGATCCTATACTATACTACTATTATAAAGGCGAAAATTTGTAAGTACCTATGTGAGGATGTTTGTTACTCTTTCACGCAAAAACTACCGAACAGATTTTGATGAAACTTGGTACAGTGATAGCTTATATCCTGGAATAACATATAGGCTACCTTTTAACGCGGACGAATGTCGCGGGGCGTCCGCTAATACCCCCTAAGTAACAAAACGCCTACAATGTAGGTACACGGGAAAAACTTTTCTACGCTGGCGAAGCCGGGGGAAAAAGCTAGTTTTACATAAATAAGACTTTATTTTATTTTTCAAAATAAGTATTAGATGATTTTTAAAAAATTACCTACATCGAAAAAACATTGTTATTTGCAAGAAGTTTCAAATCTTTTTGGTCGCGCGTGCGCTCCCTGTGGAGATCGCATCTTGCATATTTAGTATCGGAATCGGAACCTATGGTGCCATTTACCGGGGGGGTGCGGAAAAAGGAAGCGGAGTAGCGGGAGGAAGTTGCTAATACAAATTTATATGGAGTTTGAGTGAGTCATAATTTTGTGATTACTTTGACACAATTTTGACACCCATAGAATGCTTTTATTACTCATCCATATGGGAGTGGCAAAATTTTTTGATTCATGGTTATTATTTGTGATAGCAATCTAAAGGGTCCATAATATGAAACAAGTCCTTTGCTGTTTTTTAAAATTCCTACCTAATACCACTTTACGCAAACAATTATTAGCCAGAAGTATACCTAACGAAGTTATCTTTCTTACTTTGACCTTTGAGTTCTCCAATTATCTAAGTATTGTTATTGACTCATTCTATACTTTGAATATTATTTAATAATTACAATTGTGGCGTTCTAAATCAAACGGGACCTTATGCATTCAGTCCGAGGTAATTATGTAAGGTTTTCCAAAATGACTGAAACGACACTATGGATGCAAGGAATCAGCTGTGACAATTTATAAATCTATTAAGAAACGATATAAGACCGGTTTTTTTAGTTCTGAAACTGCCAAACCAAAGAGTTTGAAATTGTCACCGACCGCCGCGCCGCATGCGCATGCTGTGCTCTGGGTGCCAAATGGATAGATTAAACAGATACACTGGCTCCCATTGGAACAATAATAGTGGCATTATGGTTGGTTTAGTTGATAGTGACGCTGCCTACTACGCCAGAGGTCGTGGGTTCGATTCCTACCTGGGACTAACATTTTGTGTGATGAGCATATCTGTTGGTTTTCGGATTCACAGATTAGATAATAGTTCTGCCTTAATGTATTTAATTATTTATTTAAAAGTACAGGAAGACGCGGCCTATCATGTCGAGAGGTCCGAAGTTCGATCCCCGGCTGGGCATGTACCGATGGATTTTTTCTCCAAACTTAAGTACATTTACTGACTGCTCTCGAACGGTGAAAGAAAACATCGCGAGGAAACCTGCATACGCCGAAGAAGGAATTCTTAGGCGCATGTGAAGTCCACAAACCCGCTCTGGGCTAGCGTGGTGGACTGTAGCCCGAACGCCCTCGTTGGCCTGAGCCCCAGCAGTGGGGACATATTAATAGGCTGTTTGAATCACTGGAACTACCAGCCGGATTTTTAAAAAAAATCTCAAACATGCTTAGAATTTTATCCAGGTGACAGTACAATCGTTTTTTCCAGTAAAAATTGTCAAGTCGATTGCAAATGAAAAAGTTGTGCGGCGTGACCGTACCGAGAAACCACCACAATGTTTACCACATGCTCCAGTAGCGCCATCTGGGTCGAGCTTTTCGTTAAACCTCGCATTGGCAACATTTGAAACAAAAAAATTGGTAAAAAATAAACTCTTTATTTCTTAACATAAATGCAACTTGATTTTAAAAATACCATATTTTTTTATAAAACTCACATTATTTTAATAAAAAAGTATAAATTTAAAAAAATATTGAAAATTTCCAGTAATTTCATTACAATATGGAATGTTCTCAAGTTAAACTAACAAACAACTTTTGACAAAAACCTTTGACTTGACACACGTTTTGGACCATCATCAAAAATCATTTTCCATGCATTCAGAGGGATGAGGAGCGAGTGTTGCGCGCTACCATCAGTAGTAGTCGCGCCGCACCCAGCGCATGCGCGCGCGCGCGCCGCTCTGGGACGCGATCTTCACGGACGCGCTCGCCGCCGCCTTTACTACTTCTTGTACCTACAATACACATACATACAAATAAAAAAAATGCTTATTTTAAAATTATGTACAAGTAGGTAACAAACGACAATTACGACAATACTACGAAGTTCTGGTACTAAACTCAAAAGCTAATCCTCTCAGTAACTCTATTGGTTGACTGGAAGAGATCCCTTAGTGGGATAAGTCCGCCTTTGTACCTAGTTTTACTGGTTTAACTGTCTGATATAGTAAAAAAAATATCTTTGGTACAATAAAGTGTTTACATACATACAATTATTGTATGGACGGACGCATATCTGAAATAGGCATTGACGTCTATAAAAATAGACATGACGTTTTTAAGAACAGGCATTAAAATCTATAATAACAGGCATTGACGTCTATAACACAGGCATTTGAGTCTATAAAAATAGGCATTAGGTGCGTCCAGACCGGCCGAGCCACACCGTCCGCGCCGCGGCGGCTCAGCCGGTCTGGACGCACCTATTGAATGCGTCATCTTGACAGAGCCATGGCCTCGGGTTCAAAACTGACATCAATAAATAGGCATTGACGTCTATAAATAGGCATTGATGTCTATAGGAATAGGTATTGACGTCTATAAGAACAGGCATTGGATTCTTTATAAATAAGCATTTAAGTCTATATATTAGGCATTGACGTCTATAAAACAGGCACTGACATCTATAAAATAGGCATTGACATCTATAAAAGAAGTATTGACGTCTATAAAACAGGCATTGACGTCTATAAGAATAGGTATTGACGTCTATAAGAACAGGCATTGGAGTCTTTATAAATAGGCATTTAAGTCTATAAAACAGGCATTGACATTTATAAAACAGGCATTGACATTTATAAAACAGGCATTGACGTCTATAAGAACAGGAATTGATGTATTTAAACAAGGTATACTTACGCTGAGCATCAAGTTCTGCGCATTTCCGACGAGCATGTTCATCGCCTCCTTGTCCTCTTCAGTGCCTGACAAATAAATTCGCACAATAAGCATCTACCTTTCTAATTTATGATATACCATAATATAAGTTCGTGTATAATAAAATTGTGCTGTGAGGTATTTGTTGAATAAATAAATTAAATTAAATGTTTTAAAAAATTAATTACCTTGCCGTCCCAGGGAAGAGCCCTTGACTGTGGTGAGCATCTTCAGCTGTCCGCTGATGGTGGGGATCCTCTCGCAGACTTGCAGCAAGTTCTACAACAATACACACACGATCAAATCAACAGCCTATAAATTTGTCCCCACTGTTGGAGCCTGAGCCTAGTCTATCGACGAAGACGTACGGGCTATAGTCCACCACGCTAGCCCAGTGCGGGTCGGTGGACTTCGCATGCGTCTAAGAATTCCTTCTTCCGCGTATGCGGGCTCCGTTTTCCTTCACCGTTCGAGAGCAGTCAGTAAATGTACTTACGTTTCGAGAAAACCCATTGATACATGACGCGGCCAGGGATCGAACTCGGACCTTTCGACATGGCAGGTCACGTTATCCACTTACTCTACTCGCCTCGTATACAGCATATTTACACGTACCGGAAGACGCAGCGTAGGCGCAGGTCTCCCACAAGGTGGACCGACGACCTGGTGAAGGTCGCGGGACCCGGCTGGGTGAGGTTAGCGCGGGACCGGGCGTCGGGGAGATGTCTGAGGGAGGCCAGCAGTGGACGTCTACAGTCTGATATGATGATGATGGTATATTTACTGACCGTTCTTATTCTGACGTCGGTGCACTCGAGTGCCAGTTTCTTGGCCAAGCGCGCCACCTCGTGGGACTCCGATACTATGGACTTGGATGTCGCGATCAGCTCCCGCTTCTTGTCTGAAAATAATATAACAATAGTAGATTATACGACAAGTGAATAAAAAGGGAATTTAATTCGAGGGACTAAGTTAGATTAGAATCCTGAGCGGAGCGAGGGATACAAAAGGACCGAGATGTTTTTTTTTTTTATGAGTTGTGTACTCTACTATAAACCATTAAATAGAAGTATGGTATTTACATTTATCACATTTCATTAAATGATTTATTTATTCAACTTACATTATCTTAACAGCATAATACTAAAACGACAATGAAGCACAATATTTATAAAATATGATAGAAAGGTTGTAAGAGAACAAATGATTAAGGGCCTCCTTCACCGCTTGCTGATATTGTTACAGATAGTAAACTGACAGATAACCTATTTACAGCCATATTCCAAAAGCCATTTTGGCCAATCTCGAAACTTAGACGCTTTGCTCGCTTGGTCAATAAGTAAATAAAGTTATGTTTATCTACTTTCAACAATCTACATCCTAGGATCGTACACTCTGCCTTCTAGCTGCGTGTGTGTTACCGGTGTGCATGTGGGCCTTACCGGTGTGCATGTGGGACTTACCGGTGTGCATGTGGGACTTACCGGTGTGCATGTGGGACTTACCGGTGTG
Organism: Metalampra italica; assembly: GCA_949699065.1. Taxonomy (NCBI): domain Eukaryota; kingdom Metazoa; phylum Arthropoda; class Insecta; order Lepidoptera; family Oecophoridae; genus Metalampra; species Metalampra italica. The sequence goes on from OX452993.1 coordinate 469,109, forward strand.
CATGTGGTCCGCGAGGCGCGCCATGAGCACGGCCATGCGCTTGGCCACAGCCACGATCTCGTTGTCGCGCGCCGACCACTCGCGCACCGCCGCGTGCAGACCCAGCGCAGCGTTCTGCGCAGGGAACAGTTAAAATAATTATAATATAATAATAATAATAGTTTTATTGCAGTAATAAAAAACCCATATACAATATTCACACTACAAAAATATCTAAATAAAAATTACACAAAACTAGGCACATTTTAACGTTTCAGCTTAAAATACAAATGTCACTAATTTTCTGTTATTGCATGAATGAGTACATTGGGTACATTTATCATCCTCATCATATTGGCCGAAAGACGTCTACTGCTGGACAAGGGCCTCCCCCAGGGATCTTCAAGAAAAATCCGCTTACGTATACGAAAGACAAGTAAATAGGTAAAAATGCACTTACGTATTTTGAAAGATTAAGTAAACAGGTAAAAATGCATTTACGTATATTGAAAGATTAAGTAAATAGGTAATAAAGCACTTACGTATATCGAAAGATTACGTAAATAGGTAAGAAATCACTTACGTATATCGGTTGGTCAGGTTCCGGCTGCTTCTTGAATATGTTCTCTCCGCCCAGCACCGACTCCACTTCACCGGTTGTTCGCAGGATCTGAACAGAACATGACAAAGATCATGATGACGACAACTATCATAATATTTTGGTGTCTATATTTTACTTTATAAAATAATTTTATTTAAAATAATGTGTTATGAACTGTACTGTACCTCGGCGGTGGTGTCCTTCCAGTGGGGCAGCCGGCTGGCGCGCGCGCCGGCGCCGGGCTCGGCGGCCGCCAGCCGGCGCCGCGCCTGCGCCAGCGCCGCGAGCAGCTCGGGGTCGCCGCGCGCGCCGCTCGACGACATGCCCACGTCGATCACGCGGTTCGCCAGCCTGCGTACGTCGACATAACATAATCAAAATAAATCTGCTATAACTTATTACACTACCTTATGAAATTCTTATTTTTCTGTCTTTACTAATGTAATAAAGCGGGAGATTTTGTTTAACGCTCTAATCTCAGGTACTACCAGCTGGATATAATAATGTTTGGACAAATTCACACACGGGTGTTTAGTCCCAAACTAAGCCGACGCTTGTAAATGGGAACTCGACAACTGATAAACATACATAAATACTTTTAAAATAAATCCCAGAATCCGAAAACCAACAGATATGCTCATCACACAAGTGTTCGCCCCGGGTGGGAATCGAACCCACGACCTCTGGCGCAGTAGGCAGGGTCACTACCAATTACGCCAACAGGTCAGTCGACATATGAAAAATCTTTTTTACATTTGATAGCCCACGAAAGGTTATGTGCTATTTATATTTAATACCTCATTACGATATTTAGAAGCCGAAAAAAAAAGTCAGAAATAACTTATAAAACGTAGGCGAGGCCGCGGTAAACAGCTAGTAAATAAATAAGGCAGCGCACGCACCGTCTGATGGCGACGGATGTGTACGCGCAGCGCTGCGGGTCGTTGTGTTGGCTCGACTCCTCGCGCATGCGCTGCATCGTCTCACCTGGAATAAATTATCATCAACAGCCTATTAACATGTCCCCACTGCTGGGGCTATCATACATCGGAAGACGCAGGTAATATAGAATACCTCGAGAAAAACTTTTCTAGGCGGGAAAAGCTAGTCCTGTATAATCGCTTTGGGGAAAGGAATCTGTGATGGTAGAAGTCACCCACCAGCGGTCTGCACGAAATCCATGGGGTCCACATTTCGGTCGCACAGGTCTCGCACCTGCGCGAGGGAGAGCGCGTACTGAGCCAGCAGGCGCTTGTAGGCCTCCACCGCGGCCGCGTTGTCCGGGGACCTCACTCGGTCCTCGGCGGCTTTCACCAGCAACGGCGCCAGGAGTTCAGTCTGGATGACAAAGTATAAAATTTTTGGGAGAAGTTGTTTGTTGGCAGTTTCAAAGACTAGCGAATGCAGCATTAGTGCATTCGCTAGTCTTTGAAACTGCCAGTCGGATTTGAAAAACTATTTTCCCATTTGATAGCTCAATTCGCGAGGAAGCTTATAGGCTACTTAACATCACCCTACAACCCTTAGGAGTCAAGCAAAAATCCTACTAATCCTATCCTACTAACATTATAAAGACGAAAGTTTGTAAGGATGTGAGGATGTTTGTTACTCTTTCACGCAAAAACTACCGAACAGATTTTGATGAAACTTGGTACAGCGATAGCTTATATCCTGGAATAACATATAGGCTACTTTTTAACGCGGACAAAGTCGCGGGGCGTCCACTAATACCCTCTAAGTAACAAAACACCTACATAGAGGGCGCTGTTTCACAATGTACACGGGAAAAACTTTTCTACGCGGGCGAAGCCCTGGAAAAAGCTAGTATTAGTTGAGACTAAACTAGCAACAACAATTTTAAAGTTGTCTCCATCACCTGTTCGGTGCACTTCCTCAGCTCGTGGCCGACGGGTGCCGCGCCGCCGCTCGCGTCGGCCACGAGTCTCGCCGTCCTTGTCGCACGCCCCAGCTGCGCCAATAGCTCCGCTATCTTCTTCTCTAGCAGGAACTTGCGTTTCGCATCGTCTGCCACAAATGAATTTTTTGCCACGTAAGTGACATTAATGAATATACGTAAGTAACATGAATAAAAGCACCACGTATCGGAAGACGCAGCGTAGGCAGGCTTCCCACAAGGTGGACCGACGATCTGGTGAAGGTCGCGGGACCCAGCTGGATGAGGTTAGCGCAGGACCGGTAGTCGTGAAGATCCTTGGGGGAGGCCTTTCTCCAGCAGTGGTCATCTACACGCTGATATGATGATTTAAAATATCTCTACATAGCATAAAACAAAATCGCTTTCCGCGTCTGTCTGTCCCTGTGTCTGTAGCTTAGATCTTTTAAACTACGCAACGGATTTTGATGCTGTTTTCACTATCATTCATATTTTTTCTTCCGGCTGGTTTGTAACTTATAAAATGCGGGCGAGGCCGCGGGAAACAGCTAGTCTTGTATAGTTCAGGAATAACCGAGTGAGATGTCTTTCCGTAGCATAACTTAGCATCGAAGATTTATTTTAGGCAAAGGCACACAGGATAAGTTGGACCATTCGGGGCAGGAGCCGTAAAAAATACGAGGGGGTGTACCTCTCTCGGCATCAGCTAGGATGTCGAGGTCCGCGAGCGGCGCGTCGGCCGCGAGGAAGTCCTCCACCACGCGGGTGACCACGCCGCGCTCGACAGCCTTGCACAGCTCCCGCACCCGCTCCATTAGCACACTGCAACCAAAATCATCATCATCATCATATCAGCCGAAAGACTTCCACTGCTAGACAAAGGCCTCCCCCAGGGATCTCCCCGACGCCCGGCCCAGCGCTAACTTCATCCAGCTTTCACCAGATCGTCGGTCCACTTTGTGGGAGGCCTGCCTATGCTGCGCAATATTTTTGGTTAAATGTTTTTAAGTCATAATTGACTCGTGCAGACTCGGGGTCTCTGGATTTGGGACTGAAGTAAAGTTTAAAGATTCGTATATTAGCAAATGCAACTAGTTTTATGTTCGTAACCATTGTATTGCAAATAATATGTTGTAATTTTTTTTGTAAAGACTAGGAAAACTAGAGGTCCCGGTATAGAACCCTGAGGCACTTCCATAGTTGTTTTGGCTTTTTACACGTTTGTAAGTTGTCAATCACGCCAAAATGACTGAACAGATTTTGATAAAATTTTGGTACAGTCATTTCATCATCATCATTTATTTATTCAATAAAACACTAATTATTGTATGCGAATATTATTACAATCTAAATCTTTATATCATCCGAAAGACGTCCACTACTGGACAAGTCTTCCCCAAGGGTCTCCACGACGACCCGTCATACACAGTTATATGAGATATCGTATTTTACAATAACATATAGGATATGTCAACTGAAATTGTACGTACTTGGCTTTGTCGTTATCATATTTCTGGCCGCACTCGCCGAGGAGTTGCTCCGCCTCGGTTGTGAGCTGGCGCATGTCTTCCTTCTCCTGGCCCTTCAGGTCCTCTGTCAACTGAAAATGTTATTTTATTTTATTTGTATTTTATTTATTTAGAAACAAACAGTATTTTACCAAAATTTTCACAAACATCTAAAAGTAAGTCTAGACCTATAGTTTCCATAAATTAAAAAAAATAATCAGGCACAGTGTACAATTGAAGAAGAATGAATGATAATTAAATATAAAAATATTAAAAACTTTGGAAAACTGGTGGATAATTTTGCGCTTAACTTATATATGTTGCGAAGAACCAAATGATAGCGGGGTGTAAAATACACCTAGCGCCATCTATTGACAAACTTTAATACCAAGAAACTGGCATGATAAGAACGAGTTAAAAAAATTTGATTAACATATAAATAGTATACTTTATAACGCGGATGAAGTCGCGGGGCATCGGCTAGTTAATTATAAATAATAGTGATAAATAAAGTACCTTCTCAGCGAGGTGTATGATGCTGCGAACGGCCTGTTCCCCCGCGGCTTGCGGTTCCGGTCGCGACGGCCTCCGATGCAGCCACTTGTAGGCCAGCCGCAACCTTAGATTACATTTTGCAGTTTGATTAAATGATAATATATCCTAACATCGTGAGGAAACCTGCATACGCCGAAGAAGAAATTCTTAGGCGCATGTGAAGTCCACCAACCCGCACTGGGCTAGCGTGGTGGATTATAGCCCGCACGCCCTGGTTGAGAGGGTAGGCCCGAGCCCCAGCAGTGGGGACATGTTAATAGGCTGTTGATGATATCCTAACATTCTGTTTGACATTACTTTCCAGAATTTGATCCTAATTAATAATGTTTGGACAAATTCACACCCGGCTGTTTAGTCCCAAACTAAGCCGAAGCTTGTAAATGGGCACTCAACAACTGATAAACATACATAAATACTTAAATACATACAAACACCCAGAAACCGAAAACCAACAGCTATGCTCATTACACAAATGTTGGTCCCGGGTGGGAATCGTACCCACGACCTTTGGCGCAGTAGACAGGGTCACTACCAACGCCAGCAGGCCAGTCGAAGCGAATAATACAGCATTGTGTATTTTTTCCAAAATCGATAGGTTCGATTCCCGGCTAGGAGAATTAGTTTTTCAGTAAAATTAACGAAGCAGTTTCAGTTTTTATTATAATCGGCCAGACCCCTTTGAGCATTTTTCGCCATTGGTTGTAGTTTAGGATTTGTAGTTTGACCATCTACGCCCACTTATAAAGTCATGTATAAAGCGCGAAAGTCTAAAAGGAACTAAGTAAGACATGCCATTTGTACTTACTGAATTTGAACATAGCTCTTCTTTTGTGCATCAACATCCTGAAAATATTTGATAAACATTTATTTTAAAAAATACTTTTTTTATATAAAAAAAGACCAATATTGAAAAGAAAAAAAATTATTACCTCCTCAGTTTCTGTCTTCGCCAGCTCTATGACCCCTGCGCGATGACCGTTTTGTCTGAAATAATAAAATTTTAAATAATCCACAATGTATACAATAAACGATTATCTTATCTTATCAAGGCCTTTCAAACTTTGGCAGTAACAAACGTTACATAGTAGAAATTGTTTGGAAATGTAAATAACAAACTTTTGACAAAATTTTATCCTTTGTTACTCATTTGTTAGAAATATATTCTTTATTTATATTATTATTTATTAATTTAGAGTTAAAAAAATAGTTCGCATATTTCTGTAAATTTTATGTCAATTAAATATTCAATAGCAAGTTGGAAATAATTATATAATTATTTACGGGTCTTACACACGAAATAGTTTTATAAAAATATTTTTTTATTTTTTATTATTATTTCGTGTGTAAGACCCGTAAATAATTATGAATACAAAGCGCGTAAGTTGGAAAGAGTAGTAAAAAAATTTATAAAAAATAATATTTCAAGCGTATTTTTTATTGGTATTTAATATTTATATAATGCAATTAGATGTACAGTCGACCGCACGTCAGTGGAAACACTGACCTTGAGCTGGCCTAGCCTATCAGGGAGTTTCAATACTACGAGAGACCAGCTCATACTGGTTTTCTTCTACTGATGTGCGGTTACATTGCTACAAGTTACCTGAGAGTGTTCATCAAAGCTTGGAATGCTTCAACGACGCCAGAAGCGCTCTTCCCGCCGCCGAACATCACCCACGTCATCATCTCTTCCTCGTCGCCCCCGTGTGAGTTCACTTCCTTCACCAACGCCTGCGTCTTGCTTAGCAGTGTCCTGGTGATAATGATAGTTTCATCATCATCATCGTTAGTAATATAACAAATCTGGAATACCACTTACAGACTCACAATTTTTCTAAATGGAGTCTCCCAAAAGGAGAATACCTGAAGGAGTCTCCCAGAAGAAGTAATCATAAAAAATACATACAATAATAGACTAAAATAATTTATCACAGAGGCTCTTAATAAAATTAATTTGAAAAACAGCCTCCCGGACGGATGCTCCCAGAAGGGGTCACCCGGCAGGAGTCATCCAGAACGCACGCCCTCTGGCGCTCGAGTCCCAAGCCAGCCAGAGCTACTAATCCTTCGAGGAATGGTCTGCTCTTGTTACATTTGAAGTACCCACCTGGTGCTGCTGATGACGTCATCACGGAGGGCCTTCACATCGGCGCCTGCGGCGTCCGGCGGAGGCTCCGCCCCCGCGCGCTCCGCCGCTGCATCCACTGAACCGACAGCATCCACCAAAGACATTGCACATGTGCTTATCTTGTCCTAAAAATACAAAACAATGAAAATTCCAAAAAAAAAACACATCCTAGTCACAATATGTAACCAAAAGTCAAACGTACCCTAATTTCAACTATGTTTTAATTTCGGGGGACTCATCACATATCATATACTGCTGTGATCTATTCTATTCGAGATAATACTTACGGTTATACGATAATACGTTTTATTTAAATACCTGTTTAATAAGATTTAGAAAAATAAAAAAGGAGAAAAAAAATAACATAATTTAAAAAAATTGATAATACTAAGCCTATTGATTGGTACTCGAAATAAAATTTAATTTAATACTGATTTCTCAGCGGAATGTCCTTAAAAAACTTACCAAACTGGCACTGTCAGCGCTGACGGCGGTGTGCAGCGCTGCAGCAGCTGCATCGACCCTGGAACGACACTCCGCCAGCTCTCGCTGGTGGTCGCCCTCGGTCTTGGAGGTTGCATCCTGGATGCATTCCTTCAGCTCTTCAACTTGCTTGCTCAGTGCGTTTTCTTCATGTCTCGCCTTAGAGGAATTAAAACACTACTATAAAAAAACTCAGCAAACTACTACGACGTCATAAGTGCGTCGTACAAAATGTAGGGCCACCGTTTTTATTTAACTTTTCGCGAAATATCTCTGTCTATCTGGCTGTCTGTTCCTCGGATAACTCGAAAACTACTAGAAACAAACTAAGAGAAACTTGGAACATAAATAAATACATGTATAGTTGCACGAAAATGAATTTTAAATTCAGTAAAAATAACAATTTCAAAGACATAACTATAATTTATTGCTTTTTTACAGTTTTTTTCTTTCCATAGAGTGTAGCAATAAACTGACCTGTTCCATATGCCCCCCGCGCATGATCCTGAGGCAGAACTCCTTCACTGATGACGTCAGCCGCTGCATCCGAGTGACGTCAACTAGACCCCTTCTGGCGGCCTCCTTGTTCTCCTCCGAAATTGATATCTGTTTACAACACGTTTCTACATTTATTTTTTATAGGTTTTACGGATCTGGAATTTTTTTTAAGACAGTCCTTGTTCAAGTATGCAAGAAATTGCAAAAGCCCGTGAAACAAGGGCATAAAATACTTATTAAAAAAAAAGAATATTTACCTTATTTGCTACCATTAATATTTAGGTTACTTTTCCACGTGGCATTAAAACGATTTGAAGAAAAAATTTTTTTTGAAAAAAATGGTCTCCTTTGAGAAAAATTTGCTACTGTTATTTTTGAGTAGTATAACGGCCCCTTTCCTGTCATGCGTGTTTGCGCCCGCGTCCTGGCCCGGCGCGCATACGTGCCGCCAATTTCATACAAGTGGCGCGCGGGCGGCGCGCATGACAGGAAAGGCTTGTATGAAAGGACTGGATTGCGGGCGCACGCATGCGCGCCGCGCCAGGACGCGGGCGCAAATACGCGTGACAGGAAAGGCAGCTTAAATATATAGGGTAGCTTTCCTTTCAGGTGGCGTTCGACTTTTTCACCCCGTATACGAAATAATAATAATAATAATGTTTGGACAAATTTACACACGGCTGTTTAGTCCCAACTAAGCCGAAGCTTGTACATGGGTACTCAACAACTGATAAACATACTTAAATACTCTTAAATAAATACTTAAATACATACAAACACCCAGAATCCGAAAACCAAGAGTTATGCTCATCACACAAATGTTGGTCCCGGGTGGGAATCGAACCCACGACCTTTGGCGCAGTATGCAGGGTTACTACCACTACGCCAACAGGCCAGTCATATATAAAATTAATATATATAAAGATAATATATATATAGTCATATTTAAATATTTAAAATTAATTTATTTACTAAATAGGTGCTAGGATGGTGACCTTCCCAAGGACCCCTACCACCGGCGTCATGCGTGTTCTCACCAAGTACGAGCATTGCGCCGCATACTGGGTGCTGTTGCCGACGGCGCCGGCGACGCAGCCCAGCGACACGACGAACTCCTCGCGGGACATGCCCGCCTCGCTGTTCAGTTTCTCTGTCAAAACGCGACACTTTTAACACGTGCTAGGCTTACAGACTATTATGGCGCTTCGTGGCACGTCGGCTGACCACTATGCAGTGCCTAACTGTGCTGCGGTGTAGTGCAGAAAAGAGAGATCTTCAAAATTCAAAATTGTTTTATTTAAAAACCTTGCTTTTCACAAAACTAGATTCATTCCAAGGTCCTCTTGTTAAGCATAAAATATACCTGTGTTGGAGGACCTCGCTCTTTCCCGAGTGGTGGGTTTCATCATCAACAGCCTATTATCGTGTCCCCACTGCTGGGGCTAAGGCCTACCCTCATAACGAGGGCGTTCGGGCTACAGTCCACCACGCTAGCCCAGTGCGGGTTGGTGGACTTCACATACGCCTAAGGATTTCTTATTCAGCGTATGCAGGTTTCCTCACGATGTTTTCCTTCACCGTTTAAGAGCAGTCAGTAAATGTACTTAAGTTTCAAGAAAAAACCCATTGGTACATGTCCCAGCCGGGGATCGAACCTCAGACCTTTCGATATCATAGGCCGCGTCTTATCCCCTGGGCCACTGACGCTCTCGAGTGGTGGGTTTACAAAACATTTAAAACTTAATTTAAATTTATACCTATGACTAATACTAACTAAATAACTATATTAATGTTGACAACTCCAATACTTATGTTTACTAATCCTAATTAGTATGAGTGTGCGTATGCGTGGTGTGTGCGTGTATGGTGTGTGTGTGTGATGGATGATATGATAATCTATCTGGATATCTATCTGATTATCTGGCTATCTGACCATCTGGCTTTCTGTCTTGCTATCTGCTGTCCATTTGGCTGTCTGTCTGACCGTCTGACTGAATATCTATCTGGCGGTCTATTTCACTATATATTTGACTGGCTATTTTTGGTGTTAAAAAAAGTTACTCTAAGTTTTTGTCAAGTGCAAAGTGGCTATTTGATTTCATTGATTGATTGATATCTGTCTCTCTGACTATCTGGTCTGTCTATCTATCTGGCGGTTTATTTTACTATTTGGGTATACATTCTGCCATCTATCTGTCTGTCTGTCTGTCTACTCACGGATGACCTCCTGTTGGTTGCCCAGCGCGTCGAGGCAGTGCGCGTAGGACAGCGCGCACGTTGGCAGGCCGCCCTGCACCAAGTTGTGATGAGTCTGCAGAGAGCGGTGCAGCTCGTTGCAGTCCTTCTGCAGCTTGCTCGCCGACGACGCTGTTCGACCCTGGAGATATTCAAAATTAAATCAACAGCTTATAAATATTATGGCAAGGTAACAGAGAGTGTTTAAAAATAAAATCAACAGCATATTATCATGTCTCCACTGGTTGGTCAGGCCTACGCTCTCGACCAGGGCTAGTCCAGTGCGGGTTGGTGGACTTCACATGCGCCTAAGAATTCTTGATTAGCGTTTCGTTTTTGTTTACTTACCAGTTTATTGATAGAATCATTTAGTAGTCGACAGGCATCGAGGAGGCGTCTTCTATAACCGGTGTTGTTTGGTTCCTACAAAAAGAAGTAACACTTAAATATGTAAAGACGACGGAAAGATCGAAGACAATACATAATCGCTGTCCACTGCTGGACACAGGCCTCCGCCAAGGCGCGCCACTGAACCCGATCCTCGGTTCTCCGCATCCAGTCACAGCAAGCCGCCTTACGCAGGTCGTCGCTCCATCTAGCCGGGGGGCGTCAAATCGATATATTACGGTATAGGTCAAAGGTTTGGTTCCTGCCATTGCAAAATAATTTCGTAATCAGTTGCGATAGAGGAAAACTTTTCCTTAATTGCCAACTAACCAGTTGTCAACCAAGAATCTCTAAAAATTTTGTCACCGCATTATGTAAATAATAATTTTAATAATCAACAGGGCCAAAAGTATTATTATTTGATAACTGGTTGCAGGAAAAGTTATTTCTCTATCTCAACTGGTTACCATATCGGAGCTTGTTCGTCACCTGGCCGAGCAGCTCGGATGTTTTGAGCAGACTGTACGTGGCGAACCTCATCTCTTGGGAGGCTTCTTCTATTCTCTTTCTGTGCACAGGGTCCTGGGAATAATACAAGTTTGTTATGTATATAACCTATATACAGAATGTTGTAATAAAGTTTAATTGATTGAGCATGATCTGATGAAGATCATCGAGCGAGCAGATGGAAGACTTGCCGTCCATGATTCCTTAACTTTAAGATTTTCATACATTTTGATGCCATTTTGCGGGTTCTTTTCTTCATTACGATGCTGCTTTCAAACGGCTTATATGATCAGTTGGATATCAATAGCGATCTAAAAGTCCTCCATCTACTCTCTCGATGACCGTCATCAGATTATGCCCCGATCAATCCTTCACGGAGAACCATGGCTTCAAAGTGACCTCGATTGTATGAAAATCTTGCCCAATACTCACGTGAGTGGTAAACTGCACTGCTCGCGAGATGTCGGCGAGCTGCGCGGCCGCGTCGGCGAGCGTGTGCAGGCTGCGCGCGAGCGAGGCGGGCCTGCTCGCGCTCAGCACCACGGTGCCCGTCAGAGAGCTCAGCTTCGTGGCCGTCTGCTGTAGTTTCTCCTCTAGTTGCCTGGGATTAAGAGATACTTCTAATAACCGAGTTGGTCTCAGCGCTAATGCTGCTTGCACACGATGCGCTTGCGCATGTACTGTCGACCGCACGTCAGTGGAAACAAAACCAGTATAATGGTCTTCATAGTAGTGAAACTCCAGTCTAGGCCAGCTCAAGGTCAAAGTGTTTCCACTGACGTGCGGTCGACTGTACTAAGCATTGTACATTACTAAGCGCTACCTAGGAAGCGGTGGTAGATGAAAGATTACGCGTATAAATGTACCCAGTGTTACTCATATGCTTATTGCATATTTCGACTTTGACTAAGAAATTAACGGAAAAAATTTTTTGAAAAAAGGACATACAATTTAGGCGGTCTTATCGCGTTGAGCGTTTTCTTCCAGATATCCTATGTAACTCGAGAGGTATCTATAATGATACCTCATTTATTCAAAGCCATCCAGCCGTTTGGATGCTACGCAGGTTTAAAGAATCTCACACGTATAAAAATATACTATTTCTATCATGGGAAGAATTGTTTTCGCTGGTAACATTTCGTGGACTATTCACTCACTTCTTGTCTCCATCAATTTTGATACCTTCGGCGGGCAGCAAGAGTTTGAGGATATCGTCTTCGTTCAGCACTGTCTTGTGACCCTTGTCTGCGCTTGAGTTGACTCCATTGGACGGATTCTCCAGTTCCTGCGAAGAGAATTCAGGTCACGTCTTGCCGACTATGTTCAGTTTTTAAGACTCAAAAGGTGTCGGCGTCAAGACGGAACGATTGCATTTATTTGCCAACATTTTGGTCCTTCGAGCCGGACGCCCACAATGAATCAACGAAAACAAAAATCACTTTTGAATTTTGCCTCCCACCAAATGTAAAATAATTTAATACTGAAAAAGTATCGATTTCATCTACTAGGGGCGCTAGTAAGATATTTCATACCTACTAAATGATAAAATTCCATGGAGTGCCTGATGGCTCAACATATATAATATGAAAGCAGGGCCATGTGCTGTTGGGTTTGTAGCTGTTTCTTCCCTTCGGCGACGTACACGTGGAAACAGACGTAGTTTTAGTTTTAGATATAATTGACGTGAAAAAGAGAATCATCAACAGCCTATTAATGTCCCCACTGCTGGGGCTCAGGCCTAACTTCTTAACGAGGGCGTTCGGGCTATAGTCCACCACGCTAGCCCAGTGCGGGTTGGTGGACTTCACATGCGCCTAAGAATTTCTTCTTCGGCGTATGCAGGTTTCCTCACGATGTTTTCCTTCACCGTTTGAGAGCAGTCATTAAATGTACTTAAGTTTCGAGAAAAAACCCATTGGTACATGGCCCAGCTGGGGATCTAACTCCGGACCTTTCGATATGATAGGCCGCGTCTTATCCCCTACGCTACTGACGCTCGATAAAAGTGAATATTGTATTCCAATTTTGAATAAACGAATTTTCATTTCATTTCATATCTATTTACTTGTTATAGACAACTAAACAAACCTTTAGTATGTTCTGCGTACATACGGCCACCTCGGCCGACTGCACTGGTTCCCACACGGCCACGCGCGCGCTGGCGGCCGCAGTCAGCGCGCGCAGCGCATCCAATACATTCTGGAGATGGGCTTTTAATCTGCGACAAAAAGTATTTGGGGTTTCTATGATATTAACCTTTACAATAATTAAAAGCGCTTAAAATGGCTTCCGTGCTGATGTCTTTAAATTTTGTGTGACTAATAAAACTCAGTAAGAGCGCTGACCAACGGGGCCAGCAGCACCATGTCGTCTGCATAACTGAGTTTATTAAAGAACTAGCGGCCCGTCCCGGCTTCGCACACCCGTGCGAACAATAAAAAATATAGCCTATGTCACTCGGGGTGAATGTAGCTTTCCAATGGTGAAAGAATTTTTGAAATCGGCACAGTAGTTTTTGAGTTTATTCATTACAAACACACACACATACAAAAATACAAATCTTTCCTCTTTATAATATTAGTATAGATCAGCATAGCAGCTGACATGTATACTGTTAAGCTCCATGCTAGTACCACGGGTAGAAAAGCATCTACGAATGCGGGTATAATACGAAGAACACTAGAGCAGTAGATTTAAGGCTTTCAACCATCTTCTACAGGTCAGCGGTCCACCTGGCAGCCTTTAATGTAGCTGGTGGAAATGGCCACTTACCTAGTCCTCTCATGCGGGTTTGAAACGTCTGCGCCGGCGCGCATTTCCGTGACGTAAGCGGCGAACGCAGGCGCAAGATCCTGCGCGTTGCCGCGCGACACCAGTATCGTCGATATCACTAGACGCGCGCGCGCCGCGATCAGCGACGGGGAAGGAGTCTGTCAAACAATTGAAATAACCATAGTTTTATATACTACTCAAAACAATAAGGATCAGGGTTCTTTTTCATAATTAACCTCGAGGTTAATTTGAGCCTGTCGATCTCCGTCAGGGAACGGTTTGCGTGAGATCTGATGGTGGCTGTCTGCAGTACGGATGGAGGTGGTCCAGAAAGATGTTGACACGTAACTGATCAGGTAAGCCGTTTTCACCATAGACGAGTCAGAATAAAAAAAACATCTAAAATGGCATCAAAATGTATGGATATCAGATTCTGACTAGCCTATAGTGAAAATAGCTTACCTGATTCGGTGTTTACGGCTCGTTGCACCTCCTCCATCCGTACTGCGGACACCCACCATCAGATTTGACCCCGAATCATTCACTGACGGAGATCTGAGGGCTCAAAGTGACCTTGAATGTATGAAAAGGTCCCTTTTATTTCGAGTAGTCTATAAAAAGACGGATAAGTGCGATAAAACACCACGAACTTACATGTCCCCTGGGACCGTAACTGTAACCACCTTCAACTGGCAGCAACATGTTGTCGATCTTCTGCTCAAGAAGCGCGAGGTCGTTCAACGTCTCGTCCAAGGCCGCGCTCTGGGCAGTCGCCAGCGCGCTGTTCGTTGCAAATCTACAGACCCATTAAAAAACAATTCATCATCATCATATCAGCCTGTAGACGTCCACTGCTGGACAAAGGCCTCCCCCAAGGATCTCTACGACGACCGGTCCTGCGCTAACCTCATCCAGCCGGGTCCCGCGACCTTCACCAGACAAACAATTAACAAGCTATCATTTAAACTCGGCAGCGTAGTGTGGAAGACGCGGTCACGTCGTGAGGTCCGAGTTCGATTCCCGGCCATGCCAAACCGTCTCAAACGGTGAATGAAAACATCATGAAGTTCTAATTTTTATCCACTCTTTACTTATAATTAATGATCATACATTATCATCTCGTAATGAAATACCGAGTTGTAACACGTAAGTGATTAATAGTAAAAAGTCCCTAAAAACAAATAAACAAAAAAAAAGTATTGTATTATTATCAGCTTATATTAGTATTATAACATCACGTAAGTGATTAATAATATTAACTTATCGCTACTTGTAAGTACATAAACATTAACTTATACAATAACCTCAAAACCCTCCTCGTAAGTGATTCAGATGTTACGGTTGAATTTTGGATTTTTTTTGTTCCTGGTCACACTCACCTCAATAAATTGCAGCTATCAGACAGCGCTGTGGCCTGCTCTAGCAACACATTCCTCGCATTCTTCTCCGTCGCGTCCAAGCCCTGGATCGTTGAATTTATACTGCGTATGCCCATGTCGCAGTCCTGCAAAAATACAATTTATAGACTTCTACATAAATATACCTATTGTTTGTTTGTTTGAAGTCGCTAATCTCAGGAACTACCAGTCGGTCTTCGAAAATTTTTTTGATTACATTACATTAAAAAGTTACAAGAAATTGGAACTCATTAAAAAAAATTGTTAAATTAGTTATTGCAATATAGGAGTGAGAGAGCGTCAGTGGCCTCGGGGATAGAACACAGCCTATCATATCGAAAGGTCCGAAGTTCGATCTCCGGCTGGGCCATGTACCAATGGGTTTTTTCTCGAAACTTAAGTACATTTACTGACTGCTCTCAAACGGTGAAGGAAAACATCGCGAGGAAGCCTGCATACGCCAAAGAATTCTTAGGCGCATGTGAAGTCCACCAACCGCACTGGGCTAGCGTGGTGGACTATAGCCCGAACGCCCTCGTTGAGAAGGCAGGCCTGAGCCCCAACAGTGGGGACATGTTATTAATAGGCTATTGATTTGATTTGATTATTATTTTGTCTAGATAGACTACATTTCTGGATGTACGTCTGTTAAGTCTTCTGAATTACTCCCTTTGTGCGTAGACAAACTGCCACAGTCAAATAGCTATTGACAGAACGACGTCTGTCGGGTCAGCTAGCTTATTTGATGACAAGAAACAAAACCTCACCTGTCCAAACTGGCCGACTTCCAGTATCTCGTCCATCGGGTCGCCGTAGTCTGGCTGGCTCGTTGGATTCATGAGTCTAAATGCGTCCAGTTTTATCTTGGCACATTGCTCCTTTATGCTCTGGAAAAATATTTTAATACATTTAAATATATCACAGCATAAATTATAACTTAACTCTTTATAAGGCAGAGGCGATTTGGATACCACTTACTTAGTTAATAAACATTTACGGAGAAGAACATCCTCTTTTTTATTTAACTATAATGGTATTATATAGCGAATATATCAGGCTTTCTTTCCTCATTCATTCAATGTCAATGAATAGGTGTATTGGAAACAGATCATCTGACAACTCAAGTGCACTAACAGGCTGAGTGCATATATTGACCACATGTTTTTTTCTCAATGATTTTTTTGCCGTAGATGTGTTCCCCAGTGCATTACAAACATGGTAGTGTATTTAACTTTCACGTAGCATATCTGTATAACTGGGGCCTTATAAAGAGTTAAAAGAACGATATAACTCTGTAAGCCAAAGAAAAATCTTCATAGAGAAGAAAGTGACTATGTTCTGATATGTATTTATTTTGTTATTATTTTTTGTAACGTACGTACTAGCTTTCAGGTGGTAGAGAAAGTATCGTTCGTGCCGAGTACAAAATGACTTTGATTACCCTCGAAATAAGTTTTCGACGTTCGCTTTTCCCTCGAGTAAGAAAAGCGTCATTTTGTACTCGGCACGAAATATAACTTTATGCACTTGTTCCATGTCAAAAAAAAATCCTTGTCTAGAATCTAATTCAATTTCGATTAGTAGTAATGTGGAAACATACCTCTAGAGCGTCAGTGGCGTCGGGATAAGACGCGGCCTATCATATCGAAAGGCCCGGAGTTCGATCCCCGGCTGGGTCATGTACCAATGGGTTTTTCTCGAAACTTAATGTACATTTACTGACTGCTCTCAAACGGTGAAGGAAAACATCGCGAGGAAACCTGCATACACCGAAGAAGAATGTGAAGTCCACCAAACCGCACTGGGCTAGCGTGGTGGACTATAGCCCGCACGCCCTCGTTGAGAGGGTAGGCCTGAGCCCCAGCAGTGGGGACATGTTAATAGGCTGTTGTTGATTGATTGTTGATACCTCTAGAGCTTGTCCACTGCGGGCTACTGTGGTCTTGTTTGCCGTTTCTATCAGCTTCTCAGCTTCCAATGACAACGCCTTGACATAATCCTGAGGAAAAAAGAGTTCTTAGCACATTGTTTTTTTTACATACGGCCTTTCTTAAAAACATTGTGACTCCAAAACTTCAACTACAACGTTTTTTTTTAAATATATTATATGGCTTTGCTTCTAAGACTTTTGCCAACATTTATGCATATGTTGCCATTTCATCATCATCATCAGCTAGCACTAGTCCACTGCTGGACACAGGCCTCCTGAAAGGCGCTACTGAACCCGATCCTCGGTTCTCTGCATCCAGTCACAGCCAGCCGCCTCACGCAGAGCGTCGCTCCATCTAGCCGGGGGCGTCCCACACTACGCTTGGTCTCCACTCGAGAACTCCTCTACCCCCAGCGGTTATCGGTTTTGACAATTGATTGTACCGTCAAGTCCACGATGTTGTTCTGTGGCTGGTCTCCAGAAGTCGGTCTCGCCTGCAGCAGGGTCACCTGGAGATTCTGGACGGCATTTTCCAGCTCTCTGCGCTTGTTCAGGTCCTGTACAATTCGAAGAGTTATTATTTTCTATCCCACTACCATTAAAAAATGTTAATTATCTACTTAGTCTAATTATTCTAATATTTAATCTAAAATCTTCTTCGTTTCCAAAAAAATGGGATTCACCTGCGGCGAGAGGCGACACCTGGAGTTGGCCAGGTCGAGCCTCCGGATGGCGTCCGTCAGCTGGTTGGAATACCCCGCGAACTTCCGCCGCTTCTCTTCGCTTGCTTCGGGATGCTCCGCTCGCTTCTGCGTTTATGACATAGGAAAAAAATTATACAATCAAAAATGACGTGAACACGGTCAAGAAAGTGGTGGATATCCTTACAAACTTTCGCGTTTATAATATTAGTAAGAAAGAACGAAAGAAAGAAAGAAAGAAAGAAAAAAAAGAGAAAGAAAGAAAGAAAATTATTTATTTTATTTATTAGTAGGAAGTTTTTTTTACCTTAGCATCCTCCAGTATCTGCAAGGCCAGCTGCCTCAGCGCCGTATCCTCTACCACCACCATCTCCACCTCCCTCCTTTTCACCAGCTTCCCAGATGCCAGATCCGCCCTGAAGCCTTCCAGTAGTTCTTCCAGCGTGTCGGATTCTGCCACCAGCTCCGCGAGCTGAGAGTCCGCAGCCAGCGGCTGCCAGGAGGACTTGAAGGTCGCCAGGTGGGTGGAGAGGTCGTTGCATGCAGATACAAGGGAGTTCTGGCATTCCGGGTGGTGGATCGACGGCGCTACAAGCTGTCAAAAGAATTCGTTTTATTTATTTAATAAAAGTGGCAGGGGCCTGGCCAAAGCTGTCGGAAATTCGATCACGAGTGGAGACCACGAGTGGGCAAACGGTTTAAACAGAAAACATACAATATTTAAATTAATAATGATAATGTCAAAGTCAAATGTTATTGCATGATTATAATTATATTTAAGTACATGATAATATACATATATGGATAGTTACAATACATTTATACAATTTTTTTTCTACTAATCATATTAAAAATTAATTTAATCAAGTCTAGTCTATGTTATTTTATATGAAGTTTCGTACTTTCGACGTACCTATTTGAAAAGAAAACATGTTTTCCAGGGTTACCTGATTAATGTACGGTCAACCGCACGTCAGTGGAAACAAAACCAGTATAAACTGGTATAGTAACTCTCATAGTATTGAGACTCCCCAATAGGCTAGGCCAGCTCAAGGTCAAAGTGTTTCCACTGACGTGCGGTCGACTGTACAAGGGGTATGAAGCTAGAAGCTACCTTGGCGGTGTAGACGAGCGCGCCGGCCGCGTCGGCGAGCGCGCGGCCCGCGTCGCACACGGCCTGCGCGCGCGCACCTCCCCCCGCGCCCGCGCCCGCCGCCGCCGCCGCGCGCGCACCATCCAGCGCCGCGCGCGACGCGCTGTCGCCCACAGCACGCGCAGCGATGATCACCTGTTACGTAAATAAATACTACTGCAAATACACGAAGACTCGAATCTCATTGGTGGCGCGCGCTCTACCTATGGAGACTGCATCTTGCATATTTAGTATGGGAACCAATGGTGCCACTTACAGGGGGGGTGCGGACAAAGGAAGCGGAGTAGCGGGAGGAGGTTGCTAATACAAATTTATATGGAGTTTGAAAATGAGAATGTGTGAGTGAGTCACAGTATTGTCATACATTTGACACGATTTTGACACACATAGAATGCTTCTTTTACGCCTCTAACGGGCCGCGAGCACGCACCAAAGAGATCTTACGTCTATAAAAAATAATACACTAAATAAACTAGCAGACGCCTTGCGACTTCGGTCGCGTATTAAAATACTAAACAATTGAGCTGCGCAGGCATACTTCAATAATGCAATTCAATAATAGTAGTTATTCATGAAGTCATAGTCACTCATATATCGAGCGAATGTGATTGGTAACAGGAGCCGGGGACGAGCTAGACTGACATACGAGGATCAGATATAGCGGGTGCTCACAGACGGACACGTGAGAAGCACTCGCGGCGAGCGTGTGTGGAGAGAATGATGAGACTGAGCGAAGCGACAGAGGTGTGTCAGGATCGCGATACTCTCGCGCTCCGTTCTTTCTGCCTACCCCGCCAGGGGCATAGCGTGAAGATATGTGTGGTGGCCCGGGTATTGGGGCTCGTAAATAATACGATATTTAGATATGGGTTTGCGCGTGTGACTCGACCGCTCGGCGCGGTGTCGATCGTAGCACTGCCCCAGTGTTGCTAATGCTCCAGCATATATAGTACACTAGGGGATAAGACGCGGCCTATCATATCGAAAGGTCCGGAGTTCGATCCCCAGCTGAGCCATGTACCAATGGGTTTTTCTCGAAACTTAAGTACATTTACTGACTGCTCTCAAACGGTGAAGGAAAACATCGTGAGGAAACCTGCATACGCCGAAGAAGAAATTCTTAGGCGCATGTGAAGTCCACCAACCCGCACTGGGCTAGCGTGGTGGACTATAGCCCGAACGCCCTCGTTAAGAGGGTAGGCCTGAGCCCCAGCAGTGGGGACATTAATAGGCTGTTGATGATGATATAGTACACTGGGGCAATGCTGCCAGTTTATACGATTACTCGATGCAATGCGAGTAGCGGCGAGTCACTCCGATTATTTATTATGTGTCAGTATGCCACAGTATGTATTCATGAAGTCCGAGATATTCCTGCAGTTATTACTTAATGCATATGGGTATTCGTGGCTTGAGTTAACTCACGTCCTTCTCCTGCGCGGGGTCCACGTCGGTGCTGACGATGTACAGCAGACGGGCGGACTTGTCGCCGAAAGCGATCGCCGCCTCGTTCAGTGTCTGCGATTAAAAAGAACAAAAATTATTCGATATTCATTTTTCCTTGGGTTCCGTATCAAATCGTAGCCGGCCGGAACCTTTCAAGGTCCACTTGAGTGCGCCGCAAGCAACGGATTGTATGGAGGACATCGGTGCGGACAGGTGGACGCAGTTCCATACAAATTCATACAAAGCAAATGAAATGCGACGCGTGCGCCGACCAAGTGACGCTCAGCATCGTTGTAAGGTCGACCGCACGTCAGTGGAAACAAAACTAGTATAAACTGTACATTTTAGACTTTCGCGCTTTGTATTCATATTTATATAATTATTTACGGTAAATAAAACTTGTTCGTGTGTAACACCCGTATATAATTGTATAGTACTAGCTTTTTCCCGCGGCTTCGCCCGCGTAGAAAAGTTTTTCCCGTGTACATTGTAAAACAGCGCCCTCTATGTGGGTGTTTTGTTACTTAGGGGGTATTAGCGGACGCCCCGCGACTTTGTCCGCGTTAAAAAGTATCCTATATGTTATTCCAGGATATAAGCTGTCACTGTACCAAGTTTTACAAAATCTGTTCGGTAGTTTTTGCGTGGAAGAGTAACAAACATACATCACATCCTTATAAACTTTCGCCTTTATAATATTAGTAGGATAGGACTTGTAGGATAGGATAGTAGGATAGGATAGGATAACCTGGTCTCTCATAGTATTAAAACTCCTTTAGAGTAGGCCAGCTCAAGGTCAAAGCGTTTCCATTGACGTGCGGTCGACTGTACCTGTGTGTGTACCTGTCTGTCGTCGCTGGCGGCCGCGCACAGTGCGTTGGTGGCCTCGCACAGCGCCAGTATCTCCGCCAATAGCAGACGCCGGGACTTCTCGTTGCCAGAGCTCGATAGTACCTCCGCATCTGTTCCAATCAAATAGTTCATCATCATCATATCAGCCTGTAGACGTCCACTGCTGGACAAAGGGATCCCCAGGGATCTCCACGACGCCCAGACCCGCACCCTTCACCAGATCGTCGGTCCACCTTGTGGGAGGCCTACGCTGCGTCTTCCGATACGTGGTCGCCACTCGAGAACCTTTCTGCCCCAACGGCCGTCAGTTCTACGAGCGATGTGCCCAGCCCACTGCCACTTCAAATCAAATAGTTATTGTGGATCATCATCACACATAGGAGTTGTCACAGCGGCGAAATGGTGATATTTCTAACAAACAAACTCAACTAGTCTAGACAGCTTATCAGTAAACTCAAAAAAAATGCAAACTTATACCTTTCGCTACTTTTACCGTCAGCTCAGCTAAAGTCTTCGAGGACTCCGCCGCCACCTGGTAGTCGATTGCGTCCGGATCTGAGCAAAAAACATAATTAACTATTGTTTTTAAAACATCTAGCTCATATAGATATGAGCTAGATGCAGATGGTAGAATAAGTCTCTGTTTTCATTTCCCAGATTAAATATGTATTTAATCATCATCATCATCAGCCTGCACTAGTCCACTACTGGACATAGGCTTCCCCCAATATGTATTTTAAAAATGCTAAATCATGTATTTTCCTCGCGGTATTCGTGAAAAGCACTTCTTATGTTACAAAGTGACATTTTCAAAGTAAAGTTAGTGATGGACAATGGATAATAATAATGGATTGGATTTTGATTAGATAATATTTTTCTAGCTGACCGCCAGACTGACGCCATCAGTCTGGCGGTTTTATAGCAAATTTAAAAAAATCGCCGGGTTTCCAAAGGTTAATTTCGGCGGAAAGGACAAGAGTCGGACTCGTGTTAGAAGGGCTGGCAGTGACTGGATGCGGAGAACCGAGGATCGGGTGCAGTGGCTCGCCTTGGGGAGGCCTGTGTCCAGCAGTGGACTAGTACAGGCTGATGATGCTTACGGTTGGCCGCGACGAGCGCCGCGGCCGCCACTGCCGCCCGGGCCAGGGTCTGCTCCATGTCCTTCTTCACGCCCGTACTCTGATCCATCTCCAGCGCGAGGGTAGACTGCGTGCTGTACACCTGGTAAAGTAATAGAAAAAAATGCAACAAACTTTTTTTTTATCCCTTACTGCGTGATTTTTTTTCGACGTTTGGCTTGACGTATAGAAGCCAGAAAAAATATTTTAAGAAATAAACATACTCATAATTATATCTGTATCTACTGATCATATGTCCGTCTATGCAGTAAGGGGTTGTCTAGCAATGTTTTTATATTAAAAATATTTTCTGCGGAGTATAGCCGAGGTCTGCAAAATGGTATTGCTACTCAAAAGCGTGACACACACACTGGGCGGCGGCGTTGCGAAAGCGTTGCGGCGGCGAAGGTTTGTATGAAGAACGCGCCGCGCCGCCGCCGCTTTGATGTAAAGGGCTTCATACTATTTAGAACATTACAGAAAAAAACCGCAACGCTTTCGCAACGCCGCCGCTCAGTGTGTCACGCTAAAGTGCGGTAGGTCTAAAAAAAGTATTTGTGAAAAATTGGTTGGTATGGAAAAAAATCTCAAAACTTTTTTTTTATAAATTTTCTATACTAATAATAAAGAGGTGGATAAAACTGGTGGATAAAGTGAACGCTTATATGTTGCGAAGAACCAAATGATAGCGGGGTGTAAAATACACCTAACGCCATCTATTGAGAAACTTAAAAACCAAGAAACTGGCACGATTAGAACGGGTTAAAAAATTTTGAATAACATATTTTATTTAGTATACTTTATAACGCGGATGAAGCCGCGGGGCATCGGCTAGTTTTTTATAAAAACAAAAAGCATTATTTTTTCATTACTCATACTCTGAAAGTAGGTCTGAAGTTGCCTGAGTAGCGGGTTGAAAGTAATACATCTCAGCCCTAGGGAGAATCGCTTTCAACTGACAGCTGTCATATTATTTTAAAAAATACTAGTACTATTTTGACATTTCTATTGGACCATGTTCCAACTGTCTATACAGCCATTCAATTACAGCGCAATGTAAAATTGAAATAACATAAAGTTATATAATAATTAAAGAATATATATTTTTAAATGACTTTAATATAATTATTACTGTCAACTATTTCTTTAAAATAACATAGATTTGGGCAAAATATTTATCATTTTTTCAATGATGGAAATGAAAAATAATGGCAGAAATACCTGGCCGGCCACAGAAAGAAAAACAAAATAGACGGGAAAGCGGCAATCCGATCTTGTTTTGTTTTTTCGAGTAGAGTTTTGTTTATACTTCCGTATAGCAGAGAATTGTATTAACACTCATTTTGTTTTTGTTTTTACTTTCAGTGTATTCTTAATGAAAAGCACAGTGTTTCCCTCGGGTTCAAGACTTATTTAGAGGTCCCTCGAACTATTGGCGCCCTCGCTACGCGTCGGGCGCCAAACCCCGTCTCGGGACTTAAATAAGTTACTTTCTCACCTAGGTTAACAATGTACTATTACTTCATGCAAAATATTGAAAACCACAGAGCACAGAATGCGCATGCGCGTGCGTCGCCGCGGTAGGGGCGCCGCGGCAGTCGGTGACATAAATTTGCAACCTCACAATGTTGACTTACTTTCTTTAACTCTTCTGCGGCCTCATCAACAGCCCTTCGTCCATTTTCTACAGTTTTCCCTAATTGTTTCTGTACCCGTTCGTCCTTCGCGGTCTTAACGGCAGATGCTTTGTCTTTTTCTACCTTTTTCGTTGCAGACGTTTTGTCCTTCTCTACGAAGGCTATGGGAGGAAATTTCTCTTTGTCTGAAACAATTCAATACCAAAATTTTAAAAGAAAAAAAAATTATGATATAGTGTAATTTACCGCGTCAGGGACATACATTGAAAATATGTATGTATATTTATTTATTTCATAGATAATTTTGAAAGACATAATTACTAATTTACTAGCTTTTCCCGCGGCTTCGCCCGCGTAGAAAAGTTTTTCCCATGTACATTGTGGAACAGCGCCCTCTATGTAGGTGTTTTGTTACTTAGGGGGTATTAGCGGACGCCCCGCGACTTTGTCCGCGTTAAAAAGTATCCTATATGTTATTCCAGGATATAAGCTATCACTGTACCAAGTTTCATCAAAATCTGTTCGGTAGTTTTTGCGTGAAAGAGTAACAAACATTCATCCTCACATCTTTACAAACTTTCGTATTTATAATATTAGTAGGAAGGTACTTACTCTGGCTCTCTTCACACCGCAACTGGTGCAGGAAGTCCTGCGTGATGCTACCGGCGGTAGTAGCGGTAGCTGCGGTAGGTACACCCTTAGCCACTGCGGAAGTCTTGCTACCCTGAGGGTCTCTAACTTGTAAAGTAGTCGTTCGTGTCGGTACTGGCGGTTTCTTGGGGCTTTTAGTGCCTGAAATAGCGTAAAAATAGCATACAAATGATGTATAAAAAAGATTATTATAACGTCTTTCCTATACAAAAATAGTAGAGTAAGCGATGTTACTTGTATGAGGATAAGCTCCGTCAGGAAACGGTTTGCATGAGATCTGATGGTGGCTGTCTGCAGTACGGATGGAGGCCCAGAGAGCCGGAGACACCGAGCTGATCAGGCTCAGATAAGCAGTTTTTACCATAGAATAGTCAGAATCCTGAGTTCCATAAATTTTGATGCATTTCAGATGCTTTTTATTCTGACTTGTCTATGGTGAAAACGGCTTGTCTGATCAGTGAGGTACGTACGTCGCTCTGGACCTCCTCCATCCGTATGCGGACAGCCACCATCAGATCTCACGCAGACAGTTCCCTGACGGAGATATAAGGCCTCAAAGTGACCTCAAATGTATAAAAAAGACCCCCTCTTGCCCTTATTATGTTTTGAGTAGTAAGTAGTATATTTGTGAGCAGTATGAGTATGTAATAAAAATGTATCCAGCGAGAAAGAATACAGCGTGAAGACGAACGAGGCTCACCGCATCAGGGACATCCTGGAGGGCTACATCGACCTGATCAGGAAGCGGCTGGGAGCCCCGTACGGGTCTAACCATCCGGACGAATGTATGAAACGACCCCCTGGCACTTTTATAGCAGTATACTTACTGGCGGCCTCTCTGCAAGCTTCCCTGATCCCCTCCAGGTGTTTCTCCAGCTCCTGCCCATTCTGCTGTACCTCCTCCCTCTGGTTGTTAAGCTTCGTCTCTAACACCCGGCAGCCGGTCTCGCCGTCTTGCAGCTGCGAGGTCTCGGAGACCAGCTCGCGAGCTGATGATGCGAGGGCGTCGACGGAGGAGAGGAGGGCGGCTCGGCAGTGGGGCTCGTGGATGCTCGGGGCCGTTAGCTGTGGAGAAAATAAAAATATGTTGGAATAATAAAAACCGAGATAAAACAGATCATCATCAACAGCCTATTGTTCCCACTGCTGGGGCTCAGGCCTACCCTCTCAACGGTCAGTTCGGGCTATAGTCCACCATGCTAGCTCAGTGCGGGTTGGTGAACTTCACATGCGCCTAACAGGTTTCCTCATTGTAATTTCCTTCACCGTTCGAGAGCAGTCAGTAAATGTAGTTAAGTCTTTAAAAAAACCATCGGTACACATGGCCCAGACGGGGGGGGGGGGGGACCTTTCGATAAGATAGACCGCGTCTCCGACGCCAATGACGCTCGATATTGAGTTATTCCAAACTAAACAATATTAGGATTATTTGTGAGATCCTAAAAGGACGCCCCTCCACCAGGAGGACCGACGACCTAAAGAAGATGGAAGCGGCTGGATGCTGAGGACCGGGTGTGGTGGCGTTCATTGGGGAAAGCCTATGTCCAGCAGTGGCCGTTGAGGGTCTAATATGATGATGATGAATGTGAGCTGACCTGCGCGGCGAGCAGCACGGCCGGCGCGCGCGCCCGCGCCGCCGCCGCCCGCGCCCGCAGCCGCGCCCCGCCCGCGCCCTGCGGCATGTCGCGCGCGCCGGCCGCCATCGCCGCCGCGCGCTGCTCCGCTGCTACCGCCAGTTCCAACAGCTGGGAACGACAAAATAGGTCTATGAAGTTTGTTTTAAATGGAAAGGCAGCTTATAGCTGATGCTTCCATATCAGCAGTCGACTGGCTTTCATAATTCATTATTTATTTATTGCGTTATTTGTTTGTTTGAGAAAGTTGTCTAGTCTGTTTTTGAATATGTTTACAGAAGTCATGCACCAACTTCTAGCTTCCTCATCAGACCTTGATCACCATTAGTCAGCAAACTACTTAATGAACACGCTTTTGGCTCTTATTTGTTTTACTTCATCAGGTTGAAGGGAGTAGTTGCATATTTATGACATTTCTAGTAACTGTTTATGACATTTCTAGTACTTATTTATGATATTTCTAGTACTTATTTATGACATTTCTAGTAACTATTTATGACATTTCTAAGTACCTATTTATGACATTTCTAGTACTTATTTATGACATTTCTAGTAAATATTTATGACATTTCTAGTAACTATTTATAACTTTTCTAAGTACCTATTTATGACATTTCTAGTACTTATTTATGACATTTCTAGTAACTATTTATGACATTTCTAGTACATATTTATGACATTTCTAGTAACTATTTATGACATTTCTAGTACCTATAATGACATTTCTAGTACATATTTATGACATTTCTAGTAACTATTTATGACATTTCTAGTACCTATGTATGACATTTCTAGTATCTATTTATGACATTTCCAGTACCTATTGACATTTTAGGCCCGCCCACTGCCACTTCAGCCAACAGCGAGCGTGTTACAAATCAAAACAGTGAAAGCATAACTGACCAGTTGTCCGCGGGTCGTGTTGGCGCAAGGAGTGTGCCCAAACAACAGCTCGTGGGCCGTCCGAGCGTGCAGCCTCACGGCGTCCTCAGGAGTCTGCAAGAAATCACCAAAATGTACTACCCGACAACTGAAACGAGTCACTTGGCCTTGGCCTCCCTCCGCCTCCCGCTTCCCCACCTCGCCCGCCCGCTCTCGCCCTAGCGCGACAGTACTGTTCGCATAAATGTCAGAGGTCGGGCATAAGTGACGTCGTGCCATTAACAAAATATGATGATAAAAATGTAGATTTCTTTATGTATCTAACTGCTTCCTACACAATGTTTGATTTTTTATTGAAAATATAAATAAATAATAAATTATTCCAATACCTGCGAACAAAACGTTCTCTATCGTTTTTGCACTCTGTACCTATGACGGCGGGGCGACGTAGGAGGAAGTGGGAGACGAGGAGTGACTCATTATCAGTGATCGGATGACAGATGCAATGTCCCGGGATTTAAGTACGTTATCATAACATGGATATAACTTATAATCCCGCGAGATGCCCGCGAGTCTTACCTAATTCAATCCAATATTGACTGTCAATATTCATAATTTGTCAGACTGACATATATTGTTTTTCTGTTATACCAATTGATACTAACCCTGTTTTTGTATTAAATTTAAAATGCCTCCGCGCAAAAAAAACTACATTGGAGTTCATGCAATCTTTGATAAAAGGACACTCAGAATTAATAATACGTGGAGAGCTTATAATAGAAACAGAAAATCAACGTTAAACTACTACCCCTATTTTAAATATGCACCGGCAACTAGCGTAGCTATAAATGTGAATAATTAAAGCATTATTTTTGTTTTACATTAGTAATGTAAATGTAAAATAAACATAATGCTTTTATTACCCGACGTATGTAAAGTATATTTTAAAAGTATAATTATGTAAAATAAATGTCCTATTAAAGATAGTGAACATTTTAATTTTGTTTCATTAATTATTATAAATATCCCATTTCCCAGAACCCCGGGAAAGCCCGAGTCACATCCATGTTATGCATAACGTTTGAGGTCATTCACCCCAAATTGCATCCGAAATCCGATCACTGCTCATTATAGTTGCAGAGTAGTACGATCATCATCATCATCAGCCAGCACTAGTCCACTGCTAGACTAGGCCTCTCCACAAGCAAGCAAAGTGTACGGATCGAGGAAAAATCAGCAACGATACATATATTACCCTACTAATATTATAAAGGCGAAAGTTTGTAAGGATGATGTGAGGATGTTTGTTACTCTTTCACGCGAAAACTACCGAACAGATTTTAATGAAACTTGGTACAGTGATAGCTTATATCCTGGGATAACATATAGGATACTTTTAAACGCTACGAAGTCGCGGGGCGTCCGCTAACACCCCCTAAGTAACAAAACGCGTACATAGAGGGCGCTGTTTTACAATGTACACGGGAAAAACTTTTCTACGCGGGCGAAGCCGCGGGAAACAGATAGTGTTATTATAACCTCACAAGTTCAGCGTCTTTGTATCCGTTTTTTTGCAAATAACAAAAAAACTGATACAAAATGTTGTCTGGGAATAGTTGGGTGTTTGACGAGCTTACCAACGCCCCGTCGTGTCCGCAGTTGATGCAAACTGACTCGATCCCCATGCAGTATTGAAACAGCTTGTCGCGTATAGCTTTCCTCTCCTCGCCTTCGCAGCTGGAGCTCAGCGTCTTTGTGTCTGTTTAATCAATCAATCAATCAATCAACAGCCTATTAATATGTCCCTACTGCTGGGGCTCAGGCCTACATCCCCATGAGAGCTGGTGAGGGATGGTGAACTTCTCATGCTCCTAGAATTCATTCTTCGGCACATGCAGGTTTCCTCACGATGTTTTCCTTCACCGTTTGAAATGATTTTTAATTTATTTTATGTAAAAATATGAAACTTGTTATTTAGCTGCTCCGAAGAGAAGCATGAGTGTGCATGCAATGCGACAAATAGTAGGTGATATGTTGCGCTGTACATACGAAGGTTATTATTTTATTTATACTGATGGCTCTAAGGGGGCCAATGGTGTTGGTGCCGCATTTTTCGACCCACAAGAAAATATTTCCATGCAGTTCAAGTTATGCGAAAAAGCCTGTATAATGAGGGCAGAATTAACGGCAGTGACTGAAGCATTGTCATATGCCACTACACTGGCTCGAAATGAAATAGTCATAGTATCAGACTCGAAGAGTGCGCTCCAACACCTAGCTCGGTGTGCCTCGGGTAGCCGAGGCATGCCGACAGCCTACGAGGCCTTAAAAATTATCAGCGCCCTGCACTCCAAGCAAATCAGTGTGAAATTGCAGTGGATTCCATCCCACATAGGTGTCGCTGGTAATGAAGTTGTTGATGTATTGGCTGGCAGGGCCGCGTCTGAGGGTGGAGATTTATTGTGTAAGCCAATTGCTTCAGAGCTCGTTCCTGTTGCCAGACAAAAGTATTTTGATAGTTGGGACAACCAATTCAATAGTAGCTCTGCAGCAAAAGGTATCTGGTATCAAACTATACAGACGCGCCCGCCGCGAAAACCGTGGTTTGATGGAGCCAGCTTTAGTAGGGAAACACTAGTTCTGGCATTTAGGTTGCGGTCCGGTCACATTCCGTTAAATAAATTCTACCACCTTATGAAGATAGTTGATTCACCACTGTGTAGCGAATACAACCAAATAGAAGACTTGTTTCATCTCGTATTGGAGTGTGGCCGGAACGCAGCCTACAGGCGGCAGTTTATGAGAGATGACATATTTGGCCACAATGGGGAAATTAACCTTATACTGAGCAGCCCGTTGTCAGACAACGCAAAAAATTTATATAAATTTATAAAGTTATCTCTCAGACTGAGGTCTGAGTAACTTGGCAACAGTGCTTCCTTACGAGGCTGGCATTGACTTCTATAAGTCACAAGCCTCAATAAAAAATAAGATTAAAAAAAAAAAAAAAATGAAACTTGTTTTTCGGAATAAAAAGAATTTAATAAAAAAAATCTTTTTTTTGTTTAGTGGTACATACCTACTTCATCTATAGTAAACAGATGTAAGATTTTTTTTGCAAACAATAACAATAAACATGGATATTAGTTAATCTGTAAATATTCTAACAAATGTTTGTTTCTCCCAGGTCACAGCTTCTATTATCCACCAACCTCAATGCCAGAGCGCTCTGACGGCCGCAGCGGAGAACCTCTCATCATCAGCGCAGCGCCAAAATAAAATTCTTACCTTTTATAACTTCAGGTAATAATTGATTGATGATTGCCATCGCCTGGTCGGCTGTTTCATAGTCTGGATTGTGAGGATCTGAAAGACAAATATTTTCTTTTTTGAGGTGCTTTTCTTGACTTGACTTTCCTCAGAGAGCCCTAATTTGTTGTATTTGCTGATAATTGTATTGCAGTCCGATTCTACTTTATCTTGGACCAAATGTACATCTGGAAATGGAAAGCTTCATCATCATCAGCCTGTACCAATCCACTGTTGGACACAGGCCTCCCCCAAGGCGCGCCACTGAACCCTCGGCTCTCCGCATCCAGTCACTGCCAGCCGCCTCACGCAGGTCGTCGCTCCATCTAGCCGGGGGCGGCCCACACCACGGCTGCCCAGTCGTGGTCTCCACCCGAGAACTCGTCTACCCCAGCGGTTCTCCGGCAGATGTGCCCATCCCACTACCACTTTAACGGGCTATCTTTTTAAGCTATGTCGCAATGAAGAGTTACCAGATAGAGCTGTATACAGTGAGAGCACAGCAGTGTTGATGTGCGTCGCTTTGTTAGAGATGGCTGCCTCCAGCTCTCTGACCTCGTGATCCGGCAGCGGAACTGTAAGCTATAAGAAACAGAAAAATTTTAAAAAATTTAAATACATTAAATTTAAGGAAGAAATTTTTTATCATTATTAACCCATTAATCTCCCCACTGCTGAGGCTCAGGCCTACCCTCTCAACGAGGGCGTTCGGGCTATAGTCCACCACGCTAGCCCAGTACGGGTTGGTGGACTTCACATACGCCTAAGTATTTCTTCTTCGCCGCATGCAGGTTTCCTCACGATGTTTTCCTTCACTGTTTGAGAGCAGTCAGTAAATGTACTTAAGTTTGGAGTAAAAACCCTTCGGTCATGGTCCAGGCGGGGGTCGAACTTCGGACCTTTTCGATATGATAGGCCGCGTCTTAACCCCGACGCCACTGACGCTGACGTTTTTTACATTGGACTTGACATACTGTAGACCGGGCCACCCTGTGTGGTATCATACCACTCACCTCAGGCGAAGGAGCGCGACACGACGCCTCGTTTTCGTTCATGAAAGCCTTAGCGATGTCCCGACCGACCACCGCGCTCTGGTACAGTCCAACTCGCTGCACTCGCTGGGAAGCAGTCTCCGGCTCTTCATCGGGAACGAAACAACAACACATTACAAGGCTTATCTCAGAAGTAAGCATTAATAATTCCTCATGGGTTACCAGGGTATAATAATTCCTCCTGGCCTTCGTGGGAAGCTAGCACAATATCTTACCTTATCTTCTTTAGGGGACCAGGAATACCTGGCGACACTTGGACCCTATGGGATCTGTTGTGCCAAACCCCTGTCCGCCAAACGGTGCCCCAATCCGTTGGTGGACTTCACACACGCCTTAGAATAGTAAATACCAGTCTTTTGGCGTACGCAGGTTTCCTCACGATGTTTTCCTTCACCGAAAAACCTGTGGTATTATAATAAACCGAACATAAGCTTCGAAAAACTCATTGGTACGGGCCAGGATCGAATCCACGACCTCATGAACGTGAGGCGAGTGCACAACCAACTAGGCTACCACGGCTCTTAAGCAAGCACAATAAATAATAATTCCTCGTCACTTACGTGGGAAGTAAGCATAATAATTCCTTCTTTCTTACCAGGGAAGTAAGCATAATAATTTCTCCATTCTTACCAGGGAAGTAAGCATATAATTTCTTTGTTCTTACCAGCAAGAATAGCAATAATAATAATTCCTCTTTGCTTACCAGAGAAGTAAGAATAATAATTCCCCCTTGCCTACGTGGGAAGTAAGCATAATAATTTCTACTTACCAGGGAAGTCAGCATAATAATTCCTCAGTGTATTTAATGCACGTTCCAAGTCCGTATTGCAGTTGTCCAGCTCCTCCCCTAGGAGTCGGCGACCTGGTCCATCTACGAGCGGCCTCCAGGTGGCGGCGAGGCGCTGCGCTGATGATGAGAGGTTCTCCGCTGCGGCCGTCAGAGCGCTCTGGCATTGAGGTTGGTGGATAGTAGAAGCTGTGACCTGGGAGAAACAAATATTTGTTAGAATATTTATAGATTAACTAATATAAAAAAAATGTTTTCGTTCTTGACATTAGCAATACATTACACAGACAAGGTACTAAATATGTACAGTCCACCGCACGTCAGTGGAAACACTTTGACCTTGAGCTGGCCTACCCTGTTAGGCAGTTCCAATACTAAGAGAGACCAGTTTATATTGGTTTTGTTTCCACTGACGTGCGGTCGATCGTACTTATAAATTCAGCTAGGCAAAGAAAATACGCATTGGAAGCGGTGGTAGATAAAAAATTGACGTTGTATAAATGTACCCAGTGTACTTACATGCAATAAAATAGTTTTGACTTTGACTTTTGAATTTGAATGTCTTTGAAACTGTTGGCAGCACTATACAGTGTTTTTTTTACTGGGACAGTATGGGCAAGTCCGAAACCATAGGAGATAAAAGGAAACTGCCTTAGGTACCTGTAGGTCTTTTTTTGTGAAAACATTACAATTTTGACCTAGTAAATTTTTTGGTCAAGCGTGAGTTGCCATAAAAATGAGTCTTTTTGATCATTTTTTTTTTCATGTGGTTCGACTTAGTTTCATGTAAGAATCATTTTATTGTATCGGAAGAAAAGAATCTGAGCAGCACAAGTTAGTCAAATTTAATAAAATGTTATCTTATACAACGCCAGTGCAAAGTAATTTTGATGTTATTTTTTAAATGTACGAGTATGTCGACTTAGTTTGAAGTAAGAATCATTTCATTGTATCGGAAGAAAAAAATCGGACCTGTATCTCCTTCGGACTTGCCCATACTGTCCCATTAAAAAAACACCCTATCTATATCTGGTCTACCTTTGCCGTGGTGAGTAGATGTCTGGCGGCGTCTGCGCAGACCACGCCCGCCGCGTCCAGGTCGCAGGCGGCCGGCTCCGTCTCGGCCAGGGTCGTCAGCTCGTTCACCTTCACCAGCAGGCGGGTCGCCTCCTTACCCACTTCTTCGGAGAGCTCCGCGATCTGGTGATTTTAATTGGTTGGTAAGTAAAGTGTACATAATCATAATTTTTTACAAAAAATGTGTCATGTTTGCTTAATATAATAACTTATCTCCAAGTGACAATCTTGAATTACGCTGTAATGACGCGATAACCGCGTCTTTTACGACGGCTAGTGTCTCATGTCCATAAAAACCACCACTGCCTACCCTCTCTATGAGGGCATTAGGGCTATAGTCCACCAAGCTAGCCGAGTGCGGGTTACATGCGCCTAAGAATTCCTTCTTAGGCGCATGTAACCCTTTAGGCGTGTGCAGGTATCCTCGCGATATTTTCTTTCACCGTTCGAGAGCAGTCAGTAAATGTACTTAAGTTTCGAGAAAAAACCCAGCGGTACATGGTCCAGCCGGGGATCGAGCTTCGGCCCTTTCGATATGTTAGGCCGCGTCTTATCCCCGACGTCACTGACGCTCTTACGCATGTCCATAGCGCGCCATGTAATTACTTTTCGCGTTTTTGTCCCGAGCGTCAGTGGCGTCGGGGATAAGACGCGGCCTACCATATTAGGCCTACCTATATCTCCGGTGAAGGGGACCTTCAACGTATGTCAAGTTTTGGCAGTTGTCATTAAACAGCTCAACACGAAAAGACGTCTTCTCTCTAATTCTCTCCCCGTTTTCCAACAACTGGCGACCGTGATAATAAACTTAAAAAGGAGAGGAGTGTAATTCGGCGTCTTTTCACTAATAATTTAAAAGAATTTGAAGAAATTTTCAAAAATGAACCAAATTTACCATCGTGTTCTGTAAAATTCAAACTGATCAGGGAAATGTCAGAAAAAATGGCTGTCTTGGACGAAAAAATTCGAGAAATTCTGCTTGAAATTGATAGCGAAGAAAGCGAAATGGAGAAAGAATTTACCAGTGTAATCGAATATCGCAGCAAATATCTTCAAGCCGAAAATCAATACGAGTCTATAACCAATACGTCAGCCTCGGATTCGTCCTCGCTAAGCAAACATTCCGTGATAGAAAAGTCAAGTCGAAGGTATTTTAAATTACCGAAATTAGAACTACAAAAGTTTGATGGTAGCATAAAAAACTGGCTCAGTTTTTGGGGTCAATTCCGTAAAATTAATGATGACAAGAAGCTAGATGACGATGACAAATATCAATACCTATTACAAGCGATGGAGCCAGGTACAGAAGTACGCTCTATCGTTGAAAGTTTTCCTCCAAGTGGGATTAGTTACCATCATGCTGTAGACCAATTGAAGTCAAGATTTGCAAGAGATGATCTTTTAATAGAGACGTATGTGCGGGAGCTATTGTCGCTAATATTGCTTCAGGCTAAGAATAATAATGCTCTATCGCTCACATCACTTTATGATCAGCTTAACACGCAAATAAGAGCACTTGAAACCCTTGGAGTGACTAAAGAAAAGTATTCTGCTTTCATACATCCTATGATAGAGTCAGCTTTACCAAGCGAAATCCTAAAGATATGGGAAAGGTCACGTCCAGCTAAATACACATCAGATACACTTTTGAATGATTTACTTGCCTTTATCAAACGAGAAGTAGACAGCGAACAACGCATCAAAATAGTAAAATCCACGTTTGGGTCTAATGATGAATCTCGTTTTGAAAATGCGCAGCCACCCACTGCTGGATGTTTAATTGCAAACGTGAAGAAACCTGATGTCATTAAGTCGTGCATTTTTTGCGACAAGACTACTCACGTAAGCCTCGAGTGTTATAAAATATCTAAAATGACACTGGATCAAAGAAAAGAACAAATAAAGAAGAAAAATGCGTGTATTTTGTGTCTGAAACCAGGTCATAATGTGAGAAACTGCAAGGCGCACACCAGTTGCTGCATCTGTTCTAAGCGTCATTCCATGATCATCTGTCCTGGGAAGAATATAGACGGCGGCGACAGTTTGAGTAACACGGCTTGTACGAGCGACACGGTCTCTACTAATCACAATATTTCACAGGCTCGTGGTGTAACGTTGCTGCAGACGGTACAGGTACACATCACAAATGGTACCAAAACAGAAACTGTACGCGCACTCTTCGACAGCGGGGCTCAGCGATCATATCTCAGGAAGTGTACAGCTGAAAGGTTGGGCTTGAAAGTCTCTGGTAAGGAATTTTTAGGTCATTCATTGTTCGGCGGCATTGACGTTAAGCCCAAAGAGTTTAATGTATTTAATTTTACAATTCAAAGCTTAGACAAGGGGTTTTCTTTTGAAATGTCGGCTTTATCACAAAATTGTATCTGCGGGAATATTCCTCGTGCTAATTATTATGACAAACAAATGTCAATTTTAAATAAGTTTAATGTGACATTGTCAGACATCGGTGACGGATCGCCCGAAATAGATTTGTTGATCGGTGCAGATTTTATTGGTCTCCTTTTAACTAATGAGTCTTTATGCCTCGATAATGGACTGGCAGCGGTTAAGACAAAATTAGGGTGGACGTTACTCGGTAAACTAAACAGTCGGTGTTTAAACGATAATAATAATGTTAATAGTTTGTTTTGCTCGACTAATTTTAATATTTCTGAATTTTGGAATCTTGAATCTTTGGGAATTAAAGACCCATTGGAAGTAAAGTCTCGGACTCAAAATGAAGCTGAAATAATGATGCAGTTCGAAAATAATATAAAGGTCAATAATGAGGGCAGATATGAAGTAAGTCTACCTTGGAATCATGGCCATAAAGAACTGCTGAGCAACCGTACTTTAACCGAACGTAGGCTTAATTCTATGACAAAACGGTTGCTATCGGTAAATAAATTTAATGATTATGATGCCGTATTTAAAGAATGGTTATCTCTGGGCATCATTGAACTTGTTCCTCAGGAAGAAACAAATGATAACTCAGTTGGACACTACCTACCTCATCGAGCGGTAATTAAAGAGTCACGATTGACTACGAAGATTCGGCCGGTCTTCGATGCGTCTGCTAGGGATGGGAACGGTAGGTCGATAAATCTGTATTTACAGAAAGGTTTAAATTTTTTAGATTTAATTCCGAAACTCCTTATAGGCTTTCGTAAAGGAGCAATCGGTATAACTTCTGATATCGCTAAAGCCTTTCTACAAATTAGTATTACGCCTGAGGATAGAGACTATTTACGATTCTTGTGGTGGAGAGACGACACATTGACAGAGACTTTAACTTATCGTCATTGTCGAGTTGTATTCGGTTTGACGTCTAGTCCCTTTTTGCTGTCTGCGACTATTTCACACCACCTAAAACATGTTATAGGGTCTCTTGAAGGTTCCGCTAAACGATTGTTAAAATGTTTTTATGTCGATAATTGTATCACGAGTCTTGATACGGAACAAGAAACAAGACAGTTCATTGAAGAGACGAAGGAAGTAATGAGACTGGCAAAGTTCGACTTAAGGCAATGGGTTACGTCTCCGTTAAAAATAAATGAAACCGGTGAACCTATTATCTCTGTGTTAGGTCTCCAATGGGATACGATGAAAGACGAACTATTTTGTAACATCAGTACTTTGTGTTTCCCAAACACTTTTGAAAAAGTTACTAAGAGACTTCTGTTATCTTTAACACAGCGAATTTTTGATCCCATAGGATTTCTTTGTCCAGTCACTCTCATACCGCGATTAATACTCCAGGAAATATGGCGTACTACCACAGGTTGGGATGATGAACTGCCTGATGATTTACGCACTAGATTCTTAAAGTGGTATGTGAATACATCGTACATAAAGGACTGTCGAGTGCCTCGCCGATTAACTCGTGACATCATATCGAAGTGCAATGTAAGTGTTCATTTATTCTGTGACGCGAGTAAATACGCCTATGCTTGTTGCGTTTTTCTTCGAGCAGAAAGAGATAATACTGTTAGTCTTACCTTACTTGGAGCAAAATCCAGAGTTGCTCCACCGAAAGCGAATTCAATTCCACGGTTAGAATTAATTGCAGCTCTGATGGGCACTCGTTTATTAGCAGAATTAACAAAATGTCTTGATTTACCTTGTGAATTTTATTGCTGGACAGATTCAAGTGTAACTCTATATTGGATTAAAAATAACTTACCTTGGAATGTTTTTGTCGGCAATCGAGTAAAGGAGATAAGAGAAACTATTTCGAGCGATCGTTGGTTTCATATTCCTGGACAAGTGAATCACGCAGACATCGCATCTAGAGGATGTGATGCTAAGAATCTTGTGATGATTAGATGGTGGGAAGGACCACAGTGGTTACTAGATGATCCGTCGAAGTGGCCCAAATCTATAATAAATGTTAATATTGAAGACGCTAATGCGGAATTGAAACGATCTGTTGCTAATATCAATGTTTGTCAGACTGCGGACATAGATGAAATATTCTGTTACTTCTCAAAGTACACTAAAATTGTACGGACCGCCGCTCGAATTTATAGATGGATTCATAATTTAAGATGTGGCGATCAATACTCACTTAAGCGAAAAGGAGAAATTTCATCTGAGGAATATGAAGAAGCAGAACGTAAATTACTAAAACTAGTTCAAAATAAACATCACTCTTATCTAGAGAGCAGAAAGCTGACTCTTTTTAAAGACAGTAATGGAGTGTTACGACTTAAAACTAAACTGTTGCTAACAGAAGCAACTGATGGAATCAAGTTTCCTATAGTACTACTTGCCACGAGTTTAATAGTACAAAGAATGGTTGAACAGGCTCATGTTCAGCTACAGCATGCTGGCACCAACATAATGATCACTAATATTAGAACAAGATTTTGGATTATCGGAATACGTCGTCTTGTGAAATCCGTGATTTTTCATTGCGCACATTGTAAAAAGTTGCGTACCAAAGCGGGGGTAGCGCCCACGGCTCCTTTACCACTTGATCGTATACAAGCAGAAGCTCCATTCTTTGTTTGTGGCGTGGATCTCGCAGGTCCTTTAATATTGAAGGGCGGTGAAAAATGTTGGATCATTTTATTCACTTGTGCTGTTTATAGAGCAGTGCATTTGGAGCTAACTAAGTCACTCTCTACAAATGTTTTTTTGATGGCGGTTAGACGTTTCTTTGCACGCCGAGGGAGAGTTAACACTTTCATGTCTGATAATGGCACTAATTTTGTGGGTACCAATAATTTGATGGCTAATTTAGACTGGAATGAACTTCAGAGAGAGTCTTCATTACACCAGATAAAGTGGAAGTTCAACTGCGCTGCAGCACCATGGTGGGGCGGTTTTTTTGAAAGACTTATACGGTTGTTAAAAGATTTATTGCGTCGAGTGTTAGGAAAGTCGGTTCTTACTTATGAAGAGCTTGAAACTGTTCTTTGTGATTGTGAGGCTACCATTAATTGTCGTCCGATTACTTATGTGCAGGATGATACAAATTCAGCTCTTGAACCTCTGACACCTTTTAATTTTTTAAGTCCATTACCTTTAGCTGGTGTGAGTGATTTAGATAAAATCGACACACAAAATTTAAATATCCGTTTTAAATATCTCCAAAAATTACGAAATGATTTTAGACAACGGTTTAATACAGAATATACAGCAAATTTAATCCAAAAGGGAAAAGAAAATAAAAGTAATATCGGAACCGGAGATATAGTACTGATAGAAACACCTAACAAAAGAGTACAGTGGCCGTTGGGTGTTGTCGTTAAAATGTTTCAGGGAAGAGATAAGGTATGTCGAACTGCAGAAGTTAAGACAGCTTCGGGCAATTTTGTACGTCCTGTCCAGAAACTTTACCCCTTAGAATTATCATTTAAAGACAGAGAAAAAATTATTGATTCTCAGGTGAATAAGAGTGTCCCGAAAATTCCGGTGACCACGCGCAGTGGGCGTGTCATTCGCGCACCTGACACTTATGTCTGACAATGATAGGCTATATTGCTAACTGTACTATTCATGATTTTAATGTTAAATATTAGTTTCTTATAATTAATTTTATATTCATAAAATGTTATTTTTCTCTGGTTCGGATGATGTCAAGTTTTGGCAGTTGTCATTAAACAGCTCAACACGAAAAGACGTCTTCTCTCTAATTCTCTCCCCGTTTTCCAACAACGTACCTTGTTCATGTCTCTTATGTTACCGCAGGCGTTGGTGCGCACGAGTTGTTCGGCGACGTCGGCATAGCTGCTCGCTGCGTCCTTCACACTCTGCAACAAGAGCAGCATTAAAGGCATTCGTACAAATAATAATGTTTGGACAAATTTACACACGGCTGTTTAGTCCTAAACTAAGACGACGCTTGTAAATGGGTACTCGACAACCGATAAACATACATAAATACTTTCAAATAAATACATAAATACGTACAATCACCCAGAATCTGAAAACCAACAGTTATGCTTATCACACAAATGGACTATATCATACTAATATTATAAAGGCGAAAGTTTGTGAGGAAGTATGTTTGTTACTGTTTCACGCAAAAACTACCGAACAGATTTTCATGAAACTTGGTACAGTGATAGGTTATATCCTGGAATAACATATAGGATACTTTTTAACGCGGACGAAGTCGCGGGGCGTCCGCTAAGTAATAAAACCCAGACATAGAGGGCGCTGTTTTACAATGTACACGAGAAAAACTTTTCTACGCGGGCGAAGCCGAGGGAAAAAGCTAGTCCTATATATTATACTGACTTGAGTGTCCCCGGATGCTGCGCGCGCGCACAGCTGCTCCAGCGCCGCGAGCACCGCGCGGGCCTGATCCAGAAACCGTTGTCTTTGGTCGTCAGCGTACGTCACGCTTCGCTTATGTATCACTGAAACGAAATACATACACACATGTGGAATATATGAGTAGTCTAGCAACAAAAACACTTTTCCGATGTTAGTTTT
The DNA here is from genome assembly GCA_949699065.1 of Metalampra italica. Lineage (NCBI taxonomy): Eukaryota > Metazoa > Arthropoda > Insecta > Lepidoptera > Oecophoridae > Metalampra > Metalampra italica. The sequence continues at coordinate 509,227 of OX452993.1, forward strand.
TTAAAATTAAATGGGATTAAATATAATTGAATTTTATTTTTAAGCAAATCAACAGCCTTTTAGCATGTCCCCACTGCTGGGGCTCAGGCCTACCCTCTCGAGGAGGGCGTTGGGGCTATAGTCCACCACGCTAGCCTAGTGCGGGTTGGTGGACTTCACATGCGCCTAAGAATTTCTTCTTCGGCGTATGCCGGTTTCCTCACGATGTTTTCCTTCACCGTTTGAGAGCAGTGAAATACCTTGGTATTTCACGAAGTGATTGATACCTATATAGATATGCTTTGGTGAGATCCGTGTATGTGTCACAGAGGGCGTTGTCAGGCCGATATTGAGTACTTACGTTGAGCATACTGTGGGAGGACCTCGGATACGGTGTTCATAGAGGTCGCTGCGACCGAGTAGTCTATGGTAGTGGGATCTGAAACAAATCGATATTTTATACAGACATTTTCTTTATTCTGCAACTGTCTAAAGAAAATATGAAAAATCCGGTTCGTTCCTGAGAAAAGGGTCTTGACAGACAGACAGACGGACAACGAAGAGGTTTTATTTTATTATATTTATTTTCTAAAAGGAAGATTACGACTTTTATAGTCTAACAAGGAATATAAACATTTAGTTATGTATAAGTCAACTACAATCTACGCTCCTTCAGATCCTTTAAGGGTTCTTCAAACTTGGTTATCTACGTGGAATAGTTTATAAAAAAGGTATGTACCTGCGTGCGCGGTCGCGCAGCGCGCCACGGCGGCGTTCAGCGCGCCCAGCGTGTCCAGCTCGGCCAAGCGCAGCTCGTAGAGCTCCAGCTGCGAAGGCGCGGGCGCTACGCACTCCTTTACTCAACGTGTGCGAGGACAAAACAACATTAACATAGACTTGATTCGAAACCATGACTGCCAAATCGATAAAACTAGGAAAAAAAAAATACACTAAATGTACATTCATACACACAAACAGTTTTATTGTTGATGATGAAGTTTTTCACTATTAAAGATTTTTTTTTATTTAAACATGTAAGTGTAACTAAAGACATGTTATAACAACTTACAGCTTCGGAAACATCCAGTTTAGTTATAAATATCATTGAAAAAATAAATTATACCCAGAAAGGGTGAAACTTTACCTGTGAGAGCAAAACCGTAGCATTGTCGACGGCGCCGGCCGCCGAGGCCGTCGCCGCGAGATACGCCCGCCGTATCGGCGCGTGCCCCGTATCCGCCGTATGCGCCGCGGTGACGCCCTGCCTCCCACGCTGTCCAAACATTGAATTATTGACATAATTGATACCTACTTAATTTTTTTTTGTTTTTTTTCTACTTTTTTAAAGATAATTTTATTTGTTTTTATGGTTTTATTTAATTAATGTTATATATGATTTTTCCCAATATAAATTGTTACTGAAAGGACCGTTTAACGTCTTTACGTCCAAATTGAAATTGGTAAACGCCTCAACAGTGGGAACGTCAATAGGCTGTTAATTTTTGATTGGAACTTTTAGGTTAAGTATGAGATATTATGCGCTAAGACCAAAAAATATAAGAAATAGATTTAGATCAAATTAACTACTATATACCTCTTTCTCTGCATCCACGTCTGGTCGACGATTCCTCCGGCCAATCGTGTAAATAAGTTTACCGGAAACATCGGCGTAGCTGTCGGCTGCTTCCTTTATTTTCTGTAAAAAAAATGGTATATAGGGTCATTCAAAATTAACTGACCGTGGCAATTACATCTACAGGCTGTAACTATAAAACCCCTCAATATAATAAGCATAGGCTAGTTTTTTCCGTAGGAAAAACTGTTTTAGGGGGAAACAAAAACTTATTACATGAAAGAAAGATAGAGATAGAGAGAAAGATGAAAGAATGAATGAGAGAATGAATGAATAAACACTGACGTCGTGATCCCCCGCGGCGCTGAGCTCGCAGAGGCGCGCCAGCGCGTCGCACACGGCGCGGACCTCGTCCAACAGATCTCGACGCGACTTGTCATCCTCAGACGAGCTGCTCAGAGCTGAAGCATCTAAAACATGGTCAAAGTCAAAATATGTTATAGCATACGAGGACACTGGGTACACTTATACACGTCAATGTTTATGTACCACCACCTTCAAATCGTTACCTTTTATTTCTTTTTTTTTTCCTTATATTTTGCCTTAACCTAGATCAAGAGAACCGTATTATCCTAGAAACGTTAGAAGGACACTCGGTGTGAGGCCACATAAGATGGGACTATCGGAGACCGACCGAGATACCTTAAATGCAAGATGACCATGAAGCATTGTGCCTTAGTCTTAGTCACTATGACATTGGATGTTAGAGGATTGGAAGTTAGGGGAATTGGACCTTAGAGGTTTGGACGTTAGAGGAATTGGACTTTCAAGGATTGGCCTTCGAGGATTGGACGTTACGGAAATTTGACGTTTGGGGAATTGGACGTTCGAGGATTCGAGGTTAGGGGAATTGGACGTTTGGGGAATTTGACGTTCGAGGATTGGAAGTTAGGGGAATTGGACCTTAGAGGTTTGGACGTTGTGAGAACCGGACGTTAGAGGCTTTGACTCAGATGTGACCGGATTTTTAAACAATAATTAAGCACTTACCTTTTGCTAACTGAGGGAGTATTTCTTTAATTGTGTTCAGAGAAGTGGATGCAACAGAGTAGTCCGCGTTATTGGGATCTGAAATAATAATAATAATGTTTGGACAAATCCACTTACGGCTGTTTAGTCCCAAACTAAGCCGAAGCTTGTAAATGGGAACTCGACAACTGATAAACATACATAAATACTTTTGCGACCCTTGCACGGTTACATTATCAATGAGAATTCAACTATATTTTTTAAATTTAAAGTTGAATTCGTTTTGATAGTATTTAAAGAGTTAGTACACTAAAAACCATAATCAAGCTTTAATAAATGTTCTTGCTGTAAATATTTTTAGTTCAGTTTATTTTAATTTAATTTTTAAGTCAATTTTAAATTTTGGAATACTGTTGTAATATTTAGAACGAAATCAATAAAATTAAAGACCAACTTTAATATAATGTGTTATAAAGAACAATACACTTCGCTGGGGTACAGTAAACCACTTGTCGCTACCTGAATGCGCGGTCAAGAGCGCCACGGCGGCGTCCAGTCGCGCCATCATCTCCGCAGCAGACGCCTCCAGCTCCTCGAGTTCCTTGTCGGTGGGCACGGGTCCCTGATCCTCCTACACATTTACTTGAAAAATAAAAAATTAAACCAGAGCAGTGCGAGTAGTACTCGCGCCCTAAGGGTTCCGTACAAACTTATTCAATTCAATTTTTTAAAACTTGATTGCACATTTAAAAATTACAGACTTAAGGAGAAAAACAGACACAGTAATGTACATCTAGGCGGTCTTATCGCTAAGAGCGATTTCTTCCAGTTAATTAATTAATCCTTTCTTTCCACTTAATTAAAGAAATATAACACCTATATAACACCTTGGAGGCGGTGGTAGATAAAAAATTGACGTTGTATAAATGTACCCAGTGTACTTACATGCAATAAAATAGTTTTGACTTTGACTATAAGAAAATCGTTAGGTAATAAAATTTGTAGTTGTACCTATCACATGGTACTAACATAAAATGCTCATACGCAAAGTTAAGTTTGTTGGTACAAGAAAAAAAATTGTGATGTAACTACAAATTTACGGTTTTCGGATTTTTCCCTTTGTGCTATAAGACCTAGCTTCTTCCCAAATTTCAATCAAGGTTAACGGGAAGCACCCCATAGGCTTTGATTACCACTATACTCAAAAATGCGGCAGAAATGGCCATATCTTTTGACTGCAATGACTTTTTTCCCGGCTCCAAGGGACTGCAGACATGAGTTTCTTCCTCTGTTGAGGTACGGAACCCTAAAAATCCGCCCAATTAAGTATTGTGCTTAAATTAAGCTAGTGTGTAGAACCCACCGAGATGATACTGTAAACGTGCGTGCAAGTGTGTAGCGGTGTCGTACCTGTATCAATATCTTGGCGTGGTGCAGCGCGCCCGCGGCCGCGGCGGCCGACGCGTCGAGCGCCTGGCGCCGCAGCGCCGCGCCCGCCTCCTCCTCCGCTATGAAGCTCTGTCGGGACCGCTGTCGACACCATAACGACGTCTTTTTATTCAATGACTAGCGGACGCCCCGCGACTTCGTCCGCATTAAAATGTGTATACAGGCCACGCCATACGGAGGGAAAGTACATAAAATATTGAAGCTAGTATATTTTACTGAAAAAAGACATCATTTTGTTTTTAATATTAAGTAGAACTGCATTCACAGATTTTTCGATCGAACCCACCAAATTTGAAATAAAAAAAACTACTTGTATTGTATGTTAACGGTCCAAAGGATTATTTTTTTCTTAAATAACATAGCATCTTAAATGAAGGGAAGATTATGAAATTTAAATTACAATTTAATTTATCAAATGCTCAAAATGTAGTCCATTCTGTAGTATACAAATTTTTACTCTTTTAATATTTTCTCTTTTTTTCACGATTAGTATTCGAGTATTGCTTGCACATACCCTGAGGAATTCACTGCGTCTCCTGGTGCGCGGGTCCACGGAGAAGTACATCTGCGTGGTGAGGTCCGCGATGCGCCGCGCGCACTCCTGCGCATCCTCGCCGCTCTGAAACACAACAGCTCTTAGTCACCACTGCCACAGGTAACCATGTTGATACTTACATTCTCTATTGCCACAGATAATCCCAGGATACCGCAGGATGAAATAAAATGTCAAAATAACACGTAAAACACAGAAAATGATGAATTTTTGAGTTGTTTTTGTAATTTCAAAGAGTACTCACGAACTGTTGCTGGTTGGCCTCCGCGGCCAGCCTGTGTAGGAGGTCACACAACTCGTCCAGTTCCTCCAGCAGTTTCCTCTGGGCGTCCTCACTGCTCTGTTTGGACGCCGCCTCTTTCACACCTGCTCAAATCAATCAAATCAAAAAAGGCTATTAATATGTCCCTACATCTTACACTCTCAACGCTATAGTCCTATCCTACAGGTATAAGCCAGGTACAGTCGACCGCACGTCAATGTAAACGCTTTGACCTTGAGCTGGCCTAGTTTAAAGGAGTTTCAATACTGTAAGAGACCAGTTTATCCTTCCTACTAATATTTTAGAGGCGAATGTTTGTAAAGATGTGAGGATGTTTGTTACTCTTTCACGCAAAAACTATCGAACAGATCTTCATGAAACTTGGTACAGTGATAGCTTATATCTTGGAATCACATATAGGCTACTTTTATTGCGGACAAAGTCGCGGGGCATCCGCTAACACCCCCTTAGTAACAAAACACCTACAGAGAGGGTGCTGTTTCAAAATGTACACGGGAAAATCTTTTTACGCGGGCGAAGCCGCGGGAAAAACTAGTATACTATTATAAGTCCACCACGCTAGCCCAGTGCTGGTTGGTGGACTTTACATCATCATCGGCCTGTGCCAGTCCACTGCTGGACATAGGCCTCCCCCAAAGCGAGCCCCGAACTGCCAACTATGCTACGAAGATTTTTGAAACTGAAAGTATGTAAAATTACCTTTAATGATGTCCGGCATATCTCCTTGCATAGAACGTATTATACTCTGAGCTTGACTTATGTTATCTTCGGTTGGGTCTGAAAACAAAATGTCACTCTAAACCTTCGATTTGAAAAAGAAGCCGACAGGGAAAGTACGCGAAATAATGGTGATAGCAAATTGTGCTGAAAAAGATGATTCTTTAATTTTCAAAAATAAGTAGAAATCTAAGGCACTGCGCAGACCAAGCGTAAATTTTCCCGCGCACGTTTTGACGTCATTGTCAAAATGAACCTTAATATTATCACTAATAGCTTAAAGAACAAAATCGTTTATTGACTTCTGCACTTCGGCGTCGACGTCCAAAAAGTGCGCGGGAAAATATCCGCTTGGTCTGCCCCGACCCTAAGTACACTCAAAGTTATATAAGAAACCAGCTGTCTGAGCCAGGAATCGAACCGTAAAAATGTGGAAAAAACTATTCTGTACTTTTATGATTCCTTATAAGTAACATCTTAAATTAAAGAAAGATCTTGAAATATTGAATTTAAAGTTTTATTCAGGAAAATGTAAAGAGCTTACCAGCTAGTAAAGTGACGATTTGCACCGAGTTGGAGTTCATGTGGTTGAGTTTCTTCACGAATTCCAGAGACATGTCACTACGCATCGGCACCTCTCCGGTCTAAGACAAAACACACTTCAGACTTATCATCTTACATCATCATCATCATATCAGCCTGTAGACGTTCACTACAAAGGCCTCCCCCAAAGATCTCCACGACGACCGGTCTTGCGCTAACCTCATCCAGCCGGGTCCCGCGACCTTCACGAGATCGTCGGTCCACCTTGTGGGAGGCCTGCGCTGCGTCTTCCGATAAGTGGTCGCCACTCGAGAACCTTTCTGCCCCAACGGCCGTCAGTTCTACGAGCGATGTGCCCCGCCCATCTTTGTTAGTCACGGTATAATCGTTCTGTGACATTTTTCTCATCGATCCTGTATATAAAACATGTTTGTTGAACTCACCACGGCCCGCTGGTCGCCAGTGCCTCTGCTGGTGACCACCACTTGCTGGACGGTCATGATCTGCGTGCCCTGCCGCGCCTCAGAACCTGGTAACACCTCATCAATCATATCAGCCCTTCAACGATCACTGCTGGCCATAGGCCTTCGCCAATGAACGTCACCACACCTGGTCCTTCGCATCCAGCTGCTCCGGGGGCGCCAATCGCGCTAATTCTAAACGATATTACCAAATCCAAACCATAACCAAAAACGTTATGCTGCATGTACACGTTGGCGAACCCTTACAAACGCAAACGTGTGGGGCAGGGGTTGGCTTGCGTTTGGAAAGGTTTGTTTGAAGAGGACGCCTGTCATTTCAAGAGGTCACAGTCCCGGCCGATGGGTTTTTCTCGAAACTTAAGTGCAAATTTCACTGACTGCTCTCAAACGGTGAAGGAAAACATCGTGAGGAAACCTGCATACGCCGAAGAAGGAATTCTTATGCGCATGTGAACTCCACCAACCCGCACTGGGCTATCGTGGTGGTCTATAGCCCGGACGCCCTCGTCGAGAGGGTAGGCCTGAGCCCCAGCAGTGGGGACATGTTAATAGGCTGCTGATTTGAATAAAAGAGCGAACGCTACCTTGCTCGAAGGGCAGAATCCTGCTGGGCCCAATAAAGGTCTGTTCCACGATCTTGGAAGGGGTGTTGGTGACGTGTGTGATGACATTGCCCCTGGAAATGTAGTAAATTATATTATACAGACTATTAAGTCCTATAAAAGTTTATTTAATTCAGTGTATCATCGCTGTTTAAGGTCGCTCAACATATCAGCCTGTATACGTCCACTGCTGGACAAAGGCCTTCCCAAACATCTCCCCGGCGCCCGGACCCGCGCTAACCTCATCCAGCCGGGTCCCGCGACCTTCACCAGATCGTCGGTCCACCTTGTGGCAGGCCTACGCTGCGTCTTGGAAGACCGCTGCGGTGCAGGCTGCGTACTGGAGTACATGGTCGCCACTCGAGAACCTTTCTGCCCCAACGGCCGTCAGTTCTACGTGCGATGTGCCCCGCCCACTGCCACTTGAGCTTCGCAATTCTTTGAAGTATGTCGGTGACCTTGGTTCTCAATCGGATCTTTTCTGATTCGATCTCGGAGTTTCTTCGAAGGATATGATCCGCAATGAGGAGATCCGACGGAGAACTGAGGTTACCAACACAGCTGAAAGCTGAAGTGGCTGTGGTCAGGTCACATCTGCTGCGGAATCGACGGCCGTAGGGGCAGACGAGTTCTGGAGTGTAGACCGCGGGAAGGACGCCCTTCCGCCAGGTGGACTGACGACCTGAAGAAGGTAGCCGGAATCGGCTGGATGCGGAGGGCGGAGGACCGGGAAGGCGTAGGCCTTCCAGCAGTGGACGCTAAAGGGCTGATATGATGATGATGAAACCCGTTCCCAAGCCCATTATTCCGTTTACCTGGAGGCTTCAACAGAGTCGTGCGCGATGGCTGCGCTGTCCGGCTGGTTAGACCCGTACGGGGCTCCCAGCCGCTTCCTGATCAGGTCGATGTAGCCCTCCAGGATGTCCCTGATGCGGTGAGCCTCGTTCGTCTTCACGCTGTATTCTTTCTCGCTGGAAACATTTTTATTACATACTCATACTGTTCACAAATATACTACTTACTACTCAAAACATAATAAGGGCTAGAGGGGGTCTTTTTTATACATTTGAGGTCACTTTGAGGCCTTATATCTCCAACAGGGAACTGTCTGCGTGAGATCTGATGGTGGCTGTCCGCATACGGATGGAGGAGGTCCAGAGAGCCGGACATACCTCATTGATCAGGCAAGCTGTTTTCTAGTCAGAATCATGCGTATAGGGATTTCCGTACCTTTTGATACTGATTTAGATCTTTTTATTCTGACTAGTCTATGGTGAAAACGGCTTGTCTGATCAGCTCGGTGTGTCCGGCTCTCTGGACCTCCTCCATCCGTACTCCAGACAGCCACTATCAGATCTCATACAAACCGTTCCCTGACGGAGATCTATGGGCTCAAAGTGACCTCGACTGTATGAAAAAGACCCTGGTTTGAGTAACATACTCATAGAATCTGCAGATAACTTGGTTGTGACATGAAACATTTTTGGCCACCTTTTCTGGCCGTCGGTATACCATTTACAAGAGCTTTTGTTTGTTACCTGTAGTCACCAAAGTTGAGTGTGAACGAGTCGCTCTTCCCCACGTGGTAGGTCCTGACCTGCGTGAGCGGCCACGCCTGCAGCACCTCCTTGCTCAGCTCGTCCAGCCGGAGTACCGACTCCGAGTTGATGCCCAGAAGACGGGGGACCAGCTTCTTCTTGCCTTTCTGTTTCTCCTGAAGCGAGAATGCACATTGTAGCACTAGGCCATTTCCACAGGTAACCCCAATTGCATCTGTGGGGGTACTCTGTCAGAAAACCCTGGTGGAAGAACATGAAGAGTGATGACGTACGGCGTAGAATCGTGGACACTGACGGACCTGATCCACAAGTTTCAGGTCGCTCAGCGAGCTGCGGAGAGGGCTATGCTCTGAGTTTCTTTGAAGGATATGATCCGTATTGAGGAGATCCGACGGAGAACTAAGGTTATCGACGTAGCCGAAAGGATTAGCAAGCCGAAGAGGCAGTGGGCAAATAACATATGTGTCGCAGAACCGACGGCCGTTGGGGCAGATATATCTCTCCTTCTGGCCCCTCCAACCTTGCGATTACGATGGTCAAGTTACATGACAGTGCACCGGTACTCGCCAGAGGCTCTCTCCCGATGCACTCCATACATTAATCATTAGACATAACTTTTAGGTCACTTCTCCCCCGTCTGGGGCGTGACAATACACCACACTAGTATCAGCGTCGGGCAGCTCCATACATCTACGTTTTTTATGCCAACTATTATAGCAAACCTCGCGCAGGCCGTTGGGGCAGACGAGTTCTGGAGTGGAAACCGCGCATGCACAGCGTGAGACCATGCACACTCCGCCAGGTGTACCGACGACCTGAAGAAGGTGGCGGGCGCAGGACCGGGACTGTGGTGGCGTTCATTAGGGAAGATAATATCTATGTCCAGCAGTGAACGTTCAAGGGCTGACATAATGAACATTGTACCAACCTTGACTAGGAAGAATGTGACTCCGTAAGTGGGGAGATCCCTGGCGGTCTTGGTGTAGAGGCATTTGGCGTCCACTTGGCTGAGGCCGTGGTGCTGGCGGTACGACTTGAGGATCTTCTTCTCCATGCCCCAGGAGCTGGAGTACTGCTCCGGGAGGTACTCGCTTAAGCTGCATTAAACATAGTGTTATTGATGATGATGATATGCCGTCAGTGTAAAGAAAATAGCGGAACGATCTCGAAGCACGCAAAAAGCGACCATATATACAAGAGTGACACAGATCAAAATCGCAAAACAAACGCCACGTGTTTGGAATATGCTAACAAGTTTAAAGGGTGGAAGGTTCGAAGAATATCCTGAGGGAAAGTACCTTATTTATTAATGGTAGCAATTTTTCCCAAAGGAATCACACCCTTTTTTGTTTTTATGTGTCATCATGATCATCATGTCATGTTTCCAGAGTAACGAACAATTAAAGAAAGTTAAAGTATTCAAAGATCGTTGCACTTAACGTCATCTTGGCAGAGCCACCAACAGACCCCTTCAACTTTTAAACGGCTGCGGTACTGGTAATAATTTTCGAGTACATATTTGGTACATTTCTTCCGCATAGTCAGATTTCAAATCAGAGGTCGTGGCTCTGCCAAGATGACGCATATTACTCACTTCTCTATCAGCCCCGGCTTGTGTTTGTCCTCCTGGAAGTCGCCGAAGTGTATCTGACATTGTATCGCTGCGAATTCAGTGGCTGTTGACAATATGGCTAACTGTACTTAACTATACAACCTAAGTATACAGTGTGCACCACGTCAATGGAAACAAAACCAGGATAAACTGGTCTCTCAGACCAGCTCAAGGTCAGTGTTTCCTCTGACCCGCGGTCGACTGTACGAGCGTCGGGATTGCACACAGGACAGACTAAAGTTAGCTGCACATCGTGCCACGCGCCTTGTCCCGCGAACTGAGCTGTGATTGGTCGGCTGGTAGCTACGCTGTGCCGATACCTCGCTAGTTGCGAACTTGCATTTTGAACATAGGCTAAATATCAAACTTCATCTAGTCAACATGAGTTTTTCTGTGTCTATAACTACCACATCACCTTTCTCCTTCTAAAGAAAGTACAGATTCTGCTCTTCAAACTTTAGACCACAAATATGTGGTCCATTTTGTAAGATAACAAGATTTCGTTACAATATTCTGCAATAAAACTAATGTCATAATTTATACAAAAATCTTTATTAATCACATTAATATAACTAAAAGACCCTAACCAACCGGTGTACCAGCTGCGCATCGACACGCGGTCTCCATCCCAAAGGCAGTCGGTTCTACGACACATGTGGCCTTACCCACTGCCACTTCAGCTCGCATATTCTTATGGCTAGGTCAGCGATCTTCGTTCTTAGTCGATCTACTCATTGCGGATCATATCCTTCAAGGAAACTCCGAGCATCCTCTCAATTAGAATGCATTTAAGGACTGATCGCAAAAGTCCCTATTCCATAACTTAAAGGTCCACCATCTCTGTCTACAAAACTCCAGAAACCTGGTAATCCTTATCAACTGTCACCTGAACCTCATAATTCTTGCAGCTGAAATATTATACTCTTGGCCTGGCTCAGGTAATATGGTCAGAACTTTCTTAAGATCGACCCCAAAGTTATTGGAAACACGTCAAGGGGTTGCCAATCTTGGGAGCTTAATTCCTGTCAAAAACCCAGGTTTATCTACCAGTGTTGTTCTCAGTAGTCCCCGAAACCTGATCAGCCTTATCAACAATCTGCTGAAGCTCATAGTCCTGGACCAGCTGGAATATCTTACTCTTGGCCTGGTTCAGGTAATACGGACTGAACTTTCTCAAGGTCGAACCGATGGTTATCAGAAACACGTCCAACGGATCTGTTGGATTCAAGTCTTGGAAGCTTTCGAACTCCTCTATCCTTTTCACACTTCTGATATTGCTTATGGTGGGTTTTACTTCTCGCTCCTGCCTTTCGAAGCTGTCGTCGACGTAAACTACAGAGGGTATCTCGGATTCTGTCTCGTCTAGGAAGTCTGCGTATTCATCGTTTGTGCCTGATGTGGACTCCTTGAAGAACGGGAGTATGAAGGAGAGTTCTTCTTCGTATTTGTAGTTGTAGGTGCGATGGTTCGGGTTGCGGAGTCTATCGCGTATTTTCCGTCGCATCATGTCCCTTATGTTAACCCAGCGCGATTTGCATAAGTTTGCTGGAAAAAGAATTACATTGTTGGTTTTAACATCTGTGGAATTAGGCAAAAGCAAAGCGGCGATTCTTTGAATTTATTATAGACCGATGTTTCATAGAAAACTTTGAGGGTGTATTTATATATTATTTATTTATTCAGGATGTGCACTGAAGTTTGGATCGCCGACTGCGCCCTATTGTTGTGAAAGCGGTGCCGTACTGTTACCGCCAGGTTTTTTATAATAACATTAGGCCACAAAGAATTTTGTTTCCAAGGCCGTAAAACCCATTAAAAAGGAACAAGAATACAGATACTGATACCTCTAGCACTAGCTCAGTTCACAAAGGTTTGCTCCTGAAATTGTTTTCTAGTAGGTACCTACCTCCTGTACACTTATTTTCTATGCCGAATGTTTTCTCTTTGAATTTTCTTCTAATTTCCCGTAAAAAAACATAAAAATATACCTAATAGTAGGTACCTATTTATTTATTAAATCCTACTGATAAAAAACGCGAAAGTTAGTAAGGATGTTTGGATGTGTGTTAGGTAGGTACCTAGGTGGTACCTTTCACGCAAAAACTACCGAACTGAAATTTTGATGAAACTTTATAATAATTTAAGTACTGTTCATAAGATTAAGCATCTGAATAACACATAGATGCGCATAGATAAGCTATTTATAGATAGGTATACCGCGAGAAAAGGTGTTCCCGCGGGAAAAACTTCTACGCAGACGAAGCGTAAAAAAGTATTTTTAAAAGGAAAAAATATATAAATAATATAAATATTTTTTTAAAAAAGTATTTTTTTTTTTGAAGAATTAATTTGAACTTGGAAGCAAATAAAAACTATTCAATTCCAAAGTTGATAAATAAATAAAAACTCACCGGGTCTGTTCAAGGTATCGCCAATTTTGTGCCAAATCACCTCCCTCGAATCGAAGTCCAAATATTTGTCGTGCTTCGTGTTATACAGTATCGGATTTTCCCGCACTAGCCTCAGGAGCTTCAAGTCTAGGCTTTTGTTAAATGGTAAAGGCATTATCACAGTTTAAATGTCGTTCCGGTCTCGGAATACCTAAATAAAGACGTGATAAAGACTCGATTCGATGTCGTCCCGTGGCGTGCTCGGTCCAGTGTTGCCAACACTCGTTTTGAGATTCCCCTTTTATTTTATTGTAAAGGATAACATTGACGAGATTTATTCCAGCCAAACCGTGTAACGGACGTGTTGGCTTGAAATTGCTCCGTTAGGTACCTAACGGTATGTACCTAACCTAACCTAACGTTATGTACAGTCGACTGCACGTCAGTGGAAACACTTTGACCTTGAGCTGGCCTAGCCTATTCGGGAGTTTTAATACTACGCGAGACCAGTTTATACTGGTTTTGTTACCACTGATGTGCGGTCGACCGTACCTACTTACTTAAATATTTATCAACAAAAAAAAATACCAGTGACAACAGTGACAGTGTTGAAAAATCCGTCAGTCGACATATATTTTTCTAGTTTTCCGTCGCCTAAATCCGCTAGAAGTAAGGGGAAATCAGTCATGTTGGTAACACTGGCCCAATCGCGTCTCGCGCGGGACGGCAACTTCGCGTCGTCGCGTCGCTGTCACGTCGTGGTGTGCGTCAACGTGGCGGGCACAACGGCAGATTATAAAACTCCTTTCATTTTACTATTTGATTGGTTATGGTTTAACCTCATTTCTAAAGAAACCTAATTCAACTAAACTTGTAAAACTAGCTACCTATTTTGTTCGTCTGTATGTTGTGTGAGTAGGCCGGATTCTGAAGTCAGAAAGTTAAGGTTTGATAATACTAAAAGTGTTACTATCCTTGTCACACAGTATTATGAAGATAAGGATGACACTAATTTTAATAATTTATGCTGTCATATTTTAAATGTATGCCTTCAGAATCGGGCATATTGACAGTCATTCCCTTTTATATAATATACAGACCAGTAACTTCTCATCATCATCATATCAGCCTGTAGACGTCCACAGCTGGACAAAGGCGCCCCCCAAGGATCTCCACGACGACCGGTCCTGCGCTAACCTCATCCAGCCGGGTCCCGCGACCTTCACCAGATCGTCGGTCCACCTTGTGGGAGGCCTGCCTACGCTGCGTCTTCCGATACGTGGTCGCCACTCGAGAACCTTTCTGCCCCAACGGCCGTCAGTTCTACGAGCGATGTGCCCCGCCCACTGTCACTTCAGCTTCGCAATTCTTTGAGCTATGTCGGTGACCTTGGTTCTCATGCAGTATAGTAACTACTACAAGTTTGTAATTAGCATGTCGAGTCTTTGGCGAGTAACTGTGGGCTCAGTATAAATACTCCACTGTGGACTACCGAGTATCGGAACGTTTGTTTGATCGTTATCGTGACGGTCACGACGGCGGCACGCGCACGACCGCGCGCAGGCCGCGAGCGGGCATGCAACGTCGCGTCGCGTCGTATCAATATCGATTCCACATACCTCCGCGCGCTACTACTAACGGAACTCACGTGATTCTCGAACAAAACTTATCTGGTACGTACCTTCTAGGAATTTTCACATAAACTTCGCTTTTTTCTATCAAACATTTTGTAGGGATAGATACCCTCTTAAGCGAAGATACTACTTAATTACCTATACAAAATATTATTTATATTATTTCTTAGAATTACCTCTGAATTGATGAGTGCTATAGCGTTAATATAAAAGTTCTAGAAGATTAGTTTCAGAAACAAAAAAAGGAAGTAATCGTAAACCGAAGTTAATATTCCCTGATAATAATCCCCAAAAAATCAGCTGTCTAAAAAATATGAAAATTTATTATTCACGTATTTTCACTAGAAGGTTACAATCAGGACAATGCTTAATTTACATGGTTTCTTACATCTATATAAAACTTAAGAATTATTAAATTAATGCTAAATGTCTTTCAAAAAATCAAATAATACTATTGGATATACATAGGACCAGACGTGGAGACCTTGATATCGTTAGACTGGACATCGAGACCTTGTCTTTGCACAATTTGCTGCAAATCGTGTTCCTGCACCACAGAAAATATCTTAGTTTTAGCCAAATTCAAATGGTAAGGCGTGAATGTCTTAAGCGTGGCACCAATACTCAGCAGGAAAGCGTCGACCGGATCCGCCGGGTCTAATTCTGAAGGTGGTGCTGGTACGCTCTCATTGATGAACACTTGCGCTTCTGATCTCTCAGGGCTTTCTTCTTTATAGACTCTCTTTTTCCTTTTCGTCGATTTAGAAGATCGTTTCGCTTTCGGTTTTTTAATTGGTTCCTCGGATTCGTCGCTCGCAGCTTCGTCGTGGAGTGATGTGTTACCTTCGTCGAAGGTTTGGTCGTGCTCGGGGCTGTCGTCGCAGTCATAGTCCGCGCTGGAGGTGGGCCCGCTCGGTATGACCACGTCTCGATAGTATGACCTCATGAAGGCCATCTCGTTTTGGTACTTGTACTGTTTGATGCGCTGCCCTGGACTGCTGAGGGTTTTCCTCAACATACGTCTGTTTACGTCCCTTATGTTTATCCATCGAACTTTGCAGTCGGCGGCTGGAAGCGAAGTTTTGTTTAAGATTGTCATAAATATTTATACATAAATAAAATAAATATTGTTTAACAGCTATGATTAGGTTGTCAATGAATTGAGCTGTCAGCAAAACGAGCTATTAAATACAAATAAAGCTTAACGACTCTCATACTTTGGCGCGTAAATAGTTTTTAGCAATGTTTGATAGCAAAAATTTTGTTGTCACAATTTGCGGGATCTGTCAATTTAAGTTTTTTTCTGAAATGTCTCGGTGAATATATTTTTCCAGAAAATTCCGTAATCCACGGTTCACAACCCAGTACAAACAAAGACGGACAGAAAAGTTTCGCAATAAGAGCATCCGTTGATGAATTGACAATTCCTAACAAAAGTGAGAATCGCGTGAGTCAGGTATACAATGGTACTCCCGTCAAATCACCAAACGCAAACACATCGTCCAATGTAAACGCGACTCGAAAACATTACTCACCGGGTCGCTTCATGTCGTCCCCAATCTTCTGCCAGGCCACCTCCCTCGCGTTAAAGTCCATGTACTTTCCATTATTATGGTCGTACAATACAGGGTGCTCTTGCACCAGCTTTATAAGCTTCAAGTCTAGTTTTTCGTTGAACATTTTCATGGCGGAGACCTCTGCGCGGATCGGCAACGCGCGTCGTATGGTACGATGCGTCGGGTCGCGCAGTTCGGTCGTCTCTCAATCGATTCAGTGTTGCCACGCTTACATGGATTTTGTTCATTTAGCAGTACAGTTTGATAGGTTATTGGTTTAATTGGAGTAGTTTTCTTAATACCTATGTATTATCTAAATTTAAATAAATATAAAGCTACATAACCTAAACCAAAATAACTCATTAATAATTAAATAGATAAAAAAATTAATAGGTACTAATAATTTCTTAATAATCTATGGTTGGTAGGTGAGTACTGACAAAAGGATCGAAAGGCTGTTGTAACACGGTTGTAACTCAGATTACTTGTAACTTGGATGTACCACAGACGTATGATGTAAATGTGTCCTTTGTGTTCTTCTAACAGATTAAAATTAAGAAGAAAAACTCCATTATTAAAATTAATTATGCTAACTTTAACACGTCACGTTGCTTTTTTCAAACTATCCAATTAGAAAACTGCAGAAAAACTATGTTGCATACGATGGTACCAGATCCTGCAGAATTTCAGATAAACGTTGGTAACACTGCACTATTGGCTGGTACGATAAGATTTAGAATTGCGATTCATATCGCGTCGTACGCCCACTCATTGCATACTATATAGTTTGTGCACTCATTCGCAAACCCGTCCAGTCAGCTGGCGCTAAGCAGCGAGCGCCACACTGCTCTGAGGAAGCTACGCTATTAGCGAATAATTCAAACTCATCATGCAGAGAGTTGTTAGTATACATAGAGCGCGCGTTAGCAAGAATGAATTGTAAGCACGGGTCTGAACAGTCTCGAAATTTTCGAAGCGACGCTACTAGTCACAACACGTCAGTAGCGCTGATTGTTGCTCGCGCCGGTGTTTATTAAGATTTGGAGTAATCATGGTGAAATGTGCAGTGCCAAGCTGTAAACACGATTCACGGAAACAAACGATACTTATAGAAAAAATCGATATTGAAGCGTCCATAGAACACCTGCTTACACTTGGCACAATGGGCAATGAGCGATGCGCGCGCTCTATAGGTAGTATACTAACTCTATGTCATCATGGGACAAGACGTCACAACATATACTAGTTTTTTGTTTTTTGTTTTTTTTTCAACAAATAAAACCGATTTTGTAAAAATTTATGTTTAATGTAGATAAGTACACAGCGGACCGCACGTCAAAGGAAACACTATGACCTGGAGGTGGCCTAGCCTATTATGTAACTTTAATACTACGAGAGACCAGTTTATACTGGTTTTGTTTCCACTGACGTGCGGTCGACCGTACTATGCACTGTTTCACATTTAATTCAAAGTGTCACTCGTGCTGTCTAATTGTGAAACTACCACTCGTGTTGAAATACTCTTCTTTATGAAACTGTTGCGTAAATAACTGATTTAGGTTAGAAGAGTTAGGTATGTACTACGAGCAAATGGGTATAAAAAATTAAGTATTCCAATAATTACATACCTTGGCTCTCTGTGACCGGATGCCGTCCATCCAGAATAGCGTTCCTGGTCTGCACGTACAGCAGGTTCAGTTGTACGGGATCCCTATAAACACGGGAACAATATATAAGCTGTAGACAATCGCGCCACGCGCACGATGCTGTGATTGGTCGGCTGGTTGTTAAGCTGCGCCGATACCACGCTAGTTGCGATGTCCCTCAAAACTCAGTCAGTTACAGAGAAAAATCCACGAGTAAATATTCATTTTCCAGAACAAACATTTTAAATCGTTAGTCGTAAAAGTATAAAACTCCAAAATTGAATCTCCAACCAAAAAAGTATAAAACTCCAAAAACTAACTGTAATAACAACGTGTAACCCATTGTATTGATTTGTTGTGTATCGTACTTTATCGTATTGTATTGTATCGTACGTTAACCCACAACCGAGCTAGAATTTATTAATGTTATTTTATTTAATTGAATTGACTGATTTATTTTATGATTGATTTTATTTTATTTGAATTATTAATTATTTAAACATTTTAAATGTTACTAACACTAGCCAAGTAAGTATTGTATTTTTTTTTACTAACATAAAATGGATCTTTGATCTGAATAAATAAATTTGAATTGAATTTATCGTATTTTATCGTACTTTATCGTATTGTGTCGTACTTTATCTTATTGTATCGTATTTTATCGTAGTCTATCGTATTGTATCGTACTTTATAGTATTGTATCATATCGTATCGCAAAGTGCTGCGAGTGGTACCTGGCGTCGACGTTCCGGTCGGTGTAGAAGAGCCTCCTCTTCAGCAGTAAGGTCTCCCCGGGGTCCACGCCCATCTCCCGCAGCGTCTTGTGCTGGTCCAGCCATTTCACTGTCAGACGCCAAAGTAAAAATATTTAGTTTTCATACGAGACAATGGATACATACATGAGATTTCAACATTTTGTTCCTGAGCGATATAACTATACTATGCTTACGTAAACATTTTTCTATACTCGTTTATTCGTTCCCACTGCTGGGGCTCAGACCTACCCTCTCAACGAGGGCGTTCGGGCTATAGTCCACCACGCTAGTCCAATGGGGGTTGGTGGACTTCAAATGCCCCTAAGAATGTCTTCTTCGGCGTATGCAAGTTTCCTCAATGTTTTCCTTCACCGTTTGAGAGCAGTCAGCAAATCTACTTGTTTCTTGAAAAAATCCACTTGGCGCAGCCGGGGATCGAACTTCGGACTTTTTGATATGATAGGCCGCGTCGCTTTATTAAATTCAAATTAATTAATACGTTTTAAGTAATTGTTTCGCCCGTAAATAGGTATTACTAAAGAGTGTATTTCTGTTATTTTTCAACCGACGAAAAGGTGGAGGTTCTCAATTCGACCCGTATATTTTTATTTTTTTTAGTTATTAAATTCTAAATTGACTACCTAATATCAAAGGCGGCAATCTCCCGTTTTGCCAAAAATAAGTTTCGTGCCTTAGTAAAGAAGAAAGTTTTAAGTTATCTGGTATATTGATAAATGAATATTAGATAAAAGCAGTGAGCATACTTTTTGTCATTAATTCGTCACTAGGTATCTACATATTGATTTTACATTATGTACTCTTAGATTCACTACTCTCTTACATCATCCTCAGGACAGACAGACCAGTCAGATTTCCACAATGAAATCTACATGACCCAGCTCACCGTTGTCGTCAGTCTTGAGCTTCTTGCTGAGCTGGTCCATCTTCGCGTCGCGGTCCTTCTGCTGCACCTTCCGCTTCAGCGTGAGCGTGCCGGTGGACCTCGGCTCCTTCTCCTCGGACTCTGTCTCTTCGTGGCACTACCAGAGGAAGTAAACACCCTTTTTTAAAAAGGCAGAGTTTGTTAGAACGCGTTAATCTCTGGAACTACCTGTCGGATTTAAAAAATTCTTTTTGCCTTTCATAGCCCAATTCTTGAGGAAGATTTTAGGCTATATAACATCACGCTACGAGCAAAAAAAGTCAGAAATAACATATAAAGCTCGAGGGCGGAGGCTGAAAATTATTCAGTACATTGGTTATTCGTCTATTGAAAAACAAAACTCCGTAACAAAAAAAACAAAATTAAACTCTATCTCTTACGTTGTTTTTAAGTTAAAATTTATGACAGTTATTTTTCCAACTATTTATTTATTTTAATTATTTTAAGGAGGGAAGAGTGGAAATCATATTCCACTTGTCCCACTGGGGGGATGGTTGGGTGGGAAAAGGGGAACAAGCGAGTTAGGGAGATAATATGTGAAACACTGCGCGCCGTCAGAATACGGTTCACCCACATTACATAGATCCTTGGTGGACCAGCACTGTGCGCTTTTCGCGTTCTTTTCTGCTGCGCACGTGCAAAATGTGGAATGACCTTCCCTCTGACGCTTTTCCACAGCGCTACTATATGGGGTCCTTCAAGAAGAGAGTCAAAAGAGCCCTCCAACCTTGGCCGGCGCCGCACCAGCACCCCCCGGGTGTTGCAGGTGTCTGTGGGCGGCGGTGACCTCTTAACATCAGGAGGCCCGCCTGCTTGTTGCCCCCGTAGCAATAATAATAAAAAAAACTTACCAAGCCATATTCGTCGGGATTTGTGATCCCGATCCTGTGGCAGATGACCAACATCAGGTCGCCCAGGGTCTTGGACTCGTCCACCTGCAGGGTCTTCACGGAGCCTGCCGGTTACAACCACAAATCGCAAACATTATTCGAAGAGTGGACATTGCAGTAAGGCCAATTGCAGTAAGTGGCTAGACGTAAGTAACCCGTAACCCGGAGAACCGAAGATGGGGTTCAATTGCGCGCCTTGGTGGTCATAATATGTCCCCACTGCTGGGGCTCAGGCCTACCCTCACAACGAGGGCGTTCGGGCTATAGTCCACCACGCCAGCCCAGTGCGGGTTGGTGGACTTCACATACGCCTAAGAATTTCTTAGGCAAACACTATTTTAATTTGATTTGATAGATTTTAGGCATTTTGCTATACATTCTTTTCATCTGCAAGCACATATTGTGATTCCCCAGTAACTGTGGAGACACAAATTGTGCTTCAATGGCCGCCGAGAGACCTACAGCCACAGTCGACGGGGGTGGGAGCATTTTGACAGCCTACACTCTAAAAGATATAGGCAATTTGCTTTTTAGACGATATGATGATACGAAGAACCGGGCGGCAATAGAGACTGACCGTCCAACATCCTGACCCTGAGGTTCCGCTGCTTGGAGAGGTAGTGCAGGTGGTCTCCGTCCCGCAGCATGTAGTATTCCAGGCTGCGGAAGCTCTCCAGCCAGATGCCAGACAGCGGTTCGTCGGCAGAGGTCAGGAACAGGCCGTAATCTGACAACATGTACATAGGTGGACGGATAATTAGAAAAGTGGCAAGATTTTCATACAATCGAGGTCACTTTGAAGCCATGGTTCTCCGTGAAGGATTGATCGGGGCATGATCTGATGACGGTCATGAAGAGTGTAGATGAAGTACTTTTAGATCGCTATAGACATCCAACTGATCAGATGAGCCGTCTGGAAGCATCATAGTCATGATTCCTTAACTTTTAGATTTTCATACATTTTGATCTATTTTGATGCAATTTTGTGGGTTTTTTTCTTGCTTTAAACCCCACAAAATGGCATCAAAATGTATGAAAATCTTAAAGTTAAGGAATCATGACGATGCTGCTTCCAAACAGCTTATCTGATCGGTTGGATATGTACAGCGATCTAAAGGCGTCCATCTATTCTCTCGATGACCATCATCAAATCATATCCCGATCATTCCTTCACGGAGAACCAGGGCTTCAAAGTGACCTCGATTGTATGAAAATCGTGCTCTGTTTCTAATTATCGGTCCACCTATGTATTGTTAGGTTATGGGCTCTCACCTTTCCCATCGTCTCCGGTGGGCAGCTTCTCCCTGATGATGTGGCGCGCCTCGCCGACCTTGGTGCTGGTGTCGAACAGGATGGTCCGCGTCACCGCGCCCTCGTCCAGGACGATCTTGAGCGAGAGTGGCGCCATCTACCGGGTCAGCACGGAACTAACAAACTGAAATGGTAGTCTAATTCTAGTGTATTTGGCACTACTTAATTAACAGTAAATGAGCATTAATTCGCAGACACTGACAGTAGGACAGTCCGAAAACTCAAAGTCGCTCAACAGCTAAGTACAAGGATCCCATAGAACCGCACTCAGCGTATAGCATGAAATAGCAATAGTCTTCTACCCAAATAATTTGAGAAGACGCTTCTTATTTGGCGGGGTCAAACTGAACAAACACTATCTATTTTAGTCGGGCTGTTGTTTGTTGACAGCATCGAGTATATTCTTGTCTGTGATGGTTCGCATACGTAGATAGAGATAGAAGATATTATATCTATCTAGCTTACTCTTACCACTTTTGTAATAAGTGTGTCCCTCTCTGATTATTATTTTAGCGTCTGTTCTATGGGATACTTTTTCTTAGCTCAACGGTGATTTTGGGCGCGTTTTGGTTCGGTCGGACATGTTGGCCGGAGATGCGAGCTGAGTGGCAGCGGGAGCCGGAGACGAGCTCGACTGACATATGAGGATCAGTGGGTGCTCACAGACGGACACGTGAGGAGCACTCGCGTCCCGCGGCGAGCGTATGGGGAGAGAATGAGACGGAGCGAAGCGAAAGAGGTGTGTCGGGATCGCAATACTTGGCGGTTCGTTCTCTCTGCCTACCCCGCCAGGGACATAGCGTGAAGACTGTAGGTTTATAGTAAGTAAGTAAAGTACAGTGACATTTTACCCAACTGCAGTGTATAGGATTACGCTGCCTGTAAAGTTATCAAGAATAAATGACGCAATTGTGAATCAGCGTTTATGCTTTGTGTGACATTTATATCTACACCAAGGTTATAGAGCGCTTTGGTGATTTGTTTTAGAATACAGTCACGTTGCAAGTCAGGTATCCACAAGTGAATCCTATTTTAATAGACATAAAGTCTAAATTAGAATGAATTCGGCCCTTTAAAGTGCAATTTATGCATATTAAAGGCATTTTTGTTTATTTAGAAATTATTTCTCTAACATTTAAAGAAATAATTCCGATGATTTTCTCCTGTACTATGGTTAATGAACAAAGATAACAATTCGATGTACAAAGTTATCTGTCCTCGTGTGAATCGAACCTACGACCTCTAGCGCTGCAGTCCAATGACTTATCCCCTACCACGCACGCTACCATTTCATATGTAAAATTTGCAGTCAAACTAAAATGGACCTTTGTGAAACATGTTAAAGTCAATTTTAGATTGTGCATGCAAATTTCTCAGATGGTAGGTTTTTTTATAACGGGGTTTGCGGCCCTGGAAACAGAGTCTTTATAAACCTCCTTCATACAAAAACGCACCGGTTATAGAACAGCCACCACAAAAATATGGTATAACTAGACCTAGAGCACTTTTACAGCCCCACTGAAGTGATAGCAGCTTTATCGGAAGTTGTTACTTTTTACTTCAAGCACTTGTTGTATGAAATACTATCACAATTAAACATTAAAACCAGCAATAAACATTTTTAGAAAAATAAACAGAAGAGACAAACAATGACTTTTCGGTTCCCGCCAAAAGAATCTGGTTAGTTTGACAGTTTTTAAAAGTTGCCGACACAAAAATTCCAAGCATGAAACTGAACGACAAATCGAAAAACCAAACATTAAATTAACAAGTTCATTAGTACCTACACAGCATGACTAATACTGCAAGATATTTTCTCTCCTATATAACCTCTTTCATTACCATTGCCTCCGACAAACACATTAAAAACCAAACTACACTTACCAACAAAAGACAAAGGTATCTGTCTTATAAATCCAATTATTCCAAAAAATATAATCACTCACTCCACTACAGAAGCACCTCACACTACTCTCCGTTAACGAGTGACGTAAGAAACACGTTATTATCCTTAAGCTCGAACCAAACAAACCGAACGGATGATTTCATACTGTGGTCGGATATACAACATGTATATACTACTCAGCAACTATGAGTCACTCTGCGTCTCCCGCTTCCCCCTACGTCGCCCCGCCGTGATAGGTACCGAGTGCAAAAACGATTGAGAAAGTATTGGGCGAAAGTATGGGAATAATTTATTATTTAATTATATTTTCAATAAAAAATAAAACATTGTGTAACAAGCAGTTAGATACATAAAGAAATCTACATTTTTATCATCATATTTTGTTAATGGCACGACGTCACTTATGCCCGACGTCTGACATTTATGCGAACAGTACTGTCGCGCTAGGGCGAGAGCGGGCGGGCGAGGTGGGGAAGCGGGAGGCGGAGGGAGGCCAAGGCCAAGTGACTCGTTTCAGTTGTCGGGTAGTATATAAGTTATGACTATGGTGAATACAACGCATGACGATGTATTTAAATAAGCATGACTAATTTAAACATGTTTTCCCGTTAAATCGAAAACATATACTCGTAATAGACATTTATAAATTAACATAATAATGTGGAATTAATTAGATACCTACGTCATTCAAGACAACACTAGAGCCGTGGTATACTCCCATTATCATTTCAGCCTTTTAGCGTCCACTGCTGGACATAGGCCTTCCCCAACGAAAACCACCACACCCGGTTCTCCGCATCCAGCCGCTTCCGGCCACCTTCTTCAGGTCGTCGGTCCACCTGGTATACTCCCCGTAGAGTTTAATGGCGGCGGTGTGAAGTTAGCAGATTTCTGCGCAATGACCAATTGTAGGTGTCAAAGGGGAGCTGTGCGGGGTTCACTAGAGACGCTCGTTAAATTTCAAGAAATAGTTCATTGATTCGATCACCCGAATCAAAATTTTCAAGTTTTTGGACATCTCTATGTAGTACACAGACTATGAACACTGTCAGCGATGTGCAAACAATCTGTTGCTATATTCATTCAGCCGCCAAGAAATCTTACGGGGACTATAGCCTAGTTGGTTGTGCACTCGCCTCGCGTTCATGAGGTCGCGGGTTCGAACCTTGGCCGGTACCGATAAGTGTTTCGGAACACTAGTACGGTTTATTACACCACGGGGTTTTCGGTGAAGGAAAACATCGCGAGGAAACCTGCATACGCCGAAGATTAAAATGTATATTCTAAGGCGTACGTGAAATTTCACTAAAAACGGATTGGGCCACCGTTGGTGGACAGGAGTACGGTCGAACGCACGTCAGAGGAAACAAAGCCAATATAAACTGGTCTCTCATAGTATTGAAATTGAAATTCCCTAACAGGCTATATAGGCCAGCTCAAGGTCAAAGGCTTTCCACTGACGTGCGCTCGACTGTACTAACCTGTAGGGTCAGTGGGTATTGATGACCCCCTAAGAAGATGAAGCCATCTTGGATCTATCCATTGGATCTCTAAAGGATATGATACCGACATGCTGAAGTGGCAGTGGGCTCAGTGGGCGCGGAGTTTGGATAGTGTGAAATGAAACAATAATTATTATAACAATATTATTTCGTTTATAAGGATTTTTTATATATTTTTTTATCTTCTAACATATCAACATAATATGCCGGAGTTTTTAATAGTTCAGTAGAGTTCGTGTTGCGAGCGAATTGATAGCCTATCGATATTATGTAAATGAATTTTTTATCAAGGTAGTATAATGAATTATTAACTTGATTATTATTATTTTTTATTGTTATCCAATGCTGGTTAATCTGTTTTTATTTTTGACATTTTATAATCCTCACATTTTTATATTATTTTAGTATTCAAATTTGTATTGACATTTTATTTTTGACATGCAACTGATTAATTGTCAATAAAGTATAATTATGATGATACAGGGACCGCTGGAAATAGTCATAATATCGATAGTTGTTACTATAATATCGACACAATGTCAATAAAATCGATAGTATTATGAGTTATCGATAGTATCGCAACCTTACTTTCAGTTCCAGTAGGATAATAGTTCGTTTCAATCCCCTATCAATAGTATGAAATATCGATTATCGATAGTATTCACACAGAATACTGCCGTCCACAATAGCATTTCTCATACTATCGATAGTATTGACGTGTCGATACTATTGAAACAACTAGTTGAAACGGTTGTGCACTCGCCTCGCGTTCACGAGGTCGTGGCTTCGAACCCCGGCCCGTACCAACTAGTTTTCGGAACCTAAGTACGGTTCATTGTAAAGGAAAACAATACGGCGAGGAAACCTGCATACGCTAAAGATTAGAATTTCTATTCCAAGGCGTATGTGAGTCCACCAAAAAACGGATTGAGGCACCGCTGGTGGACAGGGGTTTGACGCAACAGATCCCATAGGGTCGCCAGGTATTTTCCAACAAGATATACACGATAAGGTAGGAGTCACAATTTTAAACACAAAGTAACTTCACAAATAGAATTAAATATTGTCTATACTATAGTCTACACAGCTATAGTCTATGTATCTACTTTTATAGGCCACGTGGAAACATTCTCATTGTTTTAGTTATACAATATTTGACTATCACAAATACTACAGACTATAAACAAAAAAAAATATGTATACTCCATTCCAAACGAAAACGAACGCATTCGGTTTCGTACGCCATTTGTAATGGAACATTCTACTGTATAAAAATCAGATTGAAAATTGTAACATAAATGAAAGGCAAATATAAATATAAAAAAACTTTATTAGAATAAATAAAGCGTACTTAAATAATTAATTAACAAAAATAATATAAAACAGATCCAAAAAATTATATAAAAGTCCGAAATTAAAAAAAAAACAAGCACACAAATTTAGTACCACGTCAACGAAATTAACTTAAGTTATTTACATAAAGTAGTTCATTATTTACTAATATTACTAAATATTAGATTATTTATTTATATTTCACTAAATACTAAATATTATCCGTCACACTCTCGCGCATACAAAAATATATGTTATATATTTACTTAATTAATAAACGGGTTACATTATAGTAATATATTTTTATTTATACATACCTACATACATAATGATAAAAAAGAGGGGACAGCCCTACACTATTATAGGTACATAATAATTTATTTATTCCCATATTGTACGGTCGACCGCACGTCAGTGGAAACAAAACCAGTACAAACTGTTGTCCCATACTATTAAAATTCCCTAACAGGCTAGGCCAGCTCAAGGTCAAAGTTTCCACTGACGTGCGGTCGGCTGTACGTCTTTCAAAATTAACTACAGAAACTTGGAAGGATTCATAATACAGGTTGTCTGGAAGAAATCGCTCTTAGCGATAATACCGCCTACATGTCATATCAGCCTGTAGACGTCCACTGCTGGACAAAGGCCTTCTGTATCTGTTTTTTTTTTGTCTGTATTTTTTTTTAAATCAATAAAGTATATTGAATTGAGTACAGATTGTACCTATTACCAAAATTGGTTTTTTTTTGATTTTTTTTTAACTAGGTTTCCTGTCTGTCTGTCTGTCCGGGTGGAATATTGCTATCGATGTTTCGACCACATCCTGATATCGGTTTTTTTTATAATAAAAATTTTAAAAATAAAATAAAATATCCGATGATTCCCAAATTGTGTGTAGTTAATTTGAATGACCCTGTAGAGATAGTATTTAAAATTATTCTATACTACATATTTTGACGTACAGTCAAGCTCACGTCAAGCAATATTTTGCGGCAATGTCAACTTTATTTTGATCGCACTAAGACTACCACTGTATAGCCTGACAAGTTCTTGACTGTACATAGTTTGTGAGTTAGTTGTGGTACACTTTTTAAAAGAGGTAGTGATTAGGAAGGCAGTAAATTTAAGTCAATTTAAGACACTCCAACATTTAGGCGTATCACAGACACGCGGTTTGCGGTGGCGGTGGCGGCCTGTTGTATTGCATATGCAATGTATGTGAGACTTCAGACACGCGCGGCCTGCGTTTGCATATTGAAGCTGCGGCCTGCGGTAGGCCGCCACCGCAGGCCGCGTGTGTATGGGATACGCCTTAAACGAGACTGTATTTCTTCAATCACGAGCAGGACTCGGTTTTCATCAGAGCTCATGTTTTTGTGCGCTTGAGTCTTTTGTGATTTCATATCTAGTGTTTCAACTTCATGGTTAATAGTCGGCGTTAATAGTAGAATCTTAGTGCTAGTTTTTATTTAGGACTCGAATCGTGATTAAGATTCCTTTTCAAAATTCGAGTCCTTTTCAAAACTCGAGTCCTTTTCAAAACTCGAGTCCTTTTCAAAACTCGAGTCCTTCTCAAGACTTCCAGTCCTCTTTAAGACTCAAATAGTTATTAGAGACTCGGGCTCGATTCTCGAGACTTTGAGTTTATTTATTTTGTAAATTCAATTCAATTCTTTATTGCATCCATAATTGTAGTTACATGAACTATGAACGCTTCGAGTCCCGCATAATCAGGTCGAGACTCAAAATTTCGACTCGTAGAGACTCGAGTCTTTTCCAGGGCCGTAGCTAGGAATCGGAATTGGGGCGGCGTTCAGACATAGGAGTTACTAATATTAATTATTATGCTTTAAGACCTACGTCTACGTCTAGAATAATATAAAGCACTAACACATGGCACTTACTTTCCTCAAATCACACTTATTTCTTATTTTATCGATTTTGCACATAAATTATTTTTTTATAGAATCATTAAAAATATTATAGAATCATTAAAATATTTCGTAAAAAAATGTCGTTGTAAAAGATAATTAACACATTTAATATGTAGCTTGTTTGCTACATAAAAATTCATACAAGCAAGTTATTTTTGAACAACTTTTGCGTTTACGAAATAAATTCTACTCTTCCTAAAGACTGACCAACTGCCATTTAATTTTATAAGCACTAGTGATAGAGACGATTGATCTGGCAATACAATAAAAAAAAATATTTTGACGTAAGTAACAAAAGTTGTTTAGCATTCAATAAACAGGTATTCACAGATCACCACTGAATAAATAAATAAAATTAAGTTTTAATTAATTTCACATCAAAAAACTTTTTTTGTTGACAAAAAATATTTTTAAAACCCATTCTGGCGTTTTTTGCCATTTTCTCCAAAATAATTGAGTAAGTACAAACAATTTGTTGACTTTTGGTTCGTCTACCAGATAAAAAAAAACTATTCATACATTGTTGTACGGTCGACCGCACGTCAGTGGAAACAAAACCAGTATAAACTGGTCTCACATAGAATTGAAACTCCCTAATATGCAAGGCCAGCTGAAGGTCAAAGACTGACGTGCGGTCGACTTTTCGACTAACTAATTGTACGTAAGTATATATAATATTTAGGGCTTCTTTCACCACTTCCTGATATTGTTACAGATAGTAATCTTAGTGATAAACTAATCTATCAGATAAATCTGTGTGATAGACTATATAAAATATATAAGATATAGGCAATTAGATACCTGTGAAACCAAAAAAATAGGCTATCTGTCAGATAACATGCAGATAGGGTATCTGGGACTTTATCAGCAAGTGGTGAAAGAAGCCCTTAGTGTATATGAATATTTATTTATAAAATACACATAAAGTCGAATATTGCTTACAATTAATACAACAGAAATAGTCAATAAAAAGATTTCTATGTTAACTACGATAGAAAAGAAAGTAGCTATAAGGAAGACAAAATAATAAGCTACATTTAATTACAGAATATATGTAGGGTTTACATTTTAGTACAGTGTCGCCAAAAGAAATTTCATCGATGAAGCAGAGCCATATAAATAATTTTGCTTCGACGATATACGATTATACGCAGCAGAAAAACGTACTGAGGCACAATATGACAGCCTGTTACCATCGAAATCAAAGGCAAATAAGTTTATGACATCTTATTTACTTTGCTCGCTAAAGTGTGTTGAAAAACGTCGTATGACACGCGTGAGCATTGGTCATTACACTTTCTTGGCTTCATTACACACTCAACTACGCCTTGTGTGTACATTCAACCTCGAGTGTAATGACCAACTTAGCTCCATGTATCATAACTATTTTGCATATACTGCAAGCAAAAACAACGGTTTTGATATTATGTCTGTTAGTTTTAAAGATTTTCGCACAAAATTACAAGTACCCTTCCTTTGGCCACTGTACACGTCGAAAACTGTACCTAGATCTGTTTAAGAAGTAACACAACTGACCAAAGTCACCTGCCAACCTGTCACCGGTCTGTTTCTGTTAGGTCCACGTCTTCACCTGCTGTTAGGTCCACGTCTTCGCCTGCTGTTAGGTCCACATCTTCACCTGCTGTTAGGTCCACGTCTTCGCCTGCTGTTAGGTCCACGTCTCCACCTGCTGTTAGGTCTACGAAGAGGTTAGATCTGGTACCACGGCGAGCGACGCACCCAGCGCAGCTTGTAGTTAGGTCTACGAAGAGGTTAGATCTGGTACCACGGCGAGCGACGCACCCAGCGCAGCTTGTACCCGCCCTGTTCCGTGCGGATCTTAATGCTGGCTCCTTCAGCTGCCTTCACCGTCTCTTTCACCTGGCGTAAGAAGGAAAGAGATAGTGCAATTCAAATAACCGATATCTATTAAGTTTAAAGCGTGACACACACTGAGCGGCGGCGTTGCGAAAGCGTTGCGGTTTTTTTCTGTAATGTTCTTAATAGTATGAAGCCCTTTATATCAAAGCGGCGGCGGCGCGGCGCGTTCTTCATACAAACCTTCGCCGCCGCAACGCTTTCGCAACGCCACCGCCCAGTGTGTGTCACGCTTAAACCGGTATATAGTTAAAACAAATCGAATTCGGAACGAAATGGTTGGTTGGACGGGTTGGAAGGTGGGGAACACAAAATAATACAGATATTAGTATTCCCATCATCCAACCTGGACGTTGACATTTGATCGTTCTAAGGTTCTAACACATTGACGAACTTCAACAATTTGACAGTTTTACATTTTGACACTCCTGCTATATAATACTTTATACATTATGATGATCCAACCGTCATATCGGAATGATCCAAAAACAAAACGACCGAATTTTTTTAAAGTTTTTTTTTACCTTTTTTATATGTAAATGTATGTTATATTATGTGTGTATACCATGTATAAGTATATGCATATGTTTATTTAAATTATTATATAATATAAACAAATTGAGACGTTCTGCTTTTAGGTAATTCCGATACGAAGGCATGAGAGCGCACTAAGTCCACCAGTGGGCGTACGTAGGCCGGTACTTACGCTCTGCATCAGGTTCTGCGCGTTTCCAACCAGCATCTCCGTCGCCTCCTGGTCCTCCTCGCTGCCTGCAACATTAAACGAATCATTAATATTATATTCAATAATATCAGTCATTAATATTTAAAGTCATGAATTAATTAAGGCATGTAATTGTATTTATTAGTTTGTATTTAATATTTATTAAATAAGTGCACGTGCAAAATGTGGAATGACCTTCCCTCTGACGCTTTTCCACAGCGCTACTATATGGGGTCCTTCAAGAAGAGAATCAAAGAGCTCTTCGACCGCGGCCGGCGACGCACCAGCACCCCCAGGGTGTTGCAGGTGTCTGTGGGCGGCGGTGACCTCTTAACATCAGGAGGCCCGCCTGCTTGTTGCCCCCGTAGCAATAGTAAAACAATAACAGCCCTTCAATTTAAGTTAACCCTTTGGCTCGCTATATTCAGAGCGGAATACCTTTTAAACTCGGACGTGTATCGCGTCAGTGTATGTCACTGTCACTCAAAAAACTGTCTTTACGAGGTCAAGGACAATGTATGACAATGTCAGGATAATATGACATATTACCCAGCGGAATAACTAGCCAGCTGTCATCTTACTACATGTACAAATGTAAATTGAATTAATGATTTAATAAATTTAAACTGTTTAAATTTATGAAGTCATTTAATTTACTTAATTCACTCCACACTAATATTATAAATGGAAAAGTAACTCTTGTATGTCTGTTTGTTACCTTTTCACGCCTAAATGGATTGTGATGAAATAGGCTAGTTTGTACAGCGATAAACTGTTACCGCGGGAAATCTCATTCCACGCGGGCGAAGCCGCGGGTGACAGCTAGTGTTTAGTAAATTTAAAATTCGGCACAGTCGGCCCGATAGTTTAAGAGCTATCCGGGGGACAGACGGACAGACGGGCAAAACATCTTCGCTATAAGAGTGGTCTCCGTCTTGAAGGACCCTAAGACCAGAAAGTGATGTTAATTACATGAAATGTTATAACATTACACCGAGGTAATATGTACTACGTACTAGAGAAGACACCCCAACTCGACTGTATGTACCACGAGTTGGTGTTCATTGGCACCAACTCACGTGGCGGGGCGGCCATATTAATAAAATAATAATAAATAAATAAATAATGTTTGGACAAATTTACACACGGCTGTTTAGTCCCAACTTAGCTGAAGAAGCTTGTAAATGGGTACTCAACAACTGATAAACATACATAAATACTTTTTGAAGAAATACTTAAATACATACAAACACCCAGAATCCGAAAACCAACAGTTATGCTCATCACACAAGTGTTGGCCCCGGGTGGGAATCGAACCCACGACCTTTGGCGCAGTAGGCAGGGTCACTACCACTGCGCCAACAGGCCAGTCATATTATTTATTATATTTTATATATATATATATTATTATATATATATTATATATATATTATTTTATTATTATTATTATATTTCGGTGAAATTCATTCATATTCAGACAAAGTCGCATCTGTGCGCATTGAATGTTATCTATGAGAACTAGACACCCCCGCGCGCCCCGCCCGCCGTCATCTAGTTATACCATAACATAGGTCTGTGTATAATTAAAAAAAATTGTAAAATTGTAAAATATACCATAACTTTTGTTTGAAGTAACTACTCCATATTACCTCAATGTAACATTATAAAGTTAGTCAAAGAAAGCCCACAACCGAACCAGCGAGAATACCTTTGTAATCCGGCATGCCGACTGTCAGGAAGCAAAAGCGGAAAGTTAATTAGCATATTTGCGTTAATTATATCATTAAACACTAAATACATTATAGAAAATCAGTAAGCAGAATAGAAGTTGCAATATAGACACCATAAATCGTTTTGGCGGTTGAGTGAACATAGTCACAGATTTTTTGCACATCGCTGACAGTGTTTACAGTCTATATGTGCGTGAGCGACATAGCGTGATGCGTAGAGATGTCCAAAAACTTGAAAAGTGTGATCCGGTTCATCGAATCAATGAACTATTTCTTGAAATTAAATGAGCGTCTCTAGTGGACCCCCGCCGCTTTGACAGCAACAATTAGTCACTGCGCAGCAACCAGTTAACTTCACACAGCCGCCAAAAAGTTTTACGGGGACTATACCGACCGTCGCACGACATGTTTTACAAGAAATTACTATTATATACTCGAAGCAAAGACATTATAATACAGGGAGAACTTCAAAGGGCTGAATAATGACATACCTTGCGCCCCCAGCATGGTCGCCTTGACGGTGGAGAGGATTTTAAGCTGTGTTCCGATGGTGGGGATGCGCTCGCACACTTGCAGCAAATTCTGTCGACAACACAAAAGTCAGAAATATTTTTTTATATATAGTTTTACGGCCAATTGGAAACAAGTCCTTAAAGGCCAAACCGTAGTTTAAAATTACGAATACATACAACCGCAGCGCGGCCTCCGGCAACTAGTGCCATTCGGTGATCCACACTGCAGCTCACATCGCACTAAACTGATAGTAAGTTTAATGTCGATTTAATAAGTCGTTACACGCTTTTATTTAACACACCATACACTTTAATAGGCACTTGTTGCATATAAAACTATCACAGATACACACCAAAACCTACAATATACATTTTTTTCGGAAAACTAAATTAAAAAACAACCGTCTCCGACAAAATCAGTACAAGCAGTGGTGTCATGTTTGCCGACACTTGTGCATCGATATTCATTCATCTATCTATATTCTATACTAATATAAAAAAGCTAAAGAGTTTAATCTCCCCTATTAGAGCGCTAATCTATGAAACTACCGGTCGGATTTGAAAAATTCTTTTTGCATTAGATAGCCCAATTCTTAGGGAAGGTTATAGGCTATTTAACATCACGCTACGACCCTTAGGGGCCGAGCAAAAAGATAAAGTAAGAAACCGAAGTCAAAAAAACGTGTTGGCATACCGTTCTGATCCTTTTGTCCGTGCACTCCAGGGCTAGTTTCTTGGCGAGCCGCGTCACCTCCTCGGAGGCCTCTGCAATCGCCTTCGCCGTCGCTATCAGCTCGCGCTTGCTGCCTGCCGCCACAGACAATACCAACATCAATATGGGGTCTGAGTAAAAGGGGCATGATTTTTTGATAAGATTTATAAGATAAGATTGTTTCAAGTTCCAAATTTATTGCAAAGCCCCAGGTTAAAAAGATGTCAAGATACAAATAAGCCAGTACATGTGACGCCCTGCAAGGGCACAGCAATATGAGGGCCTAGCTAGATAAGATAAGATAAGATAAGATAAGATAAGATAAGATAAGATAAGATAAGATAAGATAAGATAAGATAAGATAAGATAAGATAAGATAAGATAAGATAAGATAAGATACACCGGCCAAAAAAGTAGTGTATCAGTTTCGGCAAGTTTTCAGTTGCTAGATAATTTGTAAGCTCGCCGCCCAATTGTTCGCTGCATAAAAGCTGTTATACAGCTAAAGGGTAGGCGCCTGTAAGGGATGTAAATAGCTATAAAAGCATATTATGGACATTCAAGGCACTTACCGCTCAAGTTAATAGCGACCTCTTCCGAGAAGCAACAACAGACAGACACAATGGATATTATACAATGAGTGACAGATAGCATGTGATGTGATTCTAATGACGCCTTGGGGGAGGCCTGTGTCCAGCAGTGGACTGGTGCAGGCTGATTACGAGGTACCTTTAGAGTCTGAGCGCACGAGCTCTGAGAGGCGCGCCATGAGGATGGCCATGCGCTTGGCGGCCGCGATGATCTCGTTGTCCTTCGACGACCACTCGCGCACCGCCTTGTGCAGGTTGTGCGCGGCCACCTAGGGGCAGAAAGAGAGAATTCAAATTAATTTTTTTTTATTTGTGATTTCAGGTAATAAAGTGGTGTTATATAAATTAAAAGCAGCTTGAAATCTGTCATTTTGACATACAAATTGCACACAGTAATTAATAAAATGAATTGAGAGAGAGATACATTTTTAGCCAACCTGGATGATGTTGGAGATTTCGCAACAGCGTAATCACGAGAGCGAATCTCCTGAACTGCCAACTCTCTGAGCGAATTAACTACTGAATGACAGGGAATCATAAACATTACAGACAGTAGGTCTATACCCAGATAGTACTCGATCCTCTCCAGAGGGGATTTTTTTTATTTGGATCCCACGCGACGAGAGATGTTCGTAGATTCCTTCTGCCCCCTCCGATTCTCCCCCCCATTTGTGATCACTTAATGAGTCGCCCTTAGAGATCCAATAGGAAGTTCCAACTCTAAGGTTACTCACGAGAATGGGTTGGCTGGGGTGCGGCTGCCTCCGGAATATGTCCTCCCCCTCGTCGTCGGTGTCAGCGGGCGGCGGCGGGCGCGGCGGCGCGGCGCCGGCGGCGGGCGGCGGCGGGCGCGGCGGCGCGGGCGCGGCCGACACGTGCATGTGCTGCAGCGCCTCGGGCAGCGCGGGCGGCGGCGGCGGCGGCGCGTAGTGCCGCCCCAGGGCACCCTCCACGTCTCCCGCGGCGTTGATGATCTGACGAGACACGTCATTATATTCTTTATTTTAAACTAGCCGATGCTCCACGTGATAAAGTATACTACCTATTTATGTTATTCAATTTTTTTTTACCCTTTCTAATCATTCCAGTTTCTTAGTTTTAAAGTTTGTCAATAGATAGCGCTTGGTAAGTAATAAAAGCGTGCTAATTAAACAACAGTTTTTACCTCTTAATTATTAGTATAGATAAAAGCTCAATTTTATTCAGTCGAAGCAATATTATTTGTAAGAACACATAGTAAACCAAACGAATGCCTCCTGGAGGGTAAGTAACCTGAATATTGAAGATAACAAACTTTATTAAAAGGAAATATTTCTTTAATTTCAGAAATAAGTAGAAATGCATTCAAAGATTAAAGCGTGACACACACTGAGCGGCGGCGTTGCGAAAGCGTAATGTTCGAAATAGTATGAAGCCCTTTACATCAAAGCGGCGGCGGCGCGGCGCGTTCTTAATACAAACCTTCGCCGCTGCAGTGTGTGTCACGCTTTAAGAAACCACCTGTCTGCGCCGGGAATCGAACCGGACAAATGTGGAAAGAACACACGTCCTATGATAGCGATGGAAAGGGTCAATCGTCCTCAGTGTTATCGCAGAACTCCTGGAGTCAGCGCCACTCCCGTGTAAGGTCAAGCCTACCGACCTCCGAGATGGCGGCCCTCCTGCACCTTGTTCCCAAGCGCGACCACCCTGCAGCGCTTGTACCCGCCCAGATCCCATAAAGTGCACAAAGCTCCCGCTATCGTGGAGTCAGTACCGGTAGCGCCACCCCCGTCTAAGACTAAGCCTACCGACCTCTGAGTTGGCGGTCCGCCAGCCCGGCGCCTGCGCCTTGTCCCCGAGCGCGACCGCCTTGGCGCGGTGCACGGCGGGCGGGATGGCGGCCTGCAGGCGCGCGTGCGCCGCGCCCAGCGCGCGCGCAAACACCGCGTCCTCCGTGTTGTCGCGCTCCGACCCGCCCACCAGCAGCACGCGGTTCGCCAGCCTAAGACAGGTGGGGTTTATATTTTGTATGTACATAGGTGGACGGATCATTAGAAACAGGGCAACATTTTCATACAAATCATGAAGGGGCACGTACCTGGCTATAGCGGAGGTGTTGTCCACCATCTTCTGCGAGTCGTTGTTTCTGATCGCATCTTCGCACAAGTACGTGTGCTTCTGCATCAGCTCGCCTGCAACACGAAACAAACATTAGCTATCAATCAATCAATATCTGATTGGTAAAGTATTTAAAACCAACAGTAAAAAACATTCATTATATCGAGACCTCGGCTTCGCAAGAATCTCGCGAGAATAATATGATCTCGCGAGATTGACATTAATGATCACGCAACGAGATTGACATTAGCGATCTTTCTAGATCGACATGACTTAGCAAAAATATCGAGAGATTAACGTCAGTGATCACGCGAGATTGACTCAAGCGACATCGACATGAAAGAGTTCTCGGCCTGGTACAAATATCGCGAGATTGACATTAATGATCACGCGAGATCGACATGAATAAGATCTTGGCTTGGCACAAGTATAGCGGAATTAACATTAATGATCTCACGAGATTGACTTCACATAAATCTCGCGCGATTGACATTAATGATCTCCCGAGATCGGCTTCACATAAATCTCGCGCGATTGACATTAATGATCTCGCGAGATCGGCTTCACAAATCTCGCGCGATTGACATTAATGATCTCGCGAGATCTCGGCTGCGCGAGATGCCTCGAGACCTCGTTACCTGCGGTGCGCACGAAGTCGAGCGGGTCGACAGCCTGGTCGCACAGGTCGCGCACGCGCAGCACCGCGTCCGCGTACTGGTTCTTCAGGTTGTTGAAGTGCTCCTCCGCCACCTGCCAGACAGGTATCATGTACTGGATGTAAAACTGGATGCTGAGAAACGAAGGTCGGGTTCAGTGGCGCGCGCGGTGAACGTTTTTCGTTCACCGGGCGCGCCTTGCGGGAGGCCTGTGTCCAGCTGAGGACTAGTGCAGTTTTAGGGAATGCAACATTTAAAGAAATCGACATGGGTTAAAATTAAAAATGCCGAGATTATGGGAATGTGAGAATTTTAAAAATCAACATTTCAGCAAGTCGACGTTACCAACCTGACGGAGGCTGATGATGTGAAGCCATGAATTTTTTTATAGGTAATTTTTACTCGCCCCGCGGCGAGCGTGTGTGAAGTAATGGTGGGACTGAGCGAAGCGACAGAGGTGTGTCAGGGTCGCGATACTTGGGGCTCCCTTCTATCTACCTACCCCGACAGTGGCATAAGGTAAAGATAATTCAATGGCTAAACTTCTCCATCACACATGAATAGACACAATTGTAGAATACCGAAAAGGATATCGACTACTAGTGAAATAATAGAGCACTTTACTTATGCACATACACTTTACTGTTTCTTCTTTTGCACAACCATCACGGTCGACTGTCCCGAACAGAATGCCCCAACCGACCAAAAGCCTCCCCCAAGCAACTCCCGGCCTGCCGCCATGCTGGCGGGGAAAAATCCAGCTCCCCGATTGGTTGGCGGCATTTTGCCTTAACCGTTAAAGTTAAAATCATAAAAGTTTCTACCCAAACGTTGCCAGTACTAAATAATAATCGATTTAAATGTACTCGATTATGAGAATCGACTTAAAAATCAATCGACCCTAACACAATAAGTCTAGATGGCAAGCGAAATTTATTTTTTTTAATTGCGGAAAGAATTAACTACTGGCGCCCTCTATAGTGTTACTTAAACCGTGGCGTATCTCATTAAGATTATATAGTGTAAATAATACCGCAGTGTCTCAAGACGAAAGTCTTCGACCAGTGTGTGTTGCAAGTGATGACATACGGTACCGAGACGTGGTCGCTCACTATGGGCCTCATAAGAAGGCTCAAGGTCACGCAGAGGGCAATGGAGAGAGCTATGCTCGGAGTTTCCCTGCGAGATCGAATCAGAAATGAGGAGATCCGCAGGAGAACCAAGGTCACCGACATAGCTCAAAGAATTGCGAAGCTGAAGTGGCAGTGGGCTGGGCACATCGCCCGCAGAACTGACGGCCGTTGGGGCAGAAAGGTTCTCGAGTGGCGACCACGTATCGGAAGACGCAGTGTAGGCCTCCCACAAGGTGGATCGACGATCTGGTGAAGGTCGCGGGACCCGGCTGGATGAGGTTAGCGCAGGACCGGTCGTCGTGGAGATCCTTGGGGGAGGCCTTTGTTCAGTAGTGGACGTCTACAGGCTGATATGATAATGATGATTTGCTGGATGCTCTGGGCCGCTCACTCCAATTTTTATGTATCTACCCTACCTATTGTATTGTTTTTTGTGTTCATGTTCAACTTTTAATACCAATGTTATGCTTTCTTTACCTTAGTGTAATTTATGTAACCGATGGACAGCACGAATGGTGGTGTTGGGACAAACCAATACACTGGTTTATCAACACCTCAATACCAATTGTCAATGTAATTCACAATGTATATTAGATTAAAAAAAAAAAAAAAAAAAAAGATGATGAGTGTAAATAAAAATAAATGCTTACCTTGCTATCTGGGTAATGTAAACGGATCTTGCCGGCCGCGATGAGTTGTGGCGACAGTTTTTCTACCTACAGTAAAAAACAGTTATTTCTTATTGAAAAAACCATAGAGTTAAATCTCTTTGGTGCGGTCCCTTAAAGAGGCGTAAAATAAGCATTCTATGGGTGTCAAAATCGTGTCAAATGTATGACAATACTGTGACTCACTCACACATTCTCATTTTCAAACTCCATATAAATTTGTATTAGCAACCTCCTCCCGCTACTCCGCTTCCTTTGTCCGCACCCCCCCCCGTGTAAGTGGCACCAGTGGTTCCCATAGTAAATATGCAAGATGCAGTCTCCATAGGGAGCGCGCGCGCCACCAAAGAGATTCGAACTTTCCTGGAAAAAAAAAAACACTGAAGAAAACTAATGCAACTTAGAAAGACATAAGTTACTTATGTTATACCTAGTGTGAAATACGGTAAGAAATTTCGTTTTCTTCCGTTTCTTGGTAAGAAATAGTAGGAAATGTCCGGGCGGTTCATGATTGTATGATGGAGGTCGGCGCGTGCCACTGCATGCGCAAGGCTGAGACGCGCGTACCTGCTGCGCGTTGTGTATGAGCTGGTCGGCGAGCCGCTTGTTGTGGCCGGCGCCGGCGGCGACCATGCTGGCGGCGGCGGCGGCGCGCGCGCTGAACGCCTGCAGACCGGCCGCCTTCTCGTGGAAGTTGCTCTCGCGACCGGGGGTACCTGCCACATAACATATGCTTTATTTCGCTTTCAAGGTCCCACAATATCAATTTTTCACAATATCAATTTTTTATCTACCACCGCTTCCTACGTGTCTCATTTATTAACAGCTTCCACAGCCCTGGAAACACAGTTCTTCCAAGCCAGTCTTATTAACATTTATGTTTTTTAAATAGGTTTCACGGCTCTCGAAACACAGTCCTTCCAGGCCTGTCTTAATAACACGTTTCTTTCTCACGCCTTGGAAACAGTTCCTTCAAGACGGTCTTTTTATTTTTTAAAATATTGTTGGGAAAACCTATCTACAGTTACAAAAGAAAACTTAAATTATATACAGTATAATTACAGGTTTCCTTAATGGAAATGGACTAATCCTACAATGCAGCAGAATTTGCAAAGACAACATCCAAAAAATAACACACATAAAATGAGCCATCTAAATTTCGAAAAATCTTTTACATAGCACATTCCTGGCCGACGCAACTTTTAAATGTAATAATGACCTTCTGGCGCGTTGACGGCCTCCGTGAAGTGCCGCAGCGGCGCGGCCACGTCGATGAAGTCCTCCACCACGCGGTTCACCACCGCGCGCTCCATGGCGCGCTTCAGCTCGTGCAGCTTGTCCGTCAGCTCCCTGGTACCAACAACATGATATAGCCACGTGCATTTTGAGTGTTTATGGACTGCGCAAACGCAGCGGAAATTTGCCCGCGCATCTTTGACGTCATTGTCAAATGAACCATATCACAGCCTAAAGAACAACATCGTATAATGACTTCTGCACGTCGGCGTCGCCTCGCGCCCGGGGTCATTCATACGATTTTGTTTTTTAGCCTATAGTGATATGGGTTCATGTGATATCGACGTTGCAACCTCATGATTGGTGAAGGTCGCGGGACCCAGCTGGACGAGGTTAGCGCGCGGCCGGGCGTCGTCGAGATGCCTTTGTCCAGCAGTGGAGCCTCAGCGGCGTCGTGAAGGAGGAAGCTGTCCAACATGTCGAGAGGTCCGAACACGATCCCCGGCTGGGCCTCGAAACGTAAGTACATTTACTGGCTGCTCTCAAACGGTGAAGGAAAACATAGCGAGGAAACCTGCATATGCCGTAGAAGTTCTTAGGCGCATGTGAAGTCCACCAACCCGCATCAGGCCTGTGCCCCAGCAGTGGGGACATGTAGGGGTGGTACCTGGTGACTGCGCGCGCCTCGTCGCTGTCCCCGCGGCCGCTGGCGCACAGGTCGGCCAGCTTGTCGGAGAGCCGCTGCACGTCCGCGCACAGCGCCAGCACCTCCGCCTTCTCGCGCCCCTGCAGACCGTCCGCGATCTAATGCAACACACAAAACAAACAATACATTCATTCACTTGGGTACTCTTTGTTGGGTATAATCTCACACAAAGTCAAAACTATTTTATTGCATGTAAGCACACTGGGTACATTTATACAACGTCAATTTTTTATCTACCACCGCTTCCAAGGTGTTAGCGCTGGGAAGGAACATACCATCAAACAGCCTATTAACATGTCCCCACTGCTGGGGCTCAGGCCTACCCTCTCAACGAGGGCGTTCGGGATATAGTCCACCACGCTTCTTTCTGCGCGGCTCCTAAGGGTCGTAGCGTGATGTTAAATAGCTATACTATAACCTTCCCCAAGAATTGGGCTATCAAATGGAAAAAGATTAATTCAAATACGACTGGTAGTTCCAGAGGTTAGCGCGTTCAGACAACCAAACAAACAAACAAACTCTGCAGCTTTATTGTATTGGTATATTGTACAAGTAAGTTTTATCCTAGCACCTAGAAAGTGTAGGTGTGTTGGTGAAACCTACCCTCTGCCCCTGTGACACGATGCTGTTGATGGCCTTCTGACCCTCGATCCTGGTGGCCGGGTCGGAGGCGGGGTGCAGCAGCCACTTGTGGGCGGTCTCCAATCTAAAACAGTACTTACATATTACATCAGGGTTAATTGAAGTCAAGTGATTTTTATGGTTTTTCCCCAAAAGGGGAAAGCGGAATAATATAGGATCACTAAAGCGTAACACACACTGAGCGGCGGCGTTGCGAAAGCGTTGCGGTTTTTTTCTGTAATGTTCGAAATAGTAAGAAGCCCTTTACATCAAAGCGGCGCGGCGGCGGTGCGACGGCGAAAGCGTCAAAACCGCGCGCACAGATTTGACAGATTAGCGCAGACAGGCGTTGCGGAGCGGCGGCGGCGCGTTGTGTTCCTTTGTAGTGTATGAGAACCCCTACACAGAGCAGCGCGGGCGCGGCGCGGAGCGGAGCGTTCTTCATACAAACCGCCGCCGCGCCGCCGCCGCTAGCGGTATTCCTGTCTGAAGGGCTCCGCTTTTTATTCGCTTTCCGCAGATTCGCCGCCGCAACGCTTTCGCAACGCCGCCGCGCTGTCTGTGTTACGCTTTAATGGTTCGTCTATCCAGATCCTGTTGTTGTCGGTAAGGGATAGAGGTATCAAGTTGATATAGTCCCCGCGGAGTTTAATGGCGGTTGTCTGAAGTTGGCTGATTTCTGCGGAATGACTAATATAAGGTGTACAAGGCGGAGCTGTGCGGGGGTTCACTAGAGACGCTCATTCAATTTCAAGAAATGGTTCATTGATTCGATCAACCGAAACAAAATTTTCAAGTTTTTGGACATCTCTATGTAGCACACTATCTCGCTTACGCACACAGCCTATAAACAGTGCCAGCGATGTGCAAACAATCTGTGACTATTCTCTCTCTCTCTCTTCATTCAGCCGCCAAGAAATTATACGAGGACTATATTATAGGTGGCTTTGGTTCTATACCCCTGGGTGTTAGACAATACAAAGTTGCGTCATAAAAAAATTTATGATGTTAATAAGTATCCCCCTCACCTGGCCTGCATAGTCTTGCCCCCCTGTTTCTCCGCTGCTCTCACACCTTCGTTCACGATGGCGTCAACCTCGTTGAGCTGCGCGCGCAGGTCCGACGCAAGGTTCAAAGCCTGGAAAACAATACCATAATTATAAGACAGATATATGGAAGTCAATATCCTTCCTACTAATATTATAAAGGCGAAAGTTTGTAAGGATGTGAGGATGGATGTGAGGATGGATGTGAGGATGTTTGTTACTCTTTCACGCAAAAACTACCGAACAGATTTTGATGAAACTTGGTACAGTGATAGCTTATATCCTAGAATAACATATAGGCTACTTTTTAATGCGGCCAAAGCCGCGGGGCGTCCGCTAATACCTATCCTACTAATATTATAAAGGCGAAAGTTTGTAAGGATGTGAGGATGGATGTGAGGATGTTTGTTACTCTTTCACGCAAAAACTACCGAACAGATTTGGATGAAACTTGGTACAGTGATAGCTTATATCCTAGAATAACATATAGGCTACTTTTTAATGCGGCCAAAGCCGCGGGGCGTCCGCTAATACCCCCTAAGTAACAAAACACCTACATAGAGGGCGCTTTTTCACAATGTACACGGGAAAAACTTATTTACGCGGGCGAAGCCGCGGGAAAAAGCTAGTCTCTCATATTCCACAGCGAAAAGATTACTTGTATAAAAAAGATATATATGAAATAATATCTCTCGTAAATAGCGAAAAGAATAATAAAAAAATATTTTTTTACTGGGCTTTACGGCTCTGGTAGCGAAGTCATTTTGAGCCAATCTTTACTATTTGTTTCGGTGAAAGGTAGGAAGTTTTTTAAAAATATTTAGTTTTTTTTTGTTGTATTTGAGTATTTCAGTTGTATTTAAGTTGCGAAAAGAATACTATGTTTAGGAAAGCGATATATATGGACGTAAAAGAGTGAAACTTTAGAAATACATGAAATATACACCCACAACTGTTAAAAACTATGATTTATGTGTATGTAGATTAAAAACCTGTTTACGAGCCTTATAATTAAGTTACCTTTGACTCCCTGCCGCGGCCATATTGTCTTTCGTCGCACAGGTGGTCCGTATTTATACCTCCA
This sequence comes from Metalampra italica, assembly GCA_949699065.1. Classification (NCBI taxonomy): domain Eukaryota; kingdom Metazoa; phylum Arthropoda; class Insecta; order Lepidoptera; family Oecophoridae; genus Metalampra; species Metalampra italica. The sequence goes on from OX452993.1 coordinate 552,803, forward strand.
GATCTGGAAAACGAGATTTTTTCAGGTGAAAATTTATTCAAATAATTTTATTTTCTTACGGCTGGGTTACTAAACCTTTTAAGTATCTCAATTTATTATCTTATTAATTGATGATCTCATCGTTATCATATCCAGCAGCTTCACGGAGAACCATGGCATCAAATTGACCTCGATGGTATGAAAATCTTGACCTGTTTCTAATTATCCGTCCACCTATGTATGTAATATGTAATAAATACCAGTTAAGTAAAAGATCGAGTACTACTCTCATAACTAAGATCAACAAATCTTTTGTGGGGCTCTGTGTGCGTTACTACAATAAGATAGACTCTGTTTTTTTTATTATTTATATAAATGCGGAACATGTTGTTGGGATGTATAGACACAATACCTATTTTGTTAACTTTTATACATTTATTTATATATTAAACAACACTTAAATACAACATGACCGTCAATAATTACAAATAATAATTATTTAATACAACATTACCATTTATGTTCTCCTGAATTTTCAATAATAAAACAAAAATAAAAAAGATCCCGTAAGAAATTATCAACTTATCTGAGAACAAATAAAAAAGGAAATAGTTTCCTTACCATCCAACCCCTTAGAGACATGACCCACCTGACGTTGGCGCGGATGGCGTCTGCGTGCGCGGGCGCGAGGTGCTCGGCGGCGCGCTGCGCGGACGTCAGCACCGAGCGCAGCGCGCGCTCGCCGCCGCTGTTCCGCAGCGCCTCAGGGTCCTGCCGGCAAATACATATCCATTTATACTTGTACAGTCGACCGCACGTCAGTGGAAACACTTTGACCTTGAGCTGGCCTAGCATATTAGGGAGATTCAATACTATGAGAGACCTGGTTTTGTTTTTACTGTATACTAGCTTTTACAAAAACTTTTTTTTAAAAGGTTTTTTTTCTAGCGTCTATACACCAAGCCAAACTACCTTGTTTTTTTTTCGTGTATGCAGTATATATGTATCGGAAAACGCAGGCTTCCCACAAGGTGGACCAACGATCTGGTCGTCGTGGAGATCCCTGGAGGAGGTCCCTTTGTCCAGCGGTGGACGTCTACAGGTTGATATAAATATGATGATATGCAGTAAGGGTCTAATGGGTGTCTCACGTTCAGGAACTCGTGCGCAGCGCCCATCTTGCCGTGCACCTGCGCCTGCAGCGCGCGCAGCACAGCGATGTTGTCCTTCTCGCCACCGTCCTCCACGTACGACGTCAGCTGCAGCACGCTGCAGTACAAACATTCGAACACCATCAGAAGAAAAGAAAAAAAAAATGAATGAACGAATGAATGAAATATATATATGTAATAATAAAATAATAAATGTTTATTTCGCTATTAAGAGTTACATAATGAGTATTAGACGTTCGGCTCTTCCTTGGCACAATATTTAAAAATGAACGAACGAAAGAAAGAACGAATGAACGATAGAAAGAATGAACGAAAGAATGAAAGAAAGAAAGAAAAATAAGCTTACCGAATGATTTCATGTATCTCGTCGGCCATCCTCTGCGCCAGGTAGTTTCTGTTCTCCGACGCGTCCTCTATACCTTTGCCTCCTGCAAAACGAGAGCACTTTACTTTATATTTATTTACTTAACGGAAGTTTCGGTAGATTTACGAATTTACATTGCTAATTTAGAAAAAGAAAGATTAACATACATGTGTATAAGTCGACTACAAATCTTTGCATATTAATGCTCAGTTCGATCGAACCATACAAAACGAACACAAAGAAAAACAAAAAACTAATAAGAAATAAAAGATAAGTGGTCAGAATTTAAAGTTAAGTGGACAAATTGGCGAAGAAACTGTTAAAAATGAGGTTATTATGACAGGTGTTAAGGGCTGGTCAAACCGAATGCAGCGCAGCGCAGCTACGCATCACTCGTTTGTTGTGACATCTCCCATAATATTCCACACATTACGTCTTAATGCATCCTGTTTGAGGAGCCCTACCAGCGGTAGACCTGGTCGCCCACTTACCCTCAGTGAGTATGTGTATGTATATCTTCATGGCGCAGATGAGGACGGGGGCGAGCTGCTTGACGCTCTCGAGGCAGCGCGTGAGGGTCTCCGCGTGCGGCGGGTGCGTCAGCTCCGACGCGCGCGCAGCCACCTGCAGTACACATCGTCATTAGCAAAGAAAGAAAAAATAATAGAAAGAAAGAAAGAAATACATAAGAAAGAAAGAAAGAAGAAAGAAAAAAGAAAGAAAGAAGAAAGAAAAAGGAAAGAAAGCAAGATGAAATAAAATCACTAATTTAACATTCCTTTGTGGAATTTTACTCAAAGGAGACTTCATTTCATTTTTAAAATAGGAAAAACTGCATTCATTTCCCGGATTTCCATACGGATCACTTACCTCTCTGGCGGCGCGGGACAGAGCCGGCGATATGTCTCTCAGGAACTGCACCAAGTCTTCCATGGTGTCTATGACCTCCGCCACTCCGAGGTAGTCCAAAACCTGAAAATATACGTGACAATCATAACTTCCAAGATAGTATGCATGTTATTTAATAGTTTTAGCTGAAAAACTTGGTATGCATGCAGCAAGTGGATAAGTTTTTCTTGATTTTATTCAGGAAAAAGAAAAAACGCCACTAGAGCGCCGTCTAGTGCAACTTAAAAGTAAAGTCCGTGTACCTTTTTGCACTCCTTGACGATTTTCCTGACTTCGGACTCGTCGAAACAGAGCAACAGGCCCGAGGTGCCTTGCAGGATGCCGCGGGAGCCTTCGATCAGCTTTTTCCTGCAACCAAGCGCCCACATGAAATACGAGAGGATGAATTTTGGTGGCGACTCGTTTTGTTTATAAATTTAAACTTGTTCCGCCGACTATATGGCTCAAAGTGGCTCAACGGGCTATGGAAAGAGCTATGCTCAGAGTTTCTCTGGGAGATAGGATCCGAAACGAGGTGATCCGACAGAGAACCAAAGCCTTCGAAGTGGCAGTGGGCCGGTCACACCTGTCGGAGAACCAGTAACCGCTGGGGTAGACGAGATCTCGAGTGGAGGCCACGACTGGGCAAGCGTAGTGTGGGACGCCCCCGGCTAGATGGAGCGACGACCTGCGTGAAGCGGCTGGCACCGACTAGATGCGGAGGTGCTAGGGGGAGGCCTACTATGTCCAACAGTGGACTAGTACATGCTGATGATGGCACTAAACTTCAAACTTCAAACTGTTTATTCGTAAACATAGGTGGGTACAAAGATGGTGAAACATTAGAATGGTGTCTCTATGTTTTGCCCATTAGGCGTACGGCATTAATATTGTATTGATATTACATCATGCAAATTATTGCTAATTATAAATTATTTTTAGATTACAAAATTACACACATGATCATGCACTTTACATACATACACACATTAACATACATACATTAATATTAATTTCATTACAGTTAAGTTAATCCAAATTCTTAAAAGTTGTCAAGAATATATAATAACAAATATAAAATTACACAAGGAACTTGATTAAAGCAGAACATAAAGATTGTATAGAAAGAAAGATTGTACTAGTATTGTCTTTCTGTTCACTTAGAGTAATTCTTAAAAAGAAAAAGAACAAGTGCCAGCAATGGCATGTCTGAAATGTCATTTTCTGTGCGCACACCTGGCCGGTCCGGAGTAGGGGTCCGCGCGCAGCATGTCGGAGGCCTGCTGCAGCAGCGCGGCGGCGGTCTCCACGCGGCGCAGGGCTCCCGGCATGTCCTGTCGCAGCATCGCGTCGTCCGACGACTCGATGGTCTCGTGACCCACCTTCATACCACCACAAGGTATCATTAAACTTTACAGAATTTTTTATGAGATTTTACGGCTTTGGAAACATAGTGCTTTTAGGCCCATCGTAGTTTTAAAATAAAGAGACCAAAATTCGGCGGTTACAGCACGACCTCCACAAAAACATCGGTTCGATCCCCGGCCGCGCCATGCACCAATGGGTTTTTCTCAAAACTTAAGTACATTTTACTGACGGCTTGCGAACGGCAAACGAAAACATGGTCAATAAACCTGCATATATGTATGCTGAAGAAGACATTCTCAGGCGCATGTGAAGTCAACCAACCCGCACTAAGCTAGCGTGGTGGACTGTAGCCCGAACGCCCTCGTTGAGAGGGTAGGCCTGTGCCCCAGCAGTGTGGACATATTAATAGGCCGTTGGTTTGCTTCTATGGCCGGGCTAGCCGTCCAATCAACTGGCTGTTTAAACCAGGGGACTTCCGCATGTCCATCATCAGGTGGATGGGTGTGGTCCCCGTACCTTGACGAGGTTGTTGACTGCGAGCGACACGGCCTGCACGGGCCGCGCCAGGTCCGGCATCGCGTTGCCATCCTCCGCCTCTTCGTGGAGGATCACCAGTCGGGACACCTGCGGACAACACAATGACACGGTTGTTATTATTGGTAGAGTCGCCGCTGAAGATGCGGAACTGTGGGTGCATAAGCCTCGGCGCAGACAGAACGGAAAAACCCTCGAGTACTTTTTGACGTCCATGACAAATGAACCATAGCATAATAGTAGATTATACAACAAGTGAATAAAAAGGGAATTTAATTCGAGGGACTAAGTTGGATCCCGAGAGCAGCGAAGGATTCTAGGATTCAAAATTAAAATCCTGAGCGTAGCGAGGGATACAAGTACCGAGATGAATCTTTTTTTTCACGTGTTGTGTACTCTAATTTATACTATTGACTGCGAGAAAATAAATGGGAGTATGATATTTACATTTATCACATTTTATTATATGATAGAGAGGTTGTAAGAGAACAAATGAACCCAGTGAACTTTAATGAGTATAGAAATACTACTAAGCTGATGACACTAAAAGAGTCGCCGCACTGGGTGAGTAGAGTATGAGTAGACATCAAAATGTATTATGTAGAATTCAATTACAAGCAAATGTATACTTTGTCGCATAATGTTATGGTCTATAGTCATCTTACACACTTTGTTACTTCAGACTAGCATATCATAATTGAATGTGTTTTCCTTCAGTTTTGTTCGCAATTTGCCAGATACGCTTATTCGATTCCCACAATTCTATCCTACTAATATTATAAAGGCGAAAGTTTGTGAGGATGTTTGTTAATGTTTCACGCAAAAACTACCGAACAGATTTTAATGAAACTTGGTACAGTGATAGCTTATATCCTGGGATAATATATAGGCTACTTTTTAACGGGGACAAAGTCGCCGGGCGGACGATTTAAACTACTATTTAAACGACGGCTGTTTTGTAATGTTATTGTATGCAAAGCTTTCCCATAACGAGATTGTATACACTTACTTGTGCAAGTGAAAGTGAGATAAAACAGTGCATTGTTTTGTTAGGCTCGGCGCAAGGCGCAGACCAGCGAACTTTATTAAGTATAGAAGTATTAGTTCATACAAATTTATTTTAAACTAGCTTTTGCCCGCGGCTTCGCCCGCGTAGAAAGTTTTTCCCGTGTACATTGTGAAACAGCGCACTCTATGTAGGCGTTTTGTTACTTAGGGGGTATTAGCGGACGCCCCGCGACTTTGTCCGCGTTAAAAAGTAGCCTATATGATATTCCAGGATATAAGCTATCACTGTACCAAGTTTCATCAAAATCTGTTCGGTATATAGTTTTTGCGTGAAAGAGTAACAAACATCCTCACATCTTCACATCCTTACAAACTTTCGCCTTTATAATATTAGTAGGATTTTCTTGCTGGTGTAACGCACATAATCGGACGACTACTGCTACAAGGCCCCACTATATTAGGTGCGCGGGCGCAACTCGCCGCCTAATTGGGACAACGCATTCATTCATAACTTTTTGTTCCACTATTGATACGTGTTGCTACACGGTTTATTGAATGCTCGCTACTCGCATACTTCATTAGCGCGGGTATTCCATCATATCAGCCGTTCAACGTCCATTGCTGGACATGTCATTCTAGCTGCTTCCGGCCACCTCTTCAGGTCGTCGGTCCACCTGGCGGAGGGGCGTCCCACCCGCGGTCTGCACTCCAGAACCCGTCTGCCCCAACGGCCGTCGGTTCTGCGACAGGTGTGACCTGACCACAGCAACTTCAGCTTGCTAATCCTTTTGGCTATGTCGGTGACCTTAGTTCTCCGTCGGATCTCCTCATTACGGATCATGTCCTTCAAAGAGACTCCGAGCATAGCCCTCTCCGCAGCTCGCTGAGCGACCTTAAACTTGTGGATCAGGCCCACCGTCAGTGTCCACGTTTCTGCACCGCCTTAGCAATTAATAAACATAAGGTAAACACACCGGTGATGGACAAGGAACCAATAATGGAGGTAAAAAAACCAATTTGTTAGAATAAGGGCGGGAATTAATTATACTGGCAACAATTTACCATAGACAAAAGTCGTCGAGCTGCTTTCACGGGTTTATGTGAATTTTCCGAAATACCAAAACTTTCTTCTTAAAGTGTCCATCATTGGGGTATTTACCTTACTAATTTCTAAATTACTTTTATGTTATAAATTAGAATAGAATGTGTAATTCTATCGAAAGTTTTGTAGAATTGTATCGAAAGGTACGAGGTTCGATCCCCGGTTGGGCCATGTACCAATGGGTTTTTTCTCGAAACTTAAGTACATTTACTCAAACGGTGAAGGAAAACATCGTGAGGAAACCTGCATACGCCGAAGAAGAAATTCTTAGGCGCATGTGAAGTCCACCAACCCGCACTGGCGTGGGACTATAGCCCGCACGCCCTCGTTGAGAGGGTGGGCCTGAGCCCCAGCAGTGGGGAGATTAATAGGCTGTTGATGATGATGTAATTCTACATTATATCAAAACATCTAATACGAACATCTGCCCATTACTCGCCGTTCCTGTCAAAAGCTGGCATAATTATCTCCAACCATCGTCGCATCTTGTTGAAGTTTCCCAGTGCTTCTAACACAACTTAGTTTAGATCGCTAGTTGTTCAGCTGACAGTTGGACCGACCCTCCCCCCAACCCTCCTCCTCTCAATCGGTTCAATACCTTTCGTTCCGTAGGAACTATTATCTAATCTGTGCTTTCGGTATCGAACAGCTGCAGCGATAACATGAATTTATCCAGTACCTGCCGCAGCGAGATCATTTTGTCCCATATCTTCTATTTTTACAAGCTTTTTTTCAGTCATGACATCAAAGGATTCTTTTTCTCTTTTTTTTCTATTATTTTGACATTGTCAGAAAAAAAGTTTAAAAAAAAAAATTATTTTAATTTTATTTTATTATGAATGTTTGTTTATTGACGAGTATATTAGTACAAATAAATGAATATATGAACATTCAGGTTCCATACATTTTTGGTCCAAATCTATAAACATGTCCGTCTAATCCATGTCTGATCGATCATTTTACATACATTATTTTTCTTTTTTTTTCTAAATAATGGACAAAGAATTTCTAATTATATAATTATTTACGGGTCTTACACACGAAATAGTTTTATTTACCTTGCCCGACGTTTCGACCAGGTTACACTGGCCGTGGTCACGAGCTGACACGTAAATAATTATATAATTATGAATACAAAGCGCGAAAGTCTAAAATGTACTAAAGAATTCTAAGTTAGAAACGACTTAGAATCAACGTTTCTTCCTAAAATTGATGGCATATTTTCGTCGAAAATGTAGGAAATAGTTATTTAATGTATATTCTCTGCCGATGCCACAAGAAATCAGAGTAGATAGGTACCTGACTTAACATTTTGGTTATAGAGTAGGTATAGGTATAGACGCGGCCCTCCCGAGGCCGCCGCCGCCGCATCAAAAGGGCGCGGCATTTACTGCAGCCTTGGCCAGTCGTCTATTAGGGTTGAGAAGATTGTATTTTCTTTGATATTCTTCCACAGTTCGTTCGTCTTTTTTACCTGTGTCGAGTCGCCCTTTACTTAATGAGTCAGAATAAGTCAAAATATATAAAAATATATATCTTTAAAACAAGCTTAAACTCATTTCTAACAAACTAGGACGCTAAATAACGCCCTAAAAATATAAATAAAAAAACGCTCTAAAAATTTTACACTACTTAGTAATTTATTTAAGGGCACCAGATCACAGATCTAGTAATAGGTAAGGTACCTATTACTAGATCTGTGATCTGGTGCCCTACAACACCAAAAGGTGCTACCATTTAATTTAGCCACTTTCTGGCTACGACTTAAGTTACAGTCAATGTCCAAAGCTGGAGGGTTTGACCACAGTACACGGAAATGGATTGACGCACAGACCTAGAAGGTCTGTGGATTGACGCCAGATACACGCACAGATCTTTAGATCTAGGTTTGTGGATTGACGGAGTATATAAGTATGTTTGCCGACCTTGAGGTCTGAAGATCTGACTTGTCGCAAGGTTCTGTGGATTGACGCCAGATTGACGCACAGATCTTTAGATCTAGGTTTGTGGATTGACGGAGTATATAAGTATGTTTGCCGACCTTGAGGTCTGAAGATCTGCCTTGTCGCAAGGTCTGGCAGCGCGCCCTTGACACACTATCTCAAGATATTAAGCTGCCAAAGACATCTAGCTATAGACAGCTAACTATAACAACACTAGCTTGTCTACCAAGTACTTTATTAGTGAGACATCAGGCTCCTAACTACAAAATACCTAGCAAATCATAGTCAAAGCATGTTATTGCTTATGAGACTACTATTATACAGGGTGTAACATTTAGATGGGTCAGTACGGAGAAGTCCGAAACTATAAGAGATACGAAGATCTGTTCTCAGGAACCATGTCATCGATTTTAGTAAAAAGAAAAACTACATTCATAGATTTTAAAAAAACTCATACACTACTCGGGAATCGAACCCGTTGACCTGGACACTTTGTAAAAAAAAACTAATTGTTATGGCTATTGATTGTGTAGGTTGTAAGGAGTAAATGTTGCTAAGAAACTTTGTATCTAAAATTAATAGAATGTCTAGTATTTAATATTCTTTTAATTATTTACATAGCTAAATGTTCGAATTAATCAACTCGTGTAGGTAACGATTTTGTTATTGCGTTTTGTGTGTAATTGTGTTAGAATGGCCTCTGGCTGCTATTAGATGTCCAGCGGTGTCCAAGCTTGTGTCGTGGACTTCATATTTAACGTAACATGAAATAATCTAGTGGAGTTAAATCGGGTGATTTCGAGGACCATTTGATGGGGCCGTTTGTACCAATACATTTTTTCCGGAATTGCATAAAATAAATATTTACATCACATTCTATTAATATTAGATACAAAGTTTCTTAGCAACATTTACTGCTTACAACCTACACAACCAACATCCATAATAAAACAATAGAAGTTTTTTTTTCAAAATGTCCAGGCTCGATTCCCGAGTAGTTTATGAGCTTTTTTTAAAATCTATGAATGCAGTTTTTCATATCTTTAAAATCGACGACATGGTTCCTCAGAGCATTATCTTTCTATCTCTTATAGTTTTGGTCTTCCGCATACTGACCCATCTAAATGTTACACTCTGTATATTCTGTGATATGACTACACTGGACACATTTAAACAAGTCAATTGTTTATCTTTGTCGTCGTTTAATTTCGATCCCTGGCTAGGTCATATTTTTCTCGAAACTTATGTACATTAACTGACTGCTCTCAAACGGTGAAGGAAAACATCGCGAGGAGACCTGCATACGCCGAAGATGAAATTCTTAGGCGCATGTGAAGTCCGCCAACCCGCACTGGGCTAGCGTGGTGGACTATAGCCCGCACGCCTTCGTTGAGAGGGTAGGCCTGGGCATAGGACATGTTAGGCTGTTGATTTGAATTGTTTATCTACCACCGCTTTTTAGGTGCTAGCGCTGAGAGAAGCGGCGCAAACTTGCGCAACATTTAGTTAAAATCAAGTTTGTTTATCAATTGTTTGAAATGATTGCGCGAGGCTGAAGCAACATTAACACCAGGCATCTTCGTCATTCAAATAATCGACTATTTTATAACGAACTTCCTTAAAAGGTTGTTTTTAATATGATTCTTAATTTTCAGTCTTTCATATTCAAGATTTATCTGCTGGTAGTTTGTTGCAGAAGCGTATACATTGCCCCGTGAACGATTTTCTGACTTTACTAAGTCTTAACTTGGTAGTTCTTTTTATTTCTTGTATCATAAGATTCTGTGTAATGCATCAAAAAAAATTTTTCATAATCGGACTGCTCTGTATATATAAAGTTATGCGTGGTCGTACATAAAAAATAAATAAATACATAGGTGGACGGATAATTAGAAACAGGGCAAGATTTTCATACAATCGAGGTCACTTTGAAGCCATGGTTCTCCGTGTAGGATTGATCGGGTCGTGATCTGATGACGGTCATCGAGAGAGTAGATGGAGGACTTTTAGGTGACTATAGATATCCAACTGATCAGATGAGCCGTTTGGTAGCAGCATCGTCATGTAGAGAAAACCCCGCAAAATGGAATCAAAATGTATAAAATATTTAAAGTTAAGGAATCATGACGATGCTGCTCCCAAACGGCTGATCTGATCAGTTGGATATCTATAGCAATCTGAAAGTCCTCCATGTACTTTCTCGATGACCGTCATCAGATCATGCCTCGATCAATCCTTCACGGAGACCCATGGCTTCAAAGTGACCTCGATAGTATGAAAATCTTGCCCTGTTTCTAATTATCCGTCCACCTATGTATATACGGATCGAGTTGAGAACCTTCTCCTCTTTTGTTTTTTTCGTCGGTTGAAAAAGAGAGACATTTCTAGAGACAGAATTCTAGAGACTATTATAGTCAGCTCGTGACCACGGCCAGTGTAACCTGGTCGAAACGTCGGGCAAGGTAAATAAAACTTATTCGTGTGTAAGACCCGTAAATAATTATATAATGAAGAATCTAGAGAACCATTTTTCGCCGTAGGCTGTGATTTTAAATTGTTCGCATAGATGGTGACATCATGAACATAAAAGAGTTACCAAGTTATGATGTCATCATATCTGTTACGCATAGATCGGATGGACTATAAAAACGAAAAGAAATGTATATCTCACTCCGCAAACTAATAACATTATAAGCACATTGATTCGCCGCCATATGGTCGCCGCCCACGCGTGGGCTCGGCCGTGGACTTAGAAGGTGAAAATATTACCATATAGGTAGGTACGTACTGCGGCTGTCTGCATAGAAAAGTGTGGTTTAAATCCTAAGTTAATGAGGAGTTAACAGTAGGTACATTATCATCATATCAGTCAAAAGACGTCCACTGCTGGACAAAGGCCTCCCCCGGGATCTTTCGTCCCGCGCTAGATTGGATCCAGCTGGGTCCCGCGATCATCACCAGATCGTCGGTCCACCTCGTGGGAGGTCTGCCTACGCTGCGTATACTGTAGCCGCGGCAGTCATTCAGCCGAAGCAATTTCTGCGACCTGTTTAAAAATTTAATTTCTTTTATAGTTTTCTTTTAGGTACCTAATGTATACCTATGTTCTTCTATTTCCTTACCGACACATTTACCTGTCCTCTGTTTTGGACATTTCCTAAACAGGTTTTGAGTATTTGATTGAACCCTTACAAATATGAAAAAAACATACGCGTTAAACACATAACCCCCCTTTTGGGCTTCGCCGCAGTCGGGTAAAAAACAAATCGCAAACGACAAGCGATTCTTGCGAAACGAAATGTTACTAGTCCATTCCAATTTTAAATTTAGGCGCGTAAAGTTAAACCGCTGTCGAACACAACACAACCGGCCAGCAACACACGTGAGTCAGTGGTTTAAAAATAAATTATATGTTCCAATTATATCACCTGGCAACATTGCACTGCGTACGGCCAGCATAAATAAAGAATTTGATAAGATTATGACTGAACTAGTACCAAGTCTGTTTTGATTTCAATGTGAATTAACTGTCAAAGTCAAACATCCGACTGTTAAGGAAATGTCATGCCCCCCTCTTTCCATTCCACCCATTGCGTGACAATAAAACTTTTGTTGAAATTTTTTTTAAGTTCAGAGCTGACGAGAGCCAATTTGAGCTGTAGGGCTTCTAATCTAACATCTGTTTCAAATATTCAACCAGTCGTCAGAGCAACTAATAACATTAATCAGTAGTGCAGACTAAATCGGTGGGCATGCTGTTTATTTCGGGCTTTGCCCTTTCGCGAATGAAAATAAAAACATTCAAAGGACTGTGGTGCACTTTTAATTCATGAAATTGATTAAATTCTGTCTCGCTGGTCGGCCACAAATCCGTGCATTGTATAATGGAATAATTCGCATTTGTTCTATAGAACAGTTACGTATACAGGATGGTTCGAATTCCCGGGTTATTCACAACGGATCATATGATCAGTTCGTGGTTGCATCTGATCACGCTAAAAGTTCCCATCGGATCACGTTATCCGATGCAACTAAGAAATTGCGACCATAACATAGTCTTCATAACATCATAACATTGTTTAATTTTATGCAGTAATTCTTATTTGATAAACAGAACTGTGACGTATATACGAAACTTCCAATTTTATCTCGGTTTCTTCCATTATAATAATAATAATATTTGGACAAATTTACACACGGCTGTTTAGCCGAAGCTTGTACACGGGTACTCGACAACTGATAAACATACATAAATACAGATATCAGAAGACCAATTTTGTTCCATGGAACAAGTGGAAATTATTGCAATGTTTACAGTGCGGAATAACTGGTCACGGCAATTCTGTCTGTCACAAATCTATGAATTGTCACAGAATAGATAACAGGACAAGGCATTGTTCAATGTGTGATTGTGTGGGTAATTAGGGCAGGTGTGGTCACCTCGACAGCATCCGCCGTGATCTTGTGAAACTGTCGCGAGTTATTTGCGTCGCCACCATACACCGTCGCCGGCGTGGCCCTACGCGAATGGGCGCCCGAGGAAGGTCGCACGCAGCTTTTAACTACGCCGTTACGTCACTAGGGCTTCGTGAATACATTCTGTACTTTCGTACGACTATACTACGGTATCAGGAGTGAAGGTTTGTTAGTCGTGCAAAAACAAAATTCGCGTGACGCGTGTTTTTGATTGACATCGATTGTATTCCACTTCATAGAGTTAATAGAGTCAATAATATAAAAAGTAGATAAGGTACAAGTAGATATACTAAAAATATATGTTTTTGAGTCCGTCACCCCTAGTCTAGCGCCTAACTATTGAAGCGATTTGAATAAATTTCTGGATTTGTGAGTAGGTACTTCGTAAGTAAATATATCTCCAGAGGTGTTTTTTTAATACTACGAATTTAAGGTTATCTCCCATACAAAATTATATTCATATACATATTACACCCATATTTATATACTATATCAATTACTATACCTATACTATACTAATTATGTACCTACCTTTAATTATTACAACTATAAATTATTATTATAATATAATTATGTATGTCTACTTTTGAACGCACACACACACACACACACACACACAAACACACACACACGGGGACATCTAGCTAAGACCCCCAGCAGAAAACCAGCGACTATGCTGAGCTGGGGACCTTTTCACGATCACAGCATCGACTACCACCTGATTTTATGTCAGGTTATATCAATTTTACTAATAATATTTTGTTGTGATTGTCGAATAAATTATTTTTCTTTTTCTTCTTCTTTAAAATAACGAAAAGTAGATTTTATCAAAAACCATGATTACAATTTGGTTGAAGTAATTATTTACGCACACAAAAAGATTATTATTTTATGGCCGTAGAAAAAAATGCTCGTTTAAACAGTATAGCTATGCTTAAAGCATGGAATTCTTTTTTATTGGTACTGTAGATGGACATAATATGGACCAATGGACCTGTCCGCCGGAAGTCACTTCGAGCTCGAGCCAACGACCGCACAATTTCGCGGTCCACCAGCTACAATGGTGCATTGTTCTTGTGAGTAATGACTTCATTTCGAACAGCTGATCTTACCTCTATCCATGCTCTGTCAATCTTCTAAATGACATGATGAAAGTTCTAAATTATGCATTGTCGTCTAATTTTAACCGCTGCCTTAGCACATAGAGTGGTGAGGTCATAGGATGCATTGCATACATCCAATTCTGATTAATAAAGTGTTCTGGTTGCAAGTTGCGTCACTGACTGCCGAAGTCAACAGTCTCATCAGATGTTTAAAAACTCTGGCTTGATAACACTTAAGTGTATAGTCAACGTGGAATTTCTTGATGGCTGAATGAATATAGTCACAAATTGTTTGCACACCGCTGACAGTGTTTATAGTTTAGTGAGAGTACCTGTACATAAGCTAGCTAAGCTTATGTATACTCTAAGGTTTAGTCTATGTGGGCGTATGCGAGATAGTGTGCTACATAGAGATGTCCAAAAACTTGAAAGATAGTTTGATTCGGTTGATCGAATCATCATCATCCACGACGACCGGTCCTGCGCTAACCTCATCCAGCCGGGTCCCGCGACCTTCACCAGATCGTCGGTCCACCTTGTGGGAGGCCTGCCTACACCGCGTCTTCCGATACGTGGTCGCCACTCGAGAATCTTTCTGCCCCAACATGCTTTCTGATCGAATCAATTAACCATTTCTTGAAATTGAATGAGCGTTTCTGGTGAACCGCACAGCTCTCTTTCGACACCTATGTTTAGTCATTACGCAGAAACCAGCCAACTTCACACATCCGCCATTAAACTCAGTGGCGACTATACCCCCACTTTAACAGCACAGTAAAATGAGATATACATACTGGGCCACTTGTCTCAATGTGCCACTTGTATTCAAATCAATATCACATTGACTGAATTGTAAATGAATGACTCATTGAATATATACCAGGAGTAATTGATAATTTCTCTCTCTCTCTTTGTAACTAAAGCAAGACAGAGCCAACAATTATTAGTGGATTGACAGGACGTTGGAAGCTTTAATACATCTAGGTATTGACTTTTGTAATGAAAAGGGACCACATCAAAGTAAAATAAAGTCCCAAATTTTTAGTTTTCAAGAATTATAAATGAATTAGATACTTTCCTTTCCTTGCATATAATTACTTAGGTAGCAGGTCAAATGCAGAAATGGGACATAATTTTCTTAGTCATTAGTAGTCATTACCAAGTTGATGAATGACAGAACTGTCAACATTTCCACTCCTAAATGTCTTAACTGCCTTTATCCCATAAAACGATGTTCATAAAGTTAAATTTAGGATACCTTTATTGACCACCTAACGAAAGAAAGAAAGAAAGAAAGAAAAGAAAAGAAAAGAAATTTATTGCCACACAAGCAGGTACTTACACATGCAAAAATTAAAATAAAAACATGATAATGGTACATACACAAATAGGGTTAATTAAAACAATAAAAAAAAAAGAACTTTAACATAAACCACAATAAAACAGGTGTACCTACCAAAAAATAATTAAAAAATTTTATAAAAAATAAATAAAGTACCTACCTAGAGATTGGCAAAAGGACAGGTGACTAACTGACTTTACTACAACTTAAAAACTCATTTCATTTATTTAAACTTTATTGCACATTTATTGGCGAACTTAATGCCGGAGGCATTCTCTACCAGTTAAACTTTGGGTATAAATCATGGCTGGTAAACTTCCCTGGGTTGTTTACCAGCCTTGACACATTGTTTGAACGCATCCAGATAGATGTATTTGATTAAACTAGGCTTCAAAATGACTAACAGCAGCTAACAGCAGTATTGCCATTAAAATAAGCATTAATTCACGTTATAGGTAGGTAGATCAGTAATTAATAATAATATACTTTAATGAATCATGTTTACAACTGTTAATTTAACCTTAATTGGCTTTATTTGAATGAATCATATGACTAACAGTCCGAATACTCAATTTAAGTTTACAGAGGCATGATTACCATGCAGAACAAAAAATACCTTCAAAATCAAACTCGTAGCATATTTTCTCAACCTGCAAACCCAACCATGATGCTTTGTACCTATATCTTGGTATATTAAGTAAGATTTTCATCTATATATTTATTTATTTATTTATATACTATATCAATTACTACTATAAACTATACTAATTATAAGTACCTTTAAAAATAATTATTACAACTATAAATTATTATTATTATAATATAATTATGTATGTCTACTTTTAAACGCACACACACACACAAACACACACACACACACACACGGGGACATCTAGCTAAGGTCCCCAGCAGAAAACCAGCGCTGCGCCTCCTGGGTGCAGCACTATGCTGAGCTGGGGACCTTTTCACGATCACAGCATCGTCTACCACCTGGCTTTATGTCAGGTTAATTAATTAATTTCACTTGTATATTTGTTGTGATTGTCGAATAAATTATTTTTCTTTCTTTCTTTCTTTCTTTCTATTATGTTGGTGTGGTATTGTTGGCCGCTGAGGGGTGATCAAATGATTAATGCCAGGTGATGGGTATTGGCAACTTCATAGGTAAGGACCTAGTAATACCTAATATAACACTTGTGTCCTACCATTTTTTTTAGTTTTTTTTAAATAATGGTCTTTCGTATTGTGTTTAGTCGTCACACTTGAAGAGATAAATTGTGATATGTAATTTAGTTAGAGGGCAATCGATCAAATTGCATGATTTACCATTTTAACATTAGTAGGCTGGAATGGAAGCGGAGTAGATGTTAAACTCGAGATGATTGGTTCTCTTGACTCATGCCAACCATATTTTACTAAGTTGGGCATCCTAACCCTCCCATGTATGTACATTCTCGAGATGTGTAAGTTTGTAAGGCAACATCCATATTTATTTATTAAGGCTAGAGAAGTTTATCCCAGAAACACAAGGAACCCCGACAGGCTTGAGCTGAATTACTGCCCAAAAACAACATTGTTACAAAAGAATTGTTACTGCATGAGTGTAAAAATCAAGTCAGTAAGTAAGAGCGTCAGTGGCCTCGGGGATAAGACGCGACCTATCATATCGAAAGGTCCGAGGTTCGATCCCCGGCTGGGCCATGTACCAATGGGTTTTTTCTCGAAACTTAAGTACATGTACTGACTGCTCTCAAACGGTGAAGGAAAACATCGTGAGGAAACCTGCATACGCCGAAGAAGAAATTCTTAGGCGCATGTGAAGTCTGCCAACCCGCACTGGGCTAGCGTGGTGGACTATAGCCCGCACGCCCTCGTTGAGAGGGTAGGCCTGAGCCCCAGCAGTGGGGAGATTATTAGGCTGTTGACGTGAGTGTAAAAATCTACAACAAGGTACCAGGTAGTTTTAAACGTTTAAAAGATAAACCCTTTGTAAAAACCTTGCACAAATGGCTGGTGCAAAAGTCATTTTATAGTGTCCACGAATTTTTATATGTTAAGTGCTAGTTAGTCGTAAGTAACAATTTTGCATGCTAATGTAAGCTAGCTGAATAGCGGAGCTATAATATTATGACCACCACCATCTGTTCGAACCCTATTCTCTGCAAATAAATGTATTTCATTTCATTTCATTTCCGTCTGCTTGCATGGAGGTGTTATTTCGTGTATGAATTGTTAATCTTTATCCAAAGGGAGCAGACCAGACCAGAGAATAATCTATATGCAGTCTAGTACAAAAGCTAGTGTTTGTAATTACATTTTGCTGCTATCTCACGTTTTAACAATGTTTATGCATTTCGATAAAATAAAGTGCATATTTCATGGCTTATTAACAGAGATAACTCAATTTTTTTTGATAACCAAAACCTGTGTGGAAGTTTGTTACTGCAATTTACATCTTAAAAATCAAGGTTAAGCAACATCTGACACTCCGCTCGGCATAAACTGTTTAACATATCGCCGGAACGCCAAATATAGCCATTTTACCGCGTTCTTGAAACCTTAATCATCTATGCAAGGCGATGACATAACCCCGGCGATAATGTGAGAAAACACACAGTAAACAATAACCGAAACATTTGACACCTACACGAGAAAACTAGAACGCTAAATACAACAATCTATAAATAATAACGAGAGGTTTTCGTAATTTTCGCACTCACCTGTTGAGCTACTGGCTCAAGTATACTTTCGATGATTTTGGTATGAAACACCGGCATTTTGAATGTTTGTTTGTACAGACACTTAAATTACATTAGATAACACAAATTAACACTGTCCTCACGATTTAAGCACGAAATAAAAGAAACACAACCATACAGCAAGACTGAAAGAAAAATACTAAATTAAATGAAGAAAGAATGAATGAATGAACTGACTGACTGACTTTACTCACTCTCCTGACAAACCATGGAAGGTTTTCTTTTTTAAATAGTTTTACGGCCGGTGGAAATATATAAGTGCACTGGAGTGACGTGACGTGCGGAGTGTGCGAGTGACGGCTGTCACTACAGTCGGTTATACCAACATAAAGATCGAAATAGAGAAGCGCAGTCTATAAATATTCAAAATATATCGATATCGTTGAATAACCTGAACTGACTTCGTTTGCATTAAACTCAACTAAAGTTAATTTTTACATAGATGCGAATACTAATAAATAGTCCCACAATGTATGTGAAAGAGGGTAAAAAGGAAACGATCATTTTATAATCAAATTATTTATTTATCTTGCTAAATGTTTTGAAATCTTAATCAAATATTAGTCTTTACAGTACGTGCAATTAGACATAAAATACCTAACGGCTGACTTACGATTCAAGATACCTACGTTTAAATCTATTATAGGTACCTACCTACTTTCTTCAGAAGTTTAAAAATGTTTATGCAGAATAGCATTAATAAAAATCAACATTCCCACTTACCTAGTACCTACTGTCTTTCTTTCCTCTCACGTAAGCTTTGTAATTAACAGCAAAAGTTCTGTCGTAACAACTGATGGTGGCAATAATACAATTCCAGCAGCGACCGCCACCACAGAATAATGTAGCTAAAGCACAGACTATATAATAGTCTTAGAATAATTTCTCCCTCTACGATAATAGTCAAGTATTTAATACGTATTTAACCAATTTTTTATAGGTTCTTTCTTATAAGAAAAATGTTTGTAGGTAGGTAGGTACCTACTTCATTGTGCGTAAAAGTTAAAAATCCTGTGCTGTGTTTTACGCACAAAGTTTATTTAAATTTTTCGATGTAAGTAAGTACCTACTTATTAATATTTAGAATTTAATAAGTACTATAATTAAATTCCCTATACTTATTACATTTTACATTAATATAGTAGACCCGTAAGCGAACTTGTCGTTGAGAACTAGTAGGTACTAAAACGTAACATCAACGTAAATTACTTTACAATATTCCAACACAACACAAATATTTTGGATTTTTTATAATACATACCGATCGATATTCCAGTAGTTACAATTTAGTTGCTAACATCGCCAATAGATGGCGTTGCATTGATCTCAAGTGTCACTGTCAGTAGATTTTTTAAAACAATTTCACGGCTTTGCTTCACGGATTTTAGCAAACATTTTAGCAAGTGTTAACACTTATTTTTCAAAACAGCTACTTGAAAAATCGTTCGTAATTTATTTCTATTTAGGTAATTGAAGCTTCTTTCGATAGTTTTCTTATAAAACAGTCTTTCCTAAGTTCCTAATAATTTGTGCCTCTAGATTTTGTTTCTCAAAATCTGATTTTGATATAAATGCGAATAGCTGTGAATGGGACACATTTCCTAGGCACCCATCGTGCTGTACAGCCATTAATCGTCATGCACGATGCTGTAAGGCATGCAAAACACCAGTGAATATACTCGACACTGCGTCAAAGCGACTACTAGTTGAATTATCGTTTTGCAGCCAGCATCGTACATGACCTTGGATGGTTGTACAGCAAGACGGATGGTGAATTATGGTCCTTTACCGTCAGATCTCACTCTCTCTGTATTACACTGATAGTTAATAGCATTTAAAATATAAAAAACAGACGTGATCTACAGTTTTAGGCGTATCACAGACACACGCGGCTTGTATGTGAGACTTCAGACACGCGCGGCCTGCGTTTTCATATTGAAACTGCGGTCTGCGGTAGGCCGCCACAGCAGGCCGCGTATGTCTGGGATACGCCTTGTCGCTTCCTCGTGGCTAAACCAGTTTGACCACGAGGAATTGCCTGTGTCAACTTTTAAAGGTACTCGACTATGTCACATTTAATTGATATATTCGGACAACTAACACCGTAGCTCAAGTTTAAGCCGTGCGGTTGGCTCTTGTGCCTCTCCGTGAGCAGCTTGTGGAAGATGGGCAGGATGGCGCACTCGAACAGCTCCGACTCGGAGCTGGCGGTGTACATTTTACGCTTGTCCGCCGCGTCCGGGCGTTTGGAGTCGCTCCTCACGTAGCTGGCCGACTTGCGCTCTTCGCGGGTTTTGGGTGAGCCTTAAATATAAGTAAATGTTTTCAAATAAACAATACGCATAGGTACCTACACTATATGTCATTATATACATTCACTCACACCATCACATATTACTGTACCGTATGTACTGTACTGTAAATAATAATTTGCCTGTATGTATATTTGTTCGGGTATCACACAAAAATAACTGCACCAAATTGGATGCAGTTGTGTTCCTAACGAGCTATGCTCGGAGTTTCTCTGAGAGAAACGAGGTGATCCGCCAGAGAACCATAGCCTCCGACATAGCTCAACGGGTTAGCACGTTGAAGTGGCAGTGGGCTGGTCACATTTGCCGGAGAACCGATAACCGCTGGGGTAGACGAGTTCTCGAGTGGAGACCACGACTGGGCCAGCGTAGTGTGGGACGCCCCCCGGCTAGATGGAGCGACGATCTGCGTAAGGCGGCTGGCAGTGACTGGATGCGGAGAGCCGAAGATCGGACTCAGTGGCGCGCCTTGGGGGAGGCCTATGTCCAGCAGTGGACTAGTGCAGGCTGATGATGATGATGTGTTCCTAAAGGAACATATTAAATAATAGTCCTCCTGGTGTAGGTATATTTTTCCCGTAGGATAAATATAACTAGACGATGTCTGTACATATGAGAGATATAGTTTAACAACTACTTCCAAAAATCTAGGCGTGCGAAGTCGCGAGCAACCGTTAGTTTTATTAATTAAATAGATATTAGATCGAGTTCTAGGGTTGCTACTAGAGTAAAACCGATGTACTTACCAGATTTATGTCTCGAAGCAACATTTGGACTGCTCTTGTGATGATCAGGTCGCTTGGTTTGGCTGGGGGTGGCCTGGGTGAGCCTCGGGGAATCCCCCACCCCTTTCGCCCTTTTCAAGGGTTCAGCCTCATGGCGTAGCCTCTTTGCTGGGGAATCCTGTCCCTTGGAAACCCTGATCGTGTCAGGGTCCGGTTTCCAGGACTCGATCTCGGGTTTGGGCTCCTGTTTGGTCTCTAGGATGGGTTTCCTCGGTATGTCGTCATGCCGCCGAGGCGGGACTTCCGTCTTTTCTGATCTTTCTTCTAGATAGGGCCTCACCTAAAATATCAGAAAAGCGTACATCAATTTTATTTTAGTTTCCCACAATATCTAAACGTTGCCAGGTAATCACGGTCTAGCTAGTCGTTTATGGCTAGCTAAATATGATCCAAGTTTATGGCTACCTAAATATGATCCAAGTTTATGGCTACCTAAATATGATCCAAGTTTATGGCTACCTAAATATGATCGAAGTTTATGGCTACCTAAATATGATCCAAGTTTATGGCTACCTAAATATGATCCAAGTTTATGGCTACCTAAATATGATCCAAGTTTATGGCTACCTAAATATGATCCAAGTTTAGGCTGCCTACATATGATCCAACTTTATGCCTACCTAAATATGATCCAAGTTTAAGTCCAGTTGTTTTCGAGTATCTCGGGAACAGACAGACAAACAGACGTTAAATTGCTCTTTATTGAGATCATGTCTCTCAGAGATGGGTATTTAAAGGTTAGAAATATATGCAACTGCAAGTTTTAATGTAAAGCACATCGCTCGTAGAACTGACGGCCGCGTACCGGAAGACGCAGCGCAAGCCTCCCACAAGTTGGACCGACGACATGGTGAAGGTCGCGGAACCCAGCTGGGTGAGGTTAGCGCGGGACCGGGCATCTTGTACATCCCTGGGGGAGGCCTTTGTCTAGCAGTGGACGTCTTTCGGTCGGTGTGATGATGATGGTAGGTAGGTACTTACTTGTGCCGAGGATTGTCTTCTTTTAGATTGGCTTTGGTGCGGAGGCGTGCTTACTGGCTGCGGAAACTCCGACCCTCGGCGCTGTAACATTAAGTCAGCATAGCTCGAACATTCGCGGTATGAAAATGTTTGGCTATTAATGCTTGTACCAGCACAAGAAACAGTATTGCCAACTGTGATGTATTAATATAAGAATGATTGTAATGCCTTTGCTTTTTAATATTGTGTTTTAGTCTATGGTCGACGACCAAGTCGAATAGTCCATGTACGTTGTTCTATGTCTTAAAATAAATAATTCAAGAAGAACCAGTGAGCTGCTTATTCCACTACCACGACCAAACACGAAACCAACATTTGAATAACTCAGACTAAACTGCAAAGAAATGCAAATTACGAATTAAAAGTCCTGCATCTTTTTTTTTATAATTTTACCTTTGAAAGTCTATCCGTCATCCTCATTGTTTCAGCTTCGCGATAACCCTCAGGAGTACCTCCTCTGGTCGTGCCGGCTTGGAACGAAATTCCCAAAAAATCATTATTAACCATGCTGAGTCACGTAAAAACACAACGAGCCACGTTATTTCCTTGTAGTACCATTCTAAAGTAAGCTTGTTCCGCTGGCTACAGTACTATCATAACCTACAAATTGTTACTAGGGTTAATAGATAATATAATACATACCATAATTAATGGAGGCATTTGAAGCTCTTCTTTCCAAACTTCTGCTGTCCACCTCCCTGAAATTGCAAAAAAGGTCATAGCATTAATATAGAACCCAAAAAAAACAGAAATAGAATATTCTTCTTTGGCAACTGGTTGAGTAACAAGAACTTTGTCTTTTTTGACAACTGGTCAGAGAGGTTTATAAGTACTTGTGGTGATGCGGCGACGGCTGCTGCCGACTCTTCTCTGAGACACTCCTCTGCATGGGCGTATGATGGTGGCCTGCAAATTGAGAATCACTCATTATAGTCCTGCAGCCAGCGGAATAAACTTATTACAAATAAGATCCGCGTTATTTTCGAAGTTATCTTCAGTCCGCTCTTCTCTTTTAAAGTGTCATCTTGGCAAAGCCACAACAGCCTCTGATTTCAACTACTTATTATGAAAGATGGAACTGAATTTTTTTAACCTATTGCGAGATGTATCCCGCCAAACTCGTCAACAATGTGGGGGATTTATGAATTTCTATAGGTACTCATTGTAATCAACCAACTATGAAAGTGGACTATAGAACTCTGAATGAGTCCTGTGACTTTTCGAATTATGGAGGAAATACTGTAAATTACGGAATCCTGTAGTACGTACTATCAACAAACTTCTCTTACCAGTTTAAATTTTTTATTGATTACATGTGGCGATCTTAGCTAAGCCCTTTTCGCTCGCTATTCGATTGTTTATCGAGGACAATGGCCTGAGCAGGCGGTCGCTTGGCGCACGCAATAATAAGCCTTAAGGTGGTAAGGCGGGAAGTTTGTACTATGCTTGGTCCGACACGCATTTGGTCGTGTTTGTAACAAGCTTGTTCCGCTGGCTGTAGTACTATTAGTGTCATGGTTGAGGTATCAGATTGCTTATTTACTTGGAGGTGATTTCTGGCAGGTATACTGGAATGTGTTGGTATCCCACAGATCACTCTGCACCACTATGAAGTTTTCTTTCTTCCTCTTCTCCGAGTCTCTTCTTTGACCTGCAAACAGCAGAACCATCTAGTTGAGTTGAGCTCATGTCAATTCCATATAAGCACGGGACAATCAATTATAAGAAATACACTCCCAAAACACTTACAAACACACCTCCATACACATATGCGTGTTTGTGTATGGGGGTACCCACCTCCGAAGTCAGAAACAAAAATTTAATACCCACTGATAATTAACTAATTATACACTATTTGTAATTCGACACGAAGTACTCATTATGTGTCGGCATTATACTTACATGATTTCTTCCTTTCAGTGGAAGAGTAATCGTGGTCGATGTCGAGGATGTCTTCAAGCTCTTGTTTAGGCTTTGGCACTGGATGGGGATCTCTTTCTTGCCCTGAAATTACGACTTTATCAAATTAAATCTCGACGACTTTATGAGAACGAAATTAGTCGATTTCATTCATTGTTTTTGTTGGTTGGTTTGTTTGTTTGTTTGTTTTTTGTTTGTTTCTCTGTTTATTTGTTAGTTTGAATAGGCTATTTAAAATCACGCTACGAACTTTAGGAGCCGAGCAAAAATAAAAATGTCAGAAATAACTCTTAAAAGCAGGAAACAGCTAGTCTATATGGCGTGTTCCTCGTGGTCAAACTTGATTGCCAAACTAGTTTGGCCATAGGGAAACTTAATTCCTCGTAGCCAAACTTAGTTTCCCTCCAGGTAGCGTTCGTGTCCCCATTCTGTTTAATCTCTATATGTATACCTGTAACTTTCCTCTCCATTCCTGGAGGTGGTTCCACGTCGTCCTGGTCAACTGAAACATGCATCAGGTCAGTCAGCAACGCGGCCTGACTGAGGCTGGACATTCTGCGGTGCCCTCGAGGTACAGGTTTTTGATCTCGAGACGCTGTAGTCTTCGTCGTGATTGGGTCTTGTGCTTTGGCGGCCTTCTTTTGGAGCTCTGGTGTCTGAAATAATGGTTACTGGTGTATTACAACGGTTAGATGAGAACCAAGGCCACCGACATAGCGCAAAGGGTTGAGGTTATTAATGGCAGTGGGCAGGGCAATTCGTCCGCCACCGTTGGCGACCACGCACGACACAGCGTAGGCAGGCCTCCCAAGGTGGACCGACGATCAGGTGAAGGTAGCGGGACCCGGCTGGATGAGGTTAGCGCGGGACCGGTCGTCGTGGTGATCCTGCCCGGGTGGGGGGGCCTTTGTCCAGTAGGGGACGTCTACAGGCTGATATGATAATGGATACAGTAGCGTTCATTAGTGCAGTAGCAGTTTCGCATTTCAATAGATTGAGAGACCAGTTTCTAGAGTTTTTCAATTATTTACCCATTGTCCTTTTCACCACAAGTGAACTACTGACCACCTAACCTAACCTAACCTTGTTGACTTTAGGCGGGGCCGCTTTGGAGTACATCGCTTCCTGGATCTTGGCTGGAACTGATTTGACAGTAGCAGCGTCGCTTGTCTTCAGCGCTGGTATGCTCTTCGTTTCGGCTTTAGCTGGCTCCGCAGCTTTTGCCGATAAATTGTTAGGTTCAATTTCCTGTTGAAGGTTAAACGCTTTAGAATTAACGTTCCTAAGATTTTAGTTTTAGGGATCCAGGAACCCTTGCAAGATGTGTGTCTGTACATTGAAGGAAGAAATTTAGCTACTAGGGCTCGGAGGAATCATCACTTAGGACCTATATTATACAAGTTCCTTGTACTAGGGGGGTCACGGGTGCCAACAAAAGTTTGTGGCTTCATGGTCTGTATCATCTGTATGTATGTATTGATGCGTGCGTGTGTGTGTGTGTGTGTATTTGTGTGTGTGTGTGTGTGTGTGTGTGTGTGTGTGTGTGTGTATGCGTGTGTGTGTGTATGTGTGTGTGTCTATTTAGTTAGATCTAGAATCTTTGCTCTTACCTCAGCAGTCCATCCGTACGGTAGCTTCGCCAGCTGATCTTTTTCAGGGACAGCCTTAGAACTTGGTGGACTCGTATAGTCCAGGTGGTTCTTGAACGAAACGTTTTTAGTTTGTTCCTTTTTAGGCTCTTTTATTGGTTCCTTCACTTCTTTTATGGGCTCGGGGGGAGCTGAAGGTTTGAGTCTAGAAAAAAAACAAACAAGATTTCTCTCTCTTTTTAACTCAACTTAAACTAAAACTCAATTTAAATTCATTTCCTTTCTCCATCTCTTTTCCTTCTTCTACTCACGAGCCTTCGAATAAATCGAAAAAAACTACTACACCAGTTGAAACTTGAAACTTTGATTATTTCAGCTTTGCGTTCTGTTTTTAGTCGCCATTTACAATTGATAGTGTCAGGAACTTACTTTTCAGCCGCCTGCTGATTTTGAAGATTGATATACTCAGCTTCAGCACCAGCCGACGCGCTCAAACTGCAGACTGAAGTTATGTCACTAGTTTCTGTATTAAGACACAAGGTATACTTAGTATTCGTTTTGTTCCACCCCGCATATTCAACCATTTCAGATACAAGAAAGAAGGTTGTACCAGGATGACTGAGGTTATCCTTAGGCACCGGCAGCCTGCTCCTCGTAGTGGCCGGTGACCGAGAATCACCACGGGTCGAGGATTCTGATCCAGCGTCACTCCCGAGCTTGCTGAGCAGCATCTGATAGAAAAATCAGAAATAAAAAAAGACGGAAGAAGTTCCAGCAGATGTGCAGCTGATGTCTTACCCCCTAGAAAACCGAACGACCTAAAGCTAGAAGCGACTAGATGAGGAGTCGGAGGACTAGGAATGCCTATATGCAACAAGAACCTTTCAAATGCCGCTGATTAATGTGATGGATGACCATATCTCCACTTGATCTGATCTAATTAATTCAGACGTCATTGGTAAGCTCACCAAGCGTTTCATTGTCTCGCTCTCCTCTTCACATGCTCTACAGTTGACAGTCTCTGATAGTCCCATCTCATGCCTCAAATCAGTAACGCTCCTACGATAAGACTAGCGGTTTTCTTACTGTGTTCTGTGGTAGACTAACCTGCAGCTCATTTTCCTTGGCCTGCAATGTCCTCCTGTATCGATTATTGTACTGCCGCAGCTCCTTCATTCTCCTTTCGAGCTCAGGTCCTGGCGACCGACACTCGTGGGTGGAGGCTGGTCGCAACGTCGCGCGGATGCGAGTTGGTGCTGAGCCTGGTGGTCCATTGCGACGAAGTTCGAGCAGCTAGAATAGAGGCAATTAACATTAGGTATGGCTCAATGCAAAAGATCATATCAGCCGAAAGACGTCCACAGCTGGACAAAGGCCTCCCCCAGGAATCTCCACGACGCCCGGTACCGCGCTAACCTCATCCAGCTGAGTCCCGTGACCTTCACCAGATCGTCGGTCCACCTTGTGGGAGGCTTGCATACGCTGCCTAAGGCAAGGTATGGCTATAAGCAAAGGATGCTGTCAAATGTCTTACCTTCGGCACAAACACTAGACACAACGTTCCTGTTGTGCAGAATATGATGAAGATTGAAATAAGCACGAACAGGGCATCCTTGTGGTCAGTCAAAACCTGGAAAAGATGGTAATGATGAATGAATAATAGATACTCCAATAACAGACACGCAATCAGATAATTAATAAAACTAACCAAAGCAATAGCAGCCCCCATGATGCACATGATCAGAACGTTGTAAACTGACAATCCGATATGTTTAGAGTCGTTTAGAGCGGGTATGGATACGTGACGCGTCTCCCATGCGAGGAATGCTCCAAACACCTGGAAACCAAAACAGAATTGAAGAGAAATACATATGGATGGACACATAAAGTATGAGGGATTTCGATGCAGTTTTCAGCAAGACATATATAAGTGATTTAGACCGGTAATTTTTTTTTTTAATTTTTAATCGGTAGAGAAATGAGATAGTAATACTTACCAACAAAAGACCTTTGTAAGCGTAAATGATACCGATGAAGATGGACATCCTTTCCGACTGACAGTACTCGTTTTCTTGTACTATTACTATGTCTTCACTTGATGGGTGTGGCTGCGAAAAGAGTTAATGCTTCTTAGGTAGGTTTCTTCTAGGACTTCCGACGATTCATTCGTTATTTTGTTAAGGTTATTTATTTTTGATCTCAGCAGCTCAAGACAATAGCTGTGTTTCATTGGGTTATTGATTTATGATTATGAGTAGATAACTTATCCCTTTATGTTTGAAAAGATACTAACGTAAGGTTCCAACTGCTTAGTGGCGCGGTAGAATGGGTCGGAGACCTGCCAAGTTGTCATGATGGCTAGGTCGACACAGAGAAGGACTCCTACTACCATGAATAGCTGGTAGTCTTTTATCACCTGGAAAAGCAAGGCAAGTAGGTAATTACATTAATCAATCAACGAAATCAACAAAAATAATCTTGAAATGGAAACATAGCGAGAAATGCAGGTAGGACGTCAGAAATTTACAAGGCATGAATAGAAGCCTTATAGGAGAGCTGAAGGACAGCAAAATGCACCAAACAAAAATTTATTAAACATTCAAATTGCAAATGAACAAACAGATAGTTCATCTAAAACATACCTTCTTGTTTAGTTTGACATCAGTGAATATGGAATGGACTCGCCAGGTCTTGGAGAACATCGCACCGAAGGCGAGACTGAATCCTGCCATCAGCAGCCAGGCCCTCGCAGTGCAGATGTACGGGAACGCAGCTAAGGAGGCAAAAATCACAGAGTCATAGACTGTAGACAGAAATCAAAAATAGATTCCTATTAAAGAAATTGGTTACTGACAAAAAATGAAAAAAAGGAAAGTAAGTTTAATTTGAATATTTTTAAAATACAGTTTTAAACTCAGAGGTTTAGTATCATAGATACATGCAAGCATAAATGGATAGCCAATAAATTAAATAAAGTAAAGGAAGTATTTGAAATTAAACCATTTATATTTAAAAACACAACAAGGAAGAAAATGTATCAGGCAGAGTATCACATTCACCAGGAAAAACAAGCAAGCCTTATGTGTGAGAAAAGTAATGGAGTGCATGATTAAAGTAGAACAGTATAAGCAAAATTAAATCATATAAAGGAGCTTGAGACCCAAAAAGCAGCTGAATACGACATGAATATTACAAATGTCCACATACCATCAACTGCGACAAAAGCTGCGCGGATGAAGGTTCATAGGAAAAACAAACCAAAACTTGGAAACATGCTGTTGACTCCTGTGACCTAGAAAACGACCTAGGCCTTTCTCAGAAATCGGGACTGAAAGGGGGTAGACGTTCCCAAAGTTTGGTTGGCAGGATCCACATTGCCCAGGGTTGAAGCTAAGCTTAGGGTTGGGAGCAAGCTGTTTTACCTCGTCGATCTGTTTCCTGAGAAAGACCTAAGGATCAATGAACATGATGAATCAAATGACGTTACTGCGTGATGAGGTGCTAGCGACATGCGAATCGAAAGTGCTAGATTTTAACTAGTCTTGTTTATTAAGTTTTCTTTAAACCGTGCTTTCGTTGACTAAACGAACGACAAAGCAGTGCAGTTACTGTGAAAAACATGATTACAATTTAGATATAAGCCCAAAATATTTCTAAAATCACTATTGGCCTTGTGCTTTTAAAATGCGTTCATCTAGTTAGCATGAACTCTATTAATATTTAAAACGTGTAATATAGTCAAGGAAAGACAAATGAAATTGTTCGAAGAAATCGCATTAAATTCAACGGCAATTATTTTCTGATATCTGTTAGTAAATTATTTGAAAAATGTAGTTCTTCCCCAGTTTTTAACATTATCGCTTTTGTAATAATATAGGAAGATAAAGGTGAAAAATGTGTTATTATAATAACACTATTTCTAAGTCACATTATAGGTGACTAAAAAAGTTTTGTTTTGTTTTGTGTTCAGAGTCGTACAATATCAATGTCTATATAGAATAGAAAAATAGACCGTTGGATTTAATGGAGAAGAATAAATTGTTGTTTTCTTAGACTAATACTCTGTTGATTATTCTAAAAGAAGTCATAGAAAACAAACTAGTAAAAGCCCTAATAGAAGCACTCGCTCGTTCAGACAACAAAAACCGTTAAAATGACAGAGTTTACCTTCGATCCGATTAGGTACAGAGAACATAAAGATGTTCATGACAATGCGGTTAGGTACAGTTTAGACATAGAAGGTACAGAAGACAAGATCTTAGATGTACCAGTACATACCGATGCTGCTGAGACTGGAGTCGAGGCCCAGGAAGATGACGCTCAGGTAGGTGAGCATGCAGCCAACGATGATGAGATTGTTGAGATGCGGTGATGACATTTTTATGTACCTTAGAACAAAATTATTGACAATTGAAAATATTGTTACGGTGATCAAATTGTTCAGATGCGGTGATGAGATGACATTTTTCTAAACGATAAAAAGAGTATACAGCTAATGGTACTTCAAATGGAAAGATTGGTGTCTACTGCGCATGGTCATACAAAACCAACTGTACCAACACAACTTTGACCTCAGCTGTGTGTGTTTTAGATAATGTAAAAGAGTACCGTCTCTTCCTCCATTGGTTTCATCAGAGTATTGATACTATAATGATAATAATATAGTGATAAACTATTTACCGACTTCCAAAAAAGAGGAGGTTCTATGTTCGTCTGTATGTATTTTTTATTTTTTTATGTATGTTCACCGATTACTCCGTCAATTGTGGACCGATTTCAAAATTTTTTTTGTTTGTTTATGATTTCTTCCTACCTTTGATTCCTGTAATGAATGTTCATAGCGAGGAAGCCAGTGGCGAGGAGTATTCCTAAGATGGAACAGGAGACCAGAACAGCATAAATCGTGATGTTGACCTGCGTGTGCTCGATGAGGCGAAGGGTGCGGTCTTTTGGAGGGTTCCTGCAACACAGAAGCATGAAGAGGTAATTCAAGAAGACAGCGGACTTTCCACAGACAACTCTTGAAAGGGGCGAGGGTATGGAACATAATTCTAATCCATTTTTTTTTAAGAAGCTCAAGCATTCGACTGCAAGCACGGTTTAACAAAAACGGGTATTACTTCTGAAGTTGAAACTTTGGTTGTTGGCGCAATACAATGAAAACTCGAGAACGGCCTGTAGCAAAAAGTGAGTCGAGATTATCGTCTTCGATGGTTCCGGTGGTTTTTGTTTTGTACTGGTATGTATTATCATATCAGCCTGTAGACGTCCACTGCTGGCCTCCCCCGGGGATCTCCACGACGATCGGTAGGTCGATCGGTAGGTCGCTGGATGACGTTAGCGTGGGACGCATCATCATCCAGCTGGGTCCCGCGACCTTCACCAGATCGTCGCTCCACCTTGTGGGAGGCCAGCCTACGCTGCGCTGTTTGGCGTATTGCAGTCTAAATTTCACATCCGCAAGGCTCGATCGATCGTCCAAACTCCTCTATTGTAACAGTACCAAACCATACTTACTTCCCAACCCATTTAAAAGCTTCCCCACTTCCCAGGTCCAGGTGATCCCTCTCCGCGCAGTACTCCCCCACCTTCACTTCCCCCACCTGGTCTCCTTGAAACTGTTTCAGGAGGATGGAGGCTTTGCGCTCGTTGTCGTAGAAACGGACTGGACCCTGGAAATGAGACCATAAAATTGAAGAGGAAGTGAAATTAAAAATGCTTGAGGTGGATAGAAACGCCCACAACACAAACGCGTTCATGGAATTCACGTCTGAAGCTTAGAGTTTCGTACCAACCAGCCAGACAAGAAACCAGTCTGAGAAAATTTCAATGAAATCAAAATGATGTCGATACTTAGTGTATTTGTCAAGGCTTGGCTCAAGAGGAAAAGACTAAGCCTGTCCATGAAGTAAATGTTATAGTGATGTTATGCATACCTAGAACTTCCTAGAAGGGGAAAACTTGGAAGGGCCAAAGGGGCTTCTTACTTACAGTGACTCCCTCAAACGTGACATTGCTGAGGGCATCCAGGAACAGCTGCTCCCACTCCTTGTCGCGATACCTGAAGTCTTGGACGGTCTTCTCTTTGTATTTAAGCTTCACTCGCTGCGCCACCGTCTGGATCGCCAACGCCATTGCCCAGATACCTTGAAATACATCGGAATAATGTAAAGCTGTCTAACTAATGATAGGATAGAAGATAGGTTCTCGAAAAAGATTTTTTTTCCTTGTCATTCCACACTACGCCTGCACACGCGTGGTCTTCACTCGAGAACTCGTCCAGCCCCACTGCCACTTCAATGTATACTAACATGTATCTGATTTTATGTAAACTTACCATCATATGTATATCCATGGAACCTAGAATATTCGATGCCTCTTCTTCGGTCGTATTCGACTTGATAATCTTTCGCGGTCTGAAAACAAAATGTTCTGTTAAAAAACCTGGACATGTATTACTCTTACATAAAACTATATGAGAAGGGAGGGAGAGAGAGGGTGGATGGAGCTGATGCAGCTCCAATACCAACCCTTCCATACCAACCTTCCCCCTTCAATGCCAACGGTCACAGATATTATTGGAGTCCCTCAACTATCTGGAGTCTGGACTATTGGAGTCCCTCAACTATTTGGAAACGGGGTCCGAAGTTACAGCAACGTGACTAACAATGCCGGAGACGGTGGTCTCCCCGGTGGTGGAGAGCGGCAGCAGGTCTGTGAGGATGGCGGTGTCCAGCGCGGCGGTGAGGTCCCGCTTGGAGCACGGCGCGCGCCGCATCCACCACTTGTTGCTGTACGTGCCGAGCAGCAGCCACGTGTAGGCACGCCCGTACATCTCCAGTCTGTGGATACAATACATCATCATCAGCTTGCACTAGCACTGCTGGACATAGGCCTCCCCCAAGGCACGCCACTAGCCCGATCCTCGGTTCTCCGCGTCCAGTCACTGCCATCCGCTTCACGCAGGTCGTCGCTCATTGAAACCCTTGCCTGGATTTATAAAATACAGCTGTTTCCCGCGGCTTCGCCCGCGTATAAAAGTTTTCTCTGTGAGATTTTCCCACGGGAAAAAATCCTTGCGTCAGAGCTATAATTGAGGATCCTTTGTGCAAAATTTCAAGTCTCTAGGCTCTGGGGTTTGGGCTGTGCGTCGATCATTGTCGATTGATTAATTGATGAATGATGATGTTATATTTGGGTCTATATAGTTCACGACATCGACGGTAAGATAAAAATAGCGTAAACCAAGGGGTCACATGAATAGTTTGGCAGATTTTATAGATCAGTGGCTGAATGAAAGAGAGCGTACTTGTAAGCCTCGCAGAAGATCCTGACCGCCCACGTCTCGTTGAAGTTGCCCAGGATGATGCGGATGTCTTTCTCCTTGAGCTTGGTGAGAGCCGTCCTCACTTCCGTGGCGAAGCTCTGGGTCTCGTCGATCTCGAAGCCGGCCGAGTCTAGGTCCGCTACCAGACGGTTGTGAGCCTGGAATGGTATGGTCAAGGTCAAGGTCATTCTGAACAATAGCTGACGATATGTATTTATTTAAAAGTATTTATGTATGTTTATCAGTTGTTGAGTGCCCATTTACAAGCTTCGGCTTAGTTGGGACTAAACAGCCACGTGTGGATTTGTCCAAAACATTATTATTATATAGGTCAGACGTAACTATAACTCCATTAGAGGTTAAAATCATTCGGAACTAGAAAATAGCTAGCTGCTAATATAAAATGGTCGAGGTCACGCATCACTATAATAACGGTAGCACACCCTGGAGAAGGCGTGCCGCACCGTCCGCGCCAAGGGCCCCGCGGTATACAACAAGCTCCCATGGACCATAACAGAGGCTTCCAGTGACGCCATTTTTAACACAAAATTAAAAAAGTGATCACCTATAGTGAATTTCTCGCACCTGTCACGCGGTTCGACAGTCGAACCACGAGGAATTTCGATTCCTTGTGGTTCGACATGTCGGACCATCAGGATTTTGATATTCCACTTAGTTCGACCATCCGACCAAGAGGATTTTAAAATTCCACTTGATTCGCCCCTCGAACCACGAGGATCATTGAATCGATTTGCCTAAAACGCAAAATGCCTAAAATCAATGTCTCAATTGTAGAATGCCTAAGTACCTTAGATCTTCATTTCGGATGACAGCTGTCAAACTTAAAACAGCTGTAACTCGGAAACTAGTGATCCTAGACTAGGTACTAGTTTCTAAATAGGACTGATAGATCTCGGAATGAGAGGAATGACACTATGCGTGTAGAATACCTGCTCTATAATATCTGTGTCGCGCTTAATAATAAGAAGTTCTCTCACCAGAGCGTATCTCGGTTCGTTCTGGTAGATGGTCCCGATCCTGGTCCAGTTGAAGTGCTGCAGCAGCCGTATCCGGGGCATGTTGAACGCGTTCTCCGACGGGACGATCCTGAAGAAGTTGGGGAACGCCTCCTTCGTGAACATCGGGTGGGTGTCCGCGTACGACAGCTGTGTTAGAAACATCATTTGGATTTAAAGAAAATGGAACTAAAAACATTGAATGCCCCGGACCGGAAGACGCAGCGTAGGCCTCCCACAAGGTGGACCGACGATCTGGTGAAGGTCGCGGGACCCGGCTGGATGAGGTTAGCGTAGGACCGGTGATCTGGGAGATCTTAGGGAGAGGCCATTGTCTAGCAGTGGACGTCTTTCGGCTGATGATGATGAGTGATTGCCCCTTGTATTGCTCCGTGAACGAATTACTGACCTCCAAATCGAAAATCAACATCCTTTTAACTTAGGTCCCACTATTGAGACTCAGGCCTACCCTCAACGAGGGTGTTAAGTCCACCACACTAGCCCAGTGCGGGTTGCTGGACTTCACATGCGCCTAAGAATTCCTTCTTCGGCAAATGGTGTTTCCTCCCGATGTTTTCCTTCACCATTTGAGAGCAGTCAGTCAGTCTTTTCTCTGTCGCTATAACAGCTCTCTTGTGCAAATAAAAATGGTCTCTATATCGGCTGCTTGACTCTACCGTATGTAATAGTTAACAGATACCTGCGTGAGATGCCAGTGCTTGGAGGCCTTGGCAATGGGGTCTGTGACGTGCGTACACGCAGCCCCGAAGAGCATCAACTTGTGTGGCCCGCTGTGCATCATGTCGAAGAAAGACTTCACGCCAACCGCTGCGTTGCACTGTACCAGAACCAACTTCGTTATTGCTGTGTCTCTCAAAGTAGCTGAGATATAGCCGTTTCCCCCGGCTTCGCCCACGGGAACAGTTTGTCGCGGTAAAAAGTACTTAGCCCATGTCCTGCCCAGGGCAAAACATACACACTTACTTTCCCAAAGTAACTGTGTATACAGTTACTTTCCCACTCATTCCCATAAATGGGGTTCCCTAATTAATTTCGAAATCCTTTTCAACGAATGTTGTTTCGTCTATGAATGTGGATGTGTAGAAAATAAAGGGCGGGGGTTTCCCTTTAGGCCTCTACGTTGTTTAGGCGGGTTGAGCTGAGTGTAGGCTCTGCTGATTATTAACCCTTTGGCTCGCAGAATTCAGAGCGCGACCTTTTAAACATTGACGTATTTCACGACAGTCAGACACCCTGACATCGTCACTCAAAAAACTGACATTTTGAAACGTAACCGCGATTTAATTGGTCAAGACAAAGTATGACGATGACAGGTGTCCGAGTGACTGCGAACTGAATGATGACGTATGTATGACCCGGCGGAATAACTATCTAGCTGTCATCTTGCTACAGTAGCAGGCTGTGGTTGTTGTAGGTACGTATGCCCTATCATTTATTAATGTGGTATCCATTTCTGGTAACCGAGATCCGTTGGGAAAATATTTAATTCTAAATACAGTTGCAACGCTCAACTGTTTTTTGAATTAAATATTTTCCCAACGGATCATATGATCGGTTGGGACAAAATAATCACAATTTCTTAGTTGCATCGGATCATGTGATCCGATGGGAACTTTTTGTGTGATCAGATGCAACCCCGAACTGCTGTGCGATTCTGTAAAGTACGAATTAAAACTCGACCATCACATCGCAAGTCACTTCACTTCGCATCCGATTATGAAAGACCTTGATGTCGCATTGTGTAAACAAATACAAGCTACACAATAAACACTTCACTTGCGAAGTAAACTGAGTATTAAACTGTGAATCATTGAGGTAGAGACCGATCTCACTGCGGATTCAGGATCGAGTTGCACAAATACGCTTACAGAATTAGTACTGCTGATCACATGATCCGTAGGGAACAATCCCCTATTTGCCCTCTCAACAGCTCACCTCAGTATCGTTCCACCACATGTGCAGCCGGTAGTTTCGCAACACGGCGTCGTGCTCGTTCACGTGGTCCAGCGCCAGCTTCACGCTCGGCATCACACCGCGCCCTACCGCAGTGTTCATAGAACTTTTACACTAGCCACTCATACATAAATCATTAACAATCTAAGAACAAGGTTCCCATAGAACCGTAATCAGCGTATAGCATGAAATAGCAATAGTCTTTTACCCCAATAATTTGAGAAGACGCTTCTTACATGGCGGGGTCAAACTGAACAAACACTATCTATTTTAGTCGGGTTGTTGTGCGTTGACAGTTAAGGTTTGTTACCACTTTTGTAATAAGTGTGTCCCTCGTTGATTACTATTGTTATTTTAGCAGCTGTTCTATGGGATCCTTTTTCTATGTCATCAATTTAAACAGCATCATAATTAAATAACTATAGTTACGGTACGGAACCCTAAGCTCAGTGCGCGAGTCCGACTTGCACTGTGCTGGGTTTTTTGAATTACATAGCCATTAATTATTTAGTAAACCAATAACAACCAATGAAGTCTACAAAATCAATCAACAAGTGAGGTTGCCATGGCCAAATATAACTTCCATCAGTTTTTCTTTCTCCTGATAAAACTATCTACATACACCAGCCCTTTGGGATGAATAAAATATTAATTCGTGTTTACTAAATGAATATGTACCTACCTATCCTAGTCAATAATTCAGAACAACGTCGATTCGTTAGTCCCTCGAGAACCTTTCATATGCGTCATCTTGGCAAAGCCACGGCCTCTGATTTGACATCTGACGATGCAGAAGAAATGTACCTAATATGTACCTTTTTCTCAAACATGCTTGGAAATGTGAACATTATTTTGACAACCTTCTTCGAGTTAAATCGTCATTACTGTACTGGTCAAATAAATGAGAGCAGACGGGCAAATAATTTGAATGAAAATCCATATATGTAGTGCCTAGCGGTCAAATAATGACCATATTAATTCTTAACATGTCATGTGACCATGGCAACCACGGAGGTAAAATAACAACAGTTTTTTTTAAATTTCGAATTGCCTTGCAAATTGCAAGCAGTTTAGTGTAAAATAACAAATGAACATTTTGGCGCGTGGAAATTTATTGTTGTTCGTCATTGATTTTGGAATGTATAATATGTATGAAATAAAATGGTGTACATAGGTAATAGTTTGAATTTCCGCGCATTTGTTTGAGAAAAGTACTATACAAGTCTTGGCCACAACCACGCATTGATGGACTCACTTATGTGTGCCTCGGCTACCGCCTCGGCCCACATGCACACGTTCATCCATCAATGCCTCTGTTGCGGGCCTCGGCAGTAATGTACTAAAATATACTCGAAAATTATTATTAGTACCTCAGCCGTTTAAAAGTTATATGGGTCTATTGGTGGCTCTGCCAAGATGACGTCAGCTCACTATATCTCGAAAAAAAAAAATATATACGGGTCGAATTGAGAACCTCCTTTTTTTTTCGTCGGTTGAAAACTATTAAAGTTCCGATGTAATTTGATTTAATGTTTCGACGTTACATACTCGTATAAGATACCTACCTACGTCATATCTTTGATTATTTTGACTAATATAGGCGATCCTAAACGATCATGCTTGCATGACATGCGTTACGTTTACGTGATTGTCATGCTGCATGATGGACCATCATGCTTGCTATTAATCAGTACAGTGAAGCAACGGCCAGCGTAGTTTGCATGTCATGCACGCAATACAGCCAGACGGTCATGCATGAGTGACAGCACGTAATGCATGTCATGCAGATTGATGGTGTAGAGACCACTTTAGTAACTCTTTAGCTAATTTTATAAAACTTTTTTTTAAAAATTACTTTCTAGATAGATACCAGTGTTCGAGTTCTCCACTCCCTTCCCGAATGGAAAGAACCCAGCGATGTAGACGTCAGTTCTTCGGTTGAGGATCGCGTCCAGGTTTGGCTTCTGGGGTGAGCCCTGGCTGGTGGACACGAGGGCCAAGATCAGAAGTAGCGCTGGCATCGTGGTCGCTAGGGAAAAATAACAAAGCTGTTTCAGTCAGCACCTAAATAATTTCTGTTTCTAATTGCTTTCAAATCAACAGCCTAATAACTACTGCTGGGGCTCAGCCTCTCAACGAGGGCGATCGGGCTATAGTCCACCACGCCAGCCCAGTGCGGGTTGGTGGACTTCACATGCGCCTAAGAATTTCTTCTTCGGCGTATGCAGGTTTCCTCACGATGTTTTCCTTCACCGTTTGAGAGCAGTCAGTAAATGTACTTATGTTTCGAGAAAAAACCATTGGTAGGTACATGGCCCAGCCGGGGATCGAACTTCGAACATTTCGATATGATAGGCCGCGTCTTAACCCCGACGACGCCACTGACGCTCTAAAATCGTAACGATATCTATTTACGTCCAACCGCACGTCAGTAAAGTCTCTCATAACACCTATTGACACTGTAATAGGCTAGCTCAAGGTCAACGTGTTCCAATGACGTGCGGTCGACTGTGCTAGTAATAAAGAGGTAAGTAATACCTATGTTTGAAATAATCTCCGTAACAACTGAACCGATTTGAAAAATTCTATCACTGTTGGATTGGTTCGGAAAGGTATGTTATTTTTCCCACGGGAAAATCTATTCCCGCGGGAAATTTGAATAGCTGAGGGAGGAAAGAGAAGCAAGAGCTAGTCTATTAAAACACTACTTACTACAAAGGAGCAGATTATTGTTTAAACAATTTTTTTATATATTATTATTTTTCCATGTATGTTCTTTTGTATTGCATATTATTATGTTCTTTTTAATTTGCAGTTTTTTTTCATAATTATTATGACATACAATAGACTATAAACATAACTTAAAAGTAAAGACCTGACCTGTCAGTGACGATTAGTTCGCGGCTAGGGAAAATTGAAGTCATTGACTTGTCAGTGACACCGTCACCGACTTGTCATTGACACCGTCACTGACCTGTCGTGACGATTTGTTCGCGGCTAGGGAAAATTGAAGTCATTGACTTGTCAGTGACACCGTCACCGACTTGTCAGTGACACCGTCACTGACCTGTCGTGCCGATTTGTTCGCGGCTTGGGAAAATTGAAGTCATTGACTTGTCAGTGACACCGTCACCGACTTGTCATTGACACCGTCACTGACCTGTCGTGACGATTTGTTCGCGGCTTGGGAAAATTGAAGTCATTGACTTGTCAGTGACACCGTCACCGACTTGTTATTGACACCGACATGTGGTCCCATTATAAAAAAATGAAGCATCAAATAAAACATCTTAGTAGGTATATTTTAATATTTAAATGGTATATTTTGTTGACTAGGTACCTATAAGTAACTATTTCATGCCAATATTTTGTAATGACTTTTTCGCAGGAAGGTTAGGGGGCGCGGGCGCCCACCAAAGAGATCCTAGCTCCATGCTTTTTCGTTACAAACGTTTATTTTGAGAATTATACAGTTTTACAGTCATATAAAATGTTTAATTTTATATGACTGTAAAACTGTAAAATTCTTTTAACTATGCTAGTTTTTCTTACCTATTTGACCGGATTTCCAATACACTTCCATAATCCCAGAATCACCAAGCTACAGCCATGTGCTATTTTAAGAGCATCACCTATTTCCACTAAACCAACACATTTTAACTAAATTCCAGTCGATTGTAACTCTTTTTTGTCACTTAAATATTAACAGAACATTTTTATTGCTATTTTAATACGGCAGGCGCTTAGGAACTAATAAAAACCAGTATTTAAACACAGTAGTGGTATTTTTAGGTGTACTGAAGCCGAAACCTTATCCATTCATTAATTGATTCACAGAAATAGACTCTATGTCTTACGCTATAGACCTTCTGTTGTACCGAAAACAGTCCTTTATGCCGTTTTCTTTGTGTTACCAAACGTTTTAGATGAATTTAAATTATCATTCGAGAAAGGATTCTCAATTGATGCTTTTAGAGTCTAAAATATAATGAAGGTCGATACGATTTGTGGCTTTAAGAAGGGAATGAAAGTGAACAAACATGCAAAATTACGTTCGGAACAAATCGATAGAAGGCTGCGAGGAGAATAGGGTTGTAGGGGTGATCTGAGTAGCTGTATCTATATCTAATTACAATTTTATCAATGGCCCATAAAACCTATTGTTGGGCAGAGGACTTCACTCTGATTATAGTCTACCACGTGGACCTATTGCCGGTTATTGGATGAAGTCCACCTAACAAAGACAAGCAAAGGACGATCATTGTCTATTTTTTTTCGAGTTTTTGTTTTTGTTCACACTTTTGTAGTAAAATACTCACTGCACTTTCATTCAATTCGGAAAACATAGGAGGCTAGAAAAACCCCAAAATATTTTCATTAATAATTTACAGGTAAAAACCTAACTGACAGACAGGTAATGAAACAAATCAAATAATGTAACCTAAAATGCACTCGCATTCCCCTGGAGCCTTTATGTCGCTTCAAGTCTAGGATTTGATATCGATATTTCTCCAACACTATTTTTAAAAGTTGAACAGCGCTTGCGTCAACCCCGGCCGCTGGACAGGCGCGGCCAACCTTTGATCAAACCTTGGATCAAATGCTTCAGGTCAGGACTTCAGTCCTTTCAACTGACGCATGCGTACATTGCGTACTTTTTCTTACGTGCGTCGGAATAGTATACGAACGGGCCTAAGGGGAATGACAACATCAACCGTTACTCCAGATGCCAACCTTACGTCATGCACATTATTTGCGATTTCGCCACCAATTGGATATTTTGAGAATATGGATTTTCATTTGAAAGCAGGTCATCAGTGAAAGTAGCTTTTCACCTCTTTAGAACAATGTCCATTCGAGCCAGGTACCTACCTACTATGAAATTTTACTAACTTAATAGATAGTAATGTAATTTCCAGCAGACAACCAGACATTTAAAAACGCTTTACCGAATTTCTACGCTATTCCTTTACGTTTAAGTCGAAATTATCATGACTCTTCTTAAAATTGACAGCTCATGTTCACGTTGCCATACTAATTAAAGTCGTTCCATTCCACCCAAACTTTTAGGACAGAAAAAGAATTTTATCTATCTATTTAGATATTTAATTATTTGATATAGCAATTATTTCTTTATTTCACACAAATATACGTAAAACAAATTTAATGTAATTAGAAATCGTACTGTGAAATATTGTTTTCATAGTAGAATTACGTTCCAATCTACGCGGAGCGGCTGTTTAAAATAAAAGTTCCACATAAGCTGAATCCAACTGACAACACTGCCCAATACTACGTGGCCCGAAGAGAAGTGGTTCTGTGTCTTGTTTACATTATTTAGTGTGAAAATTCGTTAAAAATCTCAACAGAAGCCGTAAGTACAAAAAGACGACACTACGATCTTTATTCTGCACAATTTTCATACGTCTAAACATCGTAGATCGATGCGTAAATAAATTTCGAAAACTAGACGGCAGCTGTCAGTTTTCAACTAACAAGATTTCGCCATAAAATTAGATAATTTCGCTTTATTTTGTTACTATCTAACACAATATACGTAAAACATTGAGCGTATAATACTTCTATTGAGATTTACTTACGCTAAGATGTATATTTTTGATAATAATTTAGGTATGTCGCTTGACGAGTTAGGTTGGTCTATCCTAATTAGGATCAAGTTTGGAGCTTGATCTGATGTAATGTTCCAATAGTTCAGCAATTATAATGTAATGGTTCTTTATTTTCTGCTAGAAAACATACAAATAACTGCTAGGTAGCTATCTACTACAATGCAAAAAACAACAAAATACAGAGTACAACATAGAACAGAACAAATTAAAACTAAACGTCGGGTACACACGCCAGCTCTCACGGGTTGGAGTGGACAAAAGGGGGCGCCAAGGAAATTTTTTTTGAAAATATCGCCAGGGCAGCGTCGGATTCCAAAAAAGTGATTTTTTTCTAAGGTTTTTTCATTGCGCTCCCTTTTGTCCACACTGACCCTTGTTTTTTGGGTTGCAAAACCACTCTGAGGGATATTCAATTTTATAGATAACCTAATAAAAGCTTGTTTTTCATTAACCCTTTTTTTTGTTTGGGTAGTAGGTGTAAGTATATTAAATAACAGCACATGATTGGTTCTTATCTCTGTCTGAGATTTGACATACTTACATACATACATACGTGATGTGTATGATATTCTATAATAATATTGAATTGATATCGACTTGTATAAAGCTTTGGTTGTATTTTAACCATTGGCTCATGACATTTAGAGCGCAATACCTTTTAAAATTGGATCTATATTGCGTCAGTCAAACACCCTGACATTGTCACTCAAAAAACTCAAAGTCCACCAACCCGCACTGGGCTAGCGTGGTGGACTATAGCCCGAACGTCCTCGTTGAGATGGTAGGCCTGAGCCCCAGCAGTGGGGACATATTAATTAATAGACTGTTGATGTAACTGTAACTTTTTTTAGGTGAACCGGCTTAAAACACAATGATGAATCCGCAATACCTGCCTCCGGGACTGAACAACAATGCGCCCACAAACCCGCTGTACCCACCAACATCCCAGGACTACAATGGGGTACAGAATGCTAACTACGGTCAGATGCCACCTAACGGCCAACAAAAGCCCTTTGACCAGTCCGACATGCCCCATAAAATGCAGAATTTGAATCTAAATGGACCTCAAGGGTTCCCACCCACGCAGCTGCCACCTGGGCAGATACCATCTGGAGCAAATTTTCCTCCAACGTCAAACTTCGGTCCAAACCAAATGCCTCCAGGTCAAATGCCACCTGGATCATTTCCACCTAATCGACCAAGCAGTGCTCAGCAACAGCAGAAACCTCTGCCTCCATCATCAACTCCTGGACCACAGGGTTTCCAAATGCCACCTCCGAGCCAGACACCAGATCCGAATAGGCATCTTCAAGGTCCTCCAATGCAGAGGCCACCAGGTTCTCAGCCTAGTCAAATGGGACCTCAGATGGGGCCTATTCAATCTGGTCCTCAAGGAACCCAACCTGGTCAGATGCCGCCAAACGCACAGCCGGGACCTCCACCATCATTAGGGCCAATGGGAAGATCTGGTGAACCTCCTCAACCTTCTAAACCGAGCATGCCTCCGCAAATGACTGGGCCACAAGGAAGTCTCCAGCAACCTGGTCAAGGGCCAGGTCTTCAACCTCATTCTAGAATGCCGCCTCAACCTGGACACCCAGGCCTAGCTCCACAATCTCAACCAAGCCCAATGCCTCCACAACTTGGGCAACCAGGGCTGCCACCACAACCTGGTCAATTGCCTAATCAGCCTGGTTTATCCATGCAACCTGGTCAACCTGGCCAATTGCCTGGTCAACCTGGTCTAACACGACAACCTGGTCCACCTCTACCATCTAGGCCAATGCCTGGACAGCCTGGATTTCCTCCACAACCCGGTCACATGCCTGGCCAACCTGGGCTACCCGCGCAACCTGGCCCAATGGGTCAACCTGGTTTTCCTTCACAACCTGGCCATATGCATGGACAACCTGGCCTACCTCCACAACCTGGTTCAATGCCAGGTCAACCTGGGCCAATGCCTGGTCAACCTGGGCCTCCTCAACAACCTGGTTCAATGCCAGGTCAACCTGGGCCACCTCAACAACCTGGACCAATGCCTGGTCAACCTGGGCCACCTCAACAACCTGGACCAATGCCTGGTCAACCTGGGCCACCTCAACAACCTGGACCAATGCCGCAACATGGCCTAAACATGCAACACGGCCTACCACCACAGCCTGGTCAACCAGGGTTACCTTCTCAACCCGGTCTGCCGCCTCAGTCTGGAC
Organism: Metalampra italica; assembly: GCA_949699065.1. Lineage (NCBI taxonomy): Eukaryota > Metazoa > Arthropoda > Insecta > Lepidoptera > Oecophoridae > Metalampra > Metalampra italica. Next base: position 596,624 of record OX452993.1, read on the forward strand.
AAATACCTGGTCAACCTGGCTTCCCAGCCCAGCCTGGTCAACCTGGCATGCCGTCGCCTCAGGCCCAATACAACCAGTTCCAGACCATGCCTGGTCTCCCCCACATGCCGCCGCCAGTGTCTCAGCAGCGACAATTCCCTGGGCCGGGCAACCAGCAGCCAGGGTACGCGCAGCCTCCTGGGCCAGCAGCCGGTGCTGGATATCCTGGTAAGAAAAATGAATGATCTGTATCTTATCTTCTCTACTTAGTTCTTCACATTAGGTCGCGGGTGGTGCGGCTGTCGCGCGACAGTAGCGCGGCTGCAGCGGAGGCCTTCTCATTACAAATACAGCCGCGCGACTTGCTTAGATTAGGGTGGCCAGTTTATTACAATAATGGACTCCAACGAGGAAACATCATTGTTGCTCCTGCTTTTGTTTGTTCTCCTTCGGCCGGTTATGATCATTCCGTCTAAAAAGCAATTGTTCTAAAACGCAAAATGCCTAAAATCAATGTCTAAATTGCATAATACCTAAGCTTAATTGGTCTAAAACTCAAATTGCCTAAGTTGTAAAACGTCTAAAAAGCAATTTGGACTAAAACGCAAAAGCCTAAAATCAATGTCTAAATTGTAGAATGCCTATGTATTAATTTTAGGCATTTTGCGTTGTAGACCAATTGCGTTTTAGACAGAATGATCATAACCAACCACCGAATTAGTGCCCAAATTTCGCTCATTGTGAAATTTATGTCCGAACGTGCAATTGCAACACTGGATTTTGATGAAACTTCATACGAAGCCGCGGGCTAGTTTATCAGAAATGTATGGTGTCATCATATTATCAGCCTGTAGACGTCCACTGCTGGACTAAGGCCTCCACCAGATCGTCGGTCCACCTTGTGAGAGGCCTGCCTACGCTGCGTCTTCCGATACGTGGTCGCCACTCGAGAACTTTTCTGCTCCAACGGCCGTCAGTTCTACGAGCGATGTGCACCGCCCACTGCCACTTCAGCTTCGCAATTCTATGTCGGTGACCTTGGTTCTCCTGCGGATCTCCTCATTTCTGATTCGATCTCGCAGGGAAACTCCGAGCATAGCTCTCTCTCATATGATGATGGTGTACACAGGCATGCCACCGATGGGCGGGCAGCCGATGCAAGCGCAGCCCATGCCGGGGCAGCCGCCTCAGCCGGGCTACGGGCAGCCCGCGTCGGGCTACCCGCCGCAGTACGCGCCGCCCTTCCCCGCGCAGCAGCCCGCCTACCCGCAGCACCAGTACCAGCAGCCGCAGAAGCGCCTCGACCCTGACCAGATGCCCAGCCCCGTGAGTGTTGCCAGCTAGCCCGCGTGCAGCCCGCGTTAAGCTGCACGCCACAATACCACGCTAGCCCGTTGCGGGTGGACTTCACATGCGCCTAAGAATTTCTTCTTCGGCGTATATATGCAGGTTTCCTCACGATGTTTTCCTTCACCGATTGAGAGCAGCCAGTAAAATGTACTTAAGTTTCGAGAACGAAGTTCCCTAACGCCCTCGAGGGTAGGCCTGAGCCCCAGCAGTGGGGACATGTTAATAGGCTGTTGATTTGATTTGAAGGTTTTTAACACAATATTGTATTGCAAAAGAAAATGATCTTCAATGTCCTCTCGTCCAGATCCAAGTGATGGCGGACGACCAGCAGAACCGCGGCGGCGTGTTCGTGACCAACGAGAAGGGTCTGGTGCCGCCGCTGGTGACCACCGACTTCCAGGTGGAGGACCGCGGGAACGCCAGCCCCAGATACATCCGTAGCTCCATGTACAGCGTGCCCGTCACCGCCGACCTGCTCAAGCAGACCGCCATGCCTTTCTGCTTGGTCGTAAGTGTTGTTAGCAGACAGTTCATATACTACTTAGCTGGTTTCCCGCGGCTTCAGGGCTTCGGAACAGCTTTTCCCGAGGTATCAATAGTCTATGTGTTATTCTAATGTGTGATCTTTATTACTGTAAAGTTTCATCAAAATCGGTTCCGTAGTTTTTGCGGGAAGGAGTAACAAACATTCTTACAAACGTTCGCGTTTGTAATATTACCAGCTGTCTACCGCGGCTTCGCCCGCGTAGAAAAGTTTTTTGCCGTGTGAGTAGCTTTTCCCGAGGTATCTACAGTCTATATGTTATTCCAGGATATAAGCTATCACTGTACCAAGTTTCATCAAAATCCGTTCAGCCGTTACAGCGTGAAAGAGTAACTAACACCCTCACAAACTTTCATCTTTATAATACTAGCTTTTTCCCGCGGCTTCGCCCGCGTAGAAAAGTTTTTCCCGTGTAGATTGTGAAACAGCGCCCTTTACGTAGGCGTTTTGTTACTTAGGGGGTGTTAGCGGACGCCCCGCGACTTTGTCCGCGTTAAAAAGTAGCATATATGTTATTCCTGGATGTAAGCTGTCACTGTACCAAGTTTTATCAAAATCTGTTCGGTAGTTTTTGCGTGAAAGAGTAACAAACATCCATCCTCACATCCTTACAAACTTTGGCCTTTATAATATTAGTAGGATTAGTAGGATTGTATATGTTATGTTACTTGACTCCATTTTCACTCGAGTGCGCATCTCTTGTAGATATCCCCGATGGCGGAGCCCGTGGGACAGGAGGCGGAGCCACCGCTGCTGGACTTCGCGGCGCTGACGGGCTCCCCGACGGCAGGCCCGGTGCGCTGCGCGCGTTGCAAGGCCTACATGTGCCCCAACATGAAGTTCGTGGACGCCGGCAGACATTTCAAGTGCGCCTTCTGCAAGGCCTCCACCGAAGGTTGGTTGGCTTAACTTTCGACCATTCATCATCATCACATCAGCCGAAACACGTCCACTGCTGGACTGCTGGCCTCCCCCAGAGATCTTCCCGACGCCCGGTCACGCGCTAACCTCATCCAGCCGGGTCCCGCGACCTTCACCAGATCGTCGGTCCACCTTGTGGGAGGCCTACGCTGCGTCTTCCGATACGCGGTCGCCACTCGAGAACCTTTCTGCCCCAACGGCCGTCAGTTCTACGAGAGATGTTTATAATAAAATATTACACACTCTAAATTGGGTTTTTTTTCGTAGTCGGGTTTAGTTTGATAATTATGAAAGGTGTGTTTGTCTGTATGTTTCAGTGCCCATGGAGTACACGCAGTACGTGAACAGCATGCAGCAGTACGGGCGCGTGCCGGCGGAGATGGCGCTCGGCGCGTACGAGATCGTCGCCACCAAGGAGTACTGCAGGGTAAAACCGGGGAAAAAATTCTATTCGATCGATGCTGCGAAAAACATGGCCAGTAGTTACGTAGTATTATAGTCCTCTGTTCCAGATAGTCCTCTGTGCCAGACAGTCCTCTGTTCCAGATAGTCCTCTGTGCCAGACAGTCCTCTGTGCCAGATAGTCCTCTGTGCCAGACAGTCCGCTGTGTCAGATAGGCCTCTGTGCCAGACAGTCCTCTGTGCCAGACAATACTCTGTGCCAGACAGTCCTCTGTGCCAGATAGTCCTCTGTGCCGGAGAGTCCTCTGTGCTAGATAGTCCTCTGTGCCAGATAGTCCGCTGTGCCAGATAGTCCTCTGTGCCAGATAGTCCTCTGTGCCAGACAGTCCTCTGTGCCAGATAGTCCTCTGTGCCAGATAGTCCTCTGTACCAGATAGTCCTCTGTACCAGATAGTCCTCTGTGCCAGATAGTCCTCTGTGCCAGTATTAATTAAATGGAACTGTTTGTTGTGTCGGCAGAACAACACGTTGCCGAACGCGCCGGCGATGGTGTTCGTCATCGACGTGTCCTACAACGCGGTCAAGAGCGGGCTCGTGCACACCGTGTGCGAGAGCGTCATGGACATCATTGAGGTGAGATTTTTTTTTGGCTTTGCACTTCAGTATATTAAGCCGGTGTCAAAGGGTTAAAAACATACTTTTTTTTTTGGTGAAAAAAATATCTCATCAACAGCCTATTAACATGTCCCCAATGCTGGGGCTCAGGTTTGCCCTCTCAACGGGGCCGTTCGGGCTATAGTCCACCACGCTAGCCTGGCCGCACACCGCTTGCGGATCACTGCATAAAAGCAGTCGGTGTGGGGCGTCCGCAAGGAATAAGTCTGTTTTTTTTTGTTGTAATTTTATTATTATTACTAGGCGATGCCCCGCGACTTCATCCGCGTTATAAAGTATACTATTTAAATGTTATTCAATTTTTTTAACCCGTTCAATCATGCCAGTTTCTTAGTTTGTCAATAGATGGCGCTAGGTGTATTTTACATCCCGCTATCATTTGGTTCTTCACAAGATATTTATGATAGGCGTGCAAATTATCCACCAGTTTTTACCTCTTGATTATTAGAATAGAATAGAAGAATAGAATTGATTTATTTGGCACTCACAGGGCAACACATTACAATAAATTTATATTTATCTAACTTACCTATGGACAGTCAACCTGGAGAGTGTCGGTCAGGGGCAGGGGTCAGGAGACTGCGTGCAGTCAAGTGACCCGTGGTGACCACTGACCACCCATCCACCGGTTGACTGCACGCGTCGGTGTTGCAATGTGGCGCCAAAGGGACTCCAGCTCAGCATATGCTGCAGGGTATGCAGCGCTGGTTTTCAGTGGATATTAGTATTGATTAGAGCCATTGGTTTGCAGGCGATGCCCAGAGACCAGTACGGCAAGAGCTGGACCCGAGTGGGCTTCATCACATACAGTTCCACCGTGCACTTCTATAACATCAAGGTGAGAATCTGACAAAGGGAGTTCCGGGAATAGACTGAACAATACAGCTCAATTTCGCATGCACGGAGCACAATTTGACTGGCCTACTGGCGTAGTTGGTAGTGACTCTGCCTGCATGGTCGTTGGTTAGATTCCCACCCGGGACCAACATTTGTGTGTGTGATGACACAGAGTAAGTAATAGACTTCAGTGATGAGCATAACTGTTGGTTTTCGGATTCTGCGTGTTTGTATGTATTTAAGTATTTATTTAAAAGTATTTATGTATGTTTATCAGTTGTTGAGTGCCCATTTACAAGCTTCGGCTTAGTTTGGGACTAAACAGCCGGGTGTGAATTTGTCCAAACATTATTATTACATTTTCCAGGGCACGCTGGCTCAGCCGCAGATGTTGTCGGTGGGGGACGTGGGAGACATGTTCGTGCCGCTGCTGGAGGGCTTCCTGGCCACGGCCGAGGACAGCGGGCCCGTGCTGCACCAGCTCCTGCAGCAGCTGCCGGCCATGTTCCGGGACAACAAGGAGACGGAGACCATACTGCTGCCCGCCGTGCAGGTGGGGGCTTATTATCCTATCCTACTAATATTATAAAGGCGAAAGTTTGTAAGGATGTTAGGATATGAGGATGTTTGTTACGCTTTCACGCAAAAACTACCGAACAGATCTTGATGAAACTTGGTACAGTGATAGCTTATATCCCGGAATAACATATAGGCTACTTTTTAACGCGGACAAAGTCGCGGGGCGTCCGCTAATACCCCCTAAGTAACAAAACGCCTACATAGAGGGCGCTGTTTTACAATGTACACGGGAAAAACTTTACGCGGGCGAAGCCGCGGGAAAAAGCTAGTCACTACATACATAAGTGGACGGATAATAGAAACAGGGTAATTTCATACAATCGAGGTCACTTTGAAGCCATGGTGCTTCGTGAAGGATTGATCGGGGCAGGATCTGATGACGGGCGTCGAGAGAGTAGATGGAGGACTTTTAGATCGCTATAGATATCCAACTGATCAGATGAGGCGTTTGGAAGCAACATCGACATGATTCCTTAACTTTGGCAAAGACCTACCCTCTCGACGACTATAGTCCACCACGCTGAAATATCGGCAATGCTTAAAACATGACCACAACCCTAGAGCCTAATTGGTTTATGGCCGCGACTGCCAGGAGCGTTGGCGTTTACTGTAATTTAAAACCTGACTACGTTCTCCAGGCGGGTCTGGAGGCACTGAAGGCGGCGGACACGTCGGGCCAACTCCTCGTGTTCCACACGACACTGCCGTCGTACAACGCGCCAGGGAAGCTCACCAACCGCGAGGACCGGAAGGTGCTCGGCACAGAGAAGGAGAAGCAGATATTGAGTGAGTATCTCGCTCTTTGAAAAACCTTTTAAAAACCTTGGCTCGTAACTTTTTGCATGGCCACACTCTTTTTTTTTTTTTTTTTATATCATCTTATCTTTAGGCACGTAGAGTGCACTTAGATACGTCTTATAATATACGTATTATAATACTATTAATTATTTGTTATTTATTTACATAATTCTATTTCCATAAAAATAAATAATCTATTGAATACATTGTAACAAAATAATAACATTAAAAAATAAAATAATTAAATTATCTGCTGTATAGGGGCATTTGTCTCGGCATGTGACACGCTTCGGTTCTCCGACAGATGTGACCAGCCCAATGCCATTTCAACGTGCCAACTTTTTGAGCTATGTCGAAGGCATTGCGTATGCGTAGAATCCTGCGTATGCGGTTTTCCATACATCTAGATGCCATTTTAGAGTTCCTTTTAAATCTGACTAGTGCACGGTGAAAAAGTCTTGCCTGGGGGGCCAATCGCGCTGACTCTGAACGATAATACCAAATCGAAACTATATGCTGCATCCACACGGTTGGCAAACCTTTACAAACGCAAGCGAAACCCATGCTCCACACGTTTGCGTTTAAACTAATTTGACAGTTATGAAATACATGCCATCTCTATCTTATTCCCACAGATAAAAAATGGCACAATAGGCATAATTCTGTTGACTCCATTATGCAATAACACAATTTATGCATATGTATAGTTCACGGGCCCAGCGCACTGGGCCCGCACGGCACAAAGTAGAGACGAATGGTTACGCCTGGAGGAGGCCTACACCCGACAATCGGGGACATATAATTAATCCAGTGTCACACAGGAACATCAATAAATAATTCTTTAAATGTATAATATATAAAATTAAAATATAAATGATACTATTAAATGAAATGAATAAATAGAATATGTAACATAATTTAATGAAACAGAAAAGAATGACACTTCAAGAGATATTTATTTGCAAGCACTAATTTCTTATTGATTCATATTCAATTACTACTCTCAACTAATTAAATCTTTTAGTTTACGAGACCGTAAGATGGATATCGATAAACGTATTACTAATGCTAAAAACACATCAAAAGAGGTTTGGAAAATTGTAAATGAGGAAACATGTACAGACACCAGGTCACGAAATGTATGCTTGAGGGAACGGGGAGTGGACGTTCCTGCGCACCAAATACCGGATCGCTTTAACAACCACTTCTTGACGATCACCTCCAAATTCACATTAAACAGCGACCGAGAAAAAGCAATGGAATATTTGAAAAACCACGTTCATGACCTTAATATCCCAGAGTTCACTCTGCCAAATGTCACACGCGAAACCCTGGATAAAACTCTAAAGTCAATGTTGAAGACTCCAAATACACTGGATATATACGATGTATCTATAAATATACTGATGTCTATATGGCCGTTCATTGCAGACATACTTATTGTTTTAATTAACGAGATGTTCTCTGCGGGCACTTATCCTGAGGTGCTGAAAAATACACGTGTATGTCCAGTGTACAAAGGGAAGGGTGACAAGACACAAGTAGATACCCACAGACCTATTACTATCGTCCCAAATATATCCAAAATAATAGAATCAATCATCTCACACTCCATCATGAACCACCTCGAAAAAAATGACCTACTTACTGACAGACAATACGCATACAGAAAAAATAAGTCCACGACCGCTGCAGCCCATCAGGTTATAGATGCAATTATTACAGGAATTGACGACAAATACAAAACAGCCGGCATATTTTGCGACCTCACGAAGGCGTTTGACGTTATACAAAATAATTTACTGTTAGAGAAGCTGTACCGCTATGGCATAACTAAAAATACGTTCACACTCTTAGAGTCATTTCTTACAAACAGGACGCAGACCGTCGAGGTTGTTGTGAATGGCGAGAAAGTAAGATCAGAAGCAGGCAATGTGACCGTAGGCATCCCTCAGGGATCAGCGCTCGGGAACACCCTGTTTCTGACTTTCATCAATGACCTGCCATCATGCATCACCGACGGTCTCATGGTGCTGTTTGCTGACGACACAACTGTTGTCGTATGTGCCCGGTCTTACGAGGAACTCAATGCAAAATTATGTAGACTCTGCGAACAACTACATGATTGGTTTTCCACAAACGGTCTAATCTTGAACGTGTCTAAATCAAATATAATCTTGTTTACAGGAAGGCCTATTCCCAGGCCCTCATGTCTAAATTGTTCCATTCCTATTTCAGAACAATGTAGATTTTTGGGTTTTACACTGGATCCGAATATAAACTGGAAGCTACACGTCGAGTCCCTTTCAAACAGGCTTAGCAGTGCTGCATATGCACTAAGAAAACTTCAGCCACTCGTGTCGGATCAAGTGCTGAAACAAACATACTTCGCGTACTTTCACTCAATCATGTCCTATGGTGTGATATTGTGGGGTAACTCCACCCACTCAGACAGGGTATTCATACTGCAAAAGCGTGCCGTCAGAATACTCTCCCGGGTAAAACCCAGTACGACCTGTCGATCGCTTTTTACAAATAATAAAATAATGACAATATATTCATTGTACGTATTTGAAGTGATCATGCACGTGAGACGTAACTTATCAAGTTTCGATCGTCGCACGGGTGGGGGTCGGGCCCTCCGTAACAACAGCGGCGGCGGCGGCGGCCGGCTGCTGATGCCGGTGCCGCGGCGCACCGCCCTCGCGGAGACCAACCCACGTGTCATAGGGCCCACCTACTACGCACATCTACCCGTTGACATACAGAATGAGACGAATGACGAAACGTTTACTCGTCGACTGAAAAACCTCTTATTGGATAAAGAATTATACTCTGTAAAAGAATACATGAACGCAAAGTTCTAATTTTCAATTGTGACATTTATATCTTAATTTATTATTAAAAATTTTCATTTTTTCATACACAATTTGTGTAAAAGTGACATTGGTAATATCTACTTTATGACATTTTATTTATTTTGACATTTTTGTACATTTTATTTTGACATGTTTTACTATGGTTTTTTATTTATTATTATTATTATTATTTTATTGACGATCACATTAACTTTGACTTTTTACGTAAGAAAACTATGTATTAATATTTGTAATGTGAGATAAATAAATCTAATCTAATCTAATCTATATTTTCAAGGTCAATAAAGGCTTTTTTATTTTTATTTTATTTATTTATTTTATATTTCACGGAATAAATGATTTGATATGTTTGGCAGATCCCGCGACGACGGCGTACAACGAGGTGGGGCAGGCGTGCTGCGCGGCCGGCGTCAGCGTGGAGCTGTTCGTGTGCAACAATGCGTACGCGGACTGCGCCACCGTGGGGCAGCTGCCGCGGCTCACCGGCGGCCAGCTGCACAAGTACACGTATTTCACGGTAAGTGCCTCCAGCCAGCCAGACAGGGTCGCGAGGAGTTAAAGGCCTTGGCGTTGAAGTATTCCAAAAATATGTGTTTTCCTCGCAGTAGTCGTGAAAAGCAGTGTGTTTAACCTCGGTAGACGGTAAAATACTTCACGGTCAGTCCCTCCAGCCAACCAGTCAGGGTCGGGAGGGATTCGGGCATTGGCGTTGAAGTATTCCAAAAATATGTATTTTCCTCGCATTAGTCGTGAAAAGCATTATGTTTAACCTCAGCAGACAATAAAATACTTTACGTTCAGTGCCTCCAGCCAGGGTCGGGAGTAATAAGGGCGTTGAAGTATTCAGAATTAAAAATTTCAAGATGAAATTATTTTCCTCGTAGTAGTCGTGAAAAGCATTATGTTTAACCTCGGCGGACGGAAAACACTACTAGTTTTTGCAGTTACAATATGAAATATACTCTCTGTGTCGGCAGGCGGACGTTGACGGGCCGCGGCTGGTGCGCAATGTGCGGCGGGTGGCGGCGCGCGCGACGGCGCACGACGCCGTGATGCGCGTGCGCACGTCCACGGGCGTGCGCGCCACGGACTTCTACGGACACTTCTTCATGTCCAACACCACGGACGTCGAGCTCGCCGCCATAGGTGAGCGCTTAGTTTGGAAACAACCGAAGTGACACCATTCGCTCACTTGATCCCTGGTCCCCGAAGAACTTAAAAGAAATTATTTCAGTGAATTTTATTTTGAAATTCGATAAAAACTGGCTGTATGGGCTTTCGCCTTTGGGAGTTTCTAAATGCATTTTTTATCATTATCTGTGGCAGCGTGGACCACCGAATGGCACTGATTGTGCCTTGGAGGCCGTGCTGCGGTTTTATGTGTTCGTGATTATAAACAACGATCTACGATTTGGGCTAAGGAACTTGTTTCCAATTGGCCGTAAAACTACATATGAAAAAAATTTGAAGCTAAGCTGACAATAAAACTATTTTATTAACTACCTGTAGTTGTGACCTATTAGTATAAATAAAGAGAGAAACAAACTTAAAATATGTCTATGTCATGTGAAGAATCCGAGTCTGAAAGTGCAACAACAATATTAACACCTCCGGATAGAGTGAATGCGGCTCAGTTGCTTAGTGAAAATTTGTTACCAGCAAAGTCTAAAGAAAATAGATTTGTTCCCTTGTGTCGTAGGCATTAATTTCCTCGCAAATGTGATGAAAAACATTGTGTGCATCACGGGAAGTAAGGGTATTACAAACTCGAGTCATTAAAATCCCTCCGCCTTCGGCGTCGGGCTTCTAACACTCTCGTTAGTAATATCCTACTTACTTCCCTTATTGCATAATGTACTATTCCTTAACTAGGTTGAGGTCTTCTATTAGGTAGTAAAACACCTGTACCAGAAGGCCCCGCTCTTCCATAGCTATGGTATGGTTTTAAAGTCATCATCATCAACAGCCTATTAATCTCCCCACCGCAGGGGCTCAGGCCTACCCTCTCAACGAGGGCGTGCGGGCTATAGTCCACCACGCTAGCCCAGAGCGGGTTGGTGGACTTCACATGCGCCTAAGAATTTCTTTTTCGGCGTATGCAGGTTTCCTCACGATGTTTTCCTTCACCGTTTGAGAGCAGTCAGTACATGTACTTAAGTTTCGAGAAAAAACCCATTGGTACATGGCCCAGCCGGGGATCGAACCTCGGACCTTTCGATATGATTGGTCGCGTCTTATCCCCGAGGCCACTGACGCTCTTTGGTGTGGTTTTAAAGTATTAACTTATTATTAATTATATTATAAAGATTTGTATTTTTGTGTGTATGTTTGTAATGAATAAACTCAAAAACTACTGTGCCGATTTCAAAAATTCTTTCACCATTGGAAAGCTACATTCACCCTGAGTGACATAGGCTATATTTATTTAATAAAAAATGTCCACCCGTGCGAAGCCGGGACGAGATAGAAGTTATTACCTCTTTATTATTCGTTCACCAGACGCCGACAAGGCGATAGGCATCGAGATCAAGCACGACGACAAGCTGACGGCGGAGGACGGAGTGTACATCCAGGCGGCGCTGCTGTACACCCACCGGTCGGGGCAGCGGCGGCTGCGGGTCCTCAACCTGGCGCTCAACGTGGCCCAGCAGTTGGCTGACGTCTACCGCTCCACCGAGCTGGACACCTGCATCAACTTCCTCACCAAGCAAGGTACACAAATACAAGGTTTCGACGCAGAACTTTTCTCTTACTTTTTCTCTTTGCTCTGCTCCTAAGGGTCGTAGCGTGATGTTAAATAGCCTATAACCTTCCCCAACAATTGGGCTATCAAATGCAAAAATATATTTTTTAAATTCGACTGGTAGTTCCAGAGATTCGTCAACAGCCTATTAATATGTCCCCACTGCTGGGGCTCAAGCCTACTCTATCAACGAGGGCGTTCGGGCTATAGTCCACCACGCTAGCCCAGTGCGGGTTGGTGGACTTCACATACGCCTAAGAATTTCTTCGGCGTATGCAGGTTTTTTCACGATGTTTTCCTTTACCGTTTGAGAGCAGTCGGTAAATATACTTAAGTTTTGAGTAAAAACCCATTGGCACATGGCCCAGCCGGTGATCAAACTTCGGACCTTTCGATATGATATGCCGCGTCTTATCCCCGACGCCACTGATGCATACAACAAGCTTCCGCTTAACTTGGGACTAAACAGTCGTGTCCAAGACATTATTATATAAACAGATTATGCATCAATGAATAGAAATTTAAACGATAATAACGAGAGGAGAAAACTAAAACTTATCAATATTGTGTACCAGCGGTGTGGGCGCTCCGGGAGCACCCGCCGCGGCAGATCCGCGAGGGTCTGTCCACGCGGTGCGCCAAGTCGCTGGCGGCGTACCGGCGGCACTGCGCCTCGCCCTCCTCCGCCGGCCAGCTCGTGCTGCCAGAGTCCATGAAGCTGCTGCCCCTCTATACCAGCTGCGTGTTGAGATCCGACGCCGTCGCCGGAGGTAAGCCACGTATCATCATATCAGCCTGTAGACGTCTATAGCTCTCTAACCTCATCCCGCCGGGTCCCGCGACCTTCACCAGATCGTCGGTCCACCTTGTGGGAGGCCTGCCTACGCTGCGTCTTCCGATACGTGGTCGCCACTCGAGAACCTTTCTGCCCTACGTCCACGTATACGTAACCAGAAAGTATTGTGAACTCTACTGAATGCTTAGATCGACGGTTTCAGCAGCACCATGTCGTCCGCATAACTGATTGTTGTTAACACGTTGACCGCGCCAGGTCCAGACATAACGTGTAACGACCGCTCGTTCGCGATGTACCCGCGCTAACGACAAATGTATACCTTGCCGGCTCGATATCGATAGGTCAAACCCTACTGAATGCACTGATTGACGGTTTTGAGCAGCACCATGTCGTCTGCATAACTAATGTTTAATGTTAAGTAATATAATTTCCAATAACTACTATCATTATATTAAGTCTTTCATCATATCAGCCTGTAGACGTCCACTGCTGGACAAAGGCCTCCCCCAAGGATCTCCACGACGCCCGGTCCTGCGCTAACCTCATCCAGCCGGGTCCCGCGACCTTCACCAGATCGTCGGTCCACCTTGTGGGAGGCCTACGCTGCGTCTTCCGATACGTGGTCGCCACTCGAGAACCATTCTGCCCCAACGGCCGTCAGTTCTACGAGCGATGTGCCCAGCCCACTGCCACTTAAGCTTCGCAATTCTTTGACCTATGTCGGTGACATTAAGTCTTTACTAACAAATTATGGATTGTATTATCTGAAATAAATATAATAATAATAACTGTTGTTATAAACATGCCAGGTCCTGACATAACGTGCGACGACCGCTCGTGCGCGATGTACCGCGCGCTGACGGCGGACGTGGCCACGTCGGTGGTGTACACGTACCCGCGGCTGCTGCCGCTGCACCGCCTGCTGGAGGACCCGGACCCCGAAGCGCTGCGCCCGCTGCGCGCCTCCGTCGACAAGATGGCCGACCACGGCGTCTACTTGCTGGGTGAGGATTGTCTATCATCAGATAGGGCTGCAAAAGCGGCTCTCTGAGACAAGAGCGAAATTCCACATCATCATCATGTCGGTCCTTCAACGTCCATTAGACTGGCCTGTTGGCGTAGTTGGTAATGACCCTGCCTACTGCGCCAGAGGCCGTGGGTTCGATTCCCACCCGGGACCAGCAATTTAGTGTGATGAGCATAACTGTTGGTTTTCGGATTCTGGGTGTTTGTATGTATTCAAGTATTAATTTAAAAGTATATATGTATGTTTCTGCTGACTGCTCTCAAACGGTGAAGGAAAACATCGCGAGGAAACCTGCATACGCTGAAGAAGAAATTCTTAGGCGCATGTGAAGTCCACCAACCCGCACTGGGCTAGCGTGGTGGACTATAGCCCGCACGCCCTCGTTGAGAGGGTAGGCCTGAGCCCCAGCAGTGGGGCATCTTAATAGGCTGTTGATGATGATGATGATTGTCAGATAGGGGTGCAAAAGCAAGAGCGATTCTGTCGCGATCCTGACACACCTCTATTGATTCGATCAGTCTCACCATTCTCTTCACACACGCTCTCTGAAAATCCTACTAACCTTACTAATATTATAAAGGCGAAAGTTTGTAAGGATGTGAGGATATTTGTTACTCTTTCACGCAAAAACTACCGAACCGATTTTCATGAAATTTGGTACAGTGATAGCTTATATCCTGGAATAACATATAGGCTACTTTTTAACGCGGACAAAGTCGCGGGGCGTCCGCTAACACCCCCTAAGTAACAAAACGCCTACATAGAGGGCGCTGTTTCACAATGTACACGGGAAAAACTTTTCTGCGCGGGCGAAGCTGCGAGTAAAAAGATAGTGGGGTATATTTTCAGGATTCGCTCGCTCGTAGAAGTGACGGCCGTTGTTGGGGCAGAAAGGTTCTCGAGTGGCGACCACGTATCGGAAGACGCAGCGTAGGCCTCCCACAAGGTGGACCGACGATCTGGTGTAGGTCGCGGGACCCGGCTGGATGAGGTTAGCGCAGGACCGGGCGTCGTGGAGATCCTTGGGGGAGGCCTTTGTCCAGCAGTGGACGTCTACAGGCTGATATGATGACGATGATATTACTGAATGAAATTACGAAATTAGTTGAAAATGGTACATCGCGCTTTGTATTCATAATTATATAATTATTTACGGGTCTTACACACGAAATAGTTTTATTTACCTTAACTATTTCGTGTGTAAGACCCGTAGATAATTATAGTTGAAAATGGCCTATATTTTCAGGAAAAAATTTAAAATATATACCATAATGTTTTGTCGATACGCCATTGCAGAGAACGGCGTGCACATGCTGCTGTGGGTGGGCTCGCAGGCGGCGCAGGAGTTCGTCCACGACGTGTTCGGCGTCGCGTCCCCGCAGCAGATCGACACACAGGTCTTTTATATTATAGTTAACTATCTGTGGCCCGCGGCTTCCTCCGCAAGTATACGTACCTACTTATAGGTATTTTAAGTATAGGTAAACCATCCGAGAAAGAGCGTCAGTGGCCCAGGGGATAAGACGCGGCCTATCATATCGAAAGGTCCGGAGTTCGATCCCCAGCTGGGCCATGTACCAATGGGTTTTTTCTCAAAACTTAAGTACATTTACTGACTGCTCTCAAACGGTGAAGGAAAACATCGTGAGGAAACCTGCATACGCCGAAGAAGAAATTCTTAGGTGCATGTGAAGTCCACCAACCCGCACTGGGCTAGCGTGGTGGACTATAGCCCGAACGCCCAGTGGGGACATTAATAGGCTGTTGATGATAAGATAATAAGATAGGTAAGTATATCAGTCGTTGAGTACCCATTTACAAGCTTCGGCTGAGTTTGGGACTAAACAGCCGTGTGTGGATTTGTCCAACAATTATTATTAATAATTATTATTATTTGTGCAGGTGTGCGAGCTTCCCGCGCTGGACAACGAGCTGAGCGCCGCCGTGAGGACGGTGGTGGAGAACGCGCGGCACATGAGGCACGCCGCCATGAGGGTAAGGGCTCCAGGCTGATGTTTGCCCGCGCACTTTTTGACGTCATTGTCCAAGAAGTTTCAAATCTCTTTGGTCGCGCGCGCGCTCCCTGTGGAGATCGCACCTCGCATATCCCTCAGAGTGTTAAAACGGGTTTTGCGACCCAAAAAACAAGACTTAAGTGAAGTCTAGATAGAGTTCGTTTTTCAAAAACCAAAATCTGACAGCCACATTCTAATGAATATTTATCGGAACCTATGATGCCATATACCGGGGGGGTGCGGACAAAGGAAGCGGAGTAGCGGGAGGAGGTAGCTAATACAAATTTGTATGGAGTTTGAAAATGAGAATGTGTGAGTGAGTCATAATTTTGTGATTAGTTTGACACGATTTTGACGCCCATAGAATGCTTTTATTACTCATCCATATGGGAGTGGCTAAATTTTTTGATTCATGTCATTGTCAAATGAACTATATCACTGTAGCGTAAATAACAAATTCGTATGAATTACCGCGAGCCCGAGGCGACGGTGAAAAATAAAAATTCAAGATTCGCTGTAATAAAAAGCCGTGTCATAAATGTCGATAATTTTTTCTTCAAAATAATAATGTTTTGGACAAATTTACACACGGCTGTTTAGTCCCAAACTAAGCCGAAGCTTGTAAATGGGTACTCAACAGCTGATATACTTTAAAATAAATACTTAAATACATACAAACACCCAGAATCCGAAAACCAACAATATGCTCATCACACAGTTGTTGGCCCCGGGTGGGAATCGAACCCAAGACCTCTGGCGCAGTAGGTATAGGGTCACTACTACCTACGCCAACAGGCCAATCGATCCCTGAACAGAATATATAGAATTCTAAAAACGCTCTAATTCAAAATTTTGTTTTTATTAACATACTACTAATAATAATAACAATAATTAACATACTAGTAATAACACTAATAAGATACAGATTATTATATTACAAATATAAATAAATTATATACAAATTAAAATTATAAAAACGAATAATTTACAAAATTAAATTGCAATTTAAAATTACACTTTCCGTTCAATTTCCTGTCCTCACAGAATAAATGAAAAACGGTACTTGAAAGATTTTCAAATACCTCACTATTATCAAGGACTCAATGAGAGGTTTTCTTTTTAATCTATGGCATTCGGATGGAATTTAATATCAATTAAATGAAATTCTTTTTTTTTTTACGAAAAAAAAGTTTAATATTTTTACATAAAATAAATTAATAAGTCATTATTCAATTCTATATTGTTTTTGTTTAACAAACTTGTTTTTGTCTAATTTTTGTCACATAGTTTCCTGGAGAGAAACCCTCTCATTGGCTGCCTATTGTTTCTCGGCCGCACTGAGCTATATATAAGCATCTCTCTCGCACCCGCACGTGCATGTGACGCATGCTGTCTTTCTCTAGCTTGACATAGTGCACCAGTTCGATAAGCGGGAGGCGACGTTCCGGCGTTACTTACAAGAAGATCGCGGCTGGGACGGCACGCTTTCCTACGTCGAGCATTTGATGGACGTGCACAAAACCGTGCAGAAAATGCTGTACGTTCCGTGGGGGTTTGGGGGTTGTTTGGGGTTTCCGAGGCGGTGGGGTTTTTGGGTTGGGCATTCAGCCGCCACCTTTTAATAGATCGAGGATTGGACGGATTGCTTGTGGGGGTTTAAATTGGCGTTTGGTGTTTTGGTGGTGGTGAAAATGTGTTTGTGTTTCTGTGCTTTATACTGTATCCATGTACTGCATGACTGCTTAAACACCAAATTCTTAGTCCAGAAAGCACAGATACGTGTGCTAAATAATTCCCCAAACAACTCCTCTAAAACGGAAAGGGGTTAGGGATATTTGAAACCGCCTATATTTGTGGTCATGAACGCCTTGTCTAGACCACAGATTATATGAGTACAAGAGTTTCTTATGCCTACTTGTGTTTTATTTTGTTAGATATACTAATACTGGGGTTTTAAAGGTGGTGGTATTTTATAAGATACATACTTGTAATTACTACTGACTGCACATAATCGTATAAATCTTATTGTAAATACCGTTAAGTACATGTTTCAGAGTGTTTGTGATGGACGGGGTTTACATGTATAAAAGACAATGTCCGTTGGGGTTTTTGGGGTGGGATTCACGGGGTTTTTGAGGTGGGGTTCAGTTGTGTGTTCTTACGTCACACCATCTGACAGACTATGTTACTTCACTGCTTTAAAAAACATGTTATAGCGTTTATTGATATCGAACTGATAAGATGAGCCGTTTGGAAGCAGCATCGTCATAATTAACTTTGAGATTTTGATACATTTTGATGCCATTTTCCGTTTTTTTTTTCTTCACGACGATGTTGCTTCCAAACGGCTTATCTGATCATTTGGACATCTATAGCGATCTACTCTCTCGATGACCGTCATCAGATCATGCCCCGATCAATCCTTCACGGAGAACCATGGCTTCAACTGACCTCGATTATATGAAAATCTCGCCGTTTCTAATTATCCTTCCACCTATGTATTACCTAGCTACGAGATATTTTGTATATAAAAAAGATAATTTATAAGAAAATTATTTACAATGTGGGGTCCTTCAAGAAGAGAGTCAAAAGAGCCCTCCAACCGCGGCCGGCGCCGCACCAGCACCCCCCGGGTGTTGCAGGTGTCTGTGGGCGGCGGTGACCTCTTAACATCAGGAGGCCCGCCTGCTTGTTGCCCCCGTAGCAAAGGCAGACAAGTTCTCATGGTTTCTCACCGGTTGTTGCAGCTAACCGTGATGCGGCAACACGACAAGCTGGAGGCGGTGCTCCGCCACTTCCTGGTGGAGGACCGCGGCGTGGACGGCAGCACGTCGTACGTGGACTACCTGTGCCACGTGCACAAGGAAATACGTGCGTTGCTATAGCAGCAACACCCCTACTACTACTAGGCCGGCGGCAACGGACGGAGTGGGGGAAACCTGGCGCCGCTAGTAGGAAAGTAATTTCTATAACATTTCATGGTCTTCTGATAAAGTGTCCCTAAACGATCATGCTTGCCGTTTACGCGAATGTCATACTGCATCATGGACCATCATGCTTGCTATCAATCAATACAGTGAAGCAAACGTCAATCACTACAGATAGACGGTCACGCATGAGTGACAGCACGTATGCATGTCATGCCGCATGATCGTTTAGAGTGTGAGGCCAACGCCTTGTGTATAAAAATTCGTTGTTTCTTGACTTACACTAGCTGTTTCCCGCGGCTTCGCCCGCGTAGAAAAGTTTTTCCCGTGTACATTGTGAAACTGCGCCCTCTATGTAGGCGTTTTGTTACTTAGGGAACACCCGGCGACTTTGTCCGCGTTAAAAAGTAGCCTATATGTCATTGCAGGATATAAGTAATCACTGTACCAAGTTTCATGGAAATCTGTTCGGTAGTTTTTGCGTGAAAGAGTAACAAACATCCTCACATCCATACAAACTTTCGTCTTTATAATATTAGTAGGATTACAGAGATGTTAGTCGACCTGAGATGGCCTAGAGTGTCAGGTAGTTAAAATACTATGGCAGATCACTTTATGCTGGTTCTGTTTCTGCTTACGTGCGGTCGACCGTACTCCGTAGAGTTTAATGGCGACTGTGTGAAGTTGGCTGATTTCTGCGCAATGAATAATTTAAGGTGTCAAGGGAGAGCTGTGCGGGTGTTCACTTGAGAAGCTCATTCAATTTCAAGAAATAATTAAGTGATTCGATCAACCGAATCAAATTTGCAAGTTTTTGGACATCTTTATGTAGGACACTATCTCGCGTACGCACACCTGGACTTACTTCAGCGATGTGCAAACAATTTGTGACTATATTCATTCAGTCGCCACGAAATTCTACTCGGACTATACCGAGTAATGTATATTATGGCCACCCTGGGCTGACAGGCTGCACTGTATATAATAAACACAATGTTATAAATACATACACTATACATACATATCTTCACGCTATGTCCCTGGCGGGGTAGGCAGAAAGAACAAATGTATTATAAACGTTAACACTGAAATTCAATTAGCACCTTGTAAATTGCAAATATCGTTAGGTATTAGCCATTTTTTTTAAATTGAGTCTTTGTTTTTTCAATAGTATTGCCAGTTTCGCCTAAAACCGCAGCAAAAGCGTCAGAACACTGCGAGATAATCCCTCAATGTTGGTTATTCTATTCTACATCTGGTACAAGAATGACATTGTATGTAAATTACTGGCTCCGATCCCTCAATGTTGGTTTATTCTATTCTACATCTGATAGTAGAATGACATTGTATGTAAATTACTGGCCCCATACCCCTCAATGTTGGTTATTCTATTCTACATCTGGTACAAGAATGACATTGTATGTAAATTACTGGCTCCGATCCCTCAATGTTCGTTATTCTATTCTACATCTGGTACAAGAATGACATTGTATGTAAATTACTGGCTCCGTTCCCTCAATGTTGGTTATTCTATTCTACATCTGATAGTAGAATGACATTGTATGTAAATTACTGGCTCCGATCCCTCAATGTTGGTTATTCTATTCTACATCTGATAGAAGAATGACATTGTATGTAAATTACTGGCCCCATACCCCTCAATGTTGGTTATTCTATTCTACATCTGGTACAAGAATGACATTGTATGTAAATTACTGGCTCCGATCCCTCAATGTTGGTTTATTCTATTCTACATCTGATAGAAGAATGACATTGTATGTAAATTACTTGCTCCGATCCCTCAATGTTGGTTATTCTATTCTACATCTGATAGTAGAATGACATTGTATGTAAATTACTGGCCCCATACCCCTCAATGTTGGTTATTCTATTCTACATCTGGTACAAGAATGACATTGTATGTAAATTACTGGCTCCGATCCCTCAATGTTGGTTATTCTATTCTACATCTGATAGTAGAATGACATTGTATGTAAATTACTGGCCCCATACCCCTCAATGTTGGTTATTCTATTCTACATCTGGTACAAGAATGACATTGTATGTAAATTACTGGCTCCGGCCGTGTTTGTAACCGAGTCTTGTAACCAGTTACCGCCCTTTAGACGTGCTGTAACCACGAACTAAGAAAAAGTGCAGATCCGAATATTATTTGTTGGTAACTCGGTTGCAAACAAAGACATTATAAATTCTTCAATTGTAATCGTAAGGAAAGAAAATACAGCGATCAAATTATTATTTCGTAACTTGGTTACAAACAAAAAAAACTTCGTTTGTAGCTGGTTACAAAACTCGGTTACGTAGTTGCAAACACGGCCGGAGCCAAATTACATAATTTTTCCACCAGTTATTCACTCTGGGATAACATTAGCTGTCTCTTTCGCGCTTAACGTGAGTAAAAGAGAGAGTAGTCGTAATTGGTCAGTTGTAATAAATAGGGTGATTAATGGCTTCTTTCACCACTTGCTGATAAAGTCCCAGATACTATATCTGAAGGTTATTTGACAGATAACCTATTTTTTATTGTTTCACTGGTATCTGATTGCCGTATCTGCCTGATAAACTAACTTCAAGATCAAGTGGCTGTTATTTTTTTATCTGTCATATAATGATTGTTTTTTCGAATTTAACGCGGGAAAACTTCAGTTGTTTTGTGTGAACTTTCTGTGACTTATGTCGCTGATAGTTAGCTGCCAAATATTTTATCAGAGACTTGAGGTGTGAAACACGATAATATTATCAGACAAATTTATCTGATAGGTTAGTTTTTCTGTCAGCTTACTATCTGTAACAATATCAGCAAGCGGTGGAAGAGGTTATATTTATAATCACCGCGTCGTGGGTAAAATTATACAATTATAAAAAGTTTCATGAATATGACCATATTTTATAAATCATTCATTATTTGTAGGTAGAGGTTACCTCTACCTACAAATAATGAATGATTATTACAGTTATGTAAGATCCTTTTTAGTTTTTTTTTGTAAAATATATTAAACATATATATTTAATTATAATAGAAAGAGTTTTTGTTTATGTTAATAGAATGGTTGGATTTTGTTAGTGTCATAAAATGTCATTCAAAATTAACTAGGTATTTACACAAACTTTGGCAGTTTTTTCTTGAGTTATAAATGGTGTAACTAACACTTTGTTTTATGTATTTAGATATGTAATATAATAAATAAGACACGCCTGTAACGAATTGTAAATAAAGTATATTGGCATTATTATACATTATTTGGAGTTTTTGTAGATTTTCTTATGAGAGTCTATGCCAGATATTCCGTGTGAGGAAGCTTTTAATAATAGATGGCGCCACTAGCGTATGCGGTGAACATTGTGGTGCTTTCCTTAGAGTTAGAATGTAGAAAAAGAAATCGAATTGAGTGAAGTAAATTTAGATACTTGTATATTTATATTTTTTGTAAAATTAGCTTCATTGTCACCTTTCAAGTGAGGCGAAAAATATAATTAAATGTAGCTAGTGGCGCCATCTGGCGGCGGGCAGCGGAAGTTTTACGCCGTGGTGTGAGTCTAATGAGGATCGTGGGTTCAAATCCCGCTCAAGTTTTTACCAACTCTATTCTTTTATATTTTCTCTGTCCCTCAATTTAGTGCCGTTTTTCGCGAATATACTTAGTACTTGATTTATTTAATGCTATTTATAAATGAAAGGTCATACGAAAGCACAGACTGAATGACTTTACAGATTGTAGGTACTTACATACCTTTTTTTTAAAAGAAAACCGAAAAATAATTGTACTTACATTATTATAAAAAAATATTTCAAAAATCACTTTTTACTGTATACTGCATTGTCGTTATTTCGATACGTTAAAAAACCCAGCATTTAAAATACTGTTTAATCGTTTTTGTTTAAAACTAAGTACCTACCTACTTACCTACGAAAAAAAATCATGCTGTACATGTAACTGCCAAAGTTTGTGTAAGTATATAATTTTGAAAGATCCTGTTTAATGCAATTGTCAAATCCCAAACTAGAATTTTGTACTTTGGGAATTAGACAGGAATAGAGCAACATCCAGACTAGACTGGGAGTACAAATTGTACAGTTGTATGACCCTACCCGGAATCGAACCCACGACCAATTATTTAAGGCTACCTCAATAACAACAGCAAATTGATTTCTATCGCCATTACTATTTATAACTCTGTTCCAAATGAAATGGCATACGAAAACAAAGCGTTATTCGCGTCTTGTACATGAAAAGGATAGTAACAGCAAAAACAAGTTGGTTTTAACTCGCTATCGATTGTTTTTGTTCTCAAGGCAAAAATGCGTGTTTTCCACGTGTTTTCGTATGCTATTTCTGTTTGAACAAGTGTTTATGATAAGAACTTCCATAGATTAAAAACTAATTGATGTAGAAGAAAGATGCGAGTCTTATTTTTGTAGCTACAAAAAATATTGTTATAAATGTATTATGGATGAACTGTATTCAATTATGTAAGTAGGAATAAATCTTTTATAATAATATTTTAAAATGTTTTATTTTAACCAGTCATTCCACAAAAAAATCCTTACATTTTATTTTAAAGTAGGTACGGTCGAACGCACGTCAGTGGAAACAAAACCAGTATAAACTGGTCTCTCATAGCATTTAAACTTTATATTTAAACTTTATTAATTTTAAATTGCCCTAAAAAATTTTAAATTTAAGGGCAAAGTGTTTCCACTGACGTGCGGTCGACTGTCCTACCTACAATTTGTTTTTCTTTTCTCTTTTTTTCTATTTTTTTCTGTTTTTATTTAAGTGAAGACAAATAACTGTTAATTAATGCATAAATATTTATTTATTTACTAAAAAAATTAACAACAAAAATTATTTTTTCATATTTTTTTGCCTAAAACAATTCCATTTTTTTTTTCATTTTTAATATCCTAAAAAAATCAACTACCTATTCGAATCAATGAAATCTATTTCCCGTAGGCCCGAAATTACGCGATTTTACAGTTTTGCGGGGAATTTGAGCATCCGGAATTAATCGTAGGAAGGTTTGAGTACATTGAACAAGGATTCATAGTTCATTCTTTTTCTGTGTTTGAGTACGATACTTTCGTAGAATAGGACATAACGGACCGATTTCGAGGACGTCCGTGCCCGCAATCGGATCAGCGTCGGTGCAGAGCGGAAAAATGCTCGCGCACTTTTAGACGTCATTGACAAATGAACCAATCACCATAGCCTTTTTAGTTTACAAATTCATACCAACACAGACGTCAGCGTTAAATTGCCTCGCGCATACGATTTTGTACTTCTGGCTATGGTGATATTGTTCATTTGTCAATGACGTCAAAAAGTGCGCGAGCATTTTTCCGCTCTGCACTGACGCTGATCCGATTGCGGGCACGAACGTCCTCGAAATCGGTCCGTTATGTCCTATTCTACGAATGTACCGTACTCATTGCATCATACTCAAACCTTCCTACGATTGAGTCCGGCATTTTTCTGCCAAAGTCAAGAAAACCAAGTTAAATCTATTCCGATAATGGTTAAATGCTCGAAGGCCCTGACGCAGACCCGCCTACTTTTGTTTAGGGTAAATGATCTCAATAGTGGGCCCCTTGTAGTGGCGAGGCAGGCAGTCGTCTCCGCACAAGGGGCGCCCGCGACGGGGCTCCAGTTTCCTAGTGGTCCTACAGCAGGTCGCTTGCAGCACCACCACACAGATGTGAAGGAGGACCACTAGGAGTTTCGTCAGCATTGTTTGGTCGTGGTCATCTGAAAAGGGTTAAAGACTTAAGGAGTTGGTGGCGTATTGCATTCTAGTCATCATCTCACCTGCACTGCTGGACACAGACCTCCCCCAAGGCGCTACTGCCAGCCGCCTCAAGCAGATCTCCACTCCATCTATCCGGGGTGCGTCCCACAATATACTCCTGCCCACGCGTGGTCTCCACTCGAGAACCCCTGCCCCAGCGGTTATCGGTGTTATCAGCCCACTGTCACTCCAACGTGCTAACCCTTTGAGCTATATCGAAGGTTTTGGTTCTCTGGCGAATCACCCCGTTTCGGATCTTGTCTCACAGAAAAACTCTGAGCAAGGCCCTTAACTACTTATTAGTATCAGAAGTCAATGCGATTTCTTCGAAAATTTTAATATTATTAGATTATATTTAAACTAGCTGGTTCCCGCGGCTAGTTTTTCCCGATTTTCCCTTAGTAGTTTCCCTCTGAGCTATAAGAGGAACCTTTGTGCAAAATTTCAAGTCTCTAGGCTCAAGGGTTTAATCTGTGCGTTGATCAGTCCGTCGGTGAGTCAAGTTTCTTCTTCTTTTAAATATATTGATTACCTTCGTCTCACCTACTTTGGTTTACGGCAAGCGACCCCACCAGTGGGCGCCTTGTGCTGGCAGGGCAGGCAGGAGTCTCCGCACGGGGGCCGCTGCCTGCCGCAGTATCGGCGGGGCAACAGTCTCTTAATGGTCCTGCAGCACGTCGCTTCCAACACCAACGCACAGACATGAAGGAGGACCACTAGCAGTTTCGTCAGCATTGTTGCGGTGTGGTTATCTGGAAAGGGGTTGTTCATCTGAATCTATAGACCCAAAAATAGCCTGTTGTAGTGAGCTGTGTAGTGAGAGCAGTCACCGGACATTGCGGCCTGAACAAACGCATGTTCAACCTCAAGATCCGGAACACTAAAGTGTGCCCACTCTGCTAGGAGGCAGAGGAAACACCATCGCACCTTCTGTGCGAATGTGGCCCACTGATGCGTAAAAGAAGCGCTTATTTGGTCAACTAACAACTACTCACTTCAACCCAATGAAGTAAAACTAATATCAGTGCCAAAAGCGTGCTGAAGTTTCTAACAGATGCAAGGGTCAACATTAAACTATAGTAATGGCGGTGATCACAATAGATCAGCAATGGTCGCAGTGACACAAGGCTGGATAAGCCTTGACAAAGCCCCACCTCAAATAATAACAATAAGGGTTTGTTCCATCTATCCCACTGGCTATCCCAATCAATTGGGGTAAATCTAACTTATTTCCATTCCTAGGCATTCCATTTCCATAGCTAGGCTGTTGCCCAGAAATTCTGTCTGCCTACTCCGCCTGTCAGGGACATAACGTGAAGAATATCCCATTTCGTCCTATGTCCTTCGTCATTTGCATCAATGTCCATGTGTATTTTACAGTTTTCCTTCATTATCTCGAAAAGCGTCAATTGAACTCACCTTAGTACTGGCTAAGAGCTTGATAAGCGAAGCGCAAACGCAGTCACTTGTGTCCCAGGGCGACCCTGCCGTGCGTGCTTGACTGTCGAATGTCAGCTCTATTTAATACTGTTAGGTAAAAGCACCAAAATAACAGGTGAGCTAACTAGCAGAGTTCAGGCAAGCTGGGTAGAGTACACAGGCCAAGCTGGGTAGGTAGAATTCAGGCTAGCTTTGTAGATTTAAGGCAATCTATGTTAAGTACAGGCTAGCTCGGTAGAATTCAGGCAAGCTAGGTAGAATTTAGGCAAGCTATGTTAAGTACAGGCTAGCTAGGTAGAATTCAGGCAAGCTAGAAGCAGTAGAATTTAGGCTAGGTGGGTAGAATTTAGTATATCTAGGTAGTTTAGGCAAGCTAAGTAGATTCCTGTTCCTAAATGGATTTCAGAATGGCTAGGTAGAATTCAGTCTAGCTAGGTATAGTACACCAGCCAGGCAGAGCTAGATGGAGTGAAGATCTGCGTGAGGCTGCTGGCAGCGACTGGATGCGGAGAACCGAAGATCGGGTTCAGTGGCGCCTTAGGGAGGTCTGTGTCTAGCAGTAGACTATTGCCGACTGATGATGATGACTATTCTGTACCTTGCCGCAAAAGGAAGGACAACGAGGAAAGGTCATACCTTTTTGAGAAAGACTTTGACCCTGGTGGAAGAGTCGAGGTTGTTGAGAGGCGCGGGGGGCGGGCGGCGCGGCGCGGCGGGGCGGCAGCAGGGGGAGGGCCCGCGCGGACCCTTGACCCGGCACCCGCACGTCAGCTCCAGGAGGGAGATGGCGATGTGGAGGAACACCAGGACGAACTCGTTGAGGTACGGCATCTTCTGCTGAGCCACAGGGAATCACAGCAAAGTTGAAAAATATAGAATTCGCTGGTAAGACCCGTGCATATCTTACTATGCACTTTATAAAAAAGGGCCAGGGCTCCCTGATCTCCTCGGTCCTTTGACTGGTTTTACAGCTGTACGCGGAAGTCCCGTCCGGGCCTAGAACATAGTTTCACAGCGCGAGCGTGTCTCGAACGGAGCAACGGGACTCGCTCCAGGTCACTGTGAAACGATGTCCGAGCGCCTGGCACAGCTGTTAGATCTCCGTCCAGGAACGATGTGCATAAGATCTGATGGTATGGCTGCCAGGAGTACGGATTGAGGAGGTCCAGAGAGCCGTACACACCTCACTTACCAGGCAAGCCGTTTTCACCATGCCCTAGTCAGAATTCTGCGTATTTTCCATACATTTTGATGTCATTATAGAGTTTTTTTTATCTGACTGGTGCTTGGTGAAACCTGCGAAAAATGCGCCTATGAAACTCGTTTCAGAATGGGATTTTATTCCATTTGGGAGTTATAGTTACCAATGATGGTTACGAAATGGTACTAATGAAAAAAGCTATAGTCTACCAATGCTATGGTCCACTTACAGTTTATGAAGACTGAGTTGCGGTCACTTCTTGCCTTTGTCGCACTTGGGCGCGCCCTCGTTGCAGGTGACGTATCGGTTGGAGGAGCACGCGAGGCAGGACTCGATGTACGACAGCAGCAGGGTCACGAACAGAACCACCAGCTCCTGCATCAGCTCTGTGTCCATCGCCTGGGCTGCACCAGGTGGAAACACACCCTCAACTACGATGATGAAAAATGGCAACAGGTGTCGCGGGCGCCCGGTTCGAACGAAGTTCCATTCACTGTTTCCCTATGTACGGTCGACCGCACGTCAGTGGAAACAAAACCAGTATAAACTGGTCTCTCATAAAACTACAACTCTCATAAAGGCTAGGCCAGCTCAAAGTCAAAGTTTTTTCACTGACATGCGGTCGACTGTACTAGCTAACTAGGAAAACCCGGGGCCTCACCCAGATTTTTTAAGTCCTGACTTTTTTCTTTTTAATCAGCTTAGGGTAAGTAAATAGCCTATAAACGTTCCTCAAAAATTGGGCTATCAAATGTAAAAACATTTTTCCAAATAAAACTGGTAGTTCTAGAGATTATAGGGCGTTCAAGTAAAAATTTTCCCATTGTTGGGCCACAGCACAGGCCTACCCTTTCTACAAGGGCGTGTGGGCTACACAGTCCACCACTCTATCCCAGAGGCGGGTTACTGGATATCACATGTGCGCCTAAAATTTTCTTTTTCGGCGTGTGCAGGTTTCCTCACGTTTTCCTGCACCGTTCGAGAGCGTCGTCAGCAGAGACTAAAGAAGGCTGAGGAACTATGAGACTAGCTAGAAGCGCTAGACCTAAAAAGTATCATTTTGTCTAATGACGTCTTTATATACTGTTACCAAAGCGATTTTTTAGACGCGACGACTTCGTCGGTCCTACTTTTTGCAAGGTGGGTTTTTGGGGTTGCACTGAATCCTTCTCGGGCCGCCGCAACCTTCGGCAACCTGCAGCAACCAGACAGTAACGAGGAGTACCAGCAGAGCCAGGGGGCGCCACGACGCGAACATGTCACACCTGCGATCCTCAAGCCTCTGAAACCGCATTGCATGTCAGCTGTCAACATCCATATGATGGAAGTCGCAAGTTATTACCTCATCTCGTCTTGTGTCATCTCGTCTCGTCTAGCGTCGTCTCGTCGTCTTGTCTTATCTTATAGTAGAGCCCAGGTCCACCCCGGCCACACTGCTGCCCTATGGTATCTATTGTGTCAGCCTATGTGTTTACCTGGCTTAATGATATATATAATGCTTTACATACATGAATTTTCTTCGCTTGCGGGAAACTTTGTCACTATGGGGTGGATTGTTATGTTTTATCTGACTTGTTCGGATGAAGCGCCATGTCTTCACACCTCCATAACTTCTTTCTGCAAACCAAAAACAATCAATTTGAGTCTTTCCACCGCGAAATTAGGACAACTTAATCTACAGCCATTAAAATACAACTAAAGAGTAAGAAACAAGATTACACGCTACAAAAAAATGGTGGAATTTGACCCAAACCAAATGCTTTTAGTTTACAGAAATAATTAGCTAAAAGTACCTATTAACAAAAAGCCGGAAATAATTTTGCGAATTTTTTTATATTTTAGTTTAATTTTAAGTGAACATTAACGGTGAAGTTAACTGTTTTTAAATCCGGGTTTGAAATTGAAACAATGGTCTGCAAACTGACGTTACTTCTTCGTAGTCTTTGCAAATCCAGCAAAGTTGCTTCAAATTCCCATCAGTTTCTCCAAGAATCTGTCTTTTTCAGTTTCTTCAGTTATCAGTGAAAATGGGCGGTGGATCTGATAGCTTCTCGAGAATTGAAGACTGCATTCGTCCAATCACGAGCTGAGAAAATGGGCTGATGACATTCGATTAGTCATGACAAAGTCTTGCTCGACTGTGTAGTGGAAGGAGGTGATGTTTCAGGGTTATCCGTATCTGTAAGGTCCCCGTTTGCAGGGGGCATGGCCGGTGCACGGGGTCCCGGCGCCGCCGCCGCCACCTTTATTGCAGGCCGAGGCCACCACGAAGACAGTGAACAGAAGTATCAGCAAACGAAAGAGGCTGGTAAACGTATCCTTCGTCATGTTTGGATCTGAAAAAGAAAAATTGAATCAACAGCCTTTTAGTAGAATATCCCCACTGTTGGGATCTACCTCTTTAATGTACGGGCTATAGTCCACCACGCTAGCCCCGTGCGGGTTGATGGACTTCACATGGGGCTAAGATTTCCTTCTTCGGCGTACGCAGGTTTTCTCGCGATGTTTTCCATCACCGTTTGAGAGTCAGTAAAGTTTCGAGAACAAACCCTCGGTACATGGCTCGACCGGGGATCGAACTCGGATCCCTCGACGTCACAAGCCGAGGCTTCCACACTACGCCGCCGGCGCTCTCAATCAGCATTTGTATGGGAGAAGACAATATAAGGTCTATATTTTCACTAATGCTGTCCTTAAGAGCCGGAAAGAGCTATGCTCGGAGTGTCTCTGAGAGATAGGATCCGAAAAGAGGTGATCCGCCAGAGAACCAAAGCCTTTGACATAGCTCAAAGGGTTAGCACGTTGAAGTGGCAGTGGGCTGGTCACATCTGTCGGAGAACCGATAACCGCTGGGGTAGACGAGTTCTCG
Source organism: Metalampra italica (assembly GCA_949699065.1). Lineage (NCBI taxonomy): Eukaryota > Metazoa > Arthropoda > Insecta > Lepidoptera > Oecophoridae > Metalampra > Metalampra italica. The sequence continues at coordinate 626,414 of OX452993.1, forward strand.
AGTGGAGACCACGACTTGGCAAGCGTAGTGTGGGACGCCCCCCGGCTAGATGGAGCGACGACCTGCGTAGGGCGGCTGGCAGTGACTGGATGCGGAGAGTCGAAGATCGGACTCAGTGGCGCGCCTTGGGGGAGGCCTATGTCTAGCAGTGGACTAGTGTGGGCTGATGATGATGATGATGTCCTTATGGCAAATTACTTGACACTTTCTGACTGAAGAGGCTGGAAGTGGTGCTATTTCCAGCTGTAACGAAGGGAATGATACACGTAACGTTTCGTGGAGGCTCACCTTTGAGGTTCTGGTGAAGATCACTTGGTGCAAGGAGCCGGGGACCTGCAGGCGATGTAGACCTTCCTCGTGCAGCCGCTCACGGAGTCCAGGAGATAGCAGAGGGCGGAGAGGAGAAGGAACACGGCTCTCAAGAAACCCATTGCACTAGCGCGAACCCATGACCTTCCAGTCCCACCATAGTCTGTTGAAATCTGGAAGGTGTACTTCTCGTCGAAAGGTTTATGGTAGAAGAGTCTACAAGGAAATTGTCTTGTAGTAGGTAACATATATAGTTGGTATAGTTATAACTCTATAGTATAACCACGTATCGGAAGACGCAGTGTAGGCAGGCCTCCCACAAGGTGGACCGACGATCTGGTGAACAAGCTGGATGAGGTTAGCGCAGGACCGGTCGTCGTGGAGATCCTTGGGGGAGGCCTTTGTCCAGCCGTGGACGTCTACAAGCTGATATGATGATGAGTATAACTCTTATTTCATCTGCGACTAAACTATATAAGTACCACAGAAGAAATAAAAGAGTTATATCGTTTGACGCTTAGATATGCCGTAACCCCCTGCAGAAGATCCCTGAGAACCTTAGATAAAATCAAAAACAGGAAGATACTGACTTAACTAGAAATTGTCACACAAAACCGAGAACCAATAAGTTTTTGGTCTAGCATGTCATTTACCCACTGAAGGGAAACACTGTTCTAATCGGAAATACTGTACGTGAGTTCATGTTCTTGCGTCAATCAATGTAATGTAAGAAGCAGGTACCGTATCCTTCTCCTTCGGTTTCATCTAAGCTCCCAACTAAACTTCCGTAAACAAAAATCTGAGTTAGAGAACTAATGACAGTCTGTTTTTGGTTTAGGTCAAATTCTCTCTGCTTCAAACTACCATACAAATTATAGCAAATCAATAATTAAAATAAAACATACCAAATCGGTTTTGCAGGGAGAGATTGTGATAAAAATTTGTGAGGAAAACTGGAATTTGGTTCCTGCGTTTGAGTTTGACATAAGAGAATTATTCTGTCAGCCAAATAGAACGCGTTTGAAACCAGTGATCTTGTAACCAACCAGTAGATTTTTAAGCAAGGAGAATTTATTTGGAAAAAAATAAAAACATCCCAAAAAAGCTGGTCTGGACAGTAATATCCCCACTGTTGGGGCCAGGCCTCTCAACGACAGCGTTAGGGCTATAGTCCACCACGCTAGCCCAGTGCGCATGGGTTCACATGCGCTTAAGAATTCCTTCTTCGGCGTATGCAGGTTTCCAAGCGACGTTTTGCTTCACCGTTTGAGAGCGGTCAGTAAAGTAGATACCTACGTTTAGAGAAAACCCATCGGTATAAGGCTAATCCGGCGATCGAACATGGACCTCTCGAGGAGACAGGACGCGTCTTTCCCACTACGCCAACGCCACCGACGCTTTCCTGAGGTTGCTTGTTTGTTTAATTAATATTGAATCTTAGGTGTTCATAAAAATCGAAGTTGTACCACGTTGTAGTCTGATTGGTACTTACTTTTAAATTCCAATTTTGTGTTATACCTTTTGGACGAGGAGGAGATAAGCATTTCCATTCTGACTGTGATAAAACGGTGTTTATAGCTGCGTCAGAGCGCCTAGCACGGTGCCCTGATGAAAATGAAAATTTATTGCCTTCATATTATTGGTACATACACGGCGCCGTACATACATTAAAGACAAAACAGAAAGAACATGTACAAATGGTGAGGCTTATCTCTTTATGAGATTTCTGCCAGCCTACCAGTGATAGGAAAAGTGTGTGATAGGGCAGACAGAAGGTTGCATTTTTCACACAAATTATTTTGCATATTTCTAACGAATCCGAATTACGTGATATTTTGTATAATTCATTTTCAAGTCTTAATTTCTCAAACAGAAATCACGTGAAGGGCTCCCTAAACGATCATGCGGCATGACATGCAATACGTGCTGTCACTCATGCATGATCGTCTAGCTGTAGTGATTGACGTGCATGACATGCAAACTGCGTGCTCGCTGTTCCTTCACTGTATTGATTGATAGCAAGCATGATGGTCCATCATGCAGCATGACATTCACGTAAACGTTACATGTCATGCAAGCATGATCGTTTAGGGACACTTTATGAAATGAAGAAATTAATTTCGCGTGAGAGGATCGTGCTAGAAGGGCCGTTGACAGGAACTCCAGTTAACAGAGCCGTTTTAAACAGCCGGGAATAGATCGCTTCATGTCCGCAGTTAATTTTAACCAAAACTCGTAAACTTTACGTAGGTACTGGCGGTGGCGGTCAAACGGGTCTTTAACTGCGATTTCAACTCGCACATGAGCGCGGCGGAAGGTAGATTTATATTCAAGGAAAAATAAAAATAAAAGTAAAAAAAAAATCTAACAATAATGTTAGTTTCAACAGTTTTTCGTTTTAGGTTTTAAAATTTTATTTTATCTAATGACGAGTAGGTTTAATGCGGATAATTTATTGTGAATTTTAATTTTTTTTTAATTTGTTTATTAAATAAAATTATTGATAATATGATGAAAGAGTAACAAACATTAAAACATCATTACAAACTTTCGCGTTTATAACAGGAGGATAGGATTGGTAGGTACGATATATGTAGGTATGTCAATTTAGTTACTGGCCTGTTGGCGCAGTGGTAGTAACACTGCCTACTGCGCCAAAGGTCGTGGGTTCGATTCCCACCCGGGACCAACATTTGTGTGATGAGCATAACTGTTGGTTTTCGGATTCTGGGTGTTTGTATGTATTTATTTAAAAGTATTTAAGTATGTTTATCAGTTGTCGAGTACCCATGTACAAGCTTCGGCTCAGTTGGGACTAAACAGCCGTGTGTAAAATTGTCCAAACATTATTATTATTATTAGTTAAAGAATTTAGTTTATTGACGAGATGTCGGCAAACATCACGCTGCATATCGCGCGATCTCGAGCTTTTCACTAGTGATGGGACGTGTATCGATAGAAATGTTGTCGATAAGTGCCTATGTCTGTCATTGTATCGTACGCTATCCTGTTTGTCATGATCTTATTTCCCATTTACTTTTGACGTGAAACGTCTGTAGCTTTGGCGTTAAGTTATATAAATAAACAAAACGATCAAAACGAAAAATAATGAGGGTACTTACCTAATGCCTACCTCATTTTATTTACTTACTAGTTTTTAGTTATTTGTACTTATTTTGAGTAAAACAGGGACATTCTCTATTAATGACAACTAACCTGCCGCCTTTTACAATACTACAATGCAATTTATTAATTCTTTGTTCTTGTATCTAAAGTTCGATCCCCGGTTGGGTCATGTACCAATGGGTTTTTCTCGAAACTTAAGTACATTTACTGACTGCTCTCAAACGGTGAAGGAAAACATCGTGAGGAAACCTGCATACGCCGAAGAAGAAATTCTTAGGCGCATGTGAAGTCTACCAACCCGCACTGGGCTAGCGTGGTGGACTATACCCCGAACACCCTCGTTGAGAGGGTAGACCTGAGCCCCAGCAGTGGGGAGATTAATAGGCTGTTGATGATGATTTATTAATACCATACTACCAATATAAGATCGCTTGCATTGGAATTTGAACACGATTTAAGGTTCTTAACCATTGAAAACTAAACATTTCACATAAGTGATTCGTAATTAAAATTAGAATAATCATTCCAAGTCTTTTTCCAGCAGTGGTCGTCTTTCGGCTGTTATGATGAAGTGAATCATAATTATCACTTTATACATATCAATGGAATAGTCATACTTCTGAGTAACTTCCTTTAAAATATTAAAAGCATGACGTTTATGTAAATACAAAATCAATAGAGATAGGAATGTCGGAATGAGCGCGGAATATTTTTATCGACATCATGCATTTGCCCATCACTAGTCGATTCATCATCGTCCGGGTGCGCGCGCGACGCCATGCGCCGTTTATTTTTAACGCGCATCACTTCCGATCGCTCCGGAGATTCGCATTCTAAATATTTCGAACTTTTATGATTATTTACGAGTCATAAATTATGACCAAAAAATTTAAAAACTCAATCGTTTATGCCATTTAAAAGTGTGTGCAATTTCAGTTTTATAGTGCTGTGACAAAGCGATAAGGAATTTGTTCGGACGCAAATTGTCCGAATTGCACTTTTTTTTTTAATGAATCAGTGTTTTTCATTTATTTAAGCGGTATTTGGCCGCGTCCGTTCGTCAGTTAGTGAATTTCCGGCGACTTAGTAAGTCCACTTTTAGTGTTGTTTAAGATTTAATTTTGTGTTCTTTATTCTGGGGACGCAGTCTTTTTTACTTATATTTAAGAGCGTCAATGGCGTAGTGTTGATGGCGCCTGTCACGTTGAGTGGTCCCAGTTCGATCCCCGGCCGTGCCGTGGTACATTTACTGACTGCTACCAAACGGTGAAGGAAATTGTATGTAAACACTTTATTGTATCAAAAAATTACAAAAACAGTTAAGAAGAAAACTATGTACAAAGGCGGACTTATCCCACTAAGGGATCTCTTCCAGTCAACCTTAGAGTAACTGAAAGAATTAGCTTAAAAAGCGTTTAGTACGGTCGACCGCACGTCAGTGGAAACAAAACCAGTATAAACTGGTGTCTCACAGTATTGAAACACCCTAATAGGCGAGGCCAGCTCAAGGTCAAAGTGTTACCACTGACGTGCGGTCGACTGTACCAAAATTTGATAGAAAAGTAAGAGGTGATTGTTTAAACTTCATAAGGTATAACGCCATTTTATGTATTATAACATCTGTCAATATTACATCCCTAAACGATCATGCGGCATGACATGCATTACGTGTTGTCACTCATCGTCTAGTTGTAGTATTGACGTGCATGACATGCAAACTACGTGCTGGCCGTTGCTTCACTGTACTGATTGTCAGCAAGCATGATGGTCCATCATGCAGCATGACATTCACATAAACGTTGCATGTCATGCAAGCATGATCGTCTAGCTGTAGTGATTGACGTGCATGACATGCAAACTACGTGCTGGCCGTTGCTTCACTGTACTGATTGTCAGCAAGCATGATGGTCCATCATGCAGCATGACATTCACATAAACGTTGCATGTCATGCAAGCATGATCGTCTAGCTGTAGTGATTGACGTGCATGACATGCAAACTACGTGCTGGCCGTTGCTTCACTGTATTGATTGATAGCAAGCATGATGGTCCATCATGCAGCATGATAATTCGTTGCATGTCATGCAAGCATGATCGTTTAGGGACCACTTTAGAGTTAGGATCTCTTTGGTGGGCGGCCGTGCTCCCTGTAGTAAGAATAAAGAATGTTAATAGCTTAATACTAAGTGCATTAAAAATAGACAGACGTGACGAAAAGTGTTACAGCGCTAATTATTGGCGTTGAAAGGCCTCACACGCGCGAACGAAAAAAACACTCCTAAGGCCACCCACACACTGGGGGGACCGCGGGCCGTTTTAGAAGTGGATACTTTGTTCGCATCTCGTATCATATCAGCCTGTAGACGTCCACTGCTGGACAAATGCATCTCGTATGGAGGGATTAAATTAAAAGCAGTCTTCTTTCTTTTTCTTTCATAATCAGTTTCGAAAATGTAGACAAAATGTCCAATTTCATAGTCAGTTACGAAAATGAGATAAGTAATCCTGATTCGAAACCACTTTAACGTTAACGAATTAACGGTACGAAAGTGGAGCTGTGAACTGCACGAGCGAAGCCAAAGGAAAAGCTAGTCTTCAATTACTGGGTTAGGCCATACAGTCGCGAACAAAAGTGCTTCCGCTTCGGCGCGCTGTTGACGTTATCTGTACACACGGGCCTTACATTGTCCATGCATAATGTAGCAGTTTTGACGGCGATTGTACTGACGAGGGTACAGGGTGCTGACAAACGAGTGACAGCTCTATCAATGGAAAGGTTTAAAAAGAGAGTTTATTTTCAACCGACATCCAAAAATCAGGTTCGACTGTACTACTTTTTTGTACTTAAGTTGTACTCAATTCGACAGTTTTTTGTACTTAAGTTACGTGATAACCGCTTTGAATGATTCTTTTAAGCGTGACACACACTGGGCGGCGGCGTTGCGAAAGCGTTGCGATTTTTTTTTCTGTAATGTTCGAAATAGTATGAAGCCCTTTACATCAAAGCGGCGGCGGCGCGGCGCGTTCTTCATACAAACCTTCGCCGCCGCAACGCTTTCGCAACGCCGCCGCCCAGTGTGTGTCACGTTATTGTTATTAAAAAGGCAATATTTTTAGAGTGATCCCATTTCAATTTGAAAACAATAATTCACCTAAAAGTCATTAATGTACAAAAATCATATTTTTTTCAAAGAAGTCGCCTTTTTTCTCTTTTTTCTTGGCTATCACATGAACAGTTACCTTTTCAAATCTGACTGGTAGTTTCACAGATCAGCGCGTTCAAACAAACAAACAAACAAACAAACAAACAAACAAACAAACAAACAAACAAACAAACAAAACAAAAAAAACATTCTTGTCATTTAAATATTGAAATGGTAAGCAAAAATGAGCTTTAAGTTGACAAAGCCTTCGCCAACACGTGTTTCGTGATTTTCTGAAAATCAACCCGATTTTCGGAAAATCACGAAACACATGTTTACTTAATTGCTTTTAGGAGTGCTCTTGCGAAGTTTCAATTCGAAAGGTCTATTTAATGTTACCTTTCCATACAAACTTTGAACACCCGTTTCACTCCCTTAGGGGATGAACTTCGAAAATGACTTCCTTATTCCTTGTGTACACCATAAGGAAAACCTCCGTGGTAACTTTCAGCTCCCTAGGTCCAAGGGTTTCGGCTGTGCGTTGATGAGTCAGTCATGAGATTTTGGTGCATCGTATGTTTGAACGTCCCCGTTCGAGGATAAGGTCTTATAAAAGTATGTTCTCCTCTGGTCCGGTAGTGACATCATTTAATTAAATTTTATTTATTTATTTCAATTACAACGGTTTAACCAATTATAGTAATCAATCTAATAATCAAATTGTAAATATCCATACAGAGCAGTGTCATAACATAATATAAATCAAATAATAATAATAGAATGTCAAAATTTTACAATGAACATGTCAAAACTTACAATCACTTAAACATATATAACTTCATTCATCCATCCTTTCGCAACTCATCGTTCGTCATGAAACTTGAAGCTTGACAGTTCCAAAGAGTTCCGAGAAAATCGACTTAAGAAGTTCCCTTCCATACATTGATAATGTAAAGTACCTTTTTTCTCAGCAATAGATGCGCGAACCAAAAATATATTTAAATATTTATTAATTTAATGGACAGTGGAGTACTACACGTTAGAAAAGTTTATGTAAAAACGAAGTTGAATATTTGAAAATCGTATGTGTGTGAAACCCAAAATTGAGACCACTGTGCGGCGTGTGTACTTTGGTCGCTTGGTCGGACAATGCCGGTATTAATTATTCGTAGCGTCCCCTGGGTCCCGTAGCGCGTAGCACCGCCGCGTAGCGCCCCTCTACGCCGCCCGTAGCTATGGCCTTGTACCAATTATTCTACCGCTGGTCACATCAAACATCAGTTTTAGGTTTCAAATCAACAGCATATTAGCATCTCCCCACTGCTGGGGCTCAGGCCTCTCAACGAGGGCGTTCGGGCTATAGTCCACCACGCTAGCCCAGTGCGGGTTGGTGGACTTCACATGCGCCTAAGAATTTCTTCTTCGTGGTATGCAGGTTTCCTCACCTTCACCGTTTGAGAGCAGTCAGTAAATGTACTTAAGTTTCGAGATAAACCATTGGTACATGGCCCAGCCGGGGATCGAACTTCGGACCTTTCGATATGATAGGCCGCGTCTTAACCCTGACGCTACTGACGCTCTTCAATCCTTTAATTTTTCTCACAAAAATCTATAGCGAATGTTTAGCAATTGGCTCTTCAATTTTGTCGTGTAATGGAAAAGCGGAGGAGAGACAAGAAGGGCAGTACGTATGACGTATAATACGGGCAATTTAAGGTGACGTGCCCTATCCGCGACTGTATACATTGGGTATCACTTATATATTATATAGACTTAATAAAACATTTAAAATAGTGTATTAAATTACCAATCTGAAATCTGGTCCGAATTATACTTAACTAACTGTTTCCCGTGGCTTTGCCCGCTTAAAAGTTTTTCTCGCTGGATTATCCTATGATAGATTTCAATTCTGATTTCAACGATTTCAAACACAAATATGTAGGCATAAGTATTTTTGTAAACATCCCTACAATTCTAGTAGTTACACGTTTGCAGACAGACAGACGGACAACGGATCCTTTAAGGGTTCCTTTTTTCCTCTTTTGAGGTACGTAACCCTAAAAAATATCAATTTTTATTTATTTTTAGAATTACAGCGAAATGAAATCGGATGATTATATATAATTTATTAAAATACAATTTAAATTAATAAAAAGAATAACAAGACAAACACTAATAATATGTACAGGTTATATAGGTACAAATATATATAAATTATGTACAAATAAAAATTATAAAAACGAATATACCTACCTATTTACAAATAAAAAACGGATGATACATTTTGCTTTCACTCGAAGATAGACCGACAACCTAATTAGCAAATAGGTATATCTACTTCACATCAGCACCTTCTAAATTTAATCTTATCTTGCACAAGCATTCTGACAATAAACAAATGAGAAAACAAAAAGGACATGCCCGCAACGGGTGCGTTGCCATTTCGAAAATAATTCATTGCGCCGCCTCGAAATGAGGTCATCAGACCGGAGTGAAGTTGCCGAAGGCACCCCGCGCACAGTGGAGTGGCACGGGGCATGCGCGCCGCCCGCCCACCCAGCCCTCGCACAAACCTCCTAGCCAAAACCCGAAAATACCGAAAAAAAACAAAAAGGCGCACATACCCCTCTCAGACTGAACGAAAAACAATGGCGTTTATAATCAAATTCAGTTGCGATCGCGAAAAGCGCTAAAAGACAAAATGGTGCGCTACAGATTTTGTGGGACTTAGTGTTATTTGTGGTGTATTGTGTGTGTAAAAATTTTAATGAAAGTGTGGTGTGACGGAGTGTTTTTATCTAAAATTTATTTTACCAAGCCTACCTATTACCCTATGTAAGTATAATCTTACCCTTCAAAATAATTTTAGATAAACCCATATTTTTTCGCTAAACACGTAAAACCACTATAATAAATAAGATTACACTGAATGCAATTTTGCTTAATAGTACCGTAGCCGGAAGAACAAGCTGGTTACTAATAAAAATAACACAAATCTACAAAAAATATATATTTTATGATAAATAGTTAAATAAATTGTTCTATATAAAAATACTATTATTCATACTCCTACTAGTTCGTAATGATAATGGTTATTGTCTTATTGATTAAAATACTGACTGATACTATGATCATTGGGCAAAGCGAAGTCAATTCGTTCAGCTCGTTTATTTTGAGTAAATTGTCATAGTAAGTATACAGACATATAATATAACACTTGTGACATTATCATTATAAACTTATATTCGCATCTATTTTATAACCTATTCATAGACTGTTCTATAGTACGTAATATTAGGCATTTTTATATTACTAAAAATCGTGCCCAAAGATAGGTGGGAGGAGTAAATATCATTGACTAAAAATAAGAATACAAAATCATATGTATTTTTGGTAACAGAAACCTAAATAGGTATTTAAAAGCTAAACGCGCCGAAACCTTATTTTAGCTGCAAAGCCACACAAAACAAGGATACCTACCGCTTGATGTCTATATCTTTACCGCCTAACACATTATCGAATCGCAAAAGAAATACAAACTATTTGAAACAGCACTTGAAATTTACGTTTTTGTATGTCTCAAAAGATATCTTAAAATAAAACATATTTTAATGAGCCTCATTTTATTAAGTCCTAGTAATTGTTTGCTTGTTCGGCCGGCTGCAGCACTATTATCCGTCTCGCACCCACCCATTCATTGTTACTAGTTTATTATCTGTGTGACTAATCAATCGCTAGCTCATGGCTATGGGTTTTATCTCCTAACATAATCTGCCTAAATATGTACGTATCTATACAGACAAATAACTATTTCGAATGGATTGAATTATTTACATGCAGGAATATACAATACATTGTGGAAAAATAAAGCCGATGCGGTTTACATTTTTTTTCAAAGGTATTGTTGGTAAGAGTATAGCTGTCTTTTTAGCGATTTGTTTTTCATCGAATTTTTATTTCTCCCTTCCCCTTTTTCCCTGTTTTTCGTTTCTTCCCGATAGATTTTTTTCCATTCCCTTGTTTTATCAATAGGTTGTTTTCCAGTCCCATATTTTCGCAATAACCGAACCGTATTCGAAGAACCTTGGTTTACTAATAGCACAATACACACTTATGGTTATATTTGTGTGTTTTGTGCTGATAGCTTATATCCAAGATTGACACAAGGAATACACAACAAATCTCTCAAAACAAGTGTTTAGTATTAGTAACATGTCCCACTGCTGGGGCTCAGGCCCAGTGCTGGTTGGTACACTTCACATGCGCCTAAGAATTTCTTCTTCGCAGGTTTCCTCAAAATGTTTTCCTTCCTTTGAGAGCAGTCAGTGATAAAAACCCATTGGTACATGACCCAGCCGCGGATCGAACTACGGACCTTTCGATATGATGCTGTGTTTTATCCCCAACGCCACTGAATGACGCTCGCATGCTTGTGTGCATTTCTGTACCTATGTACCTACGGAAGTAGATTTCCCGTGGGAAATGGATAAACCACAGTACCTCTAGTATTTAATCGCTGGTCTATACATATGATTGTTATGTACTTCTTACCGTATCACGTGATTATAGTAACGACACTTGGGCGATTCCGTCGACTTCACCTATAGTTTAGTTGGTAGTTCTGACGCCCAACTTTGCTCCTTGGCAACTACCGTCATTATAAGTTATAAGTCAAGTTGATAGTCGACTTATAGATATATAAGTTTGCGGACTTCCAGACTACAGTCCACTTTATCCGTAGGTTAATTGGAGAAATAATGCTTTTATAAAATATTTAAGCACGTTTCCCTATCTCATCTCTGCAATATAAATGCGAAAAGTTTGATGCCCAATTGAGATGTAACGGCTGAACGGATTTTGATGAAACTTGGTACCTAATAGCGTTAGACCTCATGTGGGATTAATTCCCATGGACTGTGGTCTAAGTATATCGACCTAATAACGGTTGCACTGCTACCCATCATCGGTTTGTAGATTTATAGCTGTGAAGTTGGTACATTTAGTTGTCGTTGTTTCTAACCGGCTTAAAGTCAAAGTCAAAATTCGTTTATTCAATTGGAATACTTACAATATTCTCTTTTTGACGTCAATTCTGTCTAAAACTAAAACTACGTCTAGTACATTTTAGACTTTCGCGCTTTGTATTCATAATTATATAATTATTTACGGGTCTTACACACGAATAAGTTTTATTTACCTTGCCCGACGTTTCGACCAGGTTACACTGGCCGTGGTCACGAGCTGACTGGAGAGGCGAGCTGTCATTGTTGATCGCTGTGAGTAGTTTCTGAAACTACCCTCTGCTGATCTTGTATTATTGGAAAGTCCCGGCACACAACACTCACGGTATCCGCGGATGTATTCGACGATAAGTCACGAGATTTAAGTTTATCGATCACTGGATTCCACGACGGTGACAATTTAAAACCATCTTCCCTATTAAAATTAAAAATAACAAGCTAAATAAAACTTATTCGTGTGTAAGACCCGTAAATAATTATATAATTATAAAACTACGTCTGTTTCCACCTGTACGTCGCCGAAGGCAAGAAACAGCAACAAACCCAACAGCACAGGGTTAAAAATCGGTCAATCCGCATAATATTTTTTTCTAACTTACACCCATTTATTATGATAAGCTAAATTTACAAACATATAAATAGCTAGTATATGCCTGAGCTCATCAAGCTGTTTGCATAAAAAGTGCAATAAAGCTTTCCCATTCACGAGCTGTAACGTAACCGGGTCAGGAAAACATAGGAATCGAAATTGCGTCTGCGACATAACCTCTCTTTACTCTTTTTTTTCAACCGATTTTTAAAAAGGTAAAGGTCAATACGATTGCAAGTTTTTTTTAATCTATGTAACACAATCTAATAACACCATAGTTACAAGTAAAAGCTATTTCCTAATACCTACTTCATAGTATAATAATATGTATATGAGATTCAAAGATTTTATTTTTTATTAGTAAGTGTTTAAGGCGTATCGGAAGACGCAGTATAGGCAGGCCTCCCACAAGGTGGACCGACGATCTGGTGAAGGTCGCGGGACCCGGCTGGATGAGGTTAGCGCAGGACCGGTCGTCGTGGAGATCCTTGGGAGAGGCCTTTGTCCAGCAGTGGACGTCTACAGGCTGATATGATAATGATGAAGTGTTTAAGGCAGAGCGTCAGTGACCTCGGGGATAAGACGCGACCTATCATATCGAAAGGTCGCATGTGAAGTCCACCAACCCGCACTGGGCTAGCGTGGTGGACTATAGCCCACAAGCCCTTGTTGAGAGGGTAGGCCTGAGCCCGAGCAGTGGGGAGATTAATAGGCTGTTGATGATGAAGTGTTTAAGGCGTATTTTTAACTTTCCACATGATGGTGTGTGATAGTTCGCTAACAATGTTGAACCTACTTAAATTTGTAAAAAACAAATGTAGCAGGCTGCACTCGGTGCATCAGCGGGTGTTTTATGTAAAACGTCTTTGTTACCGCTTGCTTCTCCTTCCTTCTGTGTGTAAAGTATGAATTAAAACTCGACCATCACATCGCAAGTCACTTACTTCACTCCGCATCCGATCATGAAAGACCTTGATGTCGCATTGTGTAAACAAATACAAGCTACACAATAAACACTTCACTTGCGAAGTAAAGTGAGTATTGAACTGTAAATCATTGAGTTAGAGACCGATCTCACTGCGGATTCAGGATCGAGTTGCACAAATACGCTTACAGAATAGCAGGGCTTTACTATCCGCTGTAAGTACCACAGGCTTTTTGGTTGCGGAAAACATCGTGAGGAAACTTGCCTACGCCAGTGATTAGTATATTTCTTAGTATTTCTTCAAGTCAAAGTCAAAACTATTTTATTGCATGTAAGTACACTGGGTACATTTATACAACCTTAAAATTTTAATTTTCGTGTGTTGAGAACCAAGCACCTGTTTTCTGTGAATAGATGTAGAACCAACGCTGGTAAGCGTTCACCAATTTTTAGAATGTGCAATATGTACAATGAGCGTTTCACCGATGTAGACCCGTTTAATATCAATTTACCTAAATTTAGAAAATACATTATTTCTATATTGAAGCGGTAATGATGGCATTTCAAAACAATTATATTTCAAATTTATATGTAGGTACATTAAGTGCCTACGTATTTATTTATTTTTCTCACTCATTTCGTGTAATATGCTGGATGTAGATAAGTAACTAGTTACTGACATTAACTTTAAGAAACATTAATTAGATTCGACTCGGTAGTAGATAGCCGACTAATTTTAGATTTGTATAAATGCGGAACATGTTGTTGGGATGTATAGACAAGACCTAAACACAATACCTATTTTGTTAACTAAATTTATACATTACCGTTTATGTTCTCCTGAATTTTCAAAAATAAAAATAAAATAAAACGTCAATTTTTTATCTACCACCACTTCCAAGGTGTTAGCGTTGGGAAGAAGACTTCACTTAATGAAGTCCATCAAAAATGGATTGGGGCACCGTTGGTGGACTGGAGAGCGTCAGTGGCCTCGGGGATAAGACGCGACCTATCATATCGAAAGGTCCGAGGTTCGATCCCCGGTTGGGTCATGTACCAATGGGTTTTTTCTCGAAACTTAAGTACATGTACTGACTGCTCTCAAACGGTGAAGGAAAACATCGTGAGGAAACCTGCATACGCCGAAGAAGAAATACTTAGGCGCATGTGAAGTCCGCCAACCCGCACTGGGCTAGCGTGGTGGACTATAGCCCGCACGCCCTCGTTGAGAGGGTAGGCCTGAGCCCCAGCAGTGGGGAGATTAATAGGCTGTTGATGATGATGATGGTGGACTGGGGTTTGGCACAGAAGATCCCAGAAGGGTCGAAGTGTCGCCAGGTCGAAGTATGCCTGGCCCCCTAAGAATTATGTAAGTATTTTTATCACGGTTTATTTCTGACGTTCTTATTATTATTTGAGGTGGGGCTCTTTCAATGCCTATCCAGCCTTGTATCACTGCGACCATTACTGATCTATTATGATCGCCGCCATTTAGTAATGGCGGCGATTAGTAGTTCAGTGTTGAGCTTTGCATCCGTTAGGAACTTGAGCACACTTTTGGCACTGATAAGTTTTACTTCATCGGGTTGAAGTATGTAGTTGCCCAGATGGACGCTTCTTTTACGCATCAGTGGGCCACATTCACACGGGAGGTGCAATGGTGTTTCCTCTGCCTCTTGGCAGAATCTGCACACTTTAGTGTCTCGGAGATTGAGGTTGAACATGTGTTTGTTCAGGCCGCAATGTCCGGTGAGTGCTCTCACTAGTGTGCGTAAATTCTTCCTGCTTAGCGCTAATGCCTCATTCGCAGTTTTGCGGTTGAAGTCTTTGATTAGCGATTTCTGACGTCTAAGCACAGTTTGTCGTCTCGTATGTTTCCACGCGCGCAGACTGCAGCCGTGGTCAACGATGCGATGCAGAGTACAGATAATTTAGATAGGAAAAAACAGCTTCATCGCCATATTCTTTGTTTCATCTTATTTTTATCAGAGAATGTAGGTAACGCATGATATCTAAAGCACCTTTTTATACTGTGACTATATACAGGATGGAATTTTGTAATGCCACCTTGAGGGAAAGTACTCTTAATACTGTAGATAGAAAATTTTACTCAAAGGAAACATTCCTTTATTTTTGAAAGGAACGACTTAATTTAAAATTTCATGGTTTTCCTTTCATTTAATTTATCAAGTTCGTTAGAGACATTTCATCCTTATAATTGATCCTAACGATCGATTCAGTAAAGTACAGAATGTAATTTTTACAGATTTTAGTCGGTTCGATTCCCTGGTGTGGCAAGCGATTTTTAGAAAATCTTTGAATGCAGTTTTCTTTCCTTTCAAAAATAAAGGAATGTTTCCTTTGAGTATTTTTTTCTATCTACAGTATTAAGAGTACTTTCCCTCTAGGTGGCATTACAAAATACCATCCTGTATAGTGTACCTCTCAGCACCGTTTTGTGCTAAAGTGCATCAAAGGCCGCCGTACTGTCCTTCGGAATTTTATGGGTCATAAATAAATAGCGAGCGGCTCTCCTGTCACAGGCGAATCAATTTGCCCACTAGGAGCGCCCAACCACTAATATATTTTAAGTATCCTTTTGTTATTGAAATAAATAAATAAATTTAAGTTAGAAATAACTTGAGAAACGCGGGCGAGGCCGCGGGAAAGCTACTAAGTAAATACGCAGTGAGTTTTGTTCCTTACGGCAAGAGCCCTTACAACATCGCATCGGTTAGGGGTAAGGGTGCTTGCACCATTTTGTTTTGACGTAAGAGTCTCTTGACTCTTGACCCTCTCCTTTTGGAGGAAGGAAAAATATTGTATTGATGTTTATTTTTCGTGCATAGTTCTCGTCTTGCTGCAGAGCTCTATATGGAACTTATCTTATTTTCTTAGGGTCCAGCTGTGTGATTCTGTAAAGTATGAATTAAAACTCGACCATCACATCGCAAGTCACTTACTTCACTCCGCATCCGATCATGAAAGACCTTGATGTCGCATTGTGTAAACAAATACAAGTTACACAATAAACACTTCACTTGCGAAGTAAAGTGAGTATTGAACTGTGAATCATTGAGTTAGAGACCGATCTCACTGCGGATTCAGGATCGAGTTGCACAAATACGCTTACAGAATAGCGGGGCAGGGATACCCGGCGACTCTTCGACCCTTTTAGGGTCTTGCGTCCAAACCCCTGTCTAAAAAGGTACCCTAATTAGTTTTATTGGTTGACTTCTTGAAGTAAAGAAATTCTAATCACTGGCGTATGCATATTTTCACGGTGTTTTCCTCAACCGATAAGCCTGCGAAACTTATAGCGGATAAGAAAGGAAGGTGACGCAAGCGGCAACAAAGACGTTTCACGTAAAACACCTGCTGATGTACCGAGTTCAGCCTGCTTCATTTACTTACAAATTAAAGTAGGTTCTACATTGTTAGCGGCACTATCACACACCATCATGTGAAAACGCCTTAGAAACTTTGCTTCTTTGGCGTTATGCAGGTTTCCTCACGATGTTTTCCTTCACCGAAAAGCCTGTTTCCGAAAAAGGCCAAGGTTTGAACCACTACCTCATGAACGAGAGGCGAGTGCACAACCAACTAGGCTCCCAGTCTTTCTCTTTCTTACTCGTGACACTCTGCCATGTTGTGTCTCACTCGCACACATTGGGCGTCTATACGCTAGAGTATTCTAAGTTTACGGCTGGACTGTATTCCTTTGCTCTCTGCGCCTGTACATTCAGTTAATTACTCTCACTATCGATTAAGGCTAACCACACGCTGGCGTCGCATCGTTCGCTCGCCCTAATTATTGGACGGACTTTAATGAATTAAGGACGTTTAGTTTCAACTACTTAGATTAGATTAGATTTATTTATCTCACATTACAAATATTAATACACAGTTTTCTTACGTAAAAAGTCAAAGTTAATGTGATCGTCAATAAAATAATAATTAAAAAGTAAAAAACCATAGTAAAACATAGTAGTACAAAAATGTCAAAATAAATAAAATGTCATAAAGTAGATATTACCAATGTCATTTTTACACAAATTGTGTATGAAAAAATGAAAATTTATAATAATAAAATAAGATATGAATGTCACAATTGGAAATTAGAACTTTGCGTTCATGTATTCTTTGACAGAGTATAATTCTTTATCCAATAAGAGGTTTTTCAGTCGAAGAGTTTTCAGAGACTTAGATAATGATGAACGTTATAGAGGAGTTTGATAGCCACGACTGTTGCAGATATCCTGCCCTGCTATTCTGTAAGCGTATTTGTGCAACTCGATCCTGAATCCGCAGTGAGATCGGTCTCTAACTCAATGATTTACAGTTCAATACTCACTTTACTTCGCAAGTGAAGTGTTTATTAAGTAGCTTGTATTTGTTTACACAATGCGACATCAAGGTCTTTCATGATCGGATGCGGAGTGAAGTGAGTGACTTGCGATGTGATGGTCGAGTTTTAATTCATACTTTACAGAATCACACAGCTGGTTTCAGGATGACCTTGGGGAAACCTAATGACAATACTGAACATAATGTTTGAAATGCAGAATAGATCTACCGTAACGAAACTGATAAATTGTTACGAAACTGATAATCCGTCTGAAATTTGACGTACCTAAAGTAACGAAATTTATCAGTTTCGTTACAATTTCAGTTTAGTAACGGTACCTACATCTATTCTGCATTTCACCCTGATACGTTTGTCTATAATATAATATGTCTATTTTAAATATGCTAGGAAAGTTGTGGTATTAACAAAAAGACTATAAATATACAGACAAAATCAACTCACCTAAAGCACTTTTTCGGGGACGGATCTTCTATTTTTTAATTATCGAAGTTACATTGAATTCAAAGTTACCCTTGTTTTTTACCCTTTTTGTTTGGGCGTTGGGGTAAAAATAGCTAAGTTTAAAGGAAATACCCTGTTAATATCGGAGCACAGGTGTCGTGTGGGTATATAGGTCGCTAGGTCACCGTTAGAAGTGGACTGTGTTCACACCTGTCGGCCAACTCTGACTTTTTAGGGTTCTATACTCCGACAACGAACCCTAAAAGGCTCCCTAAACGATCATGAGGCATGACATGCAATACGTGCTGTCATTCATGCATGATCGTCTATAGCTATAGTGATTGACGTGCATGACATGCAAACTACGTGCTGGCCGTTGCTTCACTGTATTGATCGATAGCAAGCATGATAGTCCATGAATTGATGATTGAACATGATTACTTACGTGAATGTCATGCGGCATGATGGACCATCATGCTTGTTATCAATCAGTACAGTGAAGCAACGGCCAGCACGCAGTTTGCATGTCATGCACGTCAATCACTACAGCTAGACGGTCATGCATGAGTGACAGCACGTATTGCATGTCATGCAAGCATGATCGTTTAGGCACACTTTTATACGATCGTCCGTCTGTCTGCCATTACCTTTACTGAACCGAAATGCATGAGTGCATGGCATGACACTTATCATGTAGATTTGATTTTCTTTTAAAGTAGAAAGGTGGTAGATAAAAAATTGACGTTGTATAAATGTACCCAGTGTACTCTCGCAATAAAATATTTTTACATAAGATTTGCCATTGTGCTTTTTAGGGTCACTTTGTCACGTTAGTGGTGTGATTTTCTTAAAAGTAGGGTACCGTTGAAAATGTATTTTCTAATGAGGCAGTCTTTCCTCACATTTTGAAAAATATAGGTAGGTACCTATTGTAATTTCTTTATTGGAATCAGGATAAAAATTTAAATAATATTGACATTGATTTGATTTTGTTATGAGATTATAGAACGTCAGGGCGTCGGGGATAAGACGCGGCCTATCATACCGAAAAGTCCGAAGTTCGATCCCCGGCTGGGCCATGTACTTATGTAAAAAGATAAAAAATGAGGTAAAAGTTATTTCATTCGTTCATTCATTCAGTAATTTGTTCAATTTCTCCCCACACAGCATTCAAACGAGAATGAATAAAAAAAGTCTAAACAAAAACAATGTTCGACATTACAATGGCTTCAAACGCGAGCTGGCTTTGAGAGTTATCCAATTCACTAAACTTTTTAGGGGTCCGCCATCAAATTGATAACCCTTTGAACGTTGAATCACAGAATAGATAAGAGTTGAATGGACTTTTAATTCTCCGGCGACGACGCGATAATTCTCCGGCCGCGAAACGTTCTAAAAAACAGTAGGTATAGGTGCCATAAAAAAAATTAAGTAAACAAAACTGAATAAAAACATATTTTTTTGAAGTTATTTTTTAAATTAAGTAAATCTGTGTAGAAGGTATAAAAATGCGATTACTGCCATGCCATAGTAAATAGGGTAGTTGGCATATATACATATACATACATACCTACATATACATACGACCACGGCTATCCTCTGAACGTTACTATGAATATTTATAAAATATATTAGGTAGTTACGTTTTCTAGTTTCAAAAAGTTAGAGGGTGATTTTTCCGGTTTTACATTTTGAACTTATTTTTTGTTGGTTAGACGTCTACTTCACAGAGCACAGAATGTGCATGTGCAGGCATCGCCGCGAGGGGCGCCGCCGCGAGGCGGTCGGTAACATAAATTTTCATTACTCATACTCTGAAAGTAGGTCTGAAGTTGCCTGAGGAGCGGGTTGAAAGTAATACATCTCAGCCCTAGGGAGAATCGCTTTCAACTGACAGCTGTCAAATTATTTTAAAAATCTAGTACTATTTTGACATTTCTATTGGACCATGTTCCAACTGTCTATACAGCCACTCAATTACAGCGCGATGTAAAATTGAAATAACATAAAGTTATGTAATAATTTAAGAATATATATTTTTAAATGACTTTATTATAATTATTACTGTCAACTATTTCTTTAAAATAACATAGATTTGTGCAAAATATTTACCATTTTTTCAATGATGGAAATGAAAAATAATGTCAGAATAGCTGGCCGGCCACAGAAAACAAAACAAAGTAGACGGGAGAGCGGCAATCCGATCTTCATTTGTTTTTTCGAGTTGTAGAGTTTTGTTTGTACTTCCGTATAGCAGTTATTTGTATTAACACTCATTTCATGTTTTTTGTTTTTACTTTCAGTGTATTCTTAATGAAAAGCACAGTGTTTCCCTCGGGTTCAAGACTTATTTAGAGGTCCCTCGAACTATTGGCGCCCTCGCTGCGCGTCGGGCGTCAAATCCCGTCTCGGGACTTAAATAAGTTACTTTCACCCCTAGGTTAACAATGTACTATTCCAACCTCCTTGGTCTACTTCGAATTGACTAGTTTTCTTATCACTCCCTTTTTCGGCAGAGCAAAATGAAGTAAAAATCTAGAATTCTTCAGAAATGTATTCATGCTCGAAATGAGAAATGACAATCTGCGACACTCGAAATTCTAATCACTTCGCTCACTCATTGTCATAGGAAAAGTGCGATTTTGCTCACAGTTTTCTCACAAAGTTACCTGTTCCAACCAAGGCAAAAATAACATTAAAAATTCGTTTGCCAGTGATATTAAAAATTAATAAATAAAAAAGGTTTCCGGAAGTGGGTGGTTTGCGTGACAAACGCATACATGTTTAATTTGCAGCCTTCCCGCACCGCACCCGCTTAACATTGTGAATAATGTAACAACACCCGTTATAGTGCCATCTGCTACGCGGCGCGAATCGGATGTTTATACAGGGCGTACATCGTCGTATAGAAGGCGTGAGCATTGATATTGGTCATTACACACTCGGCTTCATTTCACCCTCGTTTCGGCTCGGGCTGAGCATTCTAGCCTCGAGTGTAATGAACTAATGACGAACGCTTACGCGTTTCAAATGACGATTACGTTTTTCATACACTGTCTTCGACTGGCCTGTTGGCGTAGTGGTAATAACACTGCCTACTGCGCCAAAGGTCGTGGGTTCGATTCCCACCCGGGACCAACATTTGTGTGATGAGCATTACTGTTGGTTTTCGGATTCTGGGTGTTTGTATGTATTTATGTATTTATTTAAAAGTATGTATTTAAGTGTGTTTATCAGTTGTCGAGTACCCATGTACAAGCATCGGCTTAGTTGGGACTAAACAGCCGTGTGTAAAATTGTCCAAACATTATTATTATTATTATTACTGTTTGCAAGGAAAATAGTATTTTCGGAGGACTTACCTATTTTCTTTTTACTCGGCTCCTAAGGGTCGTAGCGTGATGTGAAATAGTCTAAAACCTTCCTCAAGAGTTGGGCTAACAAATGCAATAAGAATTTATCAATCCCGACAGATAGCTCCAGAGATTAGAGCGTTCAAACAAACATACCCTTCAGCTTAATTAAACATATTAGTTAGTATAAGCGGTCCCTAAACGATCATGCGGCATGACATGCGTTACGTTTACGGGAATTATCAAGCTGCATGATGGACCCTCATGCTTGCTTACTTAGTACAGTGAAGAGTGCGCGCGATTGTCAATCAACGGCCAGCACGTAGTTTGCATGTCATTCGCGTCAATCATTACAATTAAACGGTCATGCATGAGTGACAGCGCGTAAAGCATGTCATGCCGCATGATCGTGTAGGAACCGCTCTAGCGTAATATGATGACTAATTCCACGGTTCATCTCTCGTTGTATTACCATACAAAGCGAAAATTAATGAGTATACGCATCGGATTTTCATTAAGTTATCATACTTGGAAGCCGTGCGGTAACTCTGTATTTGTCTTCACTTTTATTAGTAATAGCGTTGCCCGCGGCTTCGCCTGCGTGGGATAAGTACCTATAAACCACTCGGAAGACATTATCTGAATGACAGTGAAAACCGGTTTCCTCGCTATGTTTTCCTTCACCGTTTGAGAGCAGTCAGTAAATGTACTTAAGTTTTGAAAAAACCCATTGGTACATGGCCCAGCTGGGGATCGAACTCCGGACCTTTCGATATGATAGGCCGCGTCTTATCCCCGACGTCACTGACGCGATTTTTGCTGACTACTGAGAAATTATTATACTATGTAGGTAGGTTCAAACCCGTAGGTTTATTCCCATCTCGGCACCCTCATAAATCATTTAGATTTTCGTGGTACAGTCGACCCCACGTCACTGGAAACACTTTGACCTTGAACTGGCCTAGCCTTTTAGGGAGTTTCGCTACTACGAGAGATCTGCTTATACTAGTTTTGTTTCCACTGACGTGCGGTCGACCGTACAAAAGGAGAGTCATCATCATCATCATATCAGCCCGCAGACGTCCACTACTGGACAAAGGCCTCCTCCAAGGATCTCCACGACGCCCGCTCCTGCGCTAACCTCACCCAGCCGGGTCCCGCGACCTTCACCAGATCTTCTGACCACCTTGTGGGAGGCCTACGCTGCGTCTTCCGATACGTGGTCGCATGTCACAAAGGACAGTCATGTTCATATTGTTTGATCGGTTACAATATGGACTCCTCTAGCGATATACCTGTGTCGTAATGGTGTCGTTACGTCCCGTGTGAAAGTTCCCCAAATATGCCCCAGAACAAATTTTTAACGTGTCAATTTTTCCGTGTGTAAATTTTGCTCACAAACGTTTATAAACAAACTTTGTTCTTACTAAACTAAGCAAAAGTGTTAGCTGTTTTACACAACACGCGTGCTTTTGAACCTGTCTCATCTCCTATACAAACTTTGACTTCAAATATCTCACTGAAATATCTGGACTTCAAATATAATGGAAAAGCCAAATCGTTTGAATAATAATGCTCTGGACAAATTCACACACGGCTGCTTATTGCCGAAGCTTGTAAATGGGTACTCAACAACTGATAAACATACATAAATACCTTTTAAATAAATACTTAAATACATACAAACGCCCAGAATCCAAAAACCATAATGCTCATCACACAAATGTTGGTCCCCGGTTGGAAACGAACCTACTACGGCCTCTGGCGTAGAAGACAGGGTCACTACCAACTAAGCCAACAGGCCAGTCAAAACTTTAAAATCAGTTTCATAAAAGATTCATCAAAATCATCGCGTAATAAAAAACATACAGACCGCATTGAACTTCCTCCTTTTCTAAAGTCGGTTGAAGTTTTTTTTTTTAAGGAGACCATGTATACGGAAAAAAATACTAACATACACTGTTCAATTAAATTTAGCATCATTCTAGACACAGTCATCAGCAGCCTATTAACATGTCCCCACTGCTGGGGCCTAGCCTCTCAACGAGGGCGTTCGGGCTATAGTCCACCACGCTAGCCCAGTGCGGGTTGGTGGACTTCACACGCGCCTAATAATTTCTTCTTTGGCGTATGCAGGTTTCCTCACGATGTTTTCCTTCACCGTTTGAGAGCAGTCACAATGTGTGGGTGTTATTATGGTGTTATAGAATATTCAGATTCCCTGGTTACGACCCTGTTGGAAAGCAGTTTCCCTGGCGATAAACCGGTCGTCATAACGCCATGTTTTACTGCATTAGATTTACATTATCGTGCCGCCTCTGTTCTCTAGAGACGACTGTCTTTGCTTGACTTATTTCGCGGTCCACAGCCTACCATAGTCCACCTTTGGACTCGGGTTTTTCCCGTAATAGAGGATGTTGCTTGGATATTATTATTTACTTCGGCTAATTCAGCGGTATACCTAGTGTGATACGCAAGAATTTCATTCTTCCAATATCTTTTGGCGGTATAAAGACAAGAAGTATCGATAGGTACTTCTAATGACAAATTATAGTAGACATTTTCTATTTGACATTTTAGTTTACTATACCTAGTTTATTTTCTTGTTTACTAGACAAGGGTTTCCGTATGTGTGCTTTTATTTTCTATTACTTTTTTTATTTTTTAATACTAACCATGACATTAAATTTTAATAAGCGTTGACATTATTTTTTATAGTTGTATACTTTTTTCATATGCCCGGGCAAAACATAGAGTTCTGTTAATTTTATTTGACATCTCTTTTATCTATGTTTATGAATAAATTATTTCTGATTTCTGTAATAAATAAATCTTTGAAAAAAAATTCATATTAAAAAATGTAAAATTAAGAAATTGTAAAGAAAATTATCGTTTCAGTTTTTATTAGTTACTTCTTTGTTCTAAACTATACAGGTAAAGATCATTGGCGTAATAGTACGTCTACTAAGTAAGTATTTATATTACGAACCGTTTTCGGTTTTGTAATAAGCAAACCATAGAATTAGCAAGCTTGGGCAGGTTACACTGTCGCAGAAACGAACCGACGGCCGTTGGGGCAGACGAGCTCTGGAGTGGAGACCGCGTGGGATGCCCCCGCCTCCATGTAGACCGAAGACCTGGAAGCAGCTGTATGCGGAGGCCGGAGGTCCGGGTGTCATTAAGAAAGGCTTATGTCCAGCAGTGGACGTCTTAGGGATGATTTTTTAAAACAAAATGTTTGGTCCAGAAAAGTCCCTATATTTCCTGAGCCTCACCGAGCCCTTGCGGCTATAAATCCGCTCCGGTCTGATCTGTGCTTAACAGCGCGACAATTAATGGCCTGGAAGGACGAGGCATTTAATCCGTAATTTAATCGCACCATTCAGTTACCGGGTCCGACTCGGTGACGTCACGGCTAGATTTGTGTGTCCCGTTTTTTTTATATAGTTTTACGGCCAATTGGAAACAAGTCCTTAAAGGCCAAATCATGGTTTAAAATCATGAAACAATAAAACCGCAGCACGGCCTCCGGCAATTATAGTGCCATTCGGTGATCCACACTGCAGCTAACACCGCACTAAACTGATAGTAGGTTTAGTGTCGATTTAACAAGGGACAATTTGGAGCAAACGACAGAGTCGTTACACGCTTTTATTTCTCTATCCTACACAATATACACTGTAACAGGCTCTTGTTGCATAAAAACTATCACAAATATACACCTAAACCTACAATAAACATTTTTTTGTAAAAACATATAAAAAAAAGACAGCCGTCTCTGACAATTAGAAAATCCCGCCAAAAAGCCGTGTGCCCCGTTTGCATCTGACAGTGACATCTAGCATACCCTAACGGCCAGTGGCATTTATAATTTCACCAATCGCGCTAATTCTGAACCATATTACCAAATCCAAACCTTAACAAACGTTATGCTGCATGTACAAGTTTGGCAAACTTTTACAAACGCAAGCCAAACCCCTGCTCCACACGTTTGCGTTTGTGAAGGTTTGCCCAACGTGTACATGCAGCATAACGTTTGTTATGGTTTGGATTTGGTAATATCGCTCAGATTAGCGCGATTGGCACCCTGGACTACATGGCAATACAAGCGGTTCCTAAACGATCATGCGGCATGAATTGCATTACGTTTACGTGAATTATCATGCTGCATAATGGACCCTCATGCTTGCTATCAATCACATATTACAGTAAAGCAACGGTCAGCACGTAGTTTGCATGTCATGCACGTCAATCACTAGACGGTCATGTATGAGTGACAGCACGTAATGCATGTTATGCAGCATGATCGTGTAGGGACCACTTAAGACCCTTTTACGAAGAGCCAGTTAAAGTTTAAAACCGCAATAATCACAGCACTGATCGCTAATTACGTTGCAAGACGACCGACCTATATAGAGCTTCAAAAATAGCCCGCACTCAATCGCTGACATACACATGCGTTGAATGCAAGTGGATATTGCATGTGCAGATATAGCGATCACATCTGCCTCTATTGCAATAATAACCACGATTCTGAGGGCACAAAGTTATAATTTGTGTCACGGAGTCGCTGGCAACACTGCGGTGTGCACAGCTCGACAGACAAGAAAATGGCGACCGACGAAGCCATCGTATAAATTATGTAAACCTAGTTAAACCTTAGTGGAAACCTTTGTGGATAATATTAAACAATCAATTTATCCTAATTATTATATTAATTTACCCCCACACCACACATTGCTACACCAACTCGTTCACAGTGCTGGCAGCGAGGCTCTGGAACCAACTCCCTAGCCATGTAAGAAAATCTCCCTCACTGGCATCCTTTAAAAATAAATTAATAACTAACTCTGGGTTCAACATCGATGCTTTGAGCTAACAAATATAGTTTATATTATCAACTATTTAGTTTATATAATATTAGGTTAGGTAAATATATAATATATGTATTATTATATATATTTATATGTATGTATAAGTATATGTATTATATATGTACTTACTGTATATGTAAATAAATAATCTGTGTAATAGTATGATCTATGTAATTGTAATGTATCATTTTGGTTTATGTATTTTTAGGGTAAGTTTACAGACAAGTAGTTCTTTCTCCTACTTTACTACGAAATTGTGGTACTTAACGCAAAAGCTAATCCTCTCAGTAACTCTAAGGTTGACTGGAAGAGATCCCTTAGTGGGATAAGTCCGCCTTTGTACTTAGTTTCACTGGTTTAACTATCTGTTATTGTAATGTTTTTAGTACAATAAAGTGTTTACATACATATATACATACATAGCGGCCTATTATTACATGGCGCTGCGGACAGGACAGCACTAAAAAGTTTCTATGAATGTCACCACAGAGGACTATAATAGTTACTACTGTCACACAGTATTAAAAAAAAAAAAACCGACTGCGTAAAAAAGAAACTTCAAAAACTTAAAAAAAAAAACAAGTGCAGTAGTCATCGAAATAGATTCATGATCGTTACTCGCTAGACCAATTTTAATTTTTTACGCAGTCGAGTTTTTAGTTTTTTTTATTTAGTATTTTTTTTAATGTAAAGAAAAACTTCATTCAAAGAATTTTGAATTACAGCTGCGATTTTCTTTGACAATTTCCGCGATGTTACAAAGCACGAAAGTCTAAATTAATCTATACTTAATGAATGACACAGTAATTTTTCTATTACATATCAGCCGTTCAATCCAATGCTGGACATAGGCCTTCTCCCATGAACGCCATCACACCCGGTCCTCCGCATCCAGCCGCTTCTGGCCATCTTCTTCAGGTCGTCGGTCCAC
This sequence comes from Metalampra italica, assembly GCA_949699065.1. Lineage (NCBI taxonomy): Eukaryota > Metazoa > Arthropoda > Insecta > Lepidoptera > Oecophoridae > Metalampra > Metalampra italica. Next base: position 653,494 of record OX452993.1, read on the forward strand.
CTGGCGGAGGGGCGTCCCACGCTGTATAGGTCCGCAGTCTCTACTCCATATAACTCGTCTTCAAAAAACTTGCGTATTTAAAAGCTTCAAGGCATTTTAAGGCTCGGTAGCCGCGACTGGAGCCTTGAGTTACAAGGCTCAAACTTACAACAGTAGTCCCTAGATTCTTCCCAATCGTATCGAAGTTGTTGTTTATTCCCTCAATACATTATCACCAACCATTAGGGCTTGTCGTCCCCACCTGCCGGGTCCCACGCTCCCCTGTCAGCCCACGTTGGAGACCGAGATTTTTGCACCCACCTAATGGACTTGAGATAAAATATTCAATATCTATGATAAATTATCCTTTTAAGATCATCAATCATCATCAACAGCCTATTAACATGTCCCCACTGCTGGGGCTCAGGCCTACCCTCTCAACGAGGGCGTTCGGGCTATAGTCCACCACGCTAGCCCAGTGCGGGTTGGTGGACTTCACATGCGCCTAAGAATTTCTTCTTCGGCGTATGCAGGTTTCCTCACGATGTTTTCCTTCACCGTTTAAGAGCAGTCAGTAAGTGTACTTAAGATGCATGATGATGATGATGCCTTTTAAGATGCATCGGTCTTATTGAGACACAACTTTTATCAAATACCCAATGCCTACAAAACTAAAAATGTTTACAAAGTCGACAGCTGCATTGATTATATTTGTTTTTGTATTAAACTGTACATTTCCTATTTCCAAAAATTTTTTTTAAATCTTTCTTTGTCCACACGTTTTTTTCAATTTCAGTGCAATATTTCGTATTTTTAAAAATAAAATATAAAATGTCTGCTTTGAGTAAAATTATTTGAGGTACTTTTGTTATGGGCTCCCTAAACGATCATGCGGCATGACATGCATTACGTGCTGTCACTATGCATGACCGTCTAGTTGTAGTGATTGACGTGCATGACATGCAAACTACGTGCTGGTCATTGCTTCACTGTATTGATTGATAGCGAGCATGATGGTCCATCTTGCAGCATAATATTTCACGTAAACGTTGCATGTCATGCAAGCATGATCGTTTAGAGACCACTTTAGGTACCTTCCCCTCCATAACGTTCGTTTGTTCCATCCTGTATACAGGGTGTATTCGAATGGAGTTTGTAAACGTTTGAAAGGGCCGTTCATAGCCCGAGTCGCTGATGCGAAAGGCTTCGGTTCGTTGGCTCCAATACACAGGGTGATTAGATTATGCTAGACTAGCTTTCACCTCTTAATGTTTGAGAAAAATATTCAAAATCGGTTGGTACTTTGGTACAGTCGACCAAACGTCAGTGCAAACTCGTTCACCTTGAGCTGACCTAGCATATTAGGGAGTTTTATGAGAGACTAGTTTATACTGATTTTGTTTCCACTGACGTGCGGTCGACCTTACAAAGACATCTTGTATTAAACAAATAAAGATATATTAATATTATTATAATTTGACTGGCCTTGGCGTGAGGTCGTGGGTTCGATTCCCACCCGGGGCCAACATTTGTGTGATGAGCGTAACTGTTGGTTTTCGGATTTAAAAGCTTCGGCTTAGTTTGGGACTAAACAGCCGTGTGTAATTTTGTACAAACATAAAAAAAAATTGTAAACGAATTTTTAATTTGAAATTATCAGCTAATTTTCTTATTTCTTTGTTGCAGGGGACCAACAACCATCAGGAGCACACATCGACGTATACAATAACCAGAACCTAAAAAAAAACATTTTCAAAAAAATTTTTGGGTTAAGTTCGACCCAAACATCTAAAAATATACAACCGTCTCCAATATACCTATATAAAACATAAAATATTCCAAATCTTCCCGTATATTTGTAAATAGTATTTTTAAGTGAAGTGTGAGTGTGAAAAACTAGACTGAGTGTAAAAGTGATTGCGCATGGAATTGCCGACACGGGTGTGCGGTTTGATTCCCCGGCTGCGCAGGATTCTTTATAGGTAAGTATCAGTTCAGACCGCTATAAAAACACGGGTCTGATTTTTTTATTCATTTAAAACTTTATTGCACAAATTCGTACAAAAGGCGAACTTATTGCCAATGGCATTCTCTACCAGCTGACCATCCTACTAATATTATAAAGGCGAAAGTTTGTGAGGATGTTTGTGACTCTTTCACGCAAAAGCTACCGAACAGATTTTCATGAAACTTGGTACAGTGATAGCTTATATCCTGGAATAACGTATAGGCTACTTTTTAACGCGGACAAAGTCGCGGTGCGTCCGCTAATACCCCCTAAGTAACAAAACGCCTACATAGAGGGCGCTGTTTCACAATGTACACGGGAAAAACTTTTCTACGCGGGCGAAGCCGCGGGAAAAAGCTAGTAAGTACTAAAGTGACAAAAATTAGCACTTTACAGCTTAATCTCTGAATCGAAAAATGTTTTCTACACATCCGCAATATTTTTGAAAGACCTATCCAACGATACCCTTACTAATTGCAGTTTTATGTTCTCGTATGCATTCATGTAAATAAATGATTTACTTACTATATACATAATACTTCACTTTCGCCTCTATTGAACAGCGAGCTACACCGGCGTGCAAATTAATTATACGTAATTACACTCACGAAGGAGATACTCAAAGAACGTCATCTCCTGGGATCAAAGAGAGACGGCACCAAAAGAATGTAATTGCGAGATAATCAAACTTTCAAGTTGTTTTAACGTCAGTGAGCCGAGGTTTCTGGGCTTACACTTGGGGCCAAATAACAATATTCAACACTAGCTGTTTCTCGCGGCTTCGCCCGTGTAGAAAATACTTTCTAATAATCACTCAATAATAAACTAAAAATAAAAGCGTGTAACAACTCTTTCAGCTCGTAGGTACCAAAACTGTCCATGCAAATCTCCATTAGTTACTAGGTATCGATTTATTGCGGATAAAAACTTTAGTGACAATCGCCGACTAACTCTAGTCGTGCTCTGTTTTTGTGGAGGCCGTGCTGTAACCGCCAGATAAATAGATATAAGAAATAAGAATTTAAATTCAAAGTAAGATATGGCTCAAAGGTCTCGTCACCAAGCCAAACCTACTAAAAAACTGTACTTAGTACATTTTAGACTTTCGCGCTTTGTATTCATAATTATATAATTATTTACGGGTCTTACACACGAATAAGTTTTATTTACCTTGCCCGACGTTTCGACCAGGTTACACTGGCCGTGGTCACGAGCTGACTGGAGAGGCGAGCTGTCATTGTTGATCGCTGTGAGTAGTTTCTGAAACTACCCTCTGCTGATCTTGTATTATTGGAAAGTCCCGGCACACAACACTCACGGTATCGGTGTATATACACCCGCGGATAATTAAAAACTGTACTTGACGTTGACTCGAACTGTTTTATCTTTCCCGCTTCATTAGTTTTGTTCGACACACCTCATTTTGTCCTGCAGTGTAGCTATTAAATTTCTGTGGGTAGTGGGCATTGTTCGCAGTTACAATGAGAAATTAACAGTTCTCTACGAGTGTTTCATAACTCGGCATGTTTTAATGTTGCAGCCCGGAATGTTGATTTGTTCTAGTCTAGCCTATTTTTAGGGGTTCCTTGAGATAAAAAGGAAACCCGCGAAGTTCGTCTGTCGGTTCGCCAAAGAGTTCCTGCTTAATGAATTTGTAGGAAACAGAATTTCAAAAATTGTTATGATGCTCTTTTTTGTAGTTGTTTATGTGCCTCATTTAATGTATTTCATTTTAATTGAAGGACGTGGCATTTTATAAGCTGCATTATGAACCTAACCTAAAAGCGGTGCATTATGAGCCACTTTACGCGAAAGTGTGTTGAAAAATACTAAAGTTGTTATCGTTTTTTTTTTTTAATTTGTTTGTGGCGGTCTGGTGTAGGGTACGTCAGCGGAAAAGTCCGTTTTCAGCCAATTTTTACATGGGTTTATTCCAAGTTGAATCTGCTTAGTAGGTGTAGAGTTATCCGGGTAACAGAGATAGGCAGACGGACAAACGAATTAAATTAAAGAATTGAAACATTCAATACGTTTTATTGTATAGGTACCTACTGACGGAATGTGTTCAGGATGCTCCCACTAATAAATCTTTCAGCTCGTAAAATGGTACCGACAGGAGTGAACGAACGGAATCAGAAATATGCCATTGACCGCTTGGTAAATCTTCAAATTACTAAAGTATATATGTTTTTTTTAGATACGAATAAAAGATTCGAACATAAATGGTGATTGGTGATTGGTTTAGCTGTACTTTGTGATTACAATGGTCGCCAGAGTTGTCACCCATTGCATCAAACCCATCAAAGTGTTTTCCATGAGTTAGTATACTAGTTATAAAGCGCGCGCATCGCTCATTGCCCATTGTGCCAAGTGTAAGCAGGTGTTCTATGGACGCTTCTATTTAGATCGTTCTTTTCCGTGAATCGTGTTTACAGCTCGGCACTGCACATTTCACCATGATTACTCCAAATCTAAATAAATATCGGCGAGAGCAACAATCAGCGCTACTGACGTGTCGTGACTAGTAGCGTCGCCCCGAACATTTCGAGACTGTTCAGACCCGTGCTTACAGTTCAGACTTGCTAACGCGCGCTCTATGTATACTAACAACTCTCTGGTGTTTTCCCAATAAGTTTCAAATCTCTTTGGTCGCGCGCGCGCTCCCTGTGGAGATCGCATCTCGCATATTTAGTATCGGAACCTATGGTGCCATTTACCGGGGGGGTGCGGACAGAGGAAGCAGAGTAGCGGGAGGAGGTTGCTAGTACTTTGTCCAAAAAATTATTATTATTGTATACTTAGTTCAAAATATGTTTTTTTGCGCTTATATCTGATAGGATTATTATTATTTTGCTGGTTGTGGCTTCAATCGTCTTTACGATGACGACTGGTTCTGCCAATGTCAAGTGTTTAGAGGGACACGGTGGAGATGGCTTGATGATCGGTGGTTTTTGATATATTTTCTTCCTTGAGTTTTTACCGATAGGATTATTGTAGCCTAGCCTATTGTATGAAATTGACAATTTATTCCATTTAAAAGATTTTGTAGCAAATCTTAAATAAATAATTACGTCCGAATGGCAACACTCCTCGTTGCCACGCGAATGCCGCGCAAAACGTCTTGATAAATGGCGCCGAACGTCAAATTTGTCGGAAAACACATGCTCAGTTTATGTTTAAGTCATAAATGTCGGATTTAGTAGCCAAATAAATCAGATCTATTTAATTAGTAGTCGAATTAGTGTGTTTGGATTTATGAAATCATTAAAATCGAAGCTGTTTGAGATGGAATTGCGGAAGATATTACGGTTTTTAAAGGTTTTCCGGCCAATTGGAGTCAAAGTCCTCGTAGCCGCAGTCGTATTTTTTAATATTCATAGAAACTTTGTATTCTAATCACTTCTATGTACCTACATTTACCGTGATATACTTTTAATCAAAATATTATAGTTGAAAATCAAAGAAAATATAGGAAAAACTGAAATATAGAGTCGCTATTGCTCTTAAAAAAAACTTTAAAAAGTTTAGGCTGCAATCAGCCTAGATGAAACCAGGTGACAGGTAATAGGTTTTCTCACGAGGTTTTCCTTCACCCTATAGTACCAAGTATGCCTTCATCTTTGAAATGTGCTTAAGCTTCAAGAAAACTACATTGGTCATGGCACGGCCGGGAATCGAATTCGGACCTCTCGACGTAAAATACCGACGTTCTTCGCGATCGTTTCGTTCATTTAGGTACAAATTACCGAGTGCGGCCATTTAAAATCAGTCAAGGTTTCCACCTTGTTGATATAGTCCGCGTAGAACTTCTTGGCGGCTGAATGAATGTAGTCACAAATTGTTTACACTGACAGTGTTTAAAGTCTATGTGTGCGTAAGCGAGATAGTGTGCTACATAGAGATGTCCAAAAATTTGATTCGGTTGATCGAGTCAATGTACCATTTCTTGAAATTGAATGAGCGTCTCTAGTGACACCTCACCCGTGACACCACAGCTCCCTCTTTGACACCTACAATCAGTTATTGCGCAGAAATCGGATAACTTCACATCACACAGCCGCCATTAAACTCTGCGGGGACTATGTATAATACTTTTTAAAACGTTTTTCGACACGTATATATCCGAACTGATCGATGGTACGGAAATAGGACAGTTTTGATGAACTTTATGGATGTTATTTTTAAGCCATGGTGGATATGAATATAGATAATTATCTACGTAAATAGATGACCTTCATCGATCCACAGTGATGTGATATTTGAATTATTTTTAACATCTAATAGACATTTTTAACACATAAGGGTATGTGTTAAAAATGTATATTAGACTCAAATCAAAAAATTAAATCAACAGACTATTAATATGTCCCCACTGTTGAGGCACAGGCGTACCCTCTCAACGAGGGCTATAGTCCACCACGCCAGCCCAGTGCGAGATGGTGGACTTCAAATGCGTCTAAGAATTCCTTCTTCGGCGTATGCAGGTTTCCGCACGATGTTTTCCTTCACCGTTAGAGAGCAGTAGTAAATATACTGAAGTTTCGAGAGAACCCATCAGTAATGTCACAGCCGGGGATCGAACTCAGACCTCTCTCCACGCTCATAACGGGCTTTATTTTGTAAAATTACTGATAGTAACATTTACAAGTAAATAAAACCAGTGAGCTTGAAAATTCTGGTAGTGTGAATAACAGGTTACAGATTGTTATAATTTCCATGGAATCCGTATTTGCTTATGTGATTCCTGTTGATACAAGACCACCTGGCTATACGCTATATCGATGCTAGCACGGCTAGCCAGTGGGTTGTGCACTCGCCTCACGTTCATGAGGACGTGGGTTCGAGTTTCTCGAAAACTTAAGTACGGTTTATTATAATACCACGGGTTTTTAGGTGAAGGTAAACATCGTGAGGAAACCTGCATACGCCAAAGACTGGTATTTACTATTCTAAGGCGTATGTGAAGTCCACCAAAAACAGATTTTGGCACCGTTTGGTTTGGCGGACAGGGGTTTGGCACAACAGATCCCATAGGGTCGAAGTGTCGCCGCAGGTATTCCTGGCACCCTAACAAGATAAGATAGAACGCGTAGATCTATGGACAAACCCATTTGTTTATGTGTGTATTTCGTAGCAACAAAACCCCCCGCGAAAAATACAGTGGCGCGCCTTGGGGGAGGTCTATGTCCAGTGCAGGCTGAAGCCAACGGGCCAAGCCAAATATGACATCCAGACCGGGTATAAACACGTATCGAACCTGAGGATTCAAGAGATTTAGCCACTAAGCCAAGGCGGTCTGGAATATTTTCCAGGAAATAATCCAAGGTTTTATATTATAGTGTAGTATAATAAAATTTAATGATTTAAATATTGAATGTTATTATTGAAGGTTGCAGATTATAAACAGGAATGCAATCTTGAGATTGACCGATGGGCGATCGTATATTAATGGTCTATTTCGACGTCGGTTGAATCATTTCTGTCAGCTTTTATCTGTTTTATTGCAGATTCATTGAGTATATGGATTAGATCGCCATTTTGAAAAAAATAAAATCCATTCCCATGCATGTAAAGGCGGGATAAAATATTATAATACGACACGATGCGATGCTCTACGATACGAAGCGATGCTATACGATACGATGCGATGCTATACGATACGATGCGTTGCTCTACGATACGATGCGATGCGATGTTCTACGATACGATACGATACGATGCGTTGCTCTACATAAATTTATTGACGCTGTATGTTCATTACAAAATAAATGAATATGAATATGAATACGATACGATACGATGCGTTGCTATACGATACACAATACTTTATTGCACAAATAAAATTAAAAACATGTACAGTCGACTGCATGTCGGTGGACACACTTCTATTGAAGTTATTAGTGGGGTTAGGTATCTTCAATACGTTTTCAATACTTAAAATCACAAAATATAGAAATTTTGATATGATTTGATTGATTTTGATTAAGCTATGAGAGATCGGTTTTTGTTTCTACCTAAGAGATAGGGTTTTATTGATTTTGAATACTATGAGAGATCAGTTTTTGTTTCTATAAGAGATTATAGTTTTCTGTTTGTTATGACGATCATCATGTTATTTCATTAGTAGGTTATCTATGTTTTTGTCAGTTTTTGTATTTTACCTATACGATAATTATCGAGGCAGTAAGATTACTTATTAGTTAATACAGCAATTAATAATATTAATAAACGAAATAAATCTCTTTCAGGGCAAGATGAGCGCCGCAGCCGACGGCGGCGAGGACCCGGCGCCGGCCACCCCCGCCAGCGTCCCCGACGCCGGCCCCGGCGAGGGGGCCCCCGACGGCCCCGCGGGGGCGCCCGACGGGGCCGTCCTCCCGGTGCCCGCGCCCCGCAAGCCGCCCCGCCGAGGCCCCAAGGTGCTGCAGGAGAGACCCAAAAGAGCCCTCTTTTGTCTCAATCTGAAGAACCCGCTGAGGAAACTGTGCATCAATATTGTTGAGTGGAAGTATCCTTTTTAAGAATAGACGAGAAACTTGAGCAAACTTGTCATCATCATGTCAGCCCACTGTTGGACATAGGCCTTCCCCAATGAACGCCACCACACACGGTCCATTATCCTACTAATATTATAAAGGCGAAAGTTTGTAAGGATGTTGGGATGTATGTTTCGCTTTCACGCAAAAACTACCGAACAGATTTTGATGAAATTTGGTACAGTGATAGCTTATATCCTGGAATAACATATAGGATACTTTTTAACGCGGACAAAGTCGCGGGGCCTCCGCTAATACCCCCTAAGTAACAAAACGTAATACATAGATGACGCAGATTCACAATGTATACGGGAAAAACTCTTTTACGCGGGCGAAGCCGCCGGGAAAAGCTAGTAATATATATATTTTTAAAGATGTTCCTTTTCTTGTATTAAGAAATGTATAAAAATAAGTAGGTATTCAGAATAATCATCTTTTACATCCCCTTTTCCTCCCCATTTCCCATCCCCTTTGTCCAGCAGTGGACGTCTACAGGCTGATATGACATCCCCTTTTATTTATCCATCTGTACCAAACCTGCTCTGACTACTGAAAAGCAGCTTTGGTACAAATTGACGGACTGACAGATATATTTACATACTCGTATGTTGTAATAGTTGATGTCCATTTGTTGACGGAACGTGATTTATCTCATAAATATTTTGACGGCTGTTTTTAGACTTCCGTGAGCCAGATTGTACAACAAAGACTGCTTTTCTTTCGCAGTTTAAATCAAATATTGCAATGGCGTCACTTCTTGTTAACTTTTCATCTATTGCTTTACGAAATTTAAGTCATATCATCATCATATCAGCCTGTAGACGTCCACTGCTGGACAAAGGCCTCCCTCAAGGATCTCCACGACGATACCGGTCCCGCGCTAACCTCACCCAGCCGGGTCCCGCGAGCTTCACCAGATCGTCGGTCCACCTTGTGGGAGGCCTGCCCACGCTGCGTCTTTCGGTCGCTACTCAAGAACCTTCCTGCCCCAACGGCCGTCTATTACAGTTCTATAAGAAAAACAGACAGACAGACGGACTACGGAGTGATCCTATAAGGTTTCCTTTTTTCCTGTTTTGAGGTACGTACGGAACCCTAAAAATACATAATCTAAAAGAAATATAAGTATTTTTAAGCACAGAACATTCATTAATCCAATCGAACGCTGTTGTGTTGTAAGCTCGAGCCGTAGGCGAGGGGTAAGATAAAACCGAGATTGAAATAATGACATTAGCACTCGTTTCATACGAATATTTTATTAACTACATTTGTGTTAATTAAAATAAACAGTTGAAAGAACTATTTTTGGTTACCACACGGGTCTGAAGGGCTCCTAAACGGTCATGTGGCATGACATGCAATACGTGCTGTCACTCATGCATGACCGTGCATGACATGCAAACTACGTGCTGGCCGTTGCTTCACTGTATTGATTGATACCAAGCATGATGGTCCATCACGCCGCATGACATTCACGTAAACGTTGCATGTCATGCAAGCATGATCGTTTAGGGACACTTTAACACACGGATTTCCGCAAGGCGACAAGCTTCATTGTGAGTCAGAGCTTTGATAATTTTACAACAAAACCGAATAGTGTCCATGGCAAGTACCAATAAAAAAACCTTTAGCCATGGTTACCGAGGCAATAAAGTGGGATAACAAACAATTGTGTGGTCAATATTACACCTCCGTACCCCAGTTGGCGACCAGCCAAACTATATCTGTACAGTCGCCGCGAAAAGTGTTCTATTCCGTCCCGTTAGTTCGATTAATCGAACTATTCGGTAAAAAATTCGTTCTGTTAGATTACTTCTTTGATAAGACTGTGAGTTCGGTGTTGAGGGTCTGACTAAGATCATCAGGTAAACGGTGCACGTTTCTTTGGGTTTTTTGGAAGCCTTTTCCTAAAGACCCCAAACAAGCAAACAAAAAAACAAACATACAAACAAACAAACAACCAACCAAACAAACAAACAAACAAACAAACAACCAAACAAACAAACAAACAAACAAACAAACAAACAAACAAACAAACAAACAAACAAACAAACAAACAAACAAACAAACAAACAAACAAACAAACAAACAAACAAACGAATAATCAAAATAATACTTAGTTGTATAGGTATCAAAACGGTCAATATAATATACCCTGGATCATGTATTTTTAATTCTCTTTAATATCTTCTAAAATATTTTTTCAGAAGCATCATTTTTTACTTAAGTATCCATCTTTGTCTTTCATCTCAATGTCTTGTTCGTTAAAAGTGTTAAACTTAGCGCGGAGTCTTTGTCAAGATTTGTTTTTCGTTATTTATTTTACTGGAAATAAATTTATTTGCTTAAATATAATCGGCCGATTAGTTCCCGACTTATCCGGCGGCAACACAAATAAAAAGCTTCGCTATTAGCTCCCTAAAAAAGCGATAACGTTTCTCAACCCCTAAACTTGCAGCAGATAATTCTTTACTTCAGCATAAGACGAACCGCTTTTCCTGCCGACCGTACACCCCATCTATGAAATACATGCCATTTTATTCTCTATTTCAACTCCATAACGACTGTTTTGGCATCGAAGGAGATTAATTTTGCATATTACATCGGCGTGATGGAAATCCCGTTTGAATTTAAAATTGATGGTATCAATCATCGACGTTTATTTTTATCGACAGTGTGGAACTATTCGTGTCGGTTACTCGTTGTTATTATCGATATTATTTTGTGTATCTATCTACATTCCTATTTCTTTAAAGAAAGGATAGAATAAATAACCCAAATATAACAAACAAAGCACAAATATTATGCTCTCAAAACAAATTAGAGCGTATAGTCACTTTTTACCGACTTCCAAAAAAGGAGGAAGTTCTATGTTCGGCTGTATGTGTGTTTTTAAGATTTTTGCAGATTGATTCCCCATACTTTTTTTTTACAAGTGACAAATACTATGGGCATCTCCAAAAAATACGGGTCAGTCAATGTTCAGTAGGGTACGGTCGACCGCACGTCAGTGGAAATAAAACCAGTATACACTGGTCGCTCATAGTATTGAAACTCCCTAATAGGCTAGGCCAGCTCAAGGTCAAAGTGTGTACACTGACGTGCAGTCGACTGTACCTACTCTTCAATATATTAACAGAACTAGCTTTTTCCCGCGGCTTTGCCCGCGTCGAAAAGTTTTTCCCGTGTACATTGTGAAACAGCGCCCTCTATATAGGTGTTTCGTTACTTAGGGGGTAATAGCGGACGCCCCGCGACTTTGTCCGCGTTAAAAAGTAGCCTATACGTTATTCCAGGATATAAGCTATCACTGTACCAAGTTTCATCAAAATCTGTTCGGTAGTTTTTGCGTGAAAGAGTAACAAACATCCTCACAAACTTTCGCCTTTATAATATTAGTAGGATAGTATGAATCAAGTCTTAGCCGGCACTTGGGTATTGTTCATACTATCGTAAATTAAAGGAAGATATAATGCAATTAAGTAATATTTTATCAAAACTATTAATGGTACCTATATCCAATCAAATCCTTCCGTTTACTTTCCAGGTCGTAAAAAAGAGAATAACATACGAAGATCATTTCCAACTCCCATTTTAATGTATTCTCGAGCAGGTGGGATATTAACTTTCTCACCAGGCCGCCGATCAGCTCACGGCAACGTCCTGCTTCGAAAATAAACAAATACGGCAAATCCCCTGTTACTGCTCTGTTACTATACAAACAATATCTTAGTATAAACAGATACAGCGAGGGTACTGAAGGGTGTTGGCGGACGTTGCTCTGGCGTAAGTCTGTGCAATAAGAAATGGCAAAACATACAAAGCACACATCATCAGAGAACTTTCAAATTGACTGTCACTAGAAAGAGTGATGGCCATCTAAAAAGATAGGTAAGTAGGTACCTCTCAAAATAAACACCCGTTACTTATCTTTCTACCGGGCGAAATGTCGACTCTACAGCAGTGCTATTCTGTAAGCAGTGAGATTACAAAATGACATTCTATAAAACTCAACATTAATCGAGTTCTATAGCAGTGCTACCGTTTGCGAGCGTTTTTGGTGATTCTACTGGGAAAAAAATAAAAACAAAATTATATAAAATCAACAAAACTGTTAAATTTTTAGGTTAATTGAGATCAAAATAGCATTAATATAAAATTTAATTAGCATCATTATATGTTTGATTATCTGTTACTTAATCATCTGTTCTAATATCTCCTTCAATATCATTTTCATTGTCTGTTTCCTTATCTGTACCAACATCTCTTTCATTAACCGTTACATTAACTGTTAATGTAACGGTTAATGAAAGAAATACTTTTGCACTATTTGTTCTAATAGTCATTTCTGTCTACGCTATGTCATTTCTGTCACTGCGTGCAGACAGAAATGACGTAGACAGAGATGACGATTTCACGTTAGTTTGATCTTAACTAATCTTGAATTATTTGATTCTTGGTGTGGCTAGCTGATGCAGATAATATAGGTTTCCGTGCATAATTACAACCAGTTATTAAGTCACGAACCGCAAGAATTTCAAAGATATATAACCTGAACAGAATTATGGTTTCGTAGTAGAATGACCGTTTTTGAAAATTTGACGTTTGTCAGTATGGGCACGCATAAGTGGCATTCTGTAACGGAATTCGGCGATCACTTCGATCATCACAACGTACTTCACACTCGAATGAAACTGCAGGATCTCTTGTATGTACCAAACAAACCCCTGTCTACCAACGGTGCGGCAATTCGTTTTTCGGTGGACTGTATATATATCCGTAGTTACCCAGTACGCCTACCATGACTTGACAACATCAATACTCTCTAGCGACTACGTACTATCTCTTTTCGAACAACTACGAAAGACAGAGAGATATAGATAGTTTTTACGTTTTTTGACGTTGTAAACTCGTGGTAGGCGTACTTATATAGATGATTCTTTTTCGCATCAGTGGGCCACACTCGCACAGAAGATGCAATGGTGTTTCCTCTGCTTCGTGGCAGAGTATGCACACTTTACGTGTCAAGCTTGTGGTTGGACAATTGTGTTTGTTCAGGCCGAAGTGTCCGGTGAATGCTCTCACTAGTGTGCGTGAATTCTCCTTATTTAGCGCTCAGGCCTCACATTTGTATATAGGCTTTGATTAGCGCTTTGGAATGATTCAAGCCTGGCCCGTTGGTCCAGTTGTTTATGTACTGTGGCAGAGGTTCCTGGGTACGCCACTGCATGGTTCGTTCATTTTCAGTGGCCATACTGTATCGAGTGGTCATACCGTTACCTATACAAATAAATGACTATGTACAAAATACTGGCGGCGCGCCAAGCAATGCCATGAATGTATGAATGAGCGAGTTTCAGGAAACGCTGTATTAGTTAGTACCGGTAATAATACCTTGTGTACAATCACACGAGAATACCCAGAAGCTGAATGTGAATGTTACAAGCGTTTACGAACATATTGAAATCACTGGTTTGACATTGGAATTGTATTTTTTTTTTAATCTTTATTTAAAGAGCTTAGTCACCCTGTGACTATGCCGCTCTGTAAAGTTTACAATTTAAAACAAAACTAAATATAAAACACACACACATAATTTAACCACGCACCAATAAAATCTAATCAGCTTGTAAAGAAGCTTGGCCTCCCCCGAAATGGGATTTATTTATTAATTGTGCAATTTATGTTTACAACTAGTTATGTTTTCATTTTTATAATTGTGAAATTTGTATGTCGAAATGACAATGGGACTTTGTAATCTTTAACATCATTTTGTAATATTTACCTAAGACCACTAATAAATACATATTGAATTTGAATTTTAAGCGTGTCGACACACATTTGTTTACGCGAAATGACACATATGCAAAACGACACATGCACAAAATGATACACACGCGAAAGTTCATTAAATACCTACAGTGACGTGGTATTTAATGACCTATGAACTATTATTATTTTCCATAGAAATTTCAAATGTGTTACAGGCGTATTGATCACGGAGTTGACATGGTATTGACACATTTTGGTCACGCAAAATCTCACATACGCGAAACGACACGTGCACAAAATGACACATACGTTAAGTTAAAATGCACTATGTTCATTAAATACCGTGACTGTGATCTGTTACCATATTTATTTTAATTTCTATGTACGTAGATACTTATTCCAGTAGGTATCTTGGATTACACACGTCTAATTGATGATCATTTTCGTTACGCGAAATGACACTTAATGTGGAATGACTTCTAGGTAGTATACCTACGCGACAAATGACTATTCTGCATGTACTAATTTCATGATAATTTTCTTACTTGTAAGATTTTTTACAGTTAAACCTGTTCTTGTATTGCTTCATCATCACAATCATCATTGATGTCCACAGCTTGACCTTTCTGCAAAATCTCATCTTGTTTTCCATTTCTATCTGTTTTTATGTTTTTACCATATTTGACATTAATTGATTAAATTTTTAAAACTAATACATTGTAGAGCTTATGCAATACTGAAAGGGTTTCAAATTCAATTATGAAATGTTACCAGCTAATAGAGTACCCACTAGGTTGGCCATCTCTGCTTTAATCTGATGGCCTTCCATTAGTGCTGGCGAATTAATCGTATTATGGCCACATAATTCGATTTCAATATCATATTAGGCCGTAGGAGCGCTCTAATATAACGAGGTATCCGCGTCTCCCGCTTCCCCCTACGTCGCCCCGCCGTGATAAGTACAGAGTGCAAAAACGATTGAGATAGTATTGGGCGAAAGTGTGGGGATAAATTATTATTTATTTATATTTTCAATAAATAAATAAATTGTGTAAGAAGCAATTAGATACGTAAAGAAATCTACATCTTTATCATCATTTGTTAATGGCACGACGTCATTTATGGCCGGCCTCATTATGCGAACGGTACTGTCGCACCATGACGGACATAGAGAAATAAACTCTTTGGTCGGTTCTCGAATTTCGTACCTTCCTGATGACGGACGAGAGCGTGCGAGGTGGGGTGAAAATCAAAAACCCCTCATTACTTGATGAATTTAAAACAGCCAAGGAAAAAGGAAAGTGGGGTTTTTACGTTTAACAGCCAAGGAAAGTGGGGTTTTTACGTTTAACAGCCAAGGAAAAAGGAAAGTGTGGTTGTTACGTTTAACAGCCAAGGAAAAAGGAAAGTGGGGTTTTTACGTTTTTCTAGCATTTTCATTCGTTCTTAAGTTAAACTGCGCTTAGCAACACATTTATATAGAAGATAGATAGTACCTGGCCTGTTGGCGCAGTGGTAGTGACGCCTGCTTACTAAATACCTTTGTTTGTACCCTATTACTGTAAGTTTGTGGGAGAAAATAAATGATGATCTGATTGATACGTGTAAGACCTTGACTCCGCAATCAGACCGTTCGAGTGGATGATCCTGACGACCATCTTCGCCAACTGCATCGCCCTCGCCGTGTACACGCCCTACCCGGCCAGCGACTCCAACTACACCAACTGGGTCCTTGTAAGTACACCATCATCGTCATATCAGCCTTTTAGCGCCCACTGCTGGACATAGGCCTGCCCCGACGAACACCCGGTCCTCAGCTCGCCGCCCAGCCGCTTCCGGCCACCTTCTTCAGGTCGACTTAGGTATACCGGTCCGCAGTCTCCACTCCAGAGCTCGTCTGCCCCAGCAGCCGTCGGTTCTGCTACAGATGTGACCTGCCCATTGCCACTTCAGTTTGCTAATCCTTTCGGCTACGCTAGGTCTTAGTTCTCCGTCGGATCTCCTCATTACGGATCATGTCCTTCAAAGACACTCCGAGCATATCTAGGAGAGTGAATCACGGTACTCACTTCTTGTAGAATTGCATCAGCAATGACTTCTTATCACAAGAAAACGTGGATGCCCATAACCTCTGGGAGAGTGAATCACGCAGTGGGTTCTTGTTTCTCTAAATTATAACAAATTATAATTTACGATGTCAGCCCTGCTATTCTGTAAGCGTATTTGTGCAACTCGATCCTGAATCCGCAGTGAGATCGGTCTCTAACTCAATGATTCACAGTTCAATACTCACTTTACTTCGCAAGTGGAGTGTTTATTGTGTAGCTTGTATTTGTTTACACAATGCCACATCAAGGTCTTTCATGATCGGATGCGGAGTGAAGTAAGTGACTTGCGATGTGATGGTCGAGTTTTAGTTCGTACTTTACAGAATCACACGGCAGAGCGTTTTATTTATTCATAGTAGATGCAGATATTGAACACAATTAACAAGGATGCTTTTAGATTTAGTTTTACAGACATGGCAGGAGACAGAACGTACATACACGAATATGGTAGAGAATTTGACAGGTCAAAAATTGACAGGTGACATACGTCAAAGTGACAGGTGACATTAGCTGGTTGTCTAAGCATTGACAAACAGTGATACTCGCGAGATTCCTCGCCCCATTAATTTCCAAACTCTGCTCACATATGTAGATACTCCCTTAATTAAGTATTTATGCAAATATATTCAAATGTTCAATATCAAACTGTAATACTCCTACTCTGTAATGTCCTATGTACCTTTTTTATATATATTTATTTATAGTGTACGTTTTACTCTCCTTCGTGATATCATTTTGGTACCGAGCAACAATCTTAACAAAAAAGGTCTTTTCTTAGAAACCGATCAAAGTTGCCCCACTGTGTATTTTCCTTT
This sequence comes from Metalampra italica, assembly GCA_949699065.1. NCBI lineage: Eukaryota > Metazoa > Arthropoda > Insecta > Lepidoptera > Oecophoridae > Metalampra > Metalampra italica. Next base: position 670,712 of record OX452993.1, read on the forward strand.
CTAGGTATTTTAATGAAAGCTTATTATTAAAAATTTTATGTATTTAGACTTAGGTATTGAGAAGAGCCGTGGTAGCCTAGTTGGTTGTGCACTCGCCTCACGTTCATGAGGTCGTGGGTTCGATCCTGGCCCGTACCAATGAGTTTTTCGAAAACTTAAGTACGGTTAATTATAATACCACAGGTTTTTCGGTGAAGGAAAACATCCTGAGGAAACCTGCATACGCCAAAAGACTGGTATTTAACTATTCTAAGGCGTATGTGAAGTCCACCAACAAACGGATTGTGGCACCGTTTGGCGGACAGGGGTTTGGCACAACAGATCCCATAGGGTCCAAGTGTCGCCAGGTATTCCTGGCCCCCTCAGAGGATAAGATAAGATAGGTATTGAGAAAAAGCTCCCAATTTGATTTTTTTTATGTCGTAAATACAATCACAATTAAATCATGCGCCGTGGTCTGATTATATCTAAGAGCTTTATGTATTGGGATACTTGAATTCTTTATTTGGTGTTTCCAGGAGAAGATCGAGTACATATTCCTGGTGATCTTCACGGGGGAGTGCGTGATGAAGATCATCGCGTATGGCTTCATCATGCACCAGGGCTCCTACCTGAGGAACGGGTGGAACTTGCTAGATTTCACCATCGTCGTTATAGGGTAAGTATTTGCTGCTAAACGATCAAAGTAACACACTTACAGGTCTATTAAAATCATCATCATGATGTCAGCCGAAAGACGTCCACTGCTGGACATGTGCTGGGATCTCTACGACGACCGGGACTATACAAAATATTATGAAATTTATTAGAATAGTGAAATTTTAAAGGAAAACGATACGCTCAAGGAAAACCCAGAAACCTCCGTACCCAATTAAACCGATTTATTTGTAAAATGATTTATTTATGTGTCATACCGACGCCTTGTTGATGTCCCAATATTTTTTAAATTATCAACACATAAAGGTGAAATATTATTTTCAAATTGAAATGGGTGATCCCTTCTCAATCCCGTCTTGGAATTATATTCAACAAAATTCATATGCCTATTCAATAAAAAAAAGGATCATTCAAATCGGTTCATAGTTGACGAAGATATCGCATTTTAATGTACTTACAAAAAAGAAATAGTTTTTGGAGTCGTACCTATTATTTCGATTCTTTTGACATGTTCAACATTTTGACTTGAAACTTTTTGTGTTTATTTTCCAGCATGGTGAGCACAGTACTTTCGAGCATATTCAAGGATGCCTTCGATGTGAAAGCTCTCAGAGCGTTCAGGGTGCTGCGACCTTTACGTCTAGTCTCCGGTGTGCCTAGTAAGTGTAATCAATACTTACCCAAACCTATAAATCTCCCAAAGTTTTTGTATTTAATTTTAAGACCTACCTAAATGGGGTAGACTTTCCTCTCCTTCTCTCTCCCCATATTATCTCTTCCACTTTTACACTATCTGTCTTCTTCATACCTCTCTCCATCCCACTCTACTGTCCTCTTTCCCTCTCCCCTCAATCCTTTCCTTTCTCGCTCCCACCAACCTTCTCTACTTTACCCCATATATTTTTATTTTTTACCCTATTAATTTTTTTTTCTAAATTCTATCAATCGACGGCACTTTTAATTTTGTACCTAATTTTGTGTGAAACGTGAATGGTCTACCTCCCTATAACTATTATGTAGTCATTTTCATCTACTTGTCAATCTCCAGGTCTCCAGATCGTGCTGAACTCCATCTTGAAGGCGATGGTGCCACTTCTCCACATCGCGCTGCTCGTCATCTTCGTCATCATCATCTACGCCATCATCGGCCTCGAGTTGTTCTCCGGCAAGATGCACAAGAGCTGCTACAATCGGTTCACAGGTGACAGAAATGATCAGAACTGATATACATTTTTAGTCATTTAATAGGGATAAAATCGGGTAGACTGTACATTTTCCTATCCTCTCCCCATACTATCTCTTCCACTCACACTACCTACTTTTCTTGATACCTCTTTCCATACCTCTCAACGTCCTCTTTCCTTCGCCCTCAATCCTTTCCTTTCTTGCTCCCACCACCCCTCCCTACCTTACTTTATCTTAATTACTTCCTCTCTCTTTCTCTTTTCCTCTCACATAAGTGAAGTTTGTTGCTCCGCTTCTAAAAGATTTTAACTTTAATTTCGGTGAGTTGCGTTTTGCGAAAATGATTACCTTCTCAAACTTCTATGCGGTCTCAAAACCTACAAAGCTTATTGTCTGAACTACTTTGTCTACAGATGAAATAATGGAGACGCCCCATCCGTGCGACGTCGACAATGGTTTCAACTGCTCGTCCCTCGGCGAGGAGATGGAGTGCCGCGAGGGATGGATCGGCCCCAACTTCGGGATCACCAACTTCGATAACTTCGGCCTCTCCATGCTCACAGTCTTCCAGTGCATCACGCTCGAGGGCTGGACCGACGTCATGTACCATGTGAGTATCACTACCATCATCAACCCGCACTAATCCACTGCTGGACATAGGCCTCCCCTAAGGTGCGCCACTCACCGCGATCTTCGGTTCACCGCATTCGGTCGCTGTCAGCAGCCTCACGCATATATCGCTTCATCTAGCCGGGGAGCGTCCCGCACTATGCCTGGAGTATTTTAGTTGAGAACATACAACACTTGAACGTATTCTAATTCTTAGACAAAGAGAGAAAAGCATCAAATATACATCACAATAAAAGCTCATTCTCCTATAATTGACGAACGTCTGGATGAGATCGTTTTTAGCGATAAGACGGTCCAGATGTACTAGACTACTGTATTATTGAATTTTTATGTGCCATGAAGTGTAATGAATTGAACATTTCCATTTTCCAGATTCAAGATGCGATGGGCAACAGCTGGGAGTGGATTTACTTCGTGTCAATGGTTATATTGGGGGCGTTTTTCGTTATGAACCTCATTCTTGGCGTGTTGTCCGGGTAAGAACCTCATCTACGTAACCCACGTTTCGAACGAAAGGTTTCTTACTATGATGCTGATTATATGGCACTTTTAGGCATTTTTTCTCAAAATAGTGTTTCTGTTTAACACGCATTACCTTTTTCAATTTTCTGCGCATTAACCTGATGATAAATATCCCTTATCATTAATCTGTGAATATCATCATCAATAACAGTCTTTCAACGTTCACTGCTGGGTCTTCCCCAATGAAACATAAATACCTATAATAAAATTTATTCCAATTAAGGATATGTAATGTTTTGCGTGAAAACGATATACAAAAATGCTAATTTTCTCGAATTTGCATGCTGTTAGAGATATTTGGCAATATCCATTTGATAAGTCCATGATAATAAATATTCTGACAATGAATTTGCTATTATACGAAACCACTTTAGTGGCCCAGTGGTTTTAAGCGTTTGTCTCATCGAAACATCAGCATTTTTTCCTGGATGCATGAAATCTTAGTTTGCCATTGGACAAGAGTGTATGTGTTGATGATATAACTTTGCATTGATTTAGGTCTTGCGTTATATTTCTGATCTTTTCAATTTTTCCAGAGAGTTCTCAAAGGAAAGAGAGAAAGCAAAAAACCGGGGTGATTTCCAGAAGTTGAGAGAGAAGCAACAACTAGAAGAAGACCTGAAGGGTTACCTCGATTGGATCACGCAGGCGGAGTACTTGGAACCGCTAGCTGATCAGCACGATGCAATAGATCAGAAGAGAGACTATGGGTTAGGTAAGCATTGCCTTCTGTATTTTAATAACCATTTTATTTCTATCATTGCTTTGGTTGAGCTTCATATAGGTCTAGTAATTTTTGGTAGACAGGCGAACAAAAAATATCTACTCATAGTTATCTTTCAACATCTCTGAAAACATTTTGTTTGAATTTTCCGTCAAGATCGGGCAATTCATAATATTATTTAGTTTCAGTTCTTAAGGACCGTATTTGTTTCTTCTTGTCTTTCTGTACTAGACTCTCTGGCTTAGAATATATTGTTATTTTCTTTCAAATATTCGTCCTCTATTATTACCTTCTAAATCTATATCCTTGTTTCCAGGTCAAACGCCAAACGAGCACGACTCCACGGACCATTTAGGTATAGATACTAATGAGCAGCAGAAAATATCACTCTGCAAGCTTTGGAAGAAGGACTTTGATAAAGTAAGACTTTGCAACTGACAATTTAACTTTGAAGCTTTCTTGGAGTTCTTATTTTGTGTATTATCTGCAGGTGAATCGGCGGATGAAAAGAGCGTGTCGTCGCGCTGTTAAGTCGCAGACGTTCTATTGGCTCATCATTGTGTTGGTATTTCTTAACACAGTGGTGTTGGCCAGTGAGCACTATCAGTGAGTTCAATTTGAGTTATGCTTCACCCTTGGTACAGCCGCTATAAGACTATCAATTTATGTTATCCTGCTACTTTACCATCAATTAAAACCAATCATATTTCAATCCAATCGATTAGGTTTTTTCGAAACTTAAGTACATTTACTGACTGCTGTTAAACGGTGAAGGAAAACATCATGAAGAAATCTGCATATGTACGCTGAAGAAGAAATTCTTAGACGCATGTGAAGGATTTATGTTGTTTTATATTGCTATCTCAAATTCCAATATCAAATTATATATCTATTATCTATTTCTATTACTAATAATAAAGAGGTAAAAACTGGTGGATAATTAGCACGCTTATCTTCGAAAAACCAAATGATAGCGGGGTGTAAAATACACCTAGCGCCATCTATTGACAAACTTTAAAACTAAGAAACAGGCATGATTACAACGGGCTAAAATTTTTAAATATACGCGGATAAAGTCGCGGGGCATCGGCTGGTTTCATATAAAATGTAACTTACAGTTAAATCCATTGCGTTACAATTTATTCTATTTAAATCAAGTCAGATTAGGCTTAATTAAGTTTGGATTTTTCTGTTTGGTTTTTAATCTCCCAAGCAGCTGCTCTTTAAAATATTCTGTGAATTTTTACAGAAAATATCCTTTATCATTTCACTAATTCTGTATTTCAGGCAACCAGAATGGCTGGAATATTTTCAGGAGTACGGGAACGCGTTTTTCGTCGCGTTGTTTACGTTAGAAATGCTAGTCAAAATGTACAGTTTAGGTTTACAAGTAAGTATACATCTGAGCTATAACCACAGAACTACAATAAATAGACACTAGAAATGCAATCGCAAATTTTTCCGGAGATCATAAAACATAAAAAATATTGTTGCCTTTAAAAACTTTCTTGGTAAAATGCAATATTGATTTAATTACGGCTTAAGTATGAGTTTCCACAATAACATAATATCGTAAATCTTAAAGTGACAGTGAGATCAGTAATCGTAATGACTTTCTGAAATAGGTAATTGCATTTTAGTGCACTTGTATTAGGGATGTGATGTGTCTTTATTATATTGCTATTACTTTCAATATTGTGACCAGCCTACTAGATGATTCTGTGATGCTAGATATATCTAGGCAGTTGGTTCCGCAATCAGTTCTCATAGAGAAATCTGCTTTTTAAACTTTTCTCACCATTTTCAAACGCTGTTTCACTTAATTCTGTTTTACTTACTAACTTCTAGCGTCTATTTAATCTGTGACTATACCTTTGATTTAATAGATCTCTAGTTGTCGTTTATAAATTCTGTTGATGTATGTGTTCTACTTTCTTTTATTAAAGGGTTACTTTGTGTCTCTCTTCAACCGCTTCGACTGTTTCGTGGTGATTGGCTCCATCAGTGAGATGGTGCTCACCAAGAGCGAGGTGATGCCTCCGCTCGGTATCTCCGTGCTGAGATGCGTCAGACTGTTGAGAGTGTTCAAAGTCACCAAGTAAGTACATCCCAATAACTTAAGACCGAAACTCCTAGATTGAAATTAAATGAAAATTCGTTTATTCAAAATTGGAATACAATTTTCTCTTTTTTTTACGTCAATTCTGTCTAAAACTAAAAGTAATAATACTCTGTTTCCACCTGAAAATTCACTGTGGTTGTTTTATACGATAGGAATTTCCAGAATTAGAGTAAATGTTTGAATCCACTTAAATAATAATAATTTATTTATTGCGTCATGTGGAACATAAAGATCTTAATTATTAAAATTTGTAACAGACACATGAACCAACTAGGGTTCATTTTAATTGCTCTAAAAATATCGTAGAAGAAGTTAATAATGGATCTCTTTAGAGCAATTATTTAACAATTTTGCAAAATGTAATATTTTTTCCTTTTTTATTTTTAGAACATCAATTTCTATCTCTCTATTATGGAACTAATAAGTACTATGTACAACATATGTACAGTCGACCGCACGTCAGTGGAAACACTTTGACCTTGAGCTGGCCTAGCCTGTCAGTGAGTTTCAATACTATGAGAGACCAGTTTATACTGGTTTTGTTTCCACTGACGTGCGGTCGACCGTACGTAGTACATATATTAGTTCCATGCTTTCTACACACTCTTGTTGACGGAGATTTTAATCCTCATTGTTGTACCGATTGTTGCAATAAAAGATAGGTAAGTCGGATCGATTCCGGGGATTCATAAATGTTTCTGCTTTGAATACAGTTTTTAACGTCTTGTGTGTGGTCATAACTCTGCCCATTATTTTGCTCATAGGTACTGGCGCTCCCTTTCCAACCTCGTGGCGTCTCTTCTAAACTCCATCCAGTCCATCGCTTCGCTGCTGCTGCTCCTGTTTCTCTTCATCATGATCTTCGCGCTGCTGGGCATGCAGGTCTTCGGGGGCAAGTTCAACTACGACCCGGTCGAAGAGAAGGACAGGCACAACTTCGATTGCTTCTGGCAAGCGCTGCTGACCGTGTTTCAGGTATCGTCAGAATTAATGTTAGTTCAATTCAAATTCCATTATTGTCATTAGCTTTGTCAAGTCTCTACAAAAAGAGATAATTTTTAATGAGAAAACAATCATTTATAAAGATAAACTTCGTTTTTCCTGTCACATGTTCATTTATTTTACTGTGTTGTCTCTTCAGATACTGACAGGTGAAGATTGGAACGCAGTTATGTACGAAGGCATCAAGGCGTACGGCGGTGTGGGTTCCGTGGGAATAATAGCCTGTATCTACTTCATCATCCTATTCATTTGCGGCAACTGTATCCTTTTGTATTTAGTGAAATTCATTAAGTAGATCTCCAATGAGACTATTAAGGTTACTTATATCTGACCAAACTTACAATTTTTTCAGTTTATTGACTAAAAACAGCAATATTTTTTTGGCGTCGTTGTATATTGTTTTTGAGCGTATTTCAAGAGGTCCGATTTCGATCTCTGGTCATGCCATGTGCCAATGGGTTTTCTCGAAACTTAAGTACATTTACACACTGCTCTCAAACGGTGAAGGAAAACATCGCGAGGAAACTTGCAAGCCATAGAAGATAGGCGCATGTGAGTGAAGTCCACCAACCCGCACTGGGCTAGCGTGATAGACTATAACTCGTACGCTCTCATTGAAAGGATAGGCATGTGACCGTCATATAGTGGGGACATAATAATAGGCTGTTTATTTAGATTTTTCTTAACGAGTTTATGAAACAGATATTCTGCTAAACGTTTTCTTGGCCATCGCTGTCGACAATTTAGCAGACGCCGAATCTTTAACCAATATCGAGAAAGAAGAAGGGGTAAGTGTTACATGGAACCAAGGAGAAGAAGACACACCTATATTACTTACTGACTGGAAAAGTCCTACAAAACCAAGTAAAACAACGGTTGTGGTAGTGGGCTGGTCACATCATCTGTCGGAGAACTGATTACCGCTGGGTAGACCAGTTCTCCAGTGGAGACCACGACTGGGCAAGCGTATTATGGGATGCCCCTGGCTAAATGTAGCGACGAGCTTGTAAGGCGGCTAGGCAGTGACTGAATTCGGAGAACCGATGATTGGGTTCAGTGGCGCGCCTTGGGGAAGGCTTGTGTCCAACACTAGAGCAAGACTAATGCAAGCTGATGATGATTGTCACTGTACGATCTCAACCGTAATTATAGTAAACAAGGATTTTCTCCGGTAATATGGGAATTAAACATGGATAGGACAATTCACAAATAAAATCATCCATCCAAATTGTACTAGGTTGTCTGTACCCAATAGGAATTGAACTGACGATTATAATATTTATCTTATAGGCTGGTGAAGAAAAAGAGGGTAGCGTAGCGGAACCGGAAGCGGGGCACGTTGATACTGATGACGAGTACATACATGATGACGATGCGTACACCACTGACAAGTATGTATATAACAGTAACATTCAGTATTTTAATCCCTAGCAATTAAAAACTCTTGTAGCACCTACTACTTACCTTACTAAACCTTTCTAATTATGCAACAAACAATAAACATCTCCACTTTCGCATTTATAATTATTATACATAATATTAATATATTACGCATTTGAACTAGGTATAACAATATAGATAAGTAAATCAAACAAAATGTATTTTACAGCTCAGAGAGGGAATACGAAGAGACAGGGTCAGAGGGTGAACAGCAAGAAGAGATAGAAGAAGAAGAAGAAGAGGGTCTCGAGGATGGAGTCGGAGAGAGGCTTGACGAAGAACAGGAAAAGGGACAAGACCAAGATATGATGGAGAGCCATCAGAGGAATCATATAGGTAAGATTGTAATATTATAGAGTATCGAAGTTCTTAAAAATAGTCCGCAATCGGCAATCGTAGTATTAATGATCGCAGTCCGCAATTAATAATAATAAAAATTATTTTAGAGAATACAAAAACGCTAACGAAAGTACATACCTGAAAACAATTGCAATGGTGTTTAATTAAAGGACTCTATTTATTATACATTAAATTACAATTTTAAAAGGATAATGAGCATCGATAATATTTATATATAATACGAGTGTAAAGACACGAACACAAAAACCTAACCATCCAAATATAGTGAATACAGAGATCGACGAAGAGCCACGCCTGAAGCGAAAGCCTACGACGTCATCGGCGCGGCCGCGGCGCCTCTCCGAGGTCGATATTCACGACTCTAAGAAACCCATTCCGGACGCTTCCTCCTTCTTCATATTTTCCAAAAGCAACAGGTTAGGGTGCAGCAGTAACAGGCGACTGAGCAGCTTTGAATAAATTGATTAGATGTTCTTCTTAATTACCTATCATTTGTTTTGAATTTGCCTTTGATGGATGATTTTTTTGTTATGAAATTACAACTCTCTTACTCTCGTGAATTTGTTCTTCTGCCTTTAACCGACATGTTTTAAATTCACGGGAGTAATTTCGCGAAATTTCATAATTACAGTGTCGCGTTTCGATAATAAAATATTGTTTATTAACAATTTTTATATTGCTGTCAAAGACAAATGTTTCTCTATATTACTTTGCCTTTCGTTCTTTTTAATATTTACAACTGATTATTTTTCTTTATTAATTATTTCACAATAATTAGCTAACATCACTATTGTATTTGCCTTTACTTTCGTAAAATTAATTTTCAATTAAGTAACGACTTTCAGTAGTTTAGGATGTAAGTTTAGACATTTAAACACATTTACTGGGATTTCGGCATGATTGACAAAAATAGCGACCCTAAAGTTAAATATTGGGATTAATATAAACTAGTTGATAGATTTATATTGTTTAGAATACCGTCATCTGAAGTCATCTTTTTCTATCTCACATCTTTACGAGATCCGCCATCTGGCGGTCAATTAGACTACGGTGGTTTTCAGAATTGATAAAAGATACTTATAATTAAGTAGCGACCTATGCTTAAGTTAAATATTAGGGTTGATATAAAACTAGTTGATACAATAGTATTGATTAGAATACTGTCATCTCTTTCTATCTCACAAAGATGGCGGTCAATCAGAAGAGGAGGGAACGTTAGTAACCGCCCGACCGCGGCGGGTTTCAGAACTGAATATGCCAAATCAGACGCCGCCAATACCGGACGCTAGTAGTTTCTTCGTATTCTCACCGACGAACAGGTGAATTGTGGTGATGAGGTGGTACCAGTGTCTCATTGTGCGAACGATTAGAGTTGTGACTCAATATAGGCAAAGCATTATTGAAATTTTAGTCTTGATCTTCGTAAATGATCCCAATGGAACAGACTCATATTCTAGTTTCTTAAGATCTTTACGTCCGTCAAGTTCCTAGAGTATCACGATTCTTTTCTATATTGTGTGTGATTATTATTGGGTATGTAATTTTTAAAGGTAGGTGTATACCTACGTTTTTATTGTCGGTAAATATTGCGTTTTTTTAGGAAATTAATTTCCTTATTTTAGAATTTAATACTGTAACATGACCGTAATCAGTTTTAAAGTTCAGCCACTTAGTGAAAATTGGAAAAATTCGTTTTGCGCTCAGAATGGTATTGTGATTATTTTGTTGATTTGCCATAAATAGTCAGTTTCTTAAAACTTAAGGACACAAATTTTAATGGCATCTATCTTTCACATTCATAATCAATAGACAAACTTTTGCATATATTTAGTCAGCCTCACTTATCTGCAAATAGCATGGCCAAAAGTACTACTGCTGTACTTTAAAAATAATCACCATCTTCATAGGCTTTGGCTCAGAAATAGAAAAATATCGGTCAAACCAAGGTATCGAAATGGTTTTGTATAATAAGACCTTGCAAAAATGTTTACATACCCAATTGCAACCTGATCAATTGGCTGGCCTATTTTATGTCCTTCTCGATGTTAAAATATCTTAGATATTTGAATGCGTTCGCCTCCGTTCGGAAACTGCACGACCGTTGTGAAATTCATCATTTACATCAATGAGATTACTGTGTACCATAAGAAATATGTGTTCCCCAATAGGTTTGTTTGTTTAGAACGTTCTTTATGCCCTTTAATTTCAAAGCATGATGTCTGAAATCCCTAAGCTATCAAGAATTAGAAGTTAGACTAGAATTCGTAGGCATTATTTTAAATAGCCTTTAGGGTTTATTGCACGATTGCATGGATTTGGAGTGGTTGATTTGGTTTTTATTTGCACGCTAGATTATTAACGTTTTGTGTTATGCCTATTGATAAGGTGTTTAGGCTAAAATCTGTCTTGATTTATTTAAACTATCAATGTCACACAATGGACAGAGATGGAAATGACGTGTCCTTCACAATCGGATTCTGTTTCTCTCAAATCCATTGTATGACTTCGATAATTAGAAGTAAAATCAGGCTTTAGTGTTTTTGTTGTATGTAAGTTCGGCTAAATACAAACTTATACATATTGTCAGTGTTGTGTGACTGTGTGTTGTGATTTTTTTATAGTAATAGGTAGTTGTGTAAAACCTTTAGCCTAAACCAGGCTCACGGCGAGAATTACGCGAGACACGTGAATGTGAATAGTTTCTCGGCGTCTCATTCTCGCTGTCTGGCTTCATACAAACTCTCATACACTCACTCGCGACTTCTCGCTGAGACTTCTCGCCTTGAGTCTGAAAAATAATTATCAGTCGTCTTTGACGACTTGTTCTACAATCCAGCAAATATAACCTTCTCGATAATAACGGTGCTTTTCGCTCTAAACGTAACTTTAACGGCTTTGATTTCTCTATAATTGTAATATTCAATGAGTTCAGTATTAATTTAACATTTCCAGTCAATATTACTTTGAATGTCAAAGTAAAAACTTTTATTGCATGTAAGTATAGTGGGTACATTTATACAACGTCAATTTTTTATCTACCAGCGCTGGGAAGAAGAAGCGGCGCAACAAACTTTCGCAACACATATTTTAAAATCAAGTTTGTTTATCATTATTTTTGTAAAAGTTGTGCGAGGCTGAAATAACATTAATGTCCATGGATAGGTTTAATTAAAATTCTATTTTAATTCAGATGCTAAAAGACATTTCCTTACAAACAAATGAATCTGAGAACGGGTGTATATCTCTCTCACACTATTTAGTCACACTCAGTAGAGAATCTTCGTTTTTTTTCAATAACGCTTAGTTAAATCGATTTGTTTATATCAGTTTAATGCCCTGTTCCATACAGGTTCCGAGTGTTATGCTACAATATATCAGCTTCGTCGACGTTTGGGAACATCATCCTGGTCTGCATCATGCTGTCGTCAGCCATGTTGGCTGCGGAAGACCCGCTAGATGCAGCACAGAAGGGTTTTAGGAACTGGGTGAGAAAATTCTTCTATTTTTTTTAAGTCACATGGACACAATACTTTTTATACATACTTTTTGTAAATTTGCATTCAGTGTTGAATGCTTGTCAATATTTTTTGGATTATCGGGTAGGTACTCAGCCAGTTTAAAGGTGATCAACCTAGGAGTCTGCTATAAGATTTCTTCGACTGGCCTTAGCTCACGATTCTTTTACATTATAGACTCAAAAAAATTCTGCGTAGAAAAAAATTTAAGTCTATGGATATAGGTATTTTGAATTAAAAATTTTATACATGTAAAAGTTATTTGGCCTTTGTCCAGCAGTGGACGTCTACAGGCTGATATGATGATGATGAAAAGTTATTTGTAATAGTAAGGCTTCGACTGTCCTCAACAACAAAATATTGCTTAAAAAGCGTTGAAACTTATTAAACCTATTTAAACATTAAAATATAAATAAAATATGTCATAAAAACATATTAAAACATTCAACAATCTCTGTAAAAAACGCTTCAATGTTTTCAGTTGCTCAGTCAATTCGATGTGTTCTTCACGAGTATCTTCACGCTGGAGCTGTTCTTGAAGCTCATCACGTACGGCTTGATCCTCCACCAGGGTGCCTTCATGCGCTCCGCCTTCAACGTGCTCGACATGCTCGTTGTTTGCGTCTCGCTCATCTCCATGAGTTTTAAGTACGTCTTTCTTTATTTATACTCATAGCGGTAACTGTTTAGCTTTATTCAAAAATATCGGACTTCGTCCGAGTTACAATATTTTCCTCTTAAAGTTGAAATTTTTAATAATCTTTCCTTAGTGGATGTTTATGTTATAAAGTAAACCTATGTTCCAAAATTTCAGCTTAGTAGTTTAGACTTAGGGCTTCTTTCACCACTTGCTGATAAAGTACTAGATACCCTATCTGCAGGTTATTTGACAGATAGCCTATTCTTTTGGTTTCACAGGTATCTGATTGCCTATATCTTATATATTTTATATAGTCTATCCCACAGATTTATCTGATAGATTAGTTTATCACTACGATTACTATCTAAAACAATATCAGGAAGTGGTGAAAGAAGCCCTTAGTAATTTGTATTATCTACAAATTCATCTGTACTTTTCAGGTCTGGTAGTATATCAGTGGTGAAAATATTGCGAGTGTTCAGGGTGCTCCGGCCTCTCAGGGCCATCAACAGGGCCAAAGGTCTTAAGGTCAGTAATCATAATTTATAGAAATTTACATATAAATTTAATTTAATAAATCATATCATACTTGAATAATTGTTAGATCGATATCTTTAGCTTCATAATAAATTACTATTCTAACAGCGGGCTTAAAAATTCATTAAGTCGGATTTTTTGGACTTAAATAAAGAACATTGACACGTGAGTATTTGATGTTTCAGCGGACTTAAAAACGAAAGTCGCATTTGTTACTTTTGTCGCTTGCCTCAATGTTGATTTAGATCACGACCGTACGAAACATAAAGCGATAGCAATTTACGATGGAATAATAATATGGCAATCGATGTGAATCGTTAGAAATCAAATACGTAATAATTTAAAGACAGGTCAATGTCCTTTGTTTCAATTCTTAAAAAAATAGTAAATTACATCACCTGATTGTCTGAATTATCAAACACCGAATATATATAATTTGTCGAGTTTATGTGGACGATGTTTATTTTGGTAAAGCACACAGATCCTGATCCATTTTTTCCATGATTATAGCACGTTGTGCAATGCGTGATCGTTGCAATCAAAACGATCGGCAACATTTTGTTGGTAACGTCATTGCTACAATTCATGTTTGCGGTCATGGGAGTCCAAATGTTCAAGGTAGGGGGCACATCCTTCAGTTTCTCTAAGCTCCTGAAATCACCACCACATAAAATCTTGCCACAGTCATTATTTAAAAAAGAATCACGTGTGGCCACCAAGTTTGGAGTGAATCAACGCATTGTATCAATTTTCACAGCGATTCCTTCTAACTACAAGTTTTACAATTACACCTTTGGGTATTAAGTCTTTTATAATTTTCTCTCTTCCTGTCTTTTAATGTGTGTCATCTTTTTCTTCATACTACTCATTTCTCATGATTATTTTTAATGTGTTTATTACATCGAAATAGCACTGAGGATTTATTTTTAGCTGTGTCTCTATTTATGCTTGACTAACCTTTGTGCTAACTTTATGTTTATTCTGAGCTTCCATGATATAAAATTATACATAATTGGAAAGCTTAGCAAAGTTAAGTTATTATTCTCAACGATGTGACTTGTGTGATCTGCTTTATTTCCTTCTGTATTTTCGTCTATCTTTATTATAATTATTTATCATCTTGACTACAATAACACATTCTTCTTACTCAATATTCATTGTAGGTATAAGTGTAAAAGCAATTTTTTAAGATTTTAGAAATTTAAGAGAAAAATAATATTTTTAAGTAATAATCTGGCATGCACAGTTTAGCAGCTGTACGTACGTTTAATTGTTTAGACCTTTAGTTTGGATCATAACATAAAAATTATTTCGGTGTTGTCAAAATTTAGTTGAAGCATGAAATTTTTAACATCATCGTTGAACCCAAAGGTGTAGTATTATGTTATGTATAGAAAACTAATAAAACCTCTATGTTAGAAAACGTAACCATTCCCCCTACCTTGGCGTTTATCATTATCTACCCCGAAATGGCGATCTTTCTAACAAATTTTGAACCCTTATCCAAAGTCGAAGTAACATAAACGCCCATTAGGCCCTAAGACCTGTGATTAAAAATTTTTGCTTGTCCCCTATGTCCCGTCGCTGCGTGGTTGGACAAAATTCGGACTATCCTTGCCCTATGGTAACGTATATACCCCGCAACTAACTCGCATGACATTTAATACCAATGAAAATATAGTATGTGGTGAAATGTGTGATAGTAGCGATTAAGACTATAGGAAATATAATGCTAGTTACGTATTTATTACAATTTATGTTCGCTGTCGTCGGTGTACAGTTATTTAAGGTGAGCTTTGGTCGCATCGTAGCAAGATTAGATATTGTAGCAAGAATGCATGCTGGGTAGAGATTTCTGTGAGAGCGTATTATTGCCCATACATATTACTTATATCCAAAGGGAATGCAGGTACCGGCTGAGACAAAGAAAGATAAAAGTACTCAAAGCTAGGCTCATGGTGCGGTGTAGTTCCAAATATAGCAACCCCAAATCATTGGACATAAATTCGGTTGAGAATAGAACTGTCGATAATACCTGCATTCTGCATTCCTGTTTTTCTAAGCTCATTGGACATGATTGTATTGTGACCACAGTACGTTGTATTGTAAGGTAATTTAAAATTGTTCCCCAAAAACATATTCAACGCTGGCGGAGCCAAGGGTAGCAACAAGTATATAACATATTATAATATATGTTAAATACACAGAAATCTCAACTCGTCGCATGAACTGGAATCAAATTGGTTCAATAGATGGAAAGAAACTAGCATGAGGATTAATTAGCATATTTTTCTTTCTTTTTATTTATGTACTTATATGATCTATTTTTTGGAAAATGTTGCATGTCATAACTTTATTATTATTACAAAAAAGTATTAGTATTTTATCCTAACTTTATATTTTATATTTATCATTTTTTTACTAAATAAAGTTTTATTTAATTTGAATATTATTGCAATTGGCCTACTATGACTTAAAATAAAACGCTTTTATATTTTTTATCGTTTAGGAATTTTGAAGTCATGAGAAATGAGTTCAATTTCATGTAGAATTCTTAAATAATATAGAGTGGTGAAATGTATGTTGTATTTTTCTTTAAATATACTAAAATATTTTAAATGTAGTGAGTGGCATGAGAACTATTAATTCGTGTGGTTTCCATAGATTTAATTACAGAGATTTTGTTCCAGGGTAAATTTTTTAGATGTAATGACATTTCGAAAATGACAAAGGAAGAATGTCAGTGAGTATTTTCTTATTTCTGCAATAATTTTATACTTTTTATAAAAAAATATTTTACAAGGACAGGCATCTTATTGTTAAGATTTTTTTCTACCTCTGTTTAATTTAAAAAATTTATGACCATTAATTATAAAAGGACACTGCATGTTGAATGTGTCCTACGCCTGACAGTGACCTCTCAACTGTTGCCGTTTTTACTGCAGATCTAACATCTAGTTACTTAGAAAATCAATGCACATTATATGAATTTTAACTGATATAGATTTAACTTGGGGCTATCATCAGATTAGTTAAAATTTCAGAGGGACGTATTTGGTGTTTGAGAACCCTAACTACGTAGTGAAAGATAGAGAATGGACACGATACGACTTCCATTTTGATAATGTGATGAAAGGAATGCTTACTCTGTTCACTGTTTCCACGTTTGAAGGATGGCCAGGGTAAGTATATGTAGATGATTTATTTTTTCAGAACACTTTTTCAACAAATAATATTTAATTAAAATTACGAAATCCAAAATAATGCCTAATAGCATACTTTTCCCAAATTTTCCTCTATTTTATGATATTTTATTATGTTTGCCTTGTTCCAGATTGTTGTATGTGTCAATAGACTCGAATGCTGAGGATCGTGGTCCCATTACTAACTTCCGTCCAATTGTTGCAGCCTATTATATTATTTATATTATTATAATTGCCTTCTTTATGGTACGCATCATCTTTAATATATAAAACAAAGTCGTGTTAGTTAGACCACTTATAACTAAAAAACGGCTGCACGGATTTTGATGAAACTTGGTACGGTGATAGCTTTAAGTCTGGAATAACATATAGGCTACTTTTCTCGGGGTAAACTAATTCAGCGGGCATAACTTATTCTGCGCGGGCGAAGCCACGGGCAACAGCTATCTTATATAAATAGTGACGGGTTTTGTATTTTCACATTTTTAAGAAAAGGGAGAGGGGTGAGGGGGGGGGGGAGATCGGGGTGAAAAATTGGAATTGTAGCTACTTGCTTTTGACAGAACGACGTCTGTCGGTTCAGCTAGTATTTTAATAATGAAAAGAATTACGTGTGGGGATAATTTTATTTTTCCTAGACTAATAGGTAATGATTTAAATTTTAGGTGAACATATTCGTCGGTTTCGTCATAGTGACATTCCAAAACGAGGGTGAGCAGGAATACAAGAACTGTGAGTTAGATAAGAATCAGCGGAACTGCATAGAGTTCGCGTTGAAGGCCAAACCAATTAGAAGGCAAGTTGAATTTACTTTCTCATTTTAAAATATTTTTTATAAAATTTAAAAGATGTGGAAAAACTTAACTACAAAAAAGTCGGCAAAGGGTCAGTGAGTATATACGGGACGGTTAGCCGACTTCGAGCGCCAGGCTTGTAGTTTCGATTGAAAGAAACACTACACTTTTCACTTCGTTTGCAAGAAAAAAAACGAAATTCTCACGTCTTTGTGCAATAAAATTTCTACTAACAGCCATTTATTTTGACGATTAAAAGCCATAAGAGACATTAGGTTTTTGTCGTCATGCAACAATGTTGGTTGAGATAAAGGATAAGTTTTTATCCTGCAATATTCGTCAATATTAGACTGAAAATGTTGTTCTAATTTAAATCCAACAGTTTTTTAAGTCTGTATGTTTATATAAACCATAGTGTGTAGCTGGCGGTTTGTGGTTTTCTTTAGTCGCTAGGGACATAATGAATGATACCTTTAGTCCGTCTACGCAAAGCTATAGTGGAGATACTGTCAGTAAAGAGTAGTGTAAATATTTTATTTGGCACTGACAGGTATATACCAAAACACCGCATCCAGTACAAAGTGTGGTGGTTCGTGACCTCGCAACCCTTCGAGTATGCCATCTTCGTGCTCATCATGATTAACACCATCACCCTCGCCATGAAGTACCACAACCAGCCCGCGGAGTACAGCAAGGCTCTCGACATGCTCAACATGATCTTCACTGCTGTGTTTGCTTTAGAGTTCATATTTAAACTGGCTGCGTTTAGGTTTAAGGTATTTCTTTTAACCTTCTATTAGACTACGTGTAAATAAGTAGGTACCTACTATAATTATATACATTATTTTCCTAATACCTATATATTTTACAGGTTTAATTAAAATTTACACATTTTTCAATCAGGCAAATGTAGGTGAATTAAATTTAAAAACATATTATATAGATTTTTTAAAGGCATTTGATGTTTTCAAATATTGGTACCTATTTCAGTTTAGAACGTAATGTATGGAGAAAGTACATTATAATGGATGATTATACCTACCATAGAATGTTTAAAACATATATTACAAAAAATAACACCAATGTTTTTTTCCATACTTCCCGTGCAGTGCGATGTCATTTATTTCTTATATTTTTTTACGCAGAATTACTTCGGTGACGCATGGAACACGTTTGATTTCATCATAGTATTGGGGAGCATCATAGATATAGTATTTTCGCAAGTGAACGAACTCAAAAACCAGGTAACAGACAATCTACAGCACTTGTAAAGTCTACAATTAGAAGTCCACAATCACTTTAAATGCTGATTTATTTTGAATTAGCCAACCCAAGTAACTAAACTGCCTCAAAATACAAGTTATAGATATTTTATTAAGAAATAAACAGTCAAATGCGTGTCGGACCATGCTTAGACTAGAGTTCCGTGTTAGAGAACCCTAAAAGTATTAAAATTTTCAAATAAAGCCGTTAAAATCCTGGAAGAACTTCAATCAAGTAAACGACTTCATTCAGGTTTCATACAATTTTGGGCCAAATTGACAGAACTTGAAAATAGAAAACGTTAAAAAATGGGAAGAGGTTAAAAATACTTAGACGGACAATTTCTAACAGAGCATTATTCATATTTTGACCAAACTTGACATTTGACCAAACATGATATCATTTATTAACAAAAACATCCATAAATGTATTATTGTTTCAAAAGCTGTACTCTATGTCAATTAAGATACTCGTATTGTCGTAAGTACAGTAGTTGGATGGAAGGCTAATTCAAAAACACACAGCGTTACTGTCCCCAGCATGGACAAAATTTATGTCGTAAAAACAGCAAATGCTAATGCCGTTTCACTATAAAATAAAATTAGTTCTCTTAAAGGTAAAGCAGCGATTGTAGAAAGCAATATTGATTTCAGGGAAGTGGAATGCCGAAATCACACGTTGTTAAGGTAAGATGCACGCTTTCACGCAATAATTTAGACCCACTAGTTACCTCAAATATTACGTAAAAAAAACAGAACTTACAGGCTTACTAACCTCGACGACGACGTATTCGCTTTATAATTTGTATATTAACTTTTGATAACAAGTTTTTTTATTTTTTTATTATTTCTGTATATATTAGTGTGTTCATTTTTTTATGTACCTATGTTTAAATAAATATTAGAACATAAAAAAAAACTTACAGGCTGGAATTTTCAAAGTGTACATACCTGAATAGAAAGTACTCTAAATACAGAAGATAGCAAATTTTACTGAAAGGAAACATTCCTTCATTTTCAAAAATAATTACTACTGCATTCAAAGATTTTTAAGAAACAACCTGTTTGATTCGGAATCTTTATTTGCAAGACATAGTTAATCCAGACAAATTTTTATGTGGAAAAACACATGTATTTTTATGATACTGATCGAAATCAAGTCCTTCTAAATACTCGATCGAGTGCTAGGCCACCTGCCGCCTGCATCATGTCGAATCCTTCTGTAAGTCAGTCGGCCACACGTCCGTGGAAACACTTTGACCTTGAGTTACCTAACCTAGCCTTTTAAAGAGTTTCATTAATTCATTACTATGAGAGAACAGTTTTTACTAGTTTTGTTTTAACTGACGTGCGGTCGACCGTACCATAGAATTTAAACTTCAACTAGGTATACACTTCCTTTAGCAATATACAAATAGCTTTGAATGTTGTAGACTAATAAACAACTTTATCTGTTATTCCAAGAAAATGTAGCTTTTAGGGACAGTAACAATTTATAATGCAACAACTTAATAGTGGATGTAAATACATCAACTCCTTACATAAAATTGGAGGCACTAAGTTCATGATAAGTAGTTGCACTTAGTCTGGATAAGATTCTCATTTTTATGAAGTTTCTCAATTTTCTTAGGTGCTGTTAGCGCTGAAATGAAGAAGCAGCGAAACAAATCCTAATTCATAAAAAAATTCACTTGTTTATTTAATTTTAGTGTAACTATACTTACCAAGTTTAATATTTATTTTCCCTTTTTCATCTATACTAATAATAAAGAGGTAGAAAGAAACTGGTGGATAATTTCTACGCCTATCATAAATATCTTGGGAAGAACCAAACGATAGCGAGGTGTAAAATACACCTAGCGCCATCTATTGACAAACTTTAAAACTAAGAAACTGGCATGATTAGAACGGGTTAAATAAAAATTGAATAACATTTAAATACTATACTTTATAACGCGGATGAAGTCGCAGGGCATCGGCTAGTATCGAATATTTTTGGTCTTTCTTCCAGATGTGTCAACAGTCTGATGGTTATTATTTTGTTTTATGTATAGCATATTATATTCGTGAACAATTTACTGTTTGTAGCCTATTGATTGATCAATATTTGCAGGAGAGCTCCATTCCATCGATAAATTTCTTCCGTCTGTTCCGTGTGATGAGACTTGTGAAGCTCTTGTCGAGGGGAGAAGGCATCAGGACTTTGCTGTGGACTTTCATCAAGTCCTTCCAAGCGCTGCCGTACGTCGCACTGCTCATCCTAATGCTCTTCTTCATTTATGCTGTCGTTGGAATGCAGGTAAACAAATCATTGTTCTTCATAATCACAATCTACGGCGAGATCTTCTCACAAAATTTGAATTCTATTAACTTTAAAATGCCCTGGTGTCGATTAGGATGGTGCATGCTTTATCTAAATTTTAGTCTCTTGTGCTCCTTTTTTTAACCTTAGAAATTAGAAAGAGATGGAATGATTTTTTTTAGAACTGTCAAAATAGTTTTAACCTGTCAGACAGAGGGAATATATTTTATTTATCCACTGCAATTATAATCATTCATTTTTAAAATATTTGAATTCAATGTGTGTATGGGATACGAGCAATTTACTCTTCAAATTGCAACCCGAAGTCTCTACCTCGCCGAGTCTTCTGTACCCCTACCATGAGTTCACAACGTCAATACGCGCTAGCGACTATAATCTATATCTGTCTTTCGTAATTAGTCGAAAAGAGACAGCACAATACGTATTTACGTAGTCATTAGCGAATATCGACGCTGTCAATTCATAGTAGAGGTACTGAGAGACTATAATCATAAAATCTCATGACTGTTTCAGGTTTTTGGCAAAATAGCGATAGACGACGAAACACCCATCACAAGAAACAACCACTTCCAGACGTTCCCGCAGGCAATTCTTGTGTTATTTCGATCCGCAACTGGTGAGTTTACAAAACCGCTTTTTATTTTATTCCATTTAGGATGTGAACTTATTCGTTTACTTATTATATGCGGTGTAAATTGTTCTAGACTACTATTATAACTGTAACATGTCCATAGGTGAGGCTTGGCAGGACATCATGATGGGCGTGTCCCCTGAGCCTGATGTGAGATGCGACAAGACTTACGAGTTCGAGGAAGGAGAAGAGAGCAGCGGCTCCTGCGGCAGCGTCCTTGCGTTCCCATACTTCATCTCCTTTTATGTTCTTTGTTCCTTCTTGGTAAGTTGTTGCTCCTTATTTCTGCCTGTTAAATAATAGTGTCGATTTGGATGTGCACGTTTTAACTAAATTTTAGTCTCTTGTACACTTTTTTAACTTTAAAAATTAGAAAGAGATGGCATGAATTTTAGAACTGTCAAATTTCTATGGTCAAAATTAGTTTAGTTCTGTCAGTACGGCCTGTCGGACACAAAAAAATGGACCGGTTTTGTATTGCCATTTAAAACATCGTGATTAAAATTCCCTCTAGCTGACAGGACTAAAGTATTTGTTCTAGACTTGGATTATACAGTTCTAAAATTCATTCCATCTCTTTCTTGTTTTTAAAGTTAAAAAAGAGCACGAGACTAAAATTTAGTTAAAGCGTTTAATCGACAGGAATTAGGTACATTCTCTTCTACTCGTCATACCGGAATCTTTTCAGTTCGATGACCAAGCATCTAAGCCAACGAGGGGGTATTATTGCTAAAAGCTATCTCGTCTAGACAATCGTTTCGTTTTCAATTGTAGAAAACTTTCTATAAATGATATTTCAGATCATTAATCTGTTCGTCGCTGTCATCATGGATAACTTCGACTACTTAACTAGAGACTGGTCAATATTGGGTCCACACCACTTAGATGAATTTATAAGGTAACTGTAACATTTATAACCTAACTGTAACATTTATAAGGTAACTGTAACATTTATTTCTGGGCCAATCTTCGTTTATCGACGTTTAAATTATTGATTTAATTTCAGATTATGGAGCGAATACGATCCCGATGCTAAGGGTAGAATTAAACATTTAGACGTAGTTACATTATTAAGAAAAATTAGTCCACCGTTAGGTAAGTATTAATTAAGTAAGGTTTAGTTGCTATATTTTTCAAACTCTATTTTCTTTGTTATTTACACATAAATATAGTCTAGTAAAAATATGTTTAAAAAAATCGCATTAAATTCAACGCCAATTATTTTTCTTGTATATTGTCTGTCTCTGACATAGTTTTGACAGCGAAGGTTTTTGTCTGTCTGTTTGTCTATCTTTCCCCCGGATAACTACTGGACGATTAAGCTGTAATCGTACACGTGAAATGCCTGGCAGTGATGTGAATATTTCAGTTTCTTTTTCTGAGATAGATATTTCAAGATTTTTTTTTAATGTAGAAAATTGACAAAATAAACTTCGGATCCTGCTGCACGACCATTTAAGTGCGACGACCGCTTTGTTGATTTTTATCAGAACAACATAAAAGAAATGCGTTTTTTTTTCTTCTTTTGAGTTTTTTTAGTTTCTAATAAAAAAAAAGAGATGAAGCGCGATGTAATGTGTGATAGACGTGTTTTTTTAGACAATAATTGTCGGACTCTTACTACTCCTAAAACAGTGTCATTGTTCATATAAAACAGAGAATTGGATTTGATAGTAAATTTCTTTTTCCTGGACTACTGAACCGTCTAGGATCTGATTTCAATTATAGATCCTTTGTATCTTACCTGATTTCTAAACTATATTTTTATTACACAGGTTTCGGTAAACTGTGTCCACATCGGGTAGCATGCAAAAGACTTGTATCGATGAACATGCCTCTTAATTCAGATGGCACTGTGTTATTCAATGCCACACTATTTGCTGTCGTCAGAACTTCCCTTAAGATAAAAACTGAAGGTGAGTGGGTTTTGATTACTTGATTTTGAATATAGCAAACAGCAGTGCTATTCTGTAAGCGTATTTGTACAACTCGATCCTAAATCCGCAGCGAGATCGGTCTCTAACTCAATGATTCACAGTTCAATACTCACTTTACTTCGCAAGTGACATGTTTATTGCGTAGCTTGTATTTGTTTACAGAATGCGAAATCAAGGTCTTTCATGATCGGATGCGAAGTGAAGTGAGTGACGTGCGATGTGATGTTCGAGTTTTAATTCGTACTTTACAGAATCGCACCGCAGACCTGTTCAGGTCATGCGGCTCTCTTTGTTATCATCAGTACTACTTCTTTAAAAGAGTTGCGTTTCGCTCCTCCAAAATCACTGATAGAATTCAAGTAGGTCTTCATTGTTAAAGAGGGTGACATCCTTTAAATACCTGGGTCATTGGGTAACTGAAGACCTGCGTGATGACGTAGATATGGAGAGGGAACGTAGGGCATTGTCGATTAGAGCAAACATGATAGCGCGCAGGTTTAGTCGGTGTACAGCTCAGGTAAAGATTACTCTTTTCAAAGCCTACTGTGCATCACTATATTCATGCAGCCTGTGGACTAATTACACGCAAAAATCGTTCAATGCCCTACGTGTCCAATATAACAACGCGTTCAGGGTGCTGTTGCGGCTGCCGCGCTTCTGCAGTGCGTCAGGCATGTTTGCGGACGCCCACACCGACTGCTTCTATGCAGTGATCCGCAAGCGGTGTGCGGCCGCGCTCTGCACAGTGCGCCGCAGCACCAACAGCATCCTGGCTGTCATAGGCGACAGGCTGGACAGCCGATTCATTGGCCACTGGGTCAATGTGCATTTAAAATATAATAAAATATGATTTATGTTCTAACATAGGTTAAGTGTGTGTGCTACTAACTCTATGGATCTATGGTCTGAAATAAAAATGTTTAATTTTATTTTATTTATTTATTTATTGTTGGATATTTCATCATCATCGTCGTCATTTAGCCCTTTAACGTCCACACAGTCCAGTTCCCGAATAGACGCTCCTACACCCGGTCCTCCGCCCTCCGCATCCAGCCGCTTACGCTTCTGCCAATCTTCTTTAAGTCGTAGGTCCACCTGGCGGAAGGGCGTCCCATGCTGCACTCCAGAACTCGTCAGCCCCAACGGCCGTCGATTCTGCGATAGATGTGACCTGCCCACTTCAGCTTGCTAATGCTTTTTAGCTATGTCTGTAACCTTAGTTCTCCGTCGAATCTTCTCGTTGCGGATCATAGCCTTCAGACCCGCTCCATAGCTCGCTGATATTGTTACAACGTAATCTCTCGTTTTCTCTAGGGAACATCGATGACTGTAACACTCAGCTTCGGGCAGTCATCAAGAAGATTTGGAAGCGAACCTCTCCAAAACTTTTAGACCAGGTGGTGCCTCCGCCTGGGGATCCTAACGAGATCACCGTCGGGAAATTTTATGCCACCTTCCTCATACAGGACTACTTTAGGAGGTTAGTGGATATGTGGAGTGCCTATTTCCAATTAAATTTCTACCAAAATATTTTGTTTTTATGGCGAGACGACAAAGTAAAAATATTCTCAAATGAATTGGCTTATTACTAATGGAGATACTTGAATACTGATATGAATGAACTTTATACAGGGTGGAAAAACTAAATCTACCTTGATTCTACTATAATTATTTTATGATACGAAAGTAATCTCTCCAAGTAAGTAGTGTTATTTTTTCCATTCTGTATAGGTAGGTACTTACAGAGTTTATTTAGGCGAAATTGCATTTGTGTTTTAAATTGTTAATAGTATGTTATTAATTTTTTGATCTCAGCTTCACTTTAAGTAATTTCATTGTTTTCTTGAAGATTTATTTTCATTGAGTTTGTTTCGACACTGACGTAATTATTTTTGTTTCATAGGAATCACGCGTAAGTAACGCATCTTTGAGATACGTACTGTATGTACACGTAGGAAAGAGAATGTTCCCTTTTTAGTGTTTTTTATTCTCTAAACGCTGTCATGATCCCATGCGTTAGTACCTTTTTAATATCAACTTAATAGTACCCAAATTATCTTAACTGTCACGCAGTAAAAGTTAGCAACTCCATAGTTGATATTCAGTCAGTTTTCGGTTTTACTCTGCATGGTCCTAAGTTTTATGATAACTAAAAAATAATAGCAGTAAAGCTTTTTAAAGCGTTCCCCCTACACACGAACTAAGTTACTCCAATAAGCATGCTGATTTTTGGATATTTCCAGTGCTCCGAAATTAATAGCAAATTCCATATCTTTGGTCTCCCCTATAAAGTATTTACTATTTGTGATGATTTGTGAAATTTTGTTCCCTTTTATTTTTTTACAGTAAAAACTATACAATATCTATTTTCATATACACTTTTTAGCACTTTTTAATTAGTTGAAAAAGTAAATAGTTTTGAAAAATAAAAAATTAGATAAATAAATGACATATAAATTTGTAGATGCAACATGTTTTTTAAATAAAATTTAAGTAAACATTAAATTAAACCCAATGTTAAATAAGACGGCTGGTCTTAGATGAAGCCAATACCTACACTACGAAATATAAACTAGTATAGATATAAATAGAAGCACGTCGAGTACACAATGAATTAAGTATTTGAAAACAAAAAGTTAAAACTTGTTAATAAGTACCAACAAAATTTTAAATCCAAGGTTCAAAAAGCGAAAAGAGCAAGAGATGAGGCAAAACGAGGAACAGAACCATCAAATGACCCTACAGGCCGGCCTGAGGACGCTGCACGAAGCAGGACCTGAACTAAAGAGAGCAATATCAGGAAACTTGGATGACATAACTACTGAAAGCGATGTACCTATGCACAGGGTAAGATAACTACTTAATACATTTTAAACCCTGTTTACATTCATTCATTCACCAGTCATTCAATCACTCATTCTTTCCTTCCTTCATTCATTCATTGGTTGTAAACAAAAGTTGATTAGCCTATAAAAGAAGAACATTAGTCCCTAATGAATGAAATATTATAATTTAAAAACTATAGTTTACAAAAAAGAAATCTGTTATTGGCTAATGTACAAGTTATATTATAATGGTTAAAATATTCTGTAACTAGCTGTAGATTTGAGAATGAATAAATAAAATAAAATAAAAAAAATAAAAAAATGAAGAACTCCGCAGGCACATAGAAATACAGTACTCTGATTGGTCGGTATAATTATTATGATCCGCTGTTACTGCACTAGTTGAGAACCTACATTATAAAAGCAGTTAATGATTTTTATTTCGATTACCTACCCCCAAGTTGAGTTTTAAATTTATCGCCACATCTCTTAAGCTTCTAAACGCTAATGATTCTAATTATGGTATTTGTGCTACTACAGAGAAACCACTCGTTGTTTGGTGGAGTGTGGTCGAGTATACGAAGACATGGGCCGAACAGAAACTTCCACAGGCATCGGAAACATGGCGACGCACCAGCAGGTACCTAACACTTCGTTATCATTATCATATCAGCCATGCAACGTCCACTGCTGTCCAATGTTCTAATGCTTTGTAACAAAGGCTAAAGCTAATTGCGAAAAGGTTAACGCGTTTGTTTGTTATTAATTATTTTGCAGAGGGTGTTGGCAATCATTTGAGTTCAATGATGCAGCGAGAATATGGAGTAGGCACTAATTTGGGACCCCTAGCGCCTAATTTGTAAGTCTATATTAAGTTTCAAAAATAATAATCTATTTGATGATAAATTATATCTAGAAAAAGCCTTGGCATAAGAAAATCTATAGCTTAATGAATTTTAAAAAGACTACCATCTGGAACCTGAAGAAATTTTATATTCTAAGGAGCATGCTCATTTACAGCAAATCTGCGATTTAATTTTGTCATTTTGATATTAACCCGTTCATTTTTCCAGGGCAAATGGTCAACCAAAGGAGCAAATACCTCTGAGACCTCTTATATTCAATGGAGAGTCAGAGAAAATATATCAGGTGCTAGAGTAAGTATAAAAACTTTTCAACACCTATCTTAACTTCACCCATTAATAACAGATCCATTAAAATAATTGAAAAGATTTTGTATTCAAAAATACTTTGCCCAATAAGAATTTGCTTATTATATTACAGAAGAACCACAAATGATCTAAAGAACGCTATTTATCAAGGTAGTCAAAAGTGTGGTTTTGTAGAGTGATGTTTTGACTTTTCCCCAAAACTGTAAAACTTTTCATTACAAGCACCTTAACTAGTGTTGCGGAAGACTTGAGTCCTAGAGTTGCAATTTTAAAGGCTCGGCTCGAAGCGCTCGAAATCTGGAATAGAAATTTGAATCTTGAAATTGATTTAAGTTTTCTAAAAACTCAAACTCAATCGTCACAAATAGTAACAGCTTCGAGATCGGTGTTCAATAAAGAGTCCTAAAAGAATCCTAAAGTTCAAACTTTTTAAGTTTATTGTTGGCGTAAGACTCAAAAGACGATTAGAATTTTATGATTCGTGGTAAAATAAGACTCTAATTTTGGTACTAAACGCATTTAAGCTAATCCTTTCAGTAACTCTAAGGTTGACTGGAAGAGATCCCTTAGTGGTATAAGTCCGCCTTTGTACTTAGTTTTATTCTTAACTGTCTGTATCTGTAAATGTTTAGTACGATAAAGTGTTTACATACATACATACATACAAGACTCGAACTCGAATTAAAATCGAGTTGATTGTAGAAATGGAGCGCATAAATAGTAACAAAAAAGGACTCTAGTCATTTGCAACACTACCTCTAACCCTGTTTTCATTTTATCATCGTCATTCGCTGGCGTCTCTAACACATTTGTTTTCTCTTTCACCGCTTCGCGTGTGGATTTGGTAACTATAACCACTAACAGCAACCAGAAATCGAACTATCCCGAAATGCTCGGTCAAATCGGCCTCGCATTTGGCTGCGTGAACTACCTCACAACGCCGACAGAGAACGCGACCGTTGTAAAAACCGCACCCACTGTGTCTAGGCAGAAAATCCACCCGGAAGACTCCGCGTCTTCAAAAGAGAAACTGGCTGTGGAGAAGACGCCACCGCCAAACACGGAGACGATTCAGCCGAAGATATCACCGCTGCTGGCGAGCGAATGCACCCCGACAGAGTCTCGGCAGATGACGCTGTACGGATACAACGCGGCCGCGAAGTTACCTTTCGCGTTCTCGCACGCGAAAGAGCGGGTGATCCGAGGCGGGGAGAGGCGCAGTCTCCGGACGATAAAGCCGATAGTGTCAGGTCGGATGGTGCGCAGCGCGTCGTCTGGGGCGGCGGGCTCGCATGCGCCGCCCGCCCGGCTTGTAGCTCGCCCGCACTCGCCAGGTCCGCACCATACACGAGGGAGCTTCCTTCTTTCCGAACTCTTTTGTCGTCTAACTTTAGGGACGTCCGTTACTTACGTGTACTCAAAATGGGGTCCTGCAATATCTCATCAAAGATCAATTAATAAAGGATCAACTAAAATCTCACGATATGCTATTTTAAAACATTTTGTAATATTGTTGAGGGGTCCAACTTTTAAAATAACACATCGCGCAATTAATGAATGCCCCTTTCCATTATTGAGTTAAGGTGCTAAGACTAGTTTACTTAGTTGGGTATGTGACTGTACTATTTAGTTCTTTTTATTTTGTTGTTGATAAGTTATCTTTTCTTAAAGTAATTCATTTTAATTTATTTGTGATACCTTAGTAATCAATTGCTCTTTCTTCTTCGACCAATGTAAAATAAATGGATCGGCCATACGAGACTTCAACGTACCTATTCGAAGTGCAACGCGCACTTTCTTTTGTGTGTACGATTTGATTATTTTAGAGTGCTTTGTGTGCATTTCACAATATGGATCGCGTTTGTTTCTCTTCATTTTATATGGGTTGAAGTTTATTCCCTTTATTTTAATGTTTGTGGTTTTTTCTTCAATTTTTTATATTAATTTTTGGGTTTATTTGTTCAAATACTCTTGTAAATTAATTGTTTTTCTTATTTATGTAGTACCTACTTGTACTTCCTTTACTCAATTGGTGGTTTCTTCCTATTCTTTAACTCTTTTATATTTTGTAGTTATTGAGTTTTTCATTCAAATTCTTATTTCTTCTTTATTGTTCTTTCTGTCTGTGTCGTACGTTTGTTTTCTTGCTTCTTTGGTTCTGTGATGTAAAAATTATTTTACTCTTTTGTGTAAGTGATGGAACATAATTTATTGAAAACCTTTTGATTTCTTGTCTTCATTTTCGTTTTCTGAATAGTATTGTACTTATAGTCATAAATTCTATCTGAACAGTATTTCCCTTCTAATTTGAATATAATAATCTATAGAAGGAAGCTTCCTAACTACTAGCAAAAAACGGCATAATCCCACTAATGACATCTAAAGCTTTACAGGAGAATATTTTCCGGAAAATGAGCAAAGTCACGGTATTACTATTTGTAAGAATTTACACGTCACATTCACACATTGCTTTTGCAACTATCACATTTAAATTGCATTTATAACACGAATTAAAAATTTATAAAATGAACACAAGATTTTGCACTACTTTGAGCTGCAGGTAAAGAAATATTTCATTATCAAATCACTTTTTATAAGTAAAATTCAAATCAATTAACATTAAGATGAGTTTTATAATAAACTCTTCATTATGACAGCATGTAAAATAACTCATTAACAAAGGCTAAATAGATTTGCATTTTAGATTATAGTTGAGGATAGAAGCTTTGTAGAAGACAATAAACATAATATTTTTGTTTCTAATATAATTTTCATAAAATTTGCACGTTGATTTGTGAATAACGAGAAATCAAGTTAAAAAATTCAAGAGGACAGGAATTGATTCGACATTCTTATTTAAATAATTACAATTGAAATCATTGCTTTAGAGGACAGAATAGATTTAGAGCTGGCTTCTAATAGTGTAGTTTAACGATTCAATTTAATTCTATCAAAGAGAAACTTTAAAAGGTAGAAATTAGCACAGATTATATTTATTTTACGAGTAGATATTTCGAAATTATAATCTCAAAATTAACTAAGGAAAATTTGTATTGACTTTTATTCAAGTTAATAAAGAGATCGTCAAGATAGCAAGCGTTACATCTGCTTAAACTTCCAGGAGGCGATAGTGCTGGCCGCGGGGTTATGTCTCTGCCGGGCAGTCCCCGCGGGAACAGTTCCTCGGTCCCCGTGGTAGGGTCTGCAGAAAGTCTCGTCACAAGGGTAAGACACTTTCGCTTCTAAAGTTATTTGACAAAATCCCTTGCATAAATCTAAGTACATTTTTAATTAATCAATAGTAGGTAATATAGGTGACCTTGTCTACGGATAGGTGATGTAGCTAGCAGTTAGTAAGTTATACAATGTAAGTGTGTAAGTGAAGCAATGTATAAAAATGATGTGTTGCACTATATAAAATTGCGGAAACATCCAAAACTTACACAAATATGGCGGTAACATATCACCTTGAACTTTTTAAACCAACCTAAACACTAAGTGACAGATGTCTATAATAAAAAGAAATTCGCAGGTCCTAGCCGAACAAGGTTTGGCCGCCTACTGTGATCCTGAGTTCGTGAGAAACACCTCCCGAGAGATGCAAGAGGCACTCGAAATGACGCAAGAACAAATGGATAGGTAAAAGATTTTTTTCTACTCTCGAACTGTAATTTGCTTATACAAGCAAAGAAGTACGTAGGTAATAGCATACTTTCACCATGGTGTTGAATAATGAATTATTGCGCAGTGATTGGTTTGCGGTACAGTCAACCAACCAATCAGTTACTTTTTAGAGCCGCAGCGCCAGGCTACCCTGACACGCCATTACCAATTTTAGTATTTTTGTATTTTAATAAGCTATTCTATGGTCTTAGAAAAAGTTTTGTATGCAATTGCCCGTAATTAGCTAGAACACTCGTGTTTTCTATTATGAAACTTGGCTACGCCTATTTTCACAAACTGGAACTCGTGTTTTAAACGTTTCATTAAGAAAAGGTTGCATAAATATTATGATATGATAGACACCAATACCCTTCGATATGGATAGAAAGACTGAGAAGAAACATTGTTTCAGAGCGGCTCATCAACTAATGATACAGGAAAGGAATTTAAAACAAGCGCAAAATCAACAATCCCAAGTTGTAAGTATTTAAGACTACTAACTGAAGTCTGTTTATTATTTAAACGCTAATAACTGTCAATAAAATGCAGGCCGGGACAAACTTATTCAAATCCCTGGTGGAAATCGAACCCACGACCAGTGGTGCTCGAGTCTAACGAACAAGCCAATGTGGTGGTCTAATGTGAAAACGAGAAAGATGTCCCTTACAATCCAATGTAGGTCTCTCTCGCACCCCTAGTGTAGCTTTGACAGTTAATCGCGATTAAATAAAAAGCAGATTTTAGCTTTCTAAAACTAACAAATACTTATTACTTGGACAGCTCGCTACTAACCTTAGCGTCGTTCCAGGGTAAGTGTGTATATCAGGGTATAACGAATGTATAGGGTACTATTTGGACTGTTATAGGGCGACATCCTAGCTCGCCAGTACCACCCTTTCCACCAGCCCGCGATGATGCCTCCGCCGCCCTACAAGCGGTTATAGCACCAGCCCCAGCAGCGGATGACCCGCAGAACGGCATCAAAGATGGCGTCCAAGATGGCGTACAAAATGGCGCTAAGAACATCGCGCAAACCGGCGCGAAACGACACTCGCGCCACAGAAGAAAAAGAAAACGGAAACCCGTATTGGTGTAGAAAAATAGTTAAATTACTTTACTGGGTTTCTTACGTTATCGTTTGATGTAAACCAATAATTCAAATTCAGTTTTTTTTATTTCAACGCGAATAACTGTCAGTATCACACAATCGGTGGAAAAGGGAAGGAAAATGCATTTCCTTTACAATCGGATATCTTTCTCCCACACCCATTGTGTTATGTTTATAGTTATTCGCGTTAAGATGAAAAGCAGAGTTTAGCTGTGCTCAAAATGCTAATTTGTTTCTTTTTTTGAAACGTTTTTGGGGTTATTTATGGAATATATTTATTTATTTAACTAGGCGGAGCAATAGAACGTTATTGTCGATAAACAAACTTGTGCGTGACGCAGTTAAAAGTGAGAATCGTAGTTCCGTAGGATAGGTATTTGATAAAGAAGAATAGAATTAATAGAAAACTTATCGAGGCGAGGGTTGACTTATAAACAACTTGAAGAATTTTCTTCTGTAACAACTACACGACTAAGTAGTCTGTCTTTTTATGTTTAAATGGAAATAACAGAACTGTCAGTCACACAACACGAGTGAAAAAGACAGACATTCAACTGTAAAGGATTTCATTTCCTTCTCTTTTCCACCCGTTGGATTATTCGCATTTAAATACATAAAAGACATACTGCTACTTTAAACCCTTGCTGTAATTCTTAGAGAAATGTAATTTCCAAATTGTGAGAGAGATTTTATTATTTCAAAAAACAATAAATAAAAGACGTAAACTATTTGAGAAACGTCTTAATTTTAAGAAAATAATTAATGTTAGGAAAAGAGAACTTCAAATGAAAATGACATTTTCAAAATGGCGGACGATATTCCCTTCCTGTATGAATAACTAATAACTTACCTAGTTAGTTCCTGTTTGATGATTAGGTACATAATTTTTGTTACAAAAATTTAAGAAAATCTATTTATTGCTTTGAAGCAATGTTTTATCGTATTGAATGTGTTTTATAAATAAAAAATGCTTCAGCTGTTACCTACATTTTAGTATTATGTCCTACCTACTTTAACGTGAATTTCTTTATAAATATTGTCAACTAGTTAGGTACCTACTTACCTACGTATACCTATTATTTTCTTTGGTTTTAGCCACACAGGTACTTTGCGGTTTGATGACAATTTGTCAACATTTATATTACGCTAGCCGTGCCCCGCGGTTTCACCCGCCGCCGTTCGGCTCATCTCGATAATGGTCGGTGCGCCGCTTAGCGTTCTTTCTGACTTTTTCATTTTGCTCGGCTTCTGAGGGTCGTAGCCTAATTTTAAATAGCCTATAACCTTCCTGCAAAAATAAATTTAGTGTCCATCCAGATGTGTTAGCGCGTTCAAACAAAATCACTATACCAATTGAATGCAAAACAATGCTGATTGCATGCTGTATCAATAATCAAATCCTGTAAAAACACTGATATCAAATCGCAAAATGCTTCTTTGTCGTCGGAACCAAGTTTAAGTGTACCTACCTAATTATAATATCGATGACAGTAACAAATATTAGATTTTACAAGATCCTTAAGACAATACCGCACTTGAAGACTTCAAATTTCTGATTGTAACTGAATTCTTGAAGTACCCAGAGATCCAATTTTTAGTAGTTTGTTTAATTGTAAGGAATTAGCTGACTTTATCGCCGTTCAAATATAATTTTAAAAATTAGACTAGTTTGAAAAGGATTAAATAGACCAGCTGCGCTTTGAAGGTCAATGTAATCAGTTGGGCAAAATGTAATCAAGATTACTTTCCTAATAAAATTACTTTCTCGATTACATTTTGTCCATCAATACCAACAACTTTCATATTTTAAAAAAGTTTAGATCCGTCTTCCTTCTATGAGATGTTCCAATTTTTTTTATTCTTTCAAAAAGTTGTGGAACAAAAGTTGTTGATATTGGTTGGTTACATTGAACCCTCAAAGCGGCTGGTCTTTATTTGTACACCTATTATACTTATACCTAATCTTTATTATTATGATCCATTTCCTTTCGGGCTGTTAGTTAGAACATAAAGCTATATTCCTTTTACCTCTTTAAATTACTTCGATAGAATGCAAAACAATACCTATATACCTAAATTTAAAAAAAATTGATCGAAGACGATTCTGGAGATCAAATGGTATTATATATAGATTTTTGATCTTTTTTATGTGACGTAAGTAGTATCTACCTATAGGTATACTTATTTAAGTTTATATTTCGATTAGATTAGGAGCTATTAAAATCGGAGTTCTAAATTGGAGCTTAACAATAACGAGGGAACAGACAGCTGCAGGTCCGTTCTTCATTTTATAAGTCATTTATGAACTTTTATCTACATAAAACCTATCTAGTTTATACATAAAAGTCTCATAATTTTAACAAGAAACGATAATGTAGTGCAGAGTTGGGCAAAATGTAATCACGATTACTTTCTTAATTACTTCCCGATTTCTTTCCTATCTCAATAGTCTGTTCTTATTCCAAATTCATCATCATCAGTCTGCATCAGTCCACTGCTGGACATAGCCTGTCCCCCCAAAGCGCGCCACTGAACCCGATCTTCGGTTCTCCGTATCCGTCGTCGCTTCACACGCAGATCAAACAAAGAAAAAAAAATGATTTATTTAAAAACCTTGCTTAACATAAACTAAAATTATACATGTGCTAGGGGACATTTTACATCGCTCCATCTGGCCGGGGGACGTCCTGCACTACGCTTGCCCACCACACTATCCCGGTTTTCAGACAGATGTGACCAGTCTACTCCCACTTCCACGTAAGTAGGTAGGTACTTTGAGCTTTGGTTCTCTGTCATTCTTAATTAGTTGTCATCAAATTAGAGAAAGTAATTAGGAAAGTAATCAGTCATCGCGATTACATTTTGCCCAACGCTGGTGTGGTACAGTACCCTGTAGGTATGTATTTTATCTATACTTAATATATTTTCAAAAATATATGAATTAGCAAATTTATAGAATAAATAGACCAGCTGGCCATATAAGTGTACTATGTACTTATATTACAATAATACACAGATAACTCTTCATAATTTATTGGGTGCTATGTGTATTTGTATACCTATGTATCAGTAAACAGAAATCGGAAGCCTTTAAATCCCAATGTTATCATTCTTGTTATAGCTTTCCCATCTACAATGTAATCATGATTACCTACTTTTTTACTTCCGTAAATTGTTCATAGGTACTTGTTTCAAATTCCTAATTCAGTATCACATACAGAAATGAAGGAAAGTAAGAAAGTAATTTGGAAAGTAATCAGTAATCGTGATTACATTCTGCCCAACTCTGCCACCCATCCTAGAAATTATAATAGGGTGTAAGTAACTGAAATATAAAACATATAGAAATAGGTAGTACCCTAGCTATTAAACAATGACACACAATGATCACAAAATTCATTTACTAAAACTAGATTTTTTCACGTCTCTAGTACTTACCTACCTACTTAGGTACTACTCGCGTAGTTTCATCATCATATCAGCCTGTAGACGTCCACTGCTGGACAAAGGCCTCCCCCAAGGATCTCCACGACGACCGGTCCTGCGCTAACCTCATCCAGCTGGGTCCCGCGACCTTCACTAGATCGTCGGTCCACCTTGTGGGAGGCCTGCCTACACTGCGTCTTCCGATACGTGGTCGCCACTCGAGAACCTTTCTGCCCCAACGGCCGTCAGTACGCTAGGTGAACGGACACGTCAGTTCGTTCTCGCGTAGTTTAACTATAAATTAAACAAGACACCAATTATTTATTTATTGTATTATTATTTTAATATAGTGGAACTGGTAAGTATTATGAAACGTGAAAAAAAAATGCATAAGTACCCATTAACTAAGTAGGTACTTACACTTCAGAAAAAAACGTGAAAATTGCGGTCGAATTTCAAGTTATTTGATAAAAACGCACAATGTAGGTATACTACCTACCTAGTAAGATTCCTTTAAGTATTTATATCAATGTCCATAATGCGTATACATATAATTTTTAAAGATGTTAAATACCTACCTACATATAAAATTAAACCTACACAAAACTACTCAAGTAGTTACCTACCAAAATAATAAATTATAAAATAACTAATCTTAGTTAATAATTTTAATTTTGAATGTAGGTAGTTGCCAAATATAATTAAGGTAGGTAAGTACCTACTTACTTAGACCTATACTTTAAAACTGCTACTACTTTATAAGTTCTGTATAATAAGGTATAAAGTTCATTAAAAAAACTTCAAAAGTTCGGTAACTTTACGAGATATCATGACGATTAATTAGTCACTTTAAAAATTCAGTAAGTAGCGCGCCGTCAGAATACGGTTCACCCATATTACATAGATCACTGGCGGACCAGCACTGTGCGCTTTTCGCGTTCTTTTTTGCTGCGCACGTGCAAAATGTGGAATGACCTTCCCTCTGACGCTTTTCCACAGCGCTACTATATGGGGTCCTTCAAGAAGAGAATCAAAGAGCTCTTCGACCGCGGCCGGCGACGCACCAGCACCCCCGGGTGTTGCAGGTGTCTATAGGCGGCGGTGACCTCTTAACATCAGGAGGCCCGCCTGCTTGTTGCCCCCGTAGCAATAAATAAATAATAATAAAAAGTAGGTACCTACCACCTACCTAGTAATATAAACTTTAAAAGATTTTTATTAAAAAAATTTTTATCCACAAGCAGTCGACAGACTTTAATTTGATTTGTTGATCGAGTTAAAACAATTAATTTCAAGTTTCGTAGGTAGGTAACTTTAAACGTTTGGACTATTTAGCTACAGATCTTGAAATTTACATAAAAGGCAGCTCCATTATTTTGTCTTAGATATTTAGAAAAAGCGACCCGCATAGGTTCCCGATCAACCACATTCCTCTTAGATTTTAAGGAAATTTGAAAACGCACATTTAAAAAAAATCTTCCGTGTGTAATCCTAAAATAGGATCCCTCGTATAAGGATTAGGACCAAATTTTACAAAACCGTTTTACCGCAATGGGAATCGAACTCACGGCCTCTGGATTATTCGAGGCGAACCCTTAAAATTGCATTTCGATATTTCTTTCAGTCGCAGAACGAAGACAACGTATTTTGTTTTTTACCAGGTCCTGAAATTATGTTACCTTACCGAATTTAATTATCTTTTCAAAGGTAATTTTCTTTTTTTTTCTTTGTGAGGCTTTGCCAGCTGTTAAACGCGTCCTTCAGAACCTCATTTAAAAGTGCCAACTTATAATAAATCGAATGTATTTATGTTTTTTATGTATTTATTCAATATACTGTTAACCGGAGTAGGAGTCCTCTACCAACTAGAGAGGAGCTACTCCTTTGACAACAATATAATATAATTATATATAATATAATATAATATAATATAATATAATATATAATATAATATAATATAATATAATATAATATAATATAATATAATATCTTTATTTGTTTCTTCACAAACAATGCTAAGCCTTTACAAGTTCTGATCATTACATTTTATTGTTCATAGTTTAGGAAAAAATATAGTCATGGTCTGTTATTATATTTGTTTGTTATACTCGGTTTAGAATTGCCCGGGTCCGAGTGAAATACTTCAAAGGATTTACCTATTGTTATTTTCTATTCATAGAAATAATTTTGTTGTGTTCCAAAGAGATTTGATAAAATTCTATATTCTATCTAAATGACATTCTCTAACAATAATTTATATTAGAATTATATTAGACCTGTAAATAATGTACAAATTTATTAAAATTCTATAATTAATAACTTTCCGTTTATGTACCATTTTATTTTATTTTTCAGCGCATTGGCTAGTTGTACTGCAACTCTGAAATTGTATATATATTATGTAAATACTAAGAACAATGTAAGGGAAAAGATATATTTATTCCGTCAATCATATGTATTAAAATTGAGACATGATTAATTAAACTATATATTTTACTGTTTAAAATGAACATTGTGAAATTGTTTTCATATAAATAAAAAATTTGGAAAACTGCTATGGTATTTTATTAACTTTAAAATATTTAAGTCACTAAAATGAGTTGAATAGATCCAGTACGTACTGGAAGTCATTCAATTTATTTATCAATCAAAGTCCCCCTAACCCGCTTTTCATTATTCTGAGCCGGAGTCTCTGCTTGACGTTTATTCATTCCTTTGCGTTCCAATTGCTTTTCAATAATTCTTGCATTGTTCGCATAACTATCAGCTACTTCACGAGCCTCGATCTCATCCTCCTCTTCATCTATAGTGGAAACAGTCACCGAACTGAATTTCCCCATGTTCTTTGTGTGTTTCGTTACCATTATCTTCTTGGGCTGAGTCAACGCTACTTGTTTGTAGATATCCGTTACCGCACCTTCTCCAGCGGACTGTACTAAAGCTCCGTTCATGATGAAAACCACATTATTCTCCTGATCGTGCTTGTAGTATATGGGAATGGCACATTTCTTGCATTTCAACCTGTACTGTCTTTCTATACCCTTTTCTCGTTTTAGATAAACCGTTTCATCGGGGTCTGAAGTGATTTTATGGGCGTGTTTGGAGCCGTCTATGACTCTCGCGCCGTCTGTAGGCCGCAAAGGCAGTCTGTCGATTGTGCAGTCCAGGATTAGGGACATTTGCCCACAAATGCAGTAATAGATGTGAAGGGGTTTAGTCTCGTTGTATTCCTCTTGGTCCTTGGTGTCTGAGCAGACGATGCTTCGTGAAACTACTTTAGGCATCTTGACAAAGGCAGGAATAACGTTTCAGTTCAGGTCCAGTTAGAACGTATTACAAAACAGTTTGTGACGAAGCGTTGCGATAAAAATAAGATATATACAGTGAACTGGTGTTGATTTACCTAGTACCTCGGTACGTAGTGAAATTCGTAATTAAAATCACGTGGAAATGGCTTCTTTTAGCATTTACCAAAACGAAAACAGTAGTAAATAAATATATTTCACAATCAACAGAAACTATACAATCAGTCATCAGTCAATCACAAAACTTTTTTTTACGGACAATGGAATTAAGTCCATAAAGGCCAAATCGTAGTTTATATCATTTTTTTTTTTTTTACAGTAAAAACCAATGCGTTATAGTTTATTCTTTTAAATTGCAATTAAAAAATTAATAGTATCATGTCAACAGCTTAAAAATAATTATGTATGTCAATATCAATGGCAAACAAGCTCAAGTAAAAGTCTCGCAATATCTCAGGCATTCCCTTTGTACTGTCACCCATCCATCCGCAAACAGATCACAATGTGGCCGCGAACGAACGAGCTTATTGAGCGCGTGCATGGCTCGGCAGACCGGCGACTCACGGCGAGCCTGTGTGCGCGCGCGCGGCTCCGCCAGCAGGGGCACGACGCCCCTGCGGAAGCGCGTGTAGCCGTGCGGCGCAGACAGGCGGCACGCGGCCGCCACCAGCGCGGGGCAGTCCAGCTCACCTCGCAACGCTCTACACATGACGCACATTTGCGTGTTAAGCCTCCGAGTCTCCAAGGAATTATAGCCAAGGGTACCTTGAAGGTACCGGGTGGGATACAAAAAGGGATAGTAGCCATATAATCTCTTATACAAAGACCGTAAAAAGCGCTTTTGCACTTTCTCAATCATGAGAGTGTATGTGGTCTCATATGGATTCCACACACACGCACTAGTCTCTAGCTTCGAACGAACGAGAGCACTGAACAACAGTTTGACTACATTGATATCAGCGAAGTCTCTACAATTACGCATGACGAATCCCAATCTTTTAAAACCCTCCACCACCAACGCTCTCATGTGGTCGTGAAAATTAAGACCAGGGACGAAGATCACACCTAAGTCCTTTATGGAGTTTGTCCTTTTTAGTTCGTCAGGACCCAGGTAGTAACGTGCTTCAGTACCCAGCGACGAACGGGTAAAACTCATAACATATGACTTATCAGGGTTCAAGCATAGACGGTTTCTCTCGCTCCACTGCAACACTGCATTCAGGTTACTCTGCATAATTTGACAGTCTTCGGGCGAGTTGATGTCTACCATGATCTTGAGGTCGTCCGCGTACAGAAGACACCTCCCAGAGACAAGACAGTCTGACAGATCGTTCACCATGACAGTGAACAGCATCGGCCCGAGAAGTGAGCCCTGACTGACGCCTGATCGAGTCAGATACGGAGCTGAATCATAACACCCGAGCCGCACAAACTGGCGCCTATCTTTTAAGTAATCTGCGAAGAACCTAAGAAGCTGAGGAGTAAAACCAATAGCATTAAGCTTATCCAGAAGAATGTCACTGTCAACCCGATCGAAAGCTTTTTTAAAGTCCAAATAGACAACATCCACCTGTGTCCTATTGTCCAGCTTCCCCTCCTGAACCCGTGCTGAGCATCACTAAGATAAGGTGACAGCTGTCTGTATATCTTTGCGTGTAATATGCTTTCGTATATCTTTGCAAATGAGGACAACACCGCAATAGGCCGATAATTCTCCACGAGAGATTTGTCACTAGTCTTTGGAATTGGTGTAACACGCGTCGTTTTCCAACGTTTTGGATATTTCCCATTGCTAAGTGCAAGGTTAAAAATATATGTTAAAGGTACAGAGAGCTGCGTGCCAAAAGCTTTAATAATATAGGGGGGAACATTGTCTGGACCAGTCGAGCTCCTCGGCTTCAGCTTTTTGATAGCCTGCTCGACCTCGCCGACGGTGATATTTGGAACCCCAATAAGACGACCACCAGAGTCAGAGGTTACCTGACCAGCATCGAGAGAAGGATCATTCGGCAGAAAGACACTACTGAAGTAATCAGCAAATGCAGCAGCCGCCGAACGCCCTGTATATTCTTCACCCTTGTGACTAACTCGGGGATCGAAACCGCCCTTAGTGCGAAGGTCAGTAATGTGTTTCCAGAAAGCCCGAGGGTTAGCAGTGAGGCTCCTCTGGACCTGCTCGATATGGGCATTATATGCTACTGCTACCCTAGCTTTGATATCAGCGCGAAGGGCACTGAACATACTATATAAGTATCTATCCTTAGTTTGCTTCCATAATTTATGTAAATCAGCTTTGCGTTTCAGATCTGCAATGAGATCCCTTGTGAACCATGTGGGATACCTTCTGGAAGATGTAACTCTACGAACTTTTTTGGGAGCACAAACGTTGAAGGCATTGTATAAGAGACTATACATGCACTCAGTAGCTTTATTTACGTCCGACTCAGTCAGGACGGGTCCCCAGTCAATCGCAACCACCAATTCGTACAGCTGGAGGAAGTCAGCTTTGCTAAAGTTCCAATCGGAACTGGGGTCAATATTACTTGACTCGAGCTCGATATCCCTCGCCGGTCCAACGAGGCCAATAGAGATCGCTAGGGGGGGATGATAGCGGTCGATGCGAGCCACCAGGCTGTCCGTCACGCACACACTCACCTCACGCACCCCCACGCTCACCATCACCACATCCAACTTACTGCCACATTCATTCATAATTTCGTTTCTTTCACTAATATCACAATACGTTGTAAAATAAGCTAAATAATTACTAATATTTAAAGTTGCACTATTCATATTTAAGTCACCTAGCACAATAACATTTGCATTAAATAATTTATTGGAAATATTATCTTCAGTCTTACAAAACCATGTCATGTATTCACTGTCTTTGGCAGATGGGCTTATGTACATTACACATACAAGACATTCCCGGCCGTGATAATTTACAGACGCCCAAAGATCTTCTCCATGCTCGGTTTCAAGATCCATACGGCGTCGAACCTCGATACCAGGTCTGGCGGCGAGCAGTACACCACCACCTGCACTGCGTCGGTCACGTCTTAGGAGGCTCCAACCGTAAGGTGAAACCTCAGCGTCAGTTACTGTAGAGTCGAGATTTGTCTCGGTTATAGCGATAAGGTCCTCATTCCGTATGGTTGCATTAAGTTTCCAGTCCAAAAGTTTTGTTTTGAGGCCTCGAACATTTTGGTAAGCTACATTTAAGGTACTAACTTTTGGATTATTTGCCCGCTTTCTTGACTTTGTTTCCTTTCGCCTTTTTTCCTTCTGATTTATCGCCGGGAGAGCTTTGTGAGGGCATTCGTTTGGCTCTTCCGGCGCCTCTTCGAAACCACTCCGAGACCTGAGTGCCTTGGGGCCAGGTCTCGGGGGTC
Source organism: Metalampra italica (assembly GCA_949699065.1). Classification (NCBI taxonomy): domain Eukaryota; kingdom Metazoa; phylum Arthropoda; class Insecta; order Lepidoptera; family Oecophoridae; genus Metalampra; species Metalampra italica. Next base: position 713,087 of record OX452993.1, read on the forward strand.
ATAAATAGTTGAAACTTGCTCTCCGGTATGGTTAAAATAAATTATGCGTAGTACTCATGTTTCAACTTAAGTTTTTCCACTACAATCTCAATATCTATACTACAAATTTGCTTCATATAATTTTTTACAGCCTCTGGGGTTGTTTCGGGCTTAAAAAAGCAAGCGTGAACTTTCTTTGCTTTTTCTACAACTTGTAATAGCTCGTGTTGTTGTCCATTACCTTTTATAGTAACTCCTTGGGGGAAGGATTTCTGCCCTTGTACCAAAGGCGCCTTCGGTGTGGGTAAGGCATGTCCAGGTTCTATGGTTTTAACACCCACAAGGTTTGGCTGAGAGAACTCAATAGTTTCTGGTGCAGAGCGGGCTACGGAATGCGACGGAGAAGCGGCCTCTGAGGGAGGACCAGAAGCGGATTTAGTCACCGCTGCACTATAGGATAGGTTTGTAGCGAAGGATTGAGACTGGTTTTGATTTTTGGTATTTAAGTACATGTTAATAGTAGAAAGCTCATAGTCTCATGTGGTTTTTCTCGAGTTCCTCCATACGTTTGCATGTTTGCTCCGAGGCTAGTCGCTGCAGATCGTGCTCGTCAGTTACTGCTTCAATGGTTTTAGTTATGGTGTCTACATCAGTCCGTAAGGTAGTGTATTTGTTACTGAGGTCAGTAAAACTGGATTTAAGCTGGTTTAGGATCACTGAGAAGTTTGAGAGCTGCGTTTCTTGTCTTCCAAGTTGATTGGTTACTTGTTGTCGAAAGTCCCGCAGTTCAGCAAGAATAATATTTCCATTCGAGGGGCTGTCCGTAGTATTGATGACAGATGATTGGTTGGTTTCAGTGTCAGTCAGACTGATAGGATTACTGCGTAATTGCCGGCCACTGGTACTGGCATTCGGTTGGGTCACAGTATTATTCTCATTAATTGGGGTGGTGTAGTGTAATGAGTTTACTAGTGTTTTTCTTGGAGAGCAGATTTCAATTGAATCATCACACTGGGTTTTAGATGGTTTTTTATGTCTTATTGTTATATTAGTATCGTCGGTATTAAGTTTAAAATCTTCATTATGTTGTTGTCGCACTGGGGTATCGGCATTGTTCAATTTCGGTTGTTTACAGCGGCAGGATTGGCATTTCCATGATATTTTGTGGTCTGGTGTCATGGTGTTATAGAACCTTTTTTCCGAGACGTTGGTACATGCCAGGTCATAACTGTCATCACATAGCGAGCAGACCAGATACTCCCTGTTTGGAATTTCTGCAAGACAGCCAGCACATTTTCTTGTTTTGCTAGATGCAGTCGCCATCTTGCGGTGTGTATCGGTACTACGGTAAACACAGTTTGTGGTCAGTGGTAGCGATCAAGCAATAAGCATCGATATTTTCGGCAGGGTCCAAAAGGTGTCGCATTGGTAAGTGTAATTGCTACTCAGCAACAGATGTCGTTGTAGGTTCAGTACGAATCTCAATAATAACGGTTTTTCTAGAACATATCCGATTTTTCACTGTTTTGATGGTAGTTTAGGAAGTTATTTCATAAATTTGTCACACTTATTTGGCAATGTTTGTTCACTAATTAATTGTTACTGCAAATATATTGTTTGGTATTATTTTGTTGATATTTATGTAGTATTTACACTGCTTCTACGGTCACTGAATATGTGCAGATTTATGTCACCAGTTCTTTACACATTGTCTAGATAACACTGTACGTCAATATTTGGAGCACTAGGTATATGTTTATAATGTTTTTTCACTCTTAACTTCACTGTTATAATTTAGATTAATTTTTAATTGCGGAGCCGATGTTGATCATGGCTACTAGCGCCATCTAGTCTGAGTGAGTACCTACTTAAACCGCAGCACGGCTCTGGGCACAACTAGTGCCATTCGGTGATCCATACTGCAGCTCACACCCACACCGAACTAAACTGATACCTAGTAGGATTAATAATAATAAATAATGTATTAGTAATAATAATATTATGTAGTAATAATAAATAATATTAATGTCGATTCACAAGGGACGATTTGGAACAATCCGGTGGAGTCGCGCTTTTAACTATCGCGCACAAATATACAATCTAATAGGCACTTGTTGCCTAAAAAACTATCACAGATATTCACTAAACCCTACAATCTCACCTACAATATACATTTTAGGAAAAATAAATAAAAAAAGTCGTAAAGATCCTTGGGGGATGCCTTTGTCCAGCAGTGGACGTCTACAGGCTGAGATATGATGATTATTAGCTGTTTTTACCTCCGTGAATATGGCAGCGATGCAAATTTATAATTATATATAATTATTTACGGGTCTTTGTATGAATACAAAGCGCGAAAGTCTAAAATGTACTGATGCAAATTTACATACATAGTGTATAATAATACATACCACTAACTTATTTTTGAAAATATTTAATTAATCTATAGAATAATTTATTATTAATCGGCGATAGACCAACAGACAGTACCTCCACTACAGGATGTGAATTCGTAGTACGTGAGTTGATTGATGTGACCTTTTCTTGAATTTCATTTTACATATGTCGCATGTGAATGGTTTCTCACCACTGTGGACAAGTAGGTGCTTTAATAAATTACTTTTCTGTGAAAACTTCTTTTTACAAAAGTCACATTCACATACATATGACTTTCTGTGTGCTAATAGATGACGTCTTAATGCTGAACGGTCTGTGTATTTCTTACTACAAATGTCACATGCGAATGGTTTCTCTCCGCTGTGAATGCGTAGGTGCGTTGTTAGATAACTTTTATGTGAAAAATCCTTTTTACAAATTTCACAAACAAATGGTTTTGCTCCACTGTGAACACGTAGGTGCATTGTTAGACTACTTTTAAGTGAAAATTTCCTTTTACAAATCTCACATACAAATGGTTTTACTCCAGTGTGACCACGTAGGTGCGTTGTTAGACTACTTTTGTGTGAAAATTTCTTTTTACAAATCTCACATACAAATGGTTTCGCTCCACTGTGAACAAGTAGGTGTGCAATAAGATGATACTTATGTGAAATATTTTTTTTACAAATCTCACATACAAATGGTCTTACTCCACTGTGAATACGTAGGTGCCTTGTTAGATGACATTTCAGTAAGAATTTCTTTTTACAAATGTCACACGAGAATGATTTCTCACCACTGTGAATACGTAGGTGCGTTACTAGATGACTTTTCTGTGAAAATGCCTTTTTACAAATGTCACATACAAATGGTTTTGTTCCACTGTGAATACGTCGTAGGTGCGTTGTTAGATAATTTTTCCGTGAAAATTCTTTATTACAAATCTCACATTCAAATTTTGCTCCACTGTGAACACACAGGTGCCTTGTCAGATGTGACCTGTGTGTGAATATCTTGTGACATTTGTCGCAAGGCAATAGTTTTTCCACAGCATGACCAAGTAAGTGGGATTTAAGGTCATGCTTTCGTGGAAACTTCTTTTTACATACGTCAATGTTCTTATGACTGTGAACATGTTGGTGACGTAACAATCTGGTCTTGGAACTAAACTTCTTTCCACAAATATTACAAAAAAACGGGGTACTTTTTAAATGGATGCTTTTCTTGCTTTCTTTCTCGTTACTTGAAGATGTGTCGTGGTTATGACTGCAATTAGGATTCAATGATTCCAGTAGTGCTTTAGTGATCTCTGAAAAAAGAAACAATGTTAATAATACCAACATACATACAGTGACTGACTGGACTTAAGTTTGACATTTTTTATTTAGATAGAACTTTCTGGATAGGTAAAATTATATCTTATTATTTCGGTTTAAAGAACTTTATTCTCATTATAACTTACAAAGTCACTTAACATGAGAACTACATAACTTAATTAGTTAAGTTAGTGTCCATATAAACAGGCAGAAGGTAAGTGTAAAATTATGAATGGACTATGCTAGCCGACCAAAATAACTAGGCGCAATATTATTATTTAGGTAATATCACACTTTGCGTAGCCCATCAGGGACGTAGAATGAAAATATTATGTATCTTATTGATTAGTACAGTTGCCTACAGCTCATGTTAAAACTATGTAGGTATTACAATGTACCTTTGACCATGTTGACGTTACACGTCTACTAAAGGACATGACCATAATTAGGTCAGAATTGACAAATTTTCAACTGAAAATGAACGCTGAAATGACCGACTTACGTAGTTCATTTGAGACGCAGATCCGCAAGGATCGTAGTGATACGAATATTACTCCTAAGAGACTGTTGATAAGAGAATCGCTTCCGCCTATGACTCAGACCGCCGCCGCGCATTCCTCGGATGCGGCTCAAGCGCACACGCCGACGTACCGTGATATTGTGACTGACCAGTCTCGGCGGCCGGGCCGAGCGAAACACGCCCGTCCGCGCCCCGTGCAGACAGGTGCTAACGGCGTGCCCGCGTCCCGCGCGGGAACGAGCAGCGCGCCACAAGCGAGCACGTTGAGTATGCCTGACCCAAAGCACGTGGATGATGACTCGTTTACGGTTGTCAATTACAATAAACGTAAACCTAGGATTTCGAATATGCGCGGCACACTCGAATCGAGTAGCCGTATACAGGTAGCCGAAACCCTGTGCCAGATTTATGTTTCTCGCACTAAGAAAAGTGTAACTGTGGACGACATACGGGAGCATATACGAGAAAGAGGGCAGGAGTGTACGACCGTCGAGCTGCTAAAAGCAAACCACGAAACTTCGTTTAATTCTTTTAAAATTACCGTACGAAGTAGCCAATTGAATATCTTTTTAGATGCTGAGTTTTGGCCGGCAGGCTTAGTGTATCGCCTATATCGAGAACGACGTGTACATAACGCCAACAATCAAACTCACAATGGATAGTACACCAAAATGTCCTGTAGTAATGGTCACTTTCAACTGTAAATCCGTAAAGAGATCAGTAGAACAAATAAGGGCGCTGTGCAAGTACGCGGATATCATAGCTCTGCAAGAGACGTGGCTTCTCCCGCACGATCTGGGCTTCATTAATGAAATAAGCGATGACTTTGCTTATCACGCTAAATCATCGGTGGACACGTCGTCAGGTGTTCTGAGAGGACGTCCATACGGGGGCTTAGCATTACTGTGGAGGAAGTCTATGTTCCCGAAGGTATCAGTCATCAATTGTGCTGGAGATAGGGTGGCTGCCGTGCAAATTGATGTGGATGGTATTCAAATTCTTGTATTCAGCGTTTACCTACCAGTCGACAAAGAGGAAAACTTGACGGAATTCACGGATTGTCTAGCGAGTGTGACTGCTGTCACAGACGATAGTGATGTAGAAGCAGTCTATGTCTTGGGCGACTTCAATGCCCACCCGGGTGCTAGGTTTGGGAGGGAGATGCAGTCCTTTTGTGCCGATCACTCACTGGTATGCGCCGATATGGAGCTGCTCGCCGAGGATACTTACACCTTTGTAAGCGATGCCCATGGATCCAGGCGATGGTTGGACCACTGCATCACAACACAAGCAGCACGCGACACGATTACGTTGGTACAGGTCAGCTACGGAGTATACTGGTCAGACCACTTGCCGTTGTCGGTGACGTGTGAAATGAGCGCAGTGATTAATAAAGTGGCGCTTGATAGTGCTGGGGTCCCGCTTAATCGGGTTCGGTGGGGGGTACGGGACTTAGAACAGATTAATACTTACGCAATGCTCTGTGATAATAAACTAAAATGTACGAAATTTGCTAGTCAATGTGATAAGTGTATGAGTTTTTCCTGTGATGAACATTTGTATTTAATAGATAAGTTTTATGATAGTATTGTGACGTCGCTGCAGACCGCTGCCAAATCTAGTGTAAGTAACAGTCGCAATGCACGGAAACCTGTTAAGAAAGTACTGGGCTGGAACTATCACGTCAGAGAGAGCCACGAGAAGGCTAAGTTGCATCACAGGTCTTGGATGGTCAGCGGTAGGCCTGGGGATGGTGAAATATATAGTAATATGGTGAACAGTCGTAAGGCTTTTAAGAACAAACTGAGGTGGTGCCAAAACAATGAGGAGACTATTCAAATGGATATTTTAGCAACGCATCGGGCTGACAGGAACTTTGTTAAATTCTGGAAGAATACGAAGAAACTGAATTCGAAAACCAGTGTTCCTGTGAGCGTAGAAGGCATACATGATCCGAAGCAGATTGCCGAGTTGTTTTCGCACCACTTCAGTGTTAAACCTTTACCGGCCCGCGCTGCTGCCGATTCATCTGCCGCCTCTCCGTCACCTGATTCACTCTCTGAGGAAACTAATTTTGTGCGTTTTACAGAGGACGATGTTGCAAAGATTGTTCGACAGATGAAGCGGGGTAAATCCGCAGGTTTTGACGGACTGAGTGTGGAACATATATTATATGCTGGTGACGAGATATTTCGTGTGTTAGCTGAATTTTTTAACTTGTGCTTAAACTTTAGTTATTTACCAGATAACCTGATGAAAACCGTGGTAGTTCCAGTGCCAAAGAACAAAACCGGTGACCTTTCCAGTCTTAAGAACTACCGACCGATTTCATTAGGTACAATTATAGGAAAAATACTGGAAAGATTAATACACCCGGAACTTAAGCGCAATATTTGTGTGGATGACGCTCAGTTTGGTTTCCGTCCCGGTCTCTCAACGGATAGTGCGATATTCAGCCTGAAAAGCACGGTGAATCACTACGTCAGTAGGGACACATCAGTGTACGCCTGTTTTCTGGACCTTAGTTCAGCTTTCGACCTAGTTAACTTGAAGTTGCTATGGGAGAAACTTGTCAAATCTAATGTCTCGGAGAAAGTCGTGAATCTGTTGAGATTCTGGTACGGGAACCAAACGAACTGCGTGAGATGGGGCGACGCAACGTCTAACGTTTATAGGTTAGAATGTGGAGTACGCCAAGGAGGGCTGACTTCGCCGGACCTCTTCAGCCTTTTTGTGAACGACTTGATCGTGGAGCTGAGGAGCACCAGGGTAGGTTGCCATATCGGCACGACGTGTTTGAATAATCTAAGCTACGCTGATGATATGGTGCTCCTCAGCCCCTCGATCAGGGGTCTGAGGAAGTTACTGTCGGTATGCGAACTCTATGCGTGTAGTCATGGGTTGAAATACAATGTGCAGAAAACTAAAATGATAGTGTTCACGGCTGGTAGGGGTCCGGCTAATGTCCCGCCTGTGTTTTTGAATGGGGCGCAAGTAGAGAGGGTGGGAGTGTTCAAGTACCTTGGACATATGCTTACGGAGAGTCTCCGGGACGACGAGGACATAGAACGGGAACGCAGGGCTCTGGCCGTGCGGTGCAACATGCTCGCGCGCAGGTTCGCGCGGTGTAGTAAAGATGTGAAGCTGACATTGTTTAGGGCATATTGTCTATGTCTCTATACATGCCAGCTTTGGAGTAGTTTTACGAAAGCCGCGATGAGCAGAATTAGAGTGCAGTATAATGACGCATACCGCATTTTAATGAAATTGCCAAGATACTGCAGCGCATCGAGCATGTTCGCCGAGGCCGGAGTCCCTGACTTTTTCGCGATCAGAAGATCGCGCGTTGCGTCTTTCTGGGGTCGTCTTCGTGCGTCCGATAACGAAATTCTCCGTACGCTGTCCGGGTGCTTGGACAATCCCATGCTCAAACATTGGGTCTCCGTGCATCGCGACTGTAATCGGAAGTAACTTGTTTTCAGGTTACTTCCATACCGATTAAGGATGTTGTATATTTATTATTATTTTATTTTAGTTTATACCATTTTTGCTGACTAATTGTAATATTTGTATTTTTATGTTTTCAAATGTTTAATGGGTTTATACCTGTCAATAAAGAAATTATATTATTATTATTATTATTATTATATTATCACTATTAATTTAATCCCCATAGCACCCCAACGGGTACACTCCGACCAAGAGAACGCACCTGCAAACAGAAACTTGGGTTGAGAAATGAGCACTCAGTACCTGTGTGTGGTCGTGGCGCTGATGGGCCGGGCTGCAGCAGCACTTCGGGTCCGATGACCAGCTCCCCTTTCACCTCGTGCCCCTCGTATATCAAGTACAGATCCTCTAGAGCTGCCTCCGCATGCTGTTGACCAGCGGGCTCCTGCCCGAGTTCATTGTCGCTGCAGTCGAACTCGGGGTCTGATTTAATTTGCGACTCCTCAACTCGTGGCGCGGTATCATCGTGTTCCTCGCAGTGCGGCTCTTCCTTGATGGTCAAATCATTGAGGAACGCTCCCCGGGGCATGGTTCTGTTGGACAAACATAAATAAAAACTAGGTTGCTGTTTACATTAAAACCTAGTCGCCATTAGGTAGGTACTTACTGCGTTGGTATTGTAGTGGAACCGTATCCCTTTATTCCGGAGTCTAGCTAATTAAATCCAGAAGGACAGTTGAAATGAAAATAACCACAAACAAATCTTGAGTGAGAAATCGGCTATTTCACAAACTTTAAAGGGATATACTACGCCCTATTTGCAAGTGAAATGAAAAAATGCCCAATCCAATCAGAAAGAAAGAAAGAAAGAAAAATAATTTATTCGACAATCACAACAAATATACAAGTGAAATTAATTAATTAACCTGACATAAAATCAGGTGGTAGACGATGCTGTGATCGTGAAAAGGTCCCCAGCTCAGCATAGTGCTGCACCCAGGAGGCGCAGCGCTGGTTTTCTGCTGGGGGCCTTAGCTAGATGTCCCCGTGTGTATGTGTGTGTGTGTGTTTGTGTGTGTGTGTGCGTTCAAAAGTAGACATACATAATTATATTATAATCATAATTTATAGTTGTAATAATTAAAGGTAGGTACATAATTAGTATAGTATAGGTATAGTAATAAAAAACCTTAGCTAGATGTCCCCGTGTGTGTGTGTGTGTGTTTGTGTGTGTCAATCAGTCAGCCAGCTGATTCAACCACAAATTAGATAAACGTCCAAGGAGATTGGCCACTGGCCAATGCATTACTAGTTCCATGGGCCAGTGGCCAGGCAGGGGGAGGCGAGCCAGGGCGCCAGGCCCTTAATTATTTATTGTACTCTGTGGTCAGGCTGGCGCAATCAATCGATCAATCAAACTGACATCGTTTTCGTTCGTTCAGTATTTTTTGTAGTAGTGTTCGTTTGTTCTATTACTAATTTAGTAGCCCAGTATTGAATTTCACTGGAAAAAGTTTATCATTACTAATTAATTTTAATTATCTGATTCACGGCATTTTGGCACAGAAGCTTGGGAAACTCGCAAATAGCGTTTCAAATTGGCACACAAAATTGGTGTAAAATATTAGCTACGGTGCTCAGCTAGCAGTCTAAATCTATAAAAGATGGGCTTTTCTTTCATTACGATAATTTCATTTCATTCTTAATTAACTGATATATTCGATATAAATAACGGTTTTTTTGTTATATTATATTGTTATTTGTCTATGATTTCAGTTGTTATGTTGGTAGCGTGTACTGACTGTACTGTCAAGTGTGTCAAGTGTCAAGTCAACTTCACACTTGTGCGATTGCCTTTTTTTCTGCAGTTTCGTTGCACATGTTCATCGATTTCTTTGGAATTTAAGGAAAGTATATCGAATTACTCAATAAAATGGGTGCTATAGCAAGCAGGTACCGTGTATCTAACACTGGACTAACAAGCACCGATCTAAAAAACATGGAAAGTGAAAACAAACGCGAAAACCCCGGGACCCTTGATGAGTTGCACAAAAAGACTAAAGGTAAATGATTTTATACAAATTTAGCTCAAACAAAACTTTAATCACTTGCTGTTTTTCTTGTTAGAAAGTTGAGAGTGGTATACGTCGAACGTTCAGTCATAAATAGGCCGTAAACAAATGTTGACCCTAGTAGGAAAGTTTGGTTACCTTGTGATGTAATATCTTCAATTTCTTATTGGTTGACAGCATTTTAATTAGTACGACTCCAAATAGGTAGGTATACTTCTTGTGAGTTGCTAACCGGTTGCCATAAAATTAAGATTATTACCATTGGCTGGCCGACTGGCCTGTTGGCGTAGTGGTAGTGACCCTGCCTACTGCGCCAAAGGTCGTGGGTTCGATTCCCACCCGGGACCAACATTTGTGTGATGAGCATATCTGTCGGTTTTCGGATTCTGGATGTTTGTATGTATTTATGTATGTTTATCATTTGTTGAGTACCCATTACTGCCCATTTACAAGCTTCGGCTTAGTTTGGGCCTATGCAGCCGTGTGTGAATTTGTCCAATGTCCAAATATTATTATCATTATTCACATAGATCCATGGTTTCGACACCCTTCCGGCCTGTAGGTTATTTGTTTTGAGATAAGATTACCCTACAAGGTAAATTGATGCCACAGAGAAGGTTGTAATTTTGTAAAATGCACCTTTTCATAATTTGTATTATAAAGATGATTAACTTCAAGTAAGCTGCTTGACATAACAGTAAGGAAACCTGCATATGCCGATGAAGATATTCTGAGGCGCATATGAAGTCCACCAACCCGCACTGGGCTAGCGTGGTGGACTATAGCCCGAACGCCCTCGTGGAGAGGGTAGGCCTGAGCCCCAGCAGTGGGGACATTAATAGGCTGTTGATGACTTAAGTTGAGTTATCTATCACTAGCTGTTTCCTGCGGCTTTGCTCGTTTATAAAAGTTATTCCCGCGGGAACAGCTTTTCCCGTGGTATCTATAGCCTATGTGTTATTCTGATGTATAATATAACTTTCTTCAATATTTGTACTGCAGTTTTTGCATGACAGAGTAACAAACATACATCCAAACATCCTTACAAACTTTCGCCTTCACGATATCAGTTGGATAATAATAATGAATTACTTCTAGATGTGATGCCAGTCAATTTTGAAGGTGGAAAGTTGATGGTGAACAAAGGTATCTCCAATCACTTTCAGGTGAGTTGTTACAGCTATTTTTCCACTGTTGTTACGTCAGTGGCGTCGGGGATAAGACGCGGCCTATCATATCGAAAGGTCCGAAGCTCGATCCCCTCTTGGGCCATGTACCAATGGGTTTTTTCTCGAAACTTAAGTACATTTACTGCTCTCAAACAGTGAAGGAAAACATCCTGAGGAAACCTGCATACGCTGAAGAAGAAATTCTTAGGCGCATGTGAAGTCCACCAACCCGCACTGGGCTAGCGTGGTGGACAGTAGCCCGTTGAGAGGGTAGGCCTGAGCCTCAACAGTGGGGACATATAATAGGCTGTTGATTTGATTTGAGACACTTGCTGCATATAAAACTATCACAGATATACACCAAAACCTACAATTTACATTTTTTAGGAAATCTAAACAAAAAAGACAACCATCTCTGTCAAAATCCCACCAAAATGTCCTCCTCCACTTAGGTCTTAGACCTTTGACTGGCCTGTTGGCGTAGTGGTAGTTACCCTGCCTACTGCGCCAAAGGTCGTGGGTTCGATTCCCACCCGGGACCAACATTTGTGTGATGAGCACAACTGTTGGTTTTCGGATTCTGGGTGTTTGTATGTATTTAAGTATTTATGTATGTTTATCAGTTGTTGAGTACCCATTTACAAGCTTCGGCTTAGTTGGGACTAAACAGCCGTGTGTGGATTTGTCCAAACATTATTATTATTAAGATAACATAATATAATAATAATAAAGCCTTTATTTGCTACTAACAATTTTCTTACATACTAACTTAAATAATAAATTATTTTACGCAATAACTTGGTTTTGTATTTATTTTTCTTCTTCCTCTTCCCTTCTTTTGTCAGTAGTTTGTCTTGTGACAAAGGCTCTTATTCTTAGACGGGGGTGGCAGTCCCTGCACTGACTCCACGAAGACGGGAGTTTTGTGCAATGGCCTCCTCCAAGGCTTTCCACTCCTTCCTGTTTCTTGCTGTTCGTGACCACGCTTGACCTGCTGTCTGCTTACATCATCATCCCATCTTGTGTTTTGCCTTCTCTCTTTTTCTTTTGTTCCTTCTGGGGTACCAATCGGTAATAATCTTGGTCCATTTTAGTGTTTCTTCACTCATCATATAGCCTGCCCATCTCCACTTCATGGTCCTGATAGTTCCTTCTGTCTTTAAATTATTTTTTTTTTTCTAAGATAACATCATTATCAAATCAAAATAGCCTTTATTTGCTAAACTTTTAGTTTTACAATAAATATAAGTGCAACTAATATTAAACATATTTTATGCTAATTTTTTTTTTTGTAATTAGTGTGATATTATGTCGTCAGCGTGTCCTATAGACACACATGACTCCTCTAACGTCATCCACTTTTTAGTGTCATCAGACTGTTCTCAGTATGAGCGTTTTAAAGTTGCTATGTATGTAGTTTATTTTTAATTATTTTTTTTTTCTTAGTTTATTATATGATTGTTTTATTGTTTGGTTGGTCCTTGGATTGGTTAGTTTATTGGTGGTTAGAGGGTTGCGATCGCTTTCCCCCAAAAGATAACATACTTTTAATTAAATATACCTATTTCAGATGTCACATACACTGACAATGAGTTCAGCGCAAAACGGTTACAAGTTGGGAGCGACGTATATAGGCACGAAGCAACTGTCCCCCACGGAGGCGTTCCCCGTGGTGCTGGGGGATGTGGACCCTTCGGGCAACGTTAACTTCAATCTCATTCATCAGCTCACGCCAGAGATCAGGCTCAAGGGGGCAGCGCAGGTAATTATTCATGTCACTCCGCGTCTCCCGCTTACGCCAACGTCGCCCCGCCGTGATAGGTACAGAGTGCAAAAACGATTGAGAAAGTATTGGGCGAAAGTATGGGAATAATTTATTTATTTATATTTTCAATAAAAAATAAAACATTGTGTAAGAAGCAGTTAGATTCGTAAAGAAATCTTCGTGTTTATCACCATTTGTTAATGGCACGACATCACTTATGCCCGACCTCTCACATTTATGCGAACGACAACTTATATTAGTCATTGCGCAGAAATCAGCCAACTTCACACAGCCGCCATTAAACTCCGCGGGGACTATATTCATGTCTTTGATTTTAAAATCTGATTGGGGTAAGTTCTGTGTGTTAGTGTTTGTCTTTGTGTGATTACAGATTCAAGAGTGCAAGCTGACTGCCACGCAGTGCACCCTGGAGTACAAAGGCTCTGACTACACCATAGCGATGGCAGTGGGCAAGCCAGACTTCAGTGAGAAGTCCGCTGTATTCGTTGGACATTACTTACAGGTGTGATCTGAACGCTTGCAGACTGAAGGTTGATACTGAAGGTAGAATGATGCAAGATACGACAGGCCACGTCTTATTCGCATCGGTCTAATGTAACCAACCAAAAAATCGGAGGACCACGGCCTTTTTGCATGCAATACACCGACCCATAGATGTGACCGCCTCACCTATGAGTATAATAGCACTTTTTCAGCAGAATATCTTTCAGACGCAAAGTCAAAGTCAAAACTATGTTATTGCATGTAAGTACACTGGGTACATTTATACAACGTTAATTTTTTATCTACCAGCGCTTCCAAGGTGTTATATAGAGCTGGGAAGAAGCGCTTTTTAAACAAATGTGTTTTACAGTCTGTGACGAAACGCGTGTCGCTGGGCGCAGAGCTGGTGTACCAGTCGGGGGCGCGCGTCGCGGGCGGCGAGATCGCCATCGCCTCCGCGGCCGCGAGGTACACCATGGACGGTAAGATTTTTTTTACTAATTTTATATTTTTTGCAGCTTTTTCAGTTAATCCATCAACATAAGGTTGATGCTCTTGGTGGGAGATAAGGTTTTTTTTTGTAAATTTCATGTAAAAAGAGCGTCAGTGGCCCTGGGGATAAGACGCGGCCTATCATATCGAAAGGTCCGGAGTTCGATCCCCGGTTGGGTCATGTACCAATGGGTTTTTCTCGAAACTTAAGTACATTTACTGACTGCTCTCAAACGGTGAAGGAAAACATCGTGAGGAAACCTGCATACGCCGAAGAAGAAATTCTTAGGCGCATGTGAAGTCTACCAACCCGCACTGGGCTAGCGTGGTGGACTATAGCCCGACCGCCCTCGTTGAGAGGGTAGGCCTGAGCCCCAGCAGTGGGGAGATTAATAGGCTGTTGATGATTGATGTAAAATATAATATATCTTATTTTGTGGTTTCTCCTCTTTACTTTTTGTTTAGATTTTTGCATTTGTTTATTCTTAACATATTTATTTTTATTTTTTATTTTAACACTTTATTGCACACACACAGAAAAACATTTACAAAAGAATACAGGGGAAAATAAGTACAAAGGGCGAACTTATCTCATCTTATTATTATCATATTATTATTTACACAGGTTTATTTCTTATATTATTAATTAACATAATTTTATGTTACTGTTGCCCCGCGACTTCGTCCACATCAAAAAGTATCGTATATGTTACTGTTTGCCCAAATCAAATTAAAAACCAACAGCCTATTAACATGTCGCCACTGCTCGCGCTCAGGGCTACTCTCTCGACCAGGGCGTTCGGGCTATAGTCCACCACGCTAGCCCAGTGCGGGTTGGTGGACTTCACAAGCGCCTAAGAATTACTTCTTCGGCGTATGCAGGTTTCCTCGCGATGTTTTCCTTCGCCGTTTGAGAGCAGTCAGTAAATGTACTTAAGTTTCGAGAAAAACCATCGGGTACATGATCCGGCCCGAACGCCCTCGTTGAGAGGGTAGGCCCAGCAGTGGGGACATGTTAATAGGCTGTTGATGAAGACCGCCTAGATGTACTGTAAAGTACTGTATTATTGTTGGCCTTGTGCTGTTGGGTTTGTTGCTGTTTCTTCCCCTCGTCGGCGACGTACACGTGGCAACAGAGTAGTTTTAGTTTTAGACAGAATTGACCTCAAAAAGAGAATATTGTATCCCAATTCTTATTTTTCTTATTATTTATTTATTTTAATATATAAAACGAAGACGTGTTAGTTACACCACTTATAACTCAAGAACGGCTGAACGGATTTTTATGAAACTTGGTACAGGGGTAGCTTATAGCCTGGAATAACACATAGGCTACTTTTTACCGGGGTAAACGGGTCCCGCGGGAAAAAAAATATTCTAGTTTTGAATAAACGAATTTTGACTTTGACTTTGTATCTGTTTTTTTTTAAGTGCAATAAAGAGTATTGAATGGAATATTGCAGACTCCGAGGTGTCGGCGACGCTGGGCGCGGCCGGGTTCCACCTGTGCTACTTCAAGCAGGCCAGCGAACAGCTGCAGGTGATTATACGGCTCACACACGTGACGAGTACAGTGGCTAGACAGTGCCATGTAATACCACGGACAACACCCCCCCCCCCTTCCACCTTCATCATAACAAGCTGTAGACGTCCATTGCTGGACAAAGGCCTCCCCCAGGGATCCCCTCGACGACCGGTCCTGCGCTAACCTCATCCAGCTGGGTCCCGCGACCTTCACCAGATCGTCGGTCCACCTTGTGGGAGGCCTACGCTGGGTCTTCCGATACGCGGTCGCCACTCGAGAACCTTTCTGCCCCAACGGCCGTCAGTTCTACGAGCGATGTGCCCAGCCCACTGCCACTTCAGCTTCGCAATTCTTTGAGCTATGTCGGTGACCTTGGTTCACCTGCGGATCTCCTCATTTCTGATTCGATCTCGCAGGGAGACTCCGAGCATAGCTCTCTCCATTGCCCTCTGGGTGACCTTAAGCCTTCTTATGAGGCCCATAGTGAGCGACCACGTCTCGGTACCGTATGTCATCACTCAAACACGCAAAACAAAATACATTTTTATTATTGTGCGTTCCAGGTGGTAGCGGAAATGGACACATCGTTCCGGGGGATGGAGTCCACCGGCACCATAGGCTACCAAGTCACCATCCCGAAGGCCGAGCTTGTCTTCAGAGGTGAGTCTTTTGATAACGCGTCAAAGTCAAAATGTGTTATAGCATACAAGTACATTGGGTACATTTATACACGTCAATTGTACGTTTACTGACTGCTCTCAAACGGTGAAGGAAAACATCGTGAGGAAGGAAAAGAGAAAATTGTATGCCAGTTTTGAATAAAGAAATAAAATTCTTTTTTCGCAACTAGTTGCGAACAAAGAAAAGTACTTCTTCCACGGCAACCGGTTACGAAACGTGGCTGCGAAGAGTTATTCCCAACGGATCATATCTTGAATCAAAAAATTTATCCACTCCCATATGGATGAATAACAAAATCATTTTAGGGGTGTCAAAATCGTATCAAATGTATATCAAAAGGGACACTCACTCACACATTCTCATTTTCAAACTCCATATAAATTTGTATTAGCAACCTCCTCCCGCTACTCCGCTTCATTTGTCCGCACCCCCCCTGAAATTGACACCGAATTTTTCTTCGTTTCCCATACTAAATATGCAAGATGCGATCTCCACAGGGAGCGCGCGCGCGACCAAAGAGGTTTGAAACTTCTTGGATCATACGATCAGTTCGGGGTTGCATCTGATCACGCTAAATGTTCCCATCGGATCACGTTATCCGATGCAACTAAGAAATTGTGATTATTTTTTTCCCAACCGTTGGTTCGACCAACCAACCAACCGAGGAAGGAAAAAAAGTGGTGTATCTGTTGTGCAGGCATGGTGGACTCCAACTGGAACATCGGAGCGGTCCTCGAGAAGAAACTCCAGCCGTTGCCTTTCACGTTCGCCCTGTCCGGGATGGCCAACCAGGCCAAGCAGCAGTTCAAGTTTGGCTGCGGACTCATCATCGGCTAGTGAAGTGAATTACATCAAGTGCTTGTCGGTTGGGGCTTGTGTTTTGGCCGGTCTGCTATGGGCTGTAGGGGGCTGCTTGCTGACTTGTCCGGTTAGGACCAAATTTTCGCGAAAATGTGTTCTATTTACAGTTTATTAACATTACGGTTGCGGATTTCGGAAGGCTCGGGTGATCCAGGGATAAGTACCCTATTATTTGGCCTGGGTACCGCACCAATTCGGCCAAATATTTTGTCCAAACGCCCCTAAGCAGTTAAGACCCAAAGCACAGCCCCTCGTTAATATTAAATAGACAATTTCCTAAATTAATGACTACCACAGATCAGGATTTAAATTCGATTTCATTAGACGTTTCCAATTATGTAAACAAAGAAATTTGTCAACACAATATCACACATCGTAAAATTATTCCGCAATCGAAACGCAGAATAGATGTAGCGTAACGAAACTAAAATTGTAACGAAACTGATCAATTGTTACGAAACTGATCTAATGTTACGATACTGATCAATTGTTACGAAACTTATAACTTGTCACTAAACTGATAAATTGTTACGAAACTGATAATCAGTTTCGTGACAATTTATCAGTTTTGTTACGGTACATCTATTCGGCATTTCACCTTGCAATCGAAGATTTAGGGCTTCTTTCACCACTTCTTGATATTGTTACAGATAATAATCTTGGTGATAAACTAATCTATCGGATAAATCTGTGTGATAGACTATATAAAATATATAAGATATAGGCAATCAGATACCTGTGAAACCAAAAAAATAGGCTATCTGTCAGATAACCTGCAGATAGGGTATCTGGGACTTTATCAGCAAGCGGTGTAAGAGGCCCTTAGGATTATATTAACTTAAACATTGTTTTTATGAACATTCACAGAAAAATAATTTGATATTTTCATTTCATAAAAACATATTTTTTTATTTTTCATCTGTGGTAATCGAATGTCAGTGTGTTTTTGTTTAAATTATTGGTGTCTTCTAATGAAATCGAGTTTGTTTAGTCTGCGATCTAATACTATGTATTGTGTTTAAAGTATACCAGGTGTTTGGAAGTTCGATGCAAAACATTGCAGAGGTCAGATCAGAAACATGCCTTAGTACGATCGACCGCACGTCAGTGGAAACAAAACAGTATACACTGGCCTCTCATAGTACTGAAACTCCCTGATAGGCTAGGCCAGCTCAAGGTCAAAGTGTTTCCATAGACGCGCGGTCGACTGTACAAAACTATAAGGGGTTTTGAGATATTTTGTTGTATAATTTTGTTCTTGTTTAGTCACTTTTGTTATTGCTAATGTTACACACTCCGGATTTTTTTGTATAGGAGCAATGTTCCACCGGTGTTTTTTTTTAATTTTAGGGCTTCGGTGGCGTGGTGTGGAGGACGCGGCGAACGCAATCTTAAAGCCATTACAATCCCACCCTTGTTCCTAGAACAGAAAATCGAACTAGTCCTTGAAAATGTGACGCAATGTTTTTTTTTAACAAAAATTCTGAATATCTAAAAAAAACAAGTAAAGTTTTGTACAGCCGACCGCACGTCAGTGGAAACACTTTGACCTTGTGCTGGCCTAGCCTATTACAATACTATGAGAGACCAGTTTATATTGGTTTTGTTTCCACTGACGTGCGGTCGACCGTACTAAGGCATGTTTAGTTTAATGCGGGCTAAATTAAATCCCCTGTCATTTCCGCGTGGACCTTCCAAACACCTTGTATGTTTATTCTTTATTATTCACAAGAGCGTCAAGTGTTTGTTATAGATGTTGCTGACCAGATAGCATTTATTAAGTAACTAGCTTTTTCCCGCGGCTTCGCCCGCGTAGAAAAGTTTTTCCCGTGTACACTGTGGAACAGCGCCCTCTATGTAAGCGTTTTGTTACTTAGGGGGTATTAGCGGACGCCCCGCGACTTTGTCCGCGGTAAAAAGTAGCCTATATGTTGCTCCAGGATATAAGCTATCACTGTACCAAGTTTCATCAAAATCTGTTTGGTAGTTTTTGTGTGAAAGAGTAACAAACATCCTCACATCCTTACAAACTTTCGCCTTTATATTATTAGTAGGATAGAATTAATAGTATGTCTTCTTTTTCTTGTTAAATTTTCCCGGACTAGTGCGCCGCTCGGCTGCATGTGTATACAAATTGTATTCTGGCTGAATGTTGTCAGTTGTGGGTGTGATGTATGAATGTACATAGAATGGCGACCTGTACATAGGCCTGTTGTTAAAATGTTTATTTTTAATAGAGTTATGTTAATAAATCATCTGTAGTTTCAATTAACTCTTAGTCCCCGTAAAGTGTATTCCAGACACGCGGCCTGCGGTGGCGGCCTACCGCAGGCCGCAGCTTCAATATGCAAACGCAGGCCGCGCGTGGCTGAAGTCTCACATACATTGCATAGGTACAGGCCGCCACCGCCGCATGCCGCGTGTGTCTGTTAAACACTAAAATTTTTGGCGGTTGAGTGAATATAGTCACAGATTGCACATCGCTGACAGTGTTTACAGTCTATGTGTGCGTTATCGCCTTAATGTGACGCGAATATGTTCAAAATATTTATAGTCGCCGCAGTCCTAAAATTACTCACTGCGCAGGAGTCAGACAATGCAATGCCAAAAACGAAAAGTATTTCCACGACAAACACCCCAAACAAGAAGCATAGCTGGACCTAGTCGGCGGCACTCAAGACCTGGTCAAGCAAGAGCCGGGAGTCTCAAGACATCTCCCTCCCTTCGCCAAGGCGGCATGGCAGCCGATTGCTCATTGAAGCCGGTGGTAGAAATAACTACTGGAAATCGACCTTTTCCACTAAATATTCATTTCATACACACAGTGCATCCCATTTCGCCACATTACACCCTGACGTACACATAATGTTGTAATGTATCTACCATGCAGAAACATTCCCTGAAAGCTTCTATTAATTATATCGCAAATATGTTCCAAAACTGAAAATCGATCCTTGGACTCCACCAATAGAAATTATATTTTTCAGTCAGAATAGACTGTACGATGTGAAATACCTTCGCCTCGTAGGATTTTTTCTATAGTTTCTTTCTAGTTGGTGACACAATGATTTCATCATCAGCGTTGTACTTGTTACGGCAATTGCCGTAATATACGGCAATCAGTTAATCAAGAGATCAAAAAATCGGTATACGGCAGCAATTCCATTAACATCAAAACGGCACACGCGGTGAAGTTACGATAGGTAATATCGTAAGATAAAATATCGCTCGCCATACAATCCAATGGACCATCACACACAAGGCGTAGATCATAAATATTTTCATCTTACAGCATCTTAAAATACAAAGCGATACTGAGCGATAAAAATATATCTGATACGTATAATTATGTTATAATATTTTTTCGATGATTGCAGTGTAAGTACGCTAGGGTACCTAGGTAGGTACTCTTATAAAGAGTGGTCCCAACAATTTCGATTTCAAGTGAGATTTCGCTTATCGAGAGCATTATTAAAACATTACTTTTGTACGCAAATTCGATGCTGTACCGTATTCAAATTCGGTGAATGTGTGTGTGTACGCTAGGAGAACGTTACGCCAGCCAGTGTACATATTAAAAATGGTGTAGTATATTTCTTAAAACACAGGGGTCATATTTATTTGATCTAAGTAGGTACCTACTATTTATTGGCACTAAAACTAACCCTAAAATTTAATATGTATTGTGCTAGCGGAACACACAACTATTTGCCTTTTGTTTTGGAATGTGCTAATATGCTAAATTACATATCAAATTCAAGTTCAGAAACATCGTCTGATAGGCTTTCTAATAAAATCTAACAGTTAAGCCGTATATATTACTCTGTATATTAAATCCGTCAAAAGATGCATGTAGCACAAGCAGACTTTCAAGACAATACGCAGGTTTCATAATATACCTAATATCGTACATAATATAGCCGTGTGTGACACGCTTTAGAACTTCAATATTCATAACATAAACTTGATCGTGATTCGTGAAGATAGTTTTTTTACAAACTTTTTCATTCTGTGACAATCACAAAATTTACGGCAATTTTAGATTTTAAAATAC
The DNA here is from genome assembly GCA_949699065.1 of Metalampra italica. Lineage (NCBI taxonomy): Eukaryota > Metazoa > Arthropoda > Insecta > Lepidoptera > Oecophoridae > Metalampra > Metalampra italica. Next base: position 733,854 of record OX452993.1, read on the forward strand.
GGCAACTCATAAAAACATGAATTACAACCGTAAAGAGAGAACAACACGTAGGTTTCACTATTTAGTTTGTGCGTAGGTTGATTGTAGCGTGCGTGCATGCGTCACGTGACGTGCGTGCGTGCGTGGCACTACTCACTCATTGTCATTGCATAGTCACTCACTCATACTCACTCACCATATGTCTGCACTCTGCAGTCAGTTTGCAGCATACTTTAATAGTTTGTGTCAGTGTCAGTTAGCGATGGGAAAAGTATATCATTGAAAAGAAAAGATAGATATGTATCTTTGCCACGTGATGATATAGCTCACTTATCTAGCTCAGTAGCTCAGTACGGCTCATGAGAGATACGATAATATTTATTCTAACTAGCTCGCAGAACTAGAGAGAGAACGAGAGACAGCTTTTCTTTGACTAGAATTCATTTTGGTTAATTTAGTTTGTACTATAAGAGGTTAAACCAGTAGGTATTAAAAGCAACGGCTACTAAGATATCTAAGTCACTTCATATGTTTTCAATTTTCCCCTGAGATTTCGCGATATATTTTTACACATTTACAGTTTATTTAGACAGTCTACAAATAACTCAAAAACTTTATGAACTTAAACAAAATAGTTAACACACTTTTATTACAGTACTTTTACATCGTAGTAAGTATTAAATTTTAAATCAAATAGGTAGGTACTACCAAAAGTCAAGCCAACGGTCTCGGTGACTTTATTTCCAAAACTAGGTACCTAACTACTTAAATAAAACAACGTAATATTTGTTAGAAATTACCAACAATGGGGTACTAATAAAGCACGCTTTCTCTCCAGATGTTTGTTTATTTTAGTGTCTTACAAAACTTTTATTGAGGGAATTTAAGAATTTAACTACACAAATAATGCAAAAGAAGGCAAGCAAATGTGTTTCTTATTTGTATTGTTTAGGCGTTCAATTTTTATGCGAATGCGCGCCACGTGTTAAAATTCAATCTGTCTCATTCAGTCATACTATCGCTTCTCTCTCTCTCTGACTGAGCCGATCGGGGCCGAAACGATCGAGCGAGAGCGTGTCGGTCGAAGTATCATATCAAGCAAGTGGCAAAGAGAGGGAGGGAGATGAGATGATATACTGATATATTATGAACGAGACTGAGCTAGAGATTCATTGAGCTAGACGTGGTGAGCTAGTTCATTTTTCTCACTCGCTCATGAGCTACCCATCTCTATCAGTTTGTTTGCTGCTCACTCAAGTCACTCACTTCAATGCAAGTTTTTCGTTCGTCATTCGTCTCGCTTGGAACATTTTAGTATACTATCTAATTTGTGCATTTTAGTGGCCGACACTAAATTCAATTGTTCTTGTTTTATATCCAGCTCTCTGTAAACCAAAATACAGGGGAAGGAGCCCTTTAACAGCTGCGAGAGCAGGTTAGTGATTTGATTAGATTGGTGATGGCCTCGCGTCCGGCACTCCGACAGCCACCACGCCACGCCATGCATGATGTAACAGGCGGGAAAGAAAAAGTTTTGTTTTTCCTTGCTGGCTGTCACAGATTGGTCAAAGCGACAATTTCTGACAAATATCACGCAGTATGAAAGTTTAAATTGAGTTTTGGAGTTTAAATTAAATTAAAATTAAATAACTCTTTATTTCAGACTTTAACCCCGAGGCCCGTGCAGGCGACCGACAAAGACGCCACGCGGCCCGCGCACATGGCGTCACAAAGTGGTAACCTAGTTATTTATAATTATCTTGTTTGGCGACACCTCGACCCTATAGGATCTGTTGCGCCAAGCCCCTGTCCGCCAAACGGTGCCCCAATACGCTTTTATGGTGACTTAGTAATTTAATCTTATAATCTTTGGCCTCGCTATGTTTTCCCTCATCAAAAACCTTAGCAGTGGATGCTCATATGCTATATGACAATGCCAAATACCAAACTCCACTCTCCAGTTACCCAAAAACTTGGCTATTTTTAATTTTTTTTAATGCTGATTCCTTTTTTTTTCAGAGATAAAACATCTTTACTGGGACATCGCCATTCCATTTCAACGGGACAAGAAGAGTATCAATATTTTAAACCAGGCAGGTGACTTTATAGATGCGACCTCTGTTTTAGTCTCTTCTTACAAATATTGCATGAGAATGGTTTCTCTCCACTGTGAACTCTTAGGTGAGTTGTTAGATTCGATGTCTGTTTTAGTTTCCTTTTGCAAATTTTACAGTTAACAGCCGTTTTCATGTAGGCAATTTGCAAAAGGACGTTAAATTCCAAGATCAAAGAAGTCGTCAAATCTAACAACTCACCTAAGTGTTCACAGTGGAGAGAAACCTTTCTCGTGCGACATTTGTAAAAAGATTTTCAAACCGAGATCGCATCTATAAGGTCACCTGAATTTTTACAGAGATGACAAACCATTCAAAAGAAGTTAAACAACTGATTTACTTACGTATTCTATTCACAATGGAGAGAAACCACAGAGAAACTATTCTCAGGGGAGATTCATTGAGGGACTCCTCAAGCAAGACACTGTTATTACACATTTAAAAGGCAAGTTTGCTACAAAAATATTTATGCAACCATATTTTTCAAACGGCAATAAGATTCATCATTTCAATATTAATCCCTAGTTACACCCAAATAAAAGTTATCGGTTTGTTTAGCAGGAACCAGTTGCTCAGTGATGTGACCGTCAAGAAAGAACATGATGATGACACAGTGCTTGAGGAGTTGAGACCCTGAGTCTGTCTGCAGTGACGATCAACTTGAATAGGGGCCTGCTACTCAAGAGGAAATAGGTGCAGCTTCAGAGGAGATGGTGATTGGGCCCAAAGTGATACAGTGGCTCGGTCCATCAGTGCCTCGATCAACTACAAACTGTAAATACTAATTGTTTAACCTCAGTATCTGGTTGCAGACAAGACTTTACTGGACAATAAGACCTGTGGTAGCCTAGACACTCCTCACGTTTATGAAGTTGGCTGAACCTTGGCCCGTAGTAATGAGTTTTTCGAACTTAAATACGGTCTGATAAAGTACCACAGGCTTTTCGGTGAAGGAAACCATCGCGAGGAAACCTGCATACGCCAAAGATCCTGAGAATATATACCTGGATGATAAGTTGAATTATTATATCGTACAGCGTCAGTGGCGTCGGGGACAAGACGCGGCCTATCATATCTGAAGGTCCGAAGTTCGATCCCCGGCTGAGCCATGTACCAATGGTTATTTTCTCGAAACTCAATTACATTTACTGACTGCTCTCAAACGGTGAAGGAAAACACCGTGAGGAAACCTGCATACTCCGAAGAAGATATTCTTAGGCGCATGTGAAGTCCACCAACCCGCACTGGGCTAGCGTGGTGGACTATAGCCCGAACACCCTCGTTGAGAGGGTAGGCCTGAGCCCCAGCAGTGGGGACGTGTTAATAGGCTGATTATATAAATAACTAAAATGTAGTAGCAACATTTTATTTAATTTCTTTGTATTTTTGTTTTCTTTTTTCAGATATAACTAAAGCTCTACTGGTTGGCAGTGGATTGGAATCCAGTCAATCAATATCATACATAGAACCTTTTCACAGTCTGATAAAAAGGCAGGTGACTTTATAGATGCAATCTTTGTTTTAGCATTTTTTTACAAATGTCGCATGTGAATGGTTTCTCTCCACTGCGAATATTTAACTAGGGGACTTACAGATCTATTTCGTATATTTGGGTAAAATCAAGAGCATCCTGAGGCCTGAGCCCCAGCCGTGGGGACATGTTAATAGGCTGTTGATGATGATGATGAGGAAGATCACCGTGAAGAGAAACCATTCACATGCGACATTTGTGAAAACATTTTCAAATAGAGATCGCATCTATAAGGTCACCTGAATGTTCACAGCGACAAGGAATCATTTACATGGGACGTCACGAGTTAACGGAGATGTCTACACTTACTGTACACAATCAAGAAATGCGTGTGACATTGAGTCTTCAAGGAAGTCTCACCTGCTTTATTGGCGTGATAGGTACGTACAAAAATATATTACTGTAATCAACTTGCATTTTAAAGCAGTAGGTACCTACCTAGCAATTTTTTTTATTATTAATGAATTTTGTGTGAATAATGCAGGAAAGATCGAATTTAGCGGCGCGGGCGCCCACCAACAAGATCCTAGCTTTTTTTTCATATCGAAAAGTCTGAAGTTCGATACTCGGCTGCGCACGTCAGTGGAAACAAAACCAGTATTGACTGGTCTCTTATAGCATTAAAACTCATAGACTAGGGTAGCTCAAGGTCAAAGTGGTTCCACTGACGTGCGGTCGACTGTACTAATGGGTTTTTTAAGTCCGACTGCTGTTAAACGGCGAAGGAAAACATCGTGAGAAGAAATTCTTAGGCGCATGTGAAGTCCACTAACCCGCACTGGGCTAGTGTGGACTATAGCCCGAACGCTCTCGTTGTGAGGGTATGCCTGAGCCCCAGCAGTCACTTGTTAATAGGCAGTTGATTGATTGATGTAAAGTAAAAACTGTCAACATATTCAATTACCGTATGACGATATAAAATGATGGGAGAACATGCCAGCAGTCCAGCAGTGGACGTCTACAGGCTGATATGATGATATAAAATACCCACCTAGCCGGTTACTTTAAATTAAAACTGACTATTTTTAATTTTTGCTTTTTCAGAGATGAAAACATCACATTGCAATCATAGCGGCGATTTTATAAGAGCGTCGATATTATAAATGCCATGAGTTCGTGTAATATTTGCAAAGAGAAAGGATTGCCTCAAATTATATAAGGATTCAGAATCTACTGGAGCGAAGACAAGTCCAAATCCTCGTTGATTGTCATGTCCATACAGTGGCCAATATTTAAATTTAACTAAATTCAACACTTCATTATTAATGTCAAAGCAATCAGTGTCAATTGTATAACTTAACTGAATAAAAGTTGTATATTGAATTTAATATTTTATTTATGGTGAATAAACATTCCTCGACAGAGCGTCCTATAGACTATAGAGCGTCAGTTGCGTCGGGGATAAGTCGGGCCTATCATATCGAAAGGTCCGAAGTTCGATCCTCGGCTAGGCCTGTGGCCATGGCCAATGGGTTTTTTGCAAAAATGAGGCGAAAATCCTGAATCAAGGATTAAAGTGGACTTATGTGTCCAAAAAGATCAACCAATGGATCTTTTTAATGGATTTTAGTGGATCTCGCGATTTTTTAAACTAGCTAGTATTGTGCGGGGGTTCTTGTGAAGTCCACCAACCCGCACTGGGCTAGCGTGGTGGACTATAGCCCGAACATCCTCGTGGAGAGGGTAGGCCTGAGCCCCAGCAGTGGGGAAATATTAAATGATAATGATGATTGTGCGGACGGACGGACGCGGGCATGTATGCGGTGCGCAGCTAATAGGGTTGGTATGTATGTGGCATGTATGTATATACAAGTGTTTATTAAAAGTTATAATAAAAACAACCAGCTAATTTAAAAATAACGTAAGTTTATTACATGTAATGAAATAAAAATAGAATAATATAAACCTTTTATTCTGTTACATGCATGCATGTAGTTATTTATATATATAACAGACACATTATCAATTTGGTACTAACCATTATTTTCAACCTCTATTTTACAATCAATTATTGAACAATAGTGATGTGCCTTGCAACGTCAAATGGTTAAAACTAGAAATTTCAATGATTAAAATTCGCCACATCACTACCGCATAATGCCAAAGGTATTTAAGTGTCCATACAAAATCTTTTTAGCAGAATTCTAACCGAAAAAAAAACCCACTTGTTGCCTCAGTAAAGTATACCATGTTAAAGTCGGTTTTAGATTGAGAACATTTTACAGATAGGTAAGCACCTATGTATTTATACAAGGTGTTCAAAATGAACTATACACAAACTTTGGCTGAGTTACATGTACGATCGACCGCACGTCAGTGGAAACAAAACCAGTATAAACTGTTCTCTCATAGTATTGCAACTCCTTAATAGGCTGGGCAAGCTCAAGGTCAAAGTGTTTCCACTGACGTGCGGTCGACTGTACAGTTATAACATATTAACATGTTTGGACATTTTTTACACACGGTTGTTTAGTCCCAAACTAAGCCGAAGCTTGTACATGGGTACTCTGACACAACAACTGATAAATATACATAAATACTTTAAATTAATATTTAAATACATACAAACATCCAGAATCCGGAAAACAACAGATATGCTCATCACACAAATGTTGGTCACGGGTGGGAATCGAACCCACAATAACATTTAATTGGTATTTTTGTTTAATAATATAGTTTTGGAGAAAATCGATACCTAAAACAATAGTGTAAATTAAATTAAAAATCCAACATAGAGATGCAATAAAGTGTAACAATTGATGAACAATTTGTAACACTCCGAAAAAAAACTGTTTTAGAACACTAGGTACAGTCGATCGCACGTCAATGGAAACACTTTGCCCTTGAGCTGGCCTAGCATAATACTATGAGACACCTGCTTATACTGGTTTTCTTTCCACTGACGTGCGGTCGATCGTACTACAAAATAATAAAAAAAGTAAAAACTATTACAACCTATAAATAAATCTATCAGTGTTTGTGTAAGTACTTAGTTATTTTTGAAAGAAATACAGAAATCAGAGTTAGTTTTGACATTTTATTAATTATTGCTAAAGTATGAACACTTAAATTCTTTGCCATCTCAATCCATACGAAATATCTACACATCAATTTTAAAACCACTTCTCTTAGTGCATTTACTCAAAAAGCTGGGTGGACTGAAACCTAAATTATTCACTAAAAAAACTGTAAAAAAAATCAAACCAACTTAACAACTAAGAAATTTAACATGTTATTTCCTCCCTTATATACCAAAATATATTATTATGGCAGAGTTAATTTTTTTTTCATTAGTTAAAGTTTCAAAGATATATAATATGTCTATATTTAATATATTTTTCGTGTTACATCTATTTAAATCTAAACTTAACATACGTACGATTGCAACACTTAAAGTTTAGCAAACGTGTTATTTGGAGATCTGTTTATGTTATGATTTTGAAATGTTCTTTTTGACGGCGCACGCGCACGTGGCTCGAGAAAGTTTCATTGATATGTTAAGCTATTTTTAGAAGTAAAATAAGTCTTTTTAATTCAAAAAGTTAACAGAGAGTGTCGTATGAAACACAAACTCAGATTTAGCGCCGGGGCAGGCAGAACGGAAAAACGTTCGCGCACTTTTTGGCGTCATTGACAAATGAACAATAATCACCATAGCCTAAAGTATAAAATCGTATGAATACCAACCGAGACGTCAGCGTCGCTTCGCGCATATGAATTTATACTTTAGGTTATCGTGATATGGTTGATTGTTCAATGACGTTAAAAAGTGCGCGAGCATTTGCCCGTGTTGTCTGCCCCGACCCTAAGGGAGGTACATCACGAGTTGAAGAAAAAAATTGACAAAAATGTCGCTTACAGTAAGTCACAATGACGCTTACTGTAAGTAAAAAATGTCGCTTACAGTAAGTCAAAAATTGCGCTTACTGTAAGTCAAAAATGTGACTTACAGTAAGTCATAAATGTCGCTTACCGTAAGTAAAAAAATTTCGCTTGCAGAAGGTAAAAAATGTCGCTTACTGTAAGTCGGCGGTTAGGGCTCGATATTATAGCAAAAAGAACATCCCAAAAACCGGCCAAAACCATTTTGGCAGGATTAGCATAGCATTACCTCGTCTCGATATTATTTTCGAAATACGAAATCCTAAGCTTTAGTATGTAAATAGAACTGTGGTTTTTGCCAATGTAAAAACATCTTTATTTGACTTGCGTTATTGTTCAAACAAAAAACTGCTCGAGAAATAATATGTTGACATTTTCGACTTCAAAGTATGCATGAGCAGTGAAATTGCCCGAGCAGTCTTCAGCCAGGTCTGCGCTCTAGAAAGGGATCTAGAATGCTTTTTACTTCTGCAACTTTGCGAACAAAGCCTACGGTTACATTTTGGGAAAGGACATTACAGGAAAATGATATTTTGGTAAAATGACATTTTGGGAAAGGACATTACGGGAAACTGACATTTTGGTAAAAGGATATAATGAACCTAGACCACAGACCTGTGACCTGTGAAACGTCCCGGAAGGGTCGTTTGATTCTTTTTTTCAAAACCAGACCTGTTGGACCAACAGTTCTAAATACTTAAAAGTGTAAAGGTAAATTGTGGACTTAAGCGATTATACATTATTATTTTGATTATTGGACTTTTGAGTTTCACGATTATTTGCTATGTTAGATCGTTGATAGGTCATTTTATAGGAAAAATGTGATGCATGTTAATAAATAAATCAACAAGAAATAATTTAAAGCCATTTCTCACTGCCATCGTGCGTTTATTATTTGTGTATACACTAGCTCCGCCCCGCAACTTCGTCTGTTCAAAAGTAATCTATGTTATTCATGGATGTAAGCTTTCACTGTACCAAGTTTCATCAAAATCTGTTATGTCGTTCAGCAACAAACTCATAAACATCCAAACTGATGGTAAAGGTGAAAAGATGAGAAAGGTTACTTATTCTGAATATTAAAAAAATGTGTTTTGTTTGTTTCCTGAAAGAATCAATGTATGGCGCTTGGTCCAAATGTCACCACTAAAGACACATAAGTCGCCGAATAGTCCACAAAAATACAGTAACTTTTACTAAGACGAAAAAAAATGTCGGCCTCAAGAAATATGGTTTTTCATATAACTAGTCATAATTACTGCCAGAGTGTCAGCATAATTTTACTGACGACGGTAAAAATATGTGCTTTTTTTTTCATTTACTGGCAGCATATATTTTCGGAAATGGACATTTCTGAAAAGGAATTAATGGACCAGATATGTTTTACTGCTGTCTGGTAAAAATCACTCAGTAATATTTAGTGAACTATATCGTTAGTGATAGTAATTTGGACCGAGCGCCATATATTTATGCCCATTTTTCTTTCAGAAAAAAAACACATTTCTGTTTTTTATTACTAAGATACGTGTACATTCCCGATTACACGAGGACAGTGAAAACGAAACTTTACACCGGATTCAACAAGACGGTATCACGTGTAGAAACGAAATGATTGCGCTAAATACAATACCCCCGCGTTCGCGGTCGGGCAACTATAAACAAAAACATCTAAAAACATCACCGCGCTCGCTGGCGCAGTCGGGTAGAGGGCAATAAACGAAACAAGCAATTATACTAAGTACAGGATGTTCATTTCAACCAACCCTCCGACGCATCGCTCACACAACATTGCAAACTATAGACCTTTTCAAATAGGACGGCAGAATGACAGCTACTTTCCGCGGGTGCATTTGTTTGGGTAACCATGGTGACATAAAAAATCATGATAGGTGGTCATCATTGTCAAAAAAAATTCATGATAGAAGTTTTAGTATCACGAATTTAATTAACGCCGGTCTTAAAAATAATAGTTTAAAAATGTGGTAAAATCAAAACAAAAAAGAAACTACTTAAATATTAATAGGGAGTGTTCAAAAAATGTTTTGGATTGTGTATTTTAAAGTATCTAAAATTGATCTTGCGTGCGACGGAAAATTTTCTGTCAAGCGCACCGTCCTATGTGAAAAAGTTTCCAAAATAGATATTACAGGACAACTGTTGCTGGTATCTCTTTCTTTCACATTGAAAACGAGCAGGATACAAATATAGCGCTCGATCGGTTGACAATTAAAGATTGTTTTACAAAAACAACACCAATTTCGATGAATTTCATGTGTGAATGCTATTTAGGAGTTTTTATATCTCTTTCAAATATTTTTGATAAATTTGATTTTTGTAAAAACACCCTTCAAATGCAGCAAACATTATAGACCCGTAGAGCATTCTTTTACAGTGTTGCCATCATCAGAAAAAAATAGAGAGCCGAAAGTCCGTTTTTCATTTAAATGCAAAACTGTCAAAATAAAGAATGGAAAAGAAAAGGAATTGCTCTCTGTCATCCATTGGGTTATTTTGTCAGTTTTTCACATTAAAATTAAAGAAAAAAAACGGAGATTATCGAACACATTTTTAACAATGGGATTTTATTGTTAACGTTCTTACACACCCGAATAATAAATGAGGGCAAAGGTAAATGAAAATTTAATAGTGTGTTTAAGACCAGTGAGTAATTTAATATAGTTTTACTAAAGCTTGATTGACTCTGATGGCACCACTATAGCGATTGGTTTGAGTAAGTGGTGATTTCCTTAGAAAAGGTACCTCTTCTGCCACTTCACAGATAACTTGGTACCGGCTCAGGCCTGAAATATCAGTTTTCCTGAAATGTATTTTTTCGCAAAATGTCTGCTATTCCAGACTGTGAGCACGTCTTTCGCAAAATGTCAGCTTTTCAATATGACATTATGCAAAAGACGTGCTCACATTCTGGAATAGCAGACATTTTGCGAAAAAATACATTTTAGGAAAACGGATATTTTAGGCCTGAGCCTTGGTACCTACTTATATCTATAAAGCAAACTGATTGTCACGTCGGAGGGTCCAAAACACATATTTAAAAAAACATGACACATCATTTGTTTAAAAATTAACACTATAAGTATATAATAAAAAATAATTAAATACCTATGAGATATAGTGATGACTTTTGCCCAACTCTATGGGACAATTTAATAGATTTAACTTGGATTTGGGTGATACGCAGAAAAATTCCATGGCTTATTTTAGATTTCCGCCAACCTGTGATTTTGAAATTATCAGCGAAAATCAGAAACAAAATCGCCATGCGAATAATCATCTCCGGCCGCGTTTGTAACTGAGTTTCTTAACCAGTTACAAACGAAGAATTACTTGCTTTGTAACCGAGTTGCGAAATAAGAACGATTTCAATTTATAATGTCGTTTGTAACCGAGTTACATCTTCACCGTTTTTATGTAACTCGGTTACAATTACAAACGAAGACACTATAAATCTTTCATCGTAACTAGTTACAAGGACGAAAAATATCGCTATGAAATCATTATTATTCCGTAACTCGGTTACGCAAATCTTCGTTTGTAGTTGGTTACGAAACTCGGTTACAATGACTATCGGAGCCAAAACAATCACTTCACGCGATTCACCCATTTACGCTATGGGGGGGACAGTACAGAAGATATTTACAAAATGCTATCTCGCTCACTCACGCACGACAGTGTTGCCAGCCCTGAAAACTACACGATGAAATCGCGGCGTTCCGTTTTAAAAAGTTACAACTATTATTAATATACGTAAACGTACTTTTTAAAATCTAATAATGTTCGTACATTTATCGTAACCTACGTACGGTATTTTTTTTTTTACTTTCCAAGCCGAACTATCAATTATTACCATGTGCACTCACTTTTCAATCACCGACCATATTTACGACACCTTTTTAACTCTTTGACTATCATCCTGCTACTAAGAACAAGGATCCCATAGAACCGCACTCAGCGTATAGCATGAAATAGCAATAGTCTTTTACCACAATAATTTGAGAAGACGCTCCTTATATGGCGGGGTCAAACTGAACAAACACTATCAATTTTAGTCGGGTTGTTGTTTGTTGACAGTTGTGGTTTGTTGTTGTGAACAAAAAATTCCCTTAAGTAGATAGAAGATATTATATCTGTCTAGCTTACTCTTACCACTTTTTTGGATGCAATGTTTTTATAATAATTAATTTGACTGTCTTACCTACTACAGGAAGGCTAATAATAAAAATAATAATAATTTTAGTCGGGTTGTTGTTTGTTGACAGCATCGAGTATTTTCTTGTCTGTGATGGTTTGTTGTTGGGATGCAGTTCAACTGCATACACAAACAAAAAAGTCGCATACGTAGATAGAGATAGAAGATATTATATCTGTCTAGCTTACTCTTACCACTTTTGTAATAAGTGTGTCCCTCTCTGATTATTATTGTTATTTTAGCGTCTGTTCTATGGGACTCTTTTTCTTAGTCCTGCCATATGTAGCCGGATGACAGCCAGCGGGTAATGGCATGTCATTCAGTTCGCAGTGGCTCAGACACCTGTCATTGTCATACTTTGTCTTGACCAATTAAATCGCGGTTACGTTTCAAAATGACAGTATTTTTGAGTGACAATGTCAGGGTGTCTGACTGACGGGAAACGCGTCCGAGTTTCATAGGTATTGCGCTCTGAATCCTGCGAGCCAAAGGGTTTAAGGTTTGATTATATTTTCTTTACTATTCACATAAATGTAGCGCATGCCATGCCGCATGATCGTCTAGGGACCGCTTTAGAAACGCATCGGCAGCTGAAAAGTCGAGTGTACATGTGCATACACTTTTGAAGTTACACCAAATATTATTGTGAACACGTTTTTTTCCTTATCGTATTGCTGCTACCCTAAGCGTAAGAGACACTAATCAAAGACAAGCCATAGACGATCCTATTAATATCCAATAACACTTTCAACAACACACCGACGACTAAACACTTTTTAAAATACGAATTCGCAAATGATTATTTACAATAATCATGCCTTTCTCACATATACATACTTTTTGGATCTTATAGCACGTCTCGTTAGGTTGTCATGCTTGCTGCCTGATAAGTCTTTATTTATTTATTATTATTTATTAATAAATTATTAAGTATGAGCAGTATTTTCCCCAAATCTAAACTAATAATAATCTAAAATTGGCAATTGTGGTCCGTAAAATATAATCTGATTTAGATTTTTTTGTGAGGCAGCAAACATGGCTCTCCGTATTAAAAATACAGATGATTTTAAAGTAACTGGCTGTTATTTTACTCGTTGGTTGTCAGTTTGTCTATGGTTCATGGTGTTGCTAGATTGCTAAAATGGTTAAATAATATTTCAGTAAAAGTTTGCCACGAAAAAATTTTTTATCGGAATTAAATCACAATTGCAGCATAATATTGCTTTTAAGTATGTTTTTATTGCTATATCATGTTCTTCTTATTCTCAAATCCACATCCAAATAAAAAACGACATTAAAAAGGAGAAAAAGCCCTTTTTCTGAGAGCTTGGATTAACCCGACTAGTCAGGGGCTAGACCTAATGGATTCAGCATGCTACTTATGTCCAACCGTGGACGAATAAAGCTGATGAAGAAGAAATACAGCTTAACCTAAATATTATGATGTGTCCCGATTTTTGACAATTTAAACAATCTTATAAAAGCGATTTTTCGACTTATTGCATTGACTCAAAGCCATATTTAACGGCTGAAATTGAGATTTAAAACTATTAAAGTGCTAAATTTATATTCTGGCAAATACAACTAGTGCTCAACATCCGGATAATCCATTCATCTACAGCTCTAAAGACTTTTACTCAAAGAAAATTAAGCCAAATCATCCGCAGCACTACACCGTGCCATAAACAAGACCGACCATAGACAACACGAACCACAGACACAATCAAACACTTACGGCAGTGAGTGAGCGAGGTTCATCTACCGTCATCTTACGTTATAACTCCATGTCGTGTGCTTCGTCGTCGCTGAAGGCCGACATGGAGCTCTCTGTGTCGCTCGCGTTGTTGTTGGCGGCCCCGTTGGAAGGTTTCGCGCCGCTGGAGGCCGGGGCTCCGCCCATACCCGTGATGGCGTCCTTTTCTAGTAGGGCTTCCTCGGTCGCGAAGCGCCGGACGTAGTCTGGAAAATATTTGAGTACGGTTGGGGTATATCATTTCATAATTCTAGGGAATATGAGGATTCTAGGAGCATATCCATGTTCTGATCTACGTACCTACTTAATCGGAGTTATTATAAAGGTTCATTGCAACAATCCCAGTTTGTACGACTATTGGAGACTTGAACACTGATTGGCTAATCTACGAGTCGATTTTAACATCTTCATTGTGGTTGGTCGGAACATCTAAGCTAATGTTCCCGTTAGCCAATCACACGCACACGTCAGTGCATATTTCGTGATTAATCTAAAATAGATTTTTTTTATTGCTACGGGGGCAACAAGCCGGCGGGCCTCCTGATGTTAAGAGGTCACCGCCGCCCACAGACACCTCAACACCCGGGGGGTGCTGGTGCGGCGCCGGCCGCGGTTGAAGAGCTCTTTTGATTCTCTTCTTGAAGGACCCCATATCGTAGCGCTGTGGAAAAGCGTCAGAGGGAAGGTCATTCCACATTTTGCACGTGCGCAGCAGAAAAGAACGCGAGAAGCGCACAGTGCTGGTCCGCCAGGGATCTATGAAATGTGGGTGAACCGTATTCTGACGGCGCGCGGTGCGATGGCGAAAACTGGTAGCTGGCACCAGATCAAACAATTCCTCGGAACACTCAGTACGTTGTACACTCAGATAGTTGCAGTGATCCTGATAATAGCTCGGATAATTACGTAAAGTCCTAGATTCCAATTATCTGGTGCTTTGCAATGGTCCACTCCCAGGATCATCGCAATGATTCGATTTTTGACAGACGGTCTCCTGAAGAGCTCTCGCGTCCCGCGGCGAGCGTGCGTGAAGAGAATGATGAGACTGGGCGAAGCGAAAGAGTTATGCATATACAGCAAAAGAGATATTGCCATTGGATGACAAAATTTCATCCAAACGCCACGGTCTTCCTGTCTGTGCTCCTACTCAATAGGACAACATTTGCACACCCACAATATAGAGCGCAGAGTACAATCCTCTTAATAAAAAAATAAAGACGTCTCAATCTACACCTTAAACAAATACGAACTTAAAAAGTGGGTTAAAAATTTGTTACAAAATTGTCTTATGATGAAGCCGAATATCTACTTACGATCTTAAAATAACTGCCTTACGATATACACCCACTTTTGCATACAGTCACACACACAATCATAATCTAAATTGCACTCTTTTAGAAATAAATTTAATTTAATTTTATGTGTGTTTGTATCAGACTTTCTTGATTATCCGAATACGCACCTGAGACTTTCTTCTTGTACTCCTCTGGCTTGTGGAGGTACATGGCGGCCGCGTCGCCGTTGAGCGGGTCGATCGGGTTGGGGTACGTCAGCAGCTGCGGCAGGAACGATTCGAAGATGTTCGACAGGTCTGCAACCAACCAACCACCATATATTAGGTGACATATACATGACTAGCTGTTGCTCCCGGCTGTTTCCGCGGGATCCCACGTCTGATGTAGCTAGCTACGTCATACAGCGACTCACCCTAGAGCGGCCGTCCAGGCCTGGTTGATGACGTCCAGGCAGACCGTCTCCGAGACCTCGTCGATGTTGGGGTGGTACACCTTGTTCATGGAGCGGTCAGGCTGATCCCGCGTCTGATGTAGCTAGCTACGTCATACAGCGAATCACCATAGAGCGCGGTCCAGGCCTGGTCGAAAACGTCCAGGCAGACCGTCCCCGAGACCTCGTCGATGTTGGGGTGGTACACCTTGTTCATGAAGCGGTCGCGCTGATCCCATGTCTGATGTAGCTACGTCATACAGCGACTCACCATAGAGCGCGGTCCAGGCCTGGTTGATGACGTCCAGGCAGACCGTCCCCGAGACCTCGTCGATGTTGGGGTGGTACACCTTGTTCATGAAGCGGTCGCGCTGATCCCACGTATGATGTAGCTAGCTACGTCATACAGCGACTCACCATAGAGCGCGGTCCAGGCCTGGTTGATGACGTCCAGGCAGACCGTCCCCGAGACCTCGTCGATGTTGGGGTGGTACACCTTGTTCATGAAGCGGTCGCGCTGATCCCACGTATGATGTAGCTAGCTACGTCATACAGCGACTCACCATAGAGCGCGGTCCAGGCCTGGTCGAAAACGTCCAGGCAGACCGTCCCCGAGACCTCGTCGATGTTGGGGTGGTACACCTTGTTCATGAAGCGGTCGCGCTGATCCCACGTATGATGTAGCTAGCTACGTCATACAGCGACTCACCATAGAGCGCGGTCCAGGCCTGGTTGATGACGTCCAGGCAGACCGTCCCCGAGACCTCGTCGATGTTGGGGTGGTACACCTTGTTCATGAAGCGGTCGCGCTGATCCCACGTATGATGTAGCTAGCTACGTCATACAGCGACTCACCATAGAGCGCGGTCCAGGCCTGGTTGATGACGTCCAGGCAGACCGTCCCCGAGACCTCGTCGATGTTGGGGTGGTACACCTTGTTCATGAACCCGATGGACGGCGACTTGAACGGGTAGTGGTCGGGGAGGTGCACGCGCACGCGCCACACGCCGCCCTCGTACGGCGCTGGAAACAAGCAAATTGGGCCAGGCATCACCATCACGGGCGGCTGTATCTGCATTAACTCGCATTGACCCCATCTGGTCGCAGACCTAGCTAGATGAGTTTAGCGCAGGACCGGTCGTCGTGGAGATCCTTGAGGGACGCCTTTGTCCAGCAGTGGACAACTACAGGCTGATATGATGATGACCCCATCTGTGCTAACTAATAAATATGCAAATCTCAATTAAAGTTAACATCGATTTAGAGAGGATATGAACCTTAGTGAAAATCGCCGGCTCTGTTTTTGTGGAGGCCGCTGCTGTAACCGCCGCCGGTTAAATACATTTAAGAATATAGATTTTGAAATAAGATATGGCTTAAAGGTCTCGCAACTAAGCCAAAGTAGTAGGTTTTACTTTAAAAAAAAAAGAAATGTCAGTGACTGACATTGTCACTTCTGTATGATGAGCAAAAAGTATCGCAAATTCGATTTGTCGTACAAAACGGAGGTAACTCTTACTTATTCTGTAAATTATTTTCATTGATTCATTTCAGTTGGAAGTTTTAATCAATCATTAGTAGATAAGATCTAGATATTATTTTGTTTACTGCATAAAATTTTCTAATTTTCATTTATATTTCTTTTTTATTTTACTTAATGCGCCCATGACTGATGTTTTTTTCCCCATAAATTCTTAAATTTAAATGTTTTTAATTGGCATCCTGAAACTTGTATTATCCGAATATGTAAGAATCTAATGTATCTATATAAGCTACGAAATTAAATAAATATAAATATAATTAAGTATCTTCAATGCTACTTTCTCTCCGCGTGGCACAGTACGAGACGCCCTGTATCTAAGAAAATGTATCCCATAGAACAGACGCTAAAATAATAATCAGAGAGGGACACACTTATTACAAAAGTGGTAAGAGTAAGCTAGACAGATATAATATCTTCTATCTACGTATGGGAATTTTTTGTTCACAACAACAAACCATAACTGTCAACAAACAACAACCCGACTAAAATAGATAGTGTTTGTTCAGTTTGACCCCGCCATATAAGGAGCGTCTTCTCAAATTATTGGGGTAAAAGACTATTGCTATTTCATGCTATACGCTGAGTGCGGTTCTATGGGATCTTTGTTCTTAGCCCTGTATAAATAGGTACATATATAACTGCGCCGGTCTGAATGCCGTCTGACCTCAACAACCTTACCGAGCCGAAGGTTCGGCGAACCTTCAGTTGAGTGCCCTGTCTGAAAAAAGGGATCGGCGAAAAATATTTAACTTTAAAGTCAAAACACAATTTATAATAAAAAAATTAACTTTAAAAATGTTCCACGACTCAATTTACATTCATATACATTACATTTTTAATGACGAAGCGTAAAATAAAAACGAATTATAATGTGTTCAAAGACTACATACAGGCTGTAACAAAATACACGTAATAATCCGCTAGAGAGGAACCTGTATCAAATATCTACAATAAAAAAATGTTTTAAAAGCAAGCTTTTGAAATTGGATCCTGCTATAATGGCGAAAGTTTGTAAGGATGTGAGGAAAGGTCCTAACGTGATGTTAATCTTACTCAAGAATTTATTGGGCTATCAAATGCAAAAAGATTTTTGAAATGAGACTGGCACGTTCAGATATTTGCGCGCTCAAACAAACAAAAAAGCTCTATAGCTTTATTATATTAGTAAGAATAGATTCTTTGAATTTCTTCTCTTGTTCAGTGTCTGTGAGTATAGTCCCCGCGGAGTTTAATGGCGGCTGTGTGAAGTTGGCCGATTTCTGCGCAATGACTATTGTTAGGTGTCAAAGGGGGAGCTGTGCGTGTATTCACTATAGAGACGCTCATTCAATTTTAAGAAATGGTTCATTGATTCGATCAACCGAATCAAACTTTCAAGGTTTTGTACATCTCTATGTAGCACACTATCACTTACGCACACAGACTATAAACTTAGTCAGCGATGTGCAAACAATTTGTGACTATATTCAGTCAGCCGTCAAGAAATTCCGTGTACATTAATACAACTTATTATTAAATAAATAAACAGTCGCCGTTCAAAACCTTGTTTTCAGTGTCATTCCCTGTGTTTTCCACCAACCTGTATATGGCGCGAAGTTCGTACTCATTTCGCACTACGATAAACTCTTTTACAAACAACAAACAGAACAGTAATACATTTATGTACGCAAAGGCGGTTTTTTCAGCATTTTCTTATATTTATTCTGTACTAGTGTGTTCCCGCGACCTCGCCCGCGTTTTACACGTCATTTCTGACTTATTCTTTTTGCTCGGCTGCTAAGGGTCCAGGCAGACCAAGCGGAAATTTGCCCGCGCACTTTTTGACGTCATTGTCAAATGAACCATATCACTATAGCATAAAGAACAAGATCGTATGAATGACCTCGAGCGCGAGGCGACGCGACGCCGACGTGCAGAAGTCATTATATGATTTTGTTCCTTAGGCTATACTTATATATGGTTCTTTTGACAATTATGTAAAAAAAAAGTGCGCGAGAAACTTTCCGCTTGGTCTGCGCAGTCCCTTATACGTCATTTCTGACTTTTTTTGTTGCTCGGCTCCCAAGGGTCGCAGCGAGATGTTAAATAGCCTATAACCTTCCCCAACAATTGGGCTATCAAATGCAAAAAAAATTTTTCAAATCCGACTGGTAGTTCCAGAGATTAGCGAGGTCTGCACTCCGGGTCACCCAGTCAGGGACATAGCGTAAAGAATTGAACATACATTGGTGGACGGATAATTAGAAACAGGGCAAGGTTTTCATACAACGAGGTCACTTTGAAGCCATGGGTCTCCGTGAAGGATTGATCGGGGCATGATCTGATGACGGTCATCGAGAGAGTAGACGGAGGACATTTAGATCGTTATAGATATGCAACTGATCAGATGAGACGTTTGGAAGCAGCATCGTCACGATTCCATAACTTTAAGATTTTCATACATTTTGATGCCATTTTGCAGGTTTTTTTCTTCATGACGATGCTGCTTCCAAACGGCTCATCTGATCAGTTGGATATCTATAGCGATCTAAAACTCATCCATCTACTCTCTCGATCCGTCATCAGATCAAGCCCCGATCAGGACTGCAGCAGCAAATACAAGTTTGTATTACCATATAAACTTTGCGGCCCACTCGGGAACATCGTCTATCGTATTTTGCTTTCAGCACAGAATATATTAGTACTCTTTCAGCCGCAAATGTGTTTGTTTTCATAATACTCCTAAGGAAAGTAGATTATGTGTGTGAGTGTGAATGTTTGTATGTATGTATGTATGTATGTATATATGTAGGTATGTATGTACGTATGTATACTCACTTCCGGGTGGCCCGAAGAACTTGACGCAGAACTCGTTCAGGCCGCCCAGGATGGTCACCTCGTGCTTGCTCTCAATACTGCAATGTGCTGCTCAGGAATCTCACCACAATACTCATAAATCAAGACACTATCCTTAATTTAACAATAAATATAAATAGCGTCAGTGGCGTCGGAGAGCGTTCTATCCCCGGCTGGGCCATGTACTCGAAACTTAAGTACATTTACTGACTGCTCTCAAACGATGAAGGAAAACATCGTGAGGAAACCTGCATACGCCGAAGAAGAAATTCTTAGGCGCATGTGAAGTCCACCGACCCGCACTGGGCTAGCGTGGTGGGCTATAGCCCGGACGCCTTCGTCGAGAGGGTAGGTCTGAGCCCCAGCAGTGGGGACATGTTAATAGGCAGTTGATGAAATATAAATGAGGGTAGGCCAAGGGTATATGGAATGGTAACAGAAATACAGTGACGTGACATACTGTCATGTACAAAGGTAACAATAGTACATTGTTAACCTAGGTGTGAAAGTAACTTATTTAAGTCCCGAGACGGGGTTTGGCGCCCGACGCGTAGCGAGGGCGCCAATAGTTCGAGGGACCTCTAAATAAGTCTTGAACCCGAGGGAAACACTGTGCTTTTCATTAAGAATACACTGAAAGTAAAAACAAATACATAAAATGAGTGTTAGTACAAATCTGTGCTATACGGAAGTATAAACAAAACTCTACAACTCGAAAAAACAAATGAAGATCGGCTTGCCGCTTTTACGTCTACTTTGTTTTTTTTTCTCTGGCCGGCCAGCTATTCTGCCATTATTTTTCATTTCTATCATTGAAAAAGTGGTAAACATTTTGCCCAAATCTATGTTATTTTAAAGAAATAGTTGACAGTAATAATTATAATAAAGTCATTTATAGGAATATATTCTTTAATTATTACATAAATTTATGTTATTTCAATTTTACATCGCGCTGTAATTGAGTGGCTGTATAGACAGTTGGAACATGGTACAATAGAAATGTCAAAATAGTACTAGTTTTTTATATATAATTTGACAGCTGTCAGTTGAAAGCGATTCTCCCTAGGGCTGAGATGTATTACTTTCAACCCGCTCCGCAGGCAACTTTAGACCTACTTTCAGAGTATGAGTAATGAAAAGTTACTTTCTTTTCTATAAAGAAAAACAACAAAATATTGTAATGTATAGGCGGAACCCGCACTTCGAGTACGGTGTACACTTTATACTGACGTATTTAGAACACCTAGAGACGGAAGTGAAGATAAAACTAGATATAGATAACATATACGCAATTGCACAATAATATTCTACAAATGCTTATCATTATTGAAACGTCGTTTGTGCAAAGAAATAGAAATGTTTCCTAATGTAAATTTTCTAAGAAACATAGTTTTAAAAAAATATTCAAGCACAACACAGACAGGGCGGCGGCGGTGCGATAGCGTTGCGGCGGCGAATCTGCGGGAAGCGAATATGAAGCGGAGCCCTTCAGACAGGAATACCGCTTGCGGTGGCGGCGCGTCGGCGGTGTGTATGAAGAACGCGCCGCACCGCAGCCGCTCTGTGTGGCGGTTCTCATATACTACAAAGGGATACAACGCGCCGCGCCGCCCGCTGTAAAGTTTCTTGTAAATACCTACGTCTATATAGAAGAAAAAAGACGTGAGGTGTCGTGGGACACCCTTGGAATTATTATGTATTAGCTGTTTCATACGGCTTCGCCCGCATTTTATACGTTATTTCTGACTCTCTCTCTACGGGGAATTTGTCATTCGGGCAATGAAATCGATGTTCAGCATCGGCAGAAATACTAGCCCCTAGGAATGTTTGGACAAATATACACGCCGCTGTTTAGTCCCAAACTAAGCCGAAGCTTGTACATGGGTACTCGACAACTGATAAACATACATAAATACTTTCAAATAAACACTTAAATACATACAAACACCCAGAATCCGAAAACCAACCAGCTCATCACACAAATGTTGGTCCCTGGTGGGAATCGAACACGACATTTGGCGCAGTAGGCAGGATCATTACCACTACGCCAACAGGCCGGTCAAATAATAATAAACTTATTCGCATTTCCAGACATATCCAAATACTAATTGGGTTCAATGTCTAGTCTAGACTGTAGATCGTAGACTCGCACACTATTGATTTTACGTCTAAATTCCTACTAATATTATAAAGGCGAAAGTTTGCAAAGATGTTTGTGAGGGTGGGTGTTTGTGAGTGAGATTGTTTGTTACTCTTTCACGCTGTAACGGCTGAACGGATTTTGATGAAACTTGGTACAGTGATAGCTTATAATATCCTGGAATATCAAACAAAAAAAACGGTTCAAATCGGAACGGTAGTTTTAGCGTGATGCGGGTTCAAACAAACAGACAAGAAATTTTTTGAAAAGTGTTTTGGGGTCAGTTAAGCCTAAATAACGTATTCCAATAGATTTTTTGAATCCCTTCAATGTACAGAAATACTCCCGTTACAATTTTATAATAGTATAGATAAGCCAATACAATAGAAAGGGACAAACACCCTGCAAGTCAGTCTCTCGCTCGGCCCGTTTTCTTTGATTTAATACAATGGCATTCATTCACGTCATCTGTTGACTTTGAACAGAACGCCGGTGATTATTTAGAAAGTGAGATTATTTTCTTCTTTTTGCTTAGTAATGATTACGTGTTTCCTAGCTCTAGCTAGACATTGTCACAGTTTGTAGTGTGAATAAAACAGAGAATGTTTACAATCTTAAGGTATCCCAGACACACGCGGCCTGCGGTGGCGGCCTACCGCAGACCGCGCGTGTCTGAAGTCTCACATACATCGCCTAAGGAAGACAACAGGCCGCCACCGCCACCGCAGGCCGCGTGCCTCTGTGATACGCCTAAACCAAGGGCAACCTGTGGTAGATAGTTTCTTATTCAATCACGCCTACAGCTAAAATGATTTGAATTTTTGACACAGGCGGAGTTTATATCCTGTAGGAATATACAACCATTCATGAGTAATTATGTTAGTACGTATAAGTAGAATATTACATTCAAAGATCAAATAGAAATCTGTGGAAATGTTTCTGTGAATGTTTCATTATTTGTTAAATTTATAGTAAACATATTTTCTTTGTTAGACTGTAAGTTTCATGAACAAAATAAATGTGCGATAGTTATAAAAGTAATTTATTACTGTAATATAAAAAATATTTTATTATTGTAATGAAACACTGTTACAAAATTATTTTATTTATATGTAAGGAATAAATGGCTTTTTATTTATTTATTATTATTAGTTATAAAAGTTAGATAAAGCAATGCTATAATTCTAGCAGAGTAAGGTCAAAATGAAAGGTTTAAGTTAATGTAGTCATTGTAAAATGAACATGAAAAAATTTCAAGAGTAGATTGAAATCTAGTTAAGGGCCTAGATACCATACAAATCACAAGTAGTGTAAGTTGAAATTTTGTTTTAAAGAATAACTGTTATATTACTAAAGAAAGATATCCAAATTGGTTTTAATTTTAAAAATATAATAATGACTTTTACTTATTCTTTTCAGGACAAATGTATATTTACAGAGTCAAGCACTGGCAAACTTTACTTTGTGACTTGCAAATAAGGAACATTTTTAATTGTTCAAAATTGTAGGTAATATTTGTCTAATTAATTAACTAGGTTTTATATATAAAAAAAATTAATTGACCGAGCGAGCGAAGCGAGCGAAGCGTCTACGTTTCGAGACTGGCCAAAAATGCTCTTGTCCGGCTGTCTGTCTGTCTGTCTGTCTGTCTGTCTGTAATTCTCTACAGGTCGCATTTTTCAACCGATTTTGACGAAAATTTGGCATATGTATAAATTAATTAAACCTACAAAATGAGTAGAATAAAATTTTGAAAAACATTTTTTTTAGAGTACCTACCATACTCGCAAAGTGGGAGTGAACTTTTTTTTTCTTGTGAATCCCATAGTGTGGGATATCGTTGGATAGGTCTTTCAAAAATATTGCTGGTGTGTGAATACCATTTTTTCGATTTAGGGATCCGTTGGCGAAATATTAAGCTTTAAAGCGGTAATTTTTGTTAGACTCACGTGTCCCCCCCCCCTGCCAGCTAAACGGTTGCTTCGGGAAATGTGAAAAAATTCATGGCAGTAGCATATATAACGTAGTTACAAGGAAAACTATTACGGCTAAGTAGGTTCTATTAGTTTTTGAGTAATAGTGGATCGACTTAAGAAAGTTGAAAAAATAAATTATGTTCATAGAACTGCATACGTAAAATGGAAAATTATTTTTTTCCGTGTGATATCCATGGTGTGGGGTATCGTTGGATGGGTCTTTCAAAAATATCGCGGGTGTGTGATAAACATTTTTCGATTCAGGGATCCGTTTGCGAAATATTAAGCTTTAAAGTGCTAATTTTTGTCACTTTAGTAGGTACTTTTTCTGTTTCCAAAGTTGACTTTTGTTGGTTTCTTTTAGGTTTGGTTTATAAGGGCTGGCGAGGTCTACTGTTCTCACGGAACTACTAGTTTATAATATTTGTTTTATTTTAATTTCTGGTCCTATTATTAAAATATTTTTCATAATTGAAACTTAAGTGTGGAAACTACTTATAGGTATAGGTACCTATGTGTAATGTAACGTATTTAGATTAATAAAAATTAGTTGAAATATTTCTATGTACACTTGATAAGAATTAAATGTTTTGCAAAGTCAGACCCCTGTACAAAGGATATCATGGTATAGGTACCTATTTATATTTAAATATAAATAACATAATGATAAAGTACAGTTAAAACAGTTTTAGATAAGTCAAACATTTAAAAACTTCTACATTTATGATAATTATTGTTTTCAATCTTTTGTTTGAGGTACTTTCTAAAAGTATTCTATTGTTACTCCTGTAATAGAGAAAAGGCCTAGGTATGTCAAACAGTGGCCTTGAACAGGCAGATGGTTATATAAAATAAAGATAAAACCGACAAAAACCACAATGACTACAGACTAACTAATGCCACTATAGTCTGCTTCCAGGGGTTTTAATTAATGACTTTGTATGAAAAAAAATAAAAGCAAAGTCATGTGTTTACTTTTCAATCTCAAGTCATATTTATTTATGAATTGTTGAGTCATTCCTGATTATCATATTGAATTTTATTTTCTAGGTGAATTCTGATTAGTGATTGAAAGAAACATAGTTTCTTGTTCTTTATTTGTTTAACTTATATAATTAATTAACATTTTTCTATTTATGTTTCAGCAGACTGAAAACATGTTTGGCAAAATACCAACACAACAGTTGAACTTCATACTGTGGCCATTACTTGATAAATTATTAATGTGTTTTGCTTTCCATAAATTAAAACTATAATTTTATTATGTAGAATTGGTGATGGTGAGTTTAATAAAAAAAATACCTTGTTTAATTTGTTTTTTTGTGACAAAGACAAGGCATCTAACAAACAGCCTATTATAATGTAATGCAATTATCATTAATTAATGCAAAGAATAGATTAAACCATGCGAAGAGCGTAAGGCCGTTACGCGCATAGAAAAAATGCGCAATTCAGACCGTGGCCTACTTAACAGTTACGAAATATACAATCTATTTGACGACACGGAAGAGCACCATGCCCATAGGTACGTTTATCTACGTGTTATATATAGATACGTAGCCCCACCAAACCACACAAAGAATGCAAGCTTTTTGCAGTTAAACCAGTCAAAGGTCTAACTATATATAAAAATTATGTACTTAATGATTTCTAAATGGATTCTAAGGTGGTTTTATGAAGAAATAACGCAGCATAAACAGCCCATATTGATTTTATAGGGGCTAGTGACGATCAGCTGATGGCCCTTCGGACACTTATTTACATGGTGGCCCTCGAACGCACTAGGTGCTTTGTAGTGTCGATAACAAAGGATACAGTTTGATGACATCTGTGTCCATGCGACGCTTCCCAGCGCTAGGTGACGACATCCTCGTGATCTACGTCGAATAAATCACAATTTCGGACACGAACACTAGCACAAACTCACACTCGACGCAGCGAGACCAAATTTTCGTGCACCAGCCAACAGTCAGAAAAATAACATTGTAGAAAAACAATGGACACTGACCATAGACTACTGTCCCGAAGGATGATGTGTAATGCCAATGTTGCCAACTGAAATAATATAATTTAACCGTTACTTGTCAAAAAATAACGTTATTTTAATGTTAACATATTAAGGGGTGTAGACACTACACGTTTTTTTGGAACGATTCAGAGAAGATTTGTATGAGTAAATGCGATAGCGTTCTAGCAAACTCTATCGCTACTTCATTTGTATTTTGCATGCAAGGTACTAATTGTAGCTAGAAAAACGCAGCAAGTCGTGCGTCAAAGTATATTTTGTCTATGCTCGCTCGCTCGTCATCCGCCAAAGAAAACTTCGCGTGTGTGACTTCGTGGAATTATTTTTAATTCAGTGATAATTATAGATGTAATTTATTTTAAAAACTTCAAATTTAGTTAGAGGAACGTGCGCGTGTGAATAGCACAGCTCGAAGAACGCGTAGTGTTCGCGGAATCATGTGAACCATGCATGGTGAACTGATGATGTGATGACATTATCAGAAAATTCATGTCAACAAATTGCAATTATCTCCGTTTGAGGCGGTGGGACTGTTGTTCTATTGTGTTGAGAACTCGTGCCGACATCGTTTTATACTGTAAAAGCATCGTCTGTACGATTGAAGCGCCGATGGGAGTGATGGGCCGAAATTGATTACGCTTCCGGCCGCGATGTCCCGACCTGGGTAAAGTTGTGTTCGGAGCTTGTGTGACGTCCAGCAGAATGGCGAACCCTGCAATTGGGGTGTCGTTTGACCAGAACGACAGATCCAGGTGCTTTTTTCATGTTATATGTGCCTCAGCTTAGCTTTCTAATAAGGCCAGGTATATTTATTGTGTTGTTTGTTTTTAGTTGTTAAGCACAGCTGTATTTACGAAATGATGATTATCATTATCAGGTTAATATTGGGGGCTCGTGATTTACATTCAAGTTGCATTTAGGTAATACCTCGCCATTTGGGTATCTGCTAATGTTTCTATAATATTTAGGTGTATGTTCAATAACTTCCATCTGAAATACAACACAAAGGTCAGTGTGGACAAAAGGAGGCGCAATGCAAAAATTACTCGACACACATCGCTCTTCCTTGTTATGTCCTTACAGGTACTATCGCTCGCTTCGCTTGTTCCAAGGGTCACCAGTAACCTAACAAACCTAACCTTCGGGGTGCTCCGACTGATAACTGTCACCCATTTTTTTCCCTCAGCGCCCCCTTTTCTCCACTCCAACAGGTGTACGGAATGGAATAACCCCTCAGAGAATCCTGTTGTTGTCGTGCAAAGTGACTAAATCGTAATACAGTGGTTTGTTTAACTTCGGTTTGGTGATAATACAGCTTTGTTTTAAATCTCTCATCATTTTGGCGAGAGACCTGGACTCCTGGTTCAGTAGTGGTGTATTATAGGGTATTGATAATTGGTTGTTAAAAATCAATACTGTGTACCCCTTCTCTTGAAGAATTCCAAGCCACAAATTAAATAATAATAATGTTTTGGACAAATTAACACACAGCTGTTTAGTCACAACTAAGCCGAAGCTTGTAAATGGGTACTCAACAACTGATACACATACTTAAATACTTTTAAATAAATACTTAAATACATACAAACACCCAGAATCCGAAAACCAACAGTTATGCTCATCACACAAATGTTGGTCCCGGGTGGGAATCGAACCCACGACCTTTAGCGCAGTAGGCAGGGTTACTACCACTACGCCAACAGGCCAGTCTGAATGAACTGAAGCATGTCCTATTATCTTTAAAATTCTAAGATATAAATTCATCAGATATTGGACAATTGTTTTCCACAGTGTTAACATTTTTATTAAGTAAATAAAAACAAGCCAAGTGAGACTGGCGCGTGGGGGGTCTGTACCATGCCAATCAAAAAACTAGACCTGCGTTTTGTATTTTGTTTCACTAGAATATCAGCTAAAACAAGTCATGTATATTCTGAGATACAGTTCAAACAAAACTTGTTAAATAAACTCTACTTAAAGAGTCCTAAAAATAATACCTAATCTAAAATAAGACCCCATAGTAAGTTTTTGTTTATGCCAGCTAATGTGGTAAGAAACTCTTTTTTCTTTCTATTTTCTAAAGTACCTACTTATTTTCACTAATCAATTAGTTTAGTTTGTCCAGAATATCTTGTATATCAGGAGCGTCAGTGGCCTCGGGGATAAGACGCGGCCTATCATATCGAAAGGCCCGAAGTTCGATCACCAGCTAGGCCATGTACCTATGGGTTTTTTCTCTAAACTTATGTACATTTACTGACTGCTCACAAACGGTGAAGAAAAACATCGTGAGGAAACCTGCATACGCTGAAGAAGAAATCCTTAGGCGCGTGTGAAGTCCACCAACCCGCACTGGGCTAGCGTGGTGGACTATAGCCAGAACGCCCTCGTTGAGAGGGTAGGCCTGAGCCCCAGCAGTGAGTACATGTTAAGGCTGTTGATTTTTTTTTAAACAAGTGTATTTTTTTTCTTTCTGTTTTCTAAAGTACTTATGTTAATCAATCAGTTTAGTTTCTCCAGAATATCTATATAAATATAGATATAATATCTATATATCTAGTATATCGTCTCTACTACTACTTTATTTACATTAAATTAAATACCCAACAACCCGCCGAGGAACCACAAAAGCGTGTTCCCGGGAATCACCTAAACTTTAAAATTCCAAGTAAAATAATAATTTTACTTCACAGTGCATAATTAGGCGCTGGCTTTGGTTTAATTGTAAACATTCGCTGGACGTTTACGACTGTCCCAGATCCGCCGAAGACAGGTTAACTGCCTCTAAAAATAAACAGGGACTAAACACTGGCATACTTGAGCTGTACTACTGGTTTAAGTCATACATAGGCGTACGAAAAGGCTGATGAGACATTTTGTAAACAAAAAAAAATAAAAAAGCTTATGTGACCTGCCCACTGCCATTTAACCGTGACACACACCGAGCGGCGGCGTTGCGACAGCGTTGCGGTTTTTTTCTTTAATGTTCGAAATAGTATGAAGCCCTTTACATCAAAGCGGCGGCGGCGCGGCGCGTTCTTCATACAAACCTTCGCCGCCGCAACGCTTTCGCAACGCCGCCGGCTTTGTCGGCTACCTTAGTTCTCCATCGAAGCTCCTCATTGCGGACCATGTCCATTAATGAAAAGATCGCGAATTTTCAACATTATTCAATTATCACGCGCGAGTGACTAAATACGCCTAGCTAACCTCACACTAGGGTGGTCGGTGGTAGCGGTGGTCGGTACCATAAGGAGACACACGTTCTACCGCAGGCCGCAGCTTCAATATGAAAACGCAGGCCGCGGGTGTCTGAAGTCTCACATACATTGCATAGGGAAGACAACAGGCCGCCACCGCCACCACAGGCCGCTTGTGTCTTTGTTACACCTAAATCATCGTAACGCCTCAGTACCTATGTGGTATCTTAAATAAAATCTCTTGAAACATTTATCTACTCCTTCCTATCATAGTCATTTATTATTTTACACAAACCTGATATGCAAAACAGTTTTGTCCTGCCCGATCTACCACATTCACCTAAAGCGCTACACTGACAGAGCGGTGCGGAAGCGTGGCGGTGGCGTTGCGGTGCTTCATACTGTTTCAATTCAATTCATTTATTTTACATTATAATAATAATAATGTTTGGACAAATTTACACACGGCTGTTTAGTCCCAACAGAGCCGAAGCTTGTAAATGGGTACTCAACAACTGATAAACATACTTAAATACTTTTAAATAAATACTTAAATACATACAAACACCCAGGAATCCGAAAACCAACAGTTATGCTCATCACACAAATGTTGGTCCCGGGTGGGAATCGAACCCACGACCTTTGGCGCAGTAGGCAGGGTTACTACCACTACGACAACAGGACAGTCCACATACAAAACTACGAATTTACAAAATACATGTCTACAGGTCCCAAGGCGAGAATGCATAAAACAATGGCTTAATTCTAGAGTAATAATATAGACTTAAAATGTAATAACAATTAATAAAAATAAATGAATTGAATTGAAATTGAATTGAAGAGAATATTTTGTACCTAGGGTATGTTTGGCGTATTTGTTTCGAACATAACAAAAAAAAACGCCACCGCCACGCCACACGCTTCCGCACCGCTCTGTCTGTGTCGCGCTTAGTTCACTCAGTTGACATTTACGGGCAGTAAAGGACGGTGTGCTAATTAAAAATAAATATTTTGGTACTGTCTACACTAAAGGTCGTAGGGTACCGTTTACAATGCAAGCTAAATCAGTCTCGGTAGTAAATAAATTTAATTTTAGATCTTGTCCGTTTTTATTTTTCTTTGGTGCCTAAATAGCAGTCCTGAAAAATATTTTTAAACTGCAATATCACTTCAACACCACAGCATGATGTTTCTATCCTCTGTCGCTCATAGAAAACATCGTGAGGAAACCTGCACACGCCGAAGAAGGAATCCTTATCCGCATGTGAAGTCTCCCAACCCGCATTGGGCTAGCGTGGTGGACTATAAGCCCGTGGGGATATATTAATAGACTCCTGATTTGATGTGTTCTTTCTTTCTATTATTTTGTGTGGGCGGATTCGTCCGTTGGAACATGGGTGTGACAACTTGTGTTACAGCTTAGTGTGACAATGGGTTACTTGTGTTACTGCCGGGACACTTGTGTTACAGCTAACTGCTTAGTGTGACAACGGGACACTTGTGTTACAGCTGGTACTTCCGGGACCTGTCTCGCGCCGAGGCCACGAAGCTGCTTCTCAACGAGACGGAGAGTGGCGTGTTCCTCGTGCGGGACTCTAAGACCATACCCGGAGACTACGTGCTGTGCGTCAGGTAAACTTGGCAAATACCATCAACAGTTTTTGCGTTTTTCGTTGACCCTGTTTCATAATACCTACATGATATGTCCCTGAGGCACACTAACACAAAAACACGTGCCGGTGAAGGTAGGTGAAATCCCTTCGAGTGACTACGGACCTTGGCCCCTAAACAGCAACAGTCTGAGCGTTTCTCAAATTTCTCTCTCACCATTCTCTTCGCACACGCTCGCCGAGGAACGCGAGTCAACTTTACCATGTTTCAAAGTTTTAAAAATATTATCTTTTTTGTTATTTGTCTTTCACAGTTCATGACCGTGGATCGTTTTCATTTGTTCTACTATTTTGTTCTACCAAGAAGATGTAGGAAAAAAATCCCAGTTGTTCTACCAATGACTGTCTACGATCAATGAAATACACTAAAGAACATAACCCTTCCTTTTTTTGTCGCACAGTCGAGTGAATCTAAGTGACTTCCATCCATTACAGAGAAGACGACCGCGTGTCCCACTACATAATCAACCGGGTCGTGTCAGCGGACGGCACTACTCGCTACCGGATCGGCGACCAGCTGTTCGCGGACATGCCGGCGCTGCTGGCGTTCTACCGCCTCCACTACCTGGACACCACGCCGCTGGTGCGGCCGCTGCCGCAGGCCGCCGCCATGCAAGCGGCGCCGCCGCCAGCGCAGCCCCACCAGGTCCTAGAGGTGGTCGTCGCCAAGTTCGACTTCTTTGGCAATGTGAGTAGAGTTCCACTTTAGAAATGGTTTAGGACACTTCGATGCCTAGTGTTCTAAGCTACAACAGTTTTATCACAAGACGCAATGTTCTGCCAACGCCAGCGCAACCTGACCAAGTCCTGGAGGCGGTCGTCGCCGGATAAAGTGCTATTACGATACATGTGAAATGTAGTGTGGATGTGTCGGTCTGGCACTAGTTGTGCCCTATTTTTGTGGAATTACAGCACGGCGTAACCGCGTATTATGATTTTTAAAAGCGTCTTACTCTGGCCTAAAAGGACTTTGTTTCTAGGGCCGTAAAACCCCTTAAAAATGAAGGGATCCGTGTTGTTCTAAGCGTGAGACGAACGCACTCCCATTAGTCTAGCACAATTTTTCTATACACCACGGTTGCCATGGTTATTTTCGTCGCTGTATGGTACATAATGAAATTGGATACAAATTAGTCATCGCCGTCATCAACCCGGATTCTGGGGCCATCTTAGTGGAGGAAGTCTATTAATAGTGTTGCCATTTCGCTGGAATCGCGACTATTTTTGGCGAATTCTTGTTTTGAAAGTATGACTCCATATATAATTAATCAATTCGTAGCATTTTTATTCGTCGAAACTGTTGTTTAACTTCGACGAAACCAAAACTTTTAGCTGGTAATATAAATAATATAATAACATATAAAATCGTTTGTCCTGACTGACTGATCTACTTTTAACGCGGACAAATCGCGGGGCTTCCGCTAGCAATAGATAAAAATATATTTTTTCTATAGACAGCATAGATCGATGGACATAAAGAAAAATGAATTCTTAGGCGCATGTGAAGTGCACTAACCGGCACTAGGCTAGCGTGATGGACCTAGGCCCCAACAAGGACATATTAATAAGCTGTCGATTTGATCTGATGTGTTCTTTCTTTCTATTATTTTGAGTGGGCGGATCGTCCGTTAGAACATGGGTGTGACAACGGGACACTTGTGTTACAAGTAGTCACAACTTAGTGTGACAACGGGACACTTGTGTTACAGTTGGTACTTCCAGGACCTCTGGGAGCCCGTAGGCCTGTGCCCTAACTGCGGGTGTTGATTGATTTGTTTATGTGTGTTGTTAGGACGCGGACGACCTGCCGTTCCGCCGCGGCGAGCGGCTGATGGTGATCAACCGCGACGAGGAGCAGTGGTGGACCGCCAGGAACGCGCAGGGACGCACCGGGTCCATACCCGTGCCATACGTCGAGAGGGTAACACTCAGTTAACTGATAAACTGAAATATATGCTCAAAGAAAGAATACTCAGCAGTGACTATAATGAGTCACTTCGCGTCTCCCGCTTCCCCCTACGTCGCCCCGCCGTCATAGGTACAGAGTGCAAAAACGATTGAGAAAGTATTGGGCGAAAGTGTGGGATTAAATTATTTATTTATATTTCCAATAAAAAAATAAAACATTGTGTAAGAAGCAGTTAGATACTTTAAAAAATCTTTATCTTTATCGTCATTTGTTAATGACACATTTTGCGAACGGTATTGTCGCGGCGTGACGAGAGCGGGCGGGCGAGATGGGGAAGCGGTAGGCGGAAACTGCACACGAAGTCAACTAACCCTCACTAGGCTAGCGTGGTGGACTATAGCCCTAACGTCCACGTCGAGAGGGTAGGCCTGAGCCCTAACAGTGGGGTTATATTAATGGATTACTGATTTGATTTGATATGTTCTTTCATCCTCTTATTTTGTGTGGGTATCGTCCGATAGAACATTAATGTGATAACGGGACACGTTTATGTTACAGCTTAGTGTGATAACGGGGTAATTGTGTCACAGATTAGTGTGACAACGGGACACTTGTGTTACAGCTTAGTGTGACAACGGGACAGTTGTGTTACAGCTGCGTGTGACAACGTTGATTGATATGAAACGAATGTTGTCCCCAGCTGTTGGACATACCGAAGGGCATGCCGTTCCCCGGGGGCGAAGGCCTGACGCAGCTCGGCGACCCGCCCAGCCCGCAGGGGCACAAGCAGCGTACCAATATGCAGGTACCTAATAATATCTACCGTACGTAATATAACTGGTGTAATTCTATGTTTGTTTCAATAAATTGTATTGTTGCTAGCGCGCGCTGCCGGCGATGGCGCGCGTGCGGCAGACGCGCGTGCCCAACGCGTACGACAAGACCGCGCTCAAACTGGAGGAGGGAGAGATCGTCAAGGTACGTACAGTAACCGTAGAGTTTAATGGCGGCTGTGTGAAGTCGGGCGCAATGACTAAATTTAGGTGTCAAAGAGAGCGTCAGTGGCCTCGGGGATAAGACGCGACCTATGATATCGAAAGGTCCGAGGTTCGATCCCCGGTTGGGCCATGTACCAATGGGTTTTTCTCGAAACTTAAGTACATGTACTGACTGCTCTCAAACGGTGAAGGAAAACATCGTGAGGAAACCTGCATACGCCGAAGAAGAAATTCTTAGGCGCATGTTGTAGCGTATTGATAGTGGACTGTATTTAAGCGTGACATGTAAAAATGGATGAAATCCGTTCGGAAGTAGGTAGCTCGAATCCCCACAAAAATAATAATAAACAGTCAAGCACTCACCTTCCGTCCAAACTTCTCCTTTAGCACTTTATCAATAATTCACGGCACCGATGATGCGGCCGTCTTCGCTTGCAGTTGGTAACTGACGTATAGGGGCAATATATATTGTCTTTTGACGGACCGATGGTATAAAGAGATCGGCTCCAATAAAAGGGTATAGGTCGTCCAGCAAGAGCATGGCTATATAATACCATCTTTGAAGGAATACCGAACACATGTGAAGTCCACCAACCCGCACTGGGCTAGCGTGGTGGACTATAGCCCGCACGCCCTCGTTGAGAGGGTAGGCCTGAGCCCCAGCAGTGGGGAGATTAATAGGCTGTTGATGATGATGATGAGGTGTCAAAGGGGAGCTGTGCGGGGGTTTCAATTTCAAGAAATAGACGGCGGCGCGCGGTGAATGCGGTTGATTTTTAGTAAGGAAAAATGCTTAGATTTAATACGAACAACTTTTATTATGAAACCAACTGCAAAATAATATAGCAATGTTTTCCCAGAGAAGTCCTATCCTATTAAAAAAGAGAAATTTATAATTTAATTAGACAATTTAATTTTAATTTCAAGATCCATGTAAACACATGAAAATGCATTAAAACATACGAATATGTGATTACCAATGAATAACTCGCCGAAGAACGAAAATCGTGCCCAGTTCCATTAGATTCCGGGACCAACATTTGTGTGATGAGCATAACTGTTGGTTTTCAGATTCTGGGTGTTTGTATGTATTTAAGTATTTATTTAAAAGTATTTAAGTATGTTTATCAGTTGTTGAGTACCCATTTACAAGCTTCGGCTTAGTTGGGACTAAACAGCCGTGTGTTAATTTGTCCAAAACATTATTATTATTATTATTACAAATTACCACATGATTTTTGCTTTTCCTAAAAAAAACTTTAATTATTTCAGGTGACAAAAATGAATATAAACGGCCAATGGGAGGGCGAGCTCAACGGTAAAATGGGCCACTTCCCGTTCACATACGTCGAGTTCCTGGACGACAATACCGCCAGTTAAACATTACCGCCCGCCCGCGACGTCGGGTAAACCTTACCCTCGCCCGCGACGTTGGGTAAAAATTACCCCCAAGCCCCCGTTGCGGGGTACACATTACCCCGTGCTAGCTATGTTTAGGGTAATTATTATCCGCTGGGTCCGGGACGTGGGGCTAACGTTACCCCCGCGCCCGTGATGTCGGGTAACTGTGGAATCGGTGACAGTGAAGTGACGGGAAATACAGTGTCGGATTCCGGTGTGTTATCGTCCAGTGGGTAAGAATTATATTTGCGCCCAAAAACGAATCGAATAGTCCGCTTATGTCGCGCGTGCTGTCTCGTTTTGTCCACTACAGAGTGACAGGGACAATAGGCGCGATTTTGAAGTTAATCGCTGAAGTCTCTATCGAGGCATTTATTGTTATTGTGATACTTTATCTACACAGATGAAGAGGGCATGGTCTATATTGCGATTTTCCTTAGGTGTCATAAGATAACAAAAACGCTTTTGCGGCTGAAAGCAAAATGTACAATAGACATGTTCCTAAGTGGACCGCAAAGTTTATATGGTAATACAAACTTGTTTTTGCTGCTGTAGACGAGAAGCGAATAGAGTTTTCATAAGACAGCTAAGGAAAAACGGTATATATATTATTATTATTGCTTTCTGAAAACTGCATAATTTGATAAAACTCATGTACACAATTTCTGAACAAAGGTTTTAATACTGAAATAAGTATCAAAACACATGTAGACCAAGTTTGTTTAGCTTGTCCGTGATTCGCAATTACAATAAATGAAAGGATCAAAGAGATTTTCTCGGATTCATTTCCTTAAATGTTCGTTCCGGCCCGGCATCATGGCGGCACGGCGTAGGTTGGTATGTACTCGTGTATCGTGATCGGCAATTAGCGCCCCAACTTTTGCGCCCGTGTCCCTGGGTAAGGACCTGGTGATTAAGGAATTGACAGAAACAAGTGTGGGACATTTAAGATTATACCAAGTGTAAGATGCCTAAGATTTTTGCCCACCGATTCTCTGGGCTATGTGGTTGTACAGATTGATTTGACTCGACGCATTGGCGACGCAAAGATTGCCAACAGCGCCTCTAGCGGATGATTATCGAAACTTTTCAGTACTAATTTGACAGTTGGTGAGTAGTCTGTTTTTATCAAAGAACTTGTTTTTATCGTAGAGGAAGAAAGCAATAAATGAGACTAAATAACAATAATAATGAGAGAGGGACACATTTATTACAAAAGTGGTAAGAGTAAGCTAGATAGATATAATATCTTTTGACTCTACGTATGCGATTTTTTTGTGTTGGTATGCAGTGCAACTGCATCTCTACAACAAACCACCACAGACAAGAAAATACTCGATGCTGTCAACGAACAACAGCCCGACTAAAATAGATAGTGTTTGTTCAGTTTGACCCCGCCATATCAGAAACGTCTTCTCAAATTATTGGGGTAAAAGACTATTGCTATTTCATGCTGTACGCTGAGTGCGGTTCTATGGTTCATTTTTTTTCTAAGGCTTTTATCTAAATGCGAAAATTGTCAATGTCACAGGACT
Source organism: Metalampra italica (assembly GCA_949699065.1). Lineage (NCBI taxonomy): Eukaryota > Metazoa > Arthropoda > Insecta > Lepidoptera > Oecophoridae > Metalampra > Metalampra italica. The sequence continues at coordinate 770,281 of OX452993.1, forward strand.
GCTTCTCAGATTAGAACTGGTGGTTAAATCTGAGGGCTGCTTGGAAAAGGGAAGGGAATTGTCACTTCGACACTGATGTAATGACTTAATGCGAATAACTGTCAATGTCGCACAAAATTAGCACAATGGGCGAGAAAGAGACATTTCCTTTACAATCGGTTGTCTGTCTCTCTCACAGCCATTCGTATTTTATAAAACATACATTTCAAAGTAAACGTCACACTTTTCGACTCTCAAAAGTCGTCTTAAGCAGCTTCTGAATGTTGCCGCTAGGGGCGCGCGAAATCTTTGAGTCGCCAATACCTTGGATGTGATGGCAAATATGAAGTTTTCCTTCTTAAAGAAAGTAAGTTCGTCAAGTTGTGAATCGTCCTGTATATACAGTTATAATAATTGCTACCACATCATGCTTTGAAAATTCTCATCTATGTATTTAGTCGTTCACTAATTTAAATTTAGTTCTCTTTTATTACCCCAGTTGGGGTAATTCTAGCCGGGTAATTTTAAATTTACCCGCGCACCCAACTCTACCCATGACTATAAAATATGCACATTTTCCACCAAGCCACAAACTCCTAAAAAAATGCACATTTTCCATTATGTGTATGATTTATATTGAGCTGATATATTTACCTGTATTTTTTTTTTAAATACGAATAACTGGCAAAGTGACACAATACAGCGGGTGTGAGGGAGACAGACATCCGATTGTAAAGTAAATGTCTTCATGTCCTTCTCTTTTCCACCCATTGTGTGAAATTGACAGTTATTTGCATTTAAATAAATAAAAATACTTAAAAATAAACCGAAAAATGCAGCTTAATATGATTATTCAAACTAGTTTTGAATTTGTGAAAAAATTTAAGTCCCTTTTGATTTTGAACACTTGAAATGTATAGGTACAGTCGACCGCACGTCAGTGGAAACACTAACCTTGAGCTGGCCTAGTCTATTAGGGAGTTTCAATGCTATGAGAGACCAGTTTATACTGGTTTTGTTTCCACTGACGTGCGGTCAACCGTACGCTACATTAGGTAGATAAATGTATGTCAAAATTTACCAATAGTATTTTCTTTGTTTTGAGATTACTATGAAAACGGACTTGTTTTGGTGTCTATTTAATTGATGTGTTGCATTCTAACAATGTGCATTTAGAAATTAGTAGGTTTTGTACTAAATTACAACTAAAATTGTGTTTTCAAATTAAACTGCAACGCTTGGAACTTGTTAGTCATAGTAGCTTTAAATAAATATGTCTATTCCGTTGTGTTAGACAGTTCGATAGGTCGAACCAAACAGAAAAACTATTCCGTTCTGTCAGATAGCTTGAGGGTGCTGGTCTCCATCAGACCTTCAAGAGTGTGCGAGCTGCACCATAAACGTTGACATTTGAGTCCAAACCCGAAGCTCCTAACATGTTTATCAGTCGTTTACCAGATGATTGTCATCAGACCCTCAAACTCAAACGCTCTTAGTTTTGAAGGTCTTCATCAGCGTTTGAGCATGCAGCGAGACGATGGAGCATGCAGTGCAACACAGGAATTCTTATTCGAAACGGGCCTGGCAATAGATCCCGACCTCTCGGCAACGAGCAACCTGCAACAGTGCTGCCGTCAGCCAGAAGCCCTACTCCATTACCTCAAGGACCTGGGATGCCTGGACTGACGGCCCGGGGGGAATTGCACAAAACTCCCGCTTTCGTGGAGTCGGTGCAGGGACTGCCACCCCCGTCTAAGAATAAGAAGACCAGAAAAACAAGCACCCCTCAAGCTAAAGGTCTACTCCAAGTATTTGCCATCGCCTGATTCTCAGGATACTTAGGATAATTTCGGCTTTGGACTCAAATCTTGAAGGTCTGATGAAGAACAGAATGGTTTGTCCGTTTTGTCTAACATAGCTGAATAGGCGGTATATATTGCATTCACATAATTGCAACAATTGAAATAATCTCAATATCCTTCCAACTGTTATTTCCTATATTAAGGAATTGATATATTGTATACATCGAAACTAAGTTGACTGTTTTTTTTTGTAATAAAGTAGGTATTTTTCAATTTTTGTACCATATTTTAGAATCGTAATTTTTTAATTACACGTACAATCAATAAATAGACTTAAACTGACATTTCTTTGTTGATTAATTATGTTCAGGTAATTTAATAGGTATAAGGTCTGTGTTTTCTTTAAATGCGAAGAATTTGTCAACGTAGCACAATTGATTGATTAACAGGTGTTAGGCTCGATCAGTCCCAGAATGTCCAAATTTGTCGGAAAATTGTCCAACTCCCAAAATGTCCAAGTGCTCAAAATGTCCAACAATACATACGAATAAATCCCCCAATGTCTACCTGTGAAAACCGCAAGAAAATCCATTCAGTAGTTTCGGAGATTAGCGATTACAGACAGACAGAAAGACAAAAAAATTTAAAAATGCTTTTTTGTGTTCTGTTACTCTTTTTTTATCGTCCACACTCATTTTTTTATAAATTTATTCAAAGTACAGACACACGGTTTCTACAGATTTATTATAAGTATAGAATATAATTATCGCCAAGTGTTTGAGCATCTATTACTGAACCATTCGCGAGCCTGTTAGATGAAGAAGTGTCAGTTTGAGTTTTCACTCGCAACTCACGGAATTGTTAAAGTGAACTCGTGTTGTTTCATACTCTGTAAGTTAGTGGTTGGGGAGGCGAGAGGTTACATAATACTATGTAAGGTCCGTTTCTACGCACACAGCCAAGCAAATATAGTATGCAAATGGGCAAAACACTTAACACAAATTTTTTGACAATTTCTTGTTTCCATCGGGGGGCTCCCCCCTCCGCAATGGTACAGTGGAGCGCACGCACGTCAGTGGAATCAAAACCAGTATAAATAAATAGTAAACGTTTCAATATAGACAGACAGGCTATACCAGCTCAAGGCCAAAGTGTTTTCACTTACGTGCGGCCGACTGTACTCCCCCCCCCCCCTACCCCAATGTTTTTTTTATAGAAATTGATTAAAATGCAAACGGTCCGTGCGGAGTTTAATGGCGTCTGTGTAAAGTTGGCTGATTTCTGCGCATTGACTAATTTTAGGGGTCAAAGGGGAGCTGTGCGGGGGTTCACTAGAGACTCTCATGCTATTACAAGAAATGGTTCATAGATTCGATCAACCGAATCAAACTTTTTGGACATCTCTATGTAGCACACTATCTCGATTACGCACGCATAGACAATATACACGTCAGCGATGTGCAAACAATTTGTGTCTATATTCATTCAGCCGTCAAGAAATTCCGCGTGGACTATAGGCCGGTAGGTACTGTAAATTTTTATTTAGAGAAAACACATGTTGAAATCAGAATGACTTTCACGCTTGGCTCGACTGTTAGTGTTAGTTTAAATAAATAAAGAATATTGTATTGCAGAGTACACTGGGTACATTTTAGACACGTAATTTTTTTTTCTACCGCGGGATTATTACATTTCATTTTGAAATGAGTGCTGAAAATGTTTTGCTCATTTGCGTATTTGGCATTGTGCGGCGAAACCGTAAAAGTGTCCCTAAACGATCATGCTTGCATGACATGCAACGTTTACGTGAATGTCACGCTGCATGATGGACCATCATGCTTGCTATCAATCAGTACAGTGAAGCATCGGCCAGCACGTAGTTTGCATGTCATGCACGTCAATCACTACAGCTAGACGGTCATGCATGAGTGACAGCACGTAATGCATGTCATGCCGCATGATCGTTTAGGGAGCCCTAAGTTATAAGCAGGGGTAGGAATGGGTAGTGCAATTTAATTAATTGCAGCAGTCTGTTTTTTATTAATGCGAATAATAATCAATCAATCAATCACCCATTGTATCTTGTTTGTGACATTGTCAGTTACTCGCGTTGTAATAAAAAACATATTTAGTTTTCCATTATACATTTTTTTGAATATTTACGAAAAAAATATTGAGACAATATCTTGCAAATATCATAAATTTTCTTTTTAAACTTCTACTGGTAGCTCTTCAACTCTCACGTCAGTGGAAACATTTTGACCTTGAACTGGCCTAGCCCAAGGAGTATCAAACACAATGAGAGAGTTTATATACCTTAGTCGTAAGTAGGTTCAAAAATTGCACTACTTATTCCGACCCGCGTTATAAGTATATAGCTTTTTGAAATTAACATTTAACTCCAGTCCCAGATGGCTTGTTTTACCAGATTGTGTATAGTAGGGGAGACAGACGTTGAATTAGTGTTGCCTGATTGTAGTTGGCCACGAAAATCAGCCTAAAAAAATTATTCATAAAAAAACCGCGAGTAGGACTCGCGCCTTGAGGGTTCCGTACAAACAAAATTAAAGAAATAATTAGAAAATCGTTAATAAAATTTGTAGATATGTCACATGGTACCAACTTGTATGGATGAATTGCTCATACGCAAAGTTAAGTTTGTTGGTACAAGAAAAAAAAAGTTTTTTTTGTGATGTAACCACAAACTTACGGTTTTCGGATTTTTTCCTTTACTTGTGCTATAAGACCTTGGCTTCTTGCCAAATTTCATGATTCTATGTCAACCGGAAGTACCCCATAGGTTTTGATTACCAAAATACTCAAGAATGCGGCAAAATCGGCCATATCTTCTGACTGCGTTGACTTAGAAGTTTCATTTTTTCACAGTTCCAAGAGACTGAAACCTGAGTATTTGATATTAATTTTAACTTGTACTGATTGATTTTAATTGATTGATTTTTTTATTAGGTAAAACTCTTCACCTGTGACTGGGGTGTTCTCAGCTATGGAGTATTCTTCCAAATATGATAGTCAATATTTTTATAATATTTGCTGGTGCAAGAAAATTATTTAGTTTAGCATTAGTCTTTTGGTCAAGTTTTATCACATGGTTTTATTATTATAATTATTGCTTTGTTGTACACGATAAAGTAATTGTTTTGTGGAATTTTAAATATAACTACCTATAAAACTAAATTATATAAAAAAAACTAAACTAAAACCTTTTGTGGAACGATTTAGACTTGAGATAAAAAATAATTATTTTGAATTTTTTGGTCATAGTATTGTTATTTTTAACAAAAAAAAATTTCGTATCTAAATAAATAAATGTATGTAAATCGGACTTTACGAGGGCCATTGGGTTGCCAATTTCTACACTACATATGGAAATATTCAATAACTTTAATTAATTTTTATCCATTTTTAATAAAAAAAAAACCATGTAATAAAACTTGGCCGACAAACGATAGTATTGATTAAAAAATTCCTCAGGAATTGTATGAATTGGGGATAGTAATACCAAATGTTTATTAACACTCACTGTATAGAACTTACTGAGTATATTTTGAGATTATGTGTCATATATTGTATATGCATTTGTACACGTGTCTTATATCAAAATTTTGTCTAATTTCTTTTTTATTAAGTTATATTGTAACAGTAATAAATTTTAGGACAAAATAATTTTGTTGTTTAATTGTTCATTTGAAATCTATTGAAAGAGGTGATCACAAAGTTGAACTAAGCCGAAAGGAATAACACGCTGATGTGGCAGTGGGCAGGTCCCATCGGTCGCAGAACCGATAGCGTTTGCAGCAGACGGGTTTTAGGGTGGACCGTGGACCGGCGGGCAGCGTAAGACCAATTTCAAATTCCCCCCGCCCCAGGTGGACCGACGACCTAAAGGTGGCTAGAAGCGGAGGACCGGATGTGGTGGCGTTTTCACTAGAGAAGGTATATGTCCAGCAGTGGGCTGATATGATGACCAGAAAGTTCAATGGAGTTCAGTAGAGCTTTGGTGGAGTGAAGATTGGGTTCAGTAGAGCACCTTGGTGAAGACCTAGGTCCAGCTGTGGACTGGTATAAGCCGCTTACTTCGTATATTCCTATACCGTAATCTACGGCCTTAGAGTATACATAATATAACTTATGTATACTCTAAGCGCACGCCCTTGCTATATTAAAGGAGTTCATCGTGTGCTCCACCTTTTTTAACACGGCTTAAAGTACGAACAATTTACGGTGATGAAACGAATACAATATTGCAACCGTTAATGAAAGGAACACCCTTTTGACGAACTTTTTTTTAAAGTGGCGGAATACTGGAACTAAAATGACTCAAGTGATTTGTATACATTTTGACAGTTCTCTCTACAGCGCCACTGTGTCTGTTGTGAAAGCTTGGTGCGACTGTACTGTATACTGGAAATGTGTTTTTGACTTTTGTGGTCTGACATGTTTTGATACTACACCAACACCTACTCGAGTAAAATAACTTTCGATTTCACTATATTTTCGGTGGTGTGTACAGTAATGTTATTTATTTTTAAGCAGAAAAATATGAAAAAAACACAAAAAACCAGGTATTGAAAATGACAGATCGATCGATTTTTTTGAGTAATTCCGATTGTGATTTTGTTGTTTGGTTGCTTTGCTGGCTTTGTTGTGTGTTATTGGTTAAATATCCTATGAAATCGCTGATAAATTAATAAAAAAGTTGAAGTTATTTATTGTTCGAAATGTTCTTGTTTATAGATTAAGAATGATGTGATTGATTGCTCTAGGTATCCGTATCTTTTACATTGCTCCTAAAAACTTAGGACCGAACTATATGATTACAGTAGGCAAAGTGGGCACGATTTATCTGTTTTTGCTGATGTAATCAAGTTTACCAATTACCTTGAAGTTTCAAAAATATTCAATTTAAATAACCTGAAGTATAGGTAGAAACTTTATATTACTAAAGTAAAGCTGTTATAGGATGAGACAGAGCTACCTCAATTACTTAGATACGAAAAAATGACAGAAAAAGTAACTAAATGTTTAACCGGATAAAAGACGACTTAAAAAAGAAAACAATATGAATCCTGATATCTCACAAAAATATGAAGGCCCAGAGACGAACAGTCTGTTTATTAAAATAGAACGTGAAGATCCTGAGAGTCCTGGGTCCAGTTATAATGAGGAGGCGAACGAAGACTCGGGTAATGAGTATAAGGAACCGGAGGGCAGCTGTAGGCACTTCGAAACGGTTACAGTGAAGGTCGAACCTGTGAGCTTTGACAGTGGTAAGCATAATCATCAGGGACCGAAATATTAGACCAAAATATTTATAGCAAAACATATGACTGTTGGTTATATTGACAAACATTTTGTCAAAATAAAATCTATATGTCATTTGTTTTGATACCTAAATTCCGGCTAGTCATCATCATTATGTAAGGCTCTAAGAGCTCTAAGGTAACCTGGGCAGTGGACCAGGTTTGGAGATGCTCATTGAATCCCTATCTCCAGAGGTGGACTTCAATAATGGATCAACATTTCGATAGTATAAATTCCAACATTAGCGCTCTAATAAATAAATGATATCATTATGATTCCCACTCAGAAACAGAAATGCAAGCAATGTTTCTATAATATAGTGTTACAACTATATAAAAATAGACATACAGAGAGAGATACTTATGTCAAACTTTTGTCTTGTTAAAAAAAAGTTTTATGAAGTGACTACCTATACAATTCAGCCTCAAAATACTTCTGCTTCTTGGCTAAGTTGTCCTAAACTTTTTAGATGATGAAAGCAAGCTAAAAGCATCACCATCGGCAACTAAATCACCTCAAGCTACTCCTGTGTTCCTCATCAAGAGGAGTTACAAGCGGAAATCGAAAGCAGATAAAGTAAAATCAGATGATGAGCACGACGAAGACTACATACCACCTTCCAAGGCCAAGAGAGAAAGAAAAAAGGTAAGTTAAAGTAATAAATATATGTTAATATTTCATAACATAATTTATAGTCTGATCCTAGGCTATGATTTTCTCCTGTAATATGGGAAGTACGTAAACAAACAGAATATGACGATTTACAAATATAACAACTGCTGTGTGCATGCAACATTCTCAAGACCTGATGAGTGTCCTTGGTACAGCTTATCCTGAATCCGAGGACTCTAGACTCCTGCCCCTTAGCTGCCCAATAGCTTTTGTGCAGACTACACTTGGGGAGGAGAACGCCAGGTAAACACAGGGGCCGACACTATAGACTCTATAGGATCGCAGTGTCGCCGGGTGATTGAAACCACAGTCTCTGACAATCGAGTGCACCTCTAACCAAGCTGCCGTCAACATTTTATATGATAAATTTCTCATCGTCATCGTCAACAGCCTATTAATCTCCCCACTGCTGGGGCTCAGGCCTACCCTCTCAACGAGGGCGTGCGGGCTATAGTCCACCACGCTAGCCCAGTGCGGGTTGGTGGACTTCACATGCGCCTAAGAATTTCTTCTTCGGCGTATGCAGGTTTCCTCACGATGTTTTCCTTCACCGTTTGAGAGCAGTCAGTACATGTACTTAGGACACTTAAATTTCTCATGATATGGAAAATTAAATGTTTTATTTTCAGGAAAAAGGGGAATTGAACTACAAACCCACATATAGATTGAAAAAAAGTGAGTATCCAAACATTCCAGTCTGAAAGGTTAAGTAGGCTTTGAATGAGCTTGGGAACGGTTACCTTTTCAAAACTTTTTTTAGATGTTTGTAAAAATAATCTCACAAGCAATTTTTTTCGTTGCGCCCGGGTGTGACGTCATCATACCTCTTTTTTCTCGTAAAATGTAGTACGTCGCTCGGTACACGATGCCGAACGCCAGTGAATATTCTCAAAAATAGCGATGAACAGTAATTTAACCAAATCTATACTTATAATAAATCTGTAGAAACCGTGTGTCTGTACTTTGAATAAATTTATAAAAAAATGAGTGTGGACGATAAAAAAAGAGTAACAGAACATAAAAAAGCGTTTTTAAATTTTTTTGTCTTTCTGTCTGTCTTTCTGTCTTTCTGTCTGTCTGTAATCGCTAATCTCCGAAACTACTGAACGGATTTTCTTGCGGTTTTCACAGGTAGATTAAGCACAGCCTGGCGCAACTTATAGGCTTTGTTTCATTGAAATCGGATGACAGCGAAAAAAGTTATCGTCATTTACAGATAAATCATTTAACGTAACAAGACGATGTCATAGACATAGAAGATATCAGTGTTTTTTTTAACTGGGACAGTATAGGCAAGTCCGAAACCATAGGAGATGCAGGGAAAGTGTCTTATGACATAGAAATTTTTTGGTCAAGCGTGTGTTGTCCATAAAAATGAGACAATTTGCACATATTTTTTTAAATGCGGTTCGACTCAGTTTCATGTAGGGATCACTTTATTATATCGGAAGAAAAAAATCTGAGCAGCAGAAGTTAGTCAAATTCAATAAAACGTTTTCTCATAGAACGCCAGTGAAAAATAATTTTTATTATTTTTAAAAAATGCGTATCGACTTAGTTTCATGTTAGAATCATTTTATTGTATCGGAAGAAAAAAATCCAAGCAGCAGAAGTTAGTCAAATTTAATAAAATGTTTTCTTATAAAACAGACTGTGCAATGTACTTAGGAACTTACTACTTATTCATGCATGCCACACGAACTCCAGCTGCTCCGATTACTATGTCAAAATTGTTATCACGAAAAAATACCTAAAGGTTCCTAAGACAGTTTCCCTGTATCTCCTATGGTTTTGGTTTTGCCCATACTGTATTAGTTAAAAAATACACACGTATAATAAAAATTGATATGAGAAGTCTTATGAGCAATAGAAGTGAAAACAAATTTTTTTTAAATTTTTATCTGTCTTCACCAAATTGGATACGGTGTTCATAGTTTGTTCCTGAAGGTATGGTATACCTTAAATTATGGTGAAGGTACTTAGAATGATCCATTTTACCATTGGAAAAATATTACTAGACGATTTATGTCTGTACATAGCAGAGATAGGTACTTACTTCCAAAATCCACGCGGACGAAGTCGCGGGCAACAGCTAGTTAATTAATAAGTCGGTTGGAGTGGAGAAAAGAGGGCTCTGAGGAAACATTTTCTTGAAAATATTCCAGCGGAGCACCCCGAAGGTTAGGTTCGTTAGGTTACTGGTGACCCTTGGAGCGAGCGACAGTACCTGGAAGGAGGTAACAAGGAAGAGCGATGTGTGTCGTAGGGTAATTTTACTAATTTTCATTGCGCCCCATAGATTAAGTTACCATAGATCAGGAGTCAGCGTATAGCATGAAATAGCAATAGTCTTTTACCCCAATAATTTGAAAAGACGCTTCTTATATGGCGGGGTCAAACTGAACAAACACTATCTATTTTAGTAGGGTTGTGGTTTGTTGGGGGGCAGTTGGTACATACCAACTCACAAAAAATTCACATACGTAGATAGAGATAGAAGGTATTATACCTGTCTTGCTTACTCTTACCACTTTTGTATTAAGTGTGTCCCTCTCTGATTGTTATTGTTATTTTAGTGCGCTCTCTAGTGATTCTCTCTTTACGTTGCGCCGCCTTTTGTCGATGCATATGTCGTAGGGTAATTTAAAAATCGGATCTTTGCGAAAATCCCAGGACGATTGCAAAAAGCCGGATAATTATCCGAGATATTTTCAGGATTTCTATCCTCAACACATACAGCAATGTTTTATAACCGACATTTTATTGTATATGTTTTTTTCACGTATTTCCAGAGGAGGGTGAGCAGACGTACTCTGCGGAGATCACGAACAAGGTGCAGATCGTGCAGATCAGCGAGGAGGAGCGGCGCGCGGAGCACGCGGCCGCGCTCCACAGCCGCCGGCACTTCAAGCACGTGTGCGCGCCGTGCGCGCTCGGGTTCGTCATAGAGGAGGCCTACCTCATGCACATGATGGTGCATTCACCTGTGAGTTACTTTTTTAAATGGGCTCCACGGCCCTGGAAACAAAGTCCTTTTCATCATCGCCCTGTCCATTGCGTAAGGGACTGCGCAGACCAAATAATGCCCGCGCACTTCGTAAAGAACAACAAGAAGAACAAGATCGTATGAATGACCTCGAGCGCGAGGCGACGCCGACGTGCAGAAGTCATTCATACGATTTTGTTCTTTAGGCTATAGTGATATGGTTCATTTGACAATGACATCAAATGTGCACCGGTAATTTTCCGCTTGGTCTGCGCAGTCGGCGATTTCCTAGCAGTGAATGTGAAGTTGACTGGCCTGTTGGCGTAGTGGTAGTAACCCTGCCCACTGCGTCAAAGGTTCGATTCCCACCCGGGACCAACATTTTTGTGATGAGCATAACCATTGGTTTTCGGATTCTGGGTGTGTGTATGTATTTATGTATTTATTTTAAAAGTATTTAAGTATATTTATCAGTTGTCGAGTACCCATTTACAAGCTTCGGCTTAGTTTGGGACTAAACAGCCGTGTGTCAATTGTCCAAACATTATTATTATTATAAGTGCGCGGGCAATTTTCCGCTTGGTCTGCGCAGTCGGCGATTTCCTAGCAGTAAATTTTTTTTAAACTGGGCTTTATGGCTCTGGAAGCAAAGGTATGTGTGTTTTGTCAGTCTAACGGCGAGCACCTGTGCGACGTGTGCGGCTCGCGGCACCGCACCGCGGACACGCTGTACAGCCACCGGCTGCGGCACTACCGCCGCTACCGGTGCGCCGAGTGCGGCGCGCTGCACCGCGACCGCGACGCGGCCGCCTGCCACGTCATGACGGCGCACGCCAGGCAGGCGTTCGTCTGCCAACACTGCGGCAAGGGGTTCAAGTAAGTGACGCCTTATTTTTATTTTATTTATTTGATTCACCAACAGTTACACTAATACATCCCATTTTTAAAGTCTTAGACCTAAAGAATATAATGCACAACCAATTACGGGTGAAACACAAAATGCATACAAACAGAAACATGAAATTGCGCTCGCTCGTAAATTGCGACGCGCTGGTGAATGGAACTGTAATTGTTATCAAAATATACTATAACGCAAGCGTTATTTCAATTGTGTGCCATGTATAAACATATAAAGGTTTCTGTTAGCACACACTAATGTACAATTGTAATATTACCTATATATTGAACAATAATAATAATAATAAAAAAATCAAATCGAACAAATATGCCCTCGGGGTATACCAAAGCAGTTAAATATTATACTAACAATATTTTACTTGAAAAACAGATTTATCCTAAAATTGACAAGTGAATCGAAAAATATTCTATTAAGTAGTGATTTTAGTTAAAATTAGTCTCAGAAGAGTATCACTCGCATTAACCACCTTTTAATCAAAAGAAGGAGGTTTTCATTTCCTCTGTTTTTTTTTATGTGTGTGTGTGTGTGTGTGTATGTTACGCTATATCTTAGCTAGCGAGCCGATTTGAATGATAGGCTATATTTAGAGGGTGGTTCCATTTCAATTAGACAAAAATATTTCGCCTCTAGGGTAGGCATCCTACTAATATTATAAAGGCGAAAGTTTGTAAGGATGTGAAGATGTATGTTTGTAACTCTTTCACGCAAAAACTACCGAACAGATTTTGATGAAACTTGGTACAGTGATAGCTTATATCCTTCAATAACTTATAGGCCACTTTATAACGCGGACAAACTCTCGGGGCGTCCGCTAATACCCTCTAAGCAACGAGGCCTACATAGAGGGCGCTGTTTCACAATGTACACGAGAAAAACTTTTCTACGCGGGCGAAGCCGCGGGAAAAAGCTAGTTTATAATAAACTAGGCGATCAACAAGTCATCAATGTACAAAAATCTTTACCAAAGTTTTTTTAAAGATTATTTAAGGCCATATAATTACGGTTTGTTTTTTATTGCAGACGGCCGCAGTATCTGAAAGGTCACATGGACCAGTACCACACCAAGCAGAAGTCCTACGAGTGCCCCGTCTGCCAGAGGGTGTTCCACGAGCGGGGCAGGTGGCGTTGCCACGTTAGGTGAGACTTTTTATAATAAATTTTACGGCCCTGGAAACGAAGTTCGTTTAAGCCCATCATCATTATCAGCCTGTACTAGTCCACTGCTGAACACAGGCCTCCCCCAAGGCGCGCCACTGAACCCGATCCTCGGTTCTCTGCATCCAGTTACCAGGTCGTCGCCCCATCTAGCAAACGTGCAAATGTCCTTACAAAAATTTCGCCTTTACAATATTAGTAAGGGTTTCATTGATTTGTTGATGTAGCAGTGGGCTGCCGGAGAACCGATGACCGCTGGGGTAGACGAGTTCTCGAGTGGAGACCACGCGTGGGACGCCTCCCTGCTAGATAGAGCGACGAACCAAAGATCGGGTTCAGTGGCGCGTCTTGGGGGAGGCCTATGACCAGCAGTGGACTAATGCAGGCTAATGACCCGCGGCTTCGCCCGCGTAGAAAAGTTTTCCCGTGTACATTGTGAAACAGCGCCCTCTATATAGGTGTTTTGTTACTTAGGGGGTATTAGTGGACGCCCCGCGACTTTGTACGCGTTAAGGGGCTATGATATCTCACAGCGGGTCGGATGATCCGTCGCTATTTCAACAATACTGTATCATTCATTTTGTAATAAATATGCAGTAAAGTAGAAGACTTTTACTAGTTATTCACGATTTCGAAAACACAGTTCGTTAAAATTTTTCTCAATGAAAAAAAATTCCAAAGTTAACCATTTTAAGAATTTATTTTCGCTACTTTTATGTAATAAAGCTACGTACAATCACCATATTTTGAGTACTAACTGTACTTACTAATATGCAGATCACATAACATTTGAATTTACAAAATACACATAACTTTCGGCAAAAAAAGGAAAAACCTAAATCTAAGCGTTTTTGAGCCAGCCCAACTTGAGCCGCATGGCATCTCCCTACCCCGCGTCAGTCCCGCTCTGCCAGTGGCACGGGGAACACGTGTCGCTCGCCGCCATCCAGCTGTCACTCCCGTCACACGTCATTTATTCAAATTATATTTTGAAATAGGGTAGCATCTTTGTTGCTATCCTAGTGTTTTTTGGAGTACAGTCTCCTTGACTGAAAAATGACTGGATGTTTGTTTGTAATTTGTTTCGATACTTGGTTGTTTGACTTGACAGAACAAAAATAGACGACGACGTGTAGACAGAAGACTACAAAAGAAATTTTCTGAAGATAATATTTATTTTCCAATATCTTTCTTAATAATTTCCCGACCGTTTAGTATAATAACGAATTTTTTAAAATGGGAAACCAAGGTAACAAAAAAAAGAAAAGACTTGGTTGGCGTAAAAAAAAAGGCAAAAACTTGAGTAAAGCACTAAAGTGAGTATAATTTATTTGGTAAAGAAAATTCACATCGGGTTAAATTATTATACGTAATCATAAATGTACTTATCTTTCTCAAATTAGATTACGACGATCAGGGGCATCCGAAAATAACCATGGCTCTGACAAGGAGAATGCTCCGAATAAAACAGATGTTAACATATATAACAACATGGAAAAGTAAGTTCTGAAGCAACATTTCGATTTCGGGATTATCCTATTTATGAGTACTAATAACATAACACGGCTGATAGGTAGACTTCTAGGCGGTGGTAGATAAAAAAAATTGACGTTGTATAAATGTACCCAGTGTACTTACATGCAATAAAATATTTTTGACTTTGACTTTGACTGTGTCGTAAGGCAAGGCAACAACACTCGTCCATATATGATTGTTCTCTCTCAATAAAATTAAATTTATAATTTAATTCAATATGTACAGTTTATTGCACATTTAAAATTACAGACACAAAAAGAGAAAAACAGATACAGTAATGTACATCTAGACGGTCTTATCGCTAAGAGCGATTTCTTCCAGACAACCTTACTTTTTAATAATTAATTTATAGGTACCTAATATAATAAAATTTATAATTATTTTTTATAATCTGTACTACTAATAAAAAAGAGGTAAAGTTTGTATGGATGTTTGGAATGGTAGATGGATGTGTGTTTGAAGTAATCATTGTAACTACAGGAAAGATCTCAATAATTGTTTCGCTGTTGGATAGTTAATACTCTCTGTGTGAACATAGGCTAATTGGTATTGGGTTTTTTTAAAAGGATCGGCCACAAAATGTGTTAAAATGAAGTACCTAAGTCGGTAAATATTTTAGGAATTCATCAATGTTTCTCAGGGACGTAGGCACAGATTAGATAATAGTTGACGTAGGCGTTAGTAAGTAAATGACATTTGAAAAAATCCAACGCGATGACAAGTTCTGGAAACAGATTATGGAAGATAAATTAAAAGATTTTTATTTATCATGCATGTTGCCAGAGTTATGCGATCCTAGACATGTTCGAAATATGCCAATTCGAGAGTTAGGCGAGGTGTGACGACAAGTCCGCCCTCAATCTACTGAATAAAAAAATTAAACCGCCGAAAAAAGAAAGGAACTGAAAAGTAAAAATAAAAAGCCGGCAAGTGCGAGTCGGACTCGCCCACGGAGGTTTCCGTTCCGTCAGCCACACTAATATAAGCTATCACTGTACCAAGTTTCATTAAAATTAAATATTTTTCCCGCGGGAAAAGTTTACCGCGGTAAATAGTTGCCTATATGTTATCCCAGGATATAAGCTATGACTGTACCAAGTTTCATCAAAATTAAATATTTTTCCAGCGGGAAAAGTTGCGGACCAGGACGCGGGCGCAAACACGCGTGACAGGAAAACCGGCCTAAATGTATTAAATTTTGCTTACCAAATGTAAGACATGTAGAAAATAATATGACTTTAGGTACATATAGACTAGAATTTATTAAAAGTATTGTGTTCCTTGGTATAACTATAGATTCATCTTTTCAATGGGGGCCCCACATAGCTTCACTAGCTGGCATACTAAGTTCGGCCGCCTATGACGTTAGAAAAATTTGACAATTACTGATATTGCTATCGCAAAATTAGTATATTTCAGCTACTGCCACAGTAACATGGCATAAGGCATCTTACTGTGGGGTCGAGCAGCAGATATAGTGATCATTTTTATTTTGCGAAAGAGAGCTAGGTATTAGCTCGATCTATAATCTGCGTTGTAGTCATTAAGAGAAAAGTTTAAAGAAATAAATATACTAACCGTATCCAGTCAATATAGATTTGAGAATATTTTGTTTAAGTAAACCCGCTGTAAAACCACAGCCGCCTGCTGGTGATGTCCGGATGGATGATGAGGGTTTCACTATCGTACAAACTACCAGGAGATATATATATCTATCTTGAATATGAAGCACACAAAGTTTAAAAATCACATTATGTAACAATTTGTTATTATAAAATAGACGATTCTTTGAATGACAAAGACGCCTGATATTAATGTTACTTGGTGATGTGGTACTCCTATGCTATAAAGTATGTTGACATTGACTGTAAATAAATTATTAATACATAGTGTTTTTTTTATTAAGAACCATCTTGGACGGTCAATATTGTGTAGCTTACCCTACATAAATAGTGCGAGTGAGATAGGTGCGCTGACGGCGGCGGTGGGAGAGGCATGCGGGGGGGAAATTTGAATTTGAGCTGACATACCATCGACTCTTAAAAAGTAGCCTTTATGTTATTGCAGGATATAAGCTATCACTGTACCAAGTTTCATGAAGATCTGTTCGGTAGTTTTTGTGTGAAAGAGTAACAAACATCCTCACATCCTCACAAACTTTCGCCTTTATAATATTAGTAGGACACATCCCTGGATGTGAATTAGTAGGACATCCCTGGATGTGAATTAGTAGGACATCCCTGGATGTGAATTAGTAGGACACATCCTCACAAACTTTCGCCTTTATAATATTAGTAGGACACATCCTCACATCCTTACAAACTTTCGCCTTTATAATATTAGTAGGACACATCCTCACATCCTTACAAACTTTCGCCTTTATAATATTAGTAGGACACATCCTCACATCCTTACAAACTTTCGCCTTTATAATATTAGTAGGACACATCCTCACATCCTTACAAACTTTCGCCTTTATAATATTAGTAGGACACATCCTCACATCCTTACAAACTTTCGCCTTTATAATATTAGTAGGACACATCCTCACATCCTTACAAACTTTCGCCTTTATAATATTAGTAGGACACATCCTCACATCCTTACAAACTTTCGCCTTTATAATATTAGTAGGACACATCCTCACATCCTTACAAACTTTCGCCTTTATAATATTAGTAGGACACATCCTCACATCCTTACAAACTTTCGCCTTTATAATATTAGTAGGACACATCCTCACATCCTTACAAACTTTCGCCTTTATAATATTAGTAGGATGATTGATATGTAACCGTTGTATGGTGTTGCAGGAACCACAACGCGGCGGTGCGTCCGCAGCTGGGTCTGTTCACGTGCTCTGTGTGCCGCAAGGCGCTGCGCAGCGCGGCGTACCTCGCGCGGCACATGGCCACCACGCACGGCGCGGGCGCACGCTGCGCGCTCTGCGGCGAGCAGTGCCCCACCAAGGACAAGCTCGGCAGGCACCTGAGGCGCGCGCATGGAGCCAGCGACGGGTCAGTACACCCACGCAGTAAGCCTACCATAAACTGGAAACAGAGTAGTTTTAATTTTAGACGAAATTGACCTCAAAAAAAACATACAGCCGAACATAGAACCTCATCCTTTTTTGGAAGTCGGTAGAAACAGAATATTGTATTTCAATTTTGAATAACCTTTCATGTTGTGATTCCCCAGTAGCTGTGGAGAGACACAAATTGTGCTTCAATGGCCGCCGAGAGACCTAGATATCTAAGACTAGATAGGGATGATTGTTGGAAAACAAAAAACTGACAGCCACAGTCGCCGGGGGGTGGGACAAGCTACATTCTAAAAGATAAACGAATATTCATTCATTCATTCTGGGGTTAGTTTGACCGACTTAACGGGACAGTCCACCCGCGCACCGGAAACCGGGGTTACTTTGATCAATTTCTGGCTTAAGATGATGGTTGCACCCCCAATTTAATAGTCATATT
Source organism: Metalampra italica (assembly GCA_949699065.1). Lineage (NCBI taxonomy): Eukaryota > Metazoa > Arthropoda > Insecta > Lepidoptera > Oecophoridae > Metalampra > Metalampra italica. The sequence goes on from OX452993.1 coordinate 788,131, forward strand.
ATACACTAGCCGATGCCCCGCGACTTCATCTGATTTCATCAAATTTTTAACCCGTTCTAATCATGCCAGTTTCTTAGTTTTGAGTTTGTCAATAGATGGCGTTAGGGTGTAATTTACACCCCGCTATCATTTGGTTCTTATCCACCATTTTTTACCTCTTTCTCGTCGATTAATTGATTGATTGCTCGTGCCAGGTGCGAGGGGCACCCGTGCCCGCACTGCGGGCGCGCGCTCACGACGCGCGGGATGCTCACGCGGCACGTGCAGCGCATGCACATCGACAGGACCAAGAAGTGAGTCCATACACTATATTTCGTTACCCTTACATGTTTTACAAAGACAAACTTTATTTGCGCGTCGGCTACGTGTGAGTGCGAGGGACACTAGCAGCAAAAACGGGTTTATCCAACTTCCTATCCTACTAATATTATAAAGGCGAAAGTTTGTAAGAATGTGAGGATGTTTGTTACTCTTTCACACATAAACTGCCGAACAGATTTCGATGAAACTTGGTACAGTGATAGCTTATATCCTGGAATAACAAATAGGCTACTTTTTAACGCGGACAAAGTCGCGGGGCGTCCGCTAACACCCCCTAAGTAACAAAACACCTACACAGAGGGCGCTGTTTCACAATGTACACGTGAAATTTTTTTCTACGCCCGCGATGCCGCGGGAAAAAGCTAGTGTAAACTTTGCGGATCCACTTAGGAATACCGTCTATTGTTTATTTTGTTTCTGAGCCGCAAATGCGTTTGTGATTGTAAGACACAAGTAAAAATAAATAAACTTCGGCATGCTATTCAGACCGTTATATAAATATGCGCTCCAAATGGTTCGTATGATATAACACACGGCTGCGGCGCGCCAGTTCCTTCCTTTTTCTTTGCTGGAACTTGTCTTGACACGCTACCGCGTTTCTAGATAAAATTATCTTTAAAATATGTTGAATTTGATGTATTTATTGTGTATGTAAGGTTCGAGTGCGACTACTGCAAGCGTATGTACTACACGAAGGCGGAGGTGCGGTCGCACATCATGTGGTCGCACCTGTCGGCGCGCGGCGGGCACGCGTGCGCGTGCGGGCGGGTGTTCCGCACGCCGGCGCGCCTGCGCGAGCACCACGCTCGCGCGCACGCGCAGCGCCCGCCGCCCAGGGACCACCCCTGCCAGCTGTGCGGGAAGGCTTTCCAGGTACCTAGCATACATGCAATGCCAAGATATAGTCCCCGCGGGGTTTAATGGTGGCTGTGTGAAGTTGGCTGATGTCTGCGCAATGACTAATATAAGGTGTCAAAGGGGGTTCACTAGAGACGCTCATTCAATTTCAAGAAATGGTTCATAGATTCGATCAACCGAATCAAACTTTCAAGTTTTTGGACATCTCTATGTAGCACACTATCTCGCTTACGCACACATAGACTATAAACACTGTTAGCGATAAGCAAACAATTTGTGTCTATATTCATTCAGCCGTCAAAAAATTCCGTGTTCGGCCTGAGCCCATTGATGGGGCTCAGGCCTACCCTCTCACGAGGGCGTTCGGGCTATAGTCTACCACGCTAGCCCAGTGCGGGTTGGTGGACTTCACATGCGCCTAAGAATACTTCGGCGTATGCAGGTTTCCTCACGACGTTTTCCTTCACCGTTTGAGAGCAGTCAGTAAATGTACTTAAGTTTCCAGAAAACCCCATACATCGCCCAGCCGGAGATCAACTCCGAACTCTATTTATTCGTTGCTGACTTGAAAATGCACATTCCAGAACAAACAACTCCTAACCCGCCACATGAAGGTCCATGGCAACGAGAAGTACCCCTGCACGGAATGCGATCTCACCTTCAAGACCCAGGGTTATGTCAAGATCCACTACAAGCTGAAACACCTCAACATGACCAGGGCCGAGATCAAAGCCCAGAGCAGACGGCCCAAGCCCCTCACCGTGGAGAAAGGGATGCAGCTGAAAAACATCGGGGTACACAAAATGTTTGATTCCAGGGATTCCAGTGTCAGTGTTAAGGTGGAAAAAAATGTTAAAAGCAGTGAAGATATACAAATACCGCTGTTTGAAACGTTTATAGATATACAAAGGAATTAGGGTACCTAAAGATCGCTTTGGGAGTGTGGCTAGTTTTTACCAAATTTTTTCCTCGAATCTTTTTTCTATTTCCCCATTTTTCCCACTTTTTACCAAAAAAATTTTTCTTCGAATCCTTATTTACGTTCCCCTTTTTTTTATTCCCTGATACCATTTCATCTAGATTGTTATTCTTCCATTACCTTGTTTATATTTTTTTCATTACCTTTGTTTTATCAGTAGGGTTATTTTGCAATCCCTTATTTTCTTATTTTTTTTTTTGTAATCTATTTTCTCTTAATAATTTTATTTCTTAGTAATTTTTTAAAATACAATTAGAATGTAATGGTTGTAGGGAAAAGGAATGCAAATGCAGGCAGTGAAAAGTAAATGGTTATGATAAAATGGTGTTAGGATTTAAAGAAATGGTAATGGGGAATCGAAATTTAGGTAGTGAGAATGTAAATGATCACGAACAAATTTTAATGGGATCATGTAATAAAAAATTGGGAAAAAAGGGGAATGGAAATAAAAGATTCCAGGAAAAGATTTATTTGGTAAAAAGATAGCCACACTCCACTTAGGTCATGTATTAGAACCGCATCTTGGCGGAAGTAGCGTCGCGATAAAACCGTGCTTAACCCTTTAAAGCCTCGGCGATTTTTGGTGTACAGTCGACCGCACGTCAGTCGATACACTTTGACCTTGAGCTGGCCTAGCCTATTAGGGAGTTTCAATACTATGAGGGACCAGTTTATACTGGTTTTGTTTCCACTGACGTGCGGTCGACCGTACAACAGAGGTCGGACTGATGGTGTCTCTAATCCATCGAGCAGTGGACTATTATAGGCTATTAAATGTTGTCAACAGACTATGAAATCGTCGCGAAATTGTACATATTATATCAAATCTGAAATAGTAAGGGGTACTGACGTAACTTTTAACGGTAGAAAATCTATCAGTAACTATTCTTGCCTCTCTCATTGTTTCATAATTAAATAGATTTTCTATCACGGGTTATACGGGTCCCCGCGGAATTTTTTGGCGGCTGCGTGAAGTTGGCTGATTTCTGCGCAATGACTAATTTTAGGTGTCAAAAGGAAGCTGTGCGGTTCACTAGAGACGATCATTCAGTTTCAAGAAATGGTTCATTGATTCAATCAACCGAATCAAACTTTCAAGTTTTCCTACTAATATTATAAACTATATTTCATTGTTACTATATTTCACGTAAAATCTACCGAATTGATTTTGATGAAACTGCGCTTGTTTTGAAAGTCCACCTTTAGGATTACATGTTAAGTATTAATGGTGTAAAATACGTTTTGTGCTTAGGGTTTTATGATCTCTGTATTTTATAGTTGTAAGACGTAGTGGAAGCAGCCTTGGGGTCGGGGTAGACTAAGCGGAAATTTGCCCGCGCACTTTTTGACGTCATTGTCAAATAAAGAAAAATATGTTCTTTAATTATTACGTAACTTTATGTTATTTCGATTTTACATTGCGCTGTAATTGAGTGGCTGTATAGAAAGTTGGAACATGGTCCAACAGAAATGTCAAAATAGTACCTACTGGTTTTTTTAAAAATAATTTGACAGCTGTCAGTTAAAGACAGAAAGAGAAAAAGTAAGAAAAAAAAGACGATTCTCCCTAAGGCTGAGATGTAATTACTTTCAACCCGCTACTCATGCAACTTCAAACCTACTTTCAGAGTATTGAGTAATGAAAAATCGTATGAATGACCTCGAGCGCGAGGCGACGCCGACGTGCAGAAGTCATTCATACGATTTTGTTCTTTATGCTATAGTGATATGGTTCATTTGACAATGACGTCAAAAAGTGCGCGGGTAAATTTCCGCTCGATCTGAACGGACCCTTAGGGTACTAGTGATCCTAGTTTAGATGGTACAAGTATCGCAGCGGTTTATGAGCGCTGACCTTGAATGCGCAGAATTCATTTTTTGGGTCTCTTTGGCGGGGGGACTGAGGCGCGACGCGGGGAGGTAGCCCCCCGCGCGACGCCAACGCGTTTTATTGGTTCGTACGGTCGCTTCCCGCTCCCGCGCCCCGCTCGCACGTCTCACGCCCCTGAAGTACAGTTGCGCACACATACTGTTTAACTATTAACTGTTGGTTGTTTTCTGTTTGTTTTTATTGTTTATTTTGTTGATTTATTTGTTATTAGTAAGTCGGGTATTGTTGGTAAAATACAGAAACAAATAAAAACCATGAAAAACAGAAACCATAAAAACGGGTGTTTCCATTTTTCTGATGAGAAGTACCTATATTTATTACAGTCAAATCTCAAAAATTGACTAAGAAAAGAGCTGAAGTAGGGCTTTTTAGTACTCATTGTAAAAGTCTTGGTATTAAGATTTTTGTGCGCGACTGTACACCTGCGCAGACACCCCCACCACTTTTGCCGAGCGCTCATTAATCGTTGCGACACCTATACCTTGGTGGTATTAATTCTGAAAATAATATAATGCGTCTTTATGGGTATACTGTTTGTATCTTGATTACTGGTGTTGGATTCAAGAGAGAGACTTCTATTCGTACTGCAATTTATTAGAGGTATTTTTCGTGTATGTACAGTCGACCGCACATCAGTGGAAACACTTTGACCTTGAGCTGGCCTAGCCTTTAAGAGAGTTTCAATACTATGCGAGACCAGTTTATACTGGTTTTGTTTCCACTGACGTGCGGTCGACTGTACAAGACAAAATGGAGACGTACAGACCGAATTAAGGAATGAAAGAGTGAATGAATGATAGATGAATGAATGATTGTTTTGGCTGGGTTGCCACCAGTATACAAAGGATACCCTTTCTCTGTTTTTCTTTTAAATATTTGACAAATGCTACTGAACAGTCAAGTTGTATGCTATTATTTTTAGATTGATTGTAGATTGATTGCATAAGTTTAGTAATTGTCATGGAACTAATAAGTACAACTGGAATGTGCACTCTCTTTAGGGGTGCACACAAAAATACACTTTAATTATAATACCAGAAGATTTGAACATATAACGCATGGAGAAACGAGCCGATAGAGACCGCAAGAACGAGGTCAGTGTGTTCCTTTCTATTATTGCCAGTACACATAACAATACATAAATTACCAAAATGGTAATTTATAACGTTTAAAAACTATTATTAAAATTTAAGTATAACAATGCGTGTTGTTGACGTCGTTTCAGTCATGAAATAGAAATATAAACATAACATTTTACGATCATTTATACATCGTAAAATGCATAGGAATTTCAAAATCTAAACATAATAAAGTTTTTGGTAGTACAATGGTAGGATTTGGAACTTAAGTGTTGCAATCTGCGATGGTTATTCGTTGTTCCTATTGGCGTGTCCCTAGCAGAGTGGGATACAAACACCTCGTACTTACTATCTCTCTCGGCTCGCTTTTCTATAACAGTGCACATTCCAGTTGTACGTAGGTAGTACATATTAGTTCCATGGTAATTGTAAAATCAACAATGATGACATTGAACCATCGCCATTGACTTTTACAAGTCACGATCGATAGGATATGCCGTGTTTACATTTACAAGTCACGATGACAACCCTTCGTCCTTGTCTTTGATAAATACGAGTGGCACTTGAAACTTCCTAAAGGGAATTATTATTATTAGGTATACCCATGAATCAAAAAATTTATCCACTCCCATATGGATGAGTAATAAAAGCATTCTATGGGTGTCAAAATCGTGTCAAATGGATTACAATATTGTAACTCACTCACACATTCTCATTTTCAAACTCCATATAAATTTGTATTAGCAACCTCCTCCCGCTACACCGCTTCCTTTGTCCGCACCCCCCCTGTAAATGGCACCATTAGGTTCCGATACTAAATATGCAAGATGCGAGCTCCACAGGGAGCGCGCGCACTACTAAAGAGATTTGAAACTTGGGTATACCTAATTAATTTAATAGCCGATCTGCTTCAAACAAACCAACAATATGTTAACGTTAATGGTAGTACCTTTGGGGGCACTAGCAACACTAAATAGGACCACTGGTACCCTCAAGGGTACAAAGGTTTGTTGGTACAGCCGACCGCACGTCAGTGGAAACACTGAGCTTGAGCTGGCCTAGCCTATTAGGGAGTTTCAATACTATGAGAGACCTGCTTATACTGGTTTTGTTTCTACTGACGTGCGGTCGACCGTACCACTAGTACCTTTGGGGGGCACTAGCAACACTAAATAGGACCACTGGTACCCTCAAGGGTACAAAGGTTCGTTGGTACAGTCGACCGCACGTCAGTGGAAACACTTTGAGCTTGAGCTGGCCTAGCCTATTAGGGAGTTTCAATACTATGAGAGACCTGCTTATACTGGTTTTGTTTCTACTGACGTGCGGTCGACCGTACCACTAGTACCTTTGGGGGGCACTAGCAACACTAAATAGGACCACTGGTACCCTCAAGGGTACAAAGGTTCGTTGGTACAGTCGACCGCACGTCAGTGGAAACACTGAGCTTGAGCTGGCCTAGCCTATTAGGGAGTTTCAATACTATGAGAGACCTGCTTATACTGGTTTTGTTTCCACTGACGTGCGGTCGACCGTACCACTAGTACCTTTGGGGGGCACTAGCAACACTAAATAGGACCACTGGTACCCTCAAGGGTACAAAGGTTCGTTGGTACAGTCGACTTCACGTCAGTGGAAACACTTCGACCTTGAGCTTGTCTAGTCTATCAGGGAGTTTCAGTACTATGCGGTTTCAGTTTATACTGGTTTTGTTTCCACTGACGTGCGGTCGACCGTACAAAGTGAGTGAGGGGTATATAATAGACGGTCATGCAAGCGTCAGTCAATTCCACAGTCATGCATGAGTGATGGTTGAAATCAAAGTATGCAGAAACGGGAAAAATTATGTAAGTAGGTAGGTACCTACTTAAAAGCTTTTTTGATTGTTATATCGGTTTACCTTTTTATTAGTCAGTGTTAAAAATAATTTCAACAATCTTTTTTATGGCAAATAATGATTATTGATGATGATTAGTGATGTAGGTAAGTACTTAAATTGATGAACAGTAGTAGAAATGAAATGTGTTTTAAACTCAACAATGTAGTTTTCTTTGGAACATGATCAATATCAATCAAACCTTTATTATTTATTTGTAGGGTTCCGCGTCTTTCATTCATAATTAAATTTTGTTAGTAAATCAGTAAACTAGGTATATCAAACTTTAACTTACAAAAGAGTAGGTATATTCAGCATCAAATGATAGGCAGTCGAGGAGCACTACGTATCACTTGTGAAGGTCTGCCACATAACTATGGTGCTTACATTAACGAGCCCTAATAGTGGAGAAAAGGGGGCGCTGAGGAAATTTCTTTGAAAATGATAATGTGTGATAGCAGTCGGAGCACCCCGAAGGTTAGGTTCGTTAGGTTACTGGTGATCCTTGGAGCGAGCGACAGTACTCAAAAAAGTTTTTTCCATTGCGCCCCCTTTTGTCCACACTGACCCTAACAGCTGACGAGACGTGACGTAAGCGAAAATGATGCATCAGATAAGTCGGCTGTTAGGAGCCCTAAGTGCCGCGCTAACTTATCGTAAGCGTTACGGAACCCTAAAAGGCAAAGGTACACTAACCATGACATGGCATGAATGTATGAATCAATACAGTATAGGTAGGTGTACCGACAACGCTCAACTCACACAATAAATAATAGATTACAGAAGTAGGCGCTTGTTCAAAAATAGATAACGATCGATAGGCATATTTAAGCAAAGTATACTTGATTTTAGTTCATTCTCGAACTTGGCACTTTGAGGAAAACATCTGTGCCGGTAAAGAAAAAATCATTTACGAACGTGAGTGACTGTCAATTTGAAATAGATTTGTTTTGTTTGATTCGTAAAACGTGATTTGTTTGGAAAATTACAAATAGTTAGAAGGAAAAATGACTACGAAAGTTGCCGTCGTGACCGGAGCTAACAAGGGTATCGGCTTCGCTATAGTCCGCGGTCTCTGCAAGCGTTTCGATGGCACCGTTTACCTCACATCCCGCGACGAAAAACGCGGCAAAGATGCCTGCGCTGAACTCCAGAAAGAAGGCCTCACCCTCAGCTACCATCAGCTCGACGTCACTGACAATGCAAGCATCGCGAAATTCCGCGACCACATCAAGGAAAACTACGGCGGCATCGATGTTTTGGTCAACAACGCAGCTATTGCTTTCAAAAACAGCGCCCCAGAGCCCGTAGCCGTGCAAGCCGAGGAGACCCTGTTCGTAAATTACTTCTCCTTGCTCTCAACGTGCGAATTACTGTTTCCAATACTCAGAAATGGCGGCAGAGTTGTCAATGTCTCTAGTGCCGCTGGTCACTTGAGTAATATCCCCAGTGAAGCGCTGAGAAAAAAGTTTATAGACCCTAAGTTGACTGTAGACCAGCTATCGAAGCTCATGCAGGAGTACATAGATGCTGCTAAGCAAGGAACGCAGGCTGCGGATTGGGGCAACTCTTCGTACGCTGTCTCCAAAGTGGGTGTGACTGCGTTGACAATGATACAACAGAGATTGCTCAATGATAGAGGTATGTTATGCAATATAATCACAACCAAAATGATAAAATTTAGGTAGGTATATCTGCTTATCTTTTAAACTTGATGTTATCTTAAAGAGTGAAACTACATTTTTTTTACTAGGTAAGATGATGTTCATAATTGACTAACAGCTAGTTATAATTTTGGATTATTCTTGCCTAAAATAGGAGGGTGATTGGTACTGATAGTCCTTGCACTGCAGTCGTTTCACTAAACAAGAAATTCATAAAAAAAATATTAAATTAAATTTAATGTATCACGAAGGAAGATGGGTGGACACAGTACAATAGCCAGTGGTGTTCACAGGAACTGTTGAGCCGAACCCCTGTCCACCAACGGTGCACCAATCCGGTTTTTGGTGGACTTCACATACGCCTTAGAATAGAAAGTCTAGTCCTTGGTGTATGCAGGTTTCTTCTCAATGTTTTCGTTCACCGAAAAACCTGTTTATAATAAAGTAAACTGTACTTAAAGCCGTGGTAGCCTAGTTGATTGTGCACTCGCCTCACGTTCATGAGGTCGTGGGTTCGATCCTGGCCCGTACCAATGAGTTTTTCGAAACTTAAGTACAGTTTATTAAAATACCACAGGTTTTTCGGTGAAGGAAAACATCGTGAGGAAACCTGCATACGCCAAAGACTGGTATTTACTATTCTAAGGCGTATGTGAAGTCCACCAAAAAAACGGATTGGGGCACCGTTTGGCGGACAGAGGTTTGGCACAACAACTGAGAAACCTATTATCAGTTTCATAACAATTTATCAGTTTCGTTACATATGCATGCATTTCACCTGCGGGCCGGGTCGAACCCGTGTCCTTGTGAAAGTGAGGTGAGTGCCCAACCAACTAGGCTACCACAACTTAATACCACTCCTAAGCACTGACATTTTCTTCCAGACATAAAAGTGAATTCCGTGCACCCGGGCTGGGTGGACACCGACATGTCCTCGCACAAAGGTCCACTGACCATAGACGAGGGAGCGTCTGCTCCGCTCTACCTTGCCCTCGACGCTCCGGACTCCGTTCGGGGAAAGTACATCTGGTTCAACAACAATATCGTCACCTGGCATGAGAAGAAGATTGAGGAGACATATTGAGGCTTTTGTTATTCCGACTGATCTTACTGCTGATATGATACCATAGCGCGCCGGCCACTTTCGAAATCAGAATTATTTTTATTTATTCAAACAAAACTTGCCTAAAAAGAAAAATTATCCTTGTTTCAAATACAGAAAACTACTCGAGATAAAGAGGTTCCTATCCTAGTATTAACAAAAACCAAAGCTAATTAAATAATTAAGAGTTCGTAGGTAATTATATTGAATGAATTTTAATCTGTATTCGAAACCAGTTCGAAATAATTTCTTTTTAGGCAACCGGTTTCAAATACAGAAAAACAATTGTTTTCGAAAAAGGTGCAAAACTGGTTTTGTAGTATTGTATAGAAAATCAGTTTTGCAGTTTACTGAAAACTATTGGCTCTGGGATGGCTCCCTTTGATTACATAACATGCAATTAAAAAATGAATGATACATTCATACCTATTGTTGCAATTGAGACTTCTCATAAGCGGTCTCGGCAGACGGGCTAATGGGCTCCCTAAACGATCATGCGGCATGACATGCATTACGTACTGTCACTCATGCAAGACCGTCTAGTTGTAGTGATTGACGTGCATGACATGCAAACTACGTGCTGACCGTTGCTTCACTGTACTGATTGATAGCAAGCATGATGGTCCATCATGCAGCGTGATAATTCACGTAAACGTTGCATGTCATGCAAGCATGATCGTTTAGGGACCACTTAAGGTTTGTCCTGTTGTTGGCTGTATGACAAATATATTTTCTAATAATTTTACCACAAATCTTGTTTTAATGTTTTAGTTGTGATAAAGTTGCTCGCTAATCTTCTATCAAAAGCGTCGAGAAAAAACCCATTGGTACATTGGGGATCGAACTTAGAACCTTTCGTTAGGATAGGCCGTTTTAACCCCGACGCCACTGACGCTCATACATAATCTCAAAAAATAAAAAATCGCCATATACATGAGAAAAATAATGTGGTATGACGTCAAAATAATACAATGGAAAACCATGGGAAAACCTTGTATTTTCGTTCGTAAAACACCATCCTATTTACATAGTAATATAAAAATATTACACGGTCCCATAGAAAAAACACAAAACGTGGTTTGAGCCAGTGTTTTTACTTTTGGTCAAGTGTTTTTGAAGTCCAATGACTTCAAAAACGACCAAATACACTTTTGTCCTGAGTATGAAATTTAAAAAATCACTTGTCCATAGAATAACGACCTTGACAGATTTACAACTTACAAACTAGTATAAAATTGTAATAATATTCGTTATACATCCAAAAACTAACTAAAATTTCCTTTAACATCTTATTTTAAGTTGATAACAAAAGTTATTAAATAATTGAAAACTATTATTTTTTTATACAAGCACAACCAATCACCGGTTGTATAGATATTGTTTTTTCATAAACATGCTTGGAAATGTGAACATTATTTTGACAACCTTCTTCGAGTTAAATCGTCATTGCTGTACTGGTCAAATAAATGAGAGCAGACGGGCAAATAATTTGAATGAAAATCCATATATGTAGTGCCTAGCGGTCAAATAATGACCATATTAATTCTTAACATGTCATGTGACCATGGCAACCACGGAGGTAAAATAACAACAGTTTTTTAAAATTTCGAATTGCCTTGCAAATTGCAAGCAGTTTAGTGTAAAAAAACAAATGAACATTTTGGCGCGTGGAAATTTATTGTTGTTCGTCACTGATTTTGGAATGTATATGTATGAAATAAAATGGTGTACACAGGTAATAGTTTAAATTTCCGCGCATTTTTTTGAGAAAAGTACTTTTACAAGTCTTGGCCACAACCAGGCATTGATGGACTCACGTATGTGTGCCTCGGCTATCATCCATCAATGCCTCTGTTGCGGGCCGCGGCAGTAATGTACTATTTCCGTTCACCGGATACCAAGTTATCTGTGAAGTGGCAGAATCAGGAACTACGCATAATGTCATTCGGACGTCAAAACAAAATATATAAAGTGACGGACCCTTCAGTTCACAGATAACTTGGTAAGTCTATATCTTAGTATGGACACAAAATATATAATAAATTTCTACACTTTGGTAAGTATGGTAAGGTTAAGGTTTCATAGAGATCATCATCATATTAGCCTGTAGACGTCCACTGCTGGACAAAGGCCTCCCCCAAAGATCTCCACGACGACCGGTCCCGCGCTAACCTCATCCAGCCGGGTCCCGCGACCTTCATCGGATCGTCGGTCCACCTTGTGGGGATTTCTAAGAGATAGTATTATCTAACTCTATAGGTCTTTTACATTCTTAGACAAACCCACGTCGTTTGACACATTTTTACACAAATCAAAATAATGCACAATCATCAACAGCCTATTAATCTCCCCACTGCTGGGGCTCAGGCCTACCCTCTCAACGAGGGCGTGCGGGCTATAGTCCACCACGCTAGCCCAGTGCGGGTTGGTGGACTTCACATGCGCCTAAGAATTTCTTCTTCGGCGTATGCAGGTTTCCTCACGATGTTTTCCTTCACCGTTTGAGAGCAGTCAGTACATGTACTAGGTTTCGAGAAAAAACCCATTGGTACATGGCCCAGCCGGGGATCGAACCTCGGACCTTTCGATATGATAGGTCGCGTCTTATCCCCGAGGCCACTGACGCTCTCTTAATGCACAATGCTTTGAAACAATTCCAAAAATTAAAACAACGATAAAATACACATTGTACAATCGTTTTTTTAACAAAGGTCAAAAATGGCACAAGAAGGCAATTTATAATAGAAACTTGAATATGTTCTTCTTTGTCGTTCTATAATTTGTACCAAAGGCAAGTGTGACAAAAATACAAAAAAAAAACACAATTATAAAACACTGAAACGAATAGGTTATCCAATACAACACAGCAGATGCACACACACAAAAAAAAAACTACTGGGGCGATGCACACACACAAAAAACCACAGTTGGACAAACATACCCTCTTCGACAATCGATGCCACAGAGCGAAAAGAATCGGCAAGCACCACACCGTTCCTCGAGCTTTGGAAAAGGCCATACCAGAAGTATATTCGGGTTACCGGACCACGACCCAACAAACAAACGTACGTTACATACTCTTCACCATCCCTACACTGTCTGGACTTGTACTTACTGACTTACCTAACTCAAGAAGTGAGATATTCGTTCAAACGGCTTCTCAACGGAGGGGAAGAATTTTGTAAGTGTCAGTGTATGGTTTGTGCAGGAGAGTTCCAGAGAAGTGGTGCAAGTTACTCTGGGTACAACGCCCGATGGTACGGGCCAAAGCATTTGAATACGCAGAGCGTCACATTGCACGACGAACAAAAGGTCGCGGTGCGAGTGCGGCACTCTATGCATCGAATCTGAGGCCTTCTTTTTTTCCCATCAAGTATTTCATACTCTGCAGGCAGATGCCGCAGAATATGGAATCCTTGGCTCGGAAGATCCGGGCATAGGCGGTGGCAGTGGCGGTCCAACAGGGAATTCATGAGAACCCTCCGGAAATTCATGTGTACCATCGTTTTGTTCGTCGGAATCGGAGAGTGCTGGTGCAGGACCAGAGCATTCAACACGCTCACGTTCAGAAGCCGTTTGAACAAGTTCTTGTACCAGACCCTGGTGCGCATCCGCTCCAAGGGGTACTTCGCCAGCATCTTTACTTTCTTGTCGATTTTAGCCGCGCATGTATTGTAATCATGTATGACGATAGGCTGCGTCTTGCCGTCCCGGGTGCGGACGCCGTTACCGTGATATGTGGAGATCATCGCCACCACGCGGCTCTGACCCTTCCATACTACGATGTCGACATCCCCACTGGTGGCGCCAGAAATCTGGTCGATCGACATCTTCTGCTTGGAAAAAGCAGACAGCTCCGGGGGCACCAGCTGGCGGTTCGTTCTCAGCGTGCCTACGCAATCGAACCCCAGCGCTTTCAGCACCCTAGCTAGAGCTGGGCTATTGTAATAGCTGTCCATCCAGACAGTGTGCCCTTTGTTTTCCAACCCCTCTAGGAGGCGGAGAACCAGACTCGTGATGTGTCCCGAGATCGGAGACGCTTCTAGAGGAGGAGCGTCTGAGCCTCGGCCTTCGACTTCGAAGCGCCACAGATATCCCGTGCTGGGCTCGCAGACTTCATAGGTATCTATCCGTACTGACGCAGCCTTGTTGTCGAACTGCCTGCTGTTCGGCCAGCGCTTCCACTGCGTGAGTGAGTCGCCGATCGCGATGTTGCGGCCTAAACGGTACAACTCCTGAAACCTCCGGTTCAGGTGCTCCACAACGGGAGCCACCTTGTGTACTTTTGCCACTGGCCGAGGAAGGTGAGAAATATCGATGGAGTTGTCAGTGAAATGTAGAAATCGGTTCAGCAGTAGAAACCTATCGACAGTCATGTACTTGCTGAAGCTCGCCGTTTCTGTGGGTCCCATACCGTCTTTCGCCCAGTACTCCGTGACGTCGCTATTTACCGCAATACCTGTCGCAATGCTCAGGGCGAAGAACACGTACAGCTCATCTGCGTCGGTATCTTTCCACGAGTTGGCCTTGCTGTTGGGAGCCAACTGCCCCTGCTGCGTCCTCACCGCTGTGGAGTGTTGAGCGTACCTATTCGTCTCGGTGGCTATGTGCTCCATTATTTGCCTGTCCCATATGGCAACGAATGCGTCGTACGGTGTCGGCATTGGAGTAGTCGGCCCACAGTTATTTTCGGAGAATTTTTCCCTCCTCTCCGCCGACGGCAGCGGAGGGTTCGGGAGGTCTCTCCAGACAAAGGAAAAAGCGGACCCCAGCTCGTGTTTCACACCCGGAGCAAGCGACGCCTCAACAGCCTCTGCCCCAGCGTGCGCCTCCGCTTCGGCTCGAGCTGGTGAGGCTTCTTCCTCCGGAAGAGCGGGGAACTCGATCGAGATCCGCTCTGGCATCTCATCCTCGTCCGAATCGTTTTCGCTGCCTGTAACAATGCAAAAAAATAAATACTTTAATTTAAAAAGGTGGTCCGGAAGAAATCGCTCTTAGCGATAAGACATACATTATCATAATATATCTGGTGTTTTTCTTCTTTTTGTCTGTAATTTTTAAATGTGCAATAAAGTGTATTGAATTGAATTAATTATTTACATTACAATTGAATCAATAGTGTTAGTAAAATAAAACAAAACTATGTTAGTAACTAGAAGTGGTTTTTTTTTCTTTTATTGTCGACAAGACGGACAGTGTCCCAGGGCCTGTGCATAGGGCTGTCCACCTCGTCGCGCAGCACGCTCAGGAGGCTGTTAGGGCTGTCACAAACCGAAGTAAACACAGGTGCCTATTTTACATAACCAATCTATCGAGTGCAGCATTATTTTCGCTTTCATGTTTATAATGACTTACCAAAATTGACTGCTTCTATTTCGTATGCTTCTATTTTGTAGTCGCGCAGTGTGCACGGCCCAGCTAGCGAGGGCTCCTCTACCTTCTCAATAATGCATTTGACTTGACTGGAACACAAATTTCATGATGTCAATACAATATAGGAAATCAAATTTACTAGGTATAAAATTTAATTTGTTTATTTTGATGTAAAAATTAATAACTCGAGTAGTTTAATTTTTTTTATTTTTATTGACCAACAAGACTGACAGAAAATCTATACAGCATTTGTATAAATTTTGGTTCTGACCCAAATATGAGTTGGTATGTAAATTACTTTAATAAATGCTAAAGTTACCACCTTGAGCATGCAAGGCAGAAGTTAGACTACATTTACAAATTTTTATTATTATTATTACACTTGCCTCTTTGAACAAGTTTTCATGTGGAGACTTAAATAAGACTTCAATGAAAACTCCCTTTTACAAATATCACACGTGAACTTCTCACGGTGTTTTTTTAGTGTCGCTCTCTCTGTAAATTTCTTCTTTTCAATGTGAATACGAAGGTGAGTTATTAAATATGACCTTCTTGAAAATTTTTTATTACAAATTTTACATGAGAATGGTCTTTTTTCAATGTGAATACGAAGGTGAGTTATTAAAGTTGACCTCCGTTTAAAATTTTTATCACAAATTTCACATAAGAATGGTCTGTCTCCACTGTGAATAAGAATGTGTCTTGTTAGTTTCGATTTAACTGTAAATTTCTCTTCACAAATGTCGCACGAGAATGGTCTTTCTGCACTGTGAATACGTAGATGTCTTGTAATAGTTGACCTCTGTGTAAATTTTTTATTGCCAATGTCACACGAGAAAGATTTCTCACCAGTATGTAAACGTAGGTGAGTTTTGAGGCAACCCTTACTTCTGAAATTCTCTTTACACACATCACATGTGAAAAAGTTATTCTGAGTGTGCTTATGTTGGTGGCGTAATACATAGGCCTTGGAACTAAACGTCCTCTCGCAAATATTACATGAGAACCGGACTTTGTTGGTCTTTTTGCATCTGTCACATGAAGACGTGTCACCGCCATGTTTGCAATTCCGATGTAATGGTTCCAGTAGTGTTCTAGTCGTGTCTGAAAAAGGAAGCAACACAAATTTAAAAGAAATCAGCTAATTGTAGAGTTTAGTTTGGTATATTTTTTACATTTACAATATATAATAATGCTATTTTTGAATATTTAATTAACGGACGAGTTAATCTAGCTGTCCACCCTGACTTCACACATGAAAAGCTTCAAATCTTACTCGCGTGACCAATGGTGATAATGAATAAAAATCTATATAGTGGTTTGCCAAATTTACCTGAAAGTTGAACAGAAGCACTACACTACATACATGAATAATTCAATTTGTAGTACCCATGTAACATATTAATCTTAAGTGAAATCATTTCAGTACCTTTGTGTGTATTCGGCGCTGACGGTACGGGCCGCTGCAGCACCTCGGGCCCAATCACAGTCTCCTTATTCACTTCATGGCTCCAGCATACCAAATACAGATCCTCTAAAACAGCTCTCTCTTCCCGTTCGAGTTGACCGTCATTGCAGTCGGACTCGGGGTCCGGTTTTATTAATGAATCTTCAACTCGTGGCGCGGCCGCGGATTCGTCGTCTAGTCCCGGGCAGTACGGCTCTTCCTTGACGGTCACATCAATTTGGTACGCTTTCTGGGGCATGGTTCTGTAGAACAAAATGAACAAACCGGTAAGTAACTTTTTTTAATAAAACCGGTAACTTCTTTAACAACTGAGTATTTGTTAACTAAAATAGTTCACACTCCACATACTACAATGGTTCTGTAGAACAAAATGAACAAACCGGTAACTTTTTTAATACAACCGGTAACATCTTTAACAACTGAGTATTTGTTAACTAAAATAGTTCACACTCCACACACTACAATGGTTCTGTAGAACAAAATGAACAAACCGGTAACTTTTTTAATACAACCGGTAACATCTTTAACAACTGAGTATTTGTTAACTAAAATAGTTCACACTCCACACACTACAATGGTTCTGTAGAACAAAATGAACAAACCGGTAACTTTTTTAATACAACCGGTAACTTCTTTAACAACTGAGTATTTGTTTAACTAAAATAGTTCACACTCCACACACTACAATGGTTCTGTAGAACAAAATGAACAAACCGGTAAGTAACTTTTTTTATAAAACCGGTAACTTCTATAACAACTGAGTATTTGTTAACTAAAATAGTTCACACTCCACACACTACAATGGTTCTGTAGAACAAAATGAACAAACCGGTAAATCGGTGATTTTTGATATATTAAATTTGATCAATTTTCTTCCTTGACTTTTTAACAAGCACCATCTAAAGTTGCACTCACTCATGTCAAGGAAGAGCCCTCGCTTTATAATCTGTAATTAATAATTTATTAACTCTTATTTTGTGATTTCTTTAATGTCTTCCAACGTCCTTGGTTTAGATTCTAAACACATTAAGCACGCCGTACACGCTAGGTTTTGCTGTCAGTTTTACCAGTCAGGCGGTGACTGGCGGATGAATGATCGTATAATGCGGTGTGTGACGAGAATCTGGATACTTTATTTTTTTTCATCACCGTCTTGCATGACCGTCTACGGCACGCCTTAAGGACATCACAAAACAAGTGCTAATAAATTATAAAGCGAGGGCTCTTCCTTGACGTGACGGTCACATGAGTCACATTGAGCAACGCTACCCGGGCGTGGCCCTGTTGAACAAACCGGTAGGTAGCTTCATAATTAGGATGAACACTCGCACTGCAGTACAGTCATGTGACACCCTGGTAGGGCGCTGCAACTTCTTACAAAATTTAATTTGACCTATGCATGCATCATAATGTATATTTAAATTTTATATAATACAAATATTTTTTAAATCTAACTTGAGACATTTTATATTAACATAATATTTATAAAGTCGATAAAGTAAAGATTGTTATGTTGAAACAGAGGTTTGGGTCACTGGTAGAGATCCTACAAACCGCCAGATATGTGCGGCCAACGCTACCAAGTGTGGTGAAACGTTCTACCGGTGAAGGGTATTTCGCTATACCATTTCAAGTTCATAATAGACGGCGGCCGCGCGCGTGCCTGTGGCCAGCCATCACTTACCTTAACTCGCAGCTGTTGTAGTGGATCCCTACTCTTTTGTACTCCTGACTTTACAGCAGAATAAATTAATATTGAACAATTACAATCGATCGAAAAGAAAATCACCACACACTACACAGTAGAGACAGTAAGAATCAGTTTATATAATGTACTCTGTGAAAAAATCAATCAACTCAATCACAGCAGACAGAATCAAAATAAATCGAACGAGTAGGTAGGAGAAAGCGGACCTCGGCTCATGTTCCACTCCCGGAGCACTCGGAGGAAGCGACGCCTCAACAGCCTCTGCCCCAGCGTGCGCCTCCGCTTCGGCTCGAGGTGGTGAGGCTTCTTCCTCTGGAAGAGCAGGGAACTCGATCGAGTTCCGCTCTGGCAAATCTTCCTCGCCCGAATCGTATTCGCTGCCTGTAACAATGCAAAAAAATAAGTAAATTTAATTTTAAAAGGTGGTCTGGAGGAAATCGCTCTTAGCGATAAGACCGCCTAGATGTACATTATCATATCAGTTTTTTTCTTTTTGTCTGTGTAATTTTTAAATGTGCAATAAAGTGTATTGAATTGAATTAATTCTTTACATCACAATTGAATCAATAGTGTTAGTAAAATAAAACAAAACTATGTTAGTATCTAGAAGTGGGGAAAAACCCGTTTTTTTTTCTTTTATTGTCGACAAGACGGAGTGTCCCTCCCATGGCCTGTGCATAGGGCTGTCCACCTCGTCGCGCAGCACGCTCAGGAGGCTGTTAGGGCTGTCACGAACCGAAGTAAATACAGGTGCCTATTTTACATAACCATTCTATCGAGCGCAGTATTATTTTCGCTTTCGTGTTTATTATAATGAAATGCAACATGTGTCCGGGGTTGAGCCAGGTTGCATCCGGCTGGACCGGATCAGGTGTTGACCTGGCTGGGTGTGGTACGTCTTATCTTATCTTAATTGGAATACAATAATCACTTTTTGACGTCAATTCTGTCTAAAACTACGTCTGTTTCCACCTGTATGTCGCCGAAGGGAAGAAACAGCAACAAACCCAACAGCACAGGGCCCTGCGTTCATACATATAGCTTGTTCATTACAATATTTATCTATGTTGAGCCATCAGGCACTCCATGGAATTTTATTATTTAATTTCATAGTGTATACGTTGTGTTAGTGTATACGTATGGTAGTCATTTAACTTATACTTATTATGCTTTTTTGCAAAAGTTTGATTTTACGGAAGACTTAATTTGTTTTGAGATAAGTTGACAATTTCTTCCGGTATCTTATTGTAGTTACGCACACAGAGCTCCACAAAAGATTTATTTTGACTTTTATAATGACTTACCAAAATTGACTGCTTCTGCGATTTCGTAGTCGCGCAGTGTGCACGGCCCAGCTAGCGAGGGCTCCTCTACCTCCTCAATAGTGCATTTGACTTGACTGGAACATAAATTTCATGGTGTCAATACAATATAGCAATTCCATTTATAATTTACTGGGTATAAAATTTATTTTCATAATTTCATGTAAAAACCACGTAAAAAGTAATTACTTGAGCAGTTTAAATTTATTTATTTTTATTGACCAACAAGACTGACAGAAAATCTATACAGCATTTGCAAAATATTTGGTTCTGACCAAAATAATGAGGTAGGCGTCTTATCCTGGCATGCCACTACACAAACAGCAATTCTGAAGTACTACCAGACAACTGAAACGAGTAACTTGGCCTTGGCCTCCCTCCGCCTCCCGCTTCCCTACCTCGCCCGCCCGCTCTCGTCAAAGCGCGACAGTACCGTTCGCATAAATGTGAGAGGTCGGGCATAAGTGACGTCATGTCTGTTGTGTAGTATGAAATATAAGTATGAAATATGTGGGTACTAAGACAAATAAATCAGTCATGCATGAACAAACTGTCGTTTGATTCACATGGTTGTTTTTTTTTTGCTTTTTTTTGGCGTTCATGTCTGATTTATTTGTCTTAGTACCCACATATTTCATACTAGCTGTTGCCCGCAACTTCGTATGCGTGGATTTTGGAAGTAGGTATAGCTATCTCTCCTATACTCAGACAGCGTCTAGTTACAATAAAATTATGCGAACAAACGCGCGAAACGCGCGTACAAACCAACTAACCTACCAAGCAATCAAACGCGCGAAACGCGCGAACAAACGCGCGAAACGCGCGAACAAACGCGAAACGCGCGAACAAACGCGAAACGCGCGAACAAACCAACCAACAAACCAAAGGCGCAAACAAACGCGCGAGCAATCGCGCGAGCATACGCGCGAAACTCGCGTACAAACGCGCGAACAAACCAACCAAACACGCGAACAAACCCGCAACCAATAAACGCACGAAACGCGCGAACAAACGCGCGAAACGCGCTAACAAACCAATCAACCAACAAAACGCCCGAACAAACGCGCGAAAAAACGCGAAACGCGCGAACAAACCAACCAAATAACCAAAACCAACCAAACGCGCAAACAAACGCGCGAACAAACCAACCAAATAACCAACCAACCAAACGCGCGAACAACCCGCAACCAACAATCGCGCGAACCAACCAACCAAACGCGCGAACAAACGCACGAACAAACGCGCGAACACAAATGTTGGCCCCGGGAATGAACCCAAAACCTTTAGCTCATTAGGCAGGATCACCACCCGTGGTCATCACTCACCATCGACTAAGCCAATGGCCAGTCACTGTAGAAAACAAATCAGTAGGTATTCGATACCGAGAGCACCCGAGAGCCCCTGTAACCGGTCAATATAGGGATTTTGTTACATCCTGTATGTCAGTCTGTCAGGGTTTATAATAAAAAACCTATGGTAGTTTGCAGAGTAGCCCTTATCCTTTGAACTGGGCTCACTTGTAACACTTTCAAAAATAACCAGGCTACTCTGACCTGTAAGTTCATACAAATTTTAGCAAATGAGAGTTTTTTATTGCTGGTTGATATTTCTCGGCAATTTTTCGAGATTTTTGTGATTTATTATGTTATTCCGGGATATACACTGACACTATACAAAGTTTCGTCAAAATCCGTTCAGTGGTTTAGGCGTGATGCGCGGACAGACAGACAGACAAACATAAATTTTTAAAACTGTTCTAACATGTTCAGTTACTCATTTTAAGTCGCCCTGGTTGGGTTTTTTCCGAATATATTCAATGTACAGACTTTTTGGCCTTTACGATTTTATTATATGTATAGACTATACAACATCATCCCCTTTATTATTTTTCAAAGCTTTTACAGTTTATATGTCTATAATATTATACATCAATGTCATTAACAAATGATGATAAAGATGAAGATTTCTCTACGTATCTAGCTGCTTCCTATACACAATGTTTTATTTTTATTGAAAATATAAATAATAATTTATTACTTTCTCAATCGTTTTTGCGCTCTGTACCTATGACGGCGGGGGGGGGGCGACGTAGGGGGAAGCAGGAGACACGGAGTGACTCATTATAGTTGCAGAGTAGTAGGTATGTAAATTACTGCTTGAACAAGGCAGAAGTTAGATTACATTTACAAAAAAATTATAATTTTAATTACTTACACTTGCCTCTTTGAACAAGTTTTCAGGTGGAGACCCAAATAAGACTTCAATGAAAACTCCCTTTTACAAACATCACATGTGAACTTCTCACGAGTGTGAGTACGACGGTGTTTTCTTAGCGTCGCTCTCTCTGTAAATTTCTCTTTACAAATGTCACATGAGAATGGTCTGTCTCCACTGTGAATACGAATGTGTCTTGCTAGTTTTGAGCTATCTGTAAATTTATTTTCACAAATGTCACATGCGTATGGTCTCTCACCACTGTGGATACGAAGGTGTTTTTTTAGTGACGAATTCTCTGTAAATTTCTTTTTACAAATGTCACATGAGTATGGTCTTGCTCCACTGTGAACACGAAGGTGACTTGTTAAATGTGTTCTCTGTGTAAATTTTTTATTACAAATTTCACATGGGAATCGTCTGCCTCCACTGTGAAGACGAATATGTCTTGTTAGTTTCGAGCTATCTGTAAATTTCTCTTCACAAATGTCGCATGAGAATGGTCTTTTTACACTGTGAATACGTAGATGTCTTGTAAAAGTTGAGCTCTCTGTATATTTTTTATTACAAATTTCACATAAGAATGGTTTATCTACACTGTGAATACGTAGATGTCTTATAATAGCTGACCTCTGTGTAAATTTTTTATTACAAATGTCACACGAGAAAGATTTCTCACCAGTATGTAAACGTAGGTGAGTATTGAGGCAACGCTTACTTCTGAAATTCTCTTTACACACATCACATGTGAAAAAGTTATTCTGAGTGTGACTATGTTGGTGGCGTAATACATAGGCCTTGGAACAAAACGTCCTCTCGCAAATATTACATGAGAACCGGACTTTGTTGGTCTTTTTACATCTGGCACATGAAGATGTGTCACCGCCATGTTTGCAATTCCGGTGTAATGGTTCCAGTAGTGTTCTAGTCGTGTCTGAAAAAGGAAGCAAAACCAATTTAAAAGAAATCAGCTAATTGTAGAGTTTAGTTTGGTATTTATTTTGTATTTACAATATACAGTGTTTTTTTTAACTGGGACACTTAGGGTAAAACCGAAACCTTAAGAGATACAGGGAAACTGTCATAAGAACCATTTGGTCTTTTTTGTGATAACAATTTTAGCATAGAAAATTTTTTGGTCAAGCGTGTGTTGTCCATAAAGATAAGACATTTTGAAAAAAAATTTTTTGATGCGGTTCGACTCTCTTTCATGTAAGAAACTATTAAATCTATCAGAAGAAAAAAATCTGAGCAGCAGAAGTTAGTCAAATTCAATAAAATGTTTTCTTAAGAACCGACCTAGTGCAAAGTATATACATATTACAATCATGCATACCACCTGAACAATGAAATGATCCTTACATTCATTTACGTAAGGAACAAAAAAAATCGGGGAAGTAGAAGTTCAGGTGGCATGCATGATTGTAACAGGTACTTTGTACCAGATTAGTAGCAGGCAGATTAGTAGAAACGCTTTTTACAACTAACACTAGAGTGTTAGTTGTAAAAAGCGTTAATACACTTTACCGCTGGCACAATATGGAGAAGAGAAGCAAAAGAGAGAGAGAGAAGTGGAAATCCTGGGAAGATATGTCTATGTCCAAGGGCAAGCTGAAGGAAAATAAAATAATTAAAAATAATGTTGTGTAATATTTTATACAGCATTAAAGGCTCATCTTATCTACTTAGTAGGAATTGATTCTGATGATTGACCCTATCGATTGGTGTCATAAAAATACAGGATGCTTTTTTAAAAAAATGGTCCGGTTCGATTCCCAATTGAGGAAATTGACTTTTCAAAAATCTTTGATTACAGTTTTACTTAACTTTCATCTGTGGAGAAGCACATATTGTGATTCCCCAGTAACTGTGGAGAGACACAAATTGAATCCGAAAACCAACCGATATGGTCATCACACAAATGTTGGCCCCGGGTGAGAATCGAACGCACAACCTTTCCTCGGTAGGCAGGGTGACCACCCGTGGTCACCACTCACCGGTATTCGATACCGTGAGCCCCTGGAACCGGTCACTATAGGGATTTTGTTACATAATGTATGTCAGTCAGTGTTTAAAATAAACTATATAGATTGCGTTCTTACGATATGACAAGCTGATAATAAAAGACAAAAACACAGATTACAAGGGAAACGAAAAGAGAAAGAGAATACTAACTAACTCACCCGACCAACAAGGAAACAGTATGCGAAATGAGACAAGATCAAAAATAAATAAAACAAACCCTTGGTTCACAAGCAGACCAAGAACTAACTCAACCCTAGAACCAAACAACCAATGACAACCTACGCACATCAATAACCGGAAGCCTCCCCCAAGCCGGATAGCGGTCTCCGTGGGGGACAATGACCGCAACCCTCCAGCAAAACAAAACCCAGAACACAAGCAACATCCAACAGAAAAACAAAACCCAAAAGGAAAAGAAAGACAAAACCGAGAAAGAAAGAAAACTACAAACATTAACCTACATATAGCAACACTAAATGCACTAACCCTAAGAACCGATGAGAGGTTAGAAGAACTAGAAAATGCACTCCAAAATGTTAAATGGGTTATCTTGGGTCTTAGCGAAGTAAGAAGATTAGGTGACACAATTGAAGAACACAGAGACTATATATTATACCATAAAGGAGAGACCAAAGGACACTATGGTGTAGGCTTTATGGTAAAAAAAGAACTAAAGAAGAATATCATAGAGTTTAAAGGCGTCTCCGAAAGAATAGCAATACTAAACATTAGGCTACCAAGCGCCAATAACAAATGGTCCATTATACAGATCTATGCACCCACAGAGACCTCAGAAGATGACTCAAAGAACTATTTTTACACAAGCTTAAATAAAGCTCTTGAAACATGCTTTAAGAATGTAATAGTCATGGGCGACTTCAATGGCAGAATTGGCAAACAACATCCAGGAGAGGAGCCCATAATGGGGAAATATGGAACCGGAAGTAGGAGCCCTAATGGAGAAAGGATGGTGAACTTGGCTCTAGAGCACAAATTAAAGAACATGAACAGCTGTTTCAAGAAATAACTATTTAAAAAATGGACCTGGGGCTCACCAGACGGCTCTTATCGCAACGAAATAGATCATATCTTGAGCAACCGTCCTAAAATGTTTCACGATGTTAACGTTATCTCTCAGTTCAACTTCAATACTAATCACCGCATGGTCCGAGCAACAATACATAACATAGAGCAAAGGAAATGCAGGAAGAATTTTAGACAAGGACACTATCAGACGGCGCGGCGCACCCGACGTCATCTGCGCACAGAGAGAAAACATCAACCACAAACTCAACTCAAGAAACATACAATAGAGAAATAAACAGCATGTACAAAACAACAAAACCTAAAACCACAAAAACAGAAACATTAAGTGCAACCACTAAGACACTACTACAGACAAAGAAAAACATGCTCAAGGGCAATAAAAGAGACAAAACAGTTCTAAAAAAATCACTAAAGTTAGTAAAGAAATAAGAAACAGTATAAAGAAAGATAGAGCTAGAAAGAGAATGGAAAGCATCAACTACCATATTAATAAAACAGGAGGGATCAAGAAAGCACTGAAAGAACTTCGAGAATCAAAACCATGGATACCAAAACTAAAAAACAAGAGCAAAATTCCTGAAACAAATAGAAAAAATATCTTGGATGTTGCAACTGACTTCTAGAGGAAACTATACACAAGCGAAACCACAGAAGGAGCCAACATGAACCTACAAGAAGGTAGTGAAAACGTCATCCCCCCCATTTTAGAAACTGAAGTAGAACATGCAGTAATGACACAGAAAAACGACAAATCTCCTGGCCAGGACTATATCACCAACGAGATTATGAAAATAACACTACCGGACAATCTTCAAAAGCTAACCAAACTCTACAACCTAATCTTGGAATCCGAATGTATCCCTACCCAGTGGACAAATAGCACAATAACCCTAATATATAAAAAAGGCGACAAAGAAGATATCGGGAACTACCGCCCTATAAGCCTAATGTCAAATATATATAAGGTGTTTGCAAAAGTAATCCTAAACCGTATTTCTAAAACATTAGACTTTCACCAACCAGCAGAACAGGCTGGGTTCAGATCTGGTTTCTCAACGGCAGATCACATGCATGCTCTCAAACAAATTATAGAGAAAAGCCAAGAATATGGACAGCCCCTGTACTTGGCGTTTGTAGACTATAGTAAGGCTTTCGATTGCTTAGAACATCTACACATATGGAGAGCCCTGAAAAACCAAGGAGTTGATCTTAAATACATAAGGATAATCAGAAATATCTACCTAAATAGCTCTAGCCAAGTAAAACTAGAAACTCACGTAGAAAGCTTTCCCATCCGAAAAGGTGTGAGACAATGAGACCCCCTCTCACCAAAGCTGTTTACCGCGGTCCTAGAAGAAGTCATCAGAGCCATAAATTGGGATGACTTGGGTATTAATATAAATGGCCAAAGACTTAATCACCTGAGGTTTGCAGACGACTTGGTGTTAATTACCGACAACCCTGAAACCCTGGAATCAATGCTCCAAGATCTTGCCATAAAAAGCAGAGAGGTGGGGTTGTCAATCAACAAATCGAAAACCAAAGCCATGACATGAGTTTTTGCGTGAAAGAGTAACAATCATTCTTACAAACTTTTGCCATTATAATATTAGTAGGATAATCCATTGCAATCCTGGAAGCGATAGCTTATGTGGAGTCACATAGTCTTAGTAAGACTGATTTTCTCCGACTCAAAGAGCTGTCTACAAGCCATAATTAGTAACCAATTCAGATCCAATACTAAATCACCAGTAATCCTGAAAATCAAGGAAATATTATGGCAGTGCTATAGACGTAACCTAGAAGTAGTAATAGCCTGGATCCCAGGCCACAGTGGTATTGTGGGAAACGAGCAAGCAGACACATGGGCAAAGGAGGCTGCCCAGTCAGGTTCCTTAACCCATTTTATAAATCATCCAACGGACCTTCTTTCTCTTGCACGCCCCCATTTGGAAGTCATGGTTAGCTTTGTGGGATTCTTCACGTCTGAACAAAGGCCGATATTATGGAAATATTCAACCGTCCATTCCACGAAAACCATGGTTTTTCCGAGCTAAGGAGAACTCCAAACAAACTGTGTCCACTATATGCAGGCTGCGTCTGGGACATGCGTGTACCCCGGTACGTTTAGCAAAGATTAGGGTAAGGGATCACTCTTTATGTGAATGTGGCATTGACGAGGGTACCCCGGATCACATTTTTTTAAATTGTAACAAGTACCCTATTTCTCTATACGATGTGCTTCCTCGCGAGATTCCTCGCCCCATTAATTTCCAAACTCTGCTCACATATGTAGATACTCCCTTAATTAAGTATTTATGCAAATATATTCAAATGTTCAATATCAAACTGTAATACTCCTACTCTGTAATGTCCTATGTACCTTTTTTATATATATTTATTTATAGTGTACGTTTTACTCTCCTTCGTGATATCATTTTGGTACCGAGCAACAATCTTAACAAAAAAGGTGTTTTCTTAGAAACCGATCAAAGTTTGCCCCACTGTGTATTTTCCACTACGTGACATTGGCGGAATTATTGTGCCTTAAACACAATACAAAAGGCCATTATTATAAAATAAATAAAAAAGCCATGACGAACAGATTGGAAACTAACATATATGTTAACGAGGAAAAGATAGAATACGTAGCATCCTATATCTACCTTGGGCAACTTATATCATTTCAAGACCAGATGTCACAAGAAATTGACAGAAGAATTACTAATGCTTGGAAAAGATATTGGTCTTTAAAGGATATTATGAAGAATAGCAACTACACCACAAAAGTGAAAAGAAAACTCTTCAACACATGTATCCTGCCAATACTAACTTATGGGTGTCAAACTTGGGCCACAACACAAGCACTTCAAAACAAACTCAGAACCTGCCAAAGAAGCATGGAAAGGAGCATTCTAGGGTACCGCAGGAAAGACCGGAAAAGGGCTACAGACATCACAAAAGTCACAAAGTTTGAAGATGTTGTACTGAAAACTAAACAACTGAATTGGCGATGGGCGGGCCACATAATAAGGGAAACAAGGGAGAAGTGAACAGGAAAGATTACTGAATGGACACCCAGGTTTAACACCAAAAGAAAACGCGGAAGACAGCTCAAAAGGTGGTCAGATGACATAAGGACGGTAGCTGGAACACTCTGGCTCATGGTGGCCAAGGACAGGTCGGAATGGAGGAAGCTGGAGGAGGCCTACGTGTCAGCAGGACACGCTGATGTGCAATAACGTTTTAAATGTAAAAAAAAAATGTTTTTTTATCAGCAATAAAGGCTTTTGTATTTAGATTGCAGAGTAGCCCTATTCTTTGAACTGGGCCCACCTGTAACTGTAACATTTTCAAAACTAACCAGGCTACTCTGACCTGTAAGTTTATACAATTGTTAGGAAATGAGTTCAGTGGTTTAGGAGTGATACGAGTTCAGACAGACAAAAATGTTAAAAACTGTTCTAACATGTTCGTTCAGTTACTCATTTTAAGTTGCCCTATTTGGTTTTTTTCCGAATATATTCAATGTACAGACTTTTTGGCCTTTACGGTTTTAATAAATGTATAGATAATGCATTGTTGTAGTACCTATGTAGGTAGTTCCTATGTAATTATTTGTAGTACCCATGTAACATATTTCTATTTTTTATTGGATAAAATACAAGTAAATTTACATAGATAAACTAAAAAAAGGAAACAAACTAAACATATTAATATTATGTGAAAACATTTCAGTACCTTTGTGTGTGTTCGGCGCTGAGGGTACGGGCCGCTGCAGCACCTCGGGCCCAATCACCAACTCCTTCTTCACTTCATGGCCCAAGTATACCAAATACAGATCCTCTAAAACAGCTCTCTCATCCCGTTCGAGTTGACCGTCGCTGCAGTCGGACTCGGGGTCCGGTTTTATTAGTGAAACTTCAACTCGTGGGGCGGCCGCGGTGTCGTCTTGTAGTCGCTCACAGTACGGCTCTTCCTTGACGGTCACATCAATTTGGAACGCTTCCCGAGGCATGGTTCTGTAGACAAAACCGGTTGTTACAACAACAAACTTTACCTCTGTAATTAATAAAATAAAATAAAAATTGCCTTTATTTTCCAGCCATCATGCATTACAAATATTAAAAAATTTGAATTACATAATAAATAAAAAATTACATTAAGTTTCATTTTTAACAATTCTTATGATTTGTGGATTGTTAAATTAATTATTTGGCTTGGAGAGCCTTTGGGCTCCGGCCTCCTCCAGCCTCTTGCCACTCTTCTGTATATTGTTCCATCTCCTTATTCCATTCCTTTCTATTTTCTGCTTTCTGCATCCATTTCTTTCCTATTGTCCTTGTTATATCGTCCTCCCATCTGGTCTTAGGTCTACCTGTTTTTCTTTTTCCGAGCTTCGGGTGCCATATAGCAGATCTGTGAGTCCATCGTTGTGCGTGCATCCTGGCTACATGGCCAGCCCAGAGCCATTTCATCTTTAGTACGTGTTTCACCGCATCGATAATTTCGTTTTTTTGTCTAATTGTGCTTGTGTCTTTTAATCTTATTCCCAGAATGCTTCTCTCGATCACTCGCTGGCATACTCTTATTTTGTTTAGTATTTCCTTTGTTATTGTCCAAGTCTGGCATCCGTATGTTAAACTTGGTAGCAGGCAGCTATCTATGACTTTCTTTTTTAGGCTCAGTGGGAGGCGGCCTTTAAGAATGTTTTTCATGGACCAGAATTTCTTCCATGTAATGCCGATCCTTCTCTCGACCTCTTTGTGAGTGTAGTCTGTGAAAGCGATTAGTTTCCCAAGATAAATATATTCCTTGACGTATTCGAGCGTTGTGCCATCTATTTGAATAGGGATTTCTTTTGAGTTGGTTTTTGTGTCGCTCATTTCAAGTCCGACCTCTTTACTGCTTGTGTTCAGTTCACCTAGGAGTCGTGATAAGTCTGATGCACTAGAAGTGAAGATGACTAGGTCATCTGCAAACATCAAGTTTGAAAGGTACTTTCCGTCTATGGAGACTCCTTCTTTCTTTTTGTCCAGTCTAGTCTTCGGAAAATTGACTCTAGTACTGCAAGGAATAACTTCGGGGACATTGGGTCTCCCTGTCTTACTCCTCTGTACAATTTGAAACTTGGTCCAGTTTTTTCTATCTTTACTCGCACTGTGCTGTTTTTGTAAATATTTTTGATTAGTTCAATGTAGTCTCTTTCTATTCCCTGCGTTGTTAGAGCATCCCAGATATGTTCGTGTGAAATGAAGTCACTCTTTTTTTTAAAGTCTACGAATCCTATATATAGTGGTATTTGGTACTCATTGAACTTTTCTATTAATATATTTAAGGTGCAGCTCTATATAACACCTTGGAAGCGGCGGTAGATAAAAAATTTACGTTGTATAAATGTACCCAGTGTACTTACATGCAATAAAATAGTTTTGACTTTGACTTTGGTGTGCATATGATCTATTGTCGAAAATCCTTTCATGAACCCAGCCTGTTCTGGTGGTTGGTTTCTGTCTATGTCAGGTGTTATACGTCGTAACAGTGCCGTCGAGAATATTTTGTATATGTTAGACATGAGACTTATCTGTCTATAGTTCGCTATATTTTTCTCGCTCTTTAATTAGTATAGATAATTAATAATTTATTAGCTCTGGTTTTGTGATGTGAAGCGCGGATTTAATGTGTGAATTAGAGACATCACAAAACAAGAGCTCATAAATTATTAATTATCTATACTAATTAAAGAGGTAAAGTTTGTTTGGATCCAGCCATCAAGCCATCTCCACCATGTCTCTCTAAACACTTGACATTAGCAGAACCTGTCGTCAGCCTAAAGACGATTGAATCCACAACCAAGAAATAATTAATTTTATTTATTTATTTATAAACTAGCTGTTGCCCGCGACTTCGTCCGCGTGGATTTTGGAAGTAGGTACCTATCTCTGCTATGTACAGACATACATCGTCTAGTTATAATTTTCCAATGGTAAAATGGATCATTCTAAGTACCTTCACCATAATTTAAGGTATACCATACCTTCAGGAACAAACTATGAACACCGTATCCAATTTGGTTAAGACAGATAAAAATTTAAAAAATTGTTGTTTTCACTTCTATTGCTCATAAGACTTCTCATATCAATTTTTATTATACGTGTGTATTTTTTAACTAATACAGTATGGGCAAAACCAAAACCATAGGAGATACAGGGAAACTGTCTTAGGAACCTTTAGGTATTTTTTCGTGATAACAATTTTGACATAGTAATCGGAGCAGCTGGAGTTCGGGTGGCATGCATGAATAAGTAGTAAGCTCCTAAGTACATTGCACAGTCTGTTATATAAGAAAACATTTTATTAAATTTGACTAACTTCTGCTGCTTGGATTTTTTTCTTCCGATACAATAAAATGATTCTAACATGAAACTAAGTCGATACGCATTTTTTGAAAATAATAAAAATTATTTTTCACTGGCGTTCTATGAGAAAACATTTTATTGAATTTGACTAACTTCTGCTGCTCAGATTTTTTTCTTCCGATATAATGAAGTGATCCCTACATGAAACTGAGTCGAACCGCATTAAAAAAAATATGTGCAAATTGTCTCATTTTTATGGACAACACACGCTTGACCAAAAAATTTCTATGTCATAAGACACTTTCCCTGCATCTCCTATGGTTTCGGACTTGCCTATACTGTCCCAGTTAAAAAAAACACTGATATCTCCTATGTCTATGACATCGTCTTGTTACGTTAAATGATTTATCTGTAAATGACGATAACTTTTTTCGCTGTCATCCGGTTTCAATGAAACAAAGCCTATAAGTTGCGCCAGGCTGTGCTTAATCTACCTGTGAAAACCGCAAGAAAATCTGTTCAGTAGTTTCGGAGATTAGCGATTACAGACAGACAGAAAGACAGAAAGACAGACAGACAGAAAGACAGAAAGACAAAAAAATTTAAAAACGCTTTTTTGTGTTCTGTTACTCTTTTTTTATCGTCCACACTCATTTTTTTATAAATTTATTCAAAGTACAGACACACGGTTTCTACAGATTTATTATAAGTATAGATAATGGCCTTTTGTATTGTGTTTAAAGCACAATAATTCCGCCAATTTCACGTAGTGGAAAATACACAGTGGGGCAACTTTGATCCGTTTCTAAGAAAACACCTTTTTTGTTGAGATTGTTGCTCGGTACCAAATGATATCACGAAGGAGAGTAAAACATACACTATAAATTAATATATATAAAAAAAACAAAGTTACACAGGACAAGTATTACAGTTTGATATTGAACATTTAAATATATTTGCAGAAATACTTAAATAAGGGAGTATCTAGAAATTAATAATGTTTGCACTACTTTGAAATTAACGTGGTATTTTAAAGACATGTAGTAGGGTCAGTGTGGACAAAAGGGGGCGCAATGAAATACAAAAATTCACTTTTTTGGAGTACTGTGGCTCGCTTCGCTCGCTCCAAGGGTCACCAGTAACCTAACGAACCTAACCATCGGGGTGCTCCGACTGCTGTCACACATTAACACCTATAATTTTTCCTCAGCGCCCCCTTTGTCACATTGAGCAACGCTTCCCGGGCGTGGCTCTGTTGAACAAACCGGTAGGTAACCTTTTATAACTAGGATGAACACTCGCACTGCAGTACAGAGCAGCGCGCGGCCGCCACAAATTAATTATATAATACTATTTATTTATTTATTTTATTTAAATGGAAAGGCAGCTAAAGCTGATGCTTCCATATCAGCAGTCGACTCGCTTTCATAATTTATATTAATTTATTGCGTCTTTTTAGATTTGAGAAAGTTGTCTAGTCTGTTCTTGAACATGTTTACGGAAGTGGCAGATACAACAGATTCTGGCAGATTATTCCATTTGGATGCAACCCTGTTGCTTAGAAATTTTCTGTAGGGGTTCAGCTGTGCATTGGCTCTTTGGATTGTCAAGTTGTGCCCTCTCAGTCTCTCTATGGGGTTAGGGTTAAATATGTTCCTTATGACAGATGAGTTGTAATGGTTGCTCAGAATCTTGAAGGTCTCAATTAGATCACCTCTATCTCTACGTTCTTTAAGTGTAGTAAGGTTCAAGCGCGACAGTCTAACATCATATTCGAGTCTTTTGAGTGCATGCGGTAGTTTTATAGCTCGCCTCTGCACATTCTCTAGGAGGGTGATATCTTTCTCGAAGTAGGGGCTCCACACTTGATACCCATACTCCAGAATTGGTCTTATGTAAGTCTTGTAGATCTTGAGAAATAGTGTAGGAGTGAGACACTGGAATGTTTTCCGAATGCAATACACTGTAGCATTTGCAGATGTAGCAATCTTATTAATGTGACGCTCCCACTTTAAGTCGTCCGAGACTATGACACCTAGGTCTCTCTGCTGACTAACAGAAGACACCGGCATGCCCTCCACAAAGTAGGTACATGGTGTCCTATTACTGTTCCCAATATGCAAGACGGTGCATTTATCCGGATTAAGTGTGATAAGCCAATTCTTGGTCCAATCCACTATTCTGTCAAGGTCATCCTGAAGTTGGCCAGATGATATAGTTGGATCGGCAAAAAAATTTGACATCATCTGCGAAGAACGCCACGGACGACACAATAGCTTCTCTGAGGTCTCTTACGTAGATGTTAAAAAGTAATGGCGATAATACCCCCCCCTGAGGCACTCCACTAAGCACAAATCTGGGTGCTGATAGCTGGTCTCCAACTCTGACTTGAAAACTTCTATTGCTTAGGTACGCTTTTATCCATTGGAGCAGTCTTCCTCGAATTCCTAGGAGCTCCAGCTTGGCAATGAGACGTACTAAACGTAAATAGGTACTCTATCAAAGGCTTGTTGAAAATCAAGATAAATGACATTCACGGGAGCATGCTCATCAAAACTTTTTGTCCAAGCATCAAGACTGGTCAGCAGGTTGGTAATTGTGGATTTACCTGGTGTAAATCCATGTTGTTCCTCCACAATAATTTTTTCTGTAGCTATAAAATATCTTAATTTGTCAACAATGATACGCTCCATACATTTACATGCAATACATGAGAGAGATATTGGTCGATAATTGGCTGGATCGAGCTTATCTCCTTTTTTGTAGATCGGGATCACAATGCTCTGTTTCCACTGCTTAGGGAGACAGCCCTCATTAAAGCTTAGTTGCATCAAATGACTAAGTGTAACAGATAGAGTTGGAGCCAGTTCCTTGTATACAAGAGATGGGAGACCATCCAAGCCCGGCGCAGAGTTGCAGCCAAGCTTGGATAGGGACTTGCAAACAATTTCAGCAGTGAAGTCAATGTCTGTTAAAGAGTTTTCCACTCTTAGTTTCGGATTCAATATACTCGTATCATTGAATGGAGGCTCAACCACATAGCTATGTTCAAACTGTTCTGCAAATACATTGGCTATTTTGTCTTCAGTGGTTGCAAGGTTACCACTTCCATCCCGAATGGCAGGAGGCAGCTGAAGAGGTGTTCTGGCGCATATAGGCATAAAACACCTTGTCACCCTTTCCAACTATACCGGCTTCATACTGGGCGCGAGATCTACGCAGAGCATCAATACAATTATTTCTAACTTTCTTGTATACATCATAATCCTGCATCAATTTTGTGTGCGTGTACTTATCCCAGGCACCATTTTTATTTTTTAGCATATTTTTTATATCTATATTGATCCAAGGTTTGTTGTTTATTTTCTTACGTATTCTAGGGACATGACTATCTACAAGATCCTGTATTGCACTAAGCATATTCTCCCACACTCCATCAACATTAGTGGTGTACGTGTTAACCCCACCACTGTTACAATTGTATTCATGCAATTTACTATTGATCATAGAGTAATCAGCAAGGTGGTATAGGTGTCTTGTCGTGACAACATTAGCAAGGTTCCTCTTCATTAGCAAAAAGGATAGTGATGTGATCACTTTTACCAATCGGAAGGCCATAAGTGATGTTAGTAATTAAATTCGGATCATAATTAAATCTAGTAGGAGTGTTTTCGGTGAAACGTTCTATCGGCGAAGGGTGCTTTGAATTCCGTTAAACCATTTCAAGGTTAAAATAAACGACGGCCGCGCGCGTGCCTGTGGCCAGCCATCACTTACCTTAACTCGCAGCTGTTGTAGTGGATCCCTACTCTTTTGTACTCCTGACTTTACAGCAGAATAAATTAATATTGAACAATTACAATCGATCGAAAAGAAATCACTACATAGCAGAGACCACAAATTAGATAGTACACAAATTAGATAGTATACGTCAAGCAGAGACAATCAATCAGCATTCAGATTGCCGGTAATGGCGCCAGTTTTTTTTTGTTGATTTCTCCTCTACTGGGGACGAGCAAGGGAAGCTACGTCCATACAGCCCTGTCTTATTTAAAGTATTATTTCTTATATTTATTTAAACCGGCGGTTACAGCACGGCCTCCACAAAAACAGAGCACGACTAGAGTTAGTCGGCGATTTTCAATAAAACCGCAGCACGGCCTCCATGAGGGCACAGCTAGTGCCATTCGGTGAACGCTTTTATTTAACTATCCCGCACAATATACACTTTAATAAGCACTTTTTGCATATAAAACTATCACAAATATACACCAAAACCTACAATATACATTTTTTGGAAAACTAAACAAAAACGACAACCATCTCTGACAAAATTCCGCCAAAAAGCAATTTTTTTTGGTTGATTGTTGTTGAATTCGTCCAATGATGGACAGGCAAAAGTCATAGTCCATACAGCCAAGTCATTTTGTTTTTCTTCAAAAACCGGCGGTTACGGCACGGTGCTGTAACCGCCGGAATTTGAAGAAATACAAACAAAATATGACTTGGCTGTATGGTCTATGACTTTTGCCTCTCCATCATTGGACGACGAATTCAACAAAAAAAATATAAAAAAAATGGCTTCGTTGCATTTTTTTGTTTTTCTTTTCCCTTAGTTATTATAGTTAATTTTTGGTAATTTTATTAAAACTACTTGTATGTGCTAATCTAAATGTGTTTAATTCATATTGAGCCCAAAAACATTGGCAGAGAAAACGCCAGCTTCGCAGCCACAGGTAGTTAAATATGCATGGATGGACTAACTGTAATCTTTCATGGCTGGTGTTGATGACTTCATGCATTTATTTTTCACTCAAATAAACCTGATCATTGTTCTTGCGCACATAGGTTTAATGTAGTCTGTCATAGGTATTATTACGTATATAGGTAGCTGAAAAAGAGCGTAGAAAATGTTTATATGGCATGACCTAAAAAAGTGAAAGGCAGATTTGCGGACGTTTTTATTCAACGGGCTTAAAGGTCGGGTTTTCTGTTTTGTGACCCCACAAACCCCTTGGTACCATTCCCTTTGCGCTAAGACGCATTTTTTTGGGGTTGATGATTGGTTTTTGCGGGTGGAGGGTGTTGGTTCTAAAACTATCCAGTCACATTTAAGTGCCACCCAGGAAAAGAATGGGCCAACCCCGAAGGTTAGGTTCGTTAGGTTATTGCTGACCCTTGGAGCGAGCAAAGAGACCGACAGTACCCGTTAAACTCCAAAAAAAGCGTCTCCGCGCGAAGGGAATCGTACCAAGGGGTTCGTGGGGGAATGGCTTAATCAAAAAAGAATAATAATCACACTTTGCCTTCCACAGATAGCTATGGAGGGCCAGGATCAGATGGAGATGAAGTTCAGCGGGGGAGGTGAGGTCGGAGGGCTGGAGCTATGCATCGTGTGCGGAGACCGAGCCTCTGGCAGGCATTACGGGGCTATCAGCTGCGAAGGTGGGCTGTCGAGATTTTTACACCAACACCAATCACACGAAATCAGGTCACGTCTGAGTAAACAAACGTCAAAGGAATATGTCAGTCAGTCGGCAACTTGTTTGATTGTACTCAAACGCGACGTTACAAGCGACGCTACATCACCGGAAGCGTTTTGTTTTTGAATTTTATAATTGAAGATTAAAATGTCACTTTTTTCTACTAAACCTTAATTTTTTGCAGAAATATTAAAGTCAGTGTAAATAGTATTAATTTCCGAACATTATACAACAGTCTATTTGACTCCTGGCTACAGGGTTGGCAACAGTCTATTCCGACTTATTCTTAAACGGGGGTGGCAGTACCTGCACCGACTCCACGAAACAGGAGTTTTGTTCAATTCCCCCCAGGCTGTCAGTCCAGCCATCCAAACTTCTTCCGACATCAAAAGAGGGAAAAAAAACGCTTATAGGATCACTCCGTTGTCAGTCTGTCTGTCTGTTTAAAATCTGTCATCATGCCTATTAAGTGGGTATGTTTATCAGTGTTCAGTGCTCATCCACAAGCATCGGCTTAATTTAGGACTAAACAGCCGTGCGTGAAAATTCCCAATACATTATTATTCTTATTAAATTCGAAAAAACTAAAGTGCGAGCAGGACTCGCGCCCTGAGGGTTCCGTACAAACATATTTAAAGAAATAATTAGAAAATTGTTACTTTGGTAGTTATACCACATCATACTATATAGATAACTTTTAAAAATCGTGTCTCCAGGCTGCAAAGGGTTCTTCAAGCGGTCCATCCGCAAGAAGCTGGGCTACCAGTGCCGCGGCAGCATGAACTGCGAGGTGACCAAGCACCACCGCAACCGCTGCCAGTACTGCCGCCTGCAGAAGTGCCTCGCGTGCGGCATGCGGAGCGACTGTGAGTACCCACCACATGACGCCTAGGATTAATACTAGTTTTTTTTTTTTTTTAATAATGGCCTTTTGTATTGTGTTTAAGGCACAATAATTCCGCCAATGTCACGTAGTGGAAAATACACAGTGGGGCAACTTTGATCGGTTTCTAAGAAAACACCTTTTTTGTTAAGATTGTTGCTCGGTACCAAAATGATATCACGAAGGAGAGTAAAACGTACACTATTATTTCTAGTCTTTAATAGTCTAGTCATTAATACTAGTTATTGTATATGTTATTCCAGGATATAAGCTGTCACTGTACCAAGTTTCATCAAAATCCGTTCAGCCTTTGCAGCGTGAAAGAGCAACAAACGTCCTCACATACTCACATTCTTACAAACTGTCGCCTTTATAATATTAGTAGGATGATACAGGGGATAATAGGATCGAAAGGTCGGGTTTTTCTCGAAACTTGAGTACATTTACTGACTGCTCTCGAACGGTGAAGGAAAACATCGCGAGGAAACCTGCGTACGCCGATGAAGAGATTCTTAGGCGCATGTGAATTCCATGAACCGCACTGGGCTAGCGTGGTGGACTTTAGCCTGAGGGCTGAGCCCCACAGGGGACGTTAATAGGCTGTAAAACTCCCGTTAAACTAAACATATGTAAACTGAAGTGGCAATGGGCAGGTCACATCTGTCGTAGAACCGACGGCCGTTGGGGCAGACGGGTTCTGGAGTGGAGACCGCGGACCGGGACGCCCCTCCGCCAGGTGGACCGACGACCTAAAGAAGGTGACCGGGAGCGGCTGGATGCGGAGAGCGGAGGACCGGGTGTGGTGGCGTTCGTTGGGGAAGGCCTATGTCCATCAGTGGACGCTAAAAGGCTGAGATGATGATAAAAACTCCCGTAGTCGCGCGTATTGGCTCTGCGCGATGAGCAGTAATTCTTGCACTGTGTGGACAGCGGTCCAGCACGAGCGGAAGCCCATCGTGGACAAGGCGAAGGGCGAGCGCGACGGCGCGCCGGCGGGGCTGCACCCCCACGAGCGGCACGCCGCCTACTCCAAGCTGCTGGGACTCGCGGGGCAGGCGCAGGGGCAGGTGAGACAGCATTTCATTTATTAAGCCTTAAATTGTATGTATTTACATAGGATTTTCATCATGTCAGCCTTTTAGCGTCCACTGCTGGACATAGGTCTTCCCCAACGAACGCCACCACACCCGGTCGGCCGCTCTCCGCATCCAGCCGCTTCCGGCCACCTTCCTTAGGTCGTCGGTCCACCTGGCGGAGGGGCGTCCCACGCTACGCGTCTTAGCAACCCCCTGTGATATTTATGGCCTAGTAGGTTTGAATGGTTATACCGCCATTGTCGGTTGCCAGAGCATCGTTCGTCAACCAACACCACGGAAACAGCAACATACCCAACAGCACAGGGCCCTGCTTTCATACATATAGCTTGTTCATTACAATATTTATCTATGTTGAGCCATCAGGCACTCCATGGAATTTTATCATTTAGGTAGTCATTTAACTTATAATATGATTTTTGTACAAGTTTGATTTTACGGAATTTAATTGATTTATCAGATCAACCCTAAGGAGGAGCCGGGCGAGGCGTTCGGCGCGGCGTCGCCGGCGCCGGCGATCAACTTCGCGCTCGCCGCCGCAGTCGCCTTCAACAAGGGCAACACGGGTAACACTTCTTAGGGCTTCTTTCACCACTTCCTGATATTGTTACAGATAGTAATCTTAGTGATAAACTAATCTATCAGATAAATCTGTGTGATAGACAGTATAAAATATATAAGATATAGGCAATCAGATACCTGTGAAACCAAAAAAATAGGCTATGTGTCAGATAACCTGCAGATAGTGTATCTGGGACTTTATCAGCAAGCGGTGTAAGAGGCCCTTAGTCTCTTTCCTTTAAGGCCGGGTCAAACCGAATGCAGCACGGCGCAGCACAGCACATTGCAGCACGGCTTATGACGTTGTAAATATATGGAGTATTATGGGAGAGGACACACCACACGCATGATGCTGCACAGCGCTGCGCAGCTACGCGCGTATCTGTGCGTCAAGCCACGCAGAGTCAACCCGAGCCAGCGCGGCCTGGCAACGTCGCGCGCGCGCCGCGCCGTGGTGACGTTGTAATCATATTGCTCTCACTAGTTGACGTCACATCGCGTGCGACGATTGCGTATGCGGCACTGCACGTCGCGACAACGGGCCGGTGTGACGTGCTACGCAACGCACTGCGCTGCACCGCATACGCATTCGGTTTGACCCGGCCTTTAATATTGGATTTACAACTGTTCCTGTTATAAGGAAACTATAGGTCTAATTTAACTTTACATGAATCTGAAAACATAACTTGTAAACGAATCAAATCAATCAAATCAACAGCCTTTTGATAGGTCCCCACTGCTGAGACTCAGGCCTACCCTCTCAACGAGGGCGTTCGGGCTAGAGTCCACCACGCTAGCCCAGTGCGGGTTGGTGGACTTCACATGCGCCTAAGAATTTCTTCTTCGGCGTATGCAGGTTTCCTCACGATGTTTTCCTTCACCGTTTGAGAGCAATCAGTAAATGTACTAAGTTTCCAGAAGAAACCCATTGGTTGGTACATGGCCTAGCCGGGGATCGAACTTCGGACCTTTCAATGTGATCGGCCGCGCCGTATCACCGTAAACGACTGTTTGTTTCTAAATATATAAATAAAATAAAAATAAAATCGACAAGTTTACTACCATAGCTATTTATTTTTTTTAATCTATTTTATTTAGGGACTTTTGTGTTCT
Organism: Metalampra italica; assembly: GCA_949699065.1. NCBI lineage: Eukaryota > Metazoa > Arthropoda > Insecta > Lepidoptera > Oecophoridae > Metalampra > Metalampra italica. The sequence continues at coordinate 828,551 of OX452993.1, forward strand.
CCACATGTCAGTCCCATCGTACCCTGACCAAGATTTACTGACGAGGCGACTCAAAAATATCATACAAAGATCGTGCCGCCACAGATGCAGGCTTGGACAAAATTGACTGAGACAAACCCACATCTAGTGGATTCAGCTTGAGTCGCTTCATCATTAACTCCCGCTTATTCCTGAACCTGTCACACTCCATCAGCAGGTGTTGGACATCTTCAACAACTCCACAGACTTCACAGTTCGGAGTGTCACACTTTTTCATGAGATATCCAAACCTGTTTGATGGGTAGTGGCCGGAACGCAGTCTACATGCTAATTTAATTAGACTTCTATTCAACTTATGTTCGTCGAACCAAGGTACTCGCAGAGGCTGAGCCTAAAGCTAAACTCTTAGCTTTTCTCAACTAAAACCGTAAACTTGTCTACGCGGGCGAAGTCGCGGGTCACAGCTAGTTATGTTTAAATGACTGTTTGCAGTGTCGCCGTACCTGGGCGGCGGCGCGGGCGACATGGAGGGCGCGCGCCGACAACAGCTGATGCTGCAGACTCAACTGGCGAAGAATCTCTTCAAGATGGGGCAGTTTGGTAAGCGACCTTACAACCATGGCGATAAAAACCCTTGGGTATTTCAAATTCAAAAATCAGTTTGTAAAACGCCCATAGATATTAATTTACACACAAACTTGCACTATTTTTTAAATGGGTTTTACGGCTCTGGAGACAAAGTCCTTTCAGGCCAATTAACATTATCCATAAAAGAGGTTATTTAATAATAATCAAAAAGGGTTCAATCCTTCAGGTTACCTAATGATAATTTTCAAACTATGATGGCCCTAAAAGGAATTTGTTTCCAGAGCCGTAAAACCAAAAAAAAAGGTTAGAGCGACTTGTTATTTCCATTGTTGCGCAGGTGCTATAAACGAGTACCTACAGAACGCGTACGGCGCGACGCCGCCCGAGGTGCCGCTAGCGGCGCTCCACGCCGCCGACACGCAGCAGCCAGAAGGTGAGGAACAAACACATCAGCCTGCACATATTTTTTTGAGTTTGTGGCTCTCCAATGGTGAAAGAATGAGGTGGGAGGACGAAATAAAAAGAACCGCTGGCCCAATATGGAGAAGAGAAGCAAAAGATAGAGAGAAGTGGAAATCCTGGGAAGAGGCCTATGTCCAAGGGGCAAGCTGAAGGAAAATAAAATAATTAAAAATAATGTTTTGTAATATTTTATACAGCATTAAAGGCTTATCTTATCTTAATGGTGAAAGAATTTTTGAAATCGGCACAGTAGTTTTTGAGTTTATTCATTACAAACATACACACACACACAAAAATACAAATCTTTCCTCTTTATAATATTAGTATAGATTAATATAGATAAGCGTGTAAATTATCCACCAGTTTTTACCTCTTTATTAGTAGATTATTAATTAATTTGTAAAATGTTTTACCAAATATATTATTGATTGATTGATTGTTTGTATGTCAGCGGAGTGCGAGCCGGGCATCCTGAGCACGGCGGAGTCTGTGACGCTGTCGCTGTCGGTGCCGAGCGCGGCGCCCGCGCACCTGCGGCTGCACGCGGCGTGCGAGGCGGGCGCGCGCCTGCTGGCCGCGCACGCGCGCTGGCTGCTCGCCGTGCCCGCCGCCGCCGCGCTGCCGTACGTAGTATTTACTTGTTTTTGTATAGTTTTACGGCCAATTGGAAACAAGTCCTAGGCCAAATTGTAGTTTGTAATCATGAAAACATAAAACCGCAGCACGGCCTCCAGACAACTAGTGGCAATCGGTGATCCACACTGCAGCTCAAACCGCACTAAACGGATAGTAGATTTAGTGTCTATTTAACAAGGGACAATTTGGTAATGCGGTAGAGTCGTTACACGCTTCTATTTAGCTATCCCGCACAATATACACTTTAATAGGCACTTGTTGCATATAAAACTATCACAGATATACACCAAAACGTATAAATACATTTTTACAAACGTATTGTTACAGATTCGAGATCCAAGTGCTCCTGCTAAAGAAGTGTTGGCCGGAGCTGTTCGTGCTGGGGCTCGCCAAGTTCAGCCAGGCGCTGTCGCTGGCGACGCTGCTGCCCGTCATGGTGAGCCACCTGCAGACCGTGCTGAGGGACCGCGCCGCCAGCACGGACTGCCTCGACAGAGGCGCCGACTTCGCGCAGCCAGAGGTAAGTCAGAAACTTCAATGCTTTATTTCTGTATGTCATTCTTTTTGATATCGATTGATATAATGGTTGTCTGGAGACCGCCTAGATGTACATCATTGTATCTGTATTTTTTTTTCTTTTTTGAAAGAAAGAAAAGAAAGAAAGAAAGAAAACTAATTTATTCCACCACAGCCATACATTTAAAATTAAAATTAAATTAATTAAAACCTAAGTTAGATCAGGTAGACGGTGCTGTGGATGCGAAAGGGTCACCATCTCAGCATACTGCTGCACCCAAGAGGCGCAGCGGTGGTTTTCCGTTGGGGGCCTTAGCTAGGTGTCTTAGGTTTTTTTTGTCTGTAATCTTTAAATGTGCAATAACAATAAAGTAAATTGAATAATTACTTCGATCGGACCCTGTCTGCGGCTGGAGACAGTGGCCGCTTACCATCAAGCGGGCTGTCTGCCAGCACGCCGCTTCATGTCGCGATGTGTGCGCAGATCACGACGGCGGACTACTCCGACGAGCGCGTGGGCGAGGTGAGCAGCATGCTGTCCCGCCTGCAGCAGTTCATCTCCACCGTGGAGCAGCTGCGCGTCACGGAGCGCGAGCACGCTCACCTGCGCGCGCTCTGCCTCTTCTCACCAGGTGCAGCACGCCTACCATGAGTTGGCAACGTCAATAACCTCTCTAGCGACTATGTAAACCTACCCTTCTTCTGTCGAGAAGCACAAAATATCGTGAATCCCGGAAAATATTTTCGTTCAATACATATATTTTGTCATTTGCATTTGAATTTTCAATCAATATGGACGCGTTTCTGAAATGTTACTATAGTGTTGTGAGTGACATAAATCAGCAAGCAAACATAAATGACAAGATCTGGATTGTTTCTAAGAATACTATAATTTTTAGTTTGAATAAAGCATGTTTCAAAACGAGTTATTATTATAATAATAATAATCGACAGAAATATGGCGCGTCACTACGTCCTCCCATAAGGTCCGTAAGTGCGAGCGAGAGCGCGATATTGGTGATGCCGCTACCACGTTTTATGACTGCGCGTGCCTGGCGAGAACCAAAGCCTTTGACATAGCTCAAAGGGTTAGCACGTTGAAGTGGCAGTGGGCTGGTCACATCTGTCGGAGAATCGATAACCGCTGGGGTAGACGAGTTCTCGAGTGGAGACCACGACTTGGCAAGCGTAGTGTGGGACGCCCCCGGCTAGATGGAGCGACGACCTGCGTGAGGCGGCTGGCGGTGACTGGATGCGGAGAACCGAAGATCGGACTCAGTGGCGCGCCTTGGGGGAGGCCTATGCCAGCAGTGGACTAGTGCAGGCTGATGATGATGGCTCAAAGGCCTCGTAACCAAGCCAAAAGCTACAATAAAACTTATTCCTCAGACGGCGTGCCGGACTTCCTGAGCTCCAAGCTGCAGGACTACCAGTCGCGGGTGCTGCGCTCGCTGCGCGCCGCGTGCTCCCCGGACGACTCGCGGCTGGCGACCCTGCTGCTGCAGCTGCCCACCCTGCGCGCGTTCACCGGGCCCTTCCTCGAGGACGTGTTCTTCGTGGGCATTGTGGGCGACGTGAACATTGACGACGTGATACCGCACTTGCTGCACGCCGAGCGCTGACGTGAGGAACATTGAAACGAAGTTAACATTTTGTATTGCATACTAGCTGCCTGCGGCTTCGCTTGCATGGGATAAGTACCAATAAACCATCCGGAAGAATTTATCTGAATGATAGTGAAAACCGCATCAAAATCCGTTGTGTAGTTTAAAAGATCTAAGCGTACAGACATGGGAAGCTATTTGGTTTTATATTATGTTATGAAATGATGATAATTGACGTGAGGAACCATAAATATACAGGCTGGAATTTCGAAGCTACCTGGAGAGATGAAGATAGCAAAATTTACTCAAAAGAAACTTCTTTATCATTTTAAAAAAGCAAAAATGCATTTAAAGATGTTTAAGATACCATCTAGATGGTATGGTAGTGGACAGAGTCGGGGGCATCTGTCTGAGTCGGGAATCGAACCGGACAAAGCAAGATACCTATCATAGATTGACAGTTCCCCGCTAGTGCAAATAGAATATGTTTTTTTGGCCGGCAATTTGAATTTGGGCCAAACAATGATATATATTTTTATATTGTTTCAGATCACGCCGCCCCGTATGACGTAACATGGTGCTTTCTGACATTAGACTTCCAAGTGTTTTAGTTTATTTTTCGTTTATGGAAATAGTTGCCACTTTAGCCGTTAATGGGCTCCCTAAACGATCAATCTGAATGACATGCAATTACGTACTGTCACTCATGCATGACCGTCTAGTTGTAGTGATTGACGTGCATGACATGTACTACGTGCTGGCCGTAGCTTCACTGTACTGATTGATAGCAAGCATGATGGTCCATCATGCAGCATGACAATCACGTAAACGTAACGCATGTCATGCAAGCATGATCGTTTAGGGACCGTTTTAGGGCTGATTTTTGGCCAGAACAAAGGGACCGAGCTGAATAGTTCCGTCCTTTTTGCTCTTAAAGCGTATCCCAGACACACGCGGCCTGCGGTGGCGGCCTACCACAGGCCGCAGCCTCACTATGCAAGTCGTGGCCGCGCGTGTTTGAAGTCTCACATACATTGCATAGGGAATGACTGGCCGGTTGGCGTAGTGGTAGCGCCTACTGCGCCAAAGGTCGTGGGCTCGATTCCCACCCGGGACCAACATTTGTGTGATGAGCATAACTGTTGGTTTTCGGATTCTGGGTGTTTGTATGTATTTAAGTATTTATTTAAAAGTATTTATGGATGTTCATCAGTTGTTGACTACCCATTTATAAGCTTCGGCTTAGTTTTGGACTAAACAGCCTAAATTTGTCCAAACATTATTATTAAAAAATATATATACAACAGGCCGCCATCGCCACCGCAGGCCGCGTGTGTGGAATACACATTAACATTAATCTGAGTGGATTTGTCACTTCCTTCTCTTTTCCACTCACTGTCAAGATGTCAATCTTTGAAGACCTGGGTATGATGATATTACCCACCGTTATCTCATAAATATTCAAGTTTAATTTGACTAATTTTATTATATTTTTAATTAAGAAATCAGTGAACTTTTAGTTATGTAGTGTCAAAAACTTGGCAGCATTAATATTATTATAATAAGTAGGTGAAAATCGTCCATTATGCCTAAGAAAATTTATGATCGTATTATAATTGTGTATTTTTGGAATAACTTTTTTTAAGTGCCTTAAATTAATTAAATACAGAATAATAAGTATATTATCTGAGTTTTATTTAAGTTTTTAAAATATTTATTCCTTGTTCGAGATCTATTCTAATGTTTGCTTACTGTAATGTAACATTTGCTTACAGGTTTAGTAAAACTTGTAAGGTACGCTGGACAGGAAAAACCATAGAAAAAGAATGAACTATAGAACCGTAATCAGCGTATAGCATGAAATAGGTAGTAATAGTATTTTACCCCAATAATTTGAGAAGACGCTTCTTTTATGGCGGGGTCAAACTGAACAAATACTATCTATTTTAGTCGGGTTGTTCCATTCGTAGACAGAGATAGAAGATTTTATACCTGTTTTACTTACTCTTACCACTTTTGTAATAAGTGTGTCCCTCTCTGATTATTATTGTTATTTTAGCAGCTATTCTATGGGATCCTTGTTCAATGGGAAAAACCCTTTAGATAATGTTACACACACAGCCGAAATGTTTCGAGTACACAATACTAGACGGCGGCACTCCAAACGCAATTCCTTGACTCGGTACTCTATTTCCGTATTGCTCCTAGTACTCTCTCTTTGATAAGAAAATGAACTTTCGGCCAACGTGTGAACGCCTATTTGCGAATTCCTTTGATGTGTGCACGAAAAACCGACCCTCGGGTCGGGCGGCGAGCATTGGCCGCAAACGAAACGGGTGTAGTGCACAAATGTTAGGACGTGAATTCACGTCACATCTTAGAGTATACCATGGAATTAGTATACAAACAATTGTATACTAATTCAATGGAGTATACATAAGCTTATGTATACTCTTAGCGTCACATCTTTTTCACGGATTGAGAATAGAAAACGTATAGTGCACAAACGTCCTAAAGTCTGATGACTACATTTTTTTTTTGTTCAAAGCAACGATAACAATACCGTACAGCACAAATCTTTAACAATAGGATAAATATCAATATAATTTCTATTTCATTTCATTGGAACTGACAAAAAATACTATAGCGACGAGGTTAAAACATGTATGGGAACTAACGGGAAGGCTCACACCCTGAGCTCACACCCAATAAGTTCACGACAAGAAGGTACCTTAAAATGTGATGAGCAAAGGCAATAAACTGACTGAAAGAATCAATGAATGAAACCATCGGGTGTCGTTCGCTGACAAAAGTCAATCAAATATCGACTGTCTGTCAGTCTTGTCTTGCTGTCAATGTCATTGTTGATCGCACGCATGTGGTTTTGTTGATTTTTTTCTGCAAGAAAATTGTTTTCTTAAACCTATTGAAAGTATAATTGATGTTATTTACACCTTACAATAAAGTAGACCGCTATGGCTTGCGCCGAAGTTGAAGATATTATCGATAAATTCAGTTCATTCACACAAAAACCTGTAAAATTCTTGACCGTTCAAGCCGACGTGAAAGACGATATCAAAAACTTGGTAAAATCTCTTTACGACTACACCAAATCTCAAGAAAGAGGTGAGAAAAAGGAGACGAAAGCTGCCTTGCCCGAATTAATCGTCAGGGATTTCGACGAGGAACAAATATGGCAGGAACTTGAACTTCAAAATTCGGAGTGCTGGGACAACCTTGTATGGGAAGTAGCCAATAGCATTTCGAGTAAGAATGCTTTGGAATTCCCTGTTGAGGTCCACCAGGAGCAGGAGCATAACCCTGATGAAGAAAACCTGCAATCTGAGGATGGAAAATCGGAGGACCAGAGTGAAATGCAAGTGAAACCCAAAAAGAAAATAGATAGGAAATCTAAAGCAATTACTAAAACATCAATCGTTGATGATAAATTCTTCAAACTGCAAGAAATGGAGCAGTTCTTGCTGAAAGAGGAGAAGAGGGATGTCAGTAAACCTGGTTCCGAGAGTGATGATGAATCCATTGACATGTTTGAAGATATTGATGATGAAGAGCCTGAGGATGATGAGGGTGATAACGATAATAATATGATGTATGGTGACTTCTTTGATGGCCAGGATGAGGACCAAGGATTACAGGACCAGGAAAACAACCCTGATGGATCCGGGGCAGAAAGTGATGAGAATTCTGACCAAGAATTTGAGGAACCCACACCTAAGAAAGCAGAGAAAAGGGTCAAATTCACTGATATAATGCCAGATGACGGTTCTGAGTCGGATGCAAGTGATGGTAGTACAAAACCGCAGAAGAATTTGGACAATAAAATAAATGAAAAAGCAGTTATTGAACAGAAATCTGACTTCGAATTACGTCAGCAGAGATTGCAGCAAACAATAACTAGATTGGAAGAAAAGACATTAAAAGATGCCCCTTGGCAACTAAAAGGCGAGGTTGACGCGACCAGGCGTCCACAGAACTCTTTACTCCAAGAAGTTGTGGATTTCGATCTAACTACACGACCACCTCCCATCATTACTGAGGAAACTACAGTAACTTTAGAAGACATAATCATGCGTAGAATCAAGGATAAGGCTTGGGATGATGTTATTAAGAAGCAGAAACCTGTTGATGATCAGCTAACGTTCCGCAAGCCCGAAGTTTTAGATCAATCTAAAAGTAAGTTAAGCTTAGCCCAAGTTTATGAAGCAGAGTATCTCAAGCAGAAGCAAGCGTTATCCGGTGACAATGAGGTGGAGAAAGAACCAGAAAGTCATACTCAGATCCGTGATGCGATGTCCAAATTGTTCTCGAAGCTTGACGCTTTATGCCACTACCATTATACTCCGAAGGCACCACAAGCGGAAGTCAAAATTGTCAGCAATACACCAGCGATTTCTATGGAAGAGGTCGCTCCCATTGCTATCAGCGACGCTGCATTGTTAGCCCCAGAAGAAGTAAAAAGGAAACGCAGAGGTGACTTGACCAGTAAAGAGGAAAGAACGCAAACGGATAAGAAGAGAGAAAGAAGGAAGAAGAAGAAGTTGCAACAGAAAAAAGGAATGGTAACAAAGGTAACGGAACACAGGAATACGAAGAAAGGTGTAGAAGCCAATGATAAATCGTTGAAGACTTCCAAGGCTTTCTTCCAGCAGCTGAATGATGACGCGACCAGTGTAATTAAGTCTAAAAATAAACGTAATGTTAAAAATAAAGGACAATAATAGTAGTAAGACTAATAAATAAAAATTCTGTCTTGGTATATTGAATTTTCTTTAACTAGGTATCCCGTCTTCCTCATGGAGCTGCTTCCAGCGGTTACTTCTTAGTAAATTTCTTCAGTGGTTGTGGCGGCGTTCCCTAAGGGAATACATATGACTATGACCAACAGAGTACGCCAACAGGCTGGGAATGACAAAGATAAAGCCCTCAGAAAAACCCTAGTCAAGGAATTTCTCCTGGACGGTAGACCACACATCAGTGGAAATAAAACCAGTATAAACTGGTTCTCATAGTATTGAAACATTCTGAGCCTCAAGGTCAGTGTTTCCCTGACGTAGGTCGACCGTACTATGGGAATTCCAAAGATAGGACAATATTTAAGGGTCGTAAAAAAAATCTAACCTAAGATCTGATTTGCACATCAAAAAATACTGACTGTACACTGATGCGCAATCAGTATAAGTATTTTATTTTATATGTATAGGTATTTATTTAATTTCACAGCAAAGAACATTCACTACATTACAAAAAAAAATATGTCTACAAGTAAGGTTTTATTTGAAGTGCACTTAATCTATTCTTTATTGCACGTTATTTCTGATTTTTTTTCTTGTTGCTCGGCTCCTAAGGGTCGTAGCGTGATGTTAAATAGCCTTCCTCATGAATTGGACTCTAAGATGCAAATAATTTTTCAAATCCATTCCAGAGTTTAGCACGCGTTCTTATGTATACTCTAAGGCGCGTTCAGACAAAAAAAATAAAGAAATAAAACAAAATACGATTGTCTGGAAGAAATCGCTTTTAGCAATAAGACCACCGAGATGTAGGTAGGTACAGATTAAAGCAAATGTAGTATTGTATGTTTTTTAAAACTTATTGTGCAATAAAAAAAAGATAACATACCTAGTAAGTATTTGAATTGAAAAAGCTACGTATAGATTTTATAAATAGGAAAGTACCTAATCAGTATAGTCGCGACTATAAGTACGGTAGACCGCACGTCAGTGGAAACAAAAGCAGTAAGTAGGTATAATCTGGTCCACCATGGTAACTCCGTACCTATAGGCTAGGCCAGCTCAAGGTCGAAGTGGTTCCACTGACGTGTGGTCGACTATACATAGGCCAACTTTGTTTTATGTGTAGGCCCGCCGCCGCTTGTCGCGCCGCTCGTCGCGCCGCTCGTGAGCACGCCCGCGCGCGGAGGCGAAGCGTACAAGCAGAATGAAATCCCACAAACTGCGTTGGCGTCGGGGCCGGGCCGTTACGGCGCAGCGGCTGTAATTAGCGGGAGAAAAACGCGGCGATATGGCGCGAGACGAATCTACGGCAAACGGAGCTGCGAAACTATACACGGAGACGTCATCGCGACGAAACATACATGTACCTAGGGTGGTTAATTACTATGGGGATAGAACCTGTAAAAAACGCCTACCCTATCTACTTAACAGCTTGCCCGGGGATATTAAAGACGAGTCAAACAAGAAAAAATTTAAAAAAAAGTTAAAATTGTACTTATTAGAGAGCATGTGTCCATAGAAAGTAACAGAAAACAGATCATTTTTATTGTACCTAACTAAATTTAATCGATGATGAGACTGTACGATCCCCCAGTCAAACCGGCAAGACGGTTTTGGGGGACAAATATATACTGTTATGCTTATGTATTTGATTAATAAATAAATAATAATAAAAAAATAAATAAAATAACGCCGGAGAAGGAATTCTTAGTCGCTTGTGAAGTCTACCAACCAACGGGCTACCATGGTGGACTATCGCACGTATCATTAAGAGGGTGGGCCTGGCCCAGAGAGTTGTTAGTATACATAGAGCGCGCGTTAGCAAGTCTCAACTGTAAGCACGGGTCTGAACAGTCTCGAAAATTTCGGGGCGACGCTACTAGTCACAACACGTCAGTAGAGCTGATTGTTGCTCTCGCCGATATTTATTTAGATTTGGAGTAATCATGGTGGAATGTGCAGTAAACACGATTCATGGAAAAGAACGATCTAGAAAAAATCTATATAGAAGCGTCCATAGAACACCTGCTTACACTTGGCACAATGGGCAATGAGCGATGCGCGCGCTCTATAGCTAGTATACTAACTCTATGGCCTGGCCCCAACAGTGGGGATGTATTAATGCTGTTAATTTTCCACCAACTTCAAAAAAGGAGATGATGTTCTTTTTTTTCGTGTCCCATTCCAATTTGAAAACAATATTTCCTCTATAAAGGTGGATAATTAAAAATAGGCGATCAACTGTGTTGCCAGTGATGATACATATGGTACCGAAATGTGGTCGCGCACTATGGGCTTCATAAGAAGGCTCAAGGTCACCAAGAGGGCAATGGAGAGCGCACGGAGTTTCCCTGCGAGATCGAATCAGAAATGATGAGATCCGCAGGAAAAACAAGGTCACCGACATAGCTCAAAGAATTGCGAAGCTGAAGTGGCAGTGGGCTGGGCACATCGCTCGTAGAACTGACGGCCGTTGGGGCAGAAAGGTTCTCGAGTGGCGACCACGTATCGGAAGACGCAGCGTAGGCCTCCCACAAGGTGGACCGACGATCTGGTGAAGGTCGCGGGACCCGGCTGGATGAGGTTAGCGCAGAACCGGTCGTCTGCAGATCCCTGCAGTGGACGTCTACAGGTTGATATGATGATGATGAGGGGATCAACAAGTCATCTACATAATTATAAACATATTTTTTTACAATAATGTACTTTTTTTTTTGAACAAAAATTATATTTGTTGAATAACTTCGTAGCTCCGTGAGCTCGCTGTAGCAGTTAGCCCGCCGACCAAAGTTACATAAAGTGGTAGTTACTTTTTAGTTTTAGGGCTCAAATGTTAATAGGTACGTATGGCGCCGGAGCGGTACGTCTAGTCACCCAGACAACGAGGATGCGCCGTTTAAAAACAGCTAAACTAAACTGCCCTGCTATTCTGTAAGCGTATTTGTGCAACTCGATCCTGAATCCGCAGTGAAATCGGTCTCTAACTCAATGATTCACAGTTCAATACTTACTTTACTTCGCAAGTGAAGTGTTTATTGTGTAGCTTGTATTTGTTTACACAATGCGATATCAAGGTATTTCATGATCGGATGCGAAGTGAAGTAAGTGACTTGCGATGTGATGGTCGAGTTTTAATTCGTACTTTACAGAATCACACAGCTGGATTCAAGATAATAAAAAAAGTTTATGTCGGGTAAAAATTACAAAGGTTTTGCGGTCAAAAATGTTTCCGTGCAAATGAATTAAATCGATTTCTTTGTTTCTAAAAGGGGGTTTACAATTGAGAACCTCTAGAGAGAATAATTATTCGACTGTATTTTTGAATTAAATTTAAAGGGAATTTTGATATGTCCAATATTTAAGGTACAGTCGACCGCACGTCAGTGGAAGCAAAATCAGTAGAAACTGGTCTCTCATTGTATTGAAACTCCCTGATAGGCTAGGCCTGTTCAAGGTCAAAGTGTTTTCGGTGCGGCCGGCCTATAATTTCCATAGTTAGGGTTACCAGATGATGTGTTGGGTTACACAATACTATATTGTTTAATATTCAGTGCAATTTTAAGTTACTTGATTGTTTGGTTGTTACGAAGAACACAGTTCCTCATATGTAATTACAATAAAACATTTGAAAATGTCCTGACGTTTTCAAAATCTGGCTACGATATGGGTCCTTCAAGAAGAGAGTTAAAAGAGCCCTTCAACCTTGGCCGGCGCCTCACCAGCACCCCCCGGGTGTTGCAGGTGTGTGTGGGCGGCGGTAACCTCTTAACATCAGGAGGCCCGCCGGCTTGTTGCCCCCGTAGCAATAAAAAAATAATCTGAAATTGCCTAAAATCCTGACGTCTGGTATATATACCTATCTATATCTTTAAATATTACTAATATTATAAAGAGGAAAGATTTGTATTTTTGTGAGTATGTTTGACTGTGCCGATTTCAAAAATTCTTTCACCATTGGAAAGCTACATTCACCCTGAGTGACATCTATTCTACGTTCACCCGTGCGACGCCGGGACGGGTCGCTAGTCTTGTATAAAAATCATGCACAAAACTCAATATGCACCTAGTAATTTGGAAGCAAGCGTGTAACACTTGTTCGCCTCGCAGCGCCGAAATTAAAAATTTCGCCTTCCATTAACAGCGTGGAACTAATTAAACAAAAAAACTTAAATTTCTATTCAGAGTAGCTTGATTAGACAGTTCTCGAATGGAGACCACGAGTGCGCAGGGGGAGGACGCAACCCCGGGTAGATAGAGCGACGATCTGCGTGAGGCGGCCTGGAGTGACTGGATGCGGAGAACCGAGGGCCGGGTTCAGTGGCGCCTTGGGGGAGGCCTGTGTCCAGCAGGGGACTAGTGCAGGCTGATGATGATTATGTCACCGCGTATAAACCTTTCATTATAGTGAACACCAGGCAGCGGGATCTCATAACAAAATAATCGTCCTTTTTCTGAAAAAATTAACCCAGTAATTCACTACAGTTATAAAATATTTGCTGTTTCCTCCGACTTCTTCCGCGTGGAATAAGTTTTATGCGGTAAAAAGTAGCCTATGTGCTGTCCCAGGGTTCGATGTACAACTTAACCAAATTTCATCAAAATCCGTTCAGTGGCTTAGGCGTGAAAACGTAAGAAACCGACAAACAGAGTTCCATTCCGTTTATAATAGGATCATACCTATTTATATAGATAGGTTATCGTTTATGCTACGTTTATACGAGTAAGAGGGCACCGTACCTTCATCATCATATCAGCCGGGTCCCGCGACCTTCACTAGATCGTCGGTCCACCTCGTGGGAGGCCTGCCTTACGCTGCGTCTTCCGATACGTGGTCGACACTCGAGAACCTTTCTGCTCCAACCGTATCTTCCCTTGGTTTCATCTTTTAAACTTACATCACATACATAGGTGGATAGGTGGACGGATAATTAGAAACAGGGCAAGATTTTCATACAATCGAGGTCACTTTGAAGCCATGGTTCTCCGTGAAGGATTGATCGGGGCGTGATCTGCTGTGTGATTCTGTAAAGTACGAATTAAAACTCGACCATCACATCGCAAGTCACTTACTTCACTCCGCATCCGATCACTAAAGATCTTGATGTCGCATTGTGTAAACAAATACAAGCTACACAATAAACACTTCACTTGCGAAGTAAAGTGAGTATTGAACTGTGAATCATTGAGTTAGAGACCCATCTCACTGCGGATTCAGGATCGAGTTGCACAGATACGCTTACAGAATAGCAGGGCTGATGACGGTCCTCGAGAGAGTACATGGAGGACTTCTAGATGGCTATAGATAACAAGTAATAAACATTTGTTGTCCGGATTTGTCCTATAACGACATTATTAATAGATTATTGAGGGACACGAGTACGTTTGATGAGTACACCACGGTGGTTATCATGTTGGGGAGCCACAAAAACGTCACCCAAGCGGACATAAATAGGACTATAGAAATATTGATAGAGATTAAGAACAAAACTAGATGTAAATTCATAAATTGCGCATTTCCCTATTGTTGTAACTTGTCACAGGCGCACAATAATCGCATATTTAAAATGAATTTACACTTATATAACGCACTATGCATGTATAATGACACTATATTGTACTTTGATACAAATAAGTGTATTGACAAATTCACTTTGACTGAAAGCAATATGTATTTATCAATGACATATAAAAGACAATTAGCTACTTTAGTAGCATATAATTTACAACATTTTATGACGAATGTTAGTAGTAATACTAATAAGCTTATACATTTTTTAGAGTAGATACCACGACAATAGAAAATTCCGCAAATGATGGTTTATCAGTGTTAAACCAGAGGCAGGGATTGTCTAGCTCAGTTATGACAAAAGGAAAGCCCAATTTTACTCAATCATTACATCAAAACATTCGGGGCTTTTCTGACAGCAAAGTATTAGTACAAAGTATTAGGACAAAGGAGAAGCCAAAGGGACTTAAAATTATTCACCAAAATATACAGAGCTTCTCCGGCAAGATGTTAGAAGTAGAATTATATTTAGAAAGTCAATCTAATATTGACTTGTTATGTATTACTGAGCATCACCTTAAAGAGCATGAAATGTTGTTTGGATACGAAAATTATCATGTTATAAGTTCATTCAACCGAAAGTACGCAGCACGTGGAGGGTCCCTCATACTCATGAGAAATGGTATCAAGGCCAAGGAACGCAAAGACATTGTGGGACTTTCAGTTGAATGGCACATTGAATTGTCTTGTGTTGAGATGGAGAAACATATTGTGGTATGCGTATACAGACCCCCATATGACTCTAAATTTCCTACTTTTGAGTCAGTAATGGAAGATGTTATGAAAATACTTCTTAAAAGTAGAAAACATATAATAATTTGTGGAGACTTTAATGTAGATCTACTAGAAACTAACTCCAGGTTTTCAACTCGATTAATTGGCTTATTTAATTCCTTTAATTTAAAGAATATTTTTCTTGAACCAACTAGGATTACAAGTACCACAGCTACTTGCCTAGATAATTTCTTTTGCAATTGTGATTTTATAGAAAAGACAATTATAAATTGCCTAACATCAGACCACTGTGGACAAAGTGTTACCTTTCCAGGTAATATAAAACTTACAAAAACTGAAATCCTTGCTAGGCCCAACACTGTCAGTCGAATGGAGAGATATAAAGATGCTCTTTCAATTAAATTGCCGATTCCTGTTACTGATCAGGTGGAAATCAATGATTTCTATGTCGATTTCTTCACGACACTGTCTCGGGAATTCGGTAATATTTTTAAAACTAGGAAAATTAATATTAATAACAAGTTTAAATTTAGTGACTGGGCAACCACTGGTATCCGGAAAAGCAGGACCAAGTTATTTGATTTGTACAACGAAAGGTCCTACAGAGTTGACGACAGATTCCATGAATATGTCAAAAATTACTCTAAAATTTTTAGGAAAGTTTGTAAAATAGCCAAGTCATATTATTTAAGTAATAAAATTAAAAATTCGGATAATAAAGTTAAAGCAGTATGGAAAATCATAAATAATGAAACTGCCAAAATTGAAACTTTTTTCACTAACATCCCTATTAAAACCACCGAAGCTCTGCATTCATCGCC
Source organism: Metalampra italica (assembly GCA_949699065.1). NCBI lineage: Eukaryota > Metazoa > Arthropoda > Insecta > Lepidoptera > Oecophoridae > Metalampra > Metalampra italica. Next base: position 844,212 of record OX452993.1, read on the forward strand.
TATTCTTGCCGAAAATTTGCTTGTAAATAACGTTACATTATGTGAAACAGTTTTTAATTTTAGACACATAAACTCTCTAGATATTATTAAGGCTTTTAAATCATTAAAACTAAAATCTTCTGAAGATCTATGGGGAATGTCTGTTAAAGTAGTTAACTCAGTTATAACGATTATTGCGCCTTACTTAGCTTTTATATTTAACATGAGTATTAATCAAGGTATTTTCCCTGACCTAATGAAGCAAAGTAAAATCATACCACTGTTTAAATCTGGTGACAAACTAGATCCCAGTAATTTTAGACCAGTGTCAGTTCTCCCCGTGCTTAGCAAGATTTTCGAAAAGATCATACTGAATCAACTGCTTTGTCATTTCAATCTCAAACAACTTCTTCACGATCGTCAGTTCGGATTTACTAAGGGACGATCAACCACCGACGCAGGAGTCATGCTTGTTAAGCATATTTTTGATGCTTGGGAAGCTTCACATGATGCAATAGGCATCTTCTGCGATCTCTCCAAAGCATTTGATTGCGTTAATCACGAAACCTTGCTACTCAAATTAAAACATTATGGCGTGAAAGACAGAGCATTCGAATTACTTAAATCTTACCTTGAAAATAGAGTACAAAAAGTTGATATAAATGGAGTTAAATCATCTGGTTCAGTTGTGAAAATGGGGGTGCCCCAGGGCTCAGTTCTGGGTCCTTTTCTTTTTCTTGTATATATAAATGACTTGCCATTTGTAATACAAAACATGTCCAACATAGTATTATTTGCCGATGACACTTCTCTGATTTTTAAAATTAGCAGAAGAGCTTGTGATCTTCCTGAGGTAAACAATACTCTCACACAAGTACTTAACTGGTTCAGCATTAATAATCTAGCATTAAATACAACAAAAACTAAATGTATTAAATTTTGCCTACCAAATGTAAGACATGTAGTTAATAATGTAACTTTAGGTACAGAAAGATTAGAATTTATCAAAAGCACGGTGTTCCTAGGTATAACTATAGACTCATCTCTTCAATGGGGGCCCCACATAGCTTCACTAGCTGGCAGACTAAGCTCGGCCGCCTACTCCGTTAGGAAAATTAGACAATTAACAGATATTGCTACTGCGAGATTAGTCTATTTCAGCTACTTCCACAGCATCATGTCATACGGCATCCTACTGTGGGGTCAAGCGGCAGATATAGAAACCATCTTTATTTTGCAAAAGAGAGCTGTTAGGGCGATCTATAATCTACGTTGTAGAGAATCATTAAGAGAAAAGTTTAAAGAAATTAATATATTAACCGTTGCCAGTCAATACATTTTTGAGAATATTTTGTATGTCCGCAAAAATATATCTCTCTTTTTGAGGCACTGTGATATGAACACAGCTTATGTTACAAGAAACAAAAACAAACTTGTACCACCACAGTTAAGGCTTAGTAAGGTCAGTAAATCATTCACGGGGCAATGTATACGCTTCTACAATAAACTACCAGAAGAAATCTTAAATATGAATGACAGAAAATTTAAGACTCACATTAAACAACAACTTTGTAAGAAAGCTTATTATAAAACAGTCGATTATCTAAATGACAAAGATGCCTGGTGTTAATGTTACTTCAGCCTCGCACAATCTTTACAAAATAATGTTATGTACAAACTTGATTTTAAAAGATGTGTTGCGGAAGTTTGTTGCGCCGCTTCTTCTTCCCAGCTCTATATAACACCTTGGAGGCGGTGGTAGATAAAAAATTGACGTTGTATAAATGTACCTAGTGTACTTACATGCAATAAAATACTTTTGAATTTTGAATTTTGAATTTTGAATTTTGATATCAAACTGATCAGATCAGCCGTTTGGCAGCATCGTCATGTAGAAAAAAACCTGCAAAATGGCATAAAAATGTATGAAAATCTTAAAGTTAAGGAATTGTCTATCCATCTATCTACTCTCTCAATGACCGTCATCAGATCATGCCCCGATCAATCCTTCACGGAGAACCACGGCTTCAAAGTAACCTCGATTGTATGAAAATCTTGCCCTGTTTCTAATTATCAGTCCACCTAATCGTTAGTAAATAAAGTCTAAAGTAACTAAAGCTGCGACGGGAACTCTGCGGTGATCCGCTGGCTGCGACTGCGCTGCGACTGTGCTGCGATTAATCCCGCGCAGCGCTGCGGCAGTCGGTCACAAATTTATAATTTGTACAATTTACCCGCACCCCGAGACATTGGCGCACGTAGATACAGAAAACGCATAGACAGGACTTTTTAACAGAATATCGAGCAGACTATAATACCACCTACCTAATATCATAAATTAGTAAAATTTTAGGGTGTTTATTTATTTATTTGTGTTCAGTATTAGAAGTATATCTACTTCCGTGAATATGGCAGCTATGCAAATTTACATAGGGTTATGGGCTCCCTAAACGATCATGCGGCATGTCATGCATTACGTGCTGTCACTCATGCATGAACGTCTAACTGTAGTGATTGACGTGCATGACATGCAAACTACGTGCTGGCCGTTGCTTCACTGTACTGATTGATAGCAAGCATGATGGTCCATCATGCAGCATGATATTCACGTAAATGTTGCATGTCATGAAAGCATGATCGTTTAGGGACACTTTAAAACTCGGTAATACGCCCCACTTGACAAAACGCCCCACTCACGTATCACTCACACTAACAAAGCTACGCAGCACACGAATAGAAACGCAAGTAGCCATCAGTCGCCCGACAAGTTGTCTACTACGTTGTATGGCTACTTGCGTTTCGATTCGTGTGCTGCGTAGCTTTGTTAGTGTGAGTGATACGTGAGTGGGGCGTTTTGTCAAGTGGGGCGTATTACAGCGTTTTACCCTAGTGTATAACTATTTAATAAACCTACTTTTTTGTCCTAGTAGGTCCACGAGGGTATCTTATATTTCTCGTATTGAATCATCATCATCACCATCAAACTGTAGACGTCCACTGCTTGACAAAGGCCTCCCCCAGGGATCTCCACGACGCCCGGTCCTGCGCTAACCTCATCCAGCCGGGTCCCGCGACCTTCACCAGATCGTCGGTCCTTCCTTGTGGGAGGCCTGTCTACACTGAGTGTTTAAATATTTTTCCGGAGCCAGTTCTAATATGTTCGTAGGCGCAGCGCTAGGACGGCATGGGTGGGTATAGGAGCTAGCAGACAAATAAATTCACCCGCGCGATAAGCGACGCATAAATCAGCCGAGGAGAGAGCGCCGCCGGGGCGCACCGCTAGCTAGCGAACAAAAAACACTGCACTCGCATTCTTTATGTTCATTTTCAGACTCTTATGTGGTCCTGGTATCTTGTTAGGAGGCCAGGAGTACCCGGCGACACTTGGACCCGACAGGATCTGTTGCGCCAAACCCCTGATCACCAATACTCGCAGTGGAAGCGTGCTGGGCCCATAACCTGTAGTGTCTGGAATATATTAGGCATTTACCAATAAAATACTTTCAGAGGATAATCGACATGTTTTATTTAAAAGAGCACTCGACAGTCAACAGCAGTGAGTTGCTATAGCTACCACAATGACCATAGATTCACAACATGCCCCAATCCATTTTTTGGTGGACTTCACATACTACTTAGAACAGAAATTATAATCTTTTGCGTATGCAGGTTTCCTCACGATGTTTCCCTTCACAGAAGCCTCTCACTCTCACGCTAGGTGCGATGATGCCATATATTATAAAGAAACATATCATGACATTGACATTGATCCAGATTCTATGATGATAACCGGCTGCTGCATCATGTGGAGCCGCGGACGAGCTTGGAACCTAACCTGTCTGGTCCTTCTACTTCAACCGTAATTAATGAGAGGACAATCGGGACCGGAGAGGTTCACCGCCGTTCTGCAAAAGAGCATCGTCCCCCATCTTATCTGAAGGACTATTGCACCAAGTTCTAAGACTGCTGTGGAGAATGTGGTGATGCCATAATGCCATATATTGTAAAGAAACATATCATGACATTTGTCATAATCATAGTTGGATTTTTGTTTATTAAAGCCTATTATTTCGGGTATAATATCTTTGTATTTATCATGAACACCACACTCGGTACGGGCCAAGGTTCGAATCCATGGCCTCGTGAACGTGCGGCGAGTGCACAACCAGCGAGGCTGCCACGGCTCTTAGGGTGTTATGAAATACTATTTCCGAAAGGCTGCAAGCCGAAGGCGGCGACGGGCGGCATAGGGAGATTGCAATTTGCTAGGAGGACATTAAAATGCGGCGGGAAATTTGTGAATATTGGATGGGAATTTATATTACACGTGACCTCGCGTTTCGGTTAGTGCTGTGAGCTAGGAAACGTATAGAGAAGATAAGTATTAAAAAAATACTTTTGTCCTAGAAAGCAAGACTTGGCTGACTTTTCAATGGAACAAAATACGCCAACCTATCAGCACACAGCAACTTTTCCGCTCTCTTTGTTTCTCTTTTCTCACTTCTGTTCTCCACAACTATCTGGTAAGAGCTCCTCATAACTCACTCTCATCCCCTCTACTTCCTCTCTTCTCTTATTGCTATTTCACTGTCTTCCTATGATACTGAACCAGCGCTAAGGATTGGCCCCCGCAACTGAAAATGAAAATTTATTCTCTTTTTGATGTCAATTCGGTCTAAAACTAATCTGTTACCACATGTATAGCCGAGGGGAAGCTATTTATTTATTTAGTCGGTTATTTATTTAACAGACTAGCTTTTTCCCGCGGCTTCGCCCGCGTAGAAAAGTTTTTTCCGTGTACGTGTACATTGTGAAACAGCGCCCTCTATGTAGGCGTTTTGTTACTTAGGGGTATAAGCGGACGCCCCTCGACTTTGTCCGCGTTAAAAAGTATCCTATATGTTATTCCAGGATATAAGCTATCACTGTACCAAGTTTCATCAAAATCTGTTCGGTAGTTTTTGCGTGAAAGACTAACAAACATCCATCCTCACATCTTCACCTCCTTACAAACTTTCGCCTTTATTATATTAGTAGGATTTATTCCGCCATTATGCCCATGGCTGCCGCCGTCCGATCACATTCCACCGTTAATGGTACACCTGTAAGCTTAAAACTTGTAGGGTCTGAATGTGCGTGACTCTATGGGCCGGCGAGATTATCTTTTGATGTAGGCGTGCAGCGCAAAGTTAGCACTTTTGTAGAAGCTCGGCACACCATATGCATGTATGCACATTGGGGGTACAGACATACGAAATTTAGAAATCTTTGTACCTACCATCAACAGCCCATTCACATGTCCTCACTGCTGGGGCTCAGGCCTACCCTCTCAACAAGGGGCTTCGGGCTATAGTCCACCACGCTAGCCCAGTGCGGGTTGGTGGACTTCACATGCACCTAAGAATTTCACTTTCGGCGTATGCAGGTTTCCTCCGCTTCCTTCACTGTTTGAGAGCAGTCAGTGCATGTACTTATGTTTCAAGAAAAAACCCATTGGTCATGACCAGACCTCTCTATGGCTCTTGTAATAGCCAGCCACTGTAGATCGTAAGGTGCAATAAGAATTTGACGATTGCGGAATTGGACGTTCGAGGATTTGACGTTAGGGGAGTTTGACGTTTGGGGAATTGGGCGTTGTAGGATTGGACGTTAGGCGAGTTTGACGTTTGGGGAATTGGACGTTAGGGGAGTTTGATGTTTGGGGAATTGGACGTTCGAGGATTTGACGTTAGGGGAATTTGACGTTTGAGTAATTGGACGTTAGGGGAATTGGACCTACGAGGATTGGACGTTATGGGAACCGGACGTTAGAAACCAGAATCTTCTAGACGAGTCTACCTATGTTTATGAAAGAACATTTTGTATTTTGATTTGATATAAAATGAAATAGAGATCTGATGAGATCACCTCAAAAAGTTTCCCAAAGTAGTCTTAAAGCACCAATACACATATCCAGTAGGTACACTGGCCAATTTTCAAATAACCATAAAACGATATTCGGCCGATAGATAGCATACGTAACGGTACAGTATGGGCGCTGCAACAGTTCGGTTATCGCGGCACATAACGTCGCGCCGAGAAATTAAAGAGAGTAACGACCGAATCGGCTATCGGAGCCGCGGGGCTGATGCTGGTACGTTTTTGTTATTACCTACTGTGCCTCTACTGTGTGTCATTAATGGAGAAATTGTGAATTCTAAATTTTAAAAAGTAGGCTCTGCTCCAAAGTAGAGAAATATTTAAATTGTGTTTCGAAGTGACACGTCAAAGAGACAAGTCTTATTAGAAAATTATCTCACGTATCGTTAAAAATGAGTACATATAAAAACTTTATCATAAAAAAATATTTCTCTGAATATCATTCAGGCGCAGTATACGATTTATAAAAACCTTTACCTAAATATAATTTATTTCCATTTTTTGTATTTTATTCGTGTATTTTTAATTTGTCTCGGTATTTCTGTATACACGCCTAAATAATATTTTTTATAAACTATACCGTTTTAATTTATTGAATTTACGTATTCACATTGCATAGAATAGAATGGTGGCTTTCAAGCTTAAAATTCAGTTAAACTGTGAAGTAAAGAAAAAAATTATAAACAACAAAAGCTAGATTGTAAATGTTGACATAATCAACTAAAATTGAATAAAATTGAAACTTTTGAATGTCTAATAAAAATATACAAATGTAAACAACATGCATTTAAATTATTGTTACCTATTATATAAACCTGCCTGATACATTTTTAAAAACTTGTAATTATGAAAGCATTTTGTTATAATATTCTTTTATTTAAAAATTAACTGCCCCCAATTTGCAACAAAATGCGAACTTAATGCCGAAAGCATTCTCTATCTTTGGGCCATGCAGATAAACATTTACAGTTATTATTTCTGTGAAAACTATAATCATTCTACATTAAACTAATAATTGTAAGTAACTATACTACTCCAAAGCAAAAATAAAAGTATAAAATTTTAAGAGTAAAAATATAAAATTTTAAAGCAGTAAATTCACGACCGCCCAATCTGAACTGACTTTTACAAGCCATTGCTCTGTGAATGTTAAGAAGGAAATCAAGAGTAGAGTTAGGCCGGGTCCACACGGCCACGGGAATTATTTAAGAGGCCTCTGAAGCACAGATTATAACAATATTATTATGTAAATTTGCATCGCTGCCATATTCACGGAGGTAAATATACTGCTAATACTGAACACAAATAAAGAAATAAAACACATGTCCGAAAATTTGATGATAATTTTTTGCTTATTATAAAAAAATACACATTCAATATAATATTTGTTCAATTTTTCGCGATTCCCGAGGTCAAGGTCAAATCCTCCTTTGGTCTATTATTCCCATTGCGCAATAGATAAAATTGGTTTATTCTTAGCTTAAAATTGTTGTAACTTTAAACTTGGGAGTTTCTAAATTATCTAGATTATTTTGGAACGTTCCTCACTATTGTCTCTGAAAATATGGCAAGCATGCAGATTTACACCCTGTATAGTAGGTAGTTCTAAAAAGAGAGATGTGAATCCTGTTGACTTCACCGCACTTTGTGGATCCGAGTTCGATCCCCGGCCGCGCCATGTAGCGATGGGTTTTTCTCCAAACCTAAGTAGGCACATTTACTGACTGCCCTCGAACGGTGAAGGACAACATCACGAGGAAATCTGCATACTGCGAAAGGAATTCTTTGGTGCATGTGAAGTCAACTCGCACTATGCTGGCGTGGTGGACTATAGCCCCAACGCCCTCGTAGAGAGGGTAGGCTGGCCCTGGGAACATAATATGCAATATAGCGTGAATATTTTTATTTATTTAAGTAATTCAGTATAGGTATATCTAATTGAAGATAATGTTATAAAATCGTATTATAATACTGTCTTGCTTCACTACGCCTCGCTTCACGTGAGCCTTAAGCGCAGCTCTGCTCTGGGCCTAATATAATATACGGCGCTGGATTTTGAGACTACTAGTTGTGCTATATTAGATTTACAACTCTCTGATTATTTACAGACCAGCTCACGTTGCAGAGGGAATACTGAAATGTATTTAGGTATCTATTTAAATAAAAATATAAGCTGTGTATAAATGTACCTTATCCTGTATATAGTGTACTACTCATATGCATTATCGTTATTACACGTTTGAACACTTTATTTGGTTAAAAAGTTACTCAACAAATCGAAACTCTGACAACAAATATTCATTATTTTTAAAATAATTCATTTGAATGAATGAATGAATGAAATTATTTATTTGACGCACACAGAGCAACACAATACAGAACATAGAAAGACAAACATAATTTTTGACTTTATTTTGTTTTACAATTCATGCAACCGTACGGTCACACCGCATTACTTTCTCACTCACTCAATCACGGACTCACTCACTGTAACAATTTGTTAGAGAAAAATTCTCATACCTACTCATTTTTTTAACTAAATTTTCTTTTCCCAAGTTTTCCCTAACGCTGATTTTGCAGTCGTAGATTTTTACTGTACATAGCTAATTTTCGCATTCGCTCTTTTTCCCAGTCGCCTTTTCTCTATATAGCAAAACCGTTTCAAATTATATGTATGATTCTGTACTTGTTGTCACGTAGTACTGTGCTGTTGAGTTTGTTGCTGTTTCTTCCCTTCGGCGACGTACACGTGGAAACAGACGTAGTTTTAGTTTTAGACAGAATTGACGCCAAAAAGAGAATATTGTGTTACAATTTTGAATATACGAATTTTGAACTTTGACTTCCCTTTAACTTGAAACTAAATAGGTACTTAGTTTAGTTGTTAACTCTTTATAAGGCCCCAGTTATACAGAATGTTACGTGAAAGTTAAATACACTACCATGTTTGTGATGCACTGGGGAACACATCTACGGCAAAAAAAAATCATTAAGAAAAAAACATGTGGTCAATATGTGCACTCAGCCTGTTAGTGCACTTGAGTTTTCAGATGATCTGTTTCCAATACACCTATTCATTGACATTGAATGAATGGGGAAAGAAAGCCTGATATAATTCGCAATATAATACCATTATAGTTAAATGAAAAAGAGGATGTTCTCCGTAAATGTTTATTAACTAAGTGGTATTAAAATCGCCTCTGCCTTAAAAATAAAAAAAATAATAATAAAAAAACTTTATTGTTAATTACATTTGTAAATATGACAATGCGGCCCTGGCTCCTAAAATAGGAAGTCCCGCGTGTCAGGAGCCAGTTCCTTCCCATTCTTATGACAATTTTTATATCTACATAAGACAACAGATTTGAGGAGATGCCACTATTCCATATCTAATGTAAATAGATATTTTAAAACAAAACTATATTATAAATCTTAAGTGTAGGTATTATTTTGTGTTATGTAAGTGTATTGTGTGTGTGTGTGTGTCTGCATTATTTATATGGTATTTGTGTGGGTATTTAATTTATTACTACATAGGAATGGCAAGACGATTCTCCGTTGCATCGTAGTCTAGATTTTTAAGATAGTTTACTATTGTATTTTTAATTTTATAGTTACTGTTCAATAACCCAGTTTATAAGAGTGGACTGTATTAGTATTAGGTCACTGCGAGCACCTCAGGATCAACATAATAAAGAAAATCGTACCTGTTTCGATGGTATTCGAAGTGCCTGACGTGAAACCGAAGATATGGGCGTGCTCTCGTGCAAGGGTTGCAATGTTCCGATGACACAAATAAAAAAGTCCTTGGATGATTTTTCTGGTGCACCAGGCCACACTTGATACACTTATTTATATGAAAGTCTTTCTTCAATTATTTATTATATACCCGAACAGAACGTGAAAAAACCGAGAGAATCTTGTCGCCCACCATTGACGTCGTGGAAGCCTCTAGCCCTTGTTTCTTTTTGACACATATGACAGAGTTCGAAATTCAAATACCATGGAGATCCGAGGTGCTCGGACAGTTACTTAGTTGTTTAATGTTATGTATGGTAAGTTCATAAAGGGTTAATTAAACAATGGTGTCTCTGAAACACTCGCCACTCTGCGCCGAGACCGCCGCGCCGCCGCGCGCCGCCGATGCAGCAGTAACGTCGCCCGCACCCCACTTGCTACGTAATGCTCCTAATACTAATCAGCTCGCTACGTAAATACATCACGCTGTATACGGGCTGCTCGGTCGGTCTTGGTCTTTTCAGGATCAGAATATGATAAAAGACCTATGTGAAAACCTCACGTTTTCGAGATATTGCCTTTTTTTTTTCTTTTTTTCATTATCAGCCTGTAGACGTTCACTGCTGGACAAAGGCCTCCCCCAAGGATCTCCGCGACGACTTTCATTTTTTATATTGTATTATTTTCTGTAGATACCTAAGACTCTGAAGAAACATAAATTTTATCTAATTTTATCTAAAAATAAATGAAACCCTATATTTTATTAAGCTGATTTAAAAAATATGTTATTTATTAATTCGGCAATTAAATAATCAATGTCAACTCATTGGTACCGGCCAAGTACGAACCCACGACCACATGAACGTGAGGCGAGTGCCTAACGAACTAGGCTACCATTGCTCAGAAATAAATACAAATAAAAAATTTAAGTTGACTTTCTCCAGTGACAATCGAACCCCCTACCTTTGGCGTTTAACGACCAATCAAATAGGTCAACAGTATTGTTTCAAAACCAAATCGTAACAATCAGATTTAAAGACTAACCAAATAAAAATAATTAAAGATAACTAAATCGGAAAAATAATAATGTTCTTAACAAAAAACCGGAAAGTGCGGGTCGGACCATGCATAGTGAAGGGTCCCGTACTTTACAGTTTTCTCACCATAAAGAGTTTGTTTATTTGAACGCGTTACTCGCTTACTCCTAATATACTAAACTAAATAATAATTTACCGATTGCTCTCAAACGGTGAAGGAAAACATCGTGCGGAAACCTGCATACGCCGAAGAAGAAATTCTTAGGCGCATGTGAAGTCCACCGACCCGCACTGGGCTAGCGTGGTGGACTATAGCCCGAACGCCCTCGTTGAGAGGGTAGGCTTGATCCCCAGCAGTGGGGACATGTTATACCTAAGGTTAATAAAAAAAAATTTGAAAAATTCTTTTTGCATTTGATAGCCAAACTCTTATATATAGCCGAAGCAGCGGGAAGCATCTAGTCTAATATAATACGACTCTTTCGGGGTAGTGGGTCGTTGTATCCCACCAATTCAAAATTCTGAACTAGAATTTCCTGAATGTCATAAACATTCGGGAAAGTGTTAGGATTCAAACCAACTCTATCACGGACTGCGGAACCCTAAAAATCCGCTCAAAACCGCTACGCTATTCCGCCCAAGATGTGTTTTCCACGCACACCACTACACGATCACTCACACATGCGCGTAAACGTGACATTTGTACACGCGTCAGCTGAAAAACGACCACAGAGCAATATGAACTCTGCCCAGTACTGAATAAAATACACAACACTGCAGTGCAAGGATGTTTTGGAGAGTTACAGCAAAAAGCAGTTATTCATCTGCAATCTAAAATCGAGTTTAAAATTAAGAAGTCTTAGTTTAAAATAGTTTTTATAGTAAGAACAGATATGTCATGTCCATGTTGTGGGTATGTCGGCGCGAGTTTTGGATTTTGTGAAACGTCTAAACGGTTATGACGGTTATACAAAACCTTCAAGTAACATACTCAAAGTTTTCACTTCACGAACGCGCGTCGTCTGCGACGTACAGTCGACCGCACGTCAGTGGAAACACTTTGACCTTGAGCTGGCCTAGCCTATCATCGAGTTGCAATACTAGATATGAGAGACCGGTTTATACTGGTTTTGTTTTCACTGACGTGCGGTTGACAGGCACAAAACGCAGATTTTTACTGTTACGCGTATATTTATACTAACTCATTTATTAAATGTGTGCAGAAACTGAAAATATCTGCGCGTCGTCTAGTGCGTATAAAATACGCCGTGTGCATAGTCTCTAAGGCGTTTACTTATAGGTTTTGATGTCAGTTTTACCACAATTAAGACGGTAACTGACGGATGACTGACCGTCTAATGCGGTGACTGACGAAAATCTGGATAAGTACATTAATTTTTGCATCATGCAAGCATAACTCGTGACATTTGCATGACCGTGTAAGTTTACCAAATTGTCACTTTTCTTCAGCATTGAAACTTTCATTCAAAATAGGTTCTCGCTAAGTGTCCGCAGTTGTCGTTTTTCTTCGGACTTTCCTCAAAGTGCCGAACTCCGCGGTGAGACCGCGACGCTCATGTTCCGAATTTGAAAGAGCCCCCCGACGCGCGCCGAGCGCGTACCGATCGGGCCCGAGCGGCGCCGACACGCGGCGAGTGCCGCGAATGCATTACCGAGTACTCATTTAGGGCTGGCACACGCAGAAAAAAGAAAATATACAAATGTCCTCTTTAAAAAAAAGTTATGTAATGACGTATACATATTTGGACTGATAATTAGAAACAGGGCAAGATTTTCATACAATCGAGGTCACTTTGAAGCCATGGTTCTCCATGAAGGATTGATCGGGGCATGATCAGCCCTGCTATTCTGTAAGCGTATTTGTGCAACTCGATCCTGAATCCGCAGTGAGATCGGTCTCTAACTCAATGATTCACAGTTCAATACTCACTTTACTTCGCAAGTGAAGTGTTTATTGTGTAGCTTGTATTTGTTTACACAATGCGACATCAAGGTCTTTCATGATCGGATGCGAAGTGAAGTGAGTGACTTGCGATGTGATGGTCGAGTTTTAATTCGTACTTTACAGAATCACACAGCTGATGACGGTCATCGAAAGTGTAGATGGAGGACTTTTAGATCGCTATAGATATCCAACTGATCAGATGAGCCGTTTGTTAGCAGCATTGTCATGAAAAAAAAAACCTGGCAAAATGTCATCAAAATGTATGAAAATCTTAAAGTTAAGGAATCATGACGATGCTGCTTCCAAACGGCTGATCTGATCAGTTGGATATCTATAGCAATCTTAAAGTCCTCCATCTACTGTCTCGATGACCGTCATCAGATCATGCCCCGATCAATCCTTCATGGAGAACCATGGCTTCAAAGTGTGAAAATCTTGCCCTGTTTCTAATTATCCGTCCACCTATGTATGTGTAACCACTTTATTGTACCAAAAAAATACAAAAACAGACAGTTGAGAATAAAGCTATGTACAGAGGCGGACTTATCGCACTAAAGTTGCTCTTCCAGTCAACCTTAAGTTATACCTTATTATATAAACTATTAGTTATTATATCAACCTTAGTTATATTTGAAAGAAAAATAAAAATTACGTTTTGTCGGCCTCCTGAAAAGTTGCTAGGTATTTATGCTTTACGCGATTTGAAATTAGAACCATCGATGTAGTGATATCTCAGTCTAGCAATAAGTCACTCCACTCACTAGTCACCAGTTGCGAACCCAATTTGTAAAGATACCTACTTATGGTCAAATTCCACTTTGGAGTCTGTTGGTTGGAGCATACGCCAAATGAGAAATTCTAATGCGTATTGTCAAGTCAACCAAAAAATAAACGGATAAGTACCTATGGACACATCGTATCGAAATGACCTACAAGCAAAACGTCCTAATAGCAAACTTTCTTAAAGCAAAACGTCCCACCCAAAAGCAAACTCTTTAATTAGTACCTACCTACTGACTAATTCCGAGACGATTTGCTTTGTATGTCATCACGGTAGTGTCAGCGGGTATTCCTGGCTCCCCCTTACAAATACGGTGGCTACTTCCAACCCAAAAACGAAACTTAATGCAGTGGAAATCGGAAAAGCTCACCGCTGGCAGCCCTGTGCGTAGGGCGGGGCAAGGCGGGCGGGCGGGGGTAGTGCGCACGGGTGGCGGGGTGGCGGGGCGGCGGGGCGGCGGGGCGGCGGGGCGAGGACCGCGCCAGTCGGTCGCGGGGCGCCGCGCTGCCCGCTCGCGTCATGCGCGCCCTCTAGCGTATTATGTTCCTCCCCGACCTGCCGCGAGCCTGCATGGTGGAAGACGTAGCGACGTACCTGCAAGCGCCCTCCTCGGGACAGGTGGCTACAATATATTAACAACAACCCATATGTAATTAACAATGATCATATTAACAGATGTTGTGAGCTACTGTCGCTTGCCGTACGCGCCTGCCGCCCGGGTATTTTCGGGACGTGCCGATTTTGCCGTCCGATCGATGGACGCACGTGATACTCTTCATGTAGGTTCCAAATTCAAAACGGGCTGATAAATAACAAAGGTACTGTAAAAACTGAAACCTAACTTTTTATTAAAACACGTGGTTAACCTAACATTCCGGTAGAAATATTCGAATTCCAATCTAATTCAATCAATATCGATAAAAACAATGGGAAAGAAGAAGAAATAGACGCAGAAGAAGATAATGGCATCATAAATAGTGTTCAAAACAAAGCGTGTAAACAGATCGATAATGAATGGTGATAAACAGAATGGAAGGTAGCGTTCTCTGGACTTCAGGAAAATAAGAGGAAAGGACATAAGTCGCCATTTCACAGTTATTTTGGCCAAATACACTTTAATACAAGCAGTGACCTAACATTGCGTAAGAATAGTTTCAAAACTTGGTTAAGGAATTTCGTTTAAAATGATGTTGATCGAAATGATTTTTGCTAAGATAGAGTTATGCCACTAGGAACGAATATACACTGAGCCTAAAGATATAGAGAATAATATAAACTTATAAATATTCAATAGAACACAAATACTCTATGAATTTGGATCTAAAAGAACTCAGTAAAGTGATTAACCCAAATACCGTGACGTGTTTGGATGCCGAAAACATCCTAAATTCCCAAATCCTTTAGGTACTAATTAATTTAATTTTATCTATGAAAATCACACACCAATTTGTTGAACTCAAGCGAATATAAAATCCAAAGTGGTTACAATCTCCTCAAACAAAAACATCTGCAATGCAATAGCAATTCCAATTTCGATGATATTGAATTCAGCTGCAGATTTTCTGCAAATAAAAATGTTTGCACAGATTTATAGAATCGCAAAGTGGTGGTTAGATGGTAAATCGATATGGTGTGGGAAGGGAAGATGTGAGTAAGCTAACTGCAGCGAAACTACGGCATAGAGTCGCATAACGCCCATTGATGTCTGCAGTTGAAATACTACGGGAATTGCTCGGAAAAATTCGGGGTTCCACGTTTTCGCAGCGTTAATATCGTTTCGGATAATGCTTTTATAGCGTTTGATGATTCCACTGGCGTGTTATTGGCTTTAATATGAAATATTGAGAGGATTTTAATGAATTATACAGAAAATGCTCTAGCAAGATGCGGAAGTACAACGTTATTAGTAGTAGAATGTAACAACAATACGATTTCAGATAAAAGTGACTGTAAAAATTAATTAGAAAGTACTTAATCACGTAATGTTTTCAGGAATTATGATAAATGTGATAGTAGAGTAGAGTAACATCATAAATCAATAAACAATAAAATTTACATGAACAGTAGAAGATAACTTGGCTAAAAATTGAGGCAAGTAGGCAAATAAATTCTAATTCTTAAAAACAAACAAGATGAAAATAAAGTCTCGGCAAATAAAGCGAAGAAAAAATACCGAAACGAAAAGCAAAATGAAATAAATAAAATACAAAATAACTAACACAACATAGTATAAATCCAGGTTCTTACAAACGAACAAGATAAATTAATGTTGTATGTTCTTATGTTTTAATTCTTTGTATCATTTTGTGAATTCACTCGCTGAAAAAACTGATCTATTCTATTCTAAAGTACAATTTCCGCAAATAAGCAAAGAAAACACCGAAGCGAAAAGCAAATTGAAATAAATAGAGAACCTAATAGAGTTTAACTTGTTTCACTTTGGCTCCACTGAGCTAAAAACGCTTATTCTAGATTATACACTGGTGCCTGGCCTAGGCAGGCTTAGCTTATTCAGCACATTGAGATCACTGGAGGGAAACAACTAACCGGATTGCGATCTGAAGAAAATTGAATCACAAGAATTGAGTGCTTCAAGAAGTTCCTCTTATTAAAAGTCCTTAAAAATAACGTACACAAACTTTGAGGTAGTCATGTAATATTAGGTAAATGCGTCCGTGGGCAAATGCGACAAATTGAAAAAATTGAAATTACTCATTGGAGAAACAAATAAATACTCGAAAATCCTAAAAATCTATAATTTTCTTTCTAAAATTTTAAGATTTGTTATTTATTTTTGTTGAAACGTTAAGAATTTCAAGCCATTAAAAAAGTACCTATCAAATTCGAATGCAGAAAATGAAACGTTAGACAAGATCGTTTATAAATCATTGCTCAAGAACATTCAGAGCTATATTAAGTTGTGGAAAATATCACTAGTGCTTAAAAAAATGTCCAAAAATACCCGTCCGGCAGCCGCTGAGAGGATCGCGTCGCATTCGGTGTTTAAAACAATATAATCGATGTTTTCTCTCCCCCGTGTTGTTTGTTTCTCTTTCTATCACTTTTTCTTGCCACTATTCGGTGTTTGAATGTTTTCACTAACTGTTAATGTTGATATTAACCCTATCCAAATGTATCATAGCTAAAGTCTGCGCTGCGTGAACCATTATTCCTGATAACCTCAGCAATATTGATGGCAACTTAAGCAATTTACCAGCGATACTCCTGGGAACAGGAATACCGTGCCAGTATTCCTGTTCCTAGGAATATTTCTAGTAAATTATGTTGCCGTCAATATTGCTGAGGTTTACTATTGATTTGATTATCAATTTGAAAAGCCCGTGTCTAGAACAATGCTTCATGATTCAATAAAAATCAAAATGACATGTTATTTCATCATAAAATCATCTACATAAGTATCTACTTATCCATTGAAATGGATAAATAAGTATCTAGTTCAATTAATGCATGACACTCAAATACGACAATGGTTCACGCAACGCGTTTTGTATTTTTTGTTTTAAAATATTAATGTTTTCAAAGATTGACCAGAAAAAAAGAAGCAAATACATTTGATTCATAGCAACATGCAGAAAGACTATCTATATAATAGGCTTCCTTTTATTTTTCTGGTCAATTGTGTGTCAGAACAGGGTGGAAATAAACATAGAGTGGCTTTTATTTAAATTTGAAATGTACTTAAAAGGTGTCACTTAACCGATTTTTATTATTTTGGTGGAATCTGACGGTATATCCAATTGAAAAGAGTCAATAAAATCCAGAATGCTTTAAATTTTCGGCATTTGGATATCAAAATCATCAAAATTGCACTGAAATCCTCCAAATGGCTACGAATTTATAAAATAATCGCCGTTTCTATTCGATTAGTAGGTCTGTGATGGTTGCGACCACAGAACTCAAAACAAATAGGCAATAGAAATGACATACGCTAAAACGTGTATTTTTTATTATTATCAAAAGCGCAGTTTTGTATTCTCAGTGATCCTTGGTATAATTACAGCTTGTGGTAGAGTCCGCAATTGGATATGCTGCAACCGTTTTAGACACAGTTTTACTTACTTAATGCTGATTTATACTTCATCTGGTATTTGATTTCTAGTGCCTTTTGAGATTTTCTTGAGTCTGCGGTCACGGCCGATACCTAAAACAACCACTCTCTTTTTATTTATACCCTGGATAATTTGTGTACGTGCATGGATCCCGAATGCACTGCCCCACAGCCAGGAATGTGTTGCACGTTTCCTTTTTCTCTTTATTTACTTTTTTGAAACTTCTTTTTTAACTCCACGAGTTCCAAAGGTAAAGGAAAATCCATTAGCTTATTGGAATTCTGGATATTGATGGTGTGTTTTTCAGTTGCAAGGTTTTATGAAGAGCTGCTGCAGCGATATTAAATAACTTATCGAAAATTTTAAGTTGAACATCACGTGTCCTTTTTTGGTGTTGTACTTTGTAAAAACTTGGTTACTTAGCATTCTATTCTTCTTAAAGTAAGATTTCTCTTAAATTCTCTTAATTTTCTTTTGGTAACTGGACTTCTTTGTAACAGCCCTGATTTGTTTTTCAATTAGATCATTCCAGAGGAGTAAGTTATATATCACAAAGTTTTCAAACTTTGTGCTCAGTAAAAACATTTTCGTTTTAAATTTATTGATTTATGTGTTCATAATTTTGAAACTTTTGATTATAGGGATTCGGAGTTTTTAATAGGTAGGGCAGACATGTTGTAGACTTTTAAAACATTACTTACATATAGATATAGGAACCTGGCTTTTGACACGCGGGACTTCCTATTTTAGGATTATTATTATATTGATACGCTTTTCAATGTTATATATTTTATCTAAAACAACAATTGTTGGTTGCGTCAAATTGATGTAAAATTACATAAAGTCAAGAGTTGTTACCCTATAACTTTGTAGGAACACAGACGTAGAAATGCCTAGTCTGCACCACAGAGGACTCTAATAGTTACTACTGCACTTTCCATAAGCAATAATCCAAACGCCTCTTATTGACTACGATTATACAAAACGTCCCATGCAGCAATTGTTAGTTACGTCAACTGGATATAAAATTACATACAGTCAAGAGTTGTTACCCTATAACTTTGTAGGAGCACAGACGTAGAAATGCCTAGTCTGCACTCGCTAGAAGCAACATAGCTATACGATACGGCCTTTACTGCAATTACGTTTCGCCTCTCCATATAAATTGTCCTCCACTTCACTACGTCTCTTATTTATCGGCTTTTCCGCCATGTTTTTATTATTTTTTTTACTTCCTCGTAGAAATGAGGGAACATTTATGAGTGGGGTTGTATTTATGCTTGTATACGAGTATTGCTTTGATATTATGTTTAACTTCTTTCTAGTTATCATCATGCGGATTTTTATAACTTTAGGAACGTTTTTTATATGCCAAAATAATTTGTGTTTGAAATTTTGGTTCAATCTAATGTGATTCTACCATGTTTGTTTGTTAAATTTCTCTAGTGATTTCTGCATACTTCTTGCTAACTTTGTAAGGAACGTATATTTTTCAAACAGGTTAGACTTTTCACACCATTTTCATTGAATATGTTTGATGCATGTGTGCAAATCTTTTAACTTCTAAGAATAAATAAGAAAAAAATAAATACAAAATAGATAAGACACATACACCATGTGTCTTATCTATTTTGTCAGGGGTCCAGGAATACCTGACGACCCTTCGACCCTACAGGAGTAGTTTTCTCCAACCCCTGTCCAAGTGTCCACCAACGCTGCCCCACTCCAATTTTGGTGGACTTCACATACGCCAGAATTTTAGCCAGGTTTCCTCACGATGTTTTCCTTCACTGAAAAACCTGTGCTATCATCATGAATCTAAAAACTGGGCGCCCGAGTAGTAGTTTTTTTCCTTCATCGGTAATATAATAACCGTACTGTTAAATACTCAGATCAATGCTCGAACCCACAAGCTCATGAACAACCAACAGACTTCCATGACGGTTAACATTCAGCAGGTGAACGTGTTTATAATGACGGTGACTTCAAGGCCGCTGATGCCAGGTCATCCCAAGTCAAGGGTCACGTTTGGCAGCCACGCCACTTGGCACCAGACCCCGCTATCTGCAGCGGCAGTCTGCTAACGGCTAACGTTTATTTCTAATAGTTAAAAGTTAGTTTCCGTGATTGCTGCTGTAGATTTCAGGGTATGTCACATTGCCAGTGAAATATTAAAGATAGTGTATGTTTTTTGCGTGTTTATAGATTTCGTTAAAAACTCGTTCCTTGATGGTTCGAACTATGGATTATTGGTGGGTGCTAGTTCGAACCTTCCTGGTTCGAATGCAGAAACTTTTTCGTGAGTTTGAATTTGTTGTTGTTTTTTCAAGTCATTATTTGTGTAAAAGGATTCCAACTAATTTACTGATCATTTACTTACTACGGAGTAATGATATTTGAAACTTCTGAAAGAGGTTCCTCCGATGTCGCAGAAGAAAGACCACCAAAAAAGGTTTTTAAAGGTAGAATTTTAAAAACATTTCTTGGTGGTCTTTCTTCTGCGACATAGGAGGAACCTCTTTCAGAAGTTTCAAATATCATTACTCCGTAGTAAGATCAATGATCAGTAAGATGTTATTTAAATGACACCAATACGACTTAAAGCTAAAGAATGACATTTCTAAGTAACAATGAAAATGCACCAAAATCAATAGATGTACCAAGTTATCTGTGAAGTGGCAGAATAAGGAACTACGCTGAATGTCATTCGGCCGTCAGAGTAAAATATATAGAACGACGGGCATGGAGCGATGGCAGAGACACCCTTCAGTTCACAGATAACTTGGTAAGTCTATAGTGATAAATAGCTGTCAACAATAATGACAATGACAATGGTCGATGTCAAGGCTAGAGTATCCCGGAGACTGCCAGAGGTTGGCAACCACGCGGCCCACGTGGTGCCAACTCGGGCGGACTCCAGGAGTGGCCTACGCTGTTTACGTCATGTTGAGACAATTTCAGACGTTGACGACACCTGCACGGTGATTCGTGCGAAAATGTTGACGGCGGCTGAACGGTAATTAGTGGTTGGTAATCGTGTTGCCACCTTCAACCTGGACGTAACATATTTGCGGTTTATTTTAATAATTAGAAAAGAGTAACAAACATCCTTACAAACTTTTTTAACATTTCAAACGTTTTTAATAGCATCTCACACACAGGCTCCTGTATTATGTCAGAGTAGGTATTTAGCGTTAAAAATAAAATTGATAAAAAAGGAACCCTTATCTGGTCTGACTCCCTCCCTTCTGTCTGTCCGTATGTCTGTCACAGCAGCTGCTTAACTCGGTCATTAGTAGCAGTTACTAATGCTATCACTTGAAAGGAATAGTTTTAAATACCTCTTGCCTAATTCTATTAAAAATGAAAGAAGTAGGTATTATATGAAAGGGCTTCATTTGTGTTCTAAAATAGCTTTTAATATTTTTTTATGTCGAATAGTTTTCGAGGGACAACAGTGGGAAACGTATAATATAGGCTAAAATTCATAAAACGGATCATTCTTAGTAGTCAAGCTTCCAGTGCACATATTTCATTGGTGTCATATCTAAAAGTGCAAAGCGAACCATTTATCATTTCAAAAGAATGAAAAATTAAAAATCTATAGAAAGGAAAAGAAGCAATCGGTCCAGACGGAGGCTCTCCAGCCCCCCTATCGCCCCCTCCCCCTTCGATATAATATCGGAGAGTATCTTAAGAACTGTCAGTAGCACGCTCTGATAAATTTCTGCCGGGAACGGTGAAATTATAGAACGGTTGGTCAATGTTTTTGTGGATTTCAGGTAGGCTTTCGATACCGTGTAACATACTTTGACCCGTTACAGAAAGAGGTGAGTATCGGTATCCAGTTTTACGAACCCTTGCCCGTGCCAATGAGTTTCGGAAGTACGGCTTATTATAACAGCACAGGTTTTTCGGTTAAGTAAAACATCGCGAGGAAACCTGCATACTGAAGTAAAAAAACCTACATGTGGGTCATCGATACGACACTTAGAAGTAGAAATATCTAAGAAGAATCTATAAAGAACATACGTAAATTATAGTCAATATGTATCTTGTAAACAGACGATACAACCTGAGAGAAATCACGAGAAAGATACAGAAATGTCGACAGTGAAAAGATCGAGGCTCTTAGGCTTAATGCTGATGATAATAATAATCTAGATATGGAAAATTCGAAAGAGTCTATCTTAATTAAGGTAACTCTAAGAAAACGGAGAATTACACTAAACTAAAGATCCAAAAATCCAAATCTTTCCTTGACTTGTTGTTACATCAGTGGCTATTCAATCCAAAGCTATAACCTCTCATAAATTACTCTGACCAGCTCTTCCAGACGAGACTAGAGTTTTCAGTGTATCTATATAATAATTATGCTCCTTATTAACTACCACATCTATTACAAAATGTTAGGTAAAAATCTCGAAATCAGCATTCCAAACACAAATTTCTCTTGAGAAATCTGTAATTTTTAAAGTGAAGATCTGTTTGAAAAATCATCGCGAGAAAAATCATAAGTTTCCCCTTTATCACAAAACGTTCTTGGAATTACATCCCTGTTTATGAAGTTTTTAAATCTGTTATTGAGATTAGATTTCCCCAGAAATCTACCACCTAAGTACCTTATATTATTATTGAAACTTACATGAGATTAATCGGGAATCCAGTCCTTTTGCTAGCAGATCCCCAACTTCTCCAATTCTCATAATGGCAATTTTTGTATAGTTACCGTCAATAATGGCGACTTTACCTTCTTGTGTCTTCTATCATCCTCCAATTTTAGTATTAAAATTGCGTGTTTCTAAAAAACAGCATTATTTAGAGATATATCGAGTAGTGTCAGTGGCCACGTCAGTGGTCTCGGGGATAAGACGTGACCTATCATATCGAAAGATCCGAGGTTCGATCTCCGACTGGGCCATGTACCAATGGGTTTTTTCTCGAAACTTAAGTACATGTACTGACTGCTCTCAAACGGTGAAGGAAAACATCGTGAGGAAACCTGCATACGCCGAAGAAGAAATTCTTAGGCGCATGTGAAGTCCACCAACCCGCACTGGGCTAGCGTGGTGGACTATAGCCCGCACGCACTCGTTGAGAGGGTAGGCCTGAGCCCCAGCAGTGGGGAGATTAATAGGCTGTTGATGAATGAATGAATGATATCGAGTAGGATTTCTAGATTATTAGTGGCATCACCAAAGTTTTTTCACCCTTCAGCCATTTTATAATTTTCTGATGTATTTATTAGATAGCGTACAGTTTCATCAAAATCTGTTCCATAGATTTTAGTAACAAATATCCAAACATCCTTACAAACTTCGTGTTTATAATATTAGTAGGATAGATAGAGAATCTGCTGAAGACTCACAGAGCGTCCTTGTAATTTTCCTTCAGAAACATTTGCTCAACTCCAGAGTGGCATTTCCCGATCGCACCGCGTCTAGCGACCATTTCTCCGATAATAGAACGTGCCGTCTCACTCGCTCGGATCCGTGGCGATGTTGCGCAAAGGCTCGGGCTAAAACAGGGCTCCGCCTAAATATAGTTCTGCAACACTGCACCGTGTCATGCCCATAGAAAACATTGCGGCCAGTGGCGCATTCGGTGTTTTCAGGGCCTTCCAGCCCTCCTTCATATCCTGCTAATATTATAAACGCGAAAATTGGTAAGGTTGGTCGGATGTATATTTGTTGCTCTTTCGCGCAATAATGCGGTGCAGATTTTGATGAAGCTTTACGGTACCTACTTCATATTATACACTGGCTAATACTTCGGGAAAAGCTGTTACCGCGGGAAAAACTTAGAGATACAGAAAAGCAGCTGGTTCTACATTGCCTTGAACAGAAATTTGGCGTTCGATTTAATTTACGGGGTCAAAACAAACACTACATAATATCGGTCTGTAGTAGCGGGTACGTAATACCGCCGCCTCTAATAAATAGACCTATGTTCCAAATTTCAGTTTTCAAGCCTTGACTCTAGATAGCGTGCTTCCTGTCCTGCCGCTTGCAGTTTCTCGCATCCCGGTCATACTTTATTCCAATACCTTTTCTCTGAATTTATTTACTATAGCATTAACATAAGTAGTGTTACACCGAAAAAATAAATACAATTAAAATGAACTAACTGGTTAAAACCTACAAATAAACCTACAAACCTACAAAAACGTACAAATAAAAAAGGCCGTCGAGGTGGTCACACCGGGGCATGGTGCCCAGAACGATGGCGGCAATCCCTCGTTGTATGGCTAAACTTATACGTTGCCTGAGGTACTGGCCAGCCCTCTGGTCGGGCCCCAGGGTCCCAGTGTCTCCACCCCCACTTTTCTCTTGATATTATCTTCTCTACCGATAGAATTTCGTTCCGAATTTTGGTTAGATTCAGACGGTTATTTTGAATAATTTAAGGAAACTCATCTGTTTTTCAAATTCATTAGTTCTATTTAGTCACTAGCTGTTGCCCGCAACTTCGTATGCGTGGATTTTGGAAGTAGGTATAGCTATCTCTCCTATACTCAGACAGCGTCTAGTTACAATAAAATTATGCGAACAAACGCGCGAACAAACCCGCAACCAACAAACCCGAACAAACGCGCGAAACGCGCGAACAAACCAACTAACCTACCAAGCGATCAAACGCGCGAAACGCGTAAACAAACGCGCGAAACGCGCGAACAAACGCGTGAAACGCGCGAACAAACGCGAAACGCGCGACAAACCAACAAAATAACCAACCAACAAACCAAAGGCGCAAACAAACGCGCGAAACGCGCGAACAAACCAACTAACCTAACTAACGCGCAAAAAGCGCGAACAAACGCGCGAAACGCGCGAACAAACGCGCGAAACGCGCGAACAAACGCGATCCGCGCGAACAAACCAACCAAATAACCAACCAACAAACCAAAGGCGCACACAAACGCGCGAACAAACGCGCGATACGCGTGAACAAATCAACTAACCTACCAAGCGATCAAACGCGCAAAAAGCGCGAACAAACGCGCGAAACGCGCGAACAAATGCGCGAAACGCGCGAACAAACGCGCGAAAAGCGCGAACAAACGCGCGAAACGCGCGAACAAACGCGAAACGCGCGAACAAACCAACCAAATAACCAACCAACAAACCAAAGGGGCACACAAACGCGCGAACATTCGCGCGAAACTCGCGTACAAACGCGCGAAACGCGCGAACAAAGCAACCAAATAACCAACCAAAC
Organism: Metalampra italica; assembly: GCA_949699065.1. Taxonomy (NCBI): domain Eukaryota; kingdom Metazoa; phylum Arthropoda; class Insecta; order Lepidoptera; family Oecophoridae; genus Metalampra; species Metalampra italica. Next base: position 868,920 of record OX452993.1, read on the forward strand.
ACGCAAACAAACCCGCAACCAATAAACGCACGAAACGCGCGAACAAACGCGCGAACCAACCAAATAACCAACCAACCAACAAAACGCGCGAACAAACGCGCGAAACGCGCGAACAAACGCGAAACCCGCGAACAAATCAACCAAATAACCAAAACTAACCAAACGCGCAAACAAATGCGCGAACAAACGCGCGAAACGCGCGAACAAACCAACCAAATAACCAACCAACCAAACGCGCGAACAACCCGCAACCAACAAACGCGCGAAACGCGCGAACAAACCAACTAACCTAACTAACGCGCAAAAAGCGCGAACAAACGCGCGAAACGCGCGAACAAACGCGATCCGCGCGAACAAACCAACCAAATAACCAACCAACAAACCAAAGGCGCACACAAACGCGCGAACAAACGCGCGATACGCGTGAACAAATCAACTAACCTACCAAGCGATCAAACGCGCAAAAAGCGCGAACAAACGCGCGAAACGCGCGAACAAATGCGCGAAACGCGCGAACAAACGCGCGAACAAACGCGCGTTTCAAACGCGAAACGCGCGAACCAACCAACCAACAAACCAAAGGCGCACACAAACGCGCGAACATTCGCGCGAAACTCGCGTACAAACGCGCGAAACGCGCGAACAAAGCAACCAAATAACCAACCAAACACGCAAACAAACCCGCAACCAATAAAAGCACGAAACGCGCGAACAAACGCGCGAACCAACCAAATAACCAACCAACCAACAAAACGCGCGAACAAACGCGCGAAACGCGCGAACAAACGCGAAACCCGCGAACAAACCAACCAAATAACCAAAACCAACCAAACGCGCAAACAAATGCGCGAACAAACGCGCGAAACGCGCGAACAAACCAACCAAATAACCAACCAACCAAACGCGCGAACAACCTGCAACCAACAAACGCGCAAAACGCGCGAACAAACGCGCGAACCAACCAACCAAACGCGCGTACAAACGCACGAACAAACGCGCGAACACAAATGTTGGCCCCGGGTGGGAATGAACCCAAAACCTTTAGCTCGTAGGCAGGGTCACCACCCGTGGCTACCACTCACCATCAACTAAGCCAACGGCCAGTCACTGTAGAAAACAAATTAGTAGGTATTCGATACCGAGAGCCCCTGTAACCGGTCAATATAGGGATTTTGTTACATCCTGTATGTCAGTCAGTCAGGGTTTATAATGAAAAACCTATGGTAGTTTGCAGAGTAGCCCTATACTTTGAACTGGGCTCACTTGTAACACTTTCTATAATAACCAGGCTACTCTGACCTGTAAGTTCATACAAATTTTAGCAAATGAGAGTTTTTTATTGCTAGTTGTTATTCCTCGGCAAATTTTCGAGATTTTTGTGGTTTATTATGTTATTCCGGGATATACACTGTCACTATACAAAGTTTCGTCAAAATCCGTTCAGCGGTTTAGGCGTGATGCGCGTTCAAACAAACAGACAGACAATAATTTTAAAAACTGTTCTAACATGTTCAGTTGCTCATTTTAAGTCGCCCTGGTTGCTTTTTTTTCGAATATATTCAATGTACAGACTTTGGCCTTTACGATTTTATTATATGTATAGATTAGGTCGCAGGACTATGCACAGAAAATTTATACTATAGTTATCTTTAAGGAAGCTTTTATTTAACTTGCTTTCCTGTTTGCTTGTCTCTCACTTCCCGATATCCGATCATGCTCAAATTTGCACCCACCTTCGGTTCTGAAGACAAGACAATTTAATACCTACGTATATTCAATTTCATGGTAAAGCTTGTTTTAATATTTTTAAGGTGACTATTGAGAGAGCGTCAGTGGCGTCGGGGATAAGACGCGGCCTATCATATCGAAAGGTCCGAAGTTCCATCCCCGGCTGGGCCATGTACCAATGGGTTTTTCTCGAAACTTATCTACATTTACTGACTGCTCTCAAACGGTGAAGGAAAACATCGTGAGGAAATCTGCATACGCCGAAGAAGAAATTCTTAGGCGTATGTGAAGTCCACAAACCCGCACTGGGCTAGCGTGGTGGACTATAGCCCGAACGCCCTCGTTGATAGGGTAGGCTTGAGCCCCAGCAGTGGGGAGATTAATAGGCTGTTGATGATTGATGAAGGTGACTATTATTTCCATAAAAATCCAAATTCTCCACATTTAGCGCCCCTTCAAATCCACCGCCTCTTTATTATCCCCCGAGTCCGTCCCCGATCAACGCCAGGCATACACTGAAACCGCATATTACCGACAACTCGCAGCCAGATTTTCGGCAACACAAATTGCCGTATAATATTCAATTAGGTCGTCCGATATTGATGGGAGTACTGGTCGGGCAGCAATTTTGGTTAGCACATCTGCCGCTACGTGTGTGAGATATACGATTAGTTTTCGAACCGTTTTCAGCAGGTCGCTATGGGCTGTATGATGGTTATAGGTTTTAACGCTCAATTGAATAGCTGCAGGCTAGAATTAGCATGGAAGATGGACTGAAGCAATAACATAGTGGCTTTTGAGGTATTATATTGAGAAGGGAAGGAAAGATAGAGACAATCAAGTGAGACGATGGATGCAAAAGATTTGGTTGCCCGAAAGTTTCTGATAAGAATTGGACTTTTGATGATGAAAATGAAAATGAAATATTGTTCATTAGGTAACCAATACAGTGATTCCTTATCTAGGTTGAGGTCTTCTATTAGGTGTTAAAACACCCGTACCAGATGTTGAAATTAAAGCAAGAATTTCTAGTAAAAAATCTATTAAATAGTTTTAAACTGAACGTGGGCTAAATCACATAATACCAGTCTGATCAGAATATTGAAAAACAAAGTCAAAGTCAAAACTATTTTATTGCATGTAAGTACACTGGGTACATTTATACAACGTCAATTTTTTATCTACCACCGCTTTCAAGGTGTTATATCTTTAATAGTTTTGACATCTTTAATAGTTTAGACCATTCTCAAGGTAGAAGCATTCTCCGTTTCTAACCAATCGAATAGTAGAATATAGTCACCTTTTGCAGTAACCATAACTTTGTTTCTTTTTAGTCTTCGCCTGTGTTTAATTATTTTTAGTCGTAATAGACTTTTATTGTTTAGAATTTATTGTTGTATCTTTGCTATAACTTTCAAACCTTTGAGATTCCTTCAAGACAGATCCATGTATTTGTAGTTAGGAAGTTCTCTGTGCTTATCATTAAAATGTTTATTCGACAAGCTTTGCTTTTAAGATATGCCTCATCGTTTTTCGTTCTTGCTACGTACTGTTCGTGCTCTTACGTTCTAGACTGTCGTAGACACTATATCACTAATCTCTGTTCTAGACCGTCGCTAAGGTTAAAACCTTTCCAAAGCGACGGTAAAGTAGCTTGACTCGATTGAACTTTGAAGTTTTTCAGCTAACAGGTTGTTTATTAAGAAAATCGGTACGAAACTAGCGGAATCTGTCCGTTTGTCCCTCAAGGTGCGTTGCGGGGACGCGGCTATATTTAGCCCCGCACGCGGCGTCCCGTCTGATTTTTCAGGTCCAGCGCCGTACGGCCGGCAAGCTGCCAACACTACGTCACAACTCTATTACCTCATAAAAGCTAAACTTTGAAAAAGGACTTCAAATTATGGCAAGGACGTGGCTTACTGTTGCAGATTTTGACGCCGGAATACAGCAGTCTTTTGAAATAGGACGTGTGGCGTGTCGAAATGATTGACAATCATATTACAAAGATACCGCACCAGTGGTTTGTCATAATCGTGCTTAAATATATTCTAAGCATTGTTTTGTAGTTAGTTGTGCTGCGCGCTTTGCGAGCTGCGGTCGCGTGCGGCGTGAGAGTATTGCAAAATATACTTACCTACGTCAAATCTGCAGTACCTAGGTAGATTACGGTATTTCACTTTGAATTTTTAGAGCAATTTTATAATGAGTTTAAAACTCATTTTTATGTTAAATTTGTATGATATATAGATATTATAGTATCGAAGGTACTGTGAGTAATTATAACCTAAAAAACTGTGTAGCCGTAGATAATTACGCAAGCTAAAAACGAAGATGGCCGCCGCATAATGGCGGCAAAAGACGCGGGAGAGATGAGCTGTCACGGGGTATTTATGAAATTCGAACTAAAATAGCCTCAGTAGTAGCGTCGAACGAGTCACCTTGGCGGCGCGGGCGTTACATAATTGAAAATTGGAAACATGCAAATCGAACGCAACTCAAAATTACCGAAAAAGTTCAAAATCGATGACGTATCGATGACGTGCGATGACGCGGCAGTGTTGCCACTCCTCCGGGCTAATAAATTTATTGTTTGGCATGTAAACGGATGCGTTGGAGCCAAGAAATTACGGCGTTCGGTAAAAAAAATGTTGAATGAACCGGAGGAATGATGGCGCAGTCTAATCGGGCCCGCCTTGCATCTCTGCCAAACTCCCATCTTGTTTATACTACAGCAGTTGCACAAGGTTTCGATTATGGAATGTTTACGCTAGCCTTTGCCTATTGTCAGTGAAAACTTTTTGATCTCCAGTTTTTAGGGTTCTGTAGCGACAAAAAGCCCTTAGGATCGTTCACTCTATCACAGCGTAACCTACATTCATAGTTATTATGAATGATACACGCTTATTTGTAAAAAATCTCAATTTTACCTGAATTATAGAAGTTCGTGAAAAAAAATTTGCGTAGGTACCTATAAAAAAAAACTGTGTATTTGTGTCTGTGTGTCCATCACCTCGTCTAGCGGCTAAACCAGTGTAGCGATTTGAATGATATTTAAGTATTTGGAAGTATTTCGTAAATAGGTATCTTCAGTTTTTTTTCTTTTTCGCTCTATTTTCTAATTAACCTAGAAAATCGCAAATTATTTCGGGTATTCTGTGGAGGCGAAACTTTAATATACAGAACCCTATATGAGTTGTCCGATACGCTCTTGGCAATTTTTTTTATCTGAGTTTTAATTACTTCTTTCTCTCCTAATGATGCCGGCTCCATTGGAACGAACGGGCCCACTTAAGTTTAAGAGGTGGACGTGACTCTCGTTTCTTTGTTCCTATAGCAGCTATAAGTTTTGAGTTTTCTCTAATTTCACTGGCCATTTCTTTTTTTTTCGTAGTTCTTTGTACCTCATAATTTAGGTTAGAAAAAACTGTATGTAATCGAACAAGGCTGTATGCAAACAAACACTGTTTGCATACAGCCTTGTTCGATTACATACAGTTTTTTCAATTAAAACTAATAGTTAGTTGCAGAACTACTACGAGGACACGACTAATTAAAAATACTTTTTTTGTGTGTAACGCGATAATTTCACCAAAAAATTGAAATAATTTTTTTTTACATTCCATCGGTGGTCCCATTTCAATTTGAAAACATTTCCACCTCTAAGGGTGGACAATTTAAAATAATTAGGGGATCAACAATTCCTTCAACACTAAATCATATTTTTACGAAGAAATCGGTTTTATTTTTTGGAAAAAGTCAAATTATAAAAGAAAGCAAATCAAACCCGCGGGATGCAGAACTAGCCTTTGATACGTATGTGTGGATATCGGTGTATAAATACGACAAACATTATGCACATCGCAGCCCTAACCGCGCACCGCAAACTGGCAACACTGATGTCATAACTCGAGCTGTATTTGCACAGCACTATATTACCACCACCCCAATGGCGCAGCACATATTATACTAAAGGCGCAAGCTGCGGTAAATTCTTACATTATGTACCTACGACTAGTTGCTTCCGGCGGCTTCGCCCGCGTAGTAAAGATTTTCCCACGGGAACCTTTTCCCGAGGTATGTCTGTCGCAGGGAAATGAGGATATCAGGGATTTCGCGAAATCCCTAGGGATATCACGAAATCCTGGAAGATGTCGAATATACTTGTTTATTACGTCTTCTTACTAAAAATATCTAGCGATAAGTCGTTTCACTAAACTAAGGGCTTCTTTCACCGCTTGCTGATAAAGTACCAGATACCCTATCTGCAGATTATCTGACAGATACCCAATTTTTTTTGTTTTACAGGTATCCGATTGCCTTATCTGTCAGATAAACAAACAGCAAGATCAAGCGGCTGTTATTTTTAATCTGTCAGATATTTTAATAGAGACTAGAGGTGTGCAACACAAAAATATTATCAGAGATATTTATCTAATAGATAAGTTTATCTATCAGCTTACTATCTGTAACAATATCAGCAAGTGGTGAAAGAGGCCCTAAATCTAGTAAAATGTCAGAAAAGCGGATACTGCCGAATGAAAATTGAGCCGAAATCGATTTTAGTCGTTAAATTTTTACGCTGCGGGTAGCAGATTCTGCTTTGTTGATTGTTTTGTTTATTAGTATACCAAGTGACCTCACAATGTGTGAAGAAGAAGACCTCTGTAGGCACGTTTTGGGGACTAGAGTACCCAAAACGCAAATCGCTCTATCGCTTCCAAACATCGTTTCCTCCACGCCTCCCACCAGCCCAATATCTTACCCAAAGCCGCTGACAGCACGACTAACTTACACTAGGATTAGTGATGTTGCTTGTAATCCCATAATCCCGCGATCCCGGGACAACTCCGGGAATTTGCATGCGATTCCCGTTAACCATCATCAGTCGGATTTGAGACGGTGGTCTTGGAAGCGGGAGTTAGACTGGATTGTTACGTGGGTGACGATTAGGGAAATTGTTGTTTCCAGTTTGAGGCTCACGACGTTGCTCTAAAACAACGACATAGGTCGAGAAGTAGAAAGACAACAGTAGATTATGATACGAGGGTGGTAAGTAGGTTTTTACAAACGAATTGACTTTTGTTTTTCGTCACAAGGTTGGAAAAACTTCCCAACCTAGCGCCATACGACGTTTTTCAATACATTTGCGATTTGAATTACAGCTACTGAGCATAAATAAACAGTGACGTGTTTCGGGGATACTATAAAGGATACTTATTAAAGCGGACGAAGTCGCGGGGCATCTGCTAGTTTCATTAAATAATAGTTGTTTTAAATCTTAATCAATATATGAATTCAGATTGTCTTTACTTCACAGAATAAAAGTACAGAAACATTCGCAGACTTATGTATTTTTAACATAAAAAAAAGTGAAAATTAATAATGATAAATTCTACATATCCGTTATGAAAGCCACAGAAAGCTGAATGTTGGAAAATCCCACGCCTTACCGCTATAGAGGTGCTCTTGCGCACATCAAAGTTATACAAAGATACATTACAAGGCGCTACAACACTATATTTAGTAGAATCATAAGCCAATCACTATCAAAAACAACCCTAAGTGCCTAGTACCCACTTTTTAATTGTACTCGTTCTTGTATTAAAACATTGTTTCGACTTTACAACCGGAATATGTAGACTTCCTTATTAAAATGTATGTATTTTGTATTTTGTAAATTTAAAATAAATGAATTGAATTGAAAAAAAAAATCCATCCTTACCTACTAAATTGAACCGTTATAAATCGACAACCACCAAAACGTAAAATTTCGTTTTTGTTTGTTATATTTTTATAAAAATGGTGTGAAAACCGAAAGAGAATTGTACTCCAATTTTGAATGTTGATAATTTTGAAACTAGGTGTCAAAAGGAATTTCAAAAAACACCAACTTTTGTTCTATTACCTATAGTTTACTATCCATAAATAGTGAATCTATGCGAGTAGAAAATGTAGAAATTTTATTATTATGAAAATATAGTTTAATATAGGTACAGTGTAATTGAGCGTCAGTGGCCTCGGGGATAAGACGCGACCTATCATATCGAAAGGTCCGAGGTTCGATCCCCGGTTGGGCCATGTACCAATGGGTTTTTTCTCGAAACTTAAGTACATGTACTGACTGCTCTCAAACGGTGAAGGAAAACATCGTGAGGAAACCTGCATACGCCGAAGAAGAAATTCTTAGGCGCATGTGAAGTCCACCAACCCGCACTGGGCTAGCGTGGTGGACTATAGCCCGCACGCCCTCGTTGAGAGGGTAGGCCTGAGCCCCAGCAGTGGGGAGATTAATAGGCTGTTGATGATTGATTGATGATAGGTACAGTGTAACACAATAAACAATTATAGAAAAGCAAACGAGAATCGAAAGTTTCTTTGTGTAGGTAGGCATCTCAATAAATAATTCAATCCAAAAGAGCTCGAATTAAAAATAAAAAGTAAAAGCATTTTAAAGTCGGTAAAGTACTGACGTCATTTACTCACGAATAGAATTTTATGATTATTTTCCTTTTTACTATGACGTCATGTTTCTATAATATGTGGGTGTTATAACTTCGTTTTTCTTTCCGTTGCTATAGTATGTATTTGGAGGGTTTCCTCGCCGCAGCTCCAGTAAGCAAGGGTCATAAGCATTGAACAAGGATCCCATAGAAGCTGCTAGAATAACAATAATAATCAGAGAGGGACACACTTACTACAAAAGTGGTAAGAGTAAGCAAGACAGATATAAAATCTTCTATATCTACGTATGTGAATTTTTTGTTGGGGGGTTGGTCCAACAACTGCCCCCCAACAAACCACAACCCGATTAAAATAGATAGTGTTTGTTCAGTTTGACCCCGTCATATAAGAAGCGTCTTCTCAAATTATTGGGGTAAAGACTATTGCTATTCATGCTATAGGTACTCTGATTACGGTTCTATAGTTCATTATTTTTCTATGGTCATAAGTAATACTCACTTCAACCTGATGAAATAAAACAAATCAGTCAAAAACGTGATGAAGTTCCTAACGCAAAGTTTAGCACTAAACCAGTCAACTAGTCTTATATAAGGCGGCGATCACAATAGATCAGCAATGGTCGCAGTGATCCAAGGCTGGAAGAGCCTTGAAAGAGACCCATCGCAAATAATAATAATCTCGACAGTCATAGCCTCTACTCAGAATAATAATCAGAATTTTATTATTTTTTTAAAGGAAAGGGGTGTCACATAAGGGCGGCCATCTTTCTATTCGTGGGCTCCCTAAACGATCATGCGGCATGACATGCATTACGTTCTGTCACTCATGCATGACCGTCTAGTTGTAGTGATTGACGTGCATGACATGCAAACTACGTGCTGGCTACGTGCAAGCATGATGGTCCATCGTGCAGCATGATAATTCACGTAAACGTTGCATGTCATGCAAGCATGATCGTTTAGGGACACTTTAGGTGCCCACTCAATATCATTCTTGCAGTCTAAAATGAATCGATAATAATTGGGCCTATAATCACAGATGGCTATAATACAGGGTTCCATTGAATTGACCTCACCAGACCAGAATAATACAGTGTGTATGGACCTCCTCCATCCGTACTGAGGACAGCCACCATCAGATCTCACCACCCAAAGGCTACAGGTTTATGCAATTACTAGCCGATGCCCCGCGACTTCATCCGCGTTATAAAGTATACTATTTATATTTATTCAAAATTGTTTAACCCGTTCTAACTAATCATGCCAGTTTCTTAGTTTGTCAATAGATGGCGTTAGGTGTATTTTACACTCCGCTATCATTTGATTCTTTTCAACATTTATAAGTTAAGCGTGCAAATTATCCTCCAGGTTTTACCTCTTTATTATTAGTATAGATTTGTTTTGTGTTGCCTTGAACGAAGTGCACTTGCTTATATATTCCTAATCCGTGCCACAAGGTGAGTAGAGGACGATGCACTCTCCAACAATTATTTGCAAATGTCCAGCTTGAAGTCATGTCACGTGCTTGGAGTTTTTTTACAAACGATTGTATGCGGCTAACTGACGTTGGATTATACAATAAAATGGTGTAGGTACTGTTACGGAATGAAAAGCTTCAACACTTTTGAAGTTATTTCCTACAACCGCGAGCACAAATTTTTACAATTACATTTTTTTTTTTATCTTTGTCTTTTTTATTAATAATTGTTGGGACAAATTTACACTCGGCTGTTTAGTCCCAAACTAAGCCGAAGCTTGTAAATGGGGTACTCAACAACTGATAAAGATACATAAATACTTAAATACATACAAACACCCAGAATCCGAAGACCAACAGGTATGCTCATCACACAAATGTTGGTCCCGGGTGGGAATCGAACCCACGACCTTTGGCGCAGTAGGCAGGGTCACTACCACTTGCCAACAGGCCAGTCAGGTTATTCAATCATTGTTACAATATTACAATTCATCATTAGCCTGACATAGGCCTCCCCCAAGGCTCACCACTGAGCCCGATCCTCGGTTCTCCGCCTTTCTTTCTTTCAGCCGCCTTATGCAGATCGTCACTCCATCTAGCATCCCACATTTTACGCGTGGTCTCCACTTGTCTACCCCAGGTTATCAGTTCTCCAACAGGTAACCAGCCCACTCTCAATTAAATGTACTGACTTTTAGCTATGTTGAAGGCTTTGGTTCTCTAGCGGATCACCTCGTTTCGGTTGTTGATGCTCAGAGAAACTCCGAGCATAGCTCTATCCATAGCCCGTTGAGCGACTTTGAGTTTTCGGACTAGTCCCACCAGGAAGGTTCGAATCTCTTTGGTGGCGCGCGCGCTCCCTATGGAGACTGCATCTTGCATATTTAGTATGGGAACCAATGGTGCCACTTACAGAGGGGGTGCGGACAAAGGAACCGGTGTGTAGCGGGAGGAGGTTGCTAATACAAATTTATTTGGAGTTTGAAAATGAGAATGTGTGAGTGAGTCACAGTATTGTCATACTTGACACGATTTTGACATCCATAGAATGTTTTTTTACGCCGCGAGCACGCACCAAAGAGATCTTAACTCTATGAGTCCCACTGTCAGTTTCCATGTTAAGTTTATTTATTAATATTACAATTAAACCTATTATTAAATTCTTGACATTATAAGAATTTCGGCGCACTGGCGCATGCAAAAATAGACCTTAACATGACGAACCTATTCATACTTCGACTGTACTTATATGGGTTAGCAGTTGCGTAATTATCAGGGTTTGATGGTGGGTTATTGACGTCTTTTGGGGTCATGGACCCTGTTGTTTAGTTGGAATTGCGATCGACTGGTGTCCGTGAGGTTGGTGGTTCGTTATATGTCAATAGAGATATTGATGCCTAACCGAACTACTGAGCCTTCTTGGTTGAAACTCCCTAATAGGCTAGGCCAGGTCAAGGTCAAAGTGTGACGTGCGGTCGACTGTACAAAGGAACCGAACTACACTGCTATTTAACCAGGACAAGCTTGTCAAATAGTCTACGAGTAAATAATCTAAGAGAAACCGCCAATGAAAAAGATTTAGGAAAAATTTCAAAACACAACTGTTATTTTCAATTTTATAAATAATAAATAAATAATGTTTGGACAAATTTACACACGGTTGTTTAGTCCCAACTAAGCCAAAGCTTGTAAATGGGTACTCAACAACTGATAAACATACATAAATACTTTTAAATAAATACATAAATACATGCAAACACCCAGAATCCGAAAACCAATAGTCATGCTCATCACACAAATGTTGGTCCCGGGTGGGAATCGAACCCACGAACTTAGGCGCAGTAGGCAGGGTTACTACCGCTACGCCAACAGGCCAGTCATTTTCCACGCTAATTATCATCACAGGAAACTATTTCGTACCTGTCACCCTTGCGATGATGACAACCCTTTCCCGTCTATAGGCAACCTTGAAAACCACTCGCGACTCTTGACCGAGTGCCAAATAAAATATTAGCTCCCAGACTATATAGTAGTTTGGCAGCTATGAATCATAACGTGAAGTTAGATATAAGATGACTATGACTATTGCTGGCCTTATGCAGTGTGAAAACTGTAAGTGAATAAGTACTGGGGCTCAGGCCTACCCTCTCAACGAGGGCGTTCGGGCTATAGTCCACCACGCTAGCCCAGTGCGGGTCGGTGGACTTCACATGCGCCTAAGCATTTCTTCTTGCGTTTGAGAGCAGTCAGTAAATGTAGTTAAGTTTCGAGAAAAAACCCATTGGTACATCGCCCAGCCGGGGATCGAACTTCGGACCTTTTCGTATGATAGGCCGCGTCTTACTTATCCCCGACGACACTGACGCTCACATAACTTTAAAAAGGCCAGTACCTCAGGCAACGCATAAGTTTAGCCATACAACGAGGGAACGCCGCCAGCCTTCTGGGCTCCATGCCCCGGTGTGACCACCTCGACGGACTTTTTTATTTGTAGGTTTCTTTGTAGGTTTTAGCCAATTAGTTCATTTTAATGTTACAATAAGTTTTGTTTAATAAATATTACCTGTGTATTTAAAAAATTACATAATTAATAACGTCAAATTCGCCTCACCGGAATCGAACTGACTAAAATCTGTAAAAATTACACCCTGTACTTTTATTGCATCGATCGTTAGGGTCAATATAAGGATGAAATCTCTCTAACAAACTTGATAAATTAAATGAAAGGAAAACCATGAAATCTTAAATTATTTTTAAAAAAAGTCAAACAATCTAATTAGTTGCTCGAAATGGGCTCCATTTTGTTGAATATACAAATTTATTTTTCTAACCAATTCATTAGTAACCTTTAATAACGTGTTCTGGTGAATATTATAAATCGAATTCTGAACTTCAACTCTCAAAACTCGTTTACATTTGCATAAGATTTAATGTAAATTTGATTTTTTATATTTACAATTTTTTGAAAATAATTTAAGATTTCATGGTTTTCCTTTCATTTAATTTATCAAGTTTGTTAGAGAGATTTCATCCTTATAATTGATCCTAACGATCGATGCAATAAAAGTACAGGGTGTAATTTTTACAGATTTTAGTCGGTTCGATTCCCGGGTGTGGCAAGCGAAATTTCGAAAATCTTTGAATGCAGTTTTCTTTCCTTTCAAAAATAAAATAATGTTTCCTTTGCGTAAAATTTTCTATCTACAGTATTAAGAGTACTTTCCCTCCAGGTGGCATTACAAAATTCCTACCAAACAACCTTGATTGATATTGCACGCGCGTTTGCAGAAATCTCCCGGCCGAGAGGTGGCGCTGCATTAAAACGCATCAGCTTTATTATTATTCCCGGTGAACCCTGTTTGTTCGCGGTCCCGTACATGTTACGTGACGAGTGAGTGCAGACATGGCGGCCGCGGGACATATCCGGGACCAGCCGCGTACTCAGGACCTAGAAGCTATACATACCCCCAGATAGGTCGCATTAGCATGTATTCAAACGTTTCATAATTTAATTTTCATACAAATTTAGGTCCAAATTGAATCTGTTAGAATTTGTCTGTCTAGGCTTTCCTTTTTTTTTTTGGAAATTTTTATCGTAAATGTATGAAAAGATTGGTTTAATTGTAGGTATAACATACGTAGAGACATACAGAAATATTTATTTAATTATGTCGCTGCGATTTTCAATCGGACTTCTCGTGTTTAAATTCTTAAATACATTTTTTTTAGTTTTCATAATTCAATAGAAAAAGCAATATTTTTTCATAATCACATAACGTCAACGAATCGTTTCCGGTCGAAACAAACACCAAAATCACTGGGCTAACGGACGTCGCTGATCTTAGAACACAATAACTACAGAAAATTGCGCCCGAATAATAGTCGAACCCTAACTCCGGGTCTGGCTCACGTCACCACGCGCTGGAAACAAGTAGAACTTCACTTGTTTAGGAATCTCTGGTATGTTAGGGTAGTCTTTAATGAGTTTTAAGGAATGAACTAAATAGTTAGATTTAATCTGGCTTGAAGGACCAAAAATGCAAATAAACATGCTTTTGCGATTTTCGATTCAATTAAATCTATTTTTAGGGATCGGTCAAAGCATTCACCAATTTTTAAACTGTATTGTGTGATACGAATGTAGGTACCTAATTACAATGAGCGTTTCACCGAGACGTAGACTTGTAGAAATACCAATTAATTTTCTAGAAACGACATTATTAAACCAGTCGAAATCGGGCAATCGATGTTACCGGTTGTTTTAATCGATTTCGACTTTCATTAATTCAATATTTTATTATAACCCGACCGCGGCGAAGCCCAAAAGGAGGGTTTCCTTTTAATTTAGTGCATTTCTAAGACTTTCCTTTTACTTACCTAACGGTTAGAAAACTCAACTGAAAAATGATTGCGCTAGAGTGGAAGGAACTTTGAATGAAACCATTTCGTTCGACATAAGCGCTCACGAGAGAAGGTCGATCGGATTGCATGTGAGGTGGGGCCGCTTTGAGAGCAGAGCGGAATCACGAGCAGAGCGATGTAGTAAGAGAGCGGGAACAAAATACAATCTGAATGTTAAAGTTGTAAATGTTTTAAATAAACATTAGTTTTTGTAAAAAAGTTTTTTCTAATAATAATAATAATTAAATAATTTATTTGTAACAAACACAGTTTACATTGAAATAAAAACTGCCAAACTGTATTTACAGTTTGTTGGCAGTAAGTGCTCCCTTATTTACAAGTAAAGTACATTTGTGTTGTTAAATGTGCTACAGGACATTTTTAAAAATACAGCGATGAAACCGGGCAGAACATAAGATTTAAAGGTTGACGTTAATATGTTAATCAGTGATTCAGAGAGTCCAACAATTGTTTTTTATATTTGCTTTTAAAAGTTTTTTTACTAATTGGGCCGTTCTCAATTCCAGTGTAATAGAATTGTAAATTTTAGGTACTAAATAGTGGCTGGTTCTTTCACCATAATAATTGCAGATACTTGGCATACAATACAGATGTTTGTCTACACGTCTAGTGTAGCGCGAGTGGACTATAGGCATCTTGTGCACACCATCCTGGAAGTGCTCCAATGCTATCAGTAGTTTCACCCTCTCATGGACCGGCAGTATTTTGCAAATTACAAAAAGTTTTTCATATTCTGTCTTACAGCTTTCCTTTACTTGCCTACTGACAAGCGTCTTCAAAAATCGCGTTTGTAAGTTTTTTATCTGGTCCAGATATGTCTTAAAGGTGCGACCATAGCTACTCAATCCATAAGATAGTAAAGATTCTACTAATGCATACTTCTACTAGTACACTGTATACATGGTTGCCTTATTTAACGTATATTGTAAATGGTGGAATTTACGTAGAATGGTTCTGAGCTTGGTGCATACGTTGTTCACGTGTATTTTCCACACCATGTTGTGATCTATGGTAAGCCCCAGGTATCGGTAGCTGTGGACTCGCTCTAATTCAGTACCTTCTTAAAAACATCAAAATTTAGAATAATGTAACCCATTTGGTTTGTTCCGCTTTGGAATGATTTGGAGCTCTACATAATGTTAATTATTTTTTACTGTCACCATAAGGCAAATTATTTTTTACTGTAACCTGCTGTGTGATTCTGTAAAGTATGAATTAAAACTCGACCATCACATCGCAAGTCACTTACTTCACTCCGCATCCGATCATGAAAGACCTTGATGTGGCATTGTGTAAACAAATACAAGCTACACAATAAACACTCCACTTGCGAAGTAAAGTGAGTATTGAACTGTGAATCATTGAGTTAGAGACCGATCTCACTGCGGATTCAGGATCGAGTTGCACAAATACGCTTACAGAATAGCGGGGCTGATAAGCCTGCTCTCAAACGCTGAAGTAAACATCGTGAAGAAAACCCATCCGTGAATGTCAGTGCATGTAATTGCGGGACCGATTTTGCACCACGTTTGTACCCCAGCCAGTAAGCCTAGACGAATATCCCATGGAGTCGAAATGTCGCCGGGGGTATACTAGTAATAGATCTCAGAGATAAATGAAAATGCTACCTTGGTTAGGTAGGATTCTGTTTTGGAATTAATGATTGAATTGAATGAATGACATATGAACGATTGAATGAATGAATGAAATGACAAGACAGTTGACGTTTAGTTAGACGTCAATAACACTTTATTTAAACAGTAGGTTATTTGTTATGAACTAGTCTTTCTGCCTACCCCGCCAGGGACATAGCGTGAAGATATATATGTAGTATGAGTCGATCCGCTTTTAAAAAAAATTGATCAAAATTACTCATTTTCATTTTTATTTACTGACTGCTCTCAAACGGTGAAGGGAAACATCGTGAGGAAACCTGCATACGCCGAAGAAGAAATTCTTAGGCGCGTGTGAAGTCCACCAACCCGCACTGGGCTAGCGTGGTGGACTATAGCCCGAACACCCTCGTTGAGAGGGCAGGCCTGAGCCCCAGCAGTGGGGACATCTTAATAGGTTGTTGATGATGATGATGACTCATTTTTATGTACTAAGTACTCACACTTGACCAAAAAATTTACTATTTCAAATTTGTTTTCAGAAAAAAAGACTTACAGGGAAATGGCTTCGGACTTGCCCATACTGTCCCTGTTAAAAAAACACACTGTTTAAGATGAAATCCTGGTTCCTACCGCTATCAGAGGGCCCCCAACTTTAGTTCTTGAAACTATTTTCTATTTCTGCACAAACGGTTCAGCTGTTACTAGTCTTCAACTTGTTGGTAATGCGATGTAAATACAGACAAACGCATTTGAGAATATGTATAGCAATAAAATCGTATAAAGGTCGGCTTGTTTTGAGTACAGATAATAATAAAGATAGTGAGATTAGTAGGTCCACAGGAGCAGTAAGTTTGTTTTCGATTCTTGGTCTTTACAGCCGGATCATCACCGGATAGTTTGACTTCAATTGCCTTATTGTACTAATTAATTGTTCTATTAATACACCGAGACAGCGTGCGGTGAATAGGGTAGAAACTCTGTGTGTTAATTTTAAGAAAATATATCTTAGATTAATTAAAGTCACAATAATTGTGACTTTAATTAATCTAAGATATATTTTCAAAGGTCCCGACATAGGTCGAAGAATTGCGAAGCTGAAGCGGCAGTGGGCTGGGCACATCGCCCGCAGAACTGACGGCCGTTGGGGCAGAAAGGTTCTCGAGTGGCGACCACGTATCGGAAGACGCAGCGTAGGCCTCCCACAAGGTGGACCGACGATCTGGTGAAGGTCGCGGGACCCGGCTGGATGAGGTTAGCGCAGGACCGGTCGTCGTGGAGATCCTTGGGGGAGGCCTTTGTCCAGCAGTGGACGTCTACAGGCTGATATGATGATAACGATATTTTCAAATATTGAGCATTGTTATAATTTTAGTGGTCTTAGCACTCGAAATTCTAAACCCTATATAATTAATAAAGGTGACTAAATCTATTCGTACATTCTGTATTTCTATATTCTGCCCTGGGCCGCTAAGTGTTAAAAAGGAAACTGGGGCAAAGGGGAAAAAGTTGACAAACCGCTTCTCCAGAATTCAATAAAAACTATACAGTGTCTTCACAATGGAATTATTCAAATTCTAGAAAACCAATCTGTAATCTTTTTTTCCATTTCCTCAAAAATCCCTTTTCACGCATAGAATAACTAGTAAAAGTAAACTTTCCAGTGGATTTGACAGTAATTTATTCAAACCTCTCACGCGCTAACAATAACTTTAGGAAATTCTAAGAAACAATGCATTCCGTATTCGCGCGGTTAAGTACCCAAATGCATATAATTGAGCACGATTTGCATTCCACTTTGCACCAGGATTTATCCATCGATATACAGACGGATTTATTGTAAAATTACGCGCACTGTCCGCTAACGTATGCGTGGAGCGGAACGTTTGGGTGTTTTACATTGGCCGATATCTCGATCTGACATCGACAGACATTTTGTATTTTTAATGAGTTTTACGGGCCTGGAAACAGAGTCATTTTATCCAGTCGACTTTGTAATTTTCATAACACAAGAACCAGCGATTATAGCAGGTCTTCCACAAAAATAGTGCCAGTCGGTGATCCCCATTAACAGTACATTCATCCACATCACATCAATAAGGTTTAGTAGCTTAAAAGACGATTTAAAAGGGTCAATTTGGAACGAACTGAATAAGTAGAGTTTAATAGGTATTTGTCGCATGACTTAATACTATTCTAGCTAGACACAATAAGTCAAAATAAACAATATATCATTTTTAGGACAACTAAATAAAAGATAATCATCTGTGATGTGATTCCGCCAAAATACCGCAGTAGGTACTTCGTGCCCGAATCTCGAAACAAACACCATACGACTCCACCCC
Source organism: Metalampra italica (assembly GCA_949699065.1). NCBI lineage: Eukaryota > Metazoa > Arthropoda > Insecta > Lepidoptera > Oecophoridae > Metalampra > Metalampra italica. Next base: position 886,966 of record OX452993.1, read on the forward strand.
ACGCCTCATCCTTCACCTCCGCACCCTCCATCGGTGACGATATATCGGGGTCGTGTCGGTGTCGACTAATGTGAAAACTCCGTTTGTTTGTTGCGCGCCAAAACGGCGCGTGGCAAGATGGCCGCCAATGCGTGAGTTTTTTCACGGCATCTTTCCGCGTACGCCGTGTTTTTGGCCAGTGCTCCTGCGTGACGTGGCCGACCCAGTTAGGAACGCCAAGCAGTGCCACGGCCAAGTCCAGCCGAGCCGGGCATCCCCAATGAACCAGAGCCAATATCTATAAAATAAATTGGACCGCCTCGAAATAAACATAGAAAAAATAATAATGAAGGAAACGTCAGCATGTGGTCGGATTTGCCGCCAAAATTTTCAGGGTGAACGAACTCCAGTGTTTTGGCATGCACCGTTAGTTGGAAGTTGTCCTAATAGTATGTTTGATTCGATAAGGGATTACTAGTTTCATCTTTGTTTACCTTATTCTATCTTAACTTTCACATTCTTTCACAGTTGTTTTCTAAATTATAACATTTCAGGTTAGTTTCAGTACAATTTCAATTGCTGGAAATAATGCTTTATGAGTAAATAGACAAACTTTCTGTCGCCATTCAAGCCTAGCGTTATCATTTGCTTAGTACGTGAAATCCATGTGTTTCGGACATGTTAGTAATATTTCGGTAACTGCATCATGCATTCTTGAAAATTTCAATTCTGGAGTAAAGCTAGATGTTTATGAATCTATTTTAATCTAAACTGTAAATTCCGTGATATCCCGTGTGATATCATCACAGTTATCATACTAGACTGCTGCACCTTTGCCAACAATCTTACTACTCAGCGTTTGTTGTTCTTATATTATGCTAAATATTTGCACCTTACCGCGTTTGTGATAGTTTTACGATGCCATTTTTATTTCTTCTCGCGCACTTTTGGCCGCGTCTCCAATTTGGCGGTTGTTTGTTTTCGGTATAAATTGAGTTAGGTTAGGTATGCGCAATGTTTTTTTAATCTCACAGAGAGGATGTTTATGCAACTGGCTGCTCTGAAATTTATTGAGAGGAAGTGAACGTTCGAAGTAAAAGATTCTTATTATATATTGGTTGAAATAGAAATCTTCCAGTTTCAGACTGCTATGTTATCGATCGTTTCATGTGGAGACGATTTTTGAGCTGAATTAGTAGTAGTAATAAGAGTTTGATCATCTTCTTTATCAACTGACTCAACCAATATTTCGATTTTGCTTCTCCTTTTCCATTTCTTACTTACTTCTTTGGCTTAGCGACCCGAAGCTAAGTTTGTTTGGCTTTTGTCGCAAGAGAACGCTAACGCTCATCTCCTACAAATCCGTGGTTTGCAGATCATGCAGACCCTTTTCAGATGCGTCTTAAAAGAAAAAGAGTTTCGTTTTCCATCCAGTTTTTTAAATCTTTTTTCCATCCAGTTGCTGCAACTATTTCATGATTTCGTATTTCCAATACATTAAGGTCTTATTGTAAGTCTTGTTTGATGTCCATGAAATCTCATAGTCTTTGTTCGATGTCACTTCACTTACAGGTACTTACAAAATAAAGGTATATACAGTATAGGGAAGTCAAATATTGCCTGTCTGTAAGAGCCGCCGATAGTCTCAGTGTAAGAGTTGGCGATCTTTTGAAGAATTCCGTCGCTTTTGCTCACCTTCGGCCTGGAGAAAACTTTCTTAATATTCCAAAAGTTTTGCTCTAGTCTTTATATTATTTTAAACTATCGTGTCTTTACGAAGACGAATGCTTTTGGGTTTAGCAGTTGCTTTAACTTCATTCATTTTTTGCTTGACCATTATGTGAGCTTAAAATTAAATTTATCTCCTGGTTAATCTGCAAGAAATTAGTATGGATACAGTTTTATTGTTGTCAAAAAGGGTTTTGTTATGGATTGACAAACGCTCGTTCTACCTCTGGAAAATTAGAAAGTGGAGTTGACAGTTTTAAAAGAAGCAAATAGAAACATGTAGACATGCTCAGATCTTGGAAGCTTATCAGCTAATGAAAAAAAGGAGGCGAAAACTGAAGAATTGTAACTAGCTTTTCATTGCACTGGAAGGACCTTGCAGAAATCTGATGTAGGAATTCCAAAGATAAAAAGAATAACATTACCAAGAGCTTAATTTTTAATTTGAAAGTTCTTTATAAATAGCTAAAGTCAGTATATCCAGGAAAGCATATTAGGTGCACCGGGGTATTTGCAACTAGGGGGTAAATGAAACTACAGAGTTTATCGTTAAATGTTACCTCATTCATTATTTATCATAAAATCTAGGTACTTGATATAATAAGTATATGATCATGTATGATATTATAATGCGACATAATATTATGACGTACGACCGTCGTCGCCCGCACATCCGTGGAAACAATTCCAGCATAAACTGGTCTCTCGTAGTATTGACACTCCCTAATATTCTAGACCAGCTCAAGGTCAAAATGTGTCCACTGACATGCGGCCGACTGTACTTAAACAATTATTTAGATACCCTGGTGTATTACCTATTACATAAGTCAACGAAGACCACCTGATAATGACAAGTCCAAGCCACGAGTGTCAATGCCCCCACTTGCTGCAGCCAGTAGAATCCGTGACGTCACGCCTGCCAGGACCTGCCAAGTGGCACCAGGGGGCTTGGCAGAGTGGCGTTGCGTCTGCGATGTTAGCCAAATCATGTTGTGACTGGACTTTTTTGTTTATCTTGTGTTGCCGTGTTATGTAGGTGGAAAACCTGAGATGATTGTGGCACATGGGTAGAGAAAACTCATGTGATTGTAGACTATATTATACGCTTTTTGGTCAGTCTAACTCAAGGACTCATTGAGCTGTAAGGAACGTACAAGCAAAAGTGGTTGGCAATGACCGTAGGTAAACAATTTGGTTAAAACAAATGGAAATTCCAGAAAAGCAATTACCTACTTTCCAAGATTTTCTAGGAATACTAAAAGTTAGTTGTAATTGATTGATTTACACTTGATAATAATCATCATATCAGCCTGTAGACGTCGTCCACTGCTGGACAAAGGCCTCCCCCAGGCATCTCCACGACGCCCGGTCCCGCGCTAACCTCATCCAGCTGGTCCCGCGACCTTCACCAGATCGTCGATCCACCTTGTGGATAAATACCAAGAATGGCTTGAAATGTTTTGATGGGACTTTTTATTCATTTAGTAAAATGTTCTAAAATTAATCTAGACCTTTTTCTTTTGGAAAGATGCAATTTTTCCAAGAAATTATTGTAAACAATAGTGGATGCCAATACGCACGCGTTCGAAGTGGGCGCGCCATAAATCACGCCGGCACATTTGCATGTATTAAGTTATGATTCAAACCCCATACAATACAGCATTTGTTTGTAGAACCCGCGATGAATACCAAGTTAATATTGTATTTGGACATGACACATATTAATACTTAGCACTGTGCAGTGCAGTGAAATGTAGAGAAAATTTTGTCCAGATGCGGTAGAGTCCAAACGATTTTTTTTAATATACCCTTTGCATTACTCATTTTTTCAATGATGGAAATGAAGAATAATGGCAGAATAGCTTGCCGGCCACAGAAAAAAAACAAAACAGACGGGAAAGCGGCAATCCGATCTTCATTTGTTTTTTCGAGTGGTAGAGTTTTGTTTATACTTCCGTATAGCAGAGATTTGTATTAACACTCATTTTATGTATTTGTTTTTATTTTCATTGTATTCGCAATGAAAAGCACAGTGTTTCCCTCGGGTTCAAGAATTATTTAGAGTCCCTCGAACCCAGTCTCGGGACCTAAATAAGTTACTTAGTTTTCACCCCTGGGGTAACAATGTACTATTTAATATTACAAATGTGAAAATTTGGACGTTTAATGCTGAAATAATATTAATAAAACTCGTTCACTACCAAAGCACTTACGAAAAAAATAAATTTAAAATGACAAGCTAAAAAATTCCTTAAAGCTACCACCTATTTATTTTTGTATATAAATATCATAAATTTTATTTAACTAAAATAAATAAACTAACTTAAATTAACTGAACTTAAATAAATTTTTATATCTAATTCTATATCTATCTTATTATACCTATAGGTATCTATACTATCCTAGAATTCCTTATTAAATTAAACTTGATTATACGAGTACATACACATAATCATAAATACGTCAAACGCTCGAGGTTTCCTACGGCTGGGAACGTGCCCAAAAGGCTTCACCCCGCTGATCCTCTGAGCGAGGTGATGCCCAGCCCTCTGGTCGTTGCAGCCTCGATCAGACGCCTGGAGATCTCCCGCAAGAGACGGTGAGCTCCCGGTCCCCAAGCGTTGCGACCCCAAATCTTAATATAAATTTTGCTATTATTAGAATAATTTAGAAAACTCTTAGACAGTTTAGAAGAATAACCTCTAGGTTACAGTGACGTAAGGGTTCGTTGCAACTGAAGAGTTCATTGACCAATATAATTTTAATATCAATCAACACGTCATTCGGTTACGATTGCTTACCTTTGTATTAAAATGAATTACTCAATATAACGAGCGTCTTTAGAATTATGATCGGTCAATTGACTTTGGTTCCATCACTTTATTGGACTTAATTTTTATCTTTATATTTAACTAGCGAACGTCCAGCGGCTTCGCCTGCGTTCAATAAGTTTCCCTTACACTCTAAAACTTTGCGGAAGAACCAAGTTTTCCAATATTAAAAACCACACCGGAATATATTAAGTGGTTTTGGAGAAAAGTAACACCGAAAAAGGAATTTATAAGACTTAATAGAGTATAATAAAAGAGTTTATGTATTTCATCGAAACATCAGCTTTTTTGTTTTATTGTTTTTTAAGTTGTTTTATGTCTTCTGTTTTGTTTTTTGAAACCTGATATTGTTTTGAGGCATGATGAAAGACAACTGGATTGTGTAAGGCTGTACAGTTCATTGTTTTCTTTGCATATGCTTTAGTGTGTCAAAATAACTGTAAATTCTAGCATCTTATTAACTCCATGTTTAAGAATAAAATTTTTAAAGTCAATGTCAAACTAATTTTAGTATATGAAATGAAATATACCCAAATAATTTTCTAAAATAGAATATTGTGCAATAAACTAGCTTACTTGTGCCAGCTTATTTATATCTATAGACTTTTAACTAAAAGAAGGTAACTGTTAGTAAATTCAGAGCTGGTATAAGTAATTTTTGTGTCAAAATTCATAGTCCCTGGTTGGGCGCCAAAATTTTTATCCTGGTCGAGGTGCCCAAAAAGTGAAGTTTCATCTTTATTGTTAAATTTCGTTGGCGATTCTTTGAATGTTCGCAGGACGAGTTCCATCCGTTCATAGAGGCCCTGATGCCCTTTGTAAAGTCCTTTTCGTACACGTGGTTCAACCTACAGGCGGCCAAACGGAAGTACTACAAAAAACACGAAAAACGGATGAGTCTCGAGGAGGAGCGGCATACCAAATATGAATTACAGGTAATCAAATCAGCTGCCTATTAACATGTCCCCACTGCTGGGGCCCAGGCCTACCCTCTCAACGAGGGCGTTCTGGCTACACCCCACCAGTCCACCACGCTAGCCCAGTGCGGGTTGGTGGACTTCACATGCGCCTGAGAATTTCTTCTTCGGCGTATGCAGGTTTCCTCACGATGTTTTCCTTCACCGTTTGAGATCAGTAAATGTACTTGAGATTCGAGAAAAACCCATTGGCACATGGCCCAGCCGGGGATCGGACTCCGGACCTTTCGATATGATAGGCCGCGTCTTATCCACAACGCCATTGACGCTCTACGCTGATAGGTAAATGATTTGTTTATAAAAGTAGCCAGAAAAGTCGAAAATTAGTGTTTCGGTTGGCAACAAAAAGGTTATCTCAGAAAATCACTTTAGTACACCGCCCAAATGTATCTTACCTTGTTCGTGGGTCAGGAATACCTGGCGACACCTCGACCCTTTGGTATCTGTTTTGCCAAACCCCTGTCCACCAACGGTGTCCCAATCCAGTTTTGCTGGACTTCACATACCCACGCCGTAGAACAGAAATTCAAATCTTTGGCCTATGCAGTTTTCCTCACGATGCTTTCCTTTACCGAAAAGTCTTAAGTATTTTCATAAACCGTATGTATTTAAGTTCCGAAAAACTCATTGATACGGGCAAGGTAAATAAAACTATTTCGTGTGTAAGACCCGTAAATAATTATATAATCATTGGTACGGGCCAAGGTTCGAACCCACAACCCCATAAACGTGAGGTTAGAAAATGCCCAGATATACTGAGGTTTTACAGTATCTGTAAATTTTATTGTACAAGAGAGAGTAATGAATTGAACTGGATTGAACAAACTGAAAAAGAGTAAAAAGAGGTTTTTGGGTAAGACCGCTTATTACCTACATTTATTCGACTCTCAGTATTTTTCCATTCACGAGGACCTGATATCCCAAAAAACCTTTACTTCATTATTTTAGCCTTCTTGTAGTACATACTTATATTAATTCAATAAAAAAAACATTGCTACTTAATTTCAATTAATATTGAACACCTGTTTTTGATCGATGTTTAAAAAAAAAATTCCAGAACGAAAAAGCAGAAGTGAAACAGAAATGGGCGTCGCGATTATTGGGGAAACTCCGCAAGGATATAACACAAGACTGCAGAGAGGATTTCGTGCTCAGCATAACTGGGAAGAGGCCGGCAGTATGCGTGCTGTCCAACCCAGACCAGAAGGGAAAGATGAGGAGGATAGACTGCCTCAGGCAGGCTGATAAGGTAAGTTCAGCATTTGTTTTTGAAGACAGGATTTAAACTCTGATCGAAAAACGAGAATCGGCAGGAAAAATAGAAGATGTAGCAAAGAGTCTGAAGAAGATAATACCTAATTATTACTCGTTTTGAGGGGAATAAGAATTACCAATTGATGCGTAGATGTAATGAAGATTACCAGCTAGCTGGCTATAGGATCTTGGCTATCATAGGACCGAACTGAATCAGATTGACCTAAATATAAGTTCACACCAAATTGCGAAGAGAAAGTCTAGCAAGTCCAGTTGTAAACAAACATTTGCTGAGAAGGAAAGATTTTTACTTCATATTTAGATCGATGATATTTAGATTTACGTTAATAATGTCAATGCAGATATGCTTAGAACAAGATGAAGCTTAGCTGACATTTACTGTTGGACATAACCCTTAAATTCTTTCGACTTTTGAGATTAGTATAGATAAATTGCATTTAATAAAAACAAAGTACATGAAGGCTACAAATGTTTGTAGTTTTCAGATTATTGAACTATTTGTTTAAAATTGTTGTGTTTTCTGCACGTTTTTTTTTGCATTCAGGGGTCAGACTTTTTCTTTGATTCCTTGAGCTATAACATGGAATCAGGTCTCTAGGGAATAGACTTTTTACTTGCTTAAGAACTTTTATCAAATTGTGTTTTAATATATTATATTATGTACTTTCAGGTGTGGCGCTTGGATCTAGTAATGGTGATACTGTTTAAAGCGATACCGCTTGAGAGCACAGATGGGGAAAGATTAGAGAAGCACCCAGAGTGTACACAGCCCGGCCTTTGCGTTAATCCCTACCACATCAATGTCTCTGTGAGGGAGCTCGACCTCTATCTGGCCAACTTCATCAACAGCTATGGTAATGGGAGCGACGGTCTGCCAGGTCTCTCGCTCTGTTATATTGACGTCTGCTTGTTGTTTATTGTTTCCCTGGGGAGTGTTGGTGTTGTTTTCTTTTAACGTGAAACGTCTGTAGCTTCTACATCCTGAATCATATAGAAGAAAAGCGTTGCCAGTGAGACGGGAGACCTTGACTCAAACTTTTTACTGACAGCATCAACAAAACAAAATCGGCTTTAACAAGACATTTCACGTAAAACGTACACAATGTTAGCTTGACCTCTAATATTGTACGAAAATCTTACAACTCACTTTTCAAGACTCTTTGTCGTATCGATTTGAAACCTTGCAAACTATATAATTCTGGTGACAATACAATAATGTGGTACCATCCAGCTGGTTAGATGACGGGAGGAAGTCTTTTGGGCTCGTTTGACTCTCTTTACAGATTATTGTTATTTATTAACGAGAAAGAGATCATTGTCACTTACCAGCAGTACGTACTGTTTTCTTTGGAGATAATTTATTGTAGAATTTCTCTGCCTAATTTGTAGCAGCACCAACACTTCTTCATTAAAATTGTATAACATTTTATTGCAAATATTAATAGAAATGATATATTCCCATGGCCTGGTTGGTTAGTATTTATGTTGCACATTTACTTTTGTAATTAACTATTCTTTATGTTGCAAAAACATGTAGGTATTAAGATCCTTCCCCTTTCTACCATAACTGTGACGCCTTCCATTATATCGACTCGACTAAACTTGGATTTAAACTAAACCAAACCTTTCCCAATTCTAAAAGCATTGTTAATAATTCAGCGTCTCCTAAAAATATGCATAATTGAATGAGTTTGTACAAGTAAATAAAAATATTAGTGAGTGTAGAGTAAAAAAACTGGCAGGATTTACCTACGGCCTCTCAGAACGCTTCTACTCACTTATTAATAATGTTAAAGAAAGAATTTGCTTTCAGCAGTTCCGTTGATATTAATTTGAAGCAATAGATTGCCTTGAACATTTTTGAATTTCATTGCATTGCATTTCCTCACATTCTTAGTATTATTATATTTTAAAATAAAATTGCTTTTGATTTAGTAGCAAAATACATGGTTAATGGTCCCTCGAACCGGATACACATTCTGCTTATTTCATTTACTGTTGGTTAGCTCAATATTAAACAACATCGGTGTGTTTCAGATATTCTAAGCGGCTCCCTCTCGCCTCACCCTAGAGACAAAGAGAACGAACACGAGGCTAAGACGAAAGGTAACAGCCTCCGGGGTGGTGTCGTGCCGTGTCTGTTACTTGCGCAGTCTTTGGCAATGTGGCTGTGAAAGTTGGTAGAAAATTAAAACAATAGATTTCCTAACATGTTGATGGAGTTACTCGATCCCATACTGCCTCAAAAATATAGCAAAACGTTTTCATGAATATTTTTATTTATTGCTACGGGGGCAACAAGCAGGCGGGCCTCCTGATGTTAAGAGGTCACCGCCGCCCGTAGACACCTGCAACACCCGGGGGTGCTGGTGCGTCTATTTTTCCCGTCCCGTCTTGATTTCCCTTTTAAAGATAACCTGATACTTTTGTCGAACGAATTTTGAAGATCGAATAACCCTAACGCTATTTTTCAAAAAACAATTCATATGGTTGTCAATGGGTCAAACGTTAAGGGTTATATGTACTACCCGGCAACTGAAAGAGTCACTTGACCTTGGCCTCCCTCCGCCTCCCGCTTCCCCACCTCGCCCGCCCGCTCACGTCCTGGCGCGACAGTACCGTCCGCATAAATGTGAGAGGTCGGACATAAGTGACGTCGTGCCATTAACAAATGATGATAAAGATGAAGATTTCTTTATGTATCTAACTGCTTTTTACAAAATGTTTTATTTTTTATTGAAAATGTCAATAAATAATAATTTAATCCCACTGTCGCTCAATACTTTCTCAATCGTTTTTGCACTCTGTACCTATCACGGCGGGGCGACGTAGGCGGAAGCGGGAGACGCGGAGTGACTCATTATAGTTGCTGAGTAGTGCTGTACGGTTAAACCCAGTAGGGTTTATGATTTTTAAAAACTATGTTTTAGCAATGAATTTATGATTCAGGAGAGCTTGACTTCTACCAACTTTCATAAAAGCCCTATCTTCAAAGATTGTCGTTGAGAGGACTGCGACAGATGAATTTGATTGGTTGTGCACAGAAATATGTTGTCTTTTCTGAAATTCTAGCGTTTCTTTTATCTATGTCGTATTTTGTGCATTTTTTCTAAATTTTAATCCCAGCATTGGCTTGCACTCACACCTTTCATGATTTCACGCTTTGGAAAAACTATATTTGGGATTGTGGTGATGTCGTTGTTTGGTCGTTGCTCGTTTGTTTTTGTATCTGTAGTCGGTGTTCCTTCTCTTTCACTCTTTTTATCTTTGTATTATTAAGTTGATGCTTTTCTAACATTGTTCAGCTGTGAATTAAAACTTTCAAGATTATTTCATTTAACTTTCTAGTCGACTTTGACTTATGTCATCGATTGCTTATTTTACATTAAACTCAAAAATAACTTGGTATTTTGATTACGTAACGAAATGAAATTTAATGAAAAGGATTTAGCAATAATGTTGTAAAATTATTTGCGAATCATTTTTTGAGAGTAATTTGGAAAAGCATTGACTCTTAGCATACCTATTAATACTTTTCTAAAAGTGTATATTCTTCACTGTATTTTTGTTAATTGATGTTGTAGCTAGTTGTAAATATGCCATCCCTGTAAATATACACAGGCACCGATCTAGTTGTCCTATAAGTTCAGTTTTATTAATGGAAAATAATAGATTTCCATTGGAAATATTCGTGGAAAATAGACTGAAAGTTTGTCTTTAAAATATGAAATGGTCGCAGAAAGATTTAAAGTAAAGGTTTAATTAAATTGGCTGGCATTTCAGAAATGGATAAGTAGGCGACTTGAAATTTCAAAATCAAGCGTTTAGTATCGCTCTATAAACTTTTAAGAAACAAATCTATAAAAGTTTCGTTGGTGTTTTTACTAATTAAAGATTTTGAGTATCCTTTATTATCAATAAAATACAAATAAATTTTTACATAGATAAACTAAAAAAAAAAGAAAACAAAGTAAACTAAAAAGATTACCTACCAAAAAAGAGGGGACAGCCCTACACTAATATATATATATATCTTCTGTGCCTACAAGTAAAATATCTCCTCCAGCTCTGCGGATGCCTTGATGGTCCAAAAGATTAAAGATTTAAAGATTTTTAGAACTTTTGATTGAAATATTTTGGAAATTTGTAACAACAATGATTACTACTTTTAGCTCTTATTTAGACCTTAATCTTTCTGCGACAATCACTTCTGTTTGTTTAAATACTTTACTTACACCATGCCCCCTACCTCTTTTTTATATATTTTTGAGGCTTGTGATACAAAGTCATTGGCCAGCCTCGTAAAGAATGCTCTCCTACCTCCATAGTTTGTTTACAGAGATGACAGTCTGTTTGTTTTCCAATAAAACTGTAATGTCTGAACTGATCGGTTTCAGGCTATAGTCACAATCCGTACAACGGAGTAATTTGCAACGATATTATTCTAGCAACCGGTGTCTTCTCCTCGAAGGAACTATGGAAGTTGTCGAAAGGTACGTTTCTCCGTTCGTTTGCCATTCGTAATAATAACAAACGTCATCCGGGGCTATTGTAGCTAGGGGGCAAATGTAGTTGACTGAAAATCGTTACTGTTACGTTTTTAGAATGAATGACGTCTATCACTCACAGATTGCTCCTTACTCTATAAGGGCCTATGCACACGGCGTATTTTAAACGCGCCGATGACGCGCGTTTCGAGTACGCGCGTTTATGTCTTCACTGAATTATGAACATTTGCAGAGGTTTACTGGCAAACCTCGTTAAAAGCGCGTATACGCGCGTCGTCGGCGCGTATAAAATACGCCATGTACATAGGCTCTAAAGAATAGACGTCACTCATTCTAAAAACGTAACAGTAACAGTTATTTTCAGTCAACTACATTTGCCCCCTAGCTGCAATAGCCCCGGGTGTACTCATAGTTTTTGGTGTGACGCGGCTTGATATCGATGTCAAAATAATGTTGGAATACCGACATACTAAGACCAACCACTTCTTGTTGTAAATCCGGGACACCTTTTATGTGTCTGTCTGTACTACTGGACCGATTACGCTGACATACCTATTAATTTTACAGACTACTAGTAAAATTGCCCGACAATGTAAAAACATTCAGTTTTTTATTTATTTGTCGAGATATTTCAGGAAAACTGAAAAATATGTAGGATTCCGCATATTGTGAATTAAAATTTTAAATACCTCTAGCCCAATATGAAAATATCAGGAAGGTTCGAATCTCTTTGGTGGCGCACGCGCTTCCTATGGAGACTGCATCTTGCGTATTTAGTATGGGAACCAATGGTGTCACTTACAGGGGGGGTGCGGACAAAGGAAGCGGAGTAGCGGGAGGAGGTTGCTAATACAAATTTATATGGAGTTTGAAAATGTGAATGTGTGAGTGAGTCACAGTATTGTGATACATTTGACACGATTTTGACACACATAGAATGCTTCTTTTACGCCTCTTTAAGGGGCCGCGAGCACGCACCAAAGAGATCTTAACTCTATGGAAAATAACTTCAACCTGATATAGTAGGTGAATCTTTTTTCACAGGATTACACAAATATATTCCGTAATATTTTCCCACGATGTTCAACGGCAACTCCCAAGATTGTAAAACAACAATTTAAACTTAGAATGCTCTGTTACCTTTAAGGTCTCTTAATGCTACCGACTGTTCCAGCTTCCATCCTCCAGGAGACCGGCTCCGAGTCGCCCGGGGGGTCGGGAGGCGGCATAAAGCTGGAGTCTGGTTACTATTGCGGCTACAACAGTCCAGCGCCGCCCGCCTTCGAGCCCCCCGCCGAGAGATCCACGCCGTCGGCCATGCTCGTGGGACAGTGCTTTAGTAAGTCCCAAAAGAATTAAATCAACAGCCTATTAACCTGTCCCCACTGTTGGGGCACATACCTACCCTCTCAACGAGGAAGTCCACCACGCTAACCCAGTGCGGGTGTGGTGGACTTCACGTGTGCCTAAGAATTCCTTCTTCGGCGTATGCAGGTTTCCTCACGATGTTTCCCTTCACCGTTTGAGAGCAGTCAGCAATAAAAATGAGGAAGACCCATTTTTACATGGTCCGACCGGGGATCGAATTCTGACCTCTCGACAAGATAGGCCGCTTCTTCCCCACCATGCCACCGACGATCTTTACATCATCATACTAATATTATAAAGAGGAAAGATTTGTATTTTTGTGTGTGTGTATGTTTGTAATGAATAAACTCAAAAACTACTGTGCCGATTTCAAATATTCTTTCATCATTGGAAAGCTACATTCACCCTGAGTGACATAGGCTATATATCCACCCGTGCGAAGCCGGGACGGGCCGCTAGTATACAATAAAATTGCAAATGAATTGACACGCAAATAAATGTCAATAACCTATTAAAGCGTGTTGAACAATAGACCTGCGCCCGCGCCGACAGCGATCCTATTGGCATTCAAGCCCTGGCGCGCACCGAATCACGCGCGTGATTACGCGCACTGAATCACGCGCACGTGCAACGCGCGTTAAATATAACGCGAATATAATTAGAGAATGAATCAAGCGCAGATCTAGTCATTCGATGATTATGATATTTACTTGGAAATACATAGTTGAAACCAAAGGAAACTCTCTTATTAATACGTTCCCGGGTTTTGGAAGTTATTTCTAACTTTTTCTCTTTGCTCGGCTCCCAAGGGTCGTAGCGTGATGTTAAACAGCCTATGATATATTATCCTTCCTCAAGAATTTGGCTATCAAATGCAAAAAGAGTTTTTCAAACCCGACTGGTAGTTCCAGAGATTATAGCGCATGCAAACAAGCAAATAAATAAACAAACAAACAAATTCTTCGGCTTTATTATATTAAGTGTACGAATAGTTGACTGGCCTGTTGGCGTAGTGGTAGTGACCCTGCCTACTGGGCCAAAGGTCGTGGGTTCGATTCCCACCCTGGACCAACATTGTGTGATGAGCATAACTGTTGGTTTTCGGATTCTGGGTGTTTGTATGTATTTAATTATTTATTTAAAAGTATTTATGTATGTTTATCAGTTGTCGAGTATCCATTTACAAGCTTCAGCTTAGTTGGGACTAAACAGCCGTGTGTAAAATTTGTCCAAACATTATTATTATTATAGTTAACGAAAACTTGGTTCGGTGACGCGCACACACTCAACTGGAAACGCGAATGAACTCCTAAAGTTTCTGTCTATTATATACTAATCCGGTATGGTAAATACGTATCCGATTGTCCGTTCACTGATATCCGATTATGTATTGCAGGCATCCCGCACAGCTCGGCCGGTCTGAGCGGCACGCAGGCGCCCCTGGTTCCCTCCAACACGATATTCTACCAGCACGCACCACCGCCTAATGACACGCATCCTTCAGGTGAGCTGCTTCGCTATAGTCCACCACGCTAGCCCAGCGTGGGCTGGTGGACTTCACGCGTCTGAGAATTTCTTCTTCGGTGTAAGTATGCAGGTTTTCTCGCGATGTTTTCCTTCGCCGTTTGACAGCAGTCAGTAAATGTAAGTACTTGGTAGATGACTGGCCGGGGATCGAACTCCGGTCTCTGACATGATAGGCCGCGTCTTCCCCACTGCGCCACTGACGCTCTAACGCTTACGCAGCATACAACCTCGCTGAACCGACTATCCAACAAAAGGAACCTCATTCGAATCTATTCAGACGTTCTGGAGAAAACAGAAATAACGCGGCAACTCTCAATTAATTTAATTGGTTTTAAGCATAATTAATAATTATCAAAGGTATTCAGTCGCCTTTTATTATATTGACAATGCCTTTTTTAAAAGTTATTTTTTACTTTTTTGTCGTAGCACGATGTTAATTCAAGAATTGAGCTATCAAATGCAGAATGATTTTTTCAAATGCGACTGGTAGTTTTTTTTCTAGCTTCGTGATGAATTTTGTTGGTGTTTTTAGCGTCAGAGGGGCTGTCCCAGCACTCGAGCGGGAAATACGACGGCGCGCCGCAGGACTCGCTCGGGGACTTCGTCACCTTCGTGTGCCAGGAGCCCACTGACGTGCAGCAGTTACAGGTGATTGTCCTGGGCTACGATTAGGAACAAACCTGACAAAAACACAAAATTAACTGTATGAGCATCTTGTATGAGTATCGTTGACTGGCCTGTTGGCGTAGTGGTAGTAATCCTGCCTACTGCGCCAAAGGTCGTGGGTTCGATTCCCACCCGGGACCAACATTTGTGTGATGAGCATATCTGTTGGTTTTCGGATTCTGGGTGTTTGTATGTATTTATGTATTTATTTTAAAAGTATTTAAGTATGTTTATCAGTTGTCGAGTACCCATTTACAAGCTTCGGCTTAGTTTGGGACTAAACAGCCGTGTGTAGATTTGTCCAAACATTATAATCTAACTAAGGTCACCCGGGGTTATTTGCTGCTAGGGGGCAAATGTAGTTGACTGAAAATAACTCGATACTGTTACGTGTTTAGTGACGAGTGACGTCTGAATTTAGAGAGTAGGGACTAGTAGGGACTCTGTAAAGCCCACCGAACGTCACTCATTCTAATAACGTAACAGTAACGAGTTATTTTCAGTAAAAAAAACGTAACAGTAACGACGTATTTTCAGACATTTGCCCCCTAGCTACAATAGTCCCGGGTGATCTTACATATTTATTTATGTAGTAAATACTTACGTATCCTATATCTATACTAATAATAAAGAGATAAACACTGGTGGATAATTTGCACGTCTATCTTATATATCTTGCGAAGAACCAAATGATAGCGGGGTGTAAAATACACCTAGCGCCATCTATTGACAAACTTTAGAACTGAGAAACTGGCATGATTAGAACGGGTTAAAAAATATTGAATTACATTTAGATAGTATACTTTATAACGCGGATGAAGTCGCGGGGCATCGGCTAGTTATGTTAATTAATTAAGTAACCTACTTATTCCCATTCCTTAATGACCTATTACAATGCTATGTAATAAATAATCGCAGGTTAAGACGATAGATCTCAATTTTGCGGACCGGGTTTGAGCGTTTGACCTCGCGAAAGTAAGACAGTCACTGCTAACTTGGCTAAAGAGTTGGAGTGGACATCGAGATTATGAAGAACCTGAAAGCAATGCACTAGCTGCAAGCTGAGTACAGCCTCTCCTGAACCCGAGAACTACAGGCTCCTACCCCTTGGTGCATAAACACTTGGGGGGGAGCGCAACAGGTAAACACAGGGGCTCATAAAGCCCCAATAGGGGGAGTGTCGCCAGATGAGCCTGGCCCCCTTCTACAAGATTAGTTAACTAATTAACTAGGCTTATCCTCAATTGTTTCCTTCCAGGTGCACAGCCTGTCTCGGAGTCCGAAGCCGGCGTATTTCAGCAGCTCGATGCTCCCCCCACCGCCTCTCCCCCCCATGGCGAGACCGGTCGCCATCATCAGATCAACAGGTAACTTTATTATTCTCGTGTACACAATAAAGTTCTGTCAAGTTGTTCGAACTCGTCGAGTTTTTGTTTCGATTTTGTTGACAACTTCGTCGAGTTTGTCAAATTGTTGAGGATGGTCAGTTTTGTCGAATTCGTCGACTTTGGTTAAAGGCCGGGTCAAACCGAATGCGTATGCGGTGCAGCGCAGAGCGTTGCAGCGCAGCGCGTTGCGTAGCACGTCACACCGGCCAGCTGTCGCGACGTGCTGTGCCGCAACGCAATGGCCGCACGCGGTGTGACGTCAGCAGAACTAGTGAGGACCAATCACAGCAAGGCGCGTGCGCGATGTTGCCAGACCGCGTGCGCTCGGGTTGTCTCTGCGTGTCTTGACGCACGGATACGCGCGTAGCTGCGCAGCGCTGTGCAGCATCGTGCATTGGTGTGTCCTCTCCCATAATATTCCATACATTTACAACGTCATAAGTCGTGCTGCGCTGTGCTGTTCTGCGCCGTGCTGCATTCGGTTTGACCCGGCCTATGTCAATCTTGACGGGTTCGTCAGGTTTGTTAGATTCGAATTAACTTGATGTAGTTTCGTCAAATTAAGCAATATCAATTTGACAATCGACTGTTTGTCTAGTTTTATACATGTACCATTGTTTAACTTATTATAAGTGGCGGTCTCCACTTCAGAACCATTCTGCTCCAACGACCTTTAATTTAAAGTTTTGTTTTTATTTGTGTCTAATTCGCCGTACACGCAAGCATGTATGAACCAATCAGATTACCCCGTGTCTGCGAGCGAGCTGGTGGGCGCGGGGGGCTCCCCGCCCGCGTCGCCCGGCGCGCGCTCCCCGCCCGCCTCCCCGCGGCGGCGCTCCCCGCCCGCGCCCCCGCACGCGTACCGCGCGCACGACGCGCACCACGCGCACCACGCGCCCATCTCGCACTTCAACCACTTCCATGCGCAGCCGCAGCAGGTACCTACACGTCACGTGCCCACTGACAATGGCATGTTCTGTATAAAAAGTCAAAACTATATTATTGCATTACTAAATACACTGGGTACATTTATACAACGTCAATTTTTTATCTATCACCGCTTTCAAGGTGTTAGAGCTGGGAAGAAGAAGCGGCGCAAAAAACCTTCCGCTTTGTATGTTCGTAAAACCCGCATTTTGGAAAAGAATGTCCGGCTCGAATGACCAAATTCACTGTCTAGTAGGTATGGTCGAAATAAAAAGTCTTGAGTAGAGCCTCTCTACACCACCTGATGAAGGACCGTGTGGATTTTGAAGCAAATTAATCGATTTTCCTGATAACTTTTAATTAACTGATATTTGACGAGACCCAGCTGGATGAGGTTAGCGCAGGATCGGTCGTCGTGGAGATCCTTGGGGGAGGCCTTTGTCCAGCAGTGGACGTCTACAGGCTGATATGATGATGATGATGAACTGATGTTTGATACTGTACCTCAACTTACTGATCTGCTGCTGTTTCCAGGTGTTCAGCTACGGCTCGCTGAGCAGCGTCGGTCTTGGTGGCGGGGTGACGACCACAGGAGGGGGTGCCATCATGGCGGGGGGAGGCAACATGTCGCCCCCAGGGGGGCTGGGGCTGTATGCGCCGAGGGCACCCACCAGAGCGCCGCCAAGGTAACAGCGTCCATTGGCCTTCCCCATAAGTTGACAACGTCGATACCATAAGTTGACAACGTCGATACCATAAGTTGACAACGTCGATACCATAACTTGACAACGTCGATACCATAAGTTGACAACGTCGATTCCATAAGTTGACAACGTGGATACCATTAGTTGACAACGTCGTCGATAACATAAGTTGACAACGTCGATACCATAAGTTGACAACTTCCATACCATAATTTGACAACGTCGATACATAAGTTGACAACGTCCATACCATAATTTGACAACGTGGATACCATAAGTTGACAACGTAGATACCATAAGTTAACAACGTCGATACCGTAAGTTAACAACGTCGATACCATAAGTTAACAACGTCGATACCATAAGTTGACACCGTCGATATCAACGTACGTACGTAGTCGCTAGCGAGTATTGACGTTGTCAGCTTATGGTATCGACGTTCTTAACTTATGGTATCGACGTCGTTAACGTCACGACCTCTGGCGCAGCAGTCACTACCAACTACGCCACAGGCCGGTCATATTATAATATCATTTCCAGATGGAACGCTCCGTTCTCGACCTTAGAGGACGAGTTCAACATCATGACGGCGCCCGCCGGGCCCGACCACGTCGTGTTGTTGGATGATGGTAAGTTACTAATCCTTTTATACCAGAATTTAATTTAATCGAGCGGACATCTTGGAATTAGGCGTCTATATCGCTCGTACTAATATTATAAAGGCGAAAGTTTGTAAGGATGTGAGGATGTTTGGATATGGGGATGTTTGGATGTTTAGATGTGAGGATGTTTGTTACTCTTTCAAGCAAAAACTGCCGAACAGATTTTAATGAAACTTGGTACGGTGATAGCGTATATCCTGGAATAACACATAGGACACTTTGTAACGCGGACGAAGTCGCGGGGCGTCCGCTAATACCCCCTAAGTAACAAAACGCCTACATAGATAGAGGGCGCTGTTTCACAATGTACACGGGAAAAACTTTTCTACACGGGCGAAGCCGCGGGAAAAAGGTAGTTTAAAATAAACCGGTAAATAGACCAGATGCTTCGAAGGTCTAAAATGGGTTTTGTTGGAAAAATTTAGTTCGATTATAATAATGTTTATGGGATGTTTAATGGGGGTTTGCAAGGATAGTGCTAATAAGTATAACACTATGTTTGAATGTTAAGTAAAAGTAAGATTCTAACGTCTATTTATCCGTCTAGCTGTCGCCCGCGGCTTTCATCATCAACAGCCTATTAATCTCCCCACTGCTGGGGCTCAGGCCTACCCTCTCAACGAGGGCGTGCGGGCTATAGTCCACCACGCTAGCCCAGTGCGGGTTGGCGGACTTCACATGCGCCTAAGAATTTCTTCTTCGGCGTATGCAGGTTTCCTCACGATGTTTTCCTTCATCGTTTGAGAGCAGTCAGTGCATGTACTTAAGTTTCGAGAAAAAACCCATTGGTACATGGCCCAACCGGGGATCGAACCTCGGACCTTTCGATATGATAGGTCGCGTCTTATCCCCGAGGCCACTGACGCTCCCGCGGCTTTGCCCCCGTGGAATAAGTTTTTCCCGCGGGAACAGTTTACTGCGGTAAAAAGTAGCCCAGGTATATGTTATTCCAGGATATAAGCTATCACTGTAACCGTTGAGTTATAAATGGTGTAACTAACCCAACTTTGTTTTATTTATTTAGATTTTCTATACCGTGTAAATTTATCCAGTGTCACATTGATTTAATTCCGAATTGTAAGTCATTAATTGGCTCAGGTATAGTTAGGATCGATGCTGATCGTTATTTTTGTACCCGACTGCGGCGAAGCCCAAAGGGAGGGTTTCGGTTTGGGTTTAGACTTTGGGAAGATTTGATTTTCAATGGGTCCCGACTGTTAAAGTCGCTATGTTCCGCATTAGAATTTATTAATTGTTCTAGTGTGTATCGATCATGAATCTATTTCGCGAATGACTACCTGGACTTGTTTTTCTTTATTTAAGTTTTTGAAGTTCATTTTTACGCAGTCGGGTTTTTTGATATTTTTTGATTACCCTTTGTCGTCGTGTCAATAAAAAAGTGAGAATAATTTATGTAGGCTACTGTGTTTTTCCAGACCGTTTCTTCCAGTCCAGCGTGATAACATCCGAGGCGACGGCGATGGACACGACCGCGTCAGTCGGCCAGTCAGTCGGCGTCGAGTCGGACGACATGGCGCCCGAGAAGCCGCCCGACCTCCGCTCGCCGTGATCCACGCCCCTCGCCGCGTCATGCGCGCCGACCTCGCCGAGTCTGACAAGTTTGTCCAGCGCGTCGTACGTGTCAGGTTTGTCGAACTCGGCGTACGCGTCGAGTTTGTCGAACGCGTCGACCGTGTTGCGGTGGACGCCGGCGCCGCTGCCGCACTGGCGGCCGGTCACGCACCGGACGGCCTAGACTCCTGCGCATCACTCGCCGAATGTGTAATTTTTCGTTTTCGGCGACTTCGTCGTGGCCCAACCAGTCTGGACAGTGCGCGCCACTGCACTCGAACCTCGGTCCAGTCACTGCCAGCCGCCTAACGCAGATCTAGGCCTATGTCCATCAGTGGACGAGTACAGACTGATGATGATGAAATCAGTATAGTCAATCAGTATGGCTACGAGCCAGGTAGTCGCTACTATTTCTGACACATCAATGGACATGGGCAAGGTCCAAATGCTTCTGACTTGAGACTTTTTAGCAGCAAGTAGCACTTATAAATTGAACAAAACGTAAAGTTTTAAAGCTAATGTTGATGTCGAAGCCAAAGGGCAATAAATAAATCAGCTCAATCAATCAATCATAAAATCAATCAATCACTATGAATGTGGCTTCAAAGGGATCGTAGTGATGTCTGGTGTTACACGTAGCTGAAGAAAATGAAAAATATTAGAAATCAAAAGAGAAGATAACTCTACACATTCGGTGTTTTTTTGGTCAATTACAAGGTAATTACAATAATGACTTTGTTGTCCGTGACCGGCGGTAACTATACCTGACGTGGTGGGCGGTTAGTGTTAATATTGTTTACGGAATCCCAAAAACGGGGCGACTCGGCAGAGGTTGTAGTTGAAATTTAGATTTTACAATTCTTGCTCTGTACGACACCTTCTGTGCTTGTGCTCAATTACCTATTAGCTGCTTGAATAGTGTGCTAACTGCCCGAAACCACCAAGGAGAATTCAACTGTAAATATGTTACATTACAGTTGAATTCTCCTTGTAGGTTTGAAGTGTTAGTGCCAACATTCAAGCAGCGAATTTACGACCGCACGCAATGACTTTGTCGCGGCGGCGTGCGATTACTACGAAAAGCGCCATCTAGTGAATGTAAAGTATAATGAAGTGTTGTAAAGTTAAATAACATCAAAAATAAAACAGTAAGTGAGTCAGACACAGACGGTTAGTACAATATTCATTTATTATTAAGGCGATAACAAAATACAATACTCCAACGATGATTATGTAAAAATAATAAAGCTATTAAAGGTAATAAAAACAACATATTATATTCTAATATTTTTATAGAATACAAATCGAATATGATATGATCAAGCCTTCCAGTAATTTAGTAAAAAAAGTGTTAAAAGTGCAGCTTAAATACGATTGTTTTGCTGAGCTGTGAGACAGGAAAAAGCAATTTTAAACCACATCTCATCTAGATGATTATAATGCTATGGACATAAATAAAAATATAAAATTTAAATATTTCTAAAATGGAAGAAAGTTGATTCACTTGTGCAGGACACGAAAATGTTATCCGTTAAAAGATTACTTTTCCATAAATTGTATTGTCACATAATTATAGTGATTTCAACTTCTCTAGCTATGTTGAAAGTTCAATTGTTATTGAAAGTCAGATTGCCGCCTTTGACATAACACAACTTATTTTACCATTTTTAATATCTACTATTTAGTGTCCTGTTTAAGTTTAATAATTTATTGTCAAAAAATGTAAGAAGGTAAACTTATTGTATTAAATCTAAACTATAGGTGGAATCAACTTTTCCATTTTACAGATATTTGAATCAAATGTTTGTAATGAGAGAATGCATCAGAAATCAATTATGTGAGATGTGGCTTCCATGAAAACAAAATGCTTCCAATGCTAGCGTCAAACACAATTATAATTGACGAAAGTGTGATATTATAAGTTGTTTTTGTTTCGTTGTTGTGTGTTTTGAATTGAAAAATAATTAGACTAAGCGAAGGTACTAGAATACATTTATTTCTAATTTATTGAACGAATATTTAAGAAAGACGAGCCTTGCTTAAAAGATTAGATTAGTTGTATAATTAGTAGCAATGGGATTAGCATCCTCATTATTGTATTTTCGATTCTGAATTTCTGTCAATGTACTTAACATAAACTATATATTTTACTATGAGTAATAAAAAGGAGTTACAAATCGACAATATTACAGTAAAATTCTTATCTGATTGTTACATAAATGACACATTTTATGCTGCCGATAATTTAGGAAAAATGGCTGCAAATAAAATGTGACTTGTTATTCCTTATTTAAATCAAAGTGGAATGTTTGTTTTATTAAATATATCTCTTTAAAAAAGAGGGAATTCGCACCTTCTGGATAAGGGTGCTTTTTCCATCAGATAAAAATAAACAGTTTATTGTAAAGAAAGTTCCCCAAAGAAACTGTAACATGATCTCAAATCTGATTTGCATTCTAGTCAGTTCACAAATTCAGGAAGTTTAGGATCGAAATACATTAATGTGGATATAGTAGTTCGACAATTGTCGAGAGACATTTTATAGGTGCCTTTCATAAAAAAGTATAATAAATAACTTACGTAATAGGAACCTGTACATTGTAGTGTTCTTTTTAATAAATCCATCCGCTCATCCTGTAACGTGGACAATTAATTATCTATTTAACGTAAGAATAACCGATTTTGTAGCCAAAAAGTTACCCTGTTGTGTTTTAACTGATTTATTGTTTACTTTTGACGTTTGAATGCAATTTTGGATTAACATTTAATGACATTAAACTCGATTAATGGCTTTCAAATGTCGAAAGTAAGTGAATAAGTCAGTTCTGAGCGTAAAATTTTGTATTTTTGGTTGCAAAATGTAGGTATTCTGTAATCCTTTAACTTTAAAAGCCTTAAGAATTTATTTAGTTTACTCGATACATAATTTTTTGTTTGCGGCCATACGAGAAAAGCTAGTCATTAGAGTTACAATGTAAATTTAATGTTACCTAAAATAAATTAAAAATATTTACAATTATTAGAACCCCTTACGTTTATTAGTAAGGGGGGTCAAACTAAAATTGTGGCCAAATTACACTTAATGAAATCCAAATATATATACACGATTTTTAATAGAATTTAGATCCATGTAAGTTTAGTGTGGTTAAGTTCTCGGTTTGTATGTCTGAGGAAATGTGACAGTTAGGTGATACATTTTGTTACCCCATACTAAAAATATTAACCTACCTAAAAAGTTCATGCTGTCACAATTTCATCACATTATTACCTAAGCACTTACATAATAGGTGAACTTCTTTTAAAAAACAGCATAGTAATCTTTGTAAAAGCTATCAACGCAAAATGACTATACCAATTACCTACTATTTCTTACGTAAATAACCTCTCAAGTGTCGGTGGGAAATTAGTTAAAGGGCAGACCCATAAGGTATTGAAAATGCTTGCAGAAAAAGGTTTTACAAAAACATATAAGTGATAATGACTGTATAAATTGCTCATCAAGTGAATAGGTACAGTATATTGGTCATTTTGCGTAAACAGCTTTGAAAACAGGCCTTTTCCGTACTAAAAATTGTCTTCAGTTCCGTCAATGCCTTTGTTTGATTTTTACAAAAAAATTAGGAAAAAATAGTTAAGTAGGAAACATAGCAATAAATGACAAGCAATAAATAAATACATACTTATAATGAAAAACAGCTTTAGTAAAGCTAGGATTGGTACTGAGATTATGTAGTTCGATTCTATATTGATGACAATTGACTTGCAAATTATTTTTTCTAAGTATAGAAAATCTGGCGGGGACTGGATTCTATGTATAAAGTAAAAAAATAGGAAAGCAGGTTCGTACAATTCATTATATACTTAGCTGTTTTCACGAAAAATAACTATAATTATTAGACTATAAAATACAGCTGGAATAGTTCAACTAGGCAGAAAGGCGGAATTTAGTCAATTGCTAGCTATAGACTTTAATAGAAGATATAAAAAACATAGACGAGTAAATAGCAATGTAACACACAATAAGGCTTGTTGGTTGCATCGTTTCGGAGAGCCTATACAATTTCGTCGTATTACAAAATCTGACATGAGTAACGTTGTAACGTCGTAATAAGACGAATTTAAAAGCTCATTGGTGCCGAAAATTCTAGACTGTGATTCAATTGTTCATTACGAACGTGTCTTATATTGAAATAGTTGTTTTTGTATGATTGGCAAAATGCACAGCTAGTGCTAACGGAAAAAGTTAAAATGCATACTGTATGTAACAGAGACAATGTTGTATGAAATGCATTTGTTATTGTAATAAAGATTTGTATTCCTAAATTGATAGCTGAGATAATGTAAATTTTTTTCATGACGACGTTAGAAGATCTGGTAGAATTTTATTCATAGCTTTGCGGTAGTTCTTTTGTGCATGGTAAACACAGGGAGTTACAAATGAGAAAGATAAACTTAATAACCTTTGATCGTTAACCACCCTTGTGTTTGCCACAACAGAAAATACATTCTTGTTAATTAGCATCATTGTTACGATATGGAAGTAATAATGGAAAGCCTAAACATTATGTGCCTTAGATACAACAATATTGTATGATATTTACGATGCGTTCTATACAACGTGCTAACTAGAAATAAATGATAAACATTATTTTGAATGCCTGGACTTCGAATCGTTATTCACTTTTAGGATTCATTTCTGCAAAGGCTTGTATAAATTCCCTTTAAAAATATGTCACCCACACTCGCATCCAAACCGCTTTTTAAGATCAATACGGTTAATTACTCGGCCCAACAATTAGAAATTTTGTTACCTGAAATACTAACTTTTTTCCTCAATATCATTAGTTTGCAAATACTCTTGGTACATACGTATATTCAAAGCAGAATTATTTGTAACGTTGTATAAATGAAAATAAAATTTGGGCATCCAGCAGTCTGGAAATTGTGTTCGAATCCAGAGTATGATTGTAACCTCATCTAATAATTACCTTATAATTAAGTAACGCTTTAATGCGTAGTTTTGCTGTCATATAAATACTTCTACTATATTCTATAATTTAGTAATTACCTACATTATACCCATTTAAGTACAACTGTATCCTTTACTGGCCATGTATATCTTATCTACGCAATTTGAATTAGGCACGCTTTTTTATTTGAGAAGAAATCTTAGAATATTTGATTCTCGCATGGCTTTTTAACATTATCTATTCAAACCACATTTATTCTGTAAGAAAAACCTTCCGCACGTAATTTAAAATTTATTTCCTATATAAATAATAATGGCTAACAAAAAGTAATAATAATAATGAAGAAAGAAACACAAATCCGTCTTATTATTAAGTTTTGTGAACTTCTAAAAACGGAAATAACATTACATACGTAAATAGAGATTAATTATAAGAATAATTAATTAACCAATAGAACAATACTCCTAGTTATGGATTTCTTAGTTCATCTGTTGTGCGATTGTAACTGTTTTTAGCGAATTTATTAATTATTTTTAGTGTATTTCGGTTGAGTCCATGATTGTCTGTAAATATGTTCCGGAGTGTAGTTTTATGGACCTAATTTTTATCTGTTTATTTTTAACAGTAGAAGCGATTTTATGTGTTACTATGTTTGTCACAATCCGTGTACTGTGCTTTCATATTTTATTTGTAATAGTTCCCTCTTTTTAATTTTTTTATGTTTAATACCGTCTGTCATCAGATGATCTATTTCGTCAGCATAATAATTTTTATTAGAGTAACAAACTTGAAATGACACCTATGAAAACGGTATAGATCATTTGAGATGCACAATAAACTAAATATAGACTTGTAAAAATGTTATAACATGTATTTTTAACCTATACATAGTAAGATATTTATAGAATTTTAGTCGTTTAATTATTTCGAACGACTTGTTATAAAGAAAATTGGTGCTTAAAGCTTAAAAACAAAATAAAGAACGGCTCGGTCGTGTGTGTATTGTCGTGAAGGGGTCAGAGCATTATGACATAGCATGCGTTGTTATGCTCACATTTGACATGCAATTGTTTACCTAATCTATTTTATTTCGGGCTTTATTTATATGAACATCTAACCTAAAAATCTGATTTGCACACAAATGCGCACTCTGATGCGCAATTATTATTCGTACTTATTTGATTTGCGTTTAATTATTTTATTTCAAACGAAAATTTGAATATAACTTTGGCGACCCAAAGATTCCGCGCGCGCCCGCCCCAAGCGGCAAAATTTGGAAACTTGAACATCTCTACGCTTACGAACTGTCAAATCAAATTAGTACAGAAAAGATTCGATTTTCGGCCGCTTGGAGCGCTGGGGTGATTATTAGTCGAAATTAAGAAGTATGCTTACAAGCCGCTGTTACAAGGTTAATGCGTTATGTACAAAATAACGCACACAAACTAAAAGTTAATATTTTCAATGCGGTATATTTTTATTTTTGTCGAAAGTAATATTTTAAAAACAATTTAGTGTCAAAATGTGAGCAGTTATAATAAAGTAGGTGAACTTTGCTCAATAACGATGAAAATGAAAGTGTTACAGTTGATGCAATACAAAGAACAAACATACAAATTGAGTTTTATTTACTACTAGCTGTTCCCCGCGGCTTCGACCGCGTAGAATAATTTTTTCCCGCGGGAACCGTTTACCCCGGTAAAAAGTAGCCTATATGTTATTTCAGGCTGCTATCCCTGTACCAAATTTTATCAAAATCCGTTCAGCCGTTCTGCAGTTATAAGTGGTCTAACTAAAACGACTTTGTTTTATATATTAAGACTAGCTTTTTCCCGCGGCTTCGCCAGCGTAGAAAAGTTTTTCCCGTGTACATTGTGAAACAGCGCCCTCTATGTAGGCGTTTTGTTACTTAGGGGGTATTAGCGGAACGCCCCGCGACTTTGTCCGCGTTAAAAAGTAGCGTATAATGTTATTCCAGGATATAAGCTATCACAGTACCAAGTTTCATCAAAATGTGTTCGGTAGTTTTTGCGTGAAAGAGTAACAAACATCCTCACAAACTTTCGCCTTTATAATATTAGTAGGATAGTAGGAAGGATACGAAGTAGGATAGGATAGGATAGGATAGGATAGTAGGACTAGCTGTCTGTCTCCCTCGGCTTCGAAAAACTTGCCGAAGAACCAAGCTGTTTGTGTGAGCGTCAGTGGCCTCGGGGATAATAGACGCGACCTATCATATCGAAAGGTCCGAGGTTCGATCCCCGGGTGGGCCATGTACCAATGGGTTTTTTCTCGAAACTTAAGTACATTTACTGACTGCTCTCAAACGGTGAAGGAAAACAATGAATAAATGATTGATTGATTGAACATCGTGAGGAAACCTGCATACGCCGAAGAAGAAATTCTTAGGCGCTTAGTCCATCAACCCGCACTGGGCTAGCGTGGTGGACTATAGCCCGCACGCCCTCGTTGAGAGGGTAGGCCTGAGCCCCAGCAGTGGGGACATTAATAGGCTGTTGATGATGATGATGATATACCAAGCTGTCCAAAAACGTAAACCCCATTCGAATGCATTCAGAATAGGGAAACAAACTGCCTGTCTCTCAAAAGATTGCCATTGCTTTGGTGCGTGCTCGCGGCCCCTTAAAGAGGCGTAAAAGAAGCATTCTATGTGTGTCAATATCGTGTCAAATGTATGACAGCTGTGTGAATCTGTAAAGTACGAATTAAAACTCGACCATCACATCGCAAGTCACTTCACTTCGCATCCGATCATGAAATACCTTGATATCGCATTGTGTAAACAAATACAAGCTACACAATAAACACTTCACTTGCGAAGTAAAGTGAGTATTGAACTGTGAATCATTGAGTATCTCACTGCGGATTCAGGATCGAGTTGCACAAATACGCTTACAGAATAGCAGGGCAGTACTGTGACTCATTCACACATTCTCATTTTCAAACTCTATATAAATGTATAAGCAACCTGTAAGTGGCACCATTGGTTCCCATACTAAATATGCAAGATGCAGTCTCCATAGGGAGCGTACGCGCCACCAAAGAGATTCGAACCTTCCTGGATTGAGCTATGAAATTCCCGATAGTAGGTATTTAAACCACTTTTACAATAGTGGTATGTACGGTCGACCTCACGTCAGTGGAAACAAAACCAGCATAAACTGGTGTCCCATAATAGGTTTTGAAACTTCTTTGGGCTGGGCCAGCTCAAGGTCAAAGTGTTTCCATAGACTTGCGGTCGACTGTACTAGAAAGAATTTGGTAAGTAATTACCAAAAGAAAACATTGAGAGCGTCGGTGGCGTAGTGGGCAAGACGCGGCGTGTCACGTCGAGACTAGAGGTCCGAGTTCGATCCCCGGCCGTGCCTACCGTGGGTTTTCCTCGAAACTTAAGTAGGTATAGTATGCGTCATCTTTTTTTCATTCTGACCGATTTTTTACTGACTGCTCTCGAACGGTGAAGGAAAAATCGTGAAGAAAACCTGCATACATAAGCCGAAGAAGAAATTCTTAGACACATGTGAAGTCCACCAACCTGCATTAGGCTGGCGTGGTGGACTATAGCCCGTACTATAAAATTGTACAGTCGACCGCACGTCAGTGGAAACACTTTGACCTTGAGCTGGCCTAGCCATGGCCTAGCCTATCAGGGAGTTTCAATACTATATGGGAGGTCTGTTTATACTGGTTTTGTTTCCACTAACGCGCGGTCGACCGTACTATTATTTATTCTGTGACTATAGTGGCATTTTGCTGGCCTTTTAGGGTTCCGTAGTCCGACTAAAAAACCCTAGATCGCCTTAACTATTAAGGACACGGCCAAAAAGGAGATAACAGTTTATTAATCACAATATAGTACTGTCGACCGCACGTCAGTGGAAACAAAACCACTATAAACAGGCCTCCCATAGTATTGAAACTCCCTGATAGGCTAGGCCAGCTCAAGGTCAAAGTGTTTCCACTGACGTGCGGTCGACCGTACTTAGTCACTTATAGTCACAGTTTTATTTTATTACCTACCTACCATAAATAAACAAATATTTCATAATGTGGCTTTTACTCTATTTTTAATAAACATGCATGCATCAAAGCATGAATTTGTTCGTGAGTCGTGACCTCAACGCAATTAAAAAATGATTACAGAACCCTACAAGCGCGGTCCGACATGCATTTGGCCGGTTTTTCATGTCACGTTGGTCTAAATAACTGTCGTGGGCTTAAAAACGTTCATTACTTAGTAGTTAGTCCAATAAATCGAAGTTAGAATCCAGCGAGCTTCGCGGATCGCGAAAATCAATAGTCGATGCTACCCTGGGAGTCTATACTCGTCAGAACTGTACAAAAACCTTTACTGTACCCCAATTACACTCAAATTGTAACCGTAACGCAAGGCAGTAAAGCAGTTTTTAGCTTGAAGGCAGAAGCGGAAACGGAACTCTGTCGGTCTAAAACCGACACCGAACGGATAATCGACGGCCAGCCTTGTGCGATATCGATTTTACCAAGGGCTATTTTGTGCACAAACGCATCACTAACATACGTCTTTCCCACTCGGTTGGCAGCGGGATGAGTGTGAGTGCGAGAGGGATGGCGAGTGTTCGCAGCGTAGCGGCTGGTGTCGAGTGCGACGGCGTTGCCATAGCAACGGGTCACACGAGGGGTAAGATTTCCGATATTATTCACGGAGCGTTATCAATTTTTCGATATTTTTAGGTCACGCTCGAATTATAATGGCCGATGTAGTCGTGAATGTTTTTGTTAATGGCAAATCGTTGACAATACGAATGGAGAACGAAGGTGTATCCATGAAAATGGATTTTACAGATTTTTCTATTGATTTGGTAAGAGTTTCTTTGTTTTGTATGGTTTGTCAAAATTCAAGATGGCTCCGGTTGGATTGGTTGTAGAAATAGGATTGATTGTTATTTGTTATTGATTATTGGTAAATCAATAGGTAGTTTTAAAATCAATTCATTTCAAGCCTGTTCTGGTAAAAAAGTAAATAAATGCAGCCTACCTACCTACATACAAATCTGATATCGCAAATGGCTCAGGAAAAACAAACGCAATAGTGCATCTAGAAAACAAAATAAACAAATAATAGATGGTGTTCCGAAATGGGCTGAAAAGTTGACGTGGATAAAAACACCTTTTTGGTGGTGGATGGTTTGAAACATTTTCCTATAATTTATTATAAATTATATTAGTATTATAATTTATAATAAATTTCTATACTATTACAATTTTATAATAGTATAGAAGAAGATAATAGTATAGACTACTTACTTACTACTTTTTTAACTTAAAGTACTTTTCACTACTAGGTATACTTAAAATACAATAAATGCGTCAGTTTGAAAGTTTGTCGCTCAACAGCTGAAGGGATTTTGATGTGGCACACACAGCGATGGACTATACCTAGGTATATCCTGGAATAATATGTACAGTCTTCGTAAGGTACTCAAGTAGGTACTTAGGTATCAAAAACTCATGAAAATATAAAAGTAAGTTACTTAGAAAGCTTACGAAAGAGCTATAAAAAGTTTATTAGAATTTCCCGTAGAGAGCCTTCCCCTTGAAAACACTTCCGATTTTACAACCGCGAAGCCTTAAAAGTAAAAATTTAATATCCTTTGAAAAAGCGGCAGTCTGAACCCAGCACCCTTGCTTTCAATACCGCAAAAAAACAAGGTTCAATGCCCCCGGACGGTAGCGCACGAGCCATGCCACAGGTGTGCGGTCGATAGAATCGATTTTCGAAAAAGATCGATGTCGTGACGTCACCCAACAAGGCGGCTGCGCGCGCGCAGCTGTCAGCTTGATAAAATATAAAAGGTATGCTAATTAAATAGGGTGCCGGTATAAGGGGTGACTTTTTTGGGTCACGCAAACAAATGTCGTTTTTCGGACGCTGTTTTACTATTGTTTGGAAGTTTTTTGTAAATTATCAGAGGCATTTCTAAGTGTGCGTAGGCTCCAAGTTCCAAACTAAATTCAATTGTCCAACGCCCCACTGTTGGGCACAGGACTGCCCTCTCGAGGACGGCATTCGGGATATAATCCACCACGCTAGCATAGTTCCTGTTGTGGACTTCACATGCGCCTAAGAATTTCTCCTAACACACAATATGCGTATGCAGGTTTCCTCGCGCTGTCTTCACCGTTTGAGAGCAGTCAGTAAATGTACTTAAGTTTCGAGAAAACCCATGGGACCAAAGACTTCAATCAGTACGTCCTTACCCGTAATGACCTACGGCGCCGAAACGTGGACACTGACAGTGGGACTAGTCCAAAAACTCAAAGACGCTCTCATGCTCGCAGTTTCTCTGAGATGCAGCATCCGAAACG
Organism: Metalampra italica; assembly: GCA_949699065.1. Taxonomy (NCBI): domain Eukaryota; kingdom Metazoa; phylum Arthropoda; class Insecta; order Lepidoptera; family Oecophoridae; genus Metalampra; species Metalampra italica. The sequence goes on from OX452993.1 coordinate 918,417, forward strand.
AGGTGATCCGCCAGGAACCAAAGCCTTCGGCAAAGCTCAAAAAGTCAGCCTACGTTGAAATGGCAGGGGTAGATCACCGCCGGGGTAGACGAGTTGTCGAGTGGAGACCACGCGCGGACAAATCGGATTCAGTGGCGCGCCTTGGGGTAGACTGGTACAGGCTGATGATGATGATGGACATTCTTCTACAGGTGATAACATCATATTCATATTCATTTATTCGTACTAAACATACTCGTCAATACTTAATATACAAACATTCGTAATAAAATAAAATTAAAATATATTCTTACAATGTCAAAATAATAGAAAATAGAGATGTCAGAAAATGATAATTTTACATTAATGTCAAATAAAATTATAATTTAAATACTGCCCCGCTATTCTGTAAGCGTATTTGTGCAACTCGATCCTGAATCCGCAGTGAGATCGGTCTCTAACTCAATGATTTACAGTTCAATACTCACTTTACTTCGCAAGTGAAGTGTTTATTGTGTAGCTTGTATTTGTTTACACAATGCGACATCAAGGTCTTTCATGATCGGATGCGGAGTGAAGTAAGTGACTTGCGATGTGATGGTCGAGTTTTAATTCATACTTTACAGAATCACACAGCTGATATTAATAATATTGCGAAATTAAAGTACTTAGTAAAAATGAAAAGTGTCAAAATTCAACAATAATTGAATGTCATTTTTCTTCTACGAATTCCTTAACGGAGTAGTAGGCCTTTTGGGTGAGCATAGTTTTTAATTTGCCTATAAAGGTGCGTTCAGTTTTTTCGCCTTTTAAAGTGACCGGTAGCTTGTTATAAATTCGGGAACCCATGACATGTATGGAATTGCTTGTCTTCTGCAGGTGGTGACCCATTATTTGTAAGTCGTGCCGCTTCCTGGAAGAGTGTCTGTCTGGGAACTCATTTAGGTTCCGCCTGACATATTTGGCTACCTCAAATATATAAAGGGACGGCACAGTCAGGATCCGTAGATCAATAAATAGTTGTTTTCATTTCATCTGTACAATTATAAATTATACTCGTACAGTCTTTGAGTGTGACGTAATATAAAGTTAACAGTGCTTCGAGGTAGACAGGACGCGGTGTATAGGGGCGGGTGTCGGCGCGATATGGGTAGTCACGTCGCGCGGTAATATCGATAGAGATATTTTGAAAATCGTGTCTAGATTAGATTTCGTGCGAATTAAATGTTCGTCGGGCGTCGGGGATAAGACGCGGCCTATCATATCGAAAGGTCCGGAGTTCGATCCCCGGCTGGGCCATGTACAGTCGACCGCACGTCAGTGGAAACACTTTGACCTTGAGCTGGCCTAGCCTATTAGGGAGTTTCAATACTATACCAGACCAGTTTATACTGGTTTTGTTTCCACTGACGTGCGGTCGACCGTACCAATGGGTTTTTTCTCGAAACTTAAGTCCATTTACTGATTGCTCTCAAACGGTGAAGGAAAACATCGTGAGGAAACCTGCATACGCTGAAGAAAAATTCTTAGGCGCATGTGAAGTCCACCAACCCGCACTGGGCTAGCGTGGTGGACTATAGCCCGAACGCCCTCGTTGAGAGGGTAGGCCTGAGCCCCAGCAGTGGGGACATGTTAATAGGCTGTTGATGGGGTGACGGTCAAAAGGGCGTCAATTATGGACCGGTCTTGATAAAGTGATGATTTTTATTCTGGTCAGTAAGTATATAATAACCTATACACCTTCTAAATTTATAATTGGTAAGTATAGATAGGAGACGTGAATTTTGTTGAGTATCTATTGTACATTGTCAAAGTCAAAACCTTTTATTACACTTGTTAGTTGTTACATTCATACCTTTCGATTCGACTTCGATAAACAGTTTTAAAAATAACAATTTATTTTGACGTCAATAAGATAATATACTTCAAAAATAAATTAAGCCTATAAATAGAATATCTCTTTAGAAGGATAGATACAATATATATATACTATGCTAACCTACTTACCTACCTAAAATAAATTAATAATATAATAATAATAAATATTTTAGGTAGTAAAATAAATTAATAATAAAAACCCGTCATATCACGAACACGTCGTCCAGCTCGTGTGTGCACGGCATGGTTCCCAGGACACTGGCAGCGTTACCTCGCTGAATGGCTAGGCTTAGCCTTTGAGCGAGGTACGCGCCAGCCCTGGGGTCACCGGAGGCGAGGACCAGTCGCGTGGAAATATCGCGCATAATTTTTTTTGACAATTGGTCCTTAATAACATTGAACATAGCTTAGTTATATTACAGGTTGTATTGATAATGCTCTGTGGCTATTTTCGAATATATTCTTTAATCAATTTGAACTGTTTTACTGATATCAGTTTCAGTTATCATTTACGTTTCCACAACAAGTGCTTCTATTTTACCTTATCGTCGTAGTATCATTTTATCGATATGGCGTGGGTCCCATCACTAAAAGCCCTTTGTCGCGAGCCAGGTGCCGGGCGGGGTCATTGTGGAGCTACTGTATTGTTGTGTGTATGTCTGTCTCATACACATATATACATACATATATAATTATAATTATATTGGGGTATTTTTGCGTCAATTTAATTATTGTCTGTCACCATTGTTAAAAAGATATTCTTACTTAATATCAAATGCGAAAGATGTGCATGTTTGTTTTGGTTACGTTTATCTCCAGAACTACTAAGCCGATTGTAATTGATTTTTTAACAGATAGTTGCAATATTGTAGTTTCTTTACCAGTTATGTCTTATCGCTATTAGCGATGTCTTCCACACAACCTTTGTTTTATTATCATTGTTAACATTCACATTTATAATCTTCAGTGCATACGTTGCGTGCGCATTTTAAAGCGAACTTATGTTTCAATTTCTACCAGAAAAATCCCTCAAATGCGTGTCTGAAATAAAAAGGAAAAATATTGTACTGACTGCTTCTATTAGTACTAACAGTCCTAGAACCTTGCTTCCTTAATGTCATAAAAATAATATGAATCATCACTAACTGGGTGCAATTTCCTTTCAACTGCTCGGCACTTCCATCCGCCATGAGGTAAGCTGGTTTCATTAAGTAGCCGACTGACAGCAATGCTCGAACGAGGGCACTTCCTCCACCAGCTTTCCACCATTCATAGCAACACCATACCAAACCGCATCCATTGCTGTTTTGTACGACTACACGATGGAAGAAATTAAAACCGAGGCAGCAGTAGAAAGTTAGACGACTCCAAAGCGACAGTGTTGGCAATTACAGTGTACAGGGGTAGGTTAAGGGTGCATAAGGGTGAGACCGTAACGAACAGTCGAACAAAACAGTCATTGATGAATAAAATGAAACATAAAGACGTGCAATGGATAGTTGACAGTGTAATAGAGAGGGTGCGAGTTAGGCTGTTTTGAACCGAGGGTGAAGGTATAGGGGTGTTTGCAGGACGCTGCGCGGGGGGTGTGTCGCGCGGGGGCGGCGGGGGGGCGTCGCGCAGGCGTGCCCCAGTCGCCCGCGCGACCCCGCTGCCGCCGGCCGCGCGCCATGGATGAGCCAAGGATCCGCGAGCGCGCGCCCCTCACCGTCATCGTCGCGCCGAGCAACGCGTCGCCGCCCAGACTGTCCCCGGCCGACCTCCTCCCCGACGGCGATGCCGCGTTCCACCCCCTGTCCGCCGTCAACGGCCGCCTCACCCCTCCTGGCTTGGAGCCTGCATCGTACGCTACCCTGACCCCGCTCCTCCCTCTGCCTCCGATCAGCACGGTCTCAGACAAGTTCGCATATCATGCCGGCGGGACGTTCACCGTCATACAGCAGCAGCAGTCTTACGCGTCGCTGTCGCCGGCGCCGTACAATGAGCCTCTATCGCCGCAGTCAGCGTACAGCAGGAGGAGTGTGTCGCCGAGCTCGTTCGAGAGGCGGTCGCCGACGCCGCCGCTGCCGAGCCCCGGGCTGGACCTCAATGCGGCGTTGATGGCCAGGGAGGAGCAACAGCAGCAGCAGCAACAGCAACAGCAGTCGCAGCAACCGAGCGACACAGAGGAGATAAACACAAAAGAACTGGCTCAAAGGATAAGCGGCGAGCTGAAGCGGTATTCGATACCTCAAGCGATTTTCGCGCAGAGAGTCCTGTGCAGGTCCCAAGGGACGCTCAGCGATTTGCTGAGGAACCCAAAGCCGTGGTCGAAGCTCAAGTCTGGAAGGGAGACGTTCAGGAGGATGTGGAAGTGGCTGCAAGAACCAGAATTTCAGAGGATGTCGGCGCTGAGGCTTGCAGGTAAGCGTTGCATGCTGTTTTCTTAGTCAATTTATTTGTGTATTTGTAAATTAGTTTCTTTCAATTTCACGACACGAAATCATTCTCAATACTAATATTCTAAATAACAGATAAGTATATTGTTTTCTATACATTTAATTTACAAAATTATTATTGATATGATATCAAAGGTATCATTATATTTGAGGAGTATCTACGGATACGGAATCATCAAATCATTAGTAATTTATTTACCAAATGTCGGATTGCATTGTAATTTTAAATCAAATCTTCATCAAATTCATTAATAAATTTTTGTTATTTTATCAGAACTTTGGTAATGAATGCTCTTTTAAATCCTCCATTTTCATAAATGACAAGTCTATTATAGACTTGTAAGCAGCCTTTGTTAGAGATCCATGGATTTCGTATATCATCGTGAAAACATGAATTACAACCATCTTTTACAGTTCAGTTGAGCTGTAGCTGTTTATTGTATTTATCATCATCCAAAATCCTGTTACTTGCAAAGAAATTGTAAATTATCAAATTATTTCTATAAATCTTAGATTTATGATCCTTTGGTCATATCACAATCTAAGTCCCAAGATGTTGGTGCATCTTGATTTTTAATTTTATCATCTTTCTACATTTCTTTCACTTGGAAAAAGGTTTATCATCATCAGTCCATTGGCATCCAATGCTGCCCATAGGTTTTCCCAAATGCCACATCACCACAATTCTTTCGCTGTCATCAAGCAGGCATCTGCTTTCTGCCACCTTTACAGGTATTCTGTTGTTTCTAGTTATTGTTACAAATATAAACTGTCTAATTTAGGTGTCCGGCAGATAAAACTGAAAATCTAATATTAAACTAACAATAAAATATGGGCTATTCCCATTTGTTCCATGTAACAAAATGATCTTCTTTTATCATAAAGTAAACTGAGAAAAAAATTATAGTTTCATACATACGTCGCAGATCCATAGAACAAAGGTGGAATCTTCCTAAAATGTCAAATAAACAACCGTGTAAGAAAATATCGTGCATGACTCATTAGTTTCGATAAAAAACTCAGTGTAAACAAGCCGCGACGTCAGCTGCCAGCATCGATTGTCGACAATCGATGCCCGGGTCAGCGGCGCGCGGTCGATGCGTCGCGTCACTACGCCGTGCGGTTCGATATGCATTGCCGCGCGATAAGGCCTTCGATCCGGGGGCTTGGCAGCTGGGAGGGCAATGTTTTAGCTTCCAGTGATAGTAATGCCGCAGTTGCACACTTTTTAGATTAGTGATAGGCTTTTGATACTGTTAACCATAAAGCACACGCTATATTTTGTCGTCTTGTAAAAGAATACAAACGCTATTACAACTGAGCGGATTTTTGATGAAATTTGCTACAGTGATAGCCTATACCCTGGAAGAACATATAGGTAATATATTTTTTAACGCGGATGAGGCCGCGGGCGTCCGCTAGTAACTGAATAATAGATACGAATAACATTTTACAGAAACTTTTTTTTTTAAATTAATAAATCAGGATTGATCTCATTTAAATCATAATTTGGGATTAGGATTAATCCCAAATTATGATTTTCTCCTGTACTATGGGAATCAGACAAGGATAAAACAAATCACAAATATAACAACCAAATCAGGATCAACTTGGACAAATTGTACAAATTAGTCTGTCAAGATGGAATGCAAACTTTATCGATATTCGATAATCTTTTGTTACTGACGGTGCAGAAGTTGTAAACATTTTAATAAAAATAATGTAATGACCTAAATGAAATACAGTTTTGTTTAGACGTGCCCACATTCGGGCCACAGATAAGATATTCGAGAGCAAACGTCAGCAGCTGCCAGCATCGATTGTCGACAATCGATGCCCGGGTCAGCGGCGCGGTCGATGCGTCGCGTCACTACGCCGCCGTGTGGTTCTATATTCATTGCCGCTCGATAAGGTCTTCGATCCGGGGGCTTGGCAGCTGGGAGGACAATGTGTTAGCTTCCAGTAATAAGAATGTTGCAGTTGCAAACTTTTTAGATTAGTGATAGGCTTTTGATACTGTTAAGCTTTATGCTTAACAGTATCAAAAGCCTATCACACTACATTTAGAATAGAAATTCTAATTTTTGGCGTATGAAGGCTTACTCACGATGTTTTTCCTCAGCGAAAAGTAATTGGTATTATTTATGCCGTACGTAAGTTACGAAAAACTCATTGGTACGGGCCAGGATCGAACCCACGACCTTATGAACGTAAAGGCGAGTGCACAACGAATTAAGCTACCACGGCTCTCGTAAAATATTATACATAGATTCTGATTTGGCGCTTGATCATGGTATTTTTGTATCTATGGCAGAGGGAAAGGGAAACGCCTGAGTGTGACGGCTCCTCACCTGTCCCCACCAGTGTTGTTATATGGATAAGATAATTGACCCATAGACAACGAAAGAGCGTACGTCAGCAGGCATCGATTGTCGACAATCGATGACGCGCGGTCGATGCGTCGCGTCACTACTGGCGACGACGCCCTCCGCTCGATAGTCGTGCGATTAAAAGCCGTCACCGCTGGCAACACTTCAATAAAGTCTGTGGTTTTCTCATTAGCTTCATATTTAAACTAGACAATGAGTTCCCAACTAAATCTTTCTTAGAAAATGTCCAAAGATACTTTTTAATGATAAAAATTAACTTCATTCCTAATCGGATCTTCCGTTGTATCTAATTTGATTGTGCACTCGAAATGCGTTCATGACATTTTTGAACATTGGAATGAGTTTTTCGGAAGTTAGGTACGGTTTATTACCAAATACTTTTCGGGAAAGGAAACGTCGTGAGGAAACCTGCATACGCCAAAAGTTAGAATTTCTATTCTAAGGCGTATGCGAAGTCCACCAAAAACGGATTGTTGCGCCGTTGGTGGACAGGGGTTCCTGGCTCACAAGATACCTTCTTATTGTATTGTATTGAGAGGTAAATTTTATGTTGTTCGTCTACGAGTATCTTGAGATCGAAGTCTGTCTGTCCTAACAATTTCAGCTACGCAGACGACATGGTGCTGATGAATCCGTCGATCTGTGGCCTTAGACAGCTGTTACGAACTTGCGAGACGTACGCCATGAGTCACAGGCTAACATAATAACGCGACCAAAATAACTCATTGTACAGCAGTTTTCCATTTTACTTGAAAGTGGCTTTAAATACTGGTAGACCTAGACCTCATATTCCAAGGTCTTAAAGACGTCAGTCTCGGAAACTGACATCGAGTCTTAAAAATAGGACTCAGAGTCGAGTCTCGAGTCTTGTAACACTACAACCTGTATACCAGTGAATCCAAACGGCCACAGCGAACAACATTACGCGCACATGGGACCCCCCCCTGACGTCACGCCCCGCTCCCCCAGCGCTATCGATCGCCCCCCTCCCGTCCCGCCGCGCTCCCCCGCCACATGCAGACGGCTCTAGTATGGTATAGTTGGAGATACTTCTAGGTGTTTATGGTCTTATTTTTAAGAGATTTATAATGCTGTTTCTTCCTTTCGGCTATTACTGGTGGAAACAGAGTCGTTTTACATAGAATTGACGTGAAAGAGAATATTGTATTACAGTTTTGAATAAACGAATTTTCATCTTCATTATGGCGTTCCAATCCAATGTGGCAGAAATGTGCTGAAAACTACATAAATATACATAACCATAGATCTAACAACCAGCCTCCTAGCCCTTAAGGTTGTGTTTCAAATATTTTTTTGTATACTGACCCAATCGTAACGTGTCCGTGTCGTCATTTGAGTCATTTCATTTTACAAAATTTTAATCTCGGAAAATAAATACCAGTAGAAATGAGTTATCTACAGAAGTAAAACTACATAAATATACCTTACCTTTCCAAGAACGGTCTTTAAAAAAATTATATTGACGCAATCGGATCATGTCGTCGTTTGAGTCATTTTACAACACTTTTATTATCTCTGCAACTAAATGCAGACGGGAATGAGTTATCTACGAGGCTGAAAACTACATAAATATCTAACCATAGATCTAACACCCAACCTCCTATAGCCCTTATGGTTCTTTAAAAAAATTGTATTGACGCAATTGTATCGTGCAAGTATCGTGTCATCGTTTGAGTCATTTTACAACACTTTTATTATCTGTGCAACTAAATGCAGACGGGAATGAGTTATCTACGGGGCTGAAAACTACATAAATATCTAACCATAAATCTAACACCCAACCTCCTATAGCCCTTATGGTTCTTTAAAAAAATTGTATTGACGCAATCGTATCGTGCAAGTATCGTGTCATCGTTTGAGTCATTTTACAACACTTTTATTATCTGTGCAACTAAATGCCGACGGGAATGAGTTATCTACGGGGCTGAAAACTACATAAATATCTAACCATAGATCTAACACCCAACCTCCTGTAGCCCTTATGGTTCTTTAAAAAAATTGTATTGACGCAATCGTATCGTGCAAGTATCGTGTCAACGTTTGAGTCATTTTACAACACTTTTATTATCTGTGCAACTAAATGCAGACGGGAATGAGTTATCTACGGGGCTGAAAACTACATAAATATCTAACCATAGATCTAACACCCAACCTCCTATAGCCCTTATGGTTCTTTAAAAAAATTGTATTGACGCAATCGTATCGTGCAAGTATCGTGTCAACGTTTGAGTCATTTTACAACACTTTTATTATCTGTGCAACTAAATGCCGACGGGATGAGTTATCTACGGGGCTTAAAACTACATAAATATCTAACCATAGACCTAAGAACCAACCTCCTAGCCCTCGTTTTGTTGCAACTCTACACGTAAAACACCAAGTAACAAATGAGCATTAAAAAAATTTTTTGTAGTCCTAGCATTCAAAATTCTCGGTATTGTTATTTTTTACAGGTGACTAAATTGTATATTACCTATGTATTGTATGTATTAAAGAAAAACTTGTAGAGATCGTTTTTCTATCTGTGACCAAGAATTGACCATAGAACCCGATTTTGCAGATACGCCAAGCCAGAACCAAACAGTAAAAGGCGACAATGTAAACAACATGCCACAGCCGGCTTACTGCCAGCCCAGAGACTACCAGAGCGCTCCGCCTGCCCAGGGCTCCATGTTCCCCGGGCCTCCGCCCCCATGGGACATACCGGCTTACGAACCCGCTGGCGACGTTTCGTGCTTGTGAGTCCTCCAGATTTGGCTCCAGGATTCCTCCAGATTCTATATCCCAAATATATCCCGGAATATCCATTTTGAATTCAGTTTTTAGTTTTATTTTCTTTCTGTTCTAGTGTTGGGTTCTGTACTTTAAAATGCAGCAAAACCTAAAGTGTGACGAACCGTTACTCTAAAAAATATTTTATTAGACCTGTGATGTGACCAATCAAAGCTCAAATGAAAGTAGGACTTTAAAATCTTGTGACTAATCGAAACTGTGACCGATTGTTACTTTTAAATTTAAGTTAACTACGTTACCAGAACTCCGGTTCAAAGTCCGGTCGAACGGACTAATGAGACTGTTTGTCCCTGTAATCCTGTTCAGAGTCCGGTCGAACGGACTAATGAGACTGTTTCTCCCAGTAGTCCGGTTCATAGTCCGGTCGTACCTAAGAGACTGTTTCTCCCAGTAATTGGGTTCAGAGTCCAATCGAGTGCACTAATGAGACTGTTTCTACTTTCTCCCAGGTAGTCCGGTTCACAGTCCGGTCGAACGGACTAATGAGGCTGTTTCTTCCAGTAGTTCTATTGAAACTTGATAATGGTGGAAATATGATAATAGAGGTAGTCTTGAAACCCCTACGCATAATACGCAATTATTAAAGAGGTAACTAACGTCAGTGAGTTTTATCAAGATAATCAACTTCAACTTTGAGAAAAATGCCATCTGAATCTACTAGAGTGATTTCAAAAACACTTTCTTGTAGCCAGTCGTAGCGTTTTGACGTTTGGCGACCACTTTTTAAACTGACCTCTTCTAGTATGACCATTTCTGGATTTGACGACCTCTTGATAAGCTCTGTCTGTACAGTACGCAAAAACAACAAAAATAAATTTTATAGACACTATAGTTTAAAATATTTTGGCAATATTTTGAGATTAGTTTTATCACAATACATTGATATTTTTTTATGACTTGCAATATGTTCCCGAATTTTAATCCTGTTCCAATAATTCCATCCTCTACCGTGGCTGCGTAGCAGTGGACCTGGTTTCTTAAATAGGTATTACAATATACAGGAGGTCCCGTCATAAAATGCACAAACGAAATAGAGGGATAGAGTACCCTAATTTTTCGTGAAAAATAAATATAAAAAAACTATAAATTCTACTTATTTTTTATTTCTCTATTTATTTGTTTAAATAAATGGTTTGACGGCTCCTAGGAAAAAATGTACCTGAGATACAACTTAGTATCTACTTATTTTGTTGAAATGTAGATAGATGCAGATTATTTATCGGAAAAAAGTTTTGGTATCGTTATTTTGAGTAATTTTACATAATCTGAACAACGATTTTTTTCAAAAAATATTTTTTCTAATGAACAACGACCTGTCATGTTTTGTTTTATTTAATGTTCATAACACATTATTTATGTTTTTTTTAACTTAATTTTTGTTGTAATTTTTTACGATAAATTAAAGTATTCTATCTCGCCTTTTCGTTTCTGCATTTTATGACGGGGCATCCTGTATATTATTCTAAAGCTTGTCGCAAAGGTAAAATATAATATAATAATACATACTATTAATATATCTATTTATATTTTTTTCATTCACACAGTTCGCTTTGTGACAAGTCTATTTATTTATTAAAAACAGAGACGAATGACTGGATGGGTTTTTATTTTAAATTTTATTTTAATATATTATTTAATAAGTAACTGAATATTTAATTAAATGTGTAAAATAAATAGACATTTGCATAGATGTTTCATTTGTTTTGGATAGGCAGTATCCTTCATGTTTCTCAAGTTTTTAACAACAAAAAAATCTGTTTATGGCAAAGATACTGCCCCCACCGAAGTGGGAAGCCAAAAAAAAAAAAAGATACTGCCTAGACCAAAAAGTCTGTTTTAGAAAATGTTTTTGAGATTTTTTTTATAGCTGTAGGTAAGTGTATTTTGTTAGCTTTAAGAGGCCAGGATGAATGTTAGACTGCTACTGCTGCCCCTCCCTCCTTCCTTTTTTGGTTTCCCCCGCGCCCGGGCTGCCATAGTTTTTGGAATATGATTTTTAGGTGCCTGCGAGATTTCAGATCCTTTTCTAATTGTTGTTTACATTGTCGCCAGGTATGCGTTTTTTAAATAATACGTTTGGTGTTTAGAATAAGACATTTTGGAATAGGAAATGACATAATCGCCTTTGCAAGTTAAGCGTTGTCTGTAAATAAAATAATGCTTTTAGTAGCAAAACTGCTAAGATGTTTGTTTTTGGAAAAAAATATGTACATTATGCAATATTCCATTCCAATTTGTTGAATTTATTTTTTAGAATAAGTAGATATTAGATGTTACTAAAAAAATATAATATACAAAGTTTAGATGCTACCTGAAGACACTAATTTTAATATTTAACATTGACTGTCTCTCACTACAATACGCAGAAGAGAGAGAATTTTAATTGTGTGCATTCAGAATAGACGCCATTTATAGTGTAATTTTACTAAAATATTTTTTTAAATAAAAAATCTTCTAAAAATAAAAATCCCACGTGGGGGCCAAAATGTAGACCTAAGTATTAAATAGAATGTATTTAAAAACTATTTAAACTCTTTCAAATCAATATCGTTGTAATCTTTTTTTTTGTAATTTTTATAAATACCTATATTGACTGTGATCTTAAAATACCTATAATTATTTAGATGCAATCACGGAGGCAAATACAGGTTTTTCAAAATTAACTGCACAAACTTTCGTTGTTATACAGATGAAACAATCAAATTTGATTATAATTTAAAAAATCATTTTACCATCTAGTTGTCGAAACGATAAAACAGTACTGTTTAAACTTTTAAAAAATAATAAAAAAAATCCTACATTCAACGTAAATCCAAAAGAAATTAAAAATATGATGTAATTACCGTAAGCATGGACAAAATAACGTAACATAGTAAAAGTGTTTTGAAATGACAACAACAAAATGTAACTAGATTTTTTTTTAAAAAAAAAGTTTTTTTTTTTGTGTTTAACTATCATACATTTCTCACAGGTTGTGTTGTTCATATTGAAATACCTTTAAATAAAGTGAAAGATAAAGCAAGATACATTTATTTAGTAGGTTACTTAATATACTAGTTACATATTTTATTTGAGTAACCACAAAATTTGTATGTGAAGAGTAGGTATGTAGTAATATATGTTTAGAGGCATGATTGTTGTCTTTAGATATAGGGAGCCCTTGAATATGAATTGGGCAAAAAATATTGTCTAAGTCTTTTACCTCATGCTGAGATGAAACCTAAAAGGAGAAGATACGTTGCTTACTAAGGCCCATCGTTCACTACGCGTCAAAGTCAAAATTATTTTATTGCATGTAAGTACACTGGGTACATTTATACAACGTCAATTTTTTATCTACCACCGCTTCCAAGGCGTTAGAGCCGCGTTGCAACAAAAATCATCCAATCAAAATTATGTATTAAGTACATATTGTGTGAGTTTTGATTGGTTAATTTTTGTTGCATTGCGTACTGTTGCAACGTTTAATGAACGAAGGGTCATAATGTAAATGTTCTTACAAAACCAAGTACCTACTGTACTTGCGTTTTGGTTAGTACAGTACAGACGCTACGGGTAGATTGCATGTCTCACATTCGCTTCTTAATAATTACTGATGTTTATACAAAATTAAATATTAAATACTGGTGATTATACGAACGTAATTTTTATTACAGCTGAGTGAGTGTGTGTGCATGTATGTGTACACCGAACCTAGTTTCGTTTATATGCAATGTAAGAGGGTACTATCTTACTCCTTTGGTTTCATCTTAGGGATCATGCAATATATTAAAGGCACCTACTTAATTTTTAAAATTAAAATATGTACATTTTTCTTTGTTTCAGCGGCCCAGATTCCTCAGAGGGGCAGTGAGTATTATTTAAATCTATTTTTATATAATATGAAACGATACCGTATGCCGTTAAAAGGTGAAGATCTAAGGTCAGGCCAAGGAACTGGAGAACTTTTATAGAGTCCACACAAAAGAAGTAACAGTTAACAGCTTTTCTGTCTTTATCTTTGAATATAATTACCTAATAAAAATTCAACTCAAAACGTTAGTACGTTGAAGTGGTTGTGGGCTGGCCACATCAGTCGGAGATCCGATAACCGCTGGGGTAGACGGGTTCTTAGTGGAGACCACGAGTGGGCAAGCGTAGTGTGGGACACCCCCGGTTAGATGGAGCGACGACCTGCGTGAGGCGGCTGGCAGTGACTGGATGCGGAGAACCGAGGATCAGGTTCAGTGGCGCCTTGGGGAAGGCCTGTGGCCAGCAGTGGACTAGTGCAAGTGATGATGATACAAATTCAATTAAAAATAAGTATCGACCTTTACAATAAGACAATTTATCTTTTAATAATTGAACAAAATGATCCTAAAGAAAAATATGTCTTCAAATTAGGGAGATATTAGAGGCAATCGGCGACAAAGACGTTTCACGTAAAACACCAGCGGTCATACCGAGCACAGCCTACCCCATTTTTCTCCTTTGACCTCACCCCACATCCTGCATTTCCACTTTTAAGGTCCACCGAAGGTCAAAATACGCTGCGTCACGGCGTTTTAGGGACGTGATTAAGCCGGCGTAAAAGACGCGGCTGTCGCGTCATTGCAGCGTATTTCGAAATTGACGCTTGGAGATAAAGTTAAAATATATAAACATTTCACCATACTTATGGAAATAGTACAGTCAGCGCCAAAAGTAGCTGGTCACTTTAGTGTGCACCTTGACACTAATGTCAAGAGCGAATGTGTAAATTAGTAACGCATCTTGACAGAGTGACAAGGTACTAAAGTGACCAGCTACTTCTGCCGCTGACTGTACGTAGTAAAAAAAAAATATTTCTAAGGAGTATCAGGTGTATGTAGACACACGCGTTCTGCGGTGGCGGCCTACCGCAGGCCGCAGCTTCAATATGCAAACGCAGTCCGCGCATGTCTGAAGTCTCACATACATAGGGATGTCAACAGGCTGTCACTGCCACCGCAGTTCGTAAAGGAGTAATTTTTGACATTGCAAGGAATGCGTCAAAAACGCTACGCAACCGCCGCATCAGCGTATTTTGAGTTACTGTGACCGCCTCATACATACTTTCTTTACTTACGCATAATTGACTTTCCGAAGCATCTCTCCAACCTGTCTTAAAACTAACCATCTTGCTTTTGGGAGAACCCCCGAGCAGTTCATTAAATAATAAAAACATTTGCAGTCAGCAGCGGCGTCATCCGGATAGAGAAACTCCCCGATGGTAAGTGGCCACCAGCATGAATACCAGCCAGCCTTGATAAGCAGCATCCTGAGGACCTGATGGAATGCTCTCATACCACTGACCTCTGATATTGCACTGGACTGGCTGTCACTTACAAATTACAGTTAATTAAATGTACCGATTTGATAGCCTCTCAAACCTCCTGGTTGTCAAAGCTACCCCTTGATTCCCCCACCCCTAAGTGAAAATTTTTCCAATCAGAATACTCCGTAGTTCCAAATAGAAACGTGATAGGTAACTATAGCAAATTACTACAGTTCTATTCAAAATACAAAATAATACTCAAGAATAGCTGAACATATACAAAAATAAATTCGATTAACCGAAGTTATCTGTCAGGAAAGAGCGTCAGTGGCGTCGTGGAGAACACGCGGACTGTCATGTCTAGAGATCCGAGTTCGATCCGCGGCTGGGCCATGTACCAATGGGTTTTTCTCTAAACTTAAGTACATTTACTGACTGCTCTCAAACGGTGAAGGAAAACATCGCGAGGAAACCTGCATACGCCGAAGAAGAAATTCTTAGGCGCATGTGAAGTCCACCAACCCGCACTGGGCTAGCGTGGTGGACTGTAGCCCGCACGCCCTCGTTGCGAGGGTAGGCCTGAGCCCTCTGATTGATCTGACAGGCGGCAAACAAAAGACAAGCTTTATAATCGCGCGTTCCCAGGACGATTGAGTGGTTAGAACACTTGTTAGTTCTAGAACCTTCAGCGTCAAAACGGCGTAAACTAAATACGCACAGAAATTGGCCATTTAGAGTTAAGATTTATTTGATGCATACTCGCGGCCCCAGAGGCGTAAAAAAGCATTCTATGGGTGTCAAAATCGTGTCAAATGCTGTGACTCACTCACACATTCTCATTTTCAAACTCCATATAAATTTGTATTAGCAACCTCCTCCCGCTACTCCGCTTCCTTTGTCCGCACCCCCCCTGTAAGTGGCACCATTGGGTCCCATACTAAATATGCAAGATGCAGTCTCCATAGGGAGCGCGCGCGACACCAAATACATTCGAACCTTCCTGGCCATTCCAGTGTAACATCAGGGTCTCATCATCTCTTCCCCTTAACCAGAAACGAAGAGCCTCGGATCACAAAACACGACAAAGTGGTTTCAGTCGCAATTAACTTGACTATCTCGGAAACTATTCATCTCAGCAAAAACAAATTGGGCAGGCTGTAGGCTGTAAAGCAGCAGTGTTTTACGTGAAACGTCTCTTTGTTCCTTTATACAGGCTGTTTGGATCGATGTAGAAATATAATTTAGAAGAATAGAGGTATCGGTTCGATTCCCGGCTGAGGCAAGCGACTCTTCAAAAGCATTTGGATGCCGTTTACTTTACTTTTAAAAATGATGTTTCCTTCGAGTAATCTTAATTTTTTAGGGTACCTACCTATACTTTCCCTCCAATGACGTCTTTTAATTTCCACCCTGTATAAACGGGGGTACTGCCATGGAAAAAGTTTCGAATCAAGGTTACATTTATAAGGCTTTCTTTTGTAATCTCAACATGCCAAAGTTAGACTTTACACGTCAGAAATTTTCCTTTTTCTTTCCTTTTAGAAAACCAAATTACATAACCAGTAGTAGGTATTCTAGGAGGAAAATAATTATTTATCAAGCAAAAAATACCTACATGCCTCGCGCCGCCTCCACCTGTCAATAAGCTATACAGGGTAAGATATTGCTTTTTAAGCTGTGGAACTACTTACGTCACTAGCTACCGAATTATTTATTTCAAAAAATAAGTTTCATATTTTTACACAAAAAATTTTTTTTTAATAACTACCTACTACGTAAAAAAGAAACTGAGTATGTCCATTTAAATTTTTCTTAACTACTACCATACATTTACTGTGGTACCTATTTCACTAATCACAGTTTATTACCATGATTTGAAAATATATTAACTTAAATAAATATGTAGGTATGTACAGTCAAGGTTCATAAGTAGCAGTTTCGCAACTCAATTGATTGAGAGACCAGTTTCACTTATGACCTTCTTTTATAATCTGTACCCACACGCACATATCCACAAACTTTTAGAGTGTGGGCTGTCAAAATGCTCCCACCCCCGTCGACTGTGGCTGTCAGTTTTTTGTTTTTCAAAAATCATCCCTATCTAGACTTAGATATCTAGGTCTCTCGGCGGCCATTGAAGCACAATTTGTGTCTCTCCACAGTTACTGGGGATTCACCATATGTACTTCTCGACAAATGAAAGGCTAATATATTCCTTTGTGTTACAAAGAATTGACGACTTATTCTTATGATAATAAGGTTTAATACGCACTATTGACTTGGGTGCACCAATTTTTTTGTTGTCGTGCGCACCGTTGCACAGAAAAATGACTCTTAGCGTGCTACTGCACTTATGATCCTTACTGTACCAATATTTTTCCTTCTACAATAATGATTATTGTCTAGAACATGGTTTTCTAAAAGGAACAATGGATAGCTTCGATCAGGACTCGAGACACGGAAATCTGTGAAATATTAAAATGTCAATTTGACTGAAACCATTTTGCCGTAGTTTGTGGTCCGCGGTCCACGGTCCACGTTGGTTGGTCCACAAACCTGCACTACCATGTCGTGTTGTTACAGGTTGCAAACGCAAAGAGGAAATGGTTACGGATACCCTGCCTTCCCCGAAGAAGCCGCGTTTGGTTTTCACAGACCTCCAGCGGCGTACACTACAGGCTATTTTTAAGGTACGTGCTGTACGGTCGACCGCACGTCAGTGGAAACTAAACCAGTCTTATCTGGTCTCTTATAGCATTGAAACTCCCTGATAGGCTAGGCCAACTCAAGGTCAAAGTGTTTTCACTGACGTGCATAAAACTAATTCGATCTTACGAATTTCGATCCGTTGAAAAATCCTACTAATATTATAAAGGCGAAAGTTTTACCCTTTCACGCAAAAACTACCGAACAGATTTTGATGAAACTTGGTACAGTGATAGCTTATATCCTGGAATAACATATAGGCTACTTTTTAACGCGGACAAAGTCGCGGGGCGTCCGCCAATACCCCCTAAGTAACAAAACGCCTACATAGAGGGCGCTGTTTCACAATATACACGAGAACAACTTTCCTACGCGGGCGAAGCCGCGGGAAAAAGCTAGTCGATTATAATTACAAATAGCGATCAATCGATCGTCTATTCTATACAATACTGCGCTATTTCGATTCTGGTACTATATTATACATATATTTCAATTTTCAGCTCAATCGGTCCACTAGTTCTCCGAGTTATCTTGAGAATCGATAGACAGACAAGATCGTTGGACCGCCAAAAATAATAAAAAATCCGCTTTTCCAATTCCAGGAAACCAAGAGGCCGTCGAAAGAAATGCAAGTGACAATCGCGCGGCAGCTGGGCCTGGAGCCGACAACGGTCGGGAATTTCTTCATGAACGCCCGAAGGCGGTCCATGGACAAGTGGAAGGACGACGACGCGCCGTCGGGAGACCTGGACGGCGCGTGCGACGGCCAGGAGCTGGACCACGTCCCCAGCCTGGACTCGGCGGAATCCGAGGAGGACCACGACGACACCGACGACCACCTCTTGTGACGCCGTATCCCGCAGCAACATCTCTTAGTGCTGTGAACGAAACTTGGAGTTGTCAGTTGCGATTTCGAATGTTCGGCCGCCGCGTGAGCTGGCTTATTAATCTGTAAGTGTAATGAGTAATCTGGTCCAACGCCGATGGCATATGAAGACTTTGTTATGATGGGGCTCTCTCTAAGCCAGCCTTGTATCCCTGCGACAATTGCTGGGGGCCATTCGCCCTAATTCTGAACGATCCAAACCATAACCAAAAACGTTATGCTGCATCTACACGTTTGGCAAAGAGCCGTGGTAGCCTAGTTGGTTGTGCACTCACCTCACGTTCATGTTCGTTCCTGTTCGTTCGATCCTGGCCCGTACCAATGAGTTTTTCGAAACTTAAGTACGGTTTATTATAATACCACAGGTTTTTCGGTGAAGGAAAACATCGTGAGGAAACCTGCATACGCCAAAGACTGGTATTTACTATTCTAAGGCGTATGTGAAGTCCACCAAAAAAACGGATTGTGGCCGTTTGGCGGACAGGGGTTTGGCACAACAGATCCCATAGGGTCGAAGTGTCGCCAGGTATTCCTGGCCCCCTCAGAAGATAAGATAAGATCCACGTTTGGCAAGTCTTTACAAACGCAAGCGTGTGGAGCAGGGGTTTAGCTTGCGTTTGTACAGGTTTGCCAAACGTGTGGATGCAGCATAACGTTTTTGATCATGGTTTGGATTTGGTAATATCGTTCAGAATCGATCAGCCCCTGATCTATTGTGATCGCCGCCATTACTATAGTTCAGTGCTCAGGTTTGCTTAAGTTAACGTCAGCACGCTTTTGTCATCGATTTGTTTTACTTCATCAGGTTGAAGTGAGTAGTTGTCCATATGAGCGATTCGTTTACGCGTCAGTGGGCCACACTCTCACAGAAGGTGCGATGGTGTTTCCTCTGCTTCCTGGCAGAGTGGGCACACTTTAGTGTCCCGGAGCTTGAGGTTGAACATATGTTTGTTCCTAGAGCTAAAGCCTCACTCGCAGTTGCAATTGTGGGCTAGATATATAGACTTACATGACTCTTTCCGTGTGGTCTTCATACCAGCATCATCAGTCGGCGCACTCGGTCTTCGCATCCACCTTCTTCATGTCGTGTCCGCAACTCGTCTGCCCCAACGGCCGTCGGTTCTGCGACAGATGTGACCTGCCCACTGCCATTTCAGCTTGATAATCCTTTCGGCTATGTCGGTGGATTAGTTCTCCGTCGGATCTCCTCATTGCGGATCATATCCCTCAAAGAAAACCCGAGCATAGCCCTCTCCATAGCTTCCTGCGCGACCTTAAACTTGTGGATAGGTCTTCATATGCCATTAGCCAAATGCAGAATCAAAAGACCTCCATGCTTAGATGAAACCAAAATGAGGAAGAATGTTACTCATCTACTAGGAATTGTCTTACAAAACCAAGTACCGAGTATTTGGCTTCTGGATAATACTGGAATCGATCCCGCTTCTTACAAAGATCAAACAACTCTACTGGACCAACCGATGATTTCGTCTGTGTGAGTGTGTATGCATGTAGTCGTGCACCGAGCCTAGTTTTCGTTTATACAACAACAATGTAAGAGTAGTACCTTATCTTCCTCCTTTGGTTTCATCCAAGCCGCAGTGTCCTTTTCCCGGACTATATCAGAGAACCCTTTAGTCCACGTAACTATTTTTCTTAGACAGTTTCTAAACTGAAGATAATCGTCCGTTTTCGAAACTGGTAACAGAAATAGTTACAAAATGGATTGAAGGACCAGAAGCGGGTCAGCTACAAGGATATGGAACTATACGATATTCGTTCTAGGACTTAATTAGAATTAAGAGTCCAAAATTGAGACGGATTTATTAAAATCGCGACTTCCGTCTTTGATTTCCACCAAATGAGTTAGTAATTATCAAGCTGCCATAAGGCTATGTCCAAAATACATTTTTTTTATTTTGATCGATCCACTTTCAAAGTAATCTTGATAATATTAACTTTTAAACATCAAAAAGCTCAATATATTTAAAACCAGACAGACGGACAACAAAGTGATCCTATAAGGGTTCCTCTTTTCCTCTTTTGAGGTACGGAACCCTAAAAATAGTAGTCCTATCCTTGACATAGTCAGCTACAGCACCCGTTCAAATAGCACCTGCGCGAATTGAACGGTATTTAAATGGAATTTTTAAAACGTTGTCTATTTATTAAGTCCCCCACTGTTGGGGCACTTAGCGTGGTGGACTATAGCCCGTACACCCTCGTTGAGAGGGCAGGCCTGAGGCCCAGCAGTGGGGACATGTTAATAGGCTGTTGGTGATGATGATGAACGTAATATGGCAGTTTGATATTTACCTACTCAAATATTGTATTGATGGAAACACGATGGTTTTCGAGCATTTTTACCGGAATTTTCTACATAGTGGTTAATTAGTTGTTTTGGATCTTAAAGCTTGATAGGTATTCATTTTCTGACGACGAGCTTTATGTAGAATAATGTGTTGAAAGATCTTGTTTCTGCTCTCACCTGCAATGAGCCATTTTCCAAGCTGCTAACAGCAACATCTATCGGATTTTTACGGAAGCTACCCTAAAAACGGCTCATTGCTTCCAGTTTTAGTGACAGTTGACTAGTGCTGCACGAATATCGATAAATTTAGGCAACAATCATGCTATCTACACTCTCCCATATATATATCGGGCCAGGTGGCTATTTTCTCTATAGTCAAGAGGCTCCAAATGGCCCTTGGCTCTCTGCCAGGGAATGATCTGGGTTAGATCTGATGGTGGCTGTCCGCAGTACGAATGGAGGAGGTCCATAGTGCCTAGACACCAGCTGCAAAAATTTTAAAGGCATTTATTTGCCTGAGTCTGCCCGTTGCCACTTCAGTTTAAAAAACGTATCAAAAACTATAGTACCAATAGCTCAATTGCATTAAAATTATCGATAATTAAGTACCTAGTAAGATTATATCGATAGATATTCCTGCAACACTTGATGTATAGGCGCAATAACAATGGTTTTATTTTAATTTGAGTAATTTTGTAAATAACATTCGAACTCTTGTGGACAACTTCAAGTTATAAGTGTACTGTGTACAGTAATGAACATAAGTGCGAACGGATAAAGCGAATGTTTTGGCGGTTACGACAAGTGAGTTACACCAAACCTGTATTGGGATAATAATTAGTGAGATACGCAAGAGAAGCTAATATTTTCACGGAATAATGTATTGACCAAGTCCTAAGCGTATATTATTTTTAAACAGTTGTCAAATTGATATGAGAAGGTTCATTGTTCCATGTGGCGTTTACACCAATCTTATTCACATCATTAATAACTGTGTTAATGTGTGTATTGAATAAGTAATATTAGCTGCTCCTAAGACTCTTAACTTATTATCTTAATATGCGCTTGGCTCTGTGCGTGATACTGATCTCTCAATATCAAACGTTTCTAGTCAAACGTAATCAACATAGTTATAACAATTTTATAATATTAAGGTAGGTACATGTTTTGTTTAATTTAGATCATAATTAGTAACATGACTGCATGCTCAGTTTGTTAGGTATAAACGCAATAAATCTAAACGATGTGTCGCTTACGTCAAAAGTATTTTTCATAAATGACTGAAAGCGACACTATAATAATTATTTCAATTACTAGCAAAAATGTTCGATTAAATCGGACGGTTGATCGGATTAGCCGCTGAATAATTAATTATCAATATGTTGCACTTACACCAATTATTATTAGAATCTATTTACTTAGTATGTTACGGCGTTTACGTCTTTTCACTGATTATACTATACTATTGCAG
The DNA here is from genome assembly GCA_949699065.1 of Metalampra italica. Lineage (NCBI taxonomy): Eukaryota > Metazoa > Arthropoda > Insecta > Lepidoptera > Oecophoridae > Metalampra > Metalampra italica. Next base: position 940,565 of record OX452993.1, read on the forward strand.
ACCAAAACGTCGCAAATGTCACGCCAAAGACTGGGCTCTTAAGACATTCCAATGTTTGATAAAGTCAGACAGATTTAATATAGTTTAGATTCCTCTAGTCAAAAGATCTCTGAATACATTCCATTTATTTTGAACAGTGAAAGAGAATGTTAGGAAAATGCGGAGAAAGCAAATCTGTGGGTGATATTACTTAAAGTTTAATAATTAGAATAAGAAGTACTTAAGAGCAGCTTCAATATAAACTAAGTGGTAATGAGAAATCTAGTCCGAGTTGTGCAAGATGTAGCTAATTAAATTTAGATAATATATTTAAGTTAATAATATTCTATTTTTTGTGACTTCGTGACGTTTCACTAGAACATTTGGCTCTTACATTATTTTATTTAGTCGCTTACTATAATTGACTTTGCTAAATGAAATGTAGTAAGCGCCATCTAAGTACGAGATGTGAAACGTTACATATTTAAGTAGTGTTTTTCCCGCGTCGCTTAACTGATTTGTTTTAATTTTTTTGTGAAAGATTTTTATTTTATATAATTTAAATAAGCTCGTTTTAGTTTGGCAGACATTTTTTTATTTAAAGTAGATGGATATAGGTACTTAAGTTATGTATAAGTAAAGTTTATTCATATTTATTTAGTCATAAGTTATTTATTTTCTAAACTTAGATTTCATTACATTAAGTATGTAGGTATAATATTATTGTGTCACCAAAGATTAATTAGTATACCTATTATGTGCAATTTTTTTCCCAATAATATAGAGAATAAACATTTTTATTTACCACATTCGCGCATTTTTGTTTATATACCTATTATATTTCATACAATGTAATAAATAAAAATTGCGCACAATTGAAGTCTTTATGTACCTATGTCTGTTGCAATAATATTTTAAAATTCAAATAGGTACTTACTGTAAAATAGACAGTTTATTTTCTAAATATTTAAACCTGCCATTTTTTAAAGTTTTGATTGTCCTGTTTGTAATTGAAGGGTTAACTTCCTTTTATTTTATTACTTGTATACACTGTGGATAGATTCTGGTTTGCGTCGTATTTGATTTGAATTGATCAACCTCAAAAATCATGAAAAACCAAAGGCAATTATTTATGTCCAAAATAATTATGTTATACAATTAGCTTTAATTGTATAATGTTACTTTACGTGTTAAATAATACCTATAAGTCGTCGACAAATTGTATAATTCATCTGATTACAAACGGTTATGTCAGTTTCTAGACGCTTGCAAAAAGTCATAAATTTTTTGATGTAGTCCAGCTACAGCACCCGTCTGAATAGCACCTGCGTGAATAGCACCTTGCCTAGTCCAGGAAGGGCACCGATCAATATTTTTGGCAAGTGCTATTTAATTTTTACATTTGTGTCCTGTCGCTCGCTTCGCTCACTCCAAGGGTTCATGTCAACTTAGCGAACCTAACCAACCAATTTCACAATTTTTTTTTAATTTGATATTTTTTATAATTGAATAATTGTATGTTAATATTTGTACTTTTTTATTTTTAAATGTATAATGCGTTTATATCTGTAAATAAAGATTTTTTTTTAGAAAATTACGAATCTTACGATACCTTCGGCAAATCGCAAAACAGCGAGACGCCGTTTGTAATGAGGCGAATTATACAGTTGCCCACGACTCTACTTCATGCTTTCTCCATGGGGGCGTCCACCGACAAGTATAGCTTCATGAATACGACACTTCAAATGATTGTATTCCAAATGGTTTCATCAGTTTTTATGATTTTGAATACCTAATACCAATTGTTTATTTTGTCAACAACAATGTTATTTCAAAAGTTGCGACCTTGAGATATATCTATAATATTTTTGTGCATGTATAGCGCTTTCCGGTGTGTACATAGTACGTGAATATGGATGTAAGAATAAATGTACATTTTACAATGGGGTATGTGTATTATTTAACTGTAGACCATAGAGTTAAGATCTCTTTGGTGCGTGCTCGCGGCCCCTTAGAGGCGTAAAAGAAGCATTCTATGGGACTCAAAATCGTGTCAAATGTATGACAATACTGTGACTCACTCACACATTCACATTTTCAAACTCCATATAAATTTGTATTAGCAACCTCCTCCCGCTACTCCGCTTCCTTTGTCCGCACCCTCCCTGTAAGTGGCACCATTGGTTAACATACTAAACATGCAAGATGGGTTTGTCCATAGGGAGCGAGCGCGCCACCAAAGAGATTCGAACCTTCCTGCAGTGCTGTAGACCTACTAGATAATGTCGATGCTTCCGACAACCAAAGGTCGTAAACACCAAAATAGCATTTTTGGTAATTAACGAAGAACAAAATATCATGCAATTTTCCTCACGATGATTTCCTTCACCGTTTAAGAGCAGTCAGTAAATGTACTAAGTTTCAAGAAAAACCCATTGGCTTACAAGGCATGGCCGGGGATCGAATACGGACCTCTCGACTTGAAACGCCGCGTCTCGCCCACTAAGTCACCGGCGACGCTCGATCGAGTAATTTACTAAATTACCAGTAAATATAAGATCTCCATTTTTAACTTCGTACAACTTTGACAAGACAGAAATCTCGTCAGGTGGACCGACGACCTGAAGAAGGTGGCCGGAAGCGGCTGGCAGAGGACCTGGTGTGGTGGCGCTTATTGGGGAAGGCCTATGTCCAGCTGCGGACGCTATGAATGATGATTAGGAATCTATCAAAACGAGTGCTTTATAAAGTAACTTTTCGTCCGTCCGTCTGTTTGTCACAAGAAGTTTCGAACCTCTTTGGTAGCGCGCGCGCTCCCTGTGGACATCGCATCTTGCATATTGAGTATGGGAACGGATGGTGCCACTTACAGGGGGGGTGCGGACAAAGAAACCGGAGTAGCGGGAGGATGTTGCTAATACAAATTTATTTGGAGTTTGAAAATAAGTATTGACATTTATTTGACACGATTTTGACACCTATAGAATGCTTTTATTAGTTATCCAGAGGCAAATTTTTTTGATTCCTGGTTTGTCACCTGTATATCCCTGCCGAAAATGATGGGAAAATTATGTAAGTTTCAGCAATAAAATCTTTTGCGACATGTTTCAGGAAAAAAAAACCTGACATTGTATGGCGCATTAGCTTCTTCCATTGGCTATATTAACTTAAAACTGGAAAGATAGAGACCAAAATAGAGCTAGGCTGTCTGGAAAAGTTGGGCAGTCCGTACAGCCTTACATGATGATGATAATGACAATGACTGCCGAAGTTCTGTCCAAACTGGCCTTTCAAACTAAAAGTAGCCTTAGGCCTCATAAAAATCTCATAAAAGCCTTTCAAAAATCTCTTTTAAAGCTGCGAAAAATATACAAAAGGTCACTAGAGCTTTGAGTTGTGCGACAGTGATGGCATGATGAGGATGTGCGTGGGTCGAAGCAGGACGGCGAGATGAAAATCAATTTATTAGGCTGTGACGTCACATTTCACGCGTGCGTAGTTCGTTTGCTCCCGGATTGGGGTTGCGGGTGGTTGGGAGATTTACCCCGATTTAGGGTAGGGTTTGGGGAAAATGAAAATACCCAGTTGGTCTAGTGACTTGGTCGTTAGACTCTAGAGCCAGAGATCGTAGGTTCGAGTCCCAGTAGGGACAGACAGCTTTGTACAATTTGTACGGCCGACCACGTCATTATGTCAGAGGAAACAAAACCAAAAAAAAATGATATCTGGTGGTATTGATACTCCTTAACAGTTTAAGCCAGCTCAAGATCGAAGTGTTTGTAATGACGTGCGGTCGACTGTACAAGTTGGTTATGGTCTGGATATAATATTTGTGAGTGTGTATTTTTTTTAAAAATAAATACATACCAAAAAGATCGCCCATTGTCTCAGGCTATATAAAACTCTAGATGAAAGCAAAGAATTGTTTAACTTTTTTTGTTGTCTTTACAGTCGCGTGCGAATATAGATGGCAATATTGTGTGAGCGAGAGACAAATAGAAGGGTCGCCATTTTCAAAATGACTGAGTCATCATCATCATCATCATATCAGCCTGTAGACGTCCACTGCTGGACAAAGGCCTCCCCTAAGGATCTCCACGACGACCGGTCCTGCGCTAACCTCATCCAGCTGGATCCCGCGACCTTCACCAGATCGTCGGTCCACCTAGTGGGAGGCCTACACTGCGTCTTCCGATACGTGGTCGCCACTCGAGAACCTTTCTGCCCCAACGGCCGTCAGTTCTACGAGCGTCCCATGTGCCCAGCCCACTGCCACTTCAGCTTCGCAATTCTTTGAGCTATGTCGGTGACCTTGGTATGAATGACTGAGTATAACATGTATACCTTTATGATATATTAAATTAATTAATTTATATACCTTGTCCACCACGTGCAACAAACGACATCAAACCAGCTATTTCCGTTTCACATCTGGCAACATCGGCCGTCTGGGCGGGCGGACCGAAATAGCGCCACGCGGGGGGCGGCATCGCGGCAGCGGCAGTAGCCGCGGCGGCGTCGTCGCGTCCGCAGCGGTATGGCGTCCGTGGCGGCCTGGCTGCCCTTCGCGCGCGCCGCCGCCATCGGGTGGGTCCCCATCGCCACCCACCCGCTCCCGGCGCCGCCCGTCCCCAAAGACCGCCGCCGCGCCGAGGACGAGAAACTCCTCATCAACGTCTCCGGGCGGCGCTTCGAGACCTGGCGGAACACCCTAGAGAAATACCCGGACTCCCTCCTCGGGTCCACGGAACGGGAGTTCTTCTACGACGAAGACAGTCGCGAGTACTTCTTCGACCGCGACCCCGACATATTCCGACACATACTGAACTATTACCGGACGGGCAAGTTGCATTATCCAAAACACGAGTGCTTGACCGGGTACGATGAGGAGTTAGCGTTTTTCGGGATCCTCCCCGACGTGATAGGTGACTGTTGTTACGAGGACTATAGGGATAGAAAGCGGGAGAACGCCGAGAGGCTCATGGACGACAAGCTGAGCGAGGCGGGAGACCAGAGTCTGCCGCAGCTGACGGATTTGAGGCAGAAAATGTGGCGGGCGTTCGAGAACCCTCACACGTCGACGGCCGCCTTAGTATTTTACTATGTGACTGGATTCTTTATTGCGGTGTCAGTGATGGCCAATGTTGTGGAAACGGTTCCGTGCGGACACAGACCGGGTCGCGCCGGGACGCTGCCCTGCGGGGAGCGGTACAAAATCGTATTCTTCTGCTTGGACACCGCGTGCGTGATGATCTTCACAGCTGAGTACTTGCTGCGACTGTTCGCGGCGCCGGATCGCTGCAAATTCGTCCGATCCGTCATGTCCATCATCGACGTGGTGGCGATTCTCCCCTACTACATCGGATTGGGGATCACTGACAACGATGACGTGTCAGGCGCCTTCGTCACCCTGCGGGTGTTCAGGGTGTTCCGTATATTCAAGTTCTCGCGGCATTCCCAAGGGCTGCGGATCCTCGGATACACGCTGAAGTCTTGCGCCAGCGAGCTCGGCTTCCTGGTCTTCTCGCTGGCCATGGCGATCATTATATTCGCCACTGTGATGTTCTACGCGGAGAAGAACGAACAAGACACCAACTTTACTTCCATTCCTGCTGCCTTCTGGTACACCATTGTCACCATGACCACGCTTGGGTGAGTACTCATACACGACTGAATTTATTTTTCAAATAATTTGTGTACAGAACTTTTGTTATTGCAATAATATCCTCGATTTCTTTATAGGGGATCCTATCGATAACCGCCAAGGTTAAATATCCAAGGTTAAGTATTAAAGGAAACACCTGTAAGTCGTGTTAGGTATAATAGAAATTATTAAGTGAACTATAACGCTAGGAATCGTTCGCGAACCAAACGCAGCGCAGAGCTGACACCTGTCGCCGCCATTATAAATTAACGCGGGAAAATAACTGTCATGGCGTCGGAGATTTCCCTCCATAAAAGGTTTAACCTGTGAAATATTGATGCGGCTACGCGGTTTTAATTTCGTTTTCATTTATGTTACGATGTGTCGCGATGGAGGGGCCGTGAAGCCATTTTCGGGACAAATCGCAGTCCCGAAGCACACGCAGCGTGGGAAGCGGAGTTTAAATTGTTTTATTACGGTGTAGGCACTGAACTATTAACCATTGTTGTAATTATCATGGCAGTGCCTATATAGGACTCCTATGTATTTATGTGCGCTTTAATGTACATGGTGCGTGTTTTATCACGATACTGCTACATACAGTCGCCGTGTGAAAAGGTTCGTCGTATTTTTGTTACAGCGTATACTTATAATTTTTATGTCTCTGACTGTACTTTCGTACTAATACCTAGTTGTTCCTAAAATATAATGGGCTCCCAGAAAGATCATGCGGCATGACATGCACTACGTGCTGTCACTCATGCATGACCGTCTAGCTGTAGTGACTGACGTGCATGACATGCAAACTACGTGCTGGCCGTTGCTTCACTGTATTGATTGATAGCAAGCATGATGGTCCATCATGCAGCATGACATTCACGTAAACGTTGCATGTCATGCAAGCATGATCGTTTAGGGACACTTTAAGTACTTTGTTCGGGCATTGTACCTACTTATATCCTTCATCATCATCATATCAGCCTGTAGACGTCCACTGCTGGACAACGGCCTCCCCCAAGGATCTCCCCGACGCCCGATCCCGCGCTAACCTCATCCAGCCGGGTCCCGCGACCTTCACCAGATCGTCGGTCCACCTTGTATCCTTAGATAGTACAATAAAACAAAGTCGCTTCACGAGTCTGTACGCTTAGATCTTTTTAACTACGCAACGGATTTTGATGCGGTTTTCACTGTCCTTCATATAAATTCTTCCGGATGGTTTACAGGTACTCATTATATGCGAAGCCGCGAGAAACAGCTAGTCGAAGGTTCCCAATCAGACTGAGCGAAGCGATTTTGTTGATGAATTTTAAATATTTATTGCTACGGGCGCAACAAGCAGGCCTCCTGATGTTAAGAGGTCACCGCCGCCCACAGACACCTGCAACACCCGGGGGTGCTGGTGCGGCGCCGGCCAAAGTTGAAGGGCTCTTTTGACTCTCTTCTTGAAGGACTCCACATCGTAGCGCTGTGGAAAAGCGTCAGAGAGAAGGTCATTCCACATTTTGCACGTGCGCAGCAGAAAAGAACGCGAGAAGCGCACAGTGCTGGTCCGCCAGGGGTCTGTGTAATGTGGGTGAACCGTATTCTGACGGCGCGCTTATAGTGCTTATAGCATCAGAATTAAACATAGGCTATAGATACCTCGGGAATAACCGTTATACACAGGCGAACCCACGGGAAACAGCTAGTCTACGATGTTGTTTGAACTCGCGTCGCGTGTTGCTAATAGTTATGAACACACAGACAAACTCACGTTTTGTTTGACTTCCGCGAAAGTTTGACGGGATGACGTCACACTGATTGAAAAGTACCAACATGACGAAGTTGGGTCTAATGGGGCGTATCGGCAATCGACGACACATCCTGTTGTCAGCTTCCGGTGGAAGCTTGTAGGGTTGTACCTACTCTTACAGACTTGTTTTAGTTAGAATAATTACCCATAAATTATGATTATGATTGACATGCTGTCACTCATGCATGATCGTCTAGCTGTAGTGATTGACGTGCATGACATGCAAACTACGTGCTGGCCGTTGCTTCACTGTACTGATTGATAGCAAGCGTGATGGTCCATCATGTAGCATGACATTCACGTAAACGTTGCATGTCATGCAAGCATGCTCGTTTAGGGACACTTTAAGACCCGTAATAATTATATAATCATGAATACAAGGCGCGAAAGTCTAAAATGTACTTATTTATGAGCATAACTGTTGGTTTTCAGATTCTGGGTGTTTGTATGTATTTAAGTATTTATTTTAAAAAGTATATTTATGTATGTTTATCGGTTGTTGAGTGCCCAATTTACGAGCTTCGGCTTAGTTTGGGACTAAACAGCCGTGTGTAAATTTGTCCAAACATTATTTATTTATTATTGAAATGTAGCTTATTTGTCTCTTTTTTCTCTTATCACGTCCTATCTACCTAGTCCGATGTGGGACAGGGACAAATATAAATCATCTGCCGCGCCCGTTTTCGATAACATCATCCATCTTGTTAATGGGTTCCTCCATCAAAATCGCTCCTTCCTTTTGTGTTCTGAAAACTTGTATGATTATCTTTTCCTATGCGGCGTGGAAATTCAAAAATGAAATCCACCGCAAATCCTATCCTACTAATATTATAAAGGCGAAAGTTTGTAAGGATGTGAGGATGTTTGTTACTCTTTCACGCAAAAACTACCGAACAGATTTTGATGAAGCTTGGTACAGTGATAGCTTATATCCTCGAATAACATATAGACTACTTTTTAACGCGGACAAAGTCGCGGGGCGTCCGCTAATACCCCCTAAGTAACAAAACGCCTAAATAGAGGGCGCTGTTGCACAATGTACACGGAAAAACTATTCTACGAGGGCGAAGCCGCGGGAAAACGCTAGTATAATAATAATAATGTTTGGACAAATCTACACACGGCTATTTAGTCCCAAACTAAGCCGAAGCCTGTAAATGGGTACTCAACAACTGATAAACATACTTAAATACTTTTAAATAAATACTTAAATACATACAAACACCCAGAATCCGAAAACGTACAGATATGCTCATCACACAAAATGTAGGTCCCGGGTGGCAATCGACCCACGACCTCTAGCGTAGTAGGCAGGGTCACTAGCAACTACGCCAACAGGCCAGTCAGAATAATATATTTTTATTTTTTATTTTATTCAGGAAACTTACAGTCTAACAAGGAAATACAATAATAATGATGACAGATAATAGAACATAGACAGAGACAGTTTCGACAGATTATAATCCATGAATTGTACCTATGGGAGCCTTTATACAGAACATTTACTTTTTCGTGATGGTGCCAAGAGTACCCGGCGACACTTGGACCCTACAGGATCTGTTGCGCCAAACCCCGGTCCACCAACGGCGCCCCAATCCGTTTTTTGGTGGACTTCACATACGCCTTAGGATAGGAATTCCAATCTTTGGTGCATTCAGGTTTCCTCGCGATGTTTTCCTTCGCCGAAAAATCTGTAATAAAAAAACTCATTGGTAAAAATTAAATTATTATCCAGGGTGAAGAGCGTCAGTGGCCTCGGGTATAAGACATGGCCTATCATATCGAAAGGTCCGGAGTTCGATCCCCGGCTGGGCCATGTACCAATGGGTTTTTCTCGAAACATAAGTACATTTACTGACTGCTCTCAAACGGTGAAGGAAAACATCGTGAGGCAACCTGCATACGCCGAAGAAGAAATCCTTAGGCGCATGTGAAGTACAACCCGCACTGGGCTAGCGTGGTGGACTATAGCCCGAACGCCCTCGTTGAGAGGGTAGGCCTGAGCCCCAGCAGTGGGGACATGTTAATAGGCTGTTGATGATGCAGGTTGATTGGGAGATGGGTGCATATAGCTCCAATGCGAAGTACATAAAATGTACATAGGTACAGGTGAGCGAAAGCTTATGAATAGGAAATCGAGCAAAGGGTGGGGGTCGGGCCCTCCGTAACAACAGCGGCGGCGGCGGCGGCGGCGGCCGGCTGCTGATGCCGGTGCCGCGGCGCACCGCCCTCGCGGAGACCAACCCGCGCGTCATAGGGCCCACCTACTACGCACATCTACCCGTTGACATACAGAATGAGACGAATGACGAAACGTTTACTCGTCGACTGAAAAACCTCTTATTGGATAAAGAATTATACTCTGTAAAAGAATACATGAACGCAAAGTTCTAATTTTCAATTGTGACATTCATATCTTAATTTATTATTAAAAATTTTCATTTTTTCATACACAATTTGTGTAAAAGTGACATTGGTAATATCTACTTTATGACATTTTATTTATTTTGACATTTTTGTACATTTTATTTTGACATGTTTTACTATGATTTTTTATTTATTATTATTATTATTATTATTATTTTATTGACGATCACATTAACTTTGACTTTTTACGTAAGAAAACTATGTATTAATATTTGTAATGTGAGATAAATAAATCTAATCTAATCTAATCTAATAGCTACTGAAACTTTCTATAATCTGTTAATCTTTTAAAGTTAAACCAACGCCGTAGTTAGTTAACTCGCCCAAAGGGATGTCCATTCAAGCCGCTGACTAAGTAATAAAGCTCAGTACATACCTCCATGTAATATACAGGTAATGTACATGTAGTTATGTAGACTTTTAGAACTCTAGGTTTGCTCCACGTAGATAACCAAGTTTAATAACCAGTTACCTACATGGAATTTTTTTTCCACGTAGGCAACCAAGTTATGAAAGTGGGAGTTCTCGTTCCAGCTGCATAACCATTTAGTTGGTCACCGTTTTTCATGTATTTTTGCGTTATATTCTATCTTACATAGAGATTTACGCAATTTATAACTCAATAAGATTAAAGTGTCTTATACAGTTACAACAGTCGCGGGCTTTGGCCTTGAGAATTGAGTTATGAATGTGTTTATACAGCTTATTATATAGTATATAGCCACCCTTATTATAAGTAGGTCAAGGGTGGTCTTGCAGACCTCGGATTAAGACGCTACCCTAACCACCGATGTTTTAGGTCAAAATTTAAAGTTTAATCTCACTAATAATCCAAAGACAATGTTCTAAATATTGTTTAAAACTAACTAATATAATAAACCTGAAGAGTTTTTTTATTTGTACTCGCTAATCTCTAACTAAAGGTCGTCTGGAAGAAATCGCTTTAAACGATAAGACCGCCTAATGTACCTTCTAAATGTATTGTATTACTGTGTTCTGTTTTTTATATGTGCATTATAGAGTATTGAATTGAATATCTTTAACTTACGATATGGGGTCCTTCAAGAAGAGAATCAAAAGAGCCCTTCAACCTTGGCCGGCGCCGCACCAGCACCCCCCGGGTGTTGCAGGTGTCTGTGGGCGGCGGTGACCTCTTGACATCAGGAGGCCCGCCGGCTTGTTGCCCCCGTAGCAATAAAAAAAAACTTCAGTCGAATTAAAAAAAACTTTTTGCATTTGATAGCCCAAGCATTTGATAGTCCAATTCTTGAGGAAGGCTATAGGCTATTTAACATCTCGCTACGACCCTTAGGAGCCAAGCAAAAATATAAGTCAGAGACAACTTATTAAACGCGAACGAGGCCGCGGGAAACTGCTAGTTATATCAATAGAAAAAAAATGAACTGTTTAATGATTGCCTTTTAAACAAAATGTCGTCCTGTAGTTTCAAATGAACATAATGATTAGCTGATAATTCTTAACTAAACCATATTTCATCATCATCATCAGCCTGCTCTAGTCCACTGCTGGACATAGGCGGCGCGCCACTGAACCCGATCTTCGGTTCTCCGCATCCAGTCACTGCCAGCCGCCTTAAGTGAATCATGTTTTGTAGATTGCCAAAGTTTCGCAATAACAATGAAAGAATAAATGTATTGAAGACATTTTCCCAGGTTATGTCAATTTTTGATTTAAATACAAGGATACCTATCGATGCAAAAGTTATATTAGGCTTCCTATATCTTGATGCAAACTTTTGCATTTGTATTTAGACAATCTTCTTCACAATCTCTATTGAAGTGGTTGAAAGAACTTCGTTCTTGAGATGCCAACGCTTAATCGAGTCTCTATTGAGAACAAAGTGTTTTCCCGTGGTATAACCTTTGTCTATATAGATTAAGTGTATAAAAAAATCACATAAACTTATAAAAGATACCCACATTTCTCGATATTTACCTGTGTTATAACCAATATTTTATCCACAATACGAATGTCAGTGGCGTAGGCAAAAAGCGTCAGTGGCGTAGGGGATAAGACGCGGCCTATCATATCGAAAGGTCCGGAGTTCGATCCCCGGCTGGGCCATGTACCAATGGGTTTTTTCTCGAAGCTTAAGTACATTTACTAACTGCTCTCAAACGGTGAAGGAAAACATCGTGACGAAACTTGCATACGCCGAAGAAGAAATTCTTAGGCGCATGTGAAGTCCACCAACCCGCACTGGGCTAGCGTGGTGGACTATAGCCCGAACGCCCTCGTTAAGAGGGTAGGCCTGAGCCCCAGCAGTGACATTAATAGGCTGTTGATGACGAATGTTGAAAAGGCAAAGTTACGTTTCAGAATTTCGAATGAGATTTTTATTCCCATTTATGTCTATTAATTCAACTATTTGCACTGTTTCATAATAAGGTATTTCAACACTCGCGCTGTTTATTTTGAAACGAGCGTGTCGTGTTGAGGTACGTACTTTTATTTGTGAAACAGGTTCATAAATAACTATTTATAGACTGTCCCTACAAAATTATGAAATACGACTAAAAATATTAGACAGGTCTGCCCAAGGGAGCCTTGGTACGTCTACTGACGCGCGTCCAGGCATTGACCTACATGTAGCATTCGTTTAGATTGATCATACATGACATTGGTTGGTTTACGAAGCGCGCCTCAAGGGTGCGCGAGCGCAACTCTCTCGTAAAGAACTTTTTAAATGAAACATTTTACTACCATCCTACGGTAAACGCTTGGAGCTTCTTTGAAGGATATGAGTGCGTTCTAGATTATGGCGCCGAGGTCACCGGCATAGCTAAAAGAATTAGTAAACGTCGCTAATTCTGCAAATAAACAATTCTGTCCAGGAATTAAGAACCAAGATCGCGTCATCATCATATCACTGCTGGACAAAGGCCTCCCCCAGGGATCTCCACGACGCCCGGTCCTGCGCTAACCTCATTCAGCCGGGTCCCGCGCCCTTCACCAGATCGTCGGTCCACCTTGTGGGAGGGAGGCCTACGCTGCGTCTTCCGATACGTGGTCGCCACTCGAGAACCATTCTGCCTCAACGGCCGTCAGGTCGCGTCATGGTCCATACTAATTAAATTTCAATTTTTTTTGCAAATTGGTTAGGACGCTCTAACTATAGGATAACAATAAAAAACTTATTATATAAAACTAAACTTAAAAATAAATTATAAATAAAAAACCCCCTCGAGGCTCCCCACCGCTGGGAGCGTGCCCAGAAGGCTGGCGGCATTACCCCGCTGGATTGTGAGGCTGATCCTCTGAGCGAGGAAATGCCCAGCCCTCTGGTCGTTGGTAGCCCTAATTTGAATTTTTGAAATACAATACCACGAGCGGAGCCGGGCGGACAGCTAGTTTGTGATAAAATAAAGTACCTACCTATGTGTTAAAAAAAATATTCTGACATTGAAATCTAAGCAGACATTGAAAAATAAACACGAGTAACATTCACTCTCCAAACGGATTGAGCATTTTTGAATGATATAGGTGTGAGAACTGTACAACGGATGTTAAAATGTTTCGCTGGCTAAGAATAACAACTTCTAAATGTTGTCTAACAATATTTTTATTAGTTATTATATCAGTTTTGTCATTTTTAGTGTCGATAGCGGAAATTTTTAAAATTCGTGCGCAGTTCAAGTCAGGGCTCTGTTTGTGACTTGCGCTTTCGCAGAGGCGTGCTATACCACTGATTATATTAAGCTTGAATCAAAGAAATTACCTACCGAGAACCATAGAAATATGACGGCCTCTGGCTAAATTTTTTGATTCATGCCGAGAACCCACCCACCAAAGAGATCTTATTCATTAGAATGTGGCTCTCAGATTTTGGTTTTTGAAAAACGTACTTTATCTAGACTTCACAGAGTCTAGTATTTGAACTTGTTTTTTGGGTCAAAAAACCCGTTTTAGCACTCTGAGGGATATCTCTATGATATTAAGTATATAAACACATCTGAGAAACTTTGAATAATTTCTTAAAATACAAATAAATAATAATAATTGGCGTATATTAATTTTTTTATCTTTTTTCAAATTCGCTATTTGTATTTTTTTTGTTTTATATCAGTTCTTTGTGTCTCAACAGACAAAAAGAAACAAGCAGATTTAATAATGTACATCTAGGCAGTCTTATCGCTAGAAGCGATTTCTTCCAGACAATACTTAAACTTTATTATGATTATGGATAAGCCTCTCTGTTAGTTTGGAAATGGACTTTTCTATTCTGCTAGGCAGGCCTCCCACAAGGTGGACCGACGATCTGGTGAAGGTCGCGGGACCCGGCTGGATGAGGTTAGCGCAGGACCGGTCGTCGTGGAGATCCTTGGGGGAGGCCTTTGTCCAGCAGTGGACGTCTACAGGCTGATATGATGAAGATGATTCTGCTAGGAACTATTATCCTGTGATTCTGCTAAAAATCAAATATTTCTCCTGTTGTTGTTTTCAATTATGTTAAATTGAATACAAGCGATTTTTTTTTGTTAAAAATATTAGTTACAATATGCGTGTTTAACCCAAAGTGACCTTAGATAAAATTATAATGAACTAGGTAGGTAGGTATGTTTTATGTCAAGTCAAATTAATTAATATTAACATACGATAACAATTTTAATTAAGTACTTTTTTATGTGTTTTGGTTTGGCGGCCGGGCCATGTCTCCACCAATGGGTTGCTTTCGTCCACTTCGTGATACGGCCGGGCAAATCATGAAATGGCGACGTATCATGAAATGACTAGGCATATCACGATCTGGCCAATCCTACGTTCAGCTAACGGCATATCGAGCAGTGAACAGAGATGCGATTTATTTAAAATACTTCTATTTAAAATGCAAATACAAAATGCAAAATACCTATTTTGTATATTGCCTTTTAGTAAAAAACATTTTGTATTTTATTTGAAATGTCTTTCGAAATGTATTTTGCATTTTTAATATTCCTTTCAAAATGCAAAATACTTTGTGACTAAGTTTAGCCAACATTGGCAACATTACCAGTCAAACAAAATGAAATGAACGAATGACGCTTGTATTGCCGAATTTGACCGACAGACTGATAAATATGACCAAAATGCATAAGGTGCCATGTACTTATTAGACGTTTTTGTTCGGCTCGGCATTGTCTCTATTTCTCATGATAAATAACTAAAATAAATAAAAATAGCTGAGATTTGCCCAAAAGGTATTTTATTTTGAAAAAGTATTTTGAAAATACCTATTTTGCATTTAGCATTTGAAATACAAAACGCAAAACTGTGTGGTATTTTGCATTTGAAACAATAAATCTGAAAAATATTTTGCATTTTGTATTTAAATGCTTTTTAGAACCATTTTGTACATCTCTGCCAGTGAAATAACATTTCCATTTTAACAGCTGCTAAAAGTTTAAAGCGCTCCGTCGCAATCCAAACCGATCGAATCCGTAAGCCATTTACACGAACTATGGTAGTTTCCACCTAATCGTTCAGTTTGGAGTGTTGCCAGCAGCTAGCATTGTCGCGTGTAGTGTGGCCATGAAAATGATGAAGGCGAAATGGGTTTTTGTCGTCGGCAGCCCTTTAGAGGCAGTGTCACCAGTGTCGCCATTATTTTCTATTAAAAAATATCAAAATATCCTCTTTCATGAAGTTTTATACTCTTTACTATGGAAATAACAAGGCGATACTTAAGGAACTCTTTTGGCGGGTGTCAAGTTTGTAAGTCTCTTATATTTTATTTTCCTTAAAAAATTATGTTTCCGGTTTCAATGTATAAATTGTGATAGTATTTTAAGCTTGAATCATGATAGCGGAAATTTTTAAAATTCGTGCGCAGTTCAAGTCAGGGCTCTGTTTGTGACTTGCGCTTTCGCAGAGGCGTGCTATACCACTGATTATATTAAGCTTGAATCAAAGAAATTACCTACCGAGAACCATAGAAAAATGACGGCCCCTGGCTAAATTTTTTGATTCATGCCGAGAACCCACCCACCAAAGAGATCTTATTCATTAGAATGTGGCTCTCAGATTTTGGTTTTTGAAAAACGTACTTTATCTAGACTTCACAGAGTCTAGTATTTGAACTTGTTTTTTGGGTCAAAAAACCCGTTTTAGCACTCTGATTTCTTTCTTCTTTCTTTCTTTCTTTCTTTCTTTCTTAATATCATAGAGATATCCCATCTCTATGATATTAAGTATATAAACACATCTGAGAAACTTTGAATAATTTCTTAAAATACAAACAAATAATAATAATTGGCGTATATAAATTTTTTTATCTTTTTTCAAATTCGCTATTTGTATTTTTTTTGTTTTATATCAGTTCTTTGTGTCTCAACAGACAAAAAGAAACAAGCAGATTTAATAATGTACATCTAGGCAGTCTTATCGCTAGAAGCGATTTCTTCCAGACAATACTTAAACTTCATTATGATTATGGATAAGCCTCTCTGTTAGTTTGGAAATGAACTTTTCTATTTTGCTAGGCAGGCCTCCCACAAGGTGGACCGACGATCTGGTGAAGGTCGCGGGACCCGGCTGGATGAGGTTAGCGCAGGATCGGTCGTCGTGGAGATCCTTGGGGGAGGCCTTTGTCCAGCAGTGGACGTCTACAGGCTGATATGATGAAGATGATTCTGCTAGGAACTATTATCCTGTGATTCTGCTAAAAATCAAATATTTCTCCTGTTGTTGTTTTCAATTATGTTAAATTGAATACAAGCGATTTTTTTTTGTTAAAAATATTAGTTACAATATGCGTGTTTAACCCAAAGTGACCTTAGATAAAATTATAATGAACTAGGTAGGTAGGTATGTTTTATGTCAAGTCAAATTAATTAATATTAACATACGATAACAATTTTAATTAAGTACTTTTTTATGTGTTTTGGTTTGGCGGCCGGGCCATGTCTCCACCAATGGGTTGCTTTCGTCCACTTCGTGATACGGCCGGGCAAATCATGAAATGGCGACGTATC
The DNA here is from genome assembly GCA_949699065.1 of Metalampra italica. NCBI lineage: Eukaryota > Metazoa > Arthropoda > Insecta > Lepidoptera > Oecophoridae > Metalampra > Metalampra italica. The sequence goes on from OX452993.1 coordinate 957,381, forward strand.
ATGAAATGACTAGGCATATCACGATCTGGCCAATCCTACGTTCAGCTAACGGCATATCGAGCAGTGAACAGAGATGCGATTTATTTAAAATACTTCTATTTAAAATGCAAATACAAAATGCAAAATACCTATTTTGTATATTGCCTTTTAGTAAAAAACATTTTGTATTTTATTTGAAATGTCTTTCGAAATGTATTTTGCATTTTTAATATTCCTTTCAAAATGCAAAATACTTTGTGACTAAGTTTAGCCAACATTGGCAACATTACCAGTCAAACAAAATGAAATGAACGAATGACGCTTGTATTGCCGAATTTGACCGACAGACTGATAAATATGACCAAAATGCATAAGGTGCCATGTACTTATTAGACGTTTTTGTTCGGCTCGGCATTGTCTCTATTTCTCATGATAAATAACTAAAATAAATAAAAATAGCTGAGATTTGCCCAAAAGGTATTTTATTTTGAAAAAGTATTTTGAAAATACCTATTTTGCATTTAGCATTTGAAATACAAAACGCAAAACTGTGTGGTATTTTGCATTTGAAACAATAAATCTGAAAAATATTTTGCATTTTGTATTTAAATGCTTTTTAGAACCATTTTGTACATCTCTGCCAGTGAAATAACATTTCCATTTTAACAGCTGCTAAAAGTTTAAAGCGCTCCGTCGCAATCCAAACCGATCGAATCCGTAAGCCATTTACACGAACTATGGTAGTTTCCACCTAATCGTTCAGTTTGGAGTGTTGCCAGCAGCTAGCATTGTCGCGTGTAGTGTGGCCATGAAAATGATGAAGGCGAAATGGGTTTTTGTCGTCGGCAGCCCTTTAGAGGCAGTGTCACCAGTGTCGCCATTATTTTCTATTAAAAAATATCAAAATATCCTCTTTCATGAAGTTTTATACTCTTTACTATGGAAATAACAAGCGATGCTTAAGGAACTCTTTTGGCGGGTGTCAAGTTTGTAAGTCTCTTATATTTTATTTTCCTTAAAAAATTATGTTTCCGGTTTCAATGTATAAATTGTGATAGTATTTTAAGCTTGAATCAAAAAAATTAACCACTCCCTTATTGGATCAGTAATAAAAGCATTCTACGGGTGTCAAAATCGTGTCAAATGTATCAAAAAATTGTGACTCACTCACACATTCTCATTTTCAAACTCAATAGTGAAAAGATACTTCCACCTCCTCCCGCTACTCCGCTTCCTTTGTCCGCACCCCCCGGTAAATGGCACCATAGGTTCCGATACTAAATATGCAAGATGCGAACTCCACAATGAGCGCGCGCGCCCCAAAGAGATTTAAACCTTCTTGATTTTAAGTGCCTGTCACTTTTGTGAGGATGTAAACCTTAATACATAGGTGAAATGCAGAATAGTACTGTAGCGAAACTGATAAATTTCGTTACGTTTTGTTATGAAACTGATTATCAGTTTCGTAACAATTTCAGTTTCGTTACGGTACTTACATCTATACTGCATTTCAACCAAGCATATATAGTTGTGCCGTATTCTAGACTGCCGTGCTGTAACTGCTTTTTTATTAAGCAAAGGCTTTATAATTTTAATAAAATATGGCTTAAAGGTAACCAAGCCAAAACCTCCCTAAAACAACACTTATGTCATTTCATAGTGTGTTGAGTGGGTCCCATAGGGCCCACATAGACACAGAATATAACGGGTGGGGCAAAAATAATGACTCTATAGAAATTACTGATGTTTTTTTATATATGACATCTAATTTCGTTCTGATATTGAAAATTGTGTAGTAAACAAATGTAAAATTCACTAAAAATTAACATGGACCGTTTTACTCCCCAAGAACAGCGCGTGACACTATGGACTTAGTGAGGTACGCTTTTCCAGGCCGTGTTATCTCTCGTTTTGGCGATTTGCCTTGGCCTGCAAGATCGTCCGATCTCACCTGTCCACAGTTCTTTCTTTGGGGTTATTTGAAATCTCTGGTGTGTGTGAACAAGCCACAGACTCTCGCAGCCCTAAAAGATAACCTTCTCCAAGAAATAAGGAACATATCGCAGGAAATGTTAAGCACGTTATGGAAAATGTCATAAATAGGCTCAAATGTGCATCAACTCTGGAGGTCACCATTTAAGAGATATCATATTTAAATCCTAATGCAACGAACATGCACACGTTGCGAAAGCGTTGCGGTTTTTTTCTGTAATGTTCTAAATAGTATGAAGCCCTTTACATCAAAGCGGCGGCGGCGCGGCGCGTTCTTCATACAAACCTTCGCCGCCGCAACGCTATCGCAACGCCGCCGCCCAGTGTGAGTCACGCTTAAGGGTAATAAGTTGATCATATCAGCTGTTGGCGCTTTGTGGAACCACACCCAGTTCTGAAAGCTTGACTTTAAAATATAATATGGCAGGTTATTTCAGTTACCAAATAATTTAGAAGTCATATATTCTGCGTGAGGCTGGCAGTGACTGGATGCGCAGGATAGGGAGGCCTATGTCCAGCAGTGGACTAGTGCAATGATGAATGTAAGTCGGACTTTGTGTCAGAAAAACGTCTGAAAATGAAAGATTTTTGTGTGACAATGTCAGGTGTCCAAACCATTTTTTCCGTGTTTCCGAATGACTCGAACAGAGTTTAAAAGGTTGTATGGTCATTGGGGTAACTGGGATTTCGAAAGGTTAAAGAAACTACCCGGCTTAGGGGACGCTTGTCCCCGCGTCGTGCTATAAGTCCAATTAACCTGTCAGCCTCCAGTCCTCTGAGTCACTCCACAAAAATTTCAAACGATAAACAAATGTATTTTAGTAGACACATTATTAAACATTTGTGAATCCGTAAAGAAGTCACGTAGTGTATACGTGTGTCACTTTATAATAAATGTACGCACATGCCGCACTTACTTTCTCGTGGACCGAACACTTGCTATGGTAAAAGAAACTATGAAATTGGTATAATACCACCAGTTTGGGGTCCGCAGTTTCTATTAGTGTTTAGGCTGACAAGCAATACACCTGTTGCTTTTATCGATTGTTGCTTAACAATTCAGAGGTAGCCAGGTGTTCCTGGGCGACAGTCGCCCAACAGGTGGGCTGTCAGGCTGTTAGCCGTTTCAGGCCGTTAAACAGTACTTTCAATGAGGTTACCTGTGGCTTCGTTTAATGAATTGAATGATTGGATTCTTACCGTGGAAGTCAGATTTTAGGTAGATACTATTAGAGCAAATATTATTTTTTTGTCTGTCTGTTCGGTGGATAACTCGAAAAATACTAGAAAATGAAAATTCGTTTATTCAAAATTGGAATACAATATTCTCTTTTTGACGTCAATTCTGTCTAAAACTAAAACTACTCTGTTTCCACCTGTATGTCCGCCGAAGGGAAGAAACAGCAACAAACCCAACAGCACAGGGCCCTGCTTTCATACATATAGCTTGTTCATTACAATATTTATCTATGTTGAGCCGTCAGGCACTCCATGGAATTTTATCATTTAGGTAGTCTAGACTGATTGAGCCGGAGACATACTATGTAGGAAATTATAAAATTGTCAGGAAAGAACTTTCTTTTCGTGATTACAATTACTTCGTCTACCCTACGTACGGGGGACGAGAAAGTAAAAAAATATACTTATAAGTGGTGGTACATACTTTACCATAGCCTCACTGGAATGTAAGCAGTTTTCTTCAAGAGTTTGTGCTTCCCGATCATACGTGAGCACGTTTTTCATTAAAATTTCAGTTACAAGATAATTTATGAAAAAATAAGTTGTCTCAGTATTTTGTTCCTGCAATGTTGTGTACTGCATTATACTTAAAGTTAGTGAGTGAATGAATGAGTGAGTGAGTGAGTGGGTGTGTGTTACCTGTGAGAGAATGAGGGTTGGAGGGAATGAGTCTGTGACTATGAGAGTGAGACAAACTGAAGCATTTTCAATAACAAGGAAAACATCGCGAGGAAACCTGCATACGCCGAAGAAGGAATTCTTAGGCGCATCGAAATCTCCAATCCTCACTAGGCTGGCATTGTGGACTGTAGCTCACCTCCTCGAGGGTTGGCCTGAGCGCCAACTGTGGGGTAGTAATAGGTTGTTGATTTGATTTGAGGTAAAGATTGGCCTGTATCATCATCATCAACATTGAAGACGTTTCACCTCAAAATGTTGGTCACCTCAGCGGTAAACAACAAGGCAGACTGGTGTGAATCACAGTTCGGCGCAAAAAATTGTAAACACATACTCGGCCAAGACTGCGCCATCGAGTTTATTTTCATATCACTACGGATCCGCAATGTATTCGCATTGGACAGTTGGTTGTGAGTTGTGACTTAAGTGTAAGTATTTTGGCGCTCTATTTTGACGTGATTCAATTAATCAATCATCATCATCATATCAGCCTGTAGACGTCCACTGCTGGACAAAGGCCTCTCCCAAGGATCTCCACGACGACCGGTCCTGCGCTAACCTCATCCAGCCGGGTCCCGCGACCTTCACCAGATCGTCGGTCCACCTTGTGGGAGGCCTGCCTACACTGCGATCAATCATACGAAGAGATTATAAAGCCTAAACCAGACTTACGGCGAGAAGACCCGAGAACACCCGAGAGTCCTAAATGTGCATGTTTTGTCCAGCGGGTTGTATTTAAGTACTCCCAAACAGTCTATTAACGTGTCCCCACTGCTGGGGCTCAGGCCTACCCTCTTAACGAGGGCGTTCGGGCTATAGTCCACCACGCTAGCGCAGTGCGGGTTGGTGGACTTCACATACGCCTAAGAATTCTTCGGCGTATGCAGGTATCCTCGCGATGTTTTCCTTCATCGTTTGAGAGCAGTCAGTAAATGCTTCAGTTTCTAGAAAAATTGAATTTTCTTTTCTATTATCATATAGATTATATAAAAACTCAGATGAAGTCACCACAGAGAAGCAATACTAATAATTATACCCGGGTAAACAGAAGTCGTTACAGCAATAAAGCCCCTCATATCCGGATCCAGTCGGATAATTTGCCGCATTCGCGGATACACGTTGTCCTTCGACCATGTAATTATTACAGATACCGCAACAGAGTTCGAAGTTGCCCAAAAAACAATGCATTAATTTAATATAATGTAGCACTGTTTTGTAATCAGTCGGTATGTGTGGTGCATGTCTCGGTGAATCTTGCGCCACTTGACTCAGACCACAGATTATAAAATAGTTTCCTTATGGGCTCCCTAAACGATCAATCTGCATGATATGTAATTATATCACTCATGCATGACCGTCTTGCTGTAGTGATTGACGTGCATGACATGCAAACTATGTGCTGGCCGTTGCTTCACTGTACTGATTGATAGCAAGCATGATGGTCCATCATGCAGCATGACAATCACGTAAACGTAACGCATGTCATGCAAGCATGATCGTTTAGGGACCGCTTTAGACGTCAAATAGACGTCCACTACCATTCCCATCGACCAATAAGCCTAATAGACAGTGCTGAGGCGAGCGGGCGGAGGGAGCTGAACGTTGATTGGTCCGAGTGGCGTGATTAGAAAATGATTGATTTGATTATACGAATGACTATCTGTTGCCCACGGCTTTGCCCGCGTGAACAGTGGTACCGCGGTAAAAAGTAGCCTATATGATATTCCAGGATATAAGCTATCACTGTGCCAAGTTTCATCAAAATCCGTTCAGCCGTTGCAGCGTGAAAGAGTAACAGACATCCATCCCTACAAACATCCTTACAGACTTTGGCCTTTATAATTAGTAGATTTTGATTGAAAGAATTAAAAATAAAATTTATAAAAAATAAAATATATTATTAAATAAATTAATTTATTTTAGGTAGGTAAGTAGGTTAGCATAGTATATATATATTGTATCTATCCTTAGTAACTTTTGATACCAAGTTTTTTATATAATTTTATTGGTTTAAATCATTATTTTATAGATGAAATAATATCCTAATCTAACATTTTTTAAGCTTATTTATTAAATAAATAAAATTGACTGATTTTCGGCAACCCTTTCGTTGTTCTCGCCTTTCCTTTGAAGATTTACACCAGGGGACTATATTTTCAGAGTAAATTAATGTATGTTTATACCCAGGTTGGTCCTAGGACTACGCAATCTGTTCTCAGCCATTTACCCGTTCGTTCCCTAAACCAACAGTCGAGAGCGCAGGGCAATTTCCACCTAACAGCCTTTAATGAATATCCTCTGCTACACATCACATACAGGGTGTTTAATTTTTGAAAGAAAGAAAGAAAGAAAAATAATTTATTCGACAATCACAACAAATATACAAGTGAAATTAATTAATTAACCTGACATAAAATCAGGTGGTAGACGATGCTGTGATCGTGAAAAGGTCCCCAGCTCAGCATAGTGCTGCACCCAGGAGGCGCAGCGCTGGTTTTCTGCTGGGGACCTTAGCTAGATGTCCCCGTGTGTGTGTGTAATTCGAGACACATATCATGGACCGGATCCAATAGGTAAATTAAAACAAATTTTTTATTCGCCTTAACGTCATTGCTCGACAGAAAACGACCTTGACGGAGAGCGTGACCCCAGCGGGACCACCTTCTAACCGTTATATCTCCGAAACTACTGGGGCACAAATTCTGATTTTTGGGCACTAAATGGCACAAATTGAGCACTAATTATTGGCGTACAGTAGGACCCGAAATTACGTGGTGGTCCCGCTGGGGTCACAGACATACCGTATAGAGGTTTTTTTTATATGGCGATAAATAAGACTAATTTTGAAAGCTTCTGTACGCCAAAATCAAATCAAATCAGATGACTAATTCATAAGTTCCCACTATACTCTCTCAACGGGCTATTATAGTCCACCACGCTAGCCCAGTGCGGGTTGCTGGACTTCACAAACGTTTAAGAATTCCATCTTCAGGTTATGCAGGTTTCCTCACGATGTTTTCCTTCGCAGCATGTCAATGCTTAAATTTCTAGAAAAAACCACAGACAACAGAAAAAAAAAATGATGCAGAAGTGCCGACAAAAAATAAGTAACGAAAATATTGTTACCGATGATCATTTTGAGCAATTGGTAAAGCATTAAGCTTCGAAGAAATCGTCCCAAATGAAACACCCTGTATTCCAACTACTTCTGGGACGAGTAATTTAGGCATTGCAATATATACGGAGCATGTGATCGTCTCGAGCGCCCCAGATGCATTCATTACTCGGCAGTTAGATCGATCTAAGGCATTCGATTCCAACTCGTCGGAAAACCTAGAAAGGTTCACCTACCTATTTGTCTGATTTTAAGACAAAATCAGTTGTTTAACAGAAGTAGAGAAGATTTAGAACCATACGGAAAATCTAAACACTATAAAAGGATCATAAATGATTCATTATTTAAAATAAGCAGCCTGTAATATTACTATTTATTATTGTCAGAAAATTTATAATTCTTTATTTTTTAAAACTTAACGTGCTGCTTCCAAACGGCTTATCTGATCAGTTGGATATCTATAGCGATGTTAAAGTCCTCCATCTACTCTCTCGATGACCGTCATCAGATCATGCCCCGATCAATCCTTCACGGAGAACCATGGCTTCAAAGTGACCTCGATTAATAATCCGTCCACCTATGATAAGGTCTATAATTATGGGACGATTTTCGTTCTTTTTAACCCAGCGCATGGACGTAGGTAACGCTTTGCTTCGAACGAGAAACTCCTGAAAGTTTTATTCATTGCCAAAACGACACTTGTTGGTAATGAACAGATGCTCCTTGTAAACTTTCTATCCTTCCCACTCTAACAACCGACGAAAACGCGACGTGCAAGCGAGGTAGACATAGCTCTAGAACACTGCGGCACGCGGCAAAGTTTCGCATTATCCATAAAAGAACACGCCGTAATGTTTTTGAAAAGGAATTTTAACTGCGGCTGCGGAATGAGGCTTTTTAGCCGCGCCGTAAAATTCCGAGGAATTGTAAGCGGATGTTTTGTGCTTTTCGTTGAAGTTTTCCATTCATTCGCCAGTTATTGTTTTTAAGGCTCCTACATCTAGGATTTCTTTTTAATAGGATTAAAACCGTGCTTTGAGAAAAGTAAAAGTACATTTTAGACTCTAAGGGAAACCCTAAATAATATGGATTATTTTCAAAAATAAGTAATCACTGGATTTACAGATTTTTGAAAACCTGTCTAGCCTGAGCCGTGAATCAAACTATACAAATGTGACAAAAAAGACATGTAAATTGAAAATTGGAATACTTACAATATTCTCTTTTTGACGACAAACCTGTCTATAAACTACTCTGTTTCCACGTGTACGTCGCCGAAGGGAAGAAACAGCAACAAACCCAACAGCACAGGACCCTGTCTTTGTTTCAGACATATAGATTGTTCATTGCAAACACGGATTGAAAATATTTATCTATGTTCAGCCATCAGGTACTCCATGGAGTCTTATCATTCAATAGTAATTAATCATTTATCTTGCACTCAATATATTATGGAAATAATTATGGTATTGACTCAATGGTAACATTCTTCATCCACACATCACACCACACACGACACTTACCAATGAATTTATCTAGAAGTTTGTGATAAACTGCACAATTATTCAAATTTTCATTCATAATTCTGTTTTTTTTTCTGTTTTAATTATTTATTTATTGCGTCCACGTTATTCTGTTTCTATTATTTCTATAATTTAATGTAGGTATAATGTAATTTTAATTTCGTTATTGGCATAATTTGTAATAATCTGTTATTGTATCGAATGTATCTAATGCTGTGAAATTAAATAAATAAAATAAAATCTTACATTTACGCTTTCTTGCCCAAGTTTAATTTTACTATAGACTTGCTCCTTTTTAAGGTACTTTTCAACTGCGCAATTAAAATGTTGACTTTGACTCCGAGGCGAACCCCCAGCCACTAGACATACATCGTGGTCAAATTAAAAATCAAAAATAGTTTCACCACCTCGCAGCTAAACGCAGCCAGGAATAACTTCCCCCAATTAAGTTAGGGCCGGAAAAGCGACCCTCTAGGAACTGGGTCAACCGTTTATTGCTAGGCAGGGCTGCCGACGCGACAGCCCGGCCAACTAGTCAGAGACAATGTTTTTTTAATGAATTAAAAAAGAAAAAGTGGTTGTAGTGAAATTTTCATAATAAACATGTCATGAAGAAAGAAACATTGTTTTCGAAACTTGATGTTCCAAATTGTTTCTTGTTAAATCTTCATTTATCCTACTATCAGTTTAGTGGGGATGTGAACTGCAGTGTGGATCGCCGACTGGCACTAGTTGTTATTCTTGTGGAGGCCGTGCTGAAACCGCCGGCTTTTTGTGTTCTGAATATTATAAAACTACGCGTGGCCTAGAAGGACTTTGCTTCCAATTGGCCGTATAAAAATCATTAATAAAAACGACATAATATTAGTTTATGGTTCTTGCTTTAATTCTTGAGATTGTTTCCTCGCTTGGAAGTGTAGGTAACCCTACCTTTATAACACCTATAAATAAATCTAACTGAAAAGTATATGCATTCCTATTATTTGTGTACATTATTATTATGTTTTACCCCCTTCCTCGTGTTTTGACCCAATAAAAACTCTATAAAAAGCTTTGAATACAGAATACGTTTGGTATCATAAGCAAGCAATCGAGGTCACTTTGAAGCCATGGTTCTCCGTGTAGGATTGATCGGGGCATGACTGATGACGGTCATTGAGAGAGTAGATGGAGGACTTTTAGATGGCTATAGATATCCAACTGATCAGATCAGCCGTTTGTGAGCAGCATCGTCATGATTCCTTAACTTTAAGATTTTCATACATTTTTATGCCATTTTGCATGTTTTTTTCTACATGACGATGCTGCTTCCAAACGGCTCATCTGATCAGTTGGATATCTATAGCGATCTGAAAGTCCTCCATGTACTCTCTAGATGATCTTCATGAGATCATGCACTCGATCAATCCTTCACGGAGAACCATGGCTTCAAAGTGACTTCGATTGTATGAAAATCTTGCCCTGTTTCTAATTATCCGTCCACCTATGTATATTACATAGCGGAAAGGATTGATAAGCTAAATTGGCAGTGGGAAGGACACATCTCGGCCGTTGCGACAGACGAGTCCTGGAGTGGAGACGACCTAAAAATGGTTGCTGGAGGCGGCTGGATGCGGAGGGCAAAGGACCGGGTGTGGTGGCGTTCATTTGGGAAGGCCTATGTCCAGCAGTGGATGTCAAATGGCTTATAATCATGATGACGTCGTCGGTGACTCATTGAGGATCATATAAGCCCTCAGCTTAGCCGTTAAATCATCTGTAAGTTAAGTTTTACTATCGGATATTTAAGGTATGGTTAGATAAAGCGCCATTTTCACCACACATCTTGGGCGTACGCCCGCCAAGATCATGTTAGAAGGTCATGCAAAACTGTCGTGAAAATGCTTGCTATACAGCAATAATTATTAATATTTGCTTGCACGACGTGCAGGATGAGTGCTGGACCTAACAAGCTCTAACGTTTTTAAAAAGTAGGTTTTGGCTTGGTTGGACTAGACTTATCTTAATTAAAATATCAAGTAATATAGCTTAAAAGCCAAAACCTACTTTTTAAAGCTTGTCTATGCATTGCTAGGTTCCGCGCTAGATGGTGTAAATGCTAACGTCTAACATGACCTTCTAACATGACCTAGGCGGGCGTACGCCCAAGATGTGTGGTGAAAATGGCGCTTTAGTTTACATGCAAAATATCCTCGCGTACATACATTAAATCGTCGATCCGTCTAAGCATGATTCGTGTAATTATTTTGCTATCAGATAGATAGGTATAGGACATAAGGTGTAGGTTAGTATACAAGTAAGGTAGATAGAGAGCGTCAGTGGCGTCTGGGATAAGACACGGCCTATCATATCGAAAGGTCCGGAGTTCGATCCCCGGCTGGGCCATGTACCAATGGGTTTTTTCTCGAAAATTATGTACATTTACTGACTGCTCTCAAACGGTGAAGGAAAACATTGTGAGGAAACCTGCTACGCCGAAGAAGACATTCTTAGGCGCATGTGAAGTACAACCCGCACTGGGCTAGCGTGGTGGACTATAGCCCGAACGCCCTCGTTGAGAGGGTAGGCCTGAGCCCCAGCAGTGGGGACATGTTAATAGGCTGTTAATGAATGAATGAAGGTAGATCCATGCGAAATATACTTACTTACATACCTGAGAGTACCTTCCATTAAATCGATCGATCAGTCTCTATGCATGATTCATGTAATTACTTTCCCTCAACGACTTTATCGGCTAATTATGAAGCAATTCGCTGACGTGGTATTACCAGTTCCATCACGTACTAAGCTGGCAATTATGTACAGGTATCAAAGTATATTAGAAAAAAAACTAGGTACGAAAGTAAAAAATAACTTTCAGCTTCATTAAGTACCAGCTGTTGCCCGCGGCTGGGTTTGCAAGTAGCCTACATGTTATTCCAGAATATAAGCTGTCACTGTACCAAGTTTCATCAAAATATGTTCAGCCGTTGCAGCGTGAAAGAGAACAAACATCCTCACAAACTTTCATCTTTATAATATTTAGTAAGATAAGAATTAATGTTTGCTATACTTGAAAAAGGTAAGTTTTAAGATTTTGTAAAATTGTATGTAATACACTTAAGTAGTCTATTTATAGAGCGTCAGTGGCGTCGGGGATAAGACGCGGCCTATCATATCGAAAGGTCCAAAGCTCGATCCCCGGCTGGGCCATGTACCGATGGGTTTTTTCTCGAAACTTAAAAACATTTACTGACTACTCTCAAACGGTGAAGGAAAACATCGTGAGGAAACCTGCATACGCCGAAGAAGAAATTCTTAGGCGCATGTGAAGTCCACCGACCCGCACTGGGCTAGCGTGGTGGACTATAGCCCGAACGCCCTCGTTGAGAGGGTAGGCTTGAGCCCCAGCAGTGGGGACATGTTAATAGACTGTTGATTTGATTTGACCCAAGACATTTAAGTATGTAATGAATATTTGACGTTGACTCCGTCTGGACCCTGTACGGAACCCTAAAAAGCCACTGCGATTTACTCTAAATCCGACTTTTCGCCAAACAGCTGGCACCAAATATTTTATGACACCGAAATAATTTCTCCGAAAATATTACAGACCAACAAAGAGGGCCTGCAAACGAAGGTTCCAACGCAACTGGTGTAATTAATTATCCCCCTCCCCTTTATCACCCCTTTTGGAGGGGGAATCGGGAGGGGAACAATTCCGGCCCATAGTTACACGCGATCTTGGCAAAACAAAACGTGACCTCTTCTATGTCACGTTTGGTTAGTTGTGTAATAATATTATTATAGGAACTACCTTATAAATGTACTGCTATAGTATCCTGGGGTATATTGGTTGGTACCTCTCCGAAAACTAATAAAAGTCATCCAATGTTTCCTTATGTCAATTTTTCAAAGTTTTTCTGAAATATCTCGGAGTTTTTCTTAACTGAAATTTTCCTTATTTAAGGCGTATAACATCCAATTGCCAAAATGTACAAGTGTCAAAACATAATGTCAACTACTTAGCACTCACGGGCGGGCGTAAGTGTCAAAATGTACAGTATTATTCAACTTTTGAATATTCCCGGGCGTAATTATCAAAATGTTCAAATTTTTAATGAATTCACGGGTGTCAAAATGTGTATATTCAAGTTTTTAACATTCACGTAATGTCAAAATGTCCAGTAGAGTCCAAATTATTATGAATTCTCGGGCGTAAGGAGTTAAAATGTCTAAAGAGACATAGTGCCTAAAAAGTAAGGAATACAGGAAGACTAGTGCTATATAAAGCACAGACAGGTAAGGCACCATATGGAGTATTGCTCTCACTCTGGGCCAGTGCACCACAATATCAGCTTCTTCCACTTGACCCCGTTCAAAAACGTGCAGTTCGGGTCGTCGACGATTCCATACTCACGGGAGGGCTGGAGCCCCTTAGTCTAAGGAGAGACATTGGATCCCTAAGTGTGCTCTACCGCGTGTATAATGGGGAGTGTTCCGAGGAGCTGTTCGATCTGGTGCCAGCCACCAGTTTTCGCCATCGCACCGCGCGCCGTCAGAATACGGTTCACCTACATCACATAGATCCAGCGGCGGACCAGCACTGTGCGCTTTTCGCGTTCTTTTCTGCTGCGCACGTGCAAAATGTGGAATGACCTTCCCTCTGACGCTTTTCCACAGCGCTACGATATGGGGTCCTTCAAGAAGAGAGTCAAAAGAGCTCTTCAACCTTGGCCGGCGACGCACCAGCACCCCCCGGGTGTTGCAGGTGTCTGCGGGCGGCGGTGACCTCTTAACATCAGGAGGCCCGCCTGCTTGTTGCCCCCGTAGCAATAATAATAAAAAAACACACACAAGTAATTTTTAATTGGCCTATAATTTTTATAAGATAAAGCCCTTGATGACGTTACCTTTTTAAAATGGCGGTGTTTTTAAAAACATGACCGACAGCCAAACGGTATTTAGTTATAGCTATGGTATGGACGTGACATAGAAAATATAAAAAATGTTAAAATTTTCGAAATTAATATTTTTGTGCGCTACGCCGCCCGTCGTAGGCCCGTAGCAGTCGTAGCACTCAAACATTGTGTGCTACGTGCTACGTGGCGCTCACAGAAATTTCGCTCAGTATAGTAATGAGTACAGTATGGCCAGTCCCTGCAGAGTTCAATCAAAAATTGAAGAAAAAAAAAAGGAACGGTTCGAGATAAAAATATGTGGATTCACATTAATACACAACTTTTGATAAGTAGGGTATTATGTTTATTTAGTTGGTTATTATTATAGTATCGTATATAAATAAAATTAAATTTGTTCACTCAAAATTGATTTTATTTATTCATTTATTTTATAATGAAGTCAAAGACAAAACACACATGTTTTGTACGAATTGGCAGGAAATATGACCCAACGCAAATTGCAAGCGCCCACCCAAAAGATTTTTAGCTCCGCGCATGTCGTAGTCTGATAGTCAGAGTTACAAAAGTACAGTATGAGTACGTAAACTAGGTAGGCAATACTTATTATACTAGAAGCCGTAGCAAAGGAGAAAATACACGGTCATCATAAAATCCAGTTACAATATGGCATTACTGGAGATTTAAACATCGCATGCCAAACTAGGACGCACGCTTCGTCTCACTACCGGATATGCCGTTTACTGCATATTTTACTGTAAAAGCCTGAACTATCATCATCGTATCAGCCTGTAGACGTCCACTGCTGGACAAAGGCCTCCCCCAAGGATCTGCACGACGACCGGTCCCGCGCTAACCTCATCCAGCCGGGTCCCGCGACCTTCACCAGGTCGTCGGTCCACCTTGTGGGAGGCCTACGCTGCGTCTTCTGATACGTGGTGGCGGCCGCGTGCCGCCTGTCTGCGCCGCACGGCTACACGCGCTTCCGCAGGGGCGTCGTGCCCCTGCTGGCGGAGCCGCGCGCGCGCACACAGGCTCGCCGTGAGTCGCCGGTCTGCCGAGCCATGCACGCGCTCAATAAGCTTGTTCGTTCGCGGCCACATTGTGATCTGTTTGCGGATGGATGGGTGACAGTACAAAGGGAATGCCTGAGATATTGCGATACTTTTACTTGAGCTTGTTTGCCATTGATATTGACATACATAATTATTTTTAAGCTGTTGACATGATACTATTAATTTTTAATTTGTTTAATTGCAATTTAAAAGAATAAACTATAACGCATTGGTTTTTACTGTAAGTTAAGTTTATGTGAAATAAATAAATTTGAATTTGAATCTTCGTAAACAGACAACAAATTTCTTGCAAGCCAAATGTGTACACTAAGGTAGGACTGCATTTTAGAACTCGACTGTACAAAAATGTCGGTTTTATTTTTTCTTTGTAAAAATCAGATTATTGTAGTGAATAACCATAACGGAATTTTCGCTTGTTTCACTCCCTGTTTAGTCGTTAGTGGGAGGCAATGTCCTCTCGTTTACCCTCTTGGACCCCTCGAGAGTGAAGAGGCGTCGAGGGGACCCCATTATCTCAACGTATCGCTGACACGGCCGCTCCTGTCTCAATTTCACAGATTACGGACACTTGCTTCCAACGTTTAGGAGCATTTCTCAAAAATATTACTACAACATTTCAGATTGGACATTTTTCAGATTTGACGTTTTTCAGTTTGGCCAATTTTCGGATCGGACATTAGTCAGTTTGGGCATTTTTCAGTTCGAGCATAGTCATTGGAAATTTTTATATCCTAATTTTGTGTTTTTCACAGAACATAAATACGCGTCTATAGCTATAAATTTGTATCAAAATTATGTTTTCCCAAAAATAGTTTAAAAATTAATTTTCTTTTTTGATGACAGTTACGTAACTACCAGAGTGAACGAGAGCGCGGCAACGTCATACAAGCGCCCTGAAACGCACCCACACTAGCGCAGTGTTCACCTATATTAACACATAGAGATAAGCGCGCGGAAAGAGTACTTGGTCATAGCTTGGCGACGCGCTTTTGTTTGTGTGCTAATGCAGGTAAACGCTGCGCTGTTTCAGAGCGCTTGTATGAAGTTAGAATAGAATAGAATAATGATAATTATTTACTGCTACAAAACACTTAAACAATAGTAAAATTAGAAAGAAATAAAACACAAGGCAAAGTTGGCGCACTCTCCTTCACTCTGTAACTACGAACAAAATTAACAAAAGAACAAAATATGCAAGGCTGCAAAGTTGGTTATTTTGTGCGAATACTAGTATTGAAAACTGAGCAAAGCGAATGAAAGATAGAATCCTGAGCGTAACGAGGGTTTCAAGGTACGAGACGCAAAATAACTTTGCTGCCGAGCGCAAACACACAATTTTTCACATCACTACAGCGAGCAAAATACTAGGTGAATTGAATCCTTTCGTCGGTTTAGAACCACAAATAATAATAACCACAATTAGAATTGACCACTTCTTTAAATGCCCACCTTCTACAAATTAGAAGAAAAGTTTTAAATAGTATTTTTCCCGGTGCAGTTTTCCACGCAGATTTCGAATGAGAAAGTATACCCTTCCGAGCGTGTAAGGTGAAAAGAAATTAATTTATATTATTTTTTGGAACTACATATCGTCAACAGCATATTAATCTCCCCACTGCTGGGGCTCAGGCCTACCCTCTCAACGAGGGTGTTCGGGCTAGAGTCCACCACGCTAGCCCAGTGCGGGTTGGTGGACTTCACATGCGCCTAAGAATTTCTTCTTCGGCGTATGCAGGTTTCCTCACGATGTTTTCCTTCACCGTTTGAGAGCAGTCAGTAAATGTACTCAAGTTTCGAGAAAAACCCATTGGTACATGACCCAACCGGGGATCGAACTCCGGACCTTTCGATATGATAGGCCGCGTCTTATCCCCAGGGCCACTGACGCTCTTCGCAGGGAACTACATATTTTGATACAATATCATACTTTGTTTTTTAATGCGCAAGTAGTCGTGAATATAGACAAATTTTAACAGACTTTTTAAACAGACTACCAAGGTCTTTTTTTTTTACCAACCTCAATAACGTAATGCCTCTGTGACGGGCTACGCTACACATATCGTATTTCGCTACCCCCTGTATAAACCGGCACTTCGCGGGTGGGCCCTTTGAGTGGACTTTGTCCATAATTATAGCCAACAAACAAACAATGTGGACTAATGGTGATTGATGTTCTTTTTTAAATAGTTTGTGTTTTATTTTATTTATGGCCTTGTCTAATTTGAACGCATTTCATCATCATCATATCAGCCTGTAAACGTCCACTGCTGGACACAGGCCTCCCCCAATGCGTGCCACTGAACCGATCCTCGGTTCTCCGCATCCAGACACTGCCAGCCGCCTTACGCAGTTCGTCGAGGGGGCGTCCCACGCTACACTTACCAAGTCATGGTCTTGCCAAGTCTTGGACGCATTTGATCATCATCATCATCATATCAGCCTGTAGACGTCCACTGCTGGACAGGCCTCCTGCTGCTGGACATCGCATTTCATCAATCGAGTAGTTTTCTACAAATTACTTTGTTTATTTTGGATCATACAGTTGTTCAACGTCCACTGCTGGACATAGGCCTTTCCCAGCGAATGCCACCACACCCCCTCTTAGGTATGCTATTCGCAACTTCTCTAGACGTTCTTAGCTCCATAAGAATCACAAAACAAGTGATTCGTAACAAAGATGGCGGCTCGCCAAACTATTTTGCCGCCGGCACGCATTAAAAATATATTAATTTCACTCGAGAGCGCATGCCATGTTCAATGTACAACGTCAAAAGCTGTAATGGCCTCCCTAAAAGATCATGCGGCATGACATGCATTACGTGCTGTCACTCATGCATGACCGTCTAGTTGTAGTGATTGACGTGCATGACATGCAAACTACGTACTGGCCGTTGCTTCACTGTACTGAATGCTGGTCCATCATGATGCATGGTAATTCACGTAAACGTTGCATGTCATGCAAGCATGATCGTTTTTAGCTTACCCATTCATTCGATTTAGAGTCGCGTTTTAAAATGATAAAACTGTAACCCATAATTGAAGCAATTGACATCCAAACTCGAGTTTGACTTTTTGTTTGTCCACGTGTCTGGTAGTAGAAGTTGCTAGACCAACATCAGCCAGTCAGTTCACCGTTGGACAAAGGCCCACGTTGGCCGGCGCACTTGTAGTCCTGTCTCCCGTGCACATAATGGCTTGAAGTCAGCGTGGAGTCCAAGCTCCAAATTTTCCAGGTTTTAAAAATATTTCTCCAGACCCATGTAATGTTATAGGTAGGTATAATCCTACTAATATTATAAAGACGAAAGTTTATAAGGATGTAAGGATGTTTGGATGCGAGGATGTTTGTTACTCTTTCACGCAAAAACTACAGAACAGATTTCGATGAAACTTGGTACAGTGATTACTTATATCCTGCAATAACATATAGGCTACTTTTTAACGCGGACAAAGTCGAGGGGCCTCCGCTAATACCCCCTAAGTAACAAAACACATACATAGAGGGCGCAGTTTCACAATGTACACGGGAAAAACTTTTCTTTATGGGCGAAGCCGCGGGAAAAAGCTAGTACTTACAAAATTTCAAAAATACAGTCAAATGGAAGATTTTGTTTTGACGGTAACCTAAAAGTCGTGCCGGCCGTTATTAATTAACAACTTGACACGTTGATTTTATTAAGCACTTTTATTTAAACCGCCATGGTGATTTCGTCGCTTCACTGTATTCGAAAGTAATGAATCTGCAAAAATAATGAACCGGCACACACAGGATGACGACCAAAATGCAGATTGGATCAGGACCGCACTCAGGAACGGAGGGCCCAGTAACGGCTGTTAGTTTTTGGGCCCTATTTTAAGGCTAACTTATTTTCTAGCATATAGTTGCTAGAAAATAATACCACTCGTTTTTCGGTGAAGGAAAACATCGCGAAGAAACCTGCATACGCCAAAGATTATTATTTACTATTCTGAGGCATATGTGAAGTCCACCAAAAAACTGATTGGGGCACCGTTTGGCGGACAGGGTTTTGGAACAACAGGAATTAATGGAAAAAGGTACACTTAAGTAGGTACTTTAGGCAATCTGAATCTTCAACATAAATTCTCTGGATTTCCCCCTCAGATTAACATCCAAAACGACCTCAAATAAACGGAAAAGTCCCAGAAATATGACCAGATTTCCTTGAACTCTAGTGTATTTATATTTAGTCGCAAAAGGCCCTGTGAACATTCGGGCCCTGTGCTTCCTAACGCTGGCCCTGTACCAAGCTCGTAAATATTCAGAGGGTGATCGGAACTCTGAAATCGGTACCGCTACGTACGTGATGCGGCTGGAATGGCCGCCTGCCGCCAGGGTACCGTCGGGCTGCGCGACACGTGTCCTATTAAACAGCTGCAGTTTAGAGATCCGTACAGTAACGAACCTTACAAATTTACAACAGACATGATGACAGATTTTGAAAAACTGTTGTAAGTACAATGTTCGGAAATTAATAGAATTTACGTTTTAAATATTTATTTAATTTATGTTTTTAAATATTTACGATTAAAATATTTATGTTTTGGACAAATCCACTCACGGCTGTTTAGTCCCAAACTAAGCCGAAGCTTGTACATGGGTACTCAACCACTGATAAACATACATAAACACTTTTAAATAAATACTTAAATACATACAAATACCCAGAATCCGAAAACCAACAGCTATGCTCATCACACAAATATTGGTCCCGGGTGGGAATCGAACCCACTACCTTTAGCCCAGTAGGCAGGGTACCACTACGCCAACAGGACAGTCAAGTGATGAAATCGGTCGTCTTCGTTTTCACAGTAATCATCTCTATAAAGTCGACAATTTCGACCTTGGCACGAATTGGCAGGATGTGGCAGCTTTAAGCTTTAACACAATCACGTTACGGCTATAAGCTGCCATATTTGGCGGGCCGCCATCTTGGAAACAGCTGCGTAACGCCATAGACAATATCTCAATGTGAGTTATGTGTTGTCGATGCTTTACATCACAATGCAATGGTGTTTTCTTTGTAGATTTGTAGGTCATGGAAGATAAGTTTGTTTTGAAATAAGTAGTTTATACTTTGTATAGCCTATATATCCTAGCGTGGTGGACTTAGCCCGAACGTCCTCGTTGAGAGGGCAGGCCTGAGCCTAGCAGTGGGGAGGCTGTTGATGATACTTTGGAGCATAAACTTTTAAGATGTAGGTAATGTACTGAAGGTCGTATCAAATTAACCAGAAGCGGCTAGAATAGGAAGAAAGAGACCCACACCTACCAGCCTTGTTGGTCTTTTATTAATCGAAACCGCGACCGCATCAAAATGTATGAAAATCTAAAAGTTAAAGAATCATGACGATGCTGCTTCCAAACGGCTCATCTGATCAATTGAATATCTATAGCGATCTAAAAGTCCTCCATCTACTCTCTCGATGACCGTCATCAGCCCTGCTATTCTGTAAGCGTATTTGTGCAACTCGATCCTGAATCCGCAGTGAGATCGGTCTCTAACTCAATGATTTACAGTTCAATACTAACTTTACTTCGCAAGTGAAGTGTTTATTGTGTAGCTTGTATTTGTTTACACAATGCGACATCAAGGTCTTTCATGATCGGATGCGAAGTGAAGTGAGTGACTTGCGATGTGATGGTCGAGTTTTAATTCGTACTTTACAGAATCACACAGCTGATCATGCCCCGATCAATCCTTCACGGAGAACCATGGCTTCAAAGTGACCTCGATTGTATGAAAATCTTACCCTGTTTCTAATTACCCGTCCACCTATGTAGACTACTCATGGTGGGGTACTGATGTTGATGTTAAAGAAGCAAACCTACTCAGTACTAATTAGTCGGTGAGTTATTTGAATCAAAGTCAAAATATTTCCGCTAGGATCTTGTTTAGTGTTGCCGGATCGCGTAAATTATACGCGATAGTGTGAAATTGAGTCATGACGTGTATATACGTGTTTGTAATAAAACGACAATTAAAGTCTATTTTGTACAGCGCCGCTTTCCCTGGGTTGGTTTATGAATTGTTACGCCAGTGACGTACAGCTCGAAATTCACGGAACATATAAATCACCGCCAGGGTAGACGAGATCTCGAGTGGAGACCACGACTTGGCAAGCGGGCTAGATGGAGCGGCGATCTGCGTGAGGCGGTCGGCAGTGTGTGTGATGCGGAGAACCGAGGATCGGGTTCAGTGGCGCCTTGGGGAGGCCTGTGTCCAGCAGTGGACTATAGGCAAACCACATAACTCGCGGGACGCCCGCGGGGCAAGAGGTAAGTGGGGGTGGGTATTGATACACACGTAATTACTTGTTTCGAGATAAATCCAGAGATATATTACTCGAATGCAAAAGAAGGTAATGAACTTTGTCATTTCATTTCATACTAGCAGAGCCCCGCGACCTCATTCGCTTAAAAAAAAGGCTACACATGACATACTATTGAGCTGTGCACGCAATACTTCGAACCAACCAACCAAACCCGCAAAAAAACCCGTAAACAAACCCGCAAACAAACAATTAGGAACACAACAAAAAATAAACTGAGATTTAGCACCCCCGAGAACCTAGAAAATGGTATAACATCAATGCATTACCCATGATAGTACCACCAGATCAAATGGCATCGAATCTTCTTGTGTTACACTCTTTGCTAAGTATTAAATAGTCTTCTACTTTTTACATGAAATCTTTTTTTTCAGGAAAGTCAGTTGCCGATTTGCGTGCATTTTGGTTGCCATGGAGATATTACTTGTTGAAAGAAAGAATAAACGTTGTAATTAATTGTTTAGCTGGCTTGTTTATTTTCTTAGAAAAAATGTGGACCGTCCATCTTTAGCGTTCATCTTGGGAAATATCTCTGGAAAATTAATCTCGTGTAGATTTTGTTCCGAGCGTCCGTAATCAAAAAGCCGACTGCACGCCGCGGGAGCCGCTAGCGTACTGAGGAACGTCACTTGTGCTCCCTGCCGCGCGCGCGCGCCTTCACCTCCGAAACGCCTGAGAGTTCCTCCGCCTCCACCTACTTCTTGCCCCGCGGGCGTCCCGCGAGTTAAATGGTTTGCCTATAGTGCAGGCTGATGATGATGATGTATAAATCAGGCCTTAGGGACTGCGCAGACCAACCGGAAAACATCCCGCGCACTTTTTGACGTCATTGTCAAATGAACCATATTACTATGTAACAAAATCGTATGAATGACCTCGAGCGCGAGGCGACGTCGAAGTACGTACAAAGTCATTCATTCGATTTTGTTCTTGATATGGTTCGTTTGACAATGACATTAAAAAGTGCTCGGGCAAATTTCCGCTTGGTCTGAACTGACCCTTAGAGTTTCTTCTCTATCGTTAGTATGAGAGTGGGATGATAATGTGGAAAAATTATTTTTATTTTTTGACATATTTCCCCTGTATTCCCCTAGAAGCTATGCACTTACAAGGAAAGGTATCGAAATAACGTAACGTATTGAAGAGGAAAGGTATTATACGTTATAGTCATCACCATCATATCAGCCGAAAGACGTCCACTGCTGGACAAAGGCCTCCCTCAAGGATCTCCACGAATACCGGTCCTGCGCTAACCTTACCCAGCCGGGTCCCGGCGCAACTTTCACCAGATCGTCGGTGCACCTTGTGGGAGGTCTGCCTACGCTGCGTCTTCCGATACGTGGTCGCCACTCGGAAACCTTTTGATGTTTTTGAGCTGCCCAAATTCAATCTGTCGATTCAAAGTCACCGCAAGAAAAAGCAAAGCTCCATTAAGTGTCAGATAACTTAAAATGATCGAACTACAAACATTGTATGTCAATGTTACAGTTTTAGTATTAATCTTATAGGCTCCCTAAACGATCATGCGGCATGACATGCATTACGTGCTGTCACTCATGCATGACCGTATAGCTGTAGTGATTGACGTGCATGACATGCAAACTACGTGCATGACATGCAAAGTACGTGCTGGCCGTTGCTTCACTGTACTGATTGACAGAAAGCATGATGGTCCATCATTCAGCATGATAATTCACGAAAACGTTGCATGTCATGCTAGCATGAACGTTTAGGGACGTTTAGTATCTTAACCGTCTGTCAATAAACGAATTCTTTCTTTTCATTTCTTCCCTTTTTTCTTTATTTCTCTTTTTCCTTCTCTCTTTCTTACATAACGTCTCGTGTGTTCGCGCCTTACCAACTTTTCCTGTGTTCATAAGCTCGCGGGGAGAGTCCGATCTCATAATTAATAATAGTTACCGTAACAAAGAAAAGTTATTAATTGCGCGTCTATCCGTTTCGTTTATATGTTTACCTTATTGTGTTACTTTACTACGGGGAGTAGACTATATTCTATTCAGAATAGCTTGGTTGAAATGACAGATCGCACATTCAGTATTTAGTCCCCGCGGAATTTAACGGCGGCTGTGTGAAGTTGGCTGAATTCTGCGCAATGACTGATCATCATCATCAACAGCCTTAACATCCCTACTGCTGGGGCTCAGGCCTACCCTCTATTCAATGAATCATTTCTTGAAATTGAATGAGCGTCTCTAGCGAACCCCCGCACAGCGCCCCCTTTGACACCTAACATGCGTGAGAGCGTCAGTGGCGTCGGGGATAAGACGCGGCCTATCATATCGAAAGGTCCGGAGTTCGATCCCCAGCTGGGCCATGTACCAATGGGTTTTTCTCAAAACTTAAGTGCAGTTACTGACTGCTCTCAAACGGTGAAGGAAAACATCGCGAGGAAACCTGCATACGCCGAAGAAGAAATTCTTAGGCGCATGTGAAGTCCACCAACCCGCATTGGGCTAGCGTGGTGGACTATAGCCCGAACGCCCTCGTTGAGAGGGTAGGCCTGAGCCCCAGCAGTGGGGACATGTTAATAGGCTGTTGATTTGATTTGAATAAGATAACATATTATCATGTGGCTCACTCAAGGCTCACTGCATAAATTATTATATTGACGAAACCGTTTGCTAAAAATGTCAAAACATTACACTAATAAGCTTTTCGTTAATCCTAAAAGAGATGATATATCAACCTTTGTAAATAATAAATTACACGCCTAAAATGTATATGAAACATAAAGGTGAACTCACACATACGCGCTTAGCAACGTTAATAGATTAATTTTTAATATTAAAATTAATCTAAAATGTTGGCCTTCGTAATGTACCCGCTACGAATAGCACCTTGTAAACTCTATTCATATGCCAGCAATGTGAAAAAAAACATTAAAAGGCGACAATTTTCACATGAAATCTCTTTTCTTAAATTGATGGTATATTATTTAAAGTACTCGGCTATTTGTTTCCAATTATTTAATGAGGATTACTAATCATTTACTGAGTTAGGAAATGTAAGTATCCCAGACACACGCGGCCTGCGGTGGCGGCCTACCGCAGGCCGCAGCTCCAATATGCAAACGCAGGCTGCGCGTGTCTGAAGTCTCACATATATTGCACAGGGAAGACAACAGGCCGCCACCGCCACCGCCATAGAGTTAAGATCTCTTTGGTGCGTGCTCGCGTCAAATATATCACAACACTGTAACTCACTCACACATTCTCATTTTCAAACGCCAAATAAATTTGTATTAGCAACCTCCTCCCAGTACACCGGTTCCTTTGTCCGCACCCCCCCTGTAAGTGGCACCATTGGTTCCCATACTAAATATGCAAGATGCAGTCTCCACAGGGAGCGCACGCGCCACCAAAGAGATTCGAACCTACCTGGCCACCGCAGACAGCGTGTGTCAAGTTCGGATCACGTGTCCCTGTATGTGAAAATGTATATGTATTTATTTATTTATTTATTTATTTATTTATATCCGCGCGTGTGAGCCCACCCTTATCTGTTAACGAGCTACATAATAACTTGGTCGTTGGCATCCCTTACCCTCATTAATTATATGCCTTCCCTCTTACCTCTGAAAGAACACGGGTCAGTTTCGTTAGCAATATTAACTACACTAGCGTTCACCTGCGGCTTTGCTTGGGTATCCACGAATAGAATGTTAGAATTGTATTTGTAAACGCAAATCATTATGTCACTAATATGACAGATGTCAGTTTGACGTTGACGTCCAGTTGTCACCAGTCTCACTCTCTCTAGCTGTCAACCACAATACTATGAAGTCTGTTTTTCTGTCGTGCAAAATAAAATCTCTAGTTTGAAATCTAATCAGTATTTATTTCCATTGAAAAACCATCATAGAATTAGCCATTTTACGGTCTAAATTTCAGTTGCAAAGTGTAAGAAAAACATAGTATTCAAACAGTTTGAGTTTAACATTAAAGTTGAAAGGATAAGGAAAAATAGAAAGGATGTTTTAATATTAATAATGTTTGGACAAATTTACACACGGCTGTTTAGTCCCAAACTAAGCCGAAGCTTGTAAATGGGTACTCAACAAACTGATAAACATACATACCTGTATACTTTTTAAATAAATACAACATACAAACACCCAGAATCCGAAAACCAACAGATGTGCTCATCACACAAATATTGGTCCCGGGTGGAAATCGAACCCACTCACCTCTGGCACAGTAGGCAGGGTCACTACGAACTTAGTAGTGAACGAACTACGCCAACAGGTCAGTCATAACTCATAATACTATCACCTTTCCCAAAGATCTCCACGACGTCCGGTCTCGCGCTGACCCAGCTGGGTCCCGCGACCTTCACCAGGTCGTCGGTCCACCTTGTGCAGCCGACTCTGCGCCACTCGAGAAACTTTCTGCCCCAACGGCCGGATTTCTCCCTCCCCTCATTTCTGAATTTTTTTATGGTCAATTTTATTTAGAGCATCAGTGGCCTCGGGGATAAGACGCGACCTATCATATCGAAAGGTCCGAGGTTCGATCCCGATAAGTATATGTACTGACGCTCTCAAACGGTGAAGGAAAACATCGTGTGGAAACCTGCATACGCCGAAGAAGAAATTCTTAGGCGCATGTGAAGTCCACCAACCCGCACTGGGCTAGCGTGGTGGACTATAGCCCGCACGCCCTTGTTGAGAAGGTAGGCCTGAGCCCCAGCAGTGGGGACATTAATAGGCTGTTGATGATATGGTCAATGCCAAAATGACCTGAAAGGGGGAATTTCTTGAGTTATGAACGGAAAGACAAAGGTTTATTATAAATACCATAGGAATTTTCCTGAGAACAATTCCCAGTAATTCCACATCGTCATTATTATGTTTTGCAATAATCCTGTTTATTAATTTAAGAGATTAAACGGTTTGATTCAGGTGTTAGTCGGTAGCGAAATCGCGTGGAAAAATAAATAAAAATCTTCTAAGGTGTGATTCATAAAAATGTTTATCATATCCTCTTGTGTTATCCTGCCGTCATGTTGGTAGCAGGTAGGTTGGCAGGCAAAATAAGTAGACAAAACCACGGGGCAAAACACACGTAGCAAAAATATGTATTTATATTTTGTCAGTTTCATTAATAAAAAAATATTTAAGAAACAATAAAAACTTTGAAAGCTTATTATAAAATAGGTAAACAATTATTTCTAATACACTAATAAACACTAAATTTTCTCAATATTTAGAAATCTAGGCTTAGATTTTGCTTAGTACCTACGTACTTATATCTAGTCTAGATAAAAATATTCAGAAGAAATTCTCAATTTTTGCCATGACAAACCCAAAATCTTAAATCCTTCTTTTTTTAAATCTATTGATTTGTAGAAGAAGTAACCTTCTATAACGTCTTTTTAAATTTCTACATCCATCTACAAAACATCCTGTATCTATATTATATTTAAATGTAAAAAGAACTGAAACTTTATTATGATAATCCTAACGAATAACCTCTTACGAATTCATGCTTCTTTTTGTAAAAAATTGTTATATGGTTCTAAAGCAGGCATGTCAAACTAGGATTGATCGCTGGCCCGCATTCATTAATTTGAAAAAAAAGGATTAAACATTTTGTATAATATACAAGGGTCGAGATAGTCATGGCAAAAATTAATCATAGGGATATTTACAGTGATGTAGGAGGTTGTAATAGCATCCTGGTATTCCCTTTATGTCAGGAGGCCAGGTTGCTATTTATACTTTCTAAATTAGTTGTTGTTACCAGGAGGTAAAGTCAATTGGCATACTCTGAGTTTTAACAATATGTTGACAAGGTTATTTTTATGTTCCAACTAATCCATTTTCAAATAAATAAATAAAAAATGATATAGTGACCCGGGGCTATTGTAACTAGGGGCGAGTCTTGTTGACTGAAAATAACTCGTTACGTTTTTAGAATGAGGTAGTCAGTCTGGCTTTAGAACCTATGCACATGGCGTATTTTATACGCGCCGACGACGCGCGTATACGCGCTTTGAACGATATTTGCCAGTAAACCTCTACAAATGTTCAAAAATTCAGTGGCGATATAAACGCTCGTATTCAAACCGCGCGTATAAAATACGCAGTGTGCATAGGCCCTTAGAAAGTAAGGAGTAATCTGTGAGCCACAGACATCACATATTCGAAAATCAATTTATTGTGGATTAAATCGATTGAATCAAAGAATTTTATTAAATACATTATTGAATACATCGATGGAAATGTCATAGAGCTCAGCTAGTGTCCCGTTACATGGGCATACAACATTATGTTACAGATAGCATGCAATAATTATGATTATTTATTATAACGTAACAGTAACGAGTTATTTTCAATCAACTACATTTGCCCCCTAGCTACAATAGCCCCTGGTGAGCTTACGTACGTTGCGACCCGCAAGTTTGCCACGCCTGCTCCAAAGCGACCATCTGAACGTTTTTCCGCGAAAGCTTTTCTTTCTTTAGTTAATATTTCTCTCGCTAATGAAGGCGCGGACGTGAAAAATTGTCGGACGAGGCGGTATTTTTAATATTCTACTTTGTCTGGGACTTTAGTGGGTTTAAAGTTAGCGCTAACGGAGGCTTAAGCATGGATTTTTTAGTGTAAAAAAATTCCACAAGGTTCTGATGAATTTTTAAGAAAGTTGTACAGTGGTTTTGTGTGGCATAAAATCTAAATCATACTTAATATTATAAAGGCGAAAGTTTGTAAGGATGTGAGTGAAGATGTTTGTTACTCTTTCACGCAAAAACTACCGAACAGATTTTCATGAAAGTTGGTACAGTGATAGCATAAATCCTGGAATAACATATAGGATACCTTTTAACGCGGACAAAGTCGCGGGGCGTCCGCTAAGTAATAAAACGCATGCATAGAGGGCGCTGTTTCACATGTCAACGGGAAAACTTTTCTACGCGGGCGAAGCCGCGGGAAAAAGCTAGTCAACTATAAATTTAATATTTTATATAAATGGTAAAACTGTATTTCTTTCTGTACATTTATGATAATCTTTGTTAATCTTTTATTTGTAAAATTAATGAATTGACGCTTTAGCAGATTGGAAAGGACTAGACGATTTTCTAAGGGTTATCTGAATACGGAACTCTAAAACATAGTCTTTTCAAAGTACGATTACGGTTATACCAGTAATCTAATTCAAATTGAAGAAACATACTTTCTAAATCATGATACATTTTGAATACAAGTCCAGCACATACTTAATATCAAGATTAACAGACTCTCAAACTTTTTCGCTTCATGGTATTAGTATAGACATACTTATATAAAATACGTTTGTCCGTTCGTCCAACTCCGCCAAACTCCGCCAAACTCCAGTAGGTAACAGTTGATAGCGTCGGAATGCGGGCAAACTTTTGTATACAGCCTCCTTATAGTATAACAACTTTTTGGGAGTTGTATAAGAGTGTTACTTTTTATAGCTGTATAAATAGTTTATTTCGCGTTGTTATATTTGATGGTGCATAAGAACTTAGTGTGGTGGTTATTTCTTGGTATTTTTCTTGAATAAAAAATATATATATATAGACGGTAAAAGGCGCAGTGATGAAGCCATTCTAACACTGAGGCGACTGGATTTCTGTATCCACATTAACGCGGGCATGGAGCGGCCTGTCGTAAAACAAAGTATGAAGCTGACCGCCGTCGCCCAAGTGTGGGGGTGACATAATGATGTTTTTTTCTTATGTAACTATAACATGGGTCGATGCTCGTTGGAAATACGAGTTCTTGAAATGATATAAAGCACTGATAGTAGTAGATCTATTTAAGTATTATTAGTACGATTTCCTTTCTAAGGTTTAGGCCCTAAACCTGCGACCCTAAACTTTAGGGTAGGTATACCGATGTACTAATTATCAATCATACTACAATAGGTTTTGGGTGAAGGAACGCATCGTACGTAAAGTCTTTAAACAACAACTTTGTAAAACAGCTTATTAAAAAACAGTCGATTATTTAAATGACAAAGATGCCTGGTGTTAATGTTACTTCAGCCTCGCACAACCTTTACAAAAATAATGTTATGTATCAACATCATAAATATAATATCAATTTTAAAAGATGTTTTGCGGAAGGTTGTGCAACGCCGCTTCTTAAATAAAAAATACAAAAAATAAAAAATTGACGTTGTATAAATGTACCCACTGTACTTACATGCAGTAAAATAGTTTTGTCTTTTACTGTAACTTTGCGCCAGCGTGGTGGGCGATACCGCATACCAATAGCCTGTGATTCCCTTTACCCTTGCCTAGAAACCGTAGTACTAAGATTAATAATTGCTGGTGCAAAAAAGATAAATCAACATCATGCGCGGCAAATAAATGGCTCTAAACTTTTATACGACTATTTTTCAACGAGAATTATTTGTACAGCTATGACTGCAACCACGCAGCGATGCGTTTTATTTTCAGCCTCCGCTGACGGAGCCGAGTAGTGATTTTAAGCCCGTCGGTAGCGCAATTAAGGTACGGATAGCAGAGAAATGATAAAAAGTGAAAAAATAATACATAACAATATTGTATAATACATAACATAACGGCAGCTTACGACCGAGTAAGCTGCCGTTCTGTCAACATCCTGAGGATGCCTCGTAGAGAGGTGAAACACGTGTCGATTTTATATTCTTTTATGTTGTTTTATTTTATATTTTTTGCTAGTATTATTATTATTTTGTAATTTATAAATTAGTAAATTTTGACCAAAACATTTTGTTTAGAATAGTAATTTGCATGATATTATTTATAAATTTAGACTTGTAAAATTTATTTTTACTTAATATTAGAATTGTAATTTAATTTCTGTATTACTTACTATATATAACAACATAAAGTTTATTCGCGGGAAAAGCAAATTAATAACCACAATATTGTTATATAATGGATTTCCGCAAAGTAACGCCTGATACAATTAAAATAATACATTACTGCAGCGGCCCGCAACTGAAGCGGTGATGGACGAACGTGTTAACGAGTTTTCATCACGTTTTCACGGTAATTTATTCGACCGCTAAGCACGACAGATATAGATTTTCATACATCATTGCCGGCCGGCTGCTCGCATGTATTTGACCTGTACAGCGTTTTCGATTTATCTCGAAGAAGGTTGTCAAAATAATGCTCATATTTCCAAGCATATTTGAGAAAGTATATTTTCGTTTAGTGACTTTTGGTTGACATTTTACTTATAAACTTTTAATTTATTAATTCTTTAATTTATTGATTTCAATTTTTGTTAGTTTTTCGAAAACTAAATATACTGAAGAAAGTTACTTATATCAAATTAAATTGTTACGGTCTGTACCCATGTAACTAGCAAAGTTGGTGTT
The DNA here is from genome assembly GCA_949699065.1 of Metalampra italica. Classification (NCBI taxonomy): domain Eukaryota; kingdom Metazoa; phylum Arthropoda; class Insecta; order Lepidoptera; family Oecophoridae; genus Metalampra; species Metalampra italica. The sequence goes on from OX452993.1 coordinate 987,597, forward strand.
GTTAATTATGAAAGACCCTTTATTAGTGTCTAAAAATTAACACTGTAATACTGTTAAATGATAATTTTTCATTTTAAAAACCTTACTGTGTTATTTGAGAAACCAAGTAAGGTTTAATTGACTTCAAATACCTACCAAAAATCGATAGTTAAATTTTCAGACCTAGAATTTTTCGATTTACTGTCCAGAGCTCCACTTATTTTAAATCAAAAGTCAAATAATTTATTGCATACATTTAGGTACATTTTATACAACGTCAACCTTATAACTAAATCCGCAAGTAAAATAATACGTCATAAAACTTCCTTCTATTTTTATTTTTTATATTTATTTATATTTTATTTGCTGTCTCTACCCACGTGGTGGCATATGAATCGAGCGAAGTTATTTATGTTTTCAATTTGAATGCAGAAACCTGCGCTGCGACACGGCCTCCAGCCTCCACTAGATTTATCTTTATACAGCGCAGTATTTTGGGGGTACCGCAGTCACAATAGAAACCATTATAAATACGACCGAAGCCTTTAAGCCGTCCCCACACTGGCGCGGCGGCGGCGGTGGCGGCATCGCGAGTCAAGATTTAGTCTTTGTTGCACTGTAACACAACTTAAGAGACAAGAAATATAAACTAACTTGTACCTACATTACTATGAGCTTGTCAATGAAACATCAGAATTATTCTTCAACGTCTTCTAGATTGATTGCAAGTTTATCACTCAGAGATGCGATTTATTTAAAATACTTCTATTTAAAATCCAAATACAAAATGCAAAATACGTATTTTGTATTTTGCATTTAAATGCCTTTTAGTAAAAAACATTTTACCTTTCGAGATGTATTTTGCATTTTTAATATTTCTTTCAAAATGCAAAATACTTTGTGACTAAGTTTAGCCAACATTGGCAACATTACCAGTCAAACAAAATGAAATGAACGAATGACGCTTATATTGCCGAATTTGACCGATAGAGACTGATAAATATGACCAAAATGTCATGCATAAGGTGCCATGTTATTATTAGACGTTTTTGTTCGGCTCGGCATTGTGTCTCTATTTCTCATGATAAATACCTAAAATAAATAAAAAATATCTGAGATTTGGCCAAAAGGTATTTTATTTTGAAAAAGTATTATGAAAATACCTATTTTGCATTTAGCATTTGAAATACAAAACGCAAAACTATTTGGTATTTTGCATTTGAAATAGTAAATCTGAAAAATATTTTGCATTTTGTATTTAAATGCTTTTTAGAACCAGTTTGTACATCTCTGTTTATCACACAGGCGTACATATCAGAATCTCAATTAATTAACCTCCAATGATATTACAATAATTAGCCGGCATCTCTACTTGAATACCAATCTTCTATAACTGTCTGACATCAGTGTTGCCCTCCTGAACTCAAAACATTACTAAGGGCCTCTTACACCGCTTGCTGATAAAGTCCCAGATACCCTATCTGCAGCTTATCTGACAGATAGTCTGTTTTTTTGGTTTCACAGGTATCTGATTGCCTATATCTTATATATTTTATATAGTCTATCACACAGATTTATCTGATAGATTAGTTTATCACTAAGATTACTATCTGTAACAATATCAGGAAGTGGTGAAAGAAGCCCTAAGTATAAAGAATAGTGCATGACAGAATGGTAGTTTGTTACACTACTAATTTGTAAAATCATCTGTGAAACCAACCTAAAATTATTAAGGCGAACATACGAGATTTCTAAGCTAGTACTAGCTATTAATAATAACTTATTTAATAAAATAACAATAAGAAACTTATTACAAAACTAAAATAAAACTAAACTTACAAATAAATTATAAATAAAAAAAACCCTCGAGTCTCCCCACCGCTGGGAGCGTGCCCAGAAGGCTGGCGGCATTACCCCGCTGGATTGTGAGGCTGATCCTCTGAGCGAGGTAATGCCCAGCCCTCTGGTCGTTGGCAGCCTCGACCAGACGCTTCGCCACCTCTCGAAAGAGACGGTGAGCTCCCGGTCCCCACGGTCCGAGCGTCTCGACCCCATACGGCTCAAATATGAAGTCACTGCTTAGCACCGCATATTTGCGCCGTATTATTTATTATATGAAAAAACGTATAAAAATATTGCGCCGAAACATTTCACGCCATTTCCTCTCCTAAGGCAAGGTGTTCAGATAAATCGTTAACAATTTTTACGCGCTCGCCGCCGTGGTGTGATCCTCATAAAATTGATCGTAAAATAACACTAAATTTGAGTATAATAAAACGTCCATCTTCCGTACATGAAACACATATGATCCGCACGTAAGGACCTTGGATAAAAATAATGTTGCGGAGTAATCTTCGAGTCAGTGACGCAGCTGCGGTCAGCTGCGAACGAGTTGGTGAGACCTTTAGACTGAGCGAAGCGAAGTACAGTGAAGCAACAGCCAGCACGTAGTTTGCATGTCATGCACGTCAATCACTACAGCCAGACGGTCATGCGTGAGTGACAGCACGTAATGCACGTCATGCCGCATGATCGTTTAGGGAGCCCATTGGAATTAGTTTCAAAATCACTTTCGGTCGGATTCTAACCATAGATGTGACACAAATAGATGTGCTGAACGTAAAATCGAGCGTGGCAGGTGACTGTGACGTCACAAGTGCAGGGGGCGTGGCCCCGGCTGAACTTTGCGGCGATTTGGGTCACTGACTTTAATTTAGACGTACATTAATCTTTTTTCCCAGAAGTGCTTTGGCCTAGTTGGGGGAACCAGCTTTGCGTTTGTGGGGTCATGGTTTCAAATGCATCGCTAGAAAGGCGTTTTACGGAATGAAGTGTACAAAATATAATTATCTTACGGTGCCTAGAAGTCGAAGAAGGAATTCTTAAGCGCATGTGGAGTCCACCACCAGCGTGGTGGACTATGTACGCTCTCGTGGAGAGACCGCCGGTTTTTGTCATATTAAGTCGTACCTATGTATAATTCAAGACATTAATGAGCCTGAAAGGACTTTGCTTCCAAGGCCGTAAAACCCATTAAAAAAAGGAAGACATAACTTTTTCTAACAGTAAGTAGTGGAACCGCAAAAAGTCTAGACACGCGAATAAACAAGTAGATTTATATTTATTATTATTATAGTTATCCGGCATGACACGCCTGCGGATCGCAAATAGAAAATTTATAGTTATTGCGTTGTGCCACTTCACTGGCAAAACGTAATATACCCAGCTGTACCATTTTCGCATTACCTGTGTGATTGATCATTATAGTTTTTAATATTCCAACGCATATAGATATCAGCATCCGAACATGTCCCCACTGCTGGGGCTCAGGCCTAACCTCTCAACGAGGGCGTTATAGTCCACCACGCTAGCCCAGTGCGGGTTGGTGGACTCATACGCAGCTGTACGATTTTCGCATTTACTGTGGGATTGATCATTATAGTTTTTAATATTACAATACATAATATATAGATACTATCAGCATCCTAACATGTCCCCACTGCTGGGGCTCAGGCCTAACCTCTCAACGAGGGCGTTATAGTCCACCACGCTAGCCCAGTGCGGGTTGGTGGACTTCACATGCGCCTAAGAATTTCTTCTTCGGCGTATGCAGGTTTCTTCCCGATGTTTTCCTTCACCGTTTGAGAGCAGTCAGCAACATTTTTAGAAAACCGTAAATTTTTAGTCAAATCACAAATTGTGAATAAGTTACTTATTTTTTTGTTAACTTTGCACGGAACCCTCAGGGCGCGAGTCCTACTCGCACTTGTCAGGTTTTTTCTTATCACATCGCGTTGCTTGGGAACTATTTGTGACCTTTATTTATATAGAACAACTGCCTAAGGTTGTCGTCTTATATGGCCACCTATTTCCCTAACAATATAAAGTAAACTAGAAGATACATAATCATTACGTCCATTAGGTAGGCTCATTGTCCACCAGTGACCTCCATGGGCTATCGCCCGCCCAGACTAATACACCTATTGTAGTCTGGAAGTAAGGCCACCTTTCAATCTTTGCGGTATGCCAGACTACTCTGCTTACTAATAACTATATTAGGTACGTAAAATACCTTTGTGTTAGGTGAATCAACTTTTAAGTCAACATTTTTTTTCGAAAGGGTTCTAAAACCGGATAAACACACACATCTGCGAAAATATATGCGTTAGTAACATAAATAGATTAGATTTAGTATTCTCGATCGCCGATTAGATTAGATTTATTTATTCCACATTACAAATACTTGTACATGGTTTTACTTACGTAAAATGTCAAAGATAACGTGATTGGTAGGTAATTATTTATTTGTTTATTTTTATTATTTAACTAGCTGTTGCCCGCGACTTCGTCCGCGTGGATTTTGGAAGTAGGTACCTATCTCTGCTATGTACAGACATACATCGTCTAGTTATAATTTTCCAATGGTAAAATGGATCATTCTAAGTATATATTATTCACCATAATTTAAGGTATACCATACCTTCAGGAACAAACTATGAACACCGTATCCAATTTGGTGAAGACAGATAAAAATTTAAAAAATTGTTGTTTTGCGGGATCCAGCTGGATGAGGTTAGCGCAGGACCGGTCGTCGTGGAGATCCTTGGGGGAGGCCTTTGTCCAGCGGTGGACGTCTACAGACTGATATGATGATGATGTTGTTTTCACTTCTATTGCTCATAAGACTTCTCATATCAATTTTTATTATACGTGTGTATTTTTTAACTAATACAGTATGGGCAAAACCAAAACCATAGGAGATACAGGGAAACTGTCTTAGGAACCTTTAGGTATTATTTCGTGATAACAATTTTGACATAGTAATCGGAGCAGCTGGAGTTCGGGTGGCATGAATGAATAAGTAGTAAGTACCTAAGTACTTTGCACAGTCTGTTTTATAAGAAAACATTTTATTAAATTTGACTAACTTCTGCTGCTTGGATTTTTTTCTTCCGATACAATAAAATGATTCTAACATGAAACTAAGTCGATACGCATTTTTTAAAAATAATAAAAAATATTTTTCACTGGCGTTCTATGAGAAAACATTTTATTGAATTTGACTAACTTCTGCTGCTCAGATTTTTTTCTTCAATATAATGAAGTGATCCCTACATGAAACTGAGTCGAACCGCATTAAAAAAATATGTGCAAATTGTCTCATTTTTATGGACAACACACGCTTGACCAAAAAATTTCTATGTCATAAGACACTTTCCCTGCATCTCCTATGGTTTCGGACTTGCCTATACTGTCCCAGTTAAAATAGACACGGATATCTCCTATGTCTATGACATCGTCTTGTTACGTTAAATGATTTATCTGTAAATGACGATAACTTTTTTCGCTGTCATCCGATTTCAATGAAACAAAGCCTATAAGTTGCTCCAGGCTGTGCTTAATCTACCTGTGAAAACCGCAACAAAATCTGACAAGTGGTTTCGGAGATTAGCGATTACAGACAGACAGAAAGACAGACAGACAGAAAGACAAAAAAATAAAAAAAAACTTTTTTGTGTTCTGTTACTCTTTGTTTATCGCCCACACTCATTTTTTTAAAAATTTGTTCAAAGTACAGACACACGATTTCTACTCCTTTATTATAAGTATAGATTTATTCATAGAAATATATGCGTAGCGAGCGGGAGCGTAGTGAGCTTTTTCCGTGTTCTGTGAATTTATTACATTAATATACAATTTTCATGATGCCATTACAGTGTCCACCAAATCGACAACTGGTTTTATTAATTTTCAAAATCAATTTTTAACCAATTCTCTCGTAGGGCCTGATAATTCCACTGTGGTAGGTAGTATGATATAAGTATAACAATAGTATTAGCGTGGTGGACTATCACAGAACACGGAAAAAGCTCGCTACGCTCCCGTTCGCTACGCGCCCAGGACTTGTATTTCTATGTGGCAATGCGCTGAGGGTAGGTTGCCCATAGTAGGACTTGGGGGATGTTCATTTGATTTAATTAATTAGGCTATACTTAGTACATTCTAGACTTTCGCGCTTTGTATTCATAATTATATAATTATTTACGGGTCTTACACACGAATAAGTTTTATTTACCTTGCCCGACGTTTCGACCAGGTTACACTGGCCGTGGTCATATATAATTAGGCTTTACTTATACTTAGGTTCTCGGAGTTTTTCAATCTCAAATCAAATCAAATAAACTTTATTGAGCATCAATATTATATCTCAAAGTTTACACTATTAACTTACTAAGCTATGTGTTAAATCAATTGGCGGCCTTATCGCTTTCAGCGATTTCTTCCAGGCAACCTTGGGGTGTCTTCAAGGGGTGGTAGGTGTTCGGTGCAGACATTTGAGCAAAGATGTCTTGTCATCTTCTACCTAAAAAAAATTTGACCACTATTAAATGGATCACCCTGTAAGTATGTGACCTTTCTTCAAGAAATCTCATCTTCAATGAAACTCCCATACCTTTTCTACCTATTTCCGTCTCTGAATCGAAGCGCTACAAAGTAAATGTCGAGCCGATCCCACTGCCAACTAAACTATAGCGGGTTCTAATTTTAGTTCGAAACATATTTACTTACGTAGGTACTAATCTAATTCTAATGCGACGGCGTGCCAATTTATTAATAGGCCGTAATCAAAATGATGCAGACTGCACAGTATAACTTACAAGTACAGTAACAGCAGCAGAGGAAAAAAAGTATTTGTAGGAAACTGGTTACGTAGAGCGGGTTTCGTAGGCGACCGAAGGGATTTTTCCAGGTTTGATAGGAGACGAGAGCGTTAGTGGCGTTGGGGATAATACGCGGCCTTTCATATCGGAAGGTCCGAAGCTCTGGCCATGTACAATTTTTTTTTCTTCTTGAAAGTACATTTACTGACTGCTCTCAAATGGTGAAGGAAAACATCGGGAGGTCCACCAACGCACTGGGCTAGCGTGGTGGACTATGGCCCGAACACCCTGATTGAGAGGGTAGGCCTGAGCCGCAGCAGTGGGGATATGTTAGTAGACCGTTGATTTGATTTAAGGTTATCGATGCCAATCAGACTGATGAGCCTTTTAGTTCGATTGTACAAAAAGATTCAACAAGATACAATACAATGGGATTTAAAATATCTCCATATACTGATTCTTACTTTGTTTTATCAAATCTACTGTTTTTCCCGTGAGAAAAGCTTTTGTCGAGGTATCTTTATTCTGATGATGTATGATCTATATTACTGGAAAGTTTCATTCATTCATCAGAATCTGTTCTGTAGTTTTCGCGTGAAAGAGTAACAAACATCCAAACATACATCCAAACATGCTTACAAACATTCGCGTTTATTATATTAGTATGTAGGCTGTATCTCTACTGTTCGTGATGCGTACACTGTGCGGCGACATGTCATTGCACAAGCCTATGACGTCAATCGGCAGCTGACGCTCCGATATTCAAATTTCGCTCGTTTTCGAACGATGCATGAATACGTTACAGAGCTAGGGTTGCCAGATGTTTACATTAATGGAGGGTTTTGTTTATTCATGATTATAGCTGATACACTCTTCAACGAATTTTTTTAACATTTAGTTTCTAAAATACTTACACAATTATATATTTATTTTTGGATTACTACCTGGAGTGCGACAGTGCGACACACGCTTGTGCGAAGTATCGACTTCGCACAAGCGTGTGTCGCGGACTTTCTTTAATCGACAATTTTCTTTATTCGGTAACATTTAAGAAATGTCGGACTATTTTGAATATATACTTATTAAAAGCTAGGTGTCTGAAGTTTTTCATAAAAAATATTCAATTCGACAATAATTAAAAGTGAATCGTTTTTTAATTCTACAAAATTTTTGACGCTTCTTTCTTCTTCTCACACCTTAGGAAGCGGTGGTATAAAAATTGCCGTGTATAAATGTACCCAGTGTTACTCCATGCAATAAAATATATTTTGACTTTGAAATGTATTGTTGTAATCAAATCAAATAATCTTTATTAACTCCACAACTGACTTATAAAGCTAGTTAGTGGAGTCTGGAGCCAGGACTAGGCTACTTAGAGTAGCCTGTAGATACAGGACACCAGGCCAATGTCCTACGACAGGCAAGGTAATGTCCTACGACTATCCTATCCTACTAATATTACAAAGGCGAAAGTTTGTAAGGATGTGAAGATGTATGTTTGTAACTCTTTCACGCAAAAACTACCGAACAGATTTTGATGAAACTTGGTACAGTGATAGCTTATATCCTGGAATAACATATAGCCTACTTTTTAACGCGAACAAAGTCGCGGGGCGTCCGCTAATACCCTCTAAGTAACAAAACCCCTACATAGAGGGCGCTGTTTCACAATGTACATGGGAAAAACTTTTCTACGCGGGCGAAGCCGCGGGAAAAAGCTAGTATATCATATATATCACTGACTGGCCTGTTGGCGAAGCGGTAGTGACCCTGCCTACTGCGCCAAAGGTCGTGGGTTCGATTCCCACCCGGGACCAACATTTGTGTGATGATCATAACTGTTGGTTTTCGGATTCTGGGTGTTTGTATGTATTTAAGTATTTATTTACAAGTATTTTAGTATGTTTATCAGTCGAGTACCCATGTACAAGCTTCGGCTTAGTTGGGACTAAACAGCCGTGTGTAAAATTGTCCAAACATTATTATTATTAATATCATATATAAATACATCCGAAACCCAAACCAAAACCCATCCGCCAGCCCTACAGCCTCAAAATAAAATTAAACATAGCTGTACGTATACGACCTACCAGCGCTAGGTTGGATCGTAAATAAAACACTAAACCGGCTACGCAACAATAAACAAAGTATTGTAGTTTACATCAGACGATAAAACACGGGCACTTCTCGAAAACATTGTCGTGTCGTTATTATACACCTACTAGCTGTCGCCCGCGGCTTTGCCCGCGTAGAAAAATATTTCGCGAGGTATAGTCCCCGTAGAGTTTTACGGCGGCTGTGTGAAGTTGGCTGATTACTCCGCAATGACTAATTTTAGTTGTCAAAGGAGCTGTACCAGGTCTTATGGGCTCCCTAAACGATCATGCTTGCATGACATGCATTACGTGCTGTCACTCATGCATGACCGTCTAGCTGTAGTGATTGACGTGCATGACATGCAAACTACGTGCTGGCCGTTGCTTTATTGTACTGACTGTACTGATGATTGTCCATCATGCAGCATGACATTCACGTAATTTGCATGTCATGCAAGCATGATCGTTTAGGGACACTTTTACAGGCGAATATTTATATATTTTTATTTTTTATTCAGCTCGTGACCGCGGCCAGTGTAACCTGTTCTTCGGGCAAAGAAAAAAAAACGCGTATAAAAGACCCGTGACTATAGACAGTTAATTATAATAAAGCTGAAGAGTTTGTTTGAACGCGATAATCTCCTGAACTACCAGATCCGAAAATAATTCTTGCATTTGATAGTCCCATTCTTGAGCAAGGTTATAGGCTATTTAACATCATGAGCATCCGAAATCAAGCGAAAAGAAAAAAAGACAGAAATAACTAACAAAATACAGGCGAAGCCGCGGGAAACAGCTAGTAATGAATAAAAGGAGCCTCCTCACACAGGCAATTATTTGCTCAAAGGAAGGCTCCAGAACCTGTCAAAATTTTAAAAAATTAAGTTACTGAAATAAACTAAGAACAAGAATCCCATAGAACCGCGCTCAGCGTATAGCATGAAATAGCAATTGTCTTTTACCCCAATAATTTGAGAAGACGCTTCTTATATGGCGGGGTCAAACTGAACAAACACTATCTATTTTAGTCGGGTTGGGGGGCAGTTGGTACGCAGTTACACTGCCCCCCAACAAAAAATTCACATACGTAGATAGAGATAGAAGATATTACACCTGTCTTGCTTACTCTTACCCCTTTTGTAATAAGTGTGTCCCTCTCTGATTATTATTGTTATTTTAGCAGCTGTTCTATGGGATCCTTGTTCAATGGAATTGAATAATTTTTCTTTTTTTTTTCAAAGGGCGGTGCCTGCCCTGCTATTCTGTAAGCGTATTTGTGCAACTCGATCCTGAATCCGCAGTGAGATCGGTCTCTAACTCAATGATTCACAGTTCAATACTCACTTTACTTCGCAAGTGAAGTGTTTATTGTGTAGCTTGTATTTGTTTACACAATGCGACATCAAGGTCTTTCATGATCGGATGCGGAGTGAAGTAAGTGACTTGCGATGTGATGGTCGAGTTTTAATTCATACTTTACAGAATCACACAGCTGAAATGTGTTATTGTCGTGTCGTGTAACGCGCGCCGTGCACGCCACGTTTTATTGTCACGTGATTCGAATAAAGATAATGAAGCTTTCAGAATGCAGCACATTAACGGCCCAGACTCTGTAGGTAATATTGACGTATTCGTTGACTATGGTACCTGTACTATTATTTATTCTGCGACTATTGGGCTCCCTAAACGATCATGCGGCATGACATGCAATACGTGTTGTCACTCATGCATGACCGTCTAGCTGTAGTGACTACGTGCTGGCCGTTGCTTCACTGTATTGATTGATAGCAAGCATGATGGTCCATCACGCAGCATGACATACACGTAAACGTTGCATGTCATGCAAGCATGATCATTTAGGGACACTTTATGGCTGCACTTTTATAATCGACGCATGATTCGAGCTGCATTACTAGTCGTAGGTAACCCCTGGCTACGCGCCTCTGAGGTTTTTCGTAGCTCGTAGCAAGAGCTACATCATCATCATCAACAGCCTATTAACATGTCCTCACTGCTGGGGCTCAGGCCTACCCTCCCAACGAGGGCGTTCGGGCTATAGTCCACCACGCTAGCCCAGTGCGGGTTGGTGGACTTCACATACGCCTAAGAATTCCTCTTCGGCGTATGCAGGTTTCTTCACGATGTTTTCCGTCACCGTTTGAGGGCAGTCAGTAAATGTACTTAAGTTTCGAGAAAAAACCCATTGGTACATGGCCCAGCCGTGCAAGTAGCAAGCCCAGCGTAGCAAGAGCTACGCGCCAAGACAAACAACTGACGTATGTTTTTAAATAAATTATTTTATATAAAATAAAAACTAGGGTATGATATATATTTTTCCCAAACTTCATTCAAGCAGCGGGAGCTTCAAGCGTTGCTTCGCAAAAATATAGTTATGACGTTTTGAGCGTCAGTGGCGTCGGGGATAAGACGCGGCCTGTCATACCGAAATGTCCAAAGTTCGATCCCCGGCTGGGCCATGCATCATGTCGAAACTACTGACTGCTCTCAAACGGTGAAGGAAAACATCAGAAAACCTGCATATGCCGAAGAAGAAATTCTTAGGCGCATGTGAAGTCCACCAACCCGCACTGGGCTAGCGTGGTGGACTGTAGCCCGAACGCCCTCGTTGAGAGGGTAGGCCTGAGCCTCAGCAGTGGTAACATGTTAATAGGCTGTTGATGATACACTTGTCTAATCTCAGATTATTAAGTTGTAGGTACAAAGTTGTAAGTAAGAACCCAATGGAAGTTTAACCCACGACCTCTGTCCAATGACCAAGTCATTAAACAAACGAGGCTGTCGAGAAGTTTATGACACAAGACTAGGTAAACGACCTACCAAGAAAGCTAGGCGGGTTTCTATTCCGGCCGAACCCTAAGCTTCACCGCGTGAAACGGTTTCCACCTATTTATTATTTCTCCCGCACGCCAACAAAAACATATAATATCGATACATGGTGTGTTTGTTTTTGTTGTCGGCCCGTCTGTCACACGATACGAGTATGTATCGTCAAAAGGTATTCCGTTACTTTATTTTTGAAGAGAAATTCTGTATTTCGCTGGCAGTTTCGAGTGGCTGGGAGATGTCAGTCTTGTCTTTGTGTATTATTTATGATTAATGGAATTTCACGTTGTCTGCCTGTCTGTTTCGAGGTATCTCGTTTAAACAGTCCACCATCAAGCCTATGTCCCTATGGACGAGAATAACGTCTACTTCTAGCAAGAAAAACTAACTGGTAGCAATTAGAGATTGTAAGAAAGCTTTTTATAAAACTATCTGCTTCCCGCGGCTTTGCTCGCGTTAACCCTTTCATAGTGAACGTCAGTGCTATATGAGGAAAGTTTGTGCAAAATTTCAAGTCTCTAGGCTCAGCGGTTTGGGCTGTGCGTTGATCAGTCAAGCGAGTCAGTCCATTTCGTCTTTTAATACACTAAGTAAATTTGAATCGCTGCCATAATCACGGAGTTAAATATACTGAACACAAATTTTTTGCTTAGTAAAAAAATTTGGTATCATACTTTCTCAAGTTTTTCGCGATTCCCGAGGTCAAGGAATCCTTAGCTCAGTCTCATCATTCTCTTTACACACGCTCGCCGCGGGACGCGAGTGCTCTGCACGTGTCCATCTGTGAGCACCCGCTCTATCTGATCCTCGTATGTCAGTCGCGCTCGTCCCCGGCTCCTGTTACCAATCACATGATGTTTTTATATACTTAACGACTTTAACCGGATGTCAGCTTCACGTGGGGTAGTAAAAACAATCGTGGTAACTGAAGGTGCCTCGGTACGTTGTTTTTTAAGCCATAAATATCGGCCACCCACTCACTTCCTTACTTTGTAATAACATCTAGTACAGTTGACCGCACGTCAGTGAAACAAATTCATCAAAAAAATATCACAGATTTCGTGCATCACACGACTATCGACCACATTGGAAATGAATCTACGGAATTCGAAAAAATATTGTATATTTTGGGCTCCTTCGGTACTCGCACATTAATAACTAACTTTGCAGGCTTGCATAACAAATAACTATAATTCTTAGATTAACTTATGTGACGGCGCACCGTACAGCGCCATCTATTGAGAAGAAATGGAAATAAAGTGACAACTGACGTTAGCTGTCACTTTGGTGACGGCGCACCGTACAGCGCCATCTATCGACCAGCGTGATTACTACCCGTGGGGCGCGGCGCCATCTATTGTCAAGAAACGGAAATAAAGTGACAGCTGACATCAGCTGTCAGTGTCACTTTGGCGGAGCGTTGTGTCGCTGGTAGCGCGACGGACGGCCATGACAGATAACATTCTGTCAGTGGATCGAGCCATCGACGCACCACGTCCGCGACGAATCGCCGATTTCCGACTAGATTTGAGTGCCCACATAACCTACAAATCAAAAATTCGGAAAAAATTTAATGTTTTTTTCACTATTTCGGCCATAACTATATTCGTTTTTGACTTTCCCGCATAATTCTTCTTGCACCTTATAGCTCTCGTGAATACGCGTCTTTTGAGCATTTTTTGAATATCATATCTTCACAATAATTCTCCGAGATATAAGGGGATCGCACTTTTTCGTGGAATCGGTACTGGAGCGAACGAAAAGACATTTCCAATGTCAAAATCTGATTTGCACATCACAAAATACTGCTAGCGTGGTGGACTATAGCCCGAACGCCTTCGTCGAAAGGATAGGCCTGAGCCCCAACAGTGGGGACATGTTAATAGGCTGTTGATTTTGTAGTGTATGCAACTGCACATAACTCGAGTATGGCTTGTTTTTTAAACTCACACTCGTGTTTTAATAACCCCTGTTATGTACCAGTTTCATAAACTATTACATTTTGTGTGTGCTTTAATAAAATCTCCAAAGTACAGCACTGTAAGATTATGCAGTTATCACAAACCCAAGGAATGTTAGGTGGACTCAAGCCGTGTTTAGACGGCTTCGCAACTACTCGTGGATGAAGTCGACTAATTCGTCTTCTTCACTTCCCGTTGAGGAAGCCGTCGCCCACATCAAAGCGAGGCTGAAGCTAAGATGACACTCTGAAACAACACACTGGAAGCTGAAGTCAGCAAACTGAAACGGCGTTTAAAGGGCTCCGGCCGTGGTTGTAACCGAGTTTTGTAACCAGCTACAAACGAAGACCTTTTTTCTTTGTTTGTAGCTGGATTGAACCTAGTTTCTAAACAAAAAAAATTCTATCGCTGTAGTTAGCTTGTAATAAGTTACGATTAAGGAATTTATAATGTCTTCCGTAACCGAGTGACAAACGAATAATTTTCGGATTAAACTTTTTTGATTCATTTTTGTTGGTAGTTATGGCACGCCTAAATGGCTCCGGCCGTATTTGTAACCGAGTTTTGTAACTACAGCTGGTTACCGACACGGCCGGAGCCGTTTAAAGATGATCTTGGAGTTCAAAATAGAGGTTTCGAATGTCGATGAAAGTCTTCCTGATGAAGTGGCAGAGGACTTCATTTAGACGACAATAAGCCAAACATACCCTAGGTACAAAATATTCTCAGCAGCCTGTACTAGTCCACTGCTGGACCTAGGCCTCCCCCAAGGCGCCACTGAACCCAATCTTCGGTCCGCATCCAGTCACCGCCAGCCGCCTCATCCAGTCGGGGGCGTCCCACACTGAGACATTAAAAAAACCTTCGATAGTAACTATTACAATGAAAGAAAAGACTGCGGCGAAATCATTCTTCTTTCTTACTTTCTTTCTTTCCTTCTTTCTTTTTTTTTTCTTTGTAACTGGTTACGCAAGAGCCGTGGTAGCCTAGGTTGTGCATTCGCCTCGAAGCCGAATCGGCCTTTCTATTTGACAGATTAGAATAGATTAGAGATCTAAGTATAAATCGATTACCTGTGTTGAAAACCGTAACAGTATTCCCACGTCATCACGTGGGAGACGTAAGTTACGTGCGCGGAAAGTATTTGAGTAATTTCCGGTAATTTATCACGCAAGATTTCCACGTCACATTTCCAATCGTCGGTGTGCTATCCGGAACTACAGAGTAATTAATTACTCTGTAGTATACAGAGCTTCAGAGAGCGTCAGTGGCGTCGGGGATAAGACGCGGCCTATCATATCGAAAGGTCCGTAGTTCGATCCCCGGCTGGGCCATGCACCAATAGGTTTTTCTTTAAATTTAGTGCACTTACTGACTGCTCTCAAACGGTGAAGGAAAACATCGCGAAGTATTCTGCATACGCCGAAGAAGAAATTCTTAGGCCCATGTGAAGTCCACCAACCCGCACGGGCTAGCGTGGTGGACTATAGCCCGTACGCCCTCGTTGAAACTTCGTTCTCACCACCAAGCAGTATCACTATTTGATTGAATTTTTTACCACCGGATGACGGGCTGTTAGCCACTTAAGATCCTGAGGGGAATCATCATCATCACGTCACCTCGTCACCACCACCACGTCACGTAGTGACCCTGCCTACTGCGCCAAAGGTCATGGGTTCGATTCTCACCCGGGACCAACATTTGCATGATGAGCATAACTGTTGGTTTTCGGATTCTGGGTGTTTGTATGTATTTAAGTATTTATTTAAAAGTATTTATGTATGTTTATCAGTGGTTGAGTACCCATTTATAAGCTTCGACTTAGTTTGGGACTAAACAGCCGTGTTTTTGTCCAAAATTTGTCCAAAAACATTATTATTATCATGAATCAAAAAATTTAGCCACTACCGCTACTCCGCTTCCTTTGTCCGCACCCCCCCGGTAATTGGCACGATAGGTTCCGATACTAAGGGCTTCTTTCACCACTTCCTGATATTGTTACAGATAGTAATCTTAGTGATAAACTAATCTATCAGGTAAATCTGTGTGATAGACTATATAAAATATATAAGATATAAGCAATCCGATACCTGTGAAACCAAAAAAATAGGCTATCTGTCAGATAAGGTATCTGGGACTTTATCAGCAAGCGGCGTAAGAGGCCCTAAATATGCAAGATGCGATCTCCACAGGGAGCGCGCGCGACCAAAGAGATTTGAAACTTTTTGATTATTATCATCAGATATCGCTTCGCTTGTCAGTAACTCCGGCTTTACACACGATTTACACTCCAGACATAATCCAAGCCTCTGACGCATGCACTGTTTACATGTGCGCATATTTTAGCGCATGCAGATGCAAGTGTAAAGACGGCTTTGTAGTCAGTGTAAACACGTGTTTATAGTTCCACATCATAGTGTTGTGCACGAATCTATAGTCGCGCCGTCTATCGACTCGATAGAGCAAGGAAATATAGAGATAGAGAGAGGGTTCCCCTTACTTGGTACACCTTATAGAACGCCAAATTAGATACTCTCTATTCTTGCATTGCAGAGGCGCTGATTTTCATGACACCTTGTTAGCGTATAACAGTATAATTATTTATAAAAACTAAAACTATTTAATAAAACTAATATTTAAACTACATAATTATTATATAGGTATACTTTTTTTTTTACCTTACTAATATTTTTTTTTTGTATACTAAATTAGGCACAGAGGAAGTAATGAATTAGGTACTGCTGGTGCTCTCAAAACTTATCGAGTCTATACTCCTAGATCTCTATAATTGTAACAATGCACAAAGCCTACAAAATTAAATAGTCAACATGTTGCTGGAAGTTACGAACGGTTCGAATGCTTCTTAAATTTTACATTGTTGTCATAAATCGTCTATTATCTTGTCTAGGCCAGAGATACCTGGCTGCACGTCGATCCCAATGGAATCTTTTGTGCCCCAATCCGATTTTAGTGGTTTCCTCATGATGTTTTCCTGCACTAAAACGTCTAGGATATTTTATGAGTTGTTGGTAGCTGGTAGCGTCATCAATCATGAACAGCCTATTAATGTCCCCACTGCTGGGGCTCAGGCCTACCCTCTCAACGAGGGCGTTCGGGCTATAGCCCACCACGCTAGCCCAGTGCGGGTTGGTGGACTACACATGCGCCTAAGAATTTCTTCTTCAGCGTATGCAGGTTTCCTCACGATGTTTTCCTTCACCGTTTGAGAGCAGTCAGTAAATGTACTTAAGTTTCGAGAAAAACCCCATTGGTACATGGCCCAACCAGGGATCGGACCTCGGACCTTTCGATGTCATAGGTCGCGTCTTATCCCCGAGGCCACTGACGCTCTAGCTGGTAACGTGGCGATTGTAAAATGAAAACTCGTGTTGAGAGAAGAATATTTATTTACAAGAATATCCTACTATTGTACAAAATTTGAGGTTTGCAACTAGCGAGGTGTCGGCGGAGCGATTAACGTCAGCCGACCAATGAAATGAGCGCAGCGCGCTTGACTAGAGACGGCACGTGGCGCGGTGGGGTCGTGCTTATACTACCCTCGTCAATGCGGTGTGCGGCTACAGTATTATAATAAACCATATTATTATATTTAATAAAATACTTAAATTATGCGATCTTAGCCGAAACTTTTTATCGATCACTGTAAGAAGCGAATGCGTGGTACAAAGTACTAGTAAATTAGGTATATATTTTGCACAGATTAAGATATCGATAGCGTAAACAATCGATTCCAGCACTAGATCCAGCGTTGGCAGCTCATTTCATTCCTTCGACATTTAAGATGTTTTTGTGTTACTTGCGGTTCAGCGGAGTTGCATTGAATACACTCTAATGATTAGAGTGTATTCAATGCAACTCCGCTGAACAAAATAGACAAAAGTGCGACATTTCCACACTTTTGTTATCTGTTGCGCCAAACCCCTGTCCGTCATCGGTGCCCCAATCCGTGTTTGGTGGACTTCACACACGCCTTAGAATAGAAATTCTAATTTTTAGCGTATGCAGGTTTCCTCGCGATGTTTTTCTTCGCCGAAACGAAAACGTATTATACAGATGTCCTACTAATTTAACACTGGTTGCAAACAATTGTAGTATAATGTGCATAAGGATTTATAATAATTTGCCATATTGGATAAAAGATTTTAAAATTAATAAGTTTAAATTAACATTAAAAAACTGGTTGACTGAACGCTGCTTCTGTAGTGTAAAGGAATTCTTAGAGTATAATGTAAATGAGAGAGCGTCAGTGGCGTAGGGGATAAGACGCGGCCTATCATATCGAAAGGTCCGGAGTTCGATCCCCAGCTGGGCCATGTACCAATGGGTTTTTTCTCGAAACTTAAGTACATTTACTGACTGCTCTCAAACGGTGAAGGAAAACATCGTGAGGAAACCTGCATACGCCGAAGAAGAAATTCTTAGGCGTATGTGAAGTCCACCAACCCGCACTGGGCTAGCGTGGTGGACTATAGCCCGAACGCCCTCGTTAAGAGGGTAGGCCTGAGCCCCAGCTGTGGGGACATTAATAGGCTGTTGATGAATGTAAATGAGGCCTATGATATTTGAGAAAATTAACATTATAAATTATAGTTGACATATGATTAGAACTTATTTAGATAATATTTTATTGACATTAATAATAGAGAATGAATGGTAATGAATGTATATTAAAATTATTAACACAGATGGTAACTATTTTTAAAGTTGTTTAACAATGTATAATGTGTATACGCCTGTAAAGGTAGAATATAATCGTTTCTTAAAAACAATAATGTTATAAGATCTACATTAGATTACATTATGTTCTGTACACAATAAAGAATAAATAAGATAAAATACATAGCACGACGTTATATAGTTTTTTAATGTGTATCACTAACACACGCGGCCTGCGGTGGCGGTGGCGGCCTGCTGTATTCCCTAGGCAATGTATCGGTAATTCCCATTTGTTCTATGAAACTGTGACGTCGTAGAACTGTTGAAACTTTTTTTCTCCCAACTGGGGGGAAATGTTTCAACAGTTCTATTTGACGTCACAGTTCTATAGAACAAAGGGGAGTGACCGCAATGTATGTGAGACTTCAGACACGAGCGTCCTGCGATTGCATATATATTGAGGCTGCGGCCTGCGGTAGGCCGCCACTCACTAGGGTGAGCGCCGTCTGCGCTCCCAATCTCCGTTGACGCTGTTAAGGCCTGCCCGGCCAATAGCATTTCCAAAGGTGGGGGTTTTGGTTCGTTAGTCAACGAGGGCTGTCCCGAGAAAGGCCTCGGTGGAGTCGAACATAACCATTGCTCATTCTCGCGGAGCAATGGTATCCATGAGGGTTCCCCTTCCTACGAAAAAAAAAAAAAAAAAAAATAGGTAGGCCGCCACCGCAGGCCGCGTGTGTCTGGGATACGCTTAACCCTTTCCCTTCAACTCTACATATTACTATATTTATGTGTGACGTTAAAGTTAAAATTATTTGCCGGAAATTACGCAAATACTTTTCACGCAAATTTCACGCTCACGTGATGACGTAGCCCGTTTGTTAAAGATTTCAATACGGGTAATCGATTTAGGATGTTTATAATTAAAATACTTAAATGATGCATTGAGAGGTGATTTAAGGAGGAAGTTAACTCTGAGTCTATGGTTCACTTGCGTACTTACGTGAAATCAAATCAACAGCCTTTAACATGTCTCTACTGCTTGGGCTCAGGCCTACCCTCTCAACGAGGGCGTTCGGGCTATAGTCCACCACGCTAGCCCAGTGCGGGTTGGAGGACTTCACATGCGCCTAAGTATTTCTTTATTGGTGTATGCAGGTTTCCTCGCGATGTTTTCCTTCACCGTTTCAGAGCTGTCAGTAACTGTACTTAAGTTTCGAGAAAATACCCTAAAAACTCCTTGGTACTTGGTCCAGCCGGGGATCGAACTTCGGACTTTTCGATACGATAGGTCACTGACGCTCTCGACTTGTGAACTTAACCTTTCAACTAACTTTTTCCACTGCCCCTGCAACATACTAACTTTTTAAGCTATGTCGAAGACTTACCCCTTTATAAGGCAGAAGCGATTTGGATACCACTTACTTAGTTAATAAACATTTACGGAGAAGAACATCCTCTTTTTTATTTAACTATAATGGTGTTATATAGCGAATATATCAGGCTTTCTTTCCTCATTCATTCAATCTCAATGAATATGTGTATTGGAAACAGATCATTTGAAAACTCAAGTGCACTAACAGGCTGAGTGCATTTACCGACCACATGTTTTTTTCATAATGATTTTTTTTGCCGTAGATGTGTTCCCCAGTGCATCACAAACATGGTAGTGTATTTAACTTTCACGTAGCATATCTGTATAACTGGGGCCTTGTAATGCGTGACACACACTGCGCGGCGGCGTTGCGAAAGCGTTGCGGTTTTTTTCTGTAATGTTCGAAATAGTATGAAGCCCTTTACATCAAAGCGGCGGCGGCGCGGCGTGTTCTTCATACAAACCTTCGCCGCCGCAACGCTTGTGTGTGCCCAGTGTGTGTCACGCTTAAAGGATTAAGTTTCGAATACCTCATTTCGGATAGTGTCTTTCAGAGAAACTCTGAGCATGGCCACAGCATGGCTCTTTCTACTTTGTGTCAATTTCTTGCCTTCTTCTCTCTTTGTATAAATCTCTAAACAGCTGCGCAGTTTCACAGCTGCTTCTCACAAACGTGCATATTTTTCTCACCATCATAACTCCAGTACCGACCTTGACTTCGTCCGTCCGTCCGTCCGTAAACAAACTTATTAATTTCATTCACTTTGCTCTAGTGATTTATGGGACATTAGGCCAGTGGTTTATTCACCTTTCGGTGTTTGTGGAATTTATACGAGCTCTTACATAATTTGTTCCGTCTAAGATCTCTATTTGCGGTTGGAGATAAAATTTTGATTATTTAGTATTAGTAAAAACTTCGGTGGTCGTAATCGCTTAACAGTATGTAGGTGCTCATTCAATCATTCATTCAATGAATGAATTCCTTCTGCTAGACCTCTTTCGGGGACCTTACCTCAAAAGAAATTGCTGCCCTTATAGGATCATTTTCTCGATAGTCTTTCAAGACTTTTTCCTCAGGAGAGAGTAGAGGTACCATAAGTGAAAATTTATCAAAAAATAATATCGAATACTCCCTTTATCGTTTTAAAAAACACTTTTTACTCACTCTGAGAGATAGGATCAGAAACGAGGTGATCCGCCAGAGAACCAAAGCCTTCGACATAGCTCAAAGGGTTAGCACGTTGAAGTGGCAGTGGGCTGGTCACATCTGCCGGAGAACCGATAACCGCTGGGGTAGACGAGTTCTCGAGTGGAGACCACGACTTGGCAAGCGTAGTGTGGGACGCCCCCCGGCTAGATGGAGCGACGACCTGCGTGAGGCGGCTGGATGCTGAGAATCGATGATCGGGTTCAGTGGCGCGCCTTGGGGGAGGTCTATGTCCAGCAGTGGACTAGTACAGGCTGATAATGATGATGAACTGAACCTATAGAAAAGGCTCAAGGTCACCCAGAGGGCAATGGAGAGAGCTATGCTCGGAGTTTCCCTGCGAGATCGAATCAGAAATGAGGAGATCCGCACGAGAACCAAGGTCACCGACATAGCTCAAAGAATTGCGAAGCTGAAGTGGCAGTGGGCAGGGCACATCGCTCGTAGAACTGACGGCCGTTGGGGCAGAAAGGTTCTCGAGTGGCGACCACGTATCAGAAGACGCAGCGTAGGCCTCCCACAAGGTGGACCGACGATCTGGTGAAGGTCGCGGCACCCGGCTGGATGAGTTTAGCGCAGTGCCGGTCGTCGTGGAGATCCTTGGGGGAGTTCTTTGTCCAGCAGTGGACGTCTACAGACTGATATGATGATGATGAACTAAACCTATAGATATTACGAGAAATACTCCAGAAATGATCCTATATATAGTTTAGTACACTTTGCACATTAGTTTCCGACGTAAACAGCCATATTTTCCCATATTCACGTGTTCCCGCCACCCTTGAAGCTGCGCCTGAACTTCAGGAGTATGTTATTTCAGCATAAATATATTTCAGTTCGCATTCTCAGGCGCATTAACCCATATTTTTATGTTATTTTCAATGGCGTGCTCGGCGATCGGGAATACTATAAGACTAAAGGTTTAGATTTATAATCTGCGAAGGAACAAGGAAGACCCGCGGTACAATACAATTTTATTTTATTTTGTATATAATTTATTGTATTTTTGTATATTTTAATCTGCCCTGCTATTCTGTAAGCGTATTTGTGCAACTCGATCCTGAATCCGCAGCGAGATCGGTCTCTGACTCAATGATTCACAGTTCAATACTCAGTTTACTTCGCAAGTGAAGTGTATTGTGTAGCTTGTATTTGTTTACACAATGCGACATCAAGGTCTTTCATGATCGGATGCGAAGTGAAGTGACTTGCGATGTGATGGTCGAGTTTTAATTCGTACTTTACAGAATCACACAGCTGTATAGTTAAATTATTTGTATTTATTACATTGTTATTTGTTACTAATTATTTTAGCATATGTTATATCTAGGTTTTTGTCGTGCAATAAATGACTTATTTAAATTGCAAATTGACAGATTACAATTTTTTCAATTTCAATTTCAAATAATTTTTTTTTTGATATTTATAGTTTTGAATGGCCTTGTGACTGTTTTGTATTTTGACCTAGCTAAGTGTATTTTATGTACCTACCCAGTAATGAAAAATAAATATAATACAATACAAAGATACAATATACTTTATTACATTTAAATTCACAGAGATACTTTAGGCTGGTTTCGCAGCTGTATTCCAGACCCGTACGGTAGTCGAAAACAAGTGTCGCAAGAGTATGAATGTGATGGCCTTGTAAAGTCGACATTAAAAGTAGCTTGGTATCTGAATATTCCAAAAAAATCGCATTGGCAACACATCAAAATAGTTTGATACTATAACTTCTCAAAAGTTGTGTAAATTAAAATTTCATAATTTTATTTATTTTTACTTTAAAAAGCAAAGTTATATTTGAAAATTTCAAAAGCATTACAATACTGTGGTTCTATAGAATGTGTCAAAAGTATCTGAAACTTATTTCAGATACTTTTTTAAACTTTTTTTTTAATTATAATAAATCATTAAAAAAATATTTTTTTAATAAATTAATAATAATACAAATTTAACACCCGGAGCGTGTCCCGTACGGAACAATCCGCGTCGCTGTGTAACGATCTTCTAGCGCCTCACGCGTGTCTCGTCCAACTGTGAAACCAGCCTAAAACCCACAAAGTTGGAGACTAATCAATGATTTTCCCTGCCGTGGTGTATACATGCCCCCTCGCGCGCACGTGCCGCGTGACCGTGGAAACGCGCCGCATAAATCTTTCACCGCGATATCTTTGCAATCATCCGTGAAAACATACAGTTTGTAAATAAACGCCGCGTTTAGACTACAAGCGGTAAGACTCCTAGAATTAAAGTTGTTCTGCGTAAGTGGCTCTTTTTTATAGTGACACAATATTCGTGTCACAATGAAATGACTAGTAGTTAAGTTTAGTGTAAATAGGTATTATGTATTACATACCACCAAGTAGGTACAAATAGTTCTTAATAGTTCCCCATGAATTTTTGCATAGAGTACCTAAACGTTGCCGTAGTGGATAATATATTTTGTGGCATTGGCAACACTGCGGCATAGCTACAGCACAGGCTCAAAATGACTTTGCTTCTAGAGCCGTAAAGCCTAGTTTTAAAAAAAAGCTACAGCACACATCGTGGCGAGCGGTCGCGTCGCACGCGCAAACCACAAGTCATTACTTAATGTGTGTTTTATTCAACACCTAAACACCAGAAATAGTGAGACAGAATTTGTAACTGGAATAGAATCACACGTAATGGGTATCAGGCAGTCCGCCTCCAATGTTCAAATTAATTTCAGTTAAAAATACAGTAGGATACAAGTCGATCATCGACATTAGATCGGAGTACAACTGACAGGGCTGGTGAGAATTGAACGAAAAAACCTCCATTTTGTGGACTAAAAATGTTTTAAAATTAAATAAATGAATTAAATTAATAATTGTTTAGTTTATTTTATCTCAGTTAGTTATTTTTAATTTATTGTTGATTTATTAAATATAACTTAGAATTGCAAAAAAAAATTTAATAAATGAATAAATTGTTTAAAAATAAGGCACCTAATATTTAATTT
Source organism: Metalampra italica (assembly GCA_949699065.1). Classification (NCBI taxonomy): domain Eukaryota; kingdom Metazoa; phylum Arthropoda; class Insecta; order Lepidoptera; family Oecophoridae; genus Metalampra; species Metalampra italica. The sequence continues at coordinate 1,011,381 of OX452993.1, forward strand.
TAATTTAAAAACAGAAAAAGCGACGTTGTTTAACTCAACGCCTTACCGTGTGTTTTCAATCCGTCCGTATAGTTTCCTTCAAGGCCAAGCCCTTCGTGGCAACACGGCAATACTGACTCTAATCCATTTATATAAAGTTCAAATTACGTCGCATCATATTGTTAATAGATTACAGAGCGATTTTTTCGCGTATTTAATATTTTTAAGCTCAAGTATTTTCTTTCAGTCGAGGCCAAAATCGAATTGAATCAAAATTGAATTCGCCTCTTTTGGTCGAAAGACGATTGGTCACAGTTTCGATTCGTCACAACATTTCAAAGTGAGTACTTTGAGTTTCGGTTGGTCACAAAATGAAAACAATGGTTGTCGACACGTCAAATTGTTTAACGTGTATTTGTTTGTAAAAATTGTGCGGCCTTCGAGACGCGAGTGCTCTGCGCGTGTCTATCTGTGAGCAACCGCTCTATCTGATCCTCGTATGTCAGTGGAGCAGAGCTCGTCCCCGGCTCGTCCAGTCACTCACATTCGCTCGATATATTTGTGTCGTCATTCGTTCATTACTCATTCGCATTTTATTCTTAATAAATATTTTAAGGTGTTCAGCTCGCTGAAAGTAATAAATTACGTATATGTACAGTCAAGGTTCACAAGTGCAGTAGCAGTTTTGCAACTCAATAGATTGAGAGACCTGTTTCACTTAAAACTTTCTTATAAATTTGTACCCACACACGCACATATATCCACTAATCAACTCCTGGATTTTACGATGAATTTATGACTTATTGATATGACAATAAGGTTTAAAACACGCTACTGACTTGGGTGGTCAGATAAATCTAATTGATTTTCGCAAGCGTCTGTTGTACAGAAAAATGACTCTTAGTGTAACTTAAGAGCGACATTTATTTTGTTTTGTTATTAAATTATTAGTTAAATTTTTCATATGCTCACTGGGCAAAACATAGAGCTGTTTTATAATTTTTATATTGACATCTTTTGGTACCTATATTTGTGAATAAATGATTTTGATTTGATTCGAGCCTGCACTTATGAACTTCACTGTACCACTCAAGAAGTTTCAAATCTCTTTGGTCGCGCCCGGTCTGTGGAGATCGCATCTTGCATATTTAGTATGGGAACCTATGTTGCCATTTACCGGGAGGGTGCGGACAAAGGAAGCGGAGTAGCGGGAGGAGGTTGCTAATACAAATTTATATGGAGTTTGAAAATGAGAATGTTGGAGTGAGTCATAATTTTGTGATTAGTTTGACACGATTTTGACACCCATAGAATGCTTTTATTACTCATCCATATGGGAGTGGCAAAATTTTTTGATTCATGGTACCACTACACTGACACATCTTTTCGTTTTATTTAGCTCAACATCTTTCCGTTCACGAAACTTTCGGCCGAAAGCCGAAAATACGTCCGAAACCGAGACTGCATCTCTCGATTGTTGTCTCAGCAGTCTGTTTATTTATTAATTTCCTCCCCTTTGCCGCAAGGAATTTTAATTATTTGCGAAACCGTGTTGTTGATCTGAGAATGTTTACTTTATACATTATTCTACACCTTTGAAATAAACGGAAGTTGAACTTTATGAACTCTGCGTTGTTATTCAAAGGAGTTACTCGCGATAAAGTTTTTATACGAGTTTATAGAAAACTTGGGAAGAAACGGCAAAACGGTAACGAAAAACCGAAATGCCATGTGAAATTATGTAACTAATTTATCATGGCGCTTTTGATACTTAAAAGCATAGAGATATGATCTCTTTGGTGGGTTCTCGTGGCCACCTATAGCAAATTTTTTCATTCAAGCTTAATAGGACTTTTGGCGGGATTTTGACAGGGATGGTTGTCACTTTTATGAAGAAAAAAAAACAAAATATGACTTGGCTGTATGGTCTATAACTTTTGCCTGTCCATCATTGGACGAATTCAACAAAAAAAAAAACTTTTTGGTGGGATTTTGTCAGAGATGGTTGTCACTTTTATTTAGTTTTCCTAAAAAATGAATATTGTAGGTTTTGGTGTATATCTGTGATAGTTTTATATGCAACAAGTGCCTATTAAAGTGTATATTGTCCGGAATAGTTAAATAAAAGCGTGTTAACGACTCTACCGGATTGTTCCAAATTGTCATTTGTTAAATCGACATATAAATAAATCTACTATCAGTTTAGTGCAGTGTCAGCTGCAGTGAGGATCACCGAATGGCACTGATTATTGTATCGTGGAGGTCGTGCTGCGGTTTTATGTATTCGGATATAATTAACACGTGATCTATAGACAATCAATAACCGCAGCACCTGACTTGTTCGCGGATGTGGTATTGAAAGACTGATGAATGAACGCAAGGGAATGCTAGAAAGAGGAATGCCTGTTTCGTCCCTATTGTAAAATTATATTATTGTATCACTTTGGATTATAAATCTGTAATGTTACGGTTGGAGTGGAGAAAAGGGGGCGCCAAGGAATTTTTTTTCGAAAATATTCAGAAACGCCAGGGCAGCGTCGGATTCCAAAAAAGTGATTTTTTTCTAAGTTTTTTTCACTGCGCCCCCTTTTGTCCACACTGACCAATGTTACAATAAACAAATTGAAAATTGAAATTGAAATAAACTTAATGCAGTGATTAGTAGACTTTTTTTTTTTTCTTATTTAAAGAGCTTAGTCGCTAAAGCGACTATGTCGCTCTATTGGGATCAGCGTAGATCAACCGAAGAAGTCTACCGGGGTAGTACCTTATAGGCTTCTTCTGCTGATTCCTACCTTAACTAATGTATAAAGTGCCTTGGCAGCCTCCGATAGAGGGAAAGCCAAGGCACTGATACTGTGAAATAAAACTAATAAATTAACGATTAGTAGATTTAATTAAATGATTAGTAGACTTACTTTACATACCCCGTCCAGTAGAAAGGAAACCTAACAGTCCCGTGAATTATTTTGTAACGTCAGCCCGCAATAGTCCGCGTCCGGAGTTTCCCAACCGAATAGTCGTAAACGTCAGCTTTATGTAAACTTATGAAGTTCTCCCGTCGACTTGCGAAAGGGTGCTAAAATAATATTTTTAACTGCGTTTTGTAATACAGTTTTCAAATGATCTTCTAAAATATTTAAAATAAAAGTCGTTTCATTGGTTTGATTGGAACTGATCGTACAGTCGACCGCTCGTCAGTGGAAACACTTTGACCTTGAGCTGGCCTAGCCTATTACTGAGTTTCCATACTATGAGAAACCTGCTTATACTTGTTTTGTTTCCACTGACGGGCGGTCGACCGTACAATATAGGTCGTTAACTCTTCCAGGCACACTTTTGTGTATTGGATAGATTAGATTAGATTTATTTATTTCGCTCTTACATTATTAAATTCATTACACATGTCATTATTATTGTAAAAGGGATCGTCATAACATTAATATCAAACAAAATAAATTACAATGTCAAAATACCAATATATCAAAAAACATAACATCAATTGTTAATTCATAATATTATATAAATTTTCATAAATGTCAAAATACACACTGTATATTATAAAATAATAATAATTAAACTTTAATAAAATGTTAACGTCTATCTGCATCATTATTCATGAATTCGGCAATGGAGTAATATTCATTTTCCAACAAAATGTTTTTTAGTCGGCGACAGAACGTTTCGTCATTGGTTTCGTCGCGTATATCGGCGGGGAGGTTTTTGGTGGCGAGCGTAGCGTACATTGATACAATTTCCGTATTGGTACAATTCCATATTGACATACAATCGAGACTTTCTCTTTACTTTAAATATACGATATGTAAATCTGTTTAGATATGGATTCCCCTTTAGTCCACTTTTTGTTGTTAAGGCAGGGATTCCCCTTAATTGATTTGTGGCGTGTTGTACCAGATAAGTTTTTGGTTGTATATTACCGAATAGTTTCGTACAAAGAATAAAAAGTGTTTCCTTTCCAAAAATTAAACAAATTGTACGAATACGAAAACTGTTCCAAAAATTTTTGCAAAATTTTATGTGGAATTTTACTAATACCTACAGAAATTTTATTTACGACATACATACATATTTTATCTTCACGCTATAGCCCTGACGGGGTAGACAGAGAACGGAGCGTCAAGTATCGCGATCCTGACGCACCTGTGTCGCTTCGCTCAGTCTCATCATTCTCTTCACACACGCTCGCCGCGGACGCGATGGTATTTTTACAATAATATAGAATTTAATTATTTTATTTATTGAATAATTTATTGTGCACACAGAAATAAAAATAAAAACAACATACAGCAACAGAAAATTATACAAAGGGTCAAGCTTATTTCTAAGAAATCTCTTCAAAATTTAATATTTTATCATCAAAATCTGATCGACATTTCGAATCTGAGACTTAGATTATACAGAAGCTAATTATTCCAGGATCTTCGTTAGATCCTCGTCAGCTTAGATAAGGATGGTGATTGATTAGTCGCCATGTCGCCGGTTGAAACAGGCCTTACTTATATATAGGGTTCGACAATCCCCGACAGGGTAAATGTAATTAAGAAAATTAACAATATGGCCCTCGGCGTCGGCGAAGTGAACGTGAATTCGTCGTCTCGGCGGGCATTCCGGAAAATTTTGTGTAACGAAAAACAGAAAAATTGAAAGCTTCATAAGTTTAAAAGTTACAAAAAGCATAGCAGTGGTGAAGGTCCATCTGACGACAACCCAAACATACATAGGTGGACGGATAATTAGAAACAGGGCAAGATTTTCATACAATCGACGTCACTTTGAAGCTATGGGTCTCCGTGAAGGATTGATTGGGCCATGATCTGATGGCGGTCATCGAGAGAGTAAATATAGGGCTCTTAGATCGCTGTAGATATCCAACTGATCATATGAGCAGCATCGTCATGAAGAAATAAACCCGCAAAATGGCCAAAAATGTATGAAAATTTAAAAGTTAAGGAATCATAGTCAAGTTCTGTGTGAGCAACCCATAAACCGCCGTTTCTTTGTTTTCCAGCTACGGCGACATGGTGCCGGGTACGATTGCGGGCAAAATCGTGGGCGGTGTGTGCTCCCTGTCGGGAGTGCTCGTAATCGCGCTGCCCGTGCCCGTCATCGTCTCCAACTTCTCCAGGATCTACCACCAGAACCAGAGGGCCGACAAGCGGAAGGCGCAGAGGGTATGCGCTTTGATCTTGACCACTTGCCGTCTTTATGTTGATTCCCAGTAGACCCTTGTCAGTTCATCATCATCATCAGTCTGCACTAGTTCACTGCTGGACATAGGCCTCCCCCAAGGCGCGCCACTGAGTCCGATCTTCGGCTCTCCGTATCCAGTCACTGCCAGCCGCCCTACGCAGGTCGTCGCTCCATCTACCCGCTTGCCAAGTCGTGGTCTCCACTCGAGAACTCGTCTACCCCAGCGGTTATCGGTTCTCCGGCAGATGTGACCAGCCACTTCAACGTGCTAACCCTTCCTGGAGTTCCTTTGCAGGATTTTGACAGGGAACCCTGTCTACTACTCCGAGCGGCGCCGCCGTGAGTTTGAGAGCAGTCAGTAAATGTACTTAAGTTTCGAGAAAAACCCATTGGTACATGGCCCAGCCGGGGATCGAGCTTCGGACCTTTCGATATGATTGCCCGCGTCTTATCCACGACGTCACTGACGCTTTCTTTAAGATTACTTATTGTATATTGCAGAAAGCCCGTCTCGCTCGCATCCGTATCGCGAAGGCGTCTTCTGGCGCCGCGTTCGTCTCCAAGAAGAAGGCGGCGGAGGCACGCCTCCTGGCGCAGGAGTCAGGAGTGGAGCTCGACGACGCCGGGAGAGAAGAGGACATCTTCGAGCTGCAGCACCACCACCTCCTCAGGTGTTTGGAGAAAACCACGGTGAGTCCCCCAGAATTTTGCTCTTGTTCACCTCAAAATCTTAGCGTGTTTGATTCCAAGCTTTTCTTTAACTCGAACGCTAGTCTTGATTCATCTTGCGACAGTTTTCTTGATCATGGGTTTAGAGTGAAACAAAATACCTGCAGTGCGGTTTAGAATGTACCAGGACTTTACCAAAAAAGTCAAAAATTGTAGGCCTTTCGCATAAAATTGAGATAATTTTGAGTTCATGACTTGGATGAGATTTATCCAGTCATTCATTAATTAATAATTAAATTTTTGTAACAACACCTAACTGATCAAAATAACTATGTGAAATCAGTAATTCAATAGACATTGAAAAGTACTTAGAAGTTGGATTTCTTTGCATTTTAAAGTTTTATTTATGACATGGACATTTCTGGGGAAGCCATTTGAACCTACCTATTCATTCTAAAAGATAGTCAGTCATCAGATCTCACACAAATGTTTCCCTTTGAATGTTTGTAGAAAAGGTCTACTTTCAAAAACTGCTAAATTATCATTTATATGTACAAGGAAAGAAAATTGTCCGTATCAATTTGCTTGAAGACATTGTGAATCAGCGCAGTTATTTTGTTTCTGAAAAATTTGTGGTAAAGACAAGGTTTAGTTTGAATCCCATGAATTGCATGAAATGACGAAACGCACATAACTAGTTCAACCTATTTCCATCCAAGGGCTATAAGAGCACTACACCACAGCTTCACCACGATAAATCCAAATTAGAATGAGCAAAAGAAAGACCAGAGCTCCCGGAGGTGCCGCTGAAGATGAAGGCAAGATGTCAATGCCAGGTGAGATTATATGCCTGAAACTGAATGTCATAAGAGTTTACAAACTTGTTTCTATATAAGGGCAGGTGGGGTAAGTGAAACACCGGGGAAAGGGGACGACTAGACCAGACTATACTGGGCGTCTGGGAAAAATATAGTGGGATACTGGGAAAAAAAGACGACAAGACCAGAGTAGACGTCTATGATGTCTTCTAGACGTCTATGAGCTCTATATAGGTGAGTGAGATACCGGGGAAAGGAAGGTCTAGAACAGATCAAAGTAGACTGGACATCTATAGAGCTCTACAGATATGTTGGACGCCGGGGAAAGAGGAAAGACTAGATCAGTGTACGACTAGAAAGAGTTTCCCCGGTGTTCCACTTACTTCACCAGACCTTAATGTAAATAAAAAATTATATCCTCCAACGCACTGCACCAAGGCGAAGTTACCTGTAAAGACAACTCACAATGAAAATTATGGGCGGAAATTTCGCGATGGACCATTTGTACCATCAGTCTGTACACTTGACTATCGAATACTGATTTTTCATGCGTTGTAAATATACCAACCCAATCCTACCAAACCTACCCAATACCACCCCTCGCTAGTATTGTGCGGCGGCGGGGAGGGTGGACGGACGCGGGATAATTGGATTGAAACACTGCTCGTTAATCTTTAAGCGTAGATAAATAACAAATGAGCATAGAATAGTTGTTATTGGTCTTAGCACTCAACGTTCTTTGCATTGTTTATTTATTGCAAGGCTTTATATGTACGGTCGAATGCACGTCAGTGCAAAACACCCAGTACAAACTGGTCTCTCATTGTATTACAACTCCTTAAAAGCTAGGCCAGCTCAAGGTCAAAGTGATGAACCTATACGGTCGACTGTACGATCCTGTATAATTGAACGTACAAGATATCGTAAATGAAGGATATCATAAGTACATATGAAACTGATATATATTTTAGATGCAACATGTAAAGTGCAGTTGGCATTCAGCCAGTAGTGTATGATAGCATGTGGGAGTGAAAACGACACGCAATATGAACAGATGGGCGGTTCTACGACATTACTAGGAGCAGCAGGTCTTGATATATATATGTCATCTTATATTAGGGGCCAGCTATGCGATTCTCTAAGCGCACAACATACACTTCATCGTTGATACATCCGTGAGACGCATATTTACTTTTATTTTTGTCTCTTTCGCCTCTCTGTAGTGTCTGAACCCCTCATGCCAAAAGTCATGAAGTGGGATAATTGCCCGTTAAACCAGTAATATTCATGGCATATTTACTTGTTTTTTTTATATCATTGCCTCCCAGCGTCAAGCCCCTTCATGCCAAAAGTCGGGAAGTGGGATAATATTCCCCTTATACCAGTTATGTTCTTTCCAGGATCGGGAGTTTGTGGAGATGGAGAACCCTTTCAACGGCGCAGCGAAGCGACCGGGGTCCCCGTCGCCGCTGGCATCGCCTGCGCACTCTGGACGCGCGCCGGCGCTGCTGGCGTGCTGCGCGCGCTGCGGGTGCTGCCCGCAGAAATATCAGGTGATATTATTTGAGGGTTTCCATGGTGAATAATGAAGTCTATACCTAGTCTCTGATGAAACTTGCGGGTTTTGATGGTGAATAACAAAGTCAATACCTAGTCTTAGATGAGACTTGAGGGTTTCCATGATGAATAACTAAGTCTATACTGTACCTAGTCTCAGATGAAACTTGAGGGTTTTGATGGTGAATAACAAAGTGTACCTATACCTAGTCTTCGATAAAACTTGTGTGTTTCCATGATGAAACGACGTATATACCTAGTCTTAGATGAAACTTGAGGGTTTCCATGATAAATAACGAAGTCTTTATCTAGTCTCAGATGAAACTTGAGGGTTTTGATGGTGAATAACGAAGTCTATACCTAGTCCCAGATGAAACTTGTGGGTATTGATGGTGAATAACGAAGTCTATACCTAGTATCAGATGAAACTTGAGGGTTTTGATGGTGAATAACAAAGTCAATTTGATAAAGGTTTTAGTCTTGGATGATGCTGCCAAGGCAAACAAGGCGTTGGGCACTGTTTTGTCGAGGCACCACAGACATCCATGCACTACCGCACACGTTAAGGGGGAGGGAGGGGGTCATGGGGTTACCGAAGATCAAGCCAAATTATTCTCCATACAGTCATAATATTTATTTTCACGACAGAAACGGCATCGGTCCATACGGTGTGTGAGTCCCATAGGAATCACCTCGTGCCATAGGAGAGAGGTATTTTTGATAGTGCCAGCTAATGTCTCACAGCACATACTGTATCCCCCTGTATCTATCTACAGAGTGTAAGTGAAAGCGTTGAATTACGTTCATTGGAATTTAAAGGAATAAATACGCAACATCCATGCACATGTACTAGGTAGTAAAAATTTAAAGTAGGATTCCCTGGATCTTCATTTGACTTCACTAAGGAATTATTAAATGGACTCTGCAGAAGAATTTTCCAACTAAACAAGTGGGATGTGTTCAAAAACTAAACAATTTCACTTGCAGCCTGTGAATTCCATGGCTACATTTTAAATGTAAATTTTGCAACGGCCATAAAAATATATTATTCGCTATTCACACAAATGCGTCAAATTATCATAATTGTTGCTTCAGCAGTAAGATTGTTGCATCAGCAGCAAAATTGTTGCTTCAGCAGCTAAATTGTTGCTAAAATGTTTAGTGGCCAAGCTATTGCTGCCGCAAAGTACTTCTGGTGATAAAGTTCAATACGAATTGCAGCTTTCTGCATTTTGAGGGGGAAACACAGCGTATGCTAGATACAAATACACAGTAGGTATACTTAATTATTACGTGCCATTTTGAGTATGCTATGTGCGATTTCTTTTTTCAGACCGTAAATTAGTACTTTTTAAATACAATTAATATAGGTAGGTACATTCTACTTTTAATTAATTAGATATAAATAGCTCATGAAGAGGTTGCAAAAATGACACAACACTCTTAAATATAGCTAGACATTCATTGATCGTAGAAAACAGTAAGTACTTTTCTTAAAATAAACGTTGGACTCATTTTAAAAAATAATTTAATTTTTTAAGTTTGTTTTTTAATTTTAAGAGTGCTAGTTTTTTTTAGAATTATTAAATTTAATTATACTCTATACACTTACTCACAAAGTCAGATTTATTTGAATAATTGTGTTTTTACTACAATATGATTTAATTTTAAATATATTTATTTTAAAATAGATATCACAAACACTATAACAAGTATTTAGTTATTTATGCAAATCCTCAGTAATTTTTTAAATATATTTATTTAGTCATAATAATAATTAATTAAGCAAATAAAATTGTTATAAAACCTTTTTATTACTTTCCGATTGGCTCTAACAGATTTGAATAACCAATCTTCTATGCAGTCAAATAAAATTATAAATTCTTTTTTTTTTCTTTTTTTGGACACAACCTTAGTTTTTAATTGGCTGTAACAGGTTCTACTATTAGACTCGAGTAGAAAGGGGCGAATGCGCGGCTCAAGACGGTATACGGCGACCTCTCGGCCGTCTGATACGTCCGTCTCGGCCGCGCCCAGTGAGGATCCTCTACCAGTATGTTACACGGTATTACCACGCAGCGAAGTCGGGGCGTCTGTGGGATGCTTTATTTTCGTATTACAAAGTCGTTACGCCTATTTATATAGAACGTTTGATAACGGATGAATGATAAGATGATCTCTGGCTGGTATATTATTATTTATAATTTCAAAAGATAATTTAAAATTATTCAAAGACAATTTGTAGCTTATCAGTAATTAAATCAAAAATCACTACAAACATTACAGAAAGTCAATAATTAATCTCAAAATCTAAGTTATAGCGTAACATTTTAGGAGAGTTACCTAAGTCTCATCCAACTAAGAAGTCATCGAGGTGATTGATGATGAAAAACAGAGGCAGATTTTCAAAGAAAAATAAGTTATATGGCCCAAATAAGAGATAGATAACCTACTTTAATTAAGTTATATTGGTAATGAAAGTATCATTGGCAATGTTACTCCATTAAGCGAGAGTGGCAGAATAGCATTGTAAAGGAAATGTCACATCTTTTTTCCACTCATTGTCTGTTAAGACAGTTTAAATACATTTTAATAATAATAAAAAACTACAGACTTTATACCTATTATATTTTTAAATTGGTCATCAATCAATTGATCATTCGCAATTCACAAAATAGGCGTCAAATTATAATAACTGTTGCTGAAGTAGCAAAATTGTTACTACAGCAGCTAAATTGTTGCTTCAGCAGCAAAATTGTTGCCAAAATGTATAGTGGCCAATCTATAGCTGCCGCAACACAACTTAATATGCTAGATACATGTCTAAAAAATATAGACTATACACGTAGAGAAATATCTTGGGATGTTTCGCTGTTGTGAGTTGACATAAAGTTAGTTTCTCTGGTGCTATAATATAATTCAATTATTTTTATTACTTAATATAGGTTTAATTATAACTCGCTGTGTGGTAATAACCAAAAAAAAATCCAGGCTTTAAATGTCTGCAGGGTGTTGGCTGCTATATGAACTGTTGCTTGAAACCTAATCGTATATATTTTTCAATTATATTGTCTTTTTTAAATTACCTAAATGTCGTAATAAATGTTATTATTATTTGGTAAGCTTGCGCTATATGATAATGCTTTGACGTGTAACGAGGCAGATTTTCAGGCCTGGTCCGTCCGAATATCTACGTCAGTTAGGTCCATATCCTCGAATGTCCAACTACCTTTTCCCCCAACGTCAAATTCCCCGAACGTCTATTTCCCTGAATGTCCATATGGTTAGCATCGCATAACTGTTGGTAGTTTTTGTTTAATTTTTTAAATGTTTCTACATTTTTATTTTATTTTTTATTATTGTATTATCTTGACTTTTTTTTAATTCTTTTTTTTGTATTGTTTCATTCGTGTTGTATTGACTGACATTGAAATGATTTTCTATATTTGACTTTGACTATAAATTGCCATTAAACAAAGAAGAAGAAGACTTTGACTGTTGAGTATTTATACATTTTTTTTATTATTTTTTGACATGTAATTGAATAATTACCAATAAATATGATTATGATTAACTAAAAAAAATGTATTGTATGTTGTTTCAGTTTGATTCCTTTAGGATTCGATTCCGAAATTTTCACTGTTCAATTGGACATTACAGAAAAGGGACGTTTCGGGGAAATAGACATTCGGGGAATAGATTTCATTGACTAGGATGTTCGTGGAATTGAATGTTCCAGGCCTGAATCTTTTTTTTCTTATCGTGAGGTGCAGAAGTTGTATAAAGTTGTATGTTATTGTAAAAGTATTTATCATTGTATAATATTGTTATATGTCATTTTATTCTTTTGAAATATGGTGAGTATGATAATTAAAAAAAAGAAAGAATAAAGCGACGTATTTTGTATGTAAGTAGATCCAGAAGTGATGTAATTTTTTTAAGCTATATAATATTATAAATTAAAAGGATGTCATCCTAATATTTTTAGTTGATATTTTTGCAAATATATATATCGTTGAAACTAAAGCCACGACAGTCTGTTTCGACACTATGCCAACACACTGCACACATTATTTTTAAATTGGCTAATTTGAATCAAAATTGCAGTTAAGAAAGCCATCAATGTGTTTATTTTTAGTAGTTTCTTAGTTTTTTATACAGTACAATTAGGATTTAGAACTTGGGACTAACTTAACTTGACTTATTAGACTAAGTTAGTCTTCTGACTATTCCTTAAGTCTGTATAAAAAATAAGATGTCAGTAAACGCCTAAGATATCGACATCCATAAAACGTCGTAGTTACGAATAAGAAATACATTAGACATTTTGAAAAATCATGAAATTCTACGATCGATTGTAAAACATTATTTTTCGTTTCCACATTACATTACACGCTAATGGGTCTACATTTTCACATTTTTTTTCCAATTGGCATGTTCAAAGCACACGAAAACCATGACACGTATACAAATCACTGCTACCCGCTCACTTTTGACACATTTTTTGTATTTTTTTTTTCTTTATTTTTTCTTTTAAACTCAGTATCGTGACTGTTTTTTTTACGGTCGCACGGGCCTCGAACCTGTGGCCTATTGATCTCGCTTCTTATTGGTGTAAAGCTTTAGCGTAAATGTGTCAGTATTTGGTAAAATTGTTGATAAAGTAGATAGAGTCATATAGAGTTGATGAAGTATATAGGTAGGAGATATTGAGGCTATGTTTATTGTTGTATTTTAAAATTTAATAATATACATCCCCCTGTAGGTACTGGTTATATGTGACTTTTGGTTGTCTTTGAGTTTAAATGTTTGTTGATCAAGCTATGACCGCTGAACGGATTTTGTTGAAACTTGGTACAGTGACAGCTTATACTCTAAAATACCGAACATAGACTTTTAAATCGAATGAAGTCACAAAGCGTCGTTCTGTATGTCATATGGACAAAATATTATCATTTTTTTATTACTATATATATTACCATATGTTACTGAGACAAATCGACGATGGTGTGACGCAACCTCGTATCAAAAAATCCCAAATTTCTTGATACGATGTCGCGTTAATAAACAGTAGCTATTTTTGTGGGTAATGAAGTTTTAGGAAGATATTTATGGCTTCTTTCACCATTTTCTGATATTGTTACAGATAGTAATGTTAGAGATAACCTAATCTATCAGATAAATCTGTCTGATAGATTATATAAAATATATAAGAATAGATAAGATATAGCCAATCAGATACCTGTGAAACAAAAAAAGATAGGCTATCTGTCACATAACCTGCAGATAGGGTATCTGGGACTTTATCAGCAAGTGGTGAAAGAAGCCCTTAATGTTATACGAGTTTGTATCGTGTAAATAAGCTATTGTAGAAAGCTTATAGCGACGTTTCTGTGACGCAAACTCGTATCGAGAAACCAGGAATTTTTATACGACGTTTACTGCTTAGTTCTAAAACACGCTTGTTTTAACGTTACAGCAAGCTTGCGGTAAATACATTCCTGCTGGGAGCACGGTCCAAGGGAACCAGACCGGCGTGGCGATGGACGGTACCTACTTAGTGGAAGCTTCCTTCTAGGACCCGTCCACCAGCACACGCGTGGAGACCTACGTGTGAGCGAGGCTTAACACATGCACTGTGTATGGACAAGACATAATAAACGAGACAAGGGACGGTGAAGGCCAAATGGAGAATGTATTCGGTTCAGTACAATTATTAGGATAGCGGTGTAGTTTTAAAGTCTTGTAAGTCTAACACGATACTGCCTAACGGAATATCATATTTGTATTGACAGGGAGGTGGCTATTCTAGTTGAGATGCAGGAGATCAAACAGGTTGACCCTATTACTGTACTCATCATCATCATCAACAGCCTATAATGTCCCCACTGCTGGGGCTCAGGCCTACCCTCTCAACGAGGGCGTGCGGGCTATAGTCCACCACGCTAGCCCAGTGCGGGTTGGTGGACTTCACATGCGCCTAAGAATTTCTTCTTCGGCGTATGCAGGTTTCCTCACGATGTTTTCCTTCACCGTTTGAGAGCAGTCAGTAAATGTACTTAAGTTTCGAGAAAAAACCCATTGGTACATGGCCCAGCTGGGGATCGAACTCCGGACCTTTCGATATGATAGGCCGCGTCTTATCCCCTACGCCACTGACGCTCTTCTGTACTCTTCTGTTCTCTTACTGTACTCAGACTACTCATAATTGGCGAAAAAAACGGAGTGGGGTCTAATGACGAATAGAAATAATATAAAAATTGGATTTCGCTGTTACGTCCCATTTGGGACATTCGGTAGTGAGGTCTAATGACGAACGACTCCTCCGTACGCGGACGTAATATTTTAAATAATGTTTGGACAAATTCACACGCGGCTGTTTAGTCCCAAACTAAGCCGAAGCTTGTACATGGGTACTCGACAAGTGATAAACATACTTATATACTTTAAATAAATATTTAAATACATACAAACCAACTCAAATGGTCATCACACAAATGTTGGTCCCGGGTGGGAATCGAAACCGCGACCTCTGGCGCAGTAGGTAGGGTCACTACCAACTAGGCCAGTCAAGTCAAATATTGTTTACTATCTCACCGGAGCGTCTTATCACCGGCAGAATCCTTGTAAAATTTTGAATAATTTTTATACACTCCGTAAATTTGCATCGCTGCCATATTCACGGAAGTAAATATACTGCTAATACTGAACACAAATAAATAAATAAACACAATGTCCAATAATTTTACAATTTTTTTTGTTTTTTTTTTGCTTACCTATTATAAAACTCAAACGTAAAAATAACAGCTGCCTTGATCTTGCTGTTAGTTTATCTGACAGATAAGGCAATCAGATACCTGTCAAACAAAAAAAATTGGGTATCTGTCAGATAATCTGCAGATAGGGTATCTGGTACTTTATCAGCAAGCGGTGAAAGAAGCCCTTAATGTCATAATTTCTCAAGTTTTTCGCGATTCCCGAGGTCAAGGAACCCCCTATTTCCTATCTGCACTCCTAGACTTTAAACATGGGAGTTTTTAAATTATCTAGATTTATTTGTTCCTTACTATTGTCTCCGAATTGTAATAATAATTCTAAACGATACAAATTCTGTTCTGTAAAATAATTAAATAACTAATTAAAAAACTAAATTATCCTAAAACTAAAACCTATATAAAAACTAAAATTACCTAACATCTTCGTGGCTGGGCGATGGACCCATGGTTCCGAGGACGCTGGCTGCATTGCCTCGTTGGATGGCCAGGCTGATCCTCTGAACAAGGTATTCCTTGCACAGAGGATCACCCGTGGCCTCCCTCAGCTTTGCAGCCAAGTCTTGTATAAAAGACTTTGCGTCCTCGGACCAAGGGCCCATCGTCTCAACCGCGAATGGAACAAAAAAGTACGTGTGTTGTCTCCGAAAATATGGCAAGCATCCAGATTTAGATCTCGGCCCTATATTTTTGAATCGCTCGCCTCGCTTCGACCGGTCCATTCTACTAATTTTCCTTCGACATCTGATACAGAATCCATATAATCGAACGCTCGAAGCGAGGCGAGCGATTCAAAAATAGAGCAAATTCAAATTCAAATTCAAAAGTATTTTATTGCATGTAAGTACAGTGGGTACATTTATACAACGTCAATTTTTTATCTACCACCGCCTCCAAGGTGTTATATAGAGCTGGGAAGAAGAAGCGGCGCAACAAACTTCCGCAACACATCTTTTAAAATCAAGTTTGTACATAACATTATTTTGTAAAGATTGTGCGAGGCTGAAGTAACATTAACACCAGGCATCTTTGTCATTTAGATAATCGACTGTCCTATAATAAGCTTTCTTACAAAGTTGTTGTTTAATGTGGGTCTTAAATTTTCTGTCATTCATATTTAAGATTTCTTCTGGTAGTTTGTTGTAGAAGCGTATACATTGCCCCGTGAATGATTTACTGACCTTACTAAGCCTTAACTGTGGTGGTACAAGTTTGTTTTTGTTTCTTGTAACTTAGGCTGTGTTCATGTCACAGTGCCTCAAAAAGAGAGATATATTTTTGCGGACATACAAAGTAGTTGCTGGTTAATTACTGTCACCCGTAATTTTGCAAATCTTTGTTTGACATGAGGACAAAGACTAGGTACCTAGTACCTACTTATATTATATAATTAATTATATACGGGTATTACACACGAACAAATTTTATTTACCTTTGCCCGACGTTTCGACCGAGTCAGCTCGCGACCACGGCCAGTGTAACCTGGTCGAAACGTCAATCAATCATATAATCAGAAAACAATGTACTTACATTGTATGAGAATTTGAAATAATGTCAATATAAAATTAAAAAGATAAATTAATAATAATAATCGGGCAAAGGTAAATAAATAATTATTTTATTATTATTATTAAAGGTAAATAAAACTTGTTCGTGTATAAGACCCGTATATAATTATGAATACAAAGCGCGAAAGTCTAAAATGTACTACCTAGTACCTAGTACTTGTTTAAAGACTGGATCACTTAAACATCTTTGTTTCTCTGCTAGAATAGTCACTCTCCTCTCGTGTCTTCTGTGTAATTTCTTTAATCCGTATATTTATATTGTGAACAGTATTAATTAAGGTTTTAATGTTAATCAGTGATCGAATTGAATCTCGCTTCATAACAACGAGTTGGAAACCGTGAAAATGTCTGTGGACCTTCAAAAATTAAGAGGTGTGTAGTATTTTAAAAGACAAAATAGCTCCAAGTCCCAGATAGGCAATAGTTTTGAATCATATCAATACTGGAACAGATTGTAACGTAGATACCCATGTGATGTCAGATAGCAATATGTAACATTGAAAATCTAAAAGAGCGATAAGTCCCATTTGTTCTATGGAACTGACGTCGTAGAACTGTTGAAACTTTTTTCTCCCAGTTGCCCTATGATAGATCAAATGCAACAAAATTGGCCCGTTGGTTCCATAGAACAAATAATACTTTTGGTTAATTATAAGCTTCGGTCTCCTTGTTCGACAAGTTCCTTTATTTTTAAAACTTAAGTAAGTACCTAATTGCCTTTCACACATATTTTATATCCCCATGCCTATTTCCATGATCAGTTTTCATACAATAAAGAAAGAAAGAAAGAAAAAGTGTTAAAAAGAAAAATATATCTATCCAGCTAATTTTCCTCCTTTGAATATATATATATTATATATTTGAATACATATAAAAGAGATTAGTTAACTGTAACGATTCATCATAAATTAGAGCAAATAGGACAAAAATATCTTAGCAGTTTTATCGCGTAGTTCTATGGAACCAATGGGACAAATTTAGTTGCATTTGATCTATCATAGGACAACTGGGAGAAAAAAGTTTCAACAGTTCTATGACGTCAGTTCCATAGAACAAATGGGAGTTACCGGAAAAGAGCATTGTTGAAGTTCCAATCGAAAGGTAACCTCTATCGATAATTCTGTTGTTAATTTTATTTAACCACTAGTACTCTAGTGCCTTCGATAACGATGTTTCAAAATAATCATTATTAAAATTGTTGCTCTGTGTTAGTGAGGTGTAGGCATTAGATAATCATGTAAATGAGACTATATGACTTAAATGGCACGTCGCCGTATTGTTTTCAGTATCTTATTATTAAAAATTACGTGCCATTAAACATTTTTAAGTTTGAAATTACGCAAAATATAGACTTAATGAATGAAATGCCTGGTAAAGATTGATGAAACGTTACATGCAATGTAACATTCTATACATGTATTTCATCCATCAGTCCAGACGCAATGGTGGCATTATAACCAGTTTCCTCCTAGTCTGACTATGAGAATAAAGTTCGTTACAGCGTGCTAGCATGTTACATTTCACAAAGTGTTCTGTAAATTCTTGCATTGCATGTTACATTTCACAAAGTGTTCGGTAAATTCTTGCATTGCATGTTACATTTCAAAAATCTGTACTGTCCCGGCAAAACAATTCACGTAAGCGTAACATATTTCAAAATTTAAAATGTTTGGTGATCGTTGATAGGCGAAAATGCAATGAATATTGTACAATGAATTTTAAGAGCCATATACCCATATAGCTCTTGTCTGTGTGATCGTGATTACTGCCGTTTTACGACCAGTGTCTGCAGCCTTTAGTCGTATAATTTCCAATGTATCAAAATGTCCACAGCACAAAAATGTCCATAGTTCAAAAAGTCTACTACATAATATCAAAATGTCTACTGCATTAAAAAGTTATCAAAAGTAAATAGATGATAAATAGGAGTGGACATTTAGGTATTTACTTATATTACTGTGAAATAGAAAAACTCAAAATTTTAATATATATGTATAGTCAATTAAGACTATTACTTATTTATGCTTTGTTTGAGAGGTCATTTTTAGGGTTCCGTACCTCAAAACAGGAAAAAGGAACCCTTATAAGATCACTACGTTGTCCGTCTATCTGTTCGTCTGTCCGTTTTCAAGACCATTTTTATATAGTTGGACACTCTTAAACAGTGGACGATCTGATACAGGGGTAATTTTGATACGCTGGACATTTTATACGACTAAAGGATCTGCAGCTGTTGTATGTCTTATGAACCCTTTTAGCCTCAATTACCCCGTCTAGCCCTAGGTAATAGGTATATTGTTAGCACATGGGTGGTATATGGCTCTTGCATCCAATCTGGATGGTTTATCTCGGTAGAGTGACACCGTGTACGGATAATAGTTATATAAATCTAGATATGGACGTCTTATGAATGCAATAGTTCGAAAAGTGTTATAGATAGATGAATTTATGTGGTTACTATTAGAGATTTATTTAAATAAAAGATATCTGTTACTATTTTTAGCGGGTAAGGAAACGAGCTGTAAGTATTTGAAATAAATAAAGGCGAATGTGAGAGTTGCATTGGATGCATGTCATTTTAAAGTTGTATTATAAGACGTAGGTTATTTATTGTTTATTTTACTAGTTAATTAAAACCGAATTCGATGTTGAAATTTTCTTCCAAAATATTGCCACAATTTCTATACTAAAATAAAAATCGTAATGAATAATCAATGAATTTTGGTATTAACTAAGTAAATATTTTAGGAGTCAAGTCGAGTAAAAGTTGTATTGAGAATTTCTTGGTTATTTCTTATGTTTTTAGTGGATTTCAAATTAATTCATAAAAGTGACCCTTGACAGTTTAAAATTTTAATACTGGAAATGTGAATATTGCAATTTTAACATTTAAATCCTCCTATATCCCTGTGATTCTATGGCTGTTAAAAAACTATTTGTTTTCCTTTGCTTTATAAGATGTCATTTTTATTGTTGTTAATAATTATCCACTACATATAAAAGGCCTATTAAATTAATATATGACCAAAATATGTACATATTTATTTAACAAAGCATCGACAATGAAGAAATATGTAAGAAAAGAAACATGTTTTTGATCGTACTTTACTGAAGTTGAGCTGACACGGAGGGATTTAGGTACAGTAAGGTTCATAAGTGCAGTAGCACTATAAGAGTCATTTTTCTGCACAACGGTGCGCACGACAACACAAAAACAATTAGATATAACCGACCACCCAAGTCAGTAGCGTGTTTTAAACCTTATTGTCATAGCAATATGTCATCAATTCATCGTAAAATCCAGGAATACATTAGTGGATATATTGTGCGTGTTTGTAAGTGAAACTGGTCTCTCAATCTATTGAGTTGCAAAACTGGTACTGCACTGATGAACCTTGACTGTACCTAACTTGAAATATTGAAAAAATACATTTACAGAGAACTTCATTATACTTCTGAAAATAATGCCTACTTAGGACCTGCCCATCAACAGCCTATTAATCTCCCCACTGCTGGGGCTCAGGCCTACCCTATCAACGAGGGTGTTCGGGCTATAGTCCACCACGCTAGCCCAGTGCGGGTTGGTAGACTTCACATGCGCCTAAGAATTTCTTCTTCGGCGTATGCAGGTTTCCTCACGATGTTTTCCTTCACCGTTTGAGAGCAGTCAGTAAATGCCCGAGTCAGCTGATAACGAACATGACAAGTGAAAAAATCTTCCTGTATTTTTAAGATACCTACGAATACATCTTATATAATTAAGAATCAGTTTCTTCTAAGTAATCTTAAATTAAAGGAAGACCATAAAATTCTACTTATTATTTATTTTAAAAACTTTGGAAATTTTACTTGAAGACTTCATTTTATTTAAAAAAAAAAAATGAAGTCTTCAAGTAAAATTTCCTATCTTCAATACTTCAAGACTTCCCCTCCGTGTCTCACAGCCGTGGATCACTCTGTATATAATATAATAGGCCTTAGTTCTGTTAAAAGACTATGACAAGACCACAGACTATAAAGACTACCCGTTACAGACTCTGCAACCACTTCTGAACTTAAGACTGGCTTCACAGCCCCGAGCTGTGAAGCCAGTCTTAAACTTGTGAAAATTACAAAAAAGAAATTGGTACAGTGTTAGTAGGAGTTCAGTATTCGGTAAGTATTGATTCTGTAACCAGGTCACCTAAGGTTACAGTGTTATACTCTGTTATACAGTCCCTGTAGAATTGTTTGGCGGCTGCGTTAAGTTGGCTGATTACTGCACAATGCTAACTTTAGGTGTGAAAGGGGAGCCGTGCGGGGGTTCACTAGAGACGCTCATTCAATTTCAAGAAATAATTCATTGATGCGATCAACCGAATCATATTGTTTTTAAAATTTTGGACATCTCTATGTAGGTACCTATCACTATAATTATCTCGCTTACGTACAATAGACTGTAAACACTGTCAGCGAAGATGTGCAAGCAATCTGTGACTATATTCACTCAACCGCCAAAAAAATTCTACGGAGCTTTATCAGTAACTGTGGTCGTCTGAAGTCTGAAAGATGTTCATAATCTCATTTTAAAAATGTATATTTATATATTAATTTAACCGATTTAAAAAAGTTGTATATGTATATAGCGTTCTGTCGAATTTTTTAACCAGTGTGTTCCACAAACGGTACCTATCTAGTAAAAAAAATTGGAAAGCGAATTATTATGACAGAAGTAGTGTTGTGAACTTTAGGATGTCGTCGGACCAATCTCGGGATAAATCTTCGCGTGTGTAGCGCGGTCTAGAGGTGCGTGAATGTGTATCGATTAACTTTTTTTAATTCTATAGATATCGATTATTTGTAACTATTACAATGTTATACCTAACATAAGGTCCTCGGTTCTGAACCTTTAGCTTAATGATTCTTTGTTATTTTCGAGAAAAGAATAAAAATAATTGTATATAATGATATTTTCCGTGTTTGATTACTTTTCGACTGCCTTTTGTGGTCCCTAAACGATCATGCTTGCATGACATGCAACGTTTACGTGAATTATCATGCTGCATGATGGACCATCATGCTCGCTATCAATCAGTACAGTGAAGCAACGGCCAGCACGTAGTTTGCATGTCATGCACGGCAATCACTACAGCTAGACGGTCATGCATGAGTGACAGCACGTAATGCATGTCATGCCGCATGATCGTTTAGGGAGCCCAAACTTTAAAACGATATCTTAACCTCTGAGTCCTGGGAGAAGTGAACGAATTTTTTTTAAAAGTTTTACGTTTTGTTTTTTTTATTATTTTTAGTCCTCAAGAGAAGTGAACGTCAAAAAATACAATTATTTTAAGATTAATATTGTTTTTATGTTTTACTTTGTTTTATTTTTTATTTTATGTCCTCATGCGAAAAAAACAAGGACACAGACAGCGAACTTCAATAAGTATAGAAATACTAAAAGCCCTAAAAAATTATTGACACCAAAAGAGTCGCCGCGGCGACACTTTTGTTCCCAGCAGTGGGTGATTTGAGTATGAGTACTAGACATGAACATGTACTATGTAGAATTCAATACAAGCAAATGTATACTTTGTCGCATAGCAATATGGTCTATAATCATCTTACACGTTTTGATACTTCGGACTAGCATATCATAATTACATTTGTTTTTATTCGAATCTCACAATTTCGAATAAATTTGTATGAAGTAATGATACTTATTAAAGTTCGCTGGACACAGATTAATAGTTTGACAAGGAGTTTAAAGCACCATTTTCACCACACATCTTGGGCGTACGCCCGCCTAGGTCATGTTAGAAGGTCATGTTAGACGTTAGCATTTACACCATCTAGCGCGGCACCTAGCAAGGCATCCAGCAAGGCATATACAAGCTTTAAAAAGTAGGTTTTGGCTTGGTTACAAGACTTAAGCCATATTACTTGATATTTTAATTAAGATATGGCTTAAAAGTCTCGTCCAACCAAGCCAAAACCTACTTTTTGAAAACGTTAGCGCTTGTTAGGTCCGGCACTCATCCTGCACGTCGTGCAAGCAAATAATAATAACTATTGCTGTATAGCAAGCATTTTCACGACAGTTTTGCATGACCTTCTAACATGACCTTGGCGGGCGTACGCCCAAGATGTGTGGTGTAATTAGTGCTTTACTTATTAAAGTTCGCTGGACACAGATTACGTCTTAATAGTTTGACAAGAAGGTTA
The DNA here is from genome assembly GCA_949699065.1 of Metalampra italica. Taxonomy (NCBI): domain Eukaryota; kingdom Metazoa; phylum Arthropoda; class Insecta; order Lepidoptera; family Oecophoridae; genus Metalampra; species Metalampra italica. Next base: position 1,034,160 of record OX452993.1, read on the forward strand.
ATACCTACTGCGGCATTTCCTTGGACAGTGCAACAACGCCATCTACATTTTAACTAACGAACTATACCATGCAGCATTGTGACTTAACTTGGTATTCAATGTAATACTTTATACGAGCGACTGCAGATGGCGGGAATATATCTGTTACTTAGTCCAAGCGCTAGAGGGCGCGCTGAGATGAATCCGGAAAATATCATCAACAGCCTATTAACATGTCCCCACCGCTGGGGTTCAGGCCTACCCTCTCAACGAGGGAGTTCGGGCTATAGTCCACCACGCTAGCCCAGGGCGGGTTGGTGGACTTCACATGCACCTAAGAATTTCTTCTTCGGCGTATGCAGGTTTCCTCGCGATGTTTTCCTTCACCGTTTGAGAGCAGTCAGTAAATGTACTTAAGTTCGAGGAAAAACCCATTGGTACATGGCCCAGCCGGGGATCGAACTCCGGACCTTTCGATATGATAGGCCGCGTCTTATCCCCGACGCCACTGACGCTCCTAAAATTACTTAAAATTTGATTTGAACTAAGTAACTCTACAAAACTTTAATAAAATAACACTCACCTTTCTCTTTTACTAGGTACAGTTATTTTTGAAAAAAAAAACGTATATAGAAGTGTGCATGTGAGTTAATATAAAAATTAAATTTTTAACAGTAAGTACCAAAGTAGTATTAGTTTAAATCGGCTTTAAATTAACATGACAGTTTAATTTCAGCATGTTTTAACATTATTTGACGTTCCGGTAATGTCTGTCATAGATTAAAAATATAAAATCCCAGTACGTCCACTGCCTCCCGTTGTTTCTGCATAGCTTGTTGGGGTATTAATGTGTGTATGAGTGTATGTATGTATGTATGTTTATGTTCCTTCTTGTGTAATTTCGGTTTCGGCGTATGCAGGTTTCCTCACGATGTTTTCCTTCACCGTTTGAGAGCAGTCAGTAAATGTACCTACTTAAATTTCAAGAAAAACCCATTGGTACAGTCGAACGCACGCCAGCGGAAATACTTTGACCTTGATCTGGCCTTGCCTATTACACCAGTTTATACTGGTTTTGTTTCCACTGACGTGCGGTCGACCGTACATGGAACGGCCGAGGATCGAACTCGGAACTCTCGACGGGACATTCCGTGTCTTCCCCACTACGACGCTCTTAATCTATCTATACTACGATAAAATTGTAACAGGAGTATTTCTGTACATTGAAGGGATTTAAAAAAAACTATTGGAATACGTTATACACTTTTCAAAAAATTTCTTGTCTGAACCCGAATCACGCTAAAACTACTGGTCCGATTTGAACCGGTTCATTTTGTTTGAAAGCAGGTGGTCTGACTTAAAATCTGGTGTACTTGGATTTTTAAAATTCCAACCCTAAAGGGGTGAAAAGGGATATTAAGGTTTGTATGGGAACAAAAATTTACAATGCCGGTGACAAATAATAAGTAACATATACGATACTTTTTAATGCAAACGAAGTCGCGAGGCATAAGCTAGTTTTGAAATAGGTATTATAATTGAATATAAATTTGAAATCTATATAATTTTTCTTGGTTTCGTATACCATAGTGTCTAGAATTAGGCATTACACATCTGTAACATTGCTTAGTCTATGCCTTACTCGGAACCGGTAGGAAAATAAAAATGGCGTCGAAGTGCATATTAATAGGCAATTTTGCCGCCCCAGCGAGCAGCCGATGATATATTGTTGTTCGATAAACATTTCTTTACTGAAGACTACACTGAGTAGCAAAAATAAATACATAATAAGTAATCATCATTGGCGTCGGGGATAAGACGCGGCCTATCATATCGAAAGGTCCGAAGTTCGATCCCCGCCTGGGCCATGTACCAATGGGTTTTCCTCGAAACTTAAGTACATTTACTGACTGCTCTCAAACGGTGAAGGAAAACATCGTGAGGAAACCTGCATACGCCGAAGAAGAAATTCTTAGGCGCATGTGAAGTCCACCAACCCGCACTGGGCTGGCGTGGTGGACTATATCCCGAACGCCCTCGTTGGGAGGGTAGGCCTGAGGCCCAGCAGTGGGGACATCTTAATAGGCTGTTGATGTTGATTGGTGTTTGTTAGACCACGCGTGGGCAAGCGTAGTGTTTGACGCCCCCCGGCTAGATGAAGCAACGATCAGTATGAGGGGGCTGGATGCGGCGAACCGAAGGTCGTGTTCAGTGGCACGCCTTAGGGAAGGCCTATGTCCAGCAGTGGAAAGCCCAAAGTCATGAACATCAGCTTGCACTAGGCTGATGATGATGACTTTGGGCTTTCTCAACGAGGGCGTTGAAAAACATTGTAAAAAGATGGAAAAACAGGTGTAAAGATAACTTCAGAAAGTTAACTCCATAGCGCACCACTTGATTCTAGCTAACTGTTAACCCGGCCTCACACACACATGCACGCTGTGTTTTCACAATCATACACACACACACACGCGTGTAGTAATTGTGGAGAGAATAAAAAATTGCGCTAAGTGTGCCTTACTTGCGCGCGCCGAGGCGGGTACAGACGAACGGGCTGTTGGATTTCGTTTTATTATTATTTTAATAAAAACATATTTTTAAAATTTTCAGTTAAAATAAATTAAAACTATTGATATTTACAGCTTACAACAACAGAAAAAAACGATAATTAGTTTTTTCATTGCATTTATTTAGGAAATATAAGTACATACTTACAGTCTAAAATGTAACAAAACATGCAGACAAACATTAAGAAATTTTATGTTCTAGAGAAAACTACAGAAATTTATTTTAGCCAATCTTTGTCCATGAAATGTTGCAGGAAACTAGAAATAATTAATCAACTTCATAACTTTAATTAGGTACCGATTTACTCGCTTATTTTTTGTTTTTAAATTACTACTTAAAATCAATGAACTGTCTGTCCCAATCACATTTCAATTATTTTTCTACGAGATTCCACTCTCTCTAGCTGTAAATACTTAATGCACATTTCGTCGTATCCTACGGATAAAGGCGTAACTACAAACGCCAACTTTTAGGAAGACTGTGGCCATTGTGGCCGTCTTCGGCGGGTGATTCGAGGGTCAGCAATTGCGGCTTTTTTAAAAACCTTAGTGTTAAAATTCGTTTTTCCGTGGACCTACATATTATATAGCAAAAACACCTTAGCTGATACATTCCAGCATCGAGTGTAATGACCAACTTAGCTCACTTGTATCATTATGTACTGTTTGCAACTAAGTAATTACCACCGAGCCAGTATGCCGTGCGGGTGTACATAGCGGGCGCCGTTCCGAGTGGCCACAGTTGGCCGACAGAGCGAGAAGTTCAAATCTCCTCCGCTCGTAATTGATAAATAAATGCGGCACGTGCGCGCGCGCAGGCCGGGGTCAACACACTTGTATGTTACATGCTTAGACGTGTGCCAAGATAATCATACATTTTACATAAAAAAAAACTTCTTGGTAAAACTGTCTGATTTTTTTACTGTACACGGACTTATTCACCCCTATTTTTAGGGTTCCGTACCTCAAAAGAGGTAAAAAGGAACCCTTATAGGATCACTTCGTTGTCCGTCTGTCTGTTTTTCTGTCTGTCAATTTAAATTCAATGTCAGTTAGAGGTAGGGAGTGGCTGCCAGCCTTTGCCCGTACCAATCAGGTTTTGGTACAAATCAAATAAATCCAAATCCAACAGTCTATATATTAACATGTCCTCACTGCTGGGGCTCAGGCCTACCCTCTCAACGAGGCCGTTCGGGCTATAGTACCTACACCAGAGTTTTTCAGATATTCACACTTTTATGAACTTCGGGAAAATCCATACCTTAAATGAGTTTTTCGAATGCCCCTACTTAATTGTATCATTTTTATTAACATTTTAATTTTTTTTTTTTAATATCTTTATTTTAAGGAGCTTAGTCGCATTGCATTTTAAATTCAGTCAAGCAAATGAATATAGGCGGCGCTCATTGGGGATAGCCTATGTCCAGCAGTGGACGTCCAAGGGCTGATGTGATGATGATGAATCCTGAATAACCTGCTACTCATCACATCCGGAAAAATTACTAGATTTACATTTGGAAGTTTTTTTCGCGACTATTTTTAATTTTCAAAAAGTGCGAATCTCTTTCTGGCATGGATTCATTCATACACCTTGAACCACCGGCCAAATTATCCACTTAATCTCTTCAGTACAATCCCAGCTTAGTGATGGGCTAACTTTCACAATGAAAAATATAAATCTAACATCACTAAAAGCAATTTCCAGATCACAATCGCAGCTACCATAATGTCAAGTCTGGCATTAATCATTGTACCTACTAGAAATTTCCGTTAAACTAACACAAGCACAAGCACTCACACACACTCAAACGCTTCGCATGTGTGGAGTGGAACCTTGCGTGTGTGCGTGAAGGAATAAAAACTATAAGCGCGTGCGCATCGCTTAACATATGAGTGTTTTATCTCCGTCTCTCTGCACGCTCCGTGTATGTGCCCCTCTCGCTCGCACTCGAAGCATATGTAATTAGACTCCGTACATTACCCGTCCGTTCTATTCTAATATAGGTAGGTACTGTGATTGTATCGCTATGAAAAAAATATTTTATGACATACTGTTTTACTCATAAAAAATGTACGATTGCTCATCAACTCGGTTGTTTTATTGTCTATGATGAGCCAGTTTATGGTACGGCTAGTTGGTACAAACACCGTGGTTTGCTTGTGAAGAGTCATTGAAATAAATCTATACCTACTACTTATGAGTAATGAAGGGAAATGCATGAGTGTTTCAAGTGATTTTGCAACCTTAACCAGCGAACACTAGACAGACGGAATTCAAAAATTATATGAAAATTAAAATGAAGATTCGTTTATTCGAAATTGAAATACAATATTCTCTTTTTGACGTCAGTTCTGTCTAAAACTAAAACTACTCTGTTTCCACCTGTACGTCGCCGAAGGGAAGAAACAGCAACAAACCCAACAGCACAGGGCCCTGCTTTCATACAAGCTTGTCTCTGTTACCTTGAATATATAGAATAGCAGGCAAATCCGCAGGGTTTAAGCTAGCTAGTATTTTATAGTACAGAAGACAGAAAATTTCACTTAACGTCGACTTTATTTTATTTTTAAATTAAAGTGCTGTTGGTTTGTTGCTGTTTCTTCCCTTCGGCGACGTACAGGTGGAAACAGAGTAGTTTTAGACAGAATTGACGTCAAAAAGAGAATATTGTATTACAATTTTGAATAAACGAATTTTGAATTTGAAAAGTAAGTGAAACTGCATTCATTGAAATGTTTTTGAAAAGTCGCCTGTCTCAGCCGAGAATAGAGGTATGAAGAATGCTCTAAACTAAATTCAAGGTTCAACTATCAATTAACTAAGGCTTTTTCGAAACACTACTATTGCATACTTTACAGCTGCATACTAAATAGGTAGGTACAGTCAAGGTTCATAAGTGCAGTAGCAGTTTCGCATCTCAATAGATTGAGAGACCAGTCTCACTTACGACTTTCTTTTATATCTGTACCCACACATGCGTAACCACTAATATATTCCTGTATATTACGATGAATTGATGACTTATTGCTATGACAATAAGGTTTAAAACACGCTTTTGATTAGGGTGGTCGGTTATATCTAATTGGTTTTCGTGTTGTCGTGCGCGGCATTGTACAGAACAATGACTCTTAGCGTGCTACTGCACTTATGAGCCTTACTGTACCTATTGTGCAGTCTTATTATTAATATGCAAGTCTAACTCTGATGCTATCTTTAAAAGTTTGCACTGGATTTCTTTAGCTATTTAGTTTCAAATTTAGACTGTAAAGAAGTAAAATTCGAGACATTCGCACTCTTTCTATATTTCGTAGTCTTATCATATCTTAGGAATACCTGGCGACACTTCGACCCTATAGGATCTATTGTGCTGTTCTGTTCTGTGCTGTTCTGTCGAGCGAAAAGAAAGAAAGTGAGTATAAAATAGCTAGTAGTTTCATCGTCACCTCTAGTCCACTGCTGGACACAGATCGCTCCCAAGGAGCGCCACAGCGCCACTGAACCCGATCCTCGGTTCTCCGCATCCAGTCACTGCCAGCCGCCTCACGCAGGTCGTCGCTCCATCTAGTACGCTTGCCAAGTCGTGGTCTCCACTCGAGAACCCGTCTACCCGTCTGCCCACTGCCACATCAACGTGCTAACCCTTTGAGCTATGAGTCAAAGGCTTTGGTTCTCTGGCGGATCACCTCGTTTCGGATCCTATCTCTCAGAGAAACTCCGAGTATAGCTCTTTCCATAGCCCGTTGAGCGACTTTGAGTTTTCGGACTAGTCCCACTGGCCACTAGTCGCTCTATCCAGCCGGAAGGCGTCTCACACTACGCTTGCCCACGCGTGGTCTCCACTCGCTAGTATTTGTAGACAGCGAGTCATATCGAGCTAGCTACCAACAAGGTTTAATTCGAGTCGAGTGAGTGTCGGCCGTTACAAGACGGTTGTACTTTCTTCGTTTCGCTCCGGCGCGTGCGCTGGCGGCGGGGTGGTGGCGTAGGGATGCGGCGAGCCGGCGTCGGTCGATACTCGATAAATAATAACTTGACTGGCCTGTTGGCGAAGTGGTAGTGACCCTGCCTATTGCGTGGGTTCGATTGCCACCTAGGACCAACATTTGTGTGAAGAGCATATCTGTTGGTTTTCGGATTCTGGGTGTGTTTGTATATATTTAAGTATTTATTTAAAAGTATTTATGTATGTTTATCAGTTGTCGAGTACCCATTTACAAGCTTCGGCTTAGTTTGGGAATAAACAGCCGCGTGTAAATTTGTCTAAATATTATTATATTATGTGTTTGTATTGTAGTAGACAATGGATTTTTATTTTATTCTTAGCTAGCTGTTTCCTCCGACTTCGCCTGCTTGCGGGAAAAAATCCTATCTTAGTGGAAGTCAGAGTTAAATAAAAACCTTTGCAAAATTTCTAGTTTCCAGGCTCAGGGGTTTGGTTGTGCGTCGGTCAGTCAGTCGGTCAGTTTCGGCTTTTATATATATTGATTATGTATTTATACGAGTAGGTTATTCCAGAGGTTCACATTATATACGTATTATGTATGTAGTATGTAAATACAAAATTTACATACTAAAGGAATAAACTACATTTTTATTTTGAAATAACTTTATGCCAGACTTATTTATTAATAACTAATTATAATATATTTAAAAGAACTATCGAAGCCTCCTGTAAACTGTGACCGAAAATGTAACTAAAACATGAAGTAATTTATCTTAAATCTATCGATAACGATTGCTCACCTATCTCGGGCACATCCCTACCATCCTGGAACGGAAGTACAGTAATTGTGCGGCATCTTCCCCTCACTAGTACTCCTGATGGACTTCGGAAAGTACTTTTAAATTATTATTAACTACTTTTTTAAAGGGATTTTTTAAACTGTTCGCCTAGACTTCACAAGACATTGTTCAATTAAGACTTGTTCTGTGTAAGTGGACCGACGACCTAACGAAGGTAGCCGGATGGGGTTTGGAGAGGACCGCGTGTGGTGGCGTTCATTGGGGAGGGCCTATGTCCAGCAGTGGATGTTAAAATGCTGAAATGATGATGATGATAAAGGTCGATCGCACGTCAGTGGAAACAAAACCAGTATAAACTGGTCCCTTGTAGTATCTATCATCAATCATCATCAACAGCCTATTAATCTCCCCACTTCTGGGGCTCAGGCCTACCCTCTCAACGAGGGCGTGCGGGCTATAGTCCACCACGCTAACCCGGTGCGGGTTGGTGGACTTCACATACGCCTAAGAATTTCTTCTTCGGCGTATGCAGGTTTCCTCACGATGTTTTCCTTCACCGTTTGAAAGCAGTCAGTACATGTACTTAAGTTTCGAGAAAAAACCCATTGTACATGGCCCAACCGGGGATCGAACCTCGGAAAATATTGATTATAGGTCGCGTCTTATCCCCGAAAAACCACTCATAAAGTTGTTTTTGAGATGATTTTTTGAATGACAAAGGTGCCTGGTATTAATTAATGTTACTTCAGCCGCGCACATGCAAACTTGATTTAAATGATGTGCATAGGAATCGGTGGTAGATATACAAGTGACGTATTTAAAATGTACCCAGTGTACCCATATGCTATAATAATAATGTTTGGACAAATTTACACACGGCTGTTTAGTCCCAAACTAAGCCGAAGCTTGTACATTCAATTCAATTCATTTATTTTAAATTTACAAAATACATGTCTACAGGTAGAGTCCCAAGGCGACAATGCATAAAATATACATGGGTACTCGACAACTGATAAACATACATAAATACTTTTTAAATAAATACATAAACACATACAGACACCCGGAATCCGAAAACCAACAGTTATGCTCATCACACAAATGTTGGTCCCGGGTGGTAATGGAACCCACGACCTTTGGCGCAGTAGGCAGGCAGTAAGTAGTTGATTATTTTTCCTGGACTATAAATTAATCTTGGTTACCTTAAGTCAGTTACGACCACCAGCCGTTACAGTATTTCCATCAAACCAGTCTTCCGGTGGAGGGAGACAGCGGTATACCGCCGCTGGCACGTTAGAGCAAGACAAAACATCCACCTGTCTACGTACCATCACATTTTGTTCTATTCCACTCTTAATAGTATTTTTTTTATTTAAAATTGAGTGGTGCAATATTAGTTTCGTATTTTTTAAATGGAATTTTTAGTAGTTACTTTTGCAATTTAGGTGGTTTGTAACAATTAAAGAATTGCCTAATATATTTCAAATAGACATTGCACTAAACATTGAACTAATACGAGTAATAATGTTTGTTTTAGTTACCTGGGTCGTTAAAGGCCGGTGACTGGCAGCAGTACCACAGGTACTGAATATACTACACACAGCCTTCGGGGAAACCAATTATCAATTAATTTAAAAATAAAAAACTCAAAATACTTAAAAAATATCAGAAGATCATAATATTATTATATCAAATTTTGTTTTTCATATAGGTACATTCTCTTGGCTTTCGATTTTTTTTATTTCTCCTCCCTTTCTCAATCACGTTTGTCTTAATCATTTATATAAAGTAAAGTATTTATTTATTTGAATATGTTAATAAGTGTATCTAGTTTATACTTGGAATTCTGAGATACGTGTTCGAGAAAGTAAGTCTAGATGTATTCTGATCCATCTTTCCTACAAAAGACATCAACGAGCCTTACATTTCTTATAATATTTATCTTTAAGAAAGTTGACATCCCTATATTTGCTTGCCTTATTTGAAAGAATTCGTAACCAATTTCTAAAACGGATACAACCATCTTTTTTCGTAACTGGCTACGAAAATAGTTACAAAAGTGGTTACAATAGTTACAAAAGGACATGGTTCTACAGTAGTGGCCGTTGACAGCCTTATGATGATCTTCAAAGTCAAAACTATTTTATTGCATGTAAGTACACTGGGTACATTTATACAACGTCAATTTTTTATCTACCACCGCTTCCAAGGAGTTATATAGAGCTGGGAAGAAGAAGTGACAAACTACCGCAACACATATTTTAAAATCGAGTTTATACATAACATTATTGTTTGTAAAGATTGTGCGAGGCTGAAGTAACATTAACACCAGGCATCTTTGTCATTTAAATAATCCACTGTTTTATAATAAGCTTTCTTACAAAGTTGTTGTTTAATGTGGGTCTTAAATTTTCTGTCATTCATATTTAAGATTTCTTCTGGTAGTTTGTTGTAGAAGCGTATACATTGCCCCGTGAATGATTTACTGACCTTACTAAGCCTTAACTGTGGTGGTACAAGTTTGTTTTTGTTTCTTGTAACATAGCTGTGTTCATGTCACAGTGCTTCAAAAAGAGAGATACATTTTTACGGACATACAAAATATTCTCAAAAATGTATTGACTGGCAACGGTTAATATAATAATTCTTTAAACTTTTCTCTTAATGATTCTCTTCAATGACATACCGTCTTTTAATTAAGTAACTTTAATTAAAGCCTAAAATAAAGAGGATTGACTGGAAAAATTCATTCGCTCCGCAATAAAAACAGTTAGTAACCGCGACAACATTCAGAGTGTGTGCGGCAAAAAAAGGAACTGTGAGAAATTCAAACAAATTTATACCGCAAAAGATTTTGGCGTAGACACTAGCGCCAACAGTCACTCATTTCGTGTAATATGCTGGATGTAGGATAAGTAACTAGTTACTGACATTAACTTTAAGAAACATTATTATTTAGATTCGACTCGGTAGTAGATAGCCGACTAATTTTAGATTTATATAAATGCGGAACATGTAGTTGGGATGTATAGACCTAAACACAATACCTATTTTGTCAACTAAATTTATACATTACCGTTTATGTTCTCCTGAATTTTCAAAATAAAATAAAATAAACAGTGAAGTGTAAAGTTATCGTTGTTAAAGAGTGCTGTCTCTACAAAGCGAGATTGTATTTAGCAAAAAAATTAGTAATTACTTTGACTACTTCGTAGTAGTACATTTTAGACTTTCGCGCTTTGTATTCATAATTATATAATTATTTACGGGTCTTACACACGAAATAGTTTTATTTACCTTGCCCGACGTTTCGACCAGGTTACACTGGCCGTGGTCACGAGCTGACTGGAGAGGCGAGCTGTCAGTGTTGGTCGCTGTGAGTAGTTTCTGAAACTACCCTCTGCTGATCTTGTATTATTGGAAAGTCCCGGCACACAACACTCACGGTATCCGCGGGTGTATTCGACGATAAGTCACGAGATTTAAGTTTATCGATCACTGGATTCCACGACGGTGACAATTTAAAACCATCTTCCCTATTAAAATTTTTGAATTTCTTGATTTCAATAGCTTCTCGCACTATCCGCGGCATCCAGTGTAACCTGGTCGAAACGTCGGGCAAGGTAAATAAAACTATTTCGTGTGTAAGACCCGTATATAATTATATAATTATGAATACTTCGCAGTAACTTCTTATACCTGATGTCCCTTCAACGCCAACCTTCAAGAAGTAATAGGACAGCTGATGACTAATTAGAATATCTAAATTAAATAAATTATTTTAATTTAATTATTAATTTTTTTTAATATATTTTTTTTTTAATTATGTAAATAAATTATTTCCACGCCTGAAAAATAGGGGCGTGAGTGAGGGCGTTCGGGCTATAGTCCACCACGCTAGCCCAATGCGGGTTGGTAATAATATAATATTATAATGTACTTTTTATCTATTACGTATGATGCTTTATTCTTTAAAATATGAGCATATTATATAATCTATGGCATAGCACAGGACAAAAGAAACACCAAGACCGTGTCCAAATTGTACAATGTTAACTGTTTACAGCGGGAACCGAACCAACTGCCAGAGACTGTCCACTAAGCCACTAAGGTAATTATTGAGTCCACGAAGACTTCTCCATGGTCACAAAATATTTTCACGGAATAAAACCTAACCTATAAATCCATCTACCTAAAAGAAACAGAAATTCAATTCAAAACTCTTAGTTTAAACAGAAATTTTTTATCACTTACGAATTACCGTAAACATCCGAAAAAGAACCTTCTAAAACTGAACACAGCCTTAATTAAAACCACGAATATGTCATCGGCAATCAAAAAATTTAGCTTTAATCACGCCTTTCCGCCCCGAAATTATATACGATGTACATAAGACGGTCCTTACATAAGGCACGTATGTAGAGGTGCGACTGCGCGACTGCGCGGGAGTTGATTCTAGTTCCACTCAGCCGCATTTGAGTCCCGACCGCGCGCGCGACCGGTCGCCCGCGCGCTGTTTAACCAAAAAATACCTAGTTTTGAAAAATAAAACGCTGTGTCGGTGTTTCAGTGTCTATATTTGACTGTGTCGAGTTGAAGTGATAACTTTTTGGTTAGAAAGTACCTCGATTGTTGTTCTCTGGGTACATTGTATTTATTTTTGTTGAAAAAAGTTTGTTACGTGATTTTGCTGGTCGCTCCACAATTTTCCGGTCGAGGTATGTGCTGGTTTTTTACGTTTCGCATTTTTAACTAGAGTTATGAAACTACATTTTAAGTATTCCGTAGAAAACATAACATTTTACGTAAAAATATTCTCGATGAAACGTAATGAATAAGCTTGGATGGTCAGTTATTCTATAGTCATAAAGATAAAACATTTAGTGGCCGCCCTAGCAATTTTTTTTCCTTCATGATTTTTATACATTAACTTCTTATTTGCTATGCCTATATTGGATGGTAAATAATAGTGGATTGGAATCCAGTTAGATTCTTAAGTTAAGGTAAGTAAGAAAGACAGAAAATTCATTTATTTAAGACTAACTATTGTATACCTAAGTGTTTCAAAACATCTTTCTTTTTCCACTAGGATCACTTACTTTTACTTAATTTACTAAAAATGACACCTCCATATAAATGAAGCTTTGCATAGCATTCAAGAAAAGTAACTGAGAAATAGAGCTTATAGGGTACACTGCCCAAAGTATTCTTAACTATGCTTCTCTAACCAGACAGACATATTGATATGTCATATAACTGTTTTTTTCAAAAATATCAGCATAATTAATGGTTTAGTTTACGAGTTTAAATAAAAATATGTACTACTAAGCGTCAGTGGCGTCGGGGATAAGACGCGGCCTATCATATCGAATGGTCCGAAGTTCGATCCCCGGCTTATCATGTACCAATGGGGTTTTTCTCGAAACTTAAGTACATTTACTGACTGCTCTCAAACGGTGAAGGAAAACATCGTGAGGAAACCTGCATACGCCGAAAAAGAAATTCTTAAACGCATGTGAAGTCCACCAACCCGCACTGGGCTAGGTGGTGGACCATATCCCGAACGCCCTCGTTGAGTGGTAGGCCTGAGCCCCAGCAGTGGGGACATGTTAATAGGCTGTCGATGATGTACTTTACGGTACTGGCTGACCAATAACAATTTACGAAAGTAACAGACTGATTGCGTCGTTTACGTAAGGTATTGCAGTTTTTTTTACCGACGGAATATAGAACGAAGTTTGACTCGTTTCGTTACTTGGCTTTTATATTACTACAGATTGTGTCTTAATTCTGATGAGTCTGAGTCTTCTTTATTCTTCGTATTAAAAGTCTAAAGAGCGCACAAAAGTTCTCCACGTTGATTATATTTTGTCTTCTCCATCCATTTGGATTTCCTTCTCCCAATAAGTTTCGTCCTATTTTTTTGACTTCTGGAATTCTGTGAGACTTAAAAACTTCTTCTTTCTGGTAATTTGCTCAACATTTTCCTGCTAGTACAAGCGGTAGGATTCTCATGCTTTGCTCACACTTTTTGTTAAAACCATTAGGTACCCACGGAACACTTGGTTGCGTCTTAAACTATTTCAATACATCTTACTTACTAACATGGCTAGACAGTAATAGAATAGACAAAATATGTTCAAAGTAGTAAATATTTAAAACTAAAATAACAATGTCGCCTCTTCTATATTTTATTATGTATTTTGAATATACCTACGTATCCGACAATAAATGAAAAAACTCGGTCGAATTTTTTCGTCCGACTTGCTTCTTATGAACAGTAACTAGGTACTAAAACCTTTCTGAAAATACAATTTAAAATCGAAACTGAAATATTTTTTCTGCGGCTTATAAAGTATAGAATTATAATATAAATCTAATAGAAGACACTACACATTTGAAAGTAAGTAAATTTTTAATACTTCTATTAAATTTATTTAAGCTTTATTGCGTATACAATTGCACAATACAACAACTTAATGCCGAAAGTCAGCTAATAATTTGGGTCATGCTGAAAGATTGTGATTCATCGCTCATTTGCACGCAACGAATATTACAATATCTCTTATTTCTAACCCTTTAGTCCACTTCCGTAACCGTTTTTCGTCACCAGTGTGTATACTGGAGTAGTTCTGTTCATTTCACTACCAATTTCTGCACTGGATATACTTTGTCCAGTTTCAAAATAGTTTCCAAGGCCAGTATCGAAAATGGAGAGGTAAATAATCCAATTTCAATTCAATTCAATTCAATACACTTTATTGCACGTTTAAAAATTACAGACAAAAACAAAAACAGATACAGTAATGTACATCTAGGCGGTCTTATCGCTAAGAGCGATTTCTTCCAGACAACCTTTGGGTAGAGAATTTACAGCAAATTAGAAGGTAGGTTGTGCAATTTTAGGCATATTTTAAAAATCTACATAAACTAAATACATAGGTATACAAAAAAAATATATATACATACACACATACATGCATACAATATACATACATACATAAATACATACATACATACATACAGTGTAATCGATAACAACAAAGTTCTAAGCAGGTGAAGGAAAGAGGGAAGTGAAGTGATCAGACACAGTCGGTGAGAAAAAGTCCCTTGACTTGTTGCTTGAAAGCAACTAAGGATTTGGCGTGCCTGATCGGGACAGGAAGGGAGTTCCAAAGACGAATGGCATGGAGTGTGAAGGATTTATCGTAGAATTTAGAGGAGTGAGGAGGGACATGAAGGCGAAGGTTTTCGGAGGAACGAAGAGGAAAATCGTGAGTGGAAGAAAGGAATTGGAAACGTTCTTTAAGATAGAGAGGAGATATTTAATTTCGTGACTTACGAAGCTGGATTGTGTATCTCAATTTTGGCTGGACGCACGCTGCGTTGCCCCTTAAACCTCCAGGCTGATGCGGCTGGTAAAATAGGACCTGGAGGATGTCGCAGGACTTTTCCTACAGAAGCTTGCCGATAATTGCGATCATTCTCAGTAGATCCACTGGCCAGATCCATGATAGATCTAGTGAGATAATTTGTTGTCAATAGATCCGATACTGAAATTGTGTATCTACTGAGAACTTGCTTTCTCATTAGCTCCATTGGCCAGATCCATGATAGCTGCAGACTTCTTGGCCTCCGGAGACCAAGCGCCAAGTGTCTCTACCGCAAAAGGAAGAAATTGAAAGTAGTCACGAAGCAAGAGCATTTTTAGTTCAGCTTCTCCTTTTTTTACAAATAAATTTCCTATTAAATACGAAGATAGAGTCCTTCGTTCCTCTCATAATCTTCGACTTCATATACCAAGTCACCGCACCGATTTCTACTCATATTCTATCACAGTACACGCGGCACGCTTATGGAATGAACTCCCGGAAGACATCAGGAAAGCTCCCAACAGGCTCTGCTTCAAAAAATTGGTACGCGAGCACCACTTGGGTCGCCATGAGACATGAATCATAGTCATCGTCTATATTTCACGGCTTTATTTTTATAAATATAATATTATATATATTTATGTATGTAGATATATATATTTATATATGTATAGTATGCATATTTTAAAATACTTTTAATATTTATGTAAGTAGTGTATAATTTGTTTAGTGTATTTAATAATTGTTCTAAATTTTTAAATTTTTAAACATGTATTTCGCGCCTACCACGCATTATCTGTATGGCCCAAAGGTCAACTGGTAGAGAATGCCATACTGGCATTATGTTCGCCTTTTGTACAATTATGTGCAATAAAGTTTTTAAATAAAATAAATAAATAAATTAAAAGTAGCCAAAATATTCAGAATTATCTTTTTCCCCCTTACCACCAAGCGGCTTGTATTTATTTTTTAGACTCTTCTCTATTAATCTTTATTGTTCATATTCCCCCTTACCACCAAACAGCTTGTATTTAATTTTTATACTTCTTCTCTATTATTCTTAATTGTTCTTCTTTCCCCAAACAGCTTGTATTTAATTTAAATTCCTGGGTAGGTACTACAATACCTAGGACATTCTCAATACCAAGCTTACATAAGCACAAGTGAAAACACAACTTTTTATCTAATCTTTTATAACTTCAAGTGTGGGAAATTTTATACGGGGTCTAGGTTACCTTTGTTTTAGTATTGCGCGTCTTTCCCATGGCATTACTGGTGTTATGTCAGTGTAAATATCTTTATTATTTATCTGTGGTTACGAGGAATTAATAAAAATTTAAAAAATAATGAGGGAAGTGAAGGTTTTAAGTTAAGATTAAACAATAGTGAGGTACATATGTGATAATGTAATTAAAGGAAGGTACCTATATTTGACTACTTACTCTGTTGCCGGTCACTTCGTCAGCGCCAAATTTAATTTTTTTTAAATAGTTTTACGGCCAATTGGAAACAAGCTACATTTTAAACATTTAGGAACGAAACTTAAATTTGTACCGAACTGACTTGCTTATCTACATAATTTGAGACAGGTCGTCGAGGTGGTCAAATCTACAATATTGGGTTCGATTTCAGAAACAAACTCTATAAAGCAATTATTTTTTCATTTTGGAGAGTCCGTATTCGCGAAATTCCCTTGTAAGTTGGAAGTGACAGCTCTGTGTTGGTCAGGTCAATTTAAATTTTTACGTAAGCCCAGGTTTTGTTCCCCTTTTCAGATTGTCGATCCGTTTAAAATCTAAACCTCACCTTCCCTATGAAGACCAATGTTTCTGATAGAATAAGAAAATAGCTAGTAACTTATTAATCGTTAGGGCCCTTTTTAAGTTTTTCAAAAACACCGTTTCAGAATCATTATTCAGGGTTCTACAGTTTTTTTTAATCAGCCTCACAATCCAGCGGGGTAGTGCGGCCAGCCTTCTGGGCACGCTCCCAGCGGTGGGGAGCCTCGAGGGGTTTTTTATTTATAATTTATTTGTAAGTTTAGTTTTAGTTTTATAATAAGTTTTTTATTGTTATTCTAATAATATGGCGTATGTAAGATGTTTAGATTTGATATTAGCAACACGCATAAAACATTAGTTTGAAAATTATGTCCAGTTTTCTGTTTCTTCTATCACATTCATAACACCGCATTTCTTCAATCGCCAGCGGCCGGCGACAGCGGCACCTTTCGTTCGCTTTTTATCGAATGAAAAAACGAGACAAAAACACAATGGCGCACGGTAGCACTTTCTAAAACGTCCGAGCTATCGCCGCCGGCGCACCGATGCCGACTGCTATCTAGGGACAGGAGATCTACCCGGGCTTAGCACGTGCAAGCCTCAGAAGTCCACCACTCGGCCAGGGCTGGCATGGTGGACTTTCGTAACTGTTCTTCATAAGCAGTTTTCCGTTTTCACAATCATTTTCTGAAGTTTTGCCCATTTTCACTGAAAGTTACCAGTCTCGAAAATTGATACAAATAATCCACCTATGACATCCATCTTTTGTACCAGTTACGAATATGGTACAAGTATTATAATATCAGTTTTGATACTGGAGTTAACCAGTTTGAATGCTTTCGAAAATAGTTAGGAACAGCCCTTCACGCTGAGCAATCGAGTTGGCTGTCGCATGTTCAAGGGTAGTCAGATTTTTGATTGAGGAATATTAAGGTTTTCTTCACCGAAAACCCTTGATCATTATAGGTATGTGTAGTCGGTACAGAAACATCTATAAACGTCCACAGCTGGACAAATATTGGGACGTTCATTTGTCTACGATGGACTATGACCGTTTAAAAGTCAAAATGTCACCTCGAAAGACGGCTGCAGTCGACTGACCTACTCAGCTTGCAGTCACTTGACTAGAACCGGCCACTTTCGGCCAATCCAGAACCGTGAACCCATTAGATCCGGCCGGCTGGCTGCACTCCGGCGCGCCAGGACCTACGCCTCGTGACGCATCGTCTCCCATGACGACTGCATTTTAGGTCTGTTGCACTCAATGGATGCAGTTACATTGCTATGTTCCTCTTGGGGTCAACTAGCCGTGTCATCAAAACGCTATGTGGCCATGGACTTTAGCCTAAAGAAAACACATTATTGTAACCGCCTGATACCCAGTCTGTTTGGACCCAAACATGTGCTTTATGCCCACATAAAGCTCACTAATTAATAGTAGATTTGGTCCCTTAAAAAGGCCCTTGGGTCGTAAGACACAAAAATCTAAAATGCCAAAAAACTTGCTTTGGGTCTGAACGACTACTGAACTTTAATCCTATTAAAAGGACTGACTAGGAGGCAAAAGTGGCAGTGGGCAGGTCACACCTGTCGCAGGACTGACGGTCTTTGGGGCAGACGAGTTCTGGAGTAGAGACTGCAAATCGGACGCCCCCCGTCAGGTGGACCGACGACCTAAACAAGGTGGCCGGAAGCGGCTGGATATGGAGAGCGGAGGACCGGGTGTTGTGGCGTTCCAGCAGTGGACGGTATACGGCTGATATGTATGTATGTCATAACAGAATCTAAGACTAGCTTCAAACAACTGACTTAGCAATGACAAGATCATGAAATTGTGGTTTGAATTGAATTTACTCGCATCAGTCTAGATTTGACCAGGTTCTGAGGTTGTGTGGAGACTGGAGGAAGGGTTTATAGGCCGTAAAACAAAAACAACCGACGCTGGTGTTGGTTCAGCGACCCCAAAGTGAAAATCACTGAAGAGCCGCTAGACAGCTGAGCGATCACGACCGGCGAGTGAGCACGCAGTCACCGAGCGAATCAAACAAGCTGGCGTCCTGCCTCCTGCATGCCATGCTTCAGTGGAGCATGATCCACGTGGCTCCACTCGACCACAAGCCAGCATGCTACAGTTTCGTGAACACCACTAGTTTTGACTTCACTGATGAAATGAGACAGAAGCCAAGATTACAACATCTGACTTCACTCTGCCATAAACTACAGTATTCCTTTAGTTACTTTGCACTTTGCTACAATAGTTTGTTCCGCGCCATCTATTGAACGATCAAGTAACGATCTTAAACTAGCTAGCTACGTTGAACTGTATCATTCACACTCACTCGTTCTTTCGATCCATTAGATCATCGTTCAATAAGACATTCACTCTCAACTGTCAAACTCAACTGCAATACAAAGTAATGGAACAAGAAGGTTGCCTTTTATTTGTCTCCGAAAACCAACATAGTTTTACAATGCGTCCTTCACCATATTTCTGTGAAGCATCAGCCACTGACTCCACCATAAGTCCAGCATTAAAGCAGATGCGTGAATACCACTAGTTTCAACAGTAATATACCAATAATACTCATCTCACTTTACTGCCCTGCTATTCTGTAAGCGTATTTGTGCAACTCGATCCTGAATCCGCCGTGAGATCGATCTCTAACTCAATGATTCACAGTTCAATACTCACTTTACTTCGCAAGTGAAGTGTTTATTGTGTAGCTTGTATTTGTTTACACAATGCGACGTCGAGGTCTTTCATGATCGGATGCGAAGTGAAGTGAGTGACTTGCGATGTGATGGTCGAGTATTAATTCGTACTTTACAGAATCACACAGCTGTACTATAAACCCAAGCAGTGTTTTAGTTGCGTCAAGTCTGGTCACTAGAATTGACCTTGTACTGCAGCAGTGAAGTTACTTTTATTGACCTGGATTGACCGATTGCTCGGAAGTGCCAGGAGTGGGGGGTAAAATAGAAAATCTGTTAGAGGATCTGTCAAGTCCTGTAGCCGGAGGTCAGATTGTATTTGTAAGGCAAAATACAATTCTTCAGCGTCTATTGCTGGACATAGGTTTTCTTTTATGCAGACGAAACTGTCCAGGTCACGATAGAGGTATGTGTTGCTGTCAATTACCGACTTTTACACCGCTATGTATATTTTACAGTCATTGTAGTAACCGCAGAGCGCGCAGGTGAGGTCTTGTTGAGTCCCTTTACACCCCAAATACGGTCCCAAGGACTGCGACTGCTACATGACGATGCACCCAGCCCACCGAACCTCACACTGTCATGCTTCGTTGATACCAGCTGCTTGTTCCATCGGCTGGCGAGCCTGTGGCCGGCCACCGCTGACGTCACTCTCGCATGACGGCTGCGTGAGTGAATGAGAGAATCACCCAGGTTACTCATCTATGTCCGTTCGGATACGTTGAACCTTTAACATTTTGTACAGTGCACTACTCGTATTTACCTTGACCGCCTCAGTGGGTTGTTAGCAAGAAGTTTCAAATCTTATTGGTCGCGCGCGCGCTCCCTGTGGAGATCGCATCTTGCATATTTAGTATCGGAACCTATGATGCCATTTACCGGGAGGGTGCGGACAAAGGAAGCGGAGTAGCGGGAGGAGGTTGCTAATACAAATTTATATGGAGTTTGAAAATGAGAATGTGTGAGTGAGTCATAATTTTGTGATTAGTTTGACACGATTTTGACACCCATAGAATGCTTTTATTACTCATCCACATGGGAGTGGCAAAATTTTTTGATTCATGGTTGTTAGACTGGAGCGCCAGAGGTCGTGGGTTCGATACCTTGCTGAGTCTCTTTGTTCGCCGCACGTAACCAAGGCCTCTCGTTCACTCATTTTGCCCGCAGAACACGGAAAAAGCTCGCAATTGAATTATTGTATTTATATTTCTAGAGTTGACCAGGTCGTTTCTATTAACCTTAAAGAACATTTGTATTCTTTTCTTTTACAAATTTTCTCAAAAATGTAAACTTCAATATCACTTACGCGTAGGTACTTAGTATTTTTCAATGTACGCCATTAAAAATTATATAATTATTTACGGGTCTTACACACGAATTAGTTTTATTTACCTTGCCCGACGTTTCGACCAGGTTACACTGGCCGTGGTCACGAGCTGACAATTATATAATTATGAAAAAAAAAAAATACAAAGCGTCAGTGGCGTAGGGGATAAGACGCGGCCTATCATATCGAAAGGTCCGGAGTTCGATCCCCAGTTGGGCCATGTACCAATGGGTTTTTTCTCGAAACTTAAGTACATTTACTGACTGCTCTCAAACGGTGAAGGAAAACATCGTGAGGAAACCTGCATACGCCGAAGAAGAAATTCTTAGGCGCATGCGAAGTCCACCAACCCGCACTGGGCTAGCGTGGTGGACTATAGCCCGCACGCCCTCTTTGAGAGGGTAGGCCTGAGCCCCAGCAGTGGGGACATTAATAGGTTGTTGATGTTGATGAATACAAGCGCGAAAGTCTAAGATGTACTACGCCATCCAAATTTTTAAAACTTTGAATTCATTTACATTCTAATACATTTACCATCTAAAAAGTTATGTAGGTACGCTTTTCTTAAATTGTCTATTAGAAGTTTCATTGATCAGAATTTAAGTCTAAGATTGTCACTATAAAATAAACCCAATCTTCAAGGCGTGGCGGTACGAATGAAGTAACAAATTAAATGGTAGATTAAACCATGCTTCTTACAACGCACTGTCTCATCAAAGTTGAAATCGCTGTTAAATTCTGAGCATGAATGATTTAAAATGATGAAGCGCTGATTGGTATTGAGGAAGGTACGTTGATTTGAAGAAAATTTGGTATTTCCTGTATCGTAATGATTTGGTTCCCGTCCGAAATTGTGGAGGTCATTACGGTTGTTTGATCTTGTAAAAAAATTCTTTTGTCATCATCATCATCAGCCTGTACTAGTCCACTGCTGGACACAGGCCTCCCCAAGGCGCGTCAC
Organism: Metalampra italica; assembly: GCA_949699065.1. Taxonomy (NCBI): domain Eukaryota; kingdom Metazoa; phylum Arthropoda; class Insecta; order Lepidoptera; family Oecophoridae; genus Metalampra; species Metalampra italica. Next base: position 1,055,604 of record OX452993.1, read on the forward strand.
CGAACCCGATCCTCGGTTATCCGCATCCAGTCACTGCCGGCCGCCTCACGCAGGTCATCACTCCATTTAGCCGGGGGGCGTCCCACACTACGCGTGGTCTCCACTCGAGAACTCGTCTACCCCAGCGGTTATCGGTTCTCCGGCAGGTGTGACCAGCCCAGTGCTACTTCAACGTGCTATGTCGAAAGCTTTGGTTCTCTGGCGGATCACCTCGTTTCGGATCCTATCTCTCAGAGAAACTCCGAGCATAGCTCTTTCCATAGCCCGGCGCCGTACATACATAATATATATATATCTTCACGCCATGTCCCTGACGGGGTAGACAGAAGGAACGCAGCGCCAAGTATCGCGATCCTGACACACCTCTGTCGCTTCGCTGAGTCTCACCATTCTCTTCACACACGCTCGCCGCGGGACGCGAGTACTCATCACGTGTCCGTCTGTGCTCTATCTGACCCTGGTATTCAGACTACCTCGTCCTGGGCTCTACATCATAACAAGCTTCTGGATATCAGATATATTTCTAAGCATCTGGATTCTTAAATCAGGCCTTGAAAGAAACTCCGATCATATTCCTCTACCCAGCTCTCTCAAATCAAATCAACAGCCTATTAGCATGTCCCCATCGCTGGGGCTCAGGCTGCGCGGGAGTTCGGGCTATAGTCCACCACGCTAGCCCAGTGCGGCTTCACATGCGCCTAAGAATTTCTTTTTCGGCGTATGCAGGTTTCCTTACGATGTTTTCCTTCACGTTTGAGAGCAGTCAGTAAATGTACTTAAGTTTCGAGGAGAAACCCATTGGTATTGCCCAGCCGGGAATCGAGCTTCGGACCTTTTGTGTCTTATCCCCGACGCCACTGACGCTCTCTAGCGACCTAGCTCTCTAAGCGACGGTAGACTAGATCACGTTACTAGGGTGCTAGTTAACAAAAATGATTGACTACAAGTAAAGGAAATTTTATATTTCATTGCGCAAAGAAACCTACGGCTTCGTATTCGACCTCGTCCACGGCTCGACAAAAAACCTCTTGGCCAATCGACCTCTGGCTTTTTGTCGCCGCTGGGATGGCCAGCGATGGCCAAGTTTTTGTTGGGGATTATAATAGGGTCATCTTTCGATTTGGAGTAGGCCAGCCAAGCCGTGACTTTGTTTGATAAGTTGATTTAGGTCTTGTTTCAGATCGTTCTCACTACCAATATTCTATACAAATTTATTAGAGCTGAAGAGTTTGTTTGTTTGTTTGTAGAGCTATGCTCGGAGTTTCTCTGAGAGATATTATCCGAAACGAGGTGATCCGTCAGAGAACCAAAGTAGTATAGTAGTAATAGTATTTATTTATTAATCACAATAAAATACAATGTAAATATATTACGGTGCAACAAAAGCCTTTGACATAGCTCAAAGCTTTAGCACGTTGTGGTGGCAGTGGACTGGTCACATCTATCGGAGAACCGATAACCGTTGGGGTAGACGAGTTCTCGAGTGGAGACCACGCGTGGGCAAGCGTAGTGTGGGACGCCCCCCGGCTAGATGGAGCGACGACCTGCGTAAGGCGGCTGGCAGTGACTGCGTGCGGAGAGTCGAAGATCGGGCTCAGTGGCGCGTCTTGGGGGAGGCCTATGTCCAGCTGTGGACTGGTGCAGGTTGACTTTGTTTGTTTGTTTTATTGTTTGTTTGAAAGCGCTTATCTCTGGAACTACCAGTCGGATTTGAAATAATCTTTTTGCATATTATAGCCCAATTCCTGAGCAAGGTTATATGCAACTTAACGCTACGACCCTTAGGAGCTGAGCGAAAAGAAAAGAGTCAGAAATAACTTAGAAGCATGGTCGAGGCCGCGGGAAACAGCTAGTTTAAAAATATTAGAAGTATCGTCTTCGACTTAACTGAAAAGTTAGTTCGTTGAAGTGACAGCGGGCTGGTCACACGTGATGGAAAACCGAAAACCGCTGGGGTAGACGAGTGGACACCATGCGAGGGCAAGCATGCTCTGCGTAAGACTGGCTTGATGCGGAGAAGCGAAGTTCGACACAAGACTAGAAGTTCTACCACCAGTCGCTAGAAAGATAACCTCCAAGCCTATAGGCCAGCTAATCTAAGGTCTTGCGACTCGAAGCATTTATCTGCAATCGCCTCCCCAATTCGTTCAACCGATCATCATAACCTGAAAATCGATTAACAATATCTATTTTGTTACTAAAGCGTTATTTATTAACAAATTTTGCGAGGTTAGGCCAAGTTCAGAGCGGTGGAAGGTCGCGGAATTGTCCACAGTTGGTTTTTACGGCACTACGTCATTGATTTATTTCTGTAACAATTTAAATTAGTTGCGGTATAAATAAGTATAATTGTTAGTACATTTGTTCACAGATTTGTTTCAACGTTTTCATACGGATTTTAATTCGAGAAGTGAATCAGTACAAATTGAAGTATGTACCTAACTACGTATAAAAAAAGTACAGTACTATCGCGGACCACATTTTGCGTAGAAGAAATCGTCGCGTTATTATATTTAAAAAAAAAACGGTTAAGTGCGAGTGGGCCTCCCGCCCTGAGGGTTCTGTAAATCTGTACTACTTAATTATCTATATCTATACTAATAATAAAGAAGTAAAAACTGCTGGATAATTTGCACGCTTATCTTAAATAATGTTGCGAAGAACCAAATGATAGCGGGGTGTAAAATACACTTAACGCCATCTATTGACAAATTTTAATACAAGTAGAGCGTCAGTGGCGTAGGGGATAAGACGCGGCCTATCATATCGAAAGGTCCGGAGTTCGATCCCCGGCTGGGCCATGTACCAATGGGTTTTTTCTCGAAACTTAAGTAAATTTACTGACTGCTCTCAAACGGTGAAGGAAAACATCGTGAGGAAACCTGCATACGCCGAAGAAGAAATTCTTAGGCGCATGTGAAGTCCATCAACCCGCACTGGGCTAGCGTGGTGGACTATAGCCCGAACGCCCTCGTTAAGAGGTAGGCCTGAACCCCAGCAGCGGGGACATTAATAGGCTGTTGATGATGATTGCTGGGATCAATATATGTGACATAATGGCCGTATGTTTTGAAACCTAATTGAATCCTATAAAAAAAGCATTTCTATAAAATTTCCATTGAAAGTATAAAGAAACCGCTAATTAAAAACCTAATTATATAATTATTTACGGGTCTTACACACGAAATAGTTTTATTTACCTTGCCCGACGTTTCGACCAGGTTACACTGGCCGTGGTCACGAGCTGATTGGAGAGGCGAGCTGTCATTGTTGATCGCTGTGAATAGTTTCTGAAACTACCCTCTGCTGATCTTGTATTATTGGAAAGTCCCGGCACACAACACTCACGGTATCCGCGGGTGTATTCGACGATAAGTCACGAGATTTAAGTTTATCGATCACTGGATTCCACGACGGTGACAATTTAAAACCATCTTCCCTACTAAAATTTTTGAATTTCTTGATTTCAATAGCTTCTCGCACTATCCGCGGATAGTAGTGGCGATCGGTGGACAGGATTTTAGGTTGGTGAACACCTAATTAAACTTTCTTACCAAGTTCCCACTATAAAAAAATATATAAAAAGCCTCAAATAAAAAGTCCACCGATCGCCGCGATCAAACAACATCCTTACTTACGGGAAACCCATTTTACTCGCTCCCATTTCCCACCGCCGACAATGCGCAGACGCCGACGACAAAATGGCGGCGGTGACGTCACACCGGAAACTGCTCCGTTTTGAATTTGGAGCGGTCGAGCGAGCATGGCGGAACATCCGGCGAAGACGTTACAATGAGTGCGCGCGAGTGAGTGATCGAGATCGGTTATATTATGTCGATCGATTTTAGATCAACCCACCGTTTTTTTTGTGCGAAAGAAGTTTTTTTTACTGGGAAAGTAGGAAATTAATTTGCCCAGGCTTCTGGGCACGCTTCCAGCGGTGGGGAGCATCGAGGGTTTTTTTTTTAAAAAAATTTATTTGTAAGTTTAGTTTTAGTTATAAAAACTTTTTTAATGTTATCCCTGTTTCTGATTATTTTAAAGTAAATATTAATATTATAAAATTAATATATATTAAAAAATAATAATATAAAATAATATTTTTAATTAATTAGGTAATTTTAATTTAGTTTGTAAACCTTATAATTGTAGGTATACCTATTTGTTATTTGTATTTATGTGTCGAAGCCACAAATAAATGATTTATCTAGCTAAATTAATCTTAAAATATCCTAAAAATAACAATTTACATTCTAAAATTATACTCTATATCTGAATGAAGAATACCATTCTTTCTTCGTCATCATCACAGCCTATTAACATGTCCCCACTGTAGGAGAATCGGTGGCTTCTTTAAGGGACCCATTACACGGTTGGTTTTTCTGTCAGTTTTACCAATCAGGCGGTGACTGACGGATGAATGATCGTCTAATGACGAAAAACTGCATTAGTTTTTCAACCATCAGTCATGACGGATGGAATTGACTGACGCAACACCGTCTAATGTACGCATAAGTGAGTACAAAACACAAGTTTAAACACTTGTATTGGGCTCCCTAAACGATCATGCGGCATGACATGCATTACGTACTGTCACTCACGCATGACCGTCTAGTTGTAGTGATTGACGTGCATGGCATGCAAACTACGTGCTGGCCGTTGCTTCACTGTACTGATTGATAGCAAGCTTGATGTCATGCAAGCATGATCGTTTAGGGACCACTTATATACATACTTGTTTAAAACACAGTGTTGGTTGATACTAGAATTAAACAGCAAAAAATCAATTACCATACGAATGCCTCTGTACTGTTTAACATAAAGGCTAGAGAGACGTTAAATAGGATTAGTATTTGTCTGTTTATTTAAAAGTATTTGAATGGTGCCCCAAAATTAGGTGTAGAGAGTTCACTGACATCGGTCATTCTGTCACTCATTCATTCGATTCTGGGTGTTTGTATGTATTTAAGTATTTATTTAAAGGTATGTATGTTTAATAATGTGTTCGTCCAGCCTCAGGGGATCCGAAAGCTGGACAATACCTCAGCCAACGAGATAGTTTGGCCATCCAAAGAGGTAACGTTGCCAGCCTTCTGGGTACAACACCCCAGAGTGACCACCTCGACGGCATCTTTTACCTTTAGTATTTTTATTTTATTTTTATTATTTACACAAATTAATTTGTTGTCACTTATTATTTAGTTTGGTCAATCAATATAAATGTTTAACAATTGTTGAGTCCAGATACAAGCTTCGGCTTAGTTTGGGAATAAACAGCCGAGTGAATATTATCTTCAAAACATTATTTTCCATTGATCCACGGTGGATCTAATGAGATTTTTAATCATCATTAGATCCAGATTTTAAGGTATCTGGCCAATGAATTTACTAGTGAAACGTACGATGACGAAACTGAAGTTAAATTAAAAACGTAAACGAAATTATTGGTATAGAGTGCAGTTTTGTACGTATTGTGAAGGGTTCTATATACCCGATTTTTTTTTAACAGAGAGTTGACAATTTCATAAGGGTTCCTTGTCGACCTACTAAACCATAAAAAGATGATTTAAAATATTATGCTCTTTAATATAAAATCAATGTATGTACACTAATTCTCAAACGATAATCCTAAACGTAAAGTAACAGTTGGTATTTCTCCATTCAATAATGTAACAAGATCCTATTAGTATTTCTATAATCTCACAGAAATATGACAACAACAACATTTAAGCTACCACATGACTAATCAAATTTAAACCTTAATACCATTGGCTAAGACACTAGTAGTATCATACTACGCTAACTTGAGTATGGAACTATATTTTTTTTCAAATAGCTTGATGCATGATACATTTTTCGATCCAAGTTCACCAAAAATTATTTTCGTAATAATTTATTATGAATTCAAAATGGATGTTGGAATGTTGCCCAATCACTTTTTTACTAAAATTTTGTAAACGCCGATAACCGCTATGGTAGACGAGATCTCGAGTGGAGACCACGACTGGGCAAGCGTAGTGTGGGACGCCCCCCGGCTAGATGGAGCGGCGATCTGCGTGAGGGACTGGATGCGGAGAACTGAACTGTTCTGTGGCGTGCCTTGAGGGAGGCCTATGTCCAGTAGTAGACTGGTGCTGGCTGATGATGATGAATAACAGTCATATCAACCATGCTATTCGAATAGGACTATAATCGGACCCTGTGTACACTCTCTTTATTTTGAAACCAAATCGTCAACATGTCACCCCTCTGCTTATGTCGTAACAACAGAAAGGACTAAAGGTAACAATTTATTTATTTGACTGTGTTCCCTTGAAGTGTCAACAATATTTGGTAACAATAGCTGTGACGTATTATTTGGGTAAGCCCCCTTTATGGTATATAGGGTGGTGATTAAATCGACACACCGCGCTCCAAATGATAAACATTATTTAACATTAATTTTTTTTTTCACTTCCCAATTTTTTAAGCTAGTATAACTTCAAAATAACAGGTACTGAGTATTGGAACAAAATATTACTTGATTTTGTCTTACGATTGTTTTATACACCGTTTTTTCTACTTAACCCCCAAGGGACATAGTGGGAATATAATATCTATATTTAATTTATACTATTTTAATACCTGAGTAAAAAAACTTTTTAAGCAGGTACGGCCGACCGCACGTCAATGGATACAAAACCAGTATAATCTGGTCCACCATGGTATTGTACCTAACTCCGTACCTATAGGCTTGGCCAGCTCAAGGTCAATGTGTTTCCACTGACGTGCGGTCGACTGTACCTACATAGATATATTTTTTGTTTTGGTTACGTAGCTTTTCTGAAAAATATAGTTAGGCATTTTTTATCTCTTACTATCGATCGCCCAAAAGCTTCGCCGTCATGGGATAGCTATAAACCATCCGGAAGATATTATCTGAATGACAGTGAAAACCGCATCAAAATCTGTTGAGTAGTCTAAAAGATCTAAGCGTACGCGTGAAGCGACTTTGTTTTACGAAGTAAGGATTTTTGCCCAGCGTCTGGATTTACTTTTTCTGGCGCTTCATACGTTCCAGAGAGACTGGAAGTAGTAATATTTTGTTCCGGACACAGTTATTACGCTGTGGTATTATTATTGTACTATGGTATTATTCATGGTATTATATCTATGAGGATCGAACGCAGATCGTCGCGGGCGGCGGTAGCGGCTCGTAATAGTAAACAAACCGCTAATTATGCGGTTTGGCGTAGGGATGGGACATTTTTGATATCGACAAAATACTATTTTAATCTACTTTTATTCTGATTAATTAATAAAGCAACTGCTTCATAATACTGTATAATACAAAAGAGGTTTAGGGTCTCATCATCAACAGCCTATTAATCTCCCCACTGCTGGGGCTCAGGCCTACCCTCTCAACGAGGGCGGTCGGGCTATAGTCCACCACGCTAGCCCAGTGCGGGTTGGTAGACTTCACATGCGCCTAAGAAATCGTTTAGGGTCTGGCTACAAATAATTTCTAACTTTGGGTGTGTTTAATTTAATTGAATATGTGTAGTTTTAATATTTCCATAAGAACAGAATGGCAGAATCTACTGCACTTTCTAAAGACAAAAAACATTTAGTTGAAAATAAATTATTTTATGCTGTTCTACGACCGCCAGATATGAAGACTATTTATATGCAAAAACTGTTTATCGTACCTAATTTTATCAGAACGTAGGTAATATTCGTGCAATATCGATATGAATAAAAGGCACCGTCACATCCCTATTCAATTGAAATAGCCGCCACTCCGAGAGCTATAAAATACAATATTGAACTTCGATCACTACTGTAATTCTATAATGGTTTCATTTTGTGTAACAGAGAAATATTCTAATAATTTGGTTTAGAAGACGCAATTGTTAGGATCTCTAGCGTCTTATCGGCCTGTCAACGTCCACTGCAGTAAGCCATGGGCCTTCGACATAGGCCTTCTCCAATGAACTCCCTACGCATCCTTTAGGTTGTCCCTTCTAGCGGCTTTATTTTTGAGTTATGATTTTTCCGGTTTCTTTTTGAGTCTTCTTCTCTTTAAGTTATGGTTTTACCGGTGGCGATGCGACGTAGCCCGTCACCAGTTTCAATGGTAATGCCGCCACTGTTCAGTGGGCTCTAACCCTCTATAAGGCAGATACGATTTGGAAACCACTTAGCTAATAAACATTTACGGAGAAGAACATCCTCTTTTTTATTAAACTATAATGGTATTATATAGCGAATATGAGAGCGTCAGTGGCCTCGAGGATAAGACGCGACCTATGATATCGAAAGGTCCGAGGTTCGATCCCCGGTTGGGCCACGTACCAATGGGTTTTTTCTCGAAACTTAAGTACATTTACTGACTGCTCTCAAACGGTGAAGGAAAACATCGTGAGGAAACCTGCATACGCTGAAGAAGAAATTCTTAGGCGCATGTGAAGTCCACCAACCCGCACTGGGCTAGCGTGGTGGACTATAGCCCGCACGCCCTCGTTGAAAGGGGAGGCCTGAGCCCCAGCAGTGGGGAGATTAATAGGCTGTTGATGATGATGATAGCGAATATATCAGGCTTTCTTTCCTCATTCATTCAATGTCAAGTGTTGGAAACAGATCATCTGAAAACTCAAGTGCACTAACAGGCTGAGTGCATATATTGACCACATGTTTTTTTCTTAATGATTTTTTTTTGCCGTAGATGTGTTCCCCAGTGCATCACAAACATGGTAGCGTATTTAACTTTCACGTAGCATCTCTGTATAACTGGGCCTTATAAAGGGTTAATATTTCAAAGTAACAAACACATTAAAAAAGACAATCGAAGCAGGAAATCCATAGATCCATTTGGTAGTCTGAGTGTGGTCAAAATAGATCAATCTCAGCTCATTACGGAGGGTCCAGCTACTGGGGCAGGTGTGTCCAACCGCAAACCGCTTCCGTGCGACTCGACCCTCACAAACTCGGAGTTTAACTCACCTGATAACTGTCTCTTGGAAAAAGTTTCGGTTTAAAAGTTTAAAACCCAATAAAACTCTGTTTAAGAGACTAAGGGCCTCTTACACCGCTTGCTGATAAAGTCCCAGATACCCTATCTGCAGGTTATCTGACAGATAGCCGGTTTTTTGGGTTTTACAGGTATCTGATTGCCTATATCTTAAATATTTTATATAGTCTATCACACATATTTATCTGATAGATTAGTTTATCACTAAGATTACTATCTGTAACAATATCAGGAAGTGGTGAAAGAAGCCCTTAACCTTAACTTACTTAAAAATATATAAGGGCTTCTTTCACCACTTCCTGATATTGTTACAGATAGTAATCTTAGTGATAAACTAATCTATCAGATAAATCTGTGTGATAGACTATATAAAATATATAAGATATAGGCAATCGGATACCTGTGAAACCAAAAAAAAAGGGTATCTGTCAGATAACCTGCAGATAGGGTATCTGGGACTTTATCAGCAAGCGGTGTAAAAATTATAAATGTTGTATAAATGTACCCAGTGTACTTACATGCAATAAAATAGTTTTGACTTTGACTTTGAATTGCATCAAATCTTTCAATAAACACGTCCGAAATCAACTTATTGAAAGATTCATCTGAAACGGTTTATTGTTTCCTAGATAATCACAAATTGTACGGTCGACCGAACGTCAGTGGAAACAAAACCAGTATAAACTGGTCCCTCATAGTATTGAAACTCCCTCATAGGCTAGGCCAGCTCAAGGTCAAAGTGTTTCCACTGACGTGGGGTCGAATGTACCTAATGTACTTAAGATTTTTTTCGAAAGAACTAGGAATTAATCAATTTCTTTGTTACGAACTTCCTTATAATGATTACTGTTTCTAACCGTTTTACTAAAAAAAACTACTTTCAACCGAGAAACCACAGTTCGTTTAATTTTGAACCTTAATCACCAGCTTTAAGAGCTACAAGTGGTTATTCTGACTTAAAAGTAGATTTGTAAATAACAGCTGATCGGAAGGGTGGGTTAAGACCATGTGTGTTCTCTCTGTCTTCCCCTCCTATGTCTCTATAAGTTAGAAGGGGATGATAGATTGTATTTGTAACGGAAAGGTAGGACGCACCTGTCATTGACTCAGGTCAGTTATAAGGTTTATTGACCTCTCTAAGTAGATACCTATATAAAAAAAATACTTAAAGAAAATATTTCTTTAGATAGTCGAATTTCTGGTATGAGCGACTATTTGTGATAGGTTGCGGGTTAGAACGTTGAAGTGGCAGTGGGCTGGTCACATCTGCCGGAGAACCGACAACCGCTGGGGTAGACGAGTTCTCGAGTGGAGACCACGACTGGGTAAGCGTAGTGTGGGACGCGCCCCGGCTAGATGGAGCGACGACCTGCGTGAATCGGCTGGCAGTGTCTGCATGCGGAAAACCGAGGATCGGGTTCAGTGGCGCGCCTTGGGGGAGGCCTGCGTCCAGCTGTGGACTAGTATAGGCTGATGATGATGATGAACAAAAAGATCTCATATTAATTTTAGATCTTGATTAACTGCTACTATTACTTAGTAGCTCTTAAGTTCATTCTTCAACTTTAGAAACAGCTGGAGTATATTATTTATATGATTAATTTTAATTTAATGGTAACACTGATGCATTTTTACTAAAAACTCTCCGAACTAAAAAATTAAAATCGAAAACCACAAAAGAACAATTTAAAGTTTACCTTATAAAGACGTCAGGCAGACAGTTGTGGCCTAAGGCTAAGTCTAGACCGCAACCCAGATAGCCTAGATTATACGCTAGGCTAAAGTAAATATTGCTTCCTCGGGGGACTTTCTTTTGTCCAGGCAAACTAAGGGTATGTTAGCATTGAAGATAATATTTTATTATTTAATTTTTAGAATCAATTTTTTGTACGTAACATACATACTATCTGAAATTTTTTATCAAAACGATTAAAATTAGGACTTCCTAAAAACTCAAGTATAAGTCAGGGAAAAATCTATTCATTTTCGTTAGAAACATTTTAATGTATAATTTGTCGATGAATTTTAAAAAAATGTTACTGGTTTTGATGAATATATTTAAAAAATCCTCGAAGGGCAATAAAATCCTACGTTTAGTTAAAAAAAAATGTTCAGCAAAAAATCATGAAGATATTGGTTCCATAAAAAAATTACGTACCTATGAAGAAAAAATTAGTGTCTTTTGAAGGACAAAAAAGTTTCACAAATTATTAAACTAAAAGATCAATTTCGTCAAAGAAACTTCTATAAAAAGTCTTCGGTTTTTTTATTAAAAAAAAAGATATTCAAAAAACCAAGAAGTTTCAAATCTCTTTGGTCGCGGGCGCGCTCCCTGTGGAGATCGCATCTTGCATATTTAGTATCGGAACCTATGGTGCCATTTACCGGGGGGGTGCGGACAAAGGAAGCCGAGTAGCGGGAGGAGGTTGCTAATACAAATTTATATGGAATTTGAAAATGAGAATGTGTGAGTGAGTCATAATTTTGTGATTAGTTTGACACGATTTTGACACCCATAGAATGCTTTTATTACTCATCCATATGGGAGTGGCAAAATTTTTTGATTCATGCAATGATAAATGCATGCAAATTCACTATGTATACACCTTTACGACAACTAAAAAGCATAACTTTCTCAAATAATACAGAATGAAAGCCTTATCGTAACGGAAAGGACGTTCAGTTAACTGCCCTCTTTACCTATACAGGCTGTAACATTTAGATAGATAGACATTTATTCATTGACACAACACAAACTCACAAACAATTAACAGATGTACAATAGACTAGCTTAAATTATCCTGAACGCTTCGCGGGCACCCAACGAGACACAATAGGACTCCTACTGTTGTCTTGTCTAGAAGACGTTGGGAGCCCGCGAGCGCGCAGTAGCCGTGCGTGTGCCTGTGTGTCGTGCCAGTGGAAAGGCTCTGACTCAGCATGTGCCGCAGCCGGCAGTGGCTGCGACGCTGGTAATTCTGCCAGGGCCTAGACGAGACAACGCGCGTGTCCACCGTCCCGCACAAATATGACGATTTAAATCATCAAAAAATCAAAATAAGAGACCTGAGAGAGATATTAATATATTGAATACATAAACATAATTATACATGGTTGCATATATGGGCCAGTATGGGGAAGTCCGAAACTATTAGTATAGTTAGGTACAAAGCAAACACTAGAAAAAAGTACATAAAACTGATTAAGATATTATAATAATAAGTCTCCCTTAATTAAGTATTAATAATTTCTGATCAGCTAAGTTATTTCCAACACAATTTTCAATTGTTTATGGAATAAAATTGTAGGAATAAAATTATTTAAAAAAAGAACCAAGGTCACCGACATAGGTCAAAGAATTGCGAAGCTGAAGTGGCAGTGGGCTGGGCACATCGCCCGCAGAACTGACGGCCGTTGGGGCAGAAAGGTTCTCGAGTGGCGACCACGTATCGGAAGACGCAGCGTAGGCCTCCCACAAGGTGGACAGACGATCTGGTGAAGGTCGCGGGACCCAGCTGGATGAGGTTAGCGCAGGACCGGTCGTCGTGGAGATCCTTGGGGGAGGCCTTTGTCCAGCAGTGGACGTCTACAGGCTGATATGATGATGCTGAAGGAATAAAATTAAAAAAAAAGCCTAGCAATCTACGTGACATTTTGCACAAATATAAAATAAAACAACTAGCTGTGGCCTGCGGCTTCGCCCGCGTCGGATAAGTTTTATTCCCCATTGGAAGAATTGATCGCGCCTCGCGCCTCGCGCTCGATGTCATTCATACGATCTTGTTCTTTAGGCTACAGTAATATGGTTCATTTGACAATGACGTCAAAAAGTGCGCGGGCAAATTTCCGCTTGGTCTACCCCGACCCTAACCTGTGAATAAAGGTTCCTAATTCCAGTCTTCCCGCCAAATCCGCGCGCCGTTACAACCGCCGCATAATTATATACAGGAGGCGTTTTTTCCTACACTTTCCGTATCATTGTCATCGCAGGAAATGACTTCACCCCATAATTGTCGATAGCGTCGCGCGAGAAATTTGAATAGAGAACCTTTCATTTTAAATGTTGGTAACATGTGTTTGATCTTTTAGGGTTGGTTAGGGTCCCCCGTACAGAAACTGGTCTCTCATAGTCAAGAAGATTCGAACCTCTTTTTTTTCCCCTTCCCCTCGGACCGCCGACTGGTGTAGACGTGCACTCAATCCGCGCTAATTTGTTTTAAAATTATTTAAATTGAATTTTCAACAATTTAAATTGTGAAGAAATAATAGGAGCACAGAACAGGCAAGGAGTTCATACGAAAACCGTGAATCAAGCTAATACTCTATAACGCCACCTATTGAGACTTGGCAATATCTTAATCGATCTCTTGAGGTAACTGGGACCGACATCTAGCGACATCCTCAACATCTACAACAATCGTAACCCCACTTACCTTACTTCGTGTGAGTTATGCTCGCCTGGTGCAAGCTTACTTATTACTGAAGACTCCGGCCTCTAAACCTACCGCAGCTGATACCGGCTACATTTTCTGATCTCCTGGTACTTGAATTCATGGAAAAGTGCAGTCATTGCGACATTCTGGCGATAATACCAATTAATACACCGACCTACAATACAATTTAGGAATAGCTACTTACCTACTTGTGAATCCTGCTCGCCTGGTAGCTGATCACATATCACTGCGGAGTTACTGGCCCTGAAGCAAGACTTGCCTACACCGCACAGCTTCTGCTCGCCTGGTAGCTGGAAGTGACCTCACAACGCGCACTCATTGCATTTGCTTAAGTTTCTGTACTGCTTGCAAGCTCTGCCCGCCTGGCACTCAATATCGACTGCCCATAATTCTTCTGTGACCTCACAAAGACAAAATGGCGAGAAATGACGAACACGATATGTCTATAGTTGAATCGGGAAGCCAAGATATGGTTACGCCCCCCAACAACAATATAAACACGGAAAGGCTCAGGGGTCGCACCCGCGCCGTATCGGACGAATCGGCACTGAAATACGAGTTCAAGGTTTTCAGAGATGAAATAGTGAATTTACTGGGTACCTGGAAGAGTCACCAAGATTCTAAATTGAACAAAATAGAAGAAACTCTTCAGGCTATACAGAAGACAAACACTGATATTGAAAAGTCCATTGACTTTGTATCATCAAAATACGAAGAGATGTCCAGCAAAGTCACTATATTAGAAGAAACATGTAAAGCACAGAGCTCGCGGATCACTATCCTTGAAGAAAAATTTGACGATTTTCAGAAAAATTCCTTCTCTACAATGATTGAGATAAAGAATGTACCAAACATGGAAAAAGAATCTAAGAAAGACATCCTAAAATATGTAACAGACGTATGTAACACCGTAAATATCAACATCCAGACATCAGACATTCGCGACGCTTACCGTCTACCAGGAAAAAAACCAAACAGAACCATTCTAGTGGAATTCTGGAACTCGTCGCTCAAAACCAATTTACTGAAAGCTGTCAAGATATTTAATAAAACAAATCCGACCGCCAAACTAAACACGGCCCACATTGGCGTGACCTCAGGCGCGCCGACACCGATATATGTGGACGAACGTCTGACCCCTAAAGCCAGAAAACTTTTTTACATGTGTCGCGAGTTGAAGAAAACTAATAAAGTGAGTGGCTGTTGGACCTTCAATGGAAGAGTTTTCATCAAAAAACATGAAGCAGACACATCTACTCCCATTATGAACGAATCCCAAATTGAAGAGTTACAAAAAACAATTTGACTGATGTTAACTCTAATACCTACTTTTTTTAAATTTGTATATCTAACTGAGGCTAAAGCAATTACTGATTTCCTGTCTTGTTGCATGCTTGTTGTGTTATTTTTGCCACAGTTGCACACTCATCACACTCATTTAAGATTAAATTATTGTTCATTGGTAAAATATATATCAGAAAAAAACCAAGATATAAATCTCATAGATTCAGAATTTTTTTACATTAATGCACTACATACATGGAAGACACCTAGAAAACACACCAACAATATTCAACCAACAATATTAACTACATTAACCACACAAAAAAGTGACCGGAACTTCAAAACTAAAATTCGCAGCAATAAATGATATTATTTCAAACATTGACAATCTTTCTGTTGCTGAATCGAAGGCCTGTGACCCTGAAGCAGTATCATCATTTATTCCAAACCCACATGATCACATTAAATTGCTCTCACAAAATATTCGCAGCGTAAATCGTAATTTTAATGGCTTATTAACACTTCTCCATCGCATAAAAACTGATATGGATTTAATTATTCTTTCAGAGTGTTGGCTGAGTTGCTGTAACAACATTCCTAATATTGACGCTTATGCCTCCTATAATACTTCTACCTCATATAACCAAAATGATGGCGTCATTGTGTACGTCAAAAACACATTAAATTATACAGTGGAAGAACCCCATATTTATGAGGCAAATTGCTTAATTATAAAAATTGGACTACAAACTGCCATTTTAGCTATCTACCGTCCACACTGCTTTAAAAATGACCCCACTAACTTTTTTAATTCACTCAACTCTGTACTCACAAATCTCAAAGCATTTCAAAATATAATACTGATTGGTGACATAAATATCAATATTGCAACAGATAACGTAGACTCGCACTCGGACGAATATCTGAACCTAACCGCATTTCATGGTCTTCTTCCAGCTTACACACTCCCCACCAGACAAAACAACTGCCTCGATCATGTTATACTAAAAACAAAGCTTCCCGCCCTAGCACTTATTGCACAAACTTCTGTTACTGACCACGATGCTATTATTTTCTGCCTGGAAGTTAAAACTGCACCTTGTAATAAAATAGCAGAAGTCACCAAACTTGACATGGAAGGCATAAAAAAAGCTATGGATAACATTGACTTGAGCCCCATTTATAACACGTCAGATCCTAACCTAGCTACATCACTACTAGTAAATTCACTATCCCAAGTCCTGACAGCCCACACGACTACTCTTCATATCCCACGCAGCAGAAGAACAATCAAACCGTGGATAACTGTAGGACTCCTACGCTGTATTCGTAACCGTGACTCTATGCACAAAAAATTAAAACTCACACCGAACAATGAAACACTTAAAACTACTTACCGTAGGTACAGGAACTTCTGTAACTCAATTCTGAAAAAAGTAAAGAGAGAGTACGAAAAAAATGAAATCCTTAAAGCAGGAAACAATAACAAGCGACTGTGGGAGGTAATTAAAGATACTACACATATGTCCAAACAGAAAATTTCAGCTGCTGCACTCCTCTCCTCCACTACAAACCCGCAACAGTCCGTAGATATCACAAACGAATTCTTCGCCAATATTGGGAAAAGTCTTGCTGAGCAATCTCTCACACACGGTCCCACAGCAGCCCCATCCGCGACTGTCACTAGGGTACGGGACTCATTTGCCCTGCTCGATACCGACGAGGAAGAAGTCGAAAGACTAATCAAAACACTTAAAAGTAACTGTGCCGCAGGATGGGATGGTATATCATCGAACATTTTAAAGCAATTTAGCGCCGTTCTTGTTCCCCCAATTACCTATATTTGTAACCTATGCCTTACGAAAGGTACCTTTCCTGATGCGTTTAAGAAGTCTCTTATACACCCTATCTTCAAGAGTGGGGATAGAGCCTGTGTCAATAACTATAGACCGATCTCACTGCTTCCGTCCATGTCAAAAATTCTGGAACGAATCATTAATACTCGACTAACCAAATACCTTGAGTCAAAAAATCTTATATCTTCTAACCAGTATGGTTTTAGAGCAAACAAATCGACCTCAGATGCAGTGCATGACCTCACTGATTTCATAGTTAAAAACATGGACGATGGAAAAAAGTGTTTATCCATATTTCTAGACCTGGCCAAAGCATTTGACACAGTCTCTATCCCCATCTTACTTGATAAATTAGAGGCTATGGGTGTGAGGGATATACAATACCAGCTCCTAAGGAGTTACCTCACCAATAGAACTCAGTTTGTCAAAATTGATAATCACTGGAGCAAGGACCTACCAGTAACATATGGTATCCCGCAGGGAAGTATCCTTGGACCAACTCTGTTTCTGGTGTTCATTAACGAGTTATGCGAAACACGACTACCAAACGGAAAAATATTAGCTTTCGCTGATGATACTGCCTTAACATTTTATGCGAATACATGGGAACAGACCTTCGAAATAGCACAGTCTGGATTCAACACAGTATGCTCCTGGCTCGGGAATAACCTTCTTTCGCTGAATGCGGATAAAACAAAATTTATATCATACGCAATTCGTAACACTTCACTTCCACCCCCCCATTTATTCAATATCGTTGCCCACTCTTGCTCTCCATATGCTCCTTTCCCATGTAACTGCCCCAAACTCTCCTCTACACAGACAATAAAATATCTAGGGATCCTCCTTGATCAAAATCTAAGTTTTCTTCCTCATATAGAATTACTTTCTTCTCGAACAAGAAAACTTATATACATATTTAAATCTCTTCGCCATATCTCAGACTTTAAAATCATCAAACAAGTCTATTTGGCTTTAAGTCAATCACTGTTTGTTTATTGCATCACATCTTGGGGTGGTTCTGCTAAATCACATATGATAAAACTAGAGCGAGCACAGAGAGCCATTCTTAAAGTTTCAACTTTTCGTCCCTATTTATTCCCTACCACTGAGCTATACAAATCATGTGAAGTCCTAACTATTAGACAATTATTTATTCTATATACTACCATGAAACAACACACATCACTCTCTTTTGACCCTTCACTTGAACAAAGAAAAAGACGGCATGATATTGTATGTCCGAGTCATAACATTAGAACAACATTTATTAGAAAATTCTTTCGTTTTCTTGGTGGCTACATTTACAATAAGATAAACCATACCCTTTCCATTTACTCACTTCCTAAACATCCATGTAAGAAAATCATTAAAGATTGGCTACTTAAACTGACATATTCCGAAACTGAAGATATTCTTACTTTAACCCAATGAATCAATATCCATATTTTATCTATTCGTCTATCTACACTCACCTTCACTCACTCACACACACATACATTCACTCACACATACATACATACACACACTCCTTTTGTTTCTTTAGTGCTATAATCTTAATTTAATATGGTATTAAAACTTATGTAACTTCACACATTCTCTAACTTCACCGATTACACCCCAACATAATTTTCACACCTATTTATTGACAGCCTGACCGAGGGAAAGAGACCTGGCGCCTGAGTCACAGGATATCCTAGTTCTAGGCTCCAGTACCAACTATTTACTCGTAATTATTCTAGTAACCACTTACACCTAAGCTGATGTGATAATAGTAATGTATCTTGTGTGATCTTGTAATTATCGAAATAAAGTTTATTATTATTATTATTATTATCTTTGGTCGCGCGCGCGCTCCCTGTGGAGACCGCATCTTGCAAATTTAGTATGGGAAACGATGAAAAATTTGGTGTCAAAATCCGGGGGGGTGCGGACAAAGGAAACGGATTAGCGGGAGGAAGTTGCTAATACAAAGTTATATGGAGTTTGAAAATGAGAATGTGTGAGTGAGTCAAAATTTTGTGATACATTTGACACTATTTTGGCGCCCCCTAAAATGCTTTTGTTACTCATCCATATGGGAGTACCTTTTTTTTAAAATTCATGCTCATAGTACAGAAGCTCCCTATAGGCTAGGCCAGCTCAAGGTCAAAGTGTTTTCACCGACGTGCGGTCGACTGTACAAATTTTACGAAAGTACTTTGAGTATTATGATCATCATATCAGTCTGTAGACGTCCACTGCTGGACAACGGCCTTCCCCAAGGAGGATTATGATACGCGTTTTGTATTTCGATTGCGTCGGATACGCATTACTAAGATACCATCGTAAGGATAAACAAGCTGAAGTAACAGTGGGCTAGTCATATCTGTTTCAGACTTAATGCAGATGAGTCTAGAGTGGAGAACGCGGTCCATTACCAGCGGTTTTGGTGCTGTAGCGAAATGAGGAAAGGCCTATGTCCAGAAGTGGATATCCATAGTTTGGTATAATGAACGATAGGGTCGTGTGTCCGTACTCAATTCCTATACTGCGCCATATAGCACCATGGACTAAGGCAACAGTTGGACCTGTGAAAAAAAAAACGATTATCAATTTTAAGATGCGCAATTTTGTCAAATTTGACTTTTGATGACTTTTCTCCCCAAACTTCTAACTATACGATTGCGATACTTTGCGCTCCGTTTTCTCTGCCTACTCCATCAGGGACATAGCGTGAAGATACGTATGTATGGAATAGATTATTTAAAGAAATATACATAACGTTATATTAAACCTAAGAACAAGGATCCCATAGAACAGCTGCTAAAATAACAATAATAATCAGAGAGGGACACACTTATTACAAAAGTGGTAAGAGTAAGCAAGACAGGTATAATATCTTCTATCTCTATCTACGTATGTGAATTTTTTGTTGGGGGGCAGTGTAACTGCGTACCAACTGCCCCCCAACCCGACCAAAATAGATAGTGTTTGTTCAGTTTGACCCAACAATGGAGGCGCCGTGACGCGACTTAATTCCGTATCTTTTGATTTAAGTGGACTGTATAGCGATTAATTAATTTCTTAAATGTTTGACGACAATAGGCAGTAATTGAGGAGAGTGGGAGTTAGGAAAGTGCACCAACCTTGGCCGTCGAAAAGTCCAACGGTGACCGCGTTCTCAATGAACTGCAGATCTGGGCACACCACCTTCAGGAGCTCCTGGCTTCTTCTTCTGTTCTTCGTCACAAACACTCACAACGAAAGTCAATCGACCACAACGTTTCTCCACTGGGTTTAGCGGGTTAGCACGGACCGAACAATAATAGTTTGCGTCCAACAAGAAAGCACAATGCTTAATAAGAAGCGTCTTCTCAAATTATTGGGGTAAAAGACTATTGCTATTTCATGGTATACGCTGAGTGCGGTTCTATGGGATCCTTCTTAGTATTAAACCTAATGAAAAAGGAAAAAAGTTCAACCCTGCAGGTCAAGAAACCCTGTTAACCTGTATTGACATTTTGCCGCTAGCGCAAAAAATCACGTGTCGTCGGCGCGTGGGGGTTGAAACCACACCTGTGAGCTTTCTTGAAGCGCAGCGGCTTGCAGTTTTTTAATGGCGTTTACGCCATTTTTTATTTATTTTTTATGGCCTTTATGTTGTTTGTATTGATACTTTATTTGGAATAATAATTTAATTTAATTTAATACTTTATTGTACACACAGAAAATACAAACAATACAAAAGAACAGAGAATTATACAAAGGGTTAAGCTTATTTCAATGAAATCTATTTTATTTCAAAAAGGCAATGATAATTGAAAGTTTGGAATCGGAATGATTTCTCTGTCAGTTTTGATAATGTATCCTTCAGGTTCAGTAGCACGACTTGGGGATTCCTATGTCCAGTAGTGGGCCAGTGCAGGCTGATGATGATTATTTTAATTAAAATCATCTTAGGTCCCACGGAACGTTATGCGTTACGTTTTTTAAACCGGAACTATTACGATATCCCGGAAACAAAAATCTAAAAATAATACAACAAATAGATCAATTTAGAATCCCATAGTATTAAAATTAAAATGACAATGGACATTTTCCTTCCACCCCTCGGTCTGACCAGGGCTGCCACACATTAGAAATTTAAATCCACCTGAATATGTTAACTTCATTGTAACAACAGGTGCTGAATTGTGTGGGAAACGTTGAAAATTTGCATATCTGCTATCGCTTTTCTGATTATAGGCACGTAGATATTTGTTGAAACGTGCATTTATTAAAATTAAAAATATTTTTAATTGTTTTTGTGAGCTAAATAAATTCAAGTGACGAGAAAAGTTATTTTAATGAAACGCGGAACGGCTTAGAGATATTCTTCAAAATAAATTCGTATAATATTGAAAGACTTAACAAAACTTTGCCTTGGCATTCTGAAACACTCAGTTTGCATTATCAAAGCTTGTAATTTATAATGTTATTAAAAATTTAGTGCCATAATGATTATTGGTTTAATACAAAGATATGAATAAGATAGGAAGACAATTTGAATACAATTTGAATAAAATAAAAAAAAAATAGTCGAAAATGCCCCCGCGAATCGTACCCGGCTCAAAGGTACCCATGACGCCGGCTGCATTGCCACGTTGAATCGCCATGGGTATCCTTTGAACCAGGTACGATTGGTTTAATTAATATTTAGTTATTGATTAATTGGTAGACTGTGTCATTAGGCAAAACGAAATCTTCCGTTCAATTAGTTTGTTTTGTAATAAATAAATAGTCATACTTAACAAATAATTTTAATAACATTTTCATTCATTTAAAATAATAAATGTTCCTGTCTTAATCACTAATTTATTCAAATTCAGATTCAAATAATTTATTTCAGACTTGGGTCCATAGTTATTGTTAGTAAATACACAAAATACTTAAAACTATGTTAGTACATAAAACAACGTAAAAGACATTAAATGCCTATAGGTACTTATTTCCTATATGAGACTCTAATAGGACACGTGTGTCTTATTCCAGTGTCCCATAATAGGGTTATCAATTTTATCACTGACAACGCACAGGAGACTGTTGGAGCTGCCCCTCACGCGGCGCATCAGGGACGCGGTTCTTTTGCGCATAATCGCGAAAAAGTCGTCTGTGCGCGCCTCCGCGAACATTCCTGATGCGCTGCAAAACCGTGGCAGCCTCAACAGTATCCTGAATGCGTTGTTATACTGCACGCGCAGGGCGTTGTACGTCCGCTGCGTGTAGCTGGTCCACAGGTTGCAGGTGTAGAATGATTGGCAATATGCCCTAAATAACGTGACTTTGACGCGGTTGTCACAGCGTGCGAACCTGCGGGCCAGCATATTACATCTGACGGCAATTTATTCAAGCTCCAAAAGAGATAATGATGTTTCCAATTTACACTTAGAGGTAATGTTGTTTCCAATATTTTATTACACTTCTCAATCTTCCTTTATCTAAAACACATTCTATCAACGAATTGACTTCTTCCTGCCAACCCTACCTTTCGGCGGGAAGGCCGCTCGGCACGTGCGCGGGATTCCGTTACGTCAGGTGTCCCCCCCCCCCCTCCCCCATCCCGCGCAGGTGGTGTAACGACCTTAGGGTGGTTACCCCAGCGCAGGCGACAGGTTGCGAGCGATTTCTGTTAGACGTTGCCCTTTTCATTGATGGCCTAGGACTTTATTTGTGGCCTTTGAAGTTTTAATTAATGAGCTTTGAATCAAATTTGTATTTCAAGTCAAGCTCCTGCTTGACTGTACCATAATAGTCGAATCTAATCCTTAACCTTCAAATGAAATTTGGAGTTTTGGAACCAATATATATATTTTGAGAGCGTCAGTGGCCTCGGGGATAAGACGCGACCTATGATATCGAAAGGTCCGAGGTTCGATCCCCGGTTGGGCCATGTACCAATGGGTTTTTTCTCGAAACTTAAGTACATGTACTGACTGCTCTCAAACGGTGAAGGAAAACATCGTAGGAAACCCGCATACGCCGAAGAAGAAATTCTTACGCGCATGTGAAGTCCACCAACCCGCACTGGGCTATCGTGGTGGACTATAGCCCGCACGCCTCGTTGAGAGGGTAGGCCTGAGCCCCAGCATTGGGGAGATTAATAGGCTGTTGAAGATGATGATGATATATATTTTTTGTTTTGTGTTTGTTAATTCTGTACGCGGCGCACCGCCCTCGCGGAGACCAACCCGCGTGTCATAGGGCCCACCTACTACGCACATCTACCCGTTGACATACAGAATGAGACGAATGACGAAACGTTTACTCGTCGACTAAAAAACCTCTCATTGATAGAGAATTATACTCTGTCAAAGAGTACATGAATATAAAATCCTAATTTCCAATAGTAACATTGACATGATATTTATTCCTTGTTTTATATACATTATTTTATTATTAATGATCATACACAAGTTGTGTAAAATTGACATTTTGTATTGGCTTTGACATCTTGTATTCTATTTTTATTTTGTTTCTTTGACGATCACATTAACTTTGACCTTTTACGTAAGTTACACTATGTATTAATATTTGTAATGTGTGATAAATAAATCTAATCTAATCTAATCTAATCTGTAGGCAGGACAGGATATTAATAGTGAATCAACATACTAAAAAAAATACTATGAAGTGACAATCGCAGTTCGTTTACCTAACCTCTTAATTGCCTCATTGTAACACAATAGAACAATTAATGTTCAATTAACAGCTTAAAGGTTTTCCATGTAAGAAATTTTTTTTGTAGAATTTTGGCATTTCTTGACTCGGAGTTTCTATGAAGGACATGATCCGTATTGAGGAGATCCGACGGAGAACTAAGGTTACCGACATAGCCGAAAGGATTAGCAAGCTGAAGTGGCAGTGGGCGGGTCACATCTGTCGCAGAACCGACGGCCGTTGGGGCAGACGAGTTCTGGAGTGGAGACCGCGGACCGGGACGACCCTCCGCCAGGTGGACCCACGACCTGAAGAAGGTGGCCGGAAGCGGCTGGATGCGGAGAGTCGAGGATCGGGTGTGGTGGCGCTCGTTGGGGAAGGCCTATGTCCAGCAGTGGACGCTAAAATATGACGTTGACTTGAAGTGCTAAATCATTCAATTCCATATATTTTATTGCACATTTAAAAAATTACAGACAAAAAAGAAAAAAACACAGATACAGTAATGTACATCTAGGCGGTCTTATCGCTAAGAACGATTTCTTCCAGACAACCTTTCATTATTAATTATTGTTGGGACTTTCCGGACTAAAGGGTACCTTATGAAATTATTGTTACGAATGGCAACACTGACTGTTCATATAAAAGACATCAACGCTCCAAATACCAAAATTAAGAAATAATATAATAGTTACTATTATTGGATCTATTCCAAGAAAGAAATAGTGTTTATAATTAGATACTACATAAGTATTAAGTTTTGTGTATTTAATCAACATACATTCCTATAATTTTCAACATCCTGAGGATGCCTCGTAGAGAGGTGAAACACGTGTCGATTTTATATTATTTTATGTTGTTTTATACAGTATATTTTTCGCTAGTATTATTATTATTTTGTAATTTATAAATTAGTAAATTTTGACCAAAACATTTTGTTTAGAATAGTAATTTGCATGATATTCTTTATAAATTTAGACTTGTAAAATTTATTTTTTACTTAATATTAATTAGAATTGTAATTTAATTTCTGTATTACTTACTATATATAACAACATAAAGTTTATTCGCAAATTAATAACCACAATATTGTGATATTCTCTTTTAAATCAAAACTTAAAAAACTTCTATAGAAAGTTGATAAAAACGTTACCAATTACCCTGTTACTTGTAAGATAAGGACAGGAAATGTTAAGCTACCTTACCCTTAATGCCTGACGCGAGGGGGGACGTTTACGGGAATATAACTTCTACCAACGTTGGAGTTTAAAATTTTAACGGTTTTCTTAAAAGGGCAACGACTTTGTAGAGAGAACCTATTATGAAGACGATTTCCGGCGTTTCTGACACACGGTAGTGCACGAAATGGGTTGAAAAACGTGTATGAAACGCGTGAGCATTGCACGCTCTGTTTCATTACGCACTCGCGTTCGGCTCGTTGTTATCTTTTTGTGTGTGATCTGTGCCCTGCAATTCTGTAAGCGTATTTGTGCAACTCGATCCTGAATCCGCTGCGAGCTGGGTCTCTGACTCAATGATTCACAGTTCAATACTCACTTTACTTCGCAAGTGATGTGTTTATTGTGTAGCTTGTATTTGTTTACACAATGCGACATCAAAGTCTTTCATGATCGGATGCGGAGTGAAGTAAGTGACTTGCGATGTGATGGTCGAGTTTTAATTCGTACTTTACAGAATCACACACTGATGTGATGGTTGTCTCGAAATACATCTAAATAATCAAGACCTATTCACATATAGTCAGAATAAAAAGATCTAGAAAACCGCATACGCAGGATTCTGAGTAGTCCAAGGTAAAAACGACTTGCCAGATCATTTGGGTCTGTACAGCACTCTGGACCTCCTCGATCCGTACTCCGGATATTCACCATCAGATCTCCCTGACGGAGATCTGAGGTCACAAATTGACTTCATTTGTATGAAAAAGGTCCTGACCCGAATTTATTATACCCGAGTTTACTTGAGAGGTATTTACGTCAAAATCACATGTATGGTCCTTTGCGCCAAAACAAATGCGTTACGATGATAAAGGAAAAATAATCAAAGAAGAAGTAACATCGCACGAAAGCGCGATGCTGATCAATTGGCAAGTTCTTGCGATGGAAGTGGAAACGTAAACTGGCCGTAGTATTCTGGACCTTGTGCTCTGGACCTTGCTCTCTGGACGTTGCAGTCCGGATGTAGGAATCGGAATGTAGCAGTCCGAACGTAGCGCCCTGGAATTACGGTCACAATCCGTGGGGTTTAGATTCCAGGTCTCCGCTGGTCGCGACCCATCACCACTAACTCTAAGCAGAGGAAGGCATATGCGAGTAGTGGTGATAGAGCGAACAGCCAGACGGAGCATATATAATAAATTACAGCAAAAGAAGCTCTTATAGTCAAGTGACGACGACGCATCGATGGGTCAAATCACGAAACTGCGATGCGACGTCGCATCGCAGTTTCGTGATTTGACCCAAAGAGAGCATTTCCCTTTCGTGCCTATGGCGATATGACATAATATGACGTATTATAGGCTCGTTCACACGGGCGGCCTAGACATTGGCCCGTGGGAGAGTTCGTGCGAACTAGCACTTTTATTGTATACGTTTGAGATTAGTAGGTTACATTGTATGAGATGTTCGTTCTCAGGTTGCTCTGTGATGACCGATTATACGTCATTACGGTGACGTCATGTATTAAGTAACGTCCCACGACTTCGTCCACGCTAAAAATATCCCCCATTTCCCTCTTAAAGTTGAAATTTCTAAAAAACTTTTCTTAGCAACAAAGAGTTCAGCCTCGCACAATCTTTACAAAAAATAATGTTTTTTTTTTTCATAATGCCAAATTTTTAAGGGCCAAATTTTGTAATTAATCCTTCAAAACTTTATCTATCATCTTGCCACAACGTTCGGGAGCTGAGCAGTCTCATATTAAATCACTCATCTGTCTGTACGCACAACACCCTCTATGGGAATTCAAAATAACTCCACTTTTTAATTCAAATTACGCTACAATTAATTATCGAAATCGTTTTCTGTCACGCGATGAAAGTGCGTAGGGGCGAGCTTTACTATCGCAATGTGGGGTTAACTTTTAACATGGGTGAATATTAACATTGGGGTTAAAGTTGCCAACTAAATGCTACTATTTTATGTAGAGGCCATTTTTTAGGGTTCCGTACCTAAAAAGCAAAAAATGAACCCTTATAGGATCACTTCGTTGTCCGTCTGTCCGCCGGTCAAGACCCTTTTTCTCGGGAACTTGTGAACGTATCAAGTTGAAATTAATATCACATACTCAGGTCTAAAATTTATTAAAGCTGTGAAAAAATTTAACTTCTAAGTCAACGCAGTAAAAAGATATGGTTGTTTTTGTCTCATTTTTGAGTATTTTGTTAATCAAAACCTATGGGGTACTTTATAAAAAGAAATAAAAATGTTGCATTATTATATTTACAATCGAGTTTTCATCGTCAATTCGTAGTAACACCCCTACACTACCCTATTACCGACCCCAATTCCAACCTGCGCCCGCGCAGGGGGTAAAGGTAAATGTACCGTAAAATTGCTATTGTTTACAAAATAAGTCATTTTTACGTTTTCGTTCGACAAAACTTCACGCTCTGTCGGTAATTGGGGAGGTTATTGCGAAACCGATCGACTTTTAGGGTTCCACCAGATTACAAGCCCCATTGAAGAAGATTATTAGGACTTAGTACTTTTATTAGATTATTAATTTAAATAATCACGCTAGATAGATCGAATTCCCACACGCGAGAGTTATAATAATCTGTTTTAACAAAAAATAAAATCGACTTTGAAAAAAAATATACTTGTCTAACCTACATCAAAGATTATGTTGTTTCCGTATATAATTTTTTTTAAATTATCCACCCCTAGAGGTGGAATATTGATATCAAATTGAAATAGGACCACTCTCGAATTATAACCTATTCAATAAAAAAAGAATCATTCAAATCGGTTTACAATCGGCGAAGATATCGCATAACATACACCAAAAAAAAGCATACAGTCGAATTGAGCACCTCCTGATTTTTGACTGTTGACAAAACGGTGACGGAACCCGTGCAAAGGGATCGGCGTTACACTTTGCTACTTTTTATGGTGAGTTCAGATAAGAAACCTTGTTAGTGATACTTTTTATAGGTATTGTGACAAAGTCTATTATACTAAAAATGATTGTCTGTGAAATCGTCAGCCAGGATTCCACTGGACCCTAAATGATGAACCAACTGCATGAGTAGATGCTTTAATAAAGAAACAGTTGTTGGCAACACCTACAACTTTAGATTCAGTAGAAATTATATTTTTGCTTATGGCAACATTGTCACTTCCTTCTTGTTTCAACGATCTACTACGATCGTTCGGTGATGTTTTCCTTCACTGTTTGATAGCAGTCAGTAAATGTAATCGAACTTGGACCGAACTCTCGACGTGACACATTACGTCTTATCAACCACGACACCGGCGCTCTGTACAGTTGAAATAATTAGTAAGCTGTAGTGGCAGTGAGCCATAAATAAGTTAAGTCCTTGAAAACCTTGGCTTATGTCATACTAAAGGCATTGGACAAGTTCGAACGAGTTCAAAAAACGAATTATTGGTATTCCTGCCTATGTTTAAGATAGGGTGACCATCATTGTTTCCTGAAATTGGTTCAACACAGAGAGTTGTTAGTATACATAGAGCGCGCGTTAGCAAGTCTGAACTGTAAGCACGGGTCTGAACAGTCTCGAAATGTTCGGGGCGACGCTGCTAGTCACAACACGTCAGTAGCGCTGATTGTTGCTCGCGCCGGTATTTATTAAGATTTGGAGTAATCATGGTGAAATGTGCAGTGCCAAGCTGTAAACACGATTCACGGAAACAAACGATCTAGAAAAAATCGATATTGAAGCGTCCATAGAACACCTGCTTACACTTGGCACGATGGGCAATGAGCGATGCGCGCAATCTATAGCTAGTATACTAACTCTAGGGTTCAACAGTTTTTGATTTAGTAGATTTAAGTACGGTATTTACACTAACAGAAGTGTGAGAGCGTCAGTGGCGTCGGAGATAAGACGCGGCCTATCATATCGAAAGGTCCGAAGTTAGATCCCCGGCTGAACCATGTACCAATGGGTTATTTCTTGAAAATTAATGTACATTTACTGACTGCTCTCAAACGGTGAATGAAAACAGCGTGAGGAAACCTGCATACGCCGAGGAAGAAATTCTTAGGCGCATGTGAAGTCCATCAACCCGCACTGGGCTAGCGTGGTGGACTATAGCCCGAACGCCTTCGTTGAGAGGGTAAGCCTGGGCTCCAGCAGTGGGGACATGTTATTAGGCTGTTGATTTAACTGATTTGAAACAGTGCAGATAATTCTTCTTCCGTATAAGACTTGGGTCTATCGAAGCTATAGTATAACAGATAATAATTTTCACCCAGTTAAAGCACAAACCACATTTTTAGACATTCATCATACCATTAGAGTATAGCGAATATATTTTCATCATCATCTGATGAAATGATGAATGATGATATGATGAATATATTTTGTCCAGTTGTCTTTCCGGCGAACAGAGGCAGAGAATGTAAGAATCACATTAAAAAGCTACTTTGTAAGAAAGCTTATTATAAAACCGTATGTTTTTTGAGTGTTAAAGGTACTTGGTATGAAAGTTACTTTAGCCTCGCACAATCTTTACACACAATTGATATACTAACTGGATTTTAAAAGTTGTGTTGGGGCAGTTTGTTGCGCCGCTTCGTCTCAGGCGCCAACACCAGCGGTGGTAGATACACAATTGACGTATGTAAATATAATAACCCGTACTCATATCATATCAGCCTGTAGACGTCCACTGCTGGACAAAGGCCTCCCTCAGGGATCTCCACGACGCCCGGTCCTGCGCTAACCTCATCCAGCCGGGTCCCGCGACCTTCACCAGGTCGTCGGTCCACCTTGTGGGAGGCCTACGCTGCGTCTTCCGATACGTGGTCGCCACTCGAGAACCTTTCTGCCCCAACGGCCGTCAGTTCTACGAGCGTATTCATATGCAATAACATATTTTGACTTTCTCTAGAGTACGCCTAAGAATAAAATGTGACTAAAGTGATGCGTGTGACGAAACTGCCAGCACAGTCAAAACTCATGGGCACCCGAGTACTAATTAAATATGCCTTTGTCTAACATTTTGGCTGTTAAGGTAACAATTAGCTGGCGGTTCAATGTCGCCATTTTTTGTTCACGTGAGAAATATTCCGCGCCATTTGTCGGACGCCATCTTGGATTTTAGTGTGATAAATCGCTTTATTTTGTGTTTGGATATTTAGATGTCCGACTGCCGGTACGTATATAAGTAGAAACTGATCTCTCATAGTATTGAAACTCCCTAATAGGCTAGGCCAGCTCAAGGTCAAAGCGTTTCCACTGACGTGCGATCGACTGTACATACTTACATCGTGTTACAAAATACCTATTAAAAATATAGATAATTATCAAAGCCAAACCTAGTAAGCTGTCATGTCAGGGACCAAATAGTTTTTCTAAATAGAGTTTGCACATCAGTGAAAATAAAAATTATTTTTATTTTTTCTAACTAAGGTATGCACAGCAATGAATTATTATTATTTTTTTTTTTTTTTGGAGTATGTGAATGGACTCGATATAAGGCCCCATTTAACCTCCTTTCACTTTACTACTTATTTTGTAACACCCTGTATAAACAAAATGTTCATTTTCTGTAGTCGCGTAAAAAATAATGCTATCGCTAAATAATATGTCTTAATTAATAACGAATTTTAGGACATAAGTATAATCATCATCATCAACAGCCTATTAACATGTCCCCACTGCTGGGGCTCAGGCCTACCCTCTCAACGAGGGCGTTCGGGCTATAGTCCACCACGCTAGCCCAGTGCTGGTTGGCGGACTTCACAAGCGCCTAAGAATTTCTTCATCGGCGTATGCAGGTTTCCTCACGATGTTTTCCTTCACCATTTGAAAGCAGTCAGTAAATGTACTTAAGTTTCGAGAAAAACCCATTGGTACATGGCCCAGCTGGGGATCGAGCTTCGGACCTTTCGATATGATAGGCCGCGTCTTATCCCCGACGCCACTGACGCTCTCATAAGTATAATCAATTTATTCAAATTGTTTTATTACTTTTTAGATTTTTAACGTTTTTAAATTATATACAGAAATAGAATGAAAAGAAAGTTAAAGAGATACTTGACAAGGTTACGTTTTAAGGGAGCTGTCTGTGCCAGAAACTAGCTCCTAAAATGGATTTCAATAAATATTCATATTCATTTATTCGTACTAAACATACTCGTCAATACTTATTATACAAACATTCGTAATAAAATTAAAATATATTCTTACAATGTCAAAATAATAGAAAATAGAGATGTCAGAAAATGATAATTTTACATCAATGTCAAATAAAATTATAATTTAAAAATACTGATATTAATAATATTGCGTAATTAAAATACTTAGTAAAAATCAAAAGTGTCAAAATTGAAAAATAATTTAATGTCATTTTTTTTCTATGAATTCCCTAACGGAGTAGTATTGCTACCTATTGTTTCTATTATCTATACTAATAATAATTAGGTACAAACTGATGGATAATTGGCACGCCTATCTTATATATACTGCGAAGAACCAAATGATAGTGGGGTGCAAAATACACCTAACGCCATCTATTGACAAAGTTTAAAACTAAGAAACTGTCATGATTAGAACAGGGTTAAGACAATTAATTAACGTGTAAATAGTATACTTTATAACGCGGATGAAGTCGCAGGGCATCGGCTAGTTCTCAATAATACTTACTACTTATATTTAGAGCGTCAGTGGCGTAGGGGATAAGACGCGACCTATCATATCGAAAGGTCCGAGGTTCGATCCCCAGTTGGGCCATGTACCAATGGGTTTTTTCTCGAAACTTAAGTACATTTACTGACTGCTCTCAAACGGTGAACATCGCGAGGAAACCTGCATACGCCGAAGAAGAAATTCTTAGGCGCATGTGAAGTCCACCAACCCGCACTGGGCTAGCGTGGTGGACTGTAGCCCGAACGCCCTCGTGGAGAGGGTAGGCCTGGGCCCCAGCAGTGGGGACATTAACAGGCTGTTGATGATGATTGATGATGACTTATATTTAGTTCCATACAAAAATAATAGTTCTATCACTACTCTATCTTACATCAGATTGTTGACAATTTAGGTGACAGCATCCAGTATAATTTGGTAAAAAACAGTCAATGTTCACACTCTAAAATTATTTTAGTGGAAAAACAAAACGTTAACGATCGGTCGCGCGTGAGAACTAACCTTAACGAGGGTGAAACTCGATAACTAGGGTTTAATGATTGCCGTCTAAAATAGGATTACACAAAGAAATGATTTACCATAATATCACCATGTATTTTTTATTTATTTATTACGTACTGAATCTAAAGGTAGCAGTCGGATCTGAGCAGTCGCTGCCCGGCAGTCGCGGCCGGGCAGCTACGGCCGTACATGTCTATATGGATTTGTATGGAGTACTGTCCGATGCAGGCAGCCGGGCAGCGCGGCCGGGCAGCGCCGGTTCTCCATACAAATCCATATAGACATGTACGGCCGTCGCTGCCCGGCCGCGACTGCCGGGCAGCGACTGCTCAGATCCGACTGCTACATTAAGAAAGGCCGAATTTGCGGTGGCAGGAATACGAAATAAACACATAGGTAACACATAGATAAAGCACACAACATAGCGTCAGTGGCGTCGGGGATAAGCGGACTATCATATCGAAAAGTCTGAAGTTCGATCCCCGGCTGGGCCATGTAGCAATGGGGTATTTCTGGAAACTTAAGTACTGAAGACTGCTCTCAAACGGTGAAGAAAAACATCGTGAGGAAACCTGCATACGCCGAAGAAGAAATTCTTAGGCGCATGTGAAGTCCACCAACCCGCACTGGGCTAGCGTGGTAGACTAATAGTCCATTCACCCTCGTTGAGCGGGAAGGCCTGAGACCCAGCAGTGGGGACATGTTAATAGGCTGTTGATTGATTGATTGATTGAAAGCACACATATTCAAATAATAATAAGTAGGTAGGTAGGTATATAGATTTAGGAAAACATTTCATTATAAAAAAATAACTTAATGATATATCTGTAAATAAACCATACAGAAATAGAAGAGAGCCTAAAAACATACAGTGAATACGTCAAAGCATAAAAGATATACACTTATACTGTAAAGAAGTAAGCAATATGTCACTAACTATATACTATTATGTGCTTTAGCATATAAGATATACATCATCAACTACGTGTGAATAATGTGTGGGAAGCGCGGCGCACAAGGTATGGCGTAGCCGCGATAAGTGCGGAGATAAGGATGAATAATTAAACAGGAGTCCTAAATTAACAATTGCTAATAATATTTCAATTAAATTATTTTGAACTTTTTCCCAAAATAACTGGAAAAAAGTGAACAAAAAACGTTTTTCGTAACACCCTAATTTTTGAGTGTTTTTTATTATTATTGAATTTAAACATTATAACGTAACATCTAGCTATGAATTTCTATAAAAAAGTTCCATTGTGTTACGTTAGTTCGAACAAACTTTACTATCATAACACAAATGGGATTAAATTGACCTCATTTTTGGCCAAAAATATCAAAATCCAAATTCAAAACTAAAGATACGTAAAATACATAAAAAGTCATGGTCACCTTTATTTGTTTTCACCCTACCTGGATATAAAATCTTGGTTTTAGGGGAGAAGTCATTCAAAGGTGAAAAAATGTGTAAAACGACGTTAAAACGACCTTAAATGACAGACCAGATACGATAGCTTGTTTAAGCATTAAGTTATCTCAAGATACATCTCGCTTACATGTACCCGTGTGCCACACGCGGTATTGTATTGTCGAATATTTCCCATAGCCTTGCGCCCGCGCCGCGCGTCGGGTCAACCTTTTTGTGAACAGACGAGCATACATTATGATCATGGTGTGAGGGAGAAGTTAGGGCGAAGACCTTATTTAAACATACAATATACAATCATCATCATCAGCCTATTAACATGTCCCCACTGCTGGAACTCAGGCCTGCCCTCTCCACGAGGGCGTTCGGGCTACAGTCCACTACCCTAGCCCAGTGCGGATTGGTGGACTTCACATGCACCTAAGAATTTCTTCTTCGGCGTCTGCAGGTTTCCTCACGATGTTTTCCTTCACCGTTTAAGAGCGTCTGTGGCGTCGGGGATAAGAGGCGGCCTATCCTATCGAAAGGTCCGAAGTTCGTTTTAAAACGAAACTAAACGAAACTTAAGTACATTTACGGACTGCTCTTAAGAAATATTACAATACATACATATTATTTTACCTTCATACACTTAACTAAAAAAATGGCCTTTTGGATTAGACGACTCTGGTCTAAAATTAAAATATCTTATAAACAATGCCGATGCTCCTAGCCTTGTTTGTTTAAGTTTTGTTTAGTTTATTCATATAAATAATGTTTATTCATATAAAAAATAAATAAACATACGAATAGTGTTTTAGTTTCTCTATTAAAAATAAATGTGTCAAAAAAAATAATCTTGAATTTACTTTCTTGGGCGTGTTCCTCGTGGCCATTGCCAAACTAGTTTGGCCATAGGGAAACTTAATTCCTCGTAGCCAAACTACAAGTAATAAGATGCCTTGGCTTCCTTACGATTTTACTATGTTATGTATATTTTGTATGAAGCTCGCAGTGGCTACCCCCTTGAAACAAATGCAGTGAAAACATTTGAATAGCAACAAAGGGAGTCCAGAACGCCGCTGTTCTTGCAGTGAGATACAGTGTCGGATCGTTGTCACAGCGATGTAAGAAATCGTAGATGTGGCATACACATTGCCTTTGGACCCATTTCTTATCTTATCTTCTAAGGGGTCAGGAATACCTGGTGACACGTCGACCCTGCAGGATCTGGTATATTTCATATTTTATCTTCTTATGACGGGCCAGCAATACCTCGTGACACTTGGACCCTGCAGGATCTTCGAGCCTTTTGAGATCTTTCGTGCCAAACCTATGTGCAACGGTGTCCCAATTGGGTCTTCTGGTGGACTTCGTATACGCCTTAGAATAGAACAGACAAAGCGGAATACTGATTCGTAACCCAGTTGCTATAAAGAATTTAAATTTATCCTTTCCCCGAGTTTGGCACAACATATCCTAGTGTAGGGTTGCCAGGTATTCCTGGCCTCTTAAAAGATAAGTCACAGCTTTCTTTTCTAAAAGACCACGTCTTACCACAGAATTGATAAATGCCTTCTCCGAATAACTCTTCCACATTTCATACATCCACGTTACATAGGTACGAGCAGAAAACAATGCCCGGCCCGGGCACGAACCTGTGGATTTTGTTTAAATAATAGATACACATTTTATTTGCAAAACGGAAGCCCGTTTTTGATTTATACTTGCGTACGCGCAGAGGTTTTGATCTTTACAACAATGCACTAGGAAATCCATAGCAACATTTTGTTGGACATTCAGTTTCTGGAGCAATCCTACCTACCTTAACTTATAAGGGACTGCGCAAACCAAGTCTTTACTTACTTATGTAAGTATTATACTTCTGGAGAAATACTTCGATCCTTTCGGGGTCTTTTGTGCCAAACCCCTGTCCTCCAACGGTGCCCCAATCCGTTTTTTGTGAACTTCACATACCGTCCAGAATAGAAATTCTAATATTTGGCGTATGCAGGTTTCCTCATGATGTTTTCCTTCACCGAAAAACCTGTGGTATTATAATATACCTTACATAAGTTCCGAAAAACTCATTGGTACGGGTTAAGGCTTGAACCCACGGCCTCTTGAAAGTGAAGCGAGTGCACAACCAACTAGGCTACCAGGCTCTTAAACCTGACGTAAAGGTGAAATAGGACGCAAGATCACGATGGCTTAATTAATCCTTTTTTTTCTTTTTCCAGATATATAACCAAAATGATGAAACTACGACAGAAGATCCGCAAGAAAACTCGATGAGACAGACAAAAACAACCAGTGACGTAACGATGTGACAGTACAGTGATATAACAAGACTTTTCGCAAAGTTCCCAAACTATCCAAAAATACTCCGTAAATTCTCGTATAGCCTAGTGAATGTCGTTTAAAAAGTATAGTGCAAATAACAATCACGAAATTAACATAGAGTTACGAACGCTCAGAACTGTCTGGTTTGAATAAAGTTCAACACGCAACGATTGATAAAAAGTGCCACTGAAATTGATACTGCCAAGTGATAAAAACTTAAATTCAAAATAAAAGTCAAAAAGTGATGTATTAATTTTTCTTGCAATGGATTTGCATACCCCTCAAATTGTAGTTCACGGGTATGAACCACATGCCCCCCTGCTGGAAGTCGAAGGTCTGGATCCTCATAGTCCTCAGCAGAAAGTGCTGATACATGCGCCAAATCTTCAGGGCCAGGAGTTGATGAGGAACGATCATCAGAATGGAGGTGAGTTTTACTACCTTTTTGCATTTTTCGATTTTAATTTTTGTTTGTAGTTTTACAAAAAAACTAAGATTACTAGGAATGTTAAGGGTGATTTTAAAATCTTATTAGGTAAATATTTTCAACGCGATGCTGTTTTTTGATTACCTTTTGTTTATTACTGGCATTTAAACATTAGGTAAAGTTGTTTGTTTGAAATTCAAAACTAGATACAACTATTTCTTTTGGATTTTCGAGAATTCCTTTAAAATATCATTACGGTTTTCTATTCGGACGTAATTCATTAATTTGTATTACAGTGCATAGCCCTATGTTCCTCACAATAAAAATTAATTATTCCAACGCAAACGAAAGATATAGGGAGATATAGTCAGGGATGTTTAAATAAAATAATAATAGACAGTCGCTAGCATTAGCAAGCTGAAGTATGTATTCTGGCAGACGAGTCCTGAAGTGGAGACCACGGCCCGGCACGCGCTGTGTGGGACGCCCCTCCGCCAGGTGGACCGACGACCTAATGAAGGTGTGGTGCGTTCATTGAGAAAGGCACACGTCCAGCAGTGGTAATCTTACCTTCTTAGGGTCCAAGGAATCCTGGCGACACTTGAACCCTACGGGATCTGTTGCGCCAAACCCCGGTTTGTGCCCCAATCCGTTTTTTGGTGGACCATATACGCCTTAGAATTGTTTTCCTTCACCGAATAGTCTGTGCTATTGTAATAAACAGTGCTTATGTTCTGAAAAACTCATCGGTACGCGCCGAGGTTCGAACTCGCAACCTCAGAGAGGTGAAGCGAGTGCATAGACCACTAGGCTGCAACGGCTCAGCAGTGGACCATGAAGGGCTGATGATGATGATGACCCTGGATAATTGAGTCGAGAGCAGATGTGCTGACCTGATGTAGAGTACGACTTTTCAGATGACCAGTACCACGCGCACAGCAGCAACCAGAGCGGCGATGGTGAGTTTATTTATTTATTTTTTTAGATAAAACCAGGAAGGTTCGAATCTCTTTGGTGGTGCGCGCTTGCTTTCTTTATGGATCCATATGGGAGTAGATATTTTTTTTTATTCAAGGATAAAACCAGGAAGGTTCGAATCTAATTGGTGTCCAAATTTTTTTCATTCAGGTATAAAACAGAATAAAATTATCATCTGGAAATTTTAACCACGCGGACTATATTTTATAATAGTACCGTAGTTGGTAGTGACCCTGCCTACTGCGCCAGAGGTCGTGGGCTCGATTCCCACTCGGGGCCAACATTTGTGTGAAGCATATCAGTTGGTTTCGGATTCTGATTTGTTTTCATGTACCTAAATTATTTACTGCACATAAAAACATTATGGGTACAAAAAGTCACGTGACATGATAAAAATCAGGAAGGTTCGAATCTCTTTGGTTATTTATCTAGACACATTCATCTCACAGAGAAGTTCTAAAACCCACTAATAGAGTTCGAGTGTTACGCCAACGAATATTTCTTCAATGACATGAACAGCGTCGAACACACTACAAATCTATTATCTTATCTATAAGTACGGGTATAGATATCAATAAAGGTGTGGCGTGACTACTAGTGAGGCGTCGAGCAGAGCGTCGAGCGGAGCGAGTTTAAAAATCGCGTAGCGAATAACGAAATTAACAGGACGCATGTTGATTTCAGTAACAATACCAATGATTGATTGTTTCTATTACCAACAAACATAATTTTGCTTACAACGATATCATTCATATTGTAAGTTGTAAGTTAGTACCTAAATGATAAGTACTATTGAAGACTTTCGTAATTAAAAAAAAAGTTTGTACGGAACCCTCAGGGCGCGAATCTACTCACACTTGACTAAAGTCTTGGAGCTAAACATACGTGTGCTATTCTACTGCAGAAAAATCTGTTCCTGTTAAAGAAAAACTTTTTCGACATCAGCTAGTAATAATTCAAATAATCAAATCATTTAATTTAAGAGACATAATTTTTTTTAACGAAATACTTTATTATGTACACTAAGTACTTTTAATATTCCAACAATGATCCATAGATTACTAAACATAATTTTAATTAGGTAGTTTAGTTTAATTTTTAAGAGTTATTTTCAGATGTCACTTTGGTTGGACAAGTGTTGCTATGCTGTCGATGACTTTTAAGCTTTCAGTAATTAACATTTATCTATCTATACATGTACAAACTGTCATATTAATATTATAGGATAACAATAAAAAACTTATTAAATAAAACTAAACTTAAAAATAAATTATAACATTATTTTTGTAAAGGTTGTGCGAGACTCTATACATTAACATTTAGGTGTTGTATGACTTATTAATACATTTATTATTAATTTAGACTGTGTAGTCATTTATTAATCTAATAAAGGTACACATAAACACATAATTAAAAATAATTTATTATAAATCTAAAACTAATCTACAAATAAATAAATAAACTAAACCTAAACCTAAAAAAACTTACCTAAAGGTAGAAGATATATTATATACTTAGATATATTATTAGACCACATACTTATTATTTAGACTTAGTAAATAAGTACCTAGGTGCTAATATTATTATTTTTTAACATATAAATTTATGTTATTTTGACATTATTTAAAATTCGCATACAATGTGCATTGTTTATTGAATAAATGATTGATTGATTGATGTCAAACCCTCTCCGCCGACACTGGCACCCCAACCGTTTACAACAAAACCAGCGCGCGGCGCGGCGTCGGCCTAACTAATTTCACACCGATTTAGGCAAGTGTACTCGCCACAAAAACTGTCCATTCACTCGGCCGACTCGCCCACTCTCGGACGTGGCGAGTGAAATGGTCTGAATGAAATCCTCTTTGGCACAATAGTGTTTAGAACGCGATGTGTCGAGTCTATACTTATATAACGCTCTTTGGTCTGTTGTAAATTCTCTTTCGTTTGGGCGACCATCTTTTTTGTAGGCAAGGCAAAGTACGTTAGACCCGGCTGGATGAGGTTAGAGCAGGACCGGTCGCCGTGGAGATCCTTGGGGGAGGCTTTTGTCCAGCAGTGGACGTCTACAGGCTGAAATGATGATGATGATAAAGGTCGATCGCACGTCAGTGGAAACAAAACCAGTATAAACTGGTCTCTCAAAGCATTTAAGCTCTCTAATAGGCTAGGCCAGCTTAAGGTCTAAGTGTTACCACTGACGTGCGGTCGACTGTACCTACTTACTGTTAGTTATATTAATTGAATTAAAATAATTTCAATGGTTCTGTCAGATTTAGGTTAGAACGTTCAGAAAGCGATACATTGTTTAATGTATCTATTGCAGCTGGCTACGAACTCTGATAAAAAAGTTTCGATCCCGGCAAAAGTATTCTTTGTTGGCAACTTAGATACAAAAAAGATTAGCTAAACAATTCAATCCTACTAATATTTTAAAGGCGAAAGTTTGTAAGGATGTTTGTAACTCTTTCACACAAAAACTACCAACAGATTTTGATGAAACTTGGTACAGTGATAGCTTATATCCTGGAATAACATATAGGCAACTTTTAACGTGGACAAAGTCGCGGGGAGTCCGCTAATACCCCCTAAGTAACAAAACGCCTACACAGAAGGCGGTGTTTCACAAAGTACACGGGAAAAACTTCTCTACGCGGGCGAAGTCACGGGAAAAAGCTAGTAACACATAGTTGTTAACTATAATACCATGTATGCCTGTTGGCTCAGTTGGTAGTGACCCTGCCTACTGCGGCAGAGGCCGTGGGTTCGATTCCCACCCGGGACCAACATTTGTGTGATGAGCATATCTGTTGGTTTTCAGATTCTGGGTGTTTGTATGTATTTAAGTATTTATTTAAAAGTATTTAAGTATGTTTATCAGTTGTTGAGTACCCATTTACAAGGTTCGGCTTAGTTTGGGACTAAACAGCCGTGTGTGAATTTGTCTAAACATTATTATTTTTATTAACTACCTATAACCATGTATACTTTATATATCATCATCATCAACAGCCTATTAATGTCCCCACTGCTGGGGCACAGGCCTAC
Organism: Metalampra italica; assembly: GCA_949699065.1. Lineage (NCBI taxonomy): Eukaryota > Metazoa > Arthropoda > Insecta > Lepidoptera > Oecophoridae > Metalampra > Metalampra italica. The sequence goes on from OX452993.1 coordinate 1,095,446, forward strand.
CCTCTCCATTAGGGCGTTCGGGCTATAGTCCACCACGCTAGCCCAGTGCGGGTTGGTGGACTTCACATACGCCTAAGAATTTCTTCTTCGGCGTATGCAGGTTTCCTCACGATGTTTTCCTTCACCGTTTGAGAGCAGTCAGTAAATGTACTTATGTTTCGAGAAAAAACCCATTGGTACATGGCCCAACTGGGGATCGAACTCCGGACCTTTCGATATGATAGGCCGCGTCTTATCCCCTACGCCACTGACGCTCTGTAATACTTTATATATAAAATTTTGTATATAATTTAATTTGACTCCTGAAATACAGCTTGACTAGTTTGGATGTCAGGGCTTCGATATTAATGTATGCATCTTAATAAGTGAATAAAGTTTATATTTATGTTTACACATCTTACCATGAATGGGAAACGTATCTATACGTAGTTATAGGTAAGTAAGTAGGTGTCATGATTATCGCTGCGCGAGCGCACAGAAATGGACACCACTTGTAGGCGCTGACCGCAGCCACTTCCCTGGGAACCGGCCCCGATGACTTTTACACACGGATTGCATTGTCTGCTTGATTTTTTATTTCATCTCAAATTGGGTAGTCATCTTAATGCTTATTCCAGACACACGCGGCCTGCGGTGGCGGTGGCGGCCTGTTGCCTTCCCTTGCAATGTATGTGAGACTTCAAACACGCGCGGCCAAGAAGATTCGAATCTCTTTGCGCGCGCTCGCTCTCTATGGAGAAAGCATCTTGCATATTTAGTATGGGAATCAATGGTGCCACTTACAGGGGGGGTGCGGACAAAGGAAGCGGAGTAGCGGGAGGAGGTTGCTAATACAAATTTATATGGAGTTTGAAAATGAAAATGTGTAAGTGAGCTGCAATATTGTAATCAATTTGGCACGATTTTGACACCCATAGAATGCTTTTGTTACTGATCCTTTTGCGTGTTGAGACTGCGGCCTGCGGTAAGCCGCCACCGCAGGCCGCGTGTGTCTGTGATACGCTTAAAGAGCATCGGTGGCGAGTGGGGTAAGCCGCTTTGTTTTATCATATCTAGAGGTCTGAATTCGATCCCCGGCCGGGCCATGTACCAATGGGTTTTTCTCGAAACTTAAGTACATTTACTGACGGCTCATATTATTATTATATGAAAAATACTGTCTCTAAAATAAGACATGGTTTAAAGGTCTCGTAACCAAGGCACAAACTCTAAAGAACAGTGAAATTTTTGAGTGATTTATTGTTATGGGCGGAGTTTCGAATTTTTCGTAGGTATAAATTCTTGGAGGCCGAGATGGGAAGGGGACGAAGTGGGAATCAACCGACAGATCTCCCATGGCGCACTTAACGTGGCCAGGAATCAGGAACTGGCGACATCAGTTGTGTCGAACCCCTGTACTTATGAAGATAGCATTCTCTGTCGCAAGAAGTCGCGGGCCGTAACTACAGAATACCCACATGTCTACTTAAAAACGTGTAAATGGCTACCGGCAAATCGACGCGTAAATGCGCGTGCGCCGCCGGCACGACGGTCACGCGCATCGAAAGCGAAACTCGCGCGAGAGCGAAAAAAACAAGACGAGTAGTCGAGCGAGAGTGGAGGGAGACAAAAGGGTTGCCCTGCATACGTGATCGTCTGTCGGATACAGACATTGATTTAATTTAAAAACAGTCGCAGCTCTATATATTGATAAAACTTGACTGGCCTTTTGGCGTAGTGGTAGTAACACTGGCTACTGCGCCGAAGGTCGTGGGTTCGATTCCCACCCGGGACCAACATTTGTGTGATGAGCATAACTGTTGGTTTTCGGATTCTGGGTGTTTGTATGTATTTATGTACTTATTTAAAAGTATGTATATAAGTATGTTTATCAGTTGTCGAGTACCCATGTACAAGCTTCGGCTTAGTTGGGACTAAACAGCCGTGTGTAAAATTGTGCAAACATTATTATTATTATTATAAAAAAAAGAATAGAATAGAAGAAAATTTAGCACACACAAAGCAAGATATTACAATAATTTTGTACACAAATTATTCTATTGTCTAGCTTACCTACATGTGGACGGATAATTAGAAACCAGGTAAGCCGTTTGGTAGCAGCATCGTCATGAAGATAAAAACCCGCAAAATGGCATCAAAATGTATGAAAATCTTAAAGTTAAGGAATCATGACGATGCTGCTTCCAAACGGCAGATCTGATCAGTTGGATATCTATAGCGATCTAAAAGTCCCCCATCTACTCTCTCGATGACCGTCATCAGATCACGCCCCGATCGATCCTTCACGGAGACCCATGGCTTCAAAGTGACCTCGATTGTATGAAAATCTTGCCCTGTTTCTAATTATCCGTCCACCTATGTATGTACAGTCAACCCGGAGAGCGTCGGCCAGGGACAAGGCTTGGAAGCCCATGGTGTCCACCAACGGATCGACTATACGCGTCGGTGTTGCAATGTGGCGTTAAAAGAGACTCCAACTCAGACACTACGCCACTAGCAGTTTCCCGCGGCTCCGCCCGCGTTTCATAAGTTCGTAGCGCGATGTTAAATAGCCTATAACCTTGCTTAAGAGTTGGTCTATCAAATGCGAAAAGAATTTTTCAAATCCGACTGGTAGTTTCAGAGATTAGGGCGTTAACAAACAAACAAAAAACTCATCAACATTTTTATATTGGTCGTGGTTGCCTAGTTGGTTGTACTCCCGCCTCACGTTCACGAGGCCGTGGATTCGATTCGAACCTTAGCCTAAGCCAATGAGTTCTCTGAACTTTAGTACAGTTAATTATAATACCACAGGACGGTGAAGGAAAACATTGCGAGGAAACCTGCATAATGCCAAAGATTAGAATTTCTATTCTAAGGCGTATGTGAAGTCCACCAAAAAACGGATTAGGGCACCGTTGGTGGACCGGGGTTTGGCGCAACAGATCCTGAAGAGTCGAAGGGCCAGGTATTCCTGGACCCTTACAAGATAAGATAAGCAGTCAAAGTGTACCCTTTAAAAGTAACAGAAACCAACACCAAAACGAGTATAGTTCTCACAGCGAACCAAAACCTGTCGGAAGGCGGACAGTCATCGCAATTAGTTCCGCGCCGGGGTCCGAACCCGCGACCTTCGGGACGGAAGTCGGCGGTGGAGGTTTTACTTTATTTTTGTTATCACTTAAATTTTAAGTCCTTTAACTAATAGGATCTCTAACGTTAACTTAAACCGAAAACTCAACGAGCTATGGAAAAAGCTATGATCGGAGTTTCTCTGGGAGACAGCATCCGAAATGATCAATCAATCAATCAATATTATATTTGGTAAAAACATTTTACAAGTCTAGTTTACATGAAAACATCGTACATGCAATTAGATACACAAAAATGAATTTAAAAAATGTAACAATTATTAAATCTTTTTTTTCCAAATATTCATTGAGGTTGTAATATGACTTTTAATTTATCTGTCAGATACTGAAGTTATAAGTGTTAGGGCCTCTTACACAGCTTGCTGATAATGTCCCAGATACCCTATCTGCAGGTTATCTGACAGATAGCCGATTTTTTTTGTTTCACAGGTATCTGATTGCCTATATCTTATATATTTTATATAGTCTATCACACAGATTTATCTGATAGATTAGTTTATCACTAAGATTACTATCTGTAACAATATCAGGAAGTGGTGAAAGAAGCCCTCAGACTATTTAGCTATGTAATTGTTTTGTCAGTGAAAAAAATTGACTGTAACAAACATCCACTTCGTAAAATTTTGATTTTTCAAAATGAAGCATTCCTAATAATGTTGACTTTCCATAATTCTAATTTAATAAAAATATAATAAAATTTCAATACTTTAATGTCAAATTCCCATAAATACCTCATTGTTTTATGACGTGCAAACGAATGTCATCCTTAGGGTGGTAGGGTGGACCGCACGTCAGTGGAAACAAAACCAGTACTGATCTCTCGTAGTATTCAAATCTCCAATGTTCTAGGCCAGATCAAAGTCAAAGTGTTTCCATTGACGTGCGGTCGACTGTACGTTACTTTTTGGCCGACCGTGCGAGCCTGGATTTGAACCCTTGACCTCACTGCTGACCTACTGCTACTTTTAGACAAAGTTTATCATCATTCATCATCAACAGCCTATTAACATGTCCCCACTGCTGGGGCCCAGGCCTACCCTCTCAACGAGGGCGTTCGGGCTATAGACCACCACGCTAGCCCAGTGCGGGTTGGTGGACTTCGCATACGCCTAAGAATTTCTTCTTCAGCGTATGCAGGTTTCCTCGAGATGTTTTCCTTCACCGTTTGAGAGCAGTCAGTAAATGTACTTAAGTTTCAAGAAAAAACCCATCGGTACATGGCCCAGCCGGGGATCGAACTCCGGACCTTTCGATATGATAGGCCGCGTCTTATCCCCGACGCCACTGACGCTCAAAAATGTATTTAATTTTTCAAATTGGATTCCATGGAATGCTTTCTTTGACTGGGTGTGATTGCTTAAAATTAAATAATTAGTGAACAAATAAAGTAAAGGTTTTAAAAACTTTCCCGCGGAACCCTGAATCCGTCGCGAGAAAGAGACGACTATGCCAAACTCGTTCCGCGCGATTGGAGACGCCTTCGTTAAAATTTTGACAGCTCCCCCTCCAATCAGAGTTAAAGATCTCCAAACTGGTTGAAACTAAAAACGTCGTATCTGCCAAAGGTGCTTGCGTAAAGTGAAACTTAAGTATGTAGAAGTTAGATGTAAGTTAAGATTATTTTGTACCAGACACTTAAGGTTGATTGACTTCTGAAAATTTACCTATTTCTATAATAATGAAAAAAATATATATATAAATAAATATATAAAAGCTTCAAAATTTTTAATAACGTATCTAAGGGCCTCTTACACCGCTTGCTGATAAAGTCCCAGATACTCTATCTGCAGGTTATCTGACAGATAGCCTATTTTTTTGGTTTCACAGGTATCTGATTGCCTATATCTTATATATTTAATATAGTCTATCACACAGATTTATCTGATAGATTAGTTTATCGCTAAGATTACTATCTGTAACAATATCAGGAAGTGGTGAAAGAAGCCCTAAGTCATCTTATTTAACAGTAAGTGACCCTTTATTTCACTTTCGTAACTATTCTCGAACGAGTTTTGAAAATGGACGATTGTCTCCGGTTTCGGAACTGGTTTCGAATCAGGATTAATTATCTCCGCCTTCGCAACTGATCACGAAATTGAATTCCTTGTCGAGACTTCGCTTTGGAGACACACTGACAAAACATATTCAGTTTATTAACTTACAATACAATAGCAAAATATTCTAAATTGTGTCGTAATTTATACATTACTAGCTTTTTCCCGCGGCTTCGCCCGCGTAGAAAAGTTTTTCTCGTGTACCTACATTGTGAAACAGCGCCCTCTATGTAGGCGTTTTGTTACTTAGGGGGTATTAGTGCACGCCCCGCGACTTTGTCCGCTTTAAAAAGTAGCCTATATGTTATTCCAGGATATAAGCTGTCCCTGTACAAAGTTTCATCAAAATGTGTTCGGTAGTTTTTGCGTGAAAGAGTAACAAACATCCTCACATCCTTACAAACTTTCGCCTTTATAATATTAGTAGGATAGTAGGATAGGATAGATAACCTCATTTATGATGATTATTGATGAAATTCTTAGGCGCATGTGAAGTCCACCAACCCGCACTGGGCTAGCGTGGTGGACTATAGCCCGCACGCCCTCGTTGAGAGGGTAGGCCTGAGCCCCAGCAGTGGGGAGATTAATAGGCTGTTGATGATGATTGATGATGTGCCATACAAACATCATTGTAGTAGATAAGATACTACAAAGCGTTTCAACTAATGAACCGTAGTAAGTAGGTAAGTACTACCTAATACATCAAATTATATCAATAGATCAATATCGCCATGCATTGCGACTGCATAAAGTACGAACTTGCGACTGAATGCTGTAGATTACCTAGGCACAGTACACGACAGTACGGAAACTCAGTACATTGGGTCTGAAACACACGCGCACACGCGCAGTGTTCACCTACACTAGCACACAGAGATAAGCCAGGGGAGACGTAGCTAGGGCTGTGTTCGCTCTCAGCGAAAGCGGCCGAGCGAAACGCGTGCCGATCAGTGAGGGTAGTTAGGTTTGATGTTGCGATTGTGAGTTTTGTTCAACCCTAGCGGTAGCCACTCGGTACGTTGATTCAAGGCCACACGACTGGTGCCACTCTCGTACACTCTGACCTAGGTACTTACTATTCTATACAAGGAAACGTAACCAAGTGACCGGCTCCGATTTCATTCATTCTAATGATAAGGTGACGTCTTCTACTTTAGATATCTGTCTTATATCACTGTTGTTTTTTTTTAATCTTATTTTTTATTGAGGCTTGTGACTTATAGAAGTCAATGCCAGCCTCGTAGTGAATCACTGTTGCCAAGTTACTCAGACCTCAGTCTGAGAGATAACTTTATACATTTATATAAATTTTTTGCCTTGTCTGACAACGGGCTGCTCAGTATAAGGTTAATTTCCCCATTGTGGCCAAATATGTCATCTCTCATAAACTGCCGCCTGTAGGCTGCTATATCCCTGTTTCTTTTCCTGTCAGTTCTTTTTTTTTCTATCATGCTTCTCTCCATTGATCGTTGGCACACTTGGAGTTTGTGGTGGAGTGCTTTTGTTAGTGCCCATTTTGTTAATACTGGCAAAACGCAAGTATTGAACTCTTGATTGACATAGTCAATGTTTTGTCCTTCATTAGCTCTTTGAATGACCATTTATTTTATTTATTTAGGTATTGCTAAGGTGGAAATTTAGGTTTAGCCTCGAAATACAGCATATTCAAATCGGTTTCAAATCATAAAAAAAACATAGGCACAGCAAAATTAAGAACTTCCTCCTTTTGAAAATATCATAAAAATGAAAATATGAAACTGTTTGTTGACTTCTCAACTGTATAAACTCCAAAGTCATCGTGGTCTGCCATACGTCACTCAAGTCGATTTGTCAAATACCTAAGTGTACATTAGCTGAGGTCTTTGTTATACCTAAATGGTATATCACATTAACGTTAGTTTCGCCTGCGGCTTCGCTTGTATGCATCAATATATTATTATTTACCACGAAAGAAGACCAAAGTTAAAGACCGATTTGACTGGACTAAAAATATTTCTATCACTGTCACTCAGTATTATGTATATCATTATTATTATATATCAGTATTAATCTAAAATGATCCCTACACGATCATGCGGCATGACATGCTTTACGTGCTCTCACTCATGCATGACCGTTTAATTGTAGTGATTGACGCGAATGACATGCAAACTACGTGCTGGCCGTTGATTGACAATCGCGCGCACTCTTCACTGTACTAGGTGATTGATAGCAAGCATGAGGGTCCATCATGCAGCATGATAATTCATGTAAACGTCATGTCATGCCGCATGATCCTCTAGGGACCGCTTAAGTGATGTAAGCCTTTTCAGAATCGGGCCAAATATAAAAATGAAAAAATTATAAAAAGACATGCAAAGATAGGATTTGCGGTGGCATGAATACATTTCCAAATAATTGACAAATTTTGTATCGATCTACACAAGATTAATTGTGTAGGTATTTTATTTATTAATAAGACATCATCAATACATACACTTCTTAATATATATTTTTTTCTTTGACATGTTACGCCCGTCGGGTCGACTTGTAGGTATCCCTGAAGTACGTAGGTACCTACCTACACGTCAGTAGACGTAATTGACATATTGAAAACAACCGTATGAAGTCTGTGTCGGGGCAATGTATACGCTTCTACAACAAACTACCAGAAGAAATCTTAAATATGAATGACAGAAAATTTAAGACCCACATTAAACAACAACTTTGTAAGAAAGCTTATTATAGGACAGTCGATTATTTAAATGACAAAGATGCCTGGTGTTAATGTTACTTCAGCCTCGCACAACCTTTACAAAAATAATGTTATGTACATCGATTTTAAATGTTGCGCCGCTTCTTCTTCCCAGCTCTATATAACACCTTGGAGGCGGTGGTAGATAAAAAATTTACGTTGTATAAATGTACCCAGTGTACTTACATGCAATAACATAGTTTTGACTTTGACTTTGTAGACGTACCGAGTAGATACACGAACGTGTTAAGTTTCGAGAAAACCCCATTCACAAGGCACGGCCGGGGATCGAACTCGGACCTCTCGACATAATATTGCGCACATAATTCAATGTAAACTCTACATCCCATAAATCTCAAAGATTTTCCACAAAGCGCTTCAAAGACATTCTCCGTCCCTCTCTTCCATAGTAAAACCTTTTCGTGCTAGAGCAAGAGGCAAGATGCGCTAAGTGCTTGGTTTTGGTTAGTTAACTCATCATCTGTGGCATGAATATAAGGGGTGTTTCATATTGATGCTTCTATCTTCATATAAAAGGTGTTTTATGACGGACAGAGCAAATCCTATCCTACTAATATTATAAAGGCGAAAGTTTGTAAGGATGTGAGGATGTTTGTTACTCTTTCACGCAAAAACTAACGAACAGATTTTGATGAAACTTGGTACAGTGATAGCTTATATCCTGGAATAACACATAGGCTACTTTTTAACCCGGACAAAGTCGCGGGGCGTGCGCTAATACCTCCTAAGTAACAAAACGCCTGCATAGAGAGCGCTGTTTGACAATGTACACGGGAAAACTTTTCTACGCGGGCGAAGCCGCGGGAAAAAGCTAGTCGATTATGTATTCCATAGGTAAGAGAAAAGTTTAGTAAATACAGTGTCACGTTCAGGAACGTTAAAAGGGGCAACGGCCATTGAGCCTGTACAGCCTTATACGAAGTACAACATTACAGACAGACAGAGACTGCTCTGCAACGCCGCCGCCGCCGGCTAGATAACTTTCGGGTTAAAGCCACACAAAAAAAACAAGAAACCCCATAAAGGTAGTACCAGACAAGGTTACAAATCAACAGCCTATTAACATGTCCCCACTGCTGGGCTCAGGTCTACCCTCTACGGCGTTCGAACTATAGTCCACCACGCTACCAAAGTGCGGGATGGTGGACTTCATAAGTAAATCTCCAAGTTACTTCGTAAGAATTCCTCCATAAACGGGTTTCCTCGCGAGGTTTTCCTTCACCGTTTGAGAGCAGTCTGTAAATGTAGGTTCCTATTACCTACTTAAGTTTCAAGAATTTTTGCTTAGGTTACGTTTCTTAGAGCAGCCATGCAGTCCATAGAAATGCAAAAGGTCAAAACACTCAATTTGACCTTTTGCATTTCTATGGACTTATGCGTCGGAACTCGTTCCAAATCTTCATAATGGTGTGCGAGGGAGACGGTGCGGATGACAAAATTGAGGGCGGAGGGACGGGCTGTGACGTCACGCGGGCGCGTTTCGAAACTGCACTGATTTTATCTCACAGTTTTTAACATGGAAAGAAAAAAAACGTGCTTCGTCAGATTTTTTTTTTGTTTTTCAATCTCATACGATGGTTTATTAGATACATAATGTAAAAAAGGTGTAGAATTTGCTACATCAATATTAGTTATTTTGACTGTTACATCTTTCTCTTGGCATTTCTGACTATGGTTTTGAGGTTGTAAAAACATTTTTCAATTTCGAAACACCAAATGCTCAATATTATGGTCCGTTAAAATTCTTCGTAATCGATCTGTGCACTCAAGATGCTTTCCATTTAAGTGTTCCTGTATTATTGAGTAAATATTAGTAAGCGATAAATTACTAGAACGCGTTTGTTTTCGTGATACCAAAACTTCAGTCTTGTCATAATAAGCTTTCCTATTTCAAATCAAAAAAAATTTACAAAATCGAATCAACAGCCTACATAATCACTGCAGTTGGGGTACAGACTACAGACCTTTATTCTCAACGTACGGGCTAATCACAGAACACCGGAAAAAGCTCGCTACGCTCCCGCTCGCTATGCTTAAATCTGTGGGGCTAATAGTCCACCACGCTATGATGTCCTTTTTCGGTGTAAGCAGGTTTCCTCACGATCATCATCATCATCATCATCATACGACGCTCGTATTTATAGGTAAATAGGTACCTAATAGAAATTTTTTTGATTATCGAATAGCATTTTGTACATGTCATTCATAATTAAATTAAACTGTACTGTAATCTTAAAAATGGACATTTAAAAAATCTATAATTGAATAATAAATACTTTCTCAATAAGAAATTTAGTTATTTTTAAAGCTATGTATTTATATTCTCCTATTCGGTGTACAGCTTTCGGGATTTTATTGTTTATTTCAGGGACCATTGCAAATATACTTTTATGAAAAAGTGCGGTTATGTTGGCGATGAAATTTGAGACAGCCTGTGCAAGTGCAAAATAAATGATTATTTGGACAGTAGGTAAGGGTGTACGTTTCGGAACGCACCCCCGCGCGCCGCGCGCCGCCACGTGCCGCGTAGAGTGTATTTTGGCGGCGCGCCGCGCGGTCCATCGAGCGAGACGCTCGTTGCGAAATTACCGCCAATTTTCAACTGACAGAGTTCTGTTTTCGAAATTACCGCGAATTTTAATATGACAATGTTCTGTTTTTGAAATAACCGCGAATTTTCAACTGACAGTGTTCTGTTTTCGAAATTTCTAAATTACCGCGAATTTTAAATTAGCAGTGTTCTGTTTTCAAATACGCGAGTGATGTGAATGCTAATGATTTATCGATTGGACACATTGTCGATGGAAACAAAATATTTTTTCGTTTATTTTAACAGTGTAACGGCAAGTTTTAAATGAATAGTTTTTGACCATTTGTTTTTAAAAACATATATTGGTACCTATTTACTTTTATCTCTACTTAATTTCTATAATACTTCAAAAAATAAAACTGACTGCAAATAAAACATATTTTTATAAAATGATGCAAAATAATTATCTAGATATATTTTACATTACAATGATGGCAAATAGTGTTTTCTTACGAGACTTGCATTGGCTTCTTTGAGTCACAAGCCTCAAAAAATTATTAAAAAATATATATTAAGTATCGTAACGATTCCTTTCAATAAATATAAAAAGCAGGACCTTGTAGAAAATGCATTTAAAAATTCTACCTTGATAGATGTTGCTATACCTACATAACTACCTTCAACAACTATGACAACCTCTATGTCATGTAATTCAATATGGCATGTAATTCTAATATACACGTCTAAATCAGAGCTCAAGTATCGTATGACGTCAAGAAACTAGCATGAGAAGCTAAAATAAAATAACATTAGCTCAGGAAATGTTATAAAAATTATAACATTAATTTAACACAAAATAATTAAAAATTCATTTTTAACAATTAATTACTTACCAGAAATCAAACATCATCAATAAATAATTAATTCTGACCATTTTTAAACATTTGAGCTAGAATCAATAATAATTCATTGTGTACACACAAAATATTAAAACATGACAAAAAGCAGAAGATTATACAAAGGGTTAACTTTATTTTAATGAAATCTCTTTCAGTTAACCCGTGACTAAAATTAAAAAATAAATTAGTATGCGTTTCAACTTAAAGTTGTCGGTATTTCGTAATGAAAAACAGAGACAACAATCCCACGGAGTTCCAAGATATCAGAAAACTGATCCTCTTGTCACAACCCATCGGTTCTGAGCGAACCAACCGTAAAATACACCTCAAAATCCACACTAAGCCATCTGTACCCAACCGTCGACCGTTCGATTAAGACGTATCTTAATCGATGAAATAAACAATCGATTGATTTAAAAAGTAATTAATTTCAAGTTTTAAAAATAAACAGTTCGAAAATTACGGTGGCGTCGTTTTTATAGTGATGTGCAGTGCGTGCGTGGATTGACGGTTATCGTGTGTTGTTTATTATCGATCTAAGTAGATACTCGTAGGTGCTTTAAAATGATTGTATTAGTGTTTTAACCTATAGATAAAATTTGAAAAGGGAAAGTAAAATATGTATATACCTATATCGAATAGGAATCCGTCGGTAAATATTTAGTTCCAAAGAAAGGAATTCTTATTAGGTGCCAATAAAACTATATTATTATTGTATCTTTCCTAATATTTTTAACAAAATCCAAATACCCTACTGCGTATCTAAGCAAAACTCCGTCACAGTTCGTAGGCTCACAGCCAATTATCACCCATAAAATCCACTCTTTCTTCGTAACCGTCGAAAATGGGCAAAACTAAACGTCATAATTTCAAACTTCCTCATTATGAGTTCATTTAACCATTGAAAAGGTCCAGTCTCGTGAGAAAGACGGGACTTATGGACCCACCTGCCTTTGCCGCTATCGAACCGGAAAAGCGGTGGTCAAACAGCGGAAAATCGTAAAAACCGGCGAAATTACTCCAAACGAATCGCCTTTGGACCAACCAATCGGTACTGTGGGCCAATCATGACACAGGCACCTTTTAACAAAATATTGCTTGAGAATGCTCGATATACCTATACCTAGATAGAGAAATTTCAAAGCGAGAAGAATAAAAAACAATCAAAAGTAAATGTTTAATAGAAATCATAAAGTATGAGATTCTTTTATAGGTATATTTCGTTGAAACGTGGATTTTGTATTTAGGTACATTTAACATTGTTGCTTTATTCAGTTAAATATCTAATATTGTGTTTTTAAGCAACCTACATGAAGGCTTCGTATAAACTTAATAAAACAAACAAAAAATGTTTTGATAACCCTAGCTAAATTGGCAATGGACCTTATGGTAGCCATAATTGTCACTGCCTGACAGTACGATGATTTTCATGCTGCTTTCACGGTGTTCAGTTGTTTTTTGACAGAAATCATTAGTGCATTGAAATTAACCATCGTAGTTTCGACAAATAGGTATTTTTTTTAAGGAATCGATGTTTTTTCTCTCTCAAAATCTGCAGAGATTGGGCTATGACCAATCAGTCGTTTCGATTTGTCTAACTCTGAAGTCGGTGTCCAAAAACTTTTTACAAATAGTCGATAGAAAATGCGTGTACTTAAACAAAAACTTATTATTTTCTAAATAATAATAAATTGTTTTTTGTTTCTAAAATGTTTCAAATCAAGTGATGGACACACCGTGGATCAAAGTGGAGTAGGTAAATAATTTAAAACGATTTTATTTTAAGTGAAAACAATCATGACTGAATCGATAATCGATAAAACAATCGAACGGTGACGCCATGCACTAGATGCGAAAATTCGAAAATCAAAAAATTTGAACATTTAAAAATGGCGTCCTAAAGGTCTTTTACAGGGCACATTTGTTATTTTTGTAACTGTGATTTGTAATAGTTTTAAAATACCAGTGAAGTGTTTTGTGATCACGCTGGAGGGGCAAAGTAAGGCGACTTTTGCCGCCCTTTTTGGGCTGAGGGCCGGCGGCGGCGTGGACCTGTCCGCCGCTTACAGATACAACCAGAATATGATGGAATATTATACTTGTAAGTAATAAAAAGCATATACCTACTTATGTATGAGAAAATCTATAGTAGCATAGAGTTAAGATCTCTTTGGTGCGTGCTCGCGGCCCCATAAAGAGGCGTAAAAGAACCATTCTATGTGCGTCAAAATCGTGTCAAATGTATCACAATACTGTGACTCACTCACACATTCTCATTTTCAAACTCCATATAAATTTGTATCAGCAACCTCCTCCCGCTACTCCGCTTCCTTTGTCCGCACCCCCCCTGTAAGTGGCATCATCGGTTCTCATACTAAATATGCAAGATGCAGTCTCCATAGGGAGCGCGCGAGCCACCACAGAGATTCGAACCTTCCTGTATAGTGTTACTAAGTACACTCGGCTGCATGCAATGAATTCGGGCGAGGAAGCCTTTTTCATACAAACAAGATCACTTTGTACCCTTAGATCTCCGTCATGCAATGGTTTGGGTGTGACGTGATGCTGGCTGTCCGCAGTACGGATGGAGGGGGCCCAGAGAGCCATACACACCTCATTGATCAGACAAGCCGTTTTCACCATAAACAAATGGGAATAAAAATGATCTAAACTGGCATCAGAATGTATGGAAATCCGCAGGATTCTGATTAGTCTGTGGTGAAAACGGCGTGCCTGATCAGTTACATGCACACGGCACTCTGGACCTCCTCCACCCGTACTGCGCCCAGCCACCATCAGATCTCATGCAATCGTTCCCTGACGGAGATCTAAGGGCTCAAAGTAACCTCGTTTATATGAAAAAGACCCGAATTCATTGTAAAAGTGTGTATATCTTAAAATTAAGGTTTAGAGAATTTTATAAGCCTACCTATATCTTTTCATATTTAGGGCTTCTTTCACCACTTCCTGATATTGTTACAGATAATAATCTTAGTGATAAACTAATCTATCAGATAAATCTATGTGATAGACTATTTAAAATATATAAGATATAGGCAATCAGATACCTGTGAAACCAAAAAAACAGGCTATCTGTCAGATAACCTACAGATAGGGTATCTGGGACTTTATCAGCAAGCGGTGTAAGAGGTCCTTAAAATCGTAACAAAAAAAATTATAGCGAGATTTTTCGTAGGACGATAAAGTTCGTGGGATCATGGTTTTTTGATACTTTTAGGGCCTCTTACACCGCTTGCTGATAAAGTCCCAGATACCCTATCTGCAGGTTATCTGACAGATAGCCTGTTTTTTTGGTTTCACAGGTATCTGATTGCTTATATCTTATATATTTTATATAGTCTATCACACAGATTTATCTGATAGATTAGTTTATCACTAAGATTACTATCTGTAACAATATCAGGAAGTGGTGAAAGAAGCCCTTAACCTCTGGAATGGACCAGAGACATTTAGGTGCATTTTTATTCGGCGTGTGCTCTTTTACTTAGTTAAGTAAATTTTAATAAAATTCTTTTTTGTCCTAAAGTCAAAAATACAGAATGGGTGTGAGAGTGACAGGCATCCGATTGTAAGGGAAATGTTATTTTTTCTCTTTCCCGCACATTGTGTGACATTGACAGTTATTCGCATTTAAATAAAGACTAGATTATTCTCAATCGAGTAGGTACCAGACATTATAATGTGATCTAAAGAGAATGTAACCAGAATGCTGTCGGTTTTCTCCGAAATTTCGACCGCGATTGACCTAATCAGTAATTTTCAACCACCTTTTTACTCATTTTCAAAAACCTATTCATAAAATACACGAAAGCTTTTCCAATGTCCCATCTCTTTATCCAAATAAAAAAGCCTCGAAATCCCATTATGTAAAAACAACGACCGCGTCATCCATAACGAGATTATCATAACGACAAAAATATAACGCAAAAAAATACCACAGAATACAAATACCTCGTAAAATCCGCCGCACATCTGCGAAAGGAGATTTCATAAAGCACCCAAAAATTCCCTCCAAATTCGAGATCGTTATGGCGGCGGCCAATGGCGTGGCGTGAAACGCGCGGGAGGGCGAGCGGCGCGCTCTGATTGGCTGCTGGGCTGTAGGGCGGGGCGCGTGGCTTACTTGTGTGCGTGGGTGCGTTCAAAAGCCTACACCGGGCATGCGTTGTGATAATTGGAGGCTGTATCATGTGTCGAAATATGTGGAAGCAAATTGGAGACACGGGAACACGTCGCCGCGAGGAGAACGGTTATTTGAAAATTTCTACATAGACTTCATGTTATTTGTAAAAGGGATCGTCAATTAATAATCACAAATATGACGACAGGTAAACATAATGGGTTTTACGGCCTGGAGACTAAGTCCTTGTAGGCCCATTATAGTAAAAAAATTTTTTTAAAAAAACCGGCGGTCGGTCTTTACAACAACATGGTGTGACGGTAACCCCTCTTATTATTGTTAGATTGAACTAACGCCCTGACGCTACGACCTATCCTACATATATTTTTTTTTTTCCCCAAAATACAATTATGTCCCAAGGAAGACACCCTGAAGTTAGTTATTTGACTTTACTGCAAGAGAGAATAATACGTTGGCTAGGGAGGCTAACCAAAACATTATTGGGGTTTTTGTGACATCACCACCTGCTATGAGTTTGATGCGGTAGCGACCAAACGACTCACTGTGAGTGAGACTTTTCGTCCCTCTCACAATGGCACGAGAGGGTTAGTCCGGGATTTTCACTAAAGTTATAACATGCTCACTATATAAAGCAGGTAAACGTTTTGCAATTCGGTAAAAAGCAACCTAACTATTCTGACAGGACTAAATTTATTGTTAGCTAGGTCCAACGTCCAATTCTAATAAGGTCAAAACATAACTAGGTAAATAACGTATAACCATTCGGAACGACCGACCGACTGTCAGTTTACACCATATATGGGCAACCCCCGGCTTTTGATCCCGCCCGAGAAGTATTTTCAAATCGCGCGTGAAAAATGATATTAAATTCTCAGTTCACGCCAACTTTTAAGAAAGAGTAGCATTCGTCTACCTTAGACGAATGCTAGTCTTTCTTAAAAGTTGGCCTTGAGAGGTCCAGCCATCCTAGGTAGCCCTAGCCGTAAATTTCAGTAAAAATTAACCCCCACCAGAAAAAAATTGCGATAGTTTTCCTTTAAAATATCAACATTTTGGCAGGCCGCTGTCATCATTTCGGAGTTGGTATCTAACGTCTCTGAAGAGGGGGGGGGGGGGGGGGGACTTTACTGTCGAGTTCCTAGGGGCCCTGGGTCTATAAGTCCGGACCTGTGCCTATGGCCCGTGACTTCATTAGTATTTTAAGGTTTGGCGCGCAACTTCCCAAAGCTCATCCTATGTTACCTATGTGTTTTTTAGTGTATACTGTGAAACAGCGCCCTCTATGTAGGCGTTTTGTTACTTAGGGGGTATTAGCGGACGCCCCGCGACTTTGTCCGCGTTAAAAAGTATCCTATATGTTATTCCAGGATATAAGCTATCACTGTACCTAGTTTCATCAAAATCTGTTCGGTAGTTTTTGCGTGAAAGAGTAATAAACATCCTCACATCCTTACAAACTTTCGCCTTTATAATATTAGTAGGAAACATTTCTCGGATTCCGGGCATAATTTCACCATTCTTCAACTCTTTCAATTGATAGGTATCATAATTAAATAGGTATACATGTGGTTTTTTCCACTTAATTTGACCGACTCAGGCTCATCATCAACAGCCTATTAATGTCCCCACTGCTGGGGCTCAGGCCTACCCTCTCAACGAGGGCGTGCGGGCTATAGTCCACCACGCTAGCCCAGTGCGGGTTGGAGGACTTCGCATGCGCCTAAGAATTTCTTCTTCGCCGTATGCAGGTTTCCTCACAATGTTTTCCTTCACCGTTTGAGAGCAGTCAGTAAATAAGTTTCGAGAAAAAACCCATTGGTACATGGCCCAGCCGGGGATCGAGCTTCGGACCTTTCGATATGATTGCCCGCGTCTTATCCCCGAAACCACTGACGAGTGTAGTTTTTTTTTCACAACGAAGGGACAAATTCAAAGGATCAGACTGAAAATAATGTAACAAGTGGCTCTTAGTCGTTTTACTCGCGAGATGCTAAGATGGATTAAACATAAAAAAATATATTACACCGTGTGAAAGCCTTACTTTTCAGGAATATTTGACAAAAACTAGATTGAAAAAATTCTTACATTTGCAGTTGTGGCATTAAAAAAAATTTGCTGAGGGAGAAAATTTTGATTTTTACAAAAATGACAAAATCTCGAAAACCAAGCCATTGTTACTGAACCTAAAACTAGTTTTTCTGAGTGGTAATTAGCAGGCCTACCAGATAAAGGATTATCGTCGGTTTCTAGGACACCCTGTATACAAATAGTAAGTAATATATTCAAGCATTAAGTAAGTTTCCCTCGGTGCATAATATTAATAATTAAACATAGACAGACAGAAACATAAATGAAGATACCATCTCACCTTCATACACAAAACATTCCACTGCAGACAATGAAATTGTTACCAAAAAAAACCTTCTAAACAACTTCCTACAACACTAAAAACATGACAAACCACATGAGTCAACCTAAAATGTCATATACCACAAATTATACTCGAATACAATAGTCATATACAATCATTATTGTATATACGCAAGACGCCGCACCTTACGGTCATGACATCATGTTACCAACTTACTTTTACATACAACAAACCTTAAAGAACTCTTAAAGAACTCTCAAACTAAACGCAATAAGGCCCATAATCTCAAAAAGCAATCGTAAACGCAACCTAGCTCGTAACACGAGACAAATTACATACGCACACTTGCAGCAACCCGTCTCATATATCACAACGCACACTCCGCCACTTGCTACAGTGTCGTACGCTCGTACGTAGCGCTCACGCACACGCAGCCAGCCGACACGTGATTGGCTGGAGCCGCTGCGCGCGCGCATATATCACGGCGATCTTTTGAAACAAGTTCTGGTAATTGTGGAGATTTTAGAAAGGAGTCCGGTTGGAAATAGGTCTGTTGTAACCGGCCGGTTGCGTGGCGATGAGCTTGGTTCTCGTTAAAATTTAATTTGCATCAGTTATGTAAAATGTATAGGTACCTAAATACCTTCAGTACTGTAGCTGTAGGTAGGGTCACTAATTAGTAATTACTTAACAGTTACAGGTAGGTACTAAAAAACTTTGCAATGGGGTCGATTCGAAAAATTATGAAATCAATTAAACTGATTATTAATATGTCCCCACTGTGGGCTGAGTCCTACCCTCTCAACGAAGGCATTAGGGCTAAGTCCACCACGCTAGCCCAGTGCGGGTTGGTGGACTTCACATGCGTCTATGAATTCCTTCTTCGACGTACGCAGGTTTCCTCGCGATGTTTTCCTTCACCGTTTGAGAGCAGGCAGTAAATGTAATTAAGTTTCGAGAAAAAACATTGGTACATGGCCCGGCCGGGGATCAGACTCGAACCTTGCACCTCAAACGCACTAACTTAACTAAAATAAGTTATTATAGTGTCATTCGGTTTTGGCTACAATACGAACTGAAATTAAGTTGCCCCGTTTGACTTTGACACGATTATAGATAAAAAGAAAGAATGAATGATATAGCTCAAAAGCGCTCCTTCCACGTCTAGAATCATGTAAGTAAACTGACAGGTTGGTCGGTCGTTCCGAATAGCAAAATTATGTTTTGAACTTAATTGAATTAAACCTTTAAACCTAACTAACAATAAATTTTTCACCTCACCGACTCGGAAGGATACTTTGTCATTCGAAATCTGCGTGGAAAACTGCACCTGGAAAAAAACTTTTTAAAACTTCTCTTCTTATTTGTAGAAGGTGAACATTTAAAGAAGTGATCAATTCTAATTGTGGTTATAATTATTTGTGGTTCTAAACCGCCGAAAGGATTCAATTCACCTAGTATTTTCCTCGCTGTAGTGAGGTGAAAAATTGCGTGTTGCGCTCGGCAGCAAAGTTATTTTGTGTCTCGTACCTTGAAACCCTCGCTACGCTCAGGATTCTATCTAATCCTAGAACCCTTCGCTTGCTCAGTTTTCTACTCGCACAAAATAACCCACTTTGCAGCCTTGCATAACAAATAACTATAGTCCTGTTAGAATAGTTAGGTTGGGTTTTACCGAATAGCAAACGTTTACCTTTTCATGATGCCACTTACCTCTGACTCTATCCGCTCGACCGAGAGTCGTGGTAGCCTAGTTGGTTGTGCACTTGCCCCACGTTCACGAGGTCAAAGGTTCGATCCTTGGCGTACCAATGAGGTTAAGTATTGTTTATTATAATACCTCAGATCTAACCTAAGATCCTTTTGCAAAACCTAAAATCCTTTTGTAAAAATGTATTCATGCAAATAAATGATTTACTTACTTACTTACTCAGGCTTTTCGGTGAAGGAAAACATCGTGAGGAAACCTGCACATATATATGTAATGTACTGGAACAATGGGTCCATCGCCCAGCCTGGACGATTTTAGTTATTTTTAGGTAATTTAAGTTTTATATAGGTTTTAGGTTAATTTAGTTTTATATTTACGTTTAGTTTTAGTTATTAATTTTACTGCAACATATTGTTATTCAAATTATAATAAAATGCCTGTAATGTACTTCTGGAAATTTGTGGAAACCTATTTCTGACAATGTTTTATTGATTGTAATGTTCTTTGTGAGACTGTGGGTTTCCTGTTGCACAATAAAATTAAATCAGAAAAACCAACTAAAAAGCAAGTAAAGCCGCGGTGGTCTGCTAGTGTTTTGGCTGCAGTTTATTACAGACCAATGTCCGAGCAGACAGAGGAAGCGGCATTACCATACGCAGACCGGATGTCGGTGCGACGACGCCATTGTCCCGCCGCCATCTTGGTTTTTGTGCTAAAAGCAAAATGTGTTTTGTCTGTAGCATTTATAAAATTTAAAAAATACAATTTCCGTGAGATCGTCATTTAAACGTCGGGTAAAACAGTTGATTCCTCGTGGTCTTGTACCTATAGGTACAGAAGAACATTCAGGAACAAGATTTCGGCTCTGCTGGGCCACGTCACGGGTTAAGTATCGCTAGAAAAGTCGAAAAAATACTGCTATCGAACGGTCCAGAGAAACATTCAAAACAAACAAAGTTTTTTTGTATTAGTTTAAAAGTACTTATAGATAAAAATATATAAGGGGTTTTTTGTATACGGAATCTCAGGGTTCCTAACCTCGCAATGGTCCGATTTTTATTTATTATTTCACTACATGAAACAGCTACGCTCGGAGTTTCCCTGCGAGATCGAATCAAAAAATGAGGAGATCCGCAAGGTCACCGACGTAGCTCAAAGAATTGCGAAGCTGAAGTGGCAGTGGGCTGGGCACATCGCTCGTAGAACTGACGGTCGTTGGGGCAGACAGGTTCTCGAGTGGCCACTACGTATATCGGAAGACGCAGCGTATGCAGGCCTCCCACAAGGTGGACCGACGATCTGGTGAAGGTCGCGGGACCCGGATGAGGTTAGCTCAGGACCGGTCGTCGTGGAGATCCTTGGGGGAGGCCTTTGTCCAGCAGTGGACGTCTACAGGCTGATATGATGATGATTTCACTACATAACCCCACATTCCTTCACAAGTTATTCCTGAGTGGGTTCACGGCGGCGAACACGGCAGGTTAGCGCGGCGCGCGCCGATCGCCGGCCGCTATCTGTCAGTGGGGTGTGCGCCCGCGCATGACGCGACGTCCTTGCACCTGTGTACAGGGTGCTTCGGCATCCACACACGTCTCGCATAGGGGAAGAAAACCAGTAAAAGGCAGCGAAATTTATAACGTCTTAATTCTCAATGCAATTCAATACACTGTATTGCACATTTAAAAATTACAGACAAAAAAAGAGAAAAACAGATACAGTAATGTACATCTAGGCAGTCTTATCGCTAAGAGCGATTTCTTCCAGACAACCTTTAGACTGACCGAAGCGAGAGAGGTGTGTCAGGGTCGCGATACTTGGCGCTCCGTTCTTTCTGCCTACCCTGCCTGGGACAAAGCGTGAAGATATGTATGTATGTAACCTTTATACATCTATTAGGTACTATTAGGTATAATGCTCTGTGCCTAAGTACCTATTTATGTTGGTAAGAGCATCAGTGGCGCAGTGGGGAAGATGCGGCCAGTCGTATCGAGAGGTCCGAGTTCGATCCCTGGTCGGGTCATATACCAATGTACAGGTAAAATTGGATCCACAATAATAAGGGCTTCTTTCACCACTTCCTGATATTGTTACAGATAGTAATCTTAGTGATAAACTAATCTATCAGATAAATCTGTGTGATAGACTATATAAGATATAGGCAATCAGATACCTGCGAAACCAAAAAAACAGGCTATCTGTCAGCTAACCCGCAGATAGGGTATCTGGGACTTTATCAGCAAGCGGTGTAAGAGGCCCTAAAGGTCCGTAATGCTTGGATGTGATATTATTATAAATAGAACTTAATAAGAATTTTAGAGCGCCAGTGCGTGCGTCAGTGGGTTCGGGGATAAGACGCGGCCTATCATATCGGAAGATCCGAAGTCCGAACCCGGGCTGGGCCATGTACCTACTAATCCGTTTTCTCGAAACTTAAGTACATTTACTGACTGCTCTCAAACGGTGAAGGAAAACATCGTGAGGCAACCTGCATACGCCGAAGAAGATCTAGAAGTATTACTAGTTTTCCTTCATGAAAGTAATCTCTAAGACTGAGTTCCAAATTACATGAAAGCTCGCTCCAAAGCTTTTATAAATTTTATTTATTATATTTATTACACATCCTTTATCCTAACAATGAAGTCGACATAACTAAAACCGACCAATCCGATGCTCCCACAAATCACAGCCCTCGAACTGACGATAGTAATTTAAATTTGAAATTCCCTCCGAAGAGGAAACGCCGCCGGAAGTGGTCCCCTCCCCCCAAATTGGGTAGCGTCGGACTTTAAACTTTTGATACTGTCGGGTTCTGACTTCCATTGCTTTCTGTTTAAAACTAACCGATTATAGTACGCTAGCTGTTTCTCACGGCTTCATCATTATATCATTCTTTCAGCGTCCACTGCTGGATATAGGCCTTCCCTAACGAACGCCACTACACCCTGTCCTCCGCTGTCCGCATCCAGCTGCTTCCGGTCGTGTCTTTAGGTCGTTGGTCCACCTGGCGGAGGGGCGTCCAGTCTCAGGCGTCAGAACCCGTCTGCCCCAACGGCCGTCGGTTCTGCGACAGATGTGACCTGACCACAGCCACTTCAGCTTGCTAATCCTTTCGTCTATGTCCGTGACCTTAGTTCTCCGTCGGATCTCCTCAATACGGATCATGTCCTTCAAGGAAACTTTCTTGCGGCTTCCCGTGGGTAAAATCCTTTCTTAGTGCACGTCAGAGCTGTTATGAGGAACCTTTGAGCAAAGTTGCAAGTCTCAAGGTTCAGAGTGATCAGTCAGCCAGCTTCTTCAAAATCAAAAATAATAATAATAATGTTTGCACAATTTTACACACGGCTGTTTAGTCCCAACTAAGCCGAAGCTTGTACATGGGTACTCGACAACTGATAAACATACTTAAATACTTTTAAATAAATACATAAATAGATACATACAAACACCCAGAATCCGAAAACCAACAGTTATGCTCATCACACAAAATGTTGGTCCCGGGTGGGAATCGAACCCACGACCTTTGGCGCAGTAGGCAGTGTTTCTACCACTACGCCAACAGGCCAAAATACTTTTTGCATGTAAGTACACTGTATACATTTATACAACGTCAATTTTTATCTAGGTATCTACTTCTTAATATATTCATTTGTGTACCTATTATTGTTTATAGACTTTCGCGGTCGTTTTTTTAAATTCATTCCTTTACATAGCAAACAACCAAAAAAATCATCAGTTAGGCCAAAATCTCCTCTCAACGAGGGCTCACGGACTATAGTCCACCACGCTAGCCCAGTGCGGGTTGGTGGACTTCACATGCGCCTAAGAATTCCTTCATCGGCGTATAATATGCAGGTTTCCTCACGATGTTTTCCTTCACCATGCGAGAGCAGTCATTAAATGTACTTAATTTTATTAACTTAAAGATATACTTCACTCATTCCGTCTAATATCTTATAGATATACTAAAAATAAACATAATTTCAAAAGAAAAACTTGAACTCAGAAAATATGGCAGGCGTATCCCCAGCCCATTAATACACATTTCCGGTCAAAAACAATTACAAGAGCGACCATAAAGAAGTAGAAGCTAAAATAGAGAGCAAACTTCCGGGCTTCGTTAACCCAAAGGCATATTTTTCTGAGCTGGAAAGGGGCGGGAGATGAGGACCCGTGTTAAGGACACCTGCCGAGCACTAAGGTAATGCCACACTGATGCTGGAGGGGATATAATATCCGTTAGCATACATTATCAAGCGTATCAACTTCCAGGTGTAGTGATTTATTGAGCATGTCAGCTATGCCCATAGCCCCTCTTATTCCTTAATATTTTTTTACATATTATACATACGTACATATCAGCCTTTCAACGTCCATTGGACATAGGCCTCCCCCAGTGAATGCCACCACACCCGGTCCTTCGCTCCCCATATCCAGCCGCTTCTGGCCACCTTCTTTATGTCGTCGGTCCACCTGGCGGGCTGATCTACAAGTTTATGGTCGCTCAGTGAGTGTGGAAAAGGCTATGCTTGGAGTTTCTTTGAAGGATATGGTCCGCAATGAAGAGTTCCGTCTGAGGCTACCGACATAGCGGATAGGATTCCTATACTAGATTGAATTTAGGCAGCTACAAAAAATACGTGTCAATTGTTTTTCAGTACTCTACAACATTTAACTCTTTGACTACATGTAGCAGGATGACAGCTAGCTAGGTAATATGTCACATTCATCAGTTCGCAGTCACTCAGATACCTTACATTGTCATACATTGTCTTGACCAATGTAAATCGCGGTTATGAAGGACATGATAATTTTTCCAAGGAGGTAAACTAAAAATGTCAGGATCGCTGACTGGCAAGTTTCAAAGCTATTGCGCTCAGAATCCTGCGAGCCAATGGGTTAACCAGTCTCGCGTTGCTGTCAAAAGTCAAAAAACTCCATAAAGTGTGGCTGTCAGTTTTTTGTTTTGTTTTTGATAAATCAATCATATCAAAAAAATAATAAAGTTGACAATAAAGTGACTGAAAGGGGTCGTTAAAGACCCACCAAAACTTGAATAGTTAATAGAACGACTCAAATCGTAGCCGGATACCTTGGGTATGGTTCCTTGTTAGACCGCCCGCTTATATCCGCACTCCGCGCCAGTGTCACGGCACCTTCACAGTGCGAGAGTCTCCCTCGCTTCCTGAGGGACCTTCTTGCTACCCATTACTGTTAATTACTCGCTGAAAACATGGCGCAGTTATAGCCAACATGCTTTTGTTTTGTATAGTCTTGTTATACTTATAATAATGTCTGTTCTCTCTCTTATACTTACTAGGCTTTTGGCGACTTAGGACTATCAGGAAAAACAACTAGGTATAAAAATGACTGGAACCTGATATTGTCAAGAAAGAAAATTGGAGACATATCTTATTAACTAAGTATAAAAAGTTTCGTAAGTTATTTCAATGTTTTTTGTTCGGCTGCTATGGGTCCTACACGATCATTCTGCATGACATGCATTACGTGCTGTCACTCATGCATGACCATCTAGTTGTAGTGATTGACGTGCATGACATGCAAACTACGTGCTGGCCGTTGCTGCACTGTACTGATTGATAGCAAGCTTGTGTGTCCGTAAACGTAATGCATGTCATGCCGCATGATCGTTTAGGGAGCTCATTAAATTTAAATAGCATATATCCTTCCTCAAGACTTCGGCTATGAAATGCAAAAATTTTTTTTTAATCGGACTGGTAGTTCTAGAGATAAGCGCGTTCATACAGAAAAATATCTCCAGATTTTTTATACTAGTAGTTCCGTGAGAACAGTAGACCTCGCCAGCCCTTATAAACCAAACCTAAAAGAAACCAACAAAAGTCAACTTTGGAAACAGAAAAAGTACCTACTAAAGTGACAAAAATTAGCACTTTAAAGCTTAATATTTCACAAACGGATCCCTGAATCGAAAAATGTTTATCACACACCCGCGATATTTTTGAAAGACCCATCCAACGATACCCCACACCATGGATATCACGCGGAAAAAAATAATTTTCTATTTTACGTATGCAGTTCTATGAACATAATTTATTTTTTCAACTTTCTTAAGTTGATCCACTATTACTCAAAAACTAATAGAACCTACTTAGCCGTAATAGTTTTCCTTGTAACTACGTTATATATGCTACTGCCATGAATTTTTTCACATTTCCAGAAGCAACCGTTTAGCTGGCAGGGGGGGGGACACGTGACTAACAAAAATTACCGCTTTAAAGCTTAATATTTCGCCAACGGATCCCTAAATCGAAAAAATGGTATTCACACACCAGCAATATTTTTGAAAGACCTATCCAACGATATCCCACACTATGGGATTCACAAGAAAAAAAAAGTTCACTCCCACTTTGCGAGTATGGTAGGTACTCTAAAAAAAATGTTTTTCAAAATTTTATTCTACTCATTTTGTAGGTTTAATTAATTTATACATATGCCAAATTTTCGTCAAAATCGGTTGAAAAATGCGACCTGTAGAGAATTACAGACAGACAGACAGACAGACAGACAGACAGACAGCCGGACAAGAGCATTTTTGGCCAGTCTCGAAACGTAGACGCTTCGCTCGCTTCGCTCGCTCGGTCAATTAGTAAGTATAGATAAAAACGTTTAATGAAATAAATGAGCCGTGAAAGCCTAGTTGGTTGTGCACTCACCTCGTGCTCATGAGGTCGTGGATTCGAACCTTGGCCGCTCTAATGAGTTTCGGAACTAGTTCGGATTATTTAATACCACAGGCTTTGCGGAGAAGCTAAATATCGTGAGGAAACTGCATACGCCAAAGATTAATGTATATTATTCTAAGGCGTATGTGAAGTCCACCAACAAACGGATTTGGATAAACAGGGGTTTGACGCAACAGATCCTGTAAGGTGGAAGTGATGAAAGAAGTGAAACAATATAAGACAATGAAAAAGAAAAAAAAATATTTTATAGAATTAACAAAATATTAATGAAAATTCTTCGATGAAATCTAAAAACGAAGATAGGTAAGTACGCTAACCTACTTACTGGAAACATAATATGTTGATATACAATAAGCAAATGCCCTTTCGCTAAAAACAATCATCGCCAACTCAGCGAATTCTTCCACAAACACCCAAAATACCGCAAAAACTGATACCTACGCACGTTTATTTCATCCTGGTAAAAACGCAATATCATCTTACAAGGAACACTTTCCCGCTACCCGGGTACACCCGGGTATAGCCGGCTACACCCGGGTGGGGGCGCACGAGGCGTGACGGAGCATCGATCGGTCACGCCCAGTGGCCCGGGTGAATCGATGCGCCCGGGTAGCGTGGTCGGTCTTGTTTTGATTTTGCGATTTTGTTCCGGAGGAATTAGATCCCGGACCACTATTCAAATCAATAGCCTTTAATATGTCCCCACTGCTGGGGCTCAGGCCTACCCTCTCAACGAGGGCGGTCGGTCTATAGTCCACCACGCTAGCCTAGAGCGGGTCGGTGGACTTCACATGCGCCTAAGAATTTCTTCTTCGGCGTATGCAGGTTTCCTCGCGATGTTTTCCTTCATCTTTTGTAAGCAGTCAGTAAAGTGTACTTAAGTTTCGAGAAAAAACCCATTGGTGCGTGGCCCAGCCGGGGATCGAACTCCGGACCTTTCGATATGACAGGCCGCGTCTTATTCCCGTAGCCACTGACGCTCTCGCGCCACTATTGCATAGAGACTGCCTAAATTAAGCGTATCCCAGACACTCGTTGCCTGCGGTGGCGGCCTACAGCGTCAATATGCAAACGTAGGCCGCGCGTGTCTGAAGTCTCACATACATTGCATAGGGAATACAACAGACCGCCACCGCCACTGGAGGCCGCGTGTGTCTGGGACCCCATATTTAAGTGTCCCATCGTTTTGAAAACCCTCTCCTTAAAATGATTGAATTAGCGTATGCGGGTTTTATTCGATGCTTTTCTTTCCTGCAGGTGGCGTCCGAACTTTTATTTTCTTATATACTAGCCGATGCCCTGCGACTTCGTTAGCGTTATAAAGTATCCTAAACGTTACTTATTCTAAATTTTTTTTACACTTTTTACATGTAATATTTTCCTGTCATTGAAAAAACCGATACTCCCATTCACTCGCCCCCGTTTCCCCTCTCAAAATGTGAATATCCAAAAACCCGTCATTATATATTTATGTTGAGAAGGTACATTTGCAATTTTCAAGTTACTGCCTTTAAAGAAAGTGATACTCTCATGGAAATTCACCCCCTTGTGATTGGTTCTCTCAACCTGTAAGCTATGCAATGTACAGTCGAGTTCAAATTGCAGTCCTACCTAGACTACACATTTGGCTTGCAAGAAATAAACTATGACTATATTGTATGTACCTATGTATATACCATTATGTGTACCTAAACGACGATACAAAGCACCATAAACAATTTATTTCTCTAGGCTGACTTTGACTACCCTATTGAATCGTATGTTCATTTCAAGATTGTAGTTGACTTATATAAATCTATATGTTTCTTTTCCTAGCTAGGCGATAAAAGTTGTAATCTTACAAAAAGAAAAAAAAATTAAATAATAAGAACGGTGGGCCCGCACGTTAGAGGAAACAAAAGTGTTACAATTTGACGTGCGGTCGACTGTACCAGTTGCAAATAAGAGGATCACAATGGTTAAGCGGTTACGAAACAGTTGCGATGGCGACCGGAAGGGAGAAAACAAAAAAAATTCTCGCAAAAAAAAACAACTAAAAAATCTAACTATGTATTTCAACAACTCTGTAATCTTGTAAGCTTGGTGACCTAAAATGCTGCTTTTATTCAAATTCTCACATAACCGGTACTCTAAGGTATGATCTAAAACCGGTCAAAAACCTAGTAATTGATGCAGCACCGATCGATCGGCGCCCGGTTTTGCTCGGCTGCGCGCCGGCACGCCCGGTTACGCCCGGGTTGCCGCTCGATAACCGGTTCATGGTCGCTCTCTCTGAATGGCTCATTAATAATAATCTCCGTTTTATTCTATATTTTATTGTAGGTTTTCGGGACTATTTTTATACCTACACTATTTTCGCTCCCCAAAAATTTAATTTTCCACCTCTAGAAGATACTTTTTTCAAATTGAAAAAAATATGAAAAAAATTCAATAAAAAAAAAGAATCACAAAGTCTTGTAGCCAGGCCAGAACCTACTTAAAAAAAAATTCTTTCCTCGTTTACCAAGCCAAAACCTACAGAAAAAAATATTTCCTCGATTCTGAAGGTCTATTTTCCCTTGCAGGCCACGGCGGCGTCAACCAGCTGGGAGGCGTGTTCGTGAACGGCCGGCCGCTGCCCGACGTCGTGCGGCAGCGGATAGTGGAGCTGGCCCACAGCGGTGTGAGGCCGTGTGACATCAGCCGCCAGCTGCGGGTGTCGCACGGCTGCGTCTCGAAGATACTGTCTAGGTGAGTAGCAACCGGAGAAAGGCCGGGTCAAACCGAATGCGTATGCGGTGCAGCGCAGCGCGTTGCGTAGCACGTCACACCGGCCAGTTCCTGTACCGCCACGCAATCGCCGCACGCGGTGTGACGTCAACTAGTGAGAGCCATACGATTATAACGTCACCACGGCACGGCGCGCGCGACGTTGCCAGACCGCGTGCGCTCGGGTTGTCTCTGCGTGGCTTGACGCACGGATACGCGCGTAGCTGCGCAGCGCTGTGCAGCATCGTGCGTTGGTGTGTCCTCTCCCATAATATTCCATACATTTACAACGTTGCAACGTCATAAGCCGTGCTGCATTCGGTTTGACCCGGCCTGAAATCTACACAGGATGTTATCATGCAAAGATTCTGTATTGGAAAAAAAAAACCACCGGTCTCCCCTATTCCTCGGAGTTAGTATTATAATTTCAATTCAAGTAACTTTTTCACATTATCCTATATGGCCAATCGAAATGAAAAAAAAAGAAACATACAGCCGAACATAGTACCTCCTCCTTTTTAGGAAGTCGGTAATGAGAAGAGGAACCTCAATATGATTTTCAAATACCTATTCAATCGACTTTCATTTTTTCAGCCCCCCCCTTTACGCGCGTATAATCCGCATTTTTTTATTTTTTTGAATTTTATGTAAGTACCCAGTGACACTCGCGCAATCAAAACGAATCTAATGACGTATCTTTTGGGCTTCACCGCAGTCGCGTAAAAAGAGTTAGTCTACAGTTAAGCTATACAAACTACATACGTGCTTAAAACTTTAGACATTAAAGAGTTACCACATTGTACACAGAAAGACAGACATACAACTTACAAGCCTTTGTTTTCGTTTAAAATAATAATAATAAATTGGTAACTAAATAATAATGTCACAGGAAACAAAGAACAATGGCGCTTTGTTTGAAAAAAAAATTATGGTGACTTTTTTAGGAGATTTTTTACCGCATCCTGTTTTTAAAAAGCACTTTTTGGTGACTAATTTTAGGTGTCAAAGCGGAGCTGTGAGGGGTTCACTAGAGACGCTCATTCAATTTCAAGAAATGGTTTATTGAATCGATCAATCCAATCAAAATCTTCAAGTTATTGGACATCTCTACGCACCACATTATGTCACTTGTTCAGCTCTTACCAAAATTGTCCATTGGAAATCTTCATTAATGTTTTAGTGAGGATAAGAACCTTAGTGAAAATCGCCGACTAACTCTAGTCGTGCTCTGTTCTTGTGGCGGCCGTGCTGTAACCGCCGGTTAAATAGATAAAACTTTAAATTCAAAATAAGATATGGCTTAAATTCAAATTCATTCATTCAAATTCAAATATTTTATTTCAGACCATGTCCATAATTATGTTAGTACATAAAACCTTAAAAATTATGTTAGTAAACGGTAATCTCAAAAAATTCATGAATAATTCAAATTTAAAACATAATAATTTAAAATATTTAAGAAATAAAATAATAAGATAAAAATTCCAGATAAATAAATACTAAATAAACACAAAATCAAAATTCCTTACCATTTATTTGGCAATAGTTTTGGCACTGGAGAGGTGAAGCCTCACCCAGTGCCTTAGCATGGGACTGTCGTATTTGTCCGCCAGGGTGGTCAGGAAGGTGTTGGTGCTGCCTCGCACGCGACGCATCAGGGACGCGACCCGTTTGCGCACGATTGTGTCAAACCCGTCCGTGCGGGCCTCGGCAAACATCCCTGATGCGCTGCAGAAGCGCGGCAGCCCCAACAGCATCCTGAGTCCGTTGTTATACTGGACACTAAAGGTCTCGTTACCAAGCCAAAACCTACTTAAAAAAAAATTACGCACACATAGACTGTAAACACTGGAGGCTTTTTGGCGAGATTTTATCGAAGACGGTTGTCTTTTTATTTTGTTTTCCTAAGAAATGTATATTGTAGGTTTTGGTGTATATCTGTGATAGTTTTATATGCAACAAGTGCCTATTAAACTGTATATTGTGCGGGATAGTTAAATAAAAGCGTGTAACGACTCTACCAGATCGTTCCAAAATGTCCCTTATTAAATCTTCATTAAACCTACTATCAGTTTAATGCGGACGTGAACTGCAGTGTGGATCACCGAATGGCACTAGTTGTGCTTTCGTGGAGGCCGTGCTGCGGTTTTATTTAAAATCGCCGACCATTATAGTCGTGCCCCGTGCTGTAACCGCCGGTTTTTGAAGAAAAACAAACAAAATATGACTTGGCTGTATGGTCCATGACTTTTGCTTGTCCATCATTGGACGAATTCAACAACAACAATATCTGACTGTATCCACTGAACTGCCAAAAAGATTTTCCGGGGCCTAATACTCGTTTGCAACATCAACTATCTCTCTCTAAGCGCGTTCCCGTTCCGGCCGCTGCGCAGACCGGCGCGTGCGCCGCTCTGTGATCTTCCGTCCGCCAGACAATACACTTATGTCATTTTCTTTTGTTCGCGCACACACTAACCGTACAATACTGTTTTTACTACAGTAATTGATGTACATACTTAGTTTAAAGTACCAACGCTATATTATCGCGTCTATTTTTGGAGATGACTGTGGTTTTTGAGGTTAATTTTATTCTATGTAAATTATTATAGAAATAATTATGTTATTTATACTTTTACTCGTGGTAAGTTACTTTGTATAGGGTAGGGTCTGCATTTATAACTAAGTACAAACAGATTTTTTAAACTAGGAAACTTAGTAAGGTCAGTGAATCGTTCATGAGGCAAGTATTGTACGCTACCACAAAAATTTACCAGAGGGTATCAACTTGAATAAGAAGGACAGAGAATTTAAAGGCTTCTTTCATCACTTGCTGATATTGTTACAGATAGTAACCTGACAGATAAACTATTAATCTATCAGATAAATCTGTGTGATAGATTATAATTACAATAGATAAGATATAAGGCAATGCCTACATGTGAAACAAAAACAAAAAATATAACTGTGGCAAGCAAATGTACTTACACACACGGAGCCAAAGTAGTCGGCATAGTCCAATAAGTTAGCAAGTTGAAGTAGCAGTGTGCCGGTCACATCTCTCGAAGAACCAGTAACCGTTAGTGAAAACTGCCTGACTAGGAATGCTCTGCATCTCACCTTGTAAATAATTTAAAGCGGAACACAGACAGGGCGGCGGCGGTGCGAAAGCGTTGCGGTAATTTTTTGTAATGTTCGAAATAGTATGAAGCCTTTTACATCAAAGCGGCGCGGCGGCGGTGCGATGGCGAAAGCGACAAAACCGCGCGCACAGATTTGACGTTTTGATTTGACAGATTAGCGCAGACAGGCGTTGCGGAGCGGCGGCGGCGCGTTGTATTTCTTTGTAGTGTATGAGAACCCCTACATAGAGCGGCGCGGGCGCGGCGCGGTGCGCAGCGTTCTTCATACGAACCGCCGCCGCGCCGCCGCCGCTAGCGGTATTCCTGTCTGAAGGGCTCCGCTTTTTATTCGCTTTCCGCAGATACGCCGCCGCAACGCTTTCGCAACGCCGCCGCGCTGTCTGTGTTACGCTTAAGTACAGTCAAGGTTCATAAGTGCAGTAGCTGTTTCGCAACTCAATAGATTGAGAGACCAGTTCACTTAGGACTTTCTTTTATATTGATTGGCCTCTTGGCGTGGTGCTAGTGACCCTGCCTACTGCGCCAAAAGTCGTGAGATAGAATCCCACCCGGGACCAACATTTGGGTGATGGGCATAACTGTTGGTTTTCGGATTCTGGGTGTTTGTATGTATTTATTTAAAAGTATATAAGTATGTTAATCAGTTGTTGAGTACCCATTTACAAGTTTCGGCTTAGTTAGGGAATAAACAGCTGTAGCCGTGTGTAAATTTGTCCAAACATTATTATTATTATATCTGCACCCACACACGCATAATATATCCACTAATGTATTCCTGGATATTACGATGAATTGATGACTTATTTCTATGACAATAAAGTTTAAAACAAGCTACTGGGTGATCAGTTACATCTAATTGATTTCCGTGTTGTCGTGCGCACCGTTGTACAGAAAAATGACTCTTAGCGTGCTACTGCACTTATGAGCCTTACTGTACATTACTAAGCAAACCACGATTTTTCACCCTAAAATGGGCCAGAGAATTTTGAGTTTCTAGACCCGTAGCGGTTCTATCTGATTAATCATTTAGTCAGGATATACTTTTAAGTAAGTTCGCTTTAAAGCCAAACAAATGGCTTCAAGTTAACATTAAACCACACGTTAAGTTAGAGTACCTACATTATTTGTACTTCAGTTAAACGTCGGTTCACCGCAAATGAGATGGCCGCTTAACTGAGCTGAGGCTTTGAAGATTTAACGTTGGATTAACATTATAAATTACTTAAGTCTGTTTTTTTTTAAGTATATAACTGTTCATATTACTATTGTAAGGCGCTTTGGAATCTGTATGTAATGCCTTATAATTCTATACGAAATAATAATTAATTAATTAATTAATTATTATGTGTGAGGGAGAGACAGACAATAATAATTGTCTCAGAAACTAAATTTATAGAGAGAGCTTGGAAATCGAAACACATAAATCTATTTATTCGAACTCTTTACACTTAAAAACACTTTTAAGTAAGAGTAAATAATAAATCCTGCCTTAAGTCGTCGATTTTAAAGTTAAAAAAAACTGCATCATAATCATCCTTAACCTTACATACCCTTAATCTTATCTTGTCTTATCTTGTCTTATCTTATCTTCCTCCTTACGTAGTATAAAACAAAGTCTGTCTGTACGCTTAGATCTTTTAAACTACGCAACGGATTTTGATGCGGTTTTCACTATCGTACAGATAATTTCTTCCGGATGGTTTATAGGTACTTATCCCATGCGGGCGAAGCCGCGGACAATAGGTAGTCACGGAAAAAAAACTCATACGCTACTTGAAAACGGTGAGACGGGCAACCATGCTACCAATGGATTCAAAACATATTGTCAACATAATATTCCCTAAAGTTGAAAAGTACCAAAATGTACAAAACAGATAAACGAGGAGTAATTTCGATATAAATACACAATAATATGAATGAGAATGCGGGGGCGGTGGACAGAGGCCATTGTCTGTTTTAAATTGAAAACTGACCGGAATAGGGATGCGCCATCGTCACGGAATCCGGGATTTTTTGCGGGACTTCTCATTGTGGTTATCAGCCTATCAGTCTTACTTCTTTTTACAAGCGCAGAAAATTAGAAAAATTAGAAATTATCGAGGCACTTTTACATTCCTGACTCCACGGGTGTTTCCTAGAAGCTCCAACTATGGAACTACATATACTGGTCTAAGCGCATTGGCTTTTCTTGACAGTAAATTCCAGCTAAGGGGAATCCCCGTCTGAATAACGTGAAGTTAACAAAAAATTTAAAATAAAGGGAAAGTGGGATCGGGATCGTGTGAATGATTTTGTGAGTGAAGAATTATGATCATTAAAATGATGTAGGAATGGTGACTTATATACCATAAGTATCTTAAGAGACTGTTGGTACATTTACCTAGTTCAAATTCAAATTCAAAAGTATTTTATTGCTTGTAAGTACACTGGGTACATTTATACAACGTCAATTTTTTATCTACCACCGCCTCCAAGGTGTTATATAGAGCTGGGAAGAAGAAGCGGCGCAACAAACTTCCGCAACACATCTTTTAAAATCAAGTTTGTACATAACATTATTTTGTAAAGATTGTGCGAGGCTGAAGTAACATTAACACCAGGCATCTTTGTCATTTAGATAATCGACTGTCCTATAATAAGCTTTCTTACAAAGTTGTTGTTTAATGTAGGTCTTAAATTTTCTGTCATTCATATTTATGATTTCTTCTGGTAGTTTGTTGTAGAAGCGTATACATTGCCCCGTGAATGATTTACTGACCTTACTAAGCCTTAACTGTGGTGGTACAAGTTTGTTTTTGTTTCTTGTAACATAGCTGTGTTCATGTCACAGTGCCTCAAAAAGAGAGATATATTTTTGCGGACATACAAAATATTCTCAAAAATGTATTGACTGGCAACGGTTAATATATAAATTTCTTTAAACTTTTCTCTTAATGATTCTCTACAACGTAGATTATAGATCGCCCTAATAGCTCTCTTTTGCAAAATAAAGATGGTTTCTATATCTGCCGCTTGACCCCACAGTAGGATGCCGTATGACATGATGCTGTGGAAGTAGACTTGTGACATTCAATAGTTCCATAAATGGAATTAAAAAGCATGGAAAGCATGGAACTTCTGGAATACACCCGACCCCGCCTCTCGGCGTGAAAACAACATAATTATCCATCGTAGGTGTTATTGATAGCCACGTCCCGGGATGTTCCCGCGATCCCATCCCTATTCCCGCGGGACTCGGACATCGCGGCACTGAATGGGAACACTCGCCTTTCAATTTATTTCCCCCGCCGTATTTCCATGGCGTTTGTTTCGACTCTTGCCTCGATTGCTGCTATTTTTAACTTTAAACGTTTTCAGATTTACGTATTGAGGGATTCGTATTCATGTAATTGAAATCCAGAGTGTTTTAACAAAATGAATGATAGTCAAAGTCATAACATTCTATTGCGAGTTCACTGGTATATTTACACGCCAATTGTTCAACTACATTGTTAGCGCTAAGAAGAAACGGCGCTACAAACTTCAACACTATTTTAAAAACAGGTCTGTTTAACTGTAAAGAATGCGTGAGTCTAAAGTAACATTAATACCAGCCAGATATCAGAAGTTCATATAATTGAGATGGATTTCAAACTAAACAACCCGCTTATTCAATTAAGTGTTTACCACTATCATTTTTCCAAGCTTCTATTTAATTTCGTTTCCTGTTAGTCTGTCCGGGATGAATCTTGCGACCGACATTTCGATAACTTCCCGATATCCGATCATGCTCAAACTTTGCACACACCTTTGGTTCTGAATACAATATTATCATCAGCCTATTTATCTCCCCACTGCTGAGGCTCAGGCCTACCCTATCAACGAGGGCGTTCGGGCTATAGTCCACCACGCTAGCCCAGTGCTGGTTAGTGGACTTCACATGCGCTAAGAATTTCTTCTTCGGCGTATGCAGGTTTCCTCACGATGTTTTCGTTCACCGTTTGAGAGCAGTCAGTAAATGTACATAAGCGTCGAGAAAAAACCCATGGGTACATCGTCCAGCCGGGGATCGAACTTCGGACCTTACCATATGATAGGCCGCGTCTTATCCCCCACGCCACTGACGCTCTCGTATACAATAAGTATATTCAATTTTATAGTTTAACAATTTTTTTTATGTAATCGTATTTAGGTACCTACATCAATTTTTACATCAGTAAATCAACAAACATATAAAACCATACACATAAGTGTGATGTACGAACGGACGGAAGTGTGGCTATCGTCACGCTTTCTGCGTGCGCCCGACTACCCGTGCACAGGACCGCCGTTAGGTTTTTACCGCCCCCTCTTCTGAATTATGCGCCCCTTTACTTAAATTTCCTGCTACTTCTTTCCGTACAGATGTGCTACCAAGTGCCAATGCCTTGGTTGCCTTTTTACTTGCCTCTGCTTTTTAGACTTATATTCTGAAGCGGTGGTTTTACTAACTTACTCACAGCCGATTTTTCAAATTTACCTTTCAACACTATTGCAGCAATTATTTTTCTTTCATGGATAGCTTAATTTCTTTACTTATGTTAAGGTGCTCACATCCTGACGTATTTATATTCATTTATTTTGTAATAATCACACAGCGTCAATTTATAAAAACATACCTAGGTAAAAAGTGCTTAATTTTTACAACATATTGAAATGCCAAACTAATATAGAAGTAAACTTGTCATTAATAGGTGCGGATCTTCTTGAATTTTTCTGCAGATCCTACTAATCTGGATTCATCATCATCATCAGCCTGCACCAGTCCACTGCTGGACATAGGCCTCCCCCAAGGCGCGCCACTAAATCCGATCTTCGGCTCTCCGCATCCAGTCACTGCCAGCCGCCTTACGCAGGTCGTCGCTCCCTCTATCCGGGGCGCGTCCCACACTACGCTTTCCTAGTCGTGGTCTCCACTCGAGAACTCGTCTACCCCAGCGGTTATCGGTTCTCCGACAGATGTGACCAGCCCACTGCCACTAATGCTAATCTGGATTATTATTCCAAAACTTCGAAAATAGTCATGCGGCTCGTATCTTCTCTCTATTCAAAGTCAAAATATATTATTGCATACATTGGGTAGGTACATTTATACACGTCAATTGTTTGTCCACCGCACCCTAGGTGTTAGACTAAGAAGAAGAAGCGGGAGCAATAAACTTTTGCAACACATTTTTAACATCAAATTTGTTTATCAGCTATTTGTAAATAACATCAAAGATCATCTCATCACAAACGGTAACACGACCGCAGTATGCCATGGTAATTCTCGAAAACTGCTGTGGAGTTTTTATAGATACCTATTGAAGCGTATCACAGCCTGCGTTTGCATGTTGAAGCTGCGGCCTGCGGTAGGCCGCCACCGCAGGCCGCGTGTGTCTGGGATACGCTTAATAGTTATTTCATAGATCATACCAACCAAATAATTATACGTAACCAGTATTGACCAAATGAAAATCGTCTTAAAAATAGCGCCCCCTTTGCCACATACGTCACCTGATTACGGCTCTGGATACTTACAGACAGTCAGAAAAAAACAACTAATTATTATTATACGGACGCACCAGGACTGTATGTGAACTACTTTCATTTGTAGCGACTCTGATTTAGTTTTTTGTTTCAATTTCAAAAGTTGAAACCTCTGGCATTGCCGACGCGCTGTCGGGTAAGAAAACGTTTATCGTTTTACAGAACTTAAAAAGAAATACATC
This sequence comes from Metalampra italica, assembly GCA_949699065.1. Classification (NCBI taxonomy): domain Eukaryota; kingdom Metazoa; phylum Arthropoda; class Insecta; order Lepidoptera; family Oecophoridae; genus Metalampra; species Metalampra italica. The sequence continues at coordinate 1,133,404 of OX452993.1, forward strand.
CATTAACTGTACTAGCTGGTGCCTAGGGCTCGCCCAGAGCCGTGGTAGCCTAGTTGGTTGTGCACTCGCCTCACGTTCATGAGGTCGTGGGTCCGATCCTGACCCGCACCAATGAGTTTTTCGAAAAACTTAAGTACAGTTTATTATAATACCACAGGTTTTTCGGTGAAGGAAAACATCGTGAGGAAACCTGCATACGCCAAAGACTGGTATTTACTATTCTAAGGCGTATGTGAAGTTCACCAAAATCGGATTGGGGCACCGTTTGTCGGACAGGGGTTTGGCACAACAGATCCCATAGGGTCCAAGTGTCGCCAGGTATTCCTGGCCCCCTAACAAGATAAGATAAGACCCGCGTTTTACAAGTTATTTCTGGTTTTTTTTGCCGACTTCTCAGGGTCGGACCGTAATAATCTTTCACAAGAATTGGGCTACCTTATGCAAAAAGAATTTTTCTTATCACACTAGTAGTTTCAGAGATTAGAGCGTACAAACAAACAAACAAACAAACAAACAAACAAACAAACAAACAAACAAACAAACAAACAAACGAACAAAACCATGTCGTATAGCGACTGTACGGCATAGAGCAACACAGCTAAAATCATAGAGTTTCCCCACAGACAAGCTACGGCTCAACAAGCCAGTTACCGATAAGCCACTAAGCACTACATGAGCCATTGTAAGCCACGATAAGCCTATTAGTCTCTCCCTCGTGCAATAATACTATCTCGATTGCCAATATGCTCGGTGCGACGACAAATTGGTTTGTAGTTCAATAATTATATTACCAGATGACATTAATATGATACTAGTAGAGGTAGTGACCGTCAGTGGCGTCGGGGATAAGACGCGGCCTATCATATCGGAAGGTCCGAAGTTCGATCCCCGGCTGGGACATGTACCAATGGGTTTTTTCTCGAAACTTAAGTACATTTACTGACTGCTCTCAAACGGTGAAGGAAAACATCGTGAGGAAACTTGCTTACGCCGAAGAAGAAATTCTTATGTGAAGTCCACCAACCCGCATTGGGCTAGCGTGGTGGACTATAGCCCGAACGCGCTCGTTGAGAGGGTAGGCCTGAGCCCCAGCAGTGGGGATATGTTAATAGGCTGTTGTTTTGAAAGGTTGCTAGTGACTTCCATGCAAAAATTCCATGTTAGGTAATTTATAAGTTCGACAATTGGACACACTGGAGTCCATCTTATCTAATCAATTGGATTTTTGTTTCCCTTCTTCCAACCTTAAGTAAAGTACGGTCGACCGCACGCCATTGGAAACATAACCAGTATAAACTGATCTCCCGTAGTATTGAAACTCCCTAACAGGCTAGGCCAGCTCAAGGTCAAAGTGTTTCCATTGACGTGGGGTCGACTGTACGAGAATAAAACGTCATTATTAAGTTTTTAAATAGAAAGTAAACTTAAAAGTCATAAAAAGATCTGAGCAGAAATAGAAATAAAAACTTTAAAATACCATTTATTTTCAAGAAACTCCATAGTCCATTTCCTGGAACGTATCCAACAAACTTCTGCAACATATCTTTTAAAACTAACAATGTTGAAACAAACAATCTTTACGAACAAATGTTTTAATAATCAATTGTTTGTAAAGATTGCGAGACTCATAAGTGGTCCCTAAACGATCATGCTTGCATGACATGCAACGTTTACGTGAATTATCATGCTGCATGATGGAGCATCATGCTTGCTATCAATCAGTACAGTGTAGCAACAACCGGCTCGAAGTTTGCATGTCATGTACGTAGTTTGCACGTCAATAACTATAACTAGACGGTCATGCATGAGTGACAGCACGTAATGCACGTCATGCCGCATGATCGTATAGGGAGCCCAATACAACTTGAAAGGTAACATAAAGGTCTGGATACACTAAACCAGATCGTCCAAATACATGATTATTAGAATGAAGAGCGCAGTATTCAAAATTTCACATTAGCGAACCCTAAAACTCTACGGGACCCTCCGTTAACATAACGATAATGTCGGCGGCTCTCAGGGAACCCCTGAGTAGTCTCCCTTCTTGCTACCTACCTCATAGACAGTCGTGTTCAAAAGTGTGATTTCTTATAGCTATAAAAACCATGAATCAAAAAATTTGCCACTCCCATATGGATGAGTAATAAAAGCATTCTATGGGTGTCAAAATCGTGTCAAATTAATCACAAAATTATGACTCACTCACACATTCTCATTTTCAAACTCCATATAAATTTGTATTGGCAACCTCCTCCCGCTACTCCGCTTCCTTTGTCCGCACCCCCCCGGTAAATGGCATCATAGGTTCCGATACTAAATATGCAAGATGCGATCTCCACAGGGAGCGCGCGCGCGACCAACGAGATTTGAAACTTCTTGATAAAAACACACCACGAAAGTAATTCATTTTTTGACATGCGAAAAAAAGAAATCCGCGCGCCATTTTTCACAAATATTTGACTAAACATAGTTGTTTTGAGATTATTTCCCGACTTCAAATAATGAAGAAGAGCTATTAAATAGATTCGAGGCCGCCAGAAATACATACTGAAGCACAAAATGAAAGTGACAGTAAGTTTCTGTTTTTTTTTCCGCAAAGTGTGCTGAAAAAATCGCATGAAACGCGTGAGCATTGGCCAATACACTCTCGGCTTCACTACGCCCTCGTCTTCGGCTCGGGCTGTCTTCTATAAAATTTCCTAAAAGTCATTAGATTACTGACATTAAGTATTACACTTATCCCTTAGAGTGTTAAAACGGGTTTTGCGACCCAAAAAACAAGATCAAATACTAGACTTATGTGAAGTCTAGATAGAGTTCTTTTTCAAAAACCAAAATCTGACAGCCACATTCTAAGGTTTATGCAAGCAACTGTACACAATGTACTCTCACTTAGGGTGTGATCACACTTATAATTGACTTATCTCGAGCGGGCGTTTGTGAATAAGTCCACAAAACACCGCCCTAACGCCAAATTAGTTAAGTGTGGTTCAAACCAGCTTACTATGTTTATTCATACTAATCTAATCTTATTTCTGCTGGCTGGTTACTATATTTATTCTAATCTTATTTTAGATTTTTTTACTCATATTGCGTTATTCAATTAAGTTTGTATTTTATGTAACACCGCTATGGTTTTCAAGATCCCACTTCTGATATTTACGCAATTGGTTTTCTACTGCAGAATTTAAAATTATGCATTTACCTTATCTGCTAAAATTACCTTCATATACTAAGTCTAATCTAATCTAACATTGTAAGTTAACCTGCGTACGCCGAAGAAGAAATTCTTAGGCGCATGTGAAGTCCACCAACCCGCACTGGGCTAGCGTGGTGGACTATAGCCCGAGCGCCCTCGTTGAGAGGGTAGGCCTGAGCCCCAGCAGTGGGGACATTAATAGGCTGTTGATGATGAATCTAATCCTCTCCCTTCTCTATTTACGCTCAGGGTCACCAGCCCAGCTCTTTTTTGTCTATTTTTGTAATATCTTTCAAAATTAAATAATAACTTTTGGTCTCATAAAGCTATTTGTAGCTATCACTACTAAAATTTAAACTTAACTAGGTGGTACTAAAATTTGTGTCTTTCAATAAGTTTCCATTGTTTCGCAAAATGACCATTTCAATGAGCAACATGTCAACATCTTACATAGAGGGCCAGGAATACCCGGCGACCCTTCGACCTTTTAGGATCTTTTGTGCCAAACTCCTGTCCACCAGCGGTGCCCCAATCCGGTATAGGTGGACTTTACATACGCCTTAGAATAGAATAGTAATCTTTGTCGTATACAGGTTTCCTCACGATGTTTCCCTTCAATTCTTCAATTACTTCGGTCTACTTTTCTTCACCGATAAACCTGTGGTATTATAATAAACCGTACTCAAGTTCCAAAAACTAGTTGGTACCGGCCTAGGTTCGAACCCACGACCTCACGAACGTGAGGCGAGTCCACAACAAACTAGGCCACGTCTCATGTCAACAGATGATTACATTTTCAACAACCAATCAATCTTTTAAGAAATTTGCGTACAATAGTGTTGTAATTTATAATCCATTACGGCAGTACAGATTCTGTATCAACGCGTCCCCTTCCCTAGGGATGCGCTTGTGTTCTATGCATTCTGTCAGTGACAGCGTAATAATCTGTGTCTATGGTACATAGTAATGTAGAGGCAATAAGGACTCCTTTGTGTAATCTATCTAAAAGGAATGTTCGAGTTTTGTATGAAAACTGGATTTATGATTCTGACAGTAAGAAACGTTATATTAGCTTGAAGTATTCATTCATTGATTTTAAAAACGTTTTCATCAACAGCCTATTAATGTCCCCACTGCTGGGGCTCAGGCCTACCCTCTTAACGAGGGCGTTCGGGCTATAGTCCACCACGCTAGCCCAGTGCGGGTTGGTGGACTTCACATGCGCCTAAGAATTTCTTCTTCGGCGTATGCAGGTTTCCTCACGATGTTTTCCTTCGCCGTTTGTGAGCAGTCAGTAAATGTACTTAAGTTTCGAAAAAAAACCATTGGTACATGGCCCACCTAGGGATCGAACTCCGGACCTTTCGATATGATCGGCCGCGTCTTATCCCCTACGCCACTGACGCTTTCATTATTTTAATTTTAAATTATTTACTTCAAAATCATAGTTGAAATTTATCTGGCAACACTGAGTGGGACCCGTTCGAGAATTTCGCAGACTCTGCTGGCTGTTTTTAATTTACATTTTCTAAAAGCAATGTGTAGCCTATTTCTACAAAAGAAAAGGCTGTATTGACAATATAATTCCTTTGCCTGCTAAGCTTGTATATAATCAAAAAAATAGAGACAATGCTATTAAAAATAACCTGTCATAATTTTGAGAAACGGTATTCCTCTTTCTATCTTTTAGGGGATAGATTTTTTACAAACCTGATACAATCATAAAATGAACTAATTTTAGTATTTTTAAAACAAAACCCTTTTTTTACTGTTGGCGTAGTTGGTAGTGACCGTCTACTGTGCCAGAGGTCGTGGGTTCGATTCCCACCCGGTACCAACATTCATGTGATGAGCATATCTGTTGGTGTTCTGATTCTGGGTGTTTGTATGTGTATTTATGTATTTATTTAAAGTATTTAAGTAAGTTTATCAGTTGTTGAGTACCCATTTACAAGCTTCGGCTTAGTTTGGGACTAAACAGCCGTGTGTAAATTTGTCCAAACAGTAATATATAAAAAAACACAAACCATCACCAAAGCGAAATCCCGGGAAATCACACCATATTGCCTCATCGCAACCGACCATACTATTCCCAAATCAACCATAAAGGGCGCCCCTTTCATCCCAAATCCGGGACATTCCCGTCGCGAAACAACACGCCCCTCCCTAGAGACCTGGCATTACAACTGACGAAAATTAAATTCCTGGCAGCTCAATAAAATAATGGCACAGTATTATGGCAATTTGATTAGTTGGTAACCCTACCCTTTCGTTTTCAAAGTGCAGGCCGGTTGTCGCTTGATTTATTTCGCTTATTTTTGTCGGCGAAGCGATTTCTGATTGGATTTATGGTAATTGAAATGTGAACTCGATTTTTTTTCGTGAATTGCAAGTTATTTTAAATCTATTTTTATCGTGAATTAAAAAAAAATAGCTACTCCCATATGGATGAGTAACAAAAGCATTTTAGGGGGTGCCAAAATATTGTCAAATGTATCACAAAATTTGACTCACTCACACATTCTCATTTTCTAACTCCATTTGTATGAGCAACTTCCTCCCGCTAATCCGCTTCCTTTGTCCGCACCCCCCCGGATTTTGACACCAAATTTTTCATCGTTTCCCATACTAAATTTGCAAGATGCGATCTCCACAGGGAGCGCGCGCGCGACCAAAGAGGTTCGAATCTTCTTGATTTTTATACATACATATCTTCACGCTATGTCTCTGGCGGGGTAGGCAGAACGGAGCGCCAAATGTCGCGATCCTGACACACCTCTGTCGCTTCGCTCAGTCTAATCATTCTCTTCATGACTATGTACGTGAAATGAAGTATAAAGAAATGACAAAACATCAAATGTCAACCTCACCATTAGCGTAATAGACGAAGTTCTGATGGCCGAGATATGGCCAATTAACTATTCAAACTACCTGGGCCATGAATGTTACAGACCGGTGACGGGCAGCAGCGCCACCTGTGCGAGGTCTAGAACTGCAATGGCCAACACGTCAGCCCAGCGTGGCCAGTTAGTTTCAGTTTATTTTTAATATTTTATTTTAGCGCGAATTTCTTTTTGGTTAGAATATTTTGTATTTTCCTAAATACAATGGTTATGTGGCTTGGAGATAGCCTATGTCCAGCAGTGGTTGGTGATAGAATGGTCCTTATGGAACGCAATGCAATAGACATCTCTTGCAATGTTTACAAACTCTCTGCTCAACGGCGCTGTGCTGTGTTTCCTATGAGAAACCAATATTTTCCTGATGTAAAAATAATCTATGTCCAATAACCATAAATCTGCTTTCCAACGGGAAAAAGAAATTTGAAATCGGCTCAGTAGTTTCGGAGATTTCTATTTAAGCTTTTGAAATCCAGAGTAAAATATAACTTTTATCTCTTTGTTCCAGGTACTACGAGACCGGGAGCTTCAAGGCTGGTGTCATCGGGGGGTCCAAGCCCAAGGTAGCGACCCCCCCAGTGGTGGACGCGATAGCCGCATACAAGCGCGAGAACCCGACCATGTTCGCGTGGGAGATTCGAGACAGACTGCTGAGTGAGGGGATATGCAGTCAGGACAACGTGCCTTCAGTATCCAGTATCAATAGGTATGTTCTCTTCTTCTATATCAGGTTGGGTCTAAGGGTCTGCTTCTGCTTCTAGACGGCTCATCTGATCAGTTGGACGTCTATAGCGATCTAAAAGTCCTCCATCTACTCTCTCGATGACCGTCATCAGATCACGCCCCGATCAATCGTTCACGGAGACCCATGGCTTCAAAGTGACTTCGATTGTATGAAAATCTTGCCCTGTTTCTAATTATCCGTCCACCAATGTAGGTATGTATTTTTTACAAGCTTCGGCTTAGTTTTTGACTAAACAGCTGTGTGTAAATTTGTCCTGACATTATTAAGTATTATTTTAACGAGATACCTAAATTGTAATTTTAGTCTTCGTTCACAATCTTTCGTCAGTTTACAATTTGGCTAGGTTTATTATAAACTATGTTCACAATAATCTGGCGACAGATACAGTCCAGAGAGCGTCAGTGGCCTCGGGGATAAAACGCGGCCTATCATATCGAAAGGTCCGAATTCGATCCCCGGCTACCCGGGACCATGTACCAATGGGTTTTTTCTCGAAACTTAGTACATGTACTGACTGCTCTCAAACGGCGAAGGAAAACATCGTGAGGAAACCTGCATACGCCGAAGAAATTCTTAGGCGCGTGTGAAGTCCACAACCCGCACTGGGCTAGCGTGGTGGGCTATAGCCCGAACGCCCTCGTGAGAGGGTAGGCCTGTGCCCCAGCAGTGGGGACATTAATAGGCTGTTGATGAGATACAGTCCAAGTACTGATGTTTGCGTTCCGAACGCCCCGCGTCTCGTACATCACACTCCATCGAAAGGGTACTGAACTATAACAAAGCCCCGCCGTCGCTGCCGTGTTTCCGGCCACCGCCCCCACAATGACCATTAGCAGCGTTTCGAGTTTGTCCGTCCGTCCGTCCATCCGTCCGGTCTCTCGCCGAAGCTCTGTATACCTTATTTTTATAACTATTTTGGCTAAATTGCGATCACTTGTGGAAACACAGAGCGAAGAAACTCGCTTTGTTGCTGGCAATACCTGGAATGCCCTGTAGACCTATGTAACTACCACTTATGTTAGTCTGCTAATAAACTTTGACTTTCCTTTCCTTGCGTTCGTCATAATTAATGTCTGCACAATGATCCGAATTTTTCCAAAAATAAACACATGTGAAAAATTTATGATATTTTGTTATTGATCTCAATGTTTTTTTTCACTGTTGGAGGTGAAATATTTTTCAAATTGAAATGTGAGGAAACCCTCGAAATAGCCTAGCCTGTCCAACAAAAATACCATTCGAATCGGTCCACAATTGGCGAAGATATCGCGAAATATACCCACAGAGATAAAAAGCTTTCTGTATTCTGAGAAAAAAAGACGAATAATTACTAGATCATAACCGTGCATGATTCCAGATATTCAGAAGTGTTTAAAGATTTTTCGGTGAAAGAAAATATTGTGCATTATTATACGACAACGAAGTAATTCTAAGATATTGTATTGAAGTTCACCATCCCGCAAACGTGGCGGGTGGTGGACTATAGCCCTTGCGCCCGCAATATAATGGTAGGTCATTGCCTGACAATGGGACGTATAGGCTGTTAATTTGGTTTGATAACCTTCAAACCAGAACAGTGTTCAAAATTGTTTGGTGCAATGGCAAATAATCTTCAAAAAATAATTAAATTTTTCTCCCAAAACGCTTCTGCCATGAAACTAAACCTACCTCTTTAGAGCAAACCTGTTAAAACTTTCTGAGCAACAGTTATTGCATTCTCAACCCTTCTCCTTTGTCTTAGAGCATAGTTTTGTTAGGCAGTTGAGTAGAGAGAAAATCTGTTAGTTGGGCTATTAAATTCGCGATTAAAGAGAACTTTGGTGCTATCCAAAGTTCATCAAAATTTTTGTCATCATCTTCATATCAGCCTGTAGACGTCCACTGCTGGACAAAGGCCTCCCCCAAGGATCTCCACGACGACCGGTCCTGCGCAAATTTTAGTAATAGTCATGTATCTGGGATTTCATAAAGGACCACACACTGCCGCGGACTATGCTTGTCTTTGGTACCTTAATTTTATTTAATTTTAACACTGGGGTGATGGCGGTCAGTTGGCCAATTTAGAATTGTATGGAGGACCCCACGCCGGCTGCTACTTTAAAATTGACTCCGGCCGTTTATGTAACCAAGTTTTGTAACCAGCTACAGACGAAGATTTTTTCTCTTTATTTGTAACCAAGTTACGAAACAAGATTATTATGATCGCTTTATTTTCTTTCCTTGTATAAGTAGTTACGATTGAAGGATTTATGTATTCGTTTGTAGCCATAGAGTTAGTATACTAGCTATAGAGTGCGCGCATCGCTCATTGCCCATTGTGCCAAGTGGAAGCAGGTGTTCTATGGACGCTTCTATATAGATTTTTTCTAGATCGTTTGTTTCCGTGAATCGTGTTTACAGCTTGGCACTGCACATTTCACCATGATTACTCCAAATCTTAATAAATACCGGCGCGAGCAACAATCAGCGCTACTGACGTGTTGTGACTAGTAGCGTCGCCCCGAACATTTCGAGACTGTTCAAACCCGTGCTTACAGTTCAAACTTGCTAACGCGCGCTCTATGTTTACTAACAACTCTCTGTTTGTAGCCGAGTTACAAACAAATAATTTTCGGATCTTCAATTTTTCTTAGTTAGTAGTTAAGAAATATCTAAATGGCTCCGGCCGCGTTTGTAACCTTAGAGCCTTAAAATTGTATGAAGCCTGGGCTGTCAACCGCTTTCATGAAAATGAATCCGCCCATTTCGTGGCCCGAAGAAAGGGGTTGCGCGATGGAACGAAGAGCGTTCACCGGAAGCCTGGGGTAGGGGGTGGGGGGAAATAAAGATGGCGGCGCAGGAAGTGAGGACACGTGCTCCGCGCGCACCGGATATCCGCTCTCGCATCCATTGAATTATTGCCATTCTCCCGAACAATAATCGTAATAATATAAACTATCTTTTTCTTACTTTTCTCGGATACAACGCTACGGTTTTAGGCGGGCTTTTGTTAGAGTTATGATTGGTTATCGAGATTTTGGCGGTTACACGGTTTTGCGATTAGGCTGGCGCATTACGAGTATGTATTTATTATTAATAATAGTCTATTGTAGGTTAGTAGTTTACCAAATAAACTGAAAGAAAAATCGGAGGGACTTAAATTGCCTTTAATAAGTTGTAGAGATCGAGTCGCTTACAACAATAATATGTCGTATACACTAATGTAGGATAAAAAATACATCTTTATTTATCTACAAAATAAAAGATCTCTAAGAAAAATAATAAAAAATATCTGATAATATTCTCCTTTCGAATATGGTGCCACGGGAGCTTTATTTTTTATTTAATCATTCAATCTAAAACAGTCAACAAGTTTTCTCAAAATATGATATTTAGGGAAATAAATTTTGTTGTTTTAGAATTTAGTTCAGTAACGTGACTGTATTAATAAAAAAAATTGATAATCGTCAACAGTATATTACTTCATTTTTGGGCTCAGGCTAACCCTCTGAACGCAGGCGTTTGGGCTATAGTCCACCACGCTAGCCCATTGCGGGTTGGTGAACCTGTGGTGATGTTTTCCTTCACCGTTTGAGAGCAGTCATTAAAGTGGAATTCAAGAAAAAAGTAATAACCTAATACAAGTAATACCTTTAAAAATATTAAAAATAATAAACTATAAATAAAACCAAAATAATTATAAAATGTCCGGGAAACAAAACTATAAACTAACATTTACAATTTCAATTATATAAATAGTAAGGTATATAGAAGGTGCTCATTTAAGCGACTATTACGGATACTTTTTCCTGCCAGCAACCATCGAAGTTATATGTACTGCATACTAGAGAAGACACCCCAACTCGACTGTTTGCAACACGAGTTGGTGTTCATTGGCACCAACTCACGTGGCGGGGCGGACATATTTCGGTGAAATTCATTCATATGCAGACAAAGTCGCATCCGTGCGCATTGAATGTTATCTATGAGACGGAGACTCCCTCAGTCAGTCATCTAGTTATACCATAACATAGGTCTGTGTATAATTCCCTTCGGCCGCCTACGATACCCGCTCTACGTGACCAGTTTCGTACGAAATCTTTTTTTTCTTCCTACGTAACCGGTTTCGTAAGAAGAATTTTTTTCTTTGTATGAAACTTTTTCTTGTACGTAACCAGTTTCGTATAAAGAATTTAAAATGTTATTACGAAACTGTTAGTTACTTGCTATTATTATTTATGATTTAACTATTTATTATATACCATAACTTTCATTTGGAGTAGCTACTCTATATAATTTTACCTCAATGCCGGCAACGGGGAATTTTCCCCAAAGCAAACACTACAACTCAAGTGTATCCAGCGCCAAACAAATCCCCGTCCCTAATTACAGTGTTGCCAGATTAGATATAACCTGTCCGGATGTCGGTAGTTATTACTGTGTCAACGCGTGTCGATGCTATCAAGCTTTTTATCGTTATCGGTTGCTACCGTTTATTAAGGTTACTTATCGTTTAAATGCGATACGTTGTAATCTTTTGATTGTGTTAATAATTGCGAAAAGAACAGCTTTGACACCTGGTGACTGAAAAATTATTTTAAATACCGGACAAGTGCGAGTAGGACTCGCGCTCTGAGGGTTCGGTACAAACTTAATTAAAGAAATAATTAGAAAATCGTTAATAAATATTAAGTTTAAAAAAATACATTCCAAGCAGTAGTAACTACAAATTTACGGTTTTCGGATTTTTCCCTTACTTGTGCCTTAGACCTTGCTTCTTCTCAACTTTCATGATTCTAGGTCAACGGGAAGTACCCCAAAGGTTTTGATTACCGAAACACTCAAAAATGCGGCAAAATCGGCCATATCTTCTGAGACTGCAGACCTCATAGTATTTGATATTAATTTCATTTTGATGCCTCCACGCGTTCCTGAGAAAAACGCATATCCATTACTTGAAACCTTTACAATTCAAATGTAATACGATTTGAAGTGCTCTGAGCGCGAGCCACTGTTTATTGATACCAATAATCCTGGTCTATTGTGCAGTAATGGACCTTTGGGCCCCCCTTCCTTGTTTTATATCGCCCCACCGGGGTGAGAAGTATAGGTATTTAAGTTCGGTTCGATGGACTTCGTTTGGAGGTATTTTTATGTCACTTACGTGTAGTATCGTTTGGTATCAATGACTTTATGTCACTTACATGTAGTAACTTTAAATGTTACTTACTTATTTAGTTGATTAGTGGTTTTACAGTTGATATTTTTTTAAAGTAGAGGCAAGGGGAAAATAAAAGTTCGATTGTATTGTTTGTTATCATAATAAGAAGAGACATACGACTAGCATGCTTTTGTGTTGTCACAGAATATCTTGGAATATAATATTTTTCCTGAAATTTCCATCATTGCCTGGGAATTTTACCATATAATATTGACCACATACAAAATCATGATCAAAAAAATGCATGATATTTGATTTAACTCAAGTTAATATTATCATTATCCGTTCTTTCTGCCTACCCCGCCAGGGACATAGCGTGAAGATATGTATGTATGTCAACAGCCTAATAATCTCCCCACTGCTGGGGCTCAGGCCTACCCTCTCAACGAGGGCGTGCGGGCTATAGTCCACCACGCTAGCCCAGTGCGGGTTGGCGGACTTCACATGCGCCTAAGATTTTCTTCTTCGGCGTATGCAGGTTTCCTCACGATGTTTTCCTTCACCCTTTGAGAGCAGTCAGTACATGTACTTAAGTTTTCGAGAAAAAACCCATTGGTACATGGCCCAGCCCGGGGATCGAACCTCGGACCTTTCGATATGATAGGTCGTGTCTTATCCCCGAGGCCACTGACGCTCTTCATGTATGTATGTAATATTATCATTAATATCAGCACCGCGTAAATGCCCGCGGATGGTTATAGATTTCCTTAACTTCAGCCAAGATGAATGCACATACAATAATTTTATGAAATTCCATTGTCAAAAATACCGATGTGAGTTTGCAAAATTCAGGGTCAAATTTAAAGCCATTTGAAGCTCAATACGAGGGTGATTCTCACCCCAAAGTGGCTGCCACGTGGCGGTCACGTGGCAGAAATGTGATCGTCGGAACTCGGAATGTGGTCACATGATGTATCAATAGCTGATGAGTTAAGTGGAAGTGAAGACGGGAATACAGTTTAGAGAACAGAGCTTCAAGAAAATAGTCTTAGGTTTTTTTTATTGCTACGGGGGCAACAAGCAGGCGGGCCTCCTGATGTTGAGAGGTCACCGCCGCCCACTGACACCTGCAACACTCGGGGGGTGCTGGTGCGGCGCCGGCCGCGGTCGAAGAGCTCTTTTGACTCTTCTTGAAGGACCCCACATCGTAGCGCAGTGGAAAAGCGTCAGAGGGAAGGTAATTCCACATTTTCCACGTGCGCAGCAAAGAATTCTTGAAATCGGTTCAGTAGTTACGGATATTACCTACTTCAAACACATCCATACAAACTTTAATAGGTACTTATATAGGTATTAATACCTCTTTAGTAGACCTGATTCTGAAAGCACAAAGTTAAAACTTGGCAGTAGTAAAGTTGCTTCCATCCTTGTCACTCAGTATTAGGAAGATAAAGACGAAACTAATTTTAGTGCTGTCATATTTTAAATTTGTCTTCAAAATCGAGCATATTATTAGTAGAGAATTAGATAGATGAGCCAAAAGCATTAACAAAAAATTACCCAGCAAACCGAATCATAACATAACCATAAAACTGCCCTTGTGAAACAATAAAATAAAAACAAAAAAGCAGAGTAGCGAAACGTCAAGACATTTTTAATCGGGAACCCGCCGCCGCTGGGTAATTGAAGCCATAATTCTGGCAACCCCACTTTGACATTTGAGTTTTTGCGTCGCTCGCAAACTGAATAATTTGTCGGATAAGATAATTTAGGTTAGATTCTTTATAAGAGGGGAGGAATGTGCCAACGCGTGAATAGCCGCGATTTCTTTTCGAAGTAAGCTGAACTGGCTTTAATGCCTTTCTTTTTGAGTGATTGTATTAACTTTCAAAACTAATATTCTTTCTATAGAGTTACATATAACATAACTCAAATTGTCTCTAATTATTTACCACACGGAAAAAATCACAAAAAATATTTACAAGGAGTGAATTTAGCTGTGAAAGAGATTTCTACCGGCAGACTAGCGAGAGTAATAAGTTTTACTGTCTTTTTTAATATATTAACTAAGTACAGGAAAATATAAAACCCTACGTCATAGCGATAAATCACGAATATTTGCCAACAATAGAAGCACTTGCATTTTTATAGAAAGGAAAAGAGTTATAAAATATTAGGGTAAAACATGACCCCGGCTGGCAACCCTTCTTTCCGGAAACGGATATGATGTTGCTTTTGGCAAATGTACCCTCAAATTTTGCATTCAGAGAATCAGATAATGTTGGGTCATGTTAAACTAACTAATTGGTATTCTTTACAGAAAAAGAAATTTTATGTCGTATTTTAAAAAAGTATGAAATTTCGTGACTTTCTATAATTAGATTCCCAAATTATGCATTAGAATATTATTAGTCAACCCCTCCCTATCATCCTGAAAATCCTTACGTAACAGATATAAATTACCACTCAACAGACACCAGGTAGCATCAATCAACCGAAATCCCTACCCAACAACACTAACGACTCCATCATCACCCCAACTTACAATCTGACCTTTTTGATAAGTTTTCAAAACAATTTTTGCATATGTCAACCCCGGAGACGCTGGCAATACATCAGCGCTCGGCGGCCATTATCCATCATGGCGGGAAATGAACTGTCAAGCGGCGGCGGCGGGAATATGGCCGCGAAATGAAATAACATCATCATTGTTGCATACAGAAACTCTAATTTTGTTACCTTATGTCGCGTAGTCAAGGGATTTTAGAGTAATATGTTGTTTTGGGATAAGTTCGGAGTGCTTTTGATATATTAGTTCTATTTATGTCATGATAAATGAGTTAGATAGTCGCTAGTCCTCTAAAAGGTTCCCTAAACGATCATGCAGCATGACATGCAATACGTGCTGTCACTCATGCATGATCGTCTAGCTGTAGTGATTGACGTGCATGACATGCAAACTACGTGCCGGCCGTTGCTTCACTGTATTGGTTGATAGGAAGCATGATCCATAATGCCGCATGACATTCACGTAAACGTTGCATATCATGCAAGCATGATCGTTTAGGGACTCTTTAAGTGTTCAATACATTACTGTCTACATTATTACTTCCTTCAAAATGAAAATGAAAAATATGTTTATATAAACGAATTTGGATTTTTGTAGCTCGACTCTCACACAAATTTATGCATTATCTAGAAGAGATAAAGTTCATTATGAAACGTGAAATTTTGCTGTGCGTAGTTCGCTTTGGTTCAAGTCTACGCCAATGCATATAGAGAGATTTTCCTTTCCTTTTTCTCATGTAGGTACTTGCTTTATTAAGTTTTCACAGACAGAAACTACATTTATTCTCTGAATTCAAAGATTAATATTGCCTCACAGATACCAATTCGCCTAAAACCCCACCGACAAAGCAACCGTCGACGTTTTTTTACTCGCATTCTCCCGAACAATGTGCAGAACCGTAGCAAATCGCGACGTTCGCCCTGTATATTGCCAAAGGATGTTGCGACGCGTGCCGGTTGATTCATAGCACCCTGTAGTTGCGGTCGTTTTGATGCGGTTTTGCTCTTTATAGGAGTAATGGAATATTCGTGTCATTTTAGTAATGATAGCAGCTGTGTGATTCTGTAAAGTACGAATTAAAACTCGACCATCACATCGCAAGTCACTTCACTTCGCATCCGATCATGAAAGACCTTGATGTCGCATTGTGTAAACAAATACAAGCTACACACTAAACACTTCACTTGCGAAGTAAAGTGAGTATTGAACTGTGAATCATTGTGTTAGAGACCGAGCTCACTGCGGATTCAGGATCGAGTTGCACAAATACGCTTACAGAATAGCAGGGCAGGTCGAAACCTTATTAAGTTTTAACATATAATAAATGTATGTAGAGAGACGCAGGAAATATTTCAATTTCAAATTACTCAATTCAATATTTGTAACATTACAGAAATCAATGGCATTACATTACACACTCCACATGTACACTCTACACTATTTCATACATAGCCATTAACTTCGTATTCTGGATTTTATTTTTATTTTTTTGTATTTTCTCTACTTTATTTACTTTTTTTGTAGTTTTTGAAGTCATGTTACAAATTCGGAGTATCTAAAAATGTTATTTTCTAGAAGAGCGGTGCCTTCTTCTACAAGTAATTTATTTACTTAATAGAAGGCTCCGATGTCCTATATAATTAAGTTTAATGAGAAACGAAATAAACATTTTTCATTTTTCATTTTTTTCATTTTTCATTACAAACAAAAGTAACAAAAATAAATAATAATAAATACTGTGCTTAATTACAATATAATAATTATAATAGGAATCTTAATTAATATTTAATAGAGCTGACTGGCATCTTAGGCGCGAATGATTTTTGAAAAAGTTTTTTTGAAAGTAACTGTTTTTTACCTATTTTCTTTCTGTCTGTACCCACACATGCACTAATATGCTCCTGGAAATTACTATGAATAACGTGTTTTCGCGCCCGTTATACAGAAAAATGACTCTTAGCGTGCTACTGCACTTATGAACCTTACTGTACATGACCGTCCGGTAATGCGTTGTGTGCTCCCTAAACGATTATGCGGCATAACATGCATTACGTGCTGTCACTCATGCATGACCATCTAGCTGTAAGTAGTGATTGACGTGCATGACATGCAAACTACGTGCTGGTCGTTGCTTCACTGTATTGATTGATATCAAGCATGGTGGTCCATCATGCAGCATGCCATTCACGTAAATGTTGCATGTCATGCATACATGATCGTTTAGGGAGTCAAAAGTCAAAAGTAATACAATTATAAATACTAATACACATAAACTATTTTATTGCATGTAAGTATACTGGGTACATTTATACAACGTCAATTTTTTATCTACCACCGCTTCCACACTTGACACTTTAACAGGAGGACATGTTAATAGGCTGTTGATTTGATATGTTCTTTGCCACCAGGATCGTCCGCAACAAGGCGGCGGAGAAAGCGAAGCATGCGCACAACCAGCAACAACAACAACAGCAGGAACAGGAGATCAGCTCGGCGCAGGGCAGCGTGGTCTCAGTTAGTATATCAATCTTCCACTCTCATATTCATTATGAAGTCTTGGTACATACCAATTGTGGCGATCCAAATCAAAAGGGACTTTGTCGTGGCATTTAGATTCCCAAGCAAGATTCGAATTCGCGCCAACCTAAGGTATCCTAGTTTCATGAGTTTCCCAGATAACTAAATGTCTCGTAAAATGACTCAATCCAAACTCAATCGACGCCACGACAAGATTATAAAAAAATCTTTTAATATTGTAAAAAGCTATCGTAAATAAGATATCGCGTGTAAGCTTGACTGGCCTGTTGGCGTAGTTGGTAGTGACTCTGCCTACTGCGCCAGAGGCCGTGGGTTCGATTCCCACCCGGGACCAACATTTGTGTGATGAGCATATCTGTTGGTTTTCGGATTCTGGGTGTTTGTATGTATTTAAGTATTTATTTAAAAGTATTCAAGTATGTTTATCAGACGTTGAGTTCTCATTTACAAGCTTCGGCTTAGTTTGGGACTAAACAGTCGTGTGTAAATTTGTCCATCATCAACAGCCTATTAATGTCCCCACTGCTGGGGCTCAGGCCTACCCTCTTAACGAGGGCGTTCGGGCTATAGTCCACCACGCTAGCCCAGTGCGGGTCGGTGGACTTCACATGCGCCTAAGATTTTCTTCTTCGGCGTATGCAGGTTTCCTCACGATGTTTTCCTCCACCGTTTGAGAGCAGTCAGTAAATGTACTTAAGTTTCGAGAAAAAACCCATTGGTACATGGCCCAGCTGGGGATCGAACTCTGGACCTTTCGATATGATAGGCCGCGTCGTATCCACTGACGCTTTTGTGAATTAACAATAGGTCATCCCACATTTTCACCCCAGGTAATAACGCACGCTGGCAACGCCCCGGGCACGACGTCAGTGCTGTCTCCGACGACGGACCAGCACGTCACCAACACCAGCTACAGCATCAACGGGATCCTGGGCATCGAGCAGGTCGAGGGTCTGCACAACGGGAACGCGGCCGGGATGAAGAGGAAACGGCATGATGATCATCAGGGTACGTGGTTTTACTTTGCGTTGCACAAACAGGCTGATGGTAAGACTTCAAAAACCTTCCCATTTCCTAGCAACCATTCCTAAACCTGCAACAGAAAAGGACTGCCTGGAAAAAAACTGCAAAGAATAACAAATTACTGATAGAAATGAAACAATTAGGCATGTTTAGAAGTTATATTTACTGACAACAGAAGAGGACGTCACACTTGCATTATTCGACATTCCTACTAAATTCTCCAAGACGTCTGGTAGTAGTTTCTGGTACGGTAGTAGGCTTATCCTCTAAATAACCAGGCCAAAGCCCCCTATTATACTTAATTAGGAAAATAATGTATATCTAATCAAATACATAAGTTTTTGTATCAGATACTTTGGCTCTCCTACCTACCAACGGATTTTGAATTAGATACCCATATTTTAAAGGCGAAAGTGTGGATATTTAGGGCCTCTTACACAGCTTGCTGATAATGTCCCAGATACCCTATCTGCAGGTTACCTGACAGATAGCCTATTTTTTTGGTTTCACAGGTATCTGATTGCCTATATTTTATATAGTCTATCACACAGATTTATCTGATAGATTAGTTTATCACTAAGATTACTATCTGTAACAATATCAGGAAGTGGTGAAAGAAGCCCTTAGTAACTCAATTACGCCTTATCGGCTAAACGTATTTTGATAGATCGTAATCAGTGTTTTTTTTATCCTGGGCTGCCACAATAATAGGTTTTTAAAAGAGTTTCCAACTCTAACAACGATGGTGAAGGAAAACATCGTGAGGAAACCTGCATACGCCATGGAATTTCTAAAGTCACGGATTGGGACGCCGTTGGTAGACAGGGGTTTGGCACAAAAGACCCCGAAAGGGTCGAAGCCGGGTATTCCTGGCACCCTAACAAGATAAGATAACTTTACGAACGAACCAGTCCGAGCTGTGAGAGTTCTTTCATAGACACGGCTAGGTTTAGAAACTATGATACCCAGAAATTTTCCACCCAACTTTTTCCCAACTCCACTCAAATTTTCCTTGAAATTAACCCGGCGAACGGTCCTACGAGCCGCCTGGGCCCACTTACATGGTAATAAACTCTTTCTATGTACAAGTACATAGAGGAAACTTGTAAGTAATGTTACTGGAGCACAGTAAAGTACTTGTAGGGACCCCCGCTCGCGATTTGTGCCCCCGAAACTGGGAAGTTAGGCATGGGAACGAGGAACAGTTATCGATGTTAGGTTTTCCGAAAATTCCATCGTCGATGAAAGATTAAAGAAACTTTTATGACTCGGTTTTCGCGCCCGTAGTAAATAAGTGGATAATCTACATTGCTTTGCTACGCGTGCTACGTTCGTAGCAACTATTTTAACATTATGTACAGTAAGTGATTAGTATTGACTGCGAGTGACATTAGTTTTTTTATTGTGTAATACTTAACTATAACTTTACTTATTAGGTAGATACTTTGTATTTCTTAAAGTATACTTAGGTACTACCTGAACAAAATATAGTGTCATACTTTTAAAATGAGTAAGAGCTCGAAATGTGCTGAAAAAAATTACTGCGATGTGCTCTATCAAATCGATCTATTGTTATTTTAAAAAGTTGAATGAGTATCGTTAAAAAATCCATGAGTTTTGACAAAATAACGATAAACATAACATTAGAAGGTTAACTCTTACATTGTGATTGATTAGGAAATCTCTGATGTATCGATAAGAATTCCTCGACGAGCAAGCACATCCCTATTATCCTTTCAGCCATAGTGTTACCCACTGAGCGTAACCGTTGAGATTTACTGAGCTATTAAATTTACTGCACAAATTGCGTCCTTATTATATTACGTTATAACTTTTGTAAAACTGCTTTCAAAGTTATCTTTCTCCATTTTATGTTTGCCTACCTGTTAGTTTGTCCGTTCGTTTACCATTTTTACCCTTTCTAACAAAATAAGTCTCTATGCTCAGCGGTTTGGGCTTAGCGTCTATCAGTCAATTTCTCCTTTTACATACCTAATTGATATAATTTATAACACCTTACACAAAAACTTGTCTCTCCCAGCTGGTTATCAAACCCACGGCTTCTCTCTCTTTGGTTTGCCCTTATGTTTGATTGTATTGTATTTTTTTCAGACGAAAACCGGGACTTCAACAGTCATTCTGAAGATGACGTCAAAAGACAGAGAAGTCATTATAACGGCGACCAAATTTATTCCAATGTAAGTACTAAGTATCTAGATCTATTGTTAATTAACTTTGCAGTCATATAACAAAGGAGGCACCTGATGATGAGTCTTGGTCCTTGATAATACAACAGCAAATACTGGTTTGCCGCCATTACGCTTCCATTCGTCAGTGAACAAGATGGCCGCCCAAATTTACTTGGCAATTCGCGCCGAATCACCGCGGTTTCGCATTAACCGCTGCGCTAACGAGATCGCCGGCGTCGGTAATGATAGTCTATTTATTTGACTGTCTACTGTCCATTTATCTTTGATTATACAAGCTGATTGGCGAAGGTCATACTTGGAAACTAAATAGTTCATAATTAAGGGGTTATTAATTACAATAGTTATCATATTTAATAGGATCATACACTATTAGTTACTCTGTGATCATACTGATCACATTCTCATATCATATTAAATTGTAGCACCCACACTGCACTGTCGAACTATCAGACTATGCTTATTTCAATGTATGTTTATTTATTATTTAAATAGTTTCCTAAAGTTATATCTCTTAAATTGTGTACCTATAGTCCGTCCGTATCTGTTTCGTTTGTTTGAAAACTTGTTATTAGCATGTATATTTTGTTGTTTGGTATAATTGTTGTCATTTGTCCATTTGTTCTGTTCTGTTGGAATAAATTATTAAATGAAAACAGACATTGTTTCTTGAACGTTTATAATCTGAATTCTAGATTTGAAAATAGAGTTCGAACAGAACACCCAAAGCCTAAGGCAATGGTTGCAGTACATAGACAGCCTATTCAACCAACAAATAGGCTGAATAATAATTCAACATGTTCAGTCTTAACTTCATAAGTACCTACATATTTATAAGCATCAAACACTTCTTGTTGGGGCGATTCAAATTATTTGGCATTTTCCGTTCCCTAACCAGTTGTTCTCTTCCAGCTGTGGTCATCATCTAAATGGAGTCTGAAGGACGAATACAAGCTGCTGTCGGAGCTGGGCGGCGCGGCGGGGGGCGCCCCCGGATACTACGGCGAGCTGTTCGACACTCCGTACGAGCACGCCGCGCATCCGCACTACACGCCCCATTCTGGTGAGTGCTTTATCTTCTTAGATAAGAAAGAAAGAAAGAAAGAAAGAAAGAAAAAAAAAACATTTTATTGACAACCACAAACATACAATAAAATGGATAAAATTAATTAATTAAACAGTAAACCTAATATAAATGAGGTAGACGATGCTGTGGATGCGAAAAGGTCACCAACTCAGCATAGTGCTGCACCCGAGCTGCTGGGGGCCTTAGCTAGGTGTCCCCGAGTGTGTGTGTGCATTGTGTGTCCGAAAGAAAGGAGACTTAAGTAATAATAAATTAAAGTTGTAATAATTAAAAGTACATATAAATATATAGAAGAAGATCTTACTACACTACACTAGATGTCGTTTCTATAAATAACTATAGGCACCAAATCATCATCTTCTTCTGCTACCACTGCTGGACATACGCCTCCCTCAAGGCGCCACTGAACGCTATCCTCGTGTTTCCGCATCCAGTCACTGCCAGCCACCTCACGTACATTCCTTTGGTTTCTTAAGCTCTCACTCTCATATCAGTCTGTAGACGGCCACTGCTGGACAAAGGCCTCCCCGAAGGATCTCCAGGACGACCGGTCCCGCGCTAACCTCATCTAGCTGGGTCCCGCGACTTTCACCAGATTGTCGGTCCACCTTGTGGGAGGCCTGCCTACGCCGCGTCTTCCGATACGTGGTCGCCACTCGAGAACCTTTCTGTCCCAACGGCCGTCAGTTCTACGAGCGATGTGCCTAGCCCACTGCCACTTCAACTTCGCAATTCTTTGAGCTATGTCGAAAACCTTGGTTCTCCTGCGGATCTGCTCATTTCTGATTCGATCTCGCAGGAAAACTCCGCTCATAAGCTCTAATCTCATATATTTTATTACATTTGAATCTCCTTATAGAGGACCAAACCTTTTAATGTAGGTACTAAATTTTCACCTTACTAATATCAATGTTTCAAGGTACACAATCAACCTCGTGACAAGACAAAACTAACGGACGCACAGACCTACCATTTTCTCCATACAATTCTAGCATTCGAAGTAAGAGTACCATTATTATGCTATTATTAGTTACGCCCTGAAAACGGTCTGTGGTGAATTTAAATGGTGTTTTATGGCATTCTGATTGGTTAACTGTTTCTGGATTCCCTTGGCGGCTGTGGCATTGCTGCGGTTGTCTGTTTCCCTGGTATGTTGAAGGGACTGGGTCAGCTTCAAGGTTAAGAATGCAATTCTGGAAAAGGGGGGAAAAAGACTCCATTCATTTTGTTCCAAATCTGAAATAACCGGCCAAAAAGTTCGTCGAACCCTTTTTACTGTCACCAAAGCTGTAAGATCATTGTCCTTGGGTTTATTGCGGTTTGCAAATCTGTTCTTTGTTCATACTTTTTCGATGAAAATGCCATATTTTGTTTGAACAAAACAAATTAAAATGTAAAAAATTATCAAAAAGATAAAAAAGAATATTTTAACAGAAATTAGCATAACTGTACTTACATTATTTTTGGTCGGTATTTCAATTTGGATCAACAGAATAAGTATGAAAAAACTATCATTATTATTTAGCATTAGCACACAAACATTGAAATTTTCTTATTTTGATTTCTTTGCTAGAAACCTTTAAAACCAAATAGAAGCCTCGGTTTTACAGATAAGGGAAAATCTTTGAACCTGTAAACATTTATATGAAAATTAAAAATACTTTCAATAACTAAGGTTCTATTATGTTCATCGTACCACAAGCCTCACATAAAAATGAGGAAGTAAAGTCAACGGCCCACGAAACAAGTTCACATCTACAATAGCGCCTAGATCACAGGTGATCCATGGATCAAGTGATCTATAGATCGAGTTACCTGCGCACGCGTCTTGTGTTACTGAGATAGAGGGAGGGCTGCATTCACAAGAGGATGTGGTTAGTATTCGATTCTGGTTTTTTTTACTATGAGTTGTAATTCTGATTGATATTGGGTTTTGATACGAGTGAATTTCCTGTTGCAAAAATTTGCAGATAACAAAATTAGTGATGGAAATGAAACAGTAAGGAATGCTAGATTAATCATAATAATGAAATGAATGTTGGAAACCTTAAAAAACTTAAAAATCAATCTTAAAACAAAAACAAAAAAACTACCACAGGAAATTTAAATAAGACTCACAGAAAGCTTAAAAACAGCTTTGCAAGAGAGGTTTTAATATAAAATAGACGATTATTTAAATGGCAAAGATGCCTGGTATTAATGATCAAGATATTTTGACTGTCGCAATCCCAATAAAATCTCCAATTACAAATTATTTGATATTTAAAAACCTTGTCAATTCTGATACACCGTTTTCGTAGCATAACTATACTCTGGTAATCACAGACATAAAATGAAAGCATACTACTTAAAAGTGAATGAAGTATCGATGTGTTGAGAATGAATGAATGAATGGGACGTTTCCCATGGCAACAGACCTCCGCTCCGTTGTTGCAACCGCAGCCCATCTTGCGGTTGGATCCACGATCACTATCATATCGATTTTGTTGTCATTTCATTCATCTTTAACGCATGGGCATGGGAACAATCACAAGCGAACGAAACCGCTTCTAGTAGTGGTTGTGTATGAATTACATTACTTCTTTGCTTTTAGGATTTCATTAAAAGCGAAGCTTGTTTGTCCGTCTCTCTGTCCTTTTTTATTTAATTTTCTTTTCTAATTATACAGAACTTGAGTTGTGAATCAACTATTTCTATCTAATCTCTAATATCTAATGTATCTAATTCAAGCAATTTTTCAATGACTGCATTTGACGTGGCCACTAATTATAAAATTGGATCCTGTTGGGCAAAGACTAAATTAGCTCTACATCAATCAATTTTTTGTATAACTATATCGATCAATAATGTGATAAATAATGTGATATTTAATACTAACCACCCAAAAATACCAAGTACATAGACACTTATAAACAGTCGCTGTATATGAAATAGTTGTTCAGTTTTCAACATTCCCGAGCATATTATGTTACGTTATAAAAACCTTGTCCACAGCAACGAACGACTCAACGGGGTCTGTTGGGGGCCCAGGAGAGCCTCCTTCAGCGGCAGCCAGTCCAGATGCGGCAGCTTTAGTGGTCCTCCAGCCTCCCGCGCCACCGTACCCGCCGTACGCGCATTACGATGGTTAGTTTCCTTACTTTCTATGACTCTATAACCCTGTGTAAGTCTTGACTTCCTTTATAGTTTTTCCATGGAAGGTCTTACACCTTTCAGCATCATTCAAATTCAAAATAAAAATCATTGGTTAACGAGAGCGTGGCACAGAGGATTATAATTGGTCGTTGGTTTTATTCTCAGTGGGGACAGGCAACATTGTACAATTTTTACAAGTTGATCCCGATCTGGATGTTATATTACGCACCCACAAGGTCAGTTTTACTATCGACCAGTGCGAGTGTCGCTTCCTAGGATGACAAATTGGGTTATACTACCGCTCTCATATGTTAAGCAATATTAATTCGGTTAAGTGTAGTTACTCTAATTAAATTGTTCAGTAAAAAATAAGAATATTTAATCGTGAACATAAAATAAACTTTCAAAATTGCGTTGAAATGTTCTACAGCAAATTAATAATAAGACCCATAATTAATGGTTCAACAATATTACTTAAATATCTCAAATCTTATATTTATCTTCAATAGTTCTAAACAAAAGTCGTTATCTGTAATTATGTGTAATTAATTAGGTATAATCTCTTACATATTGAAGTTCTAAAAAAGGAAATCAAACAATGTTACTTCATAATCACGAGCTGTGGCTCGAAAAAGCAATAAAGACAAGAATCCACGCACCGAAATAAAACAATGAGGGCGAAAACAAAAGTAGGCGAACAGTAAAACAGTTGAAGAATCAAGCTGGGAAAAAACCACGACTTTAGAAAAGCTTTCGACAAACTCGAGCACGGCACTCTGAGCCACTTCGAGGAAAATCTAATTTTCTCCTCGGACCGCGCTTCCCACTTTACGTTATAACATCATAAAATTCATACTACACCACCGAGTTTTCGCACTTATGCATATTAAAGGAAGGTTCTAAAATGGAGTGCCCCAAGGCTTGATTTTAGGGACCGCACTTCTCTTTATGCTTTTGGTCTTTAATCTACCGCAATCTGCTTTGGGTGGGGGTGGGAGGCAGACGTCTTTAATAGCTCATTCGGGGGTATGCAAATAATTTTAGAGGGCTGCGGGGGGAGGTGGAAATCATACGGGCTTTGTCTGGAGAGGGTAACGAACCGGGACACGACTCTGTGATGCGACAGAAGTGGTTGTTACTTCAAACGGGTTCCGTAGGCTTATTTAGGTTATAAATATTAAACTGTCACTGTAAGGGGTGTAGGGGGGAGGCGTTTGAGAGTGGTTACGCGTATAAAGCTCGTTATACTGCTCTCAGGGGGCGTGCTATGTATACTACCTACTCATCCCTGTGAGGCGTGTCTGAAGTCAGATTTTACAACGTAGATTTTAGTAAAAGACAGATTTTAGGATTGATATTAAATCTCGTGCGTTTCACTATACATTTTTCTATGTTAGGTTGTCAGCATACATAAAATATGTAACCAGCAAATAATTTTGCAATTATCATTTTAACTGTTCCAGGTACGACTACCCTAGCAAGTGAATACGCATACGCCGCGCCCTATTCTCAATACTCGCCGTATGGTGGACCATACTCGCACCCCGCCGCCACGGGCCTACTGACCAAGTGGTAAGTTGAAAATATTTCTACTGGCCTCTAATCTACTAGCTCTACGCTAAGCTCAAAATCAAACTCAATACACCAGGTTTAATTTAAATAAATGGCATATTATGTTACAATAGTTTCTTCGCAACAAAACACATTCAATTCAATTTAACCTACTCCTGAGAATTATTTTCACAAAAGCCTTCGACCGCAAACACATTACACATATCCACGCAGATTTTACAGGCTTTAAAACACTGGACAGTTTAACAACCGCTGGAAAACAAATGGCGGTGTGTTCTGAATAAATCCCCAACAGTTTATCACTCGGAACCACTGGTTGTTTTGCAGGTGTACCTCAGGGAAGCATTTTAGCACCTCTTCTATTATAAGATATATATGTGATCGTTTCGACTAAGGTTTCATTTGTTTTCCTTGATCTTATACTGCTGTAATTTTAGGTTAAATCAGCAAATTTTATCTAGAATACTCCAAATTTGCTTTACTAATCAACACTGATATTAAAAAAAGTGCATTTAATATTTAATAGAAACTCATACCTCTAAGTAAAATTAACCTCGCGAGGATGTTACAAGATCTATTAGTAATACTAATGCAAACAAATGCTGAACTTACAAAATAAAGTTACTTTAGGCATATATTAAATGAAAATAAACAAAATAAAACATAGGTAAGATGAAAGCATAAGATTGAACGCCATACAAGAGTTTATATATAAACTCTTGTATGGCGTTCAATCTTATGCTTTCATCTTATGTTTTATTTTGTTTATTTTCATTTAAAGTTACCCACAACAAAAAAGAAGAAAGATTCAGTAGTAGAGTAGCCAAGGGATCAAATATCACTCCACAGTAGCTTTTGTTATGATACTACTACCAAATTAGATGTAAATTCCCTAGTGACTGCATCAAAGTGATAGAAAAACGTCAAACTATGAGATACATCCACAAATTCAATTTCACACAGTTTCGAACCTTAAATCTTTTGAGAAATGAACGAGGGAGATGTAAGCAAAGGGAAAATAGTGTTGTGTCGACCGAGCCAGGGATTTGTTGCCAATCTCGAAATGAATTTGTTATTGTCATCGAGTGTGTATACACTTGGATCAATTTGAAAACAATCATACATTGGATTTTGACGAGTTAACTCACTGTTCAATCGACTATCCTTACTTGTCGTGGTTATATTTAATACCTAATATTCATCGAGATCCTGTCAAAATTTAAACAGTCAAGGATTAAAATCGGTTTTTACTCCCTTGTAGTCATTTGTTTGAGTTATTACATGAACGTAATAAAAAATCTTAGATTTGAACATACAACAAATTAATCAGCCTACAAAAATCAAAACACCATCACACACATATTCCTTCGCACATTTGTCGTTCTGGCCCTTTCGTCCCTTAGGACTGGCTGACAAAGGGCAGGGTAAGGCCTAAAGGCCCCTAGGGACAGGGAATAACTTGGAGGGCATTAAATTTAAGTGATTCCACTGCAACTTTTAAAGTTCGATCCGGGATCAATATGTTTGGATTCATTTGTGTAGGGTGAAAAGTTACTGTATAGTTTTTAAATTCTTTGTATAGTACGAAAATTGCATTGTCTATATGTACTAGTTGACCTTTTGGGTCATTAAAAAAACATGTGAGAAGTAAAATTTTGCTGACACCAGCCAATATTTAGCAATAAGCAGCAAACAGTCTGTCCTATCGGCCTTGCGACGTCCACTGCTGACTTCAATACTTCTTTCTTTACTCGTCCAGGACTCGTCAGTATCAACAGCCTTCAGTTCTGCGACAGATGTGGCCCGCCCACTGCTACCTCAGCTTGCTATTCCTATGTCGGTTACCGGAATCCTCATTGCGGATCGTTATTTCAAAGAAATCCCGAGCATTTTTACGTAAATTTCTTTAAATAAAATTGTTAATTATGTCATCAACTCAAAATGCAGTGAATTAGTTATTATCTATGATACAACGATTGCTTGAAACTAGTTGATTGTTGAATTTGTTGTTATAATTATCTCTGGGTATTGAATTTTTTTACAGAAAACCTAGTTTGCAAAGTATTTTGTGCGATTTATTTTAGAGATATATTTAATAACTATAACGCCTATTTCTTTATTACAGATATCAACGCACGCCGTGCGAGCAATAGCATACGGCGCGTCACAACGAACAAAACTAAGTGAGAAAGGACTCTTAAAATTGTAACGTAAAACATTTCGTGACTCTAAGTTACGAACCTTTATCCATTCCTTGAAACATTATTGTGTTACGTAACTAAATTAATGTACAATCTGGTATTTTTTGTAATTATAACATGTAATTTGTAATATATTAACTAACAAAAAGACTAAGAAGTTTCAGAGATATTCAATTCGTTTACTGAACAACTTTTAACTGTATAACTTTTGGAAATTCGTAAACAAAATTAATTTAATTTTGAAAAAATAATTTTAGCAAATATTTTTTTCATTGTTTTAAATAAAAAATTTAAAATATTTATTTCCATAACTTGTCACATTGTCAATTGTAACAATCTGAATGTCTCTGTAACAGTCACTATTTCAGATTTTTGTTACACCCTTTTATCGTCTATTTAGGTACAATAATGAAAGGCAAATTCAGGAAACTAACAACACATGTCACTAAAACAACTTATTTTTAGTTTTTAGATTTTATATGACGTTAGAAATCATAATTCCAGTATCGAAAAAAAAGGAATTTTAAAGTTTAGTCTAGTAAGTAAAGAGCAAACGTGGCAGGAACTGGCTTGACAGATTTGTTTTTTCGAAAATTATTGTTCATGATTGTTAAATTTTTAGTTTTCGACTTTGTCTCTCATTATGGTACGTCAACCGAAAAAAATAATGGCCTCCCTAGAGTCGTGAACCGCATGTATGCGCTAGTTTGTTAATTGTACTTTTTAAATTCTGTGATTGTACTTAAAATGGTCACGCTGGACTTCATTTCTCAGTTTTACTGTGGTTTTTAACTATACAGCAATTCATTTATACTCATTATAATTTAGTAAATGAAAGAATAATTAATGATGAGAGAGCCAAAGTGTTGATACATGTTCTTTAGGACTTAAGATGTAAATAAATGTATTTTAATGAATGTAAATGTAATTCATTTAATGTCATTTCTACATTTAAGATGTCTTTTCTTTTACCTCTAATTACAACAAAAAATACGCAATTTCTGTAATATTTTATTTCTGTAATTTTTTATGAAATTACAAAATATTAATTACTTTAAATAATATTGAATTTATAATATATTATAATTACGATCGTCTTTAAATGAATGTTAGCTTGGTATACGATGCTGAACAGTTATAAAGTTATAACAATGTTTGATGATTTCAAAATTTATACAAACTAATTTTATTTCAAAACTGTAATGGGTAAAGAAAAATTTAAAGCGTGTTCTGTTTTTTATACACAAGTATACGTATAATATAATTATGTCTTTAATTTAATGAAAATCCATTTAATTTAAAATATAAAAATATAAGTCGAACTAGGTCAGTATATAAGGTTCAAGTTCATTTATTCAGTAACAATATAAATTGTTCAGTGTCGAATAACAAATATGTATATAAAGTACATACTTTCAGCAAAACAGGCAGATATGACTAAACCAGTATTTATTTATAAGTTTATCTGAGCCTTCAAGCTGTCCAAAAAGCACAACGTTCTAGATTTTTATTACGTTAACATTTTAAATCGTTATTATATAAGTTATCTAACTTATTTTTGTATTGTTATAATTCCTAATTATTTATAAATAAATGCTCTGACCTAAATAAATAAATGCTTCAAGAAACGTTAGTCATCAATAGTATTACTTACATTTATGTTAAAATTTATTATATTTTTTAGATTATTTTTGAAATTACAATGAGATTATCTGTTTTTTTCTACTTTTTATAAAAAGTGTTAGTTTGTAGTTAAAGTGTACAGCGTGTTTGGAAATTATCCTGTTAATACTTAAAATCTAAATTTTCACAACATGTTGTATGCCATAAAAGTAATATATACAATTTGATATGTTCAAATCTGTTTAGATAGGTATATTATTATTTTTTATTACCTAATTATCTTTATTATTAAAATTTGCAAACTTATCGTTTCCGTCCATTTTTAAGTATAATTAATTTTCTCTTTTTGAATTTTTTTTGTAAATAATGCCTAGATGTACTTAATTTTTTTGGTCTTTCGTTCTCATTCGATTTTTTTTTAAAATATATTCTAATACAAAGTAACACCATACAGTTTAGAGATACGCCAAAGACTTATTTTTATGTCTTGACATCCAATGTAAATGTAGTTTTTTTTATATAAATGGAGCAATATATTTTTGCCAAAGAATCAAAACGGTGAGATGTATTGATGACTTAATACATAGCATGTACTTAAAATATATGGGATAGCATAAAGACGTGTGTGTCTTTTAATATTAAATGAAAAATGTTTTCAAAATCTATAAAGTTGTTCAACAGATTCCTTTGACACTATTAATATTTTAAATACTGTATCTAAAATAATAAATACCGAACGACTTTTTATTTTGTCTTAATTATGCTTTAAAAAGAGGGCAGTAGAAAATAAACTTTCCAATTATTTTTATAAATCGACCGTTTTGAAATAGACCTTCCCTCCCACCACGTCCGACCTTTCTTATCCATTCGCTTACGGCTAACGTATTTCAATCGTTGGTCCATCTGTCCAACGGCAGTAGATTCTGCCACTCGTGTGGCCTGTCCACTGCCACTTAAGCTTTGTTAATTTTCTTAATTGTCTAAATAAGTCTCAAAACACTTGCCTATGCCTTCTCAGATATCACTTATGATTTTGAGTATTATTTTCCTATTTATTATCTTTTTTTTATATTTAAAATTGCTTTTTGTTTCTGGAAGCATATCGATTTATATAAGTGATAAATCTTACGTCATTTTGTATTAATATTTGAATAAAAAATACTTTTTTGTTTAATTTGTATTAAGTATTATTATAAGGCAATCGCACCAGTAAGAAATAAAGGCATATGAGTTTATACATTTTATCTTTGATTTAATAAATCTTCATTCCAAAGTTTTGATCTTGGAAATTCAAAAGAATATTATCATATTATATTTTAAAAGTATTTTGTAAAGTTCGATCTGCGATCATTAATATTAGTATCATTAGTATTGACGATCGCCGAGTTCGATCTTTTGATTGTTTATTTTATGAGACTAAAAAGATCCACTTATCCTAAGAAATGCTTCGGAGTCAGGCCATACATAGGCATAGTGTATTTATTTACGCTATGACACAGAGAAAGTTTAACAAGCGACTGACAGTTCATCTTCATTTGAAAAAGTCAAAATGGGGATCCAGAGAAACAGAGTCAGGACAACTTAAACTATTTAAAATCAGCTCAAATCTCATTAAAATGTCAGCTTCGAACAAATCTAAAAAGAAGTGCATACCTAAATGCAATAAATCGAAGAAGAGGGAGGAACCTACTGACGATTCCGATACACCGACTGGAAGTAAACGCTTTATGCCAAATCGCCATAAATTAGCGTCTGATGATGCAGACTTAAAAACATTTTGCCCGCCTGGTACGAATAAAGATCCTAAATGTGGAGTAGGACATATGCCATCAGCGCATCCTGATTAAAATTGCTGGAAAACATAAAGAAAGCTGAAAGTTGGAACGATCGTCAACAAATCAAAGTCAATATGTCAGCATCAGCTTGTAAAAAAGCTAAAAAATGCAAGAATAAAGGCAAAAATAAAAACGAAGACCCGAAGTGCGAACATCAACTAACTGTGTATGAGGATCCCCTCTTCCCAAAGGAAGAATGCTCTGCTCCACTACCCGTAGAGAGGAAACAAAAAGCAGTAGTTGCCGCTAAAGACAAAAAGAAGACATTTTGCCCCCCTGTTGAGAATAAGGAGCCAAAATGTGGAACAGAATCTAAGAAGTGATTTGGAACTGCAACACAAATATAGTGACTGAGAATTCGATTTAAATTCAAAATAAATATTGGATCTTAAACGTTCTATGCTTTAAATAAATAGAAAAGTTTTAGCCAAACCTCTTGTAGGAACAAAACATTGATAGGTAATTTATTAGTTATTTATTGAAAAAAAAAACTAAGCCTGGAAAACGGCTTGTTTTATACCAATGAGAACTTCTAATTTCAATGTCTGCTTCGCTTCACCTTTTGCCATGGAACTAATATGTACTACGTGTACGTAAATAGTTATTAGTTCCATGCCTTTTGCACATCTGTTGCCATCTATTGACAGTAGACAGAACCAAATGCGACAAGTAGAGGCCGGGGCTGCGGCTAGGAGGTAACGTGGAGGTAGAGTTATAACCGGTAGCTACCGACAGATCGCGCTTATCCATACCTACTTCCATACAAATATGAAATTTAAGTGACTTTGCTGATTGTTACGGTTTACGATTTACGGTTTCATGCCTAAACCCGTTGATTGAGTGTACCATTGAGTATACATTAAATTGCTTTCTCCCTCTACGCCTAAACCGCTGACCTCAGCCGATGACCGTATTGCGATCAAATTTGGCGTGGAAGTTCTAATCTGAGGCGTGGAACTATTTATGCATACCATAATGTTCTCTATTATTATATTACTCTATGCCATAATCTAATATTTTTTTTAAATATGACAGAAGCATATCAATAAAAATTATAACATCAAAATGTAAAAATATATTCAATATATTATTCTTTAAATAACAAACCCTCAAAATGCCAGCGAAAAAGAAGGAAATCCAGAAGTCGCTCGGATGTCCACCTGAGCCGTACGGGTCAGCATCAAGCGTGGACTCTGCAACTGCTGACAATAAGAAGTGAGCCAATATTTTAGAATTTAATTACGGTTTATTATCAGACCACAGGCTTATCGGTGAATGAATAGAGGTTGGAGTGTACCCTTGAGGTACCATGGGCCGGGACTTAAAAACATTTGAAGAAAAGAAGAAGAAAAGAAAATTATTTATTTGCTAGAAACATGGTATACAAAGGTTGACAAATGTAGTAGTAATGTTGAAAGCGTAAAAAAACTCCATACGTCAAATAAGGAATTTGATACCCACGTGAAGTCCACCAAACCGCACTGGGCTAGCGTGGTGGACATAGAATGAAATAATATCTAGAATATCTAGGGAAGTGGTGGCCCTTAAGCCATCATCGAGAGGACAGGCCTGTGTTCCAAAATCGGTATGTCCATATTCAGCTTTGTTTTTTGATCGGTTACAGACGTACCAAGGAAGATGAGTGCCCTATAGCTATCAAGGAATGCATACATGGCTGCAGAACTAATCCAGCGAAACTATCTAAATGCAAGCTCAGCAGCGGCGGCAACGCTTGCCCCGAACCTTCCATACCATCGTGCGAGGAGAAGAAGAAAGACTCAGATGGAAACTAAATCTGTTTGAAACTAAGATAATAAATAAATTCATTTTCATCAAAAATTAAAATGTTTTTGGACAAATTCTCACACGGCTGTTTAGTCCCAAATTAAGCCGAAGCTTGTCCCATGGGTACTCAACAACTGATAAACATAGCTAGCAAGCAACAGAAATGCCCATAAGACAACTTTTGATCCCGAGTGGAAATCGAACCCACGACACGACCTCTGGCGTAGTAGGCAGGCACTACCAACTAAGCCAACAGGCCAATCAAACAAGCCGATTACCTCTGAGGTAGACGAATTCTCAAGTCGCGACCACGAGTAGGCAGGCTAGATGGAGCGGCGATCTGCTCGAGGCGGCTGGTGGCAGTTGGGGTTCAGTGGCGTCTTAGGGAGAAGTAGTCCAGGCTGATGATGATGATTACGAGCATGTTGAATCAAATACCAATGGCATTATTTTATCACTGTAACTTTGGATCGCGCAGTTAGGCGATAGCTATGCACAAAAAAATAAAGTCTAAGTAGAATGTAAATGCGTGGTTATTGGTTGTACCTTACGAATGATTTCTTGGAATTTAAATACAACGGTTTTTACATGACAAAAACATTGCGAGAAACCTGCACCTAAAGAAGACATTCTGAAATATAGGTAGGTTCTCAGCATTACAGTATTATCAACAAATCAAAATATATTTCTGAATAATTATCAAAAAGTATTAATACAATGTTTTCTGGGTCTCCTTTATGGTTGAACAAGTAACAAACATTGGATGTCAGAACATTTTAAACGTCAAGTCAAGGTCAAAAGTCAAACTTTGAAATAAATCAAAAAGTAAAATGTAGTGGACTGAGGTATGGACCATGGCACCTGTATAGAAATAAACAACATAACATGAACATTTCACGGTAAAAATGCAGTTTTACATCTAACAACATGCAATACCATAGCTTCATTTACTTCTAAAACATACAGGCGGAATCCATATTATGAATTCAAAAAACAAAGGAATTGAAGATAGCGACCAGAGTTTTAAGGTGCCATGCCACAATAAAACTCTTCCGCACACAAATCCTAAAAATGTAATAGATGCAAATGACACTAGTACATCTGGTGATGCTGAGCGAACCAGATTACCACTTCCTAGGGATTTTGTAAAAGTTGACAAAGATTCAATAAAAATAATAGAATCCTGTGAAATATTCAAAACACCGGGCAGCAATAGTACCATTACAATAGTACGCGAGGTCACAGAAGAAGTATATAATGATGAGTCTCGAAAGGATGATGCACCTGAAAGCAAATACAAATACTGCAGAGAAGTTATAAGACCTTTTTTAAAGTCGGCTCCACTTGATTGCCCAGACGATGATCAATTACTCGTTAGACAAAGACTAGATTCCGCCTCAGATGAAACTCCTGACTTTCAACATTGTGTTGGCAACGAATACGTTGGATGCTTAAACAAAAAAAATATAAACAAAAAAAAGAAAGGTGGTATGGATGAAGAAAATAAGGATAAAAATGATAGCTTCACTAACATACCCAAAGGTGATACTTCAAAAGACGATGAGACACCAAAACAACACAAGGGATGTATAAAGAGAGATGATCACTTCAATAAGAAACATAATGACGACGTAGAAAGACAGCATATCCATGATGGTTCATCAAAAACCCAAAAAAACGAAGTTGAGAAACCACGTGATAGTTCACCAGAAAAACATAAAAATGATACAGAGAGACCATGTCATCTAACAGCAAGCAACAGCTCACCTAAAAAACATAAAGACGATGTAGGGAGACCTTGTCATCGTGATGGCTCACCTATAAAACACAACGAAAATGAAAAGAGTCCATGTGGTCGTGATGGTTCAGCTCGGGAAAAAGACAATGTAGAGAGACCGTGTGATCATGGGACATCTAAAAACCACAATGACCATATGAAAAGAGACGACAGCTCCATTAAAAGTAACCAAGAAAATGGATCAATGATAGAAAAAGACAGCTTTAATGCGAGTGATAATCTTCCCGCCAAATCAGATGTTAAAGATCAGAAAAATTCCTCTTCACAGACTGAACTTGTTCTTTGTGATATAGTCACTGATAATAAGTCAAGCTCTCAAAATGAAAAACAATCTCAAGGTATTTTAAAATCAGAAACAACTGATTCTAAACATATCAGAGATTCACGTGAAAATAAGGGTAGTCTTAGGGAAGATTCTGCTACGAAAGACGAGAAAAAACATTCTAATAAAAAAGACCATAATAACGAAGATGGTTCTATGACAGTACCTAGGCGTACCAAATTTGATTATTGTACAAAAAGAAAACATAAACATAGTAGTCCTATTTGCATTTGCCCTGATGACAGTGCAGATAGAGCGATGAAGAATCTATCATCAAAAGATGAAAACAGTGAAAAAAAGAAGCTTACACCAGATAGTAGAAATCAGAGCTCGAATTTAGTTGGAAGTATACAGTGTCATAAGACCACTATTTGTACAGTTATCACCTCGCAAGTCTGCCCCGTCCAGGCTGGAGAGAAACAGCCTAAAGCCAGTAGCTCTAATGACAGTGTAAAAAGTGGGAGTGACTACGGGAGCCCTATCGTTAGTGCAGAGAGCGGACACAGTTCTAGTAGCTCCGTAGTTAGTGCTGATAGTGGCCGTAAAAGAACAGATGATAAATCTGCTTCTGGAAGTAAACCATGTAAAAAATGGAAATTGCCAGAATCAGAAAGAAAACCATGTATCCCTGATCAGGATCGATCACTGTTAAATAATCTTAAAAAGAATATCTGTCCTGATCATGGTAATTGTCCTTCACGAGAGTCTATGTCATGTCCATCGAAAGGAAGTGATACCTGTCACTCCAAAAAGCGTCGTCCTTGCCCACCAAAAGACCGTGAACCTTGCCCTCCAAGAGATCCTGATCCATGCCCCCCGAAAGATCCTGATCCATGCCCCCGAAAAGATCCTGATCCATGCCCTCGAAGAGATCCTGATCCTTGCCCGCGCAGAGATTCTGAACCATGCCCCCGAAGAGACCCTAGTCCATGTCCCCCAAGAGATCCAGATCCTTGCCCCTCAAGGGATTCCAATTGTGCCCCCCGGTCTGATTGTCGCCCTCCAAGAGAACCTGAATCATGTTCACCAAGAGAACCTGATCCTTGCCCCTCGAGAGAAGCTAGTCCATGCCCACAGAAAGAGCCTCGTTGTCATCAAAATGAGCCCATTCCTTGCCCATCAGGACAATCTACTTCTTGCCCTCCAAAAGAGAGTGGCTTTTGTGGCTCAGTATACAATTATATATCCAAAGTTTGTAGTAAGAAATCCGACAAAAAAGAGCCCTGTCCTTCAAAAGAGCCTGACCCAAAA
Source organism: Metalampra italica (assembly GCA_949699065.1). Lineage (NCBI taxonomy): Eukaryota > Metazoa > Arthropoda > Insecta > Lepidoptera > Oecophoridae > Metalampra > Metalampra italica. The sequence goes on from OX452993.1 coordinate 1,170,334, forward strand.
GAGTGTCACCCAGAAGAACATTACACTCCAAAAGAGCCTAATCCTTGCCCGACAAGAGAACCTTGTCCTCCTTGCTTTGATTCTCAGCCTCCAAAATCATCAAAAGATTCTCATGGATCTAAACCATGCAAGTCAGCTAAATCATCTAATTCTATTCCAAACAACGCGCCTAATCAATGTACTCCAGAATGTAAAAAATCAATGATTGAAACAATAAGGTCAAGTATCTGTGAACCCGAAATTTCCTCAAAGCAATCTCAATCATCTCACGCTTGTCGACCAAAACCACCCTGTACTCCTAGCAAAAGTGCATTGCAAGAGCAGTTTGAAGAAATAAGTGATAATATTATAAAGTCGCATAAGCGGACAATGGCAACCCTGTTGTATGTTGCAGAAGATATCATGAATAAAGTTGCTGATAAGACTAAAGAGTTCACTCAAGATCCTCAAGCGGTAAGAAAGGCTAAATGCGCCGCTGAAGAAATTATTAATGAATGTGATAAATTCGTACGTCAAAAAACGAAAGAACTATGCGACATCGCAAAACAGTCTGAAATTGACAACGTAGCAAACAAAGTTTGCGAGACTACGAAAGAAGTTTGTAGGAACACCACAGAAGCATGCAAGAAGAAAGTTACTGAGCTCAAGTGTGAATCCAAAAAGTGGTTCAGTGGGGAGGATGAAGATGGCAAGAAGAAACCAAAACCACGTAACACTTGTGCGTGTCCGATTCCAGGTCATCATACAGGAGTCAATTGTGTGACAGAATGCAAAGATCACGACGTTGATTCAGAAAATGTTTATAACAAAGTTAGTTCAAGACTTAGCTCCGCTGTAGCAACATTGACACCTGATTTCAGCACTGTAACGTTTAATTACGACGAAGATGAAAGTTCACAGTATGATAGACCTACTCCTCCACAATCAGAATGTCCCAAAGATGTTAATTTAAAATTGAGTGACCTTGGAGCGTTGTTGAATGAACCGCAAGCTATTTTAAACAGTACATTTTTGGCTTTAAAAGAAACTGTGTTTTCTATGTTCTACGACACGAAACCCCCAGATTCTGAGACCACAACTATATCAGATCTGGTTATAAGTTCATATTCGCTGGAAGAAAAAATTTCAAAGGAAGATTCCGATGACGAAGATCTCGAGTAGAGACAATAAACGATTTCTGATAGCTTATTTATGATTTTTCTTTACTTCCTACATACTAAAATATATCAGTATCGCGACAGGACCCTTCATTCTTAAGCCTATATTGTTAGCAATACTTTGTTTTCTACCACGCAGTGCTTTTTCAATGTTAACTTTTGCCTTTCATCAACATCGTTTTAGCAGTTGTGGGGTAATTGAATAACAAACACACTTTCGACGAGGAAGTTTAATAAAACTTACTGCATAGCAGACTATGGCTTTCACCAAGGCAACTGCACAGTTTCCGAAGCTTCGGTCACATTAGTACAATTTGACAAAAAATATTATATATCATATCATAATTACTGGTTCAATTTCTAAAATATATATTATGTTCCATTTCCTTATGTTGTGTGAAACAAGCTAGAAGTGTAGAGAGAGAGTTGCAAAAAAATATTTAAATAACGCCCAGCGAAATAATCTTGGCCATCAACATTCCAAATAACCATAAATAAAGTTTGCAATAAAGTTTGAATCTTGAATCTAAATAATCCTCTTTTTTCAAGCAACTTGACGTAAGCAAACCAAACGAAAATCGCCCCAAAGTCAAAACACCTTTGCAAAACACCACAAACCCAAGTCATGTAGTCACGGAAAACCAGTCTTAAATTCATCCAAACCGACCCATCCCCACTTCAAAATGTGTGATAAGGACCACTGCTCCAAATGCAATCAGCCAAAGCCAATGGATAACATGGACTGCATGGCATGCGTCATGCCAAAAGTGAGGAATCTTCAGAAACTACAGCAAATGCAGGATGAGAAGAAGAAGCCACCGCAGTGCCAGTGCTCGGTGGACCATCCGTGCTGCCAGAACGACAACACCCATTTACATGGCCGGAGAAACTAAGACCTAATCCTTTAAATCCGAAAATTCCAAACCTCTACTGAAATCGTAAGTAAATTTACATGAAGCGTACACGGAAGTTGTTCAAGAATATGTGTACCTCGGGCAAACTATGCAGTTAGGTAGAAACAACGGAAGCTCTTTAGAACACGATACGTTAGATATCGAGTTCATAATTTTTTTATAGATAGTACTTGATGGTAGGTTTAACATACCTAAAGCGCTACTTACGAAAATGAGTATTTTTGAAGATATAAATTTTTGAAAATTTTGAGGTTAAGTCACTATGTAAAAAATCGTTAAAATCTCTCGTGTCGCACCCTCTTCCATGTACTGTCGCTCGCTTCGCTCGCTCCAATGGTCACCAGTAACCTAACATGCTCGTCGCTTCGCTCCTCGCACCTAACCTTCGGGGTGGTCTGACTACATTTCTGGGTCACCAGTAACCTAAAAAATTAATATCTTTAAAACTACTGATTTTCGTAAGTAGCGCTTTAGGTATGTTAAACCTACCATCAAGTACTATCTATAAAAAAATTATGAACTCGATATCTAACGTGTCGTGTTCTAAAGACGAGCCGAAACAACTTCGAGAGGGAAGCCGATAGGAGGATCAGGCTGGCCTGGCAATTGGGAAGTTGCGTCATATCTTCTCGTCGCATATACCACAGTGCCTGAAGACAAAAGTCTTCAATCACACAGTAACGCACACAGAAATTCTTTTTCCTCGTACTTAACCGAGTCATTTAAAATTATAACGTGGTGCAACCACGGAGGTGCAACACACACTGTGTTAATCTCAGCTGTGTGGGTTTTCACGGCACGCAATCAGTAAATGCACTTACGTTCCCGAGAAAGATATACGTCGACCACGATTTAATACAACAACTTCTAAGAAGAACAGTTTAAATTCTAATTAAATATTATTCTAATTAAATATTTTAATTTTATTTTAAGAACAATTTTTCTTCTTACAACTTCTTACAGATTCAAGATGTCGGGTCGACCTTGCGGCTGTCCGTGGCCACCCATAGGCAACATGCCAAATCGCATGGAAATAACGGTCTGCGAGAAAGTGGAACCTCCCCACCCCTGCGACCCGAAGCTCCCTTGCAACATCTGCGACGAAATAGAGGGGGAGTGCAAACCTGCACTGTGCAAAGAGAAACTGAAGAATCCGGCATATCCTGGAGAAACGAGTAAGTTTGTATTAGAAACTGCAATTTCGAAGTCATTTCCATCGTCAAATACCTACCAAGTTGGATATTGACAATTTTATGTGCCACCTTCCAACATACCTTATTGGGTAATAAATTACCTATGTGTATTATTTTTATTCCCATCTTTAAACTTATGTAAATCCACTAACAAAAAAGAAAAAGCAAAAAGAAACAGTACTCAACTATTGATATGACCCTCATCTACCGAAGATCCTTCCGTAATGAGACCTCCTGAAAGGCCTGTCTTCGGGCTAATGATACTGAATATAATATACAACTACCCGTTTCATTTTCCTTCAGCTAGGTGTAAGTCTGGAGAATTTTTAAAGGTGCAAGCGTGCCAAAGGTTCGATCCACCCCACCCCTGCGACGACAAGGAGTGTATACCAGGCTTGCGGAAGAAGCAGAAAGTAAGAAAGCCAAGAAATTTGTGCACATTTTATTTTATTTTATCGTTGAAAAAACGGGTTTTTTCGTGTGTGTACTGTACTACTCATGCTAGGTCGACCGTGATCGTGATGAACGAAATGACGACACAAATAGTAATATAGGAGCCGGAGATGAGCGAGACTGACATACGCTAGGATCAGAGCGGGTGTTCACAGATGGACATACGAGCAGAGCACTCGGCAGCTAAGGATAGTATCGTGATATTAAATAGCCTTCAAGAATTGTCAAATGAAAAAAGAATTTTTCAAATCCGACTGATAGTTCCAGAGATTAACGTGTACAAATAAACAAACAAACAACAAACAAACACAAACAAACAAACAAACAAACAAACAAACAAACAAACAAACAAACAAACAAACAAACAAACAAACAAACAAACAAACAAACAAACAAACAAACAAACAAACTCAGCTTTATAATATTAGTACAGATTTAAGTTTTCATTTTTTGGTCCGGATGTTCACATGTAATTTCTATTCCAGTGTCCGCCAGCTGCTCTTTGCCGTCACAGGATCAAGAATCCACAGAACAAGAAGCCCATCATCTGCCCCGATGATACTTACGAGGCGTACGAACCCAAAGAGCTCCCATGCGACCCCAACATGGGTAAAAGAAAGAGGGTTTGCCCTTAAAATGCATTAGTTGTGTCCAGCCAGGCTACCAGCAGTCCCTTTACCAAGAAATAAACAGTGCAGTTCTAGTTTTGGTTTAATTGATTAGTTTTCAGTATCCCAGAGCAACATATTCACATATTATGGAAAGACTGCTGCTGCACATCACCTGTGAGTTTAGCTTTGACTAATAGGAACCGATAATGCTTCAAAGTTCAAATTGTTTTCGACATTGCCGAAAGATATAAAACTAATGATAAACTATGGGTTTGTCCAACTAGTCATACTATTAGTTATACCGTATTGATAGGTATGACTAAACTTAGGGCCGTATTCCTGTCACGCGTATTTGCGCCCGCGTCCTGGCGCGGCGCGCATGCGTGCGCCCGCAATCCAGTCCTTTCATACAAGCCTTTCCTCTCATGCGCGCCGCCCGCGCGCCACTTGTATGGAATTGGCGGCACGCATGCGCGCGCGGCCAGGACGCGGGCGTAAACACGCGCGACAGGAAAAGGACCCTTATGATAGGTAAGATGTAATAGAAACTACTCTGGCATAAGAAAACTGGCTACATAAAAGAAAAAGAGAATTGAAATTGAAAGGATTCTTGACATTTCATAAATCATTTCACAAAGCATTCCCATGATGTAAAATTTGAATTACTTTCTGTAGTTAATCAACCTTCAAAATGGACAATAATTTAAAGAAATACTAATCAGGTAACATTTAAAGCGCAGTGAGCACAGAACAAGATGGAACAAGCGTAACTTATGGAGAAGACACCCAACTAAAATGAACATAAAGAGATGTATATACCCCCCGCCTCCCGATCCGATACCCTTAACTCCTTGTCAGCTACAAAAGATAAAACAAATCGAAAAAGCCGGAAGAACAGTCTGTCCTTTTCCTGAACCTCCGCCGCCTCCAAGGGTAGCTTCGTGCCTCGCGGTTTGCATTGAAAGGATAAAAAATCCCCCAGTGTTCATAGGTAAAGATGATAGCATTTTATGTTGGGTACCCAGAGAGCCAATCACGAATCATTGCGTAGAGTGTAAGAGAAGGGTCGATTTGTATCCCGGAGAGGTTTGCACAGGGGCCTGTGCCAATAAGCAGAGAGAGGTATACTCGACGGCAAACATGCCTTTGCCGAGACATCCGTGTCCCCCAGCTGCGAAACCTTGCTTAGAAGAACAGCGCTAGCAACAAGGGAAAGAACCAAACATGGATAAGTTCTTCAATACCAAGAACTCTATTCTCGATAAGTTCAGAGTGGAAGTCACCAGGGAATCTGAAGAGGATTTCATAAATACAAGAACATTAACAGTTCAACCCGCTTTACCTAATGATCCTACAAACATTAATTCTAATGATATAGACAAACAGATATCTGATTTGGAGAGCCTAATTAAAAGGCTACAAGACGAAATTGTGGAAATGTCCAATATTAACAGGCCTATAGAAGAAGCGTACATGCCGCTAGATGTTGAGCGGGATGAAGACACAAAAAGAGTTTACAACGTGAGCCTTAATGCTGGTGAAACTTTAACAAGCCAGACGAATTTTGATTACTCTGACATCAGAAATTCTCAAGAAATCAATGAAACCTTGTCGGATATCAGAGCAAATTTTAATAAACTTTATGATGATGACAGTGATGATGAAGACACTGAGGAGCGAAATAATTTCAAAAACAAAAAGATAAAAGAAGATGTTCAAGTTTTGATTAGTGAACTTAAAACTGAAATAGCTGAAAATTTGAAGAATAAGAAAAATTATTCAAAACCCACATATTATTATCACGATTAAGGTTAATTCGATTGTCTTCTTTTGTAATAGCTTAAATAAATCACTAGACTTTGTTTCTTTTTTATCTAATAAATGTCCCACACACATCATAAAGTAAGTTACTTCTGAGATATTTTATAAGTCAACCTTCCTATCGAGTTCCTATTTGGGACCGTGGCTCTGCCAAGATGACGCTATATGGACCTTTCGTTCCACTATTATCAAGAAGCTTCGAATCTCTTTGGTGGCGCGCGTGCTATGGGAGTAGCTAATTTTTTTTGATTCATGACATGTATTCTGTGCTTTCGTTTACTTTAAATATGACACGGCATTCTGTTCAGGCGGGGATTCCCCTTTTAGAGTCCCAATAGGTCTATAAGGAACCAAAAGTACGGAAAAAAGTAGGTACGGAATACAAACTGTTCAAATAAATATGTTACTTATTAATTTATTAAGGGTTATTACACGTAACGAGTGCAGTGGCGAGAACGACACTAGGCCGAGCGAGTCGGGTGAACGAGTAGTGTGAATATGTATTACTCTGCTCGGCCGAGGCACTCGTTATAATGTACTCGTTACGTGTATGAGCCCCTTAACATACACTATGAATGGATGAGTGAAGTGAAACAAAAAAAAATCATGCCAACAATTTAATTCACAATAACAAGTACATTTCATACAAAATACAACATTAAATAATTATATATTTCACTCTATATCCCTTACACACAAATAAACTTATCCAAGCCAGTAACTTTTGAACATACATGACTAGAAATTACTCAATATTTTTCTGATTATTAACATAATTAATAATGTTTAGGCATCTTATAAAAATACACGCTAAAATTGCCTATGAATTCTAAAAAAGTGTTGAACTTATATAGTAAAATATAAATACTTTTACAAATATATACCTAATATTTTATGAAAATGTCGATAAAATCTCAAAAGTTTTACTAAAATTGTTGTTGAATAAAGATAATACCTATTTGGCACAAATAATTTTTTTAATTTAGCATTTCGCATATAAGGCACATTGCCACGTATTTTATTATAATATATTTGTATAGTAGCTCTTAAATAATACAGTAATGTCCGTATATTAAATTATAAAACTTTTATAATATAACACATTTAGGTACTACTAGAAATTCCAAAATAACCGAGGTACGTACTACTTGTAAAATATCTTGCTGTGATTGATACAAAAAATAAAATATAAATGAAATAAAAATATGTATTTTTAAATAACCATCTTTTCACATTATTTACATTGCCTCTTATTATACATAAATATTTCTGGTTAATACAGCCTTATTTATTATCGTGTAAAACTTTAAATAAGTTTAAGTAGATTATTCTTTAAGTACATACTTCTGGCAAAAAGCGCTGGCTTTTTTTAAAATATATAAAATACTATATTATGTTTAGCGTTTTAATAATAGCTAGAATAATCCTATAGATAAAAATATAAAATACCACAAATATTCTTGTGGTATCTTGTAATTATATAGGCCAATATTTCAGCGATATTCTTAGAAATATTTCAATAAAACTAGAGATTTAACGTATTGCATGATCACATCGTTTTTTATATAAAATTAGTGTACCAAACACTTCGGCTACGCTAATCACTGCGTTGTTTCATTTATACGTTTATAATAAATAACTTTTTGTACAAAACTATTTTCACAATATTATTATTATCAATGCTTCAATAAGCAATAGCATTCAAATATAAAATCTAATACGTTTTATATACAGTATAATCATCGAAAAACATTCCTCTCCCTTTCTTCTAGGCTAGAACTAGCTTCGTACAAAACCCATCTAAAAATTGGGTAAAACAAACCTATACGGCGACCAACCGATATAGGCGTATATCTGCGAAAATCCAAAAATATTAATAAGCGTATTCATCTATTTATTTTCTTCTTGGAGGAGGCTGCATCGGAGGCTGATGGAAGGGATGGTACTGCCTGGACAATATGCTTTCCTGGAACAAATAGCCTATTTTAGGATGCTTTTTCGCCAGAGATGTGCGAGGAAGCTGAGCGGTGCGGTGCGCAAGGGAAAATTGCATTTCATTTTCCGAGTCTCGCTCAGCACAGCTCACAGATGTGTGGGAGGGATGTGAGCGAGGGATGTGTGGAAGGAATGTGTGCGAGGAATGTGTGGGAGGGATGTGAGCGAGGGATGTGTGGGAGGGATGTGTGGGAGGGATGTGATCGAGAGGTGTGAGCGAGGGATGTGTGGGAGGGATGTGAGCGAGGGATGTATGGAAGGAATGTGAGCGAGGAATGTGTGGGAGGGATGTGAGCGAGGGATGTGAGCGATTGATGCGTGAGAGGGATGTGTGGGAGGGATGTGAGCGACGGATGTGAGCGAGAGATGTGTGGGAGGGATGTGAGCGACGGATGTGAGCGAGAGATGTGTGGGAGGGATGTGCGGGAAGGTTAAGAGCTGAAGTATGATAAGATGAATATAAGATAAGTAGGTACCCGCATCGCAGCTAACTCACCACATTGTTGGGTCGATTTTGAACTAGAGTCACTCTCCTTTCTTGCAAAATTATTTGATTGGCAGCGCTAAAACAAATTGCTTATGTTAGTAATAGATCAGTTACGTCAATGAAATTACAGTATAAAACAGTTGCCATGGAGTTAACGTTTCGATGCCCAGAAAAGGGGTTTCACCAACTGGACATGCGCGTGTAAAGTTGGTGAAACTTGAAATAGGTAGGTATAATTTGCTATTTCGTCAACTGGGCATGCTAAGTATTTCGACGCGTGTCCATATAGCGAAACATATAATAAACCACTTTTTGATGGTATATTCGCCAACTGGGCACGTAGCATGTAGCGGATAACTCATATTTACGTAGTCTTTAATTTTTTGATTTTTCCATCTTTTAGAAAGATAATGAAATTTAAAAAAACACTATTCAGAATTATTTCGTCATGTTTTGTAATATACTTATTTAAGTTAAAGGTAAGAAATAATTTGCTTCAACAAATCTCATACCTACTCTACAACCTCAGATTAAATAATGATCAACTTAATAATGTAGGTATGAGTCAAATCGGAACGGAACACTTGGGTGCCGTTCCTTGTAAGATAATATTATATTTATTAAGTTTGCTCACGTGTCCATCTCCTCCTGTGTGAGGTCCAGCGCCTCCTGCATCTCACGTGAGGTACTCTGGATGAAATCCCTGTCGCAATACTTCCCTAGTCCTTGCTCTGTCAGTACCTTATACACAAACATATAAGTATTATAAGAACAGAGTTATATAATACTTGCTGTAGCGCGCGGTTTTATATTCATACTCTATTTTCGTTAGTATTTATTTAATACCTAATAATGTTTGGACAAATTTACAAACAGCTGTTTAGTCCCAAACTAAGCCGAAGCTTGTAATTGGATACTCAACAACTGATAAACATACATATATACTTTTAAAATAAATACTTAAATACTTAACTACATACAAATACCCAGAATCCGAAAACCAACAGATATGGTCATCACACAAATGTTGGTCCCTGGTGGGAATCGAACCCACGACCTCTGGCGCAGTAAGCAGGGTCTCTACCAACTACTACTTGTCTAATATTTAACAAATACATACACAATTACAACACTAAAACGGATTTACCAATTAAGTTTCTGAATTTTGTTAGACTTGATTCATTCAAAAATAGGCTATATTACAAGCACATACAGTACATTTAAGCTAAACTTACTCGGGTAATTAAATTCTCCGCTGGATTTTCTACACAATAAGGCACTTTGTTGTTCTGTCTCGGCACTTTGTCACGATCTGAATAAAAATAAAATACAAATAAATACAATTATTTAATAATGCAATTGTATTTATTATTCTGAAAATTAAAATAGTATTAGTCGTATCCTCTAAGGCCCGCGTCTATTTTTAGTTGTTGTTTCTTGTGGGACCAAATCCACTAAACTTCAAAAATGCCTTTGAGCTACCTGTTACGTATTTATAAAAAAATATATTTAAAAATCAGAAGAATTAAAACTTTACTATGTAGTACCTACTATTATATATTCTGTGGTAGTACTTTACTAAGCATGCATCACACACACTTGTTAGAAAGTAAAATATATAAAAAATAAATAAACAAAGTATAATAAAATAAATAAAATGATTTTGTGGTTTCTGTACAAATTAAATTTTAGTTTTTCAATGATTACAAGCTTTTATTATTATAGCTAAAAAGAGGTAATTTACTGGGAAGAGGTCATTAACAAGAACTTGTCATTTCCAGAAGTGGACATTTCAAAAAGTGGTCCTAATCCGCCGAAGTCACGAAAAATGCTTGTACAAAAATACATATATACTTTTATAAATACCATAATAAATACACAATCACAACACACTAAAACGCACTTACTGCTGTCTCTCATTCTCTGCATTAAATCGTTCGACGTTTTTCTGCAAACGTTAACATTTTTCACAAACGTTATACAGATGTACCTAAACATAAATTAAATAGAAAAGGTAAGAATAGAACTTAATAATATATTCTTTATAAATATATCCCCAAAGTGTAGAAGGCTGTTGATTTGATTTGAAATATTCTGAAGTATAAAATAATACGTGTAAATTTCCCTTTCTTTCTTTAAGGTAATGTAGATAAATAAATGAAATAAATTTTAATGTCTAAAAGAAGAAAAAAAAGTAAGTTTATATGTATGTATATTTTAACTTTTGGCTGGGTATTAGAAAATACCATCATAAGAAAGGGACAAGTTTATGGGACTGTTTATAAATATATAAGAGGGTGTGTCAATTTAGAAATGACCCAGAAACGTACTTATTCAATTGTTTTATTTATATTTATTAAATTAACGATAGATATTCCATTATAATAACTGTGTACATCTGTATAACGTTTGTAAATATCTTATATATTTTAATGTGCCATGATTTGAAACAAAGAATTATATACATATATTCACGACACAACAAAAACTAACAGTAAACAAAGACAATTACAATAAAATAGAAGTAGTGATACAATCTACAAAAAAAATGAATACTTTACCTATTCCTAGTTGAATTTTTTTATTTATAAATGTATAAAATGACAGAAGTATTTTTGTATGACTTTGTAATATCATAGTCATCAGGTAGCAAATGTACATTCTTGATTTATAGGTATAGAAATGTATAAAATGACAGAAGTCTTTTTGTATGAATTTGTAATAATGTCATAGTCATGGGTAGAAAATGTACATTCTTGATTTATACGTATAGAAATGTATAAAATGACAGAAGTCTTTTTATATCAATTTGTAATGATGTCATAGTCATGGGTAGCAAATGTACATTCTTGATTTATAAGTATAGAAATGTATAAAATGACAGAAGTCATTTTGTGTCAATTTGTAATGATGTCATAGTCATGGGTAGCAAATGTACATTCTTGATTTATAATTATAGATAGAGTCATCTATAAAGCAAGAATGCAAGTTTATAATGATCATCAAGGCATCATAAAAAAAGTATTCATTACTTACTCTATCACTCTGAATATTCTCTCCGAATCCTTGCCGTGGAGAAGTGGCTGCATCGCTATTTCTTCGTCACTTGTTGGTTCTTCATATTTTCTGTAAAACACAACACTGCAATGTTAAAGGCATTACCTGTAATTTTTCAGCCGTTAAAAGAAATAGTGTTTGCCAAAATTATAGAGGTCTGAAAAATGAAATATCTATTTCTCATCAATCAACAGCCTATTAATATATCCCCAATGTTTGGGCACAGGCCCAGTCCACCACTCTAGCCCCAGTGCGGGTTGGTGGACTTCACATGCGCCTAAGAATTTAATCTTCGGCAGCTTTCCCACCGTTTGAGAGCAGTCAGTAAATGTGCTTAAGTTTCGAGAAAAACCCATCGGTACATGGCCCAGCCGGGGATGGAACGCGGACCTCTCCACGTGACATGTCACCGATGATCTCTCCATCTATTTCTCATAATCTCCTTTTCTATAGTCAAGTGTGTATAAGTACTTACACTTCGTCCTCCGGTATTTTCCCGTCCATGCCCAACTCTCTTCGCATCATGGTACTCAGGGTTGGACCTTGTTGTGGTGATGATGGACCTGTTAAAAATAAGGGTTGGTATCAATTTGTAGGTGTATTGTTCAAATCAACAGCCTATTAACATGTCCCTACTGCTGGAGTTCAGGCCTACCTCTCAACGAGGGCGTTCGGGCTATAGCCCTCCACGCTAGCCCAGTGCGGGTTGGTGGACTTCACATGCGGATTATAATTCCTTCTTCGGTTTCCTCACGATGGTTTCCTTCACCGTTTGAGAGCAGTCAGTAAATGTACTATAGTATCGAGAAAACCCATTGGTACATGGCCGAGCCGGGGATCGAACTTCGGACCTTTCGATATTCATGATAGGCCGCATCTTATCCCTGACGCCACTGACGCACACATGTATTATATGAAGTATGAAGGCAATTCTGGAGAAGAATTTCATCAAGTACTTATTCAGTTGTATGATAATCTCGTTGCTATGGAAATAAGGCCTATCTCCAGCAGTGGACGTTGAAAAAATCACAAGCATAAAATCTAAGTATGTATTTCCCACTATTATATAAATGCTATTCTATGTTTGTTGCTCTATCGCTCTATAACGGCTGAACGGATTTAGATGAAACTCGGTACAGCGATAGCTTATATCCTGAAATAACTAATAGGATACTTTTAACGTGGAAAGTCTAAAATAAAGATAAGACATTAATTACCGTTAGCATTGGTCGGTTTATGTTTCACATGGAAACTCTCCCGGCCGTGCTTCTTGATGCTTGTCCAGACGGAGCCAAATAGGGTGTGGTTGCGCTGAAACAATACAAGATATGCATAGGTGGACGGATAATTAGAAACAAGGCAGGATTTTCATACAATCGAGGTCACTTAGAAGCCATGGCTCTCCGTGAAGGATTGATCAGAGCATGATCTGATGACGGTCATCAAAAGAGTAGATGAAGGACTTTTAGATCGCTATAGACACCCTACTGATCATACAAGCCGTCTGGATGCAGCATCGATTACGATTTTTTTGCAGGTTTTTTTCTTCATGCCGATGCTGCTTCGAAACGGCTCATCTGATCAGTTGGATGTCTATAGCGATCTAAAAGTCCTCCATCTACTCCCTCGATGACCGTCATCAGATCATGCCCCGATCAATCCTTCACGGAGAACCATGGCTTCAAAGTGACCTCGATTGTATGAAAATCCTGCCCTGTTTCTAATTATCCGTCCACATATGTATGTATTTACTATTAATATTGCAAAGTATTATACAGGGTGCCCCATCATATACTGCACAAAAATGAGGTATAAGTAGTAGATATAGATACTGCAAATCACCGTAAAAACATAATAATCAGAACAAAAAAGTCATTACCTATTAAAAATAAACTGTCAATAGCATGCTTATTTGGAGTAGGACTCCTCTACCAACTAGCTCATTTCGCGAACTGCGCGTTTCGCCAACTTGAGTAATTCACCTAATAGTCAACCTAACCCAAGCTCGTCAACAGAGTAGTAACACTTCTCCAGCAAAAAGACTTCAATTTTCTTTTAAAAACAAGTAAGCTGTTTATAGTTTTAAATTCGTTAGGCAACAGTCTATAAACAGCTTAATTCTGAGCGCAGAACACTGCAGTGTTCCACTACCTTTAGTGTCGGCTTTATTATACGTTTTAGGGTCCTTTCTCCTTGTACCTTCTCATAGTTAAGAAAGTAATCACTGATTAATAAGTACCTACAATACTTTATAGTCTAATATAAAGGAAAATATCTTACCCTATGCATAGGTTCCACGGTCTCCGCGACAATCTCGTCCAGGTTCCCCGATATGGCCCTCTTCAGCTCGGGGCCGGCCTCGTGCAGGGTCCGCAGACCGGCCTGAAGCGTCATCTGGTTGTTCTGAACCGACGCCGCCGCGGCTTGCTCCTTTCGCTTACGGAACCTTGATTTTATGAACCATTTAATCGTCTAGAAACCAAAATCTTTGTACGTAAGTACAGTCAGCGTCAATAGTAGCGTGGCGATTTAATCTCGAACTTGCGTTGTCGAACTACACAGGCATGCCGTCTGCGGATTGGCCAAATCAATTAAGGCCGCAGATTTGATGTGATTTTGTTTTTTTTCTCTGAGTTATTTCTAAGTAAATAAATGAGAGAGAAGTGAAAGATTTTCAGTTATTGTTATTTCTAACAAATGAAATTTCCAATAGAATTGCAATGTTAAATATGCATATTATATTAAATCCGAAAATAAATGTAAAATTAACTCGCAAAAATTTTTAAAAAAAATTAAAAATTTGGAAATACTAGGTAAGTTTTTTATTTCCGAAATGTTGAAGGAAAACTAAAACTAGAAAACTTCTGTTTACTGTCCGATTTAGTTAAAACTTGGAACTAAAACTAAATAATTTAGGATCTGTAATTGTGCTTTGTAATGCGGTTTTAATAAGACTCTAAATGCAAAAATCTAAAATTCGTGATTCCTAAAAAAATTCTCAAACATGTCTTCTCTGTGTAAAAAAACTTAAACACAACTAATGAAAGTTGTAATGACAACGATTATATTTTCCAAATTTTGTACAATGTTAGAAAAGCCAATTGAAAAAAATCTATTTTTTTCACTCATGCAAACCTTTTAAAACACTCCCAAAAAATGCAAAATATGAGCAAAGAATAATTTTAGAAAAGGCTGTATTTAAAGCGAGTGATTAAAAAATATTAAAAAGAGAAACACAGAGAAAACATGCTTTAAAATATTTAATAAGAAATTTATTTTAAAAATGTCATGCTTGAAAAAATATGCAAAAATTTGGAAACAGGATGAGCTGATCAATTGCGAGAAAGCTGAAAAAAAAACAAATGGACAAGTCAGAGAATCATATCCGTTTAGAATTAAACGTGACATGTTTTAACAGAAACACGACATGATTATATGACTTTCAACATCCTTAAAGTATGGGAGAATTATTCACAAATAAAACTTTCAAAAAAGGGTGAAAAAGTCTCAAGCGCTATCCTTGGTTTCCACAAACTGGTATCCACAGCTGCTTGGACTCATTAAGACCTCTGAGTATCACTAGCGACGGGTGTCATAATCTAAAACATACATGTTTTACAGTGTACTCACTGTATGTTGTACACTGTACCTGTACAATCTGAGTAATTACATTGTACTATCCACGCATACACCGCTACACCCTGACACTCAGATGCCTTTACAAGAAAACAACTGAACCAAGGACAAGCAAGCCAAAAATACAGCGGAAAAAATCTTCGCGAAACTTGCTTAATACTGCTGACATCGACTTACTCATGGTTCCTATAAAAACAGAAATGATGATATTAATGTTTTAAAAGAAACTGTTGAAGAATAAAACACTACTGAACATGGAGAATTACAAATAATAATAATGATGGTACTAATAAGAATTCTACAAATCGTTACCTCATAGCAACAGTATAATAATGTCAATATAAAAGTATAGTTAGAGTTACCTGAAAGTGAGAGTGAGATAAACTCTGATGTTCTCTACGCTGCACATTTAGACCTCTACATTCTGTTCTTTACAGTGCTTAGTGACAGTGGGAAAACGTCAATCATTTCCTATGATCTATTGAATACGAGTCGTAGGAATAGGAAATGGAATATAGAAATTCGTTGTAAATTGACGAACTGATCCGTAAGGATCTCACTGTCACTTTAAGTATTCGAAATAGCAAAATTCAGACTAAAGCTAGACTGAATTTAATAGTCTACACTTTTTATCCTTCAAAAACTATATTATTACAACAACAGTATTTAATAATACAATAATTTTCCAAAATTCCTACAAGGAACCCAGAAAGAAGATAATAAAATATATAGTTAATAAGATAACTTATATGCGTGAGCAATGTAGACAAAACTTCTACCTAGAGAGAAAATAATCTACCTTCAATAATGAAGTAACAATCAAAACAGTGGCAGACAAAAAACTGTACTAACCGTCTAAAGTAGTCCTGGATGAGGAAGGTGGCATAGAACTTCCCGACGGTTATCTCGTTGGGATCCCCCGGCGGGGGCACCACCTGGTCCAAGAGTTTTGGAGATGTCCGCTTCCACACCTTCTTGATCATGGCTCTGAGCTCCGTGTTGCATTCGTCGATTACACCTGAGTATAGGTAAAAACCATTTACCACCTGTCACATAAATCTATACCATTATAAAGCTGAGGAGTTTTATTGGTTTGTTTGTTAGTTTGTTTGTTTGTTTGTTTGTTTGTTAGTTTGTGTTTGTTTATGTTTGATTGATTGTTTTTTGGTTTGAGTGCCCTAATCTATGGAACTACCCCTCGGATTTTGAAAAATTTATTTTGCATTTCATAGCCCAAATTTTGAGGAAGATTATATACTATTTAGCATCACGCTACGACCACTAGGCGCCAAGCAAAAAGAAAACACGTCAGAAATTATATATAATACGCGGGCGAAGCCGCGGGAAACAGCTAGTCTATTATATAAGCGGAAAAATGAACGATAAACTATGTTGAAATAACTAATAGACACTAATTCCAGTTCTTTTCCTTGTTGTTGAGCCCACAAGGGTCCACAATACTCTGTATTTAAGCTTAAAACCTATTGTTGTTTACTTTGTGGAATGCAATACAATGATTTGATTTGACCTCTCACCTGCGGTTTTGATTTGCAGCTGCGTCCTCACTACGGCGAACAGCGTCGCATTGAAGTTGACGGTGCCGTCGGAGTTTAGAGGCATGTTCATGGACACCAGTCTTTTGCACGCCGTTCGGTGTGGACACAATTTGCCAAAACCTGCACAAAACAAATATTCATAGGCAAAGTGAATAGGACTTTACTGCGGTGGCTCGCAACAGAGCTTTGGCTTCGCATCTGCCCACATTTACACGTTCGTCCATCAATGCCTGGTTGTGGCTATGGCTTGTATAGTACTTTTCTCAAATAATGCGCAGAAATGCAAACAACGTCAAAACATATCAAAAGTTTTATTTGTCTGAACTGTACGATCACGAGATAGGGTTGCTTCCTTTCTTTCTTCCCTCTCTTTCTGTCTCTTTTTCTTTCTTTCTTTTCACTATGTCATAGAAATAAATATACTTACCCAATGGAGGGCTTATTTTCCTGAGCAAAGTGACAACATCTAAATGTTTGATTCTCCCTTTAGCGTCGGGATCGTACTCGCTCCATAACCTGGAAAGCGCAACAAAAACACTTCAGGTAACATTCTTACTCTGATCAATAGTTGAGGTAGAAAACATACCGCACAAACTCGTCAAGATGATGAGGTCCAAGGATAGACCAGTCCCGCGTCAGATAGTCAAAGTTGTCCATAATAACAGCCACGAATAAGTTGATGATCTAAAATAAAAAATTATGCATACCCTCAAGGTTGATAACGAAAATATCCTAAAAAATCAACTACAATATCAACTCAAAGGGTTCATACGCCTAGTACCAGAAACGCAAACAATGTGCAATATTTCTTATCAGCCGCGAACTTAACTGAGTTTCTCGAGTTATCCTTCATTAGTAACTGGTTTGGTTCCCTGACTTCCTATAAGTGAGCTCAGAATCCCCGACTTAACAACTTAAAGTGGACTAAAGGGAATTTTCGCTCTGTAACCAGTTTCGATAACGGAATTAATATTCTTCCGCCGCACCTTCTCCACTCTTGCCTTATCCAGCCGGGTCCCGTGACCTTCACCAGATCGTCGGTCCACCTTGAACGAGGCCTGCCTGCGCTGTGTCTTCCGGTACGTGATTGCCACTCGAGAACCTTTTTGCCCCAACGGCCGTCATTTCGACGAGGGATGTGCCCGCTCACTGACTTTCCTTGTAATATGAAGTCTGTCGATGCGTCAGTGGCATCGGGGATAAGACGCGGCCTACCATATCGAAAGGCCCGAAGTTCGATCCCCGGCTGGGCTATGTACCAAATGGGTTTTTCTCGAAACTTAAGTACATTTACTGACTGCTCTCAAACGGTGAAGGAAAGCATCGCGAAGAAACCTGCATACGCCGAAGAAGAAATTCTGTGGCGTATGTCCACCAACCCGCCCTGGGCTAGCGTGGTGGACTATATTCCGAACGCCCTCATTGATAGGGTAGGCTGTTGGTAGATTAATTCACTCACCAAGAACGTACATAACAGTGAAAATGATATGAAGTAAGGGAAAGCGGCCCTTGAGCCGCAGTTCTCGTTGGGGTCGATGGGCTCAACAGGACCATATTCAGGCCTGATGCATTTCAGCGGTTCGTCCGGCCGTTCGTCCAGCTTTGGCGAAAGCGCCATCATTATGTCTTGCCAAGCTTCACCTGAAATCGCAACGAATCAAATCTTTACTACCCCTTACTGCTGGTGAATGAAACATTAAATTCAATACACTTTATTGCACATTTAAAAATTACAGACAAAAAGAAAAAAAAAACAGATACAATAATGTACATCTAGGCAGTCTTATCGCTAAGAGCGATTTCTTCCAGACAACCTTTTGGTAGAGGATTTAATTAAAATCAGAAGGTAGGTTGTGCATATCGATAAGGATAAAAGCAATATTTTAAAATCTACATACATTAAAATACATACATACATATATACACACATACATATATACACACATACATATATACACACATACATATATACACACATACATATAACACCCGATCGGGTTTTATTAATATTGTCAGCAGAATGTGACGCGACCCGATCGGGTGTCGTCGCTGTAGGCTATTATCACGTATATATATATATATATATAGGTATGAGTGATTTTTCGAAAATCAAAAAGTGACAGCCACATTCTAAAGGATACATACATAGTATTGTAATAATCCTAGTAATGTACTTCCTACTAATATTATAAAGGCGAAAGTTTGTGAGGATGTGAGGATGTTTGTGAGTGATCATCTTTGTTAATCTTTCACGCTGTAACGGCTGAACGGATTTTGATGAAACTTGGTACAGTGATAGCTTATATCCTAGAATAACATAAACGATACTTTTTAACGTGAACGAAGTCGCAGGGCGTCCGCTAGTTTATAGTGAATAAATGGTTGTTTACCTGTAGCAGATCTAAATAGTACCATGAGCGCTCCGCCGAATGTTTGAAAATTATTGTTATCAGTGATTACGTCTCCGGCCGGTTCTATTTTACCAAATAACTGAAATTAAGAACTTTTTATTAATTTAAATATACAATTTTAAGTTCAAGATAAGATGATGAACAGAACCTATGGTGGTACACACCATTCATGTCAAAAACAGGTTAAAAGATCAAATACCTGCATTCCAACCACAGCGTATATAAAAAACAGTAGCACAATAAGTAGAGCAACATAAGGTAGAGCTTGGAAGGACTTGATGAAAGTCCAAAGTAGAGTCCTGATACGTTCTCCTCGAGAGAGTAGTTTTATCAAACGCATAGCTCGGAAGAGACGGAAGAATGTGATATATTTCAAAAGGGTTCCCTGTAATAAAAACGAAATAGTCAATGTTACAAAAATCCGAGAAAATATATAATTTAAGTAAGTACAAAAGACTTCACGAAGAATCTCATACCTCATCCTTGGTGCCTTGTTTCAAATCGCTAATCTGAAAACAAGAGACAATTAGGTAGTTACCTAGTCTTTAAGCGTTAAAAACATTTAAAAAACAACACCTAAGAAGATAAAACAGTGATTGGATTACGAAATATCAAGCATTCATTATCGATAGAGTTACGTGTCTAAATAAATAATCCTACTAATATTATAAAAGGCGAAAGTTTGTAAGGATGTGAGGATGTTTGTTACTCTTTCACGCAAAAACTAACGAACAGATTTTCATGAAACTTGGTACAGTGATAGCTTATATCCTGGAATAACATATAGTCTACTTTTTAACGCGGACAAAGTCGCGGGGCGTCCGCTAATACCCCCTAAGTAATAAAACGCCTACATAGAGGGCGCTGTTTCACAATTTACACGGGCAAAACTTTTCTACGCGGGCGAAGCCGCGTGAAAAGCCAGTTAAATATAAAGATAAATAACCTTATCAAGTAGATTATTCATGACGGGAGGGGGTTTATTCTCGTTGACTTGCGTCACAACAATATCTATGATGCTGCCGACCACGAGGATAAAGTCCGTCGTGTTCCAAGCGTCACCGAAGTAGTTCTGAAACATAAATAAAATGAAACAACTAACAAATATACACTAAGATAACATTCGTCATTTTTAGTCGATCAAAATATTTAAAAAATGTTTGACTTTTTATGGAGTCTCACCTTGAATCTGAACGCCGCCAATTTGAAAACAAACTCCAACATGAATACTGTTGTCAATATCATGTTAAGAAAGTCAAGAATCTGAAATAGAAGGCACGATTATAGTTAGAATCAATTACGATAATCGGTAAAACTTCCAAAGCATATTAGAATGACAATGATATCACAATGTCCAATGCCACAAAATGACCACAGCATCAAAATGTCTAATTACACAAAATGACCATAGCATCAAAATTATTCAAAACGTCCAGAGTGATGAAATGCCCACAGTGTCAAAATGTTCTAATATTACCAACCTGGTCTTTCTGCACCTGAAAGTACTGTTGTACCTGCTCAATTCGACATGGTATAAATGGGCCTTTGATTCACACTCGACGGCTAATAGTATCACAATAGTACATTTTGACACCGTGAACATTTTGTCACTCTGCACACGTTGAGTAGTTTTGATGCTTAAATCTATGTTATTTAAAGAAATAGTTGACAGTAATAATTATAAATATCAAATCAAATCAAATCAAATATACTTTATTGAGCACCAAATTATATCAAAAGTTTACATTATAATAATTTACTAAACTGTGTACAATCAAAAGGCGGCCTTATCGCTTTCAGCGATTTCTTCCAGGCAACCTTAAGGTGATGTTGAAAACAAATAATTAAAATAATATTAATATTTGAATATCAAATAATTATATATAACTTAACACAAAAATACAAAGATAAAACTATGTACATACGACCCTATCAGTCGAACAGCCCACCTCGCCTCGTAGCCGGTGCAAAGGTGATGCTTTGGTCATTATTGTAATTAGACATTTTGATGCTGTGGTCATTTGTGTCAGTGGCAAATCACGGCGGGTATTAGCTGGTAAGGACTAGGTGGAGGCATACAATTTATGACATACCTTTTTATAGTCAGCAGGTGCGTCGTGGAACTTCATCATGAGAGCGACGGTATTAAGCACGATGAAGAAAAAGATGACGTATTCGAACCGCGCTGACGTCACGAACCACCAGGTTTTGTATTGGATGCGGTGCTTTGGAATGTACCTAGCAATTTAAATAGATATTTATTAGAAGAAAGGAGTACGGATAAAACTAATGATAATCCGACGAATTTTGATGGTAAGAGTTGGTTTCTTTCTTCACTCTGAAGGAACGATAGTCGAAAGAACGAGCATCGGTTCTTGCAAGAAACGAGCTAAAGCAATAAACCTTTTTGGGTAATAAATGTTACTTTTTACATAGACACTTGATAATAATAATAATGTTTTGGACAAATCCACATACGGCTATTTAGTCCCAACTAAGCCGAAGCTTGTAAATGGGTACTCAACAACTGATAAACATACATAAATACTTTTTTTAAATAAACCCAGAATCCGAAAACCAACAGTTATGCTCATCACACAAATGTTAGTCCCGGGTGGGAATCGAACCCACGACCTTTTTTCGTA
The DNA here is from genome assembly GCA_949699065.1 of Metalampra italica. NCBI lineage: Eukaryota > Metazoa > Arthropoda > Insecta > Lepidoptera > Oecophoridae > Metalampra > Metalampra italica. The sequence continues at coordinate 1,192,270 of OX452993.1, forward strand.
GTAGGCAGAGTCACTACCACTACGCCAACAGGCCATTCAAAATATTTATTGATAGAAATGTACTGAATTTTTTCTATTACCCTATGTGCCTGTATTTCCACCTAAATAAATAAACGTTATTTATTAAGGTGGAAATACAGATAATGTTATGCAACGGAATTGTTATTACCGTCTCACTGGTTTGGCCTTCAATGCAAATTCTATACAGTTCCTCTGGTTTTTGTCCAGTTCGCAATCTTTAAACTCTTGCTCGCCCTCCTTCTGGAACGTAACTATGACAAAACCCACGAAAATGTTCACCTGAAAAAAAAACATATTGTATCGTTATCACAATTTCTAACCACACATAAAATTATCACGGTATCAAATTGTCTAATAATACAAAATGACCACAATATCAAAATGTCCAATTACATAAAACCAATCAAAGCGTCCAGTATGTCCATAATGTCCAGATGGTCAAAGTGACCAGTGTCATTAATTAGTCTAGTTCATAGTGTCAAAAGGAATTTACCATGAAGAAAGCAATGACGATGATGTAGCTTATATAAAAGAACGCCACAAGTGGTCTTGCGTTCTCAATTGGGCCGTGGTCTTCCTCATTTGAATCCATTGAAGTAGATAACAACCTGAAATTATATTATATGAAGAAGCAATTTAAAGTCAGTCTTTTATCGCACATGATTGAGTCACAAGAACATAACAAACGATTGCAAATTGAGTCGGATCGTGACCAAACCTAGTCGAAACATCGGGCGAAGATAAATAAAAATTATTCGTGTCTACGACCCGTGAATAATATTATTATAACATAATGATTCAATAAACAAATTACAAAGACAAATTAGTCAATAAACTTCTATAGCACAAGATTAATAATTATAATTAAAAATCTAAACTGCCAGCTAAAGTCTTTTTTGGACGAAATAAATAAAATATTTCTCACCCAGGCCACCCCTCAAAGGTGGACACCGTGAAAAGTGTCAGCATACCGTTGAGTACATCATCGAAATTAAACCTGGTCCGCAACCATTTACGAAATTGTATTTCTGGTTCGCCTTTATTGTTGTATGTTAGGTATGTACCTCTGAAATTTAAGTCATAGTTTTTATTAAAATCATTATTGTCATTGATGTATACATCAGAAGGGCCTGAACATAAAATGGCCAATGTCAAAATGTCCATTATCATAAAATGACCAGTGTCAAAGAGTACAATAACGTAAAATAACCATGACGTAGTCGTGTTTGTTGCTCAATCACGTTGTAACTGCTGAATGGATTTTGATAATACTTGGTAGCTTATATCCTAGAATAACTATAGAATACTTTTTACGCGAGTCTTTCACTAGTAATATAAAAAAACATTGTCATACTTACTCACAATCCTCTTTGTATACTTTAGTGATATCAGTACATTTGAAGAATTTTCCCTGAAAATGAACAAAATTACCTACATATTTAAAATAGAAAAACAACTAAGAAAAAGGAATTTCATAAAATATCACCTGACCTCGTTTCTGTACACAAAAAGCGAGAAGCGAAGCACACAAAACAGTTAGTTGCATTTAGATGAAACCAAAACAGGAAGATACTTTTTTTACTACTTATCTTAGGGGGCCAGGAATACCTGGCGACACTTCGACCCAATGGGATCTGTTGTGCCAAACCCCTGCCCACCAACATTGCCCCAATCAATTTTTGATGGACTTCATATACGCCTTAGAATAGAAAATTTTGTAGGCTTTTTGTAAATAAAGGTTCGCAACTAGCGAGGTTTCGGAGGAGCTGTGACTATCAGCCGAGCGATGAGTTAAGCACAGTGCGCGGGTTTAGCGCATGTACAACCTGTGTGTACTATTATTTATTCAGTGGTACTGTGTGCTCTACACTTGCTTAGTAAAAACGGTCCTACAAAATCAAGAACCAAGCAGTACGTAAATACTTCTCTTTTCAAGATACAGAACGAAGGCATGATCGCATGTCATTTATCGTTATTACTGTTTTTAGTGGAAAATACTGTACCTACGTACGAGTATAATACAGGTGGTTGTATACGAACGCAATTTCAATTACAGATGTGTGAGTGTCTAAGTCTCGTTTAAGCGGGTCGGGCGGCATTTAAAGACTACCGTATCTTCCTAATATGGTTTCACCTAAGAGATAAAAAATTAATTAGCGTTAACAATTTTAGTGGTCCTAGCACTCAAAATTATTTGCATTAAATCTATATCATAAAATTTGAATACTTAAATAATAAAAATACATACCGCCTCTAATAAGAGGATAATGATTGTTATAGCTAGACCTAGATACATTATAGAACTTATCGAGGTAAAAAGCGATAAACAAATTACCTTAAACAACTGAATACCAACAACGGCAAACATAAATTGCAAGATCTGATTTATAAGTAAAATATTCCCAATTGACTTCACTGAGGCAAACACACATTTAACAACATACTATATATTGTACAACAAAAAAAGCAAAATATGCAGAATGTTAACGCAACACCAAAACATTAAATTTACCACCGTATTTCCCATTTTCACCCAGAGTGTAAAGTGTAGACAAAAATGTGGCACGCACGGTATAAAATATGTAAGACAATGCAAAAAAAAGAAAACACAATTTAAAAACGTGAAAAATAATACGAATTGCCTACTCACATGGCGTTAGTCCTTGGTTCCACGACAAAACAGTTAAATTGCTTAATAAACGACCAGAGACCTGGTTTTTAGATAGTAATAAAAACACACTAAACCAAGCCCCAAGAGACTCACTCCTAATCCAGTGAAAATGTCAAGGTAGGTCAGAACAGTGCAAAAAAACACACTAAAGCTTTTTAAATTTGAGTCCAAAAAATCACAAAAATCCAAAAAAGTCAAAACATCACACAACACCTTTGGGCAAACAAAAAAAGCATGCAAACTCCTAATTAGCAAATTTTTTGGACCCATGGGCAGAAGCAAAACATGTTAGTAGTCTAATTTTCGGAATGACACTAAAAAAGCCGGCACACAGAAAAGAAACGAAACCAGATGATTTTTGAAATTTTGATGTTTTTTTTTCAACTGTGCTGGGTAAAATTTTCCAAAAATACTTACTTCCAATTACAGAAATATATAAGTGTGTTTTAGAAAAACAGTTTTGACCCAAAGGTGTCGCTGTGTTTATTACCCTAGAGCCCTACCTTGAACATTTGCACTCCCATGACGGCAAACATAAACTGAAGAAGATTTGTCACCAACAGAATGTTTCCGATCGTCTTAATAGCAACGATCACACATTGCACTACGTGCTAAAAAATTAAAAAATATTTAAGTTAAACTATAGAAACTATGCCTTAATTACAAAACTGTAATTAGTATATAGTACATTTGAAGGCAAACACTTAAAAGATAAAGAAAAGAATTATTATACTTTTATGATAACGCCTAGAGGATAAGTGCCGCACATTTTATATTTGAATTTTAACAAGTTCATGAAATGGCACTAGAAACGCCATTCATACAATTCATTTAAAACTGCGACGTCTATTAGACGTTATTGTCACGTTGTATGGTAACCAACGGCGGCATGATGTCTATATAGGTAGACATTACTGTCACGTCATAAGCCAACGGTATAACGTCTATAGACGGCATTGTCCATGAACGGGTTAAAATATTGTGCAATTTTTTAATTTGTGCCTTCAGAATTGAACCGATGTGTATAATGGTGCGTTTAATTTTGTATCTTTACATTACTGCAAACTTGCAGAAGGAGGATACTTAATCTATAAATAAACTCATATAAATTAATAATGCAGTTAATGTAGAATATACTGACCTTTAATCCCTTAGCCCTATTAATGGCCCTCAGAGGCCTCAGTACTCGGAATACCCTCAAAATTTTAATGAACGAAACGGTGCTTTCCCTGTACAACAAAGAAACATATTATAATCCTCCGAAGCACTTGTGTTTCCTTATGAAGCTAGCATGAACATCAATAGACCAATCCAAAGCTTCAGTAAAAAAAAGAAACATATTTAGAAAACTTCAAACAGGTTTACTTTAAACATTTAAAGCACTATCCCTTGATTCCCTTTTCAAAATTTACTACTTTACTAAGACGGTAACAATTTCATAGGGTATGAATTAAATTTAAAAGTGTATAATTAATTGAAATTGTCTTTTCCTAAAGTTATTTACGTGCTACTGAGGAAAGTTTGAAATGTATCGATCGACACATTTTAGGAGTTACATACTGGAAAAGACTTACCCACTTATAGAGATCAGCGAGACTATGACGACGAGGAGATCAAGAAGGTTGAACGCTGACCGACAGAAGGAATCCTTGTGGAGAATGAATCCGTAAGTGATGAGTTTCAGCAACAGCTCTATAGTGAACACAGCAGTGAAGAAGTAATCGATTTTGCGAAGGATCTACAACAAATAAAACTATTTGTAAAACATACAAAAAGTCAATGGTCCATTAAAATCATCGTACTTGTGGCATCCGTCAATTTTACTTGAAGAAACCTAAGAGTTTCATAGATCTTACCTCCGTCTTTGTTTCACTAGCCTTGCTGCCGATAGGATCCTCCATGGCCAACATCAGGGACGAAACGAGAATGCACACCAAGATCATATTCTTGAACCAAGAGTTGTTCTGAATCTTGTAGCAGCTGACGCGGAACCTGAAAACAAATAAAAAAACAGCTCAAATTCATTTACAAATAATATTACCATCCAAATTAGGGCAAACTAGACAAAATTGTTTCCTGTATTTTTAACAACTTTCTTCCAATTTCAGATTGACTTGATTATCAAAGCTTCAAAATTATCGTTACTTACGAATTTGTTTTCGAGAAGACAAAGAAACTGCTTCCATCAGGTATAGGTTTTTCCTGGTTCTTAATCTGCACCTCCGAAAGCCTTCTGGGCCTCGCTGATACTGTCGCTTGTCTTTTCATTGCTTGTTGCTCTTCATTTTTTATGTCTCCTGTAACATAAGGTATAGGATAAAATATAAATATTACACGCTAAAAGAACATGTGAAGAAGTCTGAACTTTCCGTGATTACGATCAAGCGAGCGCTTACCGTTTTGTTTCTTCTCATCTACAAGTATATCTTCAACATTGCGCCCTTCTTCCGGGTCCTGTTCATCAATCTCTTCTTCGGAACCTGTTTCTTGGAACTCGTGGTCTGATCTGAAAGAAAATTAGATTTACATGCAATTTTTTGAGTATGTTTCAAGACCCGTTTTTTTCATCGGTCACGTAGTTCTACTATCTAGAGGACAGACGAACAACATTATCTTCAGTATAAAGGTATCCGTTTTGACGGATTCCTACAAATTATTATTCGTAAAGTTCACAAAGACTTACCTTGGAACTCTTTTATATTTCTTGTAAGGCTGGCTGCTTTACAAACAAACGTGTTGTTAATAAAAATAAGCTTCCCATATTCTTAATATTATTTTCATGTTTTATTGTTTCACTTACCCTTCAGTGGAATATCCTTCCTCTTCATTCACAAACTCATCGTCTGTCTCACCTTTGTCTTCATCATCTAATTGAGGATTACCAGCTTCTGGATTATCTGCACCCTAGAAAACATTAAAACTTATCTTAATTATTATTATATTACTATTATTTATTAGGACGAGAATGAAGGATTTTTAATAAATTAATCTTTCAATATTTGTATGGATTCTTATTAAATTAAATAATTTATTGTAAACACTGCCCGAGTGTTGCTTTTTTTAAAAGCAACCTTTATGAAGTCTTTTATTAGGTATTACCTCTTTCTCCTTCTCAATGTCTTCATTGTCCATCTCTTCGGCGTCACCCAAATTATCGACAGCAATAGCCAAGAAGACGTTCAGTAAAATATCTACTCTTTGTCAAGGATCCTTATTTGAGTGTATGTAACCATCATCATCATTATTACCATTATCAATTATTATATTTATCATTCATTTACCTATGTTTATCATTTCCAATTACAGAAACAAATGATCATCATTGATGTGCACAATCGCTACGTGTAACGTACTTTATCATGGACTGTAAAAAGTTTATCACATATTCTAAGTTACACTTTTCTTTTAGTTTTTTGTTTATTCTTTCATCATCGCATTTGCAGTTGTTTGAATTGATAGGGATAGAATTACTTCTTTTCTGCATACAGGTTTCCTCAAGATGTTTTTCTTCATCGAAAAGTCTAGGCCCTAGACGTTAACCAATTCAAAAGGATACAATTGCCGCAGACAAAAATAACGATGAAGTAGATAGAAGCGAGCATGCCCGCAGACCCGACGCCGTTGTACGCGTTTATGCCTTCATACATGACCACGTTCCAGTCCTCACCAGTGAGGATCTGGAAAAGAAAAAAATTAAAATAATATTTATTTTACATGTATACTGGTTTACGGCCCTGGAAACAATTAAGTCTCTGTAGGCCCAACATAGTTTTAAATTAATCATATTATAACAAATACCGGCACGCCTACACAAAAGAGCACGAGTGACTAGAGTTAACAGAAAACTTGCCTGGAACATGGTAAGCACAGCTTGCCAGAACGAATCGAAGTTGTGTCTCTCCTTTTCGGATTCCGGGGCGTAGTCAAACTTCCCTCCGAACACCTGCATGCCGAGGAGAGCGAAGATCATGATGAACAGAAACAATAAGAGAAGAAGGGAGAAAATTGACTGGATTGAGTTGAGGAGAGAGTTTACGAGGTTCGAGAGGGAGCGCCAGTATCTGAAAGAGAAATGATATTGAATGAGCATAAACAAATTACATAAGTAATGATAAAAAATTAAAATAATAGGGTTCACGGCCCTGTGTAGGTCCTTACTAAAATGTTGTACCTACTAGAAAATAGGTCAGCATAATCTATGGTGAAAACGCTTAGAGTAAATATACTGATAGAAATAGACTCTACAGAGCTTCTGTATACTCTAAGTGAAAATGTCTAGCCTAATCAGTGACGTATGTAAGGCACTCTGGACCTCCCCTCGTACTTCGAGCAGCTACCATCAGATTCCAACTGAATCATTCCCTGACGAAGATCTAACGGCTCAAAGTGACCTCGAAATTATGAAAGAAGTCCCCTAGCCTGATTTTGTTTTGTGTAGTATAATAAAAATATTGAAAATGAATGAGCTCATTTTTAAAATTTTACATAATCACAAGACTCTACTCACTTGGTAACTTTAAAGACTCTCAGTAACCGCACACAACGCAGCACGGAGATGCCCAGCTGTGGGATGGTATCCGTTACGGTGAGTCCCAGCTCCATGATCGAACAGAACATGACGAAACAGTCGAACCGGTTGAAGAGAGACACGAAGTAACCCTGAAGCGTGCACATATTGTATTAATTAACCCTGTTAAAAATCTAAAAATCGTGGTTAAACGTATTTCAGATCTTACAAAATGAAGGGGTTCCTTTTTATCATTTTAGGACGGAATCCTTAAAATAACTCTAATCTTTTACAACAAAGTAACGGGCGTAGCAAGATGTAGTGTTACCTGAAATCCCAGCGCGTACATTTTGAGTAACATTTCCATGGTGAAGAGGACAACGAACAGGTAATTGGCGTAGGATTGGAAGTATTCCAGCCAGTCTGGTTGTCTGGAAAAGTAAAAAAAATTATCTAAATGTATTTTGTATTAGAACATCATAATCATAAGCCCTTTAACTTTCACTACTGGACATATTTCTTCCCCAATGAACGCCACCGCGTCCGCTCCTCCGCTTTCTGCATCCAGCTACTTCCGGCCACCTTCTTTAGGTCGTCGGCCCACCTGGCGGAGGGGCATCCCCACGCTGCGCGTACCGGTCCGCGGTCTCCGCTCCAGAACTTGTCTACCCCAACGCCGTCGTTGGTTCTGCGACCGATGTGACCTGTCCACAGCCACTTCAGCTTGCTAATCCTTTCAGCTATGTCGGTAACCTCAGTTCTCTGCCATTTCTCATCATTACATATCATCCTTCAAAGAAACTCCGAGCATAGCCCTCTTAGTCCTATATACCCCTTTTTGAGTTCAGTGTTTTAAGGATGTCATCCAGTGCGCTGGTAAACATTTTCGAGGATATGTCATTCCCCTGTTTAACACCCCTTTGCTACTGGATTGAACCTGTCTACTGATTCTGGAGTTCGATGTTCATCGGACGGTGGCAGCAAATTTATTTCTTCTAAGTCTACATGAGAACTTACTGGTAATGCTCTGTAGCTAGGACCAATGTGTTAAGGAAGACCAGCACAATGATGGCCCAGTAGAACGTCTGAGACTTCACGGCTTTCCTACAAGCTCTGCGCATGCGACGATTTACCTGAAGCACGGGTTAAGGAAGATCGGTAACATTCAGAGTGCATTGCTAAACAAAAACTATAAATATAAGGTCACCGTGGAAGGAGGAATGAGTAGGCCATGATTCATATGCAACTGATGTACATAGATCAGTTACATATGAATCATGGCCTACTCATTCCTCCTCATGTATTATATATGTACATACATACATACATAACAGCGATTCAACATCCACTGCGGGACATAGGCCTTCCTCAGTGAACGCCATCCCACCCGGTTCTCTTCACATTCAGCCGCTTTCGGCCACCTTCTTCAGGTCGTCTGTCCACACGGAGGGCGATCTGCGTTTTATCAATGTATTACCTTGTCAAACCGCTTGCAGTACACCTTACATGTCGTAGCTTGGGCGTGTTCTCCGTTGCCATTCACGTTACTTTGGGATCCGTCAATGCTTTTCTTGTCTTTGTTACCTTTTAACACAAAATCTAACTCAACAACAATATTAAATGGAGAATCCTGGTCAAACAACGGTGATTGTCCATAAGATTAAAGGGGAGCGTTCCTTGGTACCATTTTGACGTCTTACCCCTCCATCTCCCCCTTCCTTAAAGCCTACAGTCAAGAACAAAATGGAACATGACAGCTATTTTCCCGGACCCCACCTTCCCTTTGTCTGATCACTCGGTTTGTGCGAGGTCCCTAGTCACTAAACGGGCTGTCGACATCTACCATAACCATAGGGGTAGACAAATTTATCAAAATTATCATTTCCTCGTGACTTTAGTTCTTCATCGGATCTCCGATGTCAATGTCAAAAATCATTCTCACCTTGAGATTCTTGGTCCTCCTCTTTCTGTCCCTGGTCGTTCTCCAAATCCAATTCTTCAGCAACAGTGATCCAATTTAGGTATCCCTTTATGTCTTCCTCAAACTGTTGCCGCTCTCTTGATTTTTGGAAGTCACCGCGACTTTTCGCCTTTTCTCTTTCTTTGGAGAACTCTCTGAAATATATTTAGGTTCTCTTACAAGATTTTGATTATAGATAGCAACACCTCAAATATCAGAGGACCTGGGTTCGAAATTCGAATCCTTGTTGAGATATTAGATTGTGCTAGTGCTAGGCCTAGTTTGCATGTTACAGAGAATAGGTACCAAATATTAACATGAGGCATTTGAAAACACGTGTTTATTATTTCTTGTTTTTTTATACCTACACGGAGAAAATACATAAATTTTATTATTGAAACTTGCCTGAGATTGCAAGATTTTTGCGATGAATCTTGTAGAAGCTCATAAAACTATACTTATTTAGAAAGAAAGGGATTCAAATACATGTTTCTCAATAACCGCAATAAACTAGGCCATAATTTTTCAATTGAAAAGGAAACCGGAACGAAGGAATAGACCAGTTTTAATGTATCATTTTTTAAGACTGGAATTGGTACAGCTGCCAAAAGAGCCTTCAAAAGATTGGGGATACAAAAAAGGTTTTGAAGCGTGAAGAGGAGCAGTGTAGGTCTGTGGAAGCCCTTGGCACAGATCCAAAAAGGGGTGGCACGAAAATGAAAAGGTCTATACAAGCCGAAGGTGGAGGATATAAAATGAAGGTCAGCGCAGACCTGGCAGGGAGCAGCGGATTTGACAATTAATAATCGTCTTTAAAAATGTTACATTTTAGTTCGAACTTGCTACAAGGAGCGAGATACAATTTACTCCAAGCAATTTTGAACTTTATTCCAACACAAATGCAAATTCGCAACCAGTGCAGTACCGGCGCAACGTAATAATTACAACCAATCAGAGCACAGTTCTGATACGTGCGCGTGAAAACGCGCAGTGGTTTTGTGCAGCCACAAAATTATACTTACCCAGATAACACACCAAGAATAAGGTTCATGACGAAGAAATTGCCAAATATGACCAGGGACACGAAGTACATCCAAACCCAAGTGTTGCCTTTGACATCTGAAATCTAGAATATCGATTAACACGCTGCTTTAACTTAACTTTTATGGCGTGCAGTGTGAAAATAGTTCCATTTTGAATAAAAATTGATTTTGTTACATATTATACAACGTCTATAACAGGGTGAGTTAGTTCGGTCTAGGCTCAGAATGTCACATTCTCAAAATATCCTGTTTGTAAAAAATTTCCCATTCGCACACAGAAACCGTACGATCAAACTCACAGCTGCTAAAAATGAACTCTGTTGTCTAAGTATAACACGTAGTATTGCGAGAAGAACTACTAGTAGATACTTCATGAGCCTTCATACTTACATCATACATAATGTCCGTCCAACCTTCTAGCGTGATGCATTGGAAGACAGTCAACATGGCATATCCTATGTTATCAAAGTTTGTTATACCAAAATTAGGCCCCACCCAGTATTCCTTACAAACTTCAATTCCCGGTTTACATTTATATCCTACACCTTCTTCATTGCTGCAAGCACGTTCTTCTACCATTTCCTCTAAAAATATTATTGTTACCTTTAATAAATATTGTAAATAATACATGTATCTAACCATGACTTAGAAAGCAATTATATAGAAAACTGGTCCAAGCTGTTCACCTTGAGGAACGACAATAGTTCACGAATATTCTACTCATCATTTTGCTCAAGCAGCTTTTAAGGTGAAAATAATAATATATTGACCTTACAAAACAATACATGTTTAAAGTCAGTATGAAACTATGATTTGAAAACTCTATCAAATAAGATACAAAAACAGAGATCCAGCTATTGAAATGCTTTACACAAAATTAAACTCACCACTACCACGGGTATCATTTATAAAGCAAGCTTGGTGCAGCACTCCAGAGAACAATTCCAAGCCAATGATAGCGTAAATTATAATGACGAATAGCACCAGAAAAGCTATGTGGAATAATGGCACCATGGCTTTTAATATAGAGTTGAGCACAATTTGGAGACCTGAAAATATACAATGCGTTAGGAGCATAACAGTAAATAATTATAACTTCAATAGTTCTAAAGAATTAGAAACAAATTATCACCCAGAAGAAGAAAAACATAGTATCCCAGGTGATACTCTACCTCTGGAATTAAAGGCAAACCCAAACCAAAACCTATTATAAAATTATCATCACATAACCAAATCTTAATTTATTTTAAGTAAAAGAATACTAACTTGGTACTCCTGAAACTAAACGAAGAGGCCTCAACACTCTGAAGGCTCTCAAGGCTTTGACATCAAAGGAATCCTTAACTATATACTGTAAGGCTTGACTGGCTATACTGAAAAACAAATTGAAGATCCGAATAGAGTTAAAAAGGAAGTTATCCAAGAGCATGATATTTAAGGCGAGCATACATTCACACCTTTCCATTCTGCCATAGACTCAATATATCGATCGCTTCTAGTTTATTTAAGCAACTTTTAGATTTTTCCGGTTATGGGCTCATCAATTAATTATTTTGTTAACAGGGATACAGTGCAGATGAAAAAACTCTCAATATTCGAACCTCAAAGCCGTGAGACGTGTGGATAAAAATATATTCATTATGTACAATTTAAGAGATATAATTCATAATAACTATAAGGCAAAAGTTAGTCTGTGTGCATGACGTATAAACATTATTAGGCTGATCCTTACCCAATAGTAACTATAGTAAAATCAAGGCTGTTCCATGTATTTCTTAAGTAAGCACCAGGATGGAACAGGAAACCATAGGCTATAATCTTCATAACACATTCAGCTGTGAATATGACCATAAATACCCATTCAACTTTTTCCTGAAAGCATAAAACCACAAAAACATAAACCATAACAATCAGACCAGATACCAGATCCAAGGTTCCGATTAAAATCCAACAATATACAAATTTATTTGAGATACCATCTAGTTTGTTGCGCCGCTTCTTCTTCCCAGCGCTACAACCTTGGAAGTGGTGGTAGATAAAAATTGACATTGTATAAATGTACCCACTGTACCTACTTACATGCAATAAAATAGTTTTGACTTTGATATTACCTAATAGCAGATTGTGTCAGTATTTCTCTATCTTTCTGTTGCTGGTGAAATAAATTATTATTGTATTTAAAGTACTTACCAATACCAGATTGGTATCATTCGTATCACTGTTTGGATATGGAGTGAACACGGCTAATGCTATGCAGTTGGCGAAAATCGTTGTCAGGATCATATATTCAAACGGTCTGGTAGAAACAAGTTAAGGAAATTGATGAGGAGATCCGAAATTGATGAACGGATTAACAGGCTGAGGATAGTGGCAGTGGGCAGGTCATATCTGTCGCAGTTTTGAACAGTGAACATCAGATACTTAATAGGACAGATTTCATTCTAAGCTCGTCAGGTTTGGAGTAGGTCAGGTTAATTAAATTAAATTAAAAATTAAATCAATTTTATTTCAGGTATACACCCTTAATACAATACAATCATTAAAAATAAAAATAAAATAACATACATACACAAAAATAATCAGAAAACATAATACATTACAAGTCAGACACAAAATTCATTCTGCTGGGTCACTAAAGACCGCATATTGAAAATTTACAACTTTCATATACGGCCCTTAGTGTCCCATTGTCGGTAAGTCTAATACGGCTCATGAAGGAGGCGCGCCTTTTTCGCATAAAAGCGTAGAAAGAAAGAAAGAAAAGAAATTTATTGCCACACAAGTAGGTACTTACATGCAAAAATTAAAATAAAAACATGATAATGGTACATACACAAATAGGGTTAATTAAAACAATTAAGAAAAAGAACACAATAAAACAGGTGTACCTACCAAAAAAAATAAAATAAAATAATAAAAAATAAATAAAGTACCTACCTAGAGATTGGCAAAAGGACAGGACTCAGCAATGCTGACACAGTCAGTGAGACTGACTGTGCAGCGCTGGTTTTCAGTCCTGCCCTTCTCCATGGGGTGTTGTGTTGGAGGGTAGTGGGAACGAGACTAGTAATATATATATATATATATTGGTTATGTATATATAAAATGGTTCTTATAGTGTTTGTGTGTGTATATACATAAATATGTGTTTGCTTAAGAGTGTGTGATAGCTGTTTGAGTTAGAATATAGTTGTGCTAATTATTTACTTTTATTTTTAGTTTATTTACTTGTTGTTATTTATTTGTTTACTTGTTATTATTTACTTATGCTTTGATATTATGTGCGAAGAATTTGTGATATCCGCCAATAGTGAACTCAGGTCTACCGAGTTCTTGTAAGCATGCTTTAGATTCTCAGTCAATTTCTGTTTCTGCAACAACCCCAACCGATACTTCGCCTTGAAAGTTTGTACGTTAAGTTTCTTACGCATAGGTGGGGGTAAGTCGTTCCAGATTTTTGACGCGTTAAATCTAAAGCATCCCCTAAACCCTGCCGATCTATGTCGGGGTACTGCGAGCAAGTTCTGAGCCACCGAACGGGTATTTCGAAGATGTATATCCTTGACCCAGGTAAGTTTTTCAAAAAGATATATTGGGTTTTTATTCCAGATTACCTTCTGAGCGGTACACGCCAAATGTAGATCTCGTCTAGCCTTCATGTTTATAATGCCGTGTTTATTTAGAAAAGGTGTTATAAATTCTCGTCTCGGAACTTTGAAGCAGAATCTCACGCAAGCGTTCTGCACTCTTTGGATAGCTTGTTCTGTCTTCGCTGAGATCCTAGGTCCATATACAGCGCTACAATAATTAAACGGCGACAGAATCAGTGAATCCGTTAGAAGTATTCTCACCTTTTCAGATAGATGTTTTCTTATATTATATAGTACTTTCAATTTAAAAAAAGCCGATCTAATTTTATTACTGATGTGGTTAACATATTTCATTTCACTGTCCATCAATAGGCCCAGATTCCTCACCTCAACTACTCTCTCAATCGTGGTATTATCTATGGTCAATATAGGCCTATACTCAAGCACTTTATCAATTTGATGTCTGGTTCCCAATATCATCATTTTGGATTTAGATGGATTTAAAACCAATGAGTTCTTGCTAGACCAGAGAGATAAGCGTGATAGGTCGTCGTTCATTTTGATCAAAGCATCTTTGGTATTTTCATGGTTAAATGAATAGTATATTTGAGTGTCATCCGCATATAAGTGGTACTTGCACGACTGTATACTCTGTGGCATATCTGCCGTGTAGATCGCGAACAGAGTTGGGCTTAAAATTGACCCCTGTGGGACTCCTTTTGTGAGATTCGCGACTCCAGAGCAATTTTTTTTATAGTTTAAATTATCCAAAACTACCTGTTGTTTTCTGTTTGCTAGGAACGAGTGAAACCAGCTGCAAGCTGTGTCCGAAAACCCGTAGTAAGACAGTTTAGCAATAAGTAACGGAGGACTGAGACAGTCGAAGGCGCGTGAGTAGTCCAGTAGTACCAGTATACTGCTCTGGCCCAAGTCCGAGGCTGCTATTAGGTCATCAGTTACCTGCAACAATGCTGTTTCCGTCCCATGCGCCTTGCGGAAGCCAGATTGATGCTTAGGCAGTACCTTCTCCACTCGTATGTAATTGTCTAATTGTCTTTGAACCACCCTTTCGATTATTTTAGACAAAACCGAGCACCGAGCACCGAGACAGGCCGTAGATCTTTAAGTTGTTCGACATTAGCTGTCTTCGGTATCGGTCTAACCAAAGCCAATTTCCAGCTGTCTGGAAAAGTGCATGTTTCTATAGAACAGTTTATAATACGTGTGATCACGGGTAGGGTCTCCGGAAGTGTCAGCTTCACCATATCTATTGAAATGGTGTCATGTCCAGTTGCGTTAGTTTTTATCTTTCCAATAATTTTGTAGATTTCCTCTTCAGTGGTGGGTTGTAAAACAAAAGTATTTGAAGTAGCTTTATGTGTTTTAAAAAAGGTAAGCAGCTCAAGGTCTTCTTGACCATCTCCTGGCAAGTTTAAAAAATGATCATTTATTTGTTGTGGGTCACTCAAGTGTTCTGGTAATGTAGCTTCGCAGGCATTTGTAAGAATAGAAGTTTTTTTTATCTGTTTCCACATTTCCTTCTGGTTATGTCTATTGTTATTGATATAATCATTAAAGAACGCGGTCTTCTCCCTGTCTATGGATGAAGTAACGTAGTTTTTCAAGGTTTTGTAGTATGCTTTCTTACTCTCTGATTTCGTTTTTTGTGCTTCGATTAGAGCTTCAGAAGATTAGAGCTTAGAAGTCGTCCATCCTGTTCTCTGCGAACATGCCCGACGCGCTACACCGCCACGGCAGGCCCAGCATGCAGCGGAACGCGTTGTTGTACTGCACACAGCTGGCACGTGTACAGCGCCTGGCAGTACGCTTTGAACAGGGTGATCTTTACTTGGTTCGTACAATGCAAGAACTAAGGTTAGAGAGAACATAGTACTTACCGATATAGCCGAAAGGATTAGAAAGCTGAAGTGGGTGTGGACAAGTCACATCTGTCACAGACAAGTTTTGGAGTGGAGATAGCGGATGGGTACGCTCAGCGTGGGACTACCTCCACCAGGTGGACCGACGACATAATGAAGGTGGCCGGAAGAGGTTAGGTTAGAATGTGGCCCAGTTGCTAAGGCAGAATGTCTTTACTATTAGTCCTCTAGCAACACACTCATACCATCATTCATTCGTAGGTATTAGGTAGGAATACATACAAACATTCAGTCAGTGGCGTAGGGGATAAGACGCGGCCTATCATATCGAAAGGTCCGGAGTTCGATCCCCAGCTGGGCCATGTACCAATGGGATTTTTCTCGAAACTTAAGTACATTTACTGACTGCTCTCAAACGGTGAAGGAAAACATCGTGAGGAAACCTGCATACGCCGAAGAAGAAATTCTTAGGCGCATGTGAAGTCCACCAACCCGCACTGGGCTAGCGTGGTGGACTATAGCCCGAACGCCCTCGTTAAGAGGGTAGGCCTGAGCCCCAGCAGTGGGGACATTAATAGGCTGTTGATGACATACAAACATAGTCACAAACATCCAAGACCTGAGTACAAGCATTTATGGTAAGATAAACCGGGATTTTAACCCGGGACTCCGAGCATAGAAGGCAGAGTCACTATCAACTGGGCTACGGAGGCGATAAATATTACGAAGTCAAGCTCATAAAGGTTCGCTTGTTAAAAAAGGATACTTCCACTCAACTATGTCATAGCACAGTTTCCTCAGCGGATTCTTCAAGCCCAGGCAGAACAGACTCCGCTTGGGCCGCTCTGGTTGGGGCTTCCCCCGAGGCCTCTGCTGCTTCCTCGGCGCCGGCGCAGCCAGCGGCTGGGTGCCGTCGGCCATGCTGTCGGCGCCAGGAGTAGTCGCGCCCGTGACTGCCGCCTGATCCGCCATTTTGACCTGGAAAGAATAATTATTTGTAAGTCAAAATCAAATCAAATCAGCTGCTATTATGTGTCGTAACTCGCAAGAGCTAGGATCTCTTTGGTGGGCGCCCGCAGCTAAATTCGACCCTTCCTTGTCCCAACTGTTGGGGCGTTCGTGCCCTCTCAACGAGAACGTTCCCTATTAGTCCACCACGCTAGCCCATTGCGGGTTGGTGGACTTCACATGCGCCTAAGAATTCTTCAGCGTATGCAGGGTTCCTCACGATGTTTTCCTACGCTGTTTGAGAGCAGTAGAAATGTATATTATTGTTTCGAGAAAAATCCGTCGGTACATTGCACAGCCGGGGAGCGAACTTTGACTTCTCGTCGTGACGGGCCGCTTTTTCCCCACTACACCACAATAGTTATAAAGCTGTAGCTGCACACTGCACACAGTAATAATCATCAGTCATAATCGTCATCTCATTGGTCGGCTGACGTCAATCGCTCTGCCGACACCTCGCTAGTTGCGAACTTTAATTTTGCAAAATGCAAAAAATAATTTTCAAATCCGACTGATAGTTTGCATTTAATAGCAGAATTCGTGAGGAAGGTTGTGGGCTATTTCATCACGCTACGACCCTTAGGAGCCGAACAAAAAGAAAAAAGCCAGAAATAACTTATAAAACGCGGGCGAAGTCGCTAGGAACAGCTAGTTCTAGAATAAAATACTAAGTAACAACGTTGTTTCCTTTGTGCTATAAACGAACAATGTATGTGCTGAAGCGAAAGATCGTCAAAATAGAAATTCGGTAATAAAATCCAACGGAACCCGTGTTCTAAAATTTCATTGCACATTGCAAAGTTTAAAATATTCAAGGCTGGGATGATAATTACAGGCAGGCTGATGATGATGATTCTTGCATTAATTTTTTTACTTAATTATTAATATATTTTAGCACACTAGTATTTGGTGATCGAAGCACACAGTCTAGTAAGAAAGCTATCGTTACATTAACCTCCTGGGACCCCAGGACCTCACTTGAGAACTAATTAAAAATAAAACATAACTAAAATATAAAAAGAAAACATAAAATAATTGTATATTTTGACGTTCGCTTCTCTTGAGGACTAAAAATTTGAAATAAAACAAAACGTAAAACTTAAAAATAAAAAGAAAAAATAAATAAAAATTCGTTCACTTCTCCCAGGACTCAGGAGGTTAAATGACGTCATCTGTTTCAAGTTCAGTAGGTATACGTGACAGGTACTTATTTTTTAAAAGTATTGTTCAGAGGAAATCGCATGTCAGTGGAAACGAAATGAGTTTAAGCTGATTTCTCGTAGTATTAAACTCCCAGGGAGTATGGCTGGGCCAGCTCAAGATCAAAGTGTTTCCACCGACGTGCGGTCTGTTAAAGTTGAACATTGAAAATAGGAAAATACTTTGGATAATATTTTTTTTTTTTGTTTATTAGGGCATTGGAGAATTCCATCATCCCAATTTTGGATAATAACGATATTTTATTGTATATGACAAATGTGACAGTGACAGACAGACATAGCTTTTTTAGTAAGATATACAAACTCTAACATCCCGCTTCCTTTAAAAGATATAGTTATTATACAAAACTCTAATATATCCCGCCTCTAAACTCTAAGTCCTGTTTTGCTACAGAGCTCCAGTAACCGAGGCTTGAAGACTGGTTTCGTTAGCATGTCTGCCAGTTGATTCTTGGCCTGCACCTTCTCCACTTTGATATTATATTCAAGCACACATTCTCTGATAAAGAAGTATCTATCTTCTCCAACCATATCTTTTAAGATTCTTTTCGGCCAGTGAGGCCGCTAGAGAAATAATATGGCTGAAAAGAATCTTAAAAGATATGGTTGGAGAAGACAATTGCGTGCCAAAATTGTACCTGGATAATGAATCAGCATTAAAGCTGGCACTGAATCCGCCATTTGAATTCCATCAAAGGACAAAACATATTCGGCTTAGATACTTCTTTATCAGAGATAATGTTAAAGTTGAACATTGAAAATAGGAAAATACTTTGGATAATAACGATATTTTATTGTATATGACAAATGTGACAGTGACAGACAGACATAGCTTTTTTAGTAAGATATACAAACTCTAACACGGTCGACTGTACCTAACGAATTAATAGAATTTTTTTTTCCATAGACAGTAGTCACAACTTGACACACATTTATATATTAACAACGGCATATCTATCAACGCTCATTATGCATTTTATTATCACTGGACATCGTAACATGAAACTTTATGCGGATTCATAAAATTGAGACGTAAACGGATACAGAGTGATTTATTAAGTGTAGGCGGATGAAACAAAAGCAAACATTCTTTGTAGGTACATAAAAATATAGTAGGTACGTATTACATACTAGCTTTTTCCCGCGGCTTCGCCCGCGCAGAATTTTTTTTTCAGTGTACATTGTGTTCATATGTTTTATTACTTAGGGGTATTGGCGGACGCCCCGCGACTTTGTCCGCGTTAAAAAGTATCCTATATGTTATTCCAGGATATAAACTATCACTGTACCAAGTTTCATCAAAATCTGTTCGGTAGTTTTTGCGTAAAAGAGTAACAAACATCCTCACATCCATCCTCACATCCTTACAAACTTTCGCCTTTATAATATTAGTTGGACTAGTAGTATAGGATTCTATGAATAAGCTCAAAATATATGGCGAGTTGGCGCTTGAAAATAAAGCCAAAGTTTTTTCTTAAATGAGTGAGACCAGAAATTATAAAATAAACACACATTAAAATAAACAAATAAAAAAAACACACCTTGGTGTTATTGAAATTACTATGTATAATTATAGACATTTCCTAAGCAACATTTTGTTTCGAGTTTTTATTTTGTCTAGTTTATTTAAAGTTTTATTAAAAGTTTTTTTTTATATAAAAATAATGGCCTCATGGTTCTTACAAAAAGACGAGGAAAAAATAAAAGATTTTAACTTAACATCCACAGCAGGTTGGAATCGAACCCGCTATCGCTGGCGCTCAAGACTAAGCCACTGGGCTAACGCAGCGGTCAGTAAAATAATAGAGTTTAATGTACGGAACCTTTGTTTGAAGCTCAATCCAAATTATTCAGTACACATTAACAGGTTTATTGGCGCGCTGTGCTATTGAAAGTTATTTCGGTAAATGACTAATTTAATCACAAGGTTACTTATATTTTACGGGCGAAATGAAAAACACAGTGGACAGGCCACATCTCCCGCAAAACCGACGGCCATAGGGACAGATGCAATATTTATTTATGTCGAATTCTTCAATTAAAATTTAAAAAATCTAACATAAATAAAAATTTCGGGGTAGCCTGCCATGAACACTTTTGTCGAGTTACGAAGAGAAACAACATGGTCCGACACACACTTTGCCGAATTTTGAATATCCAGTGACCGGTTAAAGTGTATCATTTGTTTTTTGGCAATGTAGACGATAGATATACCTCATCATCATCATCAGCGCTGGACATAGGCCTCCCCCAGACGCGCCACTAGACCCGATCTTCGGCTCTCCGCACCCAGTCACTGCCAGCCGCCTCACGCGAACGTCGCTCCATCTAGCCGGGGGGCGTCCCACACTACGCTTTCCCAGTCGTGGTCTCCACTCGAGAACTCGTCTTCCCTATCGGCAATCGGTTCTCAGACAGATGTGGCTAGCCCACTGCTAATTCAACGTATACTAACGTTTTAAGCTGTGTCGAGCGGGCTTTGGTTCTCTGGCTGATCACCTCGTTTCGGATGCTGTCTCTCAGAGAAACTCCGAGCATGGCTCTTTCCATAGCAGAGCAGAAATTTCTTGCCGCGACTTTGAGTTTTCGGACGAAAAAGAAAACTCTATCTGTCATCATCATCATATCAGCCTGTAGACGTCCACTGCTGGACAAAGGCCTCCTCCAGGTATCTCCACGACGGCCGGGCCCTCATCCAGCCGGGTCCCGCGACCTTCACCAGATCGTCAGTCAACTTTGTGATAGGCCTGCCTACGCTGCGTCTTCCGATACGTGGTCGTCACTCGAGAACCTTTCTGCCCTAACGGCGGTCAGTTCTACGAGCGATGTGCCCACTGCCATTTCAGCTTCCCAATTCTTTGGGCTATGTCGGTGACCTTGGTTCTGCGGATCTCCTTATCACGCTATCCGTGAATAAGATTAATTCTGTTTCATTTCATTACAGAGAAAGAATCATAAATTATTATGAACGCTACTTTCCCAGACATTTTCCTCTAGACGGTCGTTCGACCTTGAACCTCCCTCGTTATGAAACGTATGTCTTACAGGCTGGTCCAAACATACTTTTATTTTACTTAATATTAATAACACAACATACTTTAAAGGATACACAATCTGATGTAAAAATTAAATTGAAATACTAATAATGGTTTTGCTTCAAGAAAACTGCTTTTTCGGGTTTTAAAAAGGATTTGTTCACTGAAATAGAATTTCTAATGGGATTTTAGCACAGAATATAATGAGGCTGCTAGGAGTTAAATTTTAAGCGAATTGAAGTGACTAGAATTTCGACTTTGAATAGCGTTAAAAAACCTTATGGGGAAAATAAATTCACTTTTATTCTTAGGTAATTACATCCTTTTTAATATCAAACCACCTAGAGCTATATCGTTTGAATTTTACGAAATAATCGGCTGGTAACACTTTTCTGTTCGTACCTGTAGATCGTATCTATAGTCCACCATAAACTTATCCGCCATGTATAGTTTTCAGTCAAATGGCCGCATTGCGTGACCGGGCATGGACAAAACTGTTTATGCGTTAAGTGATATTAAATGTTCCGAACGTTCACCTTTTTTACCGACTTCCAAAAAAGGAGGAGGTACTATGTTCGGCTGTATGTTTTTTTTTTTTTTATTATACACGGAGTAACTTTGAAGGACATTGTAGGTAGAAATGAGGAGATACGACAAGAATCAAAGTATTGTACTCGAACTGTGTACTCGAATATTCTACTCACCGAAATCATTTTCCCAAATGTCCATTTCCAGCTATTGTACACGAACTGTGTACTCGAGTATTCTAAACAACGAAATCCATTTCCCAAATGTCCATTTCCAGGTATTGTACTCGAACTGTGTACTCGAATTATCTAATAAACGAAATCATTTTCTCAAATGTCCATTTCCAGGTTTTGTACTCAAACTGTGTAACTGGCTGAATTATTAAGAAGACAAGGCATCTTTGTTATTTAAAAAATCGTCTATTTTATGAGAAATCTGTGATTTTATAATAAACTTTCTTACAAAGATGTTTAAAATGTGAGTCCGAATTCACTATCCGTCGCATTCAAGATTTCTTCTGGTTCTGGCTGTAGAAGCACGCGTACAAAGTTAGTTTTAATTTTTTGTATTATTTATCTATAATAATGTCACAAAACGTAACATAACGTAAAAAGAGGATATTTTTAATGATTGTTCATGATGTAGGTATGTATACGTTCATAACCTCCTGAGTCCTGGGAGAAGTGTTTTTATTTATATATTTTTATTTTTATGTTTTACTTTTTTTTTATTTTTAGTCCTCAAAAGAAGTGAACGCTGAGTGAACGTCAAAAAATACAATTATTTTATAATTAATAATTTTTTTTATGTTTTAGTTATGTTTTATTTTTAATGTTTATGTCCTCAAGCGAAGCCGTGGGGTCCCATGAGGATAAATATACATATTATATTCTAAGGTAATGTACATATTATTGATATATTTATGATACGAGTTTGGGTATACAGGGTGCGTTACCCGGCGACCCGGGTCAGGCGTGTTTACATTTCCATCACGTACGCGATGAACGATGAAATATTTGCACAAATTTTTCATATTCCCGCAAACATAACAGTTCACGGGCCCACATGGAGCGGGCCAGACGGAGTCTGGAAATACTGCTGATATCCTCTATTCTATACTAATAATAAAGAGGTAAATCTGGTGGATAATTTGCATGCTTAACTTATATATGTTGCGAAGAACCAAATGATAGCGGGGTGTAAAATACACCTAACGCCATCTATTGACAAACTTCAAAACTAATGTGTATTTATAACTATATTTATAACTATAATATATGTTATTCAACAAAATGTTGATTAACATATAAATAGTATACTTTATAACGCGGATAAAGTCGCGTGGCATCGGCTAGTCGTAAATATATTAGTACTATAGCTGTTGCCCCCGGTTTCGCTTAAAGTTTGTCGCGGTAAAAAGTAGTCTGTGTCCAGCCCCGCAGGGTTCGATGCATATCCTTCTTTCTCTCTCTTTTTTTTCTTTTCTTTCCTATGGATGTTAAAATGTTAATTTACAATCCACAATTCATATTATATACCTATTTCTTCATATTAAGAAGGTATATAAAATACGTTTACCTATGACATTTTTTCCTCGCAAAGTATGTTGAAAAACGTCCTATGAAAGGCGTGAGTAATCATTATATTCTCGGCTTCAATTACGCACTCGTCTTCGGCTCGTGCTATGATTTGTAATATTATGTATTGTGTGAGGGATCCGCTTTCTATACACATTCCTAAAAATAAAGTGGCAAAGAATCGTATAAAAACACACTGTTCATAATTTTTATTACATGCGTAAAACTGCAATAAAATAAAAGTACGTACAGTAATGACCTACAATATAAAGACCAAACCAGGTCACAAGATTAGTGCATCTATTCTCCAGTACTAAGTTGAGCTGTGGCTTTGAATACATCCCCCCGCGGGGCTCTGTAAACCCTTTACCAGAGGGAGGGAGGGAAGGTATAAATAAACTTGGAGTTTAGAAAGTGTGGGCATAAATAGATTTATTGCGGCTATGCATTTTGTGTATAGTAAAAGCAGATGCGGATATTTTTGGAAGGCAAGATTCCAGACGGGATATGCGGATACCCAAACATGCGGTATTAAAGATTGGAGAAGAGCTGTAAAGAAACCAAATATATTTTTAAAACTAAGTAATATTTATTTGCGGAAAACATAGTTGTATTGTATACCTACAGATGTCTTTAAATAATAAAGTTTTACATGTTTTACCATAATTTATGGCATGCAAAAGTAAAATAGGAAATACATTAATAGAAATAACATAATGTCCAAGATTGTTCAATATTATTACTAACTAGCCGATGCCCCGCGACTTCATCCGCGTTATAAAGTATACTAACATATTTATGTTATTCAAAAATTATTAACCCGTTCTAATCATGCCAGTTTCTTACTTTTAAAGTTTGTCAATAGATGGCGTTTTATTACAGAGTTCCTGCAGCTACCTTCCAGCTTCATCATCAGATCAGCTCAATGACACCATAATATTGCATTGTCAACCGACTTACATACGTTCAGCTCAATTGAACATCGGGAAATGGGTCAAAATTCACTTGCAAGATTTGACACACACTCCGGCCGTTTTCGCAACCAAATTTCGCAACCAGTTGCGAAAAAAGAAGAATTAATAATCTTGCTACGCAACTGGTTTCTAAGAAAGAAAATTTATTCATGCTCCGAAACCTGCGTAGATATCAGTTAACTAACAAAGCAAGTTAAATAAAAGCTCGGACGGACGACGCGACGCGACGCGGTTCGGCAAACGCACGGCAAACGAGAACCAAGCATTAGAGCCGAAAGGCGGGTAAAGCCGCGGGGTACTGCTAGTTGTGAGTAGCATTATTATAAATCCTTTAAAAGTCCGCCGCTACACAGCACTTATCTTCGTTGTTACAACCCGATATTACCATCGATAACCTCCAAAAGGCTGTATTGATCCAGCCCTCTCATACATGATGAAATCGTTCTGCAGATAAGATTGCAGAGCAGAGGTAGAAAAACACCTACGCAACTTTGTTTCATAGGACTGGCAATCGTGTCAATTCGGAGGTGTACCACGACTTAACTTAATTTAGTCTATTGTGCTCTTTTTAGAGCGTCAGTGGCGTAGGGGACAAGACGCGGCCTATCACATCGAAAGGTCTGGAGTTCGATTCCCAGCTGGGCCATGTACCAATGGGTTTTTCCTCGAAACTTAAGTACATTTACTGACTGCTCTCAAACGGTGAAGGAAAACATCGTGAGGAAACCTGCATACGCCGATGAGGAAATTCTTAGGCGCATGTGAAGTCCACCAACCCGCACTGGGCTAGCGTGGTGGACTATAGCCGGAACGCTCTCGTTGAGAGGGTAGGCCTGAGCCCCAGCAGTGGGGACATATTAATAGGCTGTTGATGTGCTCTTTTTTATCTGTAGAAATATGAAAGAGATGGCATGAATTTTAGAACTGCCAAATTAGTTTAGTCCTGTCAGACACACGAAAACGTACCAGGCGTACACAGAGAAGTACCAGGAGCTCTATTTTTGATCGCTCTTCTCGCTTCGAGCGGTCGACTCTACTGGTTTTTGTATCGGAGGTCGAAGGAAAATCATTAGAATCGAACGCTTGAAGCGAGGAGAGCGATTCTGGAGTGCATACCGCAGACCGGTACGCTCAGCGTGGGATGCCTCTCGGTCAGATGGACCGACGACCTAAGGCGGTCCGAAGCAGCTGGATGCGGAGAGCGGAGGACATGGTGTGGCGTTCATTGGGGAAGGACTATGTCCAGAAGTGGAAGTTGAAAGACTGATATGAACTTGAATGAAAAAAATTAGCCGCGCGCCATCAAAGAGTTTCGAACCTTCCTGGATATGAAGATGATGAACTAAGTATTAACTAAGTAACTTTTCGTGTAGAAAATATTTGATAGAAGTGAAAGCAAAAAACATCCGCAACAATTATGACTGACTTCTGGCTCAGTTGTAAGTGTATTTGCGTTTTTCCTTATAGGTGTCTTAAGATAACAAACGCTTTTGCGGCTGAAAGCAAAATGTACGATAGACGATGCTCCTAAGCGGACCGCAAAGTATGGTAATACAAACTTGTTTTTGCTGCTTGGATACCTTGCACGCACATGTAAACGAGACGCGAATAGCGTTTGTTTTCATAAGACAGCTAAAAGAAAACGGATTAAGTATCTGTCTCGTTCGAAACTGAGTCAACGGGAGTCTCGTTACATCGAAACTCACTTATAGTTAAAAGCACTGATCGGTAATTTTATTGTGGACTCGATTTCGTTTTATGTTAAATCTTACCAGGGGGTAGACTGGACAAGTTTTTGATATCCAACTGCGCCGGAGGGACTTATTAGGGGTGGTTACAATTGTACATTTTAGACTTTCGCGCTTTGTATTCATAATTATATAATTATTTACGGGTCTTACACACGAATAAGTTTTATTTACCTTGCCCGATGTTTCGACCAGGTTACACTGGCCGTGGTCACGAGCTGACTGGAGAGGCGAGCTGTCATTGTTGATCGCTGTGAGTAGTTTCCAATAATACAAGATCAGCAGAGGGTAGTTTCAGAAACTACTCACAGCGATCAACAATGTCAGCTCGCCTGTCCAGTCAGCTCGTGACCACGACCAGTGTAACCTGGTCGAAACATCGGGCAAGGTAAATAAAACTTATTCGTGTGTAAGACCCGTAAATAATTATATAATTATGGTGGTTACAATTGTATAGGTACCTACAGGGTGTTTGGTGGACCGATGCAGTGTAAAGAAGGTTATTTTAAATATTTTCCAGGCATTAAAGAAAACTTATAATAATTAATCAACGAGACGGGAGATAAAATTGAATAATTACATAAAATATAATAATGTAATCATATTATTATAATACTACATACATAACTATATTCATTTTTATTCGACGCCCCAGAAATACTTAGGCACAAAATGCAAGTGATAACCTGTTGCCATCAAAATCTTAGAAAAATAAATTTATGACATTTTTTTTCCTCGTAAAGTGTGTTTTTTTCCTCGAAAAACGTATGAAACGCTTGAGCATTGGTCATTACACTCTCGGCTTCATTACACCCTCGCCTTTGACTCGTGTCGTACATTTCAGCCTCGAGTGTAACGAATGACCAGCTTAGCTCAATTGTGTCAAAAGTACAGTTCCATTTTTTCAAAAACTGTAACTAAATTATAAACAAATAATATACAGCATGTAGATGTAGAGCGTCAGTGACGTCGGGGATAAGACGCGGCCTATCATATCGAAAGGTCCGAAGTTCGATCCCCGGCTGGGCCATGTACCTATGGGTTTTCCTCGAAACTTAGGTACACTCAAACGGTGAAGGAAAAACATCGTGAGGAAACCTGCATACACCGAAGAAGAAATTCTTAGATAAGATAAGATAGGCGCATGTGAAGTCCTCCAACCCGCACTGGGCTAGCGTGGTGGACTATAGCCTGAACGCCCTCGTTGAGAGGGCAGGCCTGAGCCCCAGCAGTGGGGACAATAGGCTGTTGATGATGTAGATGTAACTGCCAAAACTGTGGTAGTTTAATTGAAGAACCTTCACCACCCTGCACCTAATTTTTTTTTTCTAAATCTTTGGGAAAAGTACTCGAGTATCTCGCAGCGTCCCAACGAATGGACAAATCAAAACAAGGACAACGGAGTAATAGTTACAACGGAGTTTATGCCCTAATTACCGAAAGTGGGTCGTTCTCGTAAGTAAACACGGCGCTGAAGTCTCGTCGGGGTTGTCATAAATATTCATTGCACTACCGAATAACGCGTCGACGCCAAGTTTGTAGACGGTGTGACCAGGGAGTATGTTTTCCTGCAGAAATATTAGGTGAATTGTGAAACCTATGAAGTTGCCGATTTGTATGGGGAAAAATTATGGAGGATGCATTTTTTTTAAACTACATTATTTATTTATAGGTCCGTTTATTCAATAAATATTATAGTAAAACAATAATTAAATAATCTAACTTAAAAATAAACTTACTTAAATATAATACAAATACCTACATACTTACTTAAATAAATAAAAATTAAAACAAAAAATCTCCTAATAAAAATTTTACAAATAAAAAACACCGTCCAGCTCGCCGGCTCGCGGTATAAGAACGCTGGCAGCGTTCCCCCTTTGTATGGCCAGGCTGATGCGCTGGCCGAGGTACGCGTTTATAGGTTGCATTTTTCATACAAATTATTTTGCATTTTTATTTATTAGCGAATCCGAAATAAGGGATATTTCGTATGTATGACTTAGCAACATTAAGCGTATCCCAGACACACGCGGCCTGCGGCTCTCGGCTTAGTTTTGGACTAAAGAAAGAAAGAAAGAAATAATTTATTTGCTAGAACATAGTCAAAATAAGATACAAACAAAATACATAGCACTATAATATGTTTTGTAACTAAAATATTCTTTTAACGAGCAAAAGCATTTTTCTGCTAGCCACTCGGTAATTTTCACCTTAAAACTTTTGCCAGGACAATCTTTAATATGGCGGGGAAGGTGATTATAAACCTGTATTGCCATACAAAAAGAACTTCGTTTATTACAGATCAACTCTTGAACAGACTAAACAGCCTTGTGTGTATTTGTCCAAAACATTATTATTATTATTATTCTATGTCAACAGGAAATACACTAGGTATAAATGGCTTTGATTTATTTGCGAGCATCAAAATATGGAAATAAACGGGTATCATCTAATTCCGTTGCCTTATAAACTTGAATTTTCTCTGTCCGTTAGAACGCCTAGGTATGAAAAACTCCGGAATCTCTAATTGGATTTTTTTCATTTGGTATTGTTAACACTAACTAACGCGAAACCTCGATAGTAAACTATACCTACCTATAGATAATTAGCAAATGGGAAATTACCTTGTTTCCTTCAGACTATTTTCACACACTTTCTGCGTTTCATTACACTCACAAAAATGACGTCAAAACAAATAGATACATAACCAAATTAATTATCAACTCTTCACTGTCATAATCACTTTTCCATCTGTCCTCCCAACTGACGCCGAAAC
Organism: Metalampra italica; assembly: GCA_949699065.1. Taxonomy (NCBI): domain Eukaryota; kingdom Metazoa; phylum Arthropoda; class Insecta; order Lepidoptera; family Oecophoridae; genus Metalampra; species Metalampra italica. Next base: position 1,220,811 of record OX452993.1, read on the forward strand.
GCTATTTTTAAACGATAAATCAAATAAACACTTTCCCGAAAACACTCCTTGGTACTAAAAAAAGTTGCTGGTTATAAGAGTTTGCATGTGGCTGGAAGGAAAAATGAATGTTTTATTTTTAAATCGAGTAGCGCCCGGGCGGGGCGCGCGCGTCCGCGGAAAGCGAAGCCCGGAATTCGAATTTAGGTTAGAATCCGCTGTTATGGCGCCAAGCACACATGCGCATAGTATCGTAGAGACACTGGCAAAGAGTAGCTTGGGCGGACGCGACGTTGGTTTGACATAGAAATATAAGTGTGAAGATATACCAAGTTATCTGTGAACTGAAGGGTGGCTCTGCCATCGCTCCACGCCCGTCATTCTATATATTTTGTTCTGACGGCCGAATGACATTCTGCGAAGTTCCTGATTCTGCCACTTCACAGATAACTTGGTGGGTCTTTAAAGTACCTATTTATTGATACCTTTTGCTTTTATTGTTATGTCAAACCAGCGGAACGTGACGGCCGCGTCATCAAAGTTGTTTATTTATCCATCTATAATTTACGTCACATGTTAAGGGAGGGAGACGGAGGGGGTCAACAAACAGTGACATCATGTGACAAGGGGTGGGGGACGGTTCATAAGCTTCGTGGTGTGTTAAAACCAGCGGTTAAAACCCTAAACTTCAACTTTACAAACTCCGAAAACTTTAATATATACTAACGAAATCTTTAATTTCATTCTAAATTTAAAATTGTGACACTAGTCACAACCCCCTCCAGGTTTCAGGGGAGGCGGTTGTGACTTGTGGCAAGGACGTCGGGGGAGGACACATCGAGAGGGTTTATCCGCCTGAATGATCTTGAGGAAACATGCGTTCACAGAAGAAGGAATTTCTTAGGTGCATGTAAAGTCCACCAACCCGCACTTGGCTAGCGTGGTGGCCCGTCGGTGAGAGGGTAGGCCTGTGCCCCAAAGTGGGAACAGGCAACAGCCTGTTTGTTTTGGTTTGGTTAACCTATTTTCACGTCTGCGAGGTTCTACCAGCTCTGTGGCAAGCGACACACACAGCGGCGTCCATCTTCTGGCAGACTGGCCGGCGTTTACGTAGATCGGCCGCACTTGCAATATTACTGAAAATACACGCCGATGAGTCGGTACCGCCATGGACGCGCAGCGGTACCATTGGCTCAGCAGCCCTATTATTGAATCGCTCGCCGCGCTTCGAACGGTCCATTCTACTAATTTTCCTTCGACATCCCATACGTCTACTAAATTAGTAGAATCGAACGCTCGAAGCGAGGAGAGCGATTGAAAAATTGAGCTCCTGAACTCTTGCGTGAGTTTCAAGTACCTCGCCATCAGTGCCATAAAGGAGATCCCAGATCAGACACACACGGCTTGCGGTGGCGGTGGCGGCCTGTTGTATTCCTTATGCAATGTATGTGAAACTTCAGACACGCACGGACGTTTGCATTTTGAAGCTGCGGCCTGCGGCACAGAGTAAGTAATGTCTGCCTGCGGTAGGCCGCCACCGCAGGCCGCGTGTGTCTTTCCTAACCTCTCAAACGTCTAAGTTTGACAGCCAGATGCTCTTGGTCCCACATAAGTGAAAAAGTTTGCTATTAGAATACTTCCGTCTAGTTCCAATTAGAAACGTGATAATAAATTATTGCAGTTTTACCCATAGTACAAAATAATAGCTGAAACTATTATACAAAATCAATGTACTTAATAAATTCGATTAACCGAAATTAACGATTAACCGTCAGTGGCGTAGGGGATAAGACGCGGCCTATTATATCGAAAGGTCCGGAGTTCGATCCCCGGCTGGGCCATGTACCAATGGGTTTTTTTCTCGAAACTTAAGTAAGTACATTTACTGACTGCTCTCAAACGGTGAAGGAAAACATCGTGAGGAAACCTGCATACGACGAAGAAGAAATTCTTAGGCGCATGTGAAGTCCACCAACCCGCACTGGGCTAGCGTGGTGGACTATAGCCCGAACGCCCTCGTTGAGAGGGTAGGCCTGAGCCCCAGCAGTGGGGACATTAATAGGCTGTTGATGATGATGATGATGATGAACGATTAACCGAAATTAAATTCTAATTGCTAAATCATATGACGTAGTTGTTACGGAATGCGAATTTGTGTGTACCAACCAACTTATGGGATCCCTCTTTTTCGAACTTTCTTTAGAGGAAACTAACACAGGTGAAAATCGAGTGAGTTACAAAAGCACCACTGTAGGGTCCGATGCAGTGAGTCAGGAAGGCCACGTGATACAATGATTGCAGCATTATTAATTGAAATTGAACAGAAATACCTTTTTAAATAGGAATTAGATTATTTCAAGTGGTGTACACTGTGAGCGTCAGTGACGTCGGGGATAAGACGCGGCCTATCATATCGAAAGGTCCGAAGTTCGATCCCCGGCTGGGCCATTTACCAATGGGTTTTTCTCGAAACTTAAGTACATTTACTGACTGCTTTCAAACGGTGAAGGTAAACATCGTGGACTAAAAACAATATTAAAAAAATAAAACGTACAACATATAATTTAAAAAAAAACGCTCACTTCTCCCAGGACTCAGGAGCATAAAGCAAGAGTTTGTAAGGATGTTTGGATGTAGGTATGTTTAGATGTTTGTTACTCTTTCACGCAAAAACTACGTAACAGATTTTAATGAAACTTCACCTAAATTAATATAGATTATACATCAGAATAAAGCTTCTCGGGAAAAGCTGAGATGTTCCCGCAGGAAATACGCGAACGACGCCGCGGAAAACAGCTAGTGTTATTAAACCTAACCTAACCTAAACTAACCTAACCGACTATATAAAAAAATGGGCTGTTAGTGGCTTCCATTTTCTCTACCCGGCTGTCTTTTGACGTCATTACAATCACAAGCGACCCCCAGCCTTTATTTTCCGTCCTTGGCCTCGACTTGAGTCTCCCTGGAGATGATGAATGAACTACGATTGTAATGATACAGCTGAAGGTCGCATCTGATTATAGACTCCCTGTAATTTCTTCTTCACCCTGTATCAGTAAAGTCAGTAATACAGACAGACGCAATCTTCATGTATACTATAAAAATGAGGAGAACCCAGGTCACCGACATAGCTCAAAGAATTGCGAAGATGAAGTGGCAGTGGGCGGGGCACATCGCTCGTAGAACTGACGGCCGTTGGGACAGAAAGGTTCTCGAGTGGCGACCACGTGTCGGAAGACGCAGCGTAGGCCTCCCACAAGGTCCCTACGTCTCTACATCAGCTGTAAATTTTTGTCCCCATACAAGACTTTTTTTTTTTAATTGAATTTAAAAAACCCACGCTTATAAACAAAGAAAACCCGGTTCAAATCCGACCAGTAGTTTTAGCGTGATGCGGCTTCAGAGAAAATAAATTTTTTGGAAGGTTTTTTGGGGTCAGCTAAGCCAAATAATCGTATTCCAATAGTTTGATTTAAATCCCTTCATCGTACAGAAATACTCCCGTTACAATTTTATAATAGTATGTAAGTACTACCCGATGTCCCGCGACTTCATCCGCCTTATAAAGTATACTATTTATGTTTTTCAACAAAATTTAACCCGTTCTAATCATGCCAGTTTCTTAGTATTAAAGTTTGTCAATAAATGGTGTTAGGTGTATTTTACACCCCACTATCATTTGGTTCTTCGCAACATACATAGGTGGACGGATAATTAGACACAGGGCAAGACTTTCCTACAATCGAGATTTTCATACATGACGATGCTGCTACCAAACGGCTCATCTGATCAGTTTAATATCTATAGCGATCTGAAAGTCCTCCATGTACTCTCTCGATGACCGTCTTCAGATCACGCCCCAAGCAATCCTACACGGAGAACCATGGCTTCAAAGTGACCTCGATTGTATGAAAATCTTGCCATGTTTCTAATTATCCGTCCACCTATGTTAAGTGTGCAAATTATCCACCTGTTTTTACCTCTTTATTATTAGAATAGATAGATAGATGAATCTAGGGGAAATGCCGGTCATTTATTTACGTTCAAAATTTATATGATGCGGTTATATCTTACCGCACCGTGTTCCGATGACGTCACTCGCCGCGTCCATTAAACAGAGATGCGTAAACATGATCACCCTGTACGCTATAGGTTTTAATTTTATAGCCCTGCATAAGGTTAACTCGTGTTGACGAGATGCGCCGTAGCCGCACTGCCGCGCCACACAAATCATACGTGTGTTATGTAATAACCACGGAATAACTTAACAATGTTTGGACAAATTCACACACGGCTGTTTAGCCCCAAACTAGGCCGAAGCTTGTACATGAGTACTCAACAACTGATGTACATACATACCTATATGCTTTTAAATTAAATACATACAAACACCCAGAATCCGAAAACCAACAGATATGCTCATCACACAAATGTTGGCCCCGGGTGGGAATCATACAATTTTAGACTAATTGATATATAAAATCAGCAATCTTTGTCTGTTTTGAGGTAAAAAGATTTTTGTTATGTTTTTAATTTGTCGAAATCTATCAACATTGCCTATTCTTTTTATAACAGTCTCCCACACCATGTCTGTCTATCAGATTAACCTACAGGATAGGGGTTAGGTAGATCCAGCAATGTGGTAGCTACTGTCATCTGATGCCGCATTCCCGATCGCCGGATGCCGCGCATCTTGACGCGTTAGTGTGCGGGGCATCTTTATGCAGATTGGAAGGAAATGTTAAATCGATGTTTTCTTTGTAGTTGATTATGTTTTTATTATACTCGTGTCTGCCCACGGAATTGTTTTTGTAGTATAGTGTATATTCATATTAAAATTCACTTTTAGTAAGATTTTCAACTTATGGGTACGGTCGACCGCACGTCAGTGGAAACAAAACCAGCACCTATAAACTGGTCTCTCCTAGTATTGAATCACCTCAATAGGCTAGGCCAGCTCTAGGTTAAAGTGTTACCACTAACGTGCGGTCGACTGTACACGCTTCGATTAATATAAAATACGTAATTGTAGGTACCGGGCTTACGCTCTACTTGAATCGAATGACATTTAAGCATTCAATCAATTTGACTGGAAAAAACCGGAACGTTTAAGTATTCGAAGTACAATGGGATTCACATTTCGCAGCTTCAAAAAACATATAGGTATGATCCGCAATGAGGAGATCCGACGGAGAATAAGGTTACCGACATAACTGATAGGATTAGCAAGGTAAAGTAGCAGTAGGCAGGTCACACCTGTCGCAGAACCGAAGCGACCGACGCGAGGTGGAGGGTTTTAATTCCCTTATAAATATTTTATTATTTTTGGTAGGACCAATGACGCTTGATAGGCTAAAGCGTATCCCAGACACACGCGGCCTGCGGTGGCGGCCTACCGCAGGCCGCAGCCTCAATATACAAACTAAGGCCGCGCGTGTTTTAAGTCTCACATATATTGCAAGGGAAGTCAACAGGCCGCCACCGCCACCGCAGGCCACGAGTGTCTGGGCTGGGGAAGTCTGAAGTCATAAAACTTGATATAGCGCCATCTATCGATGTTTACAAACAGTGGGTACCCACTGCATAAGCTAACTGACCTCGCGTTAGAAATAATCAGTAGGAGACTGTCAGCTGACGTGTTAAAAAGCTGTGTTTTACAAAAAGATGGCAGCATGGAACTAATATGTACGGTCGACCGCACATCAGTGGTAACAAAACCTGAATAAACTGGTCTCGCGTAGTATTGAAACTCCCTAATAGGCTAGGCCAGCTCAAGGTCAAAGTGTTACCACTGATGTGCGGTAGACTGTACTTACGTACGTAGTACGGTCGACCGCACGTCAGTGGAAACAAAACCAGTATAAACTGGTCTCTCATAGTATTAAAAATGCCTAATAGGCTAGGCCAGCTCAAGGGCAAAGTGTCTCCACTGACGTGCAGTCGACTTTACTAGTAGTAGTAGTAGTTCCATGGATATAGTTTAGCTTCTTTAGAACCTTCTCAACTTAGTCACAGAATTTAACTATTAGTTAACTTTAGCGCCATTTTCACCACACATCTTAGGCGTACGCCCGCCAAGGTCATGTTAGAAGGTCATGCAAAACTGTCGTGAAAATGCTTGCTATACAGCAATAATTATTATTATTTGCTTGCACGACGTGCAGGATGAGTGCTGGACCTAACAAGCTCTAACGTTTTTAAAAAGTAGGTTTTGGCTTGGTTGGACTAGACTTTTAAGCCATATCCTAATTAAAATATCAGGTAATATGGCTTAAAAGTCTTGTAACCAAGCCAAAACCTACTTTTTAAAGCTAGTCTATGCCTTGCTGGATGCCTTGCTAGGTGCCGCGCTAGATGTGGGAATGCTACGTCCAACATGACCTTCTAACATGACCTTGGCGGGCGTACGCCCAAGATGTGTGGTGAAAATGGCGCTTTTCGTAAACTTCATAGAGATGTAGTACCATAGCAAGAAATTTCGAACCTCTTTTGTCGCGCGCGCGCTCCCGTGGAGATCGCATCTAGCAAATTTAGTATGGGAAACGATGAAAAATTCTGTGTCAAAATCAGGGGGGGTGCGGACAAATGAAACGGATTAGCGAGAGGAAGTTGCTCATACAAATTTATATGGAGTTTGAAAATGAGAATGTGTGAGTGAGTATCAATTTCGATATACATTTGGCACGATTTTGGCACCCCCTAAAATGATTTTGTTACTCATCATATGGGAGTAGCTTTTTTTTAAATTCATGTACCATAGAGTTCTTCTTCTTCTTCTTTATTTAATAGCAATTGGTCGTCAGACAGTGCGATCAACCATTACTGCCAGTGTACCATAGAGTTAAGTACTTAGATAATTTATAAGTCAAAGTCAAAATTCGTTTATTCAAAGTTGGAATACCTACATTATTCTCTTATTGACGTCAACTAAAACTACTTAGTTGCCACCTGTATGTCGCCGAAGGGAAGAAACAGCAACAAACCCAACAGCACAGGGCCCTGCTTTCATACCGCTCAGGAACAAAATGTTGAAACAAATCAAATCAACAGCCTATTAATTAATATGTCCTCACTGCTGGGGCTCAGGCCTACGCTCCAAACGAGGGCGCACGAGTCCACCAAAAATTTCTTCTTCGGCGTATGCAGGTTTCCTCGCGATGTTTTCCTTCACCGTTTGAGAGCAGTCAGTAAAGGTAGATACTGAAGTTTCGAGAAAACCGATTGGTACGTGACCCGACCGGGGATCGAAGTCGGACCTCTCGACGACACATGCCGCGTCTTGACCCACTCCCCACGTCCCCATGACGCCACCGACACTCGCATTAGTCAATTTCTCGAATTATCTGGTATTTTCTTGCAAAAAATCTTGGCTTTAGATTATGGTTTTCTTTGTCAACAATTAAGTCAAGCTAAATAAATTAAATTTAATATTTTAAGAACAAAGAACAATAAATAAATACTTATAGATTTTTTTTTCAAACATACATAATTTCCTTTTCTTGCTACTAAATAGCAATTCATGCATTGCTGTTTTCTAGTGGGAGGAAAGCCTAGGCTTCCAAAAACTAGAATAGTATAGTCTGTGCAATAAACTTGAGCCAAAAATCTTCTACTACTTGGTTCAAAAATTTATTTATTTAAACTTTATTGCACATTTATTGTACAAGAGGCGAACTTAATGCCGGAGGCATTCTCTACCAGTTAACCTTTGGGCAGTGCTGATAGATTGTGGTAGGTGCGAAGACAGTACCATCAAAAAGGCAGTTGAAATAAACTTAAAAGAACTATATATAATATAATACTTACACACATATATATAAATTAAAAACCATAATACATATATATGCTATTTAAATATATATAATATATATAAATAAATATAATATATATGTATACATATAATTTGTTTTACGATGTCAATTCTATGAAATGAAACGTCCATTTATTAGGTAGGTAAATAAATACCAACTGCCTTTTTCGTTTCAAGTCAATATTAATCACACAAGTTTACAGTTTAATAGGTTCTTTAACCTTTACCCAGCTATTTAGTCATTTCGACCGCTGCAGTCCCGGTGAGGTTAAAAATCCTTATTGCTGCATTGCACCAAACATTCCAAGCCATTGTAAACAGACCAAGGACTCCTATAGTAGTAGAACGTAATAGAAATAAGACATTCACCTTCCAAAGCCACCATTTTTAATCTAACAAGTACAACCTCACTGTCATTCATCCAAATCACTGCAAATAACTACCTAGTTATGTTTGAAAAAAAAGTTTGCGGTATTTCTCTTAAAGTGTGATGTTAATGAAGATAAAAATGAAAAGGAAGCCGTAAAATCTATTAAAAAGCAATCTAAGGAACAAATTATCGCTACTAAATGTCAACTTTCGCGCGTAAACGTCAAACGTCAGTCGGCCATTTTGTTTACGCTTATTGGCTGGTTCGAAGGGTTGTTTATGCGTTGTAGGTGCGGATGTATAGTTGTCCCAGTCACTCCCCGTTACATAATACGGAAATGGGTGAGCAGTGTTGTGTTTTAGCAAGTTCCGCATGCGGGCAAAGCCTGGGGGTGGATATTGATTTTTCGCGGAGTTTGCGGCAGTCGCGTAGCACGCCGGTCTCCAGCGCGAAAATACACCTAATCGCGCTTCGCGTTCCGAAAAACACTTCTTTATTTTAAATCAAATCCAGACTACAAAATTGATCTTAAATTCGTTCAGAAATCGTTGCAATTACTGTGCAAACAAAGTGCTGGGATACGTCTTTCGTAAGTGTTAAAACATCTGTCATTTTTTTTCTGTCAAGGTTCCATTTTAATCAGTTTTATGTGGCTATAGGGGATTTTTTTATTAAACTTTTTATGCTTTCCCTATGCCATTTAAGACCGAATGTAAATTGGATTAATTTTGCAAAGAAATTTGCATTTTAATTATCATCAGCTGATTGGCACGCCCGCTTGTCAAAATGAACGCAAAAAGGCCACCGTCACTTAACGTTAACACAAGGCCCGTAAGAAACCACAGACCTTATTTTAGACAAACCATTTTTTTATAAGAAAAGAAAAACTCACCCCATTATCGATGACAATTTTAGGCTTAATAAATTTAGTTCTATTAACAGCATGGTACACATTCATACTGAATTTAAAAAAAAAACAATAAAAAAATCCTGATCACACGTTCAAATCCCGAAGGAGGCGGTCCATCACTGATTGAAACGCACTGTGATATACATCGCAGTGTCTATAAGGATTAACTACATATCTACTACACCCACATAGCAATGCACAGAAAACGGTTATCTAGTACTGAAAAGTGACGTCACGAATCGTTAGCACCACCATTTTATTGGCAGTGGTGACGTCAGAAGTCCTTGCACGTCCCTAAGGATCATTACTTTAGCATATGCAATTACGTTAGGATTAATCTAGGAATCCATTACTGAGGCGTATAGATGGGATGAAAGTGGAATTGTAATTGAGTTTTCGCATCTCGTGGGGTAGTTTTGTAAAGGGGCTCTTTCAAGGCTCACCCAGCCGTGTGTCACTGCGACCATTACTGATCTATTGTGATTCTATGCTTTGTGTCAGTCAAGAACTTCGGCACGCTTTTGGCACTGATCTCTTTTATTTCATCAGGTTGAAGTGAGTAATCGCCCAGATGGGTGTTTCTTTTACGAATACGAAAAAGAAGTTTTAAGGCACATGTGAAGTCCACCAACCAGCACTGGGCTAGCGTGGTGGACTTAGCCCTAACGCCCTAGTTGAGAACGGCCTGAGATGTGGGGGACATATTAAAAGGCTGTTGATTTAATTTAATCAAATAAATGCACATTTCGGTTCATGTTTAATTTATATATAATCCCCCCCCCCCTTAGGCCAAATGCCGGGTACGCCCACTCGGTAAATCCTTCCAGCTTATCCCTCCAGCAAACTTATGGCTGTCGATATATGGAGCTGTCGGTATAGAGCTGGTGCCTCCAGCCGATAATTTGGCACCGTTCCACTCTCGATGATTCTGCAGAGTTGCGTATCTCCACAGCCTACCGAGAAACAGACACTTTTAAATTAAACTTTGTAAATTTCGTACTTATTTCGTTACGATTTGGTAACGCTAAAGGACGTATTTCGTTTACTAACGAAAAAAGTCTGACAAATATTACTTAATCAAGAACCGAACCCGCTATTTTGTGGGTTGGTTCCTTTCTGCATATAGGCTGATAAATAAAGACATGGTTCTGTACACACAGGCTCCCAATATCTTCCTCTTTACTGGCACATCACAGGGTTCACCGTAATTTTCTCGTGTCACCAAAATACATTCATTGCCCAGTTAAGAGAGAAGGTCCGCTATGTATGAAGTTTTGAGAAAATTTATAAAAGGCTCAAAGTCAAAGTCAAAACTATTTTATTGCATGTAAGTACACTGGGTACATTTACACAACGTCAATTTATTATCTACCACCGCTTCAAAGTGGTTTTCTAGGATTTTGTTTCTTCAATTTTCGAGAAACTATAGTTACCTAGAATTCTTAAAAAGAAATCAAGTTTTGCACCGTTATGGCAATTTTCTCAAAAATTAAATGTCCTACTCACACTAACCATTCTTCTCTCATGTCATCATCATCATCAGCCTGCACCACTAATCCACTTCTGGACACAGGCCTGGACAAGGCGCGCCACTGAACCCGATCCTCGGTTCTCCGCACCCAGTCACTGCCAGCCGCCTCATGCAGGTCGTCGCTCCATCTAGCCGGGGGGCGTCCCACACTACGCTTGGCCAGTCGTGGTCTCCACTTGATGGAAATGAAATGTCATTTTAAAACTTGGCACAATGAGCAGACAGGAAAAAAAAGAAAAATATTACACATTAAGGTGTATATCAGATATGCAAACGCGGGCCGCGCGTGTCTGAAGTCTTACATACTATTGTATAGGGAAGGCAACAGGCCGCCACCGCCACCGCAGGCCGCCACCGCCACCGCAGGCCGCGTGTGTCTGTGATACGCCTAAAAAAAGTCTTAACCATGTCTGTGGTCTTATCAGAGTACGTTGACACTCCACAACCACATTTCTAATTTCGCAAAGAAATTGGCTTTGTAGTGAACAATGAAATTCAAACATATTTGAAGTGAAGGCGCGTTGGAAAGACGCCAAGAGATATATCTCAGGCGATGACACCGCTCGCTGTCAAAATTATACGCTGCATTTACTGGTACATTCACTTTCATAGTTGATTAGACGGCAAATTGATTTGAGATGTATTCAGATAGCAATCATACATATACCTACAGGGTGGCTGCGAGCTTCGGTCTACTCATTCCTTCTACTTACTTGTTCTTTAGTGGGGAAGGCCTATCATGTCGAGAGGTCTTATTTCAACCACCATGTCATCATCAACAGCCTATTAATCTCCCCACTGCTGGGGCTCAGGCCTACCCTCTCAACGAGGGCGTGCGGGCTATAGTCCACCACGCTAGCCCAGTGCGGGTTGGTGGACTTCACATGCGCCTAAGAAAGTCTTCTTCGGCGTATGCAGGTTTCCTCACGATGTGTTCCTTCACCGTTTGAGAGCAGTTAGTACATGTACTTAAGTTTCGAGAAAAAACCCATTGGTACATGGCCCAGCCGGGGATCGAACCTCGGACCTTTCGATATGATAGGTCGCGTCTTATCCCCGAGGCCACTGACGCTCTATCACCATGTATCTTTCGCTAAATTGTACTCATTTAGAAAATTAATTTATTATTATTTTAAAAAAAGATGCCCGCGTTCGATCCCCGGTCGGACCATGTACTTACTTACTAATACATTTCTCGAAACTAAATGCATTTACTGACTGCCCTACTAGGCCTACCCACCCTGGGTAGACCTGAGCCCTGGTTTTTTTAGTATTTCGCAAGATTGCCAGATAGTAGTATGGAAAAATTTTACGTATATTTAACTAAAGTTAAATATTAATTAGTAACAATATAAACATTAGTTACCTATATAGAATCGAGTCATTTCACTATCTAACTGGCTTTTGAATCGAATAAAAAGCAATTCCTGCTTCAATAAGACCCTCATAAAGATTTCCCAGTTGTATTCAAACCATAACAAATTAATCACCAGAAATCTTCAAGGCTATACGGGTTGGTCGTATAATACAACTCTACATTGCGTGACCGTATCGCGCTGTAAGAGCCTTTTCTCAATATCCGATGCCGGTAACCCGTACCACATCCGGCACCGGATATTAACAAAAGACAAAGGCTGAGAAAGTATTTTTATTAACACGGGTGGAGTCATCCTACTATCCTACTTATATTATAAAGGCGAAAGTTTGTCAGTATGTGAGGATGTTTGTTACTCTTTCACGCAAAAACTACCGAACAGATTTTGATGAAACTTGGTACAGTGACAGCTTATATCCTGGAATAACATATAGACTACTTTTTAACGCGGACAAAGTCGCGGCGCGTCCTCTAATATCCCGTTTCACAATGTAAGATCTGTTCGGTAGTTTTTGCGTGAAAGAGTACCAAACATACATCTTCACCCTCACATCCTTACAAACTTTCGCCTTTATAATATTAGTAGGAAGGATAGGATTATTAGTAGGATATTATTGCATTGTCACCAAAGTTACGTAGGCATACCAAATTTCAGATCATTCGGACACCGGGAAGTTTTTAAATCTTACTTGGAATTGAACTAAACATACATAGAAATGTGAATATAAAACCATACAACAATTAGAGCAAAATATAAAAAATGCCAGGGACCCATCTCGCTGGCAGCATTCCATTTATGTTTAGTACATTTCGCGTGTAGGACATTCGCGTTCGTGGAAATAGGTCATTAATTCATTATGCGACCCGTCCCGTCCCGCCCGGGTCATTGTGAAATGGCCTCTATTCTTAGTCTTAACCTATTTCATGCCTATAAACTTTTTTATGTCCTGCGGATGGGGCTTTTAGCCTAAATTGCGGCTAATCATTTTTTCCAAGACCCAAATTAAACTACAATATTTTCAGTTCCACTTTCATTTTATTTCCATTTTGTGCATAGTCTATTTATTATGTCCCACTTCTGGGCAAAGACTTCTTTCTAGCCCAAAATTTGAAACGCAGAATTTGAAATTTAGGGCTTCTTTCACCACTTGCTGATAAAGTCCCAGAGACCCTATCTGCAGGTTATCTGACAGAGAGCCTAATTTTTGGGTTTCACAGGTATCTGTGATTGCCTATATCTTGTATATTTTATATAGTCTATCACACAGATTTATCTGATAGATTAGTTTATCACTAAGATTACTATCTGTAACAATATCAGGAAGTGGTGAAAGAAGGCCTAAAGGGTCTGGGACTTTTTTTAATTCAAAATTAACTTCAAAAACTGCAAGTTAGGTACATACAGGGTAACAATCATTATTATATTTATTTTTCACATAATCACATCATCTAGTTTTCGAAAAAAACCGATAACACATAGTCTAGATTAAAATAAAAATCCTACATTATTCAAATGTGCCGGTGCCACATTATCCAAATGCAAAAAAGTGTTTTTGAAATAATTATAAAATGTAAGAAAAAAATACACAACCTATGAATAAATAATTAAAAAACACAAATGAATAATTACAATACAATTTGCTTTAATGCCCAAAAATATACCGAGGTACATTGTTCGAGTTTCGCCTGCTAAATTCGTTTAGTTTAGCCCTAACGTTTCAGGCGATTTCTTCCAGACCACTAATGTGCCGATTTGTATTCCAGCAGCGAATGCTCCAGCAGTCCAGCTTTGGGCGTGAACCTTAGCCCCGACCAGCCCCAACCCCAGCCGACCTGATGATTGGCTCCTTCTGGAACCTGTGCCGCGCGTGCCCGTCCATGCCAGTGGATAAGGTACAAATACTTCTTTTAAAGTAGATTTTGTCTTGGTTACGAGACCTTTAAGCCAATCATATTTGAATATATACTTAGTCGTATTTCTTATATCTTTTAAATCAGCGGTTACAGCACGGCCTCCACAAAAACAAGGCACCACATCTCTGTCAAAAGCCAAAAAGCACAACTTAATTCAGACTTCGCATGCGCCTAAGAATGTCTTCTTCGGCGTATGCAGGTTTCCTCGCGATGTTTTCCTTCACCGTTTGAGAGCAGTCAGTAAATGTACTTAAGTTTCGAGAAAAACCTATTGGTATATGGCCCAGCCGGGGATCAAACTTATGACCTTTCGATATGATAGGCCGCGTATTATCCCCGACGCCACTGACGCTCTCCTGTTGTTGTGAAACCAAAACGAATTTAATGACTCCTCGACTTTCGAAATCGATCCAGTATAGACTCTACCGAGGTAAATAGATTGCTAGAATCATAACCCTCTGGCTTCGTCGTAGTCGGGTAAAATACTCAATAATTAAAGGCACCGGCCTGAATTTGAGTCTAGACACGTTTTATCCTAAGTACAGGGCTTGAATTGCGGTCAGCTTCAGAAGCCTTACTGAATTCTAATGAATCTAAAACGTTAGGTTCAGGCGTATCGTTTCGTGTGTAAACAGCCGTGTGTGTATCGAAACCTAAGAACTAAGAAGGTTGCGTTGAGTACCTAGTTTAGTTAATGAACTTTAAAAAATTTTGTAAGTTTTCAAGGCTATTTTTATTTTAAATGAAATTTTTTTTATTTTTAGCCTCCTATAGATTTTCCGTACCGAATTTACGGGCGTTTCCTCGTGGTCATACTAATTTGTCATGTCAGTATGACTACCAGGATATACATGTCATTGTAGTCATACTGTAACACGTGAATGTGTGATGCGACCCATACAAAATCTATGGAAGTAATTTTGAATCGAAGAAAATTTCGCACGGATTCCGAAGAATTTCGGACGGAATTCTTCGAACTACATGTGTCCTGAGCTTGATGCGTTTGAAATTCCGAACCAATTTTCCGAAACGGTTTTTCAAAACTTTTTAGTCGACGTTAATTTTATTAAAATTTTTTGGTCGACTATCGATCGTCCGCACGTCAGTGCATACACTCTGGCCTTGAGCTGGCTTAGCCTATTAGGGAGTTTCAACGCTATGAGAGACCAGTTAATACTGGTTTAGTTTCCACTGACGTGTGATCGACCGTACCTAATGAAATTTCAATTATTTTCTAACAATGACATTGTACACTTGCTAGGTAAACTATAGAGTGGCTAGAATTGTATAATATTATCCTAATTTGACCTTTAAATAGGCAATAAATATTTTTGACTCTTACTTTGAAACGGGATTCCGACTGTATGTGGCCGGCCTAATGCAATGTCCCACTATCCTATGCTACTAATATTATAAAGGCGAAAGTTTGTAAGGATGTGAAGAAGTTTGTTACTTTTTCACGAAAAAACCACCCAACAGATTTTGATGAAACATGGTACAGTGATAGCTTATATCCTGAAATAACATATAGGCTACTTTTTAACGTGGACAAAGTCGCGGGGCGTCCGCTAATACCCCCTAAGTAACAAAACACCTACATAGAGGGCGCTGTTTCACAATGTACACGGGAAACCTTTCCTACGCGGGCGAAGCCGCTGGAAAAAGCTAGTGAATAGTATGCTAACGTGTGTATACACTGAAATATACATGTGTCTACACAAACACACGCACCTACGTCGCTTTGAGGGTAGTATTGATTGTTAACTAATTGTTTAGGCTCCAAGGGCGTCGGTCTATATTTACGTTACGAATAAAACTCACTCGCATGAGAATGCGTGAGGGTTTTTACACGTGCCTCCTCTGCAAGAGCTTTATGTGTAAGTGTGTATGAATGTAAACAGACTGTAAAGTTAACGTGGTAATACTTATCTAAGTAAATATTTAAGTAATGTACCATTTCACAAATGAGTCACGATGGACCAGTAGTTTATGAATGTAAATAGACTGTAAAGTTAACGTGGTAATACTTATCTAAGTTAATATTTGTACCTTTTTACAAATGAGTCATAATGGACCAGTAGTGTATAAATGTAAACAGTCTGTAAAGTTAACGTGGTAACACTTATCTAAGTTAATATTTAGTACCTTTTTACAAATGAGTCACGATGGACCAGTAGTGTATGAATGTAAATAGACCGTAAAGTTAACGTGGTAACACTTATTTATGTGAATATTTAAGTAATGTACCTTTTACAAATGAGTCACGATGGACCAGTAGTGTATGAATGTAAATAGACTGTAAAGCTAACGTGGTAATACTTATCTAAGTGAATATTTAAGTAATGTACCTTTTTACAAATACAAATGAGTCAGGATGGACCAGTAGCATATGATGATCCTGCCTTACGACCGTGGGCCATGGGTTCACATCCAGCTAAGTTATGTTTATTTATTTAAATATTTTCTCTAAAACACAAGAACATTACATAAATATGTAGTCAATTGCCTTCTGTGTGTTTCTTGTAGGTTTGTTTAGTTTGAATAACCTAGTAAAGTACTGAATGTATTTCGTTGCCGTTTGATTCATTGATTAGACCGTTCCTTGAGGAATGTTTTGATATAGAGACTGATGGGGAAACGATGGGGGGAGTAAACAGAGCCCATGATCTAGCCTACATTCCTACCGAATCTTTACTATTAGGTATAAAATTGTAACGGAAGTATTTCTGTTCATTGAAGGGATTAAAAAAATTGGAATACGTTATTTAGGCTTAACTGACCCCAAAACACATTTCAAAAAAATTCTTGTCTGTCTGTCTGTCTGTTTGTACCCGCATCACGCTAAAACTACTGGTCCGATTTGAACCGGTTTTTTTTGTGTGAAAGCATGTGATCTGACTTAAAATCTGGTGTCTGAGGATTTCTAAAATTATAACCCTAAAGGGGTGAATAGTGCTATTAAGTATGGGAACAAAAATTTAAATGCCGCGGGCAAGTTAGAAAGTAACTTAAACGGTACTTTTTAATGCGAACGAAGTCGCGGGGCATAAGCTAGTACTTATAACCTATTTTCCTAACGTATTCTATTAACAACCAATAGCAGACGGTCACGCCCGGCGTTGATTGGTCCATTCCATTATCGTGATGAAGCGGAGCTCCCATTGGACGGCTATAAAGGTTACTGACCTTGAGTCCAACGTTTTGCCTTGAACTTTTGTAAGGCTTCGACGGTATTCCTCTATCTTTTTTGGGGTTGGGATGAGTTAATCAATTCTTTGGGTGAAGCTTGATTAATAGTAGGTATAAGGGTTCGTTCGCACAGACACGATTTTGAGCACCTAGCCGGTGTTAAGTTTTACCATGGCATTGTTTCACTCAAAATTAAACATTAATATAGAAAAAATGAGTTGTATTAAATATAGTACATTACTGCCGCGGCCCGCAACAGAGGCATTGATGGATGAACGTGTGCATGTGGGCCGAGGCGGTAGCCGAGGCACACATACGTGAGTCCAGCAATGCCTGGTTGTGGCCAAGACTTGTATAGTAGTTTTCTCAAACAAATGCGCGGAAATTCAAACTATTACCTATGTACACCATTTTATTTCATACATATACATTCCAAAATCAATGACGAACAACAATAAATTTCCACGCGCCAAAATGTTCATTTGTTTTTTTACACTAAACTGCTTGCAATTTGCATGGCAATTCGAAATTTAAAAAAAACTGTTGTTATTTTACCCGGTCACATGACATGATATGAATCAAAATGGTCATTATTTGACCGCTAGGCACTACATATATGGATTTTCATTCAAATTATTTGCCCGTCTGCTCTCATTTATTTGACCAGTACGGCAATGACGATTTAACTCGAAGAAGGTTGTCAAAATAATGTTCACATTTCCAAGCATGTTTGAGAAAAACATCTAGCATAACCTACTTTTGATGTAGGTAGGTAAGGTTAGATGTTTATTTAATATAACAATTTTTTTCTAAAGGAATGTCTTTCTAAAGGAAGGACGTTCCTTTTTTCTAAATAGAAAATCTGTTTTGCACATCACAAAATACTCATTGCACAATAATGCTCACTCTGATGCGAAATCTGTATATTTGTTCTACTTATAATATATTTGATGTGCGCTTTAATATATATTTTTTAAATAATATATAGCTTGTATTTTACGTAAGGCTGATCACAGTGGCTGTCACATCATAATCCTGGTCATCTCTCGTAGCAATTAAGGACCTGAAACATAAGCCCTGGGTTTCAAACGACTATTTGTCATCAGCTGTCGTGTTTACCTGACACTCCATAATGCCACGCCCATTGCCCTATTTCAGGTTTATATACAGTACCTACGTACGTGTTTTATCCAAGGCAGAAATAGTACCACTCCCAATCGTGTATACAGGGTGGAGTTACAGACTAATTTTGCTTGTACAGTCGACCGCACGTCCGTGGAAACACTTTCACTGTGAGTTGGCCTAGCCTTTTCAGAGGTTTCAAAGGTACTTACTATAATTTTTTTACCCATACTATACTATAATTTTTTAACCATACTATAATTTTTTTGTTTAATGATTAATTTAAAACTGTAATGGAACTTTGTTTCCAGCGCCGTAAAACCCATTTAAAAATGCAAACTACGAATTATAATAACATAGTTTAACATTTATAAGGAAAGAAATAAAAGAATTAACGAAAAAGCAGCAAAGAAAGAATGCAGAAACGGCTAGTGAAGGAAAAAGACTGAAAACCGCAGAACCTTTTAATTTCGCAACTGTACAACGAAAGTAAACATTGGCACTGTCTGTAAGTTAGATAGAGTTGGCAGCGTACACCCGCAGGCAATAGCCGATGCAGTACTTTTCCAGATTAATCCGGCTGCTACAGCAGAAATGTCTAGATCTGTGAATTGTGGCTCTTACAGAACTAACTGTAACTAGAGTAGGTATTATATTTGTAACTTTTTTGTAACTATTACACAAGTAGGTACAGTCAACATCAAAAGTAGCTTGGGATCTGAATATTCCAAAAGAATCGCATTGTCAAATACATCAAAATAGTTTGATGCTATAACTTCGCAAATTGTATGATAAATTAAAATTTCATTTTTTTTTCAAACGTAAAGTTGTATTTGAAATATTCAATATTACAATACTGTGGTTTTATAGAATGTTTCAAAAGTATCTGAAATAAGAATAAAATTTCTTTCGTCGCATATAAATCACTTTGGAATGTCGTGGTATATTCTCATTTTTAAACATTGTGCTGTGTCTATTTTGTTTCCGACATTGTCATTTGAAGTGGCTGTTAGACTTACCAAGTTATCTGTGAACTGAAGGGTGTCTCTGCCATGGTTCCATGCCCGTCAATCTATATATTTTGTTCTGACGGCCGAATGACATTCAGCTTAGTACCTGATTCTGCCACTTCACAGATAACTTGATACATCTATACTGATTATTTCTATCTACGATATATTCCAGGAAGTAATTAATTTTGAAACTTTGACGTGAATGTGTATTATGAATAATTAGGACATCAGGTTATTGTGAAATTAAGGAGAGTCAGCTACTTTTGACGCTGACTGTACCTACCTACTTATCACTTCGGGAGTAATAAACGAGTTTGATATATATGATGGTTAGATACCACCTAAGAATTTCTTCTTCGATGCAGGTTTCCTCGCGATGTTTTCTTTCACCATTCGAGAAGGTCAGTAAATGTGCTAAAGGTTCGAAAAAAAACAATTTTTGTTTCATGTCCCGTCCGGGGATCGAACTAGGACCTCTCGACATGATAGGCGGCTTCACCGACGCTCTATTAGGTCCCGGGTTGTAGAATTGACTTTTTATTTTTTTATTTATAAAAAACAAAAAGTCAATTCTACAACATAATAAATTATTATTCTAAAAAGAAATCAAATTAAATTAGAGGCGGACACCTCATGTACCTAATTTTTATAGACCGTTCTTACCCAGTATACTCTTCTTATCTATTTTCAGAATCCGAACAGTTTTATTCACAGATAATAAAACCCGCACCCATCTTCCATGGCTATCCAAATATAGATTACAAAGTGGGGCCGCCGCGGACGGTCAGTGCGTGCGCCCTAGAAGTGGTGGTATTGATCCCACTTTACCTACCACCACCTGCCTGGCCACCACTCCCACTCGCGGCACTATACTCGCCTTCCAGTCGGCCATCGCCCCGCAGCCGGATACCACTTTAAAAAAACAATAATAAAAATCCCAAAAATAGAAACTCCCCTCAAAAGGGACCTGATAAAAAAAACAAAGTGTCAAAACCTTTTATGCGCGCTTTCAATTGCCAAAATTGCATTTGTTTTTTAACACGTGTTAACTTTTTATTGTGTTACCGAGTATTACAGTTTTTGTGTGTTTAAAAAGTGTAGTAACACCGTGTTACAGAGTGACTAACATGGCCTAGTTGTGCTGTTAGACAGTCTACTATCTCAATTTAGGAGCATTAAATTTCATAATTGCGAACTAGATAGCAGAGGAATGCCGCTTAATTATGTAATTGGTCTCAATTTCTCACGTTAAAACTCTGTTTTATCGTGTTTTTGGAGGGTAACAAAGTGTTTTAAAAGTTTGTTGTCAAAGTATATTTTATACAACTAAGTTGGTGGAAGGAATCTTAGTTAAATTACCTACAATACAAACATTATAAACAAAGACAGGTACAATTTACGGTTCAAGTACCGCAGTTATTTAGACCATTTTTTTATTAGGTTTATATAGGTTATACGGCCCTGGAAGCAAAGTCATTTTAGGCCCTTCATAATTTTAAATTATCTAATCATTTAGTGCAAAAACCGGCGGTTACCAGAGGACTTTGCCAGAGTATTACCAGCAAAGTAGATTAGTGAAGATTAAGTGCTAAATTGTATCCATGTCGATACAGTATCTAGTCACGCGTCGGTGTCCCGGCATCGGGACGGTAGAAAAAGCGTTTAAAATGTCGGTGTCCCGGCATCGGCACGGTAGAAAAAGCGTTTAAAATGTCGGTGTCCCGGCATCGGGACGCTTACGTCACGCGCATCGTTCTTTATTTATTTATTGTCTAAGGGTGTTTTTTCAACAACCAACCCCTGCAGCGACATTTTTCATTTCATGGTTTTTTTGACACTGTCGCTAGATTGGGTATTGATGAGAAAAAATTGTGTACCTAACCCTATTCGTAATTTTCTGAGAAGGTACTTTCACCGTAATAATTCTCTGACAATGCAGAAAGGAAATTATTATCAGCCGGCTGGTTATCAGATGCAAATCACTCCACTTATCATTCCCCCTTGGTTAGAGTGCGACGGAAGATGCTGCTGTCGTAGCTGGCACACTAACGCGCCGAAGCGTTGAGTCTGATTTTCTTTTAATCAGCTGATATTCCTAGCTAGATACGGTGCTGTTTAAACTGATTTGAAATATTTCAAGAAATACTTTTCAAAAATACCTATGTGTTGCTAGATCACCAATCGTGATCGTCTACATATATTGGTGTCAAGCTGTAGCCCAAAATGGCCTATTTTTTGTCAGTGTAGCCCAAAATCGTTACAATTCTGGAGAATATTATTTTAAAATGATGTTTTCTTTTAATTTGAATCAATGTCAATAACATTATTATGAACGATAACATTCATGTAATGTAGCTTCGGCTTAATTTTTATTAAAATTACCCTAAAGAAAAAAAAATTGACTTTTGACCAACAAAACAGTAGTCGCATTTTAATATTTGTTTATGTCGCCCATGTGTAGCCCAAAGTAGCCTACGATTTTTCGATACAACCCAAAGGTGACCCGATGCCTGTTGCATTTTAATAGCTATTCGAACTGCAGAGATAGCCCAAACGGCGTTAAATCGCCTAATCTGCTGGCAGCATGTTGCACGAGATTTGCATGGTAGCACGTCATAGTAAAAAGTTCTACGCTGATCGGTGAGTCAGGCAGTCGACGGCGCAGGCGCGGAGCGAACGCTAGACGTACCAATTACGGGTTTTTGTGTAAAAAATTTCTAAACTCAAAAGAAACACCGCGCGTGTCTAGAAAACGAAACGGCATCGAGTTCTCTTTTCGAAATGTTAACTTTTTAAATATTATATTTTTACAGTGCGAGCGAATTATTTTTTACGACTTGACCGAGTTTTTACAAGTGATTGCCAGTGTTTGTGAGATGGTGTCGTGATACAGTTTTTTTTTAATAATCTGGAAATGGAGAGAAGTGTTTTGGCGGATACAAGGCACGTTCACTGGGCGTCAGAAGTGAGTATTTTTTGGCTGAATGTGCATTGACCTTTGCCCTTGGCTCGCGTGTGAAAACCAAATAATCTGATTAGACCGGCAACTAATTGCATGAAAGTACTTATACCTTAGTTATTTCTTTTAATCTTTGATTAGTTTGAACTGATCCAGGCCTAATCCTCTAATTTATGGTCGCTCAGCGAGCCACGGAGAGCGCTGTGCTTAGAGTTTCTTTGAAGGATAGAAGGACTAAGGTTTTTAATGGAGATTTACGATAGTCAGTTTTGGGACGAACACTATAGAGTGTATACAGTTTTATTTAGATTTCCCGCGCAATATACACAGAAAGGTTCAGTAATGGGCAGAAAGGTTCTCGAGTGGCGATCACGTATCGGAAGACGCAGCGTAGGCCTCCCACAAGGTGGACCGACGATCTGGTGAAGGTCTCGGGACCCGGCTGGATGAGATTAGCGCGGGACCTGTCGTCGTGGAGATCCTTGGGGGAGGCCTTTGTCCAGCAGATGTCTACAGGCTGATGATGATATAGAGAATACACACACAGGCTCTTCTTGTTTAACATGATATCACAATTAAACACTAAAACACATTTATTATGAAAATTAATACAAGAGACACCGAATAAGACAAATTGGGTGTGAGAAAGATTCTAAAGGAAATTTCATTTCCTTCTATCCCCCCCAAGACATTGACAGTTCCTCGAATTTAAACAAAAAACAGACTTTAAAGTATAAAAATAGAAGGCAGATAATAAATCACACATTAAAATAAACGCCGTTTGGTATTTAAAAAATAAATTGGGTGCTTTTTCATGTCAACTTCCAAACCTTGATAAATCCAACCCGGAGCTTCAGTAGACAGCAAATCGATTTGTATTGTGCCCGCCGGGCGGTGGTGTAGTCATTTGTTTGGAGACAATCTCACAGAAACAGGCAATTTTGTCTCTATACGGTACCGAGTAAAGCTATATCGGTAGTACGGTCGATCGCACGTCAGTGGAATCATTGTAAACTGGTCTCTCGTAATATTGAATGCTAATAGGCTAGGCCAGCTCAAGGTCAGAGTGTTGGCGAAGAATCCACTGGCGTGCGGTCGACTGTACCTACCCATTTGTTCCATGGAAGAGGTCGCTCATAGTACAAAATGACACTTTTTCGTCTCAAATTGTTCTATAAGACCGAAGTATATGACCTAAGTATTTAAAACACAATAATGATACAAGAAATAAAAATGTTTAGCCTTATCTGTTTCCCACGTAGAAAAGTTTTTCCTTAGGAACAGCTTCTACCTAGTATTTATAGTCTATGTATTAATCTAAAGTTTAAATCTATATTACAGTAAAGTTTCGTTAAAATCTGGTCCTTAAAACGTTCGCATTTATACAGGGTGACTTCAAATTGGTAATACAAAACACTTGATTGTGAATTGTGGCTCAGTTATTGACAAATCGTATATTACGTTAACTCAGTTGTTAAAATTAGCTGGCTTAAATTATCGTTAATTTTCTAATAAAACAAATAATTAAAATCCCGAAGTGTGGTTACCCCACATTCAATATCTGTCATAATGTCACTCGATGTTATCAATGTCAGTTATTAAATAACAAGAAGTTTCGAATCTCTTTGGTGGCGCGCGCACTCCCTGTGGAGTTCGCATCTTGCATATTTAGCATCGGAACCTATGGTATGCCATAGGTATGGTAACCTATGGCACCGGGGGGGGTGCGGACAAAGGAAGCGGAGTAGCGGGAGGAGGTTGCTAATACAAATTTATATGGAGTTTGAAAATGAGAATGTGTGAGTCACAGTATTGTCATACATTTGACACGATTTTGACACACATACAATGCTTTTTTTACGCCTCTTTAGGTGGCCGCGGCCGCCAAACATAGAGATCCTAACTCTATGTTAAATAACGATTTTAAGAATAAAACATGGGATAATTTAAAACTATAAAAATAGATGCTTTTGGTCATTTTATAAGTATAATGAGCTTAGTGGAGGGGCTTTGTTTATTGAAGATGTGTGTAAAACATTGATTTTGTATTACCAATTTTGAAGTCACCCTGTATATTAGTGGGATTCTAGCCACTAGAAGACTTTCACCAAATCTATCTGATCAAGGCAACAACTAACAATTTGCAATACAATGTTGTACAACTTTGTACCACAGATGTCGTAAGAGCCAAAGTGTGAAATTCGGCTGTAATGGCGTCAGTTTATTTGAGAAACAATGTTGTGCCACACTTTACGTTGAGCCATTGATTGTCGATAGATATCGGTAACTTTGTTACTGTAACAGCCTGGAAATATTCCTATGTTCAAATAGGGGGTGGTATGGAGACAGAGAGCGTCAGTGGTGTCGGATAAGATAAGACGCGGCCTATCATTCGAAAGGTCTGAAATTCGATCCCCGGGTGGGCCATGTACCAATGGGTTTTTTCTCGAAACATAAGTACATTTACTGACTGCTCTCAAACGGTGAAGGAAAACATCGTGAGGAAACATGCATACAAATAATAAATAAAATAAACTCAATAAATAAAATAATATAAAAGAAACTCCCCGAAAAACTTCTCTACGCCAGCGAAGCCGCGGGAAACTAGTGTATAATAAACATTACGGATTATACCAGGTTTTTAATCGTCCAGGTATTTTGAGTTATTTTGTATTTTGCGTATCAACGGCTCATCTTAATCAACAGCCTATTAATATGTCCCCACTTTTGAAGCTCTCTCGACGAGAGCGTACGGTCTATAGTCCACCACGCTAGCCCAGTGCGGGTCGGTGGACTTCTTATGCAAATAAGATTTTCTTCTTCGGCGTATGCAGGTTTCCTTCATCGTTTGAGAGCAGTCAGTAAATGTATGTACTTAAGTTTCTAGAAAAACTCGTTGGTACATATGGCATGGCACGGCCAGGGATCGAACTCTCGACGCGACACGCCGCGTCTCCCCACTACGCTACCGACCCTCTGTTCTGTATGCTAGACGGTATTCTGTTATTACAATTGAACAATAGTGGACTTTCTTTTAAAATATGTGCCATGTAATTTCTATTCATAATTAAACGTAGGCTTAGCACGTAATTACTGTACCAAGGGTATTATTACTAGAGCAACGTGTGTTGTTGGCTAGACTATAGTGTTTTTCATATGAGATGGTGCGTAGTGTCAGTGCTAAAAAGTGACAGTAACACAACAGCAGAGATGCGATTTATTTGAAATACTTCTATTTAAAATGCAAATACAAAATGCAAAATACCTATTTTGTATTTTGCATTTAAATGCCTTTTAGTAAAAAACATTATTATTTGAAATACCTTTCGAGATGTATTTTGCTTTGTGATTAAGTTTATCCAACATTGGCAACATTACCAGTCAAACAAAATGAAATGAACGAATGACGCTTGTATTGCCGAATTTGACCGATAGAGACTGATAAATATGACCAAAATGTCATGCATAAGGTGCCATGTTATTAGACGTTTTTGTTCGGCTCGGCATTGTGTCTCTATTTCTCATGATAAATACCTAAAATAAATAAAAATATCTGAGATTTGGTCAAAAGGTATTTTATTTTGATAAAGTATTTTGAAAATACCTATTTTGCATTTAGCATTTGAAAATACAAAACGCAAAACTATTTGGTATTTTGCATTTGAAATAGTAAATCTGAAAAGTATTTTGCATTTTGTATTTAAATGCTTTTTTAAAATCATTTTGTACATCTCTGCACAACAGCAGCAAGTTTCCATTAAAGTGTCCATTAACGATCATGCTTGCATGACATGCAACGTTTACGTGAATGTCATGCTGCATGATGGACCATCATGCTTGCTATCAATCAGTACCGTGAAGCAACGGCCAGCACGTAGTTTGCATGTCATGCACGTCAATCACTACAGCTAGACGGTCATGCATGAGTGACAGCACGTAATGCATGTCATTCCGCATGATCGCTTAGGGAGAACATTATACACAGCAATAACACGATAGTGTGGGTAGATGCTTTAGATATTGTTAACAATCAATAGAATAGAAATACACAATTTCCCAGGCAGCGCGAAAGTGGGTGAAACTTATGAGAGTATGTTTGACCCTGCTCTCGGCTTAGCTTGCAATTATAGTCGGTTTATAAAATTTTAAGTTTGCCCTGGGTACTTATTAGTATTATGTAATAACTAGCTTTTTCCCGCGGCTTCGCCCGCGTAGAAAAGTTTTTCCGTGTACATTCTGAAACAGCGCCCTCTATGTAGACGTTTTGTTACTTAACGGGTATTAGCGGACGCCCCGCGACTTTGTCCGCGTTTAAAAGTAGCCTATATGTTATTGCAGGATATAAGCTATCACTGTACCAAGTTTCATCAAAATCTGCTCGGTGGTTTTTACGTGAAAGAGTAACAAACATCCTCACATCCTTACAAACTTTCGCCTTTATAATATTAGTAGGATTAGTAATTCTGTAATTTAAATCAATGATGCATACAATACAAAATTTAAAGAAGTGGCCATACTCAATGAAAATCATTTCAACACCCGTGCTCTTTTTGTAAAAAATAAATTGTCTATAACATAAAAAAATAATTTAGGGTTCTCGGATTGAACATTTTTTCTTTCGAAATTGAACTACAATAAACTATTACAAAGGTTTTACGTTTTTCAGATTGTGTCATCTTTCCTATCCGAAATTATTTTTTTATTTAAATCCAAAAATATATATATAAAATTAATTTACTTAGAAAAGATTCCGTAATATGACTCGGACGTCCACTAAGAAAGGGTTTTTCCCGCGGGAAAACTTTACTGCGCGGGCGAAGCCGCGGGAAACAGCTAGTCTGTGGACAAATTCTGTATGTCCGTCTGTGTCGTGTTGAAGTGAAATTATGCGAAATGGTGTCACATGTACGGGCTTGGTTAGTGGGCGGTTCGCGTGATGAATGTATGATTCAGGTTCTCTTTATGTTAATGATATCACATCCACAAATAAAGGCCGTCTGTTTGTTTAGCTATTAAATATAAATAAATTTCAAGTCTCTAGGCTCAGTGGTTTGGGGTCTACGTTTCATTACCTATTTTACATACTTAGGGGTGGAATTTTCAAAATCGCTGAAACACGTGTGCATTGGTTTTTAACGAATATCCTAAATACAAATTTTAAGGTTTCTAACTTTAAAAATGACGGACTTTCATACAATCTTTGCACCCCTATTTCACCCACTTAGGGGTTGATTTTTGAAAAATCCTTTCTTAGTGGACGTCAGTGCTATATGAGGAACCTCTGTGCCAAATTTCAAGTCTCTAGGTTCAGCGGTTTGGGGTGTGCGTGGATCAGTCAGTCAGTCAGTTTCTCCTTTTATATATGAAGAAGAAGATAGATGACTGCTTAAATGATAAAATTCCATGGAGTGCCTGACGGCTCAACATAGATAGATATTGTAATGAACAAGCTATACTTATGTATGAAAGCAGGGCCCTGTGCTGTTGGGTTTGTTGCTGTTTCTTCCCTTCGGCGACAAACAGGTGGAAACAGAGTTTTAGTTTTATACAAAATTTACGTCAAAAAGAGAATATTGTATTCCAATTTTGAAAAAACGAAATTTGAATTTGGACTGATCTGATGGATCCACTATTACTCAAAAACTAATAGAACCTACTTAGCCGTAATAGTTTTCCTTGTAACTACGTTATATATGCTACTGCCATGAATTTTTTCACATTTCCAGAAGCAACCGTTTAGCTGGCAGGGGGGGGGGGGACACGTGACTCTAACAAAAATTACCGCTTTAAAGCTTAATATTTCGCCAACGGATCCCTAAATCGAAAAAATGGTATTCCCACACCAGCAATATTTTTGAAAGACCTATCCAACGATATCCCACACTATGGGATTCACAAGAAAAAAAAAGTTCACTCCCACTTTGCGAGTATGGTAGGTACTCTAAAAAAAATGTTTTTCAAAATTTTATTCTACTCATTTTGTAGGTTTAATTAATTTATACATATGCCAAATTTTCGTCGAAATCGGTTGAAAAATGCGACCTGTAGAGAATTACAGACAGACAGACAGACAGACAGACAGCCGGACAAGAGCATTTTTGGCCAGTCTCGAAACGTAGACGCTTCGCTCGCTTCGCTCGCTCGGTCAATAAATATAATTTGTACGGCTCAAATAATATTCATGTACTTACCTACCGGAAATTCAGCTTGGTACAGATGGGGTCAATGAACTTTTATGCAGGTACACCTGGCACGCAATGTAGATATCGACAGATCTAGAGCATCATCCGACATTTTAATGGCTTCGCAGATTAGTAGATTAAGCCAAGCCTAGTTGGTCTGTATGGCGTACCCTAGACCGTCATGCGAGCGTCATTCACTTCCATCCAATTGAGTGATGAACAAAATAAAGTGCCTATGCCGATTTTCATCAGTCACTGCATTAGACGATCATTCATCTATCAGTCACCGCCTGACTGTGGTAAAACTGACAGCAAACCCAACCGTGTAATGGGCCCCGTATTCGCTAAACTGACAGCTCTATAAAAGAGACTGACAGACAGAGAGAGAAATAAACCGCCCGTTTTTTTAAAATTAAATTATCCACCAATCCCATTATTACTGACCTATGTTTTCTTTTTTAGCTGTTTTTCCCGTTTACCCCATTTAGATGTTACCTCAGAATGTAGGTCAAGCCTAGTGTAGTATCGCATTAGTCTAGCTAGAGCCTTAGAGCCGCGTAGAGTGCTCTCGGAGAGTCGAGAGCGTGTGAAATGTCGCCAGATTCGGCTAATGGCGTTCTTGTGTGATTTTCTGACGCCGTAATGGAGGTAGGTTGAGATTTGACAGCTAATCTGTTTATACAGGACCTCCCAAGCCATCCAAGACGAAAAAAAAGTACCTACCTACTTTTAAATAAATTTGCTTGAAATATTGACGATAGGATATTATTTATATTTTGTGAAAATAATAATAATAGAAAAATTATATTTCTTTTTTTTAACTGCATTCAAAAAACATAGGTACTGTATTATTATTTATTACCAATCAAAAGGGTCAAATTATAGATTCAATTCCTTCTGGGTGACATGACATACGTAGGCACCTACAATATCTTAAAGACCATGAATAACAGAAGAGTCACAGCAAAATACATGGGGCATCACCATCCTATGCTAAAGGAGTGCGTATGCCTCAGTGGTTTCGCCCCAAAATACCCACTTCTCATAATGCCCACTTCCCATAATGTCCACTTCACAAAATGGCCACATAAGGCTGCGTTTTGTATTTCACACATTTCGATCTTCAGAAATTTTCGGAAATAGTGTTTTTGAGATTTAGTCGTATCGGACATGTAATCGAGATTCAGTCCTACAGCCTTCCCTCACGCATAAGAAATGGGCATTCTGAGAAGTGACCATTCTGGGAAATAGTTAAATGACTCCACTTCTTGTTGATTTTTGTTCGAAAGGATCCACTATGCGAAAATTCAGGTTTCTAGGCTCGACGACGGGTGAAACTGCGTTTCTAGATGAGTCAGTCTCAGAATATCTTATTATACCTACTTATATTTAGTTTAGTTAGATACCGGAATCGACCTGTCAACATTGCCAAATGGATGTTTGTTGCGAAAGTATTTGATAAGAAACGCGATATCTACACTTATCAGTCGTGTAGTTACAGTTCTCTTCATGAAGTTACGAAACGTGACATCATCTGTTATGATGATTGAAGATCTAATTTATCTGTTAAGTGTGTTCAAAACAAATACCCTAATATAGGAAGGTTCGAATCTCTTTGGTGGCGCGCGCGCTCCATATGAAGACTGCATCTTGCTTTAGTATGGGAACCAATGGTGCCACTTACAGGGGGGTGCGGACAAAGGAAGCGGTGTAGCGGGAGGAGGTTGCTAATACAAATTTATTTGGAGTTTAAAAACTTTTTTACGCCTCTTTAAGGGGCCGCGAGCACGCACCAAAGAGATCTTAACTCTATGCCCTAATAGATAAACAACATCCACCGCTGGAGATGTATACCTCCGTCAATAAGAGCCCAGAATAATTTAATAACTCTAAGCAGAAGTTGTATGCTCGAAGGTCACCGACATAGCAAGTGGCAGTGGGCGGGGCACATCGCTCGTAGAACTGACGGCCGTTGGGGCAGAAAGGTTCTCGAGTGGCGACCACGTATCGGAAGACGCAGTGTAGGCAGGCCTCCCACAAGGTGGACCGACGATCTGGTGAAGGCCGCGGGACCCGGCTGGATTAGGTTAGCGCAGGACCGGTCGTCGTGGAGATCCTTGGGGGAGGCCTTTGTCCAGGACGTCTACAGGCTGATATGGTGATGAAGCAGAAGTAGTAAACTTTTAAAAACTCAGTTTTATAGTGTTCACGAAAATGCTCAAATGTCGTTATACATAATTTATGTGGCCACGTATTTTTGCTCGCCAGTGTATTCTAGGTCTTCTAGAAACGATTTCTACACGACATAGCGAAGGGGGGTGTATAAACGAAAGGGGGAAAAGGTTATTGCGGTTCGCAAGATGCGGCGTGAAAATTGCCCTGCTCAGCATCGTAGCGGGTTTTCTAGGGATGCATGGTTGGATGTCGATGAAATGTATCGACAACAATATTTTAAGTTAGCTATTTTTCAGAGTTCCAAAGGTGCCACAAGGTAGGTGTGCCACTTCTGACCTTAAAGATCGTAATGTCCGCACTAGACAAACGTGTGGACATCGCAGTACTAGGCTTCGGTACCTGTGAATCACCGCCGATCTAGCTAGGTTGCGTATTTATGGATCTAAATAGGTAGAATGGTTATGCCGCCAATGTTAGGTCGTCAAAGGAAGATATGATCACGAAAAAAACGGTTTAAAAATATAAGTTAATGATAGGTATTGAATATTATTCTTATTCGGAGGGAAAGTGTATATGGCTCGATTTCGAGAGATTAAAGGCTTAGTGCTTTGCGGGCGTTTAACTTAGTAAAAGAAAAACAAAATTGTTAATAACATTTATAACATAACACATATCTGTTGGTTTTCGGAATCTGGGTGTTTGTGTGTAATTTAAGTATTTATTTAAAAGTATTTATGTATGTTTATCAGTTGTTGAGTACCTACTTACAAGCATCGGCTTAGTTTGCTAAACAGCCGTGTGTGGATTTGTCCAAAACATTATTATTAATATTATTTAGTAACCAAAAAATAAGAACTATGTTATCGATATAGCTGCAGTAGAGCTACGTGGCACATCACTAGAGCTCAGACTAGCTCAGCTTATATCGTTTAATAGCCCAATATCGGGTGTTGATCGAATAGGTACGATAGGAAACCGATCTCGGCTTACCTTTGTAGGTAGATAGACAAGTTGATACAACAATAATGAAATAACATACAAAAAACCAGACAAATGCATTTCGGTCCATGTTTGATTTATGGTAATAAATTGTCCAACCTGAAAAATGTCTAACCCAAATGATTAATGTCTAAAAGGGGAAAATGTCCTCTTTTCGTATTTTAAGGTTCCAGGCCAAAAATGGTATTAAAACATCGGAATACGAAACATAGACAAATAACTATATTTTTTCTCTCATAGTCTTCAATTGATGTTTTCTTCTACTTAGTGCTAGGCTAAGTCAACCCAGGTTCAATTCAAGGCAGTGACTGTTAAAATTTTACATTCTTATTTATATTCAACTCAAGTTTTTAGATTATAACATCTTGTAAAACTTTTTTTTGCTTGTTGCAGCTGCACTCCGAGTACCGCAGCACGTACCGATGGCACGAGCAAAAGGAGCAGCCGCAGCCGCAGGGCGTGGCGAAGCAGCCCGCCCGTACCCCGCCATCTGCCCTGCCCATACCCCGCGGTGAGTCTTAGGCCTTCAACATGAGAGATAGAGCACCTGACCGCCTCCTTAACTTAATGACTTGACTACAGCTGGAATGATTAAATGGGGAAACTATATAAGGAAGTTAGAGACCGATCTACGTCCCGTCTACTTAATAAAAGCCGAAGTAGCCTCTAGAAAAACGCTTTTAACCCTATCGAGCAGCGAACGGGCAGGGTGCGTGAGCGTTACATAAGTGCTATATAGCTTCTGATTGGTTGATGTGAGGTCACCACAGATGGACAGACAACATCTGCCTGAGAACCGATAGCCGCTGGGGGTAGACGAGTTCTCGAGTGGAGAATACGACTTGGCAAGCGTAGTGGGGAACGCGCCCCGGATAGATGGAGCGACGATCTGCGTGAGGCGGCTGGCAGTGACTGGATGCCAACGATCGGGTTCAGTGGCGCGCCTTGGGGAGGCCTATGTCCAGCAGTGGATTAGTGCAAGCTGATGATGAGGCCACCACAGGGCGCGACCGGATACAATTTTTGCAAATAATGCAGGTGTAGTTTCATGATTTTGTTGTTGTTTCAAACAAATAGTTTTCATTGGTCTTAAGTCCTCTTGATCCAAGTACTGCTGTTTGATTCTGTAAAGTACGAATTAAAACTCGACCATCACATCGCAAGTCACTTCACTTCGCATCCGGTCATGAAAGACCTTGATGTCGCATTGTGTAAACAAATACAAGCTACACAACAAACTCTTCACTTGCGAAGTAAAGTGAGTATTGAACTGTGAATCATTGAGTTAGAGACCGATCTCACTGCGGATTCAGGATCGAGTTGCACAAATACGCTTACAGAATAGCAGGGCAGAGTTGTACGATTAGAATTTCACTCTCGGAACTGGATGGAAGGAAATGTAGGAAGACGGTCGAGTGACTATTCTACGAGTACCTAATATTATCATCATCAACCTGTACTAGTCCACTGCTGGACATAGGCCTCCCCCAAGGCGCGCCACTGAACCCGATCCTCGGTTCTCCGCATCCAGTCACTGCCAACCGCCTTACGCAGGTCGTCGCTCCATCTAGCCGGGGGGCGTCCCACACTACGCTTGCCAAGTCGTGGTCTCCACTCGAGAACTCGTCTACCCCAGCGGTTATCTGTTCTCCGGCAGATGTGACCAGCCCCCTACCACTTCAAATTGCTAATCCTTTGAGCTATGTCGAAGGCTTTGGTTCTCTGGCGGATCGCCTCGTTTCGGATCCTATCTCTCAGAGAAACTCCGAGCATGGCTCTTTCCATAGCACGCTAATCGACTTTGAGTACCTAATATGGTTGACGATAAAGCGACCATGATGCAAACTGTTTTCAGTCTAGGGTGTTTGTACCCTGGTGTTTTCCCTCAGGGCCCATGGAGCCGGCGATGCCTCGTCGCAAGAAGTACCCTGGCGTGGCGTACAAGTCCAACGAGCTCTTCGACCCCGCACCTGCTGACGGCATCAGGCCTCAGCAGACCTCCACCTTTGACCGTGCTAGGGTAAGTCTTTTGATCTGCAAGTCCAGGGATAGTTTAGGAGATACAGGACTCAGAATGAATTGGCACTCAACAACATGCATGAAACAAAGGCAGGGCCTGTTGGGTTTGTTGCTGTTTCTTCCCCTCGGCTATACAGGTGGAAACAGAGTAGTTTTAGACAGAATTTATTTTAGTCAAAAACAGAATATTGTATTCCAATTTAAATGAAGGCAAAATAAATAAATTTTTACAAATAATACACATTAAAAAAAATTTTAATGAACGAATACTGAATTGAATTTGTCTCGGATGAGCGGAAGATATTCTTGTTTGATGTATCTAACAGATGTTCTCTCTTACAGAGTGCTCAAAGGAATGAAGTGGAGCGAGCTGGAAGACGCAGCAAGTCGGAAGGGCCCAGGACCCGATGGACAGATACTGTTGAACCTAAGGTAGTTTCGACTCGACATCCTTTATAAAATAGACGATGAATTGAATGATAAAAAGGAAAAAATAACCATTTCTTACTTTTAAAAGTTTTGTTAAGTTTTTGGAAGCTTTCACTTTTAAATTCTTACCGTTTCTTAAGTCCCACGAGATAGATTTAAATAGTTTTTTGAAGTATTCTCCTCATTACCGTCCATTCTCTTGTCTCGCCTTTTCTCTTACTTTGTTAATTTTATTTCGTATGTTTAATCTGCTTACTTTTATGTGTGTGCCGTGCCGTAAGGCAGTAAATAAATGACTTTCTTTCTTCCTGTCAGTCCAAACCTCGCATTTCCCCTGACCGATTCTTCCACCTCCAGGGCAGCACGGCCCTGGGCGAGGTGCGCGCCGCGCGGGAGCCCGACGTGGCCAGCACGGAGTACCGGAACCAGTTCGCGTGGCCCAAAGACACCACCGACTCGGCGCCGCGGAAGAGCCACTCCATGGGGGCGCTGAAGAAGGCCGCCGTGGCTGAAGGTTGGTGACCTTTCATTTATTTACTTTCACAAAATCCACAGCACTTGAGAAAAACAATGTTATTGTAGGTTATAATATAGTTCTTACTGCCAACAGCAGTCAAATTTAGCGCAATAAAAGTTTATTTTGAAACATTGTATGCTGTCATGAATATATAAACATAATACATATACACCGAGATCACCGACCAAGGTCACCGACATAGCTCAAAGAATTGCGAAGCTGAAGTGGCAGTGGGCTGGACACATCGCTCGTAGAACTGACGGCCGTTGGGGCAGAAAGGTTCTCGAGTGGCGACCACATATCGGAAGACGCAGTGTAGGCAGGCCTACAAGGTGGACCGACGATCTGGTGAAGGTCGCGGGACCCAGCTGGATGAGGTTAGCGCAGGACCGGTCGTCGTGGAGATCCTTGGGGGAGGCCTTTGTCCAGCAATGGACGTCTACAGGCTGATATGATGATGATGAATACATAAACACGTTGTGTATTTAAGTACAGTTACTCAGAGCTAGCGCTTTCAGTGCTTGATTACCTGCACAAACCCGTACCATACCTACTCTAAATTATTTACCTACAACAGGGCCTTTGAAAGTAAATTTGCGCCCCGTTTCAAGACCTCGAACTGGTTTTATTTTACGCCCCCTTAATATTAAGCTGTTACTACTATTTGGATAGAAAACCACTGAGGATGTATGGAAGAAATAGCTTAAAGCGACTAATAACATACTAGACTAGCATAGACTGCAAATCCAAAACTCCAAAATTGAAACTGGATATTTTTTGCAATAAAGTGTATCGTGTTTAGGCAATAAAGTGTATCGTGTTTAGTATTCGATAGCGTCAGTACGGTGGCGTAGTGGTGTACCGTTCGATCCCCGGCCGTGCCATGTACCAATGGGTTTTTCTCGATACTTTAGTATGCGCATTACTGACTGCTCTCAAACGGCGAAGGAAAACATCGTGAGGAAACCTGCATACGCCGAAGAAGAAATTCTTAGGCGCATGTGAAGTCCACCGAACTGCACTTTGCTAGCGTGGTAGACTATAGCCTCGTCGAGAATCCTGTAGTGGGGATTTTTTCTTAACGGCTGTTTTTTTTATTGTATAGTAGATAAGGTTATACTCTTCTTACGGCCCTGACGTCTGTCGTAGCCAAGCGAGGAGAAAGTTTTGAGAAATTCAAATAGGGTATAAACTTTGCCTGAAAGGATCCAGCGGAACTCAGTTTGAACTTTATGTTTCCAATGTATAATGTATGGAGCTAAAAGTTGTTTTCAAAGTTGCGCGCGACAAAACTACTCGTAGTACATAAATTGCAATAAATATTTAGGCGGCGAGACGAAGCAAACTTTTAAAAATAGCAGCCGTAGGTTCAGTTATGTAGTTCAACGATTTCGAGACCTAGGTATGTTAGAAACGATCATGCGGCATGACATGCAATACGTGCTGTCACTCATGCATGATCGTCTAGCTGTAGTGATTGACGTGCACGACATGCAAACTACGTGCTGGCCGTTGCTTCACTGTATTGATTGATAGCATGATGGTCCATCATGCAGCATGACATTCACGTAAACGTAGCATGTCATGCAAGCACGATCGTTTAGGGACACTTTTACAGAGGTAACTTATAATAATGTTCAGAGGAAAGATTGGGGTAGATGTAGCTTCCGTAAATTTTATTGGCGGCTGTGTGAAGTTGGCTGATTCCAGCGCAATTACTTATTTTAGAGGGGAGATGTGCGGTGGTTCATTAATATCAAGAAATAGTTCATTGATTCGATGAACCGAATCAAAATTTTCAAGTTTTTGGACATCTGTACGCACTCATTATCTCAATTACGCACACTGTAAACACTGTCAGCGATGCGATGTGCAAACAACCTGTGGCTATATTCACTCAACCGCCAAAAAACCTAATAAACTCATTTAAATAATTAAAATTACCTAACGAATTTTAGGTATTTTAGTTTTTAAATAGGTTTTTATATAGGTTTTAGTTTTAGGATAATTTAGTTTTTTTAATTAGTTAATTAATTATTGTGTACCAAAAAGTAAATAAATAAAATAAATAATCCATTAAAAAAAACTAAAATAAAATCATCAATGAAGTTCTATTTGCTGGCGACATTAATTCCTGTTGATAAAGGTATGAAATAACATTTTCCAGGGTTGGTAGAAGCTGAACCCCTAATGAACCACGTGGACGGTGACCACGATGGTGGTCAGAAGCGGTACATCGACGACTACCTGTGGAACGGTCACAAACCGGGAGTCCAGAGGTGAGATGGTCGGAATGTAGTGTAAATATTTTCTATTATGTAGGTCCGATTTCTGAAGGCACAAAGTTAAAATTTTACAGCACTAAAATTGTTTCTATCCCTGTCACAAGGAACGTAGACAGAGAAAGCAATACGAAGGTAATTTTCTTTTTATTGGATTTTGCGGCCCTAGAAACATAGTCATTTTAGGCCCATCATAGTTTTAAAATAATCCAAAAAAAACCGACGGTTTCAGCACGGCCTCAAAAACAGGGCACCAGAGAGTCGGCGATTTTCACTAAGGTCCTACCCTCACTATTATTACGAAGGTAAAAAATGAAACAATTTTAGTGCCGTCAAATTTTAAATGTGTGCTTTTAGAATCGGACCATATTGGTGCAAAATAGTGTCTACTTCGTAAATCTATGAGAAAAAGATTACAGTTCACTTTCCAAAGTAAGAATTAATGGCGTGATCTAATCTTTTTTCGAAATCTAATCTATCCCATCAGCTTCAGTTCATTTTAAATTAAATATTATTCTTAAGTGCATACTTAAAGAAACTTTAAATATAATCTATGCCTCTACAAGTATTTATGAAGTAGAATATATAATGCCTAAG
The DNA here is from genome assembly GCA_949699065.1 of Metalampra italica. Classification (NCBI taxonomy): domain Eukaryota; kingdom Metazoa; phylum Arthropoda; class Insecta; order Lepidoptera; family Oecophoridae; genus Metalampra; species Metalampra italica. The sequence continues at coordinate 1,258,183 of OX452993.1, forward strand.
TATACCTATGTTAAAGTGACATGTACATTTATCTATTTACAAAGTATGAAAAACAAATGTATTTAGATATATAGCTTCAGCTTATTCATATATTCATTCATACGATGCTTTTCATACCTATATCTAATTTTCTTTTTATATCTTATAGATTGTTTCAAATTTTACTTTTCCGATATTGGCATGCCTTGGTTTTAGTATTTTTTAACAAAATTACTTCTCGATTCCTTTAGTTTCTACGACATACCTACTCGGACTACTTGTGATTGTATTATCTCGCAAAAGTAGCGAGTGTGTGAGCTGCGTTGAGCTTCACTAATGTGTGCATTGCACAGTGTACGTACAGTGGACATTGCACAGTAAACAGTGCACAGTGTATGCTGCACTTTGCACAGTGAACAGTGCAGTTTGCGCAGTGAACAGTGCGCTTTGCACAATGAACAGTGCACTTTGCACAGTGAACAGAGTACTTTGCACGGTGAACAGTGCGCTTCGTACAGTGAACAGTGTACTTTGCACAGTATTCACACTGTACTCATCACACCACACGCTACTCTAGCCAGCTGCCATTCATTAATGATGCTTTACTCAGGCACATCTGTGGGATGAAACAATTACACACCTGCTATTAAATTCATGAGAAACAGTCTATAACATTAACATTTCATAAACTACAATGTCAATTAGAACTAACTGATATACCATTTCATAAAAGGCTTTGCTTTTGCTAAAGCAGCTTCTTCACAGGTCTAACTAAATCATAAATCAGGGTTTGGAAATCTGCCACCCTTTACATATTCCTACCATTGCAGACACAATTTAACACAATAATTCAAAATCATTCACATAAAATATGCATTTAATATGTGACCTATACATGAAAAATCCGTGAAATTCCGGACTTTAGAAAGCAGTGTAATGTTAATATTATATTTTTGCAAATAATATATTTATCCATGCAAAATGAACTATAGTAGTAGATTTTGTACAATACATTCGTACTTATAAATGACAATATCAATATTTATTGATTGTTTTTTAAATGAAATTCAACTATTTAGTGTTTAATAAATTTTCAGGTGAAGAAAAAATCATTTCAAATTGAAATCACTGCAGTAGCTTTTCTATATTTCAGTGTTTAGCTTTGTGTACTTGATACGGTGGTGGAGGAAACTTTGGAGATATAATGACTTACTTTAACTCAATAAATGTGCAGATAGACAATTTCATTAAAAATATTTTTATGATGTAGGCAGAAACATTTGCTCCGTGATATACAATTAAACAACCAAGAAGTACTCTTGCAAATCCAAACGCTTCGGAATGACATTTCCACTGAGAGTTTGATTTTTATAAGTAGGAGTTTCAGCCAATATAAAATTTGAAACAAACCTACTGACCATATATTATTAGCATCTGAGGCTGATAGCAACTAAAGAATCAAGATCAGCAGATAAGTCATGAAAGTGATTAATTATTGTAAGTTTAAATTACAATTAAGTTTTAAAGTGTTATTATTCTCTCTCGTATAAAGTTTCCACCGACCACCTGTTCTGCCCCCAATCCTTCTAACTCCAACTCAATACTGGAAGTAGCAGAACAAAGTCTAAATTTCGTTTTTGATATTTGCTTACTAACTCTCCTCACGGTTGCGGTAGTAGATTAGACCAGACTAACATAGTACGGAATGAAAGCTAAATAGATTTTTAATATCAATGTGTCCTGCACTTGTCGATGTGAACGTTTCATTACAGTTATTTGTTAGATTGTATGTCGATGTATCACCTACACTCTGTTAACACTACTTTTAAGACTAGTTTCAAGGGAAGAAACCCACACTGTTTCTCAGTCTTGCTAGACTCTTACCGGAGACAATCTTACTTCACCATTGCGAGCTTAACAATTATTCAAAGCATGTCTACCTTACTAACGGCGCGAGCTGTTTCTTTTGCCGCATTCATCATTAAAACGACATAAATCCAGACGTCTAAGACTATGAAATGGAATTTTGCAGAAAATCGACGTTCCGTAGCGCGCTATCTGCCCTCATATCCAACGGGGAGGATCGTACCAAAGATAATAGGAAACGTTACAAAAGCGAGTACAAAAAGAAATTTAGACCGTTCTCTCAGTATGTGTACGAGGCGTCTAAAGGGACATTTACGAAATGCAGGGGTAAAGGGAAGTCGAATGAAGAAACGAAAGAGGCGAGCGAGAGGATGCTGAATGGGGGGGATGGGAGGGCAGGGGATGGCGTGAGGGGGGGTGAGGGCGAGGACAGCGGGGCGACGCTGCGCGCGGCGGGGCTGCAGCCGCTAGTGCGGCCGCAGCAGGGCGACTCGTGGTACCGAGAGGTGCTGGACTTGCGCAAGCGCGCCGGCGAGTACAAGGTCTGCGGCCATACCACAAACTTACTGAACACTTTGCTAAACAAAATAACTCCCCGTAATGAAACTTTCAGAACTGAAAGAGAAAACTAAACTTGTAATAATGATAAAAGTAATTAAATACAACAAATAAACTACAGTATATCCACGCTATGATTGATAGAATTCAGAACAAAGAGCGCCTTTGCCTAATTAATCTAGAAGCCAAAACAACATCGTCAATGTAAGTAAACCATGTTAAATTAAAATTTATTGAAAAATATTATAATACGTTTGTCAGTGAATATTTTATTTTCTAAAATTAACTACTCTTTACTATTTAGACCTAAAAAACCTGATACGTCTTTGTTCTGAGTTTTTAAACAATATTCTTAATGAACATCTACTTGGTAATATGCAATACGTAAATCGATATCACACCGTAGCAGCTTGTCCATGATCATGCTTGTCGTTATTCAAATATTCATTATTCGACAGTACCGCGGCTGGGGGACGGAGCTAGCTCCCGAACACATCACACAGCTTTACAATAAGCAAATCGAGCTATGGTACCAAGTGTCCCGGCGGTCCTCGCTGTCAGCCCTATCACTCGCTTCCACCAATCACAAGTAAGTGATGCACTTAACGCGGATTGGCTATCCGGATCGAAGGCCCATTTTTTCGCTTTTTTCTTTCCCTCCCTACTTCGTGTTGCTATCCGCGTTTGTCAGTGTTTTTTCACGGTAAATTTAATTTTTGCGGTTTAGTGTTAATGCAAGATACAAGCTAACACTGTACCGAGTTTTAACTGAATTGGTTTAGCTTTTATTTATTTAACTGTACACTATATAATTACTATCTTTTAAATTTTCAAAACCTCAACCACAAAATTTAACAAAAAATAAATATTAGTCCTTCGAACCGGATACATTCAATCTTTTTTAATTTAAACTATCATTATAAGTTAGAAGCAAAAGCTTTAGCAAAGCAAAGAATGGCTTGGATTGCAAACAAGTCATGTCCCATGCAAAATATTTGTAGTATAGAAATATTCAGCCTCAGTTTTATTACGTTTGTGGCCTTTTTCAATCACTGACGTGATTCTACCGTAAGAGTGATTAAAGTTTTTCTTTAAAGGAATGTTATATAAAATATTACATTATATTATAAGTATAATTATAATAATTTATACTTAAACATCTACACGCTGTGATTTTTAACGTGAATACGTCATGTGACTGTCAATTGTAAAAAAGAGAGATTAGATTACGCGAAGGATGATGGTTTAAACGTTTTTCTTTATTATGTCTTATCTATTTGTATGTTTTCTTTCATACTTCTGTATTATCGTACGCTTCACTGTCTAATCTAGTAAAAGACATATTCACGTCAAAAAGTTGCTGTTGTCTTCTCATGTTTTCAGTTTCTGAAGTTTTAGTTTACATTACTTTTTGTCTCTCTTTAGGGCTCTACCGAAAGACGAAAAGGACGGTAAGGATGTGAAGGACGGCAAGGATTCCAAAAACACTTCCCCCAAGAAGTTCCGCTCGTTCCGCTCGGCCCCGCACCAGTCCATCCACGCCAAGCTCCAGGAGACGAAGACTTCGGAGCGGTCTCCTCACAAGACCTCGCCCCAGAAGCAGAGGAAGAAGATGCATGGACATAGCTTCGATGAGGGTGCTACTCATGATGGTGAGAAATAGATCATTAGCATTTCATCAAAAGCAGATGATATATAAATTTCATCTACATATAAAAAATATTACAAAAGAATAAACTATAAACAAGAAACAAATTAAAATAGACATTTTGATAAGACTAGTTAAAAGCATGTGTAAATTAAAATTAAGTTTAACATATAAAATAAATGCAATTAAAACAGAATAGAATATACACACACAACCAGGACAAACGTTTTGTTTAATTTTGGTTTAAAAAATAACTAAAGAGAATTCTGTACTGTCATAGTCATACATCCATTTATGTTTTTAAATACATTTTATCAAGATTTTTTTTCCTCCTACTAAGTACATATATCCAATATTCTTGATCTTCCTCGGTAGAGTTATCGAGGCTATCCAATCAAATCAACAGCCTATTAACATGTCCCCACTGCTGGGGCTCAGGCCTACCCTCTCAACGAGGGTGTTCGGGCTATAGTCCACCACGCTAGCCCAGTGCGGGTTGGTGTTCACATACGCCTAAGAATTTCTTCTTCGGCGTACGCAGGTTTCCTCACGATGTTTTCCTTCACCGTTTGTAAGCAGTCAGTAAATGTACTTAAGTTTCGAGAAAATCCCATTGGTGTACATGGCCCAGCCGGGGACTGACATTCGGACCTTTCGATATGATAGGCCGCGTCTTATCCCCGACGCCACTGACGCTCCCGTCGAGGCTATATACATAGGTGGACGGATAATTAGAAACAGGGCAAGATTTTCATACAATCGAGGTCACTTTGAAGCCATGGTTCTCCGTGAAGGATTGATCGGGGCATGATCTGATGACGGTCATCGAGAGAGTAGATGGAGGACTTTCAGATCGCTATAGATATCCAACTAATCAGATGATCCGTTTGGTAGCAGCATCGTCATGTAGAAAAAACCTGCAAAATGGCATAAAAATGTCTGAAAATCTTAAAGTTAAGGAATCATGACGATGCTGCTCCCAAACGGCTGATCTGATCAGTTGGATATCTATAGCCATCTAGAAGTCCTCCATGTACTCTCTCGATGACCGTCATCAGATCTCGCCCCGATCAAGTCTTCACAGAACCATGGCTTCAAAGTGACCTCGATTGTATGAAAATCTTGCCCTGTTTCTCATTAACCTATGTAACTAACTTAAATACCTAAATTGAATTTCAGGAGCAAAGACCGATCCCTCCGTGTTCCGGTCGCCGCGGCGGCGGCCGCGCTCGGCGGACCCGGCGCCTGCGCCCGCGCACGGCAAGCACCTGCCCAACGGCCACGAGCCCCACCCCAGGCCCGCCAAGCCCACTGGTGAGCTCTATTGTAGCTGGTTATTATATTTATTCACGGGTCTTACACACGAAAAAAATTTAATTACCTATAACCATAGAAATATAAAACATAGCGAGCGCTTTTTCCGTGTTCTGTGCCTTTAACCGACGTCTCGATGAGGTCACAATATAATAATGAATACAAAGGATAAATGTACTTTTAAACCTGGTTCTTTGTTCATGAGTTCCCTCTTGCTAATTAAAAAATATCAGTACAACATGTAGGTCATTGATCCACAATATAAAAATCAGAAAAGACATTTGTTATAGATTTTTTCATAATTTTCGCATCGTTTCCGAGTGATTTTAGGTATCGTCGCGAAAAAATGGTAACCTTCCAACTCCGCTGGTTGAGACAAAGAAATGGAACTAAACTCAGGGTTGAGATGTACAGGTTTTTGAGTCTTTGACAATGACAGTTGAGTGAGAGGTGTCTTACAACGCCCTCTGTTGACAACAAAATGTAGTTAAATTGTAAAGTTAGGTTAAGTTAAATTGTAGATATGTCAGACATTGAAAAATCCCTAATTTGTAGCGGTCTGCGATCGGTCGAATCCGACAAGAATTTAAATGTTTTCAAAATTACAATTGAATATCGTAGCGCTACCAAATGTGTTTCTATTATAGTTAAAACTTTCTTCTCTATATCTTCATAGTTTTATTATTCTTTAGTGTCTATTATATTTAAAAATAGTTAAATATGAACTTGCTAATTGATGTCCACTTAACCGATTATTATAATAAATGTTGTAACTCCTGCTTGATTGCTTGTACCTCACCCCTCCTCTATTTGACTAAATTTTGAGAATTCGGCTCGTTTCACTGGTATTTGAAAATTATGTGCATTTAAAAAAATCCTCAATTTCGCAATTAAAAAAAATTAAAACAAATATTGTACCTATGTCTTATGTGCATTATAAAGATTGGACTTCGACCAATACAAAAGGCATGGATTAGCCTACTGCATACTTTACAAGCAAGGAAAATGAAGCAAAACAATCTTGATTTACTTTTCGACAATACCTAGTATAGTAGGTAGATTTCGACCGTATTAAAAATATCCTTTATGATAATCCATGGTTATCACTGTACCAAGTTTCATCCAAATCAGTTCAGTCAAGCATTGGCGTAAGAAGCAAATAAACAAACATCTAAACATAGTCACAGAATACATGATGACATAGTTGAACCTTGTCCAGTTCTTATATTTAATAAATCATCAACATCAGCCTGCACTAGTCCACTGCTGGACATAGGCGCGCCGCTGAACCTAATCTTCGATTCTCCTCATCTATAAATTATCCTCATCCATAAACTCTCACTGATCATCGCTCCATCTATCTATTCTCAAATATTGTGTGAAAACCTAAATTGTGAAGCAATTTGAACTTAATCCGAGGCTGAGTGGTACAAAGAGAGTGTGCACGCTTACTTTGTATTATTGACAACCGCGCTTATGGCTGGTCCATTCATTTTCTATTGGTCGAAAGATTGAGGTAGTTTCACAACAAAGTTTATTCAAGATAAATAAATAATATCATACAGAGGATTGAACAAAAGTTTTTATCCATTGAGAGATTAAACGATTTGCAGAGCCGATTCTCAGTGTAGCCAAAAAGTTTAGTAGACAACATTTCTTGTAGGTTTGCCGTTGAATAGAGGGACTAGTAATAGAGTTAGGTCGACCACGAGGGGCGGACGATCGCCCTCAGCGCCGAGCAAAACTGGGGCAGGGGTGACTGGGGCAAGTCGGACAGCCGGGGCCACTGGGGCAACCGTGGCTTTGGTCAATGGGGCACCGGGGACACCGGGCCGGGGGCGGCGCAGTCGGAGCGTCTCAAAAGTGGGCATAAAATTGGGTGCGTACTAACAGGCAGGTGACAGTTGCGTCGACGCTCTGTTTGTTTCTGAATGGGCAATGGAAGTTTTGTTTTAGTGTCTGTGACGCTTTTGTGTTGATGCCTTGTTTTTATTTGACAATTGGCACGAATTTTTGAGCCTCTTGCCGGCTTTCAAATCAATGTTGATTTCGTCTTGTTGCCTTTATGAGCCTCTTTCACGGATGCGATTTTATAAAGACATATTTGTCTGCGTTACTGAGTATTCGTGAAGAAGGCTTTTAAATGTTTACGTTTTGTGCTTTTATTGGTCTTTTTTGTTACCTTGGAAAGTTCTGGTTTGCCGTTTTGTTTGTCAGTGCGTCTACGCAACGTAAAGTCACGTGAAGATTCGCATTGGCACCAAACATTTGGGAATGGCTTGACACATCACGTGGTGTGACTGTATGTCCGTGTTGTCCGTGTGAAACACAAAGTAAACCTGCACCGAAACCAGTAGATTTTCGAAAATGTTTCAGGAATTAATCAAACATCAATAAAGTTCGGAGAATCAATAAGAATAACAAAATTGTCAAATCCTGAGTCTGCTTATTCACGATTGGACTTCAATAAATTATCAACGATACACTGCAATATTATATACTATTATTATATACTTATCACAGTAACACTCAAAACACAAAATTCACTATAGTTCACTTACCTCAGGAAAGAAATAAACTGTGATAGTTATTTTTAAATGTAAAGAAAAATTCCTGATTGTTTTGCATGCAATGTTCTTGTTTCTTCTAATTTAGCTGATTGACTAGTTACTTCACTGTGTCATAGATTGAATGTTAGATATAGTAACCCCAAACACCTTTTGTCTACCATTTAGTGGATTTCTGTTTTGTTTGTTTAGTCTTTCCATTAGATGTTAAATGATGTGTAATTTTCCACAAAAATTACTAGGTAGGTACAAAACATTTTGAAATTAATAGATTTAGAGAAGTTATAAAGTTTCGGAGAATTATTACCTATTGTTTTGTCGGCTTATGTACGACACCGTCCGGGGCCTTATTAACATTTAAAAGGCTATCGAAACATGTAGGCCATAATCCGACAAAAACGCGAATAATTTCGAGAAATTTTTATTAACAATCTTTTCAAGAAAATACTCAAGAGTAACTTATTAGTTAAGTATACTTACTACGCAACTTTTGATTTCTGAATATCGATTTATTAATTTTGTTTCTTGGTTTGTACTGTTCATTAATAGTACATTGTTAACCTAGGTGTGAAAGTAACTTATTTAAGTCCCGAGACGGGGTTTAATAGTTCGAGGGACCTCTAAATAAGTCTTGAACCCGAAGGAAACACTGTGCTTTTCATTAAGAATACACTGAAAGTAAAAACAAATACATAAAATGAGTGTTAATACAAATGTCTGCTATACGGAAGTATAAACAAAACTCTACAACTCGAAAAAACAAAAGAAGATCGGATTGCCGCTTTCCCGTCTATTTTGTTTTTCTTTCTGTGGCCGGCCAGCTATTCTGCCATTATTTTTCATTTCCATCATTGAAAAAATGATAAATATTTTGCCCAAATCTATGTTATTTTAAAGAAATAGTTAACAGTAATAATTATAATAAAGTCATTTAAAAAAATATATTCTTTAATTATTATATAACTTTATGTTATTTCAATTTTACATTGCGCTGTAATTGAGTGGCTGTATGACAGTTGGAACATGGTCCAATAGAAATGTCAAGCTGTCAGTTGAAAGCGATTCTCCCTAGGGCTGAGATGTATTACTTTCAACCCGCTACTCAGGCAACTTCAGACCTTCTTTCAGAGTATGAGTAATGAAAAGGTATTATGAGGGTTAATTTTAGTTCTTATTCCTATGACCTAAGGCCTTTTTAAAGGACAAATGTAGTTTAGCAGATTTTGTTCTTTAAAAAGGCCTTGGGCCGTAGGTAAGTAGGATACAAAAAATCATTAAGAGGTCAGGTGGGGTGAGTGGAACTCATCTATTAGACGTACAGTCTACTGTGGTCTAGCCGTTCTTCTTTCCCCAATGTTTTATTCACCCCACTTGACCTTGTCAAAAAATTTGCGCCGGGTCTGACTGAACGACTAAAGTGCCTAACGTGAGCTGTCTTTTCTGCACTTCTAACCTAAAATCTATGGCCAAATCTTCCAGACGACGACGCGCCGGCCCACCGTAGCGCCTCCGTGGCAAAGGACCACTTCTTCGACGACTCACCGATCGTGAAGTCGCCGCCGGAGCCCACGCGGGTCAAATCGCCCGAACAAATGAACATGCGCTCCCCGGACCCGGTGAACTGGACGGTCCCGCTGGACACGGGCAAGACTTTCACCGTCACACAGAACGTCAAAAGCGGTGAGTGCAAACTGCTGGGTCGACTGATCGGCGGCAAAAGTAGTTAGGTCAAGGATAGGGGTTCGTGAAACTGGTTTTACGGGGTTTTGGGTGAAACTGGTCTCATCTCAAGCAAAGATTTCTATGTAAACTGAAGTAGACGCGAGTCTACTCAGGGCGACCTGAGCACCAAATCTTGCAGCGATTGCTTTTAGAATGTCATTTGGTCAAGATTGTAGGGTAGGGGTTCGTGAAACTGGTTTTACGGGGTTTTGGTGAATGGTTTTAAGCAAAGATTTCTATGTAAACTGAAGTAGACTCTCACTGCACATCAAATCTTGCAGCGATTGCATTTAGAATGTCATTTGGTCAAGATTGTAGGGTAGGGGTTCGTGAAACTGGTTTTACGGGGTTTTGGTGAATGGTTTTAAGCAAAGATTTCTATGTAAACTGAAGTAGACTCTCACTGCACATCAAATCTTGCAGCGATTGCATTTAGAATGTCATTTGGTCAAGATTGTAGGTTAGGGGTGCGTGAAACTGGTTTTACGGGGTTTTGGGTGAACTGGTCTCAAGCAAAGATTTCTATGTAAACAGAAGTAGGCTCGCCTTGCGCACCAAATCTTAAAGCGATTGTTTGGGAATTGCTTTTAGAATGTCATTTGGTTTTAGGTTAGGGGTTCGTGAAACTGGTTTTACGGGGTTTTGGGTGGGGTCGTACGCAAAGATTTCTATATAGGTACCTACACTGAAGTAGATTCGCCCTACGCACCAAGTATTGAAATGTAATTTGTTACATTATACTGTCTACTACAGTTTAAATAGCAGTCTTTGGTTTTACGAAGTTTTTGGTTAAATTCCCGATATCTCATGGAACAGTGGTTTACGAACAATTGTATTTGAAATATCGTAAAATTAGTTTCATTTTAACAAGTGACTTTGTATAGAAGAGTATTTTCTTCTTTTTTGTTGGTGACATATTTGTAATTGTAAAATTTTTAAAAAATTAACAGAAAATTTAAAATTATTAATTATGACATAAAATGAAAAAATACTCTTCGTTGTTGTCATACTCATAAAAGTATTAAAATTAAGATCATTATCTTGTATTTTCGTGAATAAGCATTTAGGCAAAATAATCTTGTTTCGAAATTGTCACTTTTCATACCACATCACAACGAAATGTAGTCAAGTTGCATTCATACTCATCATTATTTTAATTTTTTATTAAAATATGAATATAGCAACCCCACACTAGTGTGAAACGATGTAGAACGCTTGCAACACTAACTAACACCGTACTAAACACAATTTAAAATCATGCGCATTTGAAACGATGGTGGAAACAACCTTTTAACGATTGAACACTCATTAAAATTACAAGTCATGTTTGGTTTCCCATCGTACATATTGTTCTTGATTTATCATTTCGAGAATTGGTTTTGTTTGAACATTTATTCTATGTCCACAGAAACAAACTAACACTTATTACACTTATTTAAAATTAAAGTACATAATTATTATTTTTTAATTTGAAAACTGTCAAAGTATCAAAATGTTTGACTAGAGTCGAAGTTTAGTTGACTTTCGGTATTGTCCAATTGTCGAAAATTGACTTATTCTCCTTTTCACCCATTATGTGACATTGACAGTAAGTTGTTAAAACCAATAAAAAGAGAAGATTTTTCAGACATTGAAAAAAATATTACATATTTTCTGTAGACATAGAAGGAACGTAACGCCCACAGCCTCACTTCATCGGTCCATACAACTCGCTCACCATATTTCAGATGAGAGCGTTAAGCGCCCTAGCTCTGACTTTAAGGGTGTCTCCGTGGCGGAAGACGCCGCCGTGAAGCCAGCAGGTACGACGCCCGCCATCGCCACCGCCACCGTCACCGCCTAGACCATCGGCCATACGCGTTTTAATGAGTGTGACAGACAACCATGCGACAGTGAACTCTACACAACGAGATTGAAAATCTAACAGAGCGCACTGCCACATAACACACGAATCGATCGCCACAAGAAAAAATATATAATCTGTTTTATATAATTACGTCTATACTAACGAGTTCATGATTAAATTGTGTTAATCCAATAACTGAGATGCTTTTATTTATTTTGACCGTACTGTGCTGAGGCGTCGACCACGTATGTATTCACTCGTCTGTGTGTGTGTCTGTTTCGATGTTGCCCACTGTCACTTTATGGCACCTGTCTAAATACTTTTCCTGTTGTTTTTCCCATTTCATGTATGTCGTTCACTTTTGCATGCTGCCTGTCTTTATCAGCGACGTGTCTTTCTTTGCCAGCTACCTACTAAATTTTATGTGTAAAGTTCTATAATTGTTATTTATATTTAAACATCTTCAGTCGTCATAATAGTAAGTATTTATACTTAGAAAATATTTTATGACAAATGGTCAAAAATGTGCCTTAGGGTCAAAAAATGTTGATTTATATATTTTTCCACCAGCATTTTTTTGTTTTTAAACGTTAATTTCTTGTCTTAAGTGATTATGGGACTGCGCAAACCAAGCGGAAAATTGCCCGCGCATTGCGAGGCGAGGCGCGTCGCCGTGTAGAAGTTATTATACGATTTTGTTCTTAGGCTACAGTGACATGGTTCATTTGACAATGACTTCAAAAAGTGCGCGGGCAAATTTCCGCTTAGTCTGCCCCAACCCCTCATGTTGTGGAAAGCCCTGGAAATTAATTTTATCAAAAATTAAAAACTCATTTTTCCTTAAAAATCAAATTCATTAAAGTCTAATAATTGCTCTACTGAAGATGTTTATTTATTATTTTATTTATTTATTTTATTATTAACGTTTTATTGTTGGTTTTAACCGCGATTCTATGTAATGAAAAATGGATAGGATAAATTTAGCATAGAAATGGCTCTATCCGCAACGTTTCATTAGACATGCTAAAGTTCAAAATCTATTAGTCAACCTTTCAAATTAGTTTAGTACTTCCTTAATTTAGTTTTTACAGGCTCATGTCGTTAAATATTTAACTTATATGTTGAAGAATGAAAGAATATAGTTTGCATGGTAACCCTTGAAACTACAAGTCAGTTGTTTTTAATGCGAATATTTGACAAAGCTGCACTATGGGTATGAGAGAAACAAACATCCGATTGTAAAGGAAATGTCGTTTATTACCTTCTCTTTCCCGCCCATTGTGTGACATTGACAGTTATTCGCATTTATATACAAAACAGAATTTAATAAAATTTGTGATTTCAACGATAAAGCATGTCTTAAGTTTTTGTGATAGCATGATCGGAGTTGGAATCGTAATAGAAAATTTCTATAATAATACAAAGTACACAAAATATTGAAAAAATAATCAACCTGAATCAAATTAGAAAATAACTGTATAGCTAACGGAAAAGTAAGTACCAAACTTTAGAAAAAAATATATATTATTATCTATAACTATATGTTAGCAGTATAATTTATATAGCTAGGGTGTATTGGGGGAAATACACTACCTACTATCTCTTTTTAAAGCTAGTCCGTCATACTAAAAACGTCATTCATAACTTCATGACTCACTTTTCTTTCTTTAGACAGAAAGCTTTAAAAACAGATGTGAGATTGATTAGTTGTACCTCTATGTGTGCTTTTTATTGTATTGAGGGTTTCAAATAGCAAATGTAAATCCAGAAATCAGAATATCGAAGAAAAAAACCCTCAGACCTATTTGAAACTTTCAAAACCCCCTCGCAGTCTCCTCGCATTTAGCTAAGCATTCCGCGCGCCTGTTCCAGAAATCGCTCCGGTCCACCACCAGCAAATGTCTCCGATTCGCTCACTGAAGAAGAGCGAGTCCCCGACCAGCGCCAGCAAGCGGACCGACAAGACTCCCACCACCCCGACCAGCCTCACCCCCATCGACGAGACCAAGGCCTTAGACATGAAACAAATCAATGGGGTGAACGGGGTCAACGGGGTGAACAGCAACCAGCTGACCCCAGAAACCCCCACACAGGAGCCGTTAAAAGAAAAAGAAGTCGTTAAGAAGTCGATTGAAGCCACTCAGGTGGCGCCTGGTGTGGTAGATACGACGGTTGTGAATGAGAGTTCAAGTACTGGTGGTATTTCAGCGACCGAAGTACTTGACAGGGCCCGTACGAGGTTCGACAAGTTCTGGGGTAAGAAGGAAGAAGACAATGTTTAAAGACTGTCTTCTATTTAGATGCGAATAACTGTCAATTAGTTTTGCCAGCGAATACATAGTCCCAGTGGAGTTTTTCCGCGGCTGTGTGATGTTGACTGAATTGTTGATTACTAATTTTAGGTGTCAAAGGGGAGCTGTGCGCGTTCATTAGAGACGCTTATTCAATTTCAAGAAATAGTTCATTGATTCGATCAACCGAATCAAACTTTCAAGTTTTTGGACATCTCTATCCTATCTCACAGACTATAAACACTATCAGCGATGTGCAAACAATCTGTGATTATATTCATTCAACCGCCAAGAAATCCCGCGGATACTATTTTGACCTCAAAAACTAGTCGCTATACCGGTATACTATCTATAGTATTATCCAGTGGCAATCCAATCGATATTATTGATAGTTTGATGTACAATTCTATTGATAAAATCGTGAATGATGACGTTTTACAAAAACAAATTGCAATAGTTCTTTTCGCAACTCAATAGTGTTAATGTCACGCAATGGATGGAAAAGAGAAGTAAATAACATTTCCTTTCAATCGGACACCTGTCTCTCTCACACCTATTGTGCCACTTTGACAGTTTTTCGCATTTAAATGAAAAAAAACAGTCTTTAGTCGATTTGAGGATAGGTACCAGCTTTTGACGTGAACATTGTGACAATTGAAAGGTTTTTGATTATTTTTATTACGGAAATGTACTTTTACCAGCAAATATTACGAGGAAATTAGCACCATTTTACCAATTTTCGTGGTAAAATTAAAGAAAATTTTGATTAATTGTCGATTGCTGTACTTTTCAATGTCACAGTTCAGGTCCAGGGAAGCTAAAGAAAACGATGTAGGAAAATTATTAAAATGCAGTGTTAAACTGATTTAAAAAATAAGAAAAAAGGCTTCGCTTTTCGACGACTGTAATAGTATTTATTATATTTAATACCTATTTTATTATATCATTAACATAAAGCAACACGCTGGAGGGGAGACGCCATGTTTTCTTCCATTTACTACTAATCATTTTGTGTATTTGAAGGTTAGTTCCATTCCAGGGACGCAAAAAACTGCAAAATGGGGTTTCTCAAACGGCTACAGAAAAAATTTCACAGCAGCTAATATGAGTCTTAAATTATCAAATGCGGCAATCTGACTTTCAACTAAGTATTAGGTATTGAACTTTCCAATCATTCAACTGTCATTAAATTTTCAACTTCTCGACTAAGAACCAAGAACTGGCAAAACGACAGATTGCCACCTTTGTTTATTACGATTTATATTACAGAGGTCAGTGGTTGGGGCGGGAGGGGGACCAACGCACACACAAACACTAGTGCGTAGCCACACGCGTAAGAAATCGTGCAACACATTCATAACTCCTCGCACACATAGGCATTTGTTTACTGACTGCTCTCAAACGGTGAAGGAAACCTGCATACGCCGAAGAAGAAATTCTTATAGGCGCATGTGAAGTCCACCAACCCGCACTGGGCTAGCGTGGTGGACTATAGCCCGCACGCCCTCGTTGAGAGGGTAGACCTGAGCCCCAGCAGTGGGGACATGTTTATAGGCTGTTGTTTGATAGGCATTTAGGGGCGCATGACTTTGGTCTAATGTCAGAGGGCATCGCCTGAGTGCAGCGACTCCCTCCCCCTTGTTGCTTTATGATCATGAACGATCACTGTCTATATAATAGGAGTGTGGTGGCTTGTGATAGTAGCGTTTGATCAATGACGAATAGTAGGTTAATAATTGGTTAATAAATATTAAAATAATTGATTAAAATCTTATTATTTACCTACTTAATATATCGTGAAAACTATTGGCTTAGTATCTTTGTCGTTGAACACGGTGGTCAAATCAGAGGTCATGGGTTCGATTCCCACTGGGCACAGATAATTTTGTACATGTTGGACTCTATTGTCGTGGCCCTGTCACAGAACACATACCCTGTCTAATAGCACAGAAGAAATTGTGATCAGAGATGTATGTAGGTATTATATTAATATAACCAAGAAACATCTAGGTACATGGGAACTTAACGACGTTGGTTAAAAATATCAAGACAATGTATTGCGTTCATAATTATATTACGAAAACAATATATTGGTAATAAACACAATGTAAATTTTAGAGAAGTAGGTAGTTAAGTGTACCTATTATAATTAATTGATATTCCATTCTTATTTGATGTTATTAGTTCACAAAATTATTGGTCTTATTAAGTGTATGTTTAAACCAATTTTTGGTAAGATTATATATTTTGTAAGATTGTAAACAAATTACGTTCCGTTCTATTTCTATAGGAACGGGGGCGGTTCAAAATATCAGCTTTTTTTTTTCAAATAAGCACTGATTTTTTTCTAACTTTAACTCATAGTTATCTTAATAAAATTAAATACGTAAAAACCAACAAGGGCAGATGTATACATAACTCAAATATGCCGTCCAGTATAGTATTTTTAACAAACGCAATTTTCTTTTCCTGTTGCCGATTGCATTAGGTTCGTAGCTTCGGAACGCATCCATTAAATTAAAAAAATAAGAACCAATCACAGACCGGCTTGCTTTTAGCGGGAAAATGTGAGTGGTGGGTTTCAACTTTCTTTCATTCATTGCAGTTTTCAATTGAGATCGATGAAAGTTGAGATTTTTCTAAAGATATTTTCGGTTTCTGCTTATATTTTAAACCACATAATGGAAGTATCGCGAAAACCCTGCCGATTGTGTCTAACAGAAACAGAATTCAACGTGTCTCTCTTCGGAGGTTACTGCCGCAGGACTGGTATGTCAGACAAAATACTTGTTTGCCTCAAAATAGTCGTCGAAGAAACCGACCACCTGTACACAATCTGCTTCAAATGCGCCGGCAACGTTGAGAAATACTACGAATTCATTTCATTCGTGAAAAAATCCCAAACGAAGCTTGGAAACGGTCACCACCGAACGCAACAAACAAGTTTGAACATGGAGGGGTCTCCCACGAGCCACGTGAAGCGTCACGTCACGTCCTACGTTAGGGAACAGGTGATCGACGCGGATTACACATTTTCCTTCCTGGCAGCGCCTGAAGAAAAGGAATCTGTTCCGTCAAATCCTTTTTCCTATTTCCAACCTCCGAATATGTTATTGAAACGGTCCATCGGCCACACCTGGAAGACCCCACTGTCGGTCCATGACGATAAAAATAACTTAAAACGCGACGATTACAAGAGACCTTGCAAATCCTCGGATTTGTCTCAGGCTAATTCCAGGGATCTCTTCGAATCCCAGTCCCAGGATGTCAACGAACCTGAACCCAGGTCTTTGGACTGGAAAATAACTCCAGACGACAATATAATTAAAAGGATCAGAGATAGATGTTTCGGGCGATCTGATTTTTAAGTTAATTATTCTGAGGTTGCAATATTAAATTGAATGAAATCCCTGTTTCATTAATTTGCGTTTATGTTGAATGAATCCTATCACTACATTTTTAATGTAATTTAGACAATTATTTTACCAGTTTTCTTGAAAACTAGCTACCTACCTAACTTGATTAAATGAAGAAATGTATTTGATGAAATCTGATTGGTGTACAGTAGGCTGGTATACTAATATTTCTGTGGTGTAGGTAGATTGTTAGGTACCTACCTATTTAATTTTTAATTACTATTTTATTTGATTTTTAAGGAAAATAACCCAATTAAGTCCCTAATTAAATTGTAGGTACCTAAGTACCTACTTATTAATAAATCAATTCTTTTATATAATTATTACTGACTTCTGAAGAGTATTTCCATTATACAGATGAAACAAATTATTTCCTAATTAATTGCATTGAGTATAGGCTATCAAACATAAATTGGTGCAAACAGTGAAATCTCACACTAACTCGTCATCACAGTGCAAGATAACATCATTATGCACCCATAAACCTTCACAATCCCAAGTCCTAGGGTTTGTTTTTAGATTTATTTTTGTATTTTTATTTTTTATTGACATTTATTGAAACAAAACCTTTTTTAAAGTATTCTACCAAGCCCTACCTGACAAAGAATAAAGAACATCCCTTTCATGCTCAGCACCAGATAGGTACTAAAAATAAATACCCCTCTATTTGTTATATGTATTTTACTTTTAATACCGTACAGCAAAAGAACCGCTTCTCCCTCGTGGTTAAACTGGATGGCAATAACTAGTTAACTAACTTGACCGACCACAAGGAAAATAAACTTTTTCTCACCAATTTTCAAAATTATCTATGTGATACCGTAAAGCTTCACTGTAGGTATTTTGTCACACCTATATAGTAGTTAAATAAAATAATAAAGTGATTATATTAACATTCCTAATTGATTATTATAAACTCAACTAATTTACGTCTGTTAAGTTTAAAGTACATTCATAATTAATTTATAACATGTTTAAATTTATATTTCTAAGTCATGGGTGTTCTATGAATTCATAGGCGCAGGGTAAATTATAGATCCTTTTTCAATAGTGGTATTGCCCCATGTTTTTAAGTTTATTTAATATATAAGTACTGAAAAGTGTATTAGGAATAGTATTGTGATTGAAAACGAGTGGTACAGTCAGCAATGAAAATTGATTTAAAGATTTCAGTTTTTCTTTCATACAATGAAATACCGTAAAATATTTAAAACCAAGCTATGTAGGTATGTCAAATACCTTTCATACATACATACTCTCCTTTTAAAATATTATTTTGCTCAGGTTGTAATCAAATTTCGCTGCTGACCGTACATATAGCTAGCAATTTGGACTGAATAAATGATTCGATAGCAAAAAAAATGTAAAAATTATGTAGAATACCTATCTCTGATTGGTTGAAAAGTCGCCGGCTGAATCTCAGATTTCAAAATTAGAAATCCGTGTCCTTTGTAATTCTTCCATCTTTTATAATTCAATTATAAAAGGCCTGGTGGAAGAAATATAAAAATAAAATAGTCAAATAGCAAATTTGTAGTGGTGCAACATTTTATATTTAACCTAAATACTAAAATTGTATGACCTACTATTACTAAGTATTGTTAAAAGACCTGTAAGTTAAGTAGCAGAACTCAATAAAAAGGCATTAGAAATGTCTTCATTCTTCCGAAAACAGTGCATTTTTGCTTAAAAAATACTTCACTTCACGTAAAACCTCAAACCCGTATCCTGGTTGACCTGTCATATGGAAAAAAAGCTTCCTTTTATAAGGTCAACCAAGGTTTACACTAAGACTTCATCTACGATAATTACAGCGTTTGGAAGTTTGCGCAATTCGACGTGCAAGCTGGTGACTAATACGTCACCTGTTCAGCGTCAAATTCACCGCGGATATGCGATTTCTAGTGCCTATTTACTTTGGTTCTGCGGTTGAAGTGAATTCCTACATAATTTGAATTTTCATGGTTTTATAATTGTAAATTTTGAATAAATTAAAGTCAATATCAATAAGTCAAGAAACAACTTTAAAGGAGTTATTAGATTTAAACAGTTGTTCAATATGTACTGAAATCCCCTTAACCGGTTAACAACTGTTTCAATACAAATGGCATACGAAAAGAAACGCTTTTGCTCTCGAAATCAAAAAAATATATTCCAGAGATGACTGCAAAAAATACAAACTTGCATTTTCATGCTTGTACTTACCAATATTTTGTTATTCAGAAGCAAATGACGTTTGCTTTCGTGTGCCATTTAATTTTAAATGGAATATACACACGTATGTATGAACACGATATTAGGTGGCTCCCTTTTTTCCCCAAAAGTCGATTGGAAGAGATTCCTAAGTTGTTTGTTGTGTAAACATTCAATAAAGCGTTTACATACATACAAAGTTGTTCGCATTGGCTTTTGAATGTCACCGAGCGTGTCTCACTTTGTTTTCCGCGCACAAATAATCCGTCTGTCTGAATACGTAACACCCAGCGAACTTTTTATTATTATTATTTATTTTAATTTTATAAGATTTTTTACAAAATTTCAATAAGTATAGAAGTATTAGTTCATACAAATTTATTTAAAATTGTGAGATTCGAATAAAAACAAATGCAATTACGATATGCTAGTCTGAAGTAAGAAAGCGTGTAAGATGATTATAGACCATATCATTATGCGACAAAGTATACATTAGCTTGTATTGAATTCTACTTAATACATTTTCATGTTTACTGCTCATACTCTATTCACCCAGTGCGACTCTTTTAGTGACATCATTTTTAAGGCAGTATTTCTATACTTATTAAAGTTCGCTGGTAACACCCTGTATTTTATTCTAGGCTCCTCTAGCTGTTAACTATTACTAGCTTTGCTACGGGTTTATAATAACGTGTTTCGGATAACATCAAAATGGACACCGTAATAAAATTTGAAAACCACTGTATTTTTATTTTTTACTTACGAGATGAATGGCATTCACATAGAACAGCCTAATTAACGTAGACCTAAATAGTAGGTTAATCATCATATCAGCCTGTAGATGTCCACTGCTGGACAAAGGCCTCCCCCAAGGATCTCCACGACGACCGGTCCTGCGCTAACCTCATCCAGCCGGGTCCCGCGACCTTCACCAGATCGTCGGTCCACCTTGTGGGAGGCCTACGCTGCGTCTTCCGATACGTGGTCGCCACTCGAGAACCTTTCTGCCCCAACGGCCGTCAGTTTTTCGGGCGATGTGCCCAGCCCACTGCCACTTCAGCTTCGCAATTCTTTGAGCTATGTCGGTGACCTTGGTTCTCCTGCGGATCTCCTCATTTCTGATTCGATCTCGCAAAGAAACTCCGAGCATATGAGTCCGAGTAGGTGAATAAGGTCACCAAAATATTAAGCTGCAGTGGCAGTGGGCGGGTCACATGGGCAGACGTGTTCTAGAGTTGACCGCGGTTCGGTGAGAGCACACTGTCACATAAAATAATTTTCATATAAGTACTAATCCTATCCTACTAATATTATAAAGGCGAAAGTTTGTAAGGATGTTTGTTACGCTTTCACGCAAAAATTACCGAACAGATTTTGATGAAACTTGGTACAGTGATAGCTTTAATCCTGGAATAACATATAGGATACTTTTTAACGCGGACAAAGTCGGGGGCGTCCGCTAATACCCTCTAAGTAACAAAACGCCTACATAGAGGGCGCTGTTTCACAATGTACATGAGAAAAACTTTTCTACGCTCGCCCCGGAAAATTTTGAAATCTGACTATGCATAAGAAAAATACTAAATATGTACTCGAATATTATTGTAAGTACTTTAGCGCATAAATAAAAACAATGCAATGAACAATTAATCCCGACTTTATTTCGTATTCATTATCAATTCATACACATTAAATTATTCTAGAGAAAAAATATTCCCTTGATATTACTACATATTTAAACACTTTCATTAATCATAAATCACATTTAACAGATTTAAACGCTAAAATTTAAAATACATTTGCAGTACATTCAGTGTTTATGGCGGGCTACATGAAGTTTATTAAATATTAGAGTAAATAAATACTATTTAAGCTTAGGGACGTTGCAAGCGATCGACTATTTAGACGCTGAGTGTATAATTGGTCACAGATAAAACAGCAATAGAAAAGTCGATCGTGTGATTATAGCCTTAGGGCTGTTGCCAACTCATCTCCCATACAAAGGGATTAGAACATTTTTGTCTGAAGCCTGAGACATTTCTAAACCTTTTTTTTGTTTTTTTTTTTCAATTCGTGCGGCCTGGAGCACTGCATCCGACAGAGCACATCATTACAAACAAATACTTTCCCTTGGCAAAATCTCCTAGAGTGCTGTTTAGGCGAGATATTCGACTTCAAAAACCATTTGAGTTTAAAGTTTGTATGGGAGACGATATGGCGTCAGCCTTCTTAATATCTGAGCAAATTGAAATGCACAAAAGCCTTCGCTCAAATAACTAACTATTAGGATTGGTTGAGCATGCTCAAATTATCAGATGGTACCCTGGCCAAATAATACCAAAATATACAACAATTTTAATTAAAGCCGTGGTCCCGAAATCAATTGTATTATGCACAACAATAATTCTAATAAAAATTCATTGTATTCATTTGGTCTTCTAAAACATAGCGAAAGTATCAACCATTTGTAATTTTCATTAACTGTTAAAAATCATACGTTTTTGGGGCAAATGTGCCAACACATTTTGGACCCTGTAACTCCATCCACGAAATTATTTAAAAAAAACTTATTTTATGCGTAATTTTATCATTAACCGATGAGTATTTGCACGAAAGAGAAAAGTATAGGTATTATTAAAATTACGATTTTCTTCAAACATTGATGCTTTAGTCGAGTAGAAATCTGATTGTACTTAAACGTCGTGTTTCAAGAATCCTACTAACCAGATAAAATACTTGACCAAAAATGATATAACACAAAATAACAATAGGCCACTTGTTGATTGCACACAATGCAAGAATAGACAAGTATTCTACTTTCAACAAATACATAACATCAAAATTATTATTTTTTAAACTCATATTTTTCAAAGAATGAACATTGACTACTAATATTTTGTTTGAAACTTGCAATTTTAAAATCCCTTTTGGAATGTCACAGATGGTAAAAATACAATAATTATGAAATTCCTTCAAGCCGACCAGAAAACGGCTATAGTCTGCTTTTCTTTTAATGCGAATCTGTCAAACACAATAGTCGTGAGAGTGACATACGGTTGTAAAGAAATATTATTTCCATCTGTTTTCCACCCATTGTGTGACAATAACATTTCGCATTCAAATAAAAAACAGTCTAGTCGAGCAGACGGTATGGTTTTGGTGAAGTTAAGCAAAAGGATTTAAACTCAACAAGTCACTTTAAAAGCGAAACTTAAATGATTGGAAGACAATACATAGGTTTTAAAGAGATTGAGCCTCCGCTCAAATTGAGAATTATGTTTTAAAAAATCTGAAAATAATCTTTAAAAAAAGAACAGTATTTCAATCAATCCTTTCGATTTAAAATAAAACAATAGTATTTATTGCTCACTTTACTATCGATAGTACAGTCGACCGCACGTCAGTTAAAACAACCTTGAGCTGGCCTAAGCGTTTAAATACTGTGAGAGACCAGTTTATACAGGTTTTGTTACCACTGACGTATGGTCGACCGTACATCGATATAGATTGGAGTCAACTCACAATGGAACACAAATCTAAAGTAAGTTTTTAATTTAATGCATAATTACAATATCAAAGCGATACAATGAGTGTGATAGAGACTTCCGATTGTAGATTTTTTGATTTTTTTTCTGTTACGCCCATTGTGTTACTTTGAGCTATTCGCATTTCAATAATAAAAAAACACACTTCAATTTCGTACATTGAACATGTTTTAGTAACAATAATAAATAACCTTACAAATTGACTGAATGGTATGACAGGAGGCTCAAAATCTATGGCACTAACACAACTACTAAAAAGGGTATGGAATGTCCAGCGACTAAACGAAATTAAACTATTACAATAAAAACAAATTGTTATTCCCCTCAGCTCACCCCGCGAGGGACGTAGCGTAGAGATGTGTGTAAATTACTACCAACCAGCTGTTACACTATGAATAACACTATTTATTAGATGAAATACATAGTTCAAAATCGGTACAGTTTGGTTCAAAAAGCTAGGTACAAAAAAAACAGTAACAAAACTAGGAAAACGTAGAAACACAATAATAGGTAAGCAAATGTGAGAAAAAAAGAAAAATTACTCACATTGACTCATCAAGACTTGAATTTAAAGATGGCGGACGATTTGTTCACATACAGGGCAGAACAATATTAATGTCACACAACAGGGTGAATTAATAATATAATTACAGGTGTGAGTTTGTTTGACGTAATCTTTAAATCTACCGGTTTTAATATTTCTTTGTCCGTTGAGTTCAAAAATACCGGTGCTTAAATTAATCTTATCAGGTAGGTACCGGTACTCAAGCTTATTATGTACCGGTATTTCTGGTCCCGGTACCTATCTTCCTATCGAACGTTGGACTAGGATCCGTCCGAAAAATTTACGTCATGCTAAACCAATTTGTAACGATATCAATAAAAAAAACGGTCAACTTAGCGGTACATCTAGTACCAGTATCGAACCGATTTAATACCGGTATCTAGGATATTACACCGGTATTTGTAAAGAAAATACCGGTACTAGGGGTACCGGTGGCGCTGTCTCTGACACCCATTCCTGCTTTTTCTTTAAAAAAAAACATTTCCATTATTCTAGGTGATGGTTAATGTATTGCTGCCAATTCGGTCTACCATCTTTAAACTTCAAGTCTATGGAATCGAGTAACACAGTTCCTAAAAAAGTGATGTTAAGAAAGCCGTGCGAGTTATACTAAAGGCTGACAAGTTAACACAGAATGCGCAAGGTAGTGATGCTGGGAGTATGCAGACCTCCTTTCTACTATAATCAGCCTATATATAATATAAGCTTCTATGTTTAAAAAATTTGAGGAGGATATGTGTATAGATTGTCATGAAAAAAGTCAAAGAAAAAGCACATGTAACCTCCTAAATATAGCTATGTATTTATTTTCCACCAAAAGAATCTTAATTTCACTGAACCATCTCCTATGTAAATCAGGAGTTGCTACTTTCTGTAACAATCATGAACATTCTGTGTTAATTTGTCATAAAAAGTTAAAAACATAGTTACTGTAAAAAAAACAACTACATACCTATAAAAATATATCACAATACACTCTCCGAATTACAAAACCATCTAAAACTAAACTAAAATGAGATTAATAGAAAAACTTTTTTTTTTCGATTTCAGAAAATAATTACATCCACATTAAAAAAAAGCGTGTCCGCAAAATTCCTTGTCATTGACAAAATTAGTTTAAAAAATATATTAAAACAAGTTTTACGCCTCAACTTTGTAATACTGGAAAAGAAACTTCACAAAAAAAACCTGTTCAGAAATTCTTCCACCTTATAAATACGACTAAATCTATACACAGTCTAGGAAGCTTACAGCGATGTTTTTTTTTGTATAATTTTATTATTTTTAATTCATTTTTTAATACACAACACCGAACACCGATAAGGCCCTGACTGTACTTCTAGCATCGGCGGTTTGTAGCGAAAATGAAATCACAATGCAAACAGAGCAAGTTGACGCGATTTGCGAAAAAAAATACCGCTGTGATGTGAATGAACGAATACAGAGCAGTCTTGGTGGTGTCGTAAGAGGCGGCTAAAGGATAAATACAGGTTACGGGCATCTGACCGACCGACCCGCTAGCCCAAGACATGAACCCTCAGTTGATTTGGAAGAGGTCTGATTCAATAGTAGTCATAATAAGCTGATAATGAGTTTTGTCCATATACTAACGAAGGTCGCTAAGTGTAAAAAGGGAATTTAGAAAAAATTGCATAATAAATAAAGTTGTTTTTTTTTATTTAGAGCATATTCAGGTTACTATCATCTTAAAAAGTTTATGTTAAAAACAATTAAAACAGCCCAGTGGCAATGTCGTTTTAGTAGATTGTTGTATAAAAAAATCCATATTGAAAATTTCAATTTGGTTGTTTTCGAATTCAATTGTTAATACGCAGGAAATTGTCAAAGAAAGAGATACAATTAAAAAGTTAAGTTAAGAAAATACACTTTGATTAAAAAGAGAAAATTTAGAAAAAGATAGTTTGGTTGATTTCGTAATAAGCGATTCAATTCTTCAATTGGTGCCGAAACTGCAGTAATTCTCATAGAATTGGTGAAAATTAGGCAGATTTAAGGCAATTTAAAAAATAACACAGCGGCCTTCTCTCTTATCTGGGCAGACTTTCAATGACCAAATCACCGATCGCCAATGCTAAAAGCACCAAGTCGAGTGCCCTAAGAGCTGATAAGACCACATTGGCCTAACAGATCGACCTAAGACTACGTACTAATCGAAAAGAACACAGATTTCTTCGAAGAATCGATCGATATATTCTCACTATAACTGTATACCTGTCTCATTTTTAAATCTATGAACACGCATACAATTCCGAAGTATGACGTTATTCGAGTTCCAAAATGCAAGTTCCTCGTAGCCAGATTGATTTGCCCAGACTGGCCTAGACGAGGAATAGCTTCACCATACATTACCATTTTAATACCATACTAGGCACGATTTTCAATGTGCATATTAAAATTTTGACAGAACTAAAATTCATCAATCATCAACAGCCTATTAACATGTCCCCACTGCTGGGGCTCAGGCCTCACCCTCTCGACGAGGGGGTTCGGGCTATAGTCCACCACGCTAGCCCAGTGCGGGTTGGTGGACATCACATGCGAATTAAGAATTTCTTCTTCGGCGTATGCAGGTTTCCTCGCGATGTTTTCCTTCACCGTTTGAGAGCAGTCAGTAAAGCGTGACACACACTTGGCGGCGGCGTTGCGAATGCGTTGCGACGGCGAAGATTTGTATGAAGAACGCGCCGCGCCGCCGCCGCTTTGATGTAAAGGGCTTCATAGTATTTCGAACATTACAGAAAAAACCGCAACGCTTTCGCAACGCCGCCGCCCAGTGTGTGTCGCGCTTAAATGTACTTCAAGGTTCGAGAAAACATCCATTGGTACATGGCCCAGCCTGGGATCGAATTCCGGACCTTTCGGTATGATAGGCCGCGTCTTATCCCCGACGCCACTAAAGTTGATATTTTAGTACTAAAATTAGTGTCGTACGTATCTTCATAATAATGTGTGACAGTGATAGAATCAATTTAATGCTGTCAAATTTTAACTTTGCGCCTTCAGAATTGGACCCAAAATTGTAATAACCAAACCAGTCTGACTAATCGGTCTGGCTACAAGCAACTTGCCTTCCAAAAGCACTAAACACTAGGACAGTGTTCGTTACTTTGTCATCAGAAGTAGAACAAATTGACATACGTGTGTCTCGCTTCTACTTCTCGCCGGACGACGAGCTGGAGGCCCTCCCCCGTCCCTTTCTCGGCTTCTTCTCGTCTGCGTTGTCCTTTTCGTTAGTCTTTTCTATGGGGGTTGTCGGTTCCGTCTGTTTGGAAGGCGGCTGCGGCTGGTTTGGTGGGTTGTTGCTCTGTAAATAATGTCCAATTTAAAAAAAACTAGCAGTTCAAAATTCAAATTTTGTAAAATTCTATGTTTGTAGTCGCCTACGTGATCTGATGAACTCGCTACGCTCGTGATTCAATTCTAGAAATAGCTCTATATTCAAAATCAGCACTCGGAGCAAAAATTTGTTTTCTTGATGCACAAATAATTATTTCCTCAAGTCCGCTTTTCACTTCGACTATGCGAAGAACGCAGAAGACGCAGCGTCGGCAGACCTCCCACAAGGTGGACCGACGGTCTGGTAAAGGTCGCGGGACCCGGCTGGATGAGGTCAGCGCAGGACCGGTCGTCGTGGAGATCCCTGGGGGAGGCCTTTGTACAGCAGTCGACGTCTACAGGCTGATATGATGATACGAAGAAGCTCCTTACCTTCTTCTTGTAGTGCTTGTCGTGGCGCCGCCCGCGGTGCTCGTCGTCCTCCCGCTCGCGCGCGCCCTTCCGGCCCATCACGCCCAGCAACTTGCTCACCATGCTGTTCTTGCTTCTGCCCTCGCCCCCGACAGCTTCCAGCGCTTCTGGGGTCTGGGGAAAAGGGGTATGATTTTCATCATCTAGTGTGGGATTACGTATCGGAAGACGCAGTGTAGGCAGGCCTCCCACAAGGTGGACCGACGATCTGGTGAAGGTCGCGGGACCCGGATGAGGTTAGCTCAGGACCGGTCGTCGTGGAGATCCTTGGGGGAGGCCTTTGTCCAGCAGTGGACATCTACAGGCTGATATGATAATGATGATGATCAGTGTGAGATTGGGTCAGTCGAAGTAATCTTATAGCAGACTTTCTCCTCTCCTAACCTCTCACATGGACCGTTTTGTTTGTTCTCAACGAGTCGCTTTAGATATAAGGTCATTGATACGAACTCGAAGTCAATAAAAAAATATAAAACAGTAAAAAGGAAATCTACCTTTATTGTATCCACAGACTCCTGTCTCTTCAAAACTTCTTTCTTCACCGCTTCCGTCTTCTTCGCTTCAATCTTCTCCAGCTTCTTGATTTCCGCCTTCTCTTGCTTCTCCAACTTCTTTGCTTCCGCCTTCTCCTGTTTCGTCTCGATTTTCTTCACGGATCCCGTTCTTTCCATCACCTTCTCCGGTTGTTTCTTCTCTTCCGGTTTAGGTGTCTCGAGCGCTGGTTTTTCTTCGACTTTCGGTTCCACTTTCTCGATCTTCTTTATTGAGTCCTGTGTCATTTGATATAATATCATTATTATGACTTAAAATCACTATCGTCTGTTTGATTGGCTATTTTTATTCCTACCTAACTGTAACATTTAATTAATGTATTTTATGTTTTACGTGCATTATTGTACCACTCTAATAAAATATAATACACGCGACCCTGCCTCTCTTAAAGCATTTATCTCTGGAGGTCAGCTGGAATCTTTAGAAATAAGATTAACCTTTAGTATTAGTTTATTTGTGTGTACAATAAAGCGTAACACACACTGAGCGGCGGCGTTGCGGTTTTTTTCTGTAATGTTCGAAATAGTATGAAGCCCTTTACATCAAAGCGGCGCGGCGCGTTATTCATACAAACCTTCGCCGCCGCAACGCTTTCGCAACGCCGCCGCCCAGTGTGTGTCACGCTTAAAAGTACGAATTATTTCCCAAAATTGCATCGCTATTTAAAATTGTGGAGTTGTAGCTCTATCACTTTTAACTTAATAATACACAGAATACACAAGCGAATCCGTACCTGCTTCTTCAATTCAGGTTTCTCCTGTTTCTTCTTCTCTTTGGCCTTCAGGTCTTCGTCTTTGAGGCTGGAGTCTGACTTCTTCCTGGCCTTGGGCTGCGTGTCCTTCAGCTCGGTTGGCGGCGTCGCCTCCACGGCCGACGGGAGCTTCTTCGACTTGTCTTCTGAGGTCGAGGTCAGCTCCGTACTCGAACGGCTGTCGCCTACACAAAGGAATTTTATCTATTTAAAACTTTATTGCAGGCAACTGTTCAAAAGGCGAACTTAATGCCAACTGACCTTTGTCCATGCAGATAAATAGCATAAGAAATCTGAGAATCATCAAAAAACTTGTAAATATCATAGTATTATCCTGTACCCAAAGAGGGTAAAGAAAGGAAAAGACTAGTAGTGACTTAAAAAAAAGACTGACTGTGCCAAATTTGGGATGTTTTGCTTCTAAGAAATTAGGACGCTCTGACTGCTTTTAGGACGTTCTGATACGAAGGCAATAAGTGGAAGGACCACCATGGTCCCATAAGGTTGCCAGTCCGAGTAAAGAACCTCGGTAGCAGAGCCTAGGTAGCCAGATAGCAGAGCCAAGGTAGCAGAGCCTAGATTGCAAAGCCTAGATAGCAAAGCTTATGTAGCAGAGCCTAGGTAGCAAAGCTTAAGTAGCAGTTCGAGTAGAGTCTAGGTAGCAGAGCCGAGTTAGCAGAGCCTAGGTAGCATAACCCAGGTAGCAGAGGCTAGGTAGCAGTCCACCGCTGAGCTGACTCACCGAGCAGGTCCCGCGACGTGTCTAGGTTGGAGGTGTCCGCGGACGTGTCGGCCGCGAACGACTCGTCGGACAGCGAGAGCGACGCGAACGAGCGGGTCGCGGCCGCGTGCCGCGAGTCCGCGCTCGGCTTGGGCGACGACGTGAAGATGCTCGGCGTACTTTGCTTCGCGGGCGTTCTACCGAACAACAACAGATTTTTTTTGATAAAACACTACTTAAAACCAAATCTATCAAATATATATTTTTTAATTCGTTTACTGAACAGAAACGAGCTGAACATTTGAACTAAACCATGTTCAGTTTTATTTTTATTGATTTTTAAAGACATACTTGCGTAATAATTTAATAGGTAGTAGTCTGCGATAGTAGTAGTAACAGAGCGCAATAACCTTTGAAACTCCCGTCATATTTTGCGTCAATCACACCTGACATTGTCACTCAAAAAACTGTCGATTTGTTATATCATTACCATTAACCCATAGAATTAGTATCCCATAGAATCCCACTCAGCGTATAGCATGAAATAGCAATAGTCTTTTACACCAATAATTTGAGAAGACGCTTCATATATGGCGGGGTCAAACTGAACAAACACTATCTATTTTAGTCGGGCTGTTGTTTGTTGACAGTTATGGTAAATTCGTAGAGCGTCAGTGGCCTCGGGGATAAGACGCGACCTATCATATCGAAAGGTCCGAGGTTCGATCCCCGGCTGGGCCATGTACCAATGGGTTTTTTCTCGAAACTTAAGTACATTTACTGACTGCTCTCAATCGGTGAAGGAAAACATCGTGAGGAAACCTGCATACGCCGAAGAAGAAATTCTTAGGCGCATGTGAAGTCCACCAACCCGCACTGGGCTAGCGTGGTGGACTATAGCCCGCACGCCCTCGTTGAGAGGGTAGGCCTGAGCCCCTGCAGTGGGGAGATTAATAGGCTGTTGATGATGATGATGGTAAATTCGCATACATAGATAGAGATAGAAGATATTATATCTGTCTAGCTTACTCTTACCACTTTTGTAATAAGTGTATCCGGCCCTCTCTGATTATTATTGTTATTTTAGTGCGTCCTCTATTGCTTTCTCTCTTTACGCATTAACCCCAAAGTTTAAAATGTCAGTTTTTTTAGCGACAATTTGATGTGTTTGACGCGAAATGAGTACACATATCACCTGGCCGATAACAACATTTGACAATTCCGCTTCGACATCGATCCGGCGGGTTGAATGCCGACAATTGACTCACCTGTTGGGCAAGCTTCTGGCGTGGTGCGTGGGCGAGTCCTTCTCCTCGGCGATGCGCGGCAGCGGCGGCTCGTCCGGCTTGTCGGGCGGCGGCGGCGCGGCGGCGGCGGGCGGCGCCAGCGCGGCGGGCGGCGCGGGCGCGCGCCACACCACCCCGCGCCGCGCGCCGCCGCCGGTCACCGTCACGCCGCCGCAGCACAGCGGCGAGATCGAGCACTTGGACTCCGCCGAGCGAGGGTGCAGTCTGCAACAGTGTTGGTTGTTAGTTCTTATCGTAATTGAGATAAATCGATGGGTGTAGGAGTCGAATGACTACGCACACGTAACTTGGACAAGAGCTACGTTCGCACTGAGTCACCCGCCGTGCGGACGCAGCCAGCCGTAACATAAGTACAGCACAATATCAGAATCGGCGCGTTCCTTAGAGTATACATAAGCTAGCTAATAAAAGTATTCTAAGGCGCGTTCTTTCCTTTAAAAAATACATTGTTTTGTATTTGAGTAGACACTCGTTAACTACTGTCGAGCATAGCACATCCATGTAGCAAGAAAACATAGCGACTTCAAGAAACTAAGAGTTTTAATCATAATCATTCCAACACAGCAAGGAAGCAACAGTAGTACAAATATCTTAGAATAGCGTATATAGACGAAAAAGGAGTACGAGTGAGAAAATAATGTATGATTATGACGGTGCCATGAACTGTAGTATATTACTGTGAAATGTGAACTTACTGTGTAATCTGTACTTTTGTGTTACGTGTACTTCCAGTATGTACATATTACACTGTAAGTACACGTTATTTACTGTGTAATGTGATATGCCATCCAGTGTGGCAATGCGGACAGCCTTTTGGGCACGCTGCACATCGACAGTGATTTGGGGCCCATTTTCTATCTTTAAGCTTTTAGTCTTTTTTAAGCTTTTAGTAGTAATTTTGTTTTAAAGTAAATTAGATAAGTTATAATATTATTATTTACGTATTAGATTTATTTGTGAACTTACTGTGCAATGAGAACTTATTGTGTGATGTACTGTACTTAATGAGTAATTTTACTTACTGTGTAATGTGTACATACAGTGTAATGTGTATTAACCAGTGTGTAATGTGAACTTACAGTGTAACATGAGCATGAATATGTTAGTCCATAAGCCAGGCCACCCACATATACCTGTCGGGCGAGAGCGCGCGGCGCAGCAGCGGCGAGGCGGGGTCGCGCCGCGCCCACGCGCGCCGCCCGCCGCACTCGCGCGCCGCCAGCGGCGACGGGCTGCGGGCCTCCACGCGGCTGGCGCGGCGGGGGTGGAGTTAGTCACATGATCACGGATATGGTGGTGAACGATACGTATGGACAGCAGCATACACCAATATAAAATAGTTTATTCCTTTCCACACCACGATGCGCAAGCGCGTCTCCTCGCTGGAGCGGCGGGTGCATATACATTAGTCATTGCTGTGACAGACATGCTACGGCACGTGTGTCACAGCGATGACTACATGCCTGTAGATAGGTTAACTTTGTAATATGAGCTTGAAGCTTGAAATAAAGATATTTTATTTTATTTTTTATTTATAACCCGCGCTCTAGTTATCTACCTGGAACTATTACATATCGGTCGAAGGAAAATAGCACCCTCCAATACTTCGACGATTACTCGTTTAATTTTTAGAGGTAATTTCGAAATGTAATTGTTCAAACATTGATTTTTGAAAATGTATTTACACCCTTTTGCAATGAATTCGGGTCAGAAGGCCTTTTTCATATAAACGTGGTCATTTTGAGCCAGAGAGTTGTTAGTATACATAGAGCGCGCGTTAGCAAGTTTGAACTGTAAGCACGGGTTTGAACAGTCTCGAGATTTTCGGAGCGACGCTACTAGTCACAACACGTCAGGAGCGCTGATTGTTGCTCGCGCCGGTATTTATTAAGATTTGGAGTAATCATGGTAAAATGTGCAGTGCCAAGCTGTAAACACGATTCACGGAAACAAACGATCTAGAAAAAATCTATATTGAAGCCTCCATAGAACACCTGCTTACACTTGGCACAATGGGCAATGAGCGATGCGCGCACTCTATAGCTAGTATACTAACTCTATGCTTTGAGCCCTTAGATCTCCGTCAGGGAGCGATTTGCGTGAGATCTGATGGTGGCTGGCCGCAGTACGGGTGGAGGAGGTTAAGGGTGCCGTGTGCACGTCACTGATCAGGCAAGCCGTTTTCACCAAAGACTAATCAGAATCCTGCGGTTTTCCATACATTCTGATGCCATTTAAGATGTTTTTTAACCGTTCCATGACGAAGATCTAAGGGCACAAAGTGATCTTGTTTGTATGAAAAAGGCCTCCACGCCCGAATTAATTGCAGCCGAGTGTATTAAAATCTAAACCTGTAACGAAACTGCCTACTAATATTATAAAGGCGAAAGTTTGTAAGGATGTGAGGGTGTTTGTTACTCCTTCACGCAAAAACTACCGAACAGATTTTGATGAAACTTGGTACAGTGATAGCTTATATCCTGGAATAACATATAGGCTACTTTTTAACGCGGACAAAGTCGCGGCGCGTCCGCTAATGCCCCCTAAGTAGCAAAACGCCTAAATAGAGAGCGCTGTTTGACAATGTACACGGGAAAAACTTTTCAACGCGGGCGAAGCCGCGGGAAAAAGCTAGTTAGTTATAAGACTCAAAAGATATTGGACCGTGCTTTTTCTTTTTGTATACGTATACGGAAAATGAACGAAACTTATGTCACCATTGTCACTTTACATCTTGATGAAACAAGCTATGAGAAGACAGTATACCAAGTCCAATCACCACCATGATATATATAACAATACAGTGAGAAGTGAAGTATGACACATTCATGTATAGTATATTACGACACATCTAATCAACAGCCTATTAATGTGTCCCCACTGCTGGGGCTCAGGCCTCCACGAGGGCGTTCGGGCTACCACCACGCTAGACCAGTGCGGGTCGGTGGACTTCACATGCGCCTAAGAATTTCTTCTTCGGCGTCTGCAGGTTTCCTCACGATGTTTTCCTTCACCGTTTGAGAGTAGTCAGTAAATGCGGCACATGGCCCAGCCGGGGATCGAACTTCGGACTTTACGATATGATAGGCCGCGTCTTATACCCGACGTCTATTTACTGACAGCTCTCAAACGGTGAAGGAAAACATCGCGAAGAAACCTGCATACGCCGAAGAAGAAATTAGGTGCATGTGAAGTCCACCAACCCGCACTGGGCTAGCGTGGTGGACTATAGCCCGAACGCCCTCGTTGAGAGGGTAGGCCTGAGACCCAGCAGTGGGGAAATGTTAATAGGCTGTTGATTTGATGTGACTTCGCAGAGAACTCCAGGCGATCGTGGAGTTCGTAGTATGATGTTACGCACACTCACCTGGTGGGCGAGGCGGGCTGCGCCTGCGGCGGCGGCTGCGGCGAGGGCGACGGGGAGGGCGTGCGCGCGAGGGGGGACAGCGGCATGTGCTGCAGCGACGCGCGCCGCACCTCCCCCGGCCCCGCGCCGCCGCCCGCCACCAGCTTGTGCTTCAGGCCGTGCAGAGACGACGGCCTGTAAAGATCAACACGAGTTAATACCGGCACGCTTCATGTCATAGATTTAGTATATTACCATAGATTTGCATTCAGAGTATAGCATGAAATAGCCTTTATATACCTTGTATACATGGTATATAAAGCCACCACAACCTTTGTATACCATGTTTCTAGCAAATAAATAATTTTCTTTCTTTCTTTTCTTTCTTTCTTTCAATAGCAATAGTCTTTTACCCCAATAATTTGAGAAGACGCTTCTTAAATGGCGGGGTCAAACTGAACAAACACTATCTATTTTAGTCGGGCTTTTGTTTGTTGGGGGGCAGTTGGGATGCAGTTTTCGCATACGTAGAAAGAGATAGAAGATTATATCTGTCTAGCTTACTCTTATCACTTTTGTAATAAGTGTGTCCCTCTCTGATTATTATTATTATTTTAGCGTCTGTTCTATGGGATACTTTTTCTTAGCTTCATGTCATCGTGGTTTTTTTTTCTAAATTCTGGCTTGGTTACTAGACCTTTAAAGCCAATTTCTTATATCTTTAACCCGGCGGTTACAACACGGCATACTCAAAAATAGAGCACGACCGGAACTAGGCAGTCGGCGTTTATCACTAAAGTTCATATCCTTGAACGAAGATTTACGACGGAAAATTTTGGTACTATATTTTTAATGAGGTTTACGGCCCTGGAAACAAAGTAATTTTGGGCCAATCATAATTTTAAAATAAACATGAATTGGCTATTACTGCACCGCATCCTCAAAAATAGAGCATGACCAGAGTTTGTCACGATTATCACTAAGGTTCACTAAATCTCATCATCTTCACTAAAGCGATAGTAGCTTTAAAGAAGATTTACGACGACGACAATTTTGGAACGGACTGGTTGAGTCAGTCGTTACACGCTTTTATTTAAATTTACCCCAAATTATACACTTTTATAGGCACTTGTTGCATATAATACTATCACAGGTATACATACACCAAAACCCACAATATTTTTTTAAGGAAAACAAATAAAAAAGACAACCATCTCTGACCAGGTCCCGCCAAAAAAATCTATACAAATCTGGCAACTTCGTTTAAGAAGCACATGAGAATACCTCAGCAAGATGGATCCGACGATGTGAAGAGGAGACGTTTAGTTCCCGACTAAAAAACCTTTTGTTTTTTTTCTATGGTGGTAGCCATGGATGGTGGTGGGTGGTGACATACCGCTGGTAATGCGTGGTGGTGTGCAGCGGGCTGTCCGTGGCGGGGGAGGACGCGGGGGACGAGGAGCACTCCCCGCTGCCCGCACCCGCGCCCACAGACACCATCTGCGGTAAATATATACAGTTATAGTCCGCGTAGAATTTCTTGAAGGCTGAATGAATGTAGTCACAAGAGCCGCGGTAGCCTAGTGTGCACTCGGCTCACGTGCAAGAGGCCGTGGGTTCGAACTCCTTTCACGTTTTTTGTTATTTCATTTGACACGCCTTCCTCGTCGGAACAAAAACACTTTATTCCAGAGTCGCAGCGAACTGACTGTTTTGCTAACATATTTTGATAACATCTTTTGATAACATATTTTGATAACATGTTTTCTTAAGGTGGTAAGTTAGTCCATGGTACCGACCTGGTGCATCTCCTGCGAGGCCCTCTTGGTGGAGATGCGGCGGAACAGCGAGCACCGGCGGCGCGGGCGCGGGCGCGGGGGCGCCGACGCGCGCCGCCCGCCCCCCGCGCGCTTCCTGCCGCCCGCCTGAACAATACGTCACACATTAGCAGCGGGACACCCGCCGGCTCCATACCGAGCCACAAAGGTTTGTTATCCGCCAAATATAGTAGATTGTACAACAAGTGCATGAAACACGAGAGACGTTTAAAGTTAAGTCAAGGGGAAAATGGGTTTTATGAACGAGTTATACACTCTGCTTTTCACTTCGATTGCGAGGAAATCAAACAGCAACATTGCCAAATAAATGTTCAACTAATGTAGTACTATGGAATAAGGATTATAAAAAAAACTTAAGAAACAAGACAAACATTTTACTTTATTTAGATTTTACTATTTTTTTAATGACGTGTATCAAAAGTTATGAATAAAAATATGTCTATGTCTAAGCACTAGAGCATAAAAACTCATTTTATGTCGCCTACATCCAGCTTAAACAAGAACTTTAAGAGCATGAGAAGTAAAAATACAATTTAATTAAGACATTCCGTATTTCATATTCGTCGCTAGCGATTTTTATGTAAACTTTTCGCCCAATACAGCGGGCAGTTTTTATTAAATATATTACCTGAATAGTGGTCTGATCCAGGGGCGTCGCGCGCAGGGTAGCGTGCGGTGCCGCCAGCAGCAGTCGCAGCACCTGCATACCAAATTATATTGATAAGTCCACCGCAACAATCACTTTAAATGAATTTTGAATGCTCAGACGACTAAAAACTGTTCAATACATACATGTTACATGTAAGCTAGTTATTTTATTATTAACAAACTGCGCTATATGATAGTCCCCGTAGTATTTTTTGGCGGTAGAGTGACTATAGTCACAGATTGTTTGCGCATGTGTGATACACAGAGATGCCCAAAAACTTGGAAAGCTTGATTCGGTTCATAGAATCAATGAATTATTTCTTAAAATTGAATGAGCGTCTCTAGTGAACACAGCTCCCCCTTTGACACCTAAAATTAGTCATTGCGCAGGAATCAGCGAACATCACACAGCCGCCAAAAAATTCTACAGGGACTACAATATGTTAGCTTTGAACAGCTGTAACGTTACAATCATAATCATTATTTATTGGTAATTATTCAATTACATGTCAAAAAATAAAAAGTATAAATAGTCAATGTCAAATACTTATAGAGAATCATTTCAATGTCAGTCAATACGAATGAAACAATACAAAAAATAAAAATAAATAAATATGACGTCACCTGTGTGTGCAGCAAGCCCTGTACGGACTCCCCGTTGAGCTGCGTGATGAGGTCCCCGGCGCGCAGCCCCGCCGCCCACGCCGCGCCCTGCTCGCTCACCGCCTGCAACAAATCACGTACCATCAATGCACATGCACATATACCTATAACTGTTTCCGCGTTTCCTCCTTCAGGGCGTGACGTCACATAACATTAACTTCGTTGCAGCTCCGTTAAAATACAGAAAAAGAAAATCCGTTCACTCAAAATTGGAATACAATATTCTCTTTTTGACGTCAATTCTGTCTAAACCTAAAACTACTCTGTTTCCAAGTGTACGCCGAAGGGAAGAAACAGCAACAAACCCAACAGCACAGGGCCCTGCTTTCATACATATAGCTTGTTCATTACAATATTTATCTATGTTGAGCCATCAGGCACTCCATGGAATTTTATTATTTAGGTAGTCATTTAACTTACTCGCTTTTTCCCGCGGCTTCGCCCGCGTAGAAAAGTTTTTCCCGTGTACATTGTGAAACAGCGCCCTCTGTGTAGGCGTTTTGTTACTTAGAGGTTATTAGCGGACGCCCCGCGACTTTGTCTGCGTTAAAAAGTAGCCTATATGTTATTCCAGGACATAAGCTATCACTGTATTAATTTTCATGAAAATCTGTTGGGTAGTTTTTGCGTGAAAGAGTAACAAACATCCTCACATCTTCACATCCTTACAAACTTTCGCCTTTATAATATTAGTTGGATGGATAATATGGTTTCTTGCACAAGTTTGATTTTACGGAAGACTTAAGTTTGTTCTCAGATAAGTTGAGATACAGAGAGGGTATGTGAATGACTGACCGAGACGAGGTGGTGCATGGTGTAGTAGTCCGTGTCGCCGTAGTACACGCGCACCGTGTGGATGGTGAAGCCGAACCCGCGCGGCCCGCGGCGCACCACCATCGGCGGCTTCGACGACTGGATCAACCTGCAGTGCAACACGCCTTATTCTTATTCTTAGACGGGGGTGACGGTCCCTGCACTGACTCCACGGAGCGGGAGTTTTGTCCAATTCCCCCCATTCAATCCAGCCATCCCAACTCCTTGAAATAGTGGAGTAGGGCTTCTGGCCGACGGCAGCACTGTTGCAGGTTGCTCGTTGCCGAGAGGTCGGGATCTATTGTCAGCTCCGTTTAGGATGTGAATTCCGGTGTTGCGGGACAGTGTAGCACCGCATGCTCCATCGTCTCTCGCTCTCCTGCAGACAGCCCCTACACAGGGGGCTGTCTGTGATGCCCAAATTGTGCATGTGTTTATTCAGGTTACAGTGTCCTGTTATGATGCCGTGTGTGTATAAGTGGCTAACTGTGTCCGAGTGTGTATCATTGTATGAAGTCATTAGTGTGTGTGTCGGAGTGTGTACTTGTATGACTTCACGAGTGCGTGTGTGCGACTCACGAGTGGTTGGCGAGCGCGAAGGGCGATGGCGGGTCGCGGCACGGCGAGGAGTCGCGCGAGGAGTTGGTGGAGGAGGTATTGCCCGCGCACGGCGAGCCCGCGCCGCCGCCCAGCGTGCTGTCGTCCGCTGCGGCGTTACATACACATATTTTTATTATTGAATTTTACGACCAATTGGAAATAAGGTCCTTCTAGGCCACTCGTAGTTTTTATTGTTCGGAATAAACCTGGCGGTTACAGCACGGCCTCCACAAAAATAGGGCACAACTATTGTCTCTAGCTAGTAAGTCTACAAGAGACAATTTGGAACGATCTGGTTGAGTCGTTACGAAGTTTTCCGCGCAATATTTATACACAATTACAATATTTCCTTAATATTTTCCATATAAAACACTAATTTCTTTATCTTTAATAAGCACTTGTCGTATATAATAACTATCACAGATATACTGCTGCTGTCGACGATATAAACTACTTACACTGAACCATCGTCGCGATCTACTTGACATGTCACTCTTGTATGATTTACTTAACTCCACCATTGATTGCCCAGATCTGGTATCCAAAATCGGACTCCGTGCACCATCAAAGCGCACTCGTCACACTGTTATGCTCAGTGTACCATTTCATAGGACAAATTATGCACAAAACTCTATAATAAGCCGTATCAGTAGAACTTACAACAGAACATTTGGTGATCTTGATCCGTTTGTTAAATCAAAATCAAACTTCAAGCTTAGCGTTACTAGGAAACTTATTGAGGATAACTATTGATATTCACACACACTCTCTTCAGACATATCTACAATTTTGCGTATATAACACATCCCCCAATCCCATTCCCACTTCCCTATCCCTTCACACACACACTCGTACACACCCACACACATACAAACACGCACACACTTACCTACTTATGTTAATGTCCTGTTGTTACTTAAACTTATAACTTA
Organism: Metalampra italica; assembly: GCA_949699065.1. NCBI lineage: Eukaryota > Metazoa > Arthropoda > Insecta > Lepidoptera > Oecophoridae > Metalampra > Metalampra italica. Next base: position 1,297,632 of record OX452993.1, read on the forward strand.
TTTTTCCTTTTTACTGTCACTGAAACATATTCGTTCTTCTCTAATCTTAAGTGAAAACCTGTAATTAGCTTTACAAAATGTTATTTTTACCTCTAAATATTACCTAACTCTGTATGCTGTTGGTTTTCCAAATAAAATAAAATAAAAAAAAATATATATTCATATATTTTGTAATGAACATACATACATACACTAAAACCCACATGGTTGTCGTCACTCAATATTTCCGGAATGCTCGCCGGGACGACAAGAAATTCACTTCAAAAGCACAGCAGTAAGATTTTCTACGAACTTAAGAGGGTCTTCCAACAGTTGACTGAGTATCATCTTACCTGGATGTATGACCAGAGACAATCCGGAAGTGCTGGCTGACCGGCGCATAGACTTCGGCGCTGCCAGAGCGATCGGCCTCGCCTTATCCGCCTTGTCTACTTTGTCTGTGCTCTTGTCCTCCTTCTTCGAGAAATCTGATCTGCTGGTGATAGTAAAATTATGGTTAAAACAATTGAAGCGTCAACTGGGGTTATTGATATACCAAGTTATCTGTGAAGTGGCAGAATCAGGAACTACGCATAATGTCATTCGGCCGTCAGAACAAATTGTATAGAACGACGGGCATGGAGCGATGGCAGAGACACCCTTCAGTTCACAGATAACTTGGTAAGTCTATACTTAGGGCCTCTTACACCGCTTGCTGATAAAGTCCCAGATACCCTATATGCAGGATATCTACCAGATATCCTTTATTTTCTGTTTCACAGGTATCTGATTGCCTTATCTGTCAGATATACCACCTTTTAAACTAACAGATTTATCTGATAGATTAGGCTATCTTACCGTTATCTATCTGTAACAATATCAGCAACCGGTGTAAGAGGCCCTCAGTGTTACAATATGTTAAAATTCAAGTGTTATCTGAATTAATGGTTTGTTAGAATCTCAAATATATAAGGATTTTTTAAATTGTGGCATTCGAAATACTAAGGCGGTGCCGCTCTCTCCTACAGGTTAATTATCAGAGCAGTGCTGCCTATTCTATTACAGGTTCGAATCTCTTTGGTGGCGCGCGCGCTCCCTATGGAGACTGCATCTTGCATATTTAGTATGTGAAAGTGTCGCTGCAAGGTATGAGAATACTAACAGTGTAGGCAAGAGTGCCAGCGATACGGTGGCTGGCGGGTGGGGCTGCGCGAGCGGCGGCGCGTGGCGGAGCGCCGCGCGCCGCCGCGCCGCCGGGGACACGTCGTCGGAGTCCGTCTGCGAAGACTCCGCAGTCGAGCCGCCGCCCAGCATCTGAGGAGACACGTCGCATTCCGTTCAGTTCGTTTTAGTCAAAGAACTAGTATCCCATAGAACCGCACTCAGCGTATAACATGAAATAGCAATAGTCTTTCACCCCAATAATTTGAGAAGACGCTTCTTATATGGCGGGGTCAAACTGAACAAACACTATCTATTTTAGTCAGGTTGTTGTTTGTTGACAGTTATGGCTTGTTGTTGGGTATTCACATACGTAGATAGAGATAGAAAATATAATATCTGTCTAGCTTACTCTTACCACTTTTGTAATAAGTGTGTCCCTCTATGATTATTATTATTATTTTAGCGTCTGTTCTATGGGATCCTTGTTCTTAGGTTTTAGTCAATGCCAGCCTCGCAAGGAAACACCAATTTAAAATTATGTTTGTAAATATTGTATACATGGTGGGACAGAACGGTCCATTTTACTGAAAATGTCAGATGGTTTTGCCTGACATGTTAATATTTGTTATCCGTTTTCAAGTTACAGCACCAGCTGATCGGGGTCAAATACAGAGTAAAACACTGTACCGATAAAAACGACAAAAAGTTAAGAATCATTAAAAACAAAACGATTAAAAATAATTAGTAAAATTTAAAAAAAAACTTGGTGCCACTGGGTGTAACTCACCGGACACTTGGGGTGGTGGTGCAGCGGCGCGGTGGGCGTGGTGGGCGGGCCCGCGCTGTCCGGCGTGCCCGGCCAGCTGTCCGTGCTCTGAGGGCCAAAAGAAACATCCAGAAAAAGGCAAAGGAAAAACAATGCAGTTTAAAGTTTCAAACGCCATCGTGTTCTCGAATTATATAAAAAAAACTACAATGAGCTTGGAAATGGTTCCGGAGAAATTTTTTTCGTTGCGCCCGGTGCGACGTCATCATACTCCTTTCTCTCGGCGACAAGCTCGCCTCCTGGCTCTCCGCGACCTCGTCCGTGTCCACCGTGCGTGTATCAGCGACAACTCACCCTGGAGTCGTGCGACACTGCCGACACGTGGTAGTGCCGCCTCCACTGCGGCGAGGTGCTGGAGAACGCGGCGAACAGGCCCGCCTCCTCGCCCGGCTCCGCGCTCTCCGCCGCCTCGTCCGTGTCCACCTCGCTGTGGTTGTACCGGTCGCAGCGACCTGGACACGTACACAAAAACTGTCTCAGTTCTGTTTATGGATATCTCTGTTAGGGAAAAGTTTTGGAAGGTTTCTTGAGTTTAAAAGAAACGGTGCTATTTTATAAAAAAAATTTAGAAAATGTGTCATAGGTGATAATATGTGACAGTTAGCAGTCGGAGCACCCCGAAGGTTAGGTTCGTTAGGTTGCTGGTGACCCTTGGAGCGAGCGACAGTACTCAAAAAAAGTGAAATTTTTTAAAGTATTTTCCATTGCGCCCCCTTTTGTCCACACTGACCCAGCCCCTCGCTTTCAACAGGGTGGGAGGAGGGGTGTTCCCTCACTTAAGGAATCCAGAACGGGTAATAAGGAATTAAAATTCCAACAAACAAAAAAATACTTTTGCCGCAACCAGTTACGAAAATCAGTTACGTGCGCGAAAGGGACTCACTTTGAATAGTACTATGTATACTCACTATCAAAATAGCTGGTGTCCTCGTCGTTCTCCAGCTGCGGTATGAACTCCGCTTTCCTTCGCAGCAAGTTGTTCCAGTCCAACCCGCAGAAGTAAACGTGCTCCTGTTGCAAGCGAATCATTCTTTCAATAATTTGCTTGAACGGTGTTGTTATTACTAATTTCGCATCAGTCAGACAACTGGCAATGTCACTCAAAAAACATTTTTCTGGCGTAAAGACCGATGTATAGACTTACCAAGTTATCTGTGAACTGAAGGGTGTCTCTGCCATCGTTCCACGCCCGTCTTTCTATATATTTTGTTCTGACGGCCGAATGACATTCAGCGTAGTTCCTGATTCTGCCACTTCACAGATAACTTGGTATATCTATGGCCAACTGATTAGTAAAACGAGTTTTTTTTTACATTGCCAGGAGCCTGGGTGACCCAATTTTTTTTTCATCAAACTTGCTCGTAAATGGTCATATATGCATGCGTACAGAAACACAATGGCCTATATTATACACCCGCGGGAGTAATGAAAATCAGTACAATATACCTCTAGGGGCTGTAATGTGTAGTTGGTTGTACTGAACTGGTTTATTAAATTATTAAACTTGACTAAACTTAACTAAACTTGACTAAACTTGACTAAACTTGACTAAACTTGACTGAATTTGACTTATTTCCTCGTAAATGTGATGAAAAACATTGTGTGCTTGACGGGTAGTAAGGGTATTACAAACTCGAGGCATTAAAATCCCTCCGCCTTCGGCGTCGGGCGTCTAACAGACTCTCGTTAGTAATATCCTACTTACTACCCTTATTGCACAATGTACTATTACTTTTGAGTTTATGTGCTCTTGGGCAATGGGCTCACATACACGTTCATGGTAAAAATTGAAATAGTTGGCCAAAATAAAATCATGCTGCATTCTGTTAGAACTTGTGTAAAGCAATTTTAATCTTTTTAAGTACGACCGACTGTCAGAGTTTATGCGCTCTGGGGTTTCGAAAGGTTAATCAAACATACCTTGACTTGGTGCGTTCCCCCGGTGCCGAGCCGGTCTCTGGGGTTACGAGACAACAGCTCCGCTATGATCTCCCTCGCTTCCACGGCTATCGGGAAATCTTCCTCTGAAGGCCATTCGATGTCATCTACACACAAAAATTCAAATTAAAAATCTGTTTCCTGTGTTATGGAGTACTTAATGGCTCAGTACATTGTTATCCTAGGGGTGAAAGTAACTTATTTAGTCCCGAGACCCGAGGGCGCCAATATTACGAGAGACTAAATAAGTCTTTAACCCGAGGTAAACACTGTGCTTTTCATTACGAATACAATGAAATTAAAAATAAAAACATGAATTAGCTAAAGATAAAATGAGTGTTAATACAACTCTCTGCAAAGTTGGAACATGGTCCAATAGAAATGTGAAAATAGTACTAGTTTTTTTAAATATAATTTGACAGCTGTCACTTGAAAACGATTCTACATAGGGCTGAAAAGTATTACTTTCAACCCGCTCCTCAGGCAACTTCAGACCTACTCTCAGAGTATGAGTAATGAAAAAATATAATCATTGTAATGAACAAGATATTACTTTTTTTTATGTATGAAACAAAGGACTGTGCTGTTGGGTTTGTTGCTGTTTCTTCCCCTCGGCTATACAGGTGGAAACAGAGTAGTTTTAGACAGAATTGACTTCAGAAAGAGAATATTGAATAAACATTGTTATGAATTTAGTGTGCGTGTGTTTTGGGGGTACCACACGACAGGCGGCTCACCGTTGACGGTGTGAGCGAAGAGTTCCTCGGGAGTGTCTCCGAAGAACGGAACGCAGCCCACCAGGAACTCGTACAGTATCACGCCCATGGACCACCAGTCCACCGGCTTCCCGTAGCCCTGAACATGTCATACATGTGTCAAACCCAATCGCAAGTGTGAAAAACACCAATTAATCAAAAATACTAGATAATACTGCGATTGCCAAACACCCATCGATATTTTTTAAAGTAGGTTTTAGCTTAGTAACGAGACCTTTAAGCCATATCTTATTTTGAATTTAGAGTATTATTTCTTATATCTATTTAAACCGGCGGTTACAGCACGACCTCTACAAAAACAGAGCACGACTAGAGTTAGTCAGCGATTTTTACTAAGGTTCTTATACTCACTAAATCTATAGTAACTTTAATGAAGAACCCATCGATATAAAGTAAAACAAGAGATAGATTGGTGACGATTTCTTACATTACGTACTCAAGCAATAGATCTGATTTATCAATATAAAAGAAGAAAAGACTCACTGACTGACTGATCAACATCAATCAGCCTGTAGACGTCAACTGCTGGACAAAGGCCTCCCCCAGGAATCTCCACGACGACCGGTCCTGCGCTAACCTCATCCAGCCGGGTCCCGCGACCTTCACCAGATCGTCTGTCCACCTCGTGGGAAGCCTACGCTGCATCTTCCGATACGTGGTCGCCACTCGAGAACCTTTCTGCCCCGACGGCCGTCAGTTCTACGAGCGATGTGTCCAGCCCACTGCCATTTCAGCTTCGCAATTCTTTGAGCTATGTCGGTGACCTTGGTTCTCCTGCGGATCTCCTCATTTCTGATTCGATCTCGCAGGGAAACTCCGATCATAGCTCTCGTGACTTTGAGCCTTCAGTGTCCCGAAGCTTGAGGTTGAACATATGTTTGTTCAGGCCGCAATGTCCAGTGAGCGCTCTCTAGTATGATCAGATGGGTGTTTTTTGACGCATCAGTGGGCCACACTCGAGAAGGTGTCACGTTGTTTACCGTCGGTACTGACCTGTCTAAGTATGACCTCCGGCGCGATGTACTCCGGCGTCCCGCACACCTGCTTATCAGAGAACTGCCGCGCCTCCCGGTCCGCGTACTCCTCGTACAGGTTAGTTGCCACTGCGCACAAATCATTACTTAATTGACTACACCACAGTAATATGATGTTTAGGACATTTATAATAACAATAAATTCTTTATTTCAGGCAATAAACCCATACATTGTACATACATACACAGAGACAGAAATATAAAAAATAAATTTTAACCAAAAAAAAATGCAAGTCAATTATTTCTAATTACTTATTCATTATTTTATAAATAAATAAATAAAAGCGATACACTCTGACGGGTTTATTTTATATACACTGCTCTGTCTGCCTACCCCGTCAGGGATATAGCTTTTTACCTCATCCAGACTCATGGCGAGAAGCCCGAGAACAAAGAAACGTAAAAGTAAATAGTTTCTCGGCGTCACGTTCTGGCTCTCGCCTCATACAAACTCTCATACTCACTCACACACTCACTCGAAATTTCTCGCCGAGACTTCTCGTCGTGAGTCTGGATGAGGTATTCCATTAACTCACAATCAGTGGTAGGACAACATCGATGTCGTTAAACGTCGATAGACTACAACGTTCAATCCATATTGCATTTATTTTTGGACCGTGGTGATAACTTAAACCCAAAAATATAGGATGCGTTTTAACACAAAGTCGTATCATATACAATAATGTGTGGTATTACTCACATGACATGAGACCCATCTTGCTGAGTCCGAAGTCAGTGAGCTTTATGTGGCCAGTCGCGGTGATGAGCAAGCTATGACAAAAACATCATTCAAATCAAAAATCAACAGCCTATTAACATGACCCCACTGCTGGGGCTCAGGCCTACCCTCTCAACGAGGGCGTTCGGGCTACCACGCTAGCCCAGTGCGGGTTGGATGACTTCACATGCGCCTAAGAATTTCTTCTTCGGCGTACGCAGGTTTCCTCACGATGTTTTCCTTCACCGTTTAAAGCAGTCAGTAAATGTACATAAGTTTCGAGAAAAACCCAAAAATACATATTGCGGTTTTTAAAATAAACTCGGCTGCAATGAATTCGGGTGAGGGGGCCTTTTTGTGTGATTGGGGCCAACATTTGTGTGATGAGCATATCTGTTGGTGTTCGGATTCTGGGTGTTTGTATGTATTTAAGTATTTATGTATGTTTATCAGTTGTCGAGTACCCATGTACAAGCTTCGGCTTAGTTTGGGACTAAACAGCCGTGTGTAAATTTGTCGAAACATTAATTATTATGTCCAGCAATGGACGTTAAAAGGCTGATTGTTCAGCGGGCTCACTTGTCGGGCTTGAGGTCCCTGTGCACGATGCCGTAGGAGTGCAGGTACTCGACGGCGAGCACGGCCTCGGCGAAGTAGTGGCGCGCCATGTCGGGCGGCAGCGGCCCGTTGAGGAGCAGCGTGGCGCAGTCCCCGCCCTCCACGAACTCCAGAATCAGGCACAGGTGGCGCTTCGTCTCGAACGAGCAGTACATTGTCACCTGGAAGCGATTGCAGTACATGAGCTACCAATTTACGTAAGTTTCTAAACAAGGCAACGTGATGGGACTTGATCTCGATGGCAGAGTTATTTTGAATGAAAATAAACGTTTTCTTGATATCACGGTGATGTTATTCCAGGATATAAGCTATCACTGTACCAAGTTTCATCAAAATCTGTTCGGTAGTTTTTGCGTGAAAGAGTAACAAACATCTTCACATCCTTACAAAATTTCGCCTTTATAATATTAGTAGGATTAAATCAAAAAAGTTGTAAACGTACCACAAAAGGATTGTCGGCGAAACTGAGAATATCTCTTTCGGCAAATGCCTGCTCCACTTGGTTGCGCAGTATCAGGTTGTTTTTACTTATTTTCTTCATCGCGTATCTAGAAACAATATAATTTCAGTAAGTACAGTTTAATATCAGCAAATGCACGGAATACATAGGTGGACGCATAATTAGAAACAGGGCAAGATTTTCGTACAATCGAGGTCACTTTGAAGCCATGGTTTTCCGTGAAGGATTGATCGGGGCATGGTCAGATGACGGTCACCGAGAGAGCAGATGGAGGACTTCGATCTCTATAGATATCCAACTGATCAGATGAGCCGTTTGGAAGCAGCATCGTTATGAAGAAAAAAAAACGCAAAATGGCATCGAAATGATATGGAAATCTTAAAGTTAAGGAATCATGACGATGCAGCTTCCAGACGGTTCATCTGATCAGTTGGATATCTATACCGATCTGAAAGTCCTCCATCTACTCTCTTGATGACCGTCATCAGATCATGCCGCGATCAATCCTTCACGAACTCCTTCCTGAAGTCATGGTTCCCGACTTCAAAGTGACCTCGATTGTATGAAAATATTGCCCTGTTTCTAATTATCCGTCCACCTATGTACATTAATGGAAAGGCAGCTTATATTATATGGAAGCATCCTGAGTCCTGGGAGAAGTGAACGAATTTTCATTTATTATTTCTTTTTATTTTTATGTTTTGTTTTATTTCTAATTTTCAACCGACGAAAAAAAAAGGAGGTTCTCAATTCGACCCGTATATTTGTTTTTGATAATTCTTTTTCTATTGGATAGGGTATACTTCGAAGTTGGTCCCATTTAAATTTGAAGAAAAAAATTCAACCCTAAGGGTAGAAAATTAGGGGATGACTGATCGTTCACCTACTAAATTTTCATCTTTGAACCGATTCTGTTGAAACTAGGCACACTTAGGTAGTTCTAATGACACTACAACATGACAGAGACCATGACGGTAAAGTTGATCTGATGACGGAGACGGAAGACAGTCGAGGGAACTCTTCAACGGTGTACAGCAGCTACCTCGTGTTTGGGCTATTCATTCATCTTAATGAGAACTTCTCTTTCTCTGAGATAGGATGGTGTGGGACGCCCCCCGGCTAGATGGAGCGACGACCTGCGAAAGGCGACTGGTAGTGACTGGATGCGGAGAACCGAGGATCGGGTTCAGTGGCACGCCTTAGGGGAGGCCTATGTCCAGCAGTGGACTAGTACAGTCTGATGATGGTGAATGAGAACTTTATACTTAACTTATGATTTATGGATTATGACTACCATCGATGGTTAATGATGGAGACGAAAGGCGGTCGAGTGTAATAAATAGTATATTTTAGTCACAAAAAAGTAAAAAATAAAAACTTTTTGACAAAAAAATTAAACCGCCGAAAAAATGCAACTGAAAAGCGAAAAATAATAAAAAAGAACCTTTTTAGTCTAACGAAACTCCTACACTAATTAATGTAAATCTAATTAATTTTGAGTCGGCGCCAAACAAACAAGCAAATTAATTAAAGTTAATACGTAAGGCGAAATGATGGCAGCCAACTAAAAAGCAATTAATGAGAAGATCATTAAATTACTAGAAATCAAATTTATTAATTTGTTTAATATATAATAAAATTAATTTGCATGTGTGTTTGGCGCCGACTCAAAATTAATTAGATTTACATTAATTAGTGTAGGAGTTTCGTTAGACTAAAAAGGTTCTTTTTTATTATTTTTCGCTTTTCAGTTGCATTTTTTCGGCGGTTTAATTTTTTTGTTAAAAAGTTTTTATTAGTTCTCAAGAGCCGTGAACGTCAAAAAATTCAATTTTTTTAACGTTTTAGTTATGTTTTATTTTTAATTTTTATGTCCTCAAGCGAGGCCCTGGGATCCCAGGAGGATAAGCTGTATTACGCTACTGTAATATTGTATCTGTGTTTACAGAGTAATGAAACCTTTGTGCTGTGCTGTACCTTTGCCTAGTCTGTTTATGTTTGACGAGGTACACGGCGCCGTACGCGCCGTTCGAGATGAGCTTGATGACGTGGTAGTCGCTCTCGGCGGGCGGCGCGCCGTTCGCGTTGCCGTGCGCGCCCGGCGGCGACTGTCTCCCTCTCGCCCTGAAACAATACGCATGATGACAGTAACTTAAAAAAACTAAAATTATGTATTTATCTTGAGTCGTGGATCACAAAACATGTATTTTTTTATTATGAGTGTCCACCTTGCCTGCCTACGCTGCGTCTTCCGATACTTCCGAACTTTTTTTACGTATCCGTATTCCGTATGGCATATCAAAATAGAATCCAATTGAATGAGCCTTACTTGGAGGGCGAGGAGTTCAGCGGGGGCGGCGGCGGCGGCGGGGGCGCGTGCAGCTCGGCGAGCGGGTCCCGCGACAAGCCCAGCTTGTGTATTATGTACTGCGGGATGTCCGTCGTTATGCCCTGAGACAAACAAACACGACTGGTTAACGTTGGCAATATGACTAACTTGGCTTTTGTAACCTGCCTGCCCGAGCCGGTACCACCTGTGGCATCACACTAGTTGACAGTAGCGACTAATTTGGTTACCGATAGTGAATAACTTGGTTACCGATAGCGACTTATTCGGTTACCGATTGTGATTTACTTGCTTTTGAAGTGACAAAGTGCCTGCGACAGTGGCACCACAAAATTATAGATAGTGTCTATTTCAATTTATTTATATAAAAAATATTGTAACATTACAGATTAAATATCCATTATGATTGAAAGGTTATCTGGAAGAAATCGCTGTTAGCGATAAGACCGCCTAGATGTACATTACTGTATCTGTTTTTCTCTTTTTTTGTCTGTAATTTTTAAATGTGCAATAAAGTGTATTGAATTGAATATCCAAAGCGATACAATTATATATGTTTACACTAGGGACGAAATAGGCATTCCTTTTTATAGCATTCCCTTGCATTCATTCATCAGTCTTTCAATCCCATCCGCGGCGAGCAGGGAGCCGAGCACTCGGTGCGCGTGCGCGACCGGTACAGGTTGGTGCGCGAGCGCGGCGCGACGAACAGCGGGTGGCTGCGCGCGCGCAGGTAACACTAACTTGGTTACCGATAGTGACCCCCACGGTTGCCCACGCGTGGTGTACCTGCAAGTGCCTGGCGTGCCCCTCGGCCGCCTCCAGCAGCCGGTAGAACCGCTCGGGGTCGAACTCGAGGCACTCGAGCAGGCGCGCCGGACGCGCCATCGCGAGGATCAGCCGCGTCACCAGCGGCGCCACTTGGTTGCCGGCGTCCGTCGACTTCTCACGCGTCTGCAAACACATCATCATCATCAACAGCCTATTAATCTCCCCACTGCAGGGGCTCAGGCCTACCCTCTCAACGAGGGCGTGCGGGCTATAGTCCACCACGCTAGCCCAGAGCGGGTTGGTGGACTTCACATGCGCCTAAGAATTTCTTCTTCGGCGTATGCAGGTTTCCTTACGATGCTTTCCTTCACCGTTTGAGAGCAGTCAGTACATGTACTTAAGTTTCGAGAAAAAAACCATTGGTACATGGCCCAACCGGGGATCGAACACCGGACCTTTCGATATGATAGGTCGCGTCTTATCCCCGAGGCCACTGACTCTCTGAGGCAAACACATCATTATCATCAAATCATAGACATAAATGGCCTCCACCAAAGATCTATACCCGTCATACGCTGATCGCATCAAATTAGGTCCATCCTGAGTTCAGAAAAACTTACTTATACTGTTAAATCTTTTCAACATCGTGAGAAGATCTGGACTTGAAGTTATAAGTCGTGTATGAAGTCAACTAATCCGTACTGCTCGCGACGAGGTGTTTGAGCTTATAGTCTAACAGTCTATAATCTTGTGAGGGACACAAGATATTGCTATCCCTTTCTAGCCATAAGTACTCCGCTCAACAGTCGCATGTTGCGATCACCTTAGTGTAAATATAACTAGGGACAAAATGAAAATAAACATAAATGCTCACTATTACATTTACAAAACATCAGTCATTTCTACATCCTCCTTCTTGTTGGGTGAAGGTAGGCTTCTGCCCACATGGACGTATACAAGATGTTGGTGGACCAGAAGGTTGGTGGACCTAGGTTTAGGTTTTTAGGGTTGGCACTTACCTCGGCCAGTAGCCGGTCTAAGCTGTCGGCCATGTCGTAGAAGTAAGAGCTGGTCACTTGCTTAGACTCGGACTTGTGGAGGCAGTCGCGAGCCATCTCCAGTACCTGCGGGAAGCCAAACATACATTATAATATCAATATATATTTATATTTATATTCGGTAACAATATTAAATTGTGTTAGGATCCGATAATCAAATACTGGAGGTAGTGAGCGAGTCCTGGGCGAGACGCCATGCCGGATTTTTCACGGTACTGTACCGCGAACTAATCCCGTATGTGAATATTCATTCATTCATTTATTCGTTACAACAATAGTTGAGTAGAATTAATATTAAATAAATTATTAGAATTAATATTAAATAAAATAATAATAAATTATCTTTACCTACTACACATTACGCACTATATTGAAAGGATTGCAACGCAGATCAGAGACTCGGGCTTCTTTCACCACTTGCTGATAAAGTCCCAATAACCATATCTGCAATTTATCTGCAATAGATAGCCATATTTTTTTGTTTCACATGTATCTGATTGCCTTATCTGTCAAATAAAGATTATCCGCCTGATAAAGTAACATTAATATCAAGTGGTTTTTATCTGTCAGATATTCTTTATTTATGATTTATCAGAGACGTGAAACGAGGTGTGAAACACGAAAATACTATTAGAGATTTATCTGATAGATTAGTTTATCTGTCAGCTTACTATCTGTAAGAATATCAGCAAGCGGTGAAAGAGGCCCTCATACTTTTACGTTATCAAACACAAGTTTAATTAAAATTTCTGAAATATATAAGAGAAATGTTATAATGTTACGTCACCTGTCTCTGAACAAATCTCTCAATGGGCGGCCGATCTGTTTTCTTATCTAATTCGTTCAGTTCTTCGATGAGTGATCTTAATCTGAAATAAATAAAACAATTTATAGTAAAGCTATTCGTAATGCTGGGTGTATCCCAGACACACGCGGCCTGCGGTGGCGGTGGCGGCCTGTTGTATTCCCTTTGCAATGTATGTGAGACTTCAGACACGCGCGGCCTGCGTTTCCACATTGGCCTGCTTGACGTATCAGTGCACGTTGTAGGGCTGGTGTGGCAGTAAGGAGGTGTGGCTCACTTGTCGTCCATGGCGCGCTGCGCGGCCGGGAAGCGCGCGGCGAACAGCGCCGACATGGCGGTCACGGCGTCCTCCTTGGAGCCCTCCGCGCCCGAGCCCGCGCCGCCCGGCGAGCGCGACGGCGAGCTGACAAAGCAAAAAAAAATTCATTGCATACCTAGAGTTCATCCGCGTTTAAAAGTTCTTACACCCCCCCTTTCTACCCTTCATCATCATCATATCAGCCTGTAGACGTCCGCTGCTGGACAAAGGCCTCCCCCAGGGTTCTCCACGACGACCGGACCCGCGCTAACCTCATCCAGCTGAATCCCGCGACCTTCACCAGATCGTCGGTCCACCTGCTACCATTTCTACCTTTAAAGTTGAAATTTCCAAAAGTCTTTTCATAAATAAAACGGAATTCTTAGTAAAAACTTATGATTTTGTACACCGACCGACGACTTAATTAATCCGCAATTATTTTTAATTAAAATGGGCTCACCCTCGAAATATAGCTCGAAATAAAAGGATCATTAAAATCGGTTCATACACACCCCAGACACACACAGCCTCCTTTTTGAAGTCGGTCAAAAAAAGATAGACTAAATGTCAGAGCGCCTCTCGACAAAAGTAAGCCCGTCTACGTAAAAAGCGCATTAATAGCTCACCTGAGACTCCTGCTGCGCACGCGCCGCGCGGGGCTCTGCGGCGAGGGCGCGCGCGCCGCCGCGTGCCCGCTGCCGCCGCTGTCCGACAGCGACGCCCAGTTGTTCATGCCGCTGCCTTGGGAGCTGCTGCAATGGTCAACAGTGGAAATAAGCCGTATGGAAGCAGCATCGTCATGAAGAAAAACCCCGCAAAATGGCATCAAAATGTATGAAAATCCTCAAGTTAAGGAATCATGACGATGCTGCTTCCAAACGGCTCATCTGATCAGTTGGATATCTACAGCGTTCTAAAAGTTCTCCATATACTCTCTCGATGACCGTCATCAGGTCATGCCCCAGATCAATCCTTCACGGAGCACCAAGGCTTCGAAATGATCTCGTTGTATGAAAATCTTGCCCTGTTTCTAATTATCCGTCCACCTATGTATATGCATGATGATGATGTGTTGCTTGCCCCACTTACTTGAGAGAGTTCTGGTGCTGGTGGCAGTGCGGGCAGGGCGCGCGCGCCGCCGGCGGCTCGTACGCGGCCTGCACCGCCAGCAGCCGCTCCTGCGACGAGCATTGCGACTGCAACACATAACGTTACACTTCAGAGATTACTTGTTACATTACGTTACATCACAGAGCACGGAATGCGCGGGACGGCCGGTGACATTCCCAAACTCTTTGGGTCACATTAATAACCTCATGAACGTAAGGCGAGTGCACAGGACTACCACGATTTTGAGTTCCGAAATCTGTCTTTTCATACATTTCCGATAAAAACACTTGCATAAATTTTATAGTGGTAAATTATGGTTAAAAGCTCAAAGGGTTAACGCGTTGAAGTGGTAGTGGGCTGGTCACATCTGCCGGAGAACCGATAACCGAGTGGAGACCACGACTTGGTAAGCGTAGTGTGGGACACCCCCCGGCTAGATGGAGCGACTACCTGCGTGAGGCGGCTGGCAGTGACTGGATGCGGAGAACCGAGGATCGGGTTCAGTGGCGCGCCTTGGGGGAGGCCTATGTCCAGCAGTGGACTAACAGGCTGATGATGATGATGGTTCAAAGTTCATTACATTGACATAAAAACAATATGGAGAAAAAAAGTTTAGATGTAAAAGTTCTAACACCGCTGACGTTAGCGATTTCAAGTTTGTATAACAATTATTATATGTAAAGATTGTGCGAGGCTAAAGTAACATTAATACCAGCCATCTTTGTCATTCAAATAATAATTTTATTACCCAATCTAACCGACAAATTAAACATAACTTATCTCAACCGAGAATCTAATACCACACTGCCCTGGCAGTGCCAACTGCAATACTGATAACTTCACTAAATGCATCACAGAGATAACACAAAGAATTCTTGGACCATTTTCAAATCGCACGACAACAAAAGCAATAAAAATTCAAACCTATACGAAGGTGGTAGAGTCCAAAATCGCGTGGCCACCGACGAGAATGCACGGCCACAAGAAAATACTTGAGACGTGGGAATTATGTGTTTATTTTGCAGTGACAACATGTTTATTGTGTTTTGAATGTATTTCGGCCGAGACGTTTTTACTTTATTTATTTTATTTTCTTAGGAAAACCTACGGTTACAAAATACAACTTATAAAACTTAAATTAAAAACAGACAACAAATTAAACTATAACAGCAGAAATTTACAGAATTGACAAACACAACAGAGACAAGATACAACATAAAACAAAAGTCATAATTCGCTGAGTTTCAAAGAATTGTCTTTTTTTTTATACTTTATTCTTTAATATTACACAAGTTGTACAATATAATAATTACTCGCCTAATGCCAGAATTGCATTTACCATTTGCACAAGAGGCCTTGGCCGCCTGGTCCGCCGCCAATCCCGGCCAGGACGCACCAGACACACCGGACAGACAGAGGTCCTGGGACGACATCGGCTGCAAGGTGAAAGTCGCGGGCATCATTGAGCACGCGACTGGAGCAGACTTGGCTAGGCTCAAGGCAGCCTCGACCCCCGAATCAGGGGCGTGGCTGCACGCGATGCCATCTCCGAACCTGGGTACGCTGCTGGATGACGACTCGCTCCGGGTCGCAGTGGCTCTGCGGTTGGGCTGCAACGTGTGCGAACCCCATACATGCACTTGTGGCTCAATGGTGGAGGCCAACGGTCACCATGCTCTCAGTTGCCTTCGATGTTCTGGAAGGTTCTCACGACACCACGCCCTGAACGACCTGATCCGGCGGGCTCTTGTGTCAGCTAACGTCCCGTGCGTGCTGGAGCCCCCGGGTCTCAGTCGCTCCGACGGCAAAAGGCCAGACGGTCTAACATTGGTACCGTGGCAGAGGGGCAAATGCTTACTGTGGGACGCCACATGCGTCTGCACCCTCGCACCCAGCCACCTCAGCCGCACGACGCAAGCACCCGGGGCAGCTGCCGAAACTGCCGCTCTTAAAAAATGTGGCAAATACGCCGCGCTGTCCGCAAATTATTTGTTCGTCCCATTCGCCGTCGAGACGATTGGTGGTTGGTGCGCAGCAGCCAAGGGCCTCGTGCGCGACATCGGCCGCCGGCTGAGGGACAGGGGCGCGGACCCCCGCTCCGGCTCGTATCTGGTGCAGAGGCTGTCGATAGCGATACAGCGCGGCAACGCCGCGAGCGTTATGGGCACCTTTGCACCGGCTACGAGGCGAGGCGGGCTGTTCGACTGATAGGGTCGTATGTACATAGTTTTATCTTTGTATTTTTGTTGTATTATTATGGCTATTATTGTAGGTATGTGTTTTGAAGCAGCAAATAAATCACAATAAAGAATCATTTTTCATTACTCGCCAAACTGCAACACAGTTTGTTGGCGAGAAAACGCTCTTAGCTAATATATATAACCGAATCTAAATAAATTATTCAAACTTTTTCAAAAATGTATTTTTTAGTTTCTTTTTAAGCAACCCTTTGCTCATTTTCTCCCCCATTTTTTCATATTTTTTTCTTTGCTTAGCGCATTCCTTGCCGACTTAACGGTTGTGCAGAACAGGTCGAAATCTAATTGTGTTCTGAGCAAAACATTGAAATTGTTGCTCGCTCGCCGCAGAAACGTATCAATACTGTAGTACGTAGAGGCAGCAGGAAGATATAGGGGCGGACTGAAGCGAAGCGCCCTTGGGGGGGCCCAGAGGGAGATCTGGGAGAGCAGCTCTGGACAGACGACTGCACCAGACGCAATCTTGAGCAGGACCGTGAGGTCTGCGATCTCGCGTCGCTCAACCAGGGGAAGTAGGTGGTGTTTCCTGCTCTGATTGTAGTCGTCCGAAAGAAAGACTATTTGCAAAGACTATTCTATAAGAATAAGGCGTATCACAGACACACGCGGCCTGCGGTGGCGGTGGCGATGGCGGCCTGTTGTCTTCCCTATGCAATGTATGTTGACACTTCAGACACGCAGGCCGCGTTTGCATTATTGAAGCTGCGGCCTGCGGTAGGCCGCCACCGCAGACCGCGTGTGTCTGTGATACACCTAAAGGAAGTTTTGTATTCGGAAAAAAAACTCGTTTTTGATGAAAGAAAACCGATCGTAATATTATAGAGTCGAAAAAAGTCGATACTTAAATCTAGCGGCTAAACTAGTGAAGTGATTTATAAAAATTAAAGCGATATGAAATATTGTATTTGTGAGTATTATTTCACCCTGGTGAAATGCAGAATAGATGAACTGCGACGAAACGGAAATGTAACGAAACTGATAATTCTCGTTACGTTACGAAATTTATTATCAGTTCCGTAACAATTTATCAGTTTCGTTGCGGCACCTCAATTTTGCATTCTCCAAGGTTTTTTGTTTGTTTTGCACCGATTTTAACCAGGCATGGCTAGGAACATCCTCTCAAGTTTAGTCTTACTTAATCCTAAAAAATATATATAAATAACGCATTGAAATCGGATCACATATTATTGTCATCAACGCTGGACGCACAGCCAGACACCGTCAGGGGGCTAATAAAGTGATCCTACAAATAAGGTTTCCATTTGAGGTACGGAACCCTAAAAACAAGTCTAATTGCTTAGAACTTAAAATATGTCCATATTTTTAGTTTTTGCATTTTGGAATCATATTTTTTTTCTCGGTAATGAATCAGTATGTTTCTGCGTACTGGTGTTCCAGTTCCGATGGTAATTATCGCCATATGACATCGCTCACTGGGGGGCAAGGTGGGGCCATAGGGCGGGCGACGAGCGGCGAGATGAGCGGAAGCGGAAGGAATACGATGTAAGCTACTGTACTATTGTATCTGATTTTATTATTGTGCAATAAAGAGCAACAAATCAAATCAACAGCCTATTAACATGTCCCCACTGCTGGGGCTCAGGCCTACCCTCTCAACGAGGGCGTTCGGGGTACAGTCCACCACGCTAGCCTAGTGCGGGTTGGTGGACTTCACATGCGCCTAAGAATTTCTTCTTCGGTGTATGCAGGTTTCCTCGCAAAGTTTTTCTTCACCGTTTGAAACCAGTCAGTTAAGTTTTGAGAAAAACTCATTGGTACATGGAGCAGCCGGGGACCGAACTTCGGACCTTTCGATATGATAGGCCGCGTCTTATCCCCGACGCCACTGACGCTCTCATCATATAAAGAGCAACGAACGTATTGAATGGTACGATATTAATAATATCAATGTCTCTCCAATTAATAAAACAAAGGGCCATAGACCATTCTATACGAGTATGTCGCAGCGACGCTAACTAAATACCTAAATTATTTAATTAAAACTCTACTGAGTTTAAAGTAAATACCTATACCTATATAAATCGCTTAAAGTTCATTTATTTATTTATTTTCTTATGGAAGTCCAACAGCTATAAAAACAATTTAATATAACAAAAGTACATAATACGTTTGAGCAGTTAATTTTAAAAGATCTTGTACTTCGTGGCCACACACTATGTGTGTCGCATACATTGACTCATTGGAGTCAGTACTAGATAAAAATAAACACTTCCGAGTAAATAGCAAATAGCTAGGATCTACTGATAGCATCATCATCAACAGCCTATTAACATGTCCCCAGTGCTGGGGCACGGGCCTACCATCTCAACGAGGGCGTTCGGGCTATAGCCCACCACGCTAGCCTAGTGCGGGTTGGTGGACTTCACATGCGCCTAAGAATTTCTTCTTCGGCGTATGCAGGTTTCCTCACGATGTTTTCCTTCACCGTTTGAGAGCAGTCAGTAAATGTAGGTACTTAAGTTTCGAGAAAAAACCATTGGTACACGGCCTAACCGGGGATCGGACTCCGGGCCTTTCGATATGATAGGCCGCGTCTTATCCCCGACGCCACTGACGCTCCTAATGATATCAGCACAGAATGTGTAATAGTATGCTATCAGTAGATCTCAGATATTTGCTATACACTGAGGAAATCCCCGTAATCACTAATCTCTTGATAAATAATCAGAAAAAATGCCGTACACAATATGCGGGTTCCATCAATTTTTTCTTCACGCTGAAATATCTCGGATAATTAAAAAAAAATTAATTTTCCATGGCTTTCTCATCATTCTTGAAGTGTGTTCCAATTATCTAAAGAACACTGGAAAATCTAGTAGCGGATAAAATTTTAAGCGTATAGAAAATCAAAGGCGTTTTTGACGCGTTGAAATAATATGTCAAAGATTACGCAATTTTTAAGAAAAAATCGTTTCCTCACGAGTTTTCCTTCCTCGAAAAGTATGTGGTACCAATTATAATAAACCGTACTTAAGTTCCGAAATAGTCCGAAAAACTCATTGGTATAGGCCATGGTTCGAACCCACGACCAACTAGGCCACCACGACTGTGCGTTCAGATTTTAAAATGGTTATTGGTGCACTCACAGAGAGACTAGAGCTGCCCGGCGTGGTTCCGTAGCCCGAGGAAGGCAGAGACGCCACCGACCACCTTCGGCCATCGCTGGAAACAAACATAGTTATTTTCAAATTTTTTAGTATTATTTCCCACTTTAATTTGACATATTATAAAACATATTAGAATTCAACGTCTCCAAGTGTCTATAGTTTTTATACCTAATGTTTTGTTATATCTATATTTTTATTTTTTATTTATAGAAAATTGTACATTGTACTTTAAATAAAAATAATAAATTCCGGTTGGTATGTGCCATAACCTTACCTTACCTTCTGAGGTATAATAACTTTATGGTGAGTACCATTGGGGACAATACGACTATATTTTTATTGACATTGTTATTTTATTAAATGTAATATTTTACTACTGAAATATTATTTCAATAGAAATTGAAGGAATGTGTCTGGATATTAAGGTCATAGTTATTGAACTTGTGTAATATAGGGTTTCCGAAATTAATAATAATAATTATATAATAATAATAATTTATTTTACTTCAAGTTATACTGATATACTTGTAGCCAACTGTCCTGTAGGTTCAATAAAACAAATATTAGTATCATGATAGTTTGGCTTTCCGTACACTTTGATAGCATTTCTAATGTACATTGTTTCTCGGTTACTTCTGTTGTTAACCCTTAATGTGTCACCTAGTAAATCCTATAAATTATTGCTAGATACTCACATGTCTTTACTTCTATTTAGGTCGGGCATGCGGGAAGGAAAATTACATAAGACAATCACATCACTAAATTCACAAACATATCGACGGGTAACAAATAAATAAATAAATTCCATTCCAAATGAAATAGCTTAAGAAAACAAATGCTATTTGGGTCTTCGAAACAAAATATACTAGAAGCAAAAATAAATTTGTATCTCCACGGTACCTTTACAGTCCACTTTGGAAAATCATGTATTCTGTACATATTAGAATCGCGAATACATTTGTTTTCGTATGGCATTTCTGTTGGAAAAGATGTAAAATAATTTTTAGAGCTGGCTGGATACTTTTAACAAAAAGGAATTACTATTTAATGATTTTTATTGCTTTATGGGAACCAAGGCTCTTTTCTGTATACGATACGAACCTTTGTAGTAAGGGCCTTCTATCGCCGAGAGGGGGGATTTGGCACACGACAGTAACACGGATACAGATGGGGGGAGGGGCGGCAATATGCCATGTGCTAGCGACAGGGGGCCCTGGCATACGTGTGTACTCAACGCTCAACGGCAGTAGCGCGAACGTGAACGGGGGTACAACGCGTGAGGCCTGCGACAGGGGGGCCCAGGCCCCACCTGTACAGTGTGCACTTACAGATCCTTGCCGCGCTTGACACTCGACGAGAGCAGCGCGTGGTGCAGCGGGTGGGGGTGGTGCGCGTGCGGCCAGCGGGGGCCCTCCGCCGGCGACAGCGGGCCCGTCCCCGGCGAGCTGCACCGACCGGACCCCACCTGCGGAGGAATACAAATTAAATCACCAACTTCTACCGTACGGTCTGGAGTAGCAAACGGATAGATCCTGTAGGGACGATGTGTCGTCAGATATTCCTGGCCCCCTAACAAGATAACATGTAGCAGAAAACTGGGGATACCACACGAAAAAAAACATTATACCGCATTGTACATTTTAAACTTTCGCGCTTTGTATTCATAGTTATATATAATTATTAATTATATACGGTGTAAGACACACACGAACAAGTTTTATTTACCTTTGCCCGACGTTTCGACCAGGTTACACTGGCCGTGGTCACGCAGTCGAAACGTCGGGCAAAGGTAAATAAAACTTCTTCGTGTGTAAGACCCGTATACAATTCTATTATACAGCATAGTTTTTAAACTGTTTATATTGTTAAAGTAACAGACATTAGCGCATGACCATTTGTATATGTTAGCCGAAGAATTAATACGCGTAAAAACGAAGCGAGGACGTATACAAATTAGAAGTTATTTATCATCGGCTATTGAAGTCGTTTTCTCGAATTTACCAACAGGCCTCTTTGTGCCCATCATCATTAGCCTTTCAACGGCCACTGTTAGACACAGAAAGTCTGTTACGCGGGTGTAATTAGTATTGCAAAAGACTGTGTTTCGTAATTTTGAAGACGAGACTCGATTATGCAGGACTCGGAGCGATCAATACTCTCAGTCATATGATTTGGCCCCTTTTCAGCCTCTTGACCAGTTTTGAGTTTTCCAACAGATCAGCAGCAAGTGGGTTTGCATGAGAAGCAAGGCGACTTGCCCGCTGTTTTAGTGGTGGTGGTGTGTTTTAGGTAGATTTAAAAAAAAGTTTCACAAAATGGTTCGTTCGCGTTAAGAGCGTCAGTGGCCCTGGGGATAAGACGCGGCCTATCATATCGAAAGGTCCGGAGTTCGATCCCCGGTTGGGTCATGTACCAATGGGTTTTTCTCGAAACTTAAGTACATTTACTGACTGCTCTCAAACGGTGAAGGAAAACATCGTGAGGAAACCTGCATACGCCGAAGAAGAAATTCTTAGGCGCATGTGAAGTCTACCAACCCGCACTGGGCTAGCGTGGTGGACTATAGCCCGAACACCCTCGTTGAGAGAGTAGGCCTGAGCCCCAGCAGTGGGGAGATTAATAGGCTGTTGATGTTCGTTCGCGGGCCCAAGACACCAAGAACGTGAGGCACGACCAATATTTATGGTTGAAAGGGCCAGAAAGAGAGGTAGAGTCAAAAGCTTTTGTGATTTGATCAATAGAATATTAAACTACATACGTATATAGCTGAGCTGTATAACAATAATACAGTCTTTACGCCCTGTTATGGGCACGGCTCGTGCTTGCGTGTCGCCATGGATGTTCGAAACCGTGGACTTAGGAAAGCTCGAAGCTGGCACCACTAGCGCTCTATTAGGGGTTTCGTTACACAACTTTCCTCAACTTTTCCATTCGCTTTTTTACACTCGTTGTTTTTACAAACGCAAAATATCCCGATAAGTATTTTCATCATCATCAGCCTGTAGTATATAGTCCACTGCTGGACACAGGCCTCCCCCAAGGCGAGCCACTAAACCCGATCATCGGTTCGCCGCATCCAGTCACTGCCAGCGGCCTCAAAAAAAATTTCTCCCATATCGCTGGCCAAAGAGATCCTAACTCTATGTTCAAAAGTGACACGAGTCAAATTTTTCAATTTTCTGAGTCAGATGTGATGGTCGTACTCAGCGAACGTACTTACACCTGCTTCAAAAGCGGCACAAGTCACAAAATATTTTTTTTACTTGTGTCACTTTTGAAGCAGGTGTGCTCGCGGCTCGCGCTCTGTTAAGTACAGAAGGCACATCCACAAGTTCGCACATCCGCGACGATGACTCAGGCCGGTAATGTCAAAGATCTTCGCCAAGGCGAAATGGGCAAAAAACACCAACGCGGCGGTCGGGCCATATCGAGCGAGGCGGCATAGAGCACTAGTTTACTTACACGTGGGCTGACGATAGAGAGATCTGAGCGCGGGTCCCATTTTAAGCGTATCACAGACACACGCGGCCTGCGGTGGCGGTGGCGGCCTGTTGTCTTCCCTATGCAATGTATGTGAGACTTCAGACACGCGCAGCCTGTGTTTGCATATTGAGGC
This sequence comes from Metalampra italica, assembly GCA_949699065.1. NCBI lineage: Eukaryota > Metazoa > Arthropoda > Insecta > Lepidoptera > Oecophoridae > Metalampra > Metalampra italica. Next base: position 1,320,536 of record OX452993.1, read on the forward strand.
TGCGGTAGGCCGCCACCGCAGGCCGCGTGTGTCTGTGATGCGCCTTATGTGCATTGCAATATGTGGTTATAGAAATTCTTAGGCGCATGTGAAGTTCACCAACCCGCACTGGGCTAGCGTGGTGGACTATAGCCCGATCGCCCTCGTTGAGAGGGTAGACCTGAGCCCCAGCAGTGGGGACATGGCTGTTGATTTGATTTGAAGGTAGATACCAAAGTCCCCTTGTAACTCCAATAACTATTGCGGGAGGTCAAAATCAAAATCACCTAAAACAATTAGTATGGATTGACGCCGGTAATATACCTAGGCGAGGGCCTCATGTTTGGTGAACGTTCTCCGTCAATGCGCAGTCAATTGGTTGGGTGGTCTGTGGGCATGACCCTTAAAGCGTAACACAGACAGCGCGGCGGCGCCGGTCCGCAACGCCTGTCTGCGCTAATCTGTCAAATCAAAACGACAAATCTGTGCGCGCGGTTTTGTCGCTTTCGCCGTCGCACCTCAGTGTGTGTTACGCTTAAGCGGAACACAGACAGGGCGGCGGCGGTGCGAAAGCGTCGCGGTAATTTTTTGTAATGTTCGAAATAGTATGAAGCTCTTTACATCAAAGCGGCGGCGGCGCGGCGCGTTCTTCATACAAACCTTCGCCGCCGCAACGCTTTCGCAACGCCGCCGCCCAGTGTGTGTCACGCTTTAAAGAGGACAATAAATCTTGAGCTGCGTGGTCCTCCATCAATTTACGGTGGCTGCCACCGACAGGAGAGCACCTCGTTATGCGTCACCACGCGCCCGCTAACAGATCGCCCGCTAATGTGTTTGTTTACCAATAAAACGTGACCCGACGCAGGCAGTTATCGGTTTTTAATAGCTGTAATTTTTTCCAGGTTAAATTGATTACTAGATGTTTTTAGAGTTCCATACAACTGGACATGAGAAACCAAAAAATGTTACAATTTTTGGATATATATCATTATATCAAATATTATTTACTTGCATTTTTTTTCTTTGTCTGAAATAAAGGGATTACTTACTTAACTCAAAAGGAACAAAGAAACCCTACCCCGAATAGGATCACTTCGTTGTCCGTATGTCAGTCTGTCCGTCTGTCAAGACCCTTTTGCTCAAGAACGCGTGGAGGTATCAAGTTAAAATTAATATCAAATACTCAGGTATACAATCCCTTGGAGCTGTGAAAATATCAAACTCGTCGAGAGATGAGGCCTGAGACAAAACAGTGGGAACATATTAATAGGCTGTTGATTCGAAGGCCTAGGCCTAACGATGGATGTCAATAAGCTGATAGATTTATCAATCCTCTAACGACAATGTTTAAATAAAAGATCATTATCACCATAAACCTTTACTTAACTATCCGACCATTAAGATTACACAACACCGTTTATAACCACAGCCATAACAACGTAACAGCATTATGTGATACAATGTTAATCTAACCACAATGTAACACATAACCTGTTATGTTTGTATTGTATTGTATGTATGTATGTAAACACCAGATAAATTGAGGCATACAACAGGCAAATAATATCAAAGGGTTTACTATCTGTCGTTTTGCCAAAAGGGAGTTCTTGGTATTGGTACAATGAGAAGAAAGTTGAAAGTTCCATAAGTCAAAATCAGATTGCTGCCTTTGATTCTATACGGCTCAATTGAGATTTACGAGTATACAAAGGAGAAATTATCATTTTACAATTGCTGAATAGATTACTTAAATTATTATGTTTTTTTTCATGGCATTTGTAATTAAGTAATGTAGATTACGATATAATATAGTTATTTAATGTGGCAGGAATATTGTCAAAGCGGCGTAGGGTATACGGGTGAAATGCAGAATAGATGTTAAGTACACGAAACTGAAATGTAACGAAACGGCAATTATCAGTTTCGTAACAAACCGTAACGAAAATTTTATCAGTTTCGTAACAAACCGTAACGAAAATTTGATCAGTTTCGTAACAAATCGTAATGAAATTTATCAGTTTCGTTACAATTTCAGTTTCGTTACGGCACATCTGTTCTGCATTTCACCCGTACGGTGACTTTCATTCATAAAACTATGTTAAGAACGAAACAAAAATTAAAAATAACGAGTAAGTTGTAAAAACCCAATGCAAGCGAAGTCACCAGCTAATTCTAGTGTATTAATTATTAATATACATGTTATCTAAGATGCATCTTACGTTACTGTGGTTTGCGTGAAGGACGAAATATGGGGTTCCTAAACGATCATGCTTGCATGACATGCAACGTTTACGTGAATTATCATGCCGCACGATGGACCATGATCCCTGCTATCAATCAGAACAGTGAAGCAACGGCCAGCGCGTAGTTTGCATGTCATGCACGTTCATCAGTCATGCATGAGTGACAGCACGTAATGCAATGTCATGCCGCATGCTCATTTAGTGAGCCCATAAAGTGGTCTCTAAACGATCATGCTTGCATGACATGCAACATTTACGTGAATGTCATGCTGCATGATGGACCATCGTGCTTGCTATCAATCAGAACAGTGAAGCAACGGCCAGCGCGTAGTTTGCATGTCATGCACGTCAATCACTACAACTAGACGGTCATGCATGAGTGACAGCACGTAATGCATGTCATGCCACATGATCGTTTAGGGAGCCCATAAGATCTTCGCTTCATATGAGATATCCTGCTTTACTTACGTAACAAGTGGAAGTAGGTACAGTGAGGGCACTGCGTACACATTTTTATTTCATAATTAAAAGGAAGAAAATGACTGATTCACTCACTGTGTACAGCCCAAACCGCTGAGTCTAGAAACTTGAAATGTTGCACAATGGTTCCTCATTTAGCTGAACACCCAAGAAAGGTTTTTTTTTAATGGTAATGTAATTGGTGGGTGAAATACCGGTTGTCAATTTGTATGAAATTCCGCCATTGTTAAAGTTAGGAACGTGAAACACATTGAGTGAATAACATTTAAGCTTTTATATAATGAAATGTTTTAGTTAAAAAATTTAAAAAACATTCAACACCTAAATATGTAAAATAAGGTAATGAAAATATGTGTGGGAGTTCCGGCATTGTGTTTCAACCATTTTGAAAATTCCACCTTTAAAAGAAGGCAACATGGGGGTTCAAAATTTTAACGGAGAAATAAATACCATTAAATAGCTCGTAACTTTGCAGAAATGCTCTAAAAATTAAAAAAAACCGTGTTTTAGATTTTTTGAAAACCACCCCCTAAAGGGCGTGAAATATGACATAAATCACATATGTTTCAGTGATGGAAACATCGGAAGGAAATCTGCATACGTCAAAGAGGGAATGATAATTGTAACAAACACTACTGTACCTAAGTGAACTTTGTCATCATTACGTTGTCACATAGCTGAACCCGAGTGAACGAGAGTGCGGTAACTCAGAACAACCACTCTGAAACGCACGCACACATGCGCAGTGTTCACCTACACTATAGCACGCAGAGATACTCCCGCGGGAGTAGAACTTGGCCCATAGCTTGCGACGTGCTTGGGTGAACACTGCGCTTGTATGCGTGCGTTTCAGAGCGGTTGTTCTGAGTAACCGCACTCTCGTGCTGAACTCTCTACAGCGGTTTACAGTCACTATGACATGTGATTTATCACAATCATCAAATCATCACGCTCCATCCATATACATAGATCGTACTGTCAGCCGGAAAATTGGTCCGTCACATTAAAGACGACAATCGAATGATGGCCTGGGCATTGTACGTTTTAAAATAGGTTTTGACTATACTCGTACACTGCCGGTAGAAAGTTTGGATACACAGACACATATTCATACAAACGTGGTAACCTTGAAACCTAGGTCTTCCGCCAAGGGATTGATCAGGGTGTTGATTATGGCCATCCAGAGTGAATAAAAAACTATAACCGCTGGGGTAGACGAGTTCTCGAGAGAAGACCACGACTGGGCAAGCGTAGTGTGGGACGCCCCCCGGCTAGATGGAGCGACCTTCGCGTGAGGCGGCTGGCAGTGACTGTATGCCGAGGATCGGGTTCAGTGGCGCGCCTTGGGGGAGGCCTAAGTCCAGCAGTGGACTAGTGCAGGCTGATGATGAGAGAGTGAACGAAGGAGGTTCAAAACGCTATACACTACTACATAACGGATAATTAGAAACAGAGCAAGATTTTCATACAATCGAGCTCACTTTGAAGCCATGATTCTCGGTGAAGGATTGATCGGGGAATGATCTGATGACGGTCATCGAGAGAGTAGATGGAGGACTTTTAGATCGCTATAGATATCTAACTGATCAGATGAGCGGTTTGGAAGCAGCATCGTCATGATTCCTTAACTTTTAGATTGTCATACATTTTGATGCCCTTTTTCGTTTTTTTTCTTCACGACAATCCTGCTTCCAATCGGCTCATCAGATCATTTAGATATCTATAGCGATCTAAAAGTCCTCCACCTACTCTCTCGACGACGGTCATCAGATCATGCCCCGATCAATCCTTCACAAAGAACCATGGCTTCAAACTGACCACGATTGTATGAAAATCTTGCCCTGTTTCTAATTATCCGACCACCTATGTATATCCAACTGATCATATGAGTCGTTTCGATAGTATTTAATTCTAGTATATATAGTTATGTGCCTAGATGATATTTACTGACGCAAATTCTAGTCGGACATTATATAAACAAAATATTGAAAAATACCCGCACAGGAAGTTGTTACACTCTTGTTTATTTATTATAGATTTTTCACGATGCGTAGGTGTACGGTTTCTACGGTGGTTAGATGGGGCGACGATGTGCGTGAAATGACGTTGGCAAACGCAAACGTGTGGTGCAGGGGTTTGGCTTGCGTTTGTAAAAGTTTGCCAAATGTGTGGATGCAGCATAACGTTTTTGGTTATGGTTTGGATTTGGTAATATCGTAGCTTTTTGGAGGGATTTTGTCAGAGGTGGTTGTCATTTTTGTTTGGTTTTCCAAAATAATGTATATTGTAGGTTTTAGTGTATATCTGTGATAGTTTTATATGCAACAAGTGCTTATTAAAGTGTGCGGGATAGTTAAATCCGGATTGTTCCAAATTGTCTTTTGTTAAATCAACATTAAACCTACTATCAGATTAGTGCGGTGTTAGCTGCAGTGTCGATCACCGAATGGCACCGATTGTGCCCTGCAAACCGCAACACAGCATGTGTTGCGGGTTTATGTATTCGTGATTATAAACTACGATTTGGCCTACAAGGACTTGTTTCCAATTGGCCGTTGAACTATATAAAAAAAATGTAATATCGTTCAGAACTAGCGTTCTTACTTACCACGAGCGATAGTCTGTGGTGCGGTGGCGGCGGTGGCAGCCGCGACGGCCGTCGGGACACAGTGCATGGCTCCTTCTGCACAAACACCACCGCGTCAAATCAAAAACTCTTTGATGTGAAGTAAACATGCAGTTTTCTTCACGATGTTTTCCTTCTCCGAAATCCTCTGGTATTTATTATGATAAACCGTACTTCAGTACCGAAAAAAACTCATTGGTGCGGGTCGAGATTCGAACCCCCGACCGACAGCGTCCTCATGAACGTGAGGGTAGTGGACAACTAGGCTTCCACGGCTCTTACTCAAGCTTAATAATCGTGTCCATCTGCGATTGGGACTTTCGGTTTCGACCCGTAATGATCACTTTCCAAAATCACTAAAATGACTATTATTCCCTAAATGATTATTCCCAAAATGACTATTCCTTAAATGATTATTCCCAAAATGACTATTCCAAAAATAACCATTCCCAAATTGACCACTTCCCAAAAAGAACGCTTACCACTTGAACCACTTTTCTACTGAATATAGGCAAGCTGATAATTGAGGTTACCACCAACTTACCACGTGGACGGAGAGCGTCGGCGCCGACTTGCCGAGCGCCGAGCGGCGCATGCGCACGAGGCTGCCGCGCGAGCCTTTGACGGCATCTGTTGACAGACAAACATGTGTTTTAAAATCAAGCAGCCGATACAGACACCGTTTTCATTCCGCAAACGAGAGGTATTATCATACAAAGTGCAGGACAAAATAAAATAACTTTATGTTCCAAAAAATGTTGCCAAGCTAAAAAAATACTATTCAATAATGCAAATCACTGAAAAAATCTTTTCCATTTAATCAGCTATCCAAAAAAGGTAATGATGTTAATGGGAATGTTAAAAGGGGATGATAATAATAATAATGTTTGGACAAATCCACACACGGCTGTTTAGTCCCAAACTAAGCCGCAACTTGTAAATGGGTACTCAACAACTGATAAACATACTTAAATACTTTTAAATACATACAAACACCCAGCATCCGAAAACCAACAGTTATGCTTATCACACAAAAGTCGGTCCCGGGTGGGAGTCGAACCCACGACCTTTGGCGCAGTAGGCGGGGTCACTACCACTACGCCAACAGGCCAGTCAATAATGATGTTAATATAAAGACATGTAATTCTCAACAAAGGGCCCATCAAGGTAATCAATTATATTCTAAACAAATATCTGAATTTATTACTTTTAAAAATGTATACACGTAGACGGTTGCGGAGACAGCCATTTATCGGTCCTAAGTGACCTTAGATATCTAGATCTTACGTCTTAAATAGGTCTTAGGTCTAACCTATGCCTAAGTCTTCCAAAACCATCTAACAATAACCAAGTGTCAATAAAGGTTCAAAGGGCTGACTCTACAAAGAGGGTTCAAATAATAAATACTGAACTTAGAATCATAATGAACTTAATCTCCCCACTGCTGGGGCTCAGGCCTACCCTCTCAAGGAGGGCGTGCGGGCTATAGTCCACCGCGCTAGCCCAGTGCGGGTTGGTGGACTTCACATGCGCCTAAGAATTTCTTCTTCGGCGTATGCAGGTTTCCTCACGATGTTTTCCTTCACCGTTTGAGAGCAGTCAGTACATGTACTTAAGTTTCGAGAAAAAACCCATTGGTACATGGCCCAACCGGGGATCGAACCTCGGACCTTTCGATATGATATATGTCGCCTTATATAAAATAACCTTTCAAATACCAGAGTTCGCGTTGAAATTTAAATATTTTACTACTTACATTATAACCTATACACGTTTGAGTTAAATAGCTGGGCATGATCAGTAACAAAAAATTCATAATTGATTTTAAAAAAAATTATTTAAAAAATTTATAAACCAGTTTGTGAAATATAAATATGTATGTACAATGATCTAGTTTTTGTGGTTGGTGTTCTTATCTAATTCTAATACCTAATGCAGGAGATAAGACGATGCAGTTTAAAAGCACAGACGCTGCTGCTGACAATCACTTGGATTTAACTTATACTTATTACTAACTTATTACTTTATATATATAGAAATATATATAAATATGGTAAGTATAGTATAATGTCCCAGGTATAATACCACACACACAAATATTATAAATTTTCCGTAATTATACAAAAATATACGTTCATATCTTTTCTTTTATATCTTTTGTTGTATAACATGTTTACATAGTTCCCTAACCTACTCTTATAGGTATCACTATTACATCGATTGCCGTGTTGTGACACACCTCGGCCACAATATAGGGTGTACAGTATGGCATGTTCATCATTTAGTAAACAAACACGACTATAACCGCACCGCGATCTTATCAAACAGCCCAATAATACTAAATAAACACTGCAAGAGACGACCCAGTCAAAATGCACAATGAGTTACTTTTGAGTGATTTAATTTTTACTAATGTTGTTGCCTTCATAAATTCCAGGATTTGGAGACACTGAGCAGATTTACTCGCAAAGAGAATAAGTTAATACTTAATTTTACCAATTGAACCATAGAACAACGTAGTGGTGTCCCAGATGTGATAGAAGGAGACAGGAGAACGCAAGAAAGATGAAAGAAAAGGTGAATACATGAAATCGAAAGTAAGGAAGGGATAGAAAAAAGGAAGACGTGGGAAAAAGGGGGTGGAGAGACCCTTGCTTGAATAGGGGCAGATGGTGAATGTTAAAATGTTATTAAATACATACAAAAGGCTATTAGATTTATTTTATGTATAGTATTGCTTTGCTTAACTTGTATAGGTCATAATCAACTGCCAGTGTCCACTCAGTAATCCATGCATGCATGATAGGCAAACTTAACGCTTTTGCAAATTTTGGAGTATTCCTACAGTGCTATACCTATACGGTATAAACTAAACTGTAAATTTACACTGGCAGCTGAGGGAAATCGAAGGAGGAACGTTTAATTCATTATGCATGGCATATTGATCGAGTGTTTGGTATGGATGAACATCATTTTGGCAACATTCGAGTGTGCCTACCGAACCATACCTATACGGTGCGCCCGCGCGAAGAATACGTAAATACGAATGTTTATAAATATGCTTATACGTATTATTTTCGAAGCAAGCTCGCCGCACGCGTGCACGCTGGATTCCGATCATTTTGATAACATGTTTGAACAAATGTTTCTCCGAAAATTTCGCTGTAATTGCAAACATTAGTCATTCCTTATATATGTATTTAAAAAAAGTAAAAAAAATTAAATTCACTATGTTTCCACCTGTTGGGGCTCAGTTCTATCCTCTCATCAACGAGGGCGTACGGGCTATAGTCTACCCCGCTAGCCCAGTGCGACGTTTTTCCATTCAAACGAAAAAGTGTAAAACAATTATAGGTCTAATGTTGCTAAAAGTTATCGAAATTTACGTAAAAGTGCATTAATTAGCATTTGCATAAATAAATACAAGTTGAAAATTGGACAAAAAAAAAGAGAAAAAGTACGAAAAACTCAAATCAATGTGAACCCACCCACAAGAGTAGACCTACCACCAGAAAAACCAGTTCTCCATAAATAGACATGCCCACGAGGAAAATTGAAAAGTATGCTATTATACCTAAATAGACTCAAATTATAGCCAACAGGTTTTTAGACGAATCCACCGTGACAACATTATTCTATAAATACCTAATAAACCATCAAAAATCATATAAAAACAATAGCTATTCACAAACTCCATAAAAATGCCAGAAATCACTAAGAATCTGAGGTAATGTCAGTATATAATGATGTCTTTAGCATTCGATTAGATTCGATTAGCTTGCGGGATCGAATCAGAAATGAGGAGATCCGCAGGAGAACCAAGGTCACCGACATAGCTCAAAGACGAATTGCGGAGCTGAAGTGGCAGTGGGCTGGGCACATCGCTCGTAGAACTGACGGCCGTTGAGGCAGAAAGGTTCTTGAGAGGCTCGTAGGTTGATACTTTTACCACAGACAAAAAAGCTTAGTTTCGATTCGACGGAACCATAAACACAGAAAACAGTTTCATGAGGACCTTGGTCCGAATACCTTTGCCATAACGGTCGAAGAATGTTATAATAGCTAGCCTAAACAAAGCACAGCCTATCCTTCTAAGGAAATTAACTAATAGAAGGCAAATATCACTCCTACGCATTCAAAGGTCAAGTTTGTTTCTTTGTAAAGAAAGGCGCATGCGACCTTCAGAGAACAGCACTCTATCGATACCGATCTCACTCGACATAAAGAGTACAAGACTATGTGGTGGACCACATCATCATCAACAGCCTATTAATATGTCCCCACTGCTGGGGCTCCTCTCTGGGCCTACTCTCTCCACAAGGGCGTTCGGGTTATAGTCCACCACGCTAGCCCAGTGCGGGTTGGTGGACTTCACATGCGCCTGAGAATTTCTTCTTCGGCGTATGCAGGTTTGCTCACGATGTTTTCCTTCACCGTTTGAGATCAGCGTCAGTGGCGTCGGGAATAACACGCGGCCTATCATATCGGAAGGTCCGAAGTTCGATCCCCGGCTGGGCCATGTACCAATGGGTTTTTTCTCGAAACTTAAGTACATTTACTGACTGCTCTCAAACGGTGAAGGAAAACATCGTGAGGAAACTTGCATACGCCGAATAAGAAATTCTTAGGCGCATGTGAAGTCCACCAACCCGCACTGGGCTAGCGTGGTGGACTATAGCCCGAACGCCCTCGTTGAGAGGGTAGGCCTGAGCCCCAGCAGTGGAGATATGTTAATACGCTGTTGATGATTGATGATGCTAGATGCCGGCTAGATGGAGCGACGACCTGCGTAAGGGGCCGTCCATTAATCACGTGATCTTTTTTTAAGCATTTTTAACCCCCCATCCTCCTTGGTGATACATGGTGAGGTTTAAGACTACCCCCCCACCCCCCACCCAACATCACGTGTATTTTTAATATCTACAAAAAATCTTAAAATTTTTAGATAATTTTAGAATATTATTTATTTTATTTTATTAAATTAAGGACCATGATAAAAATGTCTAGACAGAAAGGTTGCAGGTTGTTTTTGATTGGCATAAAAATAATAATAAACGAATGGTGTAATCATGCGAAAAACATATATTGTACTTAGCAACGGCGAGTCAAGGTCGCACTACACGCCGCTTTTCGATTAGAAAATCGCGCGTTTGAAAAAATAATAAAAAAATAAATACACGTGATATCTTACTACACCCCGCCTCCCCCCTTGTGACATTTCGTGATTTTTGTCAAACCCCTCCCCCCCCCCTTTTAAGCCACACGTGATTAATGGACGGCCCCTAAGGCGGCTGGCAGTGACTGGATGCGGAGAACCGAGGATCCGGTTCGGTGGCGCTCTTTAGGGGAGGCCTGTGTCCAGCAGTGGACTAGTGCAGGCTGATGATGATGATGTTTTGTAAAATCTGTGCACTGCTTGTTGATATTCATACCAAGAGTTAAGTATAATTATAAAGAAAGTAATCAGTTACTTTTCAGCGCGGATATATCTTAATGATAACGAGGGAGAAAGTGACAAAATGATTTCATTTCTCAACAATACCACATTAGCAGCATAGGTATTAGCAGTGCTAATTTGAAATAATTAACTTCGCACTCTCGTAAATCTCGCTTACGTTTGAAATAAAACGACCTAAAATGATAATTAAAAGACTACAAATCAAAATCAACATGGCACTTCTGTTCCCGCGTCCTTTCCTTATCCTACCGTGAACAAAAAAAAGAGCAATTGAAACTAAATATTATAAGAAATACGTGTATTGCTTTGTTTCTCGAAACATTAGAAATAGATCCCTTAGTGGGATAAGTCCGCCTTTGTACTTAGTTTCAGTGGTTTAACTATCTGTTCATCATCAACAGCCTATTAATGTCCCCACTGCTGGGGCTCAGGCATACCCTCTTAACGAGGGCGTTCGGGCTATAGTCCACCACGCTAGCCCAGTGCGGGTTGGTGGACTTCACATGCGCCTAAGAATTTCTTCTTCGGCGTATGCGGTTTCCTCACGATGTTTTCCTTCACCGTTTGAGAGCAGTCAGTAAATGTACTTAAGTTACGAGAAAAAACCCATTGGTACATGGCCCAGCTGAGGATCGAACTCCGGACCTTTCGATATGATAGGCCGCGTCTTATCCCCTACGCCACTGACGCTCTGCTAACTATCTGTTATTGTAATGTTTTTAGTACAATAAAGTGTTTACATACATACATACATAGGACTTGGGTCAGGTACAGAAATGCCATACGTTTCGCTCCGCTGCTAAATAATTCGCTGTGTTTAAGTCCCGCTAGGAGTTCCGTAGCCTGATATGAGGAAAATTGCTCATAAAAGATTCAGAAACGTTTTCATCGAGAATTCTCTTGGTGGATGTGACCTAATTGAATTCTATAGTAATTTATAGATATTTAAAATGCAATTAATATTTAAAATTTGTTGGAATACTTTCCAACAGATTAAGGTAATTTGTCTTCTTAAATTATGAATAAAAATATGTCATTTTCAACATCTTTTAGTGACAAAGTTTTCGTACAAAAACTACTTTTAGTAAGTCCATTAGTTTGATATTAGAAAATGCCAAATTTATGTAAAAATATTTTTTTAACAAATTCAAACATAAATTTTTTGACGGCAATTTCTGATTTGGAGAAAATGAACGTTGTCCACTAAAACGACATTTTACAAAACCAATATCAGAAAAAATAAACATTTTTACTTGTACTCTGTTACTTATTCGGTGCCCGAACCTGGAGACGAAGCCGCAACCTTGCGCCAGAAGGCAGACATTTGACCAACTAAGGCACAACAGATCTCCAACCGTTATTTAGTTCCCGGACTGTTGGCAGTTGGAAGTGTTCTAGTTTTAAAACTATGTAGGCGACCGAATTACCCAATCCCAATTGAGATCGCCATCTTAATCAGGTATTTGGCGGCAAATTGTGTGGGATTTCATCACGAATTAGGGTTCTGTAAGCAAGCAACACCATTTCAATCAATTGACCGTTACATTGAACCCAAAACCATTTATATTTGTTGTCTACCTGCCGGTTCTTTAAGCATTTTTAAGGAGATTTTGGGTGCAGCCTGTAGACGTCCACTGCTGGACCAAGGCGACCGGTCCTGCGCTAACCTCATCCAGCCGGGTCCCGCGACCTTCACCAGATCGTCGGTCCACCTTGTGGGAGGCCTGCCTACGCTGCGTCTTCCGATACGTGGAGTGTATATACATAGACTTAATTCGCAAAGGTTAAATCCTGGTGCACGAACCACTTGAAGCACCTAGGGGTACTAATTCACCAGCGACTAATATAGTCCCTAAAAAGCAGGCTTTGTCTATTTGGATCATACGCATTATGACTCTTTTAGGAATGTTGGTGTCAAGTGTGGCATAATGTCCCATACGCAGAATGACCTATTAGTATGTACGCACTATGTCCTCGACCAAAGACGGCGTCAGACCATCTGGATGGGCATAAAACTATGAGGCATAATATTCTTAAAAATAATAATAATATTCCCCAAAAAAATATTCTATAGGCTATGAGCTGTTTTGACGGATAATATTTTTGCAAAATGAGTAATTTTCTAAGGGAAAAAAGGGAAATTTTTCTAAGTCTTTTTATTGCACCCCCTTTTGTCCACACTGACCTTTAGTTTTCCACCTTCACAAATATAAGAACATCCAGACCATGGCCAGTACAAAGTTGTCAGTCCCTATTGGACATCGAACCAACGTCTCTGGCGATATTCTAACGACCAAGCAGCATACAGAGGCAGTCAAAATCGAGGGCAGCTCCCACTCCCACCGCGATAGATGACTCATGGCGAGAGGTTTCGAAAGATACACATTAGCATAATGTTTTTAATATCATTTGTTATTTATAAGTACGGAGAGTTGAAAAAATTAGCAACGCGCGTGACCTGGAAACGTGGCCAGGCTTGTTCTGCTTGCACGAACTAAGCGCTTCGTACTGAGCCGTTTAAAACGGTGCAAACATACTACTTTGGGTTGATGTTTACTTCCTAATCAATAGGTTACATTGGAAAATTCAAAATGACTGCCATGAGACGCTATAATATTGAATTAACTATAGAAGTTATTTTTGGTCTAAATAGTGAAATACACCAAACATATAGGTTACATTGCTAAATTCAAAATGGCGGCCATGAGATGGCATATTAAATTAAATTAGGGAAATAGACCAAACCTTCTACATCAGGAAGGTTCGAATCTGTTTGGTGGCGCGCGCGCTCCCTGTGGAGTTCGCATCTTGCATATTTAGTATGGAAACGGATGGTGCCACTTACAGGGGGGGTGCGGACAAAGGAAGCGGATTAGCGGGAAGAGATTGCTAATACAAATTTATATGGAGTTTGAAAATGAGAATGTGTGAGTGAGTCAAAATTTTGTGATACATTTGACACGATTTTGACACCAATAGAATAGAATGCTTTGATTACGCCTCTTTAAGGGGCCGCGAGCACGCACCAAAGAGATCTTAACTCTATGTTCTACATCATAGGTTACAATTGGAAATTTCAAAATGGCGACCATGAGATATCATAACGAATTAAATAAAAAGTGATTTTTGGTCTAGATAGTGAAATACACAAAACCTTAACTACTACAAAAAAACCTAGACAAAAAAGCCGTGGCATGATTATGGGCGGTTATCGGAGCATGACATACGAGTTAATGGTAGGACATGGCACAAAATAGGTATGCCTTAACAGCTTAATATAGGATAATTAAATGCTTTCCCGAAAAAAACGACATTTTTTTCTTGGCCGTCAGCTCTAAGAATTTCTGATTCTGTCTGGGATTTGGACGTTCGAGGATTGGATGTTAGGGGATTTGGACCTTCGAGGATTGGACGTTTGAGGAATTTGACGTTTGGGGAATTGGACGTTCGAGGATTGGACGTTAGGGGAATTTGACGTTTGGGGAATTGGACGTTCGATGACAGGACGTTGTGGGATCCGGACGTTAGAAGCCAGAATCAAGTTTTCTCTTACAGCTGTGACGTCCACTAAGTAAGGGTTTTTAAAAACTTTTCTACGCAGACGAAGCCGCGGGTAACAGCTAGTCAAAGAAATAGCAGTGATATAGTTCAGTTCACGGCCCGCCGCCCTCGGCGTGGTCTTGACTTAGTTCGTTGCCCTTCATGGCGAATAATGTTGAATATTGATTAGTCAATAGTTGATCGATTGTGATCAAAAAACGGTCGACATCCTACACATGTCTAAGAATTTATGACTATCCTATCCCGAAATATTGTAAAAATATCATTTTATGAGTAAAATAAAAATATTGACACTGGATTAATTCTGACATTTTTTTGACATTGTGCAAATATATTTTATTTTATTACGAATGTTGGATTGTATCACAATATTGACGAGTATGATTAGTACAAATAAATGAATATGATCTTATTAGTTGACCCGGAACGAGGAGCTATGGAGAGGGCTATGCCAGGATTCTCTTTTAAGAAGTAGGTAATAAGTAGATTCCGACGAGGAACTAAGGTTGTATACATAGGTGGAAGGATAATTAGAAACAGGGCAAGATTTTCATACAAACAAGGTGTCTTTGAAGTCATGGTTCTCCGTGAAGGATTCATGGGGGCATGATCTGATGATGGTCATTGAGAGAGTAGATGGAGGTCTTTTAGATGGCTATTGATATCCAACTGACCAGATAAGCCGTTTGGTAGCAGTATCGTCGTGATGAAAAAAACACGCAAAATGGCATCAAAATATTGTATGAAAATCTTAAAGTTAGGCAATCATAACGATCCTGCTTCCAGACGGCTTATCTGATCAATTAGATATCTACAGCGATCTTAAAGTCCTTCATCTACTCTCTCGATGACCGTCATCAGATCATGCCCCCATAAATCCTTCACGGAGAACCATGGCTTCAAAGTGACCTCGATTGTATGAAAATCTTGCCCTGTTTCTAATTATCCGTCCACCTATATATGATTTCCCAGGGTTTTAGGAACTTTGGTTTAGATTTTAGATCAACAGTCGTAATGCGATTGAGCGTTCGTGTATGTGGCTCAACCCTTAATAGCTATTGTTTGTTATCAGGCCGTCGCTATCGGTCGCAGAGTGCACGCGATCGTGTGCGATGCCGCGTTGAATGACCCATTGATGATAATAATTAATGACATTGTCAAGGAAGATTGAAAACAACAGAGAAAATGGCTCCTGTGATTTCCCTGGGGTAGGTTGTAAAATGCGTTACGTTGCTTTCGCGAGAAAGTAGCTAATAATACTTTAAATTGGTATATACAGGGTGGAAAGTTCAGATGCCACCTGGAGGAAAAGTTCCCTAAAAATTGAAGATAGCAAATTTTACGCAAATTTACGCAAAGGAAACATTCCTGTATTTTCAAATTTAAGTAAATCTGCATTCAAACAAAACCACCTGTCCGAGTCGGGAATCGAACCGGACAAATGTGAAATAAAAAGCGCATCTGTAGTTTTATGATACTAATCGATAGGATCAATCATCAGAATTAATTCCTTCTAAGTAACATAGTATCTTAAATTAAAGGAAGGTCATGAAATTTAACAATTAAATAAAAAACGTGTTCAGTGAAATTAATATTAAATTTTTCCCTTTGTCATAAACTTGACTTTTTAGGAAGATATTTTAATCATTTTTATTTGTTTAATTTAAAATTTCATGACCTTCCTTTAATTTAAGATACTATGTTACTAACAAGGAATTCTGATATCGATTAGTATCATAAAACTACAGGTGCGCTTTTTACGCATTTGTCTGGTTCGATTCCCGACTCAAACAGGTGGTTTCTTAAAAATCTTCGAATTCAGATTTACTTAAATTTGAAAATAAAAAAATGTTTCCTTTGAGTAAAATTTGCTATCTTCAATTTTTAGGGTACTTTTCCTTCAGATGGCGTCTGAAAATTCCAACCTGTAGAGCCTAAAGAACAAAATCGTATGAATACCCAGACGTCAGCACCGCCTCACGTATACGATTTTGTTCTTTGTCGAGTAAAAATACAGCGCAGGAAACACGCCTTTACTTATCACTAACTTAACACAATGACAATGAGACAACGCCCCGTGCAAAATACATGCTCCAATTACTTAACACACACACACCTACACAAAAGCAACTTGTTATAACGCCAGCTGACATTTGTATGTCATGTTATAATTATTCATTCAGTACCATTATCATTTCGCAGAATGAAGGTATGGTCAAATATAAGGAAACTGTATTTGAATGTATTTCACTTATTGTTAGACACGTCAAGTTACAAGCAATGAATCAACATTTGGCAAAGTGTACACAATTTGTAAGGGTTTCATCAATAAAAAGTGTTTTTGTTGTACTGAGAATGACGAGACTGAGCAAAGCGACAGAGGTGTGTCACGATCGCGATACTTGCGACATAGCGTGAAGATATGTATGTACTAGAATATCAAGGAAAATTACAATTTTCCTAGAAAACTATAAAGTACTACAACTATTCTATAATTATTATATCATCACTGTCGGTCCGTAAAAAGTATGGATTCCGAGCAACATTTTCATAAAAACGGGTAACTTTGAAACCTTGGTCCTCCGCCAGGGACTGATCGGGGTGGTGTGATCTGATGATGGCCATCTAAAGAGTGAATGGAGAGGTCGGATCTCTGGACACACCCACTGATCATATCAGAGTCGTTTCAACCATATATGGAGTACTAAGTTCGATGCCTAACCAATTTTACCAGTTTAGTAGGAGGTCAGTATCATTAACAGCATTTGTCAGTAATTGACCGAGCGAGCGAAGCGAGCGAAGCGTCTACGTTTCGAGACTGGCCAAAAATGCTCTTGTCCGGCTGTCTGTCTGTCTGTCTGTCTGTCTGTCTGTCTGTAATTCTCTACAGGTCGCATTTTTCAACCGATTTTGACGAAAATTTGGCATATGTATAAATTAATTAAACCTACAAAATGAGTAGAATAAAATTTTGAAAAACATTTTTTTTAGAGTACCTACCATACTCGCAAAGTGGGAGTGAACTTTTTTTTTCTTGTGAATCCCATAGTGTGGCATATCGTTGGATAGGTCTTTCAAAAATATTGCTGGTGTGTGAATACTATTTTTTCGATTTAGGGATCCGTTGGCGAAATATTAAGCTTTAAAGCGGTAATTTTTGTTAGAGTCACGTGTCCCCCCCCCCTGCCAGCTAAACGGTTGCTTCTGGAAATGTGAAAAAATTCATGGCAGTAGCATATATAACGTAGTTACAAGGAAAACTATTACGGCTAAGTAGGTTCTATTAGTTTTTGAGTAATAGTGGATCGACTTAAGAAAGTTGAAAAAATAAATTATGTTCATAGAACTGCATACGTAAAATGGAAAATTATTTTTTTCCGCGTGATATCCATGGTGTGGGGTATCGTTGGATGGGTCTTTCAAAAATATCGCGGGTGTGTGATAAACATTTTTCGATTCAGGGATCCGTTTGCGAAATATTAAGCTTTAAAGTACTAATTTTTGTCACTTTAGTAGGTACTTTTTCTGTTTCCAAAGTTGACTTTTGTTGGTTTCTTTTAGGTTTGGTTTATAAGGGCTGGCGAGGTCTACTGTTCTCACGGAACTACTAGTATTTATATTTAGCCTATTAACATGTCCCCACTGCTGGGGCTCAGGCCTGCCCTCTCAACGAGGGCGTTCGGGCTATAGTCCACCACGCTAGCCCAGTGCGGGTTGGTGGACTTCATATGCGCCTAAGAATTTCATCTTCGGCGTATGCAGGTTTCCTCACGATGTTTTCCTTCACCGTTTGAGAGCAGTAAATGTACTTATGTTTCGAGAAAAACCAATTGGTACATAACTGCGGACCTTTCGATATGATAGGCCGCGTCTTATCCCCGACGCCACTGACGCCCTATGGAGGTCAGTATGACAAGTCTCATTTCCCCTATTTTTTGACGAACGCGTGGGATCCCACGTCTCTTCTCGACATTACACTCAAGTACAGTTCACACAATTGTTGCTATCAGGCTCAATGTACATTCCAAGCTCATAGCGTCTCATGATCAATGTAGTCGCTCGAAAGTTGAATCATTGCGTGTATATTTTAATTTATGTATATTTAACGGTGTATAATAATGTTATTCTTATTCTACCTAGCGGTGATAACATCGTGCTTAATCAATTTTCCATATGAAAATTGAATGAATGAATGAAAATTCGTTTAATATACAATATTCTCTTTTTGACGTCAATTCTGTATAAAACTACTGTTTCCACGTGTACGTCGCCGAAGGGAAGAAACAGCAACAAACCCGACAGCACAGGGCCCTGCTTTCATACATATAGCTTGTTCATTACAATAAAATTATTAAAATCAAGTCAAATCCCATGTGCCTTAAAAGCCAAACTTATTAGTGCAATCGATTCCATGAACAAGGCTAGGTCACGCCAACTAGGCCACCACGGTTTCTTCTTCAATTCAAGCAGGACACAGGCCTCCCCCAAGGCGCGCCACTGAATCAGATCCTCGGCTCTCCGCATCCAGTCACTGCCAGCCGCCTCACGCAGATCATAGCTCCATCTAGCCGGGGGGCGTCCCACGCTACTCTTGCCCAGTCGTAGTCTCCATTCGAGAACACATCTACCCCAGTGGTTATCTGGTTATCGATTCGACCACTTCAAGGTACTAAATAAGGCTTTGGTTCTCGCGCGGATCATTAAATTCAATTTTCTTGGCGGATCCAATTTCCCATGGCAAGACTTGATTTTACGCGAAAAAGATTATCTATATTCAGTTTTTCCGTAGCTGTCTTATGACAGCGGTTGTCTGGAAGAAGTTCCTTTTAGAGATAAGACCGCCTAGATGTACAGTCGACATCAGTGGAAACACTTTGACCTTGAGTTGGCCTAGACTATTAGGGAGTTTCAACTTTCAATACTATGTGAGACCAGTTTATACTGGTTTTGTTACCAGTGACGTGCGGTCGACCGTACCTTCTAAATCCACTGTATTATTGTTCTGTGTTTATGTGTGCAATAAAGAGAATTAAATTGAAAACAAACGCTTTTGCGGCTGAAAGAAAAATGTACGATAGACGATATTCCGTCATCATCATCATCATCTCAGTCTGCAGACGTCCACTGCTGAACAAAAACCTCCCCCAAGGATCTCCACGACGACCGGTCCTGCGCTAACCTCATCCAGCAGGGTCCCGCGACCTTCACCAGATCGTCGGTCCACCTTGTGGGAGGCCTACACTGCGTCTTCGCGGTCGCCACTCGAGAACCTTCCTGCCTCAACGGCCGTCAGTTCTACGAGCGATGTGCCCAGTCCACTGCCACTTCAGCTTCGCAATTCTTTGAGCTATGTCGGTGACCTTGGTTCTCCTGCGGATCTCTTCATTTCTGATTCGATCTCGCAGTGAAACTCCGAGCACAGATATTCCTTAGCGGGCCGCAAAATTTATATATGTTAATACAAACTTGTTTTGCTGCTACAGTACCTTGCACGCACATGTATACGAGACGCAAATAGCGTTTGTTTTCATAAGACAGCTAAGGAAAAACGGAATAACACACAAACACACCCTTGTCCATATACGTCTGTAGAAGGTAATTACATTGATACATATAGAAGAGTTTAACACGCACGCTATCGTCGAATCTGGGGCAGGGTGCCATGCCATGGGGGAAAGTGGTGAAATGCATGGGTGTGCCTTAATGTACCTATTTGATTGCTCATACATATATACTAAAATGGAAGTGGGCAGGACATGTTGCACGTATGAAAGAAAGATGGGCAGCAAGAATAACTAAGTGGAAAGGACCACAGGGGAAACGTCGAAAGGGAAGACCACTAACACGGTGGGAGGATGAAATAAAGCAAACAGCGGGGCGCCGCTGGCTGGACGAAGCCAAGAATCGTGAGGAATGGGCAAATCTGGAGGAGGCCTTCACCCAGAAAGGGGTTCCTGTCAAATAATAGGAATAACATTTACTTTTTAAACTTGTATAAACAGGAAATAAAAGGCTTTTTTATTTTTTTATTTTTATTTATACATATATCCTTTAGAATGTGACTGTCAAAATTATAGATCTAAATCCTTTAGAATGTGGACGTCATTTTTTGATTTTCGAGAAATCACTCATACCTATACATATATATACGTGATAATAGCCTACAGCGACGACACCCGATCGGGTCGCGTCACATTCTGCAGACAATATTAATAAAACCCGATCGGGTATTTTAACACTTTGAGGGATATACGAATAGTCTACCGTTTCCGTAGAAATGTTATTAAGATTTTTATCTAACTGACGTAACTATTATCTAAGTGGTTTGTGGTTTGACTGGCATATAATGGCTTAAAGGTCTTGTAACCAAATCACAAACTAAAAAAATCTTGTAGCTTATTTTCCCCGATGAGTGGAAAAAAGCCTACATTTTTGCTCGGCTAGAGCTAACAAAATAACTACCAATAATATAGCTACCTATTTTTTCTAAGTGCTGTAGATTTTGTTCAAAAAAAAAATTTTTTCTGAAATCCATATTTTTAAGTTAAAATTAAGGTACAAAAGGTTAAGGTGAGGTAAAGTAAGGATTTTCCTCATTAGTATGACTCGACTTTGGCCGTAAGGGAGGTATAGTCCCCGTAGTTTTTTGGCGGTCTTGTGAAGTTGGCTGATTTGTGCGCAATGACTAATTTTAGGTGTCAAAGCTGTGCGGAGACACTAGAGACGCTTATTCAATTTCAAGAAATAGTTCATTGATTTGATCAACCGAATCAAACTTTCAAGTTTTTAGACATCTGTATGTATCACACTATCTCGCTTACGCATACATAGACTATAAACACTGCCAGCGGTGTGCAAACAATCTGTGACTATATTCATTCAGCCGCCAAAAATCTCTACGGGGACTATACATGTGCTGGGGAGCGAACCAATAATGGGGTCCCTAAACGATCATGCGGCATGACATGCATTACGTGCTGTCACTCATGCATAACCGTCTAGCTGTAGTGATTGACGTGCATGACATGCAAACTACGTACATTACATGCAAACTACGTGCTGGCCGTTGCTTCACTGTATTGATTGATAGCAAGCATGATGGTCCATCATGCAGCATGACGTTCACGTAAACGTTGCATGTCATGCAAGCATGATCGTTTAGGGACACTTTAATAGTTTGACGCAAACCAAACAAACAACAGGGGGCCGAACGTCGCATTGTAATCGATTGGTTTGCCAAACATCGTCACGGCTTCCTCGTGTTACGTCAACAAACATCAACAGCGGTTGGCTGGGCTAACTGTTGACAATCTGTACATGTGCGTAACTAGGGAATGCAATCTGGTTCTCGCGAGATCTCGGGTCTTACTGAGATCAATCTCCGCCGAAATTCGAACGAGATCCCGCGAGATTGCACAGGAGCTTAAATACATGGGTTTTTCGCAGCGCTTACTGATTTTTACGTAAAATAATGCTGTCTGATGCCAATTTTTTTTTTCTTAAATTACTTCGGTTAATGATCAATTTTCATAATAAAATTCAATATACGTAAAAGTTGATTGTGTTGGTACCTACCTATAAATAAATGATTATCTATGAAATAATATATCAAATTTCCTATTATTTTTCTAAAGTACTTTATTATAGTGACAATTATTTATTTTTATTAAGATCTCACGATATATAGATATTTCCGATCTCGCGAGATCTCGACTTCGCTCTGAGTGATGTAACTTCTAACTATGCGTAAAATAAATGTTACTGAATTAAGTAATTGCTTTAAAAATATAATAAAATAAAACTGATAAATATTATATTTCCTATACGGGACCAAATGCATTAAGATAATGTTGTTTACCACATAACAGAATGTTGCAGTTAAAACAGCTGATAATTTAGCCACTTACGATAACGCCTCATATCAGACATGCCCTACAACTACAACGCGTTAGTGTTGCTCTTTTGAACATCGATAGACGAAAACATAACAACAATGTCGACAGATACTATCGATTGTAGTGTTGTTTCTTGCTATGCTTAGATGCTATTTGATCACTTCTTTCTATTCTTTAAATTCGTCGCGGGAAACAAATACCTTTTTGGCCCATCTTAATCAAAACCCACTACCGTTAATTGTTTAAAATACTTAAACAAATATACATTAAAGCCTGCAAAATAAATTTTCCATGAAAATAAAATAGAAGAGATGAACATGACACTTCCGGCTCACGCCAGAGCAATATAAATAAAATTATAGACCCAATTTTATCGATAGTGTAGTCACTGCTCGTCTGATAAACTATTAACAAAAAATTAAGATATGGCATAAAGGTCTCGTTACCAAGCCAAAACCTACTTAAAAAATAATAAAAAAAAAGATCGTTATTGTAAGCATATTACAACAGCACTAGTTGTGAAATGATTTTTATTCATGGTATCAATCAATTGATCTTATCTGGCTTACTGCAGCAGAATTGAGCTAACAGGGCTGGTAAGTAATTTTGTGATATCAGCCGCTATAGTGTACACTAAACCTTATCTCTACTTACTATACAAATTGTGGTGTATGTCTATCTGATGCGCTGACTCGCACAAAAAGTTTATAAGGGAGAGAGAATCAGTGTTTACTATATTTTTATTTAATCCTAATAATATTATAAAGGCAAAAGTTAGTAAGTATGTTTGTTACTCTTTCACGCAAAAACTACCCAACTGATTTTGATGAAACTTGGTACAAAGATAGCTTATATCCTGGAACAACATATAGGGTACTTTTTAACGCGGACAAACTCGCGGGGCGTCCGCTAATACCCCCTAAGCAACAAAACACCTACATAGAGGGCGCTGTTTCACAATGTATACACGGGAAAAAGTTTTCTACGCGGGCGAAGCCGCGGGAAAAAGCTAGTAATACTATAATTTACTATTCGCTTTTCACATGAAATAACAACTTTAATGCTGGAACATTTTTTACTGTGGTGACATCTAGAAAGGTGTCAATGTTCAAGGCATACCAACTAGGTTGGGTACCTAGTTGGTATCCAGTACAATCAGAAAACTGAAATATGCAAATGAAATTATTTCGCTGTTAAAGTCCTGAAGTGTACTAAATGAATTTCAGCTTTCTTCAATCATTTTTTTAATGTGTTTACAGCTTAGAGGCAATCTGCAGCTTTATCTGCAATATTCTTCAATCTGAGAACTGTATTACCATAGGAAAATCTACTAACCATGGTTGGACAATGCCAAGGGACAAATAACTACTAAATTATAAACCTAAATAGCTCCTATCAAACAACTTTAAAGATAAGAATCTTACATGTTGGGTGTTGATAAACATTGATTGATATTGAGATTGACAGATGAGATTGGAACAATCAAGACTGGAACTATGATTGCGTGGAGTGCTATTGCCTCACTTATAACGAGGTGTGTATGTATCGGCTCTGCCTCAAGGCATGACCATGTGTCTTTTAAGATTTAGGTCTCCCCACTGTGTATACTGGCTCGAGGGAACTCACGCTTTCAAGGAAACCTACCACCCCTGTCTAAAAGAAGTTGTCTGAACTCATCATCATCATCATATCAGCCTGTAGACGTCCACTGCTGGACAAAGGCCTCCCCCAAGGATCTCCACAACGACCGGACTGAACTCATACTAGGTATATTATTGAACAGCTGTTTCGCTCTCGGCCTTGCCCGCCTTTTTTTTTATTGCTACGGGGGCAACAGTTAGTTTATTTTCGCTTGGCTCCTAAGGGGCATAGCGTGATGTTAAATAGCCTATAATTGTCCTCAAGAATTTAGCTATCAAATACAAAAAGAATTTTTCAAAGCTGACCAGTGTTTCCAGAGATTAGTGCGTTCAAACGAAAATAAATTTTTTTAGCTTAATTATGTATAGTAGAACAGTCAGAATATGCTAAAGGGTGCATTACAAAAAACAATGTACCTAATTGTTTTTAGTTACAATTTGGGTCTAGGACTCGCCAGCTGCTACTTACCTGGTGATCTACAATCGCATCGCTCCTTTCTCTACTATTTATGTTAAAAAATATGGGATTTAATAATTCCCATACATCAATTGCACAAAACTCCGGTCTTCGTGGAGTCGGTGCAGGGACTGCCGTCTAAGAATAAGAATAATTCCCATACATGGAATCCTGTTTAGAATGAACTAGAAGACATGGTGGTGTTTATTATTACATATTATAATAAATGATTCCAATAAGTTTCTAAAACATGTAGGTACACAAAGCTGGAGTCATAGGTCAGTTTTTTGTTGTTTATACAATGACCTACATATTTATAAAACTTTATTATCTACAAACTAGAAGTTCTAAATGCCACCTGGCTTTAAAAATACAGACTGGAGGCATCATTTCGTAGACATCTAAACATACATGACTTATTGAGACTTTATAACAGATGGTTTGGTCTCAATGTGTCCTATTCTCTTGGCCAATAGGTGAAGACTATTCATTCACGCCTTCGCAATTAAATTCATTCATATTGACAACCGATAAACCTTGAAAACAATATGGGTACGCGCTCAAAGTGAAATTTAATGTCTTTACTCACCTTCAGCGCTCTGGTTCAAAGACGGCGGAGCCCCCGACGACAAGAGGTCCTTCTTCTGTCCAGCTTTCGGCGGATCAGGGTCTGAATCGTCGAAATTGAGCGTCCGAACCGATTGGGAACAGCGGCGATCCATCGCTCACAACACAACATTCAATAGATACAATATCTTCGCCATTTAGAAACACCTTCCTTTTATGGTTTCGTTTCGAACACCATTTATTCAACACATTACAGGTCCGCGTGTGTAAATAGCGAATAAAATCGCCGTATTTTACAATCGGAATGAAAGTATTTTTGCATTCTGTGCCATGTTAAAGGCGACACCGACACATCGCTTCACACAACCAATCGAAAAAGTGTCATTTTTTTTCTTCGTTTCTTTCTGAAGTGATTTTTTTCTTTAGTGTTGCTGAGTGTATAGACACTTTCCCAAAAAAATTGAATGTGTTGCCATTCATTTGAACAAAAGGCCCATTTTGTTACAGTGTGACCATAACACAATAGTGTCTTCCCAAGCGGAGTAATTTACTAGCACTCAAGTCAAATTCCTTAGCCAAATAATATTTGAAAGGAATACCAAATTAACGCTACAAAAACGATAGACGTCTTACCTACTGCAATCATTGGGATTGCAGCGTGACGGCGACCTCGGTCGCACCAACTGACTCTACTAAAACTGTCTAATGCGGCATGCATTAGACGATCATGATCAGTCAATTCCATCAGTCATGGCTGATGGTAAAAATCAAAGTATGCAGATTTTCGTCAGTCACCGCATTAGTCGATCATTCATCCTTCAGTCGCTGCCTTGACTGTGGTAAAACTGACAGCAAATCTTTTTGTTCAACCTTTTAGTTCTTTAGGGTATAGTGATATATTATGGTTTATTTGAAAATGACGTCAAATAGTGAACGGGGCCAATTTCCGCTTGGTCTGAGCCAACTCTAATGCGGTGATTGACGAAGATCTGCATTATTTCTTGACGCTGGCATGATCGTCTAATGGGGGCCTAATGATGGCATATATTTTTTGTTTTCATGCCACCGTCAGTCACGGCTTTTAAATGACCGTGTAAAGGCATTTCGTCAGACTCCCTTCAGTAAGCTAAGCGCGCAGACAGCGATGGAGGCGGACTCGGATTACGTCGAAGAGACGCCCGCTTACCCGCGCGCGCGGCCGAACACATTTTTAAAACTGGGTTAGAATAAAGAATCTTCTTAGAAATCTTTTCTATGCGAGCAAAACCGCGGGAAGCGGCTAATTATTTATAAGGGTATAGAAATCCTTTACAATAGCATGTAATCCTCTGTGATATTAGTTAATCGTTCACCCAACTACAGAGGATTATAATAGTCTCCTAACACTTTCTTTTTACTTTTTTTGCTCAACTTCGCATATGCAAAATTCCAATACAGGCTTTTCTTATGATATTAATGATATTATTTTGAGTAAACACTCTAAATACGTGTATTCTCTGTTAAAAATCTTAAGTGCAGTCATTCAAGATTTTTATTATCATCAGTCAGAATGATCGTATAATGTCGTCGAATTTCCATAGGTCACCAACATGTAAACATCAGTCATGACTGATGGAATCGACTGACGCTTGCATGATCGTCTAATGGGGAAGCAATAAAGAGTATTCAATCGAATTAAATGATAAATTATTTTTTTTATTTGCAAGGATTATTTTGTTTTAATTTTATTTATTTTTTAGTTGTATATAATTAGGTAAGTTTATTTTTAAGTTAATTTTTATAACTAATTAAGCCTGTATGTAGTTATCTTACATACAATTACAGAACTAGTAACACTTGTTAAAGATTTTTATGAAAGCTCCCTAATGAATGAATTGAACCTAATGAATAATTATAATTATTTGTAATTTAGTGTATTTATTAAATGATGAAATTACCCAACATTCTAATGTATTTTTAACGCTGGTATGAAAACCACGATAAAAAGAGAGAGACCTACTTTTGGTCTCTATCTGTCTCTATCAACTTTTGCTATAAACCGCCATCTATTGACAAAATTTTAAAACCTTTGGAATTTGACTTGCCAGAATTAAAATTTAGCATTAAGATGTTACCAGGCCACGCGTGCCAACGCATAATATTAGTGAGAAATTACTAAAGAATCATCAAACAATCAAAGAAATTGTTTGAAAATTGGTTTTTCAAATAATAATTGACGAGCTTTGTGTAAAATAAAATTTTGTAATCTCTACGGATTTCAATACTTATAAATACGCCTACCGCCATCTATCGCCGAATTGAGTAAAAACAAAGTTCCTCCGTCAAAAGAAACGGAAAAACACGAGTGTGCGTCGCCTCAGTAGATATCAGCTGAATTATTCGGCTAAAATGCCCTGGCACGGGCATACGTAGTCGTCGGTCCGCCATTACGACGCAGCCGAGACACGTTCGTCGTATTTAGTTAAATATTTTCGTTTATAAATGAGTAATAACGCTCATGATCTAAGTAATCGACTTCTGAATGCGTTGGATAACAATTACAATGTAAGTTTTCGAGTTTCGATGGCCGGCAAGCCTGGTAAAGGCTGAAGATATGAGAAGGGTCCCCACGAGCTAGTGACACCCGAGTCGATGCTGCGACTTCGCCTCTTGGGAGGTTGTGTTGGGAGATATTGCGCGTTCCGTGCCATCTCAGAGTAATAGAGGATGTTTTTCAGTGGATATATTAGGATACAGTGCGGGATATGGGAAGAAATTGTGTCGACAGATATGTGCGCGGTGTGAGCGCTGCACAGGGGAGCACTGACGTCGCGCCCGCGGCCCGCTCCCCCAGTGCCGTAGTGCCAAATGTTTTGCAATGTGAAAGTACGGAATTGTGCCACGCTTGACCTTTCCTGTTGATTTTCCTCTGGTCACGACATTGGGAGTTGTCGCCAAAATGCGATTTTTAGCGAAGCCGTGAGTACTTTAGGTTTTGACAGCTCCTCGTGTGGCCATGGTCTGCCAAGTGTGGCCGCTGTCTGCAGTTGACAACAGTCGACTTTTGATTGTGCAACTCTAGGTCAGGTCCAGTTTTTGCAATGATTAGCATGTGTTTGTTATCTGAATTCACTGCTGTTGCTAGGTCTAACCTTTAGTTGGGTACTTGTAAATTGTAATATTTATACAATCATAGTTGAGTTATCTTCCAACCTTAAAATGGTATAAATTACAGCAAATTAAGAGTAAATTACTATTCTTGCCTATGACCTAAGTCTACTGAGCCTATAACCTGCTAGAATGTTGATTTGTCATTTAGCAAGCTATCAAGAATCTTAAAACCATAACAGACAGACAGACGAAGACGGACAACGAAGTGATTCTATAAGGGTTCCTCTCTTTTGAGGTATGGAACTCTAAAAAAGATGAGGTACACTTCTCCAGACAATGAGGATTGCAAAACCTTATGCAACCTGCAGAGGTCTGCATCTAAGAGCTTTGATGAACCTTTAAAAAAATTATCAATTAAATCTACTGAACAGTAAAACAGACCTCATGTAACGACCAAAGTGTATGCATCCGTTATTCTTATTCTAAAATTATGGTCATCGGCCCTGCACATTGCCAAGGAGTTATGTGTGTATTTCCCCATGCCGTCCATTCAGCTGTCACAGATTTCAGAAACATCCCAAAGGTTTCAAGAAGATTCAGTTCTAAATCACTTAGTTCAAAACACATTAAAAATACACTTATCTAATCCCAAGACTGTACTATGCAATGGAAAAATTACAATATAATTCCCATACCTTCTTGTATAAAGCTGTCTATTCCCGGTGATAATCAAATCAAATACTCTGGCGCTTGAGTCCAAAGGCAAAGCCATTCATTCTTCTTGTCTCCTTCGGAAGACACTTTCAGATCAGACAGATTCCCACAAAAACAATTTCTTGTTAAGTAGTTAATTGTTATCAATTTTGTTATGTTATCACAACATGATTAGCACTTCCATGACTCAATATTACTTATTTATTGGCTTTAATTTTAATAAGCCTATTAAGTAGCTTATTTTTGAGAACCAGTGCCAAAACATTACCTGCCTTTGTTTGTGCAGCTGGGTAAAAATACAGCATAGCCACAGATTATGTCAAGAATCTGTACAGTAGCATCTAAATTAAATAGTAACTTAACTAAAGACAATAACAACATTCTTGGGGCTGAAATCACAGAATATATAATTGCTGAAATGAAGAGTCGACCCATTTTGTTAAGTTACTAATATAATTTAGATGCTGCTAGACATATTTTTGACTTAATCTGTGGCTGTTGTGATTTTGATCCAACAAATATTTTTTTGCCTGGATTTTTTGTAGTTTTTGAGTTAAGCAATGTACAGAGAAATTTACTCTGTGTTACTCTGAGAGAAATATTACTGATATGCAGCAGAATAACTTTAGATGAGAAATCTAATTATATAAAAGTGCTGGTACAATGGCTAGTTGACTGATCTACGAAGCACGGCTCAAACAGGTGGTTATAGAAACTTGTAATTTTTTGTAGAAGTTCCATAATTGAGACATAGGAAAAGAAAGGATTTTGATTTTTCTCTGTCGACAGCTAGTCTGCAAATAATTACTCTTAGCTTGTTACTAGTTGCTTTATCTGAGCGAAAAAAATTAAAAATCAATTCGCATTTCCATGAAAACCACAATCGTCGGAAATGGTTTATTTTTCTTTGCATTTCGGTTAGAATGGGTTGATTGCGGTAGGTCGTAAAAAGAGCGTAGTAACGCCATAAAATGAATGGTGAAACATTGGGCATAACATACATACATATTACATATCTTCACGCTATGACCCTGATGGGGTAGGCAGAAAGAACTGAGTGCTAAGTATCGCGATCCTGACACACCTTTCGCTTCGCTCAGTCTCATCATTCTCTTCGCCCACGCTCGCCGCGAGTGCTCCACATTATGACTGTCTGTGATCACCCGTTCTGTCCGTTCCTGGTATGTCAGTCAAGCTCGTCCCCGTCTCCCAATATTACTAATAACCATCAATCATTAGTTGACTGTAAAATTGTTTTTGTTTGTAATTCATTCTTTAACATTTGATGTTTCTTCTGGGATGTTTTTCACAGCCCATTGGCTTAGTTCGGGTGTATGAACAGAACTCCAAAATTTATAGGCTCAACCTTCACCCACCACTGACAGCTATTTTTGGCCGGGTAATATGTGTATTTGTGAGGTGTTGTCTCCAATACCCAAATTACAGGAAATCCTGTCTGGCATTAGACTAGTGTCCCGTTATTTGTTGTGAAGATGAGTTATTGTTGGATGATATCAATCTTATCTGATAGAATTGGACCTTAATAAAAAAAAGAGACAACCCTAATTCTTGAAATGAAATACAGAGTAATTTTACAGTCTAGTGTCGGAGATATTCCTCTAATGCAAATGAATCCAGTTGGAATTTCCAGTTCCAATTTCGTTTTCAAAATCATGATGAATTCCTATTGCTAGTCATCTAGAAGCCAGTCCTTGGTTTGTCCAGTCTTGAGCTTGGGCTATAACTTCGTGTCTTCGTGTGTATACTTTCGAACTGGATTTTGGTCCTCTTGGTAGAGTTCAAATTAAGTTTGCAATCGTAAAGGAATGACAATACAGTCCCAGTGACCCTTAAGTATATTCTTCTCGTTTGATTGGTTATTTTAGATGGGCAACTAAAGAGATAAAAATGCTCACTTTCTGATGGGCATGTAAAGCGGAAGCGGAATGCACACTTTCTGATGGGCATACAAAGTGGAATGCACAAATTCTGATGGGCATACAAAGCGGAATGCACACTTTCTGGTGGGCAAAGAAATGGGAATTCTCACATTATCTTGGGCAAAGAAAGGGGAATGCTCACATTCAGATGGGCAAAGAAAGGGGAAATCTCACATTTTGATGGGCGCAAAAGAGGAATGCTCACATTCTGATGGGCAAATATAGGGGAATGCTCACTTTCTGATAGGAAAAGAAAGTGAGGGGAATGTATGCTCACATTGGGTGTATCACAATTGTGCTAAATATGTTCTTTATCTAATTTCCAGGTTGTCGACATGCATGCTGTCAATGAAATCATATCTGTTTTGGAGAAAATCAATATCACAAAAGAGTTGCTGGAGGTACGAAACATAATTTATTCTACCCCACTAATTATTTCTGTGGGTTCATAATTTACATTTATTTACAGAATGAAAGACTTTTACTCAAATTGTTATTTTTTTTCATATTTTATTGTTTAATGTTTTTAACGAGTTGTGTTGTCGCCAGACCACCCGACTGGGCAAGCACGTGAACGAGCTGCGCCGCAAGACGTCTGACCCGTCGCTCGCGCGCCGCGCCAAGGTGCTCGTGAAGCGCTGGCGCGACCTCGTCATACCCGCCCGCGCCTCCCCCGCTCACACCGGTACTGCACACACACTATGTTGTATACATGCTAAGAACAAGGATCCCATAGAACCGCACTCAGCGTATAGCATGAAATAGCAATAGTCTTTTACCCCAATAATTTGAGAAGGCGCTTCTTATATGCCGGGGTCAAACTGAACAAACACTATCTATTTTAGTCGGGCTGTTGTTTGTTGACAGCATCGAGTATTTTCTTGTCTGTGATGCTTTGTTGTTGGGATGCAGTTGCAACTGCTAAAAATTCCCATATGTAGATAGAGATAGAAGATAATATATCTGTCTAGCTTACTCTTACCACTTTTGTAATAAGTGTGTCCCTCTCTGATTATTATTGTTATTTTAGCGTATAACAATAATAATCAGGTCTTCACGCTATGTCTCTGATGGGGTAAAGTCCGGACGCGGAGCAGGAAGAATTTCATACACGAAACTTGTCCTTGTCACTCGCGAGTAAATATTTTGCTGTCGCGCTCTCACAGGTCCAGTACATTACACCTGTGTGATATAAGATACGAAGTAGCCTTCTGATACTCCATCACAACTCTCTTCAAGTCAAATCAACAGCCTATTAATATGTCCCCATTGCTGGGCCTCAGGCATACCCTCTCAACGAGGGCGTTCGGGCTATAGTCCACCACGCTAGCCCAGTGCGGGTGGACTTCACATGCGCCTAAGAATTTCTTCTTCGGCGCATACAGGTTTCGTCACGATGTTTTCCTTCGCCGTTCGAGAGCAGTCAGTATATGTACTTAAGTTTCGAGAAAAAAACCATCGGTACATGTCCCAGCCGGGGATCGAGCTTCGGACCTTTCGATATGATAGGCCGCGTCTTATCTCCGACGCCACTGATGCTGTCTTCACTGCGTCTTAGGCGTACCCTAGACGGTCATGCAAGCGTCATTCAAATGTTCTTACAATGTATGTTTGTGCCCGTCAGGTTCGAACCGGTCGTCGGCGGAGAGGCAAGTGCGGCGGCTGGGCGGCACGCCGCTCACCTCCCCAGCTCTCTCACGGGTAAGTCTGTCCACACAGCTTAGTCGGTCCTGTGACTGTTAGTAGTTTTTTAGTTACCCTGCTGACAGCCTGTCCTTCAGGGCATATGGAGTTAAATCACGTAGAACTTGATGGCTTTTATTTTGTGGATTACATTTGTAGTATTTTCATGTCATTTTGATGATGAGAAACGCAATATCGGAAGCCATTGAAGGTGAATGAATAGACAGTTTTTTCTTGACATAGTGTCGCGCGGCGCCATACAGCCTAGTCGTGGGGATGCAGATTCCGAACACAGCCTGACTAAAATTTCCGCTGTAAATGTACTTAGATTAACATGTAATAGTTTTAGCCAACCTTAAAATGTAGTTACGTCTGGATATCGCTGACTCAGGATCTTTTTCCAGCACGTGGTGAGTCCAGCTGTGAACAGCCCACGCCCAGCGTCGAGGCCAGGTAATATAATAGCTGACATGTGATTCTAGGTCAACGGGAAAGTACCCTATAATCCGTTTTTCCTTGGGTGTCTTAAGAAAACAAACTCATTTGCGGCTGAAAAAAAAAAGTGTTCCCAAGTGGACCGCAAAGTTTATATGGTAATACAAACTTGTTTATGCTGCTACAGTACCTTGCTCGTGCATGTGGCCGAGACGCAAATAAAGTTTGTTTTCTTAATACACCCAAAGAAAAAACGGACTTTTTTATAGGTTGTGCTTTACTTTACAGTAAAGTACAACCGTAAAATGACATCAAAATGACTTTGAGGATAAATTTAAACCACCTCTCCTGCTTTCCCGCCTGAACCCCATACACAATAGCACACACACACACACACTCACACTCACACACACGCATACCTAGCTCTAGTCTTATAATTCTAAAATATTAATAAAAAATAAATTTGTTTTCGTATAAGTATTTATTGTATTGTAAATTTAACATAATTATGTAGCCTACTGTACTTTGATTTCCCTATCCGTGAATTGTTGTAACTGTCACCCTGCGAGACGGCCAGCAGGTCAGTGCAGGTGACAGAAACCAATTGTTATTTTGGACATGTTACATTTATTTATTTATTTATTTATTTTATTTATTATCACAAAATCCACAGCACTTAGAAAATAATAGTTATTAAAGGTTACATTGCTCATACTGCCAATAATAAGGATTTACAATAACATTATTTACATTTGTTTTGTTTATAATTTTGTTTGTGAAAACAGGCTCGCAATCACCGTTTGATCCATAATAATATGTACCTATCCATTATGTTGTTCAATTAAATAAATATTTGTATTGTACTTTACGAGTGTCAAAATATGACATTAATAGCCGTTTTTTTTTTGCGTTGACTTAGAAGCTTGAATTTTTCGTCAGTTCCACTTTTCACACCCGGCCATCCGTGGTGGGATAATTGTAATATCCATTTCCACTTTTCACGCTAAAATCAACAAAAAAAAAAGATAACAAGGGAGGAGGTTGGGAGGGGAAGGGGGGACAGGATAGGAGGGAGGGGAAGTTGGGCCGGGGAGGGGAAATAAGATGGGAGAGGGAGGAGTGCAAGAAACTATGGGGTTTTGTAAGTATATTCGTCTTGAAGTATTGCGTGCACCGCTCATTATATCAGTTTCATCATCATCAACATATCAGCCTGTAGACGTCCACTGCTGGACAGAGGCCTCCCCCAAGGACCTCCACGACGCCCGGTCATGCGCTAACCTCATCCAGCCGGGTCCCGCGACCTTCACCATATCGTCGGTCCACCTTGTGAGAGACCTGCCTGCGCTGCGTCTTCCGATACGTGGTCGCCACTCGAGAACCTTTCTGCCCCAACGGCCTTCGGTTCTACGAGCGATGTGCCCAGCCCACTGCCACTTCAGCTTCGAAATCAGCTTCGTATATCAGTTTGTGTAGTCTTTTTAACGCAAATGAAGTCGCGGGGCGCTGCTATTTATTATATAAGAAGAAAGGGCGGAAACTTTTAATTATTTTTATCAGAGAAGAGTGGAACAAGCAAAAGGGTCTTGACGGACGGACAACAAAGTGAATCGCTTAAAAATAACATTATTATTTATTTTCTTTCATTATTCTTTATTTATTTTATTTTATATATTTATTTTATTTTATATATTTCCTGAAGATGATTGCCGAGAGACTGGATTCAAGCCTGCTTGGCAGGTTCACCGATTTGCACATTATACGTGCGAAGCGGTGAGCCTGGCAAGTGGGGGGAATTTCGTCAATTCTGTCTGACCTGTGTGTTAATAATAATTCAAAAATTTTTCCAATTGTTTACGAATATAGTTTCTAAGTAGGTAGGCTTGACTAACAATTATGGGCAATGTAGTGGCCTGAAATAAAATAATTTTAATTTTAATTTTTTTTAAATTTTAATTTAAAAATTTTTTAAATTTATTAAAAACCCTTGTGTTGCAGCATGGGGCGGCTACGAGTCGGACTCTCAGGACGTGATCCTGGTGGACGACGACCCCCCGCCGCCGCCGCCCGCGCCGCTCGCCCCGCCCACCGCCCCCGCCGGCGCCCTTCACAGACCCACCACCTCGCGTGAGTATATCATTCATTCACATTCATTCGTTCATTCTAGACTTTCGCGCTTTGTATTCATAATTATATAATTATTTACGGGTCCTACACACGAATAAGTTTTATTTACCTTGCACTGGCCGTGGTCACGAGCTGACTGAGCCACGGCCAGTGTAACCTGGTCGAAACGTCGGGCAAGGTAAATAAAACTTATTCGTGTGTAGGACCCGTAAATAATTATATAATTATCATATTCATTTGTATAATTATTATCAGGTTATATAAATAGGTGGACGGATAATTAGACACAGGGTAAGATTTCATACAATCGAGGTCGCTTTGAAGCCATAGTGCTCCGTTAAGGATTGATGGGGGGATGATCTGATGACGGTCATCGAGAGACTACGGAGTCATTACAGACGTGTCCAATTCAAATTCGAATCAAATCAAGCATCATGAAAGACTAGAGTCCTATAGACCAGAAAACCATTACTAACAAAACTTAATTCAATCAAGGTTATTTTGACTTTGAATCTTTCCTTTTTAAAACTAATAATTATTTTATTATTATTTGTTTTATGAACAGATAAAATAAGGTTTTACTTTTAGCCGCGAAGAGGCCGTCTTCCCCCGAGGCAGTGCACGACGACAAGAAGGCGAAAAGGGACAAAAAACCTAAGAAAAAAAGGTGGGAACATTTTGTTGCTGTTATTATTTCATTCGGCAACTATGTTGAAACTTTTAATACTGCATTCCCCTTTACGTTGTTCAAGCGGGGATTCCCCTTAGTCCATTTTATCCCCTTGCGAAACCAGTTACAAGAGATTTTAGAGAATTTAATAAAGGCTTTTTAGTGTTCCGTATCTCAAAAGAGAAAAAATTAACCCTTATAGGATCACTTCGTTGTCCGTCTGTCAAGACCTCTCCTCTCAGGAACGCGTGGAGGTATCAAGTTGAAATTAATATCAAATACTCAAGTCTGCAGTCCCTTGGAGTTGTGAAAGAATCAAACTTCTAAGTCAACGCAGTCGGAAGATATGGCCGATTTTGCCGAGTTTTTGGTCATCAAAACCTGTGGGGTACTTCCCGTTGACCTACAATCATAAAATTTGGCAAGCAGCAAGGTCTTTTAGCACAAGTAAAGGAAAAAATCCGAAAACCGTAAATTTGTAGTTAGATCACAAAAAATATTTTTTTCCTTGTACCAACAAACTTAACTTTGCATATGAGCAAGTTATCCATTTATGTTAGTACCATGTGATGTAACTACAAATTTTATTACTTAACGATTTTCTAATTATTTCTTTAATTAAGTTTGTACGGAACCCTCAGGGCGCGAGTCCTACACGCACTTGTCCGGTTTTTATTATGTTGTTTGTTTATTGCGTCAGGGGCCACAGCCGCGCGGGCACGGAGGCGGCGGCGGCGGGCGCGGGCGCGGGCGCGCCCCCCGCGGCGGCGGCGGCGGCGTGGGGCGCCCGCAACGGCGCCGCGGCGCACACGGAGCGCCGCCGCAACGGGTGCCGCCGCGACGCCGTCGACCCCTACACGGCGCTCGTCAACAAGATCCCGCAGCCCGGCGCCAAGAAGGTCAGTGCACGATCTTATACCAAAGTCGAAGTCAAAATTCGTTTATTCAAAGTTGGAATACAATTTTCTCTTTTTTAATATAAATAAATTGTAATTTATTTATTTATTTACTTATAAGAAGATTACAACTTTTATAGCCTAAATTAAGAAAAGAAACTTTTACATGTATATAAGTCAATTACAATCTTCGCATATAGATTCTGAGCTCAAACCATAATACAGACATAAAGGAGAAAAAAAAAAATATATATAGGTACTCCATGATCAAATATTATGAACTAGGTGATTAAGTTGAAAGATAGAGAACAAAGAACAAGTTATTGTTAATGATTGCTTGGGTGATGCAGAGTGGTTACACAATATAGGTCGTTAATTGAAAAATTGTTGTGTAAGTTTTCGCCTTACAGTAGTGCTACTGGTACAAAATAAGTCAGTGTCCATATCGAGTGGTAGTTTGTTAAAGCTGTTACTGGCACGCACAAGAAAACTGTTACGCCTGTAGCTCGTGCTTGCAAAAGGCACATGCAGAATGGGACGTTGTCTAAGTACTAATTGATTCGTACGGAGATAGAGTTTCGCGAGCAGGTCCGGGCTATCGATGTTCCCATTAGCAACATTCATGACGTAGCAGATGTCACTTATGTTGCGACGGG
This sequence comes from Metalampra italica, assembly GCA_949699065.1. Lineage (NCBI taxonomy): Eukaryota > Metazoa > Arthropoda > Insecta > Lepidoptera > Oecophoridae > Metalampra > Metalampra italica. Next base: position 1,357,653 of record OX452993.1, read on the forward strand.
TGTCGAGCGGTAGGAAGTGGTATCGCTTACAGCGGTGCTGGTAGTCGTGAGAGCGTTGACGTGCTTTGAAGTCGAGAAAACGCAAAAACCTTTTCTGTACACTTTCTATACGGGATATGTAAGCTTGGTATTGTGGGTTCCAGACCTGCGAGGCGTACTCGAGGTGGCTACGTACGTAGGCACAGTACAAAATTTTAATAGTTTTTATATTATTGAAATTATGAGAGGTTCTCATGATTAAACCTAGCGCTTTGTTTTGTTTTGAATATAAATTTTAGTTTTATTTAATTGTACTGGTCATAGAGTTAGTATACTAGATATAGAGCGCGCGCATCGCTCATTGCCCATTGTGCCAAGCGTAAGCAGGTGTTCTATGGACGCTTCAATATAGATTTTTTCTAGATCGTTCTTTTCCGTGAATCGTGTTTACAGCTTGGCACTGCACATTCCACCATGATAACTCCAAATCTAAATAAATATCGGCGAGAGCAACAATCAGCGCTACTGACGTGTTGTGACTAGTAGCGTCGCCCCGAACATTTCGAGACTGTTCAGACCCGTGCTTACAGTTCAGACTTGCTAACGCGCGCTCTATGTATACTAACAACTCTCTGGTACTGGTACATTATGGTTTGGGTTTGGTAATATCGTTCCTGACTTTTTGACACGACTTCTTCCATGTATTGATTGATTGATTACAATCCTGTGAACGTGTTACAGGTTAAGACGACCAAGGAGCTGCTGGAGCAGATCCAGTCTCGCGGCGCCGCGCCCCTCGCCGCGCCGCCCTCCCCCGACGACGACGTACAAGTCATCGAGGACCGTACGTACACCTGCCCACTGATACTTCAGCTTGCTCTCATCCTTTCGGCTGTCAGTGATTTTAGTTATCCGTCGGATCTCATTGCGCGTCATATCCTTCAAAGAAACTCCGAGCATAGCCCTCTCCGTTGAGAAAACTAAGACACCCCATCGAGGTAATATGTATAGAGAAGACACCCCAACTTGACTGTTTGCAACACGAGTTGGTGTTCATTGACACCAACTCACGTGGCGGGGCGGCCATATTTTGGTGAAATTCATTCATATTCAGAGGAAGTCGCATCTGTGCGCATTGAATGTTATCTATGAAACCGGAGACACCCCCGGCGCGTCATGTAGTTATACCATAACATAGGTCTGTGTATAATTATATACCATAACTTTTGTTTGAAGTTGCTACTCTATATTACCTCAATGAGACACCCCACCGACTTTTTCTACATCGTAAGTCGCTGACGAAGAATACAGGCTCATTCAAAACTTTAGCAATCACATCTAGTGTGGTTTTGCAAGATGTTTTCCTTCATCGTTTTAGAGCAGCCAGTAATAAACATTGGTACCTACACATACATGGTTGGTTTGTCTATTTTCATATAAAATGTCTAAACTTTCCAGCGAGAGCGGATTCTCCGCTGCGCAACGGCGGCGGCGAGCGTGCGTCGCCGCGCGCGCGCAGCCCGTCGCCCGCGCGCGCGCCGCTGCCGCCCCTGGAGGAGGCGCGCGAGTACGCGGAGTGCACGTGCGCGGAGGGCGAGCCGGCGGCCGCGTGCCCGGCGGCGGGCGCTGCGCGCGTGTCCGCCGCGCACGTGCACGCGCTGCACCACGCGCACCTGCCCGGCGTCAACGGCACGCGCGCGCCCACGCACCCCCACCAGTACGCCGTGAGGAAGCACACCCACCCGGACGCGCCCGGACTCTTCACCAGCGTCGTGCCCCTCTACAAATACTCGGACTACGCCGACGACTACTGCGCCAAGAACATGTCCCGCGTGCCTCTGTGCGCGCATCTCCCCTGGACGGAGTTCGCGCCGCCCCCCCCGGAGCTGCCGCCGCCGCCGTCGCCGCCCCCCATCCGCCCGTACCCGCTCGACGTCCCCGAACAGGAGCCGAGCGAGAGTGAAATCAAAACGGAAGTGAAAGTGGAGTTTGAGTGTTCCATCGAGGCGGAGATGGTGTCGGTGCCGTGCCTGGAGCCCAGCGAGAGGCTGAAGGCGCCGCTGCTGTCGCCCGACGAGGCGACGCAGTTCGGCGCGAGCGAGACGCCCACGCCGATGGAGGTGGAGGACCATTTTAAAAGTGAACAGCAAGACCACAGGACGGTGGAGCGAACGAAAGAGCACATGGACGGGAGGACACTGTACAGTTTGTGCGGGAGCGTTCGGGAGTCGGTGCCGTTCGGGTACGACCAGACGTCCCCCGCGCCCGTGGTGACCCTCCCCCAGGAGGCGGAGGATGTGCCGGCGGCGGTGGAGGCGGCGCTGGCGCGCGCGGCGGGGGAGCCCTCCGCGGGCGAGTGGGGGCGGCCCCCGCGGCCGGACGGGTTCACGGAGTGGCACGAGTGCGCGCGGCTCGGGGACCTCATCGCGCTGCCGTACGTCGTGATAGACTGACGCGCCTTGTCATACTCCCGCACCGCGGGCGCCGTGTGGTTATACCGTATTGTACATGCGTGTACTTGATACCTTCAAACAACTAGGATGCTGTGGAGTTAAAGTAGCGAAAAATCTGACGCCACTTGATCTGGCCGACATTGACGGGGTAATTGTGTCATAATGTCGTGTCAACAAAATCTTTGAAAATTGTGATATTTTTGACTTCACTTTCGAGCCGGAACGCGCCTTCTGGTGTTAGTTCTGTATTCTGAGCTTATTCATAGAACCTAACCTAAATACGTATTATATATATTGTCAATGTTACTCTGCAACTTCACTTCACTCATCCCAGTTGTTTCCCGGTATCTATATACTGTCGATGAATATCGCGGCGCAGGGCTGTCGCTTCCCAAAAATATGCATTTTTCTAAGATATTCTCTATCTAAGCTCTTACAATTTATAAGACGTCCGGAGACTTATTTGCAAATTTGGTTAGAGATTCGTTGCAAAGGCATTCAGCGTCGAACTGAACAACTCTTCCGATTTTTGGGAATGATAAAAAAAAAACATCCATACAAAAACTTAATTTACATTCAGTTCGGTTTGTATGGAAACCAATTGGTTTTGCGAATTTCCAAAAGTCTGCATTGAAGAAATTGATATAGCTGTTCTTTATGCGAGACAGGTACAGTCGACCGCACGTCAGTTTAAACACTTCGACCTTGAGAAGGAGTTTCAATACTACGAGAGACCTTTATACTGGTTTTCCACTGACATGCGGTAGACCGTACTACGTATATTGTTATTGCCTATAATGCGTTTTCCTTAGGTGTTGTATGAAAACAAACGCATTTGCGCTTAAAAGCAAAATAAGCGATAGACGATGTTACCAAAAGGACCGCAAAGTTTATATGGTAATACAAACTTGTTTATGCTGCTACAGTACCTTGCTCGTGCATGTGGCCGAGACGCAAATAACGTTTGTTTTCATAAGACAGCTAAGGAAAACCGGTACATACCGTGGACGGATAATTAGAAACAGGGCAAGATTTTCATACAATCGAGGTCACTTCGAAGCCATGATTCTCCGTGAAAGATTGATCGGGGCATGATCTAATGACGGTCATCGAGAGAGTAGATGGAGGACTTTTAGATCGCTATAGATATCCAACTGATCAGATGAGCCGTTTGGAAGCAGCATCGTCATGATTCCTTAACTTTAAGATTTTCATACATTTTTATGCAATTTTGCGGGTTTTTTTCTTCATGACAAAGCTGCTTCCAAACGGCTTATCTGATCAGTTGGATGCGATCTAACAGTCCTCCATCTACTCTCTAGATGACCGTCATCAGATCACGCCCCGATCAATCCTTCACGGAGACCCATGGCTTCAAAGTGACCTCGATTGTATGAAAACCTTGCCCTGTTTCTAATTATCCGTCCACCTATGTATATTCGTACGTTTTTCCAGCGACAGCCCTGCTACGATTTGTCATAGTGTAAACAATTGTACTGTGCAGTGTCTATACTGCACTGCTCCCTGCACTGTGCCGATACTAAGTCAGAGATTGAAGTGCCAAATTTAGGGCCTGTCCGTGCCAACATGTTCGTATACTTGTCACAATGTCACATAACTTATCTACACTTTATACATATAACACTGGGGGTCGGAGTGACATAAAAACAAACCGTCCTGCAGACAGAACCTAAAAGCAAATCGTATTATTGTACCCCTTTAGGTCTGTTCAGGCCAAGCCGAAATTTGCCCGTGCATTTTTTGACGTCATTGTCAAATGAACCAGATCATAGTGATCTGGTTCATTCAGAGACGTTTGCTTTTGTGACATGTAGCTTTTAAGATGTTCTGCAAACAATTTACCGCAGTTTTCGTTTCAAATTGAAGCTCTTCATTGTTTTTGTCGTATTTTCGCTGTTACGTCTGGCATTTTGAAAACGTGAGCCAAATTAAGCAAATCCAATATTATTTTCGTTGCACTAAAAATACTTTGAAAGCACTGACAGTTGGAGATCTTTGTCTAACAGTGGACCAGATTATAGACTGAGAAAACATACAACGTATATTTGAACAGTATTTTTTAGTATTTTTAGGTATGAACACTTTATCGTACCAAAAATTTACAAAAACAGACAGTTAAGAATAAAACTGTGTACAAAGGCGGACTTATCCCACTAAGGGATCTCTTCCAGTCAACCTTAAAAATTTTTTTAGTCACTAAGCTTTCTCGCAATATGCATTTATCTAGGCTTAGACGCAGTATGCATTTATCTAACAGGTCATTAGAATTCAAGATACTCTATGTATTTATCAAATCAATAGTTTTGTAGTACCATTGGATGTGTTCAGCCATCTGGACCTCCACCATTCACTCTCTGGATGGCCATCATCAGATCACACCCGACCAATCTCTGGCGGAGGACCAAGGCTTCAAAGTCTACAACGGCAGTGTGTAACGACATGGTCCAATATACAAAAAGTGGCCTTGACAGACGGATAGACAGACAGACGGACAACGGAGTGATCCTATAAGGGTTTCTTTTTTCCTCTTTTGAAGTACGCAACCCTAAAAATAACAAAACACGAAGTATAAATATAATATCATCAATTATTTTTGAGAAATTCACCCACGGCTTAGTCCCAAATTAAGCCGAAGCTTGTCCTATGGGTACTCAACAACTGATAAACATACATACTTAATACATACAAGCACCCAGAATCTGAATACCAACAGATATAATAATAATAATAATAATTTATTTATTTCAGATAATACAATCCATAATTTGTTAGTAAATACTTAAGATAATGTTAGTAACTATTGGAATAAAATATTAAAATTCTCCCTATCACTTAACATTAAATATTGCGGTTCTGGACCCCACATGTTTGTGGTTCCAGAACCTGACTACTGGGCAGTCGACCCGCTCCACTATGGTGTCAAGGAGGCTGCTGGGACTGTCCCGCGTGCGACGCATCAGGGAGGCTATTCTTTTCCGCACTATGGCAGGAAAACTGTCGATGCGCGCCTCCGCAAACATACCCGATGCGCTGCAAAAGCGGGGCAATCCCAGCAACATCCTTAACCCATTGTTGTATTGGACGCGCAGGGCGTCGATCGATTTACGAGAACAGCTGACCCACAGGCTGCACGTGTAAAAGGTCTGGCAGTACGCCTTAAAAAGGGTTATTTTGACATCCCTTGTACACCGTGCAAACCTGCGAGCCAGCATGTTGCTCCTCACCGCCAACGCCCTGCGCTCCCGCTCAACATCCAGCTCGTCAGAGAGGTCCTCGTCGACCCAGTGCCCCAGATATTTAAATTTGGTGACTCTACTCAGCACAGTTCCTCCAAGTTGAATTGGGGGGACAGATTTCGGTTTCTTGTTACCCGCCTTAAAGATGAGTAGTTCACTTTTGTTGGAGTTATACCTGAGGCCATGGGCCGACGCGTACCTCTCACATATCCTCAGTAAGGTCTCGAGTGCCCTGATCGATGGGCTCAGCAGGACCATGTCATCAGCGTAGCTAATGTTATTAACAAATCTGCCATCCATTGAGCACCCAACGCCTGCCCCGCTGAGCTCATCGATCAGACCATTTACGTACAGATTGAAGAGCCGAGGGGAGGTCAAGCCACCCTGTCTCACTCCGCACTCCAGCCTGTGATATATTATGATGATATGCTCGTCACACAAATGTGGGTGGGTGGGAATCGAACCCACTATACAAGAATACGAACGTGTTGCCGCGGGCGGGTCCGCGGTCCGTGGACGTCCGACCAAAGCTTCCTTTACGTCAAGTTCCAAGTGTCCTTAGTTAGTTGTAAGGGTAACCCTTAGTAGTACAGTCGACCGCGCGTCAGTGGAAACACTTTGACCTTGAGCTGGCCTAGCCTATTAGAGAGCTTCAATACTATGAGAGACCAGTTTATACTGGTTTTGTTTCCACTGACGCGCGGTCGACCGTACCAGCCATCGGGACGTTTTGTAGCCAACGTTCAAATGGCCCAGGGATTCAACACCGTACTTTGTCGATAGTTCAATCCAATTAACACTTTATTGGACATTTAAAAATTACAGTCAAAAAAAATTGAAAAACAGATACAGTAATGTACATCTAGGCGGTCTTATCGCTAAGAGCGATTTCTTTCAGACAACCTTTGGGTAGAGAATTTAGAGCCAATTAGATGGTAGGTGTGCAGTTAGCATATTTTAAAAATCTACATACACTAAAATACATAGCTGTACAAAAAAATAAATACATAGTATCCGATATACGTTAGTGTCCGGTATACGATAGTATCCATTTTATGGTTTAAGATTCTTTATTTTCTCATGGGAATAAAATTCACTTGGTTACGTAAAGCGATCCCATCGGCTACTTTTCAATAAAATGGATGCTATCGATAAAATACGATGTTCAATCCCCAGGTCGTTTCAGTTGGTTGCTACAAAAAGTGCGATTGCTGTGTATGAGTGTCGGTTAGTGTTTGTAAGCGCTCGAATATGTACATATAATTCTTAAATTTAGTGAAGTAGTTAGGAACGAAGGTTGTTGGTGCGCGACGGATAGGGTATGCGCAGTTGCCTGTATTGATGTGTATAGATATGCCCTAACTAAACTAGGAAGCTCTAAGACGATCAGGTGCCAGCTGATGCTGATGCCAGACTGACCGTCTAACCCACTGACTGACGGATTTTTAACCTTGTGTCCATCAGTGTCCCATCAGTCCAGACTGATCGTGTAACACCCGTGTAAGCAGTAGCTAGTAGCCGTTTGCATGGATATATAAAAAAAATTGGTATTTGCCAAAAGTTTCTGGAACTGTTAAGTTGTGTCTTAACTAGGAAATGCGAAATGCCAACAGTTCCATGTGGTACTTCTTTGAATGAAAATAATGGGTAATGAAATATGAAAGTTACCATTCCTATATCATCATCATATCAGCTGTAGACGTCCACTGCTGGACATAGGATCTCCACGACGACCGGTCCTGCGCTAACCTCATCCAGCCGGGTCCCGCGACCTTCACCAGATCGTCGGTCCACCTTGTGGGAGGCCTGCCTACACTGCGTCTTCCGATACGTGGTCGCCACTCGAGACCCTTTCATCATTATCATCATTAGCGATATTTTCATTCAATTCAATTCTTTATTGCGTCCATAATTGTAGTTATGTTATTATTCATTCGCTAGGAAGTTTTGTCAAAACTGTTATACCACCTGTCAAATCCACGGACGGCCGCTAAACTGTCGAGGTATAGTCGCAAAAGAAAATTATAAGGCATATCTATACACATCGATTTATTTCGCTTTCTCCGTACGCTGAGAGTTCGGTTACAATTTTTGGATATTTTTTAATGAAAAAGAAAGATGTATAATTTGTCGTATTTATGATTTAGTCACGCGTCCACTGGTGTGTTTTAGTCATGTAACAACTATTATTATTTTTGGACACAACAGAACTAAAGCGAAAATTGAAAACGGTGGATTTACTCTTTACTCGAGTTGTGATATTAAACGTTAAAAAAATATTCTCCAAAACAATTCCAAAACTAAACTTTGCTATGTTTTTTTTTCTATTCGTGACTTTTATAATAGATAGATCCACCAAATATTTGTGTGAAGAGAGGACTTTCCAAAAAGAAACGGATGTGTAAGACAAAAGATTCTTTAGACTGTTCTTATTGAGTTATCTTGTTTGTTACCGAATGTGATTTTTAAATGAAAAATTAGGTAATTAATTAATAATTATAAAATAGGAGTTCCAATTGTGTATTATATACATATATTATTGCTGTGTCTCCGGGCTAGAGGGCTTCGTCTCTTAGTGACAGCGGTCCAACGATTACAAATTTAATTTGCAGTTGCGAAAGAAAATTAACCATACAGATTATAGCTATAGATCGCCGGTTTCTTTTCGGCGGTTGTGTGACGTTGACTAATTTCTGCGCAATGGCTATTATACGGTGTCAGCGGGGAGCTGTGCGGGTCACTAGAGACGCTCATCCAATTTCAAGAAATAGTTCATTGATTCGATCAACCGAATGAAACTTTCAAGTTTTTGGACATCTCTGTGTATCACACTATCTCGCTCACGCACACATAGACTGTAAACACTGTAAGCGATGTGCTAACAATCTGTCACTCTGTTCATTCAACCGCCGAAAAGAAACCGGCGATCTATACTGTCAGCTGCAAAATAATGTTTGTTTTACCAACTTAACTTTGCAGTTTCCTGAGGCGTTAACGTCGTGTTTACTTTGTTTTTCATCTGCAAATTAGGTTTGTGAATAACGTTTGTTGCACCACACGTAAGTGATAATCAGTCCTAAACTAATGTTGCTAGAATATCGAAAATTCGCCGAATTCAAATAAGGTATGCGATTTCCAAAATCATTGCAGTCTCGACGGGCATCCAGATATTCTGGCAACACTGCCCTACATATATCAAATGCAGGATAAAAAAATGTGACGTTTGACGTACTATAAAATGACCATTGTACTATTATGATTGTCTATATAATTGCAGTAATGACATAGATTAGTTACAACGTTAGAGTTTATGCTCCAAGGGATGTTGTAAAGCGCATTTATTGTCCACCAAGCTTTAGTATAGTCCACGCAGGTATGCAGCTTTTGTTGTACCAGTTGAGAAATGACAACAACAAAAATGACAATTTTATTACAAGAGTGACACTTTTTGGCGGTTGTGTGAAGTTGGTTGGGCTTCACTAGAAACGCTCATTGAATTTCAAGAAATAGTTCATTGGTTCGATCAGCCAAATAATAATTTCAAGTTCTACGTGTCACATTATGTCAATTACGCATACAAAGACTAGACACTGTCAGCGATGTGCAAACAATCTGTGACTGTGGTGACTATATTCACTCTACCGCCAAAAAAAATTACGAGGTCTATAATACAACACAACTCCCGTCTCGTGCACTAAACTCCCGTTTCGTGCACGAAACTGCACGGTTTCATGCACAAAACCTCCCGTTTCGTGGAGTCGGTGCAGGGACCGTCACCCCCGTTTAAGAATAATAGGACTATAATTTTACGACAAAAGTTGTTTGCTATTCGTTACTGTACGCATTTTTTTGTTTCACTTGGAGATTGATAAACGCTAGGGTTGTAACTAATCTGTGTGTGTAGTTTTGTATCACGCGCGATTCGAGCATGTTTATACAGTGCACGATTGTCGCACATGACATAAAATTACATATCTGTCGCACTGGAATAGACTTCAAGGGTTTAAAGTACCCGTGGATGTGAATCGAGCTTGGCTTCATTGCTGAAATCCAATTTAAAATGACAAATATTGGAATAAATATTGGCTAGTAATAAACTGAGCGACTAAAAATACAAATTTTAGTCGCCAGTTAAATATTTAGTCGCTCGGTCTTTCCCTATAAATATTTTAACCCTTTATAAGGCCCCAGTTATACAGATATGCTAGTTAGTTAAATACACTACCATGTTTTTAATGCATTGGGGAACACATCTACGGCAAAAAAAATCATTAAGAAAAAACATGTGGTCAATATATGCACTCAGCCTGTTAGTGCACTTGAGTTTTCAGATGATCTGTTTTTAATACACCTTTTATTGGCATTGAATGAATGAGGAAAGAAAGCCTGATATATCCGCTATATAATACCACTATAGTTAAATAAAAAAGAGGATGTTCGTCTCCGTAAATGTTTATTAACTAAGTGGTATCCAAATAGCCTCTGCCTTATAAAGGGTTAAGGAATCGGCAAATACAAGAAGTAAACAGCACTAGGTACTTTGAAGTCCACCAAAAAGTTTTGGATCAGCTCATTTTATTATTTGACTTTATTACTTACATCGAGAGACATATTTTAAGGATACTATGGGTCATTTGGAAGACCTGGAGCTCTATTTTTGAATGGCTTCGAGCGGTCGCTCCTACTGATTTTTGTATCGGAAATCAAAGGAAAATCAGTAGAATCGGAGAGCGATTCAAAAATAGAGCTCTTGGTTCTGTGTAAAAATTAAAACCTGATAAAGTAGGAAACCACTCTATTTCGACCCCTAATTGATACGGCTTAACTCAAAATATTTTATTGCTTATAGGACACTGGGTAGATTTATACAACGTCAATTATTTTATCTACCACCGCTTCCTAGGAGGCACTGAGAAGACAACTTGTTGCAAATGACCTCAATGAAAAGGTAATTATTTAATAGAGCCCGGATTACCTTATGGAATTATCATTTAGTTAATATAATCTGTCCGAACGAGCAATCACTGGATATAATATGTCACATCCATGGGTACTTTTCTCCCCAACCCTAAGACTTGGAGGCCGTTGGATGTTGGTTTGGGAGCCCGGCACGCGTTGAGTTTTGTTCCTTTGTTTTGTTGAGTGTCTCAAGTGTTTTGGTGCGCGGGCTCCCGGCGCAGGCGCCGCTGTACTGGATCTGTTTCATTTATTTTAAAAAATTGCTGTTACTCCTAAGTATGTTACCTTGGTACTAGTGGTGCAACAGAATCGAATGAACTCGCTATTCATATGAATATTCGATAATTGACCAATTATTCGGCGAATACGAACTTTTGACCAATTATTCGGTAAATACGATTCGTTGACCAATTATTCGGTGAATACGAATATTCAGTAATTGACCAATGCGTCCACAATAAGAATATTCGTTAGGTGACCAATTATTCGGTAAATACCATTCGTTGACCAATTATTCGGTGAACACAAATATTTGATGATAATTGACCAATTATTCGGCGAATACGAGTTTTCGTGTTCATTGCGCATCACTACCTTTTACTAAGAAGAGCAGGTCTCTGAATAGTAGTACAGTAGGACGTATAATACATAAGGTGAGGTGAGGCCCACCGTACATGTTTATTTATAGGCTGTTAATGTTTGATGTTGTATTGTATGGGGTAAACATAATGATTATAGTAATTTTTCTGATACGTGGTTGTGTCAGAGTGTACAATCGATGCTTCGTTACTCGTTTGTAGTGTGTGTTAAGAAACCAGGGAAAATCATTGACCTCTGAAGGAAAGGCAAGAAATTAAATTATTTTTACAAAATAATCAATTGTAAACTTAACCGTAAAAAGTTTGTATCCACACTTTTCAATCGTATTATTTGTTACATATTATTATATTGTTTAGTTTGTCTTTGTTTGGTTGTTCTTAGGTATTTAAAAACATTTTTTTATTTTTTTGTGCAATAAATAGTAAATAAGAACTTGCACTATGTTCCATATCAATTAAATCCCACTAATGGGCAGAAGCGTGGTGTATAGTCCACCACTAGCCTAGTGCGGGTGGACTTTATGCAAGATTTTAATAGGTATCTGATATAGTTCAATCGCTATGGTCAATTCAACCCAGCGCGGTCAGCCCGCGAGCTGAATCGTCTATTTTCAAATCTCACTTTATTTTTGTAGCCAATTTCGCCCACTCTTTTTTCAATTTAAAAAACACCAAACTTTTAAATAACAAATGAACTAAAAAATGCTTAATTTTTATTTTATTTAAACAAAAGACGCAATTTTTCAATGCATGCGCAATTGTGACAGTTGAAGTGAAAAGACTAACAACTGTTTGTAATTTTGGCTGTAGTTATCTCTAATAAACAAATTAAATTAATAATTAACAACAAAAAAAATTTGATAGTGGACAATAAAGCCCGCGGGCTGCCCGCGCTGGGCTAAGTTGACCATAGAGCCGGTCAATCAACAAACTACTAAACAAAAGTATGATTTTTTTCTAAATATTGTCATAGAAATTAATATAGACAGACAGATCCAGTACAATGGCAGAGGAGTCAAAAGGCCTTAGTGTAAGCGCGAGCGAAGCCGGGCGCGAGCATGTGTGTAACCGCGGACTGACTTGTTGGACTCGATCCAAGATTTTGGTAAAATATAAAAGCAAAATATATGTGTTTTTATTACGAACTTTTATGTTTCATTTGGATTCACCCATAGTTCGATTTCGGTCATATTCGGCAGATAAGATGAAGAATAATTTGTCCATCGAATGTAGACTTTTTTCACCTTTTTACTCTACAACCGACAAAGAAATCCATAGGGTGGATTTGATAAGATCTCCATGGTCACAGATGTAATAGTTACTCCAAGGTGGTGATTGCACAATTTGTACAATTTACCCTTCAGACGCATAGTAACAGAAACGCAAATTACCTTATACGCGGTTGAACCACATGTGCATTTCGCAAATCACCAGATACGCATATGACCAGATTTTGTTTATGCGTAATATTGTACGTAATACTGTATAGTTATCGCTTTTGCGTATAGAACATGAAAGAAAATTAAGTTAATAAAATTTATTAATAATAATAAAATTACAATCATTTATACACAATTTTAAAATTGTCACTTATAATTAATATAAGACACATTGTTCACTTACAGTTAGAATATAATATCATTAATGGCACTTGGTTAGTTTGAACGCATTTCAACAATTTATATAAAATAGCTGTCTGTACAGATTCCATCCTCCATGGATATCAGATCAATTCAACGGCAAATATAAGTTGGTTTTAGGAATATTCATGCACTTATTCGCCCATTAAAAATTTTTTGGACTGGAAGATTATCTCTCAAGAAAAGTGCACCTTTGCGTCTTGTATTTTGTCTAATAATGTTTCTAATTGCAATAAATTGTTTAATTGCAAAACACAATAAAACTATTATTATAATTTTTAAAGAGAGAGTTATATTTTTGGGAACATTTAAAGTTAATACCAACTTATATTTGAGTTTTTCTATGAATTATCTAGTTCACGATTCGTCACAATTATTATGATTTACAAAGGTAAGTTACATACCTACATTATAATTTAAATTTGAGATTCGATGTTAGAGATTGTTACTTGCAAGTTAAAAATCAAAATTTAAAAATACAAAATAAAACTTGCAAGATCTGAATCACTTCCGAAGAAGCAAAGAGACTTTCTTTTAGAATAACTTAAAATTAAAAACATTTACAACATTTAAATAATGGCACGAAATATCAGAATCCGAAATTTTGTCAATTTACTCAAAATATTTTTTAGAATAGCTGAGCAATGTATACGTAATCGTAATTGCGAGAAAATAATATCAAATATATTATACATAATAGGTACGGTCGACCGCACGTCAGTGGAAACAAAACCAGTATAAACTGGTCTCTCATGATGATGAGAGGGCAGATGGCTATTACTTACTCGGTGCAGATGGGCAAAGAAGCCTTATATGAACCGAATGTAGCGTAAATCACGCGATAATACGCGACTCATCAAACCACTCGACCCTATTACGCTCTTGGTGCTGGGGAGTGGTGGTGGCTGGCTGGTCTACATGATGCTGCAGGGCATGGCGCAGCAGAGCGGCAGGCAGATGGGCACGGCGGTCTTCTTCTCGGAGTGCTTCTCGCGGCTCTTGGCGCCCGACTCGTACTCGTACATGCCGCGGCCCGACGCGTACGCGCCGCCGCCCTGCTGCATCGCCTGCCACAAAACCATTTAACTTTTAATTGTCAATTTAATTTAATTTGACATTAATAAAATTGTAATTTCACTACGGCTAATATGTTTGGTGAACATCACTATTATGCTGTATTAAGTAAATTGAATAAGAGTGCGTCAGTGGCCTCGGGGATAAGACGCGACCTATCATATCGAAAGGTCCGAGGTTCGATCCCCGGTTGGGCCATGTACCAATGGGTTTTTTCTCGCAACTTAAGTACATGTACTGACTGCTCTCAAACGGTGAAGGAAAACATCGTGAGGAAACCTGCATACGCAAAAGAAGAAATTCTTAGGCGCATGTGAAGTCCGCCAACCCGCACTGGGCTAGCGTGGTGGACTATAGCCCGAACGCCCTCGTTGAGAGGGTAGGCCTGAGCCCCAGCAGTGGGGAGATTAATAGGCTGTTGATGAAGTAAATTGAAATTGAAACCCTTTCAAAAACGACGCTTACGATTTTGATGAAACTTTCCACGTCGTAGTTGCTTATGTTTGTCTATGACAGTTACAGATTTCATAATAGAGATATCTTTCAAACACCTCTTTCGCTTCGCTCTTTACGTGTCCGTCTGTGAGCATAGGGACATGATGTACCATAGGTTTTTTTTCGAAACTCAAGTACATTTACTGACTGCTCTCAAACGGTGAAGGAAAACATCGTGAGGAAACCTGCATACGCAAAAGAAGAAATTCTTAGGCGCATGTGAAGTCCGCCAACCCGCACTGGGCTAGCGTGGTGGACTATAGCCCGCACGCCCTCGTTGAGAGGGTAGGCCTGAGCCCCAGCAGTGGGGACATGTTAATAGGCTGTTGATGATGATTTTAAAGAATTCTCAGCTACTCACAGCAGACTGGTATCCATCGTCCTTCTTGACGAAGGGCGTGTGCCCCGGCGGGTAGTAGACGGCGGGGCCCGCCACGTTCCTGCTGCCCGCCACCGGCGCTGGCTTGGCCGCGCTCGAGTCCACGGCCGAGCGCTCGTGGGACACCTCCACCCGGCGCCGGGAGACGCCGTCGGGCTGCGTTGGGAACCGCTGCGAGACACAGTACACTTTTAAAATAAATTTAATGTAAGTACATACGCTTAAAACAAAATTTGACTCCAATTCGAAAGTTTAAATTTTACTCTAATTTGAAAGTCTAAAATGTACAAATAATTTCAATGGAATTCCAAAATCTAAAATGTGTCTTACCTACTAAAATTTTAAAAGTTGAAAGTTCTAAAATTTGACTATAATTCGAAGGTGTAAAATGCACTAGTTTTGATTCTCGAAAGTCTTAAATTACAAATTTTACACTATATCGAAAATCTGAAATGTACGGTCGACCGCACGTGAGTGGAAATAAAAAAATATATAAATTGTCATAGTATTGAATGAAACTCCCTAATAGGCTCAGAGACCTCAAGGCAAAGTCGTTTAGTTTCCACTACCGTGCGGTCGACTGTACTCTGAATATTTAAAACTACGCCTGGCCTAGAAGGACGGTATCCAATCGGCCGTAAAATACCTTAAAAAAAGAAACTTTGAAACGGCAAGCTAGTAGCTATGGTCAGTACTCACCGCCTCCGGGAAGTCCGCGAGCAGATCGTCGAGCTTCTTCGGCGGCTGCTGGTTCCCGGGCGAGGGGGTGGTGGGGCGGGGGAAGGGGGCCGCCGCGGGGGAGGGGGACGAGTTGAGGGGGAAGCGCTCCGTCGTGTTGTGCGCCGAGTACGTCGTCTCAGAGTACTTGTACGAGGCTGGACTCTGCGGAGCAAACGAGATAGCTGCAGTGGTTTCAGTCTACTTTTACTTCATCAACAGCCTACTAACATGTCTTCACTGCTGGGGCTCAGGCCTACCCTCTCAACGAGGGCGTTCGGGCTAGAGTCCACCACGCTAGCCCAGTGCGGGTTGGTGGACTTTACATGCGCCTAAGAGTTACTTCTGCGGCGTATGCAGGTTTCCTCACAATGTTTTCCTTCACCGTTTGAGAGCAGTTAGTGTTGTGTTAATGTATGCCACGACCGGGGATCGAATTCGGACCCTCGACAAGACAGGCCGCGTCTTCCCCACTAAGCCATTGACGCTCTAAAATAAGTTTATGAAAAAAAATCTTGCGAAAACGCGAGAGCATTGGTCATTACACCCTTTCCTTACACACTCGACTTCGGCTCGGGCTGCAAACCATTCTCGAATGTAATGTATATTACTTACGAGAGCATTGGTCATTACACCCTCGGTTTCCTTACACACTCGACTTCATGTAGGGCTGCAATCCATTCTCGAATGCAATGTATATTACTCACGGGAGCATTGGTCATTACACCCTCGGTTTCCTTACACACTCGACTTCGTCTCGGGCTGCCAACCATCCTCATTACTCACGTAGGGGCCGTGTCCATTGTGCGGCTCGACGGCGGGGATGAGCTTGGTCTCGTTGGCGGCGGTCGGGTACACCATTCGCTCATTCGTCAGCTCTGTCGCACAAACCAGAAATGATCGATGAGAGAGATCCAAATTCAATTGACTGGCCGCAAATAAAGAACAAGTTGATTCTGGGTGTTTCTATGTATTTATGTATTTACTAGCATTTCCTCGTGTACATTGTGAAACAGCGCCCTCTATGTAGGCGTTTTGTTACTTAGGGGGTATTAGCGGACGCCCCGCGACTTTGTCCACGTTAAAAAGTCTAGCTTATGTTATTCCAGGATATAAGCTATCACTGTACCAAGTTTCATCAAAATGTGTTCGGTAGTTTTTGTGTGAAAGAGTAACAAACATCCTCACATCCTTACAAACTTTCGCCTTTATAATATTAGTAGATAGGATTAAAAAAGTATGTTTATTTTTGAGTAGCTTCGGCTGGAACTAACTAAACAGCTGTGTGTAAATTTGTCAAAAAAATATTATTATTAGTTAAGTAGCCGTTTAAAATAAATATTAAACGTAGAAACCCCGGGACGCCTGCAATGGATTTCCATACGACATTCTGGTGCGATTTTTTGTTTAAAAGTTATAAATGGTCTCCTATACAACATTGCGCGTTTGGCTGTGTAGGTACATATTACGTAATGTATGTTTTTGTTACGTATTGTTTCACTTGATGTCTTTATAATGACTTATTGTTTCACTTGACGTCAGAGGACTTACCGTCGGAGGTGGTGACATGCCGCACCTCCCTGATATGCGAGTTGCAGTGCGAGCAGTGCTGGCAGCCCCCGACGGTCGCGGGGGGCGCCACCGCCGTCGTCGTGTTAGATCTGCGAACACGCGGACAGAGTTATGCACAAATGGTCATGTTCGCAAAGAAATGAAGAGAAAAGAAATGCTGGAGAAAAATGAGCCTTTCTCAAAAGATATATATAATCCAATCGATCAGATAAGCCGTTTGGAAGCGGTTTCGTCATGATTCTTCTATTTTTACCGACTTCCAAAAAAGGAGGAGGTACTATGTTCAGCTGTATGTATGTTTTTTTTTCAGTTTTTGAGAAAGGCTAATTATCGACTGAGTTAACTTGGTAGTGATTCTGTCTAATACTACTTTTTAGTAGTAGACAGGGTTACTACCTAGATACTAGGTTATATACAGGGTGGGATTTTCAGATGCCACCTGGAGGAAAAGTACCCTAAAAATTGAAGATAGCAAATTTTACTCAAAGGAAACATTCCTTTGTTTTCAAATTTGAAATGAATGAAAAATGAAAAATGATACTAATCATCAGAATTAATTCCTTCTAAGTAACATAGTATCATAAATTATAGGAAGGTCATGAAATTTAACATTTAAATAAAAATGTGTTCACTGAAATTAATATTAAATTTTTCCCTATGTCATAAACTTGACTTTTTAGGAAGACATTTTAATCATTTTTATTCATTTAAATATTAAATTTCATGATCTTCCTTTAATGTAAGATACTAAGGAATTAATTCTGATGATTGACCCTATCGATTAGTATCATAAAACTACAGCGCTTTTTACACATTTGTCAGGTTCGATTCCCGACTCAGACAGGTGGTTTATTAAAATAAAAATCTTTGAATGCAGATTTACTTAAATTTGAAAATATAGGAATATTTCCTTTGCGTAAAATCTGCTATCTTCAATTTTTAGGGTACTTTTCCTCCAGGTGGCATCTCAAAATTCCACTCTGTAGATGTATAGCTGCTACTCACGAGCGCATGTTCTCCGCGGCGCTGACGTAGGTGTGCTGGTGGTCGGCGACGGGCGGCAGCGGCACGGCGGTGGGGTCCTGGCCGGCCGGCACCTCGTACGTGTACGTCTTCACCGTGGTCGTCACCTTGTTCATCGGCGTGCTGGAACGGTTCAGCTGGGGAACAAACAAGCATTATTATTCTTGATAATAAAACTGCCTTAAATTGCCTTGTATCGTTTTACTTATTCATCATCAACAGCCCATTAATCTCCCCACTGCTGGGGCTCAGGCCTACCCTCTCAACGAGGGTGTTCGGGCTATAGTCCACCACGCTAGCCCAGTGCGGGTTGGTAGACTTCACACGCGCCTAAGAATTTCTTCTTCGGCGTATGCAGGTTTCCTCACGATGTTTTCCTTCACCGTTTGAGAGCAGTCAGTAAATGTACTTAAGTTTCGAGAAAAACCCATTGGTACATGACCCAACCGGGGATCGAACTCCGGACCTTTCGATATGATAGGCCGCGTCTTATCCCCAGGGCCACTGACGCTCTACTTATTGCAAAATATTTAAACATAAATTTGGGCCGACTTTTCAGTTATCCATTTTCCCAAGACGACCCCATGGCAACCAACAAACAATATTTGAAAGTGTTCCATTTTATGACAATTATACCAGAGCTGTTTAATAGATAGATGAATCATTTATTTGTGGCTTCGACACATACATACAAAATACAAAAAGGTATACAATTATAAAGTTTACAAAACGAAATTTAAATTAGTTAGGTATGTGTCGCAGCAACAAAACGGCGCTGGCTCAGCATAATTCTGTTTGCCGCCCGCGCTTTGTAATTACTTGCAGATGCCCCGCGACTTCATCCGCGTTATAAAGTATGGATAATATATTTAATATTTTAATATAGTCAAAAAAACTAAACTCCCATACAAACATTGATCCCATTACCTCCCCTTAAAATGTGAAAGTCAATAGATGGCGCTAGGTGTATTTTACACCGCGCTCTTCTCAAGATTTATTATTAATATTAATTTCTGGCATTTTTGCTCAGCTCCCAAGGAACGTAGCGCGATGTTAAGCCTTTATCCAACCTCAATAATTTGACTATCAACATAATAATATGGCGACTCTAATAGCTAGTGGGCTGTACTAACTAGGGAACTATAATATATATAAAAAAAAGATTGCGCGCCTGGCTTGTCAAGCAGTCGTTCTATAGCTTTAAAATTTTTAAAGATTATTTTAATTTTTGTGTCTATTTGATTATTATTTATTTTATGTTTATTTGATTTTAATTATTAATGTTGACCACAGAACACGGAAAAAGCTCGCTACGCTCCCGCTCGCTACGCTCCCAACTTATATTTATATGGACTTATATTTCTATGATGTTGACATTATTTTCATTGAATCTAATGACGTGTATCAAAAAATATTAATAAAAATATGTCTATGTCTAATAGCTAGCAGACTATAATAGCTATAGTGGACTATAATAGCTAACGGACTGTAATAGCTAGCGGACTGTAATAGCTAGTGGACTGTCATAGCTAGGGGACTGTCATAGCTAGGGGACTGTCATAGCTAGTGGGCTGTACAAGCCAGCGGACTGGTGACTTACAGTGCTGGTATTGGAGGCTGAGTGGTGGCAGTGCGAGCAGACCGCTGCGGGCACCGTCAGCGTGACCGTCTGTCCCGGAATCACGCGGGACTCTGTCTTCTCCTCGCGGTACATCTCCTGGCGCAGCTCGGAGCGCGCCGCCGGCGGGGGCGGAGGGCTGGAGCCCCACGACGAGCTCTCCACGCGCTCCTCGCGCTTCAGCGTCGAGTACCCGCTCGATGGGGACTTCACCGGCGTTCTGGAGGAAATAAACTAAACTAAACAAAAATACATATAAAGTAACCTACCGTCCTGCCAGTCAGGACTACGACGCACAAACGTGGAGACTGACGGTGGGCCTGAACCGCTCCGACCGTGTTTGTAACCGACTTTTGTAACCAACTACAGTTACAAAACTCAGTTACAAAAACGGCCGGAGTTTATACAAATTCAATGACTGTACTGAAAGCGGTTAGAAAAGAAATGTATATGTAGTATTGTATTTACCCTCTCTTGTAGTCAAACGACGTGCTCTCAGCCGTATCCGAAGCATATCCACCTGGGAATTAAATTAATAAAATGAAATAAAAAAGTATATAATAGTCGAGGTATTCACGGACGCAATGTGCGAAAAAAACTCAATGATGACAATGATGAAACGCTATGGAAAAACCGTGGTCGGAGTTTCTCTGAGAGACAGCACCCGAAACGAGATGATCCGCCAGAGAACCAAAGCCTTCGACATAGCTCAAAGGGTTAGCACGTTGAAGTGGTGGGCTGATCACTTTGTCGGAGAACCGATAACCGCTGGGGTAGACGAGTTCTCGAGTGGAGACCACGACTGGGCAAGCGATGGAGTGACGATCTGCGTGAGGCGGCTGGGCCTGTCAGTGACTGGATGCGGAGAGCCGAGTGTCCTATGTCCACCAGTGGACTAGTGCAGGTTGATGATGATGATGGAATGTGTGAAATAAACTTACTCTTATACAGCTGCCGTTCTTGATCCTTCTGCAGGTCGTCGAGCAGGGAATCCAGCTCTTCCACGTTCTGCGTCAGCTCTTTGGTCGCTTTGGAACTCTTTACCCTGGAGTAACCTGGATGAGAAAGCAATAAACTATATATTCATGATGTCAATCTTGGCTTATAGGTAGACTGTGTCGTAAGGCAAGGCGGCAACACTCGTCCAGTTCGTCATAAATAAATGATTGTTCTCTCTCTAGATTTACTGACAGCCTTAAAAGACCGATTATTCGCAATAGTTCCTTGACAGCATTAATTTGAAGCCTAAAATGGCAAATGGACAGCCAGACCACCTTTTCAGTTGTTTGGGTATACCTCTATTTCCAGGTTCAATTATAGTATTTAAAAAGTAAATATAAAAGATTTGTTTTTTAATTTAATTACGTAGGTACTCAAATATTCGCAATATTTATTTAAACAGTAAAACGTTCAGCTTTAATTAACCACTTTCAAACAGTATTTATTAGAGTTTTAATTTTTTTTAATTTTAATAAAATTTCTTGATGGAAAAAAATTTGTAAGTACAAATCGACCACAAATGTAGAAATTCTTAGAAAAAGTTTTTTTTTACTTTTAAATAAAGTTTCTTGATGAAAAAAATATCTTGAATAAAATCAGTATCTACATACATCAACCACAAATGTAAATACTCAGAAAATGTGCCTTTCTTTCTTTGCGTCTGTCTGTCGGTCTGTCTTTTGTTTTCCTGCTTGTTTGTCTTTCTTTCTGTGTCGTCACCTGGCGTGGAACTGGTGTTCTCGTAGTGGTAGGTGCGCGCGCCGCCGGTGAGCGCGGGCAGCTCCCGCTCCTCGCGCTCGTAGTAGTACGAGCTGCTCTCGGAGCCCTTGGGCACCGTCGTCGGCGGCACAGTGTACTCCTGGAAAGGGAATTGTTCACTCTCAACTTACAGTTACCTATCATCATCACATCAGCCTGTAGACGTCCATTGCTGGACAAAGGCCTCCCCCAAGGATCTCCACTCCAGTTGGGTCCCGCGACCTTCACTAGATCGTCGGTCCACCTTGTAGGAGGCCTGCCTACACTGCGTCTTCCGATACGTGGTCGCCACTCGAGAACCTTTCTGCCCCAACGGCCGTCAGATCTACGAGCGATGTGCCCAGCCCACTGCAACTTCAGCTTCGCAATTCTTTGAGCTATGTCGGTGACCTTATACTTACAGTCAATATAATATAAAAGAAGTGCATGCAAGTGCAAAAGCGTTATGCTGTATCCACACGTTTGGCAAACCTTTACCAACGCAAGCCAAACGTTGCGTGCTCCACACTTTTGCGTTTGCCGAGTTTTACCAAACGTGTGGATGCAACTTATCGTTTTTGGTTAAGGTTTGGATTTGGTAATATCGTTCAGAATCAGCGCGATTGGCCCCCAGTATAAACTGGTCTCTCATAGTATTGGAACTCCCTAATAGGCTAGGCCAGCTCAGCGTCAGTTTCCACTACGTGCGGTCGACTGTACAATCGGACTACGTTTTGGGAACGGAATAGTCAGTGTTACCTCAACAGTATGCAGGTCCTTCCTGTCGTACTTGCCGGAGGGGTGCTTCTCCTCCTTGTACTCGTAGTGGTACTCTCTGGTCCCGGGGGCTCCCCCCCGGGTTATGGAGTTCAGCTTGCTGCCTTTAGGTATTAGGTCAGACTTCATCATGTCTGCAAGAAAATTATTTACTTAAGAAATCCATAAAGGACTCAAGAATTCTTCAAGAACTACTTTATATCATATGAGTTTTAGGGTTCCGTGCCTCAAAAGGAAACAAACGGAACACTTAAAGGATCATTGTCTGTCCGTCTGTCAAGACCTTTTTTTTAGAGATATCAAGTTTAAGGGGTCAGGAATACAATACCTGGCGACACTTCGACCCTACGAGGTATATTGTGCCCACCAGATATCAGAAGAAACTACTTCTTAGGCGTATGCAGGTTTCCTCACGATGTTTTCCTTCACGGAAAAGCCTGTGGTATAAATAAACCGTAAGTAGGCTCGAGAATGTCATTGGTACGGTGCACAACCAACTACAATTTGAATTTTGAATTTTGAAAAATTTTGAATTTTTGAATTTGAATTCTTACCGCGTCAGTGGCGTAGGGGATAAGACGCGGCCTATCATATCGAAAGGTCCGGAGTTCGATCCCCAGCTGGGCCATGTACCAATGGGTTTTTTCTCGAAACTTAAGTACATTTACTGACTGCTCTCAAACGGTGAAGGAAAACATCGTGAGGAAACCTGCATACGCAGAAGAAGAAATTCGTAGGCGCATGTGAAGTCCACCAACCCGCACTGGGCTAGCGTGGTGGACTATAGCCCGAACGCCCTCGTTAAGAGGGTAGGCCTGAGCCCCAGCAGTGGTGACATTAATAGGCTGTTGATGATGAATTCTTACCGAACTGTTCCCCTGCGAAAGGCGCATTCCCACTGCTGGAGTACTCTTTGTACTCCTTGTGTTTGCTGTACGACTTCGTCGCCATCGCGCTACGCTACCTGAAAAGACACACAAGGCATTATAAGTTTATTTCAAATCAGCTTGTCTTTTTATTATTTAATTTTTTTACTTTATTTGAAACAAATCTCACACAACTCAAATTTTCTTTTCATTTACTGGCATGTTGGCGCAGTGGTAGTGACCCTGCCTACTGCACCAAAAGTCGTGGGTTCGATTCCCACCCGGGACCAACATTTGTGTGATGAGCATAACTGTTGGTTTTCGGATTCTGGGTGTTTGTATGTATTTATTTAAAAGTATTTATGTATGTTTATCAGTTGTTGAGTACCCATTTACAAGCTTCGGCTTAGTTTGGGACTAAACAGCCGTGTGTAAAGTCCAAACATTATTTAAATAAGTTTTCATCCATTTCTGAACATAATTACTTTTTATCATTTAACTTTTAATGATTGACTGATGGTTTTTTCAAATTTCTTTATTTGTGATTTTAGGTATCACAAAAATGGTTTTTAGTGTTATTTTTATTGAGGGAGTAGCTAATATTTTCTTTCAAGGTTAAAAGTATCGAGCGAGACCTACTATTGATAGGTAGCTGCGTTAGATACGGTTAGACAGATAATCCCGCCGCATTTGGCAGTGAAACTCAATCCGGTCGTGGTACCTGCGCCGGCGCACGCGTGGGAGGACGCTTTCATACGCCGCGGGTGCAGCCTGCACCGCGCCGTGTCGCAACTCGCGAGCTGTTTGAGAAGTGTTACCTTTGCCTCTCATTACCGACTGGTAGATAATGGTAATTTGCGATAACAAGGCCTTTATACTGCCTACACTTTTGAGGGACTTGTTATGTAAGTAATGTAGGTACCAATTTAGATAATCAGAAACTTTGAAGATTGACCTTTCGTGTCAAATACTCTTTCAAGGGTCGGCTGGAAGAAATCTCTGTATATACAAGATAGTACGGTGTTTGTACTTAAGTCACAGAATATTTAATAGTACAAGTATATCGTATTGTTTTGTATGTGTGTGTATGCGCAAAAAAAAAAAAGAATACAAAAAAAAATACAAGAATAAAATTATTCAAAACCGCAGCCAAGTTATATTTATTTTATTTCGATAAGTAGGCTAGTGGCAGTGGGCTGGGCACATCGCTCGTAGAACTGACGGCAGAAAGGTTCTCGAGTGGCGACCACGTGTCGGAAGACGCAGTGTAGGCAGGCCTCCCACAAGGTGGACCGACGATCTGGTGAAGGTCGCGGGACCCGGCTGGATGAGGTTAGCGCAGGACCGGTCGTCGTGGAGATCCTTGGGGGAGACCTTTGTCCAGCAGTGGACGTCTATAGGCTGATGTGATGATGATGATGATGAAGTAGGCAAGTACTTTTCGTACTTATATTATACCAAATTCTTTTATATAACAAAATAATTGTATGTGCTCCATAAGTATTATAACTTATAACTCTTTGACACGTAGTATTTGTATTTTTTATCATAATGTTTTATATCAGTTTTTTGTGCCTCCCTAATAACTTATAAATCATTCATCGACACGAGTAAGTAGGCGAACGTACAAGTAAAGCGGGTGACAAAATATGCAAATATTTGAACAGATGTGGTCCTCGCCGCCAAATCTGGCCATGGCGACGTATGTCACGGCAACCGGCAACCCGACACGCATAATGTCAACCAGTTCGTAACTATGAATGTCAGAATTAATAACTTTTTAAATCCAAAAATACTTAAAGTGACGTAGTTGGTAGTGACTGCCTTCGTGGGTTCCATTCCCACCATGGACCAATATTAAAATTTGTGAGCATATCTGTTAGTTTTCGGATTCTGGTCCATTCCCAATTTCCCACCCGGGACCAGCATTTGTGAGCCTAACTGTTGGTTTTCGGATTCTGGGTGTTAGTATGTATTTATTTAAAAAATGTATGTTTATCAGTTGTGGAGTACCCATTTACAAGCTTCGGCTTAGTTTGGGACCAAACAGCCGTGTGTAAATTTGGGGGAGGTGTATGTCCAGCAGTGGACTAGTACAGGCTAATGATGAGGCAATTAGTGAGTTTTAATGGAACCCCTTATCCTTCAAATAAACTCCGAGCGTACCTAGCCTTGTTTATAGCTTAATTTAATTTGCTAAACTTATATTAATCTTACTAGTCACTTATTAGTCATAATTCATTTTCCGTTAATACACGAACCACAATCTTCCATCCATATCCGTCCGTAGTAAAGGTAAGGTAGTCGCTGCGTGGGCGCATAGTCAGTGAATGGGTGACGTAACGCGCGCCCACGCGCAGCCAACGAGAAGCCTTTATTGGCAAGCCATAATGTGCGATCATATGACATATACATTTTATGGACAGTTCTGTTCAAAAAAATAATCATAATCAAATGGCGAAGGAAAATATCTGCAGAAACCGGCATACGAAAAAAATGCTCAGAGTTTCTCTGAGAGACAGGATCCGAAACGAATAATCCGCTAGTTAGTACGTTGAAGTGGTAGTGGACTGGTCACATCTGTCGGAGAACCGATCACCGTGACTGGGCAAGCGTAGTGTGGGACCCCCCGGGTAAGATGAAGCGGCTGGCAATGACTGGATGCGGAAAACCCAAGATCGGGTTCAGTGGCGCGCCTTGGGGGAAGCCCAGCAGTGGACTGGGTGCAGGCTGAAGATGATGATTTTGGCAGAGGCCTAACTCAGCATTGGATTCATCATATACGACTGTGACACTTCAGCTTCGCCGTGGTCTTCACAAAGAGATAAAGACAACCCAGCTTGAATGTAGTACTAAACAAAACGAAAATAAACACGGCGCGGGCGGCGGGCGGCTCACAAGACCACATCAAACCCAGCAAGACTGATAAGCATGGTTTCAATTGACCCAGTTTTATTAATAGTAACTATAACACCTGTGGTATAATGCGTAAGCAAATCAAGAGTCTGTCTATGGAGAGGGTACCGCCGGTATTTCTTTATAATTTCCAGGTCAATAGGGTGGGAAGGTTCAGGTCCTTTGGCCACATCCTGACGGAGGATCTGAATGATGACGCAGACATAGAGCGGGAGCGACGGGCTCTGGCTGTAAGGTGTAACATGCTCGCGCGAAGATTCGGTCGGTGTAACGATGACGTTAAAACAACGCTATTCAAAGCATACTGTCAGTGCTTTTATACCTGTCAGTTGTGGGTTAAGTTCACCAGACGATCATACAGTGCTATTAGGGTGCAGTATAATGACGCATACCGCATCCTAATGAAGTTGCCCAGGTACTGTAGCGCGTCGGGCATGTTCGCCTCAGCCAGAGTTCCAGATTTCTATGCCGTAATTAGGTCTCGCATTGCTTCCTTTTGGAACCGGTACAAGAAATTTTTTTAATCAAAATCTTTATTTCGTGGACAGTACAGAAGGTACCAGCACCAGAAAGAACGAATGAGAGGAAGAGCGAGAGAAAGAACGTTTTTTGTTAATTAGAAAGACTCGTAGTCAGGAAGGGTCGAATTTAGCTGGCGCCCACCAAAGAAATCCTAGCTCTATGCTTGTAGTAATATTTAGTTCTGGACACGAACTAAATAAACTCTTAGAAACAAAGTAAAGTGGCCTAGGGAAAGTACGCTTTGATGTCAAAATATACATTACCTACCTGAACAGCGTCAATCAATACTCGCTATAGGCTACATTAAAACTATATCTATATCTCTGTTTTAGTAATTAGTTGAAAAGAGGCAGCACTATTACGTATTTATGTAGTCGTTAGCGAGTATCGACGCTATCAACTCATGGTAGGGATACTGAGCAGACAGTACATCTGGTACAGTCAACCGCACGTCGGTGGAAACAAGCTGGCCTAGACTGTTAGGGAGTTTCAATGCTACGAGAGAACGGTTTATACTGACTTCGTTTCCACTGACGTGCGGTTGACTGTACCAGATGTACTGTCTGAGCAGTATACCTACCATGAGTTGACAGCGTCGATACTCGCTAACTACTATGTAAATAGGTAACGTGCTGTCTCTTTTCAGCTAACTACGAAAAACAGAGACATAGATGTAGTTTTTAAGTAGCCTAAACCTAGCCCTTAATCACACTTGCCTATACGCAGTAAATGATACTATGAATAAACATTCGTGTTCAAAACGTAAATAAGCGAATATGTCATGCTCGGTATGACGTGACGTTTCCTAAAGTAGACCGACGTGAGATAGGCCGCCGGTGTCATCTCATTTAGGATGTGCATGAATCAGCAGCAAATGACAAATTCATAAACTCGAACATAGTCAGGTCCAGTAGGATATTGGTTCTTCGATAAATCAGATAAGTTGAGCTAGTCTAGTAAACGTCAAAAAGCTTCAACTAGTAAAAGTAAAGTAACATAAACCATGTAGAAAATTGGACCCAAAATACTACCCTGGGGAACTCCAATAGGAAAACCCTTCTTTCTTACTTTACAATTGCAAAACTAGTAGTAACATTACGCACTGGGTCGCCTTCAGAACTGTAGACCAAGGTTTTAAAAATATCTTTTCACCTCACAGGCTCGGAAGGGTATACTTTCTCATTCGAAAGCGTGGAAAACTGCACCTGGAAAAAAACTTTTCTTCTAATTTGTAGAAGGTGGACATTTAAAGAAGTGGTCAATTCTAATTGTGGTTTATTATTATTTGTGGTTCTAAACCGCCGAAAGGATTCAATTCACCTAGTATTTTCCTCGCTGTAGTGAGGTGAAAAATTGTGTGTTGCGCTCGGCAGCAAAGTTATTTTGCGTCTCGTACCTTGAAACCCTCGCTACGCTCAGGATTCTATCTTTGAACCACTCGTTTCGCTCGTGGTTCAATCCTAGAGTCGTTTTGCTTGCTCAGTTTTCAATACTAGTACTGGCACAAAATAACCAACTTTGCAGCCTTGCATAACAAATAACTATTATCAAAATCTCAGTTTTCAGATGAGAAAGATCACCTTGTATCGACGTTTTAGCATCCATTTATCTCGCGAACTACAGATGTACCCTTGACCGCTATTCGCCTTACAGGCATGACATCATCCATACAAACGTATGCTTTTCATTTATTTTTACTGATCAACCCCACTCTTTCGCACTCACAGTTCACTACAGCCCTCTCGCTCTTGCCAATTAAACGGCGGTAAAGAACAAAAGGGCATTTTAAGGGTGTGTCTGATAAAAGTTAAACATTCGACCCTTTCCGGCTTCATTTTGCCGAGATCGGCATAACGAAATCGGTAGAACATCTGGCAGGTGTTGAAACCAATACGCGCATTCTCCTATGCTTTTCTGAAAGCCTAGGCAAATGAAATATTCTAAATACAGCTCAGATGTATCAACCTGGAAACCGGTGTGTAAATGCAAAATCTGGAGTTCTATGAGAGTAGAGTTAACCTGTGGTATTTGTACAAGTGTGATTCCTGGTCTAGATTTATGAATTTTCCCTAGTTCTCCTATTAGGTACAAAGGAATATCCTAGTTAGGAATATAATAAGTGTATGTATCTATTCTAGCTGGATGAGGTTAGCGCGAGACAGGCCACAGTGGAGATCTTTGGAGGAGGCCTTTGTCCAGCAGTGGACGTCTTTCGGCTGATATGATAATGATGTATCTATTAGGATTCTACACACCCTTGTAAATAAGCTTATGTCCAAATTGGACTTCAACCAGCTGATCGAATTAAGTTATCTAAAAGTGTTACTTATCTTTACTTAGGTCACATTTTGTTGGGAGCATTGATCTAAATTTAATTAACACAAAGATTAGTGTCCGGGTTACAGTCGCCTCTTTCATTTCATTGCTAAGTTAACGAGGATTACTCATTTCTATTCACAGAAATACTCAACTGTTATATGGTTCAGGGAATAACGTAAACCAGTGTTTTAATTATCTTTCTATATCTTGGATATAAAGACATCTATATCTAAATACAGGTACTTATAAATGTACTTGGTTAGTTTGTCAGTAGATTAGGTTAACTTCTATCACTATAATTGTAGTTGTTTTTCGCAAAACTACTAAATGAATTCCAATGGGGTTTTCATTTGCATTATAGCTTGGTTCGCAATATTTGTTACGTGACAAATTTTTTCCGCGTTTTACATAAAATATATACAAACTTACAATATTTATCTGTGTTTAAAGTTTATTGCTCTGATTAGGGAAAGCCTTTGTCCAAAATCCGACATTAAATAGCTGTTGCGATATATAATATACTATATATATATATATATATATATATATATAGAATACAAGGTTGCCTGGAAGAAATCGCTGAAAGCGATAAGGCCGCCTTTTGATTGTACACAGTTTAGTAAATTATCATAATTTAAACTTTTGATATAACTTGGTGCTCAATAAAGAATATTTGATTTGATTTGCTAAACATATACCTAGATATAAGTTTATTCAGAATAAAACCCAATACCAAATAGCCTATGTTCACACGCAGAGCATTAACTATCAAATAGCGAAAGAATTCTTGAGATCGGTTCTGTAGTTAGAAAGATTACTTCCATCATACATCCATCCAAACATCCAAACAAACTGTTTCCTCTTTATTATTAGTATAGACAGATAGGAAACAATTCCATACCAATCGGGTTTTAAGTCTATATAAGTCCTTCTAAGCTGGTCTAACATTTATTTTCTAGGAACTATTTGTTGTCAAGATAAGCGAAGCCTGACAAATGTCTACCCATTCCGACTATTTCCGACGACGAACGGACTGGTTTCCGCGAACAAGGCTGTCCTCTGCGCCTGCGCCGCTCGCGGACACACTATTAGCGACTCTTACGCAATTCCTAATAACGGATATACCTATACAGGTTGTACGTTTAGTCACCTGCAATTAAACAATGGAAATAATTTTAAATGCTGTAAGTAAGGTAAGACCACAAAAAAAGCTCGTTTGTAACCTTGTGTTTAAATATAAGCTATCACACAATACTAGCTAGGGTTCGTATTTAATAAAATAAACATCAAAATTAAGTATATAATAACTATTATCTATTCTGTGATAATAATATATAATATATATTGGTTAAAATCCTAGTTAATTACTGCAGTTAGAGAAATCACTTAACTATTTCAGTGAAACCTTATTTCTGCTTAGAAACTATACGGTTGCTGGGTTTTCATGTCTGTCGTCAAATCTATTCAATTTACATTATTTTAAATGTACGCTTCATATTATTTTTAAGAAGAAATTGCTATTGCATCATTCAAAAAAATACAGAGGTAAACTTAACTAAGCATCCGGCTCGAAGGACCAACTGTCTCCAAGGATCGTCAAAATGTAACACCACTTCATAGCGTCGTTTTTAAATTGTCAATTACCATTCTAAATGCGACATTTACAGTTTACGGTCACAATTTAATAACTAATAAAAAGAAATGACATCATAAGGTCGAACAGGTTAATCGAAATGATGTTGTTGGTCGTACGTATAAACTTTAAAGCAACAGTGGAGGGTAGTCACCACAATTA
Organism: Metalampra italica; assembly: GCA_949699065.1. Classification (NCBI taxonomy): domain Eukaryota; kingdom Metazoa; phylum Arthropoda; class Insecta; order Lepidoptera; family Oecophoridae; genus Metalampra; species Metalampra italica. The sequence goes on from OX452993.1 coordinate 1,388,350, forward strand.
GGAGTTCCCATCTGCCAAAGGTACAAGACTAGGTCATGCGTCGTCGTATCGAAATACATGTGTATCGAATAATATTTTTAAAAAATCGACGGATAATCTATTTAACCTTAGGACCGGTCGTCGTGGATATCCTTGAGGCCTTTGTCCAGCAGTGGACGTCTACGGGCTGATATGATGAATCTACTTAACTAAATATTATATTTATTCGGTTTTTTTTTGGTTTGAACGCAATAATCTCTGGAACTACCGGTCGGATTTGAAAAATTCTCTTTGCATTTGATAGTCCAATTCTTGAGGAAGGTAATGGGCTATATAACATCACGCTACGACCCTTAGGAGCCGAGCAAAAAGAAAAAGTCAGTAATAATAACTATCCAGCCGAGGTGCAGCCCCGTGTTGCTCTAAGGCCGTATGTCAACCGTATATGGCCAATGGGGTCAAGTGTATACAGTAAACTGTTCATATCTTATCTTTTTGCGAATGTATTTCGCAGGTTGTTTATTATGCAATATGTTTAAATTTAATAAATTTTATTATGCTGTTACGTTGTCACGTCTCGCCTATTCAACGGATATTAATAAAGGACTCCTAGGTCGCTATAGATATCCAACTGATCAGATGAGCCGTTTGGAAGCAGCATCGTCATGAAAAAAACACAAAATGGCATCAAACTGTATGAAAATCTTGAAGTTAAGAAATCATGACGATGCTGCTTCCAGACGCCTCATCTGATCAGTTACATATCTATAGCGATCTAAAAGTCCTCCATATACTCTCTCGATGGCCGTCATCAGATCATGCCCCGATCAATCCTTCACGGAGAACCATGGCTTCAAAGTGACCCCGATTGTATGAAAATCTTGCCCTGTTTCTAATTATCCGTTCACCTATGTCATGTATGTAGTAAGATGCATAGGTAATTGTAGCTACTTAACATCAAAATCTGAGTAGGTGTTAGGAACCAGTGTCCGACAGGCGTAGACAAGGACTATAGATATTAACTTCGCGTCGTCGCCAAACAGGTATTTATTTAATGAAAACACGGTATTATAGTTCTATAGTACGGTCGACCGCACGTCAATTGGAAACAAAACCAGTATAAACTGGTCTCTAATAGTTTTGAAACTCCCTAATAGACTAGGCTAGTTTCTACTGACGTGCGGTCGACTGTACTTACATAATAAAACTGTAGAAAAGTTGTGTAAGTTACAGAACTTACACAACTTTTCTACAGTTTTATTATGTTGAAAAAATACTTTTGATAAAAAAATAAGACGCGGTGCCTTACGAACGATACGAATCACAGAACACGGAAAAAGCTCGATGGTTTTATAATGATGATTATAATGAATGACGGTTATACGAATGCCGAATTGCAATTATGTATTTTTATTTTTGTCTGTCTGTTGAGGCATCGCTCTAAAACCACTGATTGGTTTTTGACCAAACTTTGTATAGTGATAGTGTACATCCCTGCCCAACATTTAGGCTATAAAACTTTTCGAAAATTCCCTGAGAAATAGCGTATGAGGCTGAAGTAACATGACTACCTACCAGCCAGACATCTTTGAAATTGCGTGTCAAATCAATGATTTCGATGTTTGCCTTCGAAATAGGTGTAAGTAGTTATACCTTTAAAAAAACATATTCGTTACGCCGAAGCTCTGGTGGGCGGTGGGAATGCCGCCCGCCCACGACTATCAGTTTCCTGACCTACATTTTATTACAAAAAGGCATTGTCAGCCTGTGGCACTTTGAGCCTTCTCTATTTTTTTTATATAGTTTTACGGCCAATTGGAAACAAGTCCATAAAGGCCAAATCGTAGTTTATAATCACGATACATAAAACCGCAGCACAATCTCCGGGCACAACTAGTGCCATTCGGTGATCCACACTGCAGCTAACACCGCACTAAACTGATAGTAGGTTTCCTTCTCGAAAGTAAGGTGCATAGACAACAGACAATCATTTAATATTTTTTTCATTAGAAGGCCCGATTCTTGCTGAGCAAAACAAAGACATAGCGTAAGTCCGCAATACAGCCAGCAGTATTAATTTTGTATGAATATCTGTCATAGACAGTGCCAATTTTAGAGGAGAATTTGTATATGTTTTTCTCGTTGCATAGGGCGCTCTTGGAAGAGTTAAGACAACTACTTTTCTACAAACTAACATTAATTATCAGGTACCTACTTACCACTTACCAAGTAACCCACATTATTAAAAAATGGCGTGGTTTTCGAACAACTTTATTATTTTCTGGACTATGACATACAAAATAGTATTTTGTCGTAACGGTACATTTTGACTTTCGTATATCTACGTTTCGTACCCACTACGTACCTATTTAGTAAATATGTAAAAATTGAAGTAAGTACCTTCTTACAGAAAACTAAACATTCTTCAAGCGCTTATCAGAATATGCACGTTCCAGATTCACGTTACCCGAAGGTTCTTTATATATAGAATTAACCGGCACAAAAGTAATGAACCTATATCCCAAATAAACGGCTGTTTGCTGTTCTAATCAAGATCACAGAAATAATGTACTTCGTGCGCAAGAGATTCATCTTTTTTTAAATCTTTAATATTTAGCACCAAATAAAAAGTTACTTAAATACCAATTACCCACGACTTCTTAGCACGGAATTCGAGTTCTAAGAAATTTTAAAAGTTCAGCGACAATAAATATTTTAAGATCTACCGAAAGGTTCTCGAGTGGCGACCACGTGTCGTGAAGGTCGCGGGACCTGGCTGGATGAGGTTAGCGCAGGACCGGTCGTCGTTGAGATCGCTGGGGGAGGCCATTGTCCAGCAATGGACGTCTACAGGCTGATATGATGATGAGCGACATCGAGCAAAGGGAAGCTCGCGTATCAATTTTTTGCGTACAGCAGGCGGCAACAAAGTACAGCCTACCCACCTATACCATTCTTTTTCAATCATCGCTTTCAGGAATTCAACGTAATAACAGATAGCTAACTCTTTATAGCGAAGATATTTTGTAGGACATTCCGGTTCATTCGTGAGCCTAGACCATAAAGTTAGTATACCTATACCTTACGGAAGGTATAATATGTATGACCTAGACACTTTCAAAATAAACAAAAGGAAGGAACAAAAAAACAAATGAACCGTCTTGGTTCAAAATTCGTTTATTCATAATTGGAATACAATATTCTCTTTTTGACGTCAATTTTGTCTAAAACTAAAACTACTCTGTTTCCACCTGTATGTCCGCCGAAGGGAAGAAACAGCAACAAACCCCAACATCACCAAAACCCAATCTCAATTTCCAAAAATGTCCTTATCACGAAAGAACAAGACTATTCATAAAAAAGTCACGTGTCGATATTTGTCACTCACAAAGTAAATTATTCCGTTGCTAAGGGATCTTTCAAACTCCACAAAGAAACCAAAATAGTCCGGCGGATGTGCGAACACACGCGCGCCCACACGAATAGATCTCTTTTGTCCTGTTCTAACACGTTGGATGGTAGTTAACATGTATTTTCCGTCTCATTTCGCACCTGTGTAGGCTCAAGGAGATTCGGTTCGTAAAATCGTTATGAATGAGTATTTAATTTAGAACAAGATCTACCTACATGTACACACGGCTGTATTGGAAATACAAACCGCCTTACTATAATTTTCTAGGCCAGCTTATCTTCTATCGTAGTTTTTCGAAGTCCACTGCTGGACATAGACATTTCCCAAATGCACATGCGCGCACGCACATTCAGGCTTTTCTGCTGAAATAAAACATCTGGAGGAAACCTGCTTACTTACAAATATTAGAGTTTCTATTCTGAGGCGTATGTGAAGTCAAAAAAAAACGGATTGGGCCACCGTTGGTGGACAGGGGTTTGGCACTACAGATCCTGTAGGGTCCTAAAAAAGATAACCTTAGATAAACAGTAAGCTATCACGACTTATAGCGCTTATTAATTATTTATACTGATAAAAATACTACCTAGAACGAAACAAATTAAACTCAAGGTTATCGCTGTTTGACTGAACGCAAAAAACTATATTTAGTGCACATATAAATCAGGCTGGACTGGTTTCTGGAGATTCAAACTTTAGTTCGTTATAAAGGTTTGAAGTTTTTTCAGTTTATAATTTTACATAACTTTTTACGTGTAATTTTAATAGGTGCCTAGTTATAAAGCTCAAATTTCAAAAATTCAAAATTGTTTTATTTAAAAACCTTGCTTTTCACAAAACTAGATTTATGCCAAGGTCCTCTTGTTAAGCATAAAATATATGTATATGTATATATATTGTAATGCTCATTTAGTATTTTTTCTGTTTTGAATAATGTGCAAAACTCAAAAATGTTCTTCATCAATCATCATCAACAGCCTATTAATGTCCCCACTGCTGGGGCTCAGGCCTACCCTCTCAACGAGGGCGTGCGGGCTATAGTCCACCACGCTAGCCCAGTGCGGGTTGGTGGACTTCACATGCGCCTAAGAATTTATTCTTCGGCGTATGCAGGTTTCCTCCATTGTTTTCCTTCACCGTTTGAGAGCAGTCAGTACATGTACTTAAGTTTCGAGAAAAAACCAATTGGTACATGGCCCAACCGGGGATCGAACCTCGGACCTTTCGATATGATAGGTCGCGTCTTATCCCCGAGCCCACTGACGCTCTTGTTGTTGTTGAAAAATGTTCTTGCATGAAAGAAATGTATAGAAATTCTCATATTGTTTATCTATTGCAAGTTTAATAACCCGTGCACAATTGGTTACACCATGCCCTGCACCACTTCAATAGCTTGAACTAATTAAATCAGCGACATATAGACCAGCGGTCAGGCACGATATTTTTACATCATATCACTCTGTCATTCGTCATATAATGTCAATTCAAATATTTAGTAAATTATCCTCGTGTGGCTAAATGTTGGCAATAGGTGGAATAGGACTTGTAACTCTAAAGACAAGTTTAAATTCGGTCGGTAGAATTTTTTTATTAAAAATTTTATGTAAATAGTCAAGAGGGTTTCCCAAAATCTTTTAACATTTGATGCTACATCAGTGCCATCTATCGAGGTGGGTATAAATATTTTTTTTAAAGGCTACTGGAATATCGGTAATCCTCAAGAAAAAAATCATGCTCGATTGGTTCGGACATGTTGAGCGAATGAGTGATGAACGAATGAAAACACAAATATCGGTATCGAATGTGAGTGGCAGTAGGAGCTGGGGACGAGCTACATATTAGGAAGTCCTACATACGACGATCAGATAGAGCGGGTGCTCACAGACGGCCGCGTACAGAGCACTCGCGTCCCGCGGCGAGCGTGTGTGAAGAGAATGGTGGGACTGACGGAAGCAACGGGACTGAGCGAAGCGACAGAGGTATGTCAGGATCGCGATACTTGACGCTCCGTTCTCTCTACCTATCCCATCAGGGACATAACGAAGATATGTATATAACTTTTCAACAAACAAACAAACAACCTCTCACCCTAAACGCATATACCTTCTCCGTTCCGTCGTTGGGTAAAAATATAGGCACAGTCTGCCGGCCTATGGCTATATTAGAGTAATTAAGTCTGCAGCGTAGTCTGCCGGCCGTGATGTAACTTCCCGTAAGAAAGCCCAGTTGGCCACACTGCCAACAGGTAACTAAAATAAACTATAGTAGTAACACCAGGTCGACACGTCACTTTGAACGTGAAGTCATTATTTTCGATACACTACGTAAGCACAGGCGTTTCCTGAGGACGCTATTTTGTCGCTTAACTTTAGCCGTAAAAGGGTGAGTTGGCGAGTTACGTAAAAATCGTCATCCACACATAGATGTTGTAAGCAAGGTATGTTAAACAGCGAGTGAGGGCGCATATAGTTCGAGAGTGCAATCGATCATTCACAACCGAGTTATACACTCTGCTTTTCGTCTCGCATGCGAGTAATATACAAAAATGTGTTCAAAAATAAATACTTGTGATTTTTTACTCTTACACGTAAAAACCAGCTGACTGTTGATGAGCTTGGGTCAATATTTAAAAAAAATAAAGTATACCTACCACTTCAAAATTAAGATATGATTTTTTTACTGATTGGTCAGAATCAGAATGGTAATCAGAATCTCCCAGTTAATTATAGCAGGTGGCTAAATCTACACCTGTACATATGTTTTTTTTTACATATTTAGAATTACAAAGTTCACGTGAGATGATGTTCCACCCCACCACCCCCACCCCTTTAAGCTCAATAACTAACTAAATTAATGTGTACCCCCCCCCCCCTTTTTACAATTGCAGACTGTAAATCTATCTATGTATTTACCAGACCAAAAAAACTAAGTCCATATGGCCCTAATCTAAATCTAAGGACATTCAAGCGCAGGCAACAATACTATAATGACACATTACGTATTCCGAGTAAATAATCCTACAGTAATATATGTATATATAGTAAAATGACCTTAACCCGTTTCGCTTGTTTCCGTCAAGGTAAGATTGAGGAAAAAGCCAGATTTAGTTTGTTAATTTCTACATTTTAGAAGAATCTGCAAGCAGTGAAACACGGGCAGCCCCCGGCTATACCCATTTCGGAGAAGTTAGCTTTTTTAGTGTGAAATCCAGATCTGCTCGAAGAGGTCCACATACATTGAAATCCAGATTTGCTCGAAGAGATCCACATACATTCCAGCAACGTGGCGAGGTGGTCTTGCGCGATACTTATGGCGCTCCGTTATTTTTGTCTACCTCATCCGGGACATAGCGTGAATATGTGTATGTATGTAAATAAATATGCATGTGCAGAAATTTTTAAATGACACTAGATTTCGATTAATTCCAGTCTCCCAAGCCGTTGACCCATCGTTTAATTTTTCTGTTCCCCAACCCAATTCCCTGGTATGATCCATGTCGATCTCGTCCGTGGATGGGAGCCAAGTTTTAATATTAGCGCCGGCGTATGATGTCATCGCACGGCTGCACTGTTTACTCACGGTTATTGGAAACATATTGTTTTTAAACTCCGCTCAACATGCGTTTGTTTGAAGACGATATTCAGTCACGTTTTTGGAGCATTTTGGAGGAGTAAGGGTCAAAAAGTTGACTGTAGGAGGCTTACTTCAGAAACAGGCATCGTCTGTTTGGGGGACAATAATGTAATGCCAGATTTGGGATATTTAGTTTGGAGGATTATGACGGTTGGATGGTGACCACCCCTTACATTTCGGACGTAAAAAACCATTCCATCTTTGCCCCGAATTGAAGGGTAAACGAGCCAGATGTGAACAATCTGCGTAACTCATTCCGTAAAAAAGTAAGAGTCAATAGGAGACCCTTTTCATATAGAAGGCTAGCTTTGTCTTCTAGAAGACGTTAGACTGTCTAACGTCTTCTGGAACAAACGTTTGTTTGAAACGATAACGTTGAGTAAGGTTTGGAATATTTACTTTGGTGGAGTCGGTGGTCAAAAGATTTACTATCTACGTGTATCCTTATTATGTTTTTGGTCAGTTGTCTTGTTTCTGAAACAACATTGTTTTTCCCAGAAAGCCGCAGTTGTAAAGAAAATAGTGGAAACTGCAAACCTGTTGAATTCCTGAAATGAGCAGACAGACGATGAATTTTACAATTATGTCAGTCAGTACGATGTGGCGATAGGTTTACGTTTGATCTCATCTAACAGAATGATTAAGTAAACACAATGTTAAATCACTGCTAAATCCATGGAGCTATAGGATCTCGTAGGTGGGCGCCCGCGGCCCCTAGTAGCTGAATTCGAACCTTCCTGGCTAAATCCATAAAAAAAAACATAAATGCACTTAGATTTCTGAAGTGGTGGAAGCTTCTGTTGCTACGAGTATATCCGCTGTGGGAGACGAAGTGTAATAGGTATATAAACTCTATCATCACCATCATCAGCCTGCCTACCCCAGCGGTTGTCGGTTGTCCGACAGGTGTGATCAGCCTACTGCCATTTCAACGTAAACAACTAACAGTAGTTTTAGACAGAATTGACGTCAAAAAGAGAATATTGTATTCCAATTTTGAATAAACGAATTTTCATTTTATTTTTCATTTCAATATCTTATTAACTTATATTTTGGCTTTGGTTCTCTGGCGGATCACCTCGTTTCGGATCTTGTCTCTCGGAGAAACTCCGAGCTTGGCCCTTTCCATAACCCGTTGACAGACTTTGAGTTTTCGGACTAGTCCCACTGTCTGCGTCCACGTTTCGGCGCCATTGGACGCACTGATTGAAGTCATTGTGGTACATGCTACGCAACTTCCCAATGAAATAAACTCTATGTAAAATTAAGAAATTTTCATAAAATTGAACCCTACTGCAGCCTACCAAATCGAGAAATGAGTAATACATAGTTAATCCAAACAATTGTACATAGTTACGAAACGTTTCAAGTAAGTTTATAAATTCGCGATGATGCGACTGCGCTGACGCATAGCCTGCGGTTTTAGCACTGTTTTTGAGTATTCTCGAGATTGCGCTGCACGAAAATAAGCAATGAGCAATGCAGTTTGCGAACGAGACCAAGGATCCTTTGGTCCTGGAAATGTTTGTCATTCCTTTGAGTCACCGATTGCGAAAGCTCTGTTTTTTCCTTCAGGTTAAGTGTTAAGAGAAAACCATAACCATTCAATGACCGCCAGGCTACCGCCAGGGGTAATGTTGTGGGTTCGATTCCCGCTGGTGAAAGACAACTTTGTACGATTTGGCTTGTTTGAACGCGCTAATCTCTGGAACTACTAGCCGGATATGAAAAATTCTTAATAATGCATTTGATAGTCTAATGCTTAATGGTAGGTTAAAGGCTAACATCACGCTACGACCCTTATGAGAACAAAAATAATATTCTGAAATAATTTATAAAACGCGGACGAGGCCGCGGGAAGCAGCTAGAACTATATATATATATATATATATATCAACATTGCGTTGACTTAGGAAGCTTGAATTTATTACACCTCTGAGGGACCGTAGATTAATAATTCCAACGAAATCACAGAATATATAGTTAATAGTACCACGGAAGCGACTACCTTTATCAAATCCGTGTTTGATCTAGGTATCTCTCTCCCTATCAGAGAAAGAAGTCTTGACTGACGGACGGACGGACAATAAAGAGGGTTCCCTTTTTTTTCTTTTGAAGTAGGTAGGTACTTACGGAACCCCAAAAATGACCTTTAAGCCATGCGATGCCCACAGCTGTTGCGTGGGAGTGACAGAAAGAATTTTCAACGAGGTGGTCCCACCGTTGCAAACCACACACCACAACGCGTTGTGGGCGATGGATTGACTAATAAAATAAATAATATTAAAGGTTTACATCTTTTATTAATTGCTTCGTGGGACGCAGTAAATCCCGTTATTTTGGGAGAGGCCTGTATACTCTTTATTGCTCAATAAAAAATAAAAACAGTTATGTATACAATACACTCAATTTCTTCCAGACAAGTCTTTAAAGAGATATACCTAGGTATACATATATACAATATCTTCAAGCTATGTGAATGACGAGGTAAGGTACCTAGTACCTAGGCATAAAGGTATAACATAACAGACGTCGTGCTTCAAATGAATTCAAATCTCTGATTTTATGGTCTTGTTAGGTACGTTCTACCACACTTGGTAAGTAGGTACCTACGTAGAGGTACCTGTATCTAATACCTACTTAGTTATTTTTTAATAATAGTAATCTAATAGTAGGTTAGGTACCTATTGTGTTATATACAATAGGTAATAGGTACCTATAGAAAGTCGATTTATCTAACAACAAATCCTCAATTGCATTGCACACCCTGCTAACATCCCACTTTCAACGCCCCAAGCTAGATCCTAGACCTAGACTTACCATATCTGTACAAATAACGGCTAACCTAACAACCATACAAGGGTTCTCCATATTGCTCGAAGAAAAACCTCGCTGCGACATTTTGGTTGACATTTTCGCCTATAAATCAGCAAAGTCGTAAAAATCCACATAAAATTGCGAAAATTATTAGGTACTCACTGTGTCTAAAATTGATCCAGAACGAGAAAAAGAACAATAATTATGAAACACTACACACAAACACTGTGTTATTTATTTCACTATTTTCGTTGCACTTCTAAAATATAAAGTTTATAAACGTTATAAATACTTCGATTTTTCGTTGGTCGGATCTATGCGGCTTGAAATACGTTCGCGCGCGGAATGAGTTCGCGCGTACTTGTTGAATGAACGAGCGCGGGAAACGTGAAACGGAAATACACGTTTCGTATTCGAAACGGTCGACGTCTATCCGTCCCTTTCGTTCTAACTATAAGTAGAGAAAGGGTAAGAGATAGCAACAGTGCATTGCTGCCAATATCACGCAGAGCTGTCGCCCGAGTTCCCGGAAAAGTTGGGTAATTTTTTTCAATTTAGTTCCCAAATTATAATTTATACCAGAATAATTATTAATACTTATATATCATTTCAGTATTTATTGTTCTCTGTTTAATTTTAGAATACTTCGATGTTTTATTCATTCAACAGATGGCGCTAAAATACAAAAACCCTGTAATAGCTCACTTCGCTAGCTTCTTTACTTTGTAGTGTCTATATTTTTAGATAGATGGCGCTTCGTAGAAATGAATGCTTTATTCAGTGGTATTCAACATTGCTAACAATTGTATTTTTTATAAAACCCAGAACGTCTCTGTCCAAAAGCACAGAATACATAAGTACCACAGAATACGTACTAAAGTCATTTTCCCGAAATGTCATTTCCTAGCTCTTTCTGCCTACCCCGCCAGGGACATAGCGTGAAGATATGTATGTATGTCATTTCCTAAAATGTAGGGTACTTTGTAGGTAGGTACCTATGTAACTTTGTCGTGCTTGGCTAATTATGTTTCATTCAACAAACATCAACTGAAAAAAGCGATGCTCATGTTTATTTAAGTGAACATACAGACAGACAGCGAAAGTTTCAAAGTTTCAAAATAATTATAGTTAGGTAGGTCTATCTAGTGCCCAAATTAAAAAAGGACAGCTAATACTATTTCATATCTACCTTCTTAAACAGGGCACGCGCGACATACGATTTTCACTCATCCTCTTTTTAAAGCGGTGCGGTGGTAACTTTAATTGATGCAACGGGCAATTTTGGTAGGTGCCTACTACGAACTGAAAGAGTGGTTACACGCTTTTATTTTAGTTTAACGCGCCAATATACACAACCACAAGCACATTGTATATATCACAAGTAGTACCTACCTACTATCAGAGATGTACAAAATGGTTTTAAAAAAGCATTTAAATATAAAATGCAAAATACTTTTCAGATTTACTATTTCAAATGCAAAATACCAAATAGTTTTGCGTTTTGTATTTCAAATGCTAAATGCAAAATAGATATTTTCAAAATACTTTTTCAAAATAAAATACCTTTTGGCCAAATCTCAGATAATTTTATTTATTTTAGGTATTTATCATGAGAAATGCCGAGCCGAACAAAAACGTCTAATAACTTGGCACCTTAAGCATGGCATTTTGGTCATATTTATCAGTCTCTATCGGTCAAATTCGGCAATAAAAGCGTCATTCGTTCATTTCATTTTGTTTGACTGGTAATGTTGCCAATGTTGGCTAAACTTAATCACAAAGTATTTTGCATTTTGAAATGAATATTAAAAATGCAAAATACATCTCAAAAGGTATTTCAAATAAAATACAAAATGGTTTTTACTAAAAGGCATTTATATGCAAAATACAAAATAGGCATTTTGCATTTTGTATTTGCATTTTAAATAGAAGTATTTCAAATAAATCGCATCTCTGCCTACTATATACATTAAAACCCGCTAAATGCATTTTATAGGAAAACAAAATAGATGAGACGAACATGACAGTTCGGCTCCCGCCAAAAGATTCGCAAGTTCGCAACTATACCTAACTAGGTAGGTACTGCAATGCGGAATAAGTTTGAATTTACCCTTTATATTATACACGACCAACAAAATCAATACCTATAGAAAGATTGAGGATCACTGAACATTCCATTTATGGGCATGATATCAAAGAAAGTTATGCGTGTGTGCTATGTATACATATGCGTGTGTAAGCGCGGTACACTTAAATCATGATTTTAGCGATTCATATTGTATTTCAACAAATATGAGCACTATTTATTGAATTGTTAAATGAAAATACACTTACATTAAACTTGTTTGACTTTAATTTTGCCTAAAACCAATGAAAATCGACCTAGACTGTTCCAGTTGCGTGTATATGTGTGCGTTCCAGTAGCGTGACAAGAACACGTACAATAGTGTTGTGACAAACTGTTACTCGATAAATTTAATATTAGTATCTCAGCAATTTATATTTTTTGGGTCCTTTGGGTATGTACAAAGTAAATCGATCCTGTGAAAGCTAGATCACAATTCCCTAATAAAACAGGAACGACTTAATATCTATGCCTGCAACAAGTAATATCTGATGTTAATAATGACACCATGAATTACACCCACGTATATCTGGCTCGAAAGGCCCAACATTTGTACTGTTCATCTAATTTATGAATACGAAAATAAAAATTGAAAAACTAATTACCTAACATAGCATTTAAGATAAGCATATAAAAATTATAACAGGTAGGTATACTGGAGTGGACGCGCCATGCAAAATTGATCGTTTCGCAATCGCCAACCTTGCTCTTTTCGCTATCTGGCGCTATTACTTTATTTTTATTTATTATTGTATATATTTTTGAGAAAAACTTGCACTCTAACTATGCTTACTTTTATAAGCACAGGGTATTACGATACGGTCTCATGAATTTTCTCTTATACCTACGTATTGGTTAGGTACTAAGAAAAACATGTTTACGAGTCTCGTATATTATTTATTTAATGCGTACCTATCTATTTTAGTTTTTGGCAATTTGTCAACACTACCAGTACAGTTAACTCACAATAGGTAGGTACCTACTGTCTGATGATGGTAGGTACCTATCTTGTTTTCGAAAGGAAGATTCAATCAAACAAGTCAACTGTTTAGTTTGATGGTATCAGCGAAATAATAAGCTTAATGACATTTTCCTATACAATCTTCCTTTCTCACGCCTATTGTGTGACTTTGATAGTTATTCGGATTCAAATAAAAAACAAACCAATTTATTATCCTCCAATTACAGTGTGAGCACGGTGGGTACAAACTGACAACATGTCATTATGTATAAAGTATCAGATAGCACGAGTGTCAAAATGTACAATAATTATACTGTTAACAAAATGTCAAGTTTGAGGGACAAGAATCAACATAATCATTTAAGCTAAACATGGATCATGAAACGAACTCCGAATAAAACATTTTTTTATTATCTTCATTAGTGCCTAATTCTGAAGGCATATATCAAAACTCTGTAATTATTTTTGTCTTCCCCGTATTGTTTAGACGAGCAACCTAATCGTAGAGCTGTAACATTTTTATGTGTAGCGACTTCATAAGTGTCGATGTCGATATTATCGCGTACGTACAGCCCTAAAGTCGAATGAATCACCAACCCACATAATCCCGCAATGGTGATACAATGCAGCTTTGACCTTATTGGCTGGTCCGCCCATGCGGCAGTCGAACGGACCAATCGGAACACAGTATTCAAAGCGTCGGTTCCCCACGACCCGGTCACTATATAAACGAATTTAACGGACTTTGCCTCATTATTATTCGTTCGGCAAGCCTCTTAACCGGTCGCGCTGAACGACGACTGACATATTTAACTAAGTTATTTGTACGTTAAGTTCAACAAAACTCTATTCAAAATGGTGAGTAATGTTTATTTCCTCTAAACCTATCATAATTCCAGAAAATTTCGTTTGAATACTGTCTTTTTTCACGTGATTTCTAGAACAAAGTTACCGGGTGGCCATGCCACCATTTTGTCGGCATGCAACGCGACCGTTTTCAATATCCTGCGTACCAGTTACCGTTCTCTATTGAAGTCTACTTTTCAATTTGGTTGTGTCGTAACTTTACTTCAGCGATTTTCTTCTTTTTCTCTTAGTATTTCTTTAGAATCGTGGTATTTTAACTTAATTCGAAAAGTAGATGCGATTTTGTTTTCATGACTTCGAGATTTTCGTGTCCATTTTCGAGGGTGCCATGCCGGCCGCCACGCCCTGTTTCGCCGATTTTCCTTAGTTTTCCCAACATTTAAAGTATTATTGTCTATCTAAAGTCCACCATAGCCGTTATTTGGGAGTATTTTATAAGCATTTATTGATTTTTCCATCGGTATTCGTTGCTAGGCGGTGACGTGTCTGTGACCTCATTCACGAGGTAGGTGCTTACATAGCGGTTCGATGATCTCACTTATTTTGCTCGAAGTCGAGACAGATTATGGATTTTTCATTTGGCCTTAGCGACAAGCTGAACTTGTGAATAAAATTATCATTTGACTTTAAAATACCTACTTACGTCTCATACAGGGTGAAACAATATAACTTCAGTAGGTAAAACTACATTGGTTCAAGTATCACTAGGACATGATTCAGTATACCTAGGTACCTGTCGAAAGGGAGGGCAAGCATTTTCCAAAAATTATCAGGTTCAAATATTTTGATGCAATTTGTAGGTACCTACTTATCTTAGATACCTGTAAAATATGACTTTAGTAACATTGCATTAGGTAGTAGGAGAGTGTTAGGTAGGTATGCCTCTTTACGGGTCACTAGAGATATTTTATTGCAGCCTGTAATCACTTGTATTTGACTACTCCCTGTGTAAGTAAAAGCTATGCCTTCTACTTTCACCTTTCTCTCAACTCTCAATCGACGCAAATGTCCCTTCACTCGGCGTTTTCTCTGCCAATACAATGTGCTGTGAAGCTTGTTTGGTCTAGATATTTTAATTTGAAGTTTAGGTAGATTTAGATATAAATGAAAAAAAAGTTAGGTCTAGTTAGATATACCTAAATAAAAAAAGATGGGATAAAATAGACGAAAGAAATAAGAATTCAAAGAATTAGGTATAAATAAACATGTAAGTATAATCCCGAATCAAGTTTTTCTCATGTCATCTCAGGACTACTTGGGACTTACTATGGGAATTTAAACCTAATAGGTAACATCTAAACTGTTTGGGTCCTATTTTTTAAATATTTCTGTAGGTAGGTTAGCTGATCGACCATATTCTTCCTACAAAATCTAGGTTGACTGTGCCTCGCCCACCACCTACCATCAAAAGTCATTCTCACATCTTAACTCTTTTTTTTCCCTCAACAGCGTGAGTGCATCTCTGTCCATGTTGGTCAAGCCGGAGTCCAGATCGGCAATGCCTGCTGGGAGCTCTACTGCCTGGAGCACGGCATCCAGCCCGACGGCCAGATGCCCACAGACAAGACCATCGGAGGAGGCGATGACAGCTTCAACACTTTCTTCAGCGAGACCGGGGCAGGGAAACACGTGCCTCGTGCCGTGTTCGTCGATCTTGAGCCTACTGTAGTTGGTATGTATCCTCGTCCCGAGCACCCAACTAACTGATATGCACAGCTCGTATTGCTGGTTAAAGAAACTTGAAATTTTCAATTCATTTCAATTCAATACACTTTATTGCACATTTAAAAATTACAGACAAAAAAGAGAAAAACAGATACAGTAGTGTACATCTAGGCGGTCTTATCGCTAAGAGCTATTTCTTCCAGACAACTTTTGGCAGACAAATTTTGTGTAGGGATCTCAGTCATTTCAAGCAAAACATTTTACCCAGACTAGAACCAAATTGTACATGGTTGCCTGTCCCTAGTGAGAGTTGAACCCATGGCCTTTGGTGCTTGAGCCTAAAAAACTAAGCTTTTAGGCCAAAATCAAATTCAAATTTATTCATTTCTCACACAAAATTAAATAGGTACAGAATAAATAAAAAATTAGTTTGATAACTTGAGGTCTTTGTGTGAGACTGGTGCCTATATTAGGCTAGGTCTTGTTCTACAGGTCACCAGTAAAATAACGTCATAATGTTTTATAACGAACCAGAGACGCTTAGCAGTCATAAATTTGAAACCAGATGTTCCTGATACAATATTTAACATTGATTTTTTGTCCATAGATGAGGTCCGTACCGGCACATACAGGCAGTTGTTTCATCCAGAACAACTTATCACTGGCAAAGAGGACGCTGCGAACAACTATGCCCGCGGGCACTACACCATCGGCAAGGAGATCGTAGACCTAGTCCTCGACCGCATCCGCAAGCTCGCCGACCAGTGCACCGGCCTCCAGGGTTTCCTCATCTTCCACTCCTTCGGCGGTGGCACCGGCTCCGGCTTCACCTCCCTGCTCATGGAGCGTCTCTCCGTTGACTACGGAAAGAAATCCAAGTTGGAGTTCGCCATCTACCCCGCACCTCAGGTGTCCACCGCTGTCGTGGAGCCCTACAACTCGATCCTGACCACGCACACGACCCTGGAGCACTCCGACTGCGCGTTCATGGTCGACAACGAGGCGATCTACGACATCTGCCGCCGCAATTTGGACATCGAGCGCCCGACGTACACGAATCTCAACCGTCTGATCGGCCAGATCGTGTCTTCCATCACGGCGTCCCTGCGCTTCGACGGCGCACTCAACGTCGACCTGACCGAGTTCCAGACCAACTTGGTGCCGTACCCGCGCATCCACTTCCCTCTGGTGACGTACGCGCCCGTCATCTCCGCCGAGAAGGCGTACCACGAGCAGCTGTCCGTCGCGGAGATCACCAACGCGTGCTTCGAGCCGGCCAACCAGATGGTGAAGTGCGACCCTCGCCACGGGAAGTACATGGCGTGCTGCATGCTGTACCGAGGCGACGTCGTGCCCAAGGATGTCAACGCTGCCATCGCAACGATCAAGACCAAGCGTACCATCCAGTTCGTGGACTGGTGCCCGACCGGGTTCAAGGTCGGCATCAACTACCAGCCGCCGACCGTCGTGCCAGGCGGTGATCTGGCTAAGGTACAGCGGGCTGTGTGCATGTTGTCGAACACTACTGCCATCGCAGAGGCCTGGGCTCGCTTGGACCACAAGTTCGACCTGATGTACGCCAAGCGTGCCTTCGTCCACTGGTACGTGGGTGAGGGTATGGAGGAGGGAGAGTTCTCGGAGGCCCGCGAGGACCTGGCGGCCCTGGAGAAGGACTACGAAGAGGTCGGCATGGACTCCGCGGAGGGAGAGGGCGAGGGCGCCGAGGAATATTAAGTTATCGCCGAACGAATACATTCCCACTTCTATGTAGATAGAAGTTGATTCCTCGTTGACATGAATAAAAGATAAATTATGTGAATTTTGTTGTTTGATTCCTATTATGTTTGATCCTTTGTTCTATGGTCTGTCTGACAAAACTACAGTAGATTTTTGTAGGTTTTTAACATTTTATAAAATATTTCAGATGTTTCAATTATTTACTGATAGAAGAATATAATATTAGGCAGCATTTGGATATACTTTAGACCCATCATAGTTTAAAAATTAACTTACTAAAAAACTGCCAGTTACAGCACGACCTCCACAAAAACAGGGCAAACATCTTAGAGTTGTCAAGTCTCCAACCAATGGTTGGCTGGAAGAAGTCTCGCAGAGATAAGTCGTCTGTTTTACATGTGCAATACATAAAATATACTTAGATACCTATTATATCATATGCGTC
Organism: Metalampra italica; assembly: GCA_949699065.1. NCBI lineage: Eukaryota > Metazoa > Arthropoda > Insecta > Lepidoptera > Oecophoridae > Metalampra > Metalampra italica. The sequence goes on from OX452993.1 coordinate 1,405,988, forward strand.
ATCTTAGCAGAGCCACGGCCTCTGATTTGAAATCTGACTATGCAGAAGAAATGTACTCGAAAATTACAAGTTATAGGGGTCTATGGTTTTAATCTAGAAAATAGTTTCAGCAAGTGCGTTGCCAGACGCCTGCCATATGCGTCATCTTGGCAGAGCCGTGGGTTCTGCGACAGATATGACCTGCCTACTGCCATTTCAGCTTGCTAATCCTTTCGGCTACGGTAACCTTTGTTCTCTAGAGCTTGTGATATGGTCATGCCACACAGAATTGTATTAATAGGCAAGAATCCTGGGTCAGATTATACTGACGTGGGTGGTGGTCTCTAGCAGGGGTCATGGACATACTGAAATAGCCTGGTGTATTTAGTCTGGAACAGGGGTTGTGGGTTCGATTCCCACTTGGAAACAAGACTTGCATGAATATTACTGTTGAGCCAAAACAAGTAAACATTATGTAAGTAGGTACTACCCACGGAAGAGAATAACAGAGCCGATCGCGCGTAGGCGACAATCATGTGGAGTATACCATATTTGGTCCTGTTGCCTGCGCGGGCGCATCAATGACTTTATTTAGTAATGACGTGATGATGTTGACGATCAAGCACTCACTTTGTCTTTATCAATGAAATATGTTTCAAAGTTTTAATAAAAGTTATAATAATTTATTTACACACACTTCATTATTACAATATTTCAAGAATGTAATTATTTACTTTCTTCGATTTTTCCTGAGCATGAAGTCTTCCTAAAAAGTCAAGTTATGATAAAAAAATAAATAATTAATTACAATTAGTAAATATTACATTTTATAAGAAATAATAAAACACTCAATTTATTTAAGCACACTTCATTAATACAATATTTTAAGAATTAAGATTTATATGTACCTAATCGATTTTTCCTGAGCATGAAGTCTTCCTAAAAAATCAAATTAATATCATAGCAATTATCTATTCTGTGATCATAGGGAAAAAAACATTAGGTAGCTAGGGGCACAGAATAGATAATAGTAGGGGTCAGTGTGGACAAAAGGGGGCGCAATCGATCGCAGGGCGTAATGAAGAAAAATTTCACTTTTTTGGAGTCTGACGCTGCCTAGGTGGGTTGCGTCGAAGTGATTTTTATTGGTCGAAGCATCAAATGCAGATACACGTTGAAACTCGGAGGAATCATTAGCACCGGCCGCCCACGGTCACTACTGTCCCAACATTGCTACTTCCGTCGCTATGATGTCAGCGCCAGATACCACCTATCACGGCTGAACTGATTTTCTAGAATACAATGAAAACCACTGTTCTTCGCCATTAAATCATATAGAATTCTAGAAAACCTGTTTCGCAGCGTTTATCCGATTGCATATAACTCAATAGGTATACCTATACCAAAAAAAACTCTGCTGAGAAATCATAGAAACGCAGAATTGTTACTGCATGTGTGTAAAAATCTACAACAAGGCACTAGATAGTTTTAAAAGTTTAAAAGATAAACCCTCTGTAAAATCGGCCTTCGCTGAAAGCGATAAGATTGTACACAGTTTAGTAAATTATTATAATGTAAACTTTTGATATAATTTGGTGCTCAATAAAGTATATTTGATTTGATTTGAAAATCCTTCCACAAATGGCTAGTACAAAAGTCGTTTTATAGTGTCCACGAATTTTTAAATTTAAGTTCTAGTTAGTCGTAAGTAACAATTTTGCACGCTAATGTAAGCCAGCTGAATAGCGGAGCTAATGAACGATCACCACCACCTGTTCAAACCCTTTTCTCTGCAAATTTTATTTAATTAATTTAGACTGGCCTGTTGGCGTAGTGGTAATAACACTGCCTACTGCGCCAAAGGTCGTGGGTTCGATTCCCACCCGGGACCAACATTTGTGTGATGAGCATAACTGTTGGTTTTCGGATTCTGGGTGTTTGTATGTATTTATTTAAAAGTATGTATTTAAGTATGTTTATCAGTTGTCGAGTACCCATGTACAAGCTTCGGCTTAGTTGGGACTAAACAGCCGTGTGTAAAATTGTCCAAACATTATTATCATTATTAATTAATTAACAATATTTATACAATACATAATCGAGTTCTTAACTCCCCTAAACCCTGTAGGGTTTGTGTGGGAGCTGCACAATCCTCATTTACATATGTACATATAAGTTTATGTAGTATGTATTTATAATACATTTTTCAACATTCTCTTATTTATTACAATTGTTGTTATTATGTGATCTTAATAAATGTACCTATTTCATTTCATGCTGAAAAAGTCAAGCTATCGGAAATTAATCCAACTTTGTTGAGAATTTAAAACCCTTCTCGGCAGTAGGAAGCCGGCCGTGCATCTATTTCTGGACGGTTCAGGTCGCTGAACCGATAAAAGTTATTTCAACGGCGGCAGTCTGGCCGTCCCGTTCGTCCGTCGTGCTTTTTTTTCAGTTGAAACGTCTAAACTTCGGCCAACTACCTATACGTTGAGATCATGAATCAAAAAATTTAGCCACTCCCATATGGATGAGTAATAAAAACATTCTATAGGTGTCAAAATCGTGTCAAAATAATCACAAAATTATGACTCACTCACACATTCTCACTTTTAAATTCAATAGTGAAAATATACTTCCACCTCCTCCCGCTACTCCGCTACATTTGACCGCACCCCCCCTGTAAATGGCACCATAGGTTCTGATACTAAATATGCAAGATGCGATCTCCACAGGGAGCGCGCGCGCGACCAGAGATTTGAAACTTCTTGGTTGAGATTATGCGTTGAGGCGTTAATTTTCAAGTGATAGGGTAAATGCGTCTACGTCCGAGGGGAAAATGGGACAAAATGTGCGGGTTTTTGGATTTTCACATTTTAAGGACACAAACTTTGTATGGTAGTATCGGTTTTTAAACGTATTCAAAGCCGCGGGACGTCGGCTAGTGAATAAAGTGTGACCAGTGAAAAAATAAAGACTCATTAATTTGATATCATTTCATTTATTATAAAATAACAACACAATCGTCAAACTTTAAAATTCAAATAATGTACACTTAAATTCTTTACAATAATTGCATTAAAACACAGAATATTATTTTAAAAATTCGCCACAAAAATTAAACGGAAGGAATCGAACATAAATCAGTCACAATATCGACAGTTGTTGCAACACTGTCAATACTATCGATAAAACTATGCAAAATGCCAACACTATTGTTTACGGTAAATGAGAACGTCTGAGCAAAAATTATCGATACTATTGACAATAAAGCGTGTTCCAAAACTGAAAGTAATGTTGCGATACTATTACACACCTCTACTATCGATATAGAAACAGGTTGTCTGGAAGTAATCGCTCTTAGCGATAAGACCGCCTAGATGTACATTACTGTATCTGTTTGTCTGTAATTTTTTAATGTGCAATAAAGTGTATTGAATTGAATCGAAACATTGCCAGGCGTTCCCCCCTTTCATCGAAATGTATAGACGTGTAAAGTCACTGTACTGAAACATTAATTATACCATCATAGTCAAGTACGGTCGACCGCACGTCATTGGACACAAAACCAGTATAAACTGGTCTCTCGTAGTATTCATCATCATCATATCAGCTTGTAGACCTCCCCCAGGGATCTCCACGACGACCGGTCCTGCGCTAACCTCATCCAGCCGGGTCCCGCGACCTTCACCAGATCGTCGGTCCACATTGTGGGAGGCCTGCCTACGCTGCGTCTTCCGATACGTGGTCGCCACTCGAGAACCTTTCTGCCTCAATGGCCGTCGGTTCTACGGATAGACTATTTAGTCGCTCGCAACACTACCACTCAGCAACTATAATGAGTCACTCCGCGTCTCCCACTTCCCCCTACGTCGCCCCGTCGTCATAGGTACGGTCGACCGCACATCAGTGGTAACAAAACCAGTATAAACTGGTCTCGCGTAGTATTGAAACTCCCTAATAGGCTAGGCCAGCTCAAGGTCAAAGTGTATCCACTGATGTGCGGTAGACTGTACAAAGTGCAAAAAAGATTTAGAAAGTATTGGGCGAAAGTATGGGAATAAATTTTTTATTTATTTATTTTCAATAAAAAATAAAACATTGTGTAAGAAGCAGTTAGATACTTAAAGAAAATTTCATTTCTATCATCATTTATTAAAGGCACGACGTCACTTAAACCTGAACTGTCACATTTATGCAAACGGTACTGTCGCGCCATGACGAGAGCGGACGGGCGAGGTAGGGAAGCGGAGGAAGGCCAAGGCCAAGTGACTCGTTTCAGTTGTCGGGTAGTACAATAAACTACAGATAAAGTAAAGCTAATCAATATGGCTATCCATACTATATATACATTCTAAAAATAACTTGAGGTGCGGAATCATCTAGAAGTGCGTAGTATATTACTTAAAATTATAGGTAACTGTAAAATAATTTAATTTCAATACAAAACCACTACGGACTATGTCTAAATTTCATATTCGCGTCGATTCGGTGCACGCATTAACTAAATTTTAATCTCTTGCGATCTTCTCTTAAAACATAATAAAGAGATGGCATGAATTTTAGAACTGTCAAATTACTTTAGTCTTGTCAGACACAAAAAAATGTACTGGATATCGATTGCAATTTAAAACATGGCGATTTGAATTACCTCTGTCTGACATCGAGGTAATATGTACTCCGTACTAGAGAAGACACCCAAACTCGACTGTTTGGAACACGAGTTGGTGTTCATTGGCGCTAACTCGCGTGGCGGGGCGGCCATATTTCGGTGAAATTCATTCATATTCAGACAAAGTCGCATCTGTGCGCATTGAATAATAAATTATAATGTTTGGACAAATTTACACACGGCTGTTTAGACCCAAACTAAGCCGAAGCTTGTACATGGGTCTCTCAACTGATAAACATACATAAATACTTTTAAATAAATACTTAAATACATACAAACACCCAGAATCCGAAAACCAACAGCTATCTGTTGGTTTTGAGTTGGTTGGTGATGAGCCTATGCTCATCACACAAATGTTGGTCCCGGGTGGGAATCGAACCCACGACCTTTGGCGCGGTAGGCAGGGTCACTGCCAACAGGCCAGTCGAATTGAATGTTATCTATGAGACCGGAGACACCCCCGCGCGCACCCCGCGCGCCCCGCCCGCCGTCATGTAGTTATACCATAACATAGGTCTGTGTATAATTATATACCATAACTTTTGTTTGAAGTAGATACTCTATATTACCTCAATGCTGTCTGACAGGACTAACCTAATCTGACATTTCAAAAATTCATGCCATCTCTTTATTATGTTTTAAAGATTAAAAACGAACACAGACTAAATTAAGTTAAGGCGTGCACCATGCGAATCGACACCATTAACTAACTACTTTTATTTGTCAAATCGTCTAAATTGTATTGAAATTCGATAACTTGTATGGAAGCTAATTAATTAGTCGACTAATAAATGAATGCCAAGTGTTGATGTTTTTGCTCAACCACGCCAAAACGGCTGAACGGATTTTGATGAAACTCGGTACAGTGATAGCTCATATGCTAGACTAATATAGGACACTTTTTAAGGCGAACGAAGTCGCGGGCTGTCGCAATATTGGCGTGATTAAGAAACAAATACACTTTCACATTTATAATATTAGTATCTTGTTGTTCTCAACACATGGGAGTTAAACAAATTACATAAATTTAAATAAATAGATATCTAAAATTCTAAATGGCTTGACAAGACCCAAACCAAACTTGTACAGGCGACCGCACGTCAGTGGAAACAAAACCAGTATAAACTGGTCTGTCATAGTATTGAAACTACCTAATATCCAACTCAAGGTCAAAGTGTTCCACTGATGTGCGGTCGACTGTACAAATTGCACGCGGCAAATGCCAGATCGAACATTGAACCAACAAATTGGTATTTACCAGTTCTAGATAATTGAACAAAATTTTTTGTTCAATTATCTAGAATATTGTGGTTCAATTCTTACAGTGTTGAGAATTCTTTGACGAACAACTGTATAAAAATATATAATTCACACCTCTATATACACAAATTATTTAAACAAAAATAACCATACATCGGGGTTCTGGGAGCGGGGACGTTTGACATTAGTCAAAGAATAGGTATTGACTTGAAAAACAAAATGTACTTCATGTTGTTTTCTACGTCACATGAATAATAAATTGAACAAAATAAAATAATAATCATAAATATAGGTACATATATTATAAAGTAATTATCAAGCTCTTCAGTTAAGTCCCTACTCACTTAGATAGATAGACATTTATTCATTGACACAACACAAACTCACAAACAATTAACAGATGTACAATAGACTAGCTTAAATTCACCTGAACGCTTCGCGGGCACCCAACGAGACACAATAGGACTCCTACTGTTGTCTTGTCTAGAAGACGTTGGGAGCCCGCGAGAGCGCAGTAGCCGTGTGTGTGTGTGCCTGTGTGTCGTGCCAGTGGAAAGGCTCTGACTCAGCGTGTGCCGCAGCCGGCAGTGGCTGCGACGCTGGTATTTCTGCCAGGGCCTAGACGAGACGACGCGCGTGTCCACCGTCCCGCACAAATATGACGATTTAAATCATCAAAAAATCAAAATAAGAGACCTGATAGAGATATTATATATTAAGTACATAAACATGATTATACATGGTTGCATGTCTACGACCAACAAGGCGAGCGAGGGGAGGGGGGCGAGGCGCGGGGGAGCAACGCGCCTGACGACCGGCCGGCCGCGCGCCGCGCGCGGGCGGCGATTCATTCCACAGATCACTCTCAGACGCAATGCGTGTAAAAATAAGTAATTTGGATAAACCCTAATTTGAACCTAATATACAGCATTATCAAGCAAGCATTTTAGTTTTTCTTGTGCCTCTTAAAATACGGGACAAGAAGTGGCGACCGTGACAGGACTGAGCAGATACTTAAATACAATCGGAAGACTTGAAGTTGAAGACCGCGTGGGAATTCGGACTCGGAGGAAGGGAAGGAAGTCATTTTGTCAAGCGCCGAGGAAGATTGCTCAGAACAAGAAGGCGAGGGAATTTGGCGTTGCGGCGTGGCTGCGGCGTGGTGCGGCGTGGTTGCGGCGTGGTTGCGGCGTGGTTGCGTATATGTATATACATAAATAAATATAATTATCAGTAAATAGTTCCTAGATGTCGAGATTGACATTATATTAGACACTTAATTGTCATACCGTACCCTTGTCTAGTAGATAAATTACTTATATGCAATTGCATTCTGACAATACTAAGTATATAATACATTTCGCATAGAGGTAGTTATTCATTAGGCATAGTATGCTATATTCGCAGACTATCGTATCTGTTTATCTCTACTCTTTCTCAAATCATTCCCGCTCCGAGAACCCCGATGTATGAAAATAACGTAAAACATATCACTCAAACAATCATCAATTCAACTTCGCAATAAACTGGGAATGATACAACTTTTCAATTCGATAGGTCAACGAATGACAAGAATAGTGCGTTCACTTTACAACTACATACTTGTAGGCTGACGCTGCGATGATGTTTCTGGCTGAGAACAAAATGTTAATACAATTAAACAAATCAACTCTAATTTTCGGTAAGATCAATTAAGGTGTATCACAGACACACGCGGCCTGCGGTGGCGGTGGCGGCCTGTTGTCTTCCCTATGCAATGTATGTGAGACTTCAGACGCGCGCGGCCTGTGTTTTCATATTGAAGCTGCGGCCTGCGGTAGACCGGCACCGCAAAACGCGTGTGTCTGTGATACGCCTCGGGTAGGTGCGTCCGTGGGGCAAATGCAACAAAAAGGAATTAATCAGTCAAGAAAAAACCGCCATATTTTCTCGCCGAATTCTTATTCTTCTTCTATTAGGTCTTTTACCTCGCCCCGCGGTTCGGCGCTAAGTCATAGTGGCCAGTGTCATTTAGCCAATTACGAGGCCGCGAAATAATTCGAGTGTGTGGACAAACTTACCTCAAAAAGAACCTGACCGAGTACGAAATGAAATTTCATACAACATTTCGTCACGACCTGAGAGTCATTTCGCACCAGAAAGTTCGATTTTCGAAACGGATTTCGAGTATCATCATCATCAAATCAGCCTGTAGACGTCCACTGCTGGACAAAGGCCTCCCCCAGGGATGTCCACGACGACCGGTCCTGACCTCATCCAGCCGGGTTCCGCGACCTTCTTCTTTGGGATTTCGAGTATAAAATGGAACTTTTTACTCAAAAGAATTTTTTTTTTCTGTTGCTATAGATTGTTTTTATTTTAGTATGTACGGTCGACCGCACGTCAGTGGAAACAAAACCAGTATAAACTGGACTCTCATAGTATTGAGACTCCTTAGGCCAGGTCAGTTCAAGGTCAAAGTGTTTCCACTGAACGTGCGGTCGACTGTACAATACATTATTAAATAAATAAATACTCACGTGTCCCGCTGTCTGTCTGGCTGTCTGGCCGTCTGTCTGTCTACAGCCGCGTGCTCTATATGTGTATGGTGTAGAGCACGCGGCGCTATAGCGGCGCGTGCGCAGGCGGGGCGGGGAGGGCGGCGGGCGCGCGCAGCAGCGCCGCGTACTGCAGCAGCGCCTCGCGCAGCGCCGCGCCCGCGCCGCCCGCGTGCGCGCACCCGCCCAGACGCACCAGTTGCGGGTATACGCCTGCAACACCACCCAGTCAGTTCCCGCAAGGGCCGTGGGAAAAAAAACTTGGAAACTTATGTACATTTCCGATTTTTTCTTCCGGTACAATGAAATGTACATGAAACTAAGTCGACACGCATTTAAAAAAAAAATCATCAAAATTACTTCGCACTGGCGGTAGTGGGGTCTAACAACGAAGGACTCTGGCGCTGTATGAGTAAATTTTTTATTGAATTTTACTAACTTCTGCCGCTCTGATTTTTTCTTCCAATACTATGAAATGATCCTTACATGAAACTGAGTGTATGAACTACTGACATAGCATGGGATGTTGGACTCTTTTGGAGCGAAGTGTCATGGTCGTCTATTCTATTTTATTTTCTTATATTATGTATTTTGTAGTTAGTTTGTATCGATTCAGTGAGGATAAGAACCTTAGTGAAAATCGCCGACTAACTCTAGTCGTGCTCTGTTTTTGTGGCGGCCGTGCTGTAACCGCCGGTTAAATAGATTAAAGAATTAATACTTTAAATTTAAAATAACATATGGCTTAAAGGTCTCGTTACCAAGCCCAAATCTACAAAAAAAAGGATGGGACGTTAAGTGTATAGTGTGGTAGAACTGTGAGATTGTGCCAGATGATTGCAGCCTACCTATGAGCTTGTGCCAGGCGGCGTCGTCCACCTTCCCCGGCGGCGCCTTCTTCATGGACTCCGTGAGAGTCGCTATCGCCTTCAGCACGAACGATATCTCCGACAGCTCGTGCCTGTCACACACGTGTCTCACATTTCACACTAATTGGGTATTTGACTATTCATTTCAAGAATTGGAAAATTGTTTTAAATTATTTTTCAATTTTTGTTTGTTTTTCATTATTTTCCTAGACGTTTTAAAAGACTCGATATCCATAGTTATGAACCACCTCTATTTTCAACATCCACTAAGTAGTCTAATATATAATAATACTTCGAATAAAATCCTAGTAATAATTTTTTGTTATTATTATTTTATTCAGGTAACCAACAGCTTGTAAGTACATCACAAATTACTATATAGATCTTAATTAGACTTAAGCTATTACTAGGTTTCCCTAGGTTAAAGAATTATGAAGGCGAAAGTTTGTAAGGATGTGAGGATGTATGTTTGTTACTCTTTCACGCAAAAACTACCGAACAGATTTTGATGAAACTTGGTACAGTGATAGCTTATATCCTGGAATAACATATAGACTACTTTTTAACGCGGACAAAGTCGCGGGGCGTCCGCTAATACCCCCTAAGTAACAAAACGCCTACATAGAGGGCGCTGTTTCACAATGTACACAGGAAAAACTTTTCTACGCGAGCGAAGCCGCGGGAAAAAGCTAGTGTTTTTATACGCTTTATTGAGGTTTCCTCACCTAGGTAATGGCTCTGTACTGTCTTCGTCCCTCGTATACCTCGATATGACCTCCTGGAACCGGTCCAGCAGGGTTACTATCGCCAGCGGGTCCGTGTCAGCTGAAATAGAGTTCAGATTTTTAAAAATTCTAGACCAAGTTGGATACCGAGAGCAGCGAAGGATTAGCAGAGGGATTCTAGAGTAGAATAGAATAGAGCGAGGGATACGAGAGTCAAGATAAAAAAAAAGTCACGAGTTATACACACTGCTTTTCATCGGTAACTGCGAGAAAAATAAATAGCAGTATTAATAAATGTAAATTCAATAACACAACAACCGAAATTAACTAAAACGGTCTAGCAGGTGGCCGGAAGAGGACTGGGTGTGGTGGTCCAGTTCATTGAGGAAGGCCTATATCCAGCAGTGGATGCTAAAGGGCTGATATGATACTGAAATGCCCCTTCTCGAGTGACAATTATAAAACTGTCTGTCAAAACTGTCTATATTCACGAGTATGGTGCCCACCGTGTACGCCGGCGAGGGAGTCCATGTCCTCGAGCATGGAGAACTGCAGCAGCGTCTCGAAGCACGTCCGCGCGAACTCCTCGCGCTCGCGCAGCTCTTGCTCGTTCTCTGGAAACCACCGCTTCATATCAAATCCACAGCCTAGGACCACTGTTGGCCTATAACCACAATGAGTTGGTCTCAACCCATAATGTTCAATACGCATATTATATATATACGCATAATATACAATATGCTGATTGACCAAATGAGAGTGGGATTTTTTTAAAAAAAGTTAATTTTTATCACATACAATCATTACAGATCTCATTACTATGTAGACAATAGTTTTTATTTCACTTCGATACGATACGATCTAACAAAGTTATTAGACTTAGGGCTTCTTTCACCACATGCAGATAAAGCCCCAGATACCCTAACTGTAGGTTATCTGACAGATAGCCTATTTTTTTTGTTTCATAGGTAACTGATTGCCTATATCTTATTATTATATATTTTATATAATCTATCAGACAGATTAGTTTATCTCTAAGTAATATCTGTAACAAAATCAGGAAGTGGTGAAAGAAGTCCTTATTAATTTGGTTAAATCAGTGTACCTCACTTTATTCTGCTCGTACCCTGTGGGTCGACGTCGTGTACGGACAAACACAAGTATACCCATGAAGTAGTGTACTCACGAGAGTGCGAGGCGGGCTGCGCGTGCAGCGAGCCGGCGCGCACGAGCGCGAGCACGCTGGCCACGCGCGCGGCGGGCACGCGCGGTGCGCCGCGCAGCACCTCGTCGCGCACCACCACCACCAGCTCGCGCGCGTGCATGCTGCCGCCCACACTGACACCACACAACGTAACCATATCATCATTTCTATCAGCGCTTCAAAGTCCACTGCTGGACTTGAACGCCGCCACAAACGGTCCTCCGCCCTCAGCATCCAGCCGTCTTCGGGCACGACCGCATGACCTGACCACTGCCATTTCAGCATGCTAATCCATTGGGCTGTGTCTATTCATCGGATCTCCCCATCAAATCCGCCGAAAGACGTCCACTGCTGGACAAAGGCCTCCCCCAAATCTCCACGACGCCCGGTCCCGCGCCAACCTCATCCAGCCGGGTCCCGCGGCCTTCACCAGATCGTCGGTCCACCGTGTGGGAGGCGTACACTGCGTCTTCCGATACGTGGTCGCCTCTCGAGCACCATTCGACCGTCAGTTCTTCGAGCGATGTTCTCATAGCATTGAAACTCCCTAATAGGTAGGCTAGCTTAAGATCAATGAAACGCCGGTTTAAATTTTAAACTGACGGATAAGAAACATATACATGTATGTGTAATAAGAAATAAGACTATAATATATTAAGATATGGCTTAAAGGTCTCGCAACCAGGCCAAAACCTCGAGAACTTTTCTGCGCCGACGGCCGTTCGTCGGGGCAGAAAAGCGACGGTCAGTTCTACGAGCGATGTGCTCCGCCCACTGCCACTTAAGCATCTCCTTATTGCGCATGATACCGTTCAAAGAGACCCCTAGCACGGTGACTTACGGCGGTTCGAACATGAAGGTGTGCAGCACGGCGGGCAGCAAGTCCCAGAACTGTGCGTACACGTCGGGCCGCTCGCGCGCCAGCGGCAGGCCCGTCGCCAGCACCTACAACACAAAAAGATGGGAATCGGGTTAGCTGTAAGAAATTTTTTTGAAATAAACTCAACCGTTTATATAATTTTCTATCTTTTGTATTGTTTATCTATATTTTTGTGTGTACTATAATTATTAAAAGAAAAAAAGAAAAAACATTAAAAAACTGTTGTTGTTGAACATATAAAGGCAAATAGGCTAGGTAATATTCTGTAATACCAGAGGTTCACACATCAGTCGAGAAGTTGCTTTTCTATTATATTCGAAATTATATTATTATTCTACTTACTATAATTAAAATAAAATAAAAAATAACCACTCTATACCATCCTCTCTCTACGCTGTGACGTTATTGCAATATGGGCCCCTTAGACGGTCATGCCAGCGTCAGTCAATTCCATCAGTCATGAATGATGGTTGAAATCAAAGAATGCATATTTTCGTCAGTCACCGCATTAGACAATCATTCATCAGTCACTCACCGCCATGTCTGTAGTAAAACTGACAACAAAACCTACCCTGTAATGGGGCGTTTAGTGGTTCCTACACGATCGTGCTGTATGACATGCATTACGTGCTGTCACTCATGCATGACCGTTTACTTGTAGTGATTGACTCCCTCCCTCAGCCCAGCCCTACCCTCGTTGAGAGGGTAGGCCTAAGCCCCAGCAGTGGGGACATCTTAATAGGCTGTTGATGATGATGAGGGTCCATCATGCAGCATGATAATTCACGTAAACGTAATGCATGTCATGCCGCATGATCGTTTAGCATATGCGCACAGACCTGCAGTAAGAGAGACGCGATCTGCGCGGTGTCGTCGGGCTGGTCGCCGCCGCGCCGCCGCTGGTCGGGCGCGGACTTCTTCACCGCCGCGTGCAGCGCCTGCGCAGCACACAGGCATTGTGTACCACGAGAGGTACGGTCGACCGCACCTCAGTGGAAACATAACCAGTATAAACTGTTCTGACGTGCGGTCGACTGTACAAGCTCCCGGGGGAAGAACATAATGTTGATAGAGATTAAATGATTATAGTTTTTACCTTGAATCAAAAAATTTAGACACTCCCATATGGATGAGTAATCAAAGCATTGTATGGGTGTCAAAATCGTGTCAAATGGATTACAATATTGTAACTCACTCACACATTCTCATTTTCAAACTCCATATAAATTTGTATTAGCAACCTCCTCCCGCTACTCCGCTTCCTTTGTCCGCACCCCCCCGGTAAATGGCACCATAGGTTCCGATACTAAATATGCGAGATGCGATCTCCACAGGGAGCGCGCGCGCGACCAAAGAGATTTGAAACTTCTTGGTTTTTACCATTGTCACTAGAAAAAGGGAATTAGATTTATGGATTGCCGCGAGAGAGAAACGCTCTTTCCCTCACTTATTTTCTTAAACATAGTCTACTATGAGAAACTGTTCTGGCAACACTGAGCGGCATCGCCGTTCCCGAGGCCGTAAAACCTTTTTCATTACTCATACTCTAAAAGTAGGTCTGAAGTTGCTTGAGTAGCGGGTTGAAAGTAATACATTTCAGCCCTAGGGAGAATCGCTTTCAACTGACAGCTGTCATATTATTTTTTAAAAAACTAGTACTATTTTGACATTTCTATTGGACCATACAGCCACTCAATTACAGCGCGATGTAAAATTGAAATAACATAAAGTTAAGTAATAATTAAAGAATATATATTTTTTCATCACACTTGCTCGTTATGTGGATTATTATATGCATGCATACAGAAACACAATGGCCTATATACACCCGCGGGAGTAATGAAAATCAGTACAATATCATACCCCTAGGGACTATAATGTGTAGTTTTAAAAAAATGGCGTTCACTCGAAGGCAAAGAACTTTATAGCAAACAGGTATGACATTCCACACTAAGGAGATTTTAAATCAAACATGGTTTTTTATGTCTACGAAACTTTTACAAATGGTAATTTAAACATTTACGCTTTAATTAAATGCATTATTTTTTGTGTTTTAAAAATGTTTTAGTTTACTTTGCAATTATTTCAGTGAATTTTATTTTGAAATTCGATAATAACTGGCTGTATGGGCTTTCGCCTTTAGGAGTTTCTAAATGCATTTTTTATCATTATCTGTGGCAGTGTGGACCACCGAATGGCACTGATTGTGCCTTGGAGGCCGTGCTGCGGTTTTATATATTCGTGATTATAAACTACGATCTACGATTTGGGCTTAAGAACTTGTTTCCAATTGGCCGTAAAACTACATATGAAAAAAACTTGAAGCTCCATTGACAAAGTTGTCAATAAAACTATTTTATTAACTACACAGTTGTGATCTATTAGTATAAATAAAGAGAGAAATGAAAGTGCAACAACAATATTAACACCTCCGGATAGAGTGAATGCGGCTCAGTTGCTTTGTGAAAATTTGTTACCAGCAAAGTCTAAAGAAAATAGATTTGTTCCCTTGTGTCGTAGGTATTAATTCCTCGCAAATGTGATGAAAAACATTGTGTGCATCACGGGAAGTAAGGGTATTACAAACTCGAGTCATTAAAATCCCTCCGCCTTCGGCGTCGGGCTTCTAACACTCTCGTTAGTAATATCCTACTTACTTCCCTTATTGCACAATGTACTATTAAATGACTTTATTTATGAATAAATGATTTCTGATTCTGATTTATTATAATTATTACTGTTAACTATTTCTTTAAAATAACATAGATTTGGGCAAAATATTTACAATTTTTTCAATGATGGAAACGAAAAATAATGGCAGAATAGCTGGCCGGCCACAGAAAAAAAAAACAAAGTAGACGGGAAAGCGGCAATCCGATCTTCATTTGTTTTTTCGAGGTGTAGAGTTTTGTTTATACTTCCGTATAGCAGAGATTTGTATTAACATTCATTTTATGTTTTGTTTTCACTTTCAGTGTATTCGTAATGAAAAGCACAGTGTTTCCCTCGGGTTCAAGACTTATTTAGAGGTCCCTCGAACTATTGGCGCCCTCGCTACGCGTCGGGCGCCAAACCCCGTCTCGGGACTTAAATAAGTTACTTTCAACCCTAGGTTAACAATGTACTATTAAAAGGGTGGAACAGCTCGAGTTAGCTTAGATAATTCTGGAGCTAGCTATTGACACATTCTTGGAAGCGGTGGTAGATAAAAAATTTACGTTGCATAAATGTACCCACTGTACTTACATGCAATAAAATAGTTTTGACTTTTGACTTTTTTGACACACCTGCATGAGGTGCGGCAGCGCGTCGGCGCTGGCGTGCGGCGCGGCGCGGTACAGCGCGGCGGCGGCGGACAGGCAGCGCGCACCCGCGCCGCCGCCGCCGCCCGCGCCCGCCGCCCCGCCCGCGCCCGCCTGCGCGCCGCACGCGCCCGCCAGCGACGTCAGCGCGGCGAACATCGCCGGCAGCAGCTCGTGCCGGACCAGCGCCTCCTGCAACCCATCGGGTGTTCGTGATTGTGTTGGTACGTGTCCATGCCACCCGCGACACAGTGGGAGGGAATCCTACCTAATGCGGGGTATGAGGGGGCCGCGCTTATTATTGTCATATCTTTCTTATTTTTAGAGTAAAAAAAAAAGATTCTCATTGCAATACCATAATGTAGAATATAATTTTGAAACATGATGTAACAACTGTCGGTTTACCTAATAAATAAATTAATAAGATTATTTAGTTAAAGCGTGCATGCACCATCGGAATCGACAGGAATATGTGATAAGTTTATGTCACAGTCAATTGATTGTATCTTTTTATTACGTAAATCTTAGTGTAGCCGACGGAAAACTTCTTGACTGCCCAGAACTGAATTTATAAGTCTCTTTAGCGGTGGGTTGCGGGGCGCGACCGAATAGAGCGCGCTATTGCCAATTACTGTATTGTATAAATTGTAAAATATTAAATAAACTAAAAAAAAAAAGATCAGTCGACTAAAGTCTTGACAAGCGGACGGACGGACCGACAACATACTAATACAATTATTAAGCACTAGCAATTTCCCGAGGCTTCGCTCGCGCAGAAAAGTTTTTCCCGTGTACATTATGAAACAGCGCCCTCTATGTAGGCGTTTTGTTACTTAGGGGGTATTAGCGGACGCCCCGCGACTTTGTCCGCGTTAAAAAGTAGCCTATATGTTATTCCAGGATATAAGCTATCACTGTACCAAGTTTTATCAAAATCTGTTCGGTAGTTTTTGCGTGAAAGAGTAACAAACAAACATCCATCCTCCTTTCGCGTTTATAATATTAGTATTTGAGTTAAGTATTTATAGAAATAATGAAGCTACCTTGTGCACGGCGTCGAGGCAGTGCAGCGCGTGCAGGCTGGCGGGCGCGCACGCGGCGCCCAGCCCGTCCATGGGCGAGACCGACGGCTCCACGGCGCACACGTTGGCCAGACACTCGCCCAGCTTCTGCACGTCGGCAGGCGTGAACCTACCCACCCATACCGAGTTATAATAAACGGTTATCAGCATATACATAGGTGGACGGATAATTAGAAACAGGGCAAGATTTCATACGATCGAGGTCACTATGAAACCATGGTTCTCCGTGAAGGATTGATCGGGGCATGATCTGATGACGGTCATTGAGAGAGTAGATGGAGGACTTTTGGATCGCTATACATATCCAATTGATCAGATAAGCCGTTTGGAGGCGTCAGCATCGTCGTCAGCATGCGTGGACTACACTTAAATAACTGTATGTAAATGGGTGTATGCAATATACTCACGTTGGACGTATGTGCTGGAAGACGAGCGGGAATATCTGCACCAGCGTCGTGAGGAAGTTGAGCGACGGCGCGTACACCTCCGCCGGCTTGCCGTCTTCGGACTCTGCAAGTTAAATATTATTACTAAAAGTTGATGTGAAAAGCAGAGTGTTTAACTCGGGAGTAAAAGCAATTGAAGAGTCAACGGAAACAAGGTGCTTTGTTAGTTTCCAAAACTCATAGTTGTCGTGTTATTCAAATCACATCTCTAGTGGCGCATCGTTCAAAACCGTAATAAGGCCCGAAAATGTACGCAATAAGCAAAATTGAAATAAACAGATCATCATTATCAGCGGTTATCGGTTCTCCGACAGATGTGACCAGACCATACCGACAGATGAGACCAGTGAATTTTTTTTCACCGTTTAGTCGTGAAAAGCTGAGTGTTTAACACTGTACAAAAGGAATTTTACTATGTTTTAGTGTGTGTGTGTGTGTGTGTGTGTAAAAAGCTGAGGCAGCGCCCTTTTGACACTGTTGCTCACCCCATTTAAACAATAGTTGCTGTAGTTTATGTTTTAGATATTATGTTTTAGACAGGAAGGTTCGAATCTCTTTGGTGGCGTGCGCGCTTCCTATGGAGACTCATGCATATTTAGTATGGGAACCAATGGTGCCACTTACAGGGGGAGTGCGGACAAAGGAAGCGGAGTAGCGGGAGGAGGTTGCTAATAAAATTTATATGGAGTTCGAAAATGAGAATGTGTGAGTGAGTCACAGTATTGTCATACATTTGACACGATTCTGACACCCATAGAATGATTCTTTTACGCCTCTTTAAGGGGCCGCGAGCACGCACCAAAGGGATCTAACTCTATGGTTTTAGATGATGCAATAGTGTCAATAAAGTGTACTCTTTCTTTCTTTTCTTTCTCACGTTGCGCGTGCGTCGCGTGCGCGGGCAGCGCGGCCGCGATGTTGGTCCACGCGGCCCAGGCGGAGGCCCACACTCGGCGCCGCACCGCGCCGCCCTCCCCGCCGTCCGACGCGCGCCCCGCCGCAGACACCACCTCTTGAAAGGATTTCAGGGCGGCCACCGATACCTGCACGTACAGATTATAATAGATTCAGATTTGTGCTCGGAGTCCCGGGTTCGATTCGTCCATTGATTCTACTTGGGCACGGCCAGGTATGAAACTCGGACCTCTCGACATGATAGGCCGCTTCTTCCCTATCACACCACAAAATGCTAACTATGTACAAAATGCAAGTTCGCAACTAGCGTAGTTACGGCGCAGCGTATTAATACCAGCCGACCAATCACAGTGCAGCAAGTGCAGCTAACTTCAGCGTGTCCTGTGAGCAGCTATAGAATAAGGAAGATTTGATACCTCATGAGCGTCAGTGGCGTCGGGGATAAGACGCGGCCTATCATATCGAAAGGTTCGAAGTTCGATCCCCGGCTGGGCCATGTACCAATGGGTTTTTTCTCGAAACTTAAGTACATTTACTGACTGCTCTCAAACGGTGAAGGAAAACATCGTGAGGAAACCTGCATACGCTGAAGAAGACATTCTTAGGCGCATGTGAAGTCCACCAACCCGCACTGGGCTAGCGTGGTGGACTATAGCCCGAACGCCCTCGTTGAGAGGGTAGGCCTGCGCCCCAGCAGTGGGGACATGTTAATAGGCTGTTTGATGATACCTCATGACTCGGGCGCAGCGCGAAATCCGTGATGTAGTCGAGCAGCGCGGCCCAGGAGCGGTTGAAGTCGCCCACGGTGGTGAGGAGTTGGAACCGCGAGTGGAACACGCGGGACACGCCCGACAGAGTCAGCACCTACGTATAATATTAATTTTTTACTTTTATTTAACCTTCCAGCCGTTTTTGTAACCGAGTCTTGTAACCAGCAAACGAAGATTTTTTTTCTTTGTTTGTCCTTTTGGGAGATCAACATAATCTTGACTGGCCTGTTGGCGTAGTGGTAGTGACCCTGCCTACTGCGCCAAAGGTCGTGGATTCGATTCCCACCCGGGACCAACATTTGTGTGAATACATGTTTGTATGTATTTAAGTATTCATTTAAAAGTATATAAGTATGTTTATCAGTTGAGTACCCATTTACAAGCTTTGGCTTAGTTTGGGACTAAACAGAAGTGTGTAATTTTGTTCAAGCATAAAAAAAAACTATAAAAACAATATAGCTGTGAAGTACTAATGTCAATTACCTGAGTCTCAATTATGATTGTTATACCCGTTATACCAATTCTCTTATTCTTATTAGACGGGGGTGGCAGTCCCTGCACCGACTCCACGAAAGCGGGAGTTTTGTGCAATTCCCGCCGGGCCGTCAGTCCAGCCATCCCAGCTCCTTGAGGTAATGGAGTAGGGCTTCTGGCTGACGGCAGCACTGTTGCAGGTCGCTCGTTGCCGAGAGGTCGGGATCTATTGTCAGCCCCGTTTCAGATCTGAATTCCTGTGTTGCGGGACAGTGAAGCACTGCATGCTCCACCGTCTCGCTCTCCTGCAGACAGCCCCTACACAGGGGGCTGTCTGTGATGCCCAAATTGTGCATGTGTTTGTTCAGGTTACAGTGCCCTGTTATAATGCCGACCAGGAGTCTAAGGTCGCTTGGATTGCGTTTCATCAGAAAATTTGTGAGTTTACCATCGCTGTGAGGTAGCATGGAGCGCGTTTGCTCATCACAGTCCGTTCTGTATACCAATGTGAATATGGATATTACCTGAGTCTCAGCCCATTGCTTCTGCGCCGTGTTCCTGGTGTGGTGGATGAGGATGTGCTCGCCGGTGTCCACCTTCTCGCAGCTGGCGATGTTGGACTGCTTCTGGACCTGAATAAAGCCATGATGAACTTTCAAATGCGCAAAGTATGAAAAGGAGTTTGAAACAACTATCCAATAGTAAGTAAGTAATGCTTTTATTTCAGGGAAACAACTAATTATATACGTAAACCTAAAAATGATACAATTTTTGGATAATTATCATTATGTCAAATATTTTACTTGTATTATTTTTTTCTTCTTTGTTGTTGCCTGAAATAAACGGATTACTTACTTACTTTTAAGCACCGAGTACAAAATGAAGCTTTTTTTACACGAGGAATGGAGCTAGTTGCGACGTGAGCTGAAGGCGAACGTCGCAACTAGCTAGATTTTGTAGTATAAGCTATAGCGGTATGGTTTATTTGACAATGACGTCAAAAAGTGCGCGGGCAATTTTCCTCTTGGTCTGCGCATTCCCTAAGCGTTCCCTTTTTCCTGAGGTACGGAACTTGAAGAAAATCCGTTTCCAAGCCCATTGGCGAGCTATCAGAAGCAGCAGCACAGGCGTGCGTACCTCGTCGAGCATGGGGAAGAGCACGGCGAGCAGCGCGCGCCACGCGGGCTCGCCGAGCAGCGCGCCGTGCGCGCCGATGCAGCTGAACAGCGTCTGGCTGGCGGCGCGGCGCACCGGCGCGCGCGCCTCCGTGCACAGCTCGCCTGCACAACAACACACAACACAACTAAGCATAAGCCGTGCTTAATCTGTAATCGGTCCTTAGATCATGAGCGGATCCTTTTTAAATTAAAACGAGAAATATTCGAAATATTCGTGGAGTGGAGAGGCGTTAGTTTCCTTCATCATCAACAGCCTATTAACATGCCCCCACAGCTGGGGCTGAGACCTACCCTCTCAAAGAGGACGTTCGGGCTATAGTCCACCACGCTAATCCAGTGAGGGTTGGTGGCCTTCACATGCGCCCAAGAATTCTCCGGCATATGCAGGTTTCCTCGCGATGTTTTCCTTCACCGTTTGAGAGCAGTCAGTAAATGTACTTAAGTTTCGAGAAAAAACCCATTGGTACATGGCCCAGCCGGGGAACGAACTTCGGACCTGTCGATGTGATAGGCCGTCTCTTATCCCCGACGCCACTGACGTTAGTTGCCTTAGTAATATTAAAATCTCAGTGTCTAATTATAACTAACATTCGATGTGAAAGCATTGTGTTTAACTCAGGAGTAAAAGCAATCACTGATGTATAACAATAATTAATCCTCGCATTTTTTATCTTTAAGTTTTTCGTAGTTAGTAATACATTTCTTTTTGGGAGCGTCAGTGGCCTCGGGGATAAGACGCGGCCTATCATATCGAAAGGTCCGAAGTTCAATCCCCGGGCTGAGCTATGTACCAATGGATTTTTTCTCGAATCTTAAGCACATTTACTGACTGCTCTGAAACATCTCAAGGAAACCTGGATAAGCCGAAGAAGAAATTCTTAGGCGCATGTGAAGTCCAACAACCCGCACTGGGCTAGCGTGGTGGACTATAGCCCGAACGCCCTCGTTGGCCTGAGCCCCAGCAGTGGGGACATGATAATAGGCTGTTGATGATATACATTTTTTTACTTTAATTAGATAAATTTAATCTATACTAATACTATAAAGAGGAAAGATGTGTATTTTTGTGTGTGTGTATGTGTGTAATGAATAAACTCAAAAACTACAGTGCCGATTTCAAAAATTCTTTCACTATTGGAAAGCTACATTCACCCTGAGTGACATAGGCTATATATGTCCACCCGTGCGAAGCCGGGACGGGCCGCTGTAATTTATAATTTAACTTGGCCGGTTGAGGTTTCCGTGTTTCGAAGCAGGTTGCCTGCATACTGTAGTACTCATCATATCAGCCTGTAGACGTCCACTGCTGGACAAAGGCCTCCCCCAGGGATCTCCACGACGACCGGTCCTGCGCTATCCTCATCCAGCCGGGTCCCGCGACCTTCACCAGATCGTCGGTCCACCTAGTGGGAGGCCTTCTGAGGCTGTATTACTCACTGAGTCGTATGTAGAGACACATCCAGAGCTTGTCGAGCGGCGGCAGCTCCGCGTGGTTGGGCACCTCCGGACAGACGGCCGCGTCGTTGGCGAGCGCCGCCACCAGCTTGTCGCGGTTGTGGTACAGGTAGTCCGATATGTTCCACTGATCGCAAAAACAACAAGCAATTTCAACACACTTGCTCGCAGAATAAATAATCCTACTAATATTATAAAGGCGAAAGTTTGTAAGGATGTTTGTTACTCTTTCCCGCAAAAACTGCCGAACAGATTTTGATGAAACTTGGTACACTGATAGCTTATATCCTGGAATAACATATAGATTACATGGCTGTTTAGCCTAAACTTGTGGATGGGTACTCAACAACCTGATAAACGTACATACCTACATAACTATTTTTTTAAGCTTAACTTATGCCCTCGGTCAAATCTTGCAAATGAGTTTTGACCCGCTTCCCGATATTCAATTGAGCTGAAATTTTACATATGTATGTAAGTCGGACGACGGATGCAATATTATGGTGTGATTGAGCTGCTCTGATGGAGGTGGCCACAGGAACTCTGCAATAAAACCATGCAACCCCATCGAGTTTGGGCTGGTTTGATTTGGCTTAACAAATACTCTGATCGTAGATGGTATCCAGGGTCTGATGATGCAGCCAGAAGGTGGCCACAGGAACTCTGTAATAAACCAATCGAATTTGGACTCGTTTGTTTTGTCTTGACAAGTACTCTATTCGTAGATGGTGTCGAGGGTTTGCTGATAGCCACACGAAGTCTGTAATAAAACCATGCAAACACATCGAGTTTGGGCTTGTTTTTCATATTGCACCAAGGCCCAAATCTCCAAGGACACCGTGAACTGACCATCAGGCCGACGGCCGTGAGGCTGATGTTGAGCTCCTTGGTCTGCAGCGCGAAGGCGGCGGCGGTGGTGAGCACGCGGCGCAGGCAGCGCGGGCCCGCGCAGCCCAGCAGGTCGCCCGCCACCACCTGCGCGCACTGGAACGCTGACCGGATCAGCTGCTCGCTGTGTGCAAGTAAGTTTATGGGTTATTTTGGTCTTGAAGGCATATCGAGTACTTGCTGTTTCCCGCGGATTCGCCCGCGCGTAAGACGTTTTTCCGCTGGATAAAGCCCTTGCTTGGTGGACGTCAGAGCTATATAAAGAACCTTTGTGCCAAGTTTCAAGTCTCTAGGCTCAGCGGGCTGGGCTGCTCGTTGATCAGTCAGTGAGTGAGTCGTTTCTTCTTTCATATATTATTGCCGGTTCAGGTGTTCACGCTTTAACTAAATTTTAGTCTCACGTGCTCTTCAAAGATAAGAAAAAGATGGCATGAATTTTAATACGCTCAAATTAATCTGTTCTGTCAAACAGGGAATTTCGATTTTAACCGCCATGTTTGAAATTGTAATAGAAACCCTGTACATTTTCCTGTGTCTGACATGCTAAACTAATTTGGCAGTTCTAAAATGCCATCCGTTTTTTTTATTTTTTAAGTAAAAAAAGATCACAAGAGACTAATATTTAGTTGACGCGTGCAACATTCGAATCGACACCATTAAATTGTCCTACAGGGCGTTCCTATGTAAAACGATTTGATATCAAGTCCACGGTTGTATCAGCAAGCCGCGCGTGGTACCTGTGGTGCGAGGAGATGGCGGAGATGATCTCCATCATGAGCGGCCAGGCGGCGCCGAGCTGGTCCCCGCGCGAGTGCAGCAGCCGGGCCGCGCACTCCAGCTGGCGCGCGCGCACGTCGCAGTGCCGCACCGAGCACAGCTCCGCCAGAGGCTCCAGAAGCAGCCGCTCTCGCGCCTGCCCACCACATCATCAGCTTGTACTAGTCCACTGCTGGACATACATAGACACTAAACCCGATCCTCGGTTCTCTGCATCCACAGCCGCCTTACGCAGGTCGTCGCTCCATCCAGCCGGGGGGCGTCCCACACTACGCTTGCCAAGTCGTGGTCTCCACTCGAGAACTCGTCTACCTAGCGGTTATCGGTTCTCCGGCAGATATGACCAGCCCACTGCCACGTCAACGTGCTAACCCTTTGAGCTATGTCGAAGGCTTTGGTTCTCTGGCGGATCACCGTTTGCTTACATTATTCAAAATATACAATACCCCAGCATTATTATGACACACAAAAAAAACAATTCTTGAATTTCGGGTCTGTCCGTATGTATGTATGTATGTATACAACTGTCACAACAACAAACCATGACACTACGCGAATTTGACGAGGTTTTCACTGTTTAACAGCTTAGGGTGCTGGGCACAATCTGGCAGATTTTTATTCCAATACCGTTTCTTGACTTAATTAAACTTTTTGCACGCCAAAGACGGTCATATCCGACAACGGAAAATCGTGCTGTATACGCCATGTCGGGATATCACGACAAGTAATGGCATTCTAATGTCATGTATGGTGCCGTGTGGATGCATCACTTTCGTAACATGACGTGGCGTTCAATAGGTTAAAGAGCATGTCAATGAGAGTCCATACCTCTGTGATGTGCACCGGATTGTTGTGGTGGTACTGGAAGGCGGCTTGCACAAGGTACGTGATGGCCTCGACGCCCCACTCCCGCATCCTGATGTGAGGGTGTTGGCACACCTGGAAACAATAATAATAAACTTTTCGCCCATGATATGTTCTTATTTTACTTGGCATTATAAATGGCATGCAATAAAATACTTGAATACGCGGTTGACCAGATGTGCATTTCGCAAATTACCAGATACGCAGATGACCAGATTTTGTTTCGCAAATTGCCAGATGGTCTACCTTCTTAGATAGATCTTATCGATAGATAGATTGACCTTCGACCGTTGTACATCGACAGCCTATTAATCTCCCCACTGCTGGGGCTAAGGCCTACCGCTACGAGGGCGTTCGTTCGGGCTATAGTCCACCACGCTAGCCCAGTGCGGGTTGGTGGACTTCACATGCGCCTAAGAATTTCTTCTTCGGCGTATGCAGGTTCCTTCACGATGTTTTCCTTCACCGTTTGAGAGCAGTCAGTATATGTACTTAGGTTTCGAGAAAAACCCATTTGTACATGGTCCAGCCGGGGATCGAACTTCGATCGACCGTTATAAAAATTAAACAGTTACAGGACGGACTTCTTGATTTTTTGGCATGTGCTCTCCACTCGTACTTACTTCTAGAAGATGATTAGTTATAGGCCTCCACATGACTTCTATTCTATGCATATTCGCTAGACCAGTCTCGAGTAATTTTGCTACGGCGAACAGCGACGGTTCCTGAAATGAAAGTATTACGGATCATTTATGTGCCGCTCCATGTTATACAGGGCGTCCCACGGCGATGCCACACGGAGGGAAAGTACATTAAATATTGAATACAGGATATTTTACTGAAAGAAGACATCGTTTTATATTAAATAATAAGTAGTACTGCATTCACAGATTTTATAAAAATCGCCTGCCTCAACCGGGAATCGAACCCGCTAAAAAAACACCATGTATTTTATGATATCCGTCGAAAGGGTTAATGATAAGGTTTATTTTTTCCTACATAACATAGCATCTTATATGAAAGGAAGACCATGAAATTTAATATTTTATTTCAAAGAATTAAAATTTAATTTATCAAATGCTCAAAATGTGGTCCTTTCTGTAGTATACGATTGGCTCCAGAACAAAATGAATGTTGACTTATGAGCTAAATCAATCTCACCCTATTGGAGTAAGCGAGCTCCATGGCCTCGTTGGAGAGCTTGCAGAGCGCGTCTATGAGGTGGTGCAGGGCCACGTCGTCCAGGCCCTTCGAGGACTCGAACACACGCGACAGCATCGCCGACAGCGCTGAAAGGGACGGAACCATTTCATATACAGTTGATACAGTTTTGAAATATCTATTAAGTTTTGAAACATCCGTTAAGTTTTGAAATATCTGTTAAGTTTTAAAATATCTATTAAGTTTTGAAATATCTATTAAGTTTTTGAAACATCTGTTAAGTTTTGAAATATCTGTTAACTATGAAATATCTGTTAAAATCAACGAAACAATCAGCTAGACGTACATTGCCGGTAAAAGGTAAGGAATCACAGTAACATTTTCATAAAAACGTGGTAGCTTTGAATCCCTGGTTTTCCGCCAGGGGTGGATCGAGGTTTGATCCGATGATGGCCATCCAGAGAGTGAATGGAGGGTTCCGATCGCTGTACACACCCAACTGATCAGTCGACCAGAGACCATGTGGAGTTTTTAGGTTTAGTTTTTCCATACGTTTCGACGCCTTTTTTGCTGTTTTTGTAATAATGAACAACTTTGGTCTAAGCGGCTTGCTTAATCAGTTGGGTGTGCATAGCGTTCTGACCATCCTCCATATACTTTCTGGATGACCATCATCGGATCACATCCCAGTCAATACCTGGCGGAGAACCAAGGTTTCAAAAGTTACCACGCTTGTATGAAAATGTTGCCGTATGTAATAAATATTCCCAAAAAAGCACATGTCTTGACCGAAATCGACGCAGGCGTAATCCCATATGCATATATAAATACACAAATATTTTAAGCATTTTCTAAGAGTGCTGAACCAAAGTGCTAATCATTTAAGTGCTATAACCCTAAACACTTTCGTGATTTTTATAGCAACCTGCAGCGCTGGAATTATACAAAACAAAAAAATAGCTTCGATGTTTGTAATAATATTATGTGTCTTTGGGTATATTATTTATCGGGGAAATGTTTACATGAATACCTAACGTTGGCTGGGTATTAAAAATATATTATTAGGGGACTTTTACCTAACTTATAACTTAAATTGCAAGATTTGCAAGTTTATTTCTAGTGACAAGCAACATTATTTTGTAGTGTGGTCATATTGTAGCAGTTCTGCAGGGTGGCCCTATATTGTTGCAGTTTTGCAATACAGTGGATGTATATTTTTGCAGTTTTGCAGAGTGGATGTTACATTCTTGCAGTTTTGCAGAATGGATGTTACATTCTTGCAGTTTTGCAGAGGGGATGTTACATTCTTGCAGTTTTGCAGAATGGATGTATAAGTAGCCTTGCAGTTTTGGAAAGTGGATGTATATTCTTGCAGTTTTGGGGAGTGGATCTATATTGTTACAGTTTTAGAAGGATGGTATACAATTTTGATGGTATTTAAACGCCAGAGAACATAAAATTATCATCAAACATCGATGCTAAAAGAGACAAAACACCATGCCAAACACAAAGGACAAAAAATACAAAAACTTGGCCAGCAAGCTCCAACCCAATGCACGTTCTGTACAGAAGCTTTGGAATATCCCTATAATATTGTATCCATTTGGAACTTAAGGATTCAGACTATAGCAATACATCAAACCGATTAATGCTTGTTTTTGGGTCTTGTATGTTTGTGATTGTGTTGGTACGTGTCCATGCCTCCCGCGACACATGGAGGAAGGATTCCTTCCTAATGCGGGAGTGCGAGTTTGTTCGAGTGGAAACCTGCATATGCCGATGAAGAAATTCTTAGGCGCATGTGAAGTCTGGGCTAGCGTGGTGGTCTAATAGCCCGAACGCCCTCGTTATGAGGGTAGGCTTGAGCCCCAGTGGTGGGGACTTATTAATAGGCTGATGACGATGATTCGTATCAGACAAAGAAAGCTGTCGTTGTGGCTGTGTTGCCAGGTTACAAAATATAGTACCTATTAAAATCTTAACTGCTTTAACTGGTGCTTCTACTCTACAGGTGTAGCTATACGTAACAGCGTTCCAAATGTATACAGTATGTTTATAAAGTGTGTTTATACCACTCATGAGGCCCAGTGACTCGGCCACGGGAACTTGCTGACCTGGAAATATACGTCAATACAGCACTCACTAGCTAGCGTACACACAGATTTTTTTCTTTCTTTTTGGAAGACCAACAGCTATAATAACAACATTAACATAACTAAAGTACATAATACGACGCCAATTATAGGTCTCCACACATAAATAAATACTTAATGTTTGGACAAATTTACACACGGCTGTGATACTTCTTTTTACAGTATAAGGCGTATCACAGACACACGCGGCCTGCGGTGGCGGTGGCGGTGGCGGCCTGTTGTCTTCCCTATGCAATGTATGTGAGGCTGCGGCCTGCGGTGGCGGCCTACCGCGTGTATCTGGGATACGCCTAAAGCTACAAACGGACTGATCACTGCGATAATTTTTTTGTTTTTATTGAATAGGCTATATTTCAAGGATGGTCCTATTTAAATTTGTAAATTTATTTCACCTCTAAGGGTGGGAAAAAAAGTTAGATCATTAAGTCGTCAATGTACACAAGTCATAAACTTTCACAAAGTCGGTTTCTTTTTGTAAAAATTTAGATTATAACTAACTACTAGCTGTTGCACGCGGCGTCGCTCTCATGGGTAGTAAGTACCTATAAACCATCAGGAAGAAATTATCTTAAAGATAGTGAAAACCGCATCGAAATCCGTTGCGTAGTTTAAAAGATATAAGCGTACAGGCAGACTGTTTTATACTATGCAAGGATTTGCCACTTACCCGGCAGGTCGGCCATGACGGCGGAGGTGCTCATGACGGCGTTCGCATCCGCGCTGGCGCGGCTCGCCTTCATGCTGCCGCCCGTCGACGGCTTCAGGCCTAGGATCCACACCTGAATCACACAATATCACCTCATAATTAGATAAAAAAAAAAGAAAAAAAAAAAGAAAAAAAAATTACTTGACTTCACCACTATCCATGGTGGATAGTGGTGAAGTCAAGTCATTTTTTTTCCCATAGGCCGAGGAGGTTATGCCAAGGAGATAGATGAACATAGCCCAAATGTACCATGGGAAAATGAAAGCGATTTCATTACGTAAGCAGCTACTGTATTATTGATCTGTATTTCTTTTAAATAGTGCATTAAAGGGTAATGAAATGGCTTTCATTTTCCCAGTGTAAATTTGGCCTATGTTCATCTATCTCCTTGGCATCATATCCTTTGCCTATGTTCATCTATCTCCTTGGCATCATCTCCTTGGCCTATGTTCATCTATCTCCTTGGTTTATGTTCATCTATCTCCTTGGCCTAAGTTCATTTATATCCTTGGCCTAAGTTCATTTATATCCTTGGCCTATGTTTATTTTTCCCTTGTGCGGGAAATTAAAATAACGTGTTACCAAAATTGACCGTTGCAAATCACCAGGAACGTAAACCTTTCAATCCGTTGGCAAGTGTTACCAATTGTCCGCGCTAGCGTCATTTGCTGCGAGTTAAGTGACTGACCAGGTGCTGCAGGGTGGTGAGGACCGGCAGCCACGCCTGCTGGATGGTGTCGCCGTCGCGCTGCGCCGCGCACAGCAGCGCGCGCATCGCCGTCACGTGCCGGGAGGTCACCATCACGAACGACTGCTGCTGGCCTGCGCACCGAACACAATTACTATTCATAAGAAAATAAAGACAGGGTACCGTTTTCATACATTCGAGGTCACTTTGAGCCCTGACTGACTGAATATACGACCCGTATACTCAACGTAAGAAAGTGTACTGACCCACAGGAGGCGAGGCGGTGGGCAGGGGGGTCCCGACCCACACCACCTGGTGGCGGCAGTCGGGCTCCGGCGCGGGCGGCTCCCTCCGCCACGGGCACGGCAGGGCGCCCAGCGCGGGCACGCAGTACTGCGCGGGCAGCGCGGCGCGGCACAGCGCGCTGATGCACGCGTCCCGCCCCACTGTGTGACCCACCTGGAACAAACATAGCTGTTTAGTAACCACTAGCCGATGCCCGCAACTTCATCCGCGTTATAAAGTATACTATTTTATTTTATTTATTAAGGACAACCAACAAAGTTTACACTCTTACTTGCTAATTACTGATACATGTATGATAGAAAAATCTAAGTGCTACCTTAGTTATAGGCTGCCACGACATGCATTATCTATAGAAGTGAAATTGCGACTTATATGTAAAATTACTTATAAATTTAGAGCTAAATTACATTTTTTGAGATCCTGCCTTTGTACAAAAACAGTGAAAAATCAAAATTAAAAAAAAAAACTATTTATGTTATTCAATTTTTCTTAACCCGTTTTAATCATGCCAGTTTCTTAGTTTTAAAGTTTGTCAATAGATGGCGCCAGACGTATTTTACACTCCACTATCATTTGGTTCTTTGCAAGATATTACGAGACTGATATTGCGATACTGGGCGCTGCGTGCTTTGTGCCCACCCCGCCAGGGACATAGCGTGAAGATATTAAGATAGGGGTGCAAATTTATCTACCAGTTTCTACCTCTTTATTAGTATTATTAAATAGTATAGATTAGTATAGATTTGATGCTCCGTCTCCTATAACACATTAACCAAAAACAAAAATAAAACAATTAGTATATTCCATGCAGCCCACCTTAGGTTGGGGGCCGTCCATTAATCACGTGAGGCTTGAAAAGGGGGGGGGGAGGGGTTTGACAAAAATCACGAAATGTCACAAGGGGGGAGGGGGGATGTAGTAACATATCACGTGTATTTTTTTTTTTAACGCGCGATTTTTTAATTGAAAAGCGGCGTGTAGTGCGACCTTGACTCGCCGTTGCTAAGTACAATATATGTTTTTCGCATGATTAGGACACCATTCGTTTATTATTATTTTTATGCCAATCAAAAACAACCTGCAACCTTCGTCTAGACATTTTTATCATGGTCCTTAATTTCAGAATAAAATAAGATTATACTTTAACCTGTATTTAAGATAATATTCTAAAATATTCTAAAAATTAAGATTTTTTGTAGATATTAAAAATACACATGATGTTGGGTGGGGGATGGAGGGTAGTCTCAAACCTCATCATGTTAAAAATGGGGGGGGGGTTTAATGGGGTAAATGCTTAAAAAAAGATCACGTGATTAATGGACGGCCCCTTGGACCTAAGGTCATCAGACAACGCCATAGCTATAAATAAATGTTCTATCTATCTAGATATATATCTATCTATCTAACGCTCTCACCTTGCCACTGACCCTGGCCAGGGTCTGTATGGCGCGCAGGATGCTCTCCAGCTCGCCGACGCTCGCCTCGGCCAGCACGGACAGGCCCCACACGAGGCCGCACCACGACGACTTGAGGAGCTGCCGGCAAAATCACACGTTACAAACGTGTTTGGCATATTCTCGACGATAAAGTATACGTAATAATAATAATCATCATCATCATATCAGCCTGTAGACGTCCACTGCTGGACAAAGGCCTCCCCCAAGGATCTCCACTCCAACTGGGTCCCGCGACCTTCACTAGATCGTCGGTCCACCTTGTGGGAGGCCTGCCTACACTGCGTCTTACGATACGTGGTCGCCACTCGAGAACCCTTCTGCCCCAACGGCCGTCAGTTTTACGAGCGATGTGCCCAGCCCACTGCCACTTCATCTCACTCACTCAATAATAATAATAATGTTTCAATTTTAATTTTTAAATTACTGTTTAAACTAACATAGTTTTTAAGGCTTTGTGTATTACTAACAATAATATGGGCAATGTCTGAAATAAAATATATTCTATTCTAAAAAAAAAAATGTTTGAACAAATTTACACATTGCTGTTTAGTCCTAAATTAAGCCGAAGCTTGTACATGGGTACTTGACAACTGAATCAAATCAACAGCCTATTAACTGCCCCACTGCTGGGGCTCAGACCTACCCTCTCAACGAGGGCGTTCGGGCTATAGTCCACCACGCTAGCCCAGTGCGGGTTGGTGGACTTCACATGCGCCTAAGAATTTCTTCTTCGGCGTATGCAGGTTTCCTCACGATGTTTTCCATCATCGTTTAAGAGCCGTCAATAAAATTTTTGTTTATGTTTATGACTGGCCTGTTGTCGTAGTTGGTAGTGACCGTGCCTACTGCGCCAGAGGTCGTGGGTTCGTTTCCCACCCAGGACCAACATTTGTGCGATGAGCATATCTGTTGAAACTTTATATTCATATCTTTATTCATAACAATAGTTATATGTCATTTTACAAAATTATTAAATCCTAGTTATACATATGTATACAAATTATTACAAATCAAAAAAAATTGTTAAATTATTACAACTTAGTCGAATCAGTAAAAAATTTAAAAATTTTCTTTCCGGAACTCCACAGAATAATAGGCTCTTTCACTTAGGAGTTTTTTTAAGCCTCTGATGAAAATGCTCAATGAGGCAGCCTATAAGTTAAGTATGATAAGTTGATACATCAGAATAACACATAGTCTATAGATATCTCGGGAAAACCTTTTTAACGCGGGCGAAGCCCCGGGTAACAGCTAGTAATATATTGTTTCCTCGCCGGACCAACCTGCAACCTCAACAGCTGCTCCTTGTCCTCTGCGCCCGCGTCGATTTTCTCCACGACGTTGGAGTTCTGGTCGGCCTCCGCGTGGTGGCCATTGTTGGTGATCTCTCTCGTCTCTGTCTTGCATTCTAATTCTAGAAGTAAAAAAAAAAACAAATAAAAACTGTTAAGTATTATTCAGGCTGTCAGTGGCGTAGAGGATAAGACGCGGCCTATCATATCGGAAGGTCCGAAGTTCGATCCTCGTTTAGGCCACATACCATTGGGTTTTTTCTGGAAACTTAAGTACATTTACTGACTGCTCTCAAACGGCGAAGGAAAACATCGCGAGGAAACCTGCATACGCCGAAGAAGAAATTCTTAGGCGCATGTGAAGGCCACCAACCCGCACTGGGCTAGCGTGGTGGACTATAGCCCGAACGCCCTCGACAAGAGGGTAGGCCTGAGCCTCAGCAGTGGGGATATGTTAATAGGCTAAATGTTCTAACAGTTACAGTCACAACTCTGTAGGTAATGAATACTAAGGCACTGCGCAAACCAAGCGAAAATTTGCCTGCGCACTTTTTGACGTCATTGTCAAATGAACGATACAAAAAGTTGATATAAATGGAGTTAAATCATCTGGTTCAGTTGTAAAAATGGGGGT
The DNA here is from genome assembly GCA_949699065.1 of Metalampra italica. NCBI lineage: Eukaryota > Metazoa > Arthropoda > Insecta > Lepidoptera > Oecophoridae > Metalampra > Metalampra italica. The sequence goes on from OX452993.1 coordinate 1,438,662, forward strand.
GCCCCAGGGCTCAGTTCTGGGTCCTTTTCTTTTTCTTGTATATATAAATGACTTGCCATTTGTAATACAAAACATGTCCAACATAGTATTATTTGCCGATGACACTTCTCTGATTTTTAAAATTAGCAGAAGAGCTTGTGATCTTCCTGAGGTAAACAATACTCTCACACAAGTACTTAACTGGTTCAGCATTAATAATCTAGCATTAAATACAACAAAAACTAAATGTATTAAATTTTGCCTACCAAATGTAAGACATGTAGTTAATAATGTAACTTTAGGTACAGAAAGATTAGAATTTATCAAAAGCACGGTGTTCCTAGGTATAACTATAGACTCATCTCTTCAATGGGGGCCCCACATAGCTTCACTAGCTGGCAGACTAAGCTCGGCCGCCTACGCCGTTAGGAAAATTAGACAATTAACAGATATTGCTACTGCGAGATTAGTCTATTTCAGCTACTTCCACAGCATCATGTCATACGGCATCCTACTGTGGGGTCAAGCGGCAGATATAGAAACCATCTTTATTTTGCAAAAGAGAGCTGTTAGGGCGATCTATAATCTACGTTGTAGAGAATCATTAAGAGAAAAGTTTAAAGAAATTAATATATTAACCGTTGCCAGTCAATACATTTTTGAGAATATTTTGTATGTCCGCAAAAATATATCTCTCTTTTTGAGGCACTGTGATATGAACACAGCTTATGTTACAAGAAACAAAAACAAACTTGTACCACCACAGTTAAGGCTTAGTAAGGTCAGTAAATCATTCACGGGGCAATGTATACGCTTCTACAATAAACTACCAGAAGAAATCTTAAATATGAATGACAGAAAATTTAAGACTCACATTAAACAACAACTTTGTAAGAAAGCTTATTATAAAACAGTCGATTATCTAAATGACAAAGATGCCTGGTGTTAATGTTACTTCAGCCTCGCACAATCTTTACAAAATAATGTTATGTACAAACTTGATTTTAAAAGATGTGTTGCGGAAGTTTGTTGCGCCGCTTCTTCTTCCCAGCTCTATATAACACCTTGGAGGCGGTGGTAGATAAAAAATTGACGTTGTATAAATGTACCTAGTGTACTTACATGCAATAAAATACTTTTGAATTTTGAATTTTGAATTTTGAATTTTGAACTATATTACTGTAGCCTAAAGAACAAAATCGTATAATGACTTCTGCACGTCGGCGTCGCCTCGCGCTCGAGGTCATTCATACGATTTTGTTCTTTAGGCTACAGTAATATGGTTCATTTGACAATGACGTCAAAAAGTGCGCGGGCAAATTTTCGCTTGGTCTGCCCCGACCCTAACATCTCACCTTTATGGTTGGTTCCGTTCTTGTTGGAATTCACTTCTTTCTCTTCTCGATCGCTCTGTGCGTCTTCGTATAAATCTTGAAGTCTGCGAAAAGAGCGGTGAATTTGATGCTGTCACATATTTTTTTCAAAATGGCGGCGTTAGAGATTAGCTCGTTCAAACAAACTCTACACTTTATTGTACGAGTATAGATAAGTACAAGGCTCTATAACTCTATAACAAAATAAATAAAGACATTTCAATCTACACTTTAAACAAATACGAACTTAAAAGGAGGGTTAAAATTTGGTTGGAAAAATGTCTTATGATGAAACCGAATATCTACTTACGATCTTAAAAATAAAAAATAAAATAAAAATCTTAAAATATACACCCACGATTATACACCTACTTTTGCATACACTCACACACACACACACAAATACGCGACGTCTCGAGCTGAGACCTCTCGACTGCTGTGAAGGCACACTGTCCCCTGGTACACAGCCTAGAGGCCAGGAGTCCAACCCCTTTGTTGATTTGTACAATCTACTCTTATTTCAACCATGTATCTTTCGCTAAATTGTACGCTTCAGAAATAAATAAATTTATTATTATTATGGATTGTACCGGAAGTACTCGTGGCCCTCGACGACGATGGCGATGGACCGGATGACCTCCATGAGGCAGGCGTACGCGACGGATATGCCGTACCCGTCCTGTATCGTCGGCGCTTCCGTGCGGTCCAACATCTCGATACTGGAACATTCCGTAAAACATTCGATAAAATAAATTAATTTTCGAGAAATTCTCGAACATTATAAAACTTAAGTTATACTTCAGATCCTGTTGAGCACAACATAAATAAAATTGTATTTGGTAGTTAATGAAGAGATTTTATTAATTTATCAAAAGATGGTACAATTCGTGTGCGGCCTGTATGCCGGTTGAAGCGAAAGAGAGTGAGAGAACGAATGGAACGATAGAACATAGATACAGACACAGATAATAAATTACAGTTCAATGTTCGTTCTGAACAGATCCCTAAAATCTATAACTCATGTGCCAATGACCGGCTTCACACCCGACCCTCCCCCTCTTTACACCTTTTCAATACATAAATATGCGTAAGTATTTAATTTCCTCGGCCAATTTAAAGGAAATTACTGCAAATTGTGAGTATGTTTATTCGTATGAATGTAGTATGTAGAATGTTAATGGTGATAGGAGCCGGGGACGACCTAGACTGACATACGATGATCAGATAGAGCGGGTGCTCACAGACGGACACGTGAGGAGCACTCGCGTCCCGCGGCGAGCGTGCATGAAGAGACTGAGCGAAGCGACAGATGTGTGTCAGGGTCGCGATACTTGGCGCTCCGTTCTTTCAGCCTACCCCGCCAGGGACATAGCGTGAAGATATGTGTGTATGTATGTTTATTCGTATAGATTCGAATTTGATAGACTGACAGACAGTAAAGCCTCGATATAGGTGACGAATTCCTAAAAGAGGCTTGAACAAACAATAAAAGTGTATACTTACTAGACAGATTTAGCTGTCCCCGGCTCGAAGGTGACGCAGAGCGGGAGCCACACGCCCTTCCAGTAGAAGCCTGACTGCTGGGGCATGCCCGAGCCGCCTGCAACAATCACAAATATACAATTAGAAAGCACTCTATGAATAATTGTAATAATGTTACTTCAGATTCGCACAATCTTTTTAGTATGGTTATAAATGTAACTATTTCGATTTGATTTAACCTCTAGCCAGAAGCTCGCCGGCTCCCGAGGAAGCCAGCTAGGTATCTTTGTTATTCGCCGAATCATCATCATCAACAGCCTATTAACATGTCCCCACTGCAGACCTACCCTCTCAACGAGGGCGTTCGGGCTATAGTCCACCACGCTAGCCCAGTGCGGGTTGGTGGACTTCACATGCGCCTAAGAATTTCTTCATCGGCGTATGCAGGTTTCATCACGATGTTTTCCTTCACCGTTTGAGAGCAGTCAGTAAATGTACTTAAGTTTCGAGAAAAAACCCATTGGTACATGGCCCAGCCGGGGATCGAACTCCGGACCTTTCGGTATGATAGGCCGCGTCTTATCCCCTACGCCACTGACGCTCCTTATATTCGCCGAATATTAATATTCAATTTCAACAGTGGTAGGACATAATTCTAAAACTTAGCGATTGGAGAATTTGACCTTAGCTCATTTGATCATGAGTACATACAGTCAAATGAACATTTTAGCAATTGGATATTTTGACCATAGCTCACTTGATCATAAGTGCATTCTGACAAATGAACATTTCGTCAACAGTATATTGAACATTTTGACACTCGACCATTGAACAAGGATCCCATAGAACAGCTGCTAAAATAACAATAATAATCAGAGAGGGACACACTTATTACAAAAGTGGTAAGAGTAAGTAAAACAGGTATAAAATCTTCTATCTCTATCTACAGTGAATTTTTTACAACAAACCGCAACCCGACTAAAATAGATAGTGTTTGTTCAGTTTGACCGCGCCATATAAGAAGCGTCTTTTCAAATTATTGGGGTTAAAGACTATTGCTATTTCATGCTATATGCTGATTACGGTTCTATAGTTCATTATTTTTCTATGTGATATACATTATGTTGTCAGTTTGTACCCGCCGTCAAATTTCATACCTAATGCAAGATACTTAAGACTTTTAATTGCGTATTTCATGTCGCTTGCGAAGAGGGTCGAAATGTCATATTCGTTATATATTTATTTATTTTTTGGCCTTTGTTACTATGCTTTTAAGGCACAATAAATATGCCAATGTCAACGTAGTGGAGAATGCACGAAGGAGGACAGCTGGTGTTTAATCTGATGTTTCGGTCATATTATATTATCCATTCGAGTCTGCCAGGCAACTGACAGTCAATTAAAAAACCGGACAAGTGCGAGTGGAACTCGCGCCCTGAAGGTTCCGTACAAACTTAATTAAACAATTATTTCGAAAATCGTTAATAAAAGAACGAATTGGCGAGCTCCCATATCAACTTTCATAAACTCTGACTTGGCTGTATGGACAATTTCCTTTGTCTTTCCTGTAAGGGATAAATAAAGCGAAAGAAAAAAAAAATACTCAAGTCCTGTGCAAAAAAGAATTTTTGGCGGGATTTTGTCGGAGACGGTTGACTATTTTATTTAGTTTTCCTAAAAAATGTATATTGTAAGTTTTGGTGTGTATCTGTGATAGTATTATATGCAACAATTAAGTGCCTATTAAACTGTATATTGTGCGGGATAGTTAAATAAAAGCGTGTAACGACTCTACCGAATTGTTCCAAATTGTCCCTTATTAAATCAACACTAAACCTACTAGTTTCCAATTGGCCGTTAAACCATTAAAAAAAAAGATCAAGTCCTGTCATTTATGTCAAATGCTAAATCACGTTAATGGTCAAAATATGTTATTCATTTTTTAAGTGATTTTATTTCCGGACCTAGATAGACCTTTAGTATAATTTGTAAAATCTTACGAAATTATTTAATATAGATTTGTAATTATGAAATTTATATTTTCTTCATTGTACTAATTACGTCATTGTACTAATTTATAAGGGTGGCTTGCTCATACGCAAAGTTAAGTTTGTTGGTACTTTTGTACAAAGAAATTTTTGTGATGTAAATATAAATTTACGGTTTTCGGATTTTTCCTTCACTTGTGCTATAAGACCTTGCTTCTTGCCAAATTTCAAGATTCTATGTAAACGGGAAGTACCCCATAGGTTTTGGTTACCAAGATACTCAAAAATGCGGCGAAATCGGCAATATCTTTTAACTGCGATGACTTAGAAGTCTGATTTTTTCACGCCACCAATGGACTGCAGACCTGAGTATTTGATATTAATTTCAACTTGATACCTCCACGCGTTCCCGAGAAAAATGGTCTTGACAGACGGACAGACGGACAACCGAGTGATCCTATAAGGGTTCCTTTTTTCCTCTTTGAGGTTCGGAACCCTAAAAAACGTTTTTCTGACTTAAAAAACGATTTTTAGTAAACTGATTAGATAAAATTCGAACTTCTTTCCTTTTCTATTCTACAGCAGTCAGATATTACACCAACTGCACTTACCCTTTTTTTTTATATAATAACTTTTGATCTAGTGAGCCGTGCATAATGACATATTATACCAACAAACACTAACAATGTATAAAATATTGTTACTTATACTAATAGTAGCAGAAGTGATAGGCAATGATGATGATTTGACCGAAAGCGGCGATGAAGACAGTGCTGAAGATGAGAAAAGAGAGGAGGAACAGGGCCCAGTGGGGAACGTAACTCTGGCCACGATAATTCAAATAAAAAACAGTGTGGTGCAAAAAGTTGACCCAACGCCGTCGGTACGTACAGAAGTAACGCCACTGGCTCCAACAGAAGTAATAGATTTGTCGCGTAAGTTAATTATGTTACCTCTCATTCAGTCGAGTGTCACTGCTTTTCAACCGACGAAAAAAAAGGAGGAGCTTCTCAATTCGACCCGTATATTTTATTATCATGTTTTTTTTATGTATGATTACCAGAGGCTTTAAAAAAAGGGGGAGTTTTGACTTTTCAACTTCAAGTGGGGTTTGGGGGGAACTTTGTATGAAACTATGTTCTTTGAAGTTGGAAATATGAAAATTTGAATAACAACTACTGAGCGGAAATAAACGTGTGTATGGGAGGAAAGTTTGTATGGGAGTATCGGTTTTTTTAACGGGAGGTTTACTCGACGCGGGCGAAGACGCGGCAGTCTGCCAGTAGTATATATGACGAACGGACATATGTCCAGCAGCGGCCAGTAACAGCAGGGCTTCCACGTTCCAGTGCTGGAGGAAGAGCTGCACGTGTCCGCGCATTACGTGACGCGCTGCTCGCGGCGGTTCTCGCCCGGGGCCTGCCACGAGCCCGTCACTCCCGTCTGGACCTTCGTCTTCTACGAGCAGAACTGCACGTGGGTCAAGTTCCTTTGGACTGGTGCATTCTATATGCCCTTTCGGCGACCCCAGCGGCTATCGGTTCTCCGGCAGATGTGACCAGCCACTGCCACTTTAACGTGCTCAGCCCTTTTGAGCTAACCCTTTAACTGTCTAATGAAACCTTAGAGTTCTTGGTTGGCATGGACTCTGCAACCTGAACAAACACATCACGGACAGTCTCCTGTCAGGGTTGTATGCAGGAGAGCGAGACAGTGGAGCACGTGCTGCTACTGTCCTTCGACCCGGGCATTCACATCCGAAACGGGGGTGACAATAGATCCGGGCCTCGGCGACGAGCGACCTGAAGCAGTGCTGCCGTCCGCCAGGAGCCCTACTCCTCTACTTCAAGGAGTTGGAATGGCTGGACTGACAAGCTCCCGCTTTCGTGGAGTCAGTGCAGCTACCGCCGCCCCCGTCTAACACACACTGTTTAGCGTGGAAAAGCGTATATGACAACCATTCAAAACTTTTTGTCTGATGAATGTTGACCTATGAGCTAGTTTTACCTATTTTTTAGTGAACGCCGTACGATGTAATTTAAGCGTGACACACACTGGGCGGCGGCGTTGCGAAAGCGTTGGGGCAGCGAAGGTTTGTATGAAGAACGCGCCGCGCCGCGACTTTTAACTATCTTCATTTTGTGGTCCTTCGAGCCGGATGAAAGCCGCCGTAAACGTGGCTGTCCTACCCAAGATGACCCCAGCTAATCTCGGTGCCAGGGAAAGGCTGGGCTGCCGGTTCGCGTCGCGCGCCAACCGCTTCCGCGGCTACTCGCACTGCATGCGCCGGTGCCGGCCGCTCGTCGACGTCTACTCGCAGATCATGGCGCACGACGACAAAGGTAACCGGGATCCAGGAGCATTTGTACCCTCACATCGTCACTAGCTGGCAGACCAAGTTCGGCCGCCTACGCTGTTATCATCAACATCATCAGCCTGTACTAGTCCACTGCTGGACATAGGCCTCCCCCAAGGCGCCCGACTGAACTCGATCCTCGGTTCTCCGTATCCAGTCTCTGCCAGCCGCCTTACGCAGGTCGTCGCTCCATCTAGCTGGCGGGGGAGTTCCACACTACGCTTGCCAAGTCGTGGTCTCCAGCCGAGAACTCTACTCTACCCCAGCGGTTATCAGTTCTCCGGCAGATGTGACCAGCCCATTGCCACTTCAACGTGCTAACTCTTTGAGCTATGTTGAAGGCTTTGGTTCTCTGGCGGATCACCTCGTTTCTGATCCTATCTCAGAGAAACTCCGAGCAAAGCTCTTTCCATAGCCCGTTGAGCGACTTTGAGTTTTCGGACTAGTCCCACTGTCAGTGTCCACGTTTCGGCGCCGTACGTCATTACGGGTAGGACGCACTGGTTGAAGACTTTTGTCTTCAAGCATTGTGGTATATGCGACGAGAAGATATGACGCAACTTCCCAAATGCGCCTACGCCGTATGAGGTCCCACTGACTGTGGCAGCATTGCTGAGTCCTGTCCTAATCTGTAGGTAGGTACTTTATTTTTTTTTTCTTTTTTTTTTCTTTTCATTACTGGTACAGTCTACCGCACATCAGTGGAAACACTTTGACCTTGAGCTGGCCTAGCCTATTAGGGAGTTTTAATACTACGCGAGACCAGTTTATACTGGTTTTGTTACCACTGATGTGCGGTCGACCGTACACGTTTTATAGTTAATAATTATATAATTATTTACGGGTCGTTTAATTATTTAACGTCGGGCAAGGTAAATAAAACTAAGACCCGTAAATAATTATATAATTATGAAAACAAAGCGCGAAAGTCTAAAATGTACTATGTTTTATAGTTGTAGTTTGGGTTCATGACTTTTTTTAAATTTAACGTGCATAATATAAACCTGCATGTGTACCATTTTTATATGATATTTTTTAATTTTTTGTTTTTTTGTTTTATGTACCTACTAGCTTTTTGTGGCAATAAAATTTCTTTCTTTCTTTCTTCTTTCTTAAGAGAAACTGTACAATTTACTGATGTCAAGTTTCGGCTGCCATCATTTCTTCTGGATCACGTCAGTAATGGAAACTAGGCTTAGGCTGGCGTGGTGGACTATACCCCAACAATGGACATATTATGAGGCTGTTGTTTTTGTTTTAAGGTCAGACAAAGCCAGCTGATACGCGCAAACTGTTCACAAATCTTAGGCAGTACATCGTGCCACCGGAGTATGACGACGAGCAGCAGAAGTCACCTCACGAGCCTAGGTAGTCTGTATTATCACATCATACCGTCTCTGGCGTATGCAGATTTCCTCACGATGTTTTCCTTCACCGAAAAACCTGTGGTATTATAATAAACCGTACTTAAGTTGTCGAAAAACTCATTGGTACGGGCCAGGATCGGACCCACGACCTCATGAACGTGAAGCGAGTGCACAACCAATTAGGCTACCACGACTCTTTTTTATTATTATTGGTCTAAGATGTAATTTCAATTGACCAAAAGTGTACTTAGTGAGTTTGTTTTACTTGACACCCGATGATTTATAAATTGTGTACATTTTTCAAGGTTGTCGCCCCACGACTACGGCGAAGACCTAAACCAGATGGAGCTGGCGGAGTTCGTGGGTCAAGATATAGACAACTTCGGCGGCGAGGGCAATCACGATCGTGACATAGATTATACTGACGGTCGGAATAATGGATTTTGATGCCGTTCATCATCATCATATCACGTACATAACGTAGGGAAAACGCAGTCTTTTATATTTCAATGAAGAAGTCGTAAAAACTTCTTAAGGAGTTTCCTTATTGACGCCACAGCCTAAGAACCATGTCTTTATTTAATACACTATACGTACCTATTATATTTACTTTGAAACAAATGTTACTGAGAGCGTCAGTGGCGTAGGGAATAAGACGCGGCCTATCATATCGAAAGGTCCGGAGTTCGATCCCCAGCTGGGCCATGTACCAATGGGTTTTTTCTCGAAACTTAAGTACATTTACTGACTGCTCTCAAACGGTGAAGGAAAACATCGTGAGGAAACCTGCATACGCCGAAGAAGAAATTCTTAGGCGCATGTGAAGTCCACCAACCCGCACTGGGCTAGCGTGGTGGACTATAGCCCGAACGCCCTCGTTAAGAGGGTAGGCCTGAGCCCCAGCAGTGGGGACATTAATAGGCTGTTGATGATGATTGATGAAATGTTACTACTCGAAAATAAACACTCGACAGGCATACTCGTACATGGATGGTACAGCACAAATCTAAAATATACTGAGACTAGGCTTTGCAAGGAGAATCACTTGCATTAGGATAGAAACATTACACTTACAATCAATGTAACATCTATCAACGCACAGCTTTTGGTCTTAGAAACAAGATTTCTTGCACAGAGCCTCCTCATGTCAGCCTGTAGACGTCCACTGCTGGACAAAGGCCTCCCCCAGGGATCCCCACGACGACCGGTCCCGCGCTAACCTCATCCAGCCGGGTCCCGCGACCTTCACCGCGATCGTCGGTCCACCTTGTGGGAGGCCTGCCTACACTGCGTCTTCCGATACGTGGTCGCCACTCGAGAACCTTTCTGCCCCAACGGCCGTCAGTTCTTCGAGCGATGTGCCCCGCCCACTGCCACTTCAGCTTTGCAATTCTTTGAGCTATGTCGGTGACCTTGGTTCTCCAGCGGATCTCTTCATTTCTGATTCGATCTCGCAGCGAAACTCCGAGCATAGCTCTCTCCATTGCCCTCTGGGTGACCTTGAGCCTTCTTATGAGGCCCACAGTGAGCGACCACGTTTCAGTACCGTAAGATGCTGTTACATTAGTTTATATACTTATTTACATAATATTTCTGCAAAAAATAAAGGTTTAGTAGAAAAAAAGGCTTTATAATTCACACCAACACGCTTCCGGTGTCATGGCATCGCTTGTGACGTAATCGTTTAACGTTTGTTTACTGAGACGTGACGTAGTTTCCTGTGATTGGATAGTGAGAGAGAATGATAGATAAGTATTCGTGTATATGTCCAGAAAGAGCTCTCTGTAGCTAACAGAGAGCTCTTTCTGCATTCTGAAGTTCTGAGTGAAAGAACACAGGTTGGGAAGAATAGGGCTAAATGTGTGGAGCCATAGAGTTGGCGACTCACCGACTTGCGCGGTGGGCTGCGAGCCGACGAACAGGTTCTGCACGTAGGCGCCGAGCGCGTTCACGATGTCCTGGAAGATGTTCGTCGCGTGCGGCTTCATATCGTAGCACGAGCAGAACGCCTGCAGCAGCTCTGAAACGTGGTTTGATTGTATACAAAGCAGTCACTAATTATTGTAAGTGAAAAGTCTTTTAATTGTTTATGGAGAAGTTACTATTTATTGTTGGTGAAAAGAAAAGTATTATGATTGCTTAAGGAGAAGTCAGTGGTAAAGTGTCTTAATTGTATACAAAGAAGTCACTAATTATTGTTTGTGAAAGAGTTTTAGTTGTATACAAAGAAGTCACTAATTATTGTTGGTGAAGTGTTTTAATTGTATACAAAGAAGTCACTAATTATTGTTTGTGAAAGAGTTTTAGTTGTATACAAAGAAGTCACTAATTATTGTTGGTGAAGTGTTTTAATTGTATACAAAGAAGTCACTAATTATTGTTGGTGAAGTATTTTAATTGTATACAAAGAAGTCACTAATTATTGTTTGTGAAAGAGTTTTAGTTGTATACAAAGAAGTCACTAATTATTGTTGGTGAAGTGTTTTAATTGTATACAAAGAAGTCACTATTATTGTTTGTGAAAGAGTTTTAATTGTATACAAAGAAGTCACTAATTATTGTTGGTGAAAAGTGTTTTAATTGTATACAAAGAAGTCACTAATTATTGTTTGTGAAAGAGTTTTAAATGTATACAAAGAAATCACTAATTATTGTTTGTGAAAGAGTTTTAATTGTATACAAAGAAATCACTAATTATTGTTTGTGAATGAGTTTTAATTGTATACAAAGAAGTCACTAACTATATATTGTTTGTGAAAATTAGATAATTGACAAGTGTCTTTTTTGTATAGGTACCTAGAAGTATACAATTAAAATGGGTCAAAGAAAAAAATATGTTATATCTATTTTTATTTATTTATTTTATTTTAAATGGAAAGGCAGCTTATAGCTGATGCCTCCATATCAGCAGTCGCATATCTAGACTCGAGATTTCATAGATTTCCCTCATTTTATTATTGATTTGGGGGGAGGAAGGGGGAGGTTCGTTCACTCTGTTTATACAGTCTGCCATTCGAGTTAAACAAAACATGGAAAGCTAATAGTAGTATTACTTACGTGGTTGTATGGTCATTTTGTGCAGCACCTCTAGCGCCAGGGCTCGTTGCCACAGAGGCTTGTCCGGGTCCAGGAACTTGATTGTGAGTGACAGGAAGATCTCGCACTCCGTCACCTGGTGGACAAAGTCAAAATAGCGGTTCATATGACCGGCCTGTTGGCTCGGTTGGTAGTGACCCTGCCTTCTACGCCAGAGGTCTTTCGATTCCCAAAAGGGACCAACATTTGTGTGATGAGCGTATCTGTTGGTTTACGGATTCTGGGTGTTTGTATGTATTTAAGTATTTATTTAAAAGTAGCGAAGTGAACGAAACGAGCGTACGTTTTTTTCTTCGATTTTCCATTTCCACCACAGCCAAAGGCCTTTGTAATGTCTATTCACGGACTTGAGGTGCAAACAAGAATCCGGTTCCAGTCAAAAACCAAAATTAATTAGAAACACTGTCTCAAGAAACTGGCAACACAGCCAAACCTCCGCGGTCCGCTTGCGGGCCGCGGCTTCTGCCCGAACCACTAGTTTAAAAGTATATACGTATGTTCATCAGTTGTTGAGTACCCATAGGATAAGCTTCGGCTTAATTTGGGACTAAACAGCCGTGGGTGAATTTGTCCAAGAACATTATTCGCGTATGTGTCATTTCGCGTAAGTGTCATTTTGCGTGGCCGAAATGTGTCATTATGCATGTGATTAGGGTAGTCACTCACCAAGACCTCGTGGTACTTGTGTATGATGATGGAGACGAGCCGCAGCAGGCGCATGGTGATGGGGAAGTGCGGCCGGTCGGCGCCCGCCGCCGCCCCCGCCGCGCCGCCCGCGCCGCCGGCTGCACCCGCCGCCGGCGCCGCGCCCGGGATGTGCAGCGACGTGAACGCAGCCCTGGCCGTGACAATCAGTCGGATACAGCGCCCGTAAATCTTCTTGGCGGTTGAGTGAACATAGTCACAGATCGTTTGCGCATCGCTGACAGTGTTTACAGACTACGTGTGCGTAATTAACATAATGTGATACGTAAAAAAGTAATAAAACTTGAATTTTCTGATTTGGTTGATCGAACGAATCAATGAAATATTTCTACAAATTGAATGAGCGTCTCTTAGTGGACCCCCGCACAACTTGTCATATAAAATTAGTCATTGCGCATGAATCAGGCAACTTCATTTAACCACCAGAAATGTTTACGGGCACTATTGAAAAGACGCTAAGGTCCATAATTCTGGTATCACACATTTTTGGAACGGTCGACCGCACATCTCAGTGGAAACAAAACCAGTACAAACTGGTCCCTCATAGTATTGAAACTCCCTAACAGTTCAAGGTCAAAGTATTTCCACAGACGTGCGGTCGACTGTACAAATTCAAATATTCGACCAAAAAATAATTAATGCTACTTTCTGTAAGAACTATACTTGATTACTCACCTATACTTGACGTTAGGTGAAAACAGCCTTATTATTAATGCACACACGTGCTCTTTCAGCAGGAACCTGAACTCCGGTAACTGGAAAAAAACAATTAAAATAAATATTTAAACAAAAACACATAAATACAAATAGTGAAAAGCCAGCCTCGAAACATTCACACACCCGGGAATCGAAACCTTCTTTTCCATTCGTTTCACAGAACAATAAAATAAATAAACAAGAAAAAAAAAATTCAAAGTTGTCATTAATCTATTTATCATTTATTTGCGCAAAAGTTATCAAAATAGGGTAACTTTATCTTTGAATTAAAATTACAATTAAAATTCTTTTTTTTTTAATTAACATCAATTTTCTGACATGGCTATAATAAATGTATTGGTAAAGAAAAGGAGGCATAATTGTTTACCTAAGCAAAGTAAGAAAATAACCTTTGTTATTTATTTTTATTTCTTTATTGATTCTATTGTGGGGTTTCTTACCTTAAAAAATACAGGAGAAAAATCAGTCAAAACGGTGTCCAACAATTCCAGTCCAAACGTCTTTGGCACGTCGGAGATGCCGACCAGCCAATGAGCCGCATCTCCGTTTATTAACTGGATTATATCCTGGAAAAAGAAAATATAGCAACTTTATATTTCGGGACTTACAAAATCTGTATTTAGACTAATTTACACACGGCTGTTTAGTCCCCAACTTAGCCGAAGCTTGTAAATGGGTACTCAACAACTGATAAACATACATAAATACATACAAACACCCAGAATCCGAAAACCAACAGTTATGCTCATCACACAAATGTTGGTCCCGGGTGGGAATCTAACCCGACCTTTGGCGCAGTAGGCAGGGTCACTACCACTACACCAACAGGTCAGTCTAAAACACACTTTTATTTAGAAAATAAAATAGAAGCGACAATTACTTGTAAAATGAGATACGCGTCAACTGCGCACGGTTTCAGCTCTTTGGGCGCCTTGTTGTTAGTCTGCGGTCTCACATCCGCTGGGTTTACCTTAAGTGAGCCTGAAAACAGTACCGTAAAGTTACATATCTTCGCGCTATGTCCCTGGCGGGGTAGGCATAAAGAACGCAGCGCCAAGATGAATAAGGGCCGCGAACTTTAATAGGTAAAGAAATACTACTAAGCCTTAAAAATTCAGTCAGCAGTGGGTGAATTGAGTATGAGTAGTAAACATGAAAATGTTTTAAGTAGAATTCAATACAAGCTAATGTATACTTTGTCGCATAATGATATGGTCTATAATCATCTTACACGCTTTCTTACTTCAGACTAGCATATCATAATTGCATTTGTTTTTATTCGAATCTCACAATCCTATCCTATCCTACTAATATTATAAAGGCGAAAGTTTCTAAGGATGTGAGGATGTTTGTTACTCTTTCACGTAAAAACTATGGAACAGATTTTGATGAAACTTGGTACAGTGATAGCTTATATCCTGGAATAACATATAGGATACTTTTTTACGCGGATAAAATCGCGGTGCGTCCGCTAAGCAACAAAATGCCTACATAGAGGGCGCTGTTTCACAATGTACATAGGAAAAACTTTTCTGCGCGGGCGAAGCCGCGGGAAAAAGCTTGTTTAAAATAAATTTGTATAAACTAATGCTTGTATATTTATTAAAGTTCGCTGAATAAGGGGTAAGCCGAGGCCGGGTCGGGACCGAGTCTCGGCGGAGCGGGGTCGGGCTCACCCTCGGCCTCCGCGAGCGCCCGCTCGAACACTAGCGCGACGAGTTGCCGCACGGTGGCGGCGGCCGCGTGGCTCGTGCTCACGTCGCGCGTCTCCGTCGTTGGCACCATGCGCATGCACATCACCATCGTCTGGGATAATACAACATTAAAAAAACTACTTCATCCCAAAACTTTCCACCCTTAGAGGGAGAATATTGTTTTCCAATCAAAATTGACTCAAATTGAAAAAAAAAGAATCATAGAAATCGGTTCATAATCCGCGAAGATATCGCGTGAAACACAAAAAAAAACCAGTCAAATTGTGAACTTCATTCCTTTTGAAGTCTATTGAAAAGCACACGGCATTATCTATTTATTCAGATAACCAGAGCTTATAATTTAGCTCTAGGTTTTAAGTTTTCTGCTATTAACAACATTGGATCTAGTAACCTGAATATATGAAATTCATCAATCATCAACAGCCTATTAATGTCCCCAATGCTGGGGCTCAGGCCTACCCTCATAACGAGGGCGTTCGGGCTATAGTCCACCACGCTAGCCCAGTGCGGGTTGGTGGATTCACATGTGCCTAAGAATTTCTTCTTCGGCGTATGCAGGTTTCCTCACGATGTTTCCCTTCACCATTTGAGAGCAGTCAGTAAATGTACTTAAGTTTTTGAGAAAAAACCCATTGGTACATGGCCCAGCTGGGGATCGAACTCCGGACCTTTCGATATGATAGGCCGCGTCTTATCCCCTACGCCACTGACGCTCGCTGAAATGAAATTAATTATTATTATTTTAATTATGCATCAATCAGCTTCGATCAGCATAAACTAGTTGACAGGTAGATTGCACATAACTCCCGTATTGCACAAAACTCCCGTCTTCATGGAGTCGGTGCAGGGACTGCCACCCCCGTCTAAGAATAAGAATGTTGACAGGTAGGTAATAAACAAACAAAAAGCCAATTAGAAAAAAATATATAAAAAAAGTACATAAAAAATTGATCTAGGTATAAATGTACACAGTGTACTTACATGCAATAAAATATTTTTGATATTTGTATGATCACAGGTAGGTATTAACAAAAAGCCAAATATAGGTTTTGTCATAGGAAAAAAAAACATACCCTCGCCAGTGTATCTCCGTGCACTAGATCAGATGTGGTCATCAGCAGCGCAGCGGTCTGCAGCAGCTTCAGCTCCAACACTGACGCCTGGCCGAGGTTGAAGAGGCAGTCCACCACGTGGCGGGCGCCCTTTGCATCTATGCCCTGCTGGGCGATCAGCCTTTGAACGGTGCCCAGGCAGAACTGGACAACAAAAAATACAACACTAAAACAAAATTCAATTAGAGAACATATTATTTCACACAAACCCCCACTGAATGATTCAGAGGATATTATGTTGTTACGTTGATAATGGTGGACTTATTGTGCCCAGTAACACAAGGTAAATAAAAGGCCAAAAAATAATTATATCCCTCCCTCATATGCTTTTATCAATCGAAAACAAAAGGAGGAAGTTCTCAAGTCGACCCTTATATAGATTATTTTTTTAAATAAGCTAATGAGGCTTTTATGATACTTTTAACAATGGCAATCAATATGGTACCTGGGGTAGAAGGTAGTAGGTATAACAGCTAGGTACTCGGTGGAACATAACTTGAGCTCTGATTGGTATTGGTGCTCAAATAAATCAGAGTATTTTCTAATAACTATTTTAAAAATCAAATAACTTGATGTTAATGTGTTACCTTAATAATTTTGAGATCCTTGGACTCACACCCCTGTACCAACGGGTACAATATTTGGTTGACTACCCCGTAGAGTGATGCTTGTGGATTGTTAGCCGCCAGCGACAGCTTCTCCACAGCCTCATCGCAAGCCTGGAATATTCATGTCATACAGGTTACAAACACTATGATTCATAAATTAAAATATTAAATGAATCTTGAATTAGGAGGGTTTCATCTTTAAAAAAACCTTGAATGGCAAATAATATAACCTCAAGGAGTGTCAGAGAATGAGTTATGTGTTAATTAGTCTTACATGTACGATACTATATTGTGCTAATGTAGGTATTACTGATAAATATAATTATCATGTGATTTGGATATCCTGTAATCATCATTTACAACCTGTTAATATTCACTGTTGGACACAGGCTTTCTGTAAGCTGTAATCTCGCATATTTTAAACAATAACAATGCACATTTGACCACTCAATGCTTTTTGTTAAAATTGCAACTTTTAGTTAAAATTATTAACTAAGTAGTTTACTTTATTATTAAGCAAATGCATTTGTATGAGGCAGCAACAAGCAAATACTATTCTAAACTTAATAAACGCAGTAAAAATGATAAAAACCTCTCTTATCTGAGGATATTTCTTCTTGGTCTCCAAGCCCAAAGTCCTGAAGTCATTTTGGAGGACTTCCATGAATTTCTTGGTGGAGTCATCGCCGGTAACAGCACTGACGAACGCCATGGTTTATATAATTACTGCTAATTCAATTATTTACTCCATAATTCACGTAGAAATTAGAAAAATCAAAATAATATGCCATGTAGTACACAATCGACATGACAATTTTCAGTCCAGAAATTTAATTTATTAT
The DNA here is from genome assembly GCA_949699065.1 of Metalampra italica. Taxonomy (NCBI): domain Eukaryota; kingdom Metazoa; phylum Arthropoda; class Insecta; order Lepidoptera; family Oecophoridae; genus Metalampra; species Metalampra italica. The sequence goes on from OX452993.1 coordinate 1,456,002, forward strand.
AAATATTACAACATTTAAGTACAGGAAAACGGAAATATTTTATTTATTTGGTACTTAAATACTTAAAGCAGTTTATCATTTTATTCACAAAATTTATTTTAATGTTTATATTTTAATTATATAAAAGCAAATAAAAAATTAAATAGAACGTCATAAATATTTCTAAACGAAGCATTACGATTCATTATACGGATAACATTTTGAATCTATAACTACGAGAAATGATTGTAGGTTTATTCTTATCATTTAGTCTAAACCTGAGGTCTAATACTAGAGCAATTTACACCTTTTAAACATTTTAATAAAAGTCCTTTTTTGTGTTTCTGTAACATTTTTAAGGAACTTATTTCATTTGTACGTAAAACGAAACACAAAACGTCACTATTAAAAGTAATGTTGCCATTATCAGATTTGGCGATATTTCCCCATTTCCATGGTATTTTTGAAAGATTAAATTATAATAAGAATTCCTTGATCTGCATTTAATTTTTTATAAACCATTCATAACATGTGCATGGTCGCAATATTCTTCCGCTAAGTTCTTATTTTTTCATGTTTTCTGTTTATTTATTTCCCAGAGCTTCAGGTTTTGAAAGTTCCTACATAAATAATTTAGTATGTTCAAATAATTAGAAAAAAAAATCTATTTTCTCCTGACAAAATCAGAAATTTCCGAACAGAGTGAAAGTAAAATAAATAAAATTCGTGTCGTGAGATGACCCACTTTTTCATGTGTCATTTTTTTATAGTATAGCAACATCGATTTCTGATTGTGCAGAAGAAAAAAACAATGGTGTGATTTCCAGATTTTTATTTGTAAGTATTTATAGAATCCAATATCAATTTAGCTAAAGTAACGGTAGTGAGTCAATAAAATCGTTCGCGCGGCCGTCGATGCCGCCACGGCGGTACAAACCGCTTATTTTCGGATAGAAAATAGGAGTGGAGTTGACGGGCTGTCATTTCAGTTTTTACTCTCAATTCTTCGATTTGGTTCAGGTATGCGCCATTTGGACTGCATTAGAGCGGCCGATGCCTGCAGATTTTAGCACATCTCTAAATAAAACGCGTAGCGGCGTAGGTGCAATGGCTGGGTTGCTCTGACGTGTGACCGAGGTTTCGCTGCGCCGCTGCACCCTTGTTTTTTACGTGTTACATTCTTTTCAGTGCCGGCACGTAATCTTTAGTTGTGTCGTGTGCATTTTGTTTAGTCTGTAAGTACGTGATATGGACTGCTGACCTCGTAATTTTTAGTACTGCAGTCGATTTGACAGCTGGACATGTCATCAATTAGTTGCGTGGCCAAACGTATGGTCACCGTGCGATAAACAAAGCCACTTGTCAACTCGTGTTCAGCTTTGCAAATAAGTCCATTTTCACATATCCTAACTTCATATTGTCCATATCACATTGTATTATGTATTCAATTGCATTGGTGCACAGTTTCCTACACAATGCCCTGTGCTATGTTGTTGTTTTCCACATGTGGTTGTGTGTAAACAGTCCTTGGACTTGCGAAACTGTATCTTGGTTCGCTAACTCATTGTTGTAATCTCCTAACCATTTATCTAACTACTTTAAAAACTTAGAATGGCAGAGATGTGAGATTGTTGCAATAATCCTGAAAACTTTCCAAGAACAGATGTGGCATGTGAATTTAGGGTGGTCATTTTAGGCCCCTCTTAATTTTGAATTCACATACCTCATTTATCTTAAGTTTTTCTATTTATTTTTATTATTAAGTACACAAAACTTCCACTTGTGTGGAGACTGCAGGGACTGCCACTGCCACCCCTGTCTAATAATAAAAAATCCCTTATATGAGGTTTTTGTGATTCCCCCTAGTCAGCCTATCCTATGTTGAAAAATATATATTGCATGGCTATGTACTTGGCACTATGTCCTTTCTGCCTACTCTGTCAGGGACACTGCGTGAAGATATGCATGTACATATGACTGGCCTGTTGGCGTAGTGGTAGTAACCCTGTCTACTGTGCCAAAGGTTGTGGGTTCGATTCCCACCCTGGACCAACATTTGTGTGATGAGCATAACTGTTGGTTTTCGGATTCTGGGTGTTTGAATGTATTTAAGTATTTATTTAAAAGTATTTAAGTATGTTTATCAGTTGTTGAGTACCCATTTACAAGCTTCGGCTTAGTTGGGACTAAACAGCCGTGTGTAAATTTGTCCAAACATTATTATTATTATATTATATCAATCACTAATCCAGGTCAAAGAGGGCCCATATTGTGTTACCTATGGGTTCTTTTGATAATTTTCCTATATAGTTTTTCCATATTATATTTACACATCTATGATAGTATAGCAAGCAAGTAATATTCACAAAATCTTTTAAACAACTCTGACTTTCATTTTTATATCTAGCCAAGATGCTATCTGGTCTAATTTGCTTGGAGCTAGTAATTGCATTCAGACAGAAATAATTACCACCAGCTGTTGGGTTGTTACTCATATATAAATCTGTCATATGACACTGATTTCGTTTGATAACAATCTTTTGGCCAATACTGTTGGTTGATAAAAGATGATAAAATTGTAAACTCCACTTTCATAACTATCTCAATAAAGTGGGATTTTGTTGTTTATTTTAACTGCACTATATTATGCCAGAAATCGCGTGGGGTCAGTCACATGATTCGAATTTTAATCTTTTAGAAACTTGGATAAATAATACATTTTTCAGTGTTTTATTTTTTTAACTACATCTTTTCATTTTACATCTTCGCCCATCTTTCTTTAGGGTTGGCTGCATAATTTGGGGAATGATTGGATGTTGCGCTATTAGGAACAAACCGATTTTTTTTCCTTCAAGATTAAGAACTATAATGATCTTGCTTATCAAATGTTTTCTAAACTTAATCCTCACTTGTTTCAAAGCTTTTTTTGTAGAGCCAAAAGTTTATTTATTTATTAATTAAATGTTTTGATATTTACTTATTTAAAGTTTGAAGGATTGCTAGGACATGTCAAAATTTATCATTGCTTTTATCACACAATGTTATTTATGTGTTAGTGATTTATTAATGAGGTAAATTTCTTTTTGTTCCAGATAACATCTGAAAAAAATCCAACTCTGCAATAAAACTTTCCAAAATCTTCCTCAAGACTGTTACTTTTAGATTTATTTTCTTGCTAGATGTAAAGAAAGTTCGGAGCGGTCACACGAGTAGGATGCCAACCCAGAGAGAGAGAAACAAAAGACGGAACTAGTTATTTATTTATTAATATAATTAATTATTTAGTCAATAATCCATTATAATCATTATTTTTGTAGCTATCCCATGTATTCTATAGACACACATTAACGAAATTGAAGTTATAATTTTAAATGAAATGATTTTTTTAACACTGAGATTGTGAATTGGGAATTATTATTTATTCAGTTATTTTATCAATTGTTTTAACACATTGCGGGTTGAGAATCGCAATGAATATTTACTCCTATAACAGTATGAGATATAAGAAATATTTGATATAGAAAAATCATTTGATGGATCAAAATGGACAACATGACTTCCAATGTGTCGTTACGCAGCAAACAGAGGAAAGAGAACCTCATCACAAGGAAGGATAAGTCTCCGGAGAAGACCATCAGGGGGACAAGGGGTGCTTACAGGGGGCTGCCATCGACATCCAAGCGGCAGGATGAGGAGCAAAGCGACACAGGCTCGACGGAAAGACTGGACCGACCAAAGAAATTTATCTCTCAAAACAAAAGCGGCTATGGCTTGGGGAAGAGGCCAGACTTCCCACTGAGGAGCAGGAATGTACATCTACAATCTTCTCGATATGGACAAGTGAGTCTCATAACCTCATATTGATTACTAGCTGAAGCCCGCCACTCTGTCTGCCTTGAATTTTTAATACTCAGGAGGCCTCAGCAGCTTAGCACGCAGCGTAGGCCTCCCACAAGTGGACCGACGATTTGATGAAGGTCGCGGGACCCGGCTGGATGAGGTTAGCGCGGGACCGGGCGTCGTGGAGATATCTGGGGGAGGCTTTTGTCCAGCAGTGGACGTCTACAGGCTGACATAAGGTCTGGGAGGCCTGTGATCAAAAATCATGTTTTCAAGACCAATAGCGGTGCGTTGATAGATGTTACACACGGAGGAGTTATACAATGTTACATTGATTGTAAGTGTAATGTTTCTATCCTAATGAAAGTGATTCTCCTTCCAAATCCATGTATGCCTGTCGAATGTTTATTTTCGAGTAGTAACATTTATTTCAAAGTAAATATAATAGGTACGTATAGTGTATTAAATAAAGAGATGGTTCTTAGGCTGTGGCGTCAATAAGGAAACTCCTTAAGAAGTTTTTACGACTTCTTCATTGAAATATAAAAGACTGCGTTTTCCCTACGTTATGTACTTGTGTCATTTAAGTATTTAAACCTAATGTAAACACTATTATTTTGTCCTCACTCGGGATTTGAACTTGTACTCTCACGAATTAGTCGTATCGACGGCTAAGAATCAATACCATCTATCTACAAAAATACAATTTGACAGTAGGTTAAAAAAACGTTTCATTTACGACAAAATTGCTTTAAAATTATAGTTAAACTATCACGGGGTACCCCGAATATATTGTTAGCTAGGCGGTATTGGCAGACAAAAAACATCGCGCGAAATAGACAGGTGATATTTCTAGATCCCACAACGCTGTCGAATTCTGAGAATTTAATTTAGACGATTTTAGCAGGCCAATCGAACTTAAATTTGAAGATTAGCTGCATTAAAAAGTCAAAAACTTAATGTTAGATAGATGGTATTGATTCTTAACCGTCGGTATGCCCCTGGCGTCACCTACGCTCTCAATTATGGTCCAATTTAGTAGTAGTAGCTTGGGTCAGGGGGCCACAGTAGGTATCTGATACGCAGTTTGTTGACGTACATTGCTAGCTGTTGGGTCAGAGCCGTGTAGCCAAGTTGGTGGTCTCGTCTCGCGTTCACAATGCCATGGGTTCAATAAGTTTTTTGGAACTTTAGTACGGTTTATTATAATACCACAGGCAGAGCTCTGCCACAGGGTTGTCGGTTAAGGGTAATACCGCGAGGACACCTGCATACGCGAATGATTAGAATTTCTATTCTAAGGCGTATGTGAAGTCCAGCAAAAACAGCACCGTCGTCGTGGACAGGTATGGATTTGTCACAAAATATGTCAAAAGGGTCGAAGTGTGGCCAGGTATTCCTAGGCCCGTTAGAAGTTTTTCTTACTCAACTTCGCTTAACTCCCAATAACTAAATCAATTGGTCGATTACATACAGCTCATCTACGATCAGCTTTGGTAGATTCCGGGCCTTATGAAATTCACTAGTCGATCTCGGATGAATTCACGAAACAGAAACAGTAGTAGAAGTTGACGTAGGCTTGTGATAACAATGATAAGAAAGTCATAGATACAGTCCCCGTAGAATTTTTTGGCGGCTGAATGATTATAGTCACAGATTGTTTGCACATCGCTGACACTGTTTATAGTGTATGGGTGCGTAAGCGGGATAGTGTGATACATAGAGATGCCCAAAAACTTGAAAGTTCGATGGAATCAATTAACTATTTCTTGAAATTGAATGAGCGTCTCTAGTGAACCCCCGCACAGCTCCCCTTTGATACCTAAAATTAGTCATTGAGCAGAAATCAGCCAACTTCACACAACCGCTAAAAAACTACGTAGTCTAGACCTTTCTCTACGTCCGCCCCGGTGCCCAGCAAGCAATGGACACCGAAAGGGGTCTAGAAATGATGGGTCAATTTAATTTGCTCCACCATCCTACGTTCGAATACACCGGGGCGTCGCTTCGATCGCAGTATGTATACTGCGACAGGGAACTTTGCACGTGGGTTTTTGTGTGAGTGTTATAATAATATTTTATGCGACTGTAATATATAGGTAGAACTGACGGCCGTTGGGGCAGAAAGGTTCTCGAGTGGCGACCGCGTATCGGAAGACGCAGCGTAGGCGTCCCACAAGGTGGACCGACGATCTGCTGAAGGTCGCGGGATCCAGCTAGATGAGGTTAGCGCAGGACCGGTCGTCGTGGACATCCCTGGGGGAAGCCTTTGTCCAGCAGTGTACGTCTACAGGATGATATGATGATGATGATGAATATATAGGTTACTAGCTGTTTCTCCCGGCTTAGACCGCTTGGAATAAGTATTTATCAGCCTATATCCGTTCCCAGGGTTCCACACCAAATTACATTAAAATCCGTTCAGCAGTTTAGGCGTTATAAGGTAACAAACAGACAGTTTTCCATTTATAATATTAGTATGGTGGACTATTTAGGATATCGAGTTCTGTTTTTGGAAAGAAGCGAAGTAAATAGAGGTTGCACGAGTATCAACCGATATTGTTTCCCAAATACATTGAACATAGGAACTTCAAAAAGAATCCGGTCGCCAATTCTCTTTTGTTGGTCCTATGTTCCCTTTGAGAAAGTATTTAGATTTGAAACGCGAAAACACTGAAATCGTGCCAAAATTGTATAACATACATATAAACACGCACTGTAGTATAGTTTGCGAAGATTACACTTGATTGACGAAAAATCGGCATGTTGTGACGTTTGCATCGTGCATTGAAGATAAATTTTACCCCCAGATATTCTGCTCGTGTTCGACAGCTAGTTCCATACACGCATTGTAGTATAATTTGCGAAGATTACACTTGCTTGACGAAAAATCGGCATGTTGTCACGTTTGCATCGTGCATTGAAAATAAATTTTACCCCAGATTTTCTGCTTGTCTTCGACAGTCCATTCGGTAGCTAGTTCCATCTATACTAGACACCACGGTAAAGCAACGCTATTCATAACACTTTGTTTCGCAAACTGCTGATAACTGTTCACCTAATTTGTATGTCCTTCTGACATACTTAGTCATACATATCGATGGCAAATAAACAACGCAGGTATAAGTAATTCCGTTTTAGAGCCTCAATCATATCTAAACTAGTATTTAGTTTTATTTAATTCATGCAACAAAAAATTGGCAAAAATACAAGTAAAATATTATGTATGTATTTATGTATGTATGTATATTGTATGCATGTATGTGTGTATGTATATATATATTTTTGTATACCTATGTATTTAGTGTATGTAGATTTTTAAAATATGAATAAAATTGCACAACCTACCTTCTAATTTGCTGTAAATTCTCTACCCAAAGGTTGTCTGGAAGAAATCGCTCTGAGCGATAAGACCGCCTAGATGTACATTACTGTATCTGTTTTTGTTTTTGTCTGTAATTTTTAAACGTGCAATAAAGTGTATTGAATTGAATTGAATATTTGACATATTAAGTACTTTGCAAAGTAGACACAAGTTGACGGGTCTCTAAAAATGTAAAAATAACTAAAGACGCAATTTAATTTTGAAACGTGATAAGTAACGAAGTCGGTTAATAACTCTTTGTCTATGAATATAAACAACATTGTCATGTTATTTTTATTTCGCGTGCTATCTCAGTTTACCTGGTTTATTATATACATAGGTGGACGGTTAGAAGCATGGCTAGATTTTCATACAATCGAGGTCACTTTGAAGCCATGGTTCTCAGTGAAGGATTGATCGGGGCATGATGATTTTTATTTGTGGTCCTAAACCGCCGAAAGGATTCAATTCGCCTAGTATTTTCCTCGCTGTAGTGATGTGAAAAGTTGTGTTTCGATCGGCAGCAAAGTTGTTTTGCATATCGTACCTTTGAATCCCTCGCTACGCTCAGGTTTCAATACAAGTACTCGCACTATAATAATCAACTTTGCAGCCTTGCATAACAAATAACTATTATTGTTTATTTTGTTTCTCGAAAAGCATGGAGAACAGATGGTATATAACGTACGGTCGACCGCACGTCAGTGGAAACAAAACCAGTATAAACTGGTCTCTCATAGTATTGAAACTCAGGCCAGCTCAAGGTCAAAGTGTTTCCACTGACGTGCGGTCGACTGTACATACCCACGTGTAGAGCCTTATAATCGTCAGAATGATCGTAGATGTGCCACGAGTATAGTCCCCGTAGAGTTTAATGGCGGCTGTGTGAAGTTGGCTGATTTCTGCGCAATGACTACTTTGAGGTGTCAAAGGGGAGCTGTGCGGGGGTTCACTAGAGACGCTCATTCAATTTCAAGAAATTATTCATTTATTCCATCAAACTTTCAAGGTTTTGGACATCTCTATGTAGCACACTATCTCGCTTACGCACACATAGACTATAATCATTGTCAGCGATGTGCAAACAATTATGTGACTATTCATTCGGCCGTCAAGAAATCTACGCGGACTATATCTGCCGTCTAGTGTCTCCGCCCGCAATCTCCAATCAGTACTTACACATCATAAACACGCAATTGTGACCTTTCTTGTCACCATTATGGAATGTCCTTTACCTTACATCACACCTCAACTACGGTATACGTATGTATACGGTAGGTAAGGTAGCTAATTAGCGACGTCTTGTTATTTCGAAATGCCGCAGAGAACCGTTAAGACTGTACAAACATGTTTTACTGCAATGTCCAACACGTCAGCCCGCATGTCCTAGTGCTAGCAAAAATAGTTCTCAATTCCGTTCAGCGTAGGTCTAGTTTTGGTTTATGATGTTTAAAATGTAAGTGGTCGCTTACTAAGGGCCTCATAAGAAGGCTCAAGGTCACCCAGAGGGCAATGGAGAGAGCTATGCTCGAAGTTTCCCTGCGAGATCGAATCAGAAATGAGGAGATCCGCAGGAGAACCAAGGTCGCCGACATAGCTCAAACAATTGCGAAGCTGCAGTGGCAGTGGGATGGGCACAGTGCTCGTAGAACTGACGGCCGTTGGGGCGGAAAGGTTCTCGAGTGGCGACCACGTATCGGAAGACACAGCGTAGGCCTCCCACAAGGTTGACCGACGACCTGGTGAAGGTCGCGGGACCCGGATGGATGAGGTTAGCGCAGGTCCGGTCGTCGTGGAGATGTCTGGGGGAGGCCTTTGTCCAGCAGTGGACGTCTACAGACTGATATGATGATGATGTTGAAAATGTAGGCTGAAACTATTTATCTATCTCTATGATCGGAGTTGAGAAAATGAATTATCTAAACTCGCTTACTTTAGAAGGTAGTAAAGTGGAATTAGACACTTGGTCTCCCTCCGCCTACCGCTTCCCTACCTCGCCCGCCCGCCCTCGTCCTGGCGCGACAATACCGTTCGCATAACTGTGAGAGGTCGGGCATAAGTGACGTCGTGTCATTAATAAATGATGGATTCTATAAGTATCTAACTGCTTCTTACACAAAGTTTTATTTTTCATAGAAAATATAAATAAATAATAATTTAATCCCACACTTTTGCCCAATACTTTCTCAATCGTTTTTGCACTCTGTACCTATCACGGCGGGGCGACGTAGGGGGAGGCGGGAGACGCGAAGTGACTCATTATAGTGGCTGAGTAGTAAACCGTATGAAGTTTCCGTACTATATCAATTACACTGTATCTAGATTGATAAGATTTAGACGTTATCGCATTTCCGAGCTAAGATCGCGCCGTCATCAGACGTTATCCTGTCCGGCGTTTTTTTTTTCTTTTTTTTTCTGACCATTCGCGATGTGTCTCAAAAACATGTGTTCACCAATTTTTGTTTACTTTTGAACGGGCGATTTTTCGCGCGGTTTTTTTTGTGTTAATGTGTATGATAGAAGAGGGCTGAAATGCGGTACTATGGTTATTGGACGCATCATTATGTATGGTTTGTTTTTGTATTTTTTTAATTCGCTTTTTTTACCCGGCTACGCGACAGCAAAGGCAGGGTTATGTTTTTCGGGCGTTTGTATCTACATGGGTTTCTGTATTCCCTCGTAGCATGCAAGCGGCTGCATGAATTTATTAATAAATTGATAATGACTTAAATTTACACAGGAAAAAAAAGTCATATATATATTCTTAAAAATAATGACACCATCAAATTCTATTTTAGAATAACCTGGATGTGATTCCGAATTTATTTCTATTTCAATCAATAGTTTAATCAAATTTGATTGAATTTCAATCATAAACAATACTAGTGCAATCAGAATTACACTTAGATGTATAATACAGTCATTCATAGCACATGTCTTGATGCAATGAATCATGGTTAGCGCGCCTGCGCAAAAGGGCAGGCAGTTTCCGCGGCCGTAACATCACGTGCTACCTTTTATAACATAAACATGAGACATATAGATCATGTGTAGTTGTTTCAATCGCTAGTTCCCAGCCTTTCAACGTCCACCACTGGATATTTGACTTTCCCCAATGAATGCCACCTCACCCGGTCCTCGGTCAGCCGCTCTCAGCTACTTCCGGCTACCATGAGGTCGTCGGTCCACTTGCAACAGATGTGGTCTGACCTTCCAGCTATACAGACTGACTGACTCGCTGACTGATCAACGCGCAGCCCTAACCGCTGAGCCTAGAGACTTGAAATTTTTGCAAAATGTTCCTCATTAAGCTCTGACGTCCATTGGAAAGGTTTTTTTTAAATCAACCCCTGAGTGGTTGAAAAAAATGTTCAAATATTGTACGAAAGTCCGTCATTTTATAGTTAGAAACGTGACATTTTATAAATATAAGCTTTTAGATAAAAACAATGTGTTTTAACATTGAAAATTCCACTCCGAAGTATGAAAGTTTGTATGTGAGCTCCGACTATTTTAAAGTTAGAAAGGTAAACATGGGTTCTGGTTTAAAATATAAATAAACTAGCTTTCCCCGCGGCTTCGGCCAGAGGTATATTAGGAACCTTTGTGCAAATTTTCAAGTTTCTAGACTCAGCGGTTTGGGCTGTGCCTTGATCAGTCAGTGAGTCAGTTTCTTTTGTTATGATGATGATTGAATCTGATTGATAATTAATAATTATACCTCGGGGAAAAGCTGCTCGCGCAGGAAAGAGTTGTCTACGTTGACAAAGCCGCGGGAAAAAGCTATAATTAGTATAGATTTATTGTTGTGATATGATATTAATGCGTTGTTCGCTCGCGTCGTTGGCAGATGACATCCGGCCTGCACGGGCATGGGCACCAGCTGTCGCAGCCGGCGCACCACCTGGACGCCGCCGTGCTCACGCCCAAGGAGAAGACCGTGCACGGCAAGGAGAAGACCTTCAAGGTATGCTCATGTTACATACATACATATCTTCACGCTATGTCTCTGGTGGGGTAGACATTCCCACCACCACACCTCTCCCACTGCCACTCCTCTACTGCGAGGAACAACAGGGGTACCAACACAAAAAACACCTACCGGTGAGGGTAGGCGACGTCCCTAGGACTGACTCTACGCTACCTTGGGTCCCAGATAAATTAATGAAGGAATTATTATTAACGAAAGAAGTAGGAAAAAGTTTCCACTTCCCGTCATGCAATTGGGAGTGTAGCAAAGATATGGAGAACAAAATGGTCTAATGGGGGGGGGGGGGGGACGACGACAGGTGTAGGCACCTCTGTCGCTTCGCTCCGTCTCATCATTTTCTTCGTACACGCTCGCCGCGGGACGCTAGTGCTCTCGTTAATATATAAATATTACTTATGAATGTATTTGAATTTTGAATGAATCGCCTCTTGCACCTTCGCTAATGATGATGGTGCTGCACCCAGGTGGTGGTCCCCGGCGAGGTGATGAAGACGCCTGTGCTGGGCGCGCGCGGCTCGCCGTACAACGCGCTCGCCATCATACACACGCAGCAGAGCAACACCTTCGACATGCTCAACTCGCTCACCACCAGCGTCGTGAGTACTCGCTTTTATTTTGCTTCTACAAAATCCACAGCACTTAAGAAAATCAAATCAACAGCATATTAATATGTCCCCACTGTTGGGGAATAAGCCTAATAAATTCTTCTTCGGCGTATGCAGGTTTCCTCACGAGGTTTTTCTTCAGCGTTTGAGAGCAGTCAGAAGAAAACATGATGATTTGGAACGTATTAGTTTGTGGGCCAGGTCGTATGGTCTGTTGGTTAATCCAAATAAATCTCAAACATTGTTTATTGGCAGTAGGTACATGTGTAATTTACTTGATAATTTATCCATACCTCCCATCTTATACAACGGTGTACCTATTGTCATAACAAAAACTGCGAAAAACCTGGGAGTTATTCTTGACAACAATTTGTCATGGAGTGGGCATGTCAATGAAATAAGCAAAAAGGTTCATTTTTCTTTTCACTCTCTCAAGCGTCTCCAAAACTTTCTCCCCCTGAAAACTAAGATCACCCTGGCTCAGGCTTTACTACTCCCTATTATCGATTATGCGGATGTTTGCTTATTGGATGCCACCGAGGAGCTCTTAAATAAACTTGAGAGACTACAAAATATTTGTATTCGCTTCATTTTTGGTCTTCGTAAGTTTGATCACGTATCTCACTTCAGGTCTGAACTCAAGTGGCTCCCTATCCGTTATCGCAGAAATACTCACATCCTTTGTCTTTTGTTCAAAATCCTTAAAAATCCCTCCTCTCCCAGCTACTTGCGCGAGCGCTTCAACTTGTTGCGGCCTCCTGAACGGTTGTCTAGATCCCACATCGCCTCCCTTCTGCAACTCCCATCACACACCACCGATTTCTACAGTTACTCCTTCTCTGTGCATGCTGCCAGGTTGTGGAACTCGTTACCGGCCGGCATTCGTGATAGTCAATCTGACTATATTTTCAAAAAACGCGTTAAAGAGCACTATCTGTCGCTGACATAAAATCGATATTCATATATAAGTATTATATGTATTTTATGTGGTATTGTATTATATTTATTGTATTATATTAGTATTCATATTTATTTTATATTCTTTTTATTTTTACTAGTATTTATGATACATAGCATATATATTTCATATTAATATGTATTTAGTGCCTATATATTTATTATTATTATATTTTTTGCATGTAGGTATCTAGTTTATAGTTAGTTTAATGTATGTACACACGTGTCTGCCTTCATATATATTTAAATTATCTCTCTCACGGGTCTGCTGGAAGAAATCTCTTCGAGAGATAAGTTCGCCCTTTGTACTTATTTTCCCCTGTATTCTTTTGTAAATGTTTTTCTGTGTGTGTGCAATAAAGTGTTAAATAAATAAATAAATAAATAAAACAATATTATTATAGATTGTATATAAACCTATAGCTCTTACTGCCAATGGCGGATTTATCTAATATATGATTGATGAGATGAGATGTTTTTTTTTCGTTTGAGTACATTTACTGACTGCTCTCTCTCGAAAAAGTTTCTCTGACAAATATTTTGATGTAATGTTTCCAGGCGAGCCAACCTGGGGTCGCTGTGGGCGGGTTCCGGCGGCGCAGCTCCGGGCAGGGCGCGCTGTGCGACCCGGAGCTTGACGAGAGCGGCAACAAGCTCGTCGCGCGGCTCGAAGACGACCCCTTCCTCTCCGAACAGGATCTGGTCAGTTGGCTGTACACACAGACCACCCACCCAAATTGACAGCGCATGAGAAGGCGACAGCGTTCACCGAATATAAGGTCATCTCCGCTTTGGTATATTACCGGCATCAAGCCATAATTGTTTTAGTGTGAGTTTGATTTTGCCTAAGGTAAGGAACAAAGTCCCCTTGTAACACAACTACCTATTGCAGGAGCTCTTACTTTAGGCAAAATCAAACCCACACTAACACAAGTATGGCTTGACGTCGGTAATATACCTAGACGATGGCCTTATGTTCGGTGAACACTTTCGCCGTCAATGCGCAGTCAGTTGGTTGGGTGGTCTGTGGCTGTACACCTTATCTGAGTATAACCAGCAGTGATTAAATTTACATAACTTTCCAGAATTTCGTAATGTATTAAAACATATTTCGGACGACTTTGGTCGAATTCATATCGTTTTACAGCGAATTTTGGTCTCTGGTTGACGTTTATCTTATCTATTCTCAAAAAGTTTTAAACAAGTCTAACAATATTTGAATATGCATGTAGTTACCCCTTCTGTTCTAAATTTTATCACTATGTTTTGAAATGTAATCTGTAAATTGTAAGAATTTCTTGTTACCCAGTTTTGAATGTAAGTTTCAAACTTAGAGAGCGTAGTCTTTGCCCAGTTTAATTATAATATAATTTTGCATAACTGTTGGTTTTCAGATTCTGGGTGTTTGTATGTATTTAAGTATTTATTTAAAAGTATTTATGTATGTTTATCAGTTGTTGAGTACCCAATTTACTAGCTTCGGCTTAGTTTGGGACTAAACAGCCGTGTGTAAACATTATTTATTATTATTAGATTTATTTATTTTATTGGAGGTAAATTGCCTATTTACTAAGTCGGTGTGGTCACGACCGACATAGAAAGAGCCTTCCACGCAAAGGCAATCTAAGCTTTACCGATTGCTTCTCAACTGCTCTAAACAAAAGATCATTAAACAGAAATCAAAAGCAAAAATAATTCTAATGTTTTTGTCTGTCTTCAGGAGGAGAACATCGAAATAGCGACGGCGACGGAAATGAAGCCCGACGAGGAAGGGGAGGAACAGCCGCAGAAACCGGAGAATGGTTAGTAAATACGCAGCATTGCTGTCTCTTTTCGACTGATTACGAAAGCAGAGATGTAGATATAGTTTTTACGTAGTAGCTAGCGAGTATTGACATTGTAAACCCATGGTGGAGGTACAGAAGTCTGTCGATGCCCACTGCTGGCCGTCCTTACGTTTTCGCACTTACTTCAAGAAGAGAGGGGAGAGAGAAGGAAAATGATCTTGAATGTCAGCAAATCGACGAAAACTCTCCTTATCTTGTTAGGGGTCAGAAGTATCTGGCAACACTTTGACCCTTTTGGGAGCTTTGTCCACCAACGGTACCCCCCCTCCCTTTTTGGTGGACTTCACATACGCCTCAGAAACTCTACTTTGGTGTACATGCATGTTACTTCACGATTTTTTCCTTCACCGAAAAAGCCTGTGGTATTATAATAAGTTTTGAAAACTCATTGATACAGGACCCAGCTGGATGAGGTTAGCGCGGGTCCCGGCGTCGTGGAAATCCCTGGGGGAGGTCTTTGTCCAGCAGTGGACGTCTACAGGCTGATATGATGATGATGACATACTATTTATGGGATATACTGTATTGTATAATAGCATTTATTGATTATTCTGTCCATTCCAGGGTACATCGAGCTGGACAAGCTGGAGCAGGTGCAAGACAAGCAGAAGCCTGACAACGAGGACGAGGAGGAGCCCATCGGAGTGTCGCCCTGCGGCAGGTACAGCTCTCATTTGAATGACCCGCTTTACGTTAATCATGACAACCACACGTACAAGGCACAGACATAGTGTCCGATTTGTATGCATTGCACGCATTATTCTAAATGTCATCATAATTATCATCAAATGGAATATCCACGAATTCACCATCAACAGCCTTTAATAGTTCACTGCAGGGCAAGGCTCCTCGCCCGGCTGGCGTGTTGATGGTCGCAACAGAATTTAATGCACATACGATGCTTTGGTTATATATACGATGGGTCCTTTTTCCTCTTTTGAGGAACTCTAAAATAAAAATCAGAACAAAACATTTTTTTTCTTTTTTCGTTCATTTGTTACAAAATATACAGCCCCGATTACTTAGTCTGATACTGGAAATTTAACTCGACACTGAAGTATTACTTTTTTATTTGAGAAAAGTTTATCGCATGCTAACCATTTTGCTGCAGATTCTTCAAATACGACAAGGAGGTGGGCCGCGGCTCGTTCAAGACGGTGTACCACGGGCTGGACACGCAGACCGGCGTCGCTGTGGCCTGGTGCGAACTGCTGGTAGGTTTCGCTGCACACGTCAACTGATGGTAACTTAAAATTACAATGCTTTACCTCCTTGACTCTCGCCTACCACATGTAGTAGGGTGACAGCTAGCGCGTTATTCCGCCTGGTAATGTGTCATGTTATCCTGACATTATCATACATTGTCATTGACCTCATTGTCTCTCAATTATTATTACCTCTTTATTATTAGTGTAGACAATAGGTATCAGGTCTGACTGACGCAGAATACGTCCCGAGTTTCAAAGGTATCGCGCTCTGGATCTCGCGAGCCTAAAGGGTTAACAGTAAGTTGATTACACACTGTTCATATATCGATTGTTGCTAACCGTCTCTCCTTTCTATAGGCATACAAGCAGTAATAGTACATTACTGCCGCGGCCCGCAACAGAGGCATTGATGGATGAACGTGTCCATGTGAAACGTGAGTCCATCAATGCCTGGTTGTGGCCAAGGCTGGTATAGTACTTTTCTCAAACAAATGCGCGGAAATTCAAACTATTACCTATGTACACCATTTTATTTCATACTTATACATTCCAAAATCAATGACGAACAACAATAAATTTCCACGCGCCAAAATGTTCATTGGTTTTTTTTCTTGCAATTTGCAAGGCAGTTCGGAATTTAAATAAAACTTTTGTTATGTACCTCCGTGGTTGCCATGGTCACAGGTATAGATATATTGCTGATTGCCGGCGTGCTCTCATTTATTTGACCCCCTATTTGACCAGTACAGCAATGTCGATTTAACTCGAAGAAGGTTGTCAAAATAATGTTCACATTTCCAAGCATGTTTGAGAAAAAATGCGTTACTGTACATTGATTTAACCTTACGAAACGCGAGGCCCAGAGCGCATATACTTTGAAACGCTGTTGTATTTCGGGTTTCGAGAGGTCACAAAAACAGTACCCAGATATTACTCAGGTCATACACGCTCAAACAAAACCTAAACATGACAAAAAAAATCTTACACCAGGAGAAAAAGCTAAACAAGACTGAGCGGCTGCGTTTCCGCGAAGAGGCCGACATGCTGAAGAAGCTGCAGCACCCCAACATCGTGCGCTTCTACAACTACTGGGAGGGCACCGTCGCCAAGAAGAAGAACATCGTGCTCATCACAGAGCTGATGCTCTCCGGCACCCTCAAAGCGTGAGTATCTTGGCTTGTAAGGGAGACAGGAATACCTGGTGACACTTCGAGGCCGCTGTGGGGAGAGCTCTGCTCGGAGTTTCCCTGCGAGATCGAATCAGAAATGAGGAAATCCGCAGGAGAACCAAGGTCGCCGACGTAGCTCAAAGAATTGGGAAGCTTAAGTGGCAGTGGGTGGGCATATCGCTCGTAGAACTGACTAAAAATTGGGTAGTAAGATTAGGTTAGTTGCTTATTTTCTTTTCTGACAGATAACTGGGATCTATTAATTTAAAGGAAGTCCTATGGCTAAAGCAATACTTCCACGTAATACAAGAATGATTTCCTTTTGCAGATACCTCCGAAGGTTCAAGCGGATCAACCCCAAAGTGCTCAAGTCTTGGTGCCGGCAAATCCTCAAGGGTCTCAACTTCCTGCACTCCAGGACGCCTCCCATCATTCATAGGTTAATCATTTATCTTTTAAAGATAGTTAAGACCCATCAGTGGTCATCTTCACCCGTTAGAGCTTCATTGAATCGACAGAGTCGCCTAAATCATAAATATTTTTTTATTCGAAGGTTTGATTATTGTTATAAATCTTAAAGCAGCACAGTCGCCGGCTCGACTTTGAGATGCCGTAGCGTTATCAACCGATTCAAAAATTCTGTAATTTTTCGCCAGAGATATCATTGCACTCACACATGCAAAATTATGCGCTCTGAACGTGCCACATTCGTAACCTATGGTATACGTCGATACCGCGCATGGCCAAATGGTCTTGTACATCAGCGGAGGGGAACTCCTAGGTATGGTGAATACCTTCGTGTTCTTTAAAATAGAAATTTACAAATTTTACAATACAATACAAACTTATTTATTTTCTCGAACAAAATTAAATACAGAAACAATTATAACATACAGTTTCATAACTTGAAACCAGAAACCGGTCTTTGTGTTAGACTGGTGCCTATATTAAGATAGGTCCTGTTTTACAGGTCACCAGGCCCCCACCCCATGGAAAATGAGTGGATTTAGAATGCGAGCGTATGTGTCTCTGTGTGTATATATGATTGTGACTGTAATTTTTATTTTTGTCCTTCAGAGATCTGAAGTGCGACAACATCTTCATAACTGGCACCACTGGCAGCGTCAAGATCGGGGATTTGGGGTTGGCGACCTTGAAGAACAGGAGCTTTGCCAAATCTGTTATTGGTAAATATATATTCATTCGGATATTTTCCCTTTTTTAAAAAGTAGGTTTTGGCTCGGTAACGAGACCTTTAAGCCATATCTTATTTTGAATAGTCTTATTTCTTTCTTACAAAACCAGTAGTGACGTAGTTGCAGATAGTTTTAACTAACCATAACCCAAAAGTGTTCGATAGTATTGCTGCATACAGCATACTATAAAAAAATCTACCGTTTACTGGGTTGCCAGTTTTTGATGAAATAAAAATAATATTGGGACAAAAAGTGAGTTCACTTACTCAATTCGTCAGTATGGTGGTGCCCGATTAGCGAGGCAGCAGTGGGTAGGTAAATAAATTCTATTCTAGGTAGCGGTGGACTGCGATAGGCTGATGGTTGATTGATTGATAGATTGGATTGATGTTTTACCAACAATACAAGTATAATCTATACTTAGGGTCTCAACAATTGTAAATCCCATACAGTTAAGATCTCTTTGGTGCGTGCTCGCGGCCCCTTAAGAGGCATAAAGCATTCTATGGGTGTCAAAATCGTGTCAAATGTATGACAATACTGTTACTCACTCACACATTCTCATTTTCAAACTCCATATAAATTTGTATTAGCAACCTCCTCCCGCTACTCCGCTTCCTTTGTCCGCACCCCCCCTGTAAGTGGCACCATCCGTTCCCATACTAATTAAGCAAGATGCAGTCTCCATTCGATTCGAACCTTCCTGGTAAATCCCAACAATTTTAGTTGATGAAATAAACCTTCTTGTATTTACCCCAAAACTAGTGTGGTGGGGAAGGCCGACGGTTGGTTTAATGATTGATTGATTGATGTTTGTTTGTTTGTCTGTGGTACGCCAGGCACGCCGGAGTTCATGGCGCCGGAGATGTACGAGGAGCACTACGACGAGTCGGTGGACGTGTACGCGTTCGGCATGTGCATGCTAGAGATGGCCACGGGGGAGTACCCCTACAGCGAGTGCAGCGGGCCCGCGCAGATATACAAGAAAGTCGTCTCGGTAATCATGAACAGCCTATTAACATGTCCCCACTGCTGGGGCTCAGGCCTACCCTACAAACGAGGGCGTGCGGGCTATAGTCCACCACGTTAGCCCAGTGCGGGTTGGTGGAATTTCTTCTTTGCCATATGCAGGTTTCCTCACAATGTTATCCTTCACCGTTTGAGACCAGTCTGTAAATGTACCTAAGATTCGAGAAAAACCCATTGGTACATGGCCCAGCCGGGTAATATATTTTGTCTTTTGTAGGGTGTGAAACCGCAGAGCTTGGAGAAGGTGGCGATACCGGAGGTACGGGACATCATCGAGTCCTGCATCAGGCCCAACAGGGGTGACAGGTACGGCGAACTTGTCATATCAAATCAACAGCCTATTAAGATGTCCAGGCCTAGCCTCTCAACGAGGGCGTTCGGGCTTAGTCCACCACGCTAGCCCAATGCGGGTTGGTGGACTTCACATGTGCCTAAGAATTACTTCTTCGGCGTATGCAGGTTTCCTCACTATGTTTTCCTTCACTGTTTGAGAGCAATCAGTAAATGTACTTAAGTTTCGAGAAAAACCCATTGGTACATGGCCAAGCCGGGGATCGAACTTCGGATCTTTCGATATGATGGGCCGCGTCTTATCCCCGACGCCACTGACGCTCTTCCTGTCATATACAGTATGATAATGATAATTAAAAGCCGTATTTGGAGGGAAGGTACCCTGAATATTGGTGATATCGAATTTTACTGGAAGGAATCCTATATTTAAAAAAAAAAACACCTGTCTGAGACGGGAATCGAACCGCACATATGTGTTCATACCCTGGAATCCCGAGTATATTTTCTGTGTCACAAAGTTCACGTTTGATCTTCAATTCAATTCGATACTCTTCATTTCACGACACAGTAACAAAAACAGATACAGTAGATTACATTAGTACATCTAGGCGGTATTATTGCTCAAAGCGATCTCCACCAGACAACCTGCTTCATCCCTTTTCTCTTACCTTCTTAACGAGATTTATTGGTATTGTTTTGGACCCCTCCCTCCATTTCCAACACCCTCTCAAAGGCTGTCGATAGGTATGTCTTATTTCAACCATGGTGCTCCCGTCCGCCAGGCCGAAGGTGAAGGAGCTGCTGAACCACGAGTTCTTCGGCGAGGACATCGGGCTGCGGCTGGAGATCGTGGGCCGCGACCTGGTCACGACCTCCGACATCACCAAGATACAGTTCCGCCTCAAGATCATCGACCCCAAGAAACGGTATGTAAAGTCCAAAGGCACGCGCCGCCTCTACTCGAAGGATGCCGCCGCGAAAACGAAGGGCGCCGACAGCGGCGTACACCCGCTGTTAAACTTGGCATATTATATCGAGGCGTTCGTCGCATTGAAAGGGTGTGTTGACTGCTGCGTACGTCTATAGAAAATGTTTTTTCGCCCGTGGGAAGACTGAGATGTCTCAAAATGAAATTTCGGCTGAACCAATAACCAAAAGACGAACTTTTTGTAAAACATGTACCTAAGCAAATTATAATTGATGTCCATCGACATTGTGTTGAAATTAACTTGTGTGTATATTGTTTACATTTGTATTTTTTCCTAAAGAAATAAATATAAATCCGCGGCCTTACCCATATTCCGTTCGGGTGTACCGACACTATCTAAGTGAACGAACTGTACACACAAACAACCCGACGGAACTCAGAATAAATATGCACTAAAATCGTTGTCATAATCTTAATCATTCTTTATTAGTAATTATTCAATTATATGTCAAAAATAAATAAAAATGTCAATATAAAATATGTATGTCAAAAACAAAAATATCAAAACATAAAATAAATAAATAATAGAAATAAGTATCAACAATTGATAACAACATACTCCTATTACCTCGGATACTTCGCCAATTGCGTTCCCAAACGCGATTCATCAACATACTAATCTTTTTGAGCTCTAGCGGATCACTTCTCTTCGGATCCGGTCTCTCAGAGAAACTCTGAGCATGGTTCTTTATCTATAAATAGAATATTGTTACCAAATAAATTCAGGAAAAATCTAAATCTTATCAAACCGTGAAAACTTTGACTTTATATTTATAAGGTCTCTATGTCTTAGTCTATCATGGGTCTCTTTAGTTTTTTTTCTTTATTAATTTAGGGGGTTTAATCATGACATCGCACACCTGCTTCTCAGGTGACATAAGTAATAAAAAATCTGACTTGTGTCACTTTTGAAGCAGGTGTGCTGTGCGACATGTTGACTATGTCACCCCCATATGAATAGCTTAATAAGTACTTTAAAAAAATTAAAAAAAAGTACTTGTACTGTACTTAATCTAAAATTAATTAATTAAAATTATCTAGTTTGTATGCTCGCGTGTTTGTCTGCAGGTCGTACACGCACAAGGAGAACGAAGCGATCCAGTTCGAGTTCGACACGGAGAGCGACGACTGCGAGGAGGTGGCCAACGACATGGCCAAGGCGGGGCTCATCATGGAGGAGGACGCCAGGATCGTCTTCAAGCTGCTCAAGTCGCAGCTCATCAGTCTGCACCGGTGAGTCACCTAGCATCATCATATATCAGCCTAAAACGTCCACAGCTGCACGTCCGGCTACACGACACGCTCAATCAATCTTGCTTGCGCAAATTCTAGGTTTGCACAAGCAACTAACAAATTGTAAAATGTTAAAAAATAAACTTATGAAAAAAAGTTATTTTCATATTCATTAGAATGTGGCTGTCGTCATATTTTGGTTTTTGTAAAATAATTCTATCTAGACTACATAAAGTTTAGTATTTGAACTACATTTGAGACCCGAACGGGTTTTTTAACACTCTAAGGGATATTTTCAAATATATCTTAAATGCTAGAACCTTGCAGCTTGCTTTGTTCTTCTCCGTCAATATTCATCTTTATATGAATAATATCATCATCCTCCTAGACCTTCCTCCCATTTACTTGGGGTCGGCCCTTCTTGTCCTTCTCCTCCATTCAGCGCGATTTTGTGCTGAGTTTTTATTTAAATTTGCCTCCTTTAGGTCTTTTTCGACCGTCGTCAACCAAGTGGCGGGGGGTCGTCCGCGTCCTCGCTTCGTCGTTGGTAGGTTTTGGGCTATTTTAACAATGTGATCTTCTGGGCGTCTTTCTACATGCCCGTACCACCGGAGTCGCTTCTCTTTTACTTTGTCGATGATTGGTGCCACCCTAAAGCTCCCTCTTATATACTCGTTTTTAATTTTGTCCAATAAGGAAACACCCGCTGACCAGCGTAACATGCGCATTTCTGTGACATGCAGTTTGTTGAGATGTTGTTTGTTTGTCGCCCAACATTCAGTTCCATACAGTATGGCAGGTCTTATCGCCGTCTTGTACATCTTGCCTTTTACTTTTAGAGGCATTTTTCTGTCACACATGACGCCAGTGAGTTGTCGCCATTTAAGCCATCCCGCTGTGGTTCTATGGGAAACGTCGCTATCTATTTTGCCATCATTGCTGATAATTGATCCTAAGTATTTAAACTGACTAACAGTGGGTACCCGTGTATTTCCAATGTGGAAATCTATATTATTTATGTTAGTAGTATCATCAAATACACAGGACATATGTTCCGTCTTCTTTCTACTGATTTTAAGCCCATTTTCTTCCAGTGCCTTTATCCATAGGTTGAGGGTATGTTGGAGATCATCAGTGTCTTCGGAGGCAAGAACGACATCGTCTGCGTATAGGATATTCCATGGTAGTGACTGCTGACAGCCCTTGGTAAGGTAGTCCATAGTAACGTTGAATAACAATGGGCTAAGTGTAGACCCTTTATATGAATAATATATCACCTAAAAATATACAATAGTTAACAACAAAAAAAACGGTTTCAGGTTTTTCTACGCAACCACTGTGAATTTTGAAAACAAAAATTAGTACAGTATCACTGCAAGTAACTGGAGAAAAAAAAATCTTCAAGGTCACACTGGCATCCAACAACCCGTTACGCCCTTTAATGGAATTCTTTATCGTGCATAGAATTACTTTGTAATATGACCGCGCTCGCGGCGCGTCGATACGTCGCGGATGCGCGGCAGATTACGCGGGCGCGACCCTGACTCCGAGTTTCTAATTATGTAGACTAGACGTGTGCCGGCTCGAGGGACGGCTTCATGCAATACCGCTTAATTAACACACATATAAAAAAAAACATTTATTTCTAAAAACATAAAAAACTACAATCGTAATTAATACATACATACATATCTTCACAGTAGGCAGATAGAACGGAGCGCCAAATATCGCGATCCTGACACACTTCTGTCGCTTCGCTCCTTAAAGTATACATAAGCTAGCTTCGCACAGTCTCATAAGTCATAATCCTCTTCGCACACGCTCGCCGCGGGACGCGAGTGCTCTGCACGAGTCCATCTGTGAGCACCTGCTCTTATCTGATCCTCATTTAAGCGTAACACACACTGAGCGTCGGCGTTGCGAAAGCGTTGCGGTTTTTTTCTGTAATGTTCGAAATAGTATGAAGCCCTCTACATCAATGCGGCGGCGGTGCGGCGCGTTCTTCATACAAACCTTCGCCGCCGCAATACTTTCGCAACGCCGCCGCCCAGTGTGTGTCACGCTTTAATGATAGATCCTCATTCAGTAATTGGATTTTATATTAAAAATTGATAATGTAAAATTTCAACCCTAACCAGCTGATGGGGTCAATGACACTGTAAAATACTGTAACTGTATAGAGTTATTCTATTTTAACCCTTAACCTAGCTTCCTTACTATCCGTCTGGACTTCGCAGCTAGTAAATAAATATCATACGATTTATACAATAGATGTAAGAAATACATAAATTACATGAAACGACATGAATAATTCAATTAAAGATTTCATCATGTAAATGGTACGACGTCACGAACACGAAACGTCGCATGTCGCGCAAAACCGTTTCGCTCGGAAGGTTATCGCTATTTCTAGATCCGTTTGTTACATGGTTATTGATTTTTTTTTTCTTTATTTAGAGAGCGTTTTTTCTAATAAGACAATGTCAGCCTCATAGTATTTGCCAGTAACTATGAAATACTCAGTCAGAATAATTAACTTTAAAAAAAACTTAAACTATCTACGCCTAATAAGTACCTTTCAGTATTATTTTTCCACCTCACTGACGGCCAAGTCATTGTACAAGGATTTACTTCAAAGACATTTCACATAACAAATACATACTTGTACAGGTTGTTCTGAAATGATGAAATATATAATTCGATAAATATTAAAGTTATTATGTAAATACTTTGCTTATTGTCCAGAAATACAGTACTGAACATATATGGATAAAGGAAGTCCCACATTCAGTTGTATATTTTGATTTCCTACCGGAACATGATGTTGAATTCTCAAAATGTTGAAACTCAAAATGTTGAATTCTCAAAATGTTGAATTTAAACTATTCATCGGACAATGTTCCTTTGCGATTTATTGACAAATGGGGGGAATTTCAAAACAGTGCCGTGTAGCAAATACTCGCTTTTACAAATGAAGGGAAAAATGTAACGAGGCGGCTTTATCTTCTTCTAATATATAAAATCGGAAAGGAACATTGTCCCAATATTAGTTTAAATTCAACATTTTTAGAATTCAACATTTTGAGTTTCAACATTTTGAAAATCCAACATTTTGAGAATCAGTTCCGGAAGGTTTGATTTGACTACAGATTTTCGTGTTCATTATTCTCCGACAGTTCATAACTTGCCTGTCACGCTCTCGCATGGTACATAAATAATTGGAATACTTATTTCGCCGGTTGATTGCGCACATTAATTACTCTGCCGCCATACATACACGCGTTATGTACAAATGTATTGTGACGTTTCATACACAGCACTGCTGTTTACCGCAGAATTGTTCAGTTACCTGTGCTGGTGTAGATAGTGCTGTGCTCTGTGCCCGTCTGTGATGGCTATGGTTCCGTTCGGTAGGTAAATGTTGACTGTTTTTTGTTGTTTCTTCATTTCTGTCACTTAAGTCATCATTTCCTCACAGGATCACGTCAAACAAACAAAAAAAATCTTTTCGGTGTTATTATATTACTAGTATTGATTAGGAATGATCATTTACGTCATTAACTTCCGTGCGTAATTAAGTTCAAGGTTCGATAAAAAAAACTTGTGGTCTGACTTAAAATCTGGTGTACTTTGATATTTTAAATTCCAACCCTAAAGGGGTGAAAAGAGATTTTAAAGTTTGTATTGGGAACAAAAATTTTCATAGTACCTATCAAAATTTACATGCCGCGGTCAACAGTTAGTAACCTTTTGGTACGATATTTTTTAAGGCAGACGAAGTCGCGGGGCATAAGCTAATTAAATAAAATCGAGACTAATGTAAAATTACCGTGAATTCCGAAACAATAAAGCCTTATCATTATAATTATCAGAGCGAAGATAAAAAGTGTGTTTAGGCTACATTGCAAATTTTAGCGGCAAACACTTATGGTAACTGTGTACTTGTATCTAGCGGACGCCCTGTGACTTTGTCCGCGTTAACAAGCGTATCTTGCTGGCTCGATATCGAACCGGCGGGTATCTAGAGTTAAAGCAGGTCTTATAATATCAAAGGCGGAATTCTATTCCAATGACAGTTGAACTTTCAAGTTTCTTCCCATTGTGTCAAGTTTCAAAACTAATTTTGAACCTTTGAAATGCTTAAATGATGAATCATTCTACACAGAAATATGACACGATAAAAAATTATGGAAAAACAAAGGGCGAATTTAATCTATAAGAGATTTCATCCAACAATGCCGGGTGAGTGAGAATTGAAAAGCACGTCAGAAATAGCCTAAAAAAAGTTTAATAAATAGTCGTCATAAAATCTTTAAAATCACAACTTAGTTATAAGTTAGTCATTAGTTACTATCTCATTGTTTGTTGCCCACTTCCACTTCATCTGCCTCTTGCTTTTTAGGTTCTAAATTTTAGAATATCTTACCTTTAACCTTAAGGTTACCTTAGCAACGGTATCTAAGTAAATAAGCTAGTTTAAATATGTTCGTTCCGACCTCGCGTGTGTTCTAGTTCCGTATATTTAATGTTTATTAATTGCTTAAGTGATTTGAATGAAGTTTCCCCCGTGTGGAGGTTGCGCGTGAGGATTTTGAAGGTGTGTGGCTAAAGTGGCTATATGCGTAAACAATAGATTGTATTATCGTTTCTACGTCACTTAGTATATTTGTTTTTTATTCATTTGAATCCTATCCTTCCTACTAATATTATAAAGGCGAAAGTTTGTAAGAATGTGAGGATGTTTGTTAGTCTTTCACGCAAAAACTACGGAACAGATTTTGATGAACCTTGGTACAGTGATAGCTTATATCCTGGAATAACATATAGGCTACTTTTTAACGCGGACAAAGTCGCGGGGCGTCCGCTAATACCCCCTAAGTAACGAAACACCTACATAAAGGGCGCTGGTTCACAATGTACACTGGAAAAATTTTGACGCGTGCGAAGCCGAATGCTTGTGAAAAAACTAGTGAATGATAATTTTTTTAAAATTCAAAATTCAAAAGTATTTTATTGCATGTAAGTACACTAGGTACATTTATACAACGTCAATTTTTTATCTACCACCGCCTCCAAGGTGTTATATAGAGCTGGGAAGAAGAAGCGGCGCAACAAACTTCCGCAACACATCTTTTAAAATCAAGTTTGTACATAACATTATTTTGTAAAGATTGTGCGAGGCTGAAGTAACATTAACACCAGGCATCTTTGTCATTTAGATAATCGACTGTTTTATAATAAGCTTTCTTACAAAGTTGTTGTTTAATGTGAGTCTTAAATTTTCTGTCATTCATATTTAAGATTTCTTCTGGTAGTTTATTGTAGAAGCGTATACATTGCCCCGTGAATGATTTACTGACCTTACTAAGCCTTAACTGTGGTGGTACAAGTTTGTTTTTGTTTCTTGTAACATAAGCTGTGTTCATATCACAGTGCCTCAAAAAGAGAGATATATTTTTGCGGACATACAAAATATTCTCAAAAATGTATTGACTGGCAACGGTTAATATATTAATTTCTTTAAACTTTTCTCTTAATGATTCTCTACAACGTAGATTATAGATCGCCCTAACAGCTCTCTTTTGCAAAATAAAGATGGTTTCTATATCTGCCGCTTGACCCCACAGTAGGATGCCGTATGACATGATGCTGTGGAAGTAGCTGAAATAGACTAATCTCGCAGTAGCAATATCTGTTAATTGTCTAATTTTCCTAACGGCGTAGGCGGCCGAGCTTAGTCTGCCAGCTAGCGAAGCTATGTGGGGCCCCCATTGAAGAGATGAGTCTATAGTTATACCTAGGAACACCGTGCTTTTGATAAATTCTAATCTTTCTGTACCTAAAGTTACATTATTAACTACATGTCTTACATTTGGTAGGCAAAATTTAATACATTTAGTTTTTGTTGTATTTAATGCTAGATTATTAATGCTGAACCAGTTAAGTACTTGTGTGAGAGTATTGTTTACCTCAGGAAGATCACAAGCTCTTCTGCTAATTTTAAAAATCAGAGAAGTGTCATCGGCAAATAATACTATGTTGGACATGTTTTGTATTAAAAATGGCAAGTCATTTATATATACAAGAAAAAGAAAAGGACCCAGAACTGAGCCCTGGGGCACCCCCATTTTCACAACTGAACCAGATGATTTAACTCCATTTATATCAACTTTTTGTACTTTATTTTCAAGGTAAGATTTAAGTAATTCGAATGCTCTGTCTTTCACGCCATAATGTTTTAATTTGAGTAGCAAGGTTTCGTGATTAACGCAATCAAATGCTTTGGAGAGTTTAAAGTTTGAGACAATAAATTAAAGGTAATTCGGTCATCCATTTCGTATTGAGCAGTGTTAGTTTGCCTAACTAAAACATAGTCGATTGTTCAGTTAGGTAGTTTTTGAGTTATGCCGTTGACGGACGTACATTCAAATTTACGTCGTTTACACGTCACGTACATAAAACATTTTATTTTAATATTTATTTAATTTTATAAGTTTTTGACATAACTTAGTAATTTCGTAGGTGTTTTGACATTTATTTTGTGTTCGTTGAAGAGTATACTTATCTCTCTCTGTCCGCAGGGAGAGGAGCGAGAAGAAAGCACAGATGCTGTTCAACCAGGAGCTGATCAACGAGCAGAACCGGCAGCAGCAACTCCTGCTGGAGCAGCAGTTGAGGCAGGTCAGTGCTACTTCTGGTGAAGGCACGGGAAACTAGGTCCTACGTTGCATCAGAAACTGTTCAGCCGTTATAATAGCCGAAAAAAGCCATCTTGTCCGTCCATCTGCCGAAAACTTGAAACATACGAGTGCATATAAAATTACCTGGTAATGATGGGAATATCTATTTCTGTCCCACATTATGATTGTCATAAGAAAACAAACGCATTACAAACAAATTAATCAAAGTCATTTATAAAATCTGTAGTTTTGGGTAAATAAGTTTTTGAGATTTTTATAAAAGCTGTAGTTTTGAAGTTTTGAGATTTAGTCAAGTTAGTACATTAACAGGTCAAAAACTTTAAAAAAGGCTTCCGCTATGAGGCTAGTCATCATAATCATCATATCAGCCTGTATACGTCCACTGCGACTGGTACTGCGCAAACCTCATCCAGCCGGGTCCCGCGACCTTCACCAGATCGTCGGTCCACCTTGTGGGAGGCCTACGCTGCGTCTTCCGATACGTGGTCGTCACTCGAGAACCTTTCTGCTCCAACGGCCGTCGAAGCGTGAGTCATGAGTCTAGAAGCAAATCATATTACGTACATTTTGGTAAACGGTGTTTCCTTAAATAATTAATTAATTAATTGTTTCCTTAATTTGACCCCGCTGAGGCCGCTGAATCAAAAAATGTATGTTGCCAACCGCTCCTTTCTAAGTCTTCGCTGTTGCGTGTGCGCAGGTGAAAATGATCCAGCAGCAGTCGGGCCCCGTGGAGCAAATGAAGGCCGGACTCCTCAACGGGGTGGGCTCCTCTCCCACGCTCAACGCCGTGCAGTAAGTTAGATTTGTTATAAGAAATATCCGAACGCATTTTTTCCTTGAAGCACGTTTTCTACTCGTATTTTGCCCGAACGCGATTTTTACAGTCGCTTTATTTATCTGTGGATTATTTTCGCAGTACTGTTTTTTGCCTATCACGTTTTATCATTGACAGTGAATGAATAAAAACTAAACTAAATTGTTGTCAAATAAATTTTTATTGTAAACGTTCTACTTTCTTTTTATAAAACTGGCTCTCCACATCTAAAAGTTTACAAAAAATATTAGAATGGTTCTTATTTCAGGCTAGATCAACAATCGCAGTTCCTACAACAACAGCTGCTCCAACAACAGTACCACCAGCTCAACACCGAGGAGAAAGCCATGAAACTGATCCAGCACAACCTGATACAGGCGCGCATGTCGCCCTCCGACCAGCAGATACTGCAGCAGCAGCAAGTCTTTTTGGAACAGAACATCAAGCAGCAGATGATGGAGCAGAACCTACTCAACCAACAGCAAATCCTGGAGCAAACGGTCCAAGGCCAAATAATGGAACAGCAAGCCCAAAATCTCCTAGACCAGAATCCTTCCCAAACACAACTACAGCCAAACGCACTACTCAATCAACAGTTAGGAATTAATGATATTAGCAATCAGAATCAAGCGTTACAGCAGCAAATAATACAGCAACAGCAGAACATAATAGCTCAGCAAGCGGCGGCGATACAGCAGAAGCAGTACGAAGACCAAATAGCACAGGAGAGCATAGCCCCACAAACGAATCTCGTCACAGGACAAATTCTTGATCCCTCGCTACAGAACCTACAAAATATCCTGGCCCAGATCATACACAGGCCGGACTCGCTGCAATCCAGAAAGGAGTCGGAATCTGAAACTCAACAGCAACAACAGAGCCAAGCGATGCAGCACCAGGAAATCATCGAGCAGCAACAGATGCAGGAACTCGAGCTACAGCAACAAATGCAGAACTTGATAGGGGCGCAGATGCAGCAGACTGGGCAGAACTACCAGCAACAGCAATACATGCAGCCGAATATATTAACAGCGGTGGACCCGACGATATTAGCGCAGCAGCAACAGGTGGCGCAGGCGCAGCAACAGATGGTCCAAGCACAGCAGCAGCTCAACATGCAGAAGCAAATGCTCGCGCAACAGCAATTAGTTCTCCAACAACAAATTCTATCACAACAACAACTCCAAATGCCTGGTCAAACACTATCTCCACAGCATATAAGGAATCTGCAGCAGCAACAGTATTTAGCCCAACAGGAGCTACAGATTCAAACGCAGCAAAACATAATCGATCAGCAAAACTTGGCGTTATTTGCTCAGAAGCAGCAGCTGATGGGGCAACAACAGCAGAAGGTTGAAGAGATGTTGCGAGCGCAGCGGCCGGTGTACCAGCGGCAGGGCTCAGAGCAGAGCCAGATCAGCAGCTCAGCAGACGTTCACGAGCAAACTTTGATGCCAGAGTATCAGCAGAAACCTCCCCTCCAAACTCAAATGTCAATAGACCAGATCCAATACCAGAATCAGTATGTAGACATGCTGAATCAAATGCAAAAGCAGGAGGATTACAACAAGTTGCATCAGATGCAGGGGCAGTCGTTGCCACATAACATGATGGTTGGAAATATAATGCAGCAGAGCGATCGGCAGATATCTAGTCATGAAGGCACACCCGTGCAGAATTACACTGCCAATCCTCTGCAGATGTACCAGCAGGCACAGAGCCAGCCCGTGCAGATGCAGAACATGCAACCGGTACCTTCTACAATGCCTCAACTACCGCAGTCAATTCCTCAAGACGTCCAGATGAACGTACAGCAAGTACCCCAGCCGGTTCAGTCAGTTCCACAACCGGTTCAGTCAGTTCCACATCCTGTTCCCCAGACGTTACAGCCGGCTCAGTCAGCCCCGCAAACGATCTCGCAGTCGGCGCCACCTGTTCAACAACAAACAGTTCAAACGGTACAACAACCGGTTCAGTCAGTTCCACAGCCGGTTCAGTCAGTTCCACAGCCGGTTCAGTCAGTTCCACAGCCGGTTCAGTCAGTTCCACAACCGGTTCCGCAATCTTTGGCATCAAATCCACCAGGTCAGGAGTCTGCTCCCCAGCAGCTGAACATACCGCCGGAAGACAACGGTTACCATAGCAACGGTCATAAGGAACAGTTCCTGACCCCCATGTCGGAGTTCCCGACCCCCGCTGAGGCCGTGAGGCAACCGGAGTTGAGCTCAGTGGAGGAGAAGCAGGCGGATGGCCAACAAGACGGTGAGTTCCAAACGGTTCCCGAAATCGTTTTCTTTGTGGCAATACAAATTTCCATTCGCATTTAAAAAATTAAAAATGATTATTTCGTTAAACGTACTAAGTATAAACATAGGTATTGAGAGTTGTAGGTTACCTAACTAGGAGGCTATTATAAAAATACGTGTGGCAGGAGGTCTCATTCACCACACTTTGACAAAACAGTTTAACAAAATAGTTACCTAGGTAATTATTTGAGGGCGGACTCGTCGCCACACCAGCTTGTAACACTGGTGTTACTACGAGTAATATTTTTTCTTTGTCGTCACAATGTACTTTTATCTACATCATCTATTCCAAACTAGTAAGGACAACAAAAATCATTACTTACCCAATTTGATTGACTTTTATTTTATACTTGCCAAATGACTTCGAACAAAATAATTCATCCATTCCAAATCCACCATGCCTTTGAATCTTACAAGCTATTAATTATATTGTATATTTTTCATTTCCAATCTTGACACAACCAAAAAACCTTGTGATATAGTGGGAACAGCGATACCGTCGCCCATAGCGAGCGACAAGAAGTCCCGCGGCTCGAAGAAGCGTTCCCGCGAGAAGGAGCGCTTCCCGAAGCTGACGGTGCTCCGGGCGGAGGAGGAGGCCGCGCCCACCACCACGGTCCACTGCCAGCTCGAGTCCAAGGTGAAGACGGTCCAGTTCAAGTTCGACGTCACCGATGTCAACCCCGAGGAGATTGCCAGCAATCTGGTGAGTGCTTTCATTATTTTCGAGCAGAAATTTTGCCCGCGACTCCGTACGCTTTGGCTCGCAAGACTCAGAGCGCAATACCTTTGAAACTCGGACGTATTTCACATCAGTCAAACACCCTGACATTGTCACTCAAAATAACTGTCATTTTGAAACGTAACCGCGATTTAGGCCACAGACACACGCGTTCTGCGGTGGCGGGCTACCGCAGGCCGCTTTTCTTTCTTTTTAAGTCTCACATACATTGCGTATGGAATACAACAGGCCGCCACCGCCACCGCAGACCGCGTGTATCTGGGATACACCTTAACTGGTCAAGACTTTTTATTATTTGTTGACATGTAATATTTTATTGTAGGATTAAGTTATTTATTTTTGTATTGATTATTGTATTATTGACATTAGCTGACATTTTATAATATCAATAAGAATGTAATATATTGTTAATTTAAATTATTAGAATTTAAGCTGTTGCATTGTGGAATTGGGTGCAATCCCGTAATGTTGAATGTATTTGTGAATTTGAATAAATGAAATGAAAGACAAAGTATGACAATGACAGGTGTCTGAGTGACTCATCAACAGCCTATTAATGTCCCCACTGCTGGGGCTCAGGCCTACCCTCTCCACGAGGGCGTTCGGGCTATAGTCCACCACGCTAGCCCAGTGCGGGTTGGTGGACTTCACATTCGCCTAAGAATTTCTTCTTCGGCGTATGCAGGTTTCCTCACGATGTTTTCCTTCACCGTTTTGAGAGCAGTCAGTAAATGTACTTAAGTTTCGAGAAAAAACCCATTGGTACATGGCCCAGCTGGGGATCGAACTCCGGACCTTTCGATATGATAGGCCGCGTCTTATCCCCTATGCCACTGACGTCTGAGTGACTGCGAACTGAATAATATTACTTAATTACCCGGCGAAATAACTATGTCATCCTGCTACATGTAGCAGGCGGATAAAAGTCTTAAGTCTCTCTTCCTGTCGGCAGGTGTCCAACAACCTGCTGCCGGAGTGGCAGAGCGCGACGTTCATCGAGCTGATCCGGGACATTGTGGCGCAGGTGCTGGCCGACCCCGGCGCCACGCCCGTGCTCAACCCGCACCACCACTCCGCGCTTAGGCTCAACATCGACAAGGTGGGCACGACACCGGGCCCTGGTAGGGTTATGGTGAAGGCTGCAGCTCACACAAGCGCAGCGTTCACCTACATTGGCACACAGAACAAAGCGCGGGTAAGGAGTACTTGGCGACGCGCTGTGTGATAATGTACGTGAACGCTTAAACCATTTTCTCGACTACTAGCGCCTTCTGGCGTTACCCAACCCGTAACGTACCCCCTTAACCCTTTGTAAGGCAGAGGCGATTTGGATACCACTTAGTTAATAAACATTTACGGAGAAGAACATCCTCTTTCTTATTTAACTAATGGTATTATATAGCGAATATATCAGGCTTTCTT
The DNA here is from genome assembly GCA_949699065.1 of Metalampra italica. Classification (NCBI taxonomy): domain Eukaryota; kingdom Metazoa; phylum Arthropoda; class Insecta; order Lepidoptera; family Oecophoridae; genus Metalampra; species Metalampra italica. Next base: position 1,489,687 of record OX452993.1, read on the forward strand.
TCCTGATTCATTTTATGTCAATGAATAGGTGTATTGGAAACAGATCATCTGAAAACTCAAGTGCACTAACAGGCTGAGTGCATATATTGACCACATGTTTTTTTCTTAATGTTTTTTTTTTGCCGTAGATGTGTTCCCCAGTGCATTAAATTAAATCTTGTTCCTGAATGATTCTGTACCTTCTATGACTGGCCTGTTAGCGTAGTGGTAGTGACCCTGCCTACTGCGTCAATGGTCGTGGGATCGATTCCCACCCGGGACCATCATTGTGTGATGAGCATAACTGTTGGTTTTCGGATTCGGGGTGTTTTTATGTATTTAAGTATTTATGTATGTTTATCAGTTGTTGAGTACCTATTTACAAGCTTCGGCTTAGTTTGGGACTAAACAGTGTAAATTAGTCCAAACATTATTTATTATATTTATTTACCACACGAGGAAGCTCCCTATATTCGTGACAATCTGATCAAAATTGTATTTTTTAAAAATAAATAATTTCCTTTTACATACAAAATATAATAATTTGATTGTTGCAGACTGACTACGACTCCGAGACGACGGAGCGCGAGGAGAACCTCACCGACTCCAACCAGGACAACTCGGAGTGCACCACGCCCACGGCCAGCCACGACAACATCGCGGCGGAGCTGGCCTACGACCAGCCCGAGCCCTGCGCCGCCCCCGCGCAGGACCCCGCCCCCACCGACCCGCCGCCGGTGAAGCCCACGCACATAGACACCATATCGAGGAAAATCAGCACCGCCTCGTCTATAGGTGAGACCAAACTCCTCACGTGTGATGAATCACAGTCCAAGAAGAGTCAGGAGGCCCGCCTGCTTGTTGCCCCCGTAGCAATAAAAAAAATGGAGCACTTATGACCAGTTTGTTTAATGGTGACAAGTGGACTGTATGTCGCCGAAAGTCGTGAATTCTAATAGACACGATGTCGAGAAAAATTTGAACCGCCTCGTCTATAGGTGAGACCAAACTCCTGACTAGTGACCAACCACAGTCCACCGGGCACTGAAAAAGGATGACCAGTTTGTTTAATAACGCCGAAATCGACAAGATATCGAATCAGCACCGCCTCGTCTATAGGTGAGACGAGTAGAAGTCGCACCTAGTTTAACTAATACAATTTAGTGTAATGTTTCATCATTACCGCCTTTTATCGCCCACTGCTGGACATAGGCCTTCCCCAACGAACGCCACCATACCCGGTCCTCCGCATCCAGCCGCTTCCGGCCACCTTCTTTAGGTCGTCGGTCCACCTGCGGAGGGGCGTCCCGGTCCACAGTCTCCACTCCAGAACCCGTCTACCCTGACGGCCGTCGGTTCTGCGACAGATGTGACCCGTCCATTGTCACTTCAGTTTGCTAATCCTTTCGGCTATGTCGGTAACCTTAGTTCTCCGCCGGATCTCCTCATGTCCTTCAAAGAAACTCCGAGGATAGCCCTCTCCATAGCTCGCTGAGCGACCTTAAACTTGTGGTGTTATGTTTGGACAGGTTCAAATCAATCTGACGGCGGATCAACGGCGCCCGAGCGCTCCGGCAGCACGGAGTCGCACAACGGCGACAGAAAGCCGCACAAACCGTCGCGCAAGATCTCCAGGTTTCTAGTCAGCCCGGTATGTGTATCAGTAGTCGGCATCAGTAGTAGGTAGTCAGTATGAGTAGTCGGTATCGGAAGTATCAATAGTCAGTGTAGTATCAGTATTCAGTATTAGTAGTCAATATCAATAGTCACTTTCAGTATTCAGTATTAGTAGTCGGTAGTCAGTAGTAGTAGTCACTATCAGTAGTCATCATTAGTAGTCACTATCAGTCAGTATTAGTAGTCACTATCAATTGTCAGTAGGTACCAGTATCGATACAACTGTATTGCCATGGTCTCCAACCCTTAGAGCTTTATAGGACTCGCAATAAATTGAGAAAAATATCAAAAATCCCGCCTGCATGTAAAGCTAAATGATAGATCAGATATAACAATTTAGGCAGTGTTATCGTTAATCGATTTCTTCCAGACAACATTATACATAACCTCACTTTCGGGATTACGACGATTCCAATGACACCTCATTTATTCAAATCCATCCAGCCGTTTGGATTGTGTTTCTAATTATGAAAAATTAATTACCAATGTATGTTTTTGTGATTTTTTTAAATTCTTATATATAGGTGGTGGACAAAGGCGAGGGCCACGAGGACAAAGCTGTGATAACCGACGTCGAGAAGGAGCCAAAGCCCGAGCCCAAACTCTACTCCGAAGTAGCCAAAGAGCCAATGAAACAAGTCAACGGTCTGCCCGACGTGGACGTGCGGCCCGCCACAGTCGTTCCCATAGACAACTATGTTCCTACGCACCAGTACCCCGCGCCGCCGCAGATGTCCCACACGCCTCAAACATTAACAGACCATAGACCAATGGAATTGCAACAGGAAACACCTATCAGCGTCAACCAGTTACCGCAGACTACCGCCCCCCCTGTATCCGCCCCTCTACCCAACAATATACAGCCGTCAATACCGCAAACTGTCCCCACGTCCTTCCAAAACAATATAATCAACCCTAACCTACTGAACGTTGCCTTACAACCGAATTTAACGAACTTAACGACTCCTCTACAAATAGCGACCGACAGCCCGCTGTTAGGGTTAAGTCAAGTGGGGACACCAATGGGCGGGGATTTGGGGCAAATGACGGGGCTAGGGGACCCCATGGGGCTGGCGAGGCTGTCGGCGCAGCAGACCCTGACTCCGGCGCAGGGGGTCACAGACGCGCTGCCCAACGCTGAGAATATACAGAGGATGCTGTTGAAACAGAACATTATGAAGTGAGTACTGTGCGTGGGAGAAGCTTCATAGGTTCAGTGGAAAAAGATGAGACATAATTAGTTTATTCAAAAACCTATCAGTTTTGATCGGTTTTGCCTACATTTTTTACATAGTCTTTTTATTGAAAAATTTGAGGATATAAATTACTAGCCTGTTTTCTGAATTGTAAGTGTAATATTTTTCGAGAACTTCAAAAAAGGAGTCAAGAATTACAGAACTTAACTTTTTTCACTGTTAAGGTAGCGCGCCATGTCATGATTGGTCGGATCTAAGGCATTATACGTGGCGTCTTGTATAAGACATATATTATAATTCTGATGTGTTGCTGTAATCAAATCATAATTGATATTCGATTAAAAGGATTAAAAACAATTATAAAAGTCATAATTTGCAATAATAAAAGAATAATTTAATTAGAATAAAAATAAAATAAAATGCTTATTGAAAAGCGGTGCTGGCAATGATAAATACTAAATGAGAAATGTTGTCATACAGTCAACAACAGAACCTGTCCGGCCCCAACCTGCTGGGGCTGCTCAACCAGCCGCAGTTCCCGCAGCCAGACCTCGCCCTCCACAACACCCTGCTGAACAACACGCAGCAAGGTATGGTGCGCGCACACATACATAGGTGGACGGATAATTAGAAACAGGGCAAGATTTTCATACAATCGGAGTCACATTGAAGCCATGGTTCTCCGCGAAGGATTGATCGGGACATGATCTGATGACGGTCATCGAGAGAGTAGATGGAGGAGTTTTAGATCGCTATAGATATGCAACTGATCAGATGAGCCGTTTGAAAACAGCATCGTCATGATTCCTTTACTCATAGATTTTCATGCATTTTGATGTCATTTTGGGGTTTTTTTCTTCATGGCGATGCTGCTTCCAAACGGTTCATCTGATCAGTTGAATATCTACAGCGATCTGAAAGTCCTCCATCTACTCTCTCGATGACCCTCATCAGATCGTGCCCCGATCAATCCTTCACGGAGAACCATGGCTTCAAAGTGACCTCGATTGTATGAAAATCTTGCCCTGTTTCTAATTATCCATCCACCTATGTACACACTCACACACAGAGTTCTCCTGTGACTATTGAAGCGAGAGACACAAGTATACAGCACACAATATACCAGCCAATCCGATGTTGTACAAACTTAGCAGTAATGCATCTACCCGAAGATCGTTCTGAGAGCAAATTTGATTATGTTTGAATTTACACTGATGTTATTCTACCTGAATATTATTTTGATATGAAATGTTTGCTTATTTAGTGGCAAGTTTGACTCTAATCATGATTCAAATTATGATAAAAACTAGTTGATAGACAAATCTCTTAATGTGTGCCTCGCGACAATTAGGGCGGTTTTCCTGTCACGCGTGTTTCCGCTTGCGTCCTGGTCTGGCGCGCATGCGTGCCGCCAGCATCCATGTCCTTTCATACAAGCCTTTCCTAACACGCGCGCCAACCGGCGCGGGCAAACACGCGTGACAGGAAAACCGCCCTTATGTCTCAGGAAATCTGATATTTTGCACTTGTGTCCTTTGCGAATTAAAAACGCATCAGTTGCAATAGTATCTTGTTGCTAAATAAATATTGTTTTAAACGACTAATCCTTCTACTTGTTCCAAGACTCGTAGTTTTCAGCACACGCCTTACACATAAGGGGTGATCATCTACCTGATATCTCTCTCTCATACACAACGTATCTGCTTTATTTCTGAAGAGATCTCTTTATTTATAAAATGTTGATTTGTTTTCTAATTTGTGTGCAATAAAGAATTTATCTCGAATTCAATTACTGTAACAAACTTTTTGAAAAACGCTCCTAATTCCAAAAGTTTTGAACTAACTAACGTTTTGAAATCCTGAGGACCATGTCATATTAAATACTAGTGGATGATCACCTTTGTATATAAAAAGTTGTCTATCTTTCTGTAAACATGTTTTTTTATTAATATCAACTGTGATAGCATGCTCTTTTTGCACCCATGTCAATAACATAGAAAAAAAGGCCACGTGAAATTCACTGGAGCGAGAAACCCGGTCGTGGGCTTACGACGTCCAACAGTGGAGGTATACAGACTGTTGATGTGACCGTGGTCAGACCCTTAGTTGATTAAGCTGTGCTTTCCCTATCCTGCATTTGTATGTTTGTACGGTGAGGACAGAAAATGTTTGAAACTAAATTTTTTTGAACGTCTAGAAGTAATAAAGTGGTTAAAATATTTTATACAGATCAAAAGTTTTGCCTGTACATCGCATATTATTTTTGAAATTTTGATATGTTGGACAATAGCTTAATTGAACAGTGGGACGGCGGAAACAGTAATTTTCTTTCCCCTTCATATTAATATTTTAGTATTTTTTTTATAAATTTTCTCATTTTCCCTTCTTTTAAATACGGTACGACATTCAATTCAGGCGGGGATTCCCCTTAAAAATACTGAAGTCGTTGCGAAGGGTAATGGATATTACTATTTTATCATATTCAACAATTTAAGTGGTCCACGGGGAAGTAAAATTCCCTTGGGTACAACCAATTGGACTTTTCCGTTGGACCACGGGGAAGAACCCAAAAAAAACGTGCTTTTAACATTTTTGCCTTGTACCGAAACGTGCGATAATACTGATTAATTTGCGAAACTTTTTCGCGCTGTAAATGATAAAATCTTGCCATGCTAAGTAATGCAAGTGCGTTGAACTCTTCGACGTTTTGTATACAACGCCATCTATCGCGAATCTATAACGACAACATGAGAAAACATATTCTGTCTTGCACTGTGCGCTGTTGCTTGCACCCTTGTGTGGCGTGCTGTGTGACTAACCGCCGTGTGGCCGCATGCGCAGCGCCGCTGGCGGCGGGCCGGCTGCCGGCGCACGCGCACGTGCACGCGCACGCACCGTACCACGCGCACAAGTTCTACCAGCCCATGCTGGCCACCGCCAACGACTACATAGGTTAGTTACATGTGCTATAATATACATTTATACACTATACATGATGATTTTTTAATCACTATCCAAATTGTTTCCAGCCATTACGTATCATTCAAAGATTCAATTTTAAAAAAAAAGTTAGGTAAAAACACTATTTTCATCAAAGATCACAGATCATATTACAGTTACGATAGTGTTTAAAAAATCATCATGTATATGATCTTTTGTGCAGTTATGCCACTGACTTCTATATCTAATATTTACACTGGACTGTATGCATTGTATTTGTAATGCCTTATAATTGTGTATGAAATAATAAAATTAAAATAAAATTTACCATCAGTTTACAACGTCAATACTTGCTAGCGACTACCTTCGTAAAAACTATATTTATTAATTATATCTCTCTGTTTTCCGTAATTAGTCGAAAAGAGACAGCACTATCACGTATTTAGGAACTAAAAATTTACAACTACTACCGCTCTTCTCGGGGCAATGGCACAAAATTAGTCACTTCAATCACAAAATGTATGAAAATCTTAAAGTTAAGGAATCATTACGATGCTTTTTCCAGACGGCTCATCAGATCAGTTAGATATCTATAGCGATCTAATAGTCCTCCATCTACTCTCTCGATGACCGTCATCAGATCCTGCCCCGATCAATCCTTCACGGAGAACCATGGCTTCAAAGTGACCTCGATTGTATGAAAATCTTGCCCTTTTTCTAATTATCCGTCCACTTGTGTCAAAGTGTTGCTAGAGCTTGTATATGTTGTTGCAGTCCAGCAGCAGGCGTACCAGACGTCGATGGGCGGGCCGCCGATGGGCGGGGGGTTCGCGCTGGGGCTGCCCCACCAGGGCATTGCGCTCGCGCAGAACATCGCCCTCAACCAGAACCTCATGGGGCAGAACCTGGGACAGAATTTAGGTAGGCAATGTTTTGGTATACGTTTAGGAATGGGTTTTATATGGCAATAATGTATTCTTAAAGAGATTTCAAAGATATGGATAAACAAGATTTTTGAAACTCGAGACCTAAAGTCGAAAACGAAACGGTCGTATTTCGCGTCAGTCACACCTGACATAAAACTGACTTTTAGCTAATCAGTTGTCCAAAGATATACCAAGTTATCTGTGAAGTGGCAGAATCAGGAACTACGCAGAATGTCATTCGGCCGTCAGAACAAATTGTATAGAATGACGGGCATGGAGCGATGGCAGAGCCACCCTTCAGTTCACAGATAACTTGGAAGTCTATAACAGTCGGGATTTATGTCAGAAAATGGTTTTACTTGTGAACTGACAATCAGTTCTCTGACTGACGCAAAATGAGTGATATACCGACCCTGTTTCAGACAAAACATCGCAAGCGACAAATCAGAGATACTCAATAAATCTTTACGTTAGGTATGAAATTGAATAACTATCCGGTGGGTGACAAAGGTTATACCTTGCTCATGGAGTTTCTTTTTGAATCTGGTAACTTCAACTATATCTCGAATTGTTTTAGGAATCTATAATGGAAACCCAATTTGTTATTCAGGTCTAGCAACACAGAATCTAGGATTAGGCGGGCAGAATCTCATCGGCGGGCAGAGCCTCGGCCTGGGCGGGCAGGCGCTCGGGCTGGGCGGGCAGGCGCTCGGGCTGGGCGGGCAGGCCCTCGGCCTCATGGGCCCGGGGCTCGGGCAGATGGGGCAGAGCCTCGGGCAGCTGGTCGCGCACCGCGCCGTGCACCACGCGCTCGCCATGAGGGCCGTCGACATGGAGATGGCAGGTCTGTTCCACATGGGCACGCTTTAACTAAATTTTAGTCTCTTGTGCTCCCTTTTTAACTCTAAAAATAAGAAAGAGACGGCATGAATTTTAGAACTGTCAAAATAGTCTAGTGTTGCCAGACAGGGTATTTTAATCGCAAAAATTTAAGTAAAATAAAATTGAAAGTCTAATTGTGAAGAACAGATACAGATTTTTATTATTGAAAAAAAAAATCGGTCGTCGCAGGACTAACTGAATGCGGACAGCGAGGATTTGTTTATATCCCTCAGAGTGTTAAAACGGGTTTTGCGACCCAAAAAACAAGATCAAATACTAGACTTATCTGAAGTCTAGATAGAGTTCGGATTAAATTTCATAATCCATAAAACCAAAATCTGACAGCCACATTCTAATGAATATATTAATTTTATATCATCATATCAGCCGAAATCACAAAGGCCTTCCCCAGGGTTCTCCACGACGACCGGTTAAAAAAATCATTTATTTATGGTTTTAATAATAGCAGGTATGGCGGCCGTGAACTCTACGGGCTCGTCGCAGCCCAGCACGCCGCACAAGGGCCACTCGTACAGCGAGTACATGCTCTCGCTGCAGCACAAGCTCGCCAACATATCCAACAGCGTGAGTCACCTATATACTCTATGTACGCGATGGGCGCTGGATAGTGATAAAAGAAGAAACTCCAAATGCAAACGGAATTACTGCGACGCGAGTGTAAAAAAATAGTGCGTATCGCTGGTCAGTTTGGCGGTCGACTGCGGGCCGCGAGTTGTACGGTGGTTAGCGCGGCGGCCGCGGGAGGGCGCCCGTTTTATACACTCGCGTCGCAGTATTTTTTATTAATAAAGAAACACATTAAAAAACTAATAAAGTAGGCTGGCAGTGCAGCCGTCATCAACACTCTATATACTATACATATTGTTAATTGTTCAATCGCTCACTGTGGGCCTCATAAGAAGCCTCAAGGTCACACAGAGGGCAATGAAGAGAGCTATAGAGCACGAGAACCAAGGTCACCAACATAGCTCAAAGAATTGCAAAGCTGAAGTGGCAGTGGGCTGGGCACATCGCTCGTAGAACTGACGGCCGTTGGGGCAGAAGGGTTCTCGAGTGGCGACCACGTATCGGAAGACGCATTGTAGGCAGGCCTCCCACAAGGTGGACCGAAGGTCTGTTGAAGGTCATGGGACCCAGCTGGATGAGGTTAGCGCAGGACCGGTCGTCGTGGAGATCATTGGGGGAGGCCTTTGTCCAGCAGTGGACGTCTACAGGCTGATATGATGATGATGATGATGAATTGTTCAATACATAATTACCACAATGACACAATAATGCGTGCTAACAAAATCCTCTTTAGGTTTATACGTGACACGCAATAAAAAGAACGCTAAGCCCGCATCAGAGGCATTGATGAACGAACTTGTAAAGTTCCAAGTTGGCCAAGGCTTGTATAGTACTTTTCTCAAATAATACGCTAAGTTATAATAACATTTCATCATCAGCCTATTAACACGTCCCCACTGCTGGGGCTCAGGCCTACCCTCCCCCACGACGCCACCGACGCTCGATATCTTCTATTTACATAAAACTATAGGCTGTTGGTTTGATGTGGATGTGTGTGTGTCAGGGCCCCGTGTCACCGCAGTCCCCCCTGGAATACAGCCCGGCGCTGTCGCCCACGCACCGCGGCATACCGCACCACAAGGTATGCCCAACTTATGCCCTATAATGCACATAACATACTACAAAGTCAATATATTGCATATGAGTACACTGGGTACATTTGTACACGATAATCTACCACCACTTCCTAGGAGTTAGCGATCTGTACCTGATCATTAGAACATACAATATTCAAATATTAACTTTAATAGACTTTCAGGTGAGCGTCTGTTTCTTCTTTATTTTATTTGAAGGCATTTTGATCAAGAATGCATTTTAATTTAACGTTTTTGCCTTTGTAACTCGGTCGTATTTTGCGTCAATCACACTTGACATTGTCACTCAAAAAACTATCACCAACAGCCTATTAATATGTCCCTACTGCGGGGGCACAGGCCTACCCTCTGAACGAGGGCGTTCGGGCTACAGTCCACCACGGTAGCCTAAGATTTTTGTCTTTGGCGTATGCAATTTTCCTCGCGATGTTTTCCTTCACCGTTTGTAATCAGTCAGTAAATGTACTTTTCTTTGGCGTATGCAATTTTCCTCGCGATGTTTTCCTTCACCGTTTGTAATCAGTCAGTAAATGTACTCAAGTTTCGAGAAAACTGTACTATCGATTAAATGCGATGTTCAGCCCCTCGCTCCAGTCAATTTCAATTTTTGCTACAAAAGTCATCACTGCTGATGATATATGACTATACTATAGAAACTGCGGGGGCACAGGCCTACCCTCTGAACGAGGGCGTTCGGGCTACAGTCCACCACGGTAGCCTAAGATTTTTTTCTTTGGCGTATGCAATTTTCCTCGCGATGTTTTCCTTCACCGTTTGTAATCAGTCAGTAAATGTACTCAAGTTTCGAGAAAACTGTATTATTGATTAAATGCGATGTTCAGCCCCTCGCCCCAGTCCATTTCAATTTTTGCTACAAAAGTCATCACTGCTGATGATATATGACTATACTATAGAAACTAAATAGATATGTTTTCCAGTCGGAGGGATCTGAAGCGACGGAGGGCGGCGGCGGCGGCGCGGGCGCCGCGGGGGCGGGCGCGGGCGGCGCGGCGGCGGGGGGCTCTGCGCGCGCGGCGCGGCACGTGGCGCAGCTCGCCGACCTGGACCACGAGCTCAGCAAGATCAGCCTGCACTACAAGCATCCGCCGCCCAAGGTAACACGCACTGTTTCCTATTTCATAAGTTACTAGCTCTTGCCCGCGGCTACGCTCGCGTAGAAACTTTTTCCCGCGGGAAAACCCTTAAGCGTGACACACACTGGGCGGCGGCGTTGCGAAAGCGTTGCGGCGGCGAAGGTTTGTATGAAGAACGCGCCGCCGCCGCTTTGATGTAAAGGGCTTCAAACTATTTCGAACATTACAGAAAAAAACAGCAACGCTTTCGCAACGCCGCCGCTCAGTGTGTGTCACGGGTTTGTGGACGTCTAAGCTATGTGGAAAACCTTGGTCCAAAATTTCAAGGATCTGACTCAGCGGTGTGGGCTGTGTGTTGATCAATCAGCCAGTTTCTTTTTTTTATATATATTGGTTTTTGACTTTTCTTTTTCCTCGGCTCCTAAGGGTCGTAGCGTGATGTTTAATGGCCTATTAACCTTCAGCAAGAAATGGGCTATCAAATGCAAAAAGAAATTTTCAAATCCGACTGGTAGTTGCAGAGATTAACGCGTTCAAACAAAAAACAAACTTCAGCTTTATTGTTATACTAGCCGATGCCCCGCGACTTCATCCGCGTTATAAAGTATACTGTTTATTTGTAATCAAAATTTTTTAACCCGTTCTAATCCAGTTTCTTAGCTTTAAAGTTTGTCAATAGATGGCGTTAGGTGTATTTTACACCCCGCTATCATTTGGTTCTTCGCAACATATATAAGATAGCGGCCCGTCCCGGCTTCACACGGGTGGACATATATAGTCTATGTCACTCAGGGTGAATAGCTTTCCAATAGTGAAAGAATTTTTGAAATCGGCACAGTAGTTTTTGAGTTTATTCATTACAAACACACACACACAAAAATACAAATCTTTTCTCTTTATAATATTAGTATAGATAAGAGTGCAAGTTATCTACCAGTTTTTACCTCTTTATTATTAGTATAGATTTGTTTGCTTGTTTGTTTGCAGGACGTGTTCTTGGAGCAGGGCGCCGAGGAGCACGAGATGCTCGGAGCGAACATCAACGACAGCGCCGTCAACACATACGAAGGTAACAAACACTTCACTAGAATAGCGAGACAGTGTCGATACTTTGATAAAATCTCTAATCTCTCTACTTCCTTGTACTCCAAGTGAACGTAGAGTGTTCTCAGATAGTTATATTTATCCTGTCTGATGGTAACCGGCCACTGTCGCCCACAAACCTGCACCCAACCTGCTCTAGTTGTGCCGTATTTTTGTGGACTTCCGTGCTGGTTAGATGAATAATAAATATGACTATACTTAAAAATATATGGCTTAAAGGGCTAGTATTCAAGCTAAAACGTATTTTAAAAAGATAATAATAGTGTTGTGTATGTTTCAGAGCTGGGGTGCGCGTGGGAGAGCGGCGCGCAGCGGTTCCTGGTGTCGCGCGCGGCGCCGTGCCGCGGCCTCGCGCTCTGCCGCCTGCTGCCTGACCGCCATGGTACGTATATACCTAATGTACAGTCGACCGCACGTCGGTGGAAACACTTTGGACCCTAGCCTATAGCGACTCCTCTACGTATTGCTTCGTCTTACAAGAGTGTACTCCATGTAAAAACTCATGTCCCCAGCGAAAGACAAGCTGGATCTCCTGTCGCAGAGCCACCCGTTCCCGGCGGACGCGGCGCTCGACGAGCTGTCCTGCGCCGACAACAACTCGTCGTACGAGGAGGCGTCCGGCGGCGGCGGCGGGGGGGAGACGTACGTCATCACGGACGCGCGGCGCGCGCGCACCTACCTCGTCAGCGACGCGCTCGCGGACACAGTCGCGACCATCATCGACTCCAGCAGCCACGAGGTGAGTGGGACAATGTACACTTTCGAAACCAGAGTTTCAGTCACAAAATTGAGGCGTGTAGCCGCTATTTGACTTCCGACTCCACGACGACGACGCTATTTGACTGTCGGCCCGAGCCGCCGCGGCCCCTAATGACAGTCGGCCGAGCCGCCGCAAGCGCGGCACGCCTCGCGAGGCAGCTCGGTCGGTCTGGACGCACCTAATGAACTTTCAACTCTCTTCTTATTATATGAAGACCTACAATTCATTTTTGGCTAGCTACGTTTTAGCAGCTGATTGATATAAGAAGACTCAATTATCGCAGTCCCGGGTCCGAATAAATCATATAATTATAATAGTTTGATACCAAACAGGTGGAGGCGACGCGGTCCGCGCCCGAGGCTGCCGCCGAGGACCCGGAGCGCAGCTTTCTGATCGTGGACCCGGCGCGCGAGCTGACGTGCACCGTGGTGGACCGCGCGATGGACCTCGAGCAGGACCCCGCCTTCACCCGCTTCGTGGAGGAGAAGTACTCGGGGGACGGCTGCGACGGACCCGACCGGGGGATGGTGAGTGGAACCAAACACCTGTTCCCACGCTAGCTCCCGTAAAGATCACATAGATGGCGCTGTCTAAAGGACTTACTGTTTGGACACTGTTTTTTAGTATTATTATTGCTACGGGGGCAACAAGCAGGCGGGCCTCCTGATATTAAGAGGTCACCGCCGCCCATAGACACCTGCAACACCCGGGGGGTGCTGGTGCGACGCCGGCCGCGGTTGAAGGGCTCTTTTGACTCTCTTTTTGAAGGACCCCATATCGTAGCGCTGTGGAAAAGCGTCAGAGGGAAGGTCATTCCACATTTTGCACGTGCGCAGCAGAAAAGAACGCGAGAAGCGCACAGTATCTACTTTGTACTCGTGTGCCTTTGGCAAAGATTGGAGTCCAAAATCGTCGTAGCCAAGTCATAATATGCAGAAAAATCGATGTCCAAATAATCAGTGCCAGGTAGTAGTTAATACTACTTCTCTGTTTTGCTGTGTAACTGTTTCTCGGATACTTAAAATGTTTTGGAAATAAGGCCATGCAGCCGAGAGCATATTGTAGGTCCTTGGGCAGCGCCATCTATACGATTTTCAGGAAACGACTTGGTGATGCAAAGATTACGCGCGCGCTCCTAGCGGCCTAATTTGAAACATATTCAATTCAATTCAATACACTTTATTGCACATTTAAAAATTACAGACAAAAAAAGAGAAAATCAGATACAGTAATGTACATCTAGGCGGTCTTATCGCTAAGAGCGATTTCTTCCAGACAACCTATGGCTAGAGAATTTAGAGCCAATTAGAAGGTAGGTTGTGCCGTTAGCATATTTAAAAAATTGACTGGCCTGTTGGCGTAGTGGTAGTAACCCTGCTTACTGCGCCAAAGGTCGTGGGTTCGATCCCCACCCGGGACCAACATTTGTGTGATGAGCATATCTGTTGGTTTTCGGATTCTGGGTGTTTGTATGTATTTAAGTATTTATTTAACAGTATTTAAGTATGTTTATCAGTTGTCGAGTACCAATGCACAAGCTTCGGCTTAGTTGGCACTAAACAGCCGTGTGTAATTTGTCCAAACATTATTATTATTATTATTATATATTATATTATCTACATACACTAAAATACATAGGTATACAAAAAAATTAATACATACACCCATACATACATACATGCATACATAAATATGTAATGCTGGTTATGTGAATAAAATGACTGCCTATTGTTACAGCTGGTATCGGCGACCGAGGAGCAAACGAAATGGAAGTATATGAAGCTGGAAGGGCACCCGTGGCAGGAGGGCGCCGAGCTGAGCGCGGCGCAGTGCGCGGCGCGCGGCGCGGGCGCGGGCGGCGGCGGCGCGCGGGCGGGCGCGCGCGTGCGCGGCGGGCCGCTCGCCGCGGACGTGCACGTCGAGGAGACGCTCACGGATAAAGGTAACAAACAAGTACATACAGTAGTATAGTCCCAGACGCTCATTCAATTTCAAGAAATAGTTCGTTGATTCTACGACTTACGCATACATAGACTGTAAACACAGTCAGCGATGTGCTAGCAATCTTCGACTATATGAAATTTATTAAACAAAACTTATTGTAACATTAAAATGAACTAATTGACTAAAACCTACAAATAAACCTATTTACAAATAAACCTACAAACCTACAAATAAAAAAGTCCGTCGAGGTGGTCACACCGGGGCATGGTGCCCAGAAGGCTGGCGGCGTTCCCTCGTTGTATGGCTAAACTTATGCGTTGCCTGAGGTACTGGCCAGCCCTCTGGTCACCGGAGGCCTCTATGAGGCGCGATGAAAGCTCGTTGATGAGCTTTCTCGCCTCCGGGCCCCAGGGTCCCAGTGTCTCCACCCCGACAGGTATAAAAAGGTATTTCGACTATATTGATTCAACTGTCAAAAAAAATCTACGGGGACTTTATAAGCTTTTTTTTACTTTAAAAAATTTAAGAGTCTACTGATGATAAGTAAATAAATAAAAATAAAATATCATGTTTATTTCCTTATTATTATGACATTTAAAATTTTTCTGTAGCACTTCAAACAGCTTCACAATATATTTTTAAAGATTTGTAAAAATCTTATTTGCTATTTTTTGGGTTACGCCCGGTGTGACGTCATCGAACTGTCTTCTCTTGATTTTTAGTATCACAGGCAATATACGCATCATATATATTATGCCGATGTTAAATCGTAACGCTTTGAATTAATTCTTGATATTTATTATGCCATTGTATTGCAGTGCTGTGCCGGCAGTTGGTGCTGCTATCGCTGCGGACGCTGCCCCCGGAGGAGTGGCCCCCCGGCACTGGGGGCCCCCCGCCCGGCGCGGGCGGCCCTCCGGCCGGCGCGGGCGCCCCCCCGGCCGACGCGTCGCAGTTATGACGTGTGTAGCGATTCACCTTGTACCTTATATTTATTGTACCGTACGCTGTAACATATACTATATCTATATCATTACTCGTAAATAAAATATTCATATGTGATATCTAGAATTGGTGCCTTTTAATGAATCATCCTCGACTGTACCAGTCCACTGCTGGACACAGGCCTCCCACTGAACCCGATCCTCGGTTCTCCGCATCCAGTCACTGCCAACCGCCTTACGCAGTTCGTTGCTCCATCTAGCCGGGGGGCGTCCAACACTACGCCTGCCCAGGCGTGGTCACCACTAGAGAACTCTACCCCAGCTGTTATCAGCTCTCCGACAGATGTGACCAGCTCACTGCCACTTCAACATTAAGGAGTTTCTACGAGAGACAACTTTATACTGGCTATGTTTTTTGCAGACGTGCGGTCGACCGTACAAAAATTACTGAGGTCGAAAGGATTACGATAATTGATCAAATATTATGAGCAAAATAGAAAAAAAAACTAAACATAATTTTGTATGATTCTAATTTTATTTACTTATAAAAATTCTAATAACAAAAATAAATTTATGATATTTAATATTATAAATGCGTAAATGAGCATGTTCGTTATTCTATCACGCCTAAGGGTCAGTTCAGATCAAGCGGAATTTTGCCCGCGCACTTTTTCACGTCATTGTCACATGAATGGTTCATCACTCGAGCCTCGCGCTCTTTAGAATATTTTTTTATTTTATTTTTAAGTTTTATGTTTATAACTATATTTTCATTTTATTAATTGTGTAATTTATATGTCGAAATGACAGATTTTATGGGACTTTTTAAACTATAACATCATTTTGTAATATTTACCTAAGATCACAAGACATTTTGAATTTTAATTTTGATGAATTAAGCAGATATAATTATATGTAGTTTATAACGAAATACAATCCTTTGAATGGGATAACAAAAAAAAACTTATTATATAAAACTAAACTTACAAATAAATTATAACACAAATTAAAAATACTATAATATATAACACTAAAATTATATAATATATATAATTATAACTACATACTATAATACTAACTACTACTATAATTATAACACAAAAAAAAAATTAAAAAAAAATAAAAACCCCTCGAGGCCCCGATTAAGCAGATTGTATTAATTTTATTATTAGTTAGGAATTTCGAACACAATTTAATATTGTTACCGAATGAATAATAAATGAAATGATATTGAAATATAGTGAATATGGTTAATTTGACAATGACGTCAAAAAGTGCGCGGTCAAATTTCCGTTTGGTCTGAACTGACTCTTAACGTCTGATGACAATTTGGTGGATCCTGGATTAGCAAACATAGGATGCTCTTTACCATGGAAACGGTATCAAAAGCTAATTGTTGATCTTTATTTAATAATTTATAGTACACAGATAAAAATCTTGAGCTTATTTCTAAAGTAATCTCGGTGCCGGTGTTTATGTCACAGGATGAGAATACTATCACAGGTGTAAGCCTCAAATGTATTATAATAAATAACTATTGTATTTATTATCTATAGTTAGGTTCTAGTTTTTTTGGATCAAACATTTTGTCGTGCTTATGCGTTAAATATTTTATTATTGAGTATCGCTGGACATATGAGAGAAGTCAGCAGCAGAGCTAGGCTCACGGCGCCGGTCGGCGGGCTTGCGTTGAACCTTTCCACCTGCAGAAAGACAAACTATATTAATAAAAATTACATAGGTCCCACAAACTCATTAAGACCAGGGTCGCAAAAAACCTTATACTACGAGCGATCTGGACCTCCTACATTCACTCTCTGGATGGCCATCATCAGACCCTGGCGGTGAACCAAGGTGTCAAAGTTGCCACTTTACTTATTTGAACTTAAACTTTTGAAAATTTTGTTACTTGTATAGTCCCCGCGGAGTTTAATGGCGGCTGTGTGAAGTTGGCTGATTTCTGCGCAATGTATGAACATAGGTGTCAAAGGGGGAACAGCGCGGGGGTTCACTAGAGACGCTCATACAATTTCAAGAAATGGTTCATTGATTCGTTCAACCGAATCAAACTTTCAAGTTTTTGGACATCTCTATGTAGCACACTATCTCGCTTACGCACACACAGACTATAAACACTGTCAGCAATGTGACAACAATTTGTGACTATATTCATTCAACCGTCAAGAAATTATTGTGTACCTGTGTTGATCCTCGCAGTAGAGGAGTGGCTGGGGGAGAGGTGTGGTGGGAAATGCCTACCCCGCCAGGGACGTAGCGTGAAGATATGTATGTATGGCGCGTACCGTTTGCTCGATCCAGTTGGTGTAGCTGGCGACCCTGGCGCTGACTCCCGGGAAGAAGGGCTCCGCGCAGCTGTAGCCCCAGGAGGTGACGCCCACCACCGCGCCCGCGTAGATCATGGGCCCGCCGCTGTCGCCCTGGCACGCATCGCGACCTGATACACCAACAACATGCCTTTTGGTGACCAGACCACTTCCCAAAATGACTAACAAGGAAGGTGTACCCAAGTGTCCGGCTAAAATTTTACTCAACGTTGTAAAACACTGAACATTGACAGGTATTTTTTATAAAATCTAGATCTAAGTAGTATGATGAATAGATCGACCTTTAAATTCTTAAAACTTAAAGAATTTTTGAACGTTATGAACTTGTTTTGGGAATTTGTTGAAACAATATATATAGTATATAGAAACTATATTTCCAAAAGTTAAATTTTAATTTAATTTAGTTAATACTTGGTATCAAAAGTTACTAAGGATAGATACAATACATATATACTATGCTAACCTACTTACCTACCTAAAATTAATAATAAAAACCCATCATATCACGAACACGTCGTCCAGCTCGTGTGTGCACGGCATGGTTCCCAGGACACTGGCAGCGTTACCCCGCTGAATGGCTAGGCTTAGCCTTTGAGCGAGGTACGCGCCAGCCCTGGGGTCACCGGAGGCGAGGACCAGTCGCGTGGAAATATCGCGCATAATTTTTTTTGTGTCCGACGACCATGGACCCATTGTCTCTACAGCAAGCGCCGCAAACTCGTAGTGCTCGGTCAAGCACGAGTATTTGCGGCGCTTGAGTTCCTGAGCACTTTCTGCGGCGGCGCCGGCTTTGTGAGCCGTTTTCTGGATATTTAGTTATATTTTTAGTTTCTTGTATGCAGGTTTTTAATTTATTTTAGGTATTTTATATACTTTTAATATATTTAGTTTAATTACTTTTAACATTAAAATGTTCTTATAGTAAAGAGCAATGTTAGAATATAATCAAGATTCAAGTTGAAAAGATACCCGTTATAGCGGTTCTCACTCATTATTTACTAATCAACTATCTACTACCTTTACTACCTACTATTACTTTAGTGTGGATGTGAACGTTAGTGAACATCGCTAAGTCTAGTTGTGTGGAGGCCATGCTGTAACCGCCGGTTTTTTGTTTATCATTATTTTAGAACTATCATCAACAGCCTATTAACATGTCCCCTGCTGGGGCTCAGGCCTACCCTATTAACGAGGGCGTTTAGAAGGAACTATGATTGGCCTAAAATAACTTTGTTTCCAAGGCCGTAAAACCCATTAAAAATGTGTTTCCTCTGCTCCTTGGCAGAAAACGAGCTTTAGAATAGAATAGAATAATCGTTTATTATCACAGGCTGATGATAAAGAAGTGAAAGAGAAAAGAAAGACAGAAAGTTTTAAGTGAAAGAGGTTAACCTCCTACGTCGAGGAGTCCTGCGCAGATCATGTTGAGCGTGACGGGGAAGGGCTCCCCGGTGAGGCTCTGCAGGTGCGCGTACCGCTGCGCGCACACCGCGTGGCTTATGGACAGCACCGCCACCTCGTTCAGGACCGGCGACGCTTGCGGGATGTTCACCTGGAAAAGTCACACCTCACAATTGTCACTCAAAAAAGGGCTCCACATCATTCCATGGGGCAAAACTTGTCTTTAATTTTATGCTAACTAGATCCTAGAGTTAGGTTGTAGTTTTTAATTTATTTTTGTATATTAGTTCTTGTGTATTCATTGTATACAATTTGTAATTAATATTTTTTTAATGTAACCTTTGTGGAAACTTTGTAAATACCTTTCTGTTACTTTGTGGACCAATGGTTCAGACCAGTGTCAATTACACGATTTTTTTATAGCTATCTTTGAAACTGCTGAGACCCAATTTCTGATTTCTGAGCACTATAAAGTTATCCACCCAAAATCAACAGCCTATTAACATGTCCCATTGGGGCTCAGGCCTCTCAACGCGGGCGTTCCTATAGGCACAAAATCACAGAAATATTAGCACTCATCAACAGCCTATTAGATGTCCCCACTGCTGGGGCTCAGGCCTACCCTATCAACGAGGGCGTTCGGGATATAGTCCACCACGCTAGCCCAGTGCGGGTTGGTGGACTTCACATGCGCCTAAGGATTTCTTCGGCGTATGCAGGTTTCCCCACGATGTTTTCCTTCACCGTTTGAGAGCAGTCAGTATATGTACTTAAGTTTCGAGAAAAACCCATCGGTACATGGTCCAGCTGCGGATCGAACTTCGGACCTATCGATATGATAGGCCGCGTCTTATCCCCGAGGCCACTGACGCACATTTTAGCACTACGTCGAAATGCCGTCTCGTCCGAGGCCACAGTCGCGGTATTTTGTCACCGGGTAGCGTACACCTGTAGGTAGATGCTTACGTTGGTCCTCCCCCAGCCCACGAGGTGGACGGTCACGTTGTCTGGTATGACGGCGCCCTGCGGCGGCAGCGCGGCGACGCCCACGCGCTCGGTGAGCCGCACCGCCGACGAGAGGACCAGCACCGCCACGTCGTTGTCGCGCGGCACCGGCCGGTTGTACCGCTCGTGGACCACGATGGTTGATACGCGGTGCACCGACCCGCCTGACGCAACCAACAGATCACCTCAACAGACAGTTAATGCTTCCCTATCATCATCATATGCGGCAGTGGGCTGGGTACATCGCTCGTAGAACTGACGGCCGTTGGGGCAGAAAGGTTCTCGAGTGGCGACCACGTATCGGAAGACGCAGCGTAGGTAGGCCTCCCACAATGTGGACCGACGATCTGATGAAAGGTCGCGGGACCCGGCTGGATGAGGTTAGCGCAGGACCGGTCGTCGTGGAGATCCCTGGGGGAGGCCTTTGTCAGTGGACACCAAACTTAATTTTATAAGATGTGTTGCGAAGTTTTTTATTTTATTATTTATTTATTAATCAAATACATAAGCATAACAGTATATATTTGTCCCCCAAAACCGTCTTGTCGGTTTGACTGGGGGATCGTACAGTCTCATCATCGATTAAATTTAGTTAGGTACAATAAAAATTATCTGTTTTCTGTTACTTTCTATGGACACATGCTCTCTAATAAGTATAATTTTAACTTTTTTTAAAAATTTTTCTTGTTTGACTCGTCTTTAATATCGTTTTTTACAGGTTCTATCCCCATAGTAATTACCCACCCTAGGTACCTCATACCTGCCCGAGGATATTGACCTTGTATTGTGATTATGGCTCACAAGCTGTAGATTATGCTCCCGACTGCCATGGTTATTGGTTAGTAATAAATATTTATGTTTTAGACCAGCTGGGAGTATTTTACATATTCTGAATAGTTTCTTGTAGTTATTTTTGCATTTATATTTAGTTTTTTTATCAACAAGTAGTTTTAGGAACCTGATTTGGAATGACTAATTTCTCTATATTTGTTTTAAATGTCAGCCCATAGCAATCGAGAGCATAACCTATGATGGAATCTACTAGTGACATATATAAGCATTTCAGTGTGCTTTTAGGTACTTTATAACTTAGGTGGTAGAACTTACCTAATAATATTCTTAGTTTGTTACATAAATAATCTACATGGGTGGACCAGGAAAAATTTGTATCAACTTTCATACCTAGATAGGTGACATTATTTACATGTTCGATTGGTGTACATTTACATTTACATAAGTTGTCATGGATACAGGAAAAGTTATGCGTATACATTCACGGTGGTGACTCATTAAGGTATAAATAAGGCGAATGAATAACAAGTAGTTTAGTTTTGTCCGCGTTGAGCGCTATTCCATTATCATGTGACCATTTGACTACTGCATCAACATCCTGCTGTACCAAGCGGCATGTCTCGGCGAGGTCGGTGCCGGCGCGCAGCGCGCACAGATCGTCAGCGTACATGTGTGCCGAGCAATGGCGTAACACGCCGCACAAGCTGTTAACGTGCATCAGGTAGCACACAGGTCCGCATCCGGATCCCTGAGGTACCCCGCACCTGACCTCCGTGACCTCACTATATGAGTCGCCCACCCTAACCCGGTATGAGCGCGAGGTGAGGTAGTCTCGGAACCATTTGTTGAGGGGCTCCCCCACCCCGCACTCATCCATTGCGTTTAATAACATTTCTATTTCAAGGGTATCAAACGCCTTTTTAAAATCAAAGAATATACATACTACATTTTTTTTTATCTTCTAAGTATGTATTTATTTCGTTGGTAAAGTTAGACAACAGCGTGTTAGTACTTTTACCTTTTTGGAATCCATGTTGGCATTCATTTAAAATAGAGTTTATGCTAAGATATTTACCTAGTTGATTGACGATACTTTTTTCAATAATTTTATCCACACTTGAGAGAATTGTTATAGGTCTATAATTGGAGAAATCCTTTTTTTCACCTTTCTTATATATAGGGCGTACAACTGCTTTTTTAAGGCCATTAGGAAATTTTGATGTATTTACAGTTAAGTTAATTAATTTTGCTAGGACCGGGCTAACCTTATCTGCTATTATTTTTAAGTCACACGTGCGTACGAGATCGCATCCGGGAGATTTTTTATCGCTCAGTTTGTTGCACCGCTTCTTTCTTCTTGGAAACGATTTCGTCCGAACAACCTGAATTCGATCATTAATAATAATAATAATGTTTGGACAAATTTACACACGGCTGTTTAGTCCCAAACTAAGCCGAAGCTTGTAAATTGGGTACTCAACAACTGATAAACATACATAAATACTTTTAAATAAATACTTAAATACATAAATGTTTAAGAACAGACTAGACAACATTCCCAAATCTAAAAAGACGCAATAAATTAATATAATTGTGACAGCAAGTCGACTGCTGATATGGAAGCGTCAGCTATAAGCTACCTTTCCATTTAAAATAAAATAAATAAATAAATAAATCTAAAATGACGCTTTCCCCATCAACTTCATGATTGATATTTACCGACACAGTCATATCAGAACGTATCTTATCATAGTACATTTTAGACTTTCGCGCTTTGTATTCATAATTATATAATTATTTACGGGTCTTACACACGAATAAGTTTTATTTACCTTGCCCGACGTTTCGACCAGGTTACACTGGCCGTGGTCACGAGCTGACTGTCAGCTCGTGACCACGGCCAGTGTAACCTGGTCGAAACGTCGGGCAAGGTAAATAAAACTTATTCGTATCTTATCATAATTTATGGTTATTGTAATGTCGTAGCTTCTGAAGGGAGAGCCAGAGTAATTACAGACACGAGCCATTCTAACATAGTCCAGCAATACATGTATTGCTATTAGACAGCAACACGGCCCAGTACTCACCGCTGTTGAGTGCGGCGCTGCCCGCCCGAATCCGATAGAACCGTGTGTTGATCAGGTTATCATTCCTGCGATAAAAAAAAACTATATTTCATCATTGGCATTCCTTTTGTAACATTTTTATTCTGAACAGCAGTTGCCCGCGGCTTTACCCGCTTGGAATAAGGAACAGTTTCATCATCAACAGACTATTAACATGTCCCCACTGCTGGGGCTCAGGCCTACCCTCTCGACGAGGGCGTTCGGGCTATAGTCCACCACGCTAGCCCAGTGCGGGTTGGTGGACTTTCTGACGCACTGCCATTTAACTTACACGCTTGACAATTAGTCACTCAAAAAATTGACTTCACCTATTCAGTTGACCAAAAATCGGGCTATAAGTAAGAACACAGCAAAAATATGTTCCACGAAGAAAAACGTTTCTTTGGGTGACTGGCGCGAAATGAGTTCCGCAATCGATCTTTAAGCAAAACATCGTAAGCAACAAATATGAAATACGAAATAAGAAAATAAGATTCTTAATCTTATGGATCTCTGAATTAGGTATGAAATTGGATATTAATATTATATGACGAAGGTATATATCGTGGATAGATTAGATTGCAACTCACTGATCGACAAAGCAGTGCGCTGCCGAGAGCACGTGCCGGCGGGTGATGAGGGATCCCCCGCACGACAACTGGTTATTGAACAGCACCTGGCGGCCACACACAAACCCTTAAGAATATCCACTCAAAGTCAAAATATATATGTATATGATACCCATCATAGGTCTGTAGCAGACACAGCTTGTGGGCATCGCCGGAAACAAATACATATTCATGTTTATTCGATAGGTGTATCATATCAGCCTGTAGACGTCCACTGCTGGACAAAGGCCTCCCCCAGGGATCTCCACGACGACCGGTCCTGCGCTAACCTCATCCAGCGGGGCCCGCGACCTTCACCAGATCGTCGGTCCACCTTGTAGGAGGCCTACACTGCGTCTTCCGATACGTGGTCCCCACTCGAGAACCTTATAACTTTAAATACCATAAAGAAGACTATTACTGACTCTGTGCTTATAGCCTAAGAAGGTATAGGTATTATAAAATAATCTTTCGTTCGCTACCATACGGACCCCACCGCTATGACCCACAGCATTAGAACTTGACTAGTTGTTAAGAAAAATATCGTGCTTACATAGATTTTGTAACATAGTAATTATATGTAGTCCCCGCGGAGTTTAATGGCGGCTGTGTGAAGTTGGCTGATTACTGCGCAATGACTAATATTACCCAAGGAATTTCTTGACGGCTGAATGAATATAGTCACAAATCGTTTGCACATCGCTGACAGTGTTTATTATATAGTCTATGTGTGCGTAAGCGAGATAGTGTGCTGCATTGAGATGTCCAAAAACTTGAGACTTTGATCCGGTTGATTGAATCAATGAACTATTTCTTGAAATTGTATGAGCGTCTCTATTGAACGGGGGTTCAATATTCATTCAGCCGTCAAGAAATTCCTTGGGGACTATACTTCATCTGTAAACTTACTTTGCATTATCCTGACCGCGAGGACTGACTAAGCTTTGTAAGTTACCTGCACCGTGAAGGGCCAGCGCTCGATGGTGGTGGGCGCTCCGCCGATGATGCGGGTGCTGGGCGCGGCCGAGGTCAGGTTCAGCTCGGTGATGTTCAGATGCACTTCATCGGACGTGAACTCCTGGCACGCTTGAAAGTTATTGGCACAAAATCACTCTCGTACCTTCGGAAGGCCAGACCCGGAGCCATTTTTTCTGGCTCATTGAGTTTTTGTGTCTTACGACCCAAAGTAACATATAGGTACCTTTTTTAAGACCATCTAGTATAATAGGGTGGGACACATTACTTTGACGGATTGTGTTGCTTTGTACCATAGAGTTAGTATACTAGCTATAGAGCGCGCGCATCGCTCATTGCCCATTGTGCCAAGTGTAAGCAGGTGTTCTATGGACGATTCTATATAGATTTTTTCTAGATCGTTCTTTTCCGTGAATCGTGTTTGCAGCTTGGCACTGCACATTTCACCATGATTACTCCAAATCTAAATAAATATCGGCGAGAGCAACAATCAGCTCTACTGACGTGTTGTGACTAGTAGCTTCGCCCCGAACATTTCGAGACTGTTCAGACCCGTGCTTACAGTTCAGACTTGCTAACGCGCGCTCTATGTATACTAACAACTCTCTGCTTTGTACTGTTTCCTAAATGAACTTAATAGCTCCTCAACGTTTAATGAGTATCCCAGATACACGCGGCCTGCGGTGCGCTTAGGAACAAAATCCTGTATGTGAGACTTCGAACACATGATTTGCGTATTGAGGCTGCGGCCTGCGGTAGGCCGCCACCGCAGGGCGCGCGTGTCTGGGATACGCTTAAGGGACTAAACGTTTGGATATTTGTTACTATTTCACGTAAATACTACTTGATGGAACTTTACAGTAGGTAATATAATATAAGTTATCAGATTACCTAGGCTATAATAATATATAGATAATCCTCGGGCAAAGCTGTTCTCGTGGGAAATTCATTTCTGAGCGGACGAAGCCGCGGTAAAGCTAGTCCGACTCCTTCGGGAAGGTGTTCTGCTCTTCCCGGTGTAACAATTATTTCTAGGATAATTTTGGAATAACGGTAAAATTAGATTTTAATTTTAAGAAATTTGAGAATCAGTTTGCTACGAAATGAGCATCAGAAAGTACGTAAATAATAGGAAACGACTAGGTACTTCGCTTTAAGATACTTATCTCTTTGTGTAGACTATAACATCTATGTTTTGTTTCACCGGGCGAGTCCGCGAGCGTAGCTGCGAACAAAGGCTACTCCATCATCCATAACTATGTCATATATTTTATTATTCAAATACATATTCATTTAAAGTATATAGTTGTCCCCCAAAACCGACTTGTCGGTTTGACTGGGGGATCGTACAGTCTCATATCAATTATATCTAATTAATTACCTACAATAAAAATGCTTTGTTTTCTGTTACTTTGTAGGTACTAGGATCAAATGCTTTCTAAGAAGTGTTTTTTAAACTGGGTTTTAAATTTATTCTTGTTCGGCTCATCTTTAATAACCCCGGGCAAGCTGTTAATTAAATAGGGTAGGCGTTTTTTAATTGTTCTATCGCCGTAGTAATAACTGCACTAATCATCATCATATCAGCATTTTGAGTCCACTGCTGAACTTAGACCTTCCCCAATGCGCGGTACCACTCCCGGTCCTCCACCCTCCATCATCAGGTCGTCGGTGCACCTGGCCTACTGCTACTTCAGCATGCAAATTCTCCCTTTTACGACATTTAGAGCAATGTTTGTGTCGATAGTGAAATTTTATTTTATTTGTTTTTCACTTTTTTTTACGCAAAATAGTATGGAAGACGTCTACAGAAAAATATTACGCGATTAGCTAGTGAGTCATAAATATCGGCTATTCGTGTTATCTATAAAGGTAATAGGAGAATTGTGTATACATGTAGGTACTTAGCTTTATAAAGCGTATCCCAGACACACGCGGCCTGCGGCGGCGGCCTACCGCAGGCCGCAGCCTCAATATATACAAATTATGGCCGGGCGTGTGTGAAGTCCCACATACATTGCAAGGGAAGACAACAGGCCGCCACCGCAGGCCGAGTTTGTCTGGGATACGCTTATCAGGCATGAGGAATTATAAAAATTTATTAAGCAAATCTTTAATTGAAATTTGAAAATTATATTCTTAGAAGAAAATTCGAATTATTCTAAGAACATAATTTACAAATAAAGGTGGGATAGTTTAATATTTTATTATAAATCCTCATGTCTGATCCTAAACTGCATTCAGTGAAGTATTTGACTGTCCAACTCTCTTAGAACTGAATGGTCAATCATCTTGATGACTCACTGGCTTGCATAATAATTTACGTCATTAAAAAATAGTGAAAAACTAATCAAACATTTCACCAACTTCGACCCACGGACGTCTAACATGACTGCACCATAACAGGCCATCTTTTAAGATTACAACTTAGTTCCAAGTTAATATCTTTCATTCATTCATTACAACTTACAAAAACACTTTTTCACTGAAGTACAAAAAGAATGACAAATCGAAGCTATTTATTGTTGAACTATAGATAAAATGAAGATTACAATTCAATTGTCTGTTCCCAATACGTTAAACGTGTAACATACTGACGTATAAGTAGAAAGAAGAACTAAAAGAAGAATCTATGATAACATCATTGAAATTCTTTCTGAAAAACATGGCTAGCTTATTATGCTAGCTTTTCCGTGGCTTCGCCCGCGTAGAAAAGATTTTCCCGCGGGAAAATCCTTTCTTAGTGATGGACGTCAGAGCTTTTCTGGTCAGAGTGGACGTCTGCTGAAGGTCGCGGGACCCAGCTGGATGAGGTAAGCGCAGGGCCGGTCGTCGTGGAGATCCTTGGGGGAGGCCTTTGTCCAGCAGTGGACGTCTACAGGCTGATATGATGATCATGATGGACGTCAGAGCTATATGAGGAACCTTTCAAGTCTCTAGGCTCAGCGGTTTGGGCCGCGCGTTGATCAGTCGGTGAGTGAGTCACTGTTTCTTCATAAAAACGTTGATAATAGCACTATAGATGTACAGATATGCAGAAGAACATTCAGTAAAAGCATAATTGGAATTACCCAGCTAAATTAAGAAACGTTTAATTTACAACAAACGTGTTAATAAAGATTGAATTGTACTCACAGCTTACGCTCAAAATGGCAAACAAAACTGTCACAATCCACATGTTTGTCCGAGTAACACCGTGATCCGACTGCCGAGGTAGGTACTTACCTACACTTATCCGAACAGATAATACTTTTATCGACATTTATACTTCGACGCGAGATAGATTAGCACAGATAAGGATTTTCGGAATTGCAATTATTTTCGGTGATTTAGAAGTATTTTGAATAAATTCAAGGCCGATCTAATCAGGTCTGTACAGGGGGTTAAAGCACTGAATTCAGAGGCATTGGACGCCGCACGGTTGACGTTTAAACCACCAGTTTGAAAGAGTCTAAAAATGGTGTCTGGCATATCTATGCCGCGTATATAGATCACGAAGACTAGGCTATAGTCCACCATGCTAGCCCAGTGCGGGTTGAAGGACTTCACGTGCGCCTAAGAATTCCTTCTTCGGCGTATGCAGGTTTCCTCACGATGTTTTCCTTCACTGTTTGAGAGCAGTACTTAAGTTTCGAGAAAAACCCTTTGGTGCTGTTGGCACGGCCGGGGATCGAACCCGGACTTCACGGTGACAGGCCGCGTCTTCCCTACTACGCCAACGACGCTGTCTGTCACATAATGATGAGAACCAAAAATATAAGTACCTATTTTGAATTTAATTCCTACAAGTATTTTCACAGATTATTTAATTCTTTATACCTAGTTCCTAGCACGTGAAAACTTACGTAAAAACGTAATAGGTTCCTAATAAAAATACATGTTTTGTGCCATATCTTTATTTTTCAGTTAAACGTAACACAAGTTTATTGCGGCATCACAACGAGTCAATCACAAACACATCCTTAAATACCTGCGTAATATCCTCTACTCCAGTAGATCCTATCTAATGCTTCGTGCGGACACACTGACGCGTCTGCGTGCCAGAGCTTTGACACTTAACTATACATTGCACTATGCAATATACACTTCGCAAGGGCATCCCATGGCCATGCCACACGGAGGGAAATAATGATTGGACAAAACACACGGCTGTTTAGTCCCGAACTAAGCCGAAGCTTGTAAATGGGTACTCAACAACTGATAAACATACATAAAAACTTTTAAATAAATACTTAAATACATACAAACGCACAGAATACGAAAACCAACAGTTATGCTCATCACACAAATGTTGGTCCCGGGTGGGAATCGAACCCACGACCTTTGGCGCAGTAGGCAGGGTCACTACCACTACGCCAACAGGCCAGATGGAAAGTACATTAAATATTTTACTGAAAGAAGACATCGTTTTATTTTTACCGACTTCCAAAAAAGGAGGAGGTACTATGTTCTTAATAATAAGTAGAACTGCATTCACAGATTTTTTAAAAATCGCCTGCCTCGACCGGGAATCGAACCCGCCAACGCAGTTCTACTTATAATTAAAAATAAAACGATGTCTTCTTTCAGTAAAATATCCTATATTCAATATTTAATGTACTTTCCCTCCGTGTGGGACGCCCTGTATACACTGATGGACACTAATATACACTTGACAATGTACTTTATTAAGTGTATACTGTGAAATGTATATTTCATCGCTGTGCACTGTATATTCACATAAATAAACAAAATTGTATTTGTATTTTGTTATTTGTACTAATTTTATTGTAACAGACGATCGCAGTTTAGTAAAGCCCGGCTAAACGCAGCACCGCCTCAGTGCGACCGTGCCTTAATAAAGAAGGAAAAAGAAGTACAATATTCGAAAAAATGCTCCTAGATTCCAAAAAACAGATCTTTAATGGAACATGCACTTATGAATAATAGATAAATAATTATAAAAAATACACTAGGAATGTATACGCATCAATATGAATACAATTTCTATAAAGTATAAAAGTTTTGTAAAGTTTTAGAGTTAAAGATATTGATTTATAGTTGTGGAAATAATACCGATTTTCAAAGATTTGATTTTGTTTTATTTACATGAGTTTTTAAAACACTGTAATTATTTTTAAATGTAGAAGGAATGTATTGTTAAAAATGTTTAAAAACATAATTTTAAAATTATTTTTTACGAAAGAACATAGAATAGAGATTTTATTGAGAGACTTTTAAGTACAAAACAGATCAACAATAATAATAACAATAAATAAATAACATTTTCTAATATTTGGCATCCCATATATTCTTTTCTATATATTTAATAGTTATATTGGTATATTATATTTGTTTCCAGGAATAAAAACCATCATTTGACTTGTACAGTTGTACTGAAAAATGGCACTACACGTGGAAAATTAATTTGTCAAATTAAATTTTAAAATAAATGGTGTTCTTAAAGTAATCGTAAAATTCCAATTGCGAATATATGTCTACAATACAGACATATATGTCAGCAAATATGTTTTACAGCATGATCTAATTTTTTGCTGAATTTATGTCAAATATTTTATATCATCTAAAGAACAACGTTTTCAGATACAAATAATAAAACTTAACCTAAATATAACAAACACTGATCACCCCGTACACACCTGTAACATTTAGACATTACAACATTATGTCAACCACACGATAACTTCACTATAAAAAAGGCGATATATTTCAGATCATTACACAAAAGATATATTTTTAAATTAAAAAAATTCGATTTACTAACTACAGTAAATAGGTAACAGGGTTTTGAGCTATTCATAGTTGTTTACACCTCTAACGTCAATGAGCCTGTCAACGCAGCGCTGCCATTGTTTGTACAGTGCGTACAGTCGGCCAACAGAAGTGGTGTACCACCCGAAGGTTGACATTCGATTGCACGTCATAAACCAATACAGTCGACTGACAAAACAAACTATCACTAATGCTGTCCTTATTGCAAATTATTTGACAACTGAAAACTTGTCAAAACAGATAGCTACACCCATTTTCTTGGCAGACTGTACATACTTTACTGTAGAATAGTTACCCAGCTAAAACGATTTCGAATATTAAAAAAGTATTTCAAACGGAAAGTACTTCATATAACTCTTGACTTTAAAAATACTCGAAAGGCCGCCAGGTTCGCTCAGTGGCTTGGTCATGGACACGAGCGCCAGGGGTCGTGGATTCGATTTCCACTGGGGACAGATAAATTTGTATAATTTTTGGTCCCGGTTATTTATTTATGCATACTACCTTAAAAACAAAGGTGTTTGAAATCGTTTGAACTATGGGTCAATAAGCAATTCTACACAAACAAGGCTCATAAGTCATCATATAACTGTACATATTGCACTTTCAAAGTTTCTAAAAAAATGAGAGAACTTGCGGGAAAACATACATAATTAACAAAAAAAATGTTCCATGACATTGTTAATAAAAAAAATGACTTCTATAGACAAAATTGCATTGTCGCAATTTTGCTTTAGAATAAAAAATATCATGGAACTATTTACAGGTTTAATTATTTTTCAAGACAAACTTCGGCCAAGCGAAAAACTTACGATGAGCGAAGATATGAAATAAGGTCATATATCAGAGAGTTGTTAGTATACATAGAGCGCGCGTTAGCAAGTCTGAACTGTAAGCACGGGTCTGAACAGTCTCGAAATGTTCGGGGCGACGCTGCTAGTCACAACACGTCAGTAGCGCTGATTGTTGCTCTCGCCGATATTTATTTAGATTTGGAGTAATCATGGTGAAATGTGCAGTGCCAAGCTGTAAACACGATTCACGGAAAAGAACGATCTAGAAAAAATCTATATAGAATCGTCCATAGAACACCTGCTTACACTTGGCACAATGGGCAATGAGCGATGCGCACGCTCTATAGCTAGTATACTAACTCTGTCATATATTAATTCAAATGAGCTTTTCGACACACCTTTGCCTCTTCGAATTTCCCATAAGTCCCACATTTTAAAAGCTACACTCTAAACCTACGAACACTAAATTACGAACAAACCTATATTTGTTCCGAACTATATTTAAGTAAGAAAGACTTGACAGTATTATTCCATACGGAATTCGCTTGTTCTATTAAAGAATTATTAAAGTACTCGAAATATAGCTGTACATCAGTAAACAGAATTCATACAGTTAAAGACCAGGAGATAAAAAAAGAGAATAGAACTACCGGGTGAAAACGATAAGCAAACTCACTCGATTATTCGCGCAGTTTAAAAGATATCTTAACTTATATTACAGCTGTCTCAATAACTTTATAAACTGACATAAATAAAAACAACTATTTCACCTGTATGAAAATGAATTGGTAGAATTAAAGTTTAAATGGTTATTAATTAAAAAAAATGTTGGAAACCGCGGAGCTCTTACTGCCTTATCAATTTAATATGCCATAGCATTATATTGTTTAGTATATCAGAATCCATTTTAATATCGGTGACAGAAATTGCACTAAAATACAGACAATAAATATTTATTTATTTCTGTCCATATTATAATAAATTCTATACCTTTCTTAGAGGTTGACGTCACTGCGATCGTATATAAATGGTTATATATTTAAAATTTTACATTACGCATACCTTCAGAGGGTGATAGATAATATAGTACTTATCATTTCAAACAAATTTAGTTAGCAGCGGTTTTTGGAATTAAACATTTTCTAATGATCACTTAAACCTGCTCGTAGCAAGGACAAGTTTACAATAAATTACTAACAATGAACTTTAAAAAGGGTCCAAAATAAAGTTTAATATAGGTATTACATTAGTCAAGTCAAAGTCAAGTCAAAACTATTTTATTGCATGTAAGTACACTGGGTACATTTATACAACTTCAATTTTTTATCTACCACCGCCTCCAAGGTGTTATATAGAGCTGGGAAGAAGAAGCGGCGCAACAATTAATTTCACTACGTATAAAATAAAATTCAATAGAGGCTTGAATTAATAAGTACTATATTCCGTATGAAAGTAGATTAAAACCCTGTAAAAGGTAATATAACACAGATTTTCTACAGCAGTAGTCATAACATTACAACTTCAAATCCTTGGCTACGTACAAGATTTAACAAATATAGTCTAAATATCGTTGAATGATATGTTTGTACTATTTACCTACTTTAGATATATGTATGTAATAGCCGATTTTTTTATATAATTGTGTAGGTAAGTGTATAAAAAGGTTTAAGGTAACGTTTAAAATTCTACACTACAAAAGTATTTCCCTTCTAGGTCTAAATATAAAATGTTGATTTGCTTTACAATTGTTAGAAAGTATAATTTTTTTATTAATCTACTTTTTTTAGTTTTCTAGTTAAGAACGAAGGCAACATTATAACACTTCGGAAATCTAATTCAATAGATCTCTAAATAACTTTTTATATAATTCAAGGTATCACTCAAACAGATTAAAAAGTAGACGATATAGATTAAAATCTATTTCACATTTTATACATTATTTCCATATCTTCAAATTTTATATTTTAATTTTTTTTTAAATTTTAATACTTAAGTTTTTACAGTCCTTTTCTATTAGCAAAATCAACGTCTGTGAACGTATTTCGTCAAATGTATCGTGTTACGGCATTGTCAGTCATATTATAATACTAACTGGAGTCATTCAAATTGATTGGTGCGATGTACAAAGTACATATTCAGAGGTGTTAGGAATTAATACGGTTACATAATCGGTACCTACATGTATTTAGGAACTAGTGACATATTTTCCGGCTACATAGTTTGACGAATTTTTTTCGACTAGAAAAAAAACATTAATATTTGTCAATAGGCAAAGATAAATATCGGGAGAATTTAAAAGGGGTTACCAAATAACCGAAGAAGCAATATTTTTGACAATATCCCCCCTCGAGGTGTTACCGGTATTTTTTTAAATATATGAATAGATAACCCTTTGAAAGGCTTTAAACTCTGAACCCCGGTTTTATGGTTCCTGCACATGACTATTTTTTGTATATAAAAGTTTTTAAAGCCGTACAAAAAATATCAATGCGACATTGTTTTTCTTGTCGAGCACATTTTTTGTACCACAGAAATAAATCAAGATAGAGCGGCCATAATTACTGTATTTCTTGCATCTCGCTTCTTTTTCGAGTTTTTTTTATTTCACAAAGTGTTCTAGCCGACATGTGGACTTTATTATAGATAATTATAGATAAATTTTCACAATAATGTAGCAGAGCGGAATTAGCATTTTTTAAAATAAACGGCCGTTTGTATTGTGTTTATGGCACAATATTATCGGTAGTTGTGGAAAACTTTTACGTATATAGACAAGTAATAAACAAAATAGATGACAGCATAAAAAAGAAAAAAAAATCAAGGAATAGTTTTTAAGGCCAACCAAAGAGTTTCTATAACAATATATTGCTTCTATCCAATATATACCGTTCCACCACCGTTCTACCTTGATTTATTCCTGCCAATGTCAATGCCTCGTCAGTCGTAGCCTATAGTAGAGAGTGTACCGATTAGTGGTATCCGCTGTGTTCAGAGGAGGCATGTTGTTCACGGTGGCAGGTTCATTTGCAAGTTCTGGAGGTACGCCGAGGTTGAGTTGAGCAGCCCGATTCGCTGCTTCTGCTTCCTCTGTTCCGTCATCTGAAAACACACTTTAATTTGTAGAAAATTGAAAATGTACCCACATCATGTGGCCACATCGCTCGTAGAACTGACGGCTGTTGGGGCGGAAAGGTTCTCGAGTGGCGACCGTGTATCGCAAGACGCAGTGTAGGCAGGCAGGCCTCCCACAAGGTGGACCGACGATCTGGTGAAGGTCGCGGGACCCGGCTGGATGACGTTAGCGCAGGACCGGTCGTCGTGGAGATCCTTGGGGGAGGCCTTTGTCCAGCAGTGGACGTCTACAGACTGATATGATGATGATGAGATGCGAGTGGGGGTGGGTATACCTGGTCCCGCAGCTCTGTGAGCAGGTCTGTGAGCGTGTCGACGGCGCGCTGCGCGCGGTCGAGCTGCGCCTGCAGCGCGCGCACCTCCAGCTCGCCGCCCTCGCCCTCGCCGCCGCCCACCAGCGACAGCGCGCGCAGCCGCGGGAACCAGTCTAAGTTGGTCGACTGCATAAACACAATATACGTGTACATTCAAATCAATTTTTTTTATGGATTTATTGCTGGTTATAGGTATACCATTTTATGGTATAAAGTACTCGAGGCCAAGCTACAACCTGCCATTAAAGCATGCCATTAAAACATAAGTGTCTAAACAAATTAATTATAATGTCATAGAATTAGCGATTAAATTATATTATTAAGTAATACATCAATGAACGCACGAAACAAGCCGGATCTCGATCTTCACAATTTACTTTTTAGGCTTTTGTCGTTTAAGAACTCTGTGATGGAGTAATAATTATGCTTTTTCACACAATAATTTAAATAGTTGTTATTAATATGCTTATTAATATGTCCCCAGTGTTGGGGCTCCGGCCTACCCTCTCAACGAGGGAACGAGGGCGTCCGCCACGCTAACCCAGTGCGGGTGGGTGGACTTCACATGCCCTTAAGAATTCCTTCTTCGGCGTATGCAGGTTTCCTCACGATGTTTTCCTTGACCGTTCGAGAGCAGTTATAAATGTAAGTTTCGACAAAAACCCCGTACATGGCCCGACTGGATATCGAACTCGGACATATCAGGAACTCGACATGACAGGCCGCGTCTTCCCCACTACGCCACTGACGCTCGTGTACACTCAGGCGCAATTATTTATTATTTAATTTAATTATTAAACAATGCCGAGAATGTTGAGTGCTAAAACCACTAATGCTCATTTGTGTGCTACTTCCTTTTTTTGTAGTCCCTGGACTGCTGTGGGCAGGCCTCGTACATACAAGACGGACGCACACGATCCGCTCAAAGTCGCGGGATTTGGATATGGACAGCGCAAGACCGGTCGGTATGGAGGGGAGGCCTTTGTCCAGCAGTGGACGTCCTCCGGCTGGTACGACGATGACAGTTACCTTGATCATAGAGTGGACGTAGCTCTCTGGGCCGGTGAACTCCGTGGGGTCCTTGACCCTCACCAGCACCATGAAGTAGAGGTAGTGCCACATGTTGTGTTCGCTTTTTATGTGTTCCTCGAACGAGACCGTCTTGTTGTCGAAGGCCGACCTGTTCAGTCCTGCCAACAAATGAGTGTCACAATCTTTTAATCACGTCAGATCCTGTTGTATCTGGCACATCATAAAGCTGCATAATTAATGCTTTCAAACAACAACAAAAACCCTGTTCAAATCGGACCAGTAGTTTTAGCGCGATGCGGGTACAAACAGACGAACAGAGATACAAGAATTTTTTTAAAGGTGTTTTGGGGTCATTATTCAAGAAGTTTGCCGGCTACTATACAAGCGCTCGTGTGCGTGAAAGTCAATTTAAATTTTTCCATCAACGAAACGACCGTTTTTTTTGTCACTTAAATGTTCGTCAACGGAACTAATTGAACTTTTTCCCACTAGATCCACTACGGAACTACGGGCTCAAGCCTCACCGCAAATGAAACAGGTGTTCTTCAGTATGAGCTCCTTCTGCTGCTTCTCGCTGCGCAGGTCTGCAAAGGTGTCGATGATCACGCCGAAGATGAGGTTCAGCACGATGATGATCACCACAAAGAAGAACACCAGGTCGTACACCACGCGAGCCACGTACAGCGGCTCCTGACAACAAACACCATATAACACAAAGTTTTAATAGTCGTTGAGAGCGTCTGTGGCCTCGGGGATAAGAGGCAGCCTATCATATCGAAAGATCCGAAGTTCGATCCCCGACTGGACCATGTTACCAATAGGTTTTTTCTCGAAACTTAAGTATATTTACTGACTGCTCTCAAACGCTGAAAGAAAACATCATGTGGAAACCTGCATACGCCGAAGAAGAAATCCTTAGGCGCATGTGAAGTCCACCAACCCGCACTGGGCTAGCGTGGTGGACTGTAGCCCGTACGCCCTCGTTGAGTAGTTAGGACATGTTAATAGGCGGTTGATGAAAATAAAATTTAATTTTATATTATAAATCGGAAAACAATAATTTAGGTGGAATTTCAATAAAGGGGAAATTTTGTGAAGACAAGAATGGGAGTTTTGTGTAATGGAGCGGGGGTTTGTGCAAACGAAGGTCCCGACTGACCGAGCTGGCTGGCGCGCGCAGCGTGTCGCCGATGCCGCCGCCGTTGCGCAGCCCCTGGTTGAGCGTGGTGACGATGCACATGAGCAGCGAGTCGCAGCTGCGCTCGCGCACCTCGCCGCCCACCGACACGAAGCGCGACGGCTTGGCGCACTGCCCCGACTCCCGCAGGTACTTGGAGCTGGGGTCGTCGCCGCACTTGCTCATGTCGAATGTCGGATCGTCTGGTGATAAACTTACTGACTTAACGAACACTTTCATGAGTTCTTGCTGCATTCATACCTATACCTACCTTGATGATAAAATGATAGATGTTGATTGATATTGATATGGATTTACTCTGTTTAATGATCGATCTCATCAACAATTGCGAGGAATGTCCACTTTATCTTTAATGGTACTAAGGATACAAAGTTGTGTCACTAGTAGAATAGAATTATAACCATTAATGGTACAACTGACACTTCGCGGAGTTATGTATACCGTTACGGCTGCATGTGTTCACTGAATTATGTTCGTTTAGTGCGTAACTTATATCAATCATCAATTGATATAGAAGAAACTGACTGAGTGATCAACGCAAAACCCAAACTGCTGAGCCTAGATACCTACTTGAAATTTTAAACATATAGCTCTGACGTCCAATAAGGAAGGGTTTTACTGCGGGAAAAACTCGCAGGAAGCAACTCAATCGGTTTAGTAGTTTTTGAGTAACCCTATGAACAGACAAACAGAGAGAGAGAGAGAGCCGTACCGTCGAGCGTGTCGACTGTGACGAGGAAGTGGTCCCGGAAGAACATGTAGCCGACGATGGAGAACATGTAGACCAGCACCAGCGCCAGCACGGCCGTCAGCAGGATGGACCGCCCGTTGCGTGTCACTGATCGCATCACGTTCAGTAGGGTCTCTTCGCGGTACACAATGTCCAGTAGCTGTTCAACACACACAGTACAACAATTACAATCAGCGCACCCACAATTGTGTCAGTCAAATTGAGATTTACTCTTTCAAATCTCTTAACAAAAATTATTTCATTTTTATTTTAATAAAAGGCAAAGTTTTTTTAATACTGAGTCAATGGGAGGGATATTTTCAAATTTGTAAGTATTTCTAAAAAAAACTGTAATAATATAATTCAATCATTGCTTTTTTTATTAAGATCAATAATTAACAAAGTTTTGTAAACATTTCGGACAATATAAATGAATTAAAATGATTTCTTTGTTGTTTTTGAGGTAAGCGAAAAAGTTGTACGGTGTGGCCGTACCTTTTACTTTAAGCTGTTTCCATCAATGGAGACACACCACCATGCCTTGTTACGTATCTTAATTATGAAATTATTATTTAAAGTTGTTTTTTTAAGTTTCAAAAGTCCGTCTGCTCAAAGTGATCTCGAATGAAATATGGTCCGTGTATTTTGTCTGTTCTATTACTACTATTGGTATTTAAAAAATCGGATGAGTAGTGTACGACTCACCAAGACGGAAAAGAAGAATGGGTGGCAGCATATCCCGAGGAAGCAGAACATGAGGTACACGCTGTGGTACAGCAGCTCGGGGTCGGTGGAGATGTTGCGCGCCGACTTGGACAGCGTGCCCTGGTTGCCCATGATGCTTGCCAGGTGGACGCCTTTCACCACGATCTAAGCGCAACAAACATAAATAAATGACTTTCAACAAACATAAGTAAATGACTTGCAACAAACATAAGTAAATGACTTGAAAAGATTTGTACATCAAAAACTATTAACTTGCATATCTATACAATGCATTTTGAGTTTACCACTTACTGACGTCCAGAACAACAAGAGGGGACGTGAGCTGAGCTAACCAAACT
Organism: Metalampra italica; assembly: GCA_949699065.1. Lineage (NCBI taxonomy): Eukaryota > Metazoa > Arthropoda > Insecta > Lepidoptera > Oecophoridae > Metalampra > Metalampra italica. Next base: position 1,528,082 of record OX452993.1, read on the forward strand.
TCGTTGTACTTAATTTCTAAAGTGTTTTTTTTATCTTTTTTCTCTTTCTTGTGTTAGGTTATAATATGTTATACCCTACTATATCATGAAATCAACATTTGCTGTCATCTAAAATAATACATTAATATATTACATATGTGTCAGTACAGGGTAACCAAAATAGTTCTTCCACAGCTGCGGGCACTGTTTCCACCAGTGGCTATAAAATAATGAGAGGAAATGTATAAAAAATGTAAAAAAAACCTCCCATCTTGTACTCACGGTAAGCATCCCCAGGCACCAGAGCGTGGGCTCGGGGCCCGCGCTGAAGATGAGCCGCACGATGCCGCTGGCGAGCAGCGCGCGCACGCCCGACGAGCGCGGCAGCCACGTCACCAGCGCGCCCGCCACCGCCGACACGCACCAAACTACTAGCGACAGGTGTTGGTACTCACGGTAAGCATCCCCAGGCACCAGAGCGTGGGCTCGGGGCCCGCGCTGAAGATGAGCCGCACGATGCCGCTGGCGAGCAGCGCGCGCACGCCCGACGAGCGCGGCAGCCACGTCACCAGCGCGCCCGCCACCGCCGACACGCACCAAACTACTAGCGACAGGTGTTGGTACTCACGGTAAGCATCCCCAGGCACCAGAGCGTGGGCTCGGGGCCCGCGCTGAAGATGAGCCGCACGATGCCGCTGGCGAGCAGCGCGCGCACGCCCGACGAGCGCGGCAGCCACGTCACCAGCGCGCCCGCCACCGCCGACACGCACCAAACTACTAGCGACAGGTGTTGGTACTCACGGTGAGCATCCCCAGGCACCAGAGCGTGGGCTCGGGGCCCGCGCTGAAGATGAACCGCACGATGCCGCTGGCGAGCAGCGCGCGCACGCCCGACGAGCGCGGCAGCCACGTCACCAGCGCGCCCGCCACCGCCGACACGCACCAAACTACTAGCGACAGGTGTTGGTACTCACGGTAAGCATCCCCAGGCACCAGAGCGTGGGCTCGGGGCCCGCGCTGAAGATGAGCCGCACGATGCCGCTGGCGAGCAGCGCGCGCACGCCCGACGAGCGCGGCAGCCACGTCACCAGCGCGCCCGCCACCGCCGACACGCACCAAACTACTAGCGACAGGTGTTGGTACTCACGGTAAGCATCCCCAGGCACCAGAGCGTGGGCTCGGGGCCCGCGCTGAAGATGAGCCGCACGATGCCGCTGGCGAGCAGCGCGCGCACGCCCGACGAGCGCGGCAGCCACGTCACCAGCGCGCCCGCCACCGCCGACACGCACCAAACTACTAGCGACAGGTGTTGGTACTCACGGTGAGCATCCCCAGGCACCAGAGCGTGGGCTCGGGGCCCGCGCTGAAGATGAGCGGCACGATGCCGCTGGCGAGCAGCGCGCGCACGCCCGACGAGCGCGGCAGCCACGTCACCAGCGCGCCCGCCACCGCCGACACGCACCAAACTACTAGCGACAGGTGTTGGTACTCACGGTAAGCATCCCCAGGCACCAGAGCGTGGGCTCGGGGCCCGCGCTGAAGATGAGCCGCACGATGCCGCTGGCGAGCAGCGCGCGCACGCCCGACGAGCGCGGCAGCCACGTCACCAGCGCGCCCGCCACCGCCGACACGCACCAAACTACTAGCGACAGGTGTTGGTACTCACGGTAAGCATCCCCAGGCACCAGAGCGTGGGCTCGGGGCCCGCGCTGAAGATGAGCCGCACGATGCCGCTGGCGAGCAGCGCGCGCACGCCCGACGAGCGCGGCAGCCACGTCACCAGCGCGCCCGCCACCGCCGACACGCACCAAACCACTAGCGACAGGTGTTGCCCCAGCTCTGTCACGCACACCGACACAAACATCATCATCATCATCACTAGGTACCATTTACATAGGACAAATTACGCTCAAAATTCTATAATAAGCCGTATCAGTAGAAATTACAATATAACATTTGGTGATCTTGATCCGTTTGTTAAATCAAAATCAAACTTGAATAGCGTTACTAGGAAGCTTATTGAGGATAACTATTGATATTCACGCACTCTCTTCAGACATATCTACAATTTAGCGTATATAACACATCCCCCAACCCCATTCCCTATCCCTTCACACACACACACACTCGTACACACCCACACACATACAAACACGCACACACGTACCTACCTATGTTAATGTCTTGTTGTTACTTAAACCTATAATTTATTTTTCTCTCACTGTCATTGAAACATATTCGTTCTTCTCTAATTTTAAGTGAAAATCTGTTATTAGCTTTACAATATGTTATTTTTCATTACTCATACTCTGAAAGAAGGTGTGAAGTTGCCTGAGTAGCGGGTTGAAAGTAATACATCTCAGCCCGGGTCCCTATAATGCACGACATTGTTTTGCACATACCAGTAATGTACGACATCAGTAATGCACGGCACGAGAATGCGCGACACGTATTTTGAATTCCAATGACGCGCATTGTTATGTCGTGCATTCTCGGCCCGGACCAAGAGTGCCCGTCATAGTATTGTACAGCATAACAGAATCAAAACAAAGAGTGACGTCACATTAAAAAAGTAAAAAGCCACTAGGGATGGGTGATTTACTAATTTGATTGATTTTTCTTATTTGACGATGGTTGATGGTTCACGTTGCCTAACGTTCTAACTACTGTCGCTCGCTTCGCTCGCTCCAAAAGGGTTTACATTGAACCTAACAGCTCGTCGCTTCGCTCCTCGCACCTAACCTTCGGGGTGGGCTGACTACATTTCTGGATCAATCGACGAAATCACTCAATGTAATCAATCGTCTTTCGGAACAGCACTACCTAGTATCCAAGCCTCAAAATTCCGAGTCACCTGATTGGTCAACTAATCGGCCAATCACGCGATGTCGCCAAATACGGTGCTGTACACTCTCGGCTCGGACGAGCAAGGTACAGCGGCGTATTTGGAGACATCCCGTGTTGTGCAATCCATTGTCGCGCTCTGCTGGTGTGTGCATTCTCGTGTCATGCGCTCTCGTGCCGTGCATTGTTGATGTTGTGCATTACTGGCTCCCCCTCAGCCCTAGGGAGAATCGCTTTCAACTGACAGCTGTCAAATTATTTTAAAAAAAACTAGTACTATTTTGACATTTCTATTGGACCATGTTCCAACTGTCTATACAGCTACTCAATTACAGCACGATGTAAAATTGAAATAACATAAAGTTATGTAATAATTAAAGAATATATTTTAGAAATGACTTTATTATAATTATTACTGTCAACTATTTCATTAAAATAACATAGAATTGGGCAAAATATTTATCATTTTTTCAATGATGGAAATGAAAAGAATGGCAGAATAGCTGGCCGGCCACAGAAAAAAAAACAAAGTAGACGGTAAAGCGGCAATCCGATCTTCTTTTGTTTTTTCGAGTTGTAGTTTTGTTTATACTTCCGTATAGCAGAGATTTGTATTAACACCCATTTTATGTTTTTGTTTTTACTTTCAGTGTATTCTTAATGAAAAGTGTTTCCCTTGGGTTCAAGACTTATTTAGAGGTCCCTCGAACTATTGGCGCCCGACTCGGGACTTAAATAAGTTACTTTCACCCCTGGGGTAACAATGTACTATTAACCTTCACTGAAATGTTACCAAACTCTGTATGCTGTTGGTTTTCCAAATAAAATAAAATCACGTCTCAGCCCCACAAGTCGGAGGTGATTGGGGAAAAATGTGCCCGGAAGCGGCTTGATTTTAAATAAGTGCCATCAGATCGGAGCTTAATGTATAGCATCGACTCACTTGGATTTTCGTCTTGGAATGGGTAAAAGAATGCAACGATGACGTTGATCAGAACAGCGAAGTTGAATAGTATGTTGCTCCACAGCGACATGTACGAGGACACCCAGAACAGTAGGGGTTGACCTGAAAACAAACATTCATCATATCAGCCTGCAGACGTCCACAGCTGGACAAAGGCCTCCCCCAGGGATCTCCACGACGATCGGTCCTGCGCTAACCTCATCCAGCCGGGTCCCGCGACCTTCACCAGATCGTCGGTCCACCTTGTGGGAGGCCTACACTGTGTCTTCCGATACGTGGTCGCCACTCGAGAACCTTTCTGCCCCAACGGTTCTACGAGCGATGTGCCCCGCCCACTGCCACTTCAGCTTGGCAATTCTTTGAGCTGTCGGTGACCTTGGTTCTCAATACAAACATTACATACATGTTATTAGCTGTTTCGCGCGGCCTCGCCCGCGTTTCACAAGTTATTGACTTTTCATTTGCCATCATCAACATTTGGAGTAATTTCCCTCCAATTAAGGCCTTCATTTTCCACCATGTACATACAACACTCACCGCGTAACTTCTTCTGCCACTTCATCTCGTGGAAGAGGTTGTCGAGCCTGGCGAAGAAGTCGGCAACCTTGCTGCCCTGGTCGTCCCTCTCGGCGGACTGCAGCACTCTGTGCTTACTATCGGCGGGCAGATACTCGCAGATCTCGGGGATGGGGAACACTATCTGTTCCATGCTGCGGTCGGTTCGAACTATCTGCAACAAGCACGCGCCGTCACTCATCCCCAATGAAGGACGGAGGCGGACTCAGAGTGGACCGCCCGGTGGACAGACGAGGAAAGTAGGAAGTTAGGAAAGTAAATAGAGGGGCAGACGGGTTCTGGAGTGGTGACCGCGGACCGATACGCTCAGCCAGGTGGACCGACGACCTGAAGACGGTGGCCAGGAGCGGCTGCATGCGGAGGACGGTAGACCGTGTGTGGTGGCGGTCATTTGGGAAGGCTTTATGTCCAACAATGGACGTTGAATTGATGTTGTAGTTCAATGTAGCCACTATAACGAAAATGTTGCTGTGAATCCAATTTTTCCCCCGGTAGTGTACAAAAATAGGTTTCAATGCTATCACGTTTGTGCGAAAATGTTGGTGTGAATCCAATTTTCCCCCCGGTAGTGTACAAAAATAGGTTTGAATGCTATCACGTTTGTGCGAAAATGTTGCTGTGAATCCAATTTTTCCCCCGGTAATGTACAAAGGTAGGTTTGAAAGTTACCACGTTTGTGCGAAAATGTTGCTGTGAATCCAAATTTTCCCCCGGTAATGTACAAAGGTAGGTTTCAAAGTTACCACGTTTGTGCGAAAATGTTGCTGTGCATCCAATTTTTCCCCCGGCAGTGTGTGCACGTACCTCTATCTGCGCCGTGTGCGTACGGTAGTACTGCAGGGGGACGGCGTTGGGCCCCTGCGCCGCGGAGCGCACGAGCGCCGCGAGCTCCTTGTTGTGCGCGGACAGCTGGTGGCACAGTATGTAGATGTTGTGGCCCACTTCCTTGGGCGACACGCCTTGCACGGGCGCCTCGTCGTCCATCTCGCACTCCGTGTCGCCCGCGTGCTCCTGGTGGAAGGCTGAGCACGCAACATCTACCTGCGGTAACGATACTTATGAAGAGTGCACATTACAAATGGTGGGTGTAAGTTCTAATTGCAATAGAGGTTATTTTTTCTTGTCTTTCCCTTCATTTGTCAAGGACACGTCATTGTGAGATCGTGTACTCAAGGTCGCGGGCCTCTTCGTGCGGGTTTTCTCCGTTTAAAAGGGCTTCTCTACAAAATAATCGTGTCGATTTGCACACGACTTAACTTAATTTAGTCTGTGCTCTTTTTTATCTGTAGAAATAAGAAAGAGATTGTATGAATTTTAAAACCGCCAAATTAGTTTAGTCCTGTCAGACACAAGAAAATGTACCAGGTTTCTCACCTATAAACTATATTTTTTTGACTGGTGTGTTGGCTTAGTTTGTAGTAACCCTACATATTGAGATAGAGGCCGTGGTTTCGATTCCCACCCTGGGCCAACATTTGTGTGATGAGCATATCTGTTGGTTTTCGGATTATGGGTGTTTGTATGTACATAGGTGGACGGATAATTAGAAACAGAGCAAGATTTTCATACGATCGAGGTCACTTTGAAGCCATGGTTCTCCGTGAAGGATTGATCGGGACATAATCTGATGACGCTCATCGAGAGAGTAGATGGAGGACTTTCAGATCGCTATAGATATCCAACTGATCAGATAAGCAGTTTGGAAGCGGCGTCGTCATGATTCCCTAACTTAAATATTTTCATATATTTTGATGCCATTTTGCGGGTTGTCATCAGATCATGCCCCGATCAATCCTTCACTGAGAACCATGGTTTCAAGGAGACCTCGATTGTATGAAAATCTTGCCGTTTCTAATTATCCGTCCACCTATGTATGTATATCAGTTGTTGAGTACCCATCTCCACAAGCCTCAGTTAAAGCGTGCACAATTCGAATAGACACGATGTGAGACCGACTTATCATGAACTTAAGGACCGGGGGAAAGGGGGGGGGGGGGGGGTTGCTGTGCTCGTCGTCCTTGGGTTTGTGTGTGTGTGGTAGCCTCACCAGCTGTTTGGGGTTCATGTTGTATAATATCCTCTCTGCGTTGTTCTCCGAGTCGTTGCGCGACTCCATGATGGCGAGCAGCAGCTTGGACGCGTTGTTCTTGAGCTCCAGCACCAGCTCCATGCGCGTGCAGCCCAGCGGGTTGATGTCGTTCAGTATGAGCGCGGTGATGATGTCCAGGCCGTTGCTCTCGTGCGTCGCGATGCAGTTCTGGTTGTCGTGGCACGGGCCTGGGCGCAAAAACAAACTTTAAAATATATTATTTTAATTTCAAATTTTTTGTACTTATCAGCCGACAGACTGTCATCATCATCATCATATCAGCCTGTAGACGTCCACTGCTGGACAAAGGCCTCCCCCAAGGATCTCCACGACGACCGGTCCTGCGCTAACCTCATCCAGCTGGCCTCATCCGACAGACTGTAATATTTGGTAATATCTAAATATAATGTGCTTGCAACACTGGTAGAAAATTCTCTTATGCACAATGGTCGCCAACTATTAACGTGATTTTCCTACTCTACTGTATTTTAATTAACAAGACCATCCTAGACAAATTTAGCAAACATAAAACATAAAAAAGATTTTGATATGTTTTGATGTCATTTTATTCTTTCTTTATGACTAGTCTATGGCGAAAGCGGCTTGCATGATCAGGTAGGTGTGTATGGCTCTCTGAAGCTCCTCCGTCAGCTTCCTCTGGTCAGCCACCATCAGATCTCGGCTGACGGAGATCTGCTTAAATTGTCCTCATTTGTGTGAAAAAGACTCTTATTTTGAGTATAGTGTAAGGGACTGCGCAAACCAAGCGGAAGTTCGCCCACGTCGGCGTCGCCTCGCGCTCGAGGTCATTCATACGATTTTGTTCTTTAGGCTATAGTGATGTGGTTCATTTGACAATAACGTCAAAAAGTGCGCGGGCAATTTTCCGCACGGTCTGCCCCGACCCTTAGTCGATCACAATCAGAAGGGGTTGGAACTTAAGTGACCTTGGCAGTACTCCGTGAGGGTCTCGAGGGTCTGGTTGATGAGCGCCACGTTGCCCTCGTTGATGTACAGCCCCAGCAGCCCTAGCCCGCCCGTTGTGGAGCCGCAGATGCAGTCCAGGAACATGAGCGTCTCCGACACCAGGTTGTAGTTGGACTTGTTGTTCTGGTTGCGGAGAAGGTTCTGCCAACAGGAAGTGAAAGTAGCTTTAATGGAGATTTACGACAAACAATTTTTGTATGAAGTGGAAGGAATTTTTGTACAGAAGAAGGTGGCTGGGAGCCGCTGGATGCGGAGGGCGGTAGACCATGTGTGGTGGCGTTCATTGGGGAAGGTCAATGTCATCAGATGCAGCACCAGCCATCACCAGACGTAGATGCTCACTGACCTGTAGGTCGGGGTTGTGGTTCTCGCACAGCAGTTGCAAGAAGCGCAGTATGGGCCGCATGACCGCCACCTTGGCCGGCAGCTCCTCGGTGTTACCGGCGTCCCGCTTCTTCTCCGCCATAATTTCTTCCAGAACTGTCGTGCCTGCATACCGGAATCATTATAATCTGCTTATAATTATAATGCTTATAATTATAAGCTGTTTCCCGCCGGTTCGCCCGCGTAGAAAAGTTTTTTCGCGCGAGTTGTCATTCTGATGTATAATCTACAGGGTGTCCGATTAGTTTTTCTGAGAGGTAATGAGCAGTTCTGTCAGCTGTCGACGGATTATCGCCGGTTTCTGGGACACCCTGTATATTAAAAAGAAAAGCTGCATCAAAATTTGTTACTAACGGTAACTCACTAACATACATCCAAGCATCCTCACAAGCTTTCGCGTTATAATATTAGTAGAATAGATAAGTATCATCATCAACAGCCTATTAATGTCCCCAATGCTGGGGCTCAGGCCTACCCTCTTAATGAGGGCGTTCGGGCTATAGTCCACCACGCTAGCCCAGTGCGGGTTGGTGGACTTCACATGCGCCTAAGAATTTCTTCTTCGGCGTATGCAGGTTTCCTCATGATGTTTTCCTTCACCGTTTGAGAGCAGTCAGTAAATGTACTTAAGTTTCGAGAAAAAACCCATTGGTACATGGCCCAGCTGGGGATCGAACTGCGGACCTTTCGATATGATAGGCCGCGTCTTATCCCCTACGCCACTGACGCTCTTAATAAATAAACTAAATAGGCTGGCGAAATTTTTTTGTCTTGAGACAAGCGAATAGATGGGACAACAGATAACTTCAGAGCGTTCTAGTTAGTGTTGGTATGGTGACGTACCGTGCGACATGGTGTGTATGTCGGAGTACGCGTGGACCGCGGACCCGCACGCGGATGCCACCTCCTCCTCCATCTCCTCGCCCACCACCAGCGGGCCCGGCGTCGGCTTCCCACCGGCTGCTGGTACAAACATTCATTACTCACAGCATTCACAAGAAAAATCAGTGTTGTACCCACAGATCTAGGTGGTTGGCGTTTTATACTACTGTGTTCGCGTTTCAGAACCATTTGTACGAGACTTCTCGAATATGGTTTTTAACAAAGTTTTCTTATTTTAGTTATGATAAGGTAATGCTTTCTAGATCGGAAAAAATAACGAAACGATTTCCGGGCTGTCTCCCCACCTGTCTAGCCACCCTGCCCCACCTTCTGTAGGTCGTCGGTCCATCTGGGGCGTCCCACACTGCGCGTACCGATCCGTGGTCTCCCCTCTAGAACTCGTTCGTTAGTTGGGGGAGGCCTGAGTGACCGAGGCGGCCGGCCGGTGGTGGGGTTGCCGTCGGCGGCGCGCTGCTTGTTATCATCATATCAGCCCATCGACGTCCACTGCTGGACATAGGCGTTCCCCACCACACCCGGTCGTCGTACGTTCGTTAGGGAAGGCCCGAGTGAGCGAGGTAGCAGTCTAGCTAGCTGGTCGCGGTGCGTCGTTACCGTCAGCGGGCGCGAGCTGCTTGTTATAATCACATCAGCCCTTCGATGTCCACTGCTAGACATAGGCGTTCCCCACCATACCCGGTCGTCGTTCTTTCGTTAGGCAAGGCCTGAGTCCAGCAGTGGCTGGCGGCAGGCTGGTGGGCTGGCTGTCTGGTGGGGGTGCGGCATTACCGTCAGCGGGCACGAGCTTGTGCTTGTCGGCGTGCGCGGCGCGCTGCTTGTCCGCGCCCGCGGCCGCCGTGCTGCTCGCCGCCAGCGAGCGGATCTCCTGCTGCGCCTCGCGCATCTTGTCGTAGAACACCTGCATCCCAACCATTAAAACTATACTAATATTATATAGGTGAAGAGTGCTCTTTGTTTGTTCGCAATTTTTTTTTTTGTTTTTATTACTATTTTTCGTAACTCATAAGTATGTTTTCTCGTTTCATATTTGGTCACCCGTATATTAGGCATGATGACAGTAACTTAAAAACACTAAAATTATGTATTTATCTAATGCCTATTGCCTATTGCCGCTTTTGATCAACGATTATGTAACCGATGATTACTCTTCATCAAATAACGATTATGTAAGTAACCGATGATTACTCTTCATCAAATAACGATTATGTAAGCAACCGATGATTACTCTTCATCAAATAACGATTATGTAAGTAACCGATGATTACTCTTCATCAAATAACGATTATGTAAGTAACCGATGATTACTCTTCATCAAATAACGATTATGTAAGTAAAAGATGATTACTCTTCATCAAAATATAACGATTATGTAAGTAACCGATGATTACTCTTCATAAAATATAACTTAAGTGAGTTTGTTATTTCAGCCATTTTTCCTCTAGATAATATGTTTCCTATATTTCCTCTTTAAGTATATAGTTTTTTTTGGAAAAGCGTACCTTGAGAAAAGCTAGCGATATCTCGCCATTTTGTAGTTTCGTGAATATGCTGTGTTGTATAATAGGGTTGCCACCTTCTAGAAGAGCGATGCCTGTTAAAAAATAAAATAAATTAAAATATAATATTATTAAGATCTTTATGTATGTTCCACATGACGCAATGAATAAATTATGAATTATTGGAACGCCACATATCTCTCGTATGGCCGGCCGGTCCATTGATTTAATATTGGTTGTACGAATACGCTTTGTATGTACGAATCTGCCTAGCCAGAGGTCGTGGGTTCGATTCCCACCCGGGACCAACGTTTGTGTGATGAGCACATCTGTTCGTTTTCGGATTCTGGGTCTTTGTATGTATTTAAGTATTTATTTAAACAGTATAATGTATATTTATCAGTTGTTGAGTACCCATCTATTTATTTTTAAGTAAAATTGTGTTATCACGTAAGTGACAATTGTCTTTGTGATAATAAAGTTCTTTAAACCTTACCAATCCACAAGCTTCGGCTTAATTTGGGACTAAACAGCTGTGTGTGAATTTGTCTAAAACATTACTTTTATCATAATCCGCTCACCGAGTTGTATGGCCTCGAGAAATATGGCTGGGCGGTTGGTGCTCTTGATGACGAGGTCCACCACCAGGTCGGAGGCGCCCTCCTTGTCCAGGTGCGCCTGCACCTGCGCCAGGTTCTGTCCAGTGCGCATCAGCACTTTCGCTGTACATGTCACAATATATTACAACCAATGATATTGTAAGTAAAGATCACGTATAGTAGACGGCAAACTACTTGAACATCGAATGACATAGTGGGGGAAAGTTTGCATGTAGTCGAGCGATCTACCAATAGGCTCGATTCGGTCTGACCTACCAATAACGCGCTCGATTCGGTCTGACCTACCAATAGCGCGCTTGATTCGGTCTGATCTACCAATAGCGCGCTCGGTTCGGTATGATCTATCAATAGCGCGCTAGATTCGGTCTGATCTACCAATAGCGCGCTCGGTTCGGTATGATCTATCAATAGCGCGCTCGATTCGGTCTGATCTACTCGTACCTATAGCGCGCTCGATGCGATCGATCTACGAATAGCGCGCTCGATTCGGTGTGATCTATCAATAGCGCGCTCGATTCGGTCTGATCTACTCGTACCAATAGCGCGCTCGATGCGATCGATCTACGAATAGCGCGCTCGATTCGATCTGATCTACCAATAGCGCGCTCGATTCGGTCTGATCTACCAATAGCGCGCTCGATTCGATTTGATCTACCAATAGCGCGCTCGATTCGGTCTGATCTACCAATAGCGCGCTCGACTCGGTCGCGCCCCGCACCCAAAGAGGCCTATAACTCAGTTCTGCGTATTCAAGAAGTTTGCCGTCGACTATATCTACATACTGAGCGTTTAGATATTGTTCCGCTCCGACTGTCCATACTTACCTTTACAATGAACGCGATAGCTATTCGGAACTTACGAGACAGAAAGAGCTATCTGTAACGAGTTGCACTTGAAATAACAAATACTACAATATGGAATTACGACAATTGTCTGAATTGTAGGGCCTCAGTTTCAGCGCGCTGGTGCGACATTTGTAGATACAACTAACTGTTTCCCGCGGCTTCGCCCGCATAGAAAAGTTTTTACAGCGGAACAACCCTTTCTTAGTGGACGTCAGAGGTATATGGGGAACCTTTGTTTGGGCTGTGCGTTGATCAGTGATTAAATCAGTCAGTTTCTTCTTTTAAACAGGTACAGTAATGTTCATAAGTGCAGTAGCACGCTAAGAGTCATTTTTCTGTACAACGGTGCGCACGACAACACGAAATAAATTAATTATATTTAATCTATGACTTCGGTGGTCCGTTATAACTGACCACCGAAATCAATAGCGTGTTTTAAACCTAATTGTCATAGCAATAAGTCATCAATTCATCGTAATATCCAGGAATATATTAGTGGTTAAATGCGTGTGTGGGTACAAATATGAAAGAAGGTCGTAAGTGAAACTGGTCTCTCAATCTATTGAGATGCGAAACTGCTACTGCACTTGTGAACCTTGACTGTACATATTATGTTGTTAATGTATATAAGACGATAGCGGTGTCCTCTGTTTCCTTAATTATCTCTTAAAAGGCAATAACTTAAATAAAACATTACAAAAGGGTGCTTGACTAATCTACAATAAATTATGAAAGCACACTTAGGAATTTTATTTTAAAATAAAGATCCATAGGTACTACATAAAGGTAACAATATTAAATTTAATATAAATAAAGCAAAATTAATTGAATAAAAGTAATAAGATATAATTATGAAAACTGTTGAGTTAAGAACGATGAACTAATACTTATAATTGGAGTTAAAATTAATGTAAATATTAGATTTTATTCGTGGATTACGAAAGTCGAAGTCATATCAATAAAGCCGTGAAGTCATGTCGCTAAATTATTACGGCTACTAAATGTAGCCTACCGTGACTTTTACCTTTCTAAGGCTACTGTAACAACGACAAAAAAAAACGAGAATTAAAAGATTTTAAAACATTTTGGAAAACTTCTTGCAGTAAAAAAACATACATCGTGCAAAACACACTTGCTACCAAAAGTAACACAACAAGTGCCGCTATGGATATATGTGTTTTGAGACTTTCATGTCGGCTTAGCAACTCAAGCATAAAACAGAATTCTCATGCTACAAGGTGCACAACACACAAGGCCGGTGCAAAGTGACGGCGATGGACCCACCTGACTTCGGCTGATGAGGGTGGTCTTCGCATGCGCGGTGGAAGAAAAAAAAACATGTCTACACTATGTACTAGTACACTCTGTGCTCGGTCTAGACTAGTAGACCCTTGGAGCGAGACATCCGCGCAGGTGACACGGCGCGGAGGCGGTTTATTCCCATTTACCGTACCTTTCAGGGTGCCGAGATGGGAAATTTTATATCGATTTAATCCCATCTCGGCACCCTCATGAATCATTTAGAATTTCGTGGTACAAATGGACAGACATGCTCATATTGTTTGTTTACAGTAAGGTTAAAGTAAGTTAATATGTCCCACTGCTGGGGCTCAGGCCTACCCTCTCAAAGAGGGCGTTCGGGCTATAGTCCACCACGGTGGCCCAGTGCGGGTTGGTGGACTTCATATGCGCCTAAGAATTTCTTCTCCGGTGTATGCAGATTTCCTCACGATGTTTTCCTTCGCCGTTTGAGAGCAGTCAGTAAATGTACTTAAGTTTCGAGAAGAAACCCATTGGTACATGGCCCAGCCGGGGATCGAACTTCGGACCTTTCGATATGATAGGCCGTGTCTTAACCCCGACTACACTGACCCCCTTTAAAAGAAATAATTAATATTCAGAAAATCCAAGATGGCGGAATTAACGCCAATATGGCCGCCGGGTCACCTGCTGACATTTCACACTCCAAAGCCTAGGGACCACATCTTACCTAGGCGCCAATATAATTTGTCAGAGCCTGACAAGCAGGATTAATATGCAGATAATTCAATAAAATGCCAACAGATAAGTAATTCAATAAAATAACAAGTTTATCTGTATGTTCTTGTATAGTTCAAAGATTCAATTGGAAATTAAAGCTAAGTACTCCACATGGTCTCTGGTCAAAACGACTCATCAGATCACTTGGGTGTGTACAGCGATCTAGACCTCCTCCATTCACTCTCTGGATGGCCATCATCAGATCACACCCCGATCGATCCCTGGCGGAGGACAAAGGCTTAGTTATCACGTTTGTATGAAAATGTTGCTGTGAATCCAACTTTTTGCCAGCAATTTATATGGAAACACTATATTATAATCATAATATGCTTGGTATCCGGGTAAGATGTGTTGTTACGTGAAAATCATGAAGTATTAAATGTCTTCTTATTTATAGTTTTATCAAAAGTTATTAACCAAATTATTTTTGGTTTTAAAATAGAACCACAGTGCATCATTTCTAAAACTTGTGCGATCTAGTATTGGGTTTACACAAATCAATGTTAATTTCGGAAGGTGTGACTGATATGATGAATCACTGGGGGCCATACATAAATTACGTCACACGAATTTCGTGTTTTTTTGTTTGTTTTGGTTGTACGGTCGACCGCACGTCAGTGAAAACAAAAACCAGTACAAACTGGTCTCTGGTAGTATTCAAGCTCCCTAAGAAGCTTGGAGCGTCAGTGGCGTCGGGGATAAGACGCGGCCTATCATATCGAAAGGTCCGGAGTTCGATCCCCGGCTGGACCATGTACCAATGGGTATTTTCTCGAAACTTAAGTACATGTACTGACTGCTCTCAAACGGTGCGGAAACCTGCATACGCCGAAGAAGAAATTCTTAGGCGCATGTGAGGTCTACCAACCCGCACTGGGCTAGCGTGGTGGACTATAGCCCGAACGCCCCCGTTGAGAGGGTAGGCCTGAGCCCCAGGAGCGGGGACATGTTAATAGGCTGTTGATGAATAGGCTAGGCCAGTTCAAGGTCAAGGTGTTTCCAATGACGTGCGGTCGACTGTATGCGTGGTGTACGCTTGTAACGCTAGGTTGCACGTACCTCCCGGGCCGTGCGTGACGGGCGCGGCGGGCGCGGGCAGCTGTATCTTCGGCTCCGACTTGCGGTTGATGAAGTACTGCGAGAGGAGCTTGCTGCGCAGCTGGTTGCCCTGGTGACCACAATTTCACATCACTATCTATTTTAATAGTAGTTTATGAAAGTGATACTTATAAGGCAGGGGGTCTGATTTTAAAAATACGAGTTTTTTAATAGTATCACAAAGTGTTTTAACCCTTTATAAGGCAGAGGCGATTTGGATACCACTTAGTTAATAAACATTTACGGAGAACATCCTCTTTTTTATTTAACTATAATGGTATTATATAGCGAATATATCAGGCTTTCTTTCCTGATTTATTCAATGTCAATGAATAGGTGTATTGGAAACAGATCATCTGAAAACTCAAGTGCACTAACAGGCTGAGTGCATATATTGACCACATGTTTTTTCTTAATGATCTTTTTTTTGCCGTAGATGTGTTCCCCAGTGCATTACAAATATGGTAGTGAATTTAACTTTCACGTAGCATATCTGTATAACTGAGGCCTTATAAAGGGTTAATACCTATTTATGTGCAGTTTCATACACTACTTTACAATTCACAGTACAGTACGTGATTGTAATAATTTACACAATGGCGCCAAACTGTCGTACAGTCGACCGCACATCAGTGGAAACACTTTGACCTTGAGCTGGCCTTACCTATTAGGGACTGCGCAAACGAAGCGGAAATTTGCCCATTGTTTGACGTCATTGCCAAATGAACCATAGCCTAAAGACTAAAGAACAAAATCGTAAAATGACTTCGCCTCGCGCTCGAGGTCATTCATACGATTATGTTCTGTAGGCTAAAGTGATATCGTTCATTTGACAATGACGTCAAAAAGTGCGCGGGCAAATTTCCGCTTGGTCTGAACTGACCTTTATGCGTGACACACACTGGGCGGCGGCGTTGCGAAAGCGTTGCGGCGGCGAAGGTTTGTATGAAGAACGCGCCGCGCCGCCGCCGCTTTGATGTAAACGGCTTCGTACTATTTCGAACATAACAGAAAAAAACAGCAACGCTTTCGCAACGCCGCCGCTCAGTGTGTGTTACGCTTTAGGACGTTTGAATACTATGACAGACCAGTTTATACTGGTTGTTTCCACTGACGTGCGGTCGACCGTATACCACATACGACCGATGTCGATCTACCAACTAAATAATGGTATGCCACAGCGTAGGTGACGCGCGAACAGTACCTTCTCCCCGTACTCGGGGTCCACCGCCATCATCTCCCGCAGCGTGCGCAGCACCTTCACGCACAACTTCTCCTCCTTCTCCTCCAGAAGTCTCTCCGTGTGACGAATTAGTCTGGAACAGTTACAGACACTCTTAGACAGTCTTCGATAGACAATCTAGACTTAAACAATATACCATTTCGTATCTAATGTAAAGATACCAAAGTATTGATTATTCATTGGTGGTATTACTGTTGGTGGACTTCACATGCGCCTAAGAATTTCTTCTCCGGTGTATGCAGATTTCCTCACGATGTTTTCCTTCACCGTTTGAGAGCAGTCAGTAAATGTACAAGAAAAAACCCATCGGTACAAGGCCAAGCTGGTTATCGAACTTCGGATCTTTCGATATGATAGGCCGCGTCTTATCCCCGACGCCACTGACGCTCTTAGGTATTATAGTAAGGGCCTCTTACACCGCTTGCTGATAAAGTCCCAGCAACTCTATCTGCAAGTTATCTGACAGATAGCCTATTTTTTTGGTTTCACAGGTATCTGATTGCCTATATCTTATATATTTTATATAGTCTATCACACAGATTTATCTGATAGATTAGTTTATCACTAAGATTACTATCTGTAACAATATCAGGAAGTGGTGAAAGAAGCCCTAAATCTCCTTTTAAATTCTCCTTTGTAATTTGTGTAAGGTACCTAGATATGAATATGCCGCTGGTCTCTGTGTGCGCGCGCTCGCCGGGGCTCGCGAACAGCAGGTGCGGCTTGTACAGGATGTCCACGAGCAGCGACAGCTCCGCCTGCAGCAGCGGCCGCAGCTGCTCCTCCAGCAGGGCCACGATCTCCTGCAGACCCTCCATCACCGAGCGGTCGTTCTGCAGGTTCGACTGTACGGAGATGTCGTAGGATAATTGAAAAAAGGATTTTTGCAAAAATCCGAGCTTGTTTAGGACGATTGGAAATTTGAACGGTGATTGGCTAATCTATAAGTCGATTTGCACCATCGCGCATCTGTCAATGCGTCACGTTTAAAAGCAGCCAATCAGCGTTCATGACTTATAGCGAATTCATTCTTACATTCCAATTATCCGGCTTTAGGATTTTCGCAAAGATCCGAATTTTCTGATAATACAAAACATTATAAGAATATATCCGAACTGTGATATCCGAATCCGGATAAATCCGGAAGGTTTTTGTCAGGGAATCACACATGTTTGCTGTGTAACAAATGTAATAAACAAACAACTGACTTGCGATGCCATCTTCTCCAGCTTGTTGGTCTTGGAGGCGAGCAGCCACTTGCTGGTCTGCCGCGAGAGCGCGGCCGCCTTCTCGAACACCGTCTGCACCTTCGCCTCCAGCTCCAGCGGGATGGCGATGCTCCGGGACTTGGCTGACAAATTACAATAGACATACAGTTAAACGTTTCAATCAATAGCCTATTAACATGTCCCCACTGGCTGGGGCTCAGGCCTACCCTCTCAACGAGGGCGTTCGGGCTATAGTCCACCACGCTAGCCCAGTGCGGGTTGGTGGACTTCACATGCGCCTAAGAATTTCTTCTTCGGCGTGTGCAGGTTTCCTCACGATGTTTTCCTTCACCGTTTGAGAGCAGTTAGTAAATGTACTTAAGTTTCGAGAAAAAACCCATTGGTACATGGTCCAGCCGGGGATCGAACTCCGGACCTTTCGATATGATAACAGCTATGCTCTTAACAGAAGTACTACCCGACAAGAAGATTCGAATCTCTTTGGGCGCGCGCGCGCGCTCATTATGGAGAAAGCATCTTGCATATTTAGTATGGGAAACGAGGAAAACGTCGGTGCCATTTACAGGGGTGGTGCGGACAAAGGAAGCGGAGTAGCGGGAGGAGGTACGAATCACTTGGCCTTGGCCTTCCTCCACCTCCCCCCTTCATTTAGATTGGTGAGTAGGCCTGAGCCCCAGCAGTGGGGACATGTTAACAGACTGTTGATGAATCATCATCAACAGTCTGTTAACAGAAATCATCAGATTTCTGTTATCACCCTTACCAACTTCGCTGAGTGTCCGGATGCATTTCTCGACGTTGAGTTTCTGCGGGGGCGTCAGCCACGGGCACTGGTAGATGCGGAACGTGGTCTGCAGCAGCTTCACGAAGATCGACTGCCGCGTCTGTCACAGTTACACGGGTTTCGGGTTAGTGAAAGAAACGGTCGACAGTGACCAAGTTGTCTGAGGCCAGATATACTTACAAAAATTAGTTTTCCAATGAAGCGTGGACAAACAAAAGAACTGGTTAGTATTATTAGGGCAATTGGCAAATCAATAAAATTTAAAATATTTTACTAGTTATTTATTTCGTAATTTTAAGGTGATTTATTTTACAGTTATTGTTATGATTTTAAAGTACCGACATAACGCTCTCTGCTGTCAAATTCATAATTGTGGCTACAATTTATTTGTTTCTCGACCCCTGGTTGAAATTGATTTTTTTTGGAAATGAATGATTTCATAATATGTCTTTATTATGGAAATTCCCATAATCATTGGTCATTACATTTATTTGTTTATTTTATATATTTATTTAATTTTACAGTATGATTCTAATTAGAATCAGAGAAATTCCAATTGGAAAAAAGCCCCGTGTCTGCGACCATACCGGGAATCGGTACGTCTGAGAAGATGGGTAAATAGATAAATAGCTCATCACAGATAAGAGAATAAACAAAATATATATTTACATTCATTTATTGTAATGTTTAATTACACATGAAATTATAATTTAGATACAAACATACGCCGTTGGCGTGACGTGACGCATCACCCGACCCACCTGCACGGTGGTGCTCTGGTCGCTGAACGGCGAGTTGAAGAACGTGCATATGGTGTGCATGAGCACGTCCGTCACGTAGTTGACCCACGCGCCCGGCGCGCCCGGCGAGCGCGGCGAGCGCGGCGACAGCGGGGACGACGCGCCCCGCGACCCGGACGCGCCTGCTGATAGGAACAACTTTTCAATGGGCTGCTCAGAACAGCCCTCAAAATTAGCGTGAGAAAAATGAAAAAAAAAAATCATATACAAATTAAAGATCTCATTACCATTAATACAATAGTTTTCATTTCAATAGTCCCCACATGTAGTTGCTCGAGTATATCTCCTTTATCTCCACCTCCGTGTCTATAGAACACACAACTCACCCGCCGCGGCGCCGGCGAAGGGCTCGCTCTGCAGTATTCAAATTCAAATTCAAATTCAAAAGTATTTTATTGCATGTAAGTACACTAGGTACATTTATACAACGTCAATTTTTTATCTACCACCGCCTCCAAGGTGTTATATAGAGCTGGGAAGAAGAAGCGGCGCAACAAACTTCCGCAACACATCTTTTAAAATCAATTTTGTACATAACATTATTTTGTAAAGATTGTGCGAGGCTGAAGTAACATTAACACCAGGCATCTTTGTCATTTAGATAATCGACTGTTTTATAATAAGCTTTCTTACAAAGTTGTTGTTTAATGTGAGTCTTAAATTTTCTGTCATTCATATTTAAGATTTCTTCTGGTAGTTTGTTGTAGAAGCGTATACATTGCCCCGTGAATGATTTACTGACCTTACTAAGCCTTAACTGTGGTGGTACAAGTTTGTTTTTGTTTCTTGTAACATAAGCTGTGTTCATATCACAGTGCCTCAAAAAGAGAGATATATTTTTGCGGACATACAAAATATTCTCAAAAATGTATTGACTGGCAACGGTTAATATATTAATTTCTTTAAACTTTTCTCTTAATGATTCTCTACAACGTAAATTATAGATCGCCCTAACAGCTCTCTTTTGCAAAATAAAGATGGTTTCTATATCTGCCGCTTGACCCCACAGTAGGATGCCGTATGACATGATGCTGTGGAAGTAGCTGAAATAGACTAATCTCGCAGTAGCAATATCTGTTAATTGTCTAATTTTCCTAACGGCGTAGGCGGCCGAGCTTAGTCTGCCAGCTAGTGAAGCTATGTGGGGCCCCCATTGAAGAGATGAGTCTATAGTTATACCTAGGAACACCGTGCTTTTGATAAATTCTAATCTTTCTGTACCTAAAGTTACATTATTAACTACATGTCTTACATTTGGTAGGCAAAATTTAATACATTTAGTTTTTGTTGTATTTAATGCTAGATTATTAATGCTGAACCAGTTAAGTACTTGTGTGAGAGTATTGTTTACCTCAGGAAGATCACAAGCTCTTCTGCTAATTTTAAAAATCAGAGAAGTGTCATCGGCAAATAATACTATGTTGGACATGTTTTGTATTAAAAATGGCAAGTCATTTATATATACAAGAAAAAGAAAAGGACCCAGAACTGAGCCCTGGGGCACCCCCATTTTCACAACTGAACCAGATGATTTAACTCCATTTATATCAACTTTTTGTACTCTATTTTCAAGGTAAGATTTAAGTAATTCGAATGCTCTGTCTTTCACGCCATAATGTTTTAATTTGAGTAGCAAGGTTTCGTGATTAACGCAATCAAATGCTTTGGAGAGATCGCAGAAGATGCCTATTGCATCATGTGAAGCTTCCCAAGCATCAAAAATATGCTTAACAAGCATGACTCCTGCGTCGGTGGTTGATCGTCCCTTAGTAAATCCGAACTGACGATCGTGAAGAAGTTGTTTGAGATTGAAATGACAAAGCAGTTGATTCAGTATGATCTTTTCGAAAATCTTGCTAAGCACGGGGAGAACTGACACTGGTCTAAAATTACTGGGATCTAGTTTGTCACCAGATTTAAACAGTGGTATGATTTTACTTTGCTTCATTAGGTCAGGGAAAATACCTTGATTAATACTCATGTTAAATATAAAAGCTAAGTAAGGCGCAATAATCGTTATAACTGAGTTAACTACTTTAACAGACATTCCCCATAGATCTTCAGAAGATTTTAGTTTTAATGATTTAAAAGCCTTAATAATATCTAGAGAGTTTATGTGTCTAAAATTAAAAACTGTTTCACATATTGTAACGTTATTTACAAGCAAATTTTCGGCAAGAATAGGCGATGAATGCAGAGCTTCGGTGGTTTTAATAGGGATGTTAGTGAAAAAAGTTTCAAAGGACTCTGCTACTTCTGTTTTAGAATTAATTATTTTACCATTATTTCTGATTGCATATTCATTTTCACGTGGTTTAGTTTTGGCAGTTTCATTATTTATGATTTTCCATACTGCTTTAACTTTATTATCCGAATTTTTAATTTTATTACTTAAATAATATGACTTGGCTATTTTACAAACTTTCCTAAAAATTTTAGAGTAATTTTTGACATATTCATGGAATCTGTCGTCAACTCTGTAAGACTTTTCGTTGTACAAATCAAATAACTTGGTCCTGCTTTTCCGAATACCAGTGGTTGCCCAGTCACTAAATTTAAACTTGTTTTTAATATTAATTTTCCTAGTTTTAAAAATATTACCGAATTCCTGAGACAGTGTCGTGAAGAAATCGACATAGAAATCATTGATTTCCACCTGATCAGTAACAGGAATCGGCAATTTAATTGAAAGAGCATCTTTATATCTCTCCATTCGACTGACAGTGTTGGGCCTAGCAAGGATTTCAGTTTTTGTATGTTTTATATTACCTGGAAAGGTAACACTTTGCCCACAGTGGTCTGATGTTAGGCAATTTACAATTGTCTTTTCTATAAAATCACAATTGCAAAAGAAATTATCTAGGCAAGTAGCTGTGGTACTTGTAATCCTAGTTGGTTCAAGAAAAATATTCTTTAAATTAAAGGAATTAAATAAGCCAATTAATCGAGTTGAAAACCTGGAGTTAGTTTCTAGTAGATCTACATTAAAGTCTCCACAAATTATTATATGTTTTCTACTTTTAAGAAGTATTTTCATAACATCTTCCATTACTGACTCAAAAGTAGGAAATTTAGAGTCATATGGGGGTCTGTATACGCATACCACAATATGTTTCTCCATCTCAACACAAGACAATTCAATGTGCCATTCAACTGAAAGTCCCACAATGTCTTTGCGTTCCTTGGCCTTGATACCATTTCTCATGAGTATGAGGGACCCTCCACGTGCTGCGTACTTTCGGTTGAATGAACTTATAACATGATAATTTTCGTATCCAAACAACATTTCATGCTCTTTAAGGTGATGCTCAGTAATACATAACAAGTCAATATTAGATTGACTTTCTAAATATAATTCTACTTCTAACATCTTGCCGGAGAAGCTCTGTATATTTTGGTGAATAATTTTAAGTCCCTTTGGCTTCTCCTTTGTCCTAATACTTTGTACTAATACTTTGCTGTCAGAAAAGCCCCGAATGTTTTGATGTAATGATTGAGTAAAATTGGGCTTTCCTTTTGTCATAACTGAGCTAGACAATCCCTGCCTCTGGTTTAACACTGATAAACCATCATTTGCGGAATTTTCTATTGTCGTGGTATCTACTCTAAAAAATGTATAAGCTTATTAGTATTACTACTAACATTCGTCATAAAATGTTGTAAATTATATGCTACTAAAGTAGCTAATTGTCTTTTATATGTCATTGATAAATACATATTGCTTTCAGTCAAAGTGAATTTGTCAATACACTTATTTGTATCAAAGTACAATATAGTGTCATTATACATGCATAGTGCGTTATATAAGTGTAAATTCATTTTAAATATGCGATTATTGTGCGCCTGTGACAAGTTACAACAATAGGGAAATGCGCAATTTATGAATTTACATCTAGTTTTGTTCTTAATCTCTATCAATATTTCTATAGTCCTATTTATGTCCGCTTGGGTGACGTTTTTGTGGCTCCCCAACATGATAACCACCGTGGTGTTCTCATCAAACGTACTCGTGTCCCTCAATAATCTATTAATAATGTCGTTATAGGACAAATCCGGACAACAAATGTTTATTACTTGTTGGTCTAATTTATTATACAGAAGGGGACCAAAATCTTTTCCTATACCATCTGAATATATAATGGTTTTCGGTTGCGGCTGCGGCAGTGACGCCCGCTCCACCCCCGAGCCCGCGCCCGCCGCCGCCCCGCTGACGTCGGCCTTGTCCGTCTCATATTCGTCAGCGTCACCTTTCCGAGCAGCCGCTGCAGCGCGCGCGGCCAGCGAGAGTCGCTTACCGCGCTGACGGCGGCGGCGGCGCTTAGTGGAGCGAGTGGCACCCCCACGCTTGTCCCCTGGGCACGGAGGTGTCGCCGCCACCACCTGGTCGCCCTTTTTATTCCCAATGCCATCATTAGACGCTATGCTATTATTACACGGCACGCAACACGGCGCGCCGCACGCCGCACCACACGGTGCGCGGCACGCCGCGTCGCACGGCATATCACCTGCCGCGCCACACGGCGCGTCACACGCCACGCTACACAGTGCGTCAGACATAGAGGAGTGCGCGGAATGTAAAGTGATACTCACAGACGGGGAGTAAATGAGTGTGTATCGCCTGCATGTCCTGCAGGAAGGACCTCTCGAACAGGTCCCACATATAGTTGCTCGAGTATATCTCCTGCATCTCCACCTCATCTCCACATGTAGTTGCTCGAGTATATCTCCTTTATCTCCACCTCCGTGTCTATAGATAACACAACTCACCCGCTGCGGCGCCGGCGAAGGGCTCGCTCTGCAGTATCGCCTGCATGTCTTGCAGGAAGGACCTCTCGAACAGGTCCCACATGTAGTTGCTTGAGTATATCTCCTTCATCTCCACCTCAGTGTCTATGTAGCAGTGGTTCAGGAAACCCACGTACGCTTCTTTCACCTGCGCAAAGATGCCGTTTAAAGAGACTGGACAAGAAGTATCTAAATAGAGCAGAAAATGTGTACATGGAGTATTCCCGTCAATTAGTGTACATCAGGTATGCAGTATGTACCTCGGGTATGCAGTATTTAGTGAATGGTACCCTTGTTTTTGTGGTTATTGTGTATCTCAGGAATGCAGTAATAAGTGTGTGTGTACCTAGGGTATGCGCAATCTTTAATTGAGTGTTCATTGGGTTTGCAGTCATTGTATACCTTAGTACACAGGATCTCGGGTACGCAGCCTTTAAATGAGTGTGTATCTCGGGTATGCAGTATTTAAGTGAATGGTACCCATGGTTTTGTGGTTATTGAGTGTGTATCTGAAGAATGCAGTAATAATTGTGTGTGTACCTCGGGTATGCAATCTTTAAGTGAGTGTTCCTTGGGTTTGCAGTCATTGTATACCTTAGTACACAGTATCTCGGGGCCTTTAAATGAGTGTGTACCGCAGTATTTAAGTGAGTGTGTACCTCGGGTATGCAGTATATAAGTGAGTGTGTACCTCGGGTATGCAGTATTGAAGCGAATGTGTATTTACCTCAGGAATGCAGTCCGGGTGGGTAATCATGGAGACGATGTCGTCGAGCGGCAGCAGGCTGTGGCACTTGATCTCCGTGTACACGTTCTTGCCCATCGTGCAGCATGTCAGCAGCTTCACCAGCTGGATGTGGTATCTGCACAGGAGTTTTGGCTTTAGGCTAAAATACACCAACACTCTAATGTTTCTGTCAGCAAATACACGTCAAATGGCAGTCTGAACAAAGTCATCAACAGACTATTAACATGTCCCCACTGCTGGGGTTCGGGCCTACCCTCTCAACCAAGGCGTTAGGGCATAGTCTACCACGCTAGCCCAGTGCGGGTTGGTGGACTTCACATGTGCCTAATAATTTCTTCTTCGGCGTATGCAGGTTTCCTCACGATGTTTTCCTTCACTTTAAGAGCAGTGAGTAAATGTACTTAAGTTTCGAGAAAAAAAAACCATTGGTACATGGCCCAGCAGGGGATCGAACTTCGGACTTCCGATATGATAGGCCGCGTCTTATAACCGACGCCACTGACGCTCTTCATATTCACTACAGCGACCAAGGAAGCGAGCGGGCGTAGGTATTTATACTGTTCCTTTTCCGTCTACTGTGCTTATTATATTTTGCAAATTATTTTATTTATTTAATACAAATTCTATGCATTACACAACTACATTCTTACTAAAAAGCGAATCCCTGAACATGACAAAACTAATAGGATGATTTTCCCATTAGTTTGGCCACGGAACTAATTTGGAATTAGCCATATTACTGTTGATTTGTTGTTGGGACTATTTTGGCGAGAGCGAAGTGGTCGTTTCTTCTATTTTATATTCTTAAATTATGTATTACAGGATTTTAATGTGTAATTGTGAGTGTTTTATACATTAAGTGCTTGTGGTTGCGGATATTGTGCGGAAAATTACACTCTTTTATTTTAATTTTCCGCACAATATCCGCAACCACAAGCACTTAATGTATAAAACACTCACAATTACACATTAAAACCCTGTAATACATAATTTAAGAATATAAAATATAAGAAGAGTGTAACAACTCTTTCAGCTCGTACCAATATTGTCCATTGCAAATCTCCATAAAAGTTACTATCGATTTAATGAGGATAAGAACCTTATCGAAAATCGCCGACTAACTCTAGTCATGCTCGGTTTTTGTGGAGGCCGTGCTGTAACCGCCGGATAAATAGATTTAAGAAATAAGCCTTTAAATTTAAAATAGGACATGGCTTAAAGGTCTCGTTACCAAGCCGAAACATACTAATAAAACTGATTTGTTGTTTGCAGACATACTTGAGCGCTTCCGGCATGGTGCTGGTGTCGCGGTACTGCCGCATCATCTGCAGGAAGTAGTTGAAGGACACCTTGTCGTTGTAGAACACCAGCACGTCCTCGCCAGCGTTCACCATCTGCCCACGAGACCATATGACGACACCATTACTCAATGAGCTCGTTTTAATCATTACGTATCGGACGACGCAGCGCGGGCAGCCAATAAGGTGGACCGACGATCTGGTGAAGGTCGCGGGACCCAGCTGGATGAGTTAACGCGGGACCGGTCGTCGTGGAGATCCCTTTGTGCAGCAGTGGACGTCTACAGGCTGATATGATGATGACTTAATGACCTGGGCTTTTTTTAAATATAACTACAAGTTTGAACTAAAAATATGACATTTAATTTTTTCCTCTAGTTCTTCAAATAGCTCAACAATACTTTAAAATAATAATAAGATTTGTGAAAATTATTTCTCGCATTTTTTCTTTTCGACCAGTGTGACGTCATCGTTTTTTCTCTTGTAAATATGGTTGGCGTCTGGGTGTCTGCGGGGCGGCGCTGGGGAGCGCGGGGTGCCGCCGTATCCGTACAAATTAATAAGTACCGTATCGATCTGAAGCTAGTAAGTGGTCGGTCGGTCAGTCGGTCCGTTGGTTGGTTGGTCGGTCGGTTGTTTGTCTGTTCACCTCCTGCATGACGAGGTCCTGGCTGCGGCGGATGTATGCGGCGTCGGCGCGCACGATGGTCTGCAAGAAGCGCAGGTAGGCAGGCCGGCGGCCGCGCGACTCGATGCAGTGCACGAAGTGCGCGACCACCTTCTCGTTACACTCGTGCGCGCACAGCGCCGCGTTGTCGCGGAATATCGCGCACACCGTTTGCGCGTCGCGGATCTGCAACATGGCGCCGTCAATGCCATCCATACTAATCATCAACAGCCTATTAACATGGCTCCACTGCTGGGGCTCAGGCCTACCCTCTCAATACGCCCTGTATGGGCTAAATTGGGCTATAGTCTATTTAGATTATAGACTTAGATTATTTTAAATTTTAAAACCATGATCGGCCTAAAATGATATTGTTTCCAAGGCCGTAAAACCCAATAAAAAAGCTATGAAAAGTCAGTCCAATGGAAATGAATTGTCTCACCCCGGCGTTGAGGAACAGGTCCAGATGCTTGTGCAGTATGGCCTGGTTCTGCTGGTTGCCGTGGCAGAAGTGCTGCAGGAAGCCGTGCGCCAGCGCCAGCAGCTCGTCCATCGCCTCGTCGTCCTCGTCGTGCGGCACCTGACACAACCAAACCAACCACCCGAGCTCGAGCACATCATGCGAAGGCATCTTCATAAAACTGAGAAACTGAGAACCGAGGATGGCATTCAATAGCTGATGATGATATGGTACCTGCAGCAAGTCCAGCACGATGTTGTGCACGCCGATGTTCCGGAGCAGCCGCTGCTCGTGCCGGCGCCGCTTGCCCGTCTCGCCGCCGCCGCTGTTGCCTTGCGTGCAGTACTTTATCATGCGCTCCAGTATCTGCAAGGCAAACGTATATAGCTGTGAAAAATGCCGTAATATGAATACAAAAAAAAAACAAAAAACAAGAGGAACAGAAGAAAAAAAAGTAAACAACATCAAGACGGAAATACTACAAAAAGTAATGGAGATGTATTAAATTCATCCAGTGTGTGTGCCAGTGATAACATACGGTACCGAGACGTGGTCGCTCACTATGGGCCTCGTAAGAAGGCTCAAGGTCACCCAGAGGGCAATGGAGAGAGATATGCTCGGAGTTTCCCTGCGAGATCGAATCAAAAATGAGGAGATCCGCACGAGAACCAAGGTCACCGACATAGCTCAAAGTGCGAAGCTTAAGTGGGCACATCGCTCGTAGAACCGTTGGGGCAGAAAGGTTCTCGAGTAGCGACCACGTATCGGAAGACGCAGCGTCGGCCTCCCACAAGGTGGACCGACGATCTGGTGAAGGTCGCGGGATCCAGCTGGATGAGGTTAGCGCGCAGGGAGTCGTGGAGATCCCAGGGGGAGGCCTATGTCTAGCAGTAGACGTCTACAGGATGGTTTGATGATTAAACTCATTAAGCTTTTTAATATTATTTCCAAGTGCAGAAAAGACTCGAGACTTTTGGTCCTATTTCCGTCTTGATGTTGTTTTGCAACGACCTGGCCGAGCCTGATGAGAATGTTACCTCCTTGATCTTCCTGTACTCGTTGTGGTCGTGCTTGGCCGTCTTGGAAGTGTCGAGCACGTTGTCCAAAGACGCGTTCCGTTCCAGCACCGCGCCGCCGGGGCCCAGTATACCTGCACACAAAGGCAAATGTCATCATCATCATCAACAACAGCCTATTAATGTCCCCACTGCTGGGGCTCAGGCCTACCCTCTCAACGAGGGCGTTCGGGCTATAGTCCACCACACTAGCCCAGTGCGGGTTGGTGGACTTCACATGCGCCTAAGAATTTCTTCTAGGTTTCCTCACAATATTTTCCTTCATCGTTTGAGAGCAGCATAAGCATAATTAGTTTTAATGTAAATTAGTTTTATTGCACGCTAGCTGAGGGCTATGCTCGGAATTTCCCTGAAGGATATGATCCGGAATGAGGAGATCCGACGGAGAACAAGGTAGCCGACATAGCCGAAAGGATTAGAAAGCTGTGGGCAGGTCACATCTGTCGCAGAGTCGACGGCCGTTGGGGCAGACGAGTTCTGGAGTGGAGACCGCGGACCGGGACGCCCCTCCGCCAGGTGGACCGACGACCTAAAGAAGGTAGCTGGAAGCGGCTGAATGCGGTGGGCAGAAAACCGGGAGTGGTGGCGTTCATTAGGGCAAGCCTACGTCTAGCAGCGGACGCTAAAGAGCTAATATGACTTTAGTATAGACACCAACGCGCCAAAGAGCGTCGGTGGCGTGGTGGGGAAGAAGCGGCCTATCATGTCGAGAGGTCCGAGTTCGATCCCCGGCTGGGCCGTATAACAATGGGTTTTCCTCAAAACTTAAGTACATTTACTGACTGCTCTAAAACGATGAAGGAAAACACCGCGAGGAAACCTGCATACGCCGAAGAAGAAGTTCTTAGGAGCTTGTGAAGTCCACCAACCCGCACTGGGCTAGCATGGTGGACTATAGCCCGAACACCCTCGTTGAGAAGGTAGGCCTGAGCCTCAGCAGTGGGGACATGTTAATAGGCTGTTGATTGAATACGCCACCGGTACAGGCCGCCACACAAGTGGTCAGGCGGGGCTCACCGCTGTGCTCGTCGAGCAGCGCGCGCCCCTTGTTGAACACCCACAGCTCTGACTTCTCCACGCTCTGCCGCAGCAGGTCCAGGTCAGACTTGATCTGCTTGTACGACTCCACGTCCGCGTCGGACACTAGCAGCTGGACCTGGGGACGAGACAATGAAAACATGGGATTACACACATCAAAATACTTCATACATTAGCGTGTGGCTGTCAAACTGAACAGAACTCTTGCCTGTGGAAGCCGACCGGCTTGACGTCCACACTGAAGCGATTTTATTACTTTAAAGCGGGTAAAAGCTGATTCCCCAACTGCGTCGAGAGCCGATCGGCTTCCGTCATATTCAACTAACAAAAATGACATAGCCCATTCTCTTCAAGGGATAACAAGCCCTAAAGCCCTGCTTGTATAACAAATCCCAACTACCACGAGCCTAGTCAAAGGTATACATTATATCAGCCTATAGAAGTCCACTGCTGGATATGGGTCTTCCCCAATAAACGCTACCACACCCAGTCCTCCGCAGCATCATATCAGCCTGTACATGTCCACTGCTGGACAAAGCAGGCTCCACCAAAGATCTCCCCGACGACCGGTCCTGCGCTAACCTTCACCAGATCGTCCGCACTATACGACGTCGGGAGCCCGCGTGAGCGCAGTAGCTAGGGTCGTGCTTGTGTCAAACCGAGCAAGCACGCGTGTCGATGTACACCAGTGCTGACCTGCTTGAAGGCGGCCAGCACCTCCTGGCGCTGGCTGAAGTGCCGGAAGAGGAGCGCCAGCGCGCCGGAGACGAGCGCCGCGGACGCGCCCTGCGAGCACAGCTGCAGCAGCACGCGCAGCACCATGCGCCCGCCGCACTCGTCCAGGTCCAGCCCGTCCCTGACCACAAACACGGCAACATTTACACCTGGGCGTGCCACGCGGCAGATGCCATCGATCAACATGCGGTGATACGTACATCGGATATAGACACCGTGGGCGTCGGGACTAAAGGACTTAAAATATAAAATTATGCAAAAAAAAACAATCAAAAAAACGTGTTAAAAAACATACACACTTATGTAAAAAAAACGGACAAGTGCGAGTAGGACTCGCGCCCTGAGGGTTCCGTACAAACTTAATTAAAGAAATAATTAGAAGATCATTAATAAAATTTCATACGCTGTTATTTTGTCGGTACAAGAAAACGATGATAATTTTGTGATGTAATTACGGTTTTCGGATTTATTCCTTTACTTGTGCTATAAGACCTTGCTTCTTGCCAAATTTCAAGATTCTAGGTCAACCGGAAGTACCCTATAGGAAGTACCCCTATTTTGATGACCAACATACTAAAGAATGTGGCAAAATCGGCCATATCTTCTGACTGCGATGACTTAGAAGTCTGAATTTTTCACAGCTCCAAGGGACTGCTGACCCGAGTATTTGATATTAATTTCAACTTGATACCTCCACCCGTTCCTGAGAAAAATCGTCTTGACAGACGGACGGACAACGGAGAGATCCTATAAGGGTTCCTTTTTTTTACTCTTTTGAGACACGGAACCCTAAAAAGGACTGTGTCATTAGCAAACATACACACTTTCACATTTAATGTTTATGATTAATAATATCCTTCCTACTAATATTATAAAGGCGAAAGTTTGTAAGGATATGAGGATGTTTGTTACTCTTTCACGCAAAAACTACCGAACAGATTTTGATGAAACTTGGTACAGTGATAGCTTATATCCTGGAATAACATATAGGCTACTTTTTAACGCGGACAAAGTCGCGGGGCGTCCGCTAATACCCCCTAAGTAGCAAAACGCCTACATAGAGGGCGATTTTTCACATTGTACACGGTAAAAACTTTTCTACGCGGGCGAAGCCGCGCGAAAAAGCTAGTAATCCATAAAGTACATAAAATAATTCCAACAGCTAAATCTTACATCGGTCCTACTGTAATGGGAGACTTACTATATACTTACGTCTTATTCGAAATCGTTTGGTAACACAATACTTAAATTAGCGGTAACACAAAAACATGTTAACTTCAAGCAAGTTACAGTAGCAAGCGGGTATTTAGTACAAGGTAGCAAACTCCTGGTAGCTTCATTCGATGTTTTGGTTAGTATACATGATGGTTGAATGAACGGGAACAATCACAGGTTAGCTTCGGATCACTCTCACAGCATTTAGCACCGTTAGTATCATTCAAATTGAATCAAAACAAGAATTAAAACCCCCAAATTAAATTTCTCAATTAACTTAAATTACTTTCAAACTTTGAGAGCGTCAGTGGCGTCGGGGATAAGACGCGGCCTAACATATCGAAAGGTCCGAAGTTCGACCCCCGGCTGGGCCATGTACATTTACTGACTGCTCTCAAACAGTGAAGGAAAACATCGTGAGGAAACCTGCATACGCCGAAGAAGACATTCTTAGGCGCTTGTGAAGTCCGCCAACCCGCACTGGGCTAGCGTGGTGGACTATAGCCCGAATGCCCTCGTCGAGGCCTGAGCCCCAGCAGTGGGGACATGTTAATAGGCTGTTGATGATAACTTTCAATGTTTACATACAATACACCCGGTATTTTATTTAAGGTCGGTGTACACCGGTTAACCAGCTACACTCACTAGGGGCCTTTATTCAATTTGAAGTACCAACTGCAGGGTTAGGTGTGGTGCGACCCGCATCCATTGGCAAGCAAACCATGCGACGTATAGTTGTTTTTCTTACTAACAAATCTACATTTTTTGGCAGACAGCTATCAGGCACTGTTTGTATTGCTCTGAAATATACACTTCACATTAGAACTACTGGATAATACATGAATACATTAGACCGAAACCAGAAAGGTTGTCTGGAAGAAATCGCTTTTAGCGATAAGACCGCCTAGATGTACCTTCTTAGTCTACTGTATTATTTTGTTCTGTTTTTTTTTTAATTATGTGCAATAAAGAGTATTGAATTGAAGAATCTATGATTATTTCATTTGATTCAATAAAACGTTCAAGGGTTGGGGCAGACCAAGCGGAAATTTGCCCGCGCACTTTTTGACGTCATTGTCAAATGAACCATATGACCATAGCCTAAAGAACAAAAGAAGAAAATCTTTTTGGCGGTTGAATGAATATAGTCACAGATTATTTGCACAACGCTGGCAGTATGCTTTATTAATTAGTTTTACTCCAGACTGAAGAAGAAAAAAAACATTCAAGATGGAAAATATTCGTTTTCCAGAATGACTTCATTTATTAGTACTAATATTTATTTACTAGTAAAACGCCTCATTTAAACGTAACCTCTATTGAATCAAACAGAACTTGTATGCATTTTAGAAACAAAGTTTCCATAACCTAACCGTTAGTAGATCTAAGTGAAAACAGTCAATGAAAATCCGTATTAAGTAAGATACGATTAATGTTAACTCGTCTCCCATACAAACTTTAAATCTTTAACGAGACTCGCTATCTCGATATTAGAGCCAATGAGATTAACCGTTAATTTTTTTATTGAAACCTTGAAATCACTATAACTTAGTGAAAATACTATTTTTGAGAAAATAACAATTTCGTGTCCTGCTTATGTGTATAACCCTTAGGGCCTCTTTGACAGCTTGCTAATATTGTTACAGATAGTAAGTTGACAGATAATCTAATGTCTCAGATAAATCTGTCTGATAATAAGTCTCTGACAGATAAAAAAATATCCAAGCCACTTGATCTTGCTGTTAGTTTATCTGACAGATAAAGCAATCAGATACCTGTGAAACAAAAAATAGGTTATCTGTCAGATGACCTGGAGATAGGGTATCTGGGACTTTAGCAGCAAGCGGTGAAAGGCCCTTAGAATGTTAAAAAGCCCGTTGTCAGTTTTTTTTTTGAAAAAGAATTCTACCTAGACTTACACAAGTCTAGTATTAGCCTACGTCGACGAGAACCGAGTGGGCTTTTTAACATTCTAAGGGATAAAGTTACATTAGAATCGGACTTTCCATTTAAAATACATTTGATTTCGAAGTTTGCATGGGAACGGGTTAGCAATAACCCTCAACCGTTCTGGGCGACTCTTTGGTCAAGTATTTATTAATCAGGCTTCCCATCACCAAGTACATAAAGTTACATGCTTTAGTCACTTTGCAAATATTTCATTCTACGAACAATTAATAAAACCGAAACGGCGTAGGGTTTTTTTTCACAAAATCCTTAGAAAAATAATTATTATTAAAGGTTACACTGCTAATTTTAGTGTTGTTTTGATACTACAGAATTCAAATTATATTTACCGGTTTCGGTCCTTGAAAACAGTTTATTTTTCTACTATTCTACTCTGGAGAAACAAAAAATACATGTGATACTTCTTACTAGAGATGCAACGAATAGTGATATGGCCGAATACCCAATATTCGGCGGCGCTCTCGGCCGAATAGCCGAATATTCGGCGAGAGATCTGTGCATTTCGCGCGTACAGGTTACGACCTGTCTCGGTGCGGGTACATTAATTAAGTTTATTAAAATTTATCTTTCCTCACCTTGCAATGTGAGTGAGAGACTGTTTTCGAAAGCTGGTATTGTGTACGAGAAAAAAAGCAATCCTGTGCTACCAGCAAATGCAGAAAAACTCGTATTTATTCATCACAATCTGTTGTCTGACTGGCCTGTTGGCGCAGTGGTAGTAACACTGCCTACTGCGCCAAAGGTCGTGGGTTCGATTCCCACCCGGGACCAACATTTGTGTGATGAGCATAACTGTTGGTTTTCGGATTCTGGGTGTTTGTATGTATTTATGTATTTATTTAAATGTATTTAAGTATGTTTATCAGTTGTCGAGTACCCACGTACAAGCTTCGGCTTAGTTGGGACTAAACAGCCGTGTGTAAAATTGTCCAAACAATTATTATTATTATTATATTATTATTACAATCTGCCTCTGATTAATTTTAAATAATAAAAATACGTAATACCATCATACCATACCAACCATATCATACACAAGAAACTTCAAATTAAAATTACAAAGCACTGTAGTAATAGGTAAACAAATCAAATCAAAACATTGATCAGAACCAAAAAGGAAGAAAAGCCGAGAACTTTCCTAGTCTTTCCACCTAACTAAATATATATTTTTTGATTAAATGCGTTTTCATTGTCATTATTAGGTATTCGGCCGAATACCCTCTACTATTCGACCGCATACGGAATATTTAAAAAATGGCCGAATATTCGTTGCATCCCTCAGTTCTTACACCACGGCTATCGATGATATGTGCAATGTTTTTCACAATCTCATTTTTTTCCTATTCGCTTTTCTGCACAAACCTATTTACATGATCTAGTGATCTCACCGGCAGCTGAATATCCCCTCGGCCTGGAGGCCGATGGCCTCGACGTCGGCGCGCGCGAGGCTGTCCGCGTTGCGGTCGCCGGCCTGCTCGAACTCCTTCTTGAAGATCGACAGCAGACAGCTGATGCGGTAGTCCAGTCGCACGTCTAGGATGAACTGCAGAACACCACTCTAATGTGAGTCGTACAATATCAAAGGTGTTTTATCTAGGACCCGAGTGCCAAACACCCCTGGCAAGCCGTTTTCACGACAGATTAGTTAGAATAAAAAAAGATATAAAATGGAATCAACATTTTTATTATTATCATTGCTACGGGGGCAACAAGCAGGCGGGCCTCCTGATGTTAGGAGGTCACCGCCGTCTATAGACACCTGTAACACCCGGGGGGTGCTGGTGCAATGAAAAAAAAACGGAAAACTGACTAGTCTAGGGTAAAAAAAACGGCTTATTTGATCAGTTAGCTGTTTATGGCACGCTGGACCTCCTCCATCTGTACTCCGGACAACCATCATCAGATCTTAACCCAAATCGTTCTCTGACGGAGATCTGAAGGGCTTGTGTGGACAAAAAATAGTCTAGGATTAAGTTATTTCACTCACTAGTCACCAGTTTGGGGTCTACTAGTTAAGGGAAACATTAAATGAGAAGATACCAGTCTAAAGATCTGCCGATGTATATATTGACTGGCCTGTTGGCGCAGTGGTAGTAACACTGCCTACTGCGCCAAAGGTCGTGGGTTCGATTCCCACCCGGGACCAACATTTGTGTGATGAGCATAACTGTTGGTTTTCGGATTCTGGGTGTTTGTATGTATTTATGTATTTATTTAAATGTATTTAAGTATGTTTATCAGTTGTCGAGTACCCACGTACAAGCTTCGGCTTAGTTGGGACTAAACAGCCGTGTGTAAAATTGTCCAAACAATTATTATTATTATTCACTTATTTATTTATATTCTCAAGTATACATTTTTTATAATATTTTTATAAAAAACTAATTACAAAAACATTATAAAAAACCTAACCTAGAGTGCCGCCGGCAGCGGGGCAGGGCCCAAGCTACCGGTGGTTAGGGCCGCAGAGTGAGGAACCTCCGGACAATACGCGCCGTGTCCAGGAGTACTGCCTTCTGGATCTGGCCCTTGATCCAGCCGTCTAGCGAGAGCCTCTCGAGGTGTTGGTCGAGGCTCTTCGCTATAAGGCCGTTCGCCGAAACGACTATCGGGACAATGCTCGTTGAATCAACATTCCACATGGCGGTGACCTCGTGAGCCAAGTCAAGGTACTTGCTGAGTTTGTCCTTCTCAGCCTTCACGAGATTATCGTCATGCGGAATGGTGATGTCAACGAGCACTGCCCGGCGCTGGGACCGGTCTATCAGCACGATATCAGGCTTATTGGCTACAATAGTCCTGTCCGTGATGATAGACCGGTCCCAGTAGAGCAAAGCACGACCATTTTCGAGAACCGGCCCCGGTAGGTACTTGTAATACGGCACCTCCGACTCGACTTATTATTATTATTATTATTATTATATTCATTCAAAATTCATATTTATATATTGAGTTCGCAACTGGTTAGCGAAGTAACTTAATGCTAGACAGAGATAGCACTATATGTTGTGTTCCCACAGGCTCAAAGTGACTCCGAATGTATGACCGCGAGAGTGTTATACAGTCAATCCGAAATAGTATTAAGCTGGTGACACACATCTCACCTGTAGGATCTCAATGATCTTGAGCTTGGTGTCCATGACGAGCGGGTGCTCCCGCGCGAGCACCAGCGCCGACGCGCTGCGCTGCATGCCCGCGCCCCCGCCGCCGGCGCCCCCACCCCCGCCGCCGCCGCTCGGCGCGCTGCCCCCACTCGCCTACAAAATGAGGTAGGCTGTAGTCGGTACAGCCGCAGGTGTTTTACGTGAAACGTTCCATGCTGCGTGTACCGATCCGCGGCTCTCATTCCTCAACTTGTGTAGACAATTTTCTTAGTATGATCTAGTCGGATTGAAGTAATCAAATTGACACTGTATAAATGGCTTATTAAGGTTTGATATCGCACGAATTCTATGACAATTGTACAGGTCGTTGACGGATAAAGGTGAACTCTGATGTATTAACAGTGGCACATGCAGGGCACCACCGCGCAATGCGCCGTCTCATCTCATTGGTTAGCTGACGTTAATCGCTCCGCCGACACCTCGCTAGTTGCGAACCTCAATCTTCTACAATAGTAGGGTACTTTTGTAAATAAATATTCTTCTTCTTCTTACACACTCAACACGAGTCGCCACGCCACGAGCTACCTACAACCCCTAAATGTTGGCCGTGTGTTGTACTCACGTTTCTGGCGACAGACCCGAGTGTGATGGACGTCATGACGGCGCCCATGTCGCCGATGCTGCGGAGAACGCCGCCCTCCGCTACAAAAAATACAATTACCTACAAAAACCGTAATTGAAATGTTTATTGTAATTTTTTTAACAAAAGTAACATTGTACAGAAGGACAAAATAATAAATCTACACAAGTGGCGCTCCGTACATGCACGCATAGACTTTATACCATGGTAAAACTTCCCGCCTTATCACCTTAAGGCTTATTATTGCGTGCGGCTACCAAGCGCCGAGTGACCGCTGCCATTGTCCTCGCTATACAATAGAATAGCGAGTGAAAAGGGCTTAGCTACTTAAAATGGTAAGGCGGGAACTATGCTGATTACAAGAATCTCTGACCAAACTGGGCGACGCCCAGTCGCGAGCGCACGCACTCTCGAATGTGACATATGACGTAGTTGGCGGCACAATTGTTGGCGTGATTTTACCGTTCCGT
Source organism: Metalampra italica (assembly GCA_949699065.1). Taxonomy (NCBI): domain Eukaryota; kingdom Metazoa; phylum Arthropoda; class Insecta; order Lepidoptera; family Oecophoridae; genus Metalampra; species Metalampra italica. The sequence goes on from OX452993.1 coordinate 1,565,167, forward strand.
GACCGTTTATATTCATTTATTTCTGTGTGCTATATTATGCTATCACATTATAGTACATTACTGCCGCGGCCCGCAACAGAGTATGTATATCCTCGGCTTCACCTCGGCCCACATTCACACGTTCATCCATCAATGCCTGGTTGGGGCCAAGGCTTGTATAGTGCTTTTCTCAAATAAGGCGCGGTAATCCAAAAAATAATCAAGTTTTATTAAAATTGTGAACCGTCTGAACTGAACGATCACGACTTAGGGTTGTCACAATACTTTGGGCAAATCAAAATACTTTCGGCCATATCTCCGGAACGGCTAGTGCTAGAACCATGTTCATGTACTCAAATGAAAGGGCTCGACGAGATCTATCTGAATATAATATATAAAAAAACACCCTGTATATATAATTTTTTATTAAACCATTTCCGCGCATTATTTGAGAAAAGTGCTATACAAGCCTGCAATCAATGTAATTTCATGCATCATTCGAATTTTAAATAAAACTTTTGTTATTTTACCTCCGTGGTTGCCATGGTCACAGGTATAGATATTGCTAATTGCCGGCGTGCTCTCATTTATTTGACCCCTATTTGACCAGTACAGCAATGACGATTTAACTCGAAGAAGGTTGTCAAAATAATGTTCTCATTTCCAAGTATGTTTGAGAAAATACAATTAATGTACAATTTCGACAAGACAGCAGTAAAACTTACGTTTAATTAATTCCGATTCCTGTGTAGCTGCTTGAAAATTAAACAGATTCCGGTTTTGAATATTCGTGTTTAATTTTTAGTTATAAAAAATTATACGCCCTCGTCGCGTCTGTGGCGTCGGGGATAAGACGTGGCCTATCATATCGAAAGGTCCGAAGTTCGATCCCTGGCTGCTCTCAAACGGAGAAGGGTTTTCCTTCACCGCTCACGCCGCTCACGCCGAAGAAGTTCTTAGGCGCATGTGAAGTCCACCAACCCGCACTGGGCTCTCTGACCAATGTCAGAGGACATAAAAAAAATATATTTTAATATAAATAAATAAAAACCCGCACTGGGCTAGCGTGGTGGACTATAGCCCGAACGCCCTCGTTGATAGGGTAGGCCTGAGCCCCAGCAGTGGGGAGATTAATAGGCTGTTGATGATGAGTGCTAATATTTCTGTGATTTTGTGCCTATAGGAATCGCGGCACGTATCCGTCAACCAATCCTGCCCTGCGTGACTTTTCGGAGTCAAGTCACGTCACGTGTTGTAAAACCCTTCAGTATGAAACAGTTGTGCCTACGCAGCTTACATTCCACCTCGCCCGATAGCGCGTTGGTCTCGTTGAGCAGGTCCATGGCGGTCACGCAGTCCAGTATACTCAGCAGGGTCTTCGTCAGACGGAGCAGGTCGCTGAAACTGTTCACAAACAAGCACTCAAATACCAACTTCAAAAAAGGAGAATTGTGTGTATATGTTACGCGATATCTATCGTCGGAGATTGTGAACCGAATTAAATGATTCTTATTTTATTGAACGGGCTATATTTCGTTAAATCTATCTAAGAGTGTTATTTATTAATTTTTTAATATAATTATTTGGATTAAGACAATATATAAATATATGTCAATGGAATAAAAATATTCATAATTGAATTAGATTCATTGTCGAATTGGGTGCTATCCTCAATCAAGGAATGTATTGTGTTATAGAGATGATTAAATAAAATTAAATGAAAAAACAGAAAAAAATATTTTACTTGTAAGGGTGAAATTTTTTTAAAAATTTAGAAATCAACGTGTCGTCGATGTACATAAATCATTAAAAAAAATTTTTTGTAAAGTCAGAAGACCTTATTTTAAAAAATAAGCGTTACCTATAGAAGCCGAAGTATATGAGCTCCCTGGCCAGCTTGACCACTTCGAAGGTGAGCTTGTTCTGGTCGTGGTCGCTGAAGTACCACGTCCTGGTGACCACGTTGCACAGGTAGTCCTCCACGAAGCGGATGGTCAGCGCGAATTGCTCCTTCACCTTCTCGCGCGTCGCGTCCGGACCGCCCTTCACGCATTGGTAGCTGGAAAAAAAATTGACGCACGCAATGGCAACACACATTTACCGCAAGAGAATTTATAAAATAGTTTTTAAATGGTTTAACGGCCAATTGGAAACAAGTCCTTATAGGCCAAATCGTAGTTTAAAATCACGACTACGTAAACCCACAGCACGTCTTTCGGCAACTAGTACCATTCGGTGATCCACACTGCAGCTAACACCGCACTAAACTGATAGTAGGTTTAGTGTCGATTTAACAAGGGACAATTTGGAACAATCCGGTAGAGTCAAACACGCTTTTATTTATCTATCCCGCACAATATACACTTTAATAGGCACTTGTTGCTTAGAAAACTATCACAGATATACCCCAAAAACTTCGATATACATTTTTACTAAGCAACCAAATAGAAAGACAACCGTCTCCGACAAAATCCCGCCTAAAAGCCTTAACAAATAACCAAAAAAAAAAAGGTAAATGAGGTCGCAAATTTTTTTTAATTTACTCCCCGGCAGACCGCATTGACGCCCAGTTCCACAGACGACATCCATCTCATGAAAAAGGACGTAAAATTATTACGTATTTGACGTACTAAAAGAATGTTTTGTAACTCAACTGTCTAATAACGAAGGGCATTAAAACACGAGTGCTGATTTGCACCGTGACGAGACTTGTACCGCAAACCTTGACGTGGCGTCTGGGGTTCGCGGTCCACGTGCAGGTGCAGCATCAGCCGGCAGAACGAGGCGCGCACCTCGTACTGACGACACAGTGCGACGCATGATATACTCACTCGTGTATGTGAATGCGGTCACACACCTCTGTCCAGAGGCGCGCGTACTTGACGGGCGTGACGGGCTCCTGGGGGTCGCGGTCCACGTGCAGGTGCAGCATCAGTCGGCAGAACGACGCGCGCACCTCGTACGACAGAGACGCGTTCGACATGCATCTGCGTTCAAACATTGGTTTCATGAAAAATATATACGAACAGGACTTGAAGGGACAGTACCTTAAATATTTAGGATGCTTCCCTTAATATTTATGCATTTATTTTCAAATAGATGGGCATATGTGACAATAAATGATTATTCTATTCTATTCTGATTATTCTATATGAAAAGGCAACACGTAACAAGAGCTATATTCTCACTGACTTACCCGCAGCGCGGGCGCAGCCGCATCGTCTCGTCTACTACCCTCTATGACTATATGCTAACACCCCTCCACCAAGCGAAAGAGGTGGTGTCAGGATCGCGATACTTAGCGCTCCGTTCCTTCTGCCTATCCCGTCAGGGACATAGCGTGAGGTTTTCCTCCTCGTCCCTCCTCCAACAAAGAGCGGGGGGGGGTGTTATGGCGGCCCGTTGCCGGGTGAACTGACTTGAGTATGAGGTGTATGCTGAGCTGCGGCGAGAGGCTGTTGAGCGCGAGGTACTGCCGGTTGAGGCACATGTTGGAGAACAGGTCGAGCTGGTGGCGGTAGTAGTGCAGCACAGCGGCCGCCTCGCCCGCCGCGTCTACGCGCGCCTCCGCCGCCAGCTCCGACAGCAGACGGGACTTCTACACACATATCACATGAAATAATTTATTTGGTAGAACATAGTGGTAGAATATAAAATGAAAAAAAAAACACATAGTATGTACCATATTATGTTCTGCCGGTGACGGCATGCAAAGGGACAATTTTTAACATTTTTGTATGAAGCCTGGGACACGAAAAATTTTGTTTTTTTTTTGAGGATTTTTTCAACTCGCAAGTTGTGACATTTCAAGGCCTCTGGGGGCTATAACTTCGGACCGAGATACAAAGACCAATTTTCTTCTCGATCCCTTAAGAAATATACTCCAAGGGGCCTTGAAATCTCTCTAGACTCGACAAGTATAATAAAAAATATCCACGCGTAAGTAGAGAAAATATCTACTTTATTTCAACTTCAGTTGATTTTTCATCCAATTAACGCGATTAGCCCAGTGGGCTGGCGCGCGACGATGGCAGGAGACCGGACGGTATGACGTTAGTTCCCTGGAAGGTGGGACGTGCGCTCGTGTGGGACGCTACATGCGTGGACACACTGGCGCCGTCCCACCTTCCATGCACTTCGCTGAGAGCTGGCGCGGCCGCTTCTAACGGGGAAAACCTCAAGCGCCGCAAATATGAGTGTCTCAGTGGAGACCTCATCTTTGAGGCGTTTGGGGTTGAGACCCAGGGTCCGTGGGGTCCCGGCGCCCACCGCCTTTTCAAAGAAATATCCAAAAGGCTGGTGGAGAACACGCGGGACCCCCGAGCTGGCGGCTATTTTGCCCAACGGATAAGCCTCGCGATTCAGCGAGGCAATGCCGCCAGCCTCCTGGGCACTCTGCCGGCGGAGGCGGGGGACGAGCTGGGGCAAGTTTTTTATTTGTAAATAGGTAGGTATATTCGTTTTTATAATTTTTATTTGTATATAATTTATATTAACGCGATTCTAAGAAGGTAAGAAACAATTGTACCTGTTTGTTATTCCATAACAATATAACTTCATCCTCCACTGTGAATTTGTTTGTTTCGTCTTTGTCCGTGGTTTTCGCTTTTTCATATTTCGTTGAGACTAATCTGGAACGAGAACAAATAATTAATATGTAGTAAAACTGTTTTTTTTTAATTGATCACCACATAAATCGGTAATACATGATTGCACATAACAGTTTTCTAGGTTTATATGTAGACGACTTTCTGCTGTCCAAATCTAGAAAGAGTCCATATCTAAACAGTTTCTTTTTCCTTTCCATGTTTTTTTAATAGCTACGGGGGCAACAAGCAGGCGGGCCTCCTGATGTTAAGAGGTCACCGCCGCCTATTGACATATATATGGGGGGGGGGGGGGGGGGGGGTTGGACGCGGTTAAAGGGCTCTTGACTCTCTTCTTGAAGGATCACATATCGTAGCGCCGTGGAAAAGCGTCAGAGGGAAGGTCATTCCACATTTTGCACGTGCCAAAAAAGAACGCGAGAAGCGCTGGTCCGCCAGGGATCTGTATAATGTGGTTGAACCGTATTCTGTTGGCGTGCGGTGCATTTGACTTTATACAATAAATAACTATATATATTTTTCTATTTTTTTAATGAGGCCTAAGACTCAAGGAAGTCAATACTAATATACCTGGTCTCGATGAGTATGTCCGAGTTATTGGCACAGAGGACACTCTTGCATATGAGCTCCTGAGTGACGGCGATGGCCTTCCGGTTGGAGATGCAAAGGTCGCTCAGGTAGTCCAGGAACCGGGACTGCCACGTCCTCATGTTCTTGCGGACGAGGCCTGCAAAAGTACACATATTTTAGTACACTTAGACTTTGTCTGCGTTAAAATAGCCTATATGTTATTCCAGGATATTAGCTATCATTGTACCAAGTTTCATTAAAATCTGTTTGGTAGTTTTTGCGTGAAGGAGTAACAAACATCCTCACAAACTTTCGCCTTTATAATATTAGTAGGATTCTAATTTTTTTTTATGACTGACCGACGAAGGTCTCGATCTCCGAAGCCGTGATGTGCTTCTCGAGCAGCTTCCGGTTATTGTGCAGCAGCGCGGTGATGGTGTCCTCCGCCAATATGTCGTACCCGATCTGCTTCTGCATGAAGCCGAAATGCTTCGCGATGTATTCCTGTGTACACAAAAATGTGTAAGTAAGGAGTCTCTTCAAGCATACACAAGCTGTTTCCTGCTACGGACAAATCATCATCAGCCTGTACCAGTCCACTGATGGACATAGCCCTCCCCCAAGGCGCGCCTCTGAACCCGTCACTGCATCCAATCACTGCCAGTCACGCAGGTCGTCGCTCCATCTAACCGGGATTCTCCATTTGCCACACTACGCTTGCCAAGTTGTGGTCTCCACTCGAGAACTCGTCTACCCCAGCGGTTATCGGTTATCCGGCAGATGTGACCAGCCCACTGCCACTGCAACGTGGTAACCCTTGAGCTATGTCGAAGACTTTGGTTCTCTGACGGACCCTGCCTACTACGCTAAAGGTCGTAGGTTTGATAGCCACCCGGGACCAACATTTGTGTTGATATCTGCGGGGAGTGCGCGGCCTACCCACCCGCCCACTACCCGCGAAATCCTCTTGTTCGCCTCGCCCCGCGCTCCTGTACCGCGCGGGCGTAGTCTGACGGTCCGCCTCATTGTGCTCACTTGGTTTTTCCTGTAGTCCTGTTGGCTGAGCCGCAGTATCCTGTAGCACAGCCGGAAGATGTACTTATAGTGGGCGTAGCGGGGGTCGTTCAGCTCCTCGATCTTCAAGAACGCGTCGCCTTCCGCCGTCTCTTGGAATGGACCCTGGAGACATATACATCATCGGCGTGACAACAAATCAAATATATGAAATGAGATATAAACTGCTTTCACGAGTGACGATGTATTTATCCGCTTACACCGCACTTCAGTTTCCAAGACACATCTCATCAACAATGGCGGAGAATGTCTACTTTTTCTTTAATGATATCTGATATTTATTTATTTATTTCCTGCTACAAAACACATACACAACAATATAAAAATTAAAAAGAAATAACAAAAACACAAATCTAAAAGTGAGCGCCTCCAAATCGACATGAATGTGTTGTGTCACCTGCAGTATCTTGAACAGCTGCCGCAGTATGTACTGCTCCCGCAGCAGCTTCTGCCGGTCGCGGTTGGGGTTCTCCACCATCAGGTCCAGTGCCTCCGACTTGTTCGGCTCGTTCTCGAAGCCCGCTATGAAGTACACTATGTCTTGCAGGAGACACGTCAGCGCCCTGCACAGTTCAAACAGAATTGTTAACTGTGGGGGACACAGGATATTGCTATCCCTTTCTAGATCTAAGCACTTCTCTCAACAGTCACCTGTTGAGAGCATAAGTTTGTAAATATAAATAGTGACAATTGTGAATAAAATCTTGCATACAGATCATCAGTCGTATCATTGCCTATCTCCAACCAGGCGACCCCAAATTAACCACTAGGAACCAGCAAGATAGGCCGAAGTAGGCAGTAGAATGCTGGTCATCTAACTTGGTTGAGGATTTACTAGGGTTGTTAAAGGTTGTCTGGAAGAAAGAGTTTTTAGCGATAAGACCGCCTAGATGGACCTTCTAAGTCCCGTGTATTAAGTCCCCTGTTGTAAGTGTTCTGTTTTTTTATATATGTGCATTAAAGAGTATTGAATTGGTTTTCTACAAGGAATCAAATCAAATTAACAGCCTATTAATGTCCCCACTGCTAGGGCTCAGGCCTACCCTCTCAACGAGGCGTTCGGGCTATAGTCCACCACGCTAGCCCAATGCGGGCCGGTGGACTTCACATGCACCCAAGAATTTCATCTTCGGCGTATGCAGGTTTCCTCACGATATTTTCCTTCGCACGTGGTGGACTATAGCCCGAACGCCCTCGTTGAGGGGGAAGGCCTGAGCCCCAGCAGTGGGGACATAATAATAGGCTGTTGCTGAGTAGTACAATGTTAACTTTTCCTTTATTTATTTATTTAATACTTTATTGTACACACAGAAAATAAAAACAATACAAAAGAACAGAGAATTATACAAAGGGTTAAGCATAATTCTATGAAATCTCATTCTTTCCTATAGGTGTTTACTCACTTCCTCTCGTTGTGCTCTATGTTCCCGTGGTGCAGCTTGGTGGACAGCGCCGAGAGCACCTTGCACGCGTCGTTCGCAAAGTCCAGGTCGCGCACCTCGCTCGGCGACACGGAGATCAGCGCGAACGCCTCCTTGTCCTCCTTCACCACCGAGCAACCCACCTGCAAGTTAACAGAGACGGCTCTTACCTGTTACCGTCACACTTGAGTGCAGGTACGGATCCCGGGAGATAATTAAATGAATGAATGAAAGATCGAATGAACCAACATTTGTGTGATGAGCATAACTGTTGGTTTTCGGATTCTGGGTGTTTGTATGTATTTTAAGTATTCATTTAAAAGTATTTATGTATGTTTATGAGTTGTTGAGTACCCATGTACTAGCTTCGGCTTAGTTGGGAATAAACAGCCGCCGTGTGTAAATTTGTCCAAACATAAAAAAATTTAAAAAAACCCATAAATTACCAGGATTTCCCGGCATTTTCTTGCACTCTAGCGCTCAAGTGAACAAGGAATAAAGACGAGACGGTTGTTGTTGTATATTTCCTAATTATTATTCACTTGAGCTGGCCTAGTGTATTCGGGAGTTTCAATGAGGGACCAGCTTACATGGGTTTTGATCTTGCTTACGTGTCGTCGGCCGGTAGAACCCATACATAAATTTGTGGAGTTAATTTTGAAATACCTTGTATAATTATATTTTACCTTTGACATGACAGGTTTCTCTTCGTCCTTGTCTATGGGTATAGACGTGGAGTGCACCCACGTGTGCGTGCACAGATGCTGTAACCTGTTACAAAAAAAACATCCGATTTATTGACAATTAGACTGTTTTTTTTGTGTGTGATATCATTGCAGATTGTGAATCGATTTGAAAGATAATTTTATTTATTAAATAGGCTAATTTCGGGGTGGTCTCATTTTAATTGAAAAAAAAAACCCACCCGTAAGGTTATTATGTGGCATAAACAAGGAACCGACAACCGCTGGGGTAGACGAGTTCTCGCGTGGAGACCACGACTGGGCAAGCGTAGTGTGGGACGCCCCCCGGCTAGTTGGAGCGACGACCTGCGTAAGGCGGCTGGCAGTGACTGGACGCGGAGAACCGAGGATTCAGTGGCGCGCCTTGGGGTCTAGTACGGGCTGATGGTGATGATAAACAATGGTGATGTACTATGATGGATGTACTGGCGTATAGGCAGTCTCCGCTCACCTGACGTAGCTGCTCTGCGGCACCGGCGTGTCGGAGTGCGTCATGGTGGTGGGGTCCAGCTCGAACAGGGTCGCGATCTCCGACGAGTGCGGCACCGACACCAGCTGGTACGCCGGCTCCCCAGGGTCCACCGCCGCCTCGCTGCAACATGCTTCTTTTAGGGTTCTGTAGGTACCTCAACAGTAGGTATAGCATCATATCGAAAGGTCCGAGGCTCGATCCCCGGCTGGGGATATATAACGATGGGTTTTTCTCGAAACTCAAGTACCTACATTTACTAACTGGTCTCAAACGGTGAAGGAAAACAACGTGAGGAAACCCGCATACGCCGAAGAAGGAATTCTTAGGCGCATGTGAAGTCCACCAACCCGCACTGGGCCAGCGTGGTGGAATATAGTCCGAACGCCCTCGTTGAGAGGGCAGGCCTGAGCCCCAGCAGTGGGGCAGCAGGCTGTTGATTTGATTTGAGGTACCTCAAAAGGAAAACAAGGAACCCATAGAGATCACTTCGTTATCCATCTGTCAAGACCTTTTCTCTAAGGAACGCGCTGAGGTATATAGTTGAAATTAATATCAAATACTCAGGTCTGCTATCCCTTGGAGCTGTGAAAAAATCAAACTTCTGGTCGACTTAGGGCTTCTTTCACCACTTGCTGATAAAGTCTCAGATACCCTAGTTGCAGGTTATCTGACAGATATCCAATTTTTTATGTTTTACAGGTATCTGATTGCTTTATATCTTCTTACCTATCATACAGATATTATATAATCTATCATACAGATTTATCTGATAGATTAGTTTATCTGTCAGAATACTATCTGTAACAATGTGGTGAAAGAAGCCCTTAGAATCATGAAATTTGGGATGAAGCAATGTCAGCATAAGTAAAGGGAAAAATCAGAAATTTGTAGTTACATCTTTTGTACGCGGGCGTAGCCGCGAGAAACAGCTAGTTTGTTGAAACTTACGGCGGCCTGATGCAAGCCTCCGCGGCCAGGTAGTGTCCGGTCGCGAGGTGTTTGAACCGGAAGATGGAATTCCAGTGGCCGGCGCCGCCGCGGCACGGGTCGTGTTGGACCACCTGCGAAACATTTCACATTTCATCATTTACTCATTCACTATGGTGGCGTTCAAAAACAACATTTATTGTGGCTTTTAAAAAATTGCAAAATATAAATTTTACACAAACCAATCTTTACGTAATTTTAAAAAAAGATAAAGCAATTACTTAAGACGAAAAACTATAGGCAAGTGAATGTTAATCCGACAGATGATCGAACCAAAAATAAATTGAGAAAAAATATTGCTAATTGTATCTATTCACCAAGTCAAGTCAAAGTCAAGTCAAAACTATTCTCCTCACCAAGTTGAGTATTCTGCACCATATCGGAAAATACTTTTTTTGTTTTAGTTTTAGATAAAGATTAAATATGTTCGGGCGCCAAATGAACACTGCACTGCTACTTACAAAAGAGAGTTGCTTTTTAAGCAACGACTCTTTGCCGCCAAAACCCCTAAGGTGTTGTGAAAAGGCACAGCCTTGAAGGCTATACACAAAGCCTTAAAGTTTCAGAGCTTTTCCAGTTCTTAAGACTTTATGCGGACCGTACCTAACTTCGTAGTCGTGAGCCTGTAAGGCTAGCCTAAAGGCTAAAGCATCTTCTCCTGGTTCTCCTTGTGGCCACTGTAGTCCTCAGGAACAGGCACCGCACCACGTCGCAACCTCTTCAGGATCTCCTCCTGGTTGCCCTCGTGCTGGAGGAATAATCGTTACCTCGATCTCCCAGAGCGCCTTGCTGCTGGTGGCCGCGGTGGCGCTCGACCGGCCCGTGGTCCTCAGGAACACGTGCTGCCGCTTCTGGTGCTCGTCCATGGTGAGGAACTTCTCCTGCTCCGCGTGGAACAGCCGCACCACGTCGCCACCCTTCAGGATCTCCTCCTGGTTCTCCTTGTGCTCGAGGAACAATGTCACCTTCCATGACGTCGACGAGTTGACTACATTCACCTGCGGATCAAGGAACGATGCTATTATAAAGTTCGTTCGCTTAGATACGGTCGCCTTTGTAAAAAGCCGCCCGGCACGCGCCGCCTCTGCTCAATCGATGCCGCAGCGAAAACAAAGGACGCCGACAGTGGCGCACACCCGCTGTTAAACTTGGCATTTTATATCGAGGCGTTAGTCGCATTGAAAGGCTGTGTTGACTGCTGCGTACGTTTATAGAAAATGTTTTTTCGCCCGTGGGAAGACAGTGAGGTGTCTCAAAATGAAATTTCGGTTGAACCAAAAACAAAAAGACGAACTTTTTGTAAAACATGTAGGCACGTAAGCATATTATAATTGATGTCCATCGACATTGTGTTGAAATGAACTTGTGTATATTGTTTACATTCGTATTTTTTCCTAAACAAATAAATACAAATCCGCGGCCTTACCCATATTCCGTTCGGGTGTACCGACACTATCTAAGTGAACGGACTATACTATGTTTTAGGGTGAAACTTTATAGTCCGTCTGGCTGGGTGGTGCTTTTAAAAATCGAAAATGAAATAAGAAGTAAAATTGTATTTAATTTTGGCTTAAAACAATTAATAGGTTAATAATTGGTCTATTTTTAACTATACAGTAAATAGCGAGAGTATTCGAAACGAGGTGATCCGCCAGAAAACTAAAGTCTTCGACGTAGATAACAAAGAGTTAGTACGCTGAAGTGGCAGTGCGCTGGTCGCATCTGGAGTAGATGAGTTCTCGAGCGGAGACTACGCGTGGGCGAGTAGTGTGGGGCGCCGCCCGGCTAGATGGAGAACCGAAGATCGGGTTCAGGGTCGTGCCTTGGGGGAGGCCGATGTGTAGCTGTGGACTAGTGCAGGCTGAATGAAGATGTTGATGATACAGCGAAAAAAAAAACAAAAAGGCAAATGTTACCTCCATACAGCCAACATTGTCAGGTAGCTCGTGATTGGAGGAAACGTGTAGGACTTGTTGGCCCGCATTCACCGGGTTCATTATCACCTTGTCTCCAACGACTACATTGTCACCTGCACATTAAAACATTGCAATACATTAGTTTTTTTTAATGGGGTTTACGGCCCTGGAAACAATGCCATTTCAGGTGGTCCGTCTTTTGGAAAATTTCATATACAAACAACAAGGGCGACAGTGGCGTAGTGGGGAAGACACGGCCTGTCATGTGGAGAGGTCTGACTTTGATCCCCGGTCGTGCCTGTGTTGTCTCGAAACTTAAGTACATTTACTGACTGCTCTCAAACGGTGAAGAAAATCGTGAGGAAACCCGCATACGCCTAAGAAGGAATTCTTAAGGGGCATGTGAAGTCCACCAACCCGCACTGGGCTAGCGTGGTGGACTATAGCCCGAACGCCCTGGTTGGTAGGGTAGGCCTGAGCCCCAGCAGTGGGGACATTAATAGGCTGTTGGTGATGATGATGATGTATGTCTATACTCACCAGTGGAGCGCAGCTTATAGAAGGGCATGACGTAGAACCACGACCCCTCATTTCCGTTCGCGTCCAAATGCACCCGCATTGCGTTTTTCTCCAGCAACGCGGGCAGTCGTTTGTTCACCTGAAAATGCATTTATATATTTATTTAAAAAGTATTTAAGTATGTTTATCAGTTGTCGAGTATGTACAAGCTTCGGCTTAGTTGGGACTAAACAGCCGTGTGTTTTGTCCAAACATTATATATATAAAAAAAGAATGGAATTCAAATTCTTTTTTCAATGGCATGGCAATCTCTTTGAGAAATCTATTTCCCAAAGAGATTTCTCAACCGGGCTTTCGCTTAGTGTTGCAAAAGACTGGATAGCCCTCGTCGTAATTTTGAAGAGTAGACCCCGGTTTCACAGAAGCACAGTAGACGGAAAATGAACAGTAAAACGTATTTATACAAACGGCTGAAACGCGAGTTATACCTACGCGCCTCGAATTCCCAGCACACCTCGGCTAGGGCCACTATCTGTCGCGAGTGCTCCGCGGTTACGTACGGTCGGCGCGGGACGCTCAGTAGGCAGCCCTATCGCGCGTTAGTCTGCCGAGCGGGCGTAGGTATTTATTTCAAGGACGCTGCCGAGACGTTATACTGTTCCTTTTCGGTCTACTGTGGCAGAACTCAGATCGCTCACAGGCTCGAAGTCTCAAGTCGACTCGAGTGTTGAAAAGACTGCTTCTTTGCTTCTTCTCCAACCCGTTGTGCTTCTGCCGTATGATACTCACAGTAAGATATTTGTTGGACTTGACGTGCAGCAGCTGCACAACGCTGCCGTACTGCACGACCGTCCCGAGCAACTTCGAACTCAGAGCGGTCACAGGCTCGAAGTCTCAAGTCAACTCGAGTGTTGAAAAGACTGTTCCTTTGCTTCTTCTCCAACCCGTTGTGCTTCTGCCGTATAATACTCACAGTAAGATATTTGTTGGACTTGACGTGCAGCAGCTGCACGACGCTGCCGTACTGCACGACCGTCCCGAGCAACTTCTTGTTCTCCAACTCATTTTGCTTCTTCTCTATTTCCGCTGCATGCTGGTAACAGACAACACATATAAATTAAATCGTTTTCCATATCGATTTGTTTTTAGGGTTTCCTAGTAAAGTAAACGCCATATCCGTCTGTCTGTCTCTCCGCCTTTTTACTTATTTTATTTTAAACTATATACTCGTAAACTTATAAAATAGTTTGTCCTGACTGACCGACCGACTGATCTATCAGTCAACTCAAAACTACTAAGTGTAGAAACCTGAAATTTGGACGATAGGTTTATTTTAATACGAAAGAATCCACTAAGGGTTTTTGGAAATTAAACTTTATCGGAGGAAATAGAGAGGGGGGGGGGGGGGGATCTACAAGTTTTAACGCGGACGAAGCCGCGGGGCGTCCGCTAGTAAGTACTATGAAGCTGAAAGACATGGTTAGACATTAATAACCAAGATAGTAAATAAAATCTTCAATAAATAAAAATCAGCTACCTCCCGTACATATACAGTGGGGATGTTTTTTGAAAATATTAGGGGTATTTCATGAATTTAAACATGTTGTTTTAAACATTGATGTGGCAGTGTACAACAGATTCTGGCAATGTGTACATAAACAATAAATAAACTATGTTATACTAATAAACTCCTGAAATATAAACATTTTGGCCACTAAATAAACTGTTTCGTTAATAAATCCCGCATATCCACTACTAATAAAAGTCCAGAGCAGTGCATTCATCTCTACTGACATAAACCGTATGATGTGAAGGAAAATATATTTAATGGGAATTTATGACTGTAGTACACTACAAGGTGTGCTAAAATTTACTGTCTGCTCCCAAACGGTGAAGGAAAACATCGTGAGGAAACCTGCATACGCCGAAGAAGAAATTCTTAGGCGCATGTGAAGTCCACCAACCCGCACTGGGGACATAATAATAAGCTGTTGGACAATGATGTAAGTATAAAAAGTTATGTGTTTAAGGCCTTCTTAAAGTTCGGTTAAATAGTACAGTGATTGCCGTATTTTTCTTCATTTTCTAAAAACTTTGTAACAAGTTCTATATATTTTTATCGTAGTTAAATTTTTTAGATATAATATTGGTGCTCAATAAAGTATATTTGATTTAATTTTTTTAAATCATGCTGGGTTTGGATTACCGAAATTTATTTTATAACTTTAATCTGGTTTGTGAAGGTACTCGTACCGACCTTATAAAATTAAAAATATTAAAATATATGTCCAAAGAATGTTAGAAAAGAAATGAAGAAGCGTGTGCCGCCTTGTATAACATATATTGAAATTTTTAACGTTAGTTCTAATCCCCGTTATAATTTTAAAGCCGCCAGGAGCCCATAATGATGTGATTAATCACACCGAATGGCCCATTCGGCCATAAACATTGTGGAGAGGAAATAAATTCGCGATTATTTGATAAGCCAGCGTATGATAGAGTATTCTGCATATGTATTTAACCTAAGTTGAATGATGTATAGCATTGTCCATCGAAACCATCTGTATTTATATTGGTGTAATGTAATTGATCGAAGCCTGGTAGATGGGGTTAATGAATTAGGTCAAGTAGGAAGCCGTTACCTGACTTTTCTTTTGCATCGCTTTAGTGTGGAGCGAACGTTAGTGAAAATCGCCGACTAACTCTAGTCGTGCCCTCTTTTTGCGGACTGTGCCGTGCTGTAACCGCCGGTTTAATAAATAAGAAATATGACTACATTTTAAATAAGATTTGGCTTAAAGGTCTAGTAACCAATCCAGGTTGCTCATGGTCTAGGAATTCTAGACTAGGAGATTGTTGTGAATGGTCCTATCCTGTCTAATACCTATAGTACAGGGCATCTTAGTATGGTATTAAAATTAACCAAGTGTACACGTGTTGTAATGGCGTTTATTTGTATAATGCGAGGCAATATATTTTAACGAGAATCGAACCCGGATCTGCTGAGATAGAAGCCAGATGGAGACATGTTACTTATCTAGTTAGGTAGATTTTTGTCTATTGTGTAAAAGCACAGTGTAGTAAATAAAGAGTACTAAAAAATTGTCTGTTTCTATTATGCTTTAGTTACGCATTTTTGATAGGGGAAATTACTTTTCCTCGGTAAAAGTTATAAAGAGTCCATACTAGTAAAAGTTTCTGCCCCTTTGCTGATATTACGCATTTTTGCTAGGGGAAAGTACTTTTTCTCGGTAAAAGTTATAAAGAGTCCTTACTAGTAAAAGTTTCTGCCCCTTTGCTGATATTACGCATTTTTGCTAGGGGAAATTACTTTTCCTCGGTAAAAGTTATAAAGTGCTTACTAGTAAAAGTTTCTGTCCACTTTGCTGTTATTATTGCATTTTTGCTAGGGGAAATTATTTTTCCTCGGTAAAAGTTATAAAGAGTACTTACTAGAAAGTTTCTGCCCCCTTTGCTGTTATTACGCATTTTTGCTAGGGGAAATTACTTTTCCTCGGTAAAAGTTATAAAGAGTTGGTACTTACTAGTAAAAGTTTCTGCCCCCTTTGCTGTTATTACAATGCTATTACGCATTTTTTCTAGGGGAAATTACTTTTCCTCGGTAAAAGTTATAAAGAGTAGGTACTTAATAGTAAAAGTTTCTGCCCCTTTGCTGTTATTATTATGTTATTTCGCATTTTTGCTAGGGGAGATTACTTTTCCTCAGTAAAAGTTATAAAGAGTACTTACTTACTAGCAAAAGTTTCTGTCACCTATGCTGCTTGCTAGGGGGGCTTACTTTTCCGCAGTAAAATGTTAACCTATGTTATTTATATCCTATCAGAAATCACACTCGCGAATTTGACTTTGTTTTTCGAGTCAACATCAAACAAATGCTGAACAGGTGAAAAACCACCTTTCATCTCGATTCAAGCTTATCCTTTGAAATCCAAGAAAACATAGTGAAATAGGTCATGCTGGTCTATGTTTAGGTTTCATGATAGATCGATGCGTTTGAGAATAAAATGTGTTTCAGCGGACACTAAAAGACAATCTTAATGATGCAGGACCGATAGACCCATTTAAATTATTAATGCTACCATCGAGCCGCTTTTAAAAGTTTTAATGTGTTATTTTCGCTCCGGCCATTTTCGGAACCAGAGTTTTGAAACCAGTTGCGAAATCAGAGTTATTTTTGTTTATTCGAAACCAGGTTGCTTAACAAGAAAAATTATTCCGTTTTCGAAACTGGTTTCAAAACTCTGGTTTCGAAATTGGCCGGAGCGAAAATAACACATTAGATGCCGGTTGATGGTAGCATTAATAATTGCATAAAATTATTATTATTATTTAATAATAATTCGAAACCAGTTTAGAAAACAGACCAATAATATAATAATTATTATTATTTAATAATAATTATATTATTGGTCTGTTTTCTAAACTGGTTTCGAACACGGAGAACAAACAAAGGTTTAGAATACAGAATCTTTTTGGAAATTTATTCAGCGCTTATACCTAGGACGCGGAGGTAGATAACAATGACGTGTATACATTATTATATCCAATTGACATTGAGGGTTGTTGTGGCGTCCAGCCTCCTTTGACTGAAGACATGACTGGTAGACTAGAACTTTGACTTGACAGGACTGAGGTACGGACGACAAAAAAGAGACAGACGACGATCAGAGAAAATTGGCTAATATATTTTCGACCAAGATTTTAAGCTTTTAATTCTCCGACCGTTCAAGGGTTTTCTGTGGTGGTTTGTAGAGATCATCAAAGCAGTTATTCCTCGGAGACTTACGTGCAACCTCTTCAGCAGTCCAGTATCGGTGTTAGAGTTGGCCGACTGCTTGGCAGTATTCCAGAACTGCTTTTGAGCGGAGTAGCGGTTCATAGGGCATATCTTGAACAGACAATCTGCGAAACCACCGAAACATCATTCAAAAATAAACAAACTACGCGGTTGTCTTGATGAAAACGCTTTAAGCGATAAGACCGCCTCAATTGTAGTTATATGTAAAAAAAATTGAAACTGTTTTTACACATTTTCAATACAATTCAATACTCGTTATTGCACTAAAATAGTCATAAATATACAAAGTATGAATTGATATACATTTTGATCCATTCGATTCTGGGTTTTTGAGGCATAGATTTTCTTTTTGGTAATGTAGTCCTATCTATGGGTTACAAGAGGTACTGTATTATAAACCCTGTATTATGAAAAATACTATAATAGCACGAGCTCATTGTACGGCGGTATACATCACTTCTGATTGTTAAAATTTTTGCCCGGCGTTCTACTGAAACAATTCTACAGAATTCACACAATTGCTTCTTTCTATTGTTCTGTTATCTTTGTTTTACTCTTTTACACTATAACTAGTATACAATTTTAGTTTAACTTAAGTTTAAGTTAAGTATTACATGTGTCTTCAGAATTTGGCCCAGAGGCTTTTAAATTATGACAGTAATTCATACACACAATTCTGAACACACATTTAAAATTTGACAGCAATAAAATTAAGTAGTGTCGTCATCATCTTCATAATACTAGGTGACAGAGATAGAAACAATTTTAGTGCTGTCAAAATTTAACTTTGTTTCTTCAGAATGTGAACTACATACATATCTTCACGCTATGTCCCTGGCGGGGTAGGCAGAAAGAACGGAGCGCCAAGAACTGAACTAAGTAAATCAAAATTAAAAATATCTAAAATGCTTTTTTATTTTTCAACGGACAAGAGTGTAAATATAATTACCCCGGAACTTTTTGGGTGGATCAGTCAGGTCGCCGGCCTCCGGGCAGACCACGCACCTGTCATCTACCAACCTGTAACACAGAACACCATGTATAGCTGACACCATAAACGGTTATAAACAGCGACCGAGGAGGATTCCACGTGGTTTCGTATGACTATAAATAGTTCTTTAGGAGAAAAATTGTTTTTCCTTCTTCAGATCGTCGGTCCACCTGATGGGCGGCAGAAGGGCGTCCCTTGCTGCACGTACCCATCGCGGTCTCCACCCCAGAATTCATCTGTCTTACTACCCATTGCCACTTCATGCTGGTAATCGTTTCAGATATGTCGATAACCTTAGTTCTTCGTGGGATCAAATCCTTCAAAGAAACTCCGAGTATCATCATCAGCCTGTACTAGTCCACTGCTGGACACAGGCCTCCCCCAAGGCGCGCCACTGAACCCGATCCTCGGTTCTCCGCATCCAGTCATTGCCAGCCGCCTTACGCAGGTCGTCGCTCCATCTACCCGCTTGCCAAGTCGCGGTCTCCACTCGAACCCTAGCGGTTATCGGTTCTCCAGCAGATGTGACCAGCCCACTGCCCCTTCAACGTGCTAACCCTTTGAGCTATGTCGAAGACTTGGGTTCTCTGGCAAATCACCTGGTCTCGGAGAAACTCCCGAGCATAGCTCTTTCCATAGCCCCTCGAGCGACTTAGTTTTCGGACTGGTCCCACTGTCAGTGTCCACGTTTCGGCGCACAGTGTCCACGTCATTACGGGTGGGACGCACTCCGAGCATAGCCCTCTTCATATCTCCTCATCATATCAACCTGTAGACGTCCACTGCTGGACAAAGGCCTCGCCCAGGTCGCTCACTAACCTTATCCAGCCGGGTCCCGCGACCTTCACCAGATCGTCGGTCCACCTTGTGGGAGGCCTACGCTGCGTCTTCAGATACGTGGTCGCCACTCGATAACCTTTCTGCCCCAACGGCCGTCAGTTCTCAATACTCACCCCAAAGTACTCAGGAAGCCTGACACGGTGCCCTCCGCGAAGAGGGACACGATGTCCCCCAGGTGCAGGAAGCTGTCGCCCATGTTGGCACCCACTCCTTACCCCCACCATGCAACAACACCTGACAACAACAACAAACAACATACAATCACGCAGCTGCGACGTCTCACTCTCTCTCAATGTTTGCTTACAGTACCCCGCCATGAGTTTTAGCGACTACGTAAAAACTATATCTATATCTTTCGTTATTTCGTATCGTCGTTCGAAAAGAGACAGCAATATTACGTGTTTACGTAGTCGTTAGCCACTGTCAACGCTGTCAAAGTGTCAACTCATGGTATAAGATATACCAAGTAATATGTGAAGTGGCAGAATCAGGAACTACGCAGAATGTCATTCGGCCGTCAGAACAAAATATATAGAAAGACGGGCGTGGAACGATGGCAGAGACACCCTTCAGTTCACAGATAACTTGGTAAGTCTTTTACTTTATCTTAAAAAAAATATTATTTTTTTCTCAAAAATTTAAAAAAAAAATTGATAATTTAACTTTTGGATAATTCAAATACCAAGCTACTTTTGATGCTCACATTACATTTAAGAATATATTCTCTAATTTTATTTTATTTTTACTTACGAAAAAAATATATATTTAAGTATGTATAGGTACTTCATAGACTAAAAAAGACTACTACATTCGCTAATTATTACATTTTTTTAAAATGAATTTCATTTATTAAAAAAAATTAATTAAAATTTTATATTGTGTATTAAATACATTTAAGTACGGCTACACTTTATTTTCCTATCATCTTTTTGTCGTCGCACAAGGGGGGAAACCCCACTACGCCAGCCCAACCGTGGACATAGACGGCCACTGTATCACTATGCGCTAAAAGTACACATCTCAATTATGTTTATATGATGCGTTAACAGTGGACGTATGAAGTGTTTAATGTGCCCCAACGTGTTTGCATTGCGCGTCCATTGTTCAGTCAGAAAATAGACATTTCTGTTTGGCGGACGCGTGGGGCTGGCGAGCTTTGTTGAGAACGTATTGGATGGATTTATTGACCGAGCGAGCGAAGCGAGCGAAGCGTCTACGTTTCGAGACTGGCCAAAAATGCTCTTGTCCGGCTGTCTGTCTGTCTGTCTGTCTGTCTGTAATTCTCTACAGGTCGCATTTTTCAACCGATTTTGACGAAAATTTGGCATATGTATAAATTAATTAAACCTACAAAATGAGTAGAATAAAATTTTGAAAAACATTTTTTTTAGAGTACCTACCATACTCGCAAAGTGGGAGTGAACTTTTTTTTTCTTGTGAATCCCATAGTGTGGGATATCGTTGGATAGGTCTTTCAAAAATATTGCTGGTGTGTGAATACCATTTTTTCGATTTAGGGATCCGTTGGCGAAATATTAAGCTTTAAAGCGGTAATTTTTGTTAGAGTCACGTGTCCCCCCCCCCCTGCCAGCTAAACGGTTGCTTTTGGAAATGTGAAAAAATTCATGGCAGTAGCATATATAACGTAGTTACAAGGAAAACTATTACGGCTAAGTAGGTTCTATTAGTTTTTGAGTAATAGTGGATCGACTTATGAAAGTTGAAAAAATAAATTATGCTCATAGAACTGCATACGTAAAATGGAAAATTATTTTTTTCCGCGTGATATCCATGGTGTGGGGTATCGTTGGATGGGTCTTTCAAAAATATCGCGGGTGTGTGATAAACATTTTTCGATTCAGGGATCCGTTTGCGAAATATTAAGCTTTAAAGTGCTAATTTTTGTCACTTTAGTAGGTACTTTTTCTGTTTCCAAAGTTGACTTTGGTTGGTTTCTTTTAGGTTTGGTTTATAAGGGCTGGCGAGGTCTACTGTTCTCACGGAACTACTAGTTATTATATCCAAATGTTTAGACGGTTCGAAGTATCTGGTTGTTAGTGTTAGTGCGAGTGGTTCATTATACAGGGTGTTTGGAAGGTCGTACAGTCTTAGACTGCTTTATACACGCGACCTGCGGTGGCGGCCTACCGCAGGCCGCAGCCTCAATATACAGGCCGCGCGTGTATGAAGTCTCACATACATTGCATAGGGAAGACAACAGGCCGCCACCGCCACCGCAGGCCGCGTGTGTCTGTGATACGCCTTAAGCTTAACCTTAGTACCTACAACGTTTTAGTAAGTACAAGTTTCATAAAAATCCGTTATGGCACGATTGAGCAATAAACATCAAGTTTCGCCATTATAATTTGGAACAGGGGTACTGAATAATTATCAGATAGGTATTCAATAACTTCTAAGTAGTACCTATCTACACAAATAAAAAAAAGTGATTACCGGGTTAATCTATCACTTTCACTATGTTCAGCCGTCAGAAAAAGAAAAAACAAACATTTCGCATGTATTAGTTGGATAGTTCTCGGCTCAAACGAGTAGCCTGTAATGGGAGATTGGAGAGGACGGTAGTGCTGCATCCTATAAGAGGTTAATTGCCTTTCTTTATTCCAAAGTGCCAGTATTTCAAGGTAGACGTTACACATGTAGTGCCATAAATAAATAAGTTATATTATTACGTGCATTCCATTTGAAACAGTACGTTGCGCTTGATTCTAGACTCGGCTGTAGACAGTCATGGCGGTATAACCGTCCCAAACTACCGGTAACGGGCAGCGGCAGTATGATGGCTAACACCACATGCCGATTATATACGAAAGCCCGCGCAGAAAAGTTTTCCCGTGTACATTGTGAAACAGCACCATCTATGTATGCGTTTTATTACTTAGCGGACGCCCCGCGACGTCGTCCGCGTTAAAAAGTATCCTATATGATATTCCAGGATATAAGCTATCACTGTACCAAGTTTCATCAAAATCTGTTCGGTAGTTTTTGCGTGAAAGACTAACAAACATACATCCTCACATCCTTACAAATTTTCGCCTTTAAATAATATTAGTTTGAAGTATGACATGATAATGATGTCTTGGGCACAGGCATCGAACCCACGCTTCCACGAGGCACTCTGAACCAAGTTAGAGGCATGCTGACAGTCATTTTTTTATTATTATTGCTACGGGGGCAACAAGCAGGCGGGCCTCCTGATGTTAAGAGGTCACCGCCGCCCATAGACACCTGCAACACCCGGGGGTGCTGGTGCGGCGCCGGCCAAGGTTGAAGAGCTCTTTTGACTCTCTTCTTGAAGGACCCCATATCGTAGCGCTGTGGAAAAACGTCAGAGGGAAGGTCATTCCACATTTTGCACGTGCGCAGCAGAAAAGAACGCGAGAAGCGCATACAGCATACAGAAGTTAGTTCATTACAGGAGTAGGGGTATATAAACCAAATTGCTATTAGACCATTTTGACATCACACTGCAACACGAAGCGTGGTGAGGTCGCCGGGGGTCAGTGCCGGCCAGTCTCAGCCTATGTGGGGGCTGGTCGGGTATCACTTCACTTGGCGACCTCATCTAGTATTACTTAATATTATTATTTCTTGTTGTTATGTTTTATTCCTCTGTGTCTTTCTTGTTTGTTTTACTTTAATTTGTTCGTTAACTATACAGAAAATATATGAATAAAAAATGACTAAAATAATTAAATAACTAATTAAAAAAACTAAATTATCCTAAAACTAAAACCTATATAAAAACTAAAATTACCTAAAATCATCGTGGCTGGGCGATGGACCCATGGTTCCGAGGACGCTGGCTGCATTGCCTCGTTGGATGGCCAGGCTGATCCTCTGAACAAGGTATTCCTTGCACAGAGGATCACCCGTGGCCTCCCTCAGCTTTGCAGCCAATTTGTTAAATTCTCTCGCTCTGTTGTCATTGTGTACGTTAAATAAATTCTATTCTATAGTGAGCTAATCAACTAACACTTTATATAGATATACTGATACAGGCTTATCTGTATGTGTTTATCGCCAGTACTATATTATATACCGCGTTTTGATAACATATCTGCAGCTTTTGTAGAAAACATGCCTTATGTTAATGAAAGCTCGCAGAAACAGGTTAGGTTTGGACATATTCCTGAAAAAATGGTAAAACTACTTATCAACAGCCTATTAACATGTCCCCACTGCTGGGGCACCGGCCTACCCTACAACCTACCTACAACTAATGTTCAGGAAGGGGTTCGGTCCACCACGCTAGCCCAGTGCGGGTTGGTGGACTTCACATGCACCTAAGAATTTCTTTCGCCGTATGCAGGTTCCCTCACGATGTTTTCCTTCACCGTTTAAGAGCAGTCAGTAAATGTTTCAAGAAAAAGCCATTGGTACATGGCGCAGCCGGGGATCAAAATCGGTCCTTTCGATATGATAAGCCGCGACTGACTGAAAGAACCGCGACTTACTGAACTGAAAGTTAAGATAAATATCTATGTTATTGGGTTTAAAATTAAAAAATACTGTAGATGCGAGTGGATGGCCCAAACCCCGGCACTCCCTGTGAAAACATTTACAAAATCACACAGTAAACACACAAAACTCACCGCTCCAAACCCACTCAAACCATTTTCAGTAGAGTTCAACGAGTTTCATCAGTAGTTTCAGCATGTCGCACACGATGTAGAAGACATGAAGCATCACCTTGTACCACACTCGCCTCAAGTCTATAAAGCAGTAAGTGAACACTAGCAGAGCCAAGCAAATCGCACAACATACTAGCCTGCGGTTCTCACTTATAACCATCTGAAATTTTGCGGTCGGACTAAGTTGAGAGCATGGTTTGACGAGGTAGTTTGCTCGAGTTTTTGTTTTGTATTTGCTTTTAAGTTCTTTGTTTCATCCGTTTTTGTATGGGATACAGTGAGGAATTAAGATTCTCCGACGCGTTCGCAGGTCCCGTGACGTCACGAACGAAAACCATGAAGAAAATAAGTAGGATACCTTGTATCACTTCTTCGACTAGTTAAGATTTAGGGATAACACTTTTCTTCAGAAGAAAGACGTGTTTTTTTGATCTGCGAGTTTTTATATCGGCAATAGTCAGCGGCAAGAGCTGTTTCGTTTGACCAGAGACCGGGAGAAGAATGCGGAGCTGACTGCCAATCCCCAGAGGCACCGCAAGAAGAATATAACTCTGATAACTTATATTAGAAACTCCTAGAGCATCAGGCGACCAACTGGAGCGAGAAGTCGCAGAAACGAGTCCATTTCGAGCCACTGAGCCATCGGGGCCCTAGCCGTTACGGGAACTGGGTTGCGGCGTGCAATAATACAAAGGCTTAGAGTTGCCACCCCAACGACTCGGATAGTCTCGTGTGTGTACTACGCTGCCTTACAAACCGATACACCACAATGCATGGTGTTTGACGGCAGAAATAGGTAGGAGATGGGTAATCATAGGTAAAAAATTTCGCATTTAAATAAAACCTGGACACGAATATACCCTCTACATTGTACGTGCCAATGGCTTTAACGTCGATACACATTCGATACACAGTCAAACTTGGCCGAATGAGGCAAGCTTTTTTGACCACAATTTTTTTCTCTTTTTTTTTATTAAAACCACTACGCACAGCCACCCATTAGGCGACAAATTTTATCTTAGACTAGCGATTTCCACACGAGGCTTGTGTCAGATAAAGGGCAATCAATATATGCGGCTAGGCGGAGTGGGTGCGTGAGTAATCAGGCATTCTAACAGGGGACTTTGGACTATAAATAGTAGGGTTGTTAGGGGAATGACGTTACGGATACGAAACAGGATTTTTTCATTTCGGTATCGGATAATCTGGTCACGCGGTCGTTTCGGCCAACAAGAGGGTTTATTCATTTTCAAACAACCCTTTTCCACGTATTTAAAAGGCTTTGTCTGCGCTTAAAACAACCGCATTCAAATTCAAACACACTAAGTATAATGTTACATTTTTTTGCTTTCAGTTTATAGTCACTTAGAAACCGTTTCGCGCAAGCGATGTTATTTTTTTATGGTCCCCCGATCACAGTGTTTTAAATGTAGTTAGGGTTTTTTTTCTTTTTATATACTAATACCCTACAAACTGTCGTTGGAAAGCTAGGCGTGAAATCTAAAATTAAAAAAATACGTAACGATTCTGGTTTATAACATCGGATAGTTTCGGTTTCGAACACAACGCCGCGTGACATCCCTAGCAAATAAGGAGCTTGAAGCGTGACGTCCTTTTTCATGGGAAAACGTACTGACCTGGATTCTGAGGTGTGGTCAAGTTGCGGTTATTTTATTCTTTAATGGGTCGAGCGGGTAATTATGTTCACTTGGCAAGTAAACGGCGGCCAGACGAGACAATAACGACCGCAGGTGAAAGTTGGGAAGACAGAGCGGCCTTGTACTGTAGCAGATCGCAACGCCAGAGTTTGGCGACTCTCTCCGTGTTGCTTTTTAAGGCAGGAAGCAACAGGATGAGGGAAGCGAAGGACTGGGTGTTGGGAGCCTTGTCGCGTTGACGAGCTCAGAAGCTTATGAGCCCATGAAGAGGAGGGGACATAAATTAAAACTGTATTGAACTGAAGACTGACTTTTATTATTTGTTGAACACACAGCTTGAAGTCACAATTTCAGTTCTACTTGGCTGTTCAAAGTCAATAAAAAATACACTCATGGAAATAGAGCTCAAAAAGGATACCTACTTTAGTTTACGTTGCAGTTTGAAGTAAGAATCAAATGACAGTCAATTGGCGTGTGAATAGCGCTTTATTACTAGCCTTACCACAGATTAGATAATAGTTCCGCCTTACGAGGAGGTAGACGTTCGAGGAGTGGACGTTCCGGGGAATAGACCTAACGGACCGGAGTGGACATTCCGGGAATAAGACCAAACAGGCCTGAGGACGTTCAGCATTGGGCGGCAGACGACTGCTCACGATCATCATCATCAACAGCCTATTAATGTCCCTAGTGCTGGGGCACAGGCCTACCCCCTCAACGAGGGCGTATGGGCTATAGTCCAACACGCAAGCCCAGTACGGGTCGGTGGACTTCACATACGCCGAAGAAGGTTTTCTTCACCGTTTGAGAGCGTTTCGAGAAAAACCCATTGGTACATGGCCCAACCGGAGATCGAACTAGGACCTCTCGACATGATAGGCCACTTCCCTACGGCTGCTAACGACGCAAGGGTCAAAACACTAACAAGTGAAGTTGAAGACAAGCATCGAAAAATCGTCAGAGCGTCAGTGGCCTCGGGATAAGACGCGACCTATGATATCGAAAGGTCCGAGGTTCGATACCCGGTTGGGCCATGTACCAATGGGTTTTTTCTAGAAACTTAAGTACATTTACTGACTGCTCTCAAACGGTGAAGGAAAACATCGTGAGGAAACCTGCATACGCTGAAGAAGAAATTCTTAGGCGCATGTGAAGTCCACCAACCCGCACTGGGCTAGCGTGGTGGACTATAGCCCGCACGCCCTCGTTGAGAGGGTAGGCCTGAGCCCCAGCAGTGGGGAGATTAATAGGCTGTTGATGATTGATGATCGAAAAATCAATATAACCATGTCTACAGTAATGCTATCAAACACAAAACACAATAGACTGCCGTTGACTTGTTGACAGTCATTTGACTAAATGTACAATGACTGTGCAACATTTTTTTAACGTAAAACAACTACTTTAATAGCATGATTAGGTTAAATTTGTCCAGTCATCGTAGATTTTTTATAACTATAGTGGCAAACTTGAATCAAAAAATTTAGCCACTCCCATATGGATGAGTAACAAAAGCATTTTAGGGGGTGCCAAAATAAATGTATATCAAAAGGGACACTTACTCACACATTCTCATTTTCATCATCATCATCAACAGCCTATTAATGTCCCCACTGCTGGGGCTCAGGCCTACCCTCTCCACGAGGGCGTTCGGGCTATAGTCCACCACGCTAGCCCAGTGCGGGTTGGTGGACTTCACATACGCCTAAGAATTTCTTCTTCGGCGTATGCAGGTTTCCTCACGTGTTTTCCTTCACCGTTTAAGAGCAGTCAGTAAATGTACTTACTTAAGTTTCGAGAAAAAACCCATTGGTACATGGCCCAGCTGGGGATCGAACTCCGGACCTTTCGATATGATAGGCCGCGTCTTATCCCCTACGCCACTGACGCTCTTCTCATTTTCAAACTCCATATAAATTTGTATTAGCAATCTCCTCCCGCTAATCTGCTTCCTTTGTCCGCACCCCCCGTGAAATTGACACCGAATTTTTCTTCGTGTCCCATACTAAATATGCAAGATGCGATCTCCACAGGGAGCGCGCGCGCGACCAGAGGTTTGAAATGCAATTTTTGATTGAAACAATGAAAATTTCCGTGTGGTAAGATATCTGCTATCGTTCCAAGTCTTACTGTAGATGTCGTAAGGTCTGGTGACAGGCAGCAGCAGAGTCTTTCCTCCGAAATCAACGCAGTATATAAAGTTTGAGCACATACGTTGCCGACTCATAAGATTTTCAATTTATTTCTAGGCGTTATGTTTATCCTCATTTATATTTCGAAGTACAGTCACGAACCGGGATTGTTGAGCCGCTAGCCACTGTTCGTATTTTGGCCGTGTAATGCAAATCGGGTTACAAATGGGTTGCTATGGTCACCTTTCAATAACGAAAAACGGCGGTTTTCGTGTAACACAACCAAGTTAACCCTTAAAGGCCCCAGTTATACAGATATGCTACGTGAAAGTTAAATACACTACCATGTTTGTAATGTACTGGGGAACACATCTACGGCAAAAAAAATCATTATGAAAAAAACATGTGGTCAATATGTGCACTCAGCCTGTTAGTGCACTTGAGTTTTCAGATGATCTGTTTCCAATACACCTATTCATTGACATTGATTGAATGAGGAAAGAAAGCCTGATATATTCGCTATAATAATACCATTACATTTAAATAAAAAAGAGGATGTTCTTCTCCGTAAATGATTATTAACTAAGTGGTATCCAACTGCCTTATAAAGGGTAAAGATGATATGCTAGTGGCTCAACAATCCCGGTTCGTGACTGTACTATGTCGACTTTTAGCAATCAACGTGCAATTCGTATAATTTTGTGGGGAGTAGATCTATTATTTTTAAACTGCATTTAATGGGTCGGGCTCGGGCGGCATTTAGGGTTGGGCGGGATTTGCCTAGAACGTTGATTGTCTATGTAGAGATATGGTCGGTAACGCTTTATGCCTTCCTTGTTATTTAACACAGTTCAGTTCCGTATCACACAGATATCGTTTGACACGCACAGAGATTGTTTTTATTTCCATCAGCTCTATATGATTTTTTTTTTAATCCTATGGGTTGTAATCGCTTTGTGTAATTTTTTTTTCTTTTTCCCCTCACTTTTCACATTGCAAGCTGCGACTTTTCGCAGCTGCCCGTTTAGAACTAGCATTTCAAACGCGATGATCCCCAAGATGAACAAGATTGTTTGTTTGTATGTACCGCAATGAGTTATGATTGGTACAGCCTTGTCATTATTAGTCTGTTCTTTAGTGTTTATTTGTTTAGTGTGGCCAGAAACGTTAAACTCCATAGCGACGAAAGCAGCAATTCGGTGGGAGCACTCTATCATTTCTTTGCAGATAATTAAGTTGGGTACACACTGACTGAAAAACCTTTTGTTGAAAAATGAATATAATTCCAATCCAAAAATCAATATTACTGTTGTCTTTTTATTAGATACAATGTGTGATGTTATCATGTTATATGTATTTGATAATATAACTTTAATAATTTTGCTTTCTTGGCATTTAATTTATTTTTATTTTGACTATTTAATGTCATTCCCCATTGACATTCCCTTTAACAAAAATAATGACAAGCAAGTATAATGAGGTTAATGATGTAAATGTGAAATGAATAAAAATTCTAATCAAAGAAGTTAACTTTCATTGAATTAGAGAAACTTATGGAGCAAACCGCTTTTATTGTAAAAAGGTTTATAGTGGGTTTGATTCACACTGGAATACGAGTAGGTACTTTAAAGTTTTTATAATATATGGATGACATTGTGAATTGTCCTATCTTTGCCTGATTTTCATAGTAAAGAAGCAAAATCTAGTTTGGGATTAGACAAGAGGGAAAGTACAAGACCATTTACAGATCATTGTGTCGATGTGTACGCTGGAAGAGCTTTCTGATGATAACGAATATACCTTTAATTAAAGGTTCCTATTAAGAAAGTTGGAAACAGCCACCGATCTCAGTGTAGCATCGACTTTAACGATTGTTAGCGAGCTCGGGTTTCCTCTCAAGATAGGCACGTGAGATAAAAGCTTTGAGAAATCGTATCTTCTTTTAGTGCACTTTCCATGCTAGTACCTACATAACACATAACATGTCAATATAATGCCGCCGTAGGTACATCACTAGCTAGGACTAGGATTGAAATTTAATAAAGTAAGCACAAAAATAAACGTTAAACGGTGTAACCCAAGGCTGTTTCAACATTTTTTTCCAATTATAACAGTCAATATAGTCAGGGTTCGAAGTGATAATTATAATTGTTAATTATCTTGGTGGTTTTTCTATCAACAACAACAGCCTATTAAATTAATACGTTCCCACTGCTGGGGTACAACATGAACGAACTTGGACCTCTCGATATGACAGGCCGCGTATTCCCCATGATAACGCTACTGACGCTTCTTTATTATAAAACAAAATTACTATCTTAATAATTTGGAACCTTGAATAATATAAATAGTAAGTAAGTAAGTAGTCCGTTTATTTCAGGCAACAACAAAGAAAAAAAAATACAAGTAAAATATTTGACACTAATGATAATTATCCAAAAATTATAACACTTTTAGGTTTCTCATATCCAGTTGCTGTTCAGTAAGTAATCCGTTTACTTCAGGCAACAACAAAGAAAAAAAATACAAGTAAAATATTTGACACTAATGATAATTATCCAAAAATTATAACACTTTTAGGTTTCTCATGTCCAGTTGCTGTTCAGTAAGTAATCCGTTTACTTCAGGCAACAACAAAGAAAAAAAAATACAAGTAGGTAAAATATTTGACACTAATGATAATTATGCAAAAATTATAACATTTTTAGGTTTCTCATGTCCATCAGTTGTTGCCGTGAAAAGGGTCTCAACTCAGCTTAGTAGTGCTGCGGACATGGTGTCAGCAGCGCTGGTTTTCTAAATGCAAGAAGTTTCAAACCTCTTTAGTCGCGCGCGCGCTCCCTGTGGAGATTGCATCTTGCATATTTAGTATGGGAAACGAAGAAAAATTCGGTGTCAAAATCCGGGTTGGGGGGTGCGGACAAAGGAAGCGGATTAGCGGGAGGAGATTGCTAATACAAATTTATATGGAGTTTGAAAATGAGAATGTGTGAGTGAGTATCAATTTTGATATACATTTGGCACGATTTTGGCATCCCCTAAAATGCTTTTGTTACTCATCCATATGGGGAGTAGCTTTGTTTTTAAATTCATGTCTAAATGGTAAGTAGTTGCACACAATATGAGAAACTATTCCACGAGCTTCTCCATTATAATTGGCGTGGCCTTAACTCTGGGCAGCGTTGCCGCTCGTAAACTGTGTAAATAAACTAATAAGCTTGCAGCCGCACCACCGGCGATCTTATAAAACGCAACGCCTCTGCTATTTTTTCAATCAAATCAATCAAACAGCCTATCAACATGTCTTCACTGCTGGGGCTCAGGCCTACCCTCTCAACGAGGGCGTTCGGGCTATAGTCCACCACGCTAGCCCAGTGCGGGTTGGTGTACTTCACATGCGCCTAAGAATTTCTTCTTCGGCGTATGCAGGTTTCCTCACGATGTATTCCTTCACCGTTTGAGAGCAGTCAGTAAATGTGCTTAAGTTTCGAGAAAAACCCATTGGTACATGGCCCAGCCGGGGATCGAACTTCGGACCTTTCGATATGGTAGGCCACGTCTTATCCCCGACGCCATTGACGCTCTCTGCTTTTTTAAATCTTTATTTTTTTATGAGGGTTTGGTACAAAGTTTTGACCATGCCTCACTCGTATATTCATAAACACCTTTATACCTACTGTCTTCGGTTAAGGCCTGCAAACGTTAGTACAGTCGACCGCACGTCAGTGGAAACACTTTGACCTTAAGCTGGTCTATCATATTAGGGAGTTTCAATACTATGAGAGACTAGTTTATACTGGTTTTGTTTCCAGTAACATGCGGTGGACCGTACACATACAACAGCTTGGCTTCCTCCGTAAGGCCTCTGCTTGTCCACTTGTATAAGTGAACAAATGTGTGCCCTATTAGATCTAACAAAATTAGCCTTATATTTCGTCTGTCTGTCTGTTCGCCGGATAACTCGAAATCTACTGGACTGATTAGTAGGCTGATGAAATTTTAATCACTAAACTGCCCGGAAATGACGTGGCAAACAAAAAAAATGGCAGGAAAAAAATTCTACTGCGAGATTTTACAGGAAAACAACAAAAAAACACCAAGCCCATAGCTGATAACTTTGACATGAGGCATAGAGAATCAAAGGCAGCTAAATGCCATAAAATTGATTTTATATGCCTCATAAATGAGATTCGTCATACATTTGGCAATAGAAATTTACCATTTTAGAAGTACCAAAATTCAGTACATCGACAGACTGATAAGTGATAACGTAATATGTGGCATTACCACGGCCTATGACGTTTCCCGCTCTACTAAAGACCGTCGCCTTTGTAAAAGCCGCCCGACACGCGCCGCCTCTACTCAAAGCATGCCGCCGCGAAAACAAAGGGCGCCGACAGCGTACACCTGCTGGTAAACTTGGCATTTTATATCGAGGCGTTCGTCGCATAGAAATGGTGTGCGTTGACTGCTGAGTACGTTTATAGAAAATGTTTTTTCGCCCGTGGCAAGACAGTGAGGTGTCTCAAAATGAAATTTCGGCTGAACCAAAAACAAAAAGAACTTTTTGTAAAGCATGTACGTACCTAAGCAGATTATAAGGAATTGATGTCCATCGACATTGTGTTGAAATGAACTTATGTATTATAGTTTACATTCGTATTTTTTCCTAAAGAAATAAATATAAATCCGCGGCCTTACCCATATTCCGTTCGGGTGTACCGAAACTATCTAAGTGAACGAACTTTAAATGAACTTGTGTAACTATTGTTTACATTCGTATTTTTTCCTAAACAAATAAATATAAATCCGCGGCCTTACCCATATTCCGTTCGGGTGTACCGACACTATCTAAGTGAACGAACTTTAACAGTAATGACACACTACAGGGTGAATTTTTCAAGTAAGCGTGGATGACCAAATCCTAAACTACAATCAACTATCAATCAATCACCTAGAACAGGCCTCGGCCTTTTTGGGCTGTTACTGCAACACCAATGTCACATATTCCGTTCGGGTGTACCGACACTATCTAAGTGAACGAACGTTATAACAGTGGCGCATGCGAACCGCGGGTTGCGCGGCCGCGGTGCGCGCGCGCAGGCTACGCGGCACTGAGTCAACGCTCGCACATGTCCAGATATCAGTTAAACAAACGTACGCCGAGCGCCGCTATTAATACAACTGTTTCGTTACGTGCCTTGTTACTTATAGTAAAGTGCCACGGATACGTAAGGATAAGCGAATTTACCTACCCATCAGAGGATTATACATAGGTGGACGGATAATTAGAAACAGGGCAACACTTTCATACAATCGAGGTCACTTTGAAGCCATGGTTCTCCGCGAAGACTTGATCGGGGCATGATCTGATGACCGTCATCGAGAGAGTAGATGGAGGACTTTGAGATCGCTATAGATATCCAACTGATCAGATCAGCCGTTTGGAAGCAGCATCGTCATGATTCCTTAACTTTAAGATTTTCATACATTTTGCGGGTTTTTTTCTTCACGACGATGCTGCTACCAAACGGCTCATCTGATCAGTTGGATATCTATAGCGATCTGAAAGTCCTCCATGTACTCTCTCGATGACCGTCATCAGATCATGCCCCGATCAATCCTTCACGGAGAACCATGACTTCAAATTGACCACGATTGTATGAAAATCTTGCAATGTTTCTAATTATCCGTCCACCTATGTATAATGTTTGCTACTAATATTATAAAGGCGAAAGTTTGTAAGGATGTGAGGATGTTTGTTACTCTTTCACGAAAAAACTATCGAACAGATTTTAATGAAACTTAGTACAGTGATAGCCTATAGCCTGGATTAACATATAGGATACATTTTAAAGCGGACAATGTCGCGGGTATCCGCTAATACATGACGTATTATCGTCCCTCCAAAAACCCGAACGAAAATCTTCCAAACCCCGGGTGCTCCAACTGAGCCATGAAGACTGAGAGACAGGATAATCCTGCGTAACGAAGGCGACATCACAACAATGGACACCAAGGCCGCCGTCCGCGACACGACCGCTACAATCACAAGTTTAACTAACTTATTTAAAAATCTTGTTACCTTGTTTAACGTAAAGTCACTTTAAAAAAATTGCATTACATCGTACTTTTTCATGACATCAAATTTTTGTGTTCATCCTACTAATGTCCTACTAATATTATAAAAGCGAAAGTTTGTAAGGATGTTTGGATGTGAGGATGTTTGTTACTCTTTCACGCAAAAACTACCGAACAGATTTTGATGAAACTTGGCACAGTGATAGCTTATATCCTGGAATAACATATAGGCTACTTTTTAACGATCTGGTGAAGGCCGCGGGACCCAGTTGGATGAGGTTAGCGCAGGACCAGTCGTCGAGGAGATCCTTGGGGGAGGCCTTTGTCCAGCAGTGGACGTCTACAGGCTGATATGATGATGATGACAATTTTGAAATTTTTTACTCTTTGTATAGTACTTACAATACAAACCGTTTGGTTCCATAACGAGAACCATAGCAATTAATTAATTCGTATGGACAGAGACATTCGTCTTGTACTGGCGGCAGTTAGGCCAATTAGGGTGCTCCTGCGCACACCAAGTTACACATACCAGTGGCAAAATACTGAACTAATCGTCGAAGCCTGTAGTTTGACGTTTGATGAACGACTATCAGTTGCTACTAGCGCCACTATTAGCGGTTTATCTAACTTTGTTATTTATAGACATTCAATTGTTGTGTGATTGATATGTCATGTTTGTTTTGAAATAAATTTGATGTGTATTGGTATGGTATTGGTACATTTTGATGTGCATTGGTTGGTTGTAGCATTGTTTACCGCTATTGAAGTTCTCAATGAGATAAACAATAATATTTTTGGCCAGCAATGAGAACTAAATTCTGATCCTAACTTTTAATAATTCTAAAACGGAAAGTGTTTTTGTATATTTTTTAAACTTTCATGGGAGTTCAAATATTTAACCGTCTCCATAATATCCATTACACATTATACACATGTAGCCTGTGTCATAATAGGCAAATTATTACTACAGAAGATACATAAAGATAAGATGGAATAAAGATTCCACACGGGAAAAGTCATGGGATTTGATAATATTAGAAGATGGGGGTGGGGCAGACTCTACACTAACTCCACAAAATCGGTAGTTCTGTGAGCGGTTCAAATAAATTCAACAATGGAAAACGATGAAAACAGCTGGAGGAAGCCTATGTGTCAAAAGACACACTGACTCAGGAGACCGATGTGTAAAGTATTATAAGTTAAGTTTAAAAAGTAAAATAAAAAGTGAAAGTATTATAAGTTTTATTTTATTTCAAATTTTGTAACCTGGCTCAGTAAATAAATGCTTTGAAATTGAAATTGAAAAAATTACTGATATTCTAATAGACCAGGCATATGTATATTACAACTCAAAACTCCTAACTGGCTGAAATTTTAGCTCAATCGGTCCAGTAGTTTTGATTTTGTGATGGAAAACAGTAAAACAGACAGATGAATAAAACCTTCGCCAAGGGTATTTAATTTAACTATTTAAGTATTTTGAATTAAAATAAATAAACAGTGGTTTATCTTCTGGTAAACTATATAAAAAAGTTTGCTGTAATAGTAACTAAAAAGAAATGATAGAAAAAAAACTAAGAGAGAAAGATAATTTTATAACTTTCGGTTACATCTACGGCAAAAGATTTCATGTAATATTTCCTGTACTATATTCATGGGCAAAAGGGAAGGGGTGAAGATTTAGTCTTTATTCAAATTCAAACAAACTTAATTACATTTCGTTTAACACATTAGTATGTAATATACTGACATGATATATTAGTAGTAATTAAGTATTCTGTTATATTAGACACTGTAATAAATAAGTTGTTAGAAGAGACATAGCAGGCAGAGGTTGTGTGGGTCCTCACTAGGCAGGCCCGTTTCGAGGTCCACCGAAACACATGGCGACCGCCGCGATTGTTTTATCTTAAATGAATGAAACCTTTAAGGTTTCATTTGAGTATAATTTTTATGAAGAAAATTTTCGAGGGTAGGCTTAGTTCAGAATCACCTAGAAAGGTAAATAAAAATGTAGGTAGGATTTTTTGATTCATAATTTTTGATCAGGTAGGTACCCTACATTAATACATTGATATTACCAATATCTTCCATCACATACCAGGAATGTTTCCTTTAAATAATCCAAGTTACAATTTTGCCTATGGAAGTTATCCAAATTCAGATTATAATATAATATGATTCGAACTGGTGAATACTATATGCTCGAACCGGTCCGTGGAGTTAAAACTAAAACATTACCTTACATAAACAACCTCCAATGTCACCGATTATGGTTAAAAAACATGATAAATTTACAACCACTTATAAGTAGGTAATTAAATTATTTGAACATGTCTCAATATATTCCTATGGTAAAATATTAAACAACTATCATCATAAATATAACATAAAGCGAGAAATTCTATTAAGAATCCATTTAAGAATTAAAAAACTTCAGCCAGTTGCCACGGACCGCCTGACATGACCAAATACAGTAGATAACTTACCCTTATCACACACCTCTGGCGCACAGTTTATAGATGTTATCACATAATCACTGTAATGTCTGTTACATCCGTAATCACGGGATTATCACCGATAATTCTAGAAAAACATGTAAACTTTGATTTGAAGCGACACGATAACACGATCGAGACACGTTCATTCAGTTCACCTCTCCACTTCACCTCTCGCGGGAGAGGGGAAGGCGCGCCCGCCCCGCGCGGTGTTGCCATGCACATATTTCAATTACCTCAAACTCAAATTATATTATTAATTTAGTTATTTCATGCAACAACCTTGTAACGCAATGATTATAAATTAAATTTAGTGCGGTACGCCCACACTGTGGAACTTTCTCCCTCACTCGACTTAACAAATTGTTTTGTTTATCGAAAAAAATGAATTGAATCTACTTTTCTCTAAAATTAACAAACAAAGAAATCTTAATTAATTTGAATGGAAATGTTTACAAAAACAAAGTTAATTTTTGAGTAACTTTTAAATTAATTAAATTTGGATATTGAGAGTGGGCCTGATTCACAAAAACTAAGAGAGGAGCTTTATTGGAGTTTCTATAGAGGAGATAATATAATGAGTATTGAGCGGATCCAGCAACTAATCTGCACCGGAAGAAAAGAATGAAATCTGAAATAGTCCGACGATTGTCAACGGTTGTTGTTCAATTGTACAGTAAAACGTCAACCTGAGTTTCTTCTAACGTGTAGGTAGGCAGATACTCCGTTTCGCCGTAACTTTGCACATAATTTAATCCTGAGATTTGATTAATTATCAACAGATTATTATGCAGTAGATAAATCGTACGTGCGGGTTCAGTGTAGCGCTTTATCTATATCCAATTTTCGTTATTGTATCAATCTTATACAGCGTGTATAAATAATTTGGGATGAGTAACAGCCTCGTTGGCCTAAGGGCTTGGTCGTTAGACTTTAGCGCCAGAGGTCAATTTTGTACAATTTGGTGCCGAACTGGATATTATAATTATTGTCCTATCCTTGTTCCATAGGAAGAGAAATTTAAAAAATTGTAACTTGGAACACAGGTGACGTATAAGCCACCAGCTAGTAAATAAAATAGTAAACAATATAAATGTAACAGCTGTGTTTTCATAATTGTACAATCTGTAATTACACTATTAAGAAGGGATCATCGTATGTATTATCAGCACCGTTTACTATAAAAAAAATACAATATAGGTACCTATCTACTTAGGTTTATAGAATTAAAGTGAACAGTAAGATTTAGACAGTCTCGTCTTTTTAAACGATTTCTTCCAGACAATCTTTGGACAGAAGATATTAAAGCAAGAAAAAATATAAAATTTAGGTAAGGTATAAAATAACATACTGTATAAATGTACAGCTTGTTGATAGGCAAGATAAAACAAAGATAGTACTAAACATATAACCATCCAATGATTAAACTTAACTGCTTCATTTTAGGTTGGTCAGCTTCCGCAAAAATATGGCTGCCAAAATAATTTACCTGACATTGGCGCTTCTATCTGCCGCTGGTGAGTATCAAAACGTAATTTTGTTTAACTCATCATTATCATCAGTCTGTACTAGTTCAGTGCTGGACATAAGCCTCCTCCAAGGCACGCCACTGAACCTGATCTTCGGTTCTCTACATCCAGTCACTGCCAGCCGCCTTCTGCAGATCGTCTCTCTATCTAGCCTTTGTTTGTTTGATTGATTCGGTTAATCGAATCAATGAACCATTTCTTGAAATTAAATGAGTCTCTCTAGTGAACCCCCGCACAGCCACCGCTAAACTCCGCGGGGACTATACCCTAGGTTTACCACCATTAGTCATTTCTGTATC
Source organism: Metalampra italica (assembly GCA_949699065.1). NCBI lineage: Eukaryota > Metazoa > Arthropoda > Insecta > Lepidoptera > Oecophoridae > Metalampra > Metalampra italica. The sequence continues at coordinate 1,602,957 of OX452993.1, forward strand.
TACACCGTTTTTGAGGAGTGTGTGCTTATTCTTTGTCGAGCTCAGAATGTTATTGACCATTGCTAATGACCTACCACAAGCGTAAACCAGGTTTTAACTAACACCATCTGACTTACAGCATCAGCGGCTCCCGAGAAGCCAGGTAGCCGCATAGTCGGTGGCACGCCCACAACGATAGAAGAGTTTCCTTACATAGTGGCTCATGTATATTTCTACCCTGGACCCGGCATATTTATACAGCGGTGTGTCGGCTCCTTGGTCTCATCGTGGCATGTGTTGACCACGGCTTTCTGTTTCACGTAAGTCAAGTGACAAGATATCTCCAGAACGTTTACTAAAATACTAATAATAATATATAGGTACATATTATAATGTAGTATAATAAATTAATGTGGATAGTTATAATTGAAAATATTGTTTTTCAGTGGAGCAAACATCAACAACATGTTGATTCGAGCTGGCTCCACTAACAGCTTGAGTGGAGGTACCCTGTCCACCATCCGCGAAGTGATCAAGCATCCGGACTATGTTGAGGCACCAAGGGCTTCAGACATAGCAGTGACTGTACTGAACTTCCCTCTGCCTCTTACTGAGACAATCAACATTTTATATTTGCCTCCCCAAAACTGGTACATACCCGACGGAACTACGGTCAAGGTTGTTAGTTGGGGATTTGAATCGGTGAGTTCGTATTTATGTCAATCATGCGATAGTCTCCTTGGTACGGAAAACTGCAAAACTAAGAATATTTTTTATATATTTTGATGGCAACACAGAAATGTTTGACAGATTCAATAAAGTGTTGCCATGACACGCTAGATCTCCCTATCATCAGGGTACATGTGACAGATGTTTTTTTACAATTGGCCTTATTTTAGGAAACTGGACCTCAATTGGAGAGCTTAAAGACCATCAACTTAAACAAGCTGCCTTTGGAATATTGTCAAATTATTTATGCGGGTAGTAATGCCGTAGCCATTGATGACCGTAAGTTTTTAAAAACAATTATTACTTCGCATTTGACTGTATGGATTGTTGACATTCACAAGGATGTGCCGCCATAATCTTGAATCCAAAAAATTTGCCACTCCCATAAGGATGAGTAAAAAAATCATTCTATGGGTGTCAACATCGTGTCAAACTAAGCACAAAATTATGACTCACACGTTCTCATTTTCAAACTCCATATAAATTTGTATTAGCAACCTCCTCCCGCTACTCCGCTTCCTTTGTCCGCACCCCCCCTGTAAATGCACCATAGGTTCCGATACTAAATATGCAAGATGCGATCTCCACAGGGAGCACCTACAGTACAGCCTATTTAAGTATTAATTCGTTTACAGCGGTGATCTGCGCCAGCCAGCCCGGACCCGTCGGCATGTGTTTCGGCGACTCCGGCGCTCCGATGGTCATTGACAGCGTCGTCGTAGGCCTGTCGTCCTACTACCAGGGCTGCGGAGACTACACCTGGCCTGACGTCTTCACCAGGATCGATAGGTTTACCTCCTGGATCATGGAGGTGGCGGTAGCGCCTAACAGCAATGGAACTGCTGTGCGGGTTGCTGATGTTTTATAATATTATTAATCAATAAAATGTGTTCGCTTCGGGTCCCGCGACCTTCACCAGATCGTCGGTCCATCTTGTGGGAGGCCTGCCTACGCTGCGTCTTCGATTTATATTGCTTTAAAAATGAGAAAATTTTAATTCATTGCAATATTTGGAAATAAAATGCAAGCAACAAATAAAATCCTAAAGCAAAGCATGTCCAGCAGTGGACATGAGTATAATGAAGCGAAGTAATAACACAGATGATTTAATGTGCTAACTTAAATAAGTTGTATTAGGATAAAATGAAATGAAAATTAATATAAAAAATATTTATTGAATAAAAATGTCTATTATTTTATAAACATTTTAAACTTGATTTCCGAATGATCTGGGAAACTTGACCAGAACACAATTTATTCTCTACAACAATTTTAAATAAATTGTGTATAAAAATATCTAAAAAAAATTATACATCCAATCAGTCATTCATTATTATTACACATTTTTCTGAATTTTATTGTAGAAAGACAGGTTTATCTTTGGATAATCATATATTTTATACAAAACAGGAAAATATGTTCTTTTTGTTATATTTATATTTTTCTTGATAAGGCAAGACTGATTTCTAGGCACTGCTAAGGGTAAAGGCACATTATTATTGCATTTCTTATTACTATATAAAAACTATGTTTAAGTTTTCCAAGAATCTGAAAGTTATACAAAGGTTATTTTTATTTCTAACTACATTATAATGAAAGTAAGTACTACTTAACGCTAAACACTTTCTCCAAGTTCGGTGGTCCCATAATACAATCGAAAAGCTTATTTTAAGAGTTCCATAAATATGGAACCTTAATTATTAAAATATAAGTAAAATTTTCAGGAGTCTTAACCAATCGGTTAGTCAGTCAATTTATAAAAAAGTCACCTAAGTCACTGAGATTTTGGAAAATACGCAAACTTAGAAACAAGCTTATATTAAGTGAAACTTAAAAACAATTATGCAGTGCAACTTAAAGTTATGTTAAATTTTTATTTTACATAAAATTAACTCCAAACATAGACAAAATTCCACTACCTACTAAGTACAGGTGGGTACAAAACATTTGTGGTGACAGGCGCGGCGCGTTCAGTTTCGTAAATTAACTTTTGGAAATTCTATAATTTCTATAATTCAAAATTTCTATAATTCATTTATTAATAATTTATAAGCTTACTGAAGGCACAAGGCATTTCCAGGGCACATATAAACTACCAGCTCGCGGGTGTGGATAACAGTGGAATAAAAAGTGGAAATAAATCCATTAATGGATTTGACCAGTAGATTAGAGTGGAATGGAGCCAAACCGCACGGCAAATAAGGTTGTCGGGAAGAAATCGCTCTTAGCGATAAGACCGCCTAGATGTCATTACTGTATGTATCTTTTTTTTTCCTTTTATTGTCTGTAATTTTTTTAAATGTGCAATAAAGTAAATTGAATTGAAATAATTATTTATCCCTTAGAGTGTTAAAAAACCCGTTCGTGTCTCAAATGTAGTTCAAATACTAAACTTTATGTAGTCTAGATAGAATTCTTTTTTCAAAAACCAAAATATGACGACAGCCACATTCTAATGATTATGGGCTCTAATTATTCTTTAATGCACAAAACTTGGAATCTAATTATTCTTTAATGCACAAAAATAAATTTACAAAGAAAAACAAACAAGAAATATGTGTACAAAGGAGGACTAAACTTAAAAATTAGATTAATTTAAATTTTTTTCTAAATTTTTACTAAAATAAAACTTATTCTTTGTAAAAAATTATGTTTTTTGTGCACCGACGACTTATTGGTCTCCTAATTTTAATTTTCCACCCTTAAAGCAATTTTTTTGTTCAAATTGAAATGGGACCAATCTGAAAGCATACCTACTCTGTCAAAAAAAAACCTAAATAGGTTATAAAGTTCTGAGGTAATAAACATAAAAAAGCAACCGAATTGAGTACCTCCTCCTCTTGAAGTCGGTTGAAAAGTACGATATACTGCGCGGCTCTAATCTGTCACTACAGGTGTTTAGTTACACCATGTATATGTAGGTACTATTAAGTTAGGTATATTGAGCAAACTCCACCATTTAGTAATAATTATGGTTACAAGTCCAAAATCACTTAAACCTTACGTTACCATGAAGAAATACAACTTACCCGATATTTGGAAATACATAAACGTAAAACTATAACACGTGTCAGTCATATCTGCATAAAGTACAATGACCTCTGCAGCAAATTCGCAGATTCACAGTTATTATTATTAGTAAGTTATTCGACTTCCTGATTCAGACAGGGTCAATGTACTTTTATGCAGATATAGCTGACAATTGACAACACTAGAGTAGGTATAGACTATATAACTATTACATATTAACTATGAGAATTCTATTTATTAATGGCTGACAATAATATCATAAATGTATTAATACTTCTTCAACAATGAAGGCACAACTATCAGAGTATTTTTAATATTAGGTAGAGTTCGAATGAGACTGAGCGAAGCGACAGAGGTGTCAGGATCGCGATACTTGGCGCTCCGTTCTGCCTACCCCGCCAGAGACATAGCGTGAAGATATGTATGTAGTTCGAAAAAATCTTACAAAATATACGAAGTTACAACGCAATAAAACAAAAATAAAAACTCATTCACAAAAAGCCTCGTTAAAAAAGAGATTTATAAAAAAAAGTATACAAAGAAATACTTAAATAAACTGAGACAATACCATATGAGAAATTAGTAAAATATCGAGAATTGATTTAAACAAAAGTTAGCCTATGTATATTATTATATTTATGTCTTAGAAATAACAGATAGAATTAAAGCTATATTTGATTGTATACTTAACTTACTTACGTTATATTTTATTATTGTACTACATAGTGGAAACAAGTATTGTCGAGATTGCCAATAAAATACAATTTTTGTTTATTTTTGAAACGCACGCACACAAGCGCAGTGTTCACCTACACTAGCACACAGAGATAAGCGCGTCCCCAAACTATGGCCAGTACTCCTTCCGCGCGCTTATCTCTGTGTTAGTGTAAGTGAACGCTGCGCTTGTGTGCGTCCATTTTATAGCACTTGTACGGAGTTTCCGCACACTCGTTAGACGTTCCCATTACCTTAGGACACGTCAGATTCCGTTTAGAAATTCAAATTTGAGGCATATAGAATCAAATGCAGCTAAATTACAGAACTGTATGGATTTAGCTGCCGTTGATTCTGTATGCCTCATTTACAGACCCAACGAACCGAGTGGACATTCCGGCAATAAGCACAAACGGGACTGAGGGGTAAAATAGTCCAAGAAAATGTAAAACTATTATACTATTTAGATTTCTTAATAAAAATTCTCAGTTTTCCCCCAAACGTTATATTTTACCGACTACTAGCGCCAACATAGTGTTACCCACACCGAGCCACGACCAGTTTCTTCACAGTAAAGCGATCCCTACACGATCATGCGGCATGACATGCGTTATGTGCTGTCACTCATGCATGACCGTTTAATTGTAGAGATTGACGCGAATGACATGCAATGACGTGCTGGCCGTTGATTGACAATCGCGCGTACTCTTCACTGTACTGAGTGATTGATTGCAAGCACGAGGGTCCATCATGCAGCATGATAATTCACGTATACGTAACGCATGTCTCTCTCTGAGAGTTAGGATCCGCCAGAGAACCAAAGCCTTTCGACATAGCTCAAAGGGTTAGCACGTTGAAGTGGCAGTGGGAAGGTCACATTTGTCGGAGAACCGATAACCACTGGGGTAGACGAGTTCTCGAGTGGAGACCACGACTAGGCAAGCGTGGTGTGGGACGTCCCCCGGCTAGATGGAGCGACGACCTGCGTAGGGCGGCTGGCAGTGACTGGATGCGGAGAGTCGACGATCGGACTCAGTAGCGCGCCTTGGGGGAGTCTTGGGGGAGCCTATGCCCGTCAGTGGACTAGTGCAGGCTGATGATGAACGCATGTCATGCCGCACGATCGTCTAGGGACCGCTTAACAGTCATGAAGCTAAAAATTTTCGGTCGGCGCCCGCGCAGTAGCAAAATTTTTTCCTTCATGGTAATAGTAGTTCATCCATAGAGTTGGCTACCTTACAGAAGTTCATCCAGCGTTACGGATACGCTGAGGGTCAGCGCGACGGCGCGGTCGCCGCACCGGCGTCAGTCGAGGCGGGCGTCGTGCGCCGGCGCCGGCGGCACCACCGTCAGCGTCACCGTCGTGCCCGAGCGCTTGATCAGGGCTACCACCTGGGACAAATAATCATATCATACATTTATTTACTTATTTAATTTTCCCTTTCGACAATTAACAATCACACAACTTCAATTATAGTAAGTACAACTAATATGATAATATTAATACTAATTATCATACTACCATACTAATATTATAAAGGCGAAAGTTTGTAAGGATGTGAGGATGTTTGTTACTCTTTCACCCCGCGACTTAGTCCGCGTTAAAAAGTATCCTATATCTTATTCCAGGATATAAGCTATCACTGTACCAAGTTTCATGAAAATCTGTTCGGTAGTTTTTGCGTCAAACAGTAACAAACATCCTCACATCCTTACAAACTTTCGCCTTTATAATATTAGTATGATATGATTACTCACGCATCAACACTGTCAGCGATGTGCAAACAATCTTTGACTATGTTCACACGACCGCCATTAAGTGGTGTGTGTGTGTGTGACTATTATGTACCTCTGGGTGCGGCTGGTTGCGGATGGGCGTGTGGTTGATGGCGAGTATGGTGTCGCCGACGTGCAGCAGCCCACAGCGCGCCGCCGGGGAGTTCGGGATCAGCTGGCCTGCGGACACGGGGCAGCATTGAACGAAGACAGGAAAACTCCCGTTTTTTTTATAATAATATCGTTTGGACAAATTCACACACGGCTGTTCAGTCCCAATTCTCTGAGCTACGTCGGTGACCTGGTTCTCCAGCGGATCTCCTCATTTCTGATTCGATCTCGCAGGGAACCTGCGAGCATAGCTCTCTCCATTGCCCTCTGGGTGACCTTGAGCCTTCTTATGAGGCCCACAGTGAGCGACCTCACTTACATTGTAACGGTATAACTCACCGATGGTGCTGGTGGCTTTGTTGGTGGACGATATGACGACGAACCCGAAGCCCTCGGCGTCGCTCCGCGTGACGGTCACGTCGTACGGGACCGCCGCCCAGCCGCCGCCAGACTGCTCGTACTGCACGCCGTACCTATACATAACGAGAATTCACATGATTTTTTACGTCTGAAGTGGGAAACATAATAATAATAATGTTTGGACAAATTTACAGACGGCTGTTAGTCCCAAACTAAGCCGAAGCTTGTACATGGATACTCGACAACTGATAAACATACTTAAATACTTTTAAATAAATACATACAAACACCCAGAATCCGAAAACCAACAGTTATGCTCTTCACACAAATGTTGGTCCCGCGTGGGGATCGAACCCACGACCTTTGGCGCAGTAGGCAGGGTTACTACCAATACGGCAACAGGACAGTCGCAACATTGCAACAATAAATCTGATTTTCACAAAATATAAAACCAACTTCTTTCTAATATAGTATATTTCGTACCGAGTACAAAATGACGCTATTTCATACCCGAGTGCGGAAGCTAGTTCTAATCTAGCTAGGCGAACGTCGAAAGCTTATTCCCAAGGGTATGAAAAACCATTTTGTACTTATGTATGTATGTACTGTATGTAGTAGGATAGAATATAAACAGTAAATGACTGACATGGGCACGTGTGCGGCGGCGGGGGGGTACATGGGCGCCGGGTGCAGGATGTTGTACGACGCCGGCGGCAGCGCGTGCGGCGACGGCTCGGCGCTGCAACCACAACACAAACATTGTATATTTTATTCAATAACTAGCTGTTGGCCGCGACTTCGTACGCGTGGACTTTAGATAAGTGCGTGGTACCATACATATATATCTTCACGCTATGTCCCTGGTGGGGTAGGCAGAAAACGTGGTACCAGATTCCATCAAATTAATTTGTTACCAAACAAAGCAAAAACCGAAAAACCAAAGTGGCGTAGGGGATAAGACGCGGCCTATCATATCGAAAGGTCCGGAGTTCGATCCCCAGCTGGGTCATGTACCAATGGGTTTTTTCTCGAAACTTAAGTACATTTACCGACTGCTCTCAAACGGTGAAGGAAAACATCGTGCGGAAACCTGCATACGCCGAAGAAGAAATTCTTAGGCGCATGTGAAGTCCACCAACCCGGACTGGGCTAGCGTGGTGGACTATAACCCGAACGCCCTCGTTGAGAGGGCAGGCCTGAGCCCCAGCAGTGGGGACATATTAATAGGCTGTTGATGATGAAAGCAAAAACCCTATTTTCTGAACTGAAAGCATCTGTAGCGTTTTAAATACCAACCAATCTACTTTGAACTGCTAGTTCATACAAATGTTAGGAATTGGGAGATTTTTTATTGCTGGTCGCTATTATTTGGCTAATTCTCAAGATGTTCTATAGCCTATATGTTGACCAGGGATATACACTATCATTATACAAAGTTTCGTCAAAATCCGTTCAGTGGTTTCTACGTGATGGACGAACAGACAGACAGACAAAAATTCAAAAAGTTGCACTTTCGGTCTCCGTATCGTTCGTATGGTAGCCCCGACCCAGTTTTTCCCAAAAATATTTAATCTACAGAAACATATTTTCTACAATTGTATTTTATGTAAAGACTAGCTTTATTCCGCGGCATCGCCCGCGTAGAAAAGTTTTTCCCGTGTACATTGTGAAACAGCGCCCTCTATGTAGGTGTTTTGTTACTTAGGGGGTATTAGCGGACGCCCCGCGACTTTGTCAGCGTTAAAAAGTAGCCTATATGTTATTCCAGAATATAAGCTATCACTGTACCAAGTTTCATCCAAATCTGTTCGGTAGTTTTTGCGTGAAAGAGTAACAAATATCCTCACATCCTTACAAACTTTCGCCTTTATAATATTAGTAGGATAGGATAGGAAGGATTAGTATGGATGTACGGTCGACCGCACGTCAGTCTTAAACTCCCTAATAGGCTAGTACAGTTCAAGGTGAAAGTGTTTCCAGTGACGTGCGGTCGACTGTACTAGAGAGTACGCACGTGAGTAAAGGCTGGTGGTGGTGCGGGACCACCATGGTGGGTAGACCCAGCGCCTGGATGTCGGCCCGGTTGTGTCTCACGCCCAGTGTAACCTGAACATATAAACATTCTCATAATGAATTTTTATAAAGAATGAACGAGATGAATGACAAACATTTAAGCGTAACACACACAGCGCGGCGGAGTTGCGAAAGCGTTGCGGCGGCGAATCTGCGGAAAGCGAATAAAAAGCGGAGCCCTTCAGACAACATATACCGCTAGCGGCGGCGGCGCGGCGCGCTCAAGAACGCTCCGCACCGCGCCGCCGCCGCTCTGTGTAGGGGTTCTCATACACTACAAAGGAATACAACGCGCCGCCGCCGCTCCGCAACGCCTGTCTGCGAAAATCTGTCAAGTCATAACGTGCGCGCGGTTTTGTCGCTTTCGCCGTCGCACCGCCGCCGCGTCGCACCGCCGCCGCGCCGCTTTGATGTGAAGGGATTCATACTATTTCGAATATTACAGAAAAAAACCGCAACGCTTTCGCAACGCCGCCGCTCAGCGTGTGTCGCGCTTTAGGTGTATCACAGACACACGCGGCGGCGGTGGCGGCCTGTTGTCTTCCCAGTCAGTGCAAAGACAGCCACCGCCGTCTAAGAATAAGGGCTTAAAGTGTAGCCAGGTATTCCTGGCTCCCTAAGAAGATATAATGGTGTAGTGTAGGTAGAGTAGGTATTACGAAACAGTAGCTATATATAGTACTAAAGAATACATTCAAATAATATCACGTTGGAAGCTCCATATGTATATGCAGACACGTGGACTCCTTATATGGAGCTTGTAATGTGATATTATTTGAATGTATTCTTTAGTACTTTACCTACATTGTGTCGTAATACCTACTGTATCTACACTACAACGGTAAGTACTCACGTGCCCCCTGGAGGCCGCCTGGCACACGTACGCGACGGCGCGCGCGTGCGTCGCGCCCGCCAGCGGGATGCCGTCCACTGACGTCAGCAGGTCGCCCGGCCTCAGCAGACCGTCCGCTGGGCCACCTAAGTACAGAGGACACGTTATTGTCTCCACTGCTGACGGTTTAAAGCGTATCACAGACACGCGCGGCCTGCGGTGGCGGCCTGTTGTATTCCCTTTGCAATGTATGTGAGACTTCAGACACGCGCGGTCTGCGATAGGCCGCCACCGCAGGCCGCGTGTGTTTGCGATACGCTTAAAGCGGCAAACGGCCAGCCAGATCATTGTCGCCCATATTTAATAAACGTGACATTGACTTTTGACTTGACACTTGATTTATCGCATGCCTCGGCCGTGTCATGTACCGATAGCTTTTCCTCGAAACTCAGTACGTTTACTGACTGCTCTCAAACGATGAAGGAAGTCGTGAGGAAACCTGCACTGGGCTAGCGTGGTGGACTAAAGCCTCGTCCTCGTTGAGAGGGTAGGCCTGCGCCCCAGCAGTGGGGAGATTAATAGGCGCTTGATTTGAAACGAACGTACCAGGCACGACGTATCCGACGGCGACTCTGCTGCCGTCCTCCGTGCCGCCCACTATCCTGAAGCCGAAGCCCGAGGTGCCTCTCGCCAGGCGCACCAGCACGTCGGCTTCAGGGTCTGTCGTGCCGCCAGCCTCCACCTGACGTCAGGGAAATGGCGGGATTTAATTATTACCGAAATCCACAATTTACGGTGTACGTGTCAAATGCAATAGTCTATTTTCAAATGATCCAAGTCTAACAACTTCATCATCATATCAGTCTGTAGACGTCCACTGCTGGACAAAGGCCTCTCCCAGGGATCTCCACGACGACCGGTCCCGCGCTAACCTCATGCAGCCGGGTCTCGCGACCTTCACCAGATCGCCGGTGGGAGGCCTGCCTACGCTGCGTCTTCCGATACGTGGTCGCCACTCGAGAACCTTTCGGCCCCAACGGCCGTCAGTTCTACGAGAGGAGGCCCATAGTGAGCGACCCCGTCTCGGTACCGTATGTCATCAGTGGCAACACACACTGGCCGAAGAGATACTACTAGACTATTCTAATCATTGCATTGTATTTCGTCACCTGCGGGTAGTTAGCGACGTACACTGTGCTGGGCTGCGACAAGTCGCTCTCGTAGCACGACGGCGAGCGCCGCGACGCCGGCGAGTGGATGCGCCGGGAGGGCGACGTCTCCCGCAGTCTGCACATATATTACGTAGGCGTGTTCCTCGTGGCCAAACTTGATTGCCAAACTAGTTTGGCCATAGGGAAATTTAATTCCTCGTAGCCAAACTTCAAGTAATAACACACTGTATATAATATGCCCTTTTATCGCATATTGGCCATGAGGAAACTACTATGTTTTATATATAATAGTATATTTACACACTAAGTTATATTCTTATTCTTAAACGGGGGTGACGGTCAATGCACCAAGTTGTTTTTAGTAATAGATTTTACAGCCAATTTGAAACAAAGACCTTATAAGCCAGTCTTAGGTTTAAATATTCATAATACAAAAAACTGGTTACAGATATCAAAAGTATCAAAACCACTAAATTAAATAGATAAGATAAAGATAATTTGATGAACAAACATTGCGTCTTCGTGACCATAGACAAATATTAGTGATACCAAATAATAGATTGAATTGAGTATAATTGAACTAGTGCTTAATTGTAAGAATTGATTAGTGATTGAAGACAGTTTTCGCAAATAGATTAGTATCCTGTACCTCAGCGGCGACCCCTTGAGCCTGCCGTTGGAGGAGTGGTTGGAAGGCGACTGGCTGTGCAGCCGCGCGGACGGCGAGTTGGCCAGCAGGCGGTCAGTCGCGCTCGCGGTCGACGGGGAGTGGCTCCTTAGGCGACCTGCTAACACCCCTGGGTCAATTCTCACGTGGGCCGTAGTAAAAATTCAACTTCATGACTCCTTTTTTAGAGCTGCGAGCTTTGAGTCGAATTATAATAATAATAATAATGTTTGGACAAATTACGACATCATAAAGCTAAAGAAATAATAATAAAAAGTAAATAAATAAATAATAAATTAATAATAAATAAAGTAAATAATAGAAAGCTCAAGGTCACTCTATGCTCGGAGTTTCCCTGCGAGATCGAATTAGACATGAGGAGATCCGCAGGAGAACCAAGGTCACCGACATAGCTCAAAGAATTGCGAAGCCGAAGAGGCAGTGGGCTGGGCACATCGCTCGTGGAACTGACGGCCGTTGGGGCAGAAAGGTTCTCGAGTGGCGACCACGTATCGGGAGACGCAGTGTAGGCAGGCCTCCCACGAGGTGGACCGACGATCTGGTGAAGGTCGCGGGACCCAGCTGGATGAGGTTAGCGCAGGACCGGTCGTTGTGGAGATCCTTGGGGGAGGCCTTTGTCCAGCAGTGGACGTCTACAGGCTGATATGATGATGATCATGATTGGACAATTTTCCACACGGCTGTTGAGTCCCAAACTGAGCCGAAGCTTGTTGCTGTTGATTTGTCAGCGAAATATTTGAATTATTTCGCTGACAATGTGGGTGGTAAATCATCGGAGCGGCACAGCGACTTAGTGTTGGGCGTATACGGCGCGGGCGCAAGCCCGTTATCAATTAAAAGAAATGAGAAAGTCAATTCGTTTTTATAATTGTTAATATTGTAAACTTGTAAATATGGTAGTTTTTTTTTCATTATTGTTTTCACTATTACAACCAAATTGCTTTTGCGCGAGTCCTGCGCAAAAAAAAGACCCGTATCCTACTGGTAAGTCGGAGAGAGAGCGGTATATCACTGCACCGCTCCGATAATTTATGACCGAGTTTGCAGCGAAAAAATAATTTAACTTTAGTCGTGAGAAGACTCTTGCTCGACATATTCATAAAGAAACTCATGGGTCTACCCCATATTTTGGGCAAATGGACCTTTGAAGCTATTAAAAATTCAAAATTGGATTAATCAAAATTGGAATACAATATTCTCTTTTTGACGTCAATTCTGTCTAAAACTAAAACTACTCTGTTTCCACGTGTACGTCGCCGAAGGGAAGAAACAGCAACAATCCCAACAGCACAGGGCCCTGCTTTCATACATATAGCTTGTATCAGCGGTTATTATGGCAAAAATCACCTGTGGAGTTAGACGGTGAATGCGGTCGGTGCCTGCTGGTGGAGGGCGACTGTCTGGTGAGGCCGCCCAGAGCCGCCGTCGTCGGGGAGTGCAGCATGCCGTCTTCAGGGAAACCTGACAACAACCGATATTAACGCTTCAAAGACTACAAAAAGGATTAAATAATACTTTAATTTGAAATCTACGATCATAATTTGGATTTGTCCAAAACATTATTATTATTATTATTATAATTATATTGCCCAGATACCGATATATATACAATCATACCAGTTTCCGCGTTTTATAGGTTATTTAAAACTTATTTCTTTATGCTCGGCTCCAAAGCGTCGTAGCGTGATGATGAATAGCCTATTATAGTACAAGTAGAATTTTTTGGCGGTTGAATGAATATAGTCACAGACTGTTTGCACATCGCTAACAGTGTTTACAGGCTATGTGCGCGTAAGCGACATAAGTGTCATTATGTATGACACTGATGCCCAAAAACTTGAAAGTTTGTTGAATTTATTGAAATTGAATGAGTGTCTCTAGAGAATCCCTGCACAGCTCCCCTTTGACACATAAAATTAGATATTGGGCAGAAATCTGCCAACTTCACACAGCGATCAATCAAAAATTGTCTTCCTTAAGAATTTGGACAGCAAAGCAAAGAGAATGTTTTAATTCCGACTGGTGGTATCAGAGATTAGCGCGTTCAAACTCATCAGCCTAATTATATTAGTATAAGACCTGCACTCACCCCCATTGTCACTGCTGTCAGCAACGCTGGCATTGCCCCTCCAGTACGCCGCGCTCATGTCCACGTGCACGGTCGGCGTCGGCACCTCCCCCCAATTCCCATTCCCCCACCTCTCCCCATTAGCATCCCACCCGTTACTCGTCCTGTCCCACTTCTGTACATCTCCCTCCCACTTTTGATTGTTCTCGTCCCACCTCTGCGTATTCTCCGCCCAGTTCCGTATCCCGTTGTCCATCCATTGCGGTTCCTGCCACTGGTTTTCGTGTGGTTGCGGCCTGGCTGCTTCGTGCCACTGGTTTTCGTGCGGCGGCGGCCGGGTTTCCTGCCACTGGTTTTCGTGAGGTTGCGGCCGGGATTCCTGCCAATGGTTTTCATGAGGTTGCGGTCGTGACTCCTGCCACTGATTCTCGTGGGGTTGGGGTCGGGATTCCTGCCACTGATTCTCGTGCGGTGGCGGTCGGGATTCCTGCCATTGATTCTCGTGCGGTGGCGGTCGGGATTCCTGCCACTGGTTCTCGTGCGGTTGGGCTTGTGGTTCCTGCCACTGCTGGTTCTCTTGCGGTTGCGTCCACGGGGTTACTACGGGCAGGGTGAGTCGGCCGCCCGGGGTGCTGCTCCGGCGGCGGTCGATGAGGCTTTGCCGCTCGGATTTGAGCTCGGGGACGGCGTACGTTGCTTCAACTGTAATAATAAAATACATTGCGCATCAAGGATAGCAATACCTTACTGCCCTTGATGCACACAATGCTTTTCATTACATTTGCGAGGAAATAATAGTTTTAATATTGTCAACTTCAATGGAGTTTCCAGTACCTACTTCCACAGATAATGATAAAAAATGCGTTTAGAAACTCCAAAGGCGACAGCCCATACAGGTAGCTTTTATCGATTTTCAAAATAAAATTCACTGAAATAATTGCAAAGTAAGCTGAAACATTGTTAAACACACAAAACCAATGCAGTTAAATATAGCGTAAATGTTTAAATTACTATTTGTAGAAGTTTCGAAGACATAAATATAACTGCATTGGTTTTGTGTGTTTAACAATGTTTCAGTTTACTTTGCAAGAGGAGGAGGCGACATGATGAAGAAAACTGAACTGGTTAACACTGGCTTTTATCATGCATGGCTATGCAAGAATTGTATTAATGCTTACCAGAGTTCATGCCGTTGAGTCTATCGTTCAGTGAGTCCTGAATGTGGAGCGAGGGAGACCGCAGCTGTTCTGCCGTCGGTGTTTTGCTTCTATTGTATAGTTGATTGTTGTTCGAAGCAGCTAAAATGAGAAGTTTAATATTAAATATAAATGCGCATCTGCAGTGCCGTAAACCGTCTTATTTTCGCCTACAAAAACTTTCCTCCAGAACTTTTTCTTCTTATATGGCAATACTTTTAAATCGCTTTGGATAGGTGTAATTTTTATCTATGGTCGTCCTGCACACACTCGCGCTTTGCCAGTTGCCTTCATTTTTTTGCAGCAAGGCGAAGATAGGGCGCTTTAGGGTACGTAGAAGCTGCAGTGGGCTGGTCACAATTGTCAGAGAACCGATGACCGCTGGGGTAGAACGAGTTCTCGAGTGGAGACCACGCGTGGGAAAGCGTAGTGTTGGACGCGCCCCGGCTAGATGGAGCGACGACCTGCGCGAGGCGGCTAGCCGTGACTGGATGCGGAGAACCGAAGATCGGGTTCAGTGGCGCGCCGATGTTCTGCATTGGACCAGTGCAGGCTGATGATGATGTATCTAATGCTTTTACACACTATGAATGACATCCCAAAGTTTGCCAGCACTCTAAATTTTGTCAAAGCAATCATAATGTATCATCAAAAAATTGCCAACTAATAATCTGACTTTAGTACAGGAAATAACTCACATGTGGTCGGTTGAAGGCGAGTGGCGGACCGGCTCCTGGGCGCCCTGGCCACCGCACTACTCCGCCTCCAGACCCTGAGCATGGTCTCCTGCATGGCGGGGCAGTCCTTCAGAGCCTGCACCACGTGCTGGTGGGGGGAGTGTCTCACGTCCGTCTCGCCGATTTGCAGGAGGAGGTCGCCTTCTCGGAGACCAGCGCAGCGGCTCCGGTCGAGCACCTGGAAATATCAACAGTCTATAAAACTAGTGCGTGATGATCAAATTTACATGCCGAACATATACGATCATTTTTAATGCGAAAGAAGTCGCGGGGCAAAGCTAGTAAATAATAAAATCGGAAGACGCAGTGTAGGCAGGCCTCCCACAAGGTGGACCGACGATCTAGTGAAGGTCGCGGGACCCAGCTGGATGAGGTTAGCGCAGGACCGGTCGTCAGGGAGATCCTTGGGGGAGGCATTTGGCCAGCAGTGGACGTCTACAGGCTGATATGATGATGATGAATAAAAAACACGCACCTTCTTAACCTTCTGGCCGTGCACGCTGTCAGCGATGGTGAACCCGAAGCCGACGGCGCCTCTCCGCAGCGTGAGCACCAGCTCGCGGCCCGGCTCGCTCGCCGCGCCGTTGTTGTTGCGATGCTCATCTAGGAACACGTCCCAGATAGCAATATAAACTTTCATCTGACTTGCAATAAGTTTGACGTATCAAAATCGAAGGTTTGTACCAAATTTGCCATGGCAAGTGTATACTTGAGGCGAGTTTAAATCAAACTTTCTAGTTTCCTTTAGCTACAAACTTGCATGATGTTTGTTTTTACAAGCTATATACAATATTGCCACAACAAACTTTATACAATGTTGCCACAAAAAGCTTCTTTGTTCATATAAATAAAATATTAAATAGGGAAGCAAAAGGTGTACCCAAAATGGAATGCATAGGGGCAAATAAACGAACGTATCGGTGAAGGGAAGTATCGTGCTTACGCCAAAGAAATAAGGTTTCTATAAAGCGTATAAGCGTCAGTGGCCTCGGGGATAAGACACGGCCTATCATATCGAAAGATCCGAAGTTCGACCCCCGGCCGGGCCATGTACCAATGGGTTTTTTCTCGAAACATAAGTACATTTACTGACTGTTCTCAAACGGTGAAGGAAAACATCGTGAGGAAAACTGCATACGCCGAAGAAGAAATTCTTAGGCGTATGTGAAGTCCACCAACCCGCACTGGGCTAGCGCGGTGGACTATAGCCCGAACGCCCTTGTTGAGAGGGTAGGCCTGAGCCCCAGCAGCGGGGACATATTAATAGGCTGTTGATGATAACAAGGCGTATGTAAAGTCAACAAAAAATTCAATTCGGCTAGTATACGACCCCTTTTACAAGGTAGGACGGTATACCCACCCGAGGCAAGCGACAGCAGGTGGTCCGCCGACGGGCACCGGGGTGGCTGCGGGCCGGGCCCGCTGGTCCCCAACTCGTCCAGGTCGAAGGAGCGCGACATGAGGCGCCGCTGGCCCGGGCTGTGCGGCGCGCCGGGCGAGGTGTCCACCTCGTCGCGCGCGGCGCCCGCCTCCACGCGCCCCGGCGCGTCCAGGTTGAATCTGCTTGGGAAAACACATCTGCAATATGTTATACGGGGCGTACAATTTTTTATTTATTTATTGATTATAGTTTTTTTTATATATCTTTATTTTAAGGAGCTTAGTCGCATTGCGACTATGTCGCTCCATAGGTCTTACACTTAAAATTATCCTCTAACATTTAAACCAGACGAACTAATTATTGCTTTATTAGATAATACATGTTTGCACATTATGAGTCCTCTAGCGGAAACCTATGTCATCAACAGAAAAGTTTCCAGAAATAAATATATTAACCGTACACACATTTTTGAGAATACTTTGTATGTCCGCAAAAATATATCTATCATTTCGAGGCACTAAAATGCTGTGACACAAACACAACTCCTAATACAAGAAACAAAAACAAACTTGTACCACCACAGTTAAGACTTAGTAAGATCAGGAAATCGTTCACGGGGCAATGTATACGCTTCTACAACAAACACCAGAAAAAATCATAAATATTAATGACAGAAAATTTAAGACTCACATTAAACAGTAACTTTGTAAGAAAGCTTATTATAAAATATACGATTCGGGGCTTCTTTCACCACTTGATGATCGGTAAATGATACCTCAAAAGAAAGAGCGATAATCAAGCATGTTTTCAAAAAGGTTTGTACAAAAAAAAAGCATCTTTGGTTATTTTTTAAAATGAGGTCAAAAAACTGTATTCTTAAATTTTAGATTTTTTTATTAACTTCGAATGTCTGTTAAAAAAATGTCTGATGACACAGATGCTTAGAACATGTTTTGTATGATTGGTTACACATTACTTTAATTAAATAAAATAAAAAAGAATTCGCTTATGATTACATTTGGTCGTTATTAGCTGTTAACAGTAAAATTTTTCAGCCAAAAACCTTAAAGTCGGGTAAAAAAAAATAGAAGACAACCATGGCTCAAATGGTTCTTAACGGTCTATACTAGCTTCGCCTTAAAGCGTGACACACACTGAGTGGCGGCGTTGCGAAAGCGTTGCGGTTTTTTTCTGAATGTTCCAAATAGTATGAAGCTCTTTACATCAAAGCGGCGGCGGCGCGGCGCGTTCTTCATACAAACCTTCGCCGCCGCAACGCTTTCGCAACGCCGCCGCCCAGTGTGTGTCACGCTTAAAGCTATGCATCCATCTCCCAATCACCCTGTATAATTATGAATACAAAGCGCGAAAGTCTAAAATGTAATATTAATAGGCTGTTGATTTTGACTCTGACGGAGCCCTAACGGTTACCTGGTCCGCAGCGCCCTGGTGAGCTGCTGCATGGCGCTGGCGTCGGCGGGCGGCGGCGCGGCGGCGTCCACCGCCAGCGTGCTCAGCACGCGCGTGTTCGGGTCCTCGGAGTCAAACGACAGGGGGTAGCCTGGAAACACACTTTAATTTAACACCAAAACCATACCAAGTTGAATAATCGATTGTTTACGGTACATACGTACTACCAAATAATGCGAACAGAAGTGGGGTTTAAACTTTTAAAAAAAAGTTTAATTAAATACTAGGTATTCATCTTTAAAAAAAAGAATATTGAATTGAATGTATCCTTATAATTATTATATTAATTATACTTTGGTGATCATTTACTATTTCTTGTGTTCAGTAAAACAGCATTTGTATCATCGTTTTTTCTTGAAAACTTGATGAAACGAAAAATTTTATGAATACCTCATACAGACTCACGACGAAAAGCCCCGAGAACACTCGAGAAATGTGAATAGTTTCTCGGCGTCATACAAGCTCTCACACTCACTCACGCTCGCTTCTCGCCGTGAGTCTGGATGAGGTAAAAGATTGGTATAACCTCATCCAGACTCTCGGCGAGAAATCTCGAATGAGTGAGTATGAGAGTTTGTAGAGGCGAGAACGAGTCGCCGAGAAACTATTCATACTCGAGTTTCTCGGGTGTTCTCGCCGTGAGTCTGGTTTAGGCTTTACTTACAGCCTGTATGGTGTAACTGCCAAAGATCTGTATACTGACCTCTGACGAGATGCAGCGTGACCTCAGTCCCCGGCGTGATGGACTGGAATATCTGCGCGACCTGCGCGTGCGACAGCCCCCTCACGCCGCGCGCGCACACCCCCACCACCACGTCCCCAGGTCTTAGGGCACCTGGAAAATAAACGAAGAAAAAATGCACCAAGCAAACTGCCTTTGACCGTGGACAAATTGACACACGGCGTTTAGTTACAAATTAAGCCGAAGCTTGTGGATCCACAATATATGTTTGTCAGTATATATGTGACAACAACTGACAAACATACATATATACTTTCAAAGAACTAATTTTATGTTTACGTAATTTACACCCAGAATCCGATAACCAACAGAAATGTGGGTCTCGGGTGGCAATCGAACCCACGACCTCTGGCGTAGTAGGGTCACTTACAACTAAGGATACAGGCCAATCAAGCCAGTATACCTTTTACCCCATCTGATCTTAACCCCTTATCCCACACTTCTTACCCCTTATCCCACGGAACTGTCGGTCATTTTACTGTTTTGACATCCCCCCCCCCCCCCTCCCTACTTCAGGAAATCATGACGGTAAAATTACGTGTAGTACAAAAACATGGATGGAGTACACACCAGCTATCCAGGCCGGGCTGTGAGGCACGATGCTGCGGATCTGCAGGTACCCTTCTGTTTCTGCGATACCCTCGGCGCCGATCAGCGTGAAGCCCAGACCCTGAGAAATTGACATGTCCACATTTATAATACTAGTTTTTGTTTACATGTATAGGTAGACACATCCAGCTGGGTCCAGCGACCTTCACCAGATAGTCAGTCCACCTAGTGGGAGGCCTGCCTACGCTGCGTCTTACGGCTGGATGAGGTTGGCGCGGGATCGGTCGTCGTGGAGGTCCCTGAGGGCCTTTGTCCAACAGTGGACGTGTTTCGGCTGATATGATAATGATAGGTAGACAGACACAGTTATAGCCATTTTAGTAATGTTTTTAGTTATTTTGTCACGTCTTTTTAGTGTATTTTTTTGGCTTTTGGAGTTATTTTTAGCTAACTATAAAAATCAAGCAGAAGGAAAACATCGCGAGGAAACCTGCATACGCCGAAGAAGGAATTCTTAGGGACATGTGAAGTCCACGAACCCGCAAAGGCTAACGTGGTGGACTATAGCCCTAACCGCCCTCGTTGAGAGCGTCGGCCTGAGCCTCAACAGTGGGGACATATTAATAGGCTGTTCATTTGACACCT
This sequence comes from Metalampra italica, assembly GCA_949699065.1. Lineage (NCBI taxonomy): Eukaryota > Metazoa > Arthropoda > Insecta > Lepidoptera > Oecophoridae > Metalampra > Metalampra italica. The sequence goes on from OX452993.1 coordinate 1,623,209, forward strand.
GCCCGCTGCCTACGATTAGAATGGGAACTAACCTGCGTGCCCTTTGTAAGGTTGACGGTGAACCTTTCGCCCCGCAGCTCCCCAGTGGGCGACGACCCATTCGGCTGGCCACTCCCACCATTCTCAGCGACCAGTTTCTCGGCTGGAAATACAGAAAATACATAAACAAGGCATCCCACGGCGGGTAAGTACTTGATATATTGAAGTAAGGAATTTTTACTAAAAGAAGACTTGACACGCTTTTATGGTCGAGGTCGGCGCGGTGCGGGAGGTGGACGCTCAGCATTAATTTCATTAAAAAAAATTAGTGGAGCTGCATTTAAAGTGTTTTGAAAAATCACCTCCTGAGCCGGGAATCGAACCGGACAAATGTGGAAATGCGAAAAAAATGCGTGGTGTATACGAAAAACAATGATAATGGCTTATTAGTTAAATAATTATTTTTTCTGTGGCATAAAGATTAAATACATTTAATTATGGACTCTGATATGGACATGATAATAGGTACAAGACTTTCACATGTAGCTAAATATCTGTCATGCCAAAATCATGTTAGCATAGCATTAAAAAAATGGCAAAACCCACAAGTCATGTCTTGTAGTGAGGTAATCATAATTGTTATTCTAATTATAATTGTCGTAAATTATTATTGTCGTAACACAGTGAAAGTTCGGACGCACGTGAATCTTTAAAACCGACGCGCATGAATAGTTTAACGATTAGTTACACCCACGGGCATATTGCATGGTTTGCGTCTTGCTTTTACTTCATTAGATAACACAGTGATAACACTGGATTGAAGTTTAATAGCTCTCGCTAGTAAAATTCAATTTTATAAAAAAGAAATAGTTTTTCAGCACGCTTGATCGTAAAGTGGCTCTTATTGCACCGCTTTTAGGTGCATAATGCAGCGTATAAAACACGCGAACTTTTTACTTTACATTACCGCACTAGTAGTAACTTATTACTTTATTTTTAAAAAGTGTGTTGAAAAACGTCGTAAGAAATGCATGAGCATTGTTAATTATTACACTTTTCGGCTTCATTATGGACTTGCCTTCGGCTCTTACTTTACCCAGTCATAATGCTCACTTGTATCATAATGTTCTGTTATGATACATTTGCCTATTCCCAAACTAGGATTCTTGGTAGTAAGGAAGTTAATTACACAAGGTCAAAACGGTTTGCAAATACGGCACCAAGACCAGAAGTATATTTACTTTGATAGCTATCATGAAATTATCCGATATTATCCATACTGATTATTAATTCTGTCTCTTTAATTTTTGACTAAGAAATAAAATAATACTTACTAAAAGTATGTATTTCATACTAGCTTTTTCCAGCGGCTTCGCCCGCGTATAAAAGTTTTTCAGTGTACATTGTGAAATAGCTCTATGTAGGCGTTTTGTTACTTAGGGGTTTAGCGGACGCCCCGCGACTTTGTCCGCGTTAAAAAGTAGCCTATATTTTTATTCCAGGATATAAGCTATCACTGTACCAAGTTTCATTAAAATCTGTTTGGTAGTTTTTGCGTGAAAGATTAACAAATATCCTCACATCTAAACATCATTACAAACTTTCGCCTTTATAATATTAGTAGGATAAAAAGTAAAGTAAAAATACCCACATCTCAGTCGTCTCGCCTGCAGCACTGGATTCTCGTACTGCGTCCTCCGGTTGATGTGGTCCACATAGTACGAGCCATACTGTTCGTCCGTGACTCGTTCCCAGCCGTATGGCAGCTCGTCCTCCCCACACTCTCCGAGGGAGTGCTTCCGGACCCTAGCCAGGCGGGGGTCCAGCCAGTGGGAAGTGCCAGTGTTGTGGCTGGAACAAATGGAAATATTTTCTTTTGAAATTGCTTTTATTAGACTTTCGAGATTGTTTTACTATTTTAATCGTTGACATTTAATTTTGTTACTCTAATCGTATTGTATAATGTGTTACGTCTGGCTTGAAATACAAAATTTAGAGGACTTTGTAACGAATAACACCTGCAAAATGTAACCTAATTTTATACACAATAAAGACTTATAGGCTTATAATAAATGTTAATTTGTTGACAAAAATAAATAATTTCATGAAATGAAATGTTTATTTAGCATAATATTCCTATCTGCCACTGTATGTACTACCGGGATACAATAATGTATGTATATATGGGAATGCGTACAAATGAATATACAGGGTGGAAAGTTCAGATGACAACTAGAGGAAAAGTACCATAAAAATTGAACATAGTTCCCTTAGTTCAAATTTAAGTAAATCTGCATTCAAAGATTTTAATGAAATCACTTGTCTGAGTCGGGAATCGAACCAGACAAATGTGTAAAAAGCGCACCTGTAGTTTTATGATACTGATCATCAGAATTAATTCCTTCTATGTGACATAGTATCTTAAATTAAAGACCATAAAATATTAAATTTACTTTAATTTTGCAATCCATTTTGAGCACAAACTTTATTTATTTCCCCCTCGAGACGCAAACAGCTGTGAAACAGCTATTTTACTACATCTGCTGGAATAAATTAAACAGTAACTTCATGGTTTATAGATAACCTATATAGCCTTCCTTCATAACCCTCTAAGTAAATATGTCTACGGAAGATAATTGTTTGCGATAAGAACGCGCGTAGTTTGTACAGCGTACCTTTATATTTCTTGTCATGTTTTTATATGCAATAAACTGTATCAGAATTAAAGATACAATACTACCTATTACGCGCGGCTTAGCCCGCGTGGATTTTTCCCGCGGGAACAGTTTATCGCGGTATAAAGTTTCATCAAAATCCGTTCAGCAGTTTAGGCTTGAAAATCTAACAAACAGACAGTTATTTAGTCATCAATAATATTATTATGCATTTAAGGAATGTACTTAATTTAAATATTTATATTTAGTGGATCTGAAGGCACTGAGAGAGTATAATAGCCAGGTTTGCCACTGCCACTTCATTCCGTAAAAAGAAACACAATACCTATCACATTACTCCAAGAATTCTGGTCACTGCTAAATAATAGTCTAACCTTTGTAATGAACTGAATCTAGGTATGTATTCATTCACTTAACACAATCTGTTACCTACTATTTTTAGCTTGAAGACTAATATTTACACTAGGAATTGTTTATGATATCTATGGCTTATGCGTAAAATATCTACAATATCTGGTCTTCTGTTTAAAGTCAGACAGGATGTGCTTAATAAGCTGTTAAGAGGTAAGGTAGACAGCTAGGGATTTCTCACACTGTGGGTTGGGTCAGATTAAGGCTGGGTGTATTATTAAACAAAACAAATAACTAATTCCAGACCTAAGGTACCTATGAAAATTTTACTATAACAAGACAATATATAAACTGTAAAGTTTTCTGTCCTCAGTGAGCATCAAATCCACAAACTCTGGCTCTGAGCTCAAACAACCAAGCTAGTGAGAGTTAAGCGAACAAGGCAGACAGTATTAACCTTTCAGAACCATGGTCATATACCTGTCGAATAACAGGGTTTTTGGCCAGTTTAGAGAAGATGATAGATGTAGCCAAAGTCTTGGGTCAAGACAAATTGAAAATTCCTTTATAGTTCTTTCTAGCATTAACATGGCTGTCTAGAATCAGCAAAAGTAGCAGTAAGGTATACACACCTACTTACGATTAAGGATAATTTTGCGATTCACTTGCTTGGTTACTCAGGTACAGGGTTGGAAAAAATCACGATTTTTTCAAAAAAATCAAAAAGATCATGATTTATTTGATTTTTGCTTGAGCCTTAAAAATTCACTTAAAATAGTGTGTGTAACGAAATGCGCTTTTGTTTGACGGCGGCTGGGAGATTTCCCTCGCTTTGTTTTGTTTGACACTTAGTTCATTATGATTAGTTTGGAAGAAACACGAGTTTTGTTCAATAATATAATTATAAATGCCTGGTGGTAGAACACAGAATGATGCCATCTGGCAGTTTTTTTACAGAAAAAGAAGTAATATAAAAACTGGGTGTTTCCGTCCGTAATCTAAAATGAAGAATTTTAATTTGTTACAACTAGAAAAAAAAATATTTGATTTAATTAATGATTTTTATTGAAAAAATCACCATATTTGATTGTGACTATTAGTGATTTAATCATGCCAACCCTGCTCATGTATGTGACCCTGCACTCAGAAATATGACACTCAGGTTCCTGTTGATTTAATGCTCTGGAGAACTTAGCGCCTGCCTATTACATAATGCATCTAAGACATATACGCAAACATTTCCACATACATACATTTTCTCTCACACACACCATTGTTACTGCAGATATGAGATATATTGTATACTATCCTGCCTGACACTATATCAGGGGTAAGCTAATTGGTAAAAAGTTTAAGAATAATAGACTTACTCAATGAAGTATGTTTCTCCAGATGGTGTAAAAGCCTTCTCCCACATTGGAGGCAAAGGGCCCAAGTTGTATTCATCTTGGTCTTCCCTTTTGTGTCCTGGCTCTCCAACCCTCACCCCCACAACCGACCCTCCTATAGTACCAGCAGTTCCAGAGCTGTGAGTTGAAATACCAGCCGAAGACAGCCTGTCTGAATCCATTGAGCCTTGTGTTATTGGAAAACTCATTTATTTCAAAGCTTCATATGTGCATTTTACACAAAATCGATGCATAACGTTTCTTCGTTTTTAGGGCGTTTCTTATAATGAAGAAAACCCACTGTTTTCTTCGACAACTGCACTTTTTTTCAAGGGTCGCGAAGACTCATCGGTACGGAATTCCACAAAAACAAAACAAATGGCATACCGCAGGCCACGCATGAGTCATTTTGGGGTCTCGATGACTCCTCAAACGTAACTTGTCCGGTCTTGTATCTTCTACTTACTGTGTAGCATAGGAACAACAGATTCCACGTAATTATGAATTCAGTCTCATAATCACGATGCACTTATTAGGTACGTCGCAATCACTTACATCCGCACTGCAGGTGCATTTCCAATGAAGTTTAGCCCTAATGAAAACAACACAATAATTCCCACGTCTCGCGTGTCAATTGTAACGGTAAACTAGATAACAAGAATACGGTTTCGGTTATTTAAAATGTAAATAAGGTATCAAGTTCACTTTCTCACATAAACAGGTAAATTCTACAAAGTTTTTGAAAGTAGATGCAACAAGTGACGGCACCTACAGCTGTTTGTATCTATAAAGATGTTTGTAAGGTCGTTCATCTTGCTCGTTAATTAAATTAACGACACCTGTACGTCAGGTTGGCTTCCTAATTTTCAATCAAACATCACTTGTATAGGTTTTTAATTGATAAACTTTATCAATAACTTGTATTAACTGGTAAATTCAACAAAAAATCAAGGAAACTATTTATTGTAATTACATAAAACTCAACAGCCAACTTTGTAAAAGAGTGAGTGAGTGACCTGAGTGAGTAGAGTGAAGTGAGCAGTGAGTAAAATGTGAATCGAATGAAATGAACAAACTAGAAAGAAATAGCGACTGGATAGTGACGTTAAATGTCAATATACAACTTATCGATATCATTACAGGAATTTATAATTATTAATCTTTGTTGGAATCCAAACATTTTAAATTGAAATTAAGTACGTATTGAGTTAAGTCTTAAAAAATGCTATACAAGGATAGGCTTAATATTTGGGGGCACGTACAGTCAAGCTTAGATCAAGCTTTTGTGACATCGTCAACTTTATTTTGATCGCAGTAAGGCTACCACTAGGACGATTGACAATTGAACGTTACCAATCATTGTAAAAAAGGTGATCATCTTATTAAGTACATACTTACTTACTCTCTTTAAACGACTGTGAAATATAAATAAATAAATAAATATGTATTAATAATACCTATAATAATACCTGGCCACTTTTACATATCATACTTTGATTTAAACCCTGAAATACTGTGGAAGGTGGAATTATAAAACTAAAAACGACAGCAGGAACGTGAAAGAACACACTAAATAAAATCACTAGGTTATATATATCGATTAATGATTATTAAGCTCGATTATTAATAAATATCGACTGTGTGGTGTACAACTCTAGCGTAGCTGTCAATATTTTGACATATAGTTAGCAGTGTTGCAATAAACAAAAAAAAAACATTTGGTCGGATACACGAACAATATAATTATCATGCATTTTTTTGGATACATGAACGAAACTAGACACATGCCATGCAGTTTATTAAATGATTTATGAATTTAAATGCCGCCGGAGCCATAGAAATAATTATAATACAAACGAGCGGGAGCGTAGCTAGCTTTTTCCATGTTCTGTGGCCGGAACACACCGGATGCGTGCAATGGCAATTGTACGTGGCAGCTCGGATTGTAATGTTTGCGTTAAGTAATCTATTCATTTGATTTAATGGACATTATCATTACGATGACTGGAAGAAAACTGAAAATTCTGCTCGAAGACTTTTTTCAGGCGCTTGGCTATCTCTGAACGAAATATCTGTTAGTTACAGGTATTTCGTATTATCAGAGAACTAAAGTGTACGACATTGATCAAAATATACGTTGCTGTGGATGGTCACATCTGTCAGAGAACCTGTAATCGCTGGGGTGGACGAGTTCTCAGAGTACGAAGGTTGGTGTCCCCCACAGTTATAGATATACTGTCTGTGGTGTCCCCAGTGGAATTCGAACTCACAACCACAACCCCTGGCGTTTGAGTCGAAGACCAAGCCACTAATGAAGCGGTCAAAGTCGTCAATCTCTCAATTTTCATCAATCATTGTCTTTTCCACCAATTGTGTGTCATCTGTGTCGTCACTCATCTCACGGTGAGTGTGTCATTGACAGTGATCCGAATGGCGAATCCTACTAATATTATAAAGGCGAAAGTTTGTAAGGATGTGAGTGATGATGTTTGTTACTCTTTCACGCAAAAACTACCGAACCGATTTTGATGAAACTTGGTACAGTGATAGCTTATATCCTGGAATAACATATAGGCTAATTTTTAACGCGGACAAAGTCGCGGGGCGTCCGCTAATACCCCCTAAGTAACAAAACGCTATAGAGGGCGCTGTTTCACAATGTACACGGGAAAAACTTTTCTACACGGGCGAAGCCGCGGGAAAAAGCTAGTATATTATATAAAAAAAAACCAGACTTCTTTTCGAATTACCTTTCTAAAAAAACAAAAGCGCAATAATTCTTCAGACAAATTACCTATCACGTCTGACAATATTGCGTGATATTGCTGTCATAAAGCTCTCTTCAGAAGATCATTCCAAACATTAAATAGACCTTAGTACCACTTGCGACCGAGGAAATGAGATCGCTATCTGCAATTATATTATGAGACATGGAGGGAAAACCTTTGATTTGCGCCAAGATCAAAGAAAGACATCACATGACATCCCAAAGAACTTACAAAATTGACACTCTAGTAATCACACGCTTACATATTATTTTATTAAACCTATGCGGTTTGCGACTAGGATTAGTAGTGCCCAATTTTAGGAAGGTACCTACTGTTACAGGATTTTTTGGATGTTGTTGTTTTTAAAGTTCGGTAGTAAAACTAAGAACTCAATTTTCGCCATGTCCACTGTCTGTACTCGCAGACTTTAATTTAATATAAGTAACTTACTATAAAACTGAAAGACACGGTTACAAATATTAATAAAGCAAGCAAACTGACTGCTCTCAAACGGTGAAGGAAAACATCGTGAGGAAACCTGCATACGCCGAAGAAGAAATTCTTAGGCGCATGTGAAGTCCACCAACCTGCACTGGGCTAGCGTGGTGGACTATAGCCCGCACGCCCTCGTTGAGAGGGTAGGCCTGAGCCCCAGCAGTGGGGACATTAATAGGCTGTTGATGATGCAGCAAGCATTATATGAAATATAGACTATCGAAGTCGACTACAACGAATAAACTAATCCCTCAAAGTTTTTGTAAATCGTTAATTTTAAAGGATATTAAAGCACCAGATAGGTACCTTACGTGTCGGTACTTTTGTAACCACTCCTGTAAGTTAAGTTGATAAAGAATTGCGTAGGTAATTTATTTTAGGTGTAGTAACCTAAATAGACATTTTACTTATTGCGAGATGTTTCCAATTCCTGTCTCCACGCCTTCCGTTCACCATTACTATCGCTACTACCGTGCAAGCGTGAACCGGCCGCATGACTTATGATGATGACTAGTGCTGCCAAAGACTCCTGCTGTGTGATTCTGTAAAGTATGAATTAAAACTCGACCATCACATCGCAAGTCACTTACTTCACTCCGCATCCGATCATGAAAGACCTTGATGTCGCATTGTGTAAACAAATACAAGCTACTTAATAAACACTTCACTTGCGAAGTAAAGTGAGTATTGAACTGTAAATCATTGAGTTAGAGACCGATCTCACTGCGGATTCAGGATCGAGTTGCACAAATACGCTTACAGAATAGCGGGGCTTTTCCCGAGTCTTATTATTGAAGACCCGGGAAAATAATTATAATACCTACATCTTATCTATCTTATTGCTCGATCAACGATTTTTAAAGAATCAATATATGTACTAGGCTTCGAAAGAACCATGCGAAGTGAACCTTTGTTCGAAAACATAATTTAACGAAAAACTGCAGTTCGACTGAACTCCAGTTAGACGAAGGTTTATTCGACAGGAAGATTTATCGAAAATTAAAATAAAAAATCTAAATGAAAACTTTTTATATAAACTTTTCTCTGGCACAAGAATTCACAAGATTCTCAAAAAAAAATCTAGTGAATTCGGTTACTAAAGTTTATTAGCTAAAACTTTACTACCGTTTGGGTTGTAAGACTCAAAACACACACTTAAAAGCAGTGCGCATTTATTCACTACGTTTTGATAACAGGGGTAAGAAAAATACTAATTATTATAAAATAAACTGATAGACTCTCGTTTAAATTCGTCGATTGGCATCGGTTAATAAAATAGAACTCCAACTCGAAGACTCGAGTCTTTCGCAACACTACTTTATGACGTGCTCCAAAATACATCGCACCCACCAAATTCACCCGCGCCACTAAATTTTATGTTCAACCACGTGAACTCGTAGTCACGTATGCTCCTCAGCAAGGAACGACGACACACGCGTTAAAAATTCACCCAACCAACATCCAGCCAGACGCATAAATTCGTTAATAATTACTGAGCACGCTAATAGTTTCGGGTATTGACGTTCGCGGGCAACTTGACATTTCCCGCGCTTTCGGACGTCCGCCATCTTGAGTGGGCGGTTTTTTCAAGTTTTCCGGAAGTAAGTGCAAGGGATTTCGTTTGTAAAGTATTGTGCTTTTTGCAGTGTTTTGTGAGTGATTTTTTTTCGAATTTTCATCGGCACGGTAAGCTATTTTGTTACTACTCTATCTTTCATTGTTTTCCGTAATTTATTGGAACCTTGTTTCAATAAAATTGAAGACGAACATTTCTTGGATTATTCTGTGAGTTTTATTTCGAATTTTCACCGGCATGGCAGGTAAGGTTATTTGCTACTACTTTCTCTTTCATTGTTTTTCCAAAATATATTGGAGCGCGTCTAATAAATTTTTCAACAAACGATCAGTTTGCCAAATGATTTATAGACACTATAAATAACAAATGTTACGGCCAACTTGCAAAATTGTTCGACTGTGTTCACAAGACTAATTATTACCGAGAATCCTATTAAATTGGGCTTGGCAGAAACGCTGGATTTCGTACAACTTTCGTTTAGTTTATATTAAACGTTAGACCCAGAATCGAGAATGTCAACTTGTGACGTAATCTGTTAGCGAAATCTCGCTATTTTCGGGTTTTGTTTATTTTAAAGATCACTCGGGATTTTTATAATTGTGTAGGTTGCAATCTATTACATTCGTTAATGTGCGCTTATTTTAGAAATCGTGCTACGATCGAGGCTACGATCGCTTCTTTTTAAGCTCAAATTTCTTTAGAGATTTACTGTCACATCTTCATCATAAATAATATCAGCCATTCTGGACATATGCCATCCCCAATGAACGCTACCACCATAGGTGCAAATTACAAAATGTCATAAAGAGACGCTACAACTCCCCTCTTGAAAATTAAGTTCAAATATGGAGGTCTATAAAACACTGATCACATTCGATACCAAGATCGACGCTTCATCGTCACACCACACCACGCATGCCCAATCGTGGTCTCCACTCCAGTTAGAGATTCTTCTGCTAATGTGACCAGTCCACTGCCACTACAGTTTGTCGGCTTCGTCGATTTCTACGACCTTAGTTCTTCGTTGGTTTTACCGGAACCAACGAAAAACCCGACAAGATGAAGTGACAGTGGGCTGGTCACATTTGTAGAAAAACCTATGGCGGTTGGGGCTGAGTTCTGAAGGTTCTAAAGGTGTTGCGTAGGGTTTCCCACATGGACCCGCCGACCTTTGAAAGGCTGCTGGAAGCGACTGGCTGGTTGGTGAGAGCCGAGAACCGGATGTTGCATAAATGTCCCTAAATCTTGTGAGCTGTGACGCGTATTTAGATAAATCCCCCCACATACGCACCCCCTTTTCCCCCAGTCCAGTATCAAATAAATAGGTACTTGTCACCTCTTTGATGAACATCTGTTTGATGACGTTTGTACAAACAAGTTTATTGTCACGTGACATTTGTTCAGGCCCTGAAACTTTGTTCCTCCACCTCTACTAAGCGACACTCAACGACCCCCCCTCTATTATGATTAGCATGACATAAAAGTGGATCTGATCAGTGATCACAATATGAAATTAATTTAACTTATGAGTAATCTGTTTCCCTGATTAATTATCTTGTAAAATGGGACAAGGCTGCACTTTGTGGGATATTTTGTGACGCGTTCACGACGAGACAGCCGTTGTGTTTTCATGTAAATTCTCGCATAGTAATTAATGGTGGTTTGCCTGGAACGCTTGGGCGACCTAATTATCAGTTCTTGTTAGATACAAATTAAAATTTAGATTAAATTATAGGTACCTACCTACATTTTTGACATTCGCGCTTTGTACACACGTTACAAAAACAACAACATTCACGAACAGCAATAAACCTGTGTACAAAGGCGGACTTATCCCATTTGAGGATTACTTAACTGCAAGGATATAATATAATGCCTTTAGTACCAAATTTTTGTAATAAATAAGTAAGTGGTAAAAGAAACTTATCCATTTTCTTGTTTCTTTAAAAAATTAGGTTTATGCAAAAACTTATTATAAAAACTTAACTTTTAAAATAAATAATAAAAAGTTACTAAAAATAAACGCTATGTATTTTTTAAATTTACTTAATTTTATTATTATTAATATTAATGTATTTAAATTAATTTTTAATACTTTACAAAAATTATTGCCGTTATCTGGCAAAGCGTTGAAACTAAAAATATTCACACTTGCATAGGCACTGCCTATATTCCATTTCCATTGCCATAAGTTTATTAAACTTCATTTCCCTCTGAGCATTAATTCTAATCCTGTGCCTATGTGTAAATCAAAAGTGCAGTCGGACGTCGCGAGGCGTGTTTATACTGGCCGCTTGGGTAGTTGGGTTGCCGGCGTGATTTATGGGCTACCCTCATTATTGCACCTCTTAATGTCTCGCCAGCGAGTGTATCCGACGTGGCATTTGTTTTATTATCTATGGGAGAACGTAATTAAATAATAACGGCGCAAGCACATCAATTGAGAGAGTCATTTCCAATGGGAGTTAAAGCCACTGCTCGCTCCTAGGCAGCGCTACTAGTGTATAGAATCAACAAAGGGATTTGAATATTTTGGCTTACCCTACCGTCCGCCATTTTTCCAAAATGGCGGCCAAGGATAATTCTTATAAAATTTGCTAGAGCAATATTCTTTGACAAAAGCTCTAAGAGTGTCACATTTCGAAAGTGTAAGCATCGATGTAAGCTTTACCTACTCCTTGTAGAGTATTCCGATATTTTAGTCGCAGCCCTCCTGTATTTTCCATATATTTTAGTCGCAATGGTCGCAGCGTTTATCCTTTACAAAAGAATTAACAAAGGTACAATTTTTGTTGCTTATAACATCAAAATGTGAATTTTACGGGCTTTCATCTAAGAATGTTTCTTTTTGGTATTTAGGTTTAGGCAATTTTTATAAGAATTTTATTATCCGTGGCCGCCATTTTGAAAAATAAAATAAAATAGCGGACAAAAATCACTATTCGTAACGGTTACAAATTGTTTTTTGGCTACCATACTGTGGTTGGTAACAGTACCTATCGAAATGGGAAAAGATAACGAATGCTCGCTGAGATCCGGGCTCTATTCTATTTCACAATTGGCGACAAACAGGCAAATACGAGAGCGTCAGTGGCCTCGGGGATAAGACGCGGCCTATCATCTCGAAAGGTCCGAAGTTCGATCCCCGGCTGGACCATGTACCAATGGGTTTTTCTCGAAACTTTACCTACATATACTGACTGCTCTCAAAAAGGAAAACATCGTGAGGAAACCTGTATACGCCGAAGAAGAAATTTTTAGGCGCATGTGAAGTCCACTAACCCGCACTGGGATAGCGTGGTGGACTATAGCCCGAACGCCCTCGTTGATAGGGTAGGTCTGAGCCCCAGCAGTGGGGAGGTTAATAGGCTGTTGATGATGATGAGGGAAATACTTTTCCCGTTGCGAAGCCGATTACGAATCTTAGCTGCGAAACGAAATCTTCTCATCAAGCTTTATTTTTCCTTTCATAGACTTCCACAAGAGGTGGTACAAAGTATCGGATGCCAAACCAACAACGCTCATCTCTCTAATTATATTAAAATTTATTCTCAATTATTATAGAAAAGGGAAACAGCTGTTGTCAAAGTGTTACGACATCGCTTCAATAATGTCATCGGACTGAACAAAGTGACTATAAAATGTGTCATGATAATGCGACCAGATATCTTTGAGCTCAAAGCGGGACAGTCGCTTTTCCAAACCTTCTCGGGCAGATTTTCGAGCGCCTTGGTTCTAGCGTTTGGTCATTCGAGCGCCAGGGGTTGTGGGTTCCATACCCACTGGGGGACTGCAACTTTGTACAATTTCTCTTCTCGCAGGTCCTAGTCTGGATGTTATATTTGTGAATAGTTAGATCCCTAAGTTAATTATGTTATATTTTTGTTTACCTTTGCAACGTGGATTCTTAAAACATGCGTTTTGCGAAAACAAGTCAAATATTTCAGTTCAGAGTAACCAGTTGGACAAAACGACAATTTCATATTGTAAATGCCTTTAAATAGTTAGTATTCTTTCACAAGGCTCTTTAAGAAACGAAAACGTCGAAACGTCGGGCAAGGTAAATAAAACTTATTCGTGTGTAGGACTCGTAAATAATTATTTAATTAAGGCTGTTTAAGGTCGGTGGAAAAGTCTTGCTCAGAACTTCTTTGAAGGATGTGATCCACAATAGAAGATCCAACAGAGAACCAAGCTAGATTACCGACTGTCGAACGGTCACATCTGACGCAGAACCGACGGCCGTTCAGGCAGACGAGTTCTGGAGTGGAGACCGCAGCGTGGGACGCCCTTCCGCCCGGTGAACCGACGACCTAAAAAAGGCGGCCGGAAGCTGCTGGTTGGAGAGGGCGGATGACCTGATATGGGCAGGCTTTTACTGCGGAAGGCCTATGTCCAGACAATCTGATATGATGATGATGGTAAGGCTCTTTCTTACAAGCAGGATAGTCTTGCAGAAGAGGGATATGATGGTCATATGAGAAGCGTTGAGCGCGTGCGACACATTTTCAGATTCCCCGAGCAAGTGATATCAACTCAGTATAAATAAACGGGAGCTCGCTGCTGCAATTAACGATCGCGAGGAAATTCTTGGATATTTTTGTTGGAGAAATGTTTTCATTGATGCTTATTTTATTTCTGAACGCGGATCGGGTAGCAACGTTACTGTAGCGATGTCGAACCCGACCTCTACGACTAATTAAACAACTGTTTAGCGCTTTTAACACTACCTTACACCTTAGGGATAACCCAGGATATAGTGATGGCCTTTCCTGAATTTACACTAGGGACAGACAACTTTGTACAATTTTTACAGTTGGTCCCGGGTCTGGATGTTATATTTGTAAGTTTTAAAAGATTATATGGTAATAAAATCGGAAATGTATTCTTGACCTTTTGGTAAAACGTTTCTGTCATCAATGCCACAGATTAGATAATAGTGTCAATGCTCCGTTCGTTGGCATACCTAACTTTTCTGATGGCTCAACAAATGATTTTCGTAAATGAAATGAAAATCTTAAAGTTAAGGAATCATGACGATGCTGCTTCCAAACGGCTCATCTGATCAGTTGGATCTATAGCGATCTTAAAGTCCTCCATCTACTCTCTCGATGATCGTCATTAGATCATGGCCCGATCAAACCTTCACGGAGAACCATGGCTTCAAAGTGACCTCTATTGTATGAAGATCTTGCCCTGTTTCTAATTATCCGTCCGCCTATGTTGTAGGACTAGAAGACAGTTGTGTTGAGAGAAACTTTAATAAATTGAATAATAATCGTCGCCAGTTATATTATTCCGAGTAGATGTTTTATAATTTGTGGTTAGTACAATGTGAAGTCATAAATTCATAAAGGTTGGCAACCTCTGGTATGCCGGCGGCATACCACAGAATGAGTTATATTATATTCACACTGTGACTCATGGATTGTGAACTAGATGGGACCCAAATCTTTGTAAATCGAATCTCCGGTTTAAAAGTTGACTACAAAAAAAATATTTTTGAAAAACAATAAAGCGTGACACACACTTGGCGGCGGCGTTGCGATAGCGTTGCGGCGCGGCGGCGAAGGTTTGTATGAAGAACGCGCCGCGCCGCCGCTGCTTTGATGTAAAGGGCTTCATACGACTATTTCGAACATTACAGAAAAAAACCGCAACGCTTTCGCAACGCCGCCGCTCAGTGTGTCACGCTTAAAATTTTTGAAAATTAAAATTCAGCCCGCTGGTAATCTAGCTATGGGCTGGGTTGACTACGCGGCAAGTACTGCTGTGTGATTCTGTAAAGTACGAATTAAAATTCGACCATCACATCGCAAGTCACTTACTTCACTTCGCATCCGATCATGAAAGACATTGATGTCGCATTGTGTAAACAAATACAAGCTACACAATAGACACTTCACTTGCGAAGTAAAGTGAGTATTGAACTGTGAATCATTGAGTTAGAGACCGAGCTCACTGCGGATTCAGGATCGAGTTGCACAAATACGCTTACAGAATAGCAGGGCAGCCTTCATAATCCCGCCGGCGATACCAACTCATTTTTACCTTCATGATTTAATTCAATTCAATTCAATACACTTTATTGCACATTTAAAAATTACAGACAAAAAAGAGAAAAACAGATACAGTAATGTACATCTAGGCGGTCTTATCGCTAAGAGCGATTTCTTCCAGACAACTTTTGGGTAGAGATCTTAAGTATATGTTCAAGATAGCTTCCTGCAAGAGACTGCTGCCATAAACCACTGCCACAGCGCTGCATTGTGAATCTAGGAGTTAAACTAACATCCTGCTTCGGTCGTTTTATAGGCGGGTCTGTCTTCTTTGAAGCGAAAAGTTACGATGGGTAAATATTTTTATTGCCACTCTCATAACAGACCGTCTGTCTGACAGACTGCCACTACCAGCCACTAGGGCGCAGTAAATAAATTTATTTTTATGATTTCATCTGAAACAGAGAGTCAAAAGAGCTCTATAATCAAGGCCGGCGCCGCACCAGCACCCCCCGGGTGTTGCAGGTGTCTGTGGGCGGCGGTGACCTCTTAACATCTGGAGTCCCGCCTGCTTGTTGCCCCCGTAGCAATAAAAAAAACACAATCATATCTGATACACCACGCTGCGGTACAGTTTGGTGACGTGGCTCAGAAAGCATACAGAGTGGGACAAAACGGAACTCAATTACCGACTACGAACTATAGCTACATCTATGTAATTCATAGTTTAATATTGCAACTATAGTTATAGTTGAACTACAAGTGACATGTAGTTATAATTTTAACTAAGTAATTACTTAGTTTCAACTAACAAGCAATCCCACAATCTGACATTGCCTTTCTAAAGCGTCACGTCAATCATCCATCGCTCTGATTATGATTAGTAATTAAATTAATTTATTAAAGAGACGACAGGACAAACAAATAGAAAATACATTCCTATTTATTTTAAAATTTAAAAAGCAGAGGCTTTAGATAACAAAGTTTTTTTTACTCCCAATAAAAATAGTACCTAAGTAGGTAGGTAACTGCAACCAAAGTACATAGTTTAACTACCTGTGGTTGAGAATCTACAACAGTTAAATCAAATACCGCCCTACAAAGAAAGCCCAACTACGTTGCAGCGAACTACTAAATTGATTTACAATAATAATGTCCTAGTTTAGTTACTGTAGTTTGTAACTAAACTTCAAAAGTAGTCAAATATGAATCCTTTCTGCATACAGTAATCATCACCCTTACGCAATAAGAGCCATAAACTAGATTAATATAGTTTTTTAACATTATGGACTATTCCAAGGCTCAAGCAGTTCTACCAGAGACGTCTGAACCAATCTACTGAAGCTGGATGTTAATTTTGTAATGAATGATTCGTGTAGAACAGTTAGAAATGAATCATTCGTTTAAAACACTTTAAATAAATTGTAAGTTCGAAGCAGTCGGTACATGAATCAATCGGAAAAATCGCAATGTTCCCAGTTAGGGTAGCATTCCAGTGCGGGTTCATTGCGATATCGAGCCAGGAATCCGAAATATTTCAACCCCATCGCATAGCGTATCATATCTGAAACGGTTTTGTTTGCCTTTAACACTTTTTACCATTGACACCCTTTTCACGGAAACAACTGGACTTTAGAAACCTAAAAATGTTTGAATTTTTGGATAATTATCATTTTACTTAACATGTCAAATATTTTACTCGTACTATTTACTTGTTTGTACTATTTTACTATTATTTTTTTCTTGTTTGTTGTTGCCTGAAATAAACGGATTACTTACTTTAAAAAATTGCATGCATTTCCCGCTCCGTAATTGGTCATTGCATCATTTCATTGCACTCATACATTTTCGGCTTATTCAAAAATGCCATGCAGTGTTACGTGGAACTTCTTTGTAGAGTATTCTACCTTCTCTTCGCTCTCCCCTCCCTGTAGCTTCTGCCAACGTCTTTCCCTGCCTCTCCCTCCTTTTCCTTATGATTGTTTTGTTCATTTAAATAATACCTAGTGCTACTACATAAAAAGTTTCGTTGATCAAATGTGGTAGCGTCGCCGGTTGCCCTATGGAGCCAGTATCACATAAAAAATTTGGGATATTTGACAATTTGGAGGAGAATTTCATTCATGTATTCAGATGTATTCACAAAATTAAAATTTAAACAGAAAAATTAATTCTTATGAAATCGTGGAGCAAGAAATCCTCTATTTTTTTTATACTTCCTACAAATTTATTATTTATTTGATATTTCCTACAAATCTTTCAATATCTCAGCTTGACACTGGAACTGCGACTTTTAATGAGTCAGAGGACTATTTCCATCCAAACATACAGTCATATTCTATAACTACATCTAGTATGTACATGCACGTGACGTTGCGTGGGTTTCCATGGGGTACTGTTTGTTTTCCCTTGCCATGAACGCGGAAGAAAAATATTATCGTTGATTCTGTAACATCAGTATTTAGATTCCAGTCGGTATTGACGTATATGTATTAAGTATGTCGGTATTGATGTATGACGTAAATACTGCGTTAGGGCCGGACAGAGCCATGCTCAGAGTTTCTCTGAGAGATAGGATCCGAAACGAGGTGATCCGCCAGATAACCAAAGCCTTCGACATAGCTCAAAAAGTACATTGAAGTGGCAACGGGCTGGTCACATTTGTCGGAGAGCCGATAACCAGTGGGATAGACGAGTTCTCGAGTGGAGACCACGACTGGGCAAGCGTAGTGTGGGACGCCCCCCGGTTTGATGGAGCGACGATCTGCGTGTGGCGGCTGACAGTGACTGGATAGGACTGGATGCGGAGAACGGAGGACCGGGTTTAGTGGCGCACCTTGGGGGAGGCCTATGTCCAGGAGTGAACTAGTGCAGGCTGATGATGATGATTGATGATGAAGTTAATACTACTGTCGGTTTTAAGTAAATTTTATTTAAGTTGCTTGCGTATGTTACCTACTTTTTACCGACTTCCAAAAAAGTAGGAGGTTCTATGTTCGGCTGTATGTATGTTTTACTTTTTTCCTTTTATGTATGTTCACCGATTTCTCCGTCAATTGTGGACCGATTAAAAATTTTTTTTTGTACTAACATTACGTTAGGACTAAAATAATTAAATAACTAATTAAAAAACTAAATTATCCTAAAACTAAAACCTATATAAAAACTAAAATTACCTAAAATCATCGTGGCTGGGCGATGGACCCATGGTTCCGAGGACGCTGGCTGCATTGCCTCGTTGGATGTTTGAATGAAATACTCGTCAAAGTCCGAAATTAACGATCAGTTTGGACCTTGGGCCTTTACCATCATCACTTGGTAAATTCTAGGATTTAGCGTAGTTCGGGTTTTTATAATACAGTAGTATACACAAGTGCAAATAGATTGGGCTTGCCATCTCTCAAAAGCTACGCGTGTCTGTTTTGTGTCAGCTTTTTAAAGTCGGCCATTAGTCTAGCCTCAGAGTTTAACGGCGTGTTAACACGGCCCTGTCACCGGCTGTCAATTAGAGCGATGAAGTGGAAAACAAAACAAAGTCAACTGAAATAACGCACTGCATAGAGCGTCAGTGGCGTCGGGGATAAGACGCGGCCTATCATATCGTAAGGTCCGGAGTGCGATCCCCGGCTGGGCCATGTACTAACGGGTTTTTCTCGAAACTTAAGTACATTTACTGGCTGCTCTCGAACGGTGAAGGAAAACATCGTGAGGAAACCTGCTTACGCCGAAGAAGAAATTCTTAGGCGCATGTGAAGTCCACCAACCCGCACTGGGCTAGCGTGGTGGACTATAGCCCGAACGCCCTCGTTGAGAGGGTAGGCCTGAGCCCCAGCAGTGGGGACATGTTGATAGGCTGTTGATGATGATAGTAGGACCAGAGTGAACGAGAGTGCGGAAACTCAGATCGACGGGTCTGAAACGAACGCGCCATGCGCAGTGTCACGTACATTAGTGCACAGAGATAAGCCCGGGGAAGTAGAACTTGGCCCATAGCTTGCGACGCGCTTATCTCTGTGTGGGGGAACACTGCGCATGTGTGCGTTCGTTTCAGAGCGGTTGTGGTGAGTTTCCACACTCTCGTTCACTCTGGTAGGACCGCCCATCTTACCTGTTAACTAAAAGGGAGGGGAACGGAAGGTGTTATTAGGATCTGTGTTGAGAGAAGGGATATTAAGTAAAATAAATCCGAGAGGTGTCGTGGGACACCTGGTGGGAAAGAAGTTCCTTTCGCTAAATAAGTACGACCCTTAGAGTTAGTATACTAGCTATAGAGTGCGCGCATCGCTCATTGCCCATTGTGCCAAGTGTAAGCAGGTGTTCTATGGACGCTTCAATATAGATTTTTTCTAGATCGTTTGTTTCCGTGAATCGTGTTTACAGCTTGGCACTGCACATTTCACCATGATTACTCCAAATCTTAATAAATACCGGCGCGAGCAACAATCAGCGCTCCTGACGTGTTGTGACTAGTAGCGTCGCTCCGAAAAGTTCGAGACTGTTCAGACCCGTGCTTACAGTTCAGACTTGATAACGCGCGCTCTATGTATACTAACAACTCTCTGGGACTACCTATTTATTAAATAACAGGCACAATGTATTAAATACCTGATAATAAATAATAACTTTGGGAATGCTCGGTTGACCCTAGATATGCCTTAGATTAGACAATATGTCTTTTAAAAGATACTTGTTAAATTCAACGACCCGGCCGGCCAGGTGGACCGACGACCTAAAGGTGGCCGGAAGCGGCTGGATGCGGCTGGCGAAGGACCTGGTGTGGTGGCGTTCATTGGGGAAGACCTATGTCTAGCAATGGACGCTAAAGGGCTGTTAAGATGGTGAAATTCAACGACTATTCCTAAGCTTTTATGAGAACAATTGGTTGTCTTCCAAAATCCCATTAAAACCCCTGTCAGGCCCATCAAAACTCCCAGTACAGTCCGATAATCGGTTCGTAATCTCGTAAACCGTCCGAAAGCGAGGGAATAACAGAATTTTCATATTATATAGCGATGCATGGACTATTTATAGTCCGGCCAACGTTTCCTCCCGTACAGTGAATGAAGAATACGAATGGGTGTTTTGAAAACAGAACTGAGCGAACCGAAAATGAGGGAAGTGTTTCGAATGTCATGGATAACTTGAAGCAATCGTAAGCGATCTAGTCTAATCAGTTTTACTGACTGCTCTTCAAGTAAAATCATCCGTCAAGTAGTTACATAGGTGGACGGATAATTAGAAACAGGGCAAGATTTTCATACAATCGAGGTCAATTTTAAGCCATGGTGCTCCGTGAAGGATTGATCGGGGCGTGATCTGATGACGGTCATCGAGAGAGTAGTTGGAGGACTTTCAGATCGCTATAGATATCCAACTGATCAGATGAGCCGTTTGGTAGCAGCATCGTCATGTAGAAAAAAACCTGCAAAATGGCATAAAAATGTATGAAAATCTTAAAGTTAAGGAATCATGACGATGCTGCTCCCAAACGGCTGATCTGATCAGTTGGATATCTATAGCCATCTAGAAGTCCTCCATCTACTCTCTTGATGACCGTCATCAGATCATGCCCCGATCAATCCTACACGGGGAACCATGGCTTCAAAGTGACCTCGATTGTATGAAAATCTTACCCTGTTTCTAATTATCCGTCCACCTATGTATGTAGCAACAGCTGCGATTGGCACAAAAATCGGTGCCTAAGTGCTTGTCAAGGTACAGAAAGAATTTACACGTAGCATAGATAGAAGTAAACTTCACCTTTGCTCTGTATCATCAATAATCATCGTAGATATCTGTAAATTTCTTACTTGTTACTTTGTTTTGTTTTACGGAATGAAAATCGTAACATTGATAGAGTTTGATTATCTCAAGAGCTAAATAAGATTATAAACTTGCAACTGACTAAAAATAACGTCACAAAATAACTTTTCGTCGATTATTTCTTCTTCACATTCTAATCTTAACCGGTCTCTACACGATCATGCTGCATGACATGCATTACGTGCTGTATCTCATGCATGACCGTCTAGTTGTAATGATTGACGTGCATGACATGCAAATTACGTGCTGGCCGTTGCTTCTCTGTACTATGCGATTGATAGCAGGCCCGTCATGCAGCCTGATAATTCACGTAAACGCATGATCGTTTACGAACCGCTTAACATCATCCCATAAAAATACTCACTTTGAACCTTTAGAAACTAGTAACAATAGATCATGGCGTAGCTCGCGGAATATTTAAAGAAAATAAAAAGTTCTGCATTAATTTTAGCGATACGACACTTTTTCGAACTGGCTTAATTTATATTTGTCATGATTAGTAAACCACTAACATTATGAGTTCGATATCAAACAGTTTATTTAAAGAAAAATGTGTCAAAATCTCTGTTTAAAAAACTGTTCAGGATATTATGTCAACATGAATTATTTAGTGATTGAGTTCCTAAAAAATGTACATTGTAGATTTTGGTGTACATCTGTGATAGTTTTTTATGCAACAAGTGCCTATTAAAGTGTATATTGTGCGGGATAGATACATAAAAGCGTGTTAACGACTCTACCGGATTGTTACAAATTGTTTCTTGTTAAATCTACACTAAACCTATTATCAGTTTAGTGCGGTATTAGCTGCAGTGTGGATCATCGAATGGCACTAGTTGCCGGAGGCCGTGCTGCGGTTTTATGTATTAGTGATCTGAATACAAACATTAATAATGACATGCAATTAGAAGATTTGTCTTATCTCAAGTAGATACCCACCTACTTGTAATTTTACTTCGTCAACAAAGAGAATTTCCGTTGCTCTACGAACTTCGCCATTGTATCGGTTGTGGATTTATTTCGGTCATTGTTCAGGCCGGAGCTTGTGATAGAATTTTAAAGCTATAGTAGAACTAGAAACGGGTAGACGTTAGTCGCTAGTTTTAGTGGTTGTGTTCAGTGTTGAGTGGTTTAGTGTAGTTTTTGTGTTTTTTTACGGTAAGATATTATTATTAAGTGTTATTTCGATTAGAAATATTTCCAGCTACACCATCTTTCTTTTAAATGGATTTTTTGCTTTTAAATATCCCCCCGAAACCCGCTTTACGTAACCAGTTTCCTACAAATATTTTTTTTTCTTCACACGTAACCGGTTTCGTAGAAATACTTTTTTCTTTGTAATTATTTAATAAAAGTTTTCTTCCATAATTTTCAATTTAATTTACTTAAAACTGCAGAAAAAGGTCTACTATGTTTTGTATTCTCATGCATGATGGACCCTTTTGATGGTACATAACATAAAAATACAGTATTTTTTTCATATTTGTCTGGTTCGATTCCCCGTTCCCGACTCAGGTATTTATTAAATCTTTGAATGCAGTCCTACTTTTTTATTATTACTAAAGGGATATTTCCTTTCATTAAAACGTTTGTAAAATTTGCTATCATTAATATTTTTTTCATTGCCCGGTACGTACCTATAGGTTAGTATTGTATTGTATTTATTTACTTAATAGGTCATTAAGGGCCTCTTACACCGCTTGCTGATAAAGTCCCAGATACCCTATTTGCAGGTTATGTGACAGATAGCCTGTTTTTTTGGTTTCACAGGTATCTGATTGCCTATATTTTATATAGTCTATCACACAGATTTATCTGATAGATTAGTTTATCACTAAGATTACTATCTGTAACAATATCAGGAAGTGGTGAAAGAAGCCCTAAGTGTTTTATGAAGTATACAGCTGACTATGGGGAAACGAACTTAGCAACCCGTACTATAATGTGCTACACGATCATACGTGCTGTCGCTCATGCATGACCGTCTAGTTGTAGTGATTGACGTGCATGACATGCAAACTACATGCTGGCCGTTGCTTCACTGTTGTACTATGTGACTGATAGAAAGCATGAGGGTCCATCATGCAGCATGATAATTCACGTCAACGTAATGCGTGTCATGCCGCATGATCGTTTAGGGACCGTTTTAGTAACACTCTTCTACACTTATCTAGTACCTATTTCCTTTCTCGCAATAAACCCAGTGCCATCACTTAACCTCAAATTAAAACGTCACGCGCTGTCAAACGGTTGATAGAACGAAGAAATACGCGGGAAAGTGATGTTAATAAATAAAAACATGGCGGATCTAGCCACCACCTGTCGGGCGTCGTGACGTTCTATAAGACTGTTTGCAGAAAATATTTATGTTAAAATTATAATTTGTTGTTTATTTTATCTTGCAATTTCATTTGATTTGGGACGAATAAATATTATTGGAAGTTTATTTTTGTTACTTGTTGCCCGGCTGTCAGTTTGTGCGTAGAAAAGAACGCGGGAAATGGCGGGAATCCTACATGACATAAAATAGTCTAATTTATCTGGTAATAGAGTCGCATTATTGTGTTAAAAGGCGGCAAATTTATAAACTTACACTTCTTACCTTAAAACTCAGTTTACCTTAATTAAACCTCAGTATACCTACCTCAAATAACATTGACATATAATATTCCGTAATACCTCCGTCAGAAACAGTTTGTTGTAAAACTCTGTTTTTTCAAGGGATTGTATAGACAAATATAACAAAAATCTGGATCATGTTGATAGTTTCGGGTTTTCGTTGAGCAAATATAAAAATAAAGTGAACGAAATCATATTTGAAATCTTTTATAGATTTTTAGACATGTGTTTACCTACATAAGTTATATTATGTATGTGTATTGTCATACATTTGTCCTTGACCTCATAGAAATGACAGTTTTTAGAGTGACAGTGTCAGGGTGGCTGTCTGACACGATATACGTCCGAGTTTAAAAGTATTGCGATCCCGGGCCCAAGGGTTAAACTATAAATTACATAAATGTAGCTACAATTTGTATAAGGTAGTTCTGTTTGCACATCCCTAGTGGTTTGCCCCATACTTTGTAGGTATGAGTCACGTGTTACAACTTTTCTTCACTTTCATCTAACAGAACGAAAAGACTTGCGGAAATCAGTGACGAAAACACCTCCTGACAGCTCCGCTGACAGATGACAGATTCACTTACGCGAGATCAGTCAGTGTCAGTGTTAAAGTAAGAAACTGACAGATTGCATTTGACGCATGCGCCTGTGGTTTCCCTGGCATGTCCTTCGTTTCAAGGATAGAGCATTGACACGGGAACAATGTTGCCATACATATCAGATTACTCCGTATTTATACAAATTTTTGGAAAAAGCGTCAGTAGCCTCGGGGTTATGACGCGGCCTATCCGAAGATCCGTAGTTCGATCCCCGGCTGGGCCATGTACCAATGGGTTTTTCCTCGAAACTTAAGTACATGTACTGACTGCTCTCAAACGGTGAAGGAAAACATCGTGAGGAAACCTGCATACGCCGAAGAAGAAATTTTTTGCCGCATGTAAAGTCCACCAACCCGCACTGGGCTAGCGTGGTGGACTATAGCCCGAACGTCCTCGTTGATGGGGTAGGCCTGAGCCCCAGCAGTGGGGACATGTTAATAGGCTTTGATGATACAGGTTTTTTGGGTATACCATTGCAACATACAGATTTGAATGCTGATATAAGATTTTAAGTCCGGATTCGATTTGGTTCGTTTTCATATTACCTAAGTTACAGAATACTCCAAAGACTACACACGAATTTTTTATAATTATGTGTCCAAATTCATGTCTACTGGAAGAAATCGCCCTCAGAAGATAAGATCTATGGTATTAACATTGTATCAGACACCGATGGCACTGGCGCCGATGTGTAGATGAGGTTGGCATTCGCATTTAATATTGTAGTGCCCCTTTACATCCCCCAAAAATAAACACCAAACTTAGCTCCAAACTTCAAACTCAGCATCATTGAAATCGTAGTAACGTACATACCTATCTACTTCTATAGAATCCTGACCTGACCTACTGCTACAGTCTGCCGCATCAAACCTTGACCTCAAGGTCTCTGCGAAGGTTCTGCCCTTGTCTGAAGGCCAGCATCTAGGCCGTCCCTTGACCCTGCGTCCTTGCTCCAAGGTCTCTATCACTGAGGCCCCGATCTTGCAAAGAGCTATTACTATTGTAATCGTAAAACTCACCCTTACAAGACAGAGATGAAAATATACCAAAAAGCCTCTGTTGAAATGAGACGAAAATTTTTAGCGAGTTTGAAATGTGTTTGAGGATCGTGGTACTGGTTAGGAAGAGAGGAATGGGTATAGACACGTGTAGGCTTTGACCCTTAGACCTTTGCAAGGCTTCACCTTGGATTGATGTTACCTTAACCTCTGAAAAATTTCTTTTCGACGTGTCATAAAGTTACAAAAGAGAGCGTCAGCGGCCTCGGAGATAATACGCGGCCTATCATATCGACAGCTCCGAAGTTCGATCCCCGGCCGGGCCATGTAGCAATTGGGTTTTTCTCGAAACTTAAGTACATTTACTGACTGTTCTCAAACGGTGAAGGAAAACATCGCGAGGAAACCTGCATACGCCGAAGAAGAAATTCTGAGGCGCATGTGAAGTCCACCAACCCGCATTGGGCTAGCGTGGTGGACTATAGCCCGAACGCCCTCGTCGAGAGGGTAGGCCTGAGCCCCAGCAGTGGGAACATGTTAATAGGCTGTTGATGATAAGTTACTGCTGTATCCGATTTCGAGCAATCATCAGTTGAAAATTAGGTACAGTGGCGCTCACAATGTATCTCACAATCAGTCGTATCTCGGGCTGTCTGCCAGAACACCTGTCGCTGCCAATCAAGTTGATTGCGAGACACTTTCGAGCGAGAGTGTTGCTATAAAAGAATATGAATTTAACTAATACACCACAAGATTATTCACACAAAACAACAAAATACAAAATACCATATTTTAATATAAAAAAAAGCTAACATTGATGTGAAAAAGAAATCAAAATAAAAGCGGACTAAATGATGTGTGGTTATGTTATGGGCTCCCTAAACGATCATGCGGCATGATATGCAATACGTGCTGTCACTCATGCATGATTGTTCAGCTGTAGTGATTGACGTGCATGACATGCAAACTACGTGCTGGCCGTTGCTTCACTGTATTGATTGATAGCATTGTGGTCCATTAAGCAGCATGACATTCACGTCAACGTTGCATGTCATGCAAGCATGATCGTTTAGGGACACTTTTGGGTTAGGTTAATACTTTTAGAGAGCGAAACGAGCAACAGAACCCAAAAAACCACAGATTAAATAGGTGGAGAGGAGCGACTAGGCGGTGGCCCGGGTGTGCATGGTGGCGTCAATTGTGGAAGGCCCGTGCCCAGCAGTGGACGTCTAAAGGCTGATACGAGTATATAAGAATTGATGAATGATGAAAAAGAAAGGATGAATTCAACATCTTAAAAAATATTTTCATCATCATCAACAACCTATTAACATTTCCCCACTGCTGGGGCTCAGGCCTACCCTATCAACGAGGGCGTTCGGGCTATAGTCCACCACGCTAGCGCAGTGCGGGTTGGTGGACTTCACATGCGCCTAAGAATTTGTTCTTCGGCGTATGCAGGTTTCCTCACGATGTTTTCCTTCACCGTATGAGAGCAGTCAGTAAATGTACTTAAGTTTCGAGAAAAAACCCATTGGTACATGACCCAGCCGGGGATCGAACTCCGGACCTTTCGATATGATAGGCCGCGTCAACCTACATAATATTAATATTTAAAAAAATGAGAAATCGTTTAACTTCAAGAATTTTTTGTTGTAACACCTAACGAGCTAACAAGACATTCTTCAGAAAGTTGTTACTCCGCCGGCGCCAAGAATAACCGAATCAAAACAAAATAGTTTGAAACTAAAATAAATTTGGTATCGAAATTTACGGGAGGACGTTGATCTCCCTACGTGTTAGTTTGGGGGTTTATTTACGAGATAAGTTTCACTGCTGGGGAATGGGAGAGAATAAACACCAAAACAAACAGTTTAGTTTTATTCTGAGATGAAGCCAAACTAGTAAGATACTAGTAAATAAATGGTCTATAACACCGTAATGGTAACTATAAACCAACTCAAGGACGGACTCAGAGGCACCTAAATTTGATCGTTGAGATGAACCGTAAAATTTAGAGTAAACAAATGAACGAATATCTGATTTACTACTTTATTTGGCACCTAATCATGCCTGGAGTTACTTTATAATTATATAATTATTTACGGGTCTTACACACGAAATAGTTACCACGGCCAGTGTAACCTGGTCGAAACGTCGGGCAAGGTAAATAAAACTATTTCGTGTGTAAGACCCGTAAATAATTATATAATTATGAATACAAAGCGCGAAAGTCTAAAATGTACTGGAGTTATTTTATTTTACGTTCATGTTTGCTAGTTTTGTGTTTAGCTATATAAAAATTATAGTAACTCAAATAATTTAGCGCGACTTTGGCTCGCAATAGGAGCTTTCAGATCTGAAATCTCCAAAATGGACGAAACTTTATAGGGTTATACCACGTTTGACATGTCAGTCGACTCTCTAAGCCCCTTGATCGTGGGGCTGAGCAAGACCATGTCATCAGCATAATAGTATTAGAACGTGTCCAGAGGTTTATGGCGTTTCTGTCTGGGTCACCTTATTAACAATCATGAATAAAGTCTAATAATACCCGACCGCAACATTGTCAGCCGACACACAATATGCGACCGGATTACAGCTAACCACAATGTAGTACTTATAACATAAATCCAGATGAAACTCGGTCGCTTAGTCAGAGATTTTCAATTTTCAGAGAATACTAATCATTAATTATCTTTAAATAAACCGCCTAGTCTCAGTCGGGTCCTTCAAGGTACAACTGAACTAAGGAAATGAAAATAGAAAATACGTTTACTCAAAATTGGAACACATTATCATAGTTAAAGTTTTTTTTATTGCTACGGGGGCAACAAGCAGGCGGGCCTCCTGATGTTAAGAGGTCACCGCCGCCCACAGACACCTGCAACACCCGGGGGGTGCTGGTGCGGCGCCGGCCAAGGTTGAAGGGCTCTTTTGACTCACTTCTTGTAGGACCAACGTCAGAGGGAAGGTAATTCCTTCTATTACTATGACAATGTTGTCTTCCCTATGCAGTTTATGTGAGACATCAGACGCGTGCGGCCTGCGTTTGCATATTGAGGCTGCGGCCTGCGGTAGGCCGCCACCGCAGGCCGCGTGTGTCTGGGATCCCCTTAATAGTTTTAATATGTCCATATTCCAAAAATAATGTAGATACATAATGTTGTCAAGTTTTTTTCTATTCAATGAATTTCTCCAAGAAATAGCTGACAAAACGGCGCAGTAATATTTCAAATTTGTGTCGCGAAGTGCGGACAGGCCGACAAATAATGTTGGGAATTGTCCAGAATGACAATGTGTAAACTTTCAACGATAAAACGCGAATCAATCAGTGTCATAACTTCAGAAGCTTTGGAAACATTTCGAGGATACACATTCTTTTGAGTAATCATTACGTTTTGTGATTTTGGATTGCGATGTATCTATGTATACTAAGTATGCGAATTTCTCAACTCCGTCACAATATTTCTAAATTCCGTATTCATGAAAAAAGCGAAGTTTAATTATATACAAACTCCTAGAGACAAAAACACTGAAATATACCATAAGGCTTAATTTTCATAGTTTATCACAATTAAAGCCGTAAATATAAAACTCAAAATCGAAACGGAGTTTAGGCTGAGAACGCCCCATACTTTCTTACACTATGCCTATAGATAAGCATAGGGTAATAGGCTCCCTAAACGATAATGCGGCATAATATGCATTACGTGCTGTCACTCATGCATGATCGTCTAGCTGTAGTGATTGACGTGTAGTGCATGACATGCAAACTACGTGCATGACATGCTACGTGCTGGCCGTTGCTTCACTGTACTGATTGATAGCAAGCATGATGGTCCATCATGCAGCATGATAATTCACGTAAACGTTGCATGTCATGGAAGCATGATCGTTAAGAGAGAGACTGCATAAGAAAGTATAGGGCCATAATAATTAAATTTACTTGAAATTTTAATGTGTGTAGTAGAAATTTTAACTTACGTACTTAGTTTAATTTGACTATAATTAAATATAGTGAATCTTTTAAACTACCTACCTTTAACATTTACTAGAAATAAAGTTAAGCCAAAGACTATTAGAATAACAAACGCAGGATTATTTTTATAGCGTGTAAAACAACGTTCACATTGATATATCGCTATGAGTAGGTACCTACACGTGTTTTATATACGAATTCATTGTCGTAACCATGACTTAGTTAATCACCAATAGATACATACATCTGCTAACCAGTGTTGTCATTATTAAATAAACCATGTGATAAATAGGTAATATTTTATAATACCTCCACAGGCCCTTAAATTAAAGCATTTGATATGGTAGAGTATCGATACGAGAACGGTTTTAGATAAAACAATCTACCACCCACTTGTGAGTACTTGTTATCAGCATATTTATATTCATATTGTTATATAAGTTGTAATTAGTCTGTAAGTACCCATAAAAGTAAATAAATAAATCAGCATTACGCGCGCCGCCCGCCCAAGCCAAACATTACCGCATATCAAACTTTCAGCTTTGTGCGCCATCTAGTGTCGAGCAGCTGAAACAATAACAACATCAATATTACATACAGCGCCATCTGTTCACATACTTAGATATTATTTAGTCCAGCGCCATCTAGTTGAAAGTGTTGAAAACTCGACCGTTTAACTAAGAATCAAACCATTCCTGAAACACTGAAAACCGCTCAATCATCTAGTTCAGGGCAGACGTTAACAGCCGCACCACGTTAATTGTGCGGGTTAGAGGTGGCGCTAGTAGTCTACATCAACCCCCAAAGCTCCATACTGTAATCATTAGTTACAAATTTCGCCACCTGCATGACATAAGTTGGTGATTTACTGTAGATATATTTATGTGATCACGAACGAACCAACATGAACTTGGGCCATCCGAAAATAGTTTAGTTTGACATATGTAAGGTGGAAACATGTAGCTTCTTATTTTGAATACCGTTGGAGAATTTTATATTCGTTTAAGTATAGACTGCAATTAGATGGTTTCCAAAATGGAATCCGGGTAAATATTCCAGAAAGCTTTTGCTTGCATGCCTGCTAGTGGTTTTTGCCGAGAAAAGCGATCTTCTTTGCTAATGTTTTGATTCGCCATAACCTCATGCTGGTTTTCTGGTTTCTAGCTTCTGCTAATCTATTTTAAATAGGGGTTCTTTTTATCGTTTGTGTATTCTACGCTTCTACAGACAGTTTAGTTTATATTTTCTAAGTTATGGTTATAATTTTTTATATATCTATTTTATATATCTATTTTACTCAAAAGCTCGAGGGGTGAAACTTTCAAGTTTGACCAATAAATTCCTTCATTTTAAAAGGATGTGTAGGTAAAAGTTTAAACATGAGTTTCTACATTGTTTTGTAAAAAATGAAAATATTTTAACAAATGAGTTTCATTTGTCAAAAATCTTTTACTCTTTTCCTAACAACCGACAATAGAAATTGGTTTTTAATGTGATTATCACTCACTAATGCCTGGTATAATAAGTAACGCTGAAAGCCTCAAATCAAATCAACAGCCTATAAATATGTCCCCACTATTGGGGCATCGGAGGCCTACCCTTTCCAGTAGGTAGGTAGGGTACGGACTTAGTCCACCACGATAGTCCAGTGCAGAACACCACTTATGTAAAAAAATTCATTCTTCGTGATCTGCAGGTTCCTCAGATGTTTTCCTTCACTGTTTAATAGCAGTCAGTGAAGGAAGCTTAATTTTCGAAAATTAAGCTTCCTTTACTGACTGCATGGTGCATGGCACGGCCGGGGACCGAACTCGGACCTCTCGACATGACTGGCCGCGTCTTACCCACTACGCCTCTTGTTATTTAGATAGCGATGAAAAGTGAGATCAGATGATACATAAGTGAAGAAGAAAAGAGAGTAGATGGAGAAGGGCGCTTTACTGCACTGTAGGTAGACTTTGTTGCAATGAAACACCGATCAAACAAGACTGACTATTAACTCTGTAGTAAAATTCATTTATCCACATATATATATCTATATTAATAATAAAGAGGTAAACACTGCAGATAATTTGCACGCTTATCTTATCTACGTTGCAAAGAACCAAATAATAGGGGGGTGTAAAATACACTTAACGCCATCTATTGATAAACTTTAAAACTAAGAACCTGGCATGATTAGAACGGGTTAAAAAAATTATGAATAACATATAAATAGTGTACTTTATAACGCGGATGAAGTCGCGGGGCATCGGCTAGTTACAAATTACAACATAGATAATGACAGACTAAAAACCGATGTTTAATATCATAAGATAATGGAAAGATCACATGTAGAATAGAATAGAGAGAGCCGTGAAGTCTTCCACACTGTAACCACGCCTCAAATTCTACTTATTGCAGAGGCAGTGCCGAAAGGCTGGGTGAGCAGGACCCTCGCTGGTACATCGACTCCACCTACGCGTCGTCGCTCAAGGTCTCGCTCCGGTTGCCAACCAGACAGTTCTTGGAAGGTATGATACCTGATAAGCCGGGGTCGGATTTTTGGATCGAAGCTCCTTACACTCCAAATACAACAAACACTTGGGGAATGAGAGATAGGTCGACCGACACGACACTTCGCGATATGCCCCGAGGATAGCCGAGTTCTCCAAGTTATTATCAGGGATTTATTTCATTGTGTCTGTTATATAATACATACATTATGTATAGCGAAAGGAACTTTATCGAACCGCGTGTTGAACGCCACGACACCTCTCGTATTTTTTCATTACAGGAACTAAATGTCTAACTTTCAGTTTTCAAAGTCTAGTCAAAGAAATGTTTATTTCCACCTGAGTAATAGAAAACACTATTTGCAGATAAATACCAACCCTGGTTTCTGCAAAAAGATCTCAGGAGATTCATAATGGGTATGTAGGTACTTTCTCCCCTGACTGTTTTATGTCATGTTCTCTTGCCCTTGTGTTTACATCATAAAAAAAAGTTCCTAAGCATCTTCCATGCGTGTAATTTATTTGTCATATGATAATTGTGCGTTTTGTCCGATTTTAACTAAAATGTGCTGTCCATTGAATTGTTTACACTTTGAAACTTATTCCTAAAATTTCCAATATCTTTTATTCCCAATTGTGAAGAAAACCTTTTTCATGTTTCCCAGTACACCGCCATCTATGGGATTGTAGCAATACTAATATAAATTCTAGTGCATTTTGCTTGAACCAAGATCGGTGCTATATGAAATGTTTCCACTACCTACCGTTAGGTGGCGGTAGGTGCAACTTCCGAAGTAAAAATATGCTCATTCATTTTATTTATACTGCTATGTATACTCTAAGGAAGCTTATGTATACTCTAAGACTGCATCTAACTAGAATACATACCATAATAAAGGTCTAAAGATGGCCATTTATTATTGCATACATTTTATTAGAATTTGCCGACATTTTCAGGGTTCCGAACGTCAAAAGGTAAAAACAGTACCCATCAATTCTTTGTTCGTCCGTCTGTCTGTGAAAGGGGTAGAGCTTTTCCGTGTTCTCTGAGCACAGAAATAAGTAGAAATTAATATTATCAAATACTAAAGTCTACGGTATATACTTGGATGTGTAAAGAATTCAAACTTATAAGTCCACGTAATAAAAAATACAGCCATCTCAAACTATATAGGGTATTTTCATATAATAATATCTATGTTTTTCCTGAAATTTCCATAATTTTCCTTTTCAAACCAACAGCCTTTTGCATATGTCCCACTGCTGGGGCTCAGGCCTACCCTCTCAACGAGGGCGTTCGGGCTATAGTCCACCACGCTAGCCCAATGCGGGTTGGTGGACTTCACATGCGCCTAAGAATTCCTTCGGCGTACGCAGGTTTCCTCACGATGTTTTCCTTCACCGTTCGAGAGCAGTCAGTAAATGTACTTAAGTTTCGAGGGAAAAACCCATTGGTACATAGCCCAGCCGGGGATCGAACTTCAGACCGCCTTCTCCTTTTACTCGTATATAATTCAAAATTTGGCTCATCAAGCAAAAAGCTTAACTTTATGAGGATATCCGATTTGACTGACCCCTAAAAATGATCCAAAAATATAAGCTCATCAGAAAAATATTCACATTAACGCGGTATTTATAATAAATATATAATATAGTGTAATATGTATGTAGGTATGTATGTTAGATGTATGTGACGCAGGCATGTTATGTTTTATGGGAGCAGGTGTCGCGAGCCGTATAATATAAATATCTTATATTATGATGATCTGTCAACTTTCAGTTCCAATTTTCGAATAACTCCAGAACGACGTTTAAAATTCCATTAACTGTGCTATTAATTGTACAGGGTGTTTGGAAATGCGGCTGCTATTAAATACTGAATAACATTCTATTCATATTAAATGTGTCTTTTGTAGATTTCAGGCTGATCTATATACTAAATAGTAATAATATACTAAACAGATCCTACTAATATTATAAAGGCGAAAGTTTGTAAGGATGTGAGTATGTTTGTTACTCTTTCACGCAAAAGCTACCGAACACATTTTGATGAAACTTGGTACAGTGATAGCTTATATCCTGGAATAACATATAGGCTACCTACTTTATAACGCGGACAAAGTCGTGGGGCGTCCGCTAATACCTCCTAAGTAACAAAACTCCTACATAGAGGGCGTTGTTTCACAATGTACACGGGAAATACTTTCCTACGCGGGCGAAGCCGCCGGAAAAAGCTAAATATATTAATTAATTAATACTTACATGCAGCCTAAACGTACTAAAATTTGCATGCGGTAAATATGAGTCGTTACCTATAACATCAAAGGTGGTAATATTTGCTTTCAATGACTTCAACCTTCAAATTTCTTCTCATTATAAGACTTAAAGCTAATTTTTCCCAAAATGACAGATTGCCGTCACAAGTTTCATGGTCTACCTTTAATTTAAGATAAGTACTATGTTACTTGGGTACTTTAATAACTTGATACAATACATAATTATACTACACTAACTTAAAAATAAACTTACTTAAATAATTACGGTAAAAAAATAAATAAAATTAAATAATAAAAATCTTACAAGTAAAAAAGTAAACTAAAATGTACTAAAAAGGTAAAGTATGTTACTTAGAATTCATTCCTATGACGGACCCTTTCGATTTGGTTTTATAGGTTTTTAAGGAAACCACCCGTCTGAGCCGGGATACAAATCGAAAGGGTTCATCATAGGAATCAATTCTAAGCAACATAGGATTTATACTTGTTTTTGAAAATAAAGGAATGTTTCCTTTCAGTAAAATTTGGTACCTATCATCATTATTTGGGATACTTCTCTGCAACTTTTAGTTTCCATTCTGTACAGCAATGGGGTAGGACAGGAAGTGATTCTGACTAATTAATTTTGAAAATAAAGGAATGTTTCCTTTCAGTAAAATTTGGTACCTATCATCATTATTTGGGATACTTCTCTGCAACTTTTAGTTTCCATCCTGTACAGCAATGGGGTAGGACAGGAAGTGATTCTTACTAATTAATTTTAAAAATAAAGGAATGTTTCCTTTCAGTAAAATTTGGTACCTATCATCATTATTTGGGATACTTCTCTACAACTTTTAGTTTCCATCCTGTACAGCAATGGGGTAGGAAGTGATTCGTACTAATTTACACATTTTTACTATCACTTCAAAGCGTTCCAAAGAACGTTACAGCATTATAAATGTGTTGGAGGAATGCGCGGCCGCGACTTGTGGGTTATGAGAAAAGGATGTGACAAATTAAATGGCGTAGAACGACATTCATAGAGGGTTTTATTTTTGTCTGAAGCAAAGTATGTCAGGAAAGACGGTGTAAGAGTCTTCATCGTCAGATTCTTGGATATGTTGACCTTCCTCAATACCTAAGTAAATCTCACTAATTATAAAACTGTCTCAACTAGGTCTGTGGTCACAACTAAGAATTTTAAAACCACAAGAGAGTTTGTTTCGCCTTTCTAGTAAATATCGTTTAACATATATCTTACAGTACAAAGACGCGTCAATTTCTGTTAGGATGCTATGGAAAAGATCCCCAACTCAGCATAGCGCGGAACTCCGAAGGTGCAGGGCTGTTTTTCTGCTCGGGCCGTAGCTACGGTGTCTCAGAGTGTAAAATAAAATATCCTATAACCTTCCTCAAGAATTGAGCTATCAAATGCAAAAAGAATTTTTCAAATCCGAATGGTAGTTCCGGAGATAAGCGCGTTCAAACAAACGATAAAACAATTATTGGTAGCTATAGGTAGATTGTAATCTTGTATTTACTATGTTCGTTCTTGCAATAAAACATTTTATGTAGGAATATGACAAAACACCTTGGCAAGATGTAGAGCGTCAGTGGCGTCGGGGATAAGACGCGGCCTATCATATCGAAAGATCCGAAGTTCGACCCCCGGCTGGGTTTTCTCCAATCTTAAGAACATTTACTGACTGCTCTCAAACGGTGAAGGAAAACATCGCGAGGTAACCTGCATACGCCGAAGAAGAAATTCTTAGGCGCATGTGAAGTCCACCAACCCGCACTGGGCTAGCGTGGTGGACTATAGCCCGAACGCCCTCGTTGAGAAGGTAGGCCTGAGCCCCAGCCGTGGGGACATGTTAATAGGCTGTTGATTTTTTGGTCGATTGATTTGAAGGTGGCTAAAAGGCCTAACCAATAAGCTTTGATGACCTGACGTGGAAGGGTTGATGATGATGATTCCCCATTTGGCTGTCGGCGAGTCCCAGTGAGTCATGCATGGCAGATCGCATTATCATACTCCTTCCAGTTCACTTCGCCCACTGCATCTTGGTTATTTACTACATAACGGAGTTGGCAACACCGGGGACTCCGAAATACATCGACGATAGATTTTTATATACTTTTTTATTTTATTTTTATATAATTTCGTTACTAAGGATTCATCAACAGCCTATTAATCTCCCCACTGCTGGGGCTCAGGCCTACCCTCTCAACGAGGGCGTGCGGGCTATAGTCCACCACGCTAGCCCAGTGCGGGTTGGTGGACTTCACATGCGCCTAAGAATTTCTTCTTCGGCGTATGCAGGTTTCCTCACGATGTTTTCCTTCACCGTTTGAGAGCAGTCAGTAGTACTAAGGATTGCGGGAAAGAAATTATTAATGAAATTTGATCGCCGGGCCGTCGAGAGCCTAAAGATAAGATTTGTTAATGTTTTTTTGATCTTGCAGACAGATAACATGTAGGTATAATTCACAGATAAAAAATCGATCAGTTTTTGCGTGAAAGAGTAACAAACATCCTCGCAAACTCCCCACATCCTTACAGACTTTCGCCTTTATAATATTAGTAGGAAGTAGGATTGTTGATTTGTTTGTTAATCACCGACCACCCTATATAACAAACGTCATCTCACATTTGGCAGTCATTCAGGTTTTGAAAAAGTGTATTCCCAAAGTGTTCCAGCGCTTCTGACTCACTGACGCCGCGTGTCGCCGCTACCGTCAAATGCTGTTTTATTTTTGATAAAGTCTATTGGCAATTTCGTGGTCAGCTTGCGACGGCGGTTTTGACAGCAATTTGTCTATTTATTGTAACGAATTTACAGTCTTTTCAAAGGAAGGTGCGCGATGTTACATGACACACCATTGGATAGTCAATGTCTATGTTATTGCTTAAGAGTACACTGGGTATATGTATGCACTCAATTTGTGTATCTACCACCGCTTTTATAGGTGTTAGCGTTGAGAAGAAGAAACGCCTCTTCAAACTAAAGCTGAAAAAAATGTATTTATGACATTTTTGAGTATATTTTGTATGTCCGCAAAAATATATTTCCCTTTTAAGGCATTCCGCAAATATTCTCAAAAATGTCATAAATACATTTTTTCAGCTCTTTAAGTATACTATGAGTATACAATCAATTTTTCATCAAAAAACGCAAACTTTTCGCACGATAATACATTATTAAAGGAAGTTGAGGTTGTTTTGTCGTGCAGCCAACTTTGTCATCCGGTCGCATTTCACAGAACAATAAAGTCGTGTAACAATTATTTGTTACTCGTAACATGCATTGTTGTGTAACACACTACCTACACCGAACTCAAAGATTAATTCGAAGCGGTCCGAAGTCAGGTGTATATACTTAACTAAAATACGTTTTGAATTTGAAAGGTTTGTAGAAAGGCTTTGTCGAATTTTTTCAAAAATGTTTTTTTAAATCTCAAAATGTTGCTCATACCTTCAATGGTCTATCGGATAATGTAGACAGAAACATTCAAAACAAATTTTGATGTTTTTTCTTTCTTCTTACATCATCTGGCATGAAGAACATTTTGCGATTGATTAATCAGATTTTTTTACACAGACGACAAAAAATTAAGAAATGAACATCTTAATTTTTAAAAATTTCCACCCGAGGTGAAAAAAATGGGACCACCTGCAAAATATTATAACCTTTAAAAAGATTTTATTTTATTTTTATTTATTTAGGAAATTAACAGCTTATGTATAACACAGATTTACATAAAAGATATTAATAAACAAAAGCCAATTTATAGGTTTCCCCAATTTAAAATAACTTATAAATACAGAACAAAAACAAAAACAGAGATTTCACATTTAACGATTAAACTCAGGAAGGTTCGTATCTCTATGAATAAAATTTAAAATTAAAAAAAAAATAATGCAGCTAGATATTAGAGAATAGGTATTTAGGCAAAATGTCAGTTTAATAAAGCACACACACACATCTACACACACACACACACACAGGATAATAAAAAGGGTTGTCCTTCCGTGTAGTTATATTCATACTATATAAGATTACACAAGTTGATGACCCTGACTCCGGCCGCATGAGACACCTAAAATTGTAGAATTACTCTGCAATCACTTCGAACACGGATACCTGTAGAATTTGGATCACCAGCTCTTGGACCCGACCCAAACGGGAATATCTCAAGATTTAACAAAATCGCGCGCGCCGAGTAAACATCAATTAATAAACTTGATTGCGATACCGGCTATTTTAAGCTCAAGAGCATAATTTACGCGAAGACCGCAAGTGGCGACGTGACGTGAGGAATCCGAAAGGAATTCCTGAGATGCTCACCCTTGTTGGAGTAAATCATTCGCTTTTTACGCGTGCTAATGAGATGATAAAGATGATGCACTTAAAGTTTCATTGGCGTCGTGGGGAAGACGCGGACTGTCATGTCGACAGGTCCGAGTTCGATCCCCGGCTGAGACATGTACCGATGAGCTTTCTCGGAACTTAAGTACATTTACTGACTGCTCTCAAACGGTGAAGGAAAACATCGTGAGGAATCCTGCATACGCCGAAGAAGACATTCTTTGGCGCATGTAAATCCACCAACCCGCACTGCGCTAGCGTGGTGGACTTTAGCCCTAACTTCCTCGTTGGGAGGGTATATAGGTCTGAGCCCAACAGTGGGGACATCTCGTATTAATAGGCTGTTGGTTTGATTTTGACGCCAGCATTAACTTACGGCGTAGAAACGTGGACACTGACGGTGGGCCTGATCCACAAGTTGAAGGTATGGAGAGGGCTATGCTCGGAGTTTCTTTGAAGGACATGATCCGTAATGAGGAGATCCGACGGAGAACTAAGGTTACCGATGTAGCCGAAAGGGTTAGCTAGCGAAGCGGTTGTGAGCAGATCACATCTGTCGCAGAACCGACGGCCGTTGGGGCAGATGCGATATTATTCTAACTTCGTTGGGAATATTTCTTTTGAAAGATCTTGCGAGAACGAAACTATCGGTTTCCACATGTATAGCCGAGAAGGGAGGGGGGAGGGGGGAAGAAACAGCAACAAACCCAACAGCACAGGGCCCTATTTTAATACATAGCTTAATAGCCTGCGATCATTAATACTATCATTAATAGTATTGACGATCGCCGTTAATAGCTTATAGATGTAGAAGCACAAACCTACATCATAACTGATGAAATTGTACAAGCCATAATGTTTACATATTGAAAATCTGCAGTTTATGTTAGCTGTGAAACGTAAACATAAAATATTGATGCAACATCGTAATATAACTCAATCATGTACAAAGGAAATTTCAGTCAACGTCAAATTAACAAAAAATAACAAGAACGCTACCGGCCAACTAAGTAAACAAAATTTTAAAATATTTTTAAAAGCCGTGCGATGAACTTGCTCAAAACGCGCGTAAATATTAATTACTAGCTGCTGCCCG
This sequence comes from Metalampra italica, assembly GCA_949699065.1. Taxonomy (NCBI): domain Eukaryota; kingdom Metazoa; phylum Arthropoda; class Insecta; order Lepidoptera; family Oecophoridae; genus Metalampra; species Metalampra italica. The sequence goes on from OX452993.1 coordinate 1,662,683, forward strand.
CGGCTTTGCCCGAGGGAACAGTTTACCGCATGTTATAGAAAAAACGGACAAGTGCGAGTAAGTTCAAACTAAGTTAAAGAAATAATTAGAAAATCAGAAATAAAATTTCAACCGCAAAGTTAAGTATGTTGGTACAAGAAAAATAAAGATTTTATTGTGATGTAACTACAAATTTACGGTTTTCGGATTTCTTTCCTTTACTTGTGCTATAAGACCTTGCTGATTACCAAATTTCAAGATTCTAGGTCAACCGGAAGTACCCCATAGGTTTTGATGACCAAGATACTAAAAAATGCGGCAAAATCGGCCATATCTTTGACAGCGCTGATTTAGAAGTTTGATTTTTCCACAGCTATAAGGGACTGCAGACCTTAGTATTTGATATTAATTTCAACTTGATACCTCCACGCGTTCCTGAGAAAAATGGTCTTGACAGACGGACAGACAGACGGACAACCGAGTGATCCTATAAGGGTTCCTTTTTTCCTCTTTGAGGTTCGGAACCCTAAAAATGCAAATGCGTGCAGTATAGGTAGTAATTTACTCAAGAAATGGTTGGGTGCTTCGATTAAAAGAGAATGTTGTCTAAATACATATGAACAGTACTGTACCTTATAAATAAATACGTATTTACCAGTCGTAGGCCTGGCCGGTGGAAGGCGGCTAGTCATACCTCGCGCGCAACCCGGTGCGGTGCCTTCTGGAATTCCACACTCGAAAATTATAAGAAAACTTTATTTTTTAAAGTGCCCGGTGTGAAGTGAAACAGTGTTGGTAAAAAATAAATAAATTACGGTTGGTGTTAAACGATGGAGACAGTACGAGATTTTACAGTTTTATATTTATATTAAACACGCTACTTACACTATACAAATTTTAAAATACATAAATACTAAATGTTTACAAATTGGAATATTTTAACAACTAAATATACAAATACGTGAAGTGTTTATGCTTGCTACGCCAGTGCTACGAATGTGCTACGAAATATTTAATTGCTTTTCGAATTCGTGTATTCAGTAATTTTTTTTATAAAATTTTAAACGTTTATTAACATACAGATCCTATGTGCAAGAAAGGCATATTTATAAAGCCAAATATACTTTAAAAATCACACTTTTTAGGCATTTTCTAAGCAGAAAATTTAAGAAGTCTAAATTTATCATTGATACGAAAACTTTTATTTTAAAAGATACAATTTCGATAATTTTACAGGTTTCGACATTCTATTATATTTTTTGATAGTATTTACCAGAAATTTTCGAAATTTTGTAATCCTGTTGTAAATTCTTAAAATAGATCTTTTCTGTTGAAATGTTCTTTATTCTAAATGAATTCACACTATTTTTTTGTCGGGACTGTATTATGTTCGCACGGGAAATTGGGTAGATTGTGCCCAAAATCACGGTTCGATAATCCTCAAATAGAGATAGGTACTTTGTCTAGGATTTATTGCCTGTTTTGCTCGGTACGTTTCGCCTCTGAAATATAACGAAGTTATATTTAAACCGGTACTTGATAGGTGTTAATAGTGATGAAACAGATTTGATTCTTCTTGAGTGCCTAAAATGGCTACTAATTATGTTCTAATATATTTGCACGTATAGTGAATTCTTAGCTTTTAAGGCTAGTTAGCAAATACCAATCAATGTGACATTTAGATACTAAGACTATTTTATTTGACATTTTATTTTTATTGATTTGACATTACACTTACAATTAAGTAAGGCAATGTATTTTATGAAGTTGACCTGTAATGAATATTACTAATAAATTATGTCTATGTCTATGTCTATGTCTATATCTGAACATTTCGTTTCGTCTGTTTTATTGCAGAAATAAATTAGCAAAAGTTGTAAAAAACAATTATTGAATTATTACCGAATCGCCAAACATAGAAGCGCTCGCAGCGCTATCTAGACCAGAAACCTCAGTACTGCTCTCGAACGGTGAAGGAAAACATCGTGAGGAAACCTGCATACGCCGAAGAAGGAATTCTTAGGCGCATGTGAAGTCCACCAACCAGCGCTGGGCTAGCGTGTGGCAGACTATAAATAGCTAGTACGACCTCGTTGAGGCGTCACATTAGTGTCCTAATTGTTGATTTGATTGATTTGGCCAGAACCGCCATTATCGTGGCTTGAATGCCTCTGGTGGACCACAAACTCCTCGAGGTGCTATTAGTTGGACCAGTCGTGATACCACCAGAAATCGCTCCTTTGTTACGACTATCTTAAATTTGCCTTCGGATTTTTCTGCAACAATTGAATAAAACCTGCGCCAAAATATAATTACATCTAGAAGTGGAATGACACAAGCTGTCCTCAATCAGAAACTGCTGTGTGATTCTGTAAAGTATGAATTAAAACTCGACCATCACATCGCAAGTCACTTACTTCACTCCGCATCCGATCATGAAAGACCTTGATGTCGCATTGTGTAAACAAATACAAGCTACTTAATAAACACTTCACTTGCGAAGTAAAGTGAGTATTGAACTGTAAATCATTGAGTTAGAGACCGATCTCACTGCGGATTCAGGATCGAGTTGCACAAATACGCTTACAGAATAGCAGGGCAGGCCTTACCCCAACGGTGGCCTAGTTGGAAGTGGAGGAGTAGCTCCTGTTTAGGTAAATATAAGGTTAGGTGGGGTAAAAAGGACTACACGTGCGGGGAAAGATGATCAGCAGTGCGATTCTCTAAGCGTAAAACACCCTTACAACCTAGACTTCATCGTTGATATAGACTTACCAAGTTATCTGTGAACTGAAGGGTGGCTCTGCCATGGTTCCATGCCCGTCAATCTATATATTTTGTTCTGACGGCCGAATGACATTCAGCGTAGTTCCTGATTCTGCCACTTCACATATTACTTGGTATAATTCTTCTCATCCGACGTATTTGACATTAAAGATGACGTCTAGGTTGTAAGGATGTTTGCCTTTAGAGAATCGCACTGCAGGTCTCTAACAAACTAGAAAGTATGGACGTAAAGTCTGCTCTGGTCTGGCCGTTCCTCTTCCTACGGTGTGCCTCGTACCCTACCTATCTTTATAAGCATCTAGATATATTCACCTTTAGCTAACAATAGCTAATGGTACCTATAACTCGATCAAAGATTTATTTCATATTATCACTTGTTCTTTGTAATGATAATGATTAATGGCATGGCTCATTGATTAATAGTTAATCTACCAATTATTGGTAGATTCTGTCATTGAACAAAACGAAGTCGTTCTTTCAGTTCATTTATTTTTGAATAAATTGACAATTCTATAACGTTATCTGTCATCATCATAATCATATCAGCCTGTAGACGTGCACTGCTGGACAAAGGCCTCCCCCAGGGATCTTCACGACGACCGGTCCCGCGCCAACCTCATCCAGCCGGGTCCCGCGACATTCACCAGATCGTCGGTTCAGAGGCCTGCCTACGCTGCGTCTTCCGATACGCGGTCGCCTCTCGAGAACCTTTCTGCCCCAACGGCCGTCAGTTCTACGAGCGATGTGCCCAGCCCACTGCCACGTCAGCTTCGCAATTCTGTGAGCTATGTCGGTGACCTTGGTTACGTTATCTGTATGGGAAGCGAACACACAACCACTGGCGAGCGAGTTTCAATCATAACCACTAGTTATGCATGTTGGAGTAGTTGAAAGGGGCACATTGGTTCCGTCACTGCGAAGAGCCTAATTCTGACTCAGCTGTGTTTGGTCGGTCTATTTATTTCTAACCTCATAACTGTCAACGTAACTGCAAATATTTTAAAATTTATTATGTTTATTTTATTTTTGAGATGTTTTGCGCCGAATTGATGCTTATTTTTAGTGTTTCGGACGTTGTATCTAGGTTCGGGCATCATGGTCTCTCTTGGATGAGAAATTGTAATGCTAAGACATGTGTAGCAGGCAAATAGCAAAGTTTGTCGTTTTAAAAAATATCCATATTTTACTCTAAATTCAAATTCAAAATTCGTTTATTCAAAATTGGAATACAATATTCTCTTTTTGACGTCAATTCTGTCTAAAACTACTCTGTTTCCACCTGTACGTCGCCGAAGGGAAGAAGCAGCAAAAAATCCAACAGCACAGGGCCCTGCTTTCATACATATAGCTTGTTCATTACAATTATTTATCTATGTTGAGCCATCTGACACTCCATGGAAGTTTATCATTTACGTAGTCATTTAACTTAAAATATATATTTTTTGCTCAAGTTTGATTTTACGTAAGACTTACTTTAAAATAATGCGTAATTTTTTTTTTACTTTATGGCTTCACCAACAATTAACTTAGCCTGTAAACTAAATATCTCAATCGTACTATTCCAACCAATATTCAAAATCCAATATTATAAATGTGAAAGTGTAAAAGTTTGTTTACAATGAAGCTGTAACGGCTGAATGGTTTTTGATGAAACTTGGTACACTAATAGCTGTCCTAGATTAACTTAGGATTTTCTTTAACGCGGTTAAATATTCATTAATTCGTTTCTTCAACAGTTACAGAGATATTTATTGTGCTTAACCGATGTGAAGTTAGCAGCCAAAAGTTAGCAGCCGCTATAGCCGGACCAAATTAAGAAGTCCAATAAAAATGTGTCTATAATTGTATTTTCGTTCGACTTGGACTACATCTTGTCGCTCGATGCATTATCCATTGACCAATCGCTTACTTCGAGTCGTATTTTCCACTCTTCAAAATCCCTAATTTTGCGGTTTCCCTACAACATCGATGTCCAAAGAAGTTTCCGGTTCTACAAATAAATGTTTCATCGATGTCATATTTCTTCAGTTGCGTCATGTAAATAGTTCTGATTTGATAAATAAATTATACGAAACGTTTATCATCCCGCACGTCGTGTTGTCGCCGTGGTTATTAGAATTTACCACATAGATTTTTTTGGCGTGATTAAATTTAAAGTGGTAAGGTAAGGTGGGGTAAGAGTGGTAAGACTAACATGCTTTATTGTCAAAAACAAAAAATCTGTTTTTGTGAAGAAGTTGTTTGTCCTACCTTTAGGTAATTTAATGTTTAACTGGTCTGAAATATTAATATTCTTTTAGATAATTATTATGATAAAAAATCCATAGGTGTTTTCAAAATGGTTATACTAAAGAAAAGTTTCACCGGGGTAAGATTGACAGTACTGTTTTTGTTTAAAAATATTTACTCTTTATGCAGTTCTATACGTTTTGAGCCGAGAACTATATTAACATAGAATCTGTACTGTTTTACAGCTACAGTAAACTAGACAAGAAGACTGTAATTAATGAGATGTAAGATGTTGTCAGTCTTGCCTCGGCGATTGTCTTACCCCCACCTTACCATAAGTATTGTTTATAGGAATCCGTCCTATTGAAACCACAGGGTGTATAGATACACCCTGTGTGTATCGATACACCCTGTGGTTCAGTGACTGACTGTGATTGTGTAAAAAAAAGATATATCTACTTATGGTAAGGTGGGGGTAAGACAATCGCCGAGGCAAGACTGACAACATCTTATATCTCATTAATTACAGTCTTCTTGTCTAGTTTACTTTAGCTGTAAAACAGTACAGATTCTATGTTAATATACCTAGTTCTCGGCTCATAACGTATAGAACCACATCAAGAGTAAATGTTTTAAACAAAAACAGTACTGTCAATCTTACCCCGGTGAAACTTTTCTTTAGTATAATAACCATTTTGAAAACACATATGGATTTTTTTCATATAATAATTTTATCATATTTTCATAAGCTGTAGGATGGGCTTATTCCCCCAGTCAGTCAGTAACAGGAACGGAACTGATAAGAATTTGAAATGCTTATTTTTAGTGCCACGGAACTAGTGAGATGATATATACCGCTAGTTCCGCCACGGAACTGTATTGAGGGAACTCTTAGAATCAGCTGAAACTGCGGGTTAGCGGCCTATCTGGTCTAACCACAAATCACCGGTCAAACACCCGGTAATTTACATTGTATTTAAGAAGTGGTCATGTGTGAACGAGTAAATTAAGCCGGCAGCTATTAATATTCCGTAAGTACATCGTTACGGACGCAGCAAAGCGACAATGTAATAGAGAGATTGTTCTATACGCGTAAGAGAAACTGAATAGGACTACAACATTTTTCTACAATCCGTTCATCATCATCAGCATGTAATAGTCCACTGCTGGACATAGGCCTCCTCCAAAGCGCGCCACTGAACCCGATTCTCCGCATCCAGTCACTGCCAGCCGCCTCACGCAGGTCGTCGCTCCATCTAGCCGGGGGGCGTCCCACACTACGCTTGCCCAGTCATGGTCTCCACTCTAGAACTCGTCTACCGTAGCGGTTATTGGTTCTACGACAGATGTGACCACTTCAACGCGCTAATCCTTTGAGCTATTTCGGCTTCGGATCACCTTGTTTCGGATCCTGTCTCTCAGCAAAACTACAATCTGTTACTTGAAATCGCTTTTGGGATTTTTCCTCTTTTTATCAATATGTATTTGCCCACTTTTAGACTTTGCCTCTCTTCTACATTTCATTTAAAATTCCAAATTATTTTTGAAAACTGCATTTGGGAAACTGCAAAAAATTGTTAGGCCATTTTTCCGAACTTGTGTTTTATTTTCCATTCCATTTAACAAACTTACATTATTCTAGTCATCTTTTTCCCAATCGTCATTAGGTATTCATAAGTTCGTAATTGTAAATTTACAAATTGAACATTTTTAAGTTATGTAAATTACTACGACTGGGAAAAAACATGAATGGAAAATAAAATGTCAAAAAATATGTCCGACATCCAGAAAGAAGGCGGTGACCATCCAGACTGGAATCCTCTCATCATCATCATCATGTCAGCCTGTAGACGTCCACTGCTGGACAAAGGCCTCCCCCAAAGATCTCAACGACGCCCGGTCCCGCGCTAACCTCATCCACGGAGTCCTCTCACCGGTAATGAGATGCGCGTTGGGGATCGTCCATGTCCAGCAGTGGACGTCTCCAGGTGACAATGACGGGTTGCTATAGGCTATCTAACATCGTCGTAACAACCGACATTAAATATGGGACATTCAAGTTTCGGCGGATATATTAATATTTAAGATGTGACATTCTTGGCTGCCATTCATGCACCGACACGGCAGAGCTGCGATGAATGTCCCAGATTATTTCTGAACACATTTAACATTTTGATATTGCAACATTTTAACATTAGGGAATCTGGGTGATTATTCAAAGTAATTCTTCGAATATCAAATAGTTAAAAAGGTTAGGTCCGATCACGAGCCGTGGTAGCCTAGTTGGTTGTGCACTCGCCTCACGTTCATGAGGTCCTGGGTTCGATCCTGGCCCGTATCAATGAGTTTTTCGAAACTTAAGTACGGTTTATTATAATACCACAGGTTTTTCGGTGAAGGAAAACATCGTGAGGAAACCTGCTTACGCCAAAGACTGGTATTTACTATTCTAAGGCGCATGTGAAGTCTACCAAAATACCGGATTGGGGCACCGTTTGGCGGACAGGGGTTTGGCACAACAGATCCCATAGGGTCGAAGTGTCGCCAGGTATTCCTGGCCCCCTAAGAAGATAGGATAGGTCCGATCAAAGTGTTTAATGTGATGGGCTCCTCTAAACGATCATGCGGCATGACATGCATTACGTGCTGTCACTCATGCATGGCCGTCTAGTTGTAGTGATTGACGTGCATGACATGCAAACTACGTGCTGGCAGTTGCTTCACTGTACTATGTGATTAATAGCAAGCATGACGGTCCATCATGCAGCATGATAATTAACGTAAACGTTGCATGTCATGCAAGCATGATCGTTTAGGGACCACTTTAGCTTGTTGTTCGGAAGCTTAGATTAAACCAAAATTGGAAGGATATGTGACTATCTTACTATGCATGGTCCTGCAAAACTAAGTTCAATGGACATTAGTCGGCTTGACTTGCATGTCATTTACAGAAAATATATACTAAATGGCCTTTCATACGCTTATGAGTTTTGGCTTTGGTAATTAAAATACAGATTACTGTATTTTAATTACCAAAGCCAAAACTCATACGCATGGCATAACTTTTAAATTTTTTAAGTATACTTATACGTGGTAATTAATGGAAAATTCTAAAACTCGAACTTTTTTCGAGTTAGCGATGAAACAGGTGCGCTGTCTCACTCGCACGACTGTTCCAGCCCGTCATACTGTATCTGTCTATCTATCTGTGATTCTACTTTGCGGTAGCGCAACTTTTATTTCAGCTGTGTGAGTGTATGAAGTATGTATGTAGTCGCGCACCGAGCCTAGTTTTCGTGTCCTTCAACGTGTTAAGCAACATAAGAAGGTTACATATCTTCCCCCTTTTGGTTTAATCAAAGTACGCTCGGCTAGAAGGACCGACGAATTGAAAAAGGTGTGGTTATGGAAAGCCTATGTGTGGACTTCAATAGACTCATTGGCTGTTATTTCAACATTTTCCCTCATCATCATCAATCTGACAACGTTTACTTTTGGATATAGGCCTTCCACAATGTGTTTTTTAAAATAGTTTGTAAGTATCGTGACCTTGACCTAGAAAACTAGATGTTATTGAGGTTAATAGATGCTGAGATTAGGGTTAAATAATCATAAATATAAATAACACTTCTCTACATTATTTAGGTAGGTAGTAAAAAGTATAAATAGTAAGTTTAAAGGACACTTATAATATTATTGATAAGAAAGTGCATACTATTTTGTAGTCTTTCCCTGCGGATAAACCCGGTATGGTTTTTGTTAAGTACTTGTTCTAAATTTAATAAAAATAAAAACCGGACGTCCGCGTTAAAAAGTAGCCTATATGTTATTTCAGGATATAAGCTATCACTGTACCAAGTTTCATCAAAATCTGTTCGGTAGTTTTTGCGTGAAGGAAAAACAAACATCCAAACATCCTCACTTCTTACAAACTTTCGCCTTTTTAATTTAGTAGGATAGGGTTACTATGAATAAGTAGGGATAAAATAAATTTTCATTACTCATACTCTGAAAGTAGGTCTGAAGTTGCCTGAGTAGCGGGTTGAAAGTAATACATCTCAGACCTAGGGAGAATCGCTTTCAACTGACAGCTGTCGAATTATTAAAAAAAATACTAGTACTATTTTGACATTTCTATTGGACCATGGTCCAACTGTCTATACAGCCAATCAATTACAGCGCGATGTAAAATTGAAATAACATAAAGTTATGTAATAATTAAAGAATATATATTTTTAAATGAGTTTATTATAATTATTACTGTCAATTATTTCTATAAAATAACATAGATTTGGGCAAAATATTTATCATTTTTTCAATGATGGAAATGAAAAATAATGGCAGAATACCTGGCCGGCCACAGAAAAAAAAACAAAATAGACGGGAAAGCGGCAATCCGATCTTCTTTTGTTTTTTCGAGTTGTACAGTTTTGTTTATACTTCTGTATAGCAGAGATTTGTATTAACACTCATTTTATGTTTTTGTTTTTACTTTCAGTGTATTCTTAATGAAAAGCACAGTGTTTCCCTCGGGTTCAAGACTTATTTAGAGGTCCCTCGAACTATTGACCCCGTCTCGGGACTTAAATAAGTTACTTTCACACCTAGGTTAACAATGTACTATTTCGGCGATTTATACTTTGTGGGGAAAATAGCACCACAAACCATAATCTTTTCAAAACCATCGTCGTTTCGATATTTCTACTTAGCTCAATCATGTAACATCATGGTAAGAATTCCGTTTGATCTTAATTATTTTGCCGCTACACTGTCACTTTGGATGAGTCACGGTTATCCCTGACATACTCTTATCATAAACACGTCGAGGTGTGCGTGTCGTATATAGGTGAGCGTGTCAACAAATAGGACCGCGGATGTACGGCGCCTGCGCACAAATAAATACGGTGGCCACACGTCACGGAAGTGTAGGAGAAATCCCGATATTCTGTGTGTTCAGATCTTTATTTTCATTAAGAATTTCACATGGAAACAAATATTTATGCTTAACCTAATAAGGTAAGTAAGGTAATAAAGCTAAGCGTACAGATTTTAAGTATAAATAAACAATAGGTCCACTAATAATAAAATTAGGCTATTACTATTAGAAAACTATTCTACAACAACAATTCTCAATTTTTTAATTTTTATTTTTTTGTTAAGTAAGTACCTAAGTGGCAATAAATTTTATTTCTTCTTAAACGATTTTAGTAATGTATTAATGAGTTCTGAAATCATCTTCGTCAGCCGGCACTAGTCCACTTCTGGACATAGGCCTCCCCCAACGCGCATCACTGAACCCAAACCGCTGGTTTCTAGAACCTCGGTTCTCGTGTATGTATGATCCAGGTTCTTTAATTAAATATGATAGAAATTGTTTAAAAAATATATATATATTATACGTAAGTGATGACCATCCTAGTAAAGAAAGCTATTATCTGGTACTATATTAATCAGACACACAATTCCATATTAAAATTTGAAACATTTCTATGACAAAGTCATTTGCTAAAGATTCCCAGAAGTGTCCTGAGATATTCACCACAATGTTGGTCACCATACTCACAAGTGGCATATCGCAGCGAATCTGCTCCAGTTTCCAGAATTAAAAGCTGGACGCGCTTGCGCAAATTATATGATACCGCCAGATACAGGGGGCGCGGAATTTTGACTAATTATTCAATACATAATATTATGTAATGAACAAATTACTTATAAATCAGCAATTTTTCACAGACAATAAAACCGATCATCCCATTAATTTTCCACCCTTAGAGGTGAAATGTTTTTTTTCAAATTGAAGTGGGATCACCCCCGAAATAGGTATATTCAATAAAAAGGTTTACGTATCCGTACATCCGTTTTTAACAGGCACTAAAAATATAACTACATACATACAAATATATTTCATTATAACAAACTGAGCGTCAGTGGCGTCCTAGGGATAAGACGCGGCCTATAGGTAATTATATCGAAAGGTCCCGAGTTCATTACTGACTGCTCTCAAACGGTGAAGGAAAACATCGTGAGGGAACCTGCATACGGCGAAAGAAATTCTTAGGTGCATGTGAAGTCCACCAACCAGCACTGGGCTAGCGTGGTGGACTGTATCCCGAACACCCTCGTTGAGAGGGTAGGCCTGGGCCCCAGCAGTGGGGACATGTTAATAGGCTGTTGATAACAAACTGTGATGATTTAAAATTAGAACATCTATAAACAGACCCATTAATTCCGTATTTCAGTAGTTTATTCTCAGCCGAAAATAATATTATAGTTTATCGTGAGAAACTAGTAATTCATCTCAGGTGCGACATTAATGTGATAATGAAATATATTTTCTCACGCGTGGAAAGTATTGCGCTGTTTAGAGGGTTCTGTCTACACAGAATAACTTGCTTAGGCGGTTCCTAAACGATCATGAGGCATGACATGCATTACGTTGTGTCATCACGTACAGTGAAGCAACGGCCAGCACGTAGTTTGCATGTCATGCACGTAGTTTGCATGCCATGCACGTAGTTTGCATGTCATGCACGTAGTTTGCATGTCATACACGTCAATCATTACAACTAGACGGTCGTGAATGAGTGACAGCACGTAATGCATGTCATGCAGCATGATCGTGTAGGGACCACTTTAAAATGACAACTGTCACCGCATATAAACCTCATAAATATAGTGAGCACTTTACATTGAGAGATGGTAATGGTTTGCGCTACTCTTACTTTCGGTCGGATTTTATTCACCTAATATATTAATCCGATTGAAAGAAAGCCAAATCTAACCTAACCTCAAGCTTGAAGCCACCCTTATAATTATCATCATCATCAACAGCCTATTAATCTCCCCACTGCTGGGGCTCAGGCCTATCTCAACGAGGGCGTGCGGGCTATAGTCCACCACGCTAGCCCAGTGCGGGTTGGTGGACTTCACATGCGCCTAAGAATTTCTTCTTCGGCGTATGCAGGTTTCCTCACGACGTTTTCCTTCACCGTTTGAGAGCAGTCAGTACATGTACTTAAGTTTCGAGAAAAAACCCATTGGTACATGGCCCAACCGGGGTCGAACCTCGGACCTTTCGATATGATAGGCCGCGTCTTATCCCCGAGGCCACTGACGCTCTAGGCCTTTATAATCGTTTGTTCCAATTCACACTGAATTTATATCATAGTTGAAAAGAGGGGGCTTTCATTCACACCCCGGAACATTATAAATGGGAGTAAGGAAACATTTTACTGCAGACTGATGATTCCAGACAAGTTCGCCTCGTCAGAGACGCAGTCGTCATAGTTTCTGACGATGACTGCCTAGCCAGAGACGTAGTCTGCATGACATGCAATTACGTGCTGTCACTCATGCATGACCGTCTAGCTGTAGTGATTGACGTGCATGAGATACAAACTACGTGCATGACATGCAAACTACGTGCTGGCCGTTGCTTCACTGCACTGATTGATAGCAAGTATGTTGGTCCGTCATGCAGTATGACAGTCACGTAAACGTAACGCATGTCATGCAAGCATGATCGTTTAGGGACCGCATGTACGTACCGGAGTGAACGAGCGCTCTGAAACGCACGCGCAGTATTCACCAACACAGAGATAATCCCGGGGAAGTAGAACTTGGCCCATAGCTTGCCACGCGTCTATATCTGTGTGCTAGCGTAGGTGTACACTGCGCTTGTGTGCGTGCATTTCAGAACCGTTGTTCTGAGTTTCCGCACTCTCGTTCACTCTGTACTAAGTAGCGCCCCAGACAAAAATCTATCACGAGCCCAAAGTTGTTTATAAAAAAACGCATAAAGCTACTCTCAATTTTATAAGTCGAAGTGACAATGAATAATCTTAATTCAAAAACTGACCAGATAATAAAAACTGACCAGATAAAAAAAACTGGCCAGAGGGAGAGTTGGGCAAAATATACTCGCGATTACTGATTACTTTTCTAAATACCATTGTCACTTCCCTTATTTCTGTATGTGACACCGAATTCAGAATAAATAATTGAGAATATAAACAAAGTACGGAAATAAAAAAGAAATCCGCATCATTTCGGTACAGAAATATTGAATTATATTAATACTAGCTTTTTTTTGGGGCTTCGCCCGCGTAGAAAAGTTTTTCCCGTTTACATTCTGAAACAGCGCCCTCTATGTAGGTGTTTTGTTACTTAGGGGGTATTAGCGCCCCCCCTGTGACTTTGTCCGCGTTAAAAAATAGCCTATATGTTATTCCAGGATATAAGCTATCACTGTACCGAGTTTTATCAAAATCTGTTCGGTAGTTTTTGCGTGAAAGAGTAACAAACATCCTCACATCCAAACATCCTTACAAACTTTCGCCTTTATAATATTAGTAAGAAGGATATTAATATTGGTAGGTTCAGAATAACTGAAGATTTGTTTTCTGATGATTGAATTGTACATTTTGCCCAGCTCTGCCTCTGGCCAGTTTTTTAAAATCTGGTCAGTTTTTGCAAAAAGGTTATTCAATACTCCTAACACTCTTTGCTCTAGCGACCCTGGATTCGGCACTGGCCGTATAGTTAAAACAATTTTTATTTACCTTTCGATTGCGGTAAATCAATAAAACTGACAAGACACCTTGATATTTTGCTTTCTTTGATCTGTATTTAATTTAATAGGGCTGTAGGGTTCTCGGTCGCAGCTATTACGATTCGCGTCTGGTCCCTTCTTTATGGCCTTGTTTGTTTGTTTTATGCTATTTTGGATTTTATTTCCATAATTTTACGTAACAGATTTGAGTTTATGTTCGTACTAGCAACCCAACACGGTTTCTCGTGTGCAATTTGTACATTAGGTATGTACAAATTGCACACAAGAACTTACTACTGAACGTATTATATACCTACGTACTTAGGTCACCTATTATTCCTTCACTTTCTATAATCACAGTAGTTGTTAGGTTAGGTTTCAAATCAACAGCCTATTAACATGTCCCCACTGCTGGGGCTCAGGCCTACCCTCTCGACGAGGGCGTTCAGGCCACCACGCTAGCCCAGTGCGGGTTGGTGGACTTCGCTTCCGCTTAAAAGTTTCTTCTTCGGCGTATGCAGGTTTCCTCACGATGTTTTCCTTCACCGTTTGAGAGCAGTCAGTAAATGTAAAAGGATTTTTGAAATCGGTTCTGTAGTTTTGAAGAATATGCCTTAACCAAAATTGAAACTTTGCCTCTAATTGTACTACCTGTAGATAACTTTTATACAGCATGTATTATGTTTCAACATAACACATGCGACGATTTCAAAATCACATCGTCTCACCTGAATACCATACCATACTTAGGAGCGCATTCCAAAAAGTTTGAAACATCCTCTCCTCAGCCTTTTGATGTCCAGTGTTGGACCAATGATCGCCAACATACCACCAATATTTGGACAAACATCAGACCGCTGTAATGTTTCCAAACACCATGTATATTTGAACAGCTGTGCGGGCAACACATCACGATGTTTCCCGCAAAATTATAATTAAAATAAATACGTTCTCCGTGGCCAGTAATTTGCACTATTTTCACGATTTTCACTATATTTTTATTATTTATACGTTCCATATCACGCATACGCTTTGATGGTTTACGATGGAATAAGACGTTTTGGAGCAATTTTTATTGCAATGGATAGAAAGCCTGTAAACACTCTTTGAGTGCGAAAAATTATTGCTTTTTTATTGCAAGCGCGAGATTAGTTAGGTATTTCTTCACCTGAAGTTGCGAGTTGTTTATTCTGTGTCATATTTTTTATATTTTACTGGCTTCTGCCCGCGATGCGACCCAATATATATCTCTATAGCTGTCCCTAAACGATCATGTTTTCATGACATGCGTTACGTTTACGTGATTGTCATGCTGCATGATGGATCATCATGCTTGCTATCAATAAATACAGTGAAGCAACGGCCAGCACATAGTTTGCATGTCTTGCACGTCAATCACTACAGCTAGACGGTCATGCATGAGTGACAGCACGTAATTGCATGTCATGGGACCACTTTTAGGCTCCACAAGGTAACACGAAAGCAGCGCCTTCCCGCGTTGGTGTGAGTGTGTGCCATATACTGATATAGTCATGTTGTAGGACCATAATACCTACTTATTCGTAATACATGAAAAATCAATTTCTCCAACCATTTATGAGTAAATCGCAAGTTTCAATTTAATTTGTAGTAGACCTATACAAGCTAGATTTTTCCCAGACCAATGGGTATTGCTATGTCATAGACAATAAGCAACTACGACGTGCAAAGTTTTATCAAAATCGTAAGCCCCATTTTTGAGATTTTTTTCCAGTTTTTGTTGTACGACAGCTACCCTTCGGTTTGAAGGTACGAAGAAACTGTTGATAATCCTCCGATAAAATAAATTTAAGTTCATAAAGTACCAAACTTGGTCCCAATCGGACCAAAGGTTTAGCCTCCAGAGCCAAGCGTGACGGACCGACGGAATTGAGCTACTTGGTTTATCGGTATGTGTTATCGATATAGAACACATTTTCGCCAAAACTGGAAAATCTTTTTTTTCGCGATTACGGTCCAGAAAGTAAAAATCATACTATTTTTGTTTCATTTCTTCCTTCTTTGTAGAGCGTATCTTCCAAGGGAGGTATAAAATGAAATATTAGAGCCGTTTAATCATTGAGAGGGGCGGCCTATGCCCCAACCGTGGGGACATATTAACTGCTGGTTTATTTTGATTTAAAATAACAAGATCATGGAAACCCTTTGATGTAACAGTGATAAGACAGTCTGCGATACCGCTGTAACGGTCTACGGCACTGTCAAAGTAAAGCTCTAGTATTTATGTGGCACTTTATGTGCGTCCGTCCGCGGGCTGTTTATTTTGAAACGGCACCAAAATATTCTCTAAATTATTATGAGATAATCGCGGTGCTGTGTTAGAAGCTCTAATTCTTTTAACTGCTAACATTCTTAAGCGGTCCCTACACGATCATGCGGCATGACATGCGTTACGTGCTGTCACTCATGCATGACCGTTTAATTGTAGGGATTGACGCGAATGACTTGCAAACTACGTGCTGGCCGTTTATTGACTCGCGCGTACTCTTCACTGTACTAAGTGATTGGTAGCAAGCATGAGGGTCCATTATGCAGCATGATAATTCACTAAAACGTAACGCATGTCATGCCGCATGATCGTCTAGAGACCGCTTTAGGTTTATGGAAAAATATTTCAGGTCGCGCACTTCTGAAATCACCGAAAGGTTTATTATTTTATAAATTATGCAATCGCTTTATTAAGATCGGGCAGAAATATGGTATTTCTTGAGTCTTGTCAATTTCAACATTATGATGAACTTAACTGTTGCAAATAGGGTTACTTGGATCAAAAATTGGAAATACGGTCGCAAGTGACTAAATATCCTGTTTTTTAAAGTCCTCGGGAATGCTGTTCCCGCGGCAATTTTTTTAGGGAAACAGCTAGTGGTATGGTAATGGATTTTTTTCCGCTTACCCCTACTAGTAGGGACACCTTGGTAGGGAGAGGTGTGCCCGCCGTATTTTGGTCACTATTGCGTGGGCGTTCATTGAGGAAGGCACAAGAAGTTTCAAACCTCCCTGTGGAGATCGAATATTGCATATTTAGTATGGGAAACGAAGAAAACATTCGGTGTCAAAATCCGGGGCGGGGGGGGGTGGGGGGGGGGGGGGGGTGGGGGCGGACAAAGGAAGCGGATTAGCGGGAGGAAGTTGCTCATACAAATTTATATGGAGTTTGAAAATGAGAATGTGTGAGTGAGTATCAAATTTGATATACATTTGGCACGATTTAATTTGGCACCCCCTAAAATGCTTTTGTTACTCATCCATATGGGAGTAGCTTTTTTTTAAATTCATGGGAAGGCATATGTCCTTGTCCAGCATTGGACGTCGATGATGTTAATAAAAAGAGACACCCTACCGTTACCACAGCCAAAACTAATGTTACTGAACAATCTAATGAAAAAAAAAACATCAAAGCTCCCATCCTAGCACCCACTTTGACATTTTAATGCCGTACATGACAGATACTTCAGCTAATGTGACGTTCTGAAGTAAAGTATTTCTCTACGGACAGACGGACAAAATTACAAATCTTCTAATAGACCGCTCTGCGTTTTGAATAATGATGCTTTTCTGGTATCTAGGTTGTGTAGTTTAGATTAGTATAGATTTTAATCAAAATAAACATTGAAGTATTATTAATAATGTATGGTATCAAACATCCAACTATTGGGCTCCCTAAACGATTATGCAGCATGACATGCATTACGTGCTGTCACTCATTCACGAGTGTAGTGATTGACGTGCATGACATGCAAACTACGTGCTGGCTGTTGCTTCACTGTACTGATTGATAGCAAGCATGATGGTCCATCATGCAGCATGATAATTCACGTAAACGTTGCATGTCATGCAAGCATGATCGTTTAGGGACCACTTATCATGTACTACCAAAAGGGAAACATATATTTTCATACGCCGTTTTTGGCTTTTCCTATTTGCTGGGCTCCTAAGGGTCGTAGCGTGATGTTAAATAGCCTATAACGTTCCTCACAAAATGGGCTATCAAATGCAAAAAGAATTTTTGAATCCGACCGGTAGTTGCAGAGACGAACGCGTTCAAACATGAAAACAATTTCATTATATTGGTATAGATATAAAAAAAATTAAAATCAGAAAATGAAGTAATGCAATAAGCATAGGAAACCAAAGAAAAAAATGTAAGGGAAAAAATTGAAAAGTGAAGATTTTCATATATCGCAACTACTTAATAGTACATTGTTAACCTAGGCGTGAAAGTAACTTATTTAAATCCCGAGACGGGGTTTGGCGCCCGACGCGTAGCGAGGGCGCCAATAGTTCGAGGGACCTCTAAATAAGTCTTGAACCCGAGGGAAACACTGTGCTTTTCATTACGAATACACTGAAAGTAAAAACAAATTCATAAAATGAGTGTTAATACAAATCTCTGCTATACGGAAGTATAAACAAAACTCTACAACTCGAAAAAACAAAAGAAGATCGGATTGCCGCTTTCCCGTCTATTTTGTTTTTTTCTGTGGCCGGCCAGGTATTCTGCCATTATTTTTCATTTCCATCATTGAAAAAATGATAAATATTTTGCTCAAATCTATGTTATTTTAAAGAAATAGTTGACAGTAATAATTATAATAAAGTCATTTAAAAATATATATTCTTTAATTATTACATAACTTTATGTTATTTCAATTTTACATCGCACTGTAATTGTGTGGCTGTATAGACAGTTGGAACATGGTCCAATAGAAATGTCAAAATAGTACTAGTATTTTTTTAATAATTTGACAGCTGTCAGTTGAAAGCGATTCTCCCTAGGGCTGAGATGTATTACTTTCAACCCGCTACTCAGGCAACTTCAGACTTTCTTTCAGAGTATGAGTAATGAAAAATACTACTACTCATATATGGATACGACTAAACACGATGATAATTTGATTGAAATGACGTCAGTAGTAGTACATTTTAGACTTTCGCGCTTTGTATTCATATTCATAATTATTATATCCAGTCAGCTCGTGACCACGGCCAGTGTAATCTGGTCGAAACGTCGGGCAAAGGTAAATAAAACTTATTCGTGTGTAAGACCCGTATATAATTATATTTATGAAATGACTTCAGTAATAGAATCCTATCCATGTAACTAAAAGAAAATTTCATCGGAAAACAAAAACAAGTGAATAGGCCAGTCCGCCCACGCACATCGATTTTTTTATATAATCGATAAACATTTTTTGTTTTGAAAACATCTGTAGAATGATTTACGCCGAGACAGAATGTCGATTGACTTATAGATGATGATTCACGGAACATGAGTCATATAATACTTTACCCAATTCTTTTTGTTTCACTGAAAACAATGCAAAATCTAAGACTAAGCAAGCAGTAAGCTCATTGAACGAAGCGACTATACGCACTTTAAATAAAGAAAAAAAAGTTTTGAAATAGTGGTTTTATGAGTACCTATGATTTTTATTTCCTTATAAAAATCTTGAAGGAAAAAATTTAGGGAGGGATGGGGGGTGTGCCCGCGCACGTAAGGGGGTAGAAACAAAACCGGTATAAACTCTTCTCTCGTAGTATTTAAATTCCTAATAGGCTAGGCCAGCTCAAGGTCAGTGTTTCCACTGACGTGCAGTCGACTGTACATTCATCAAGTACGTACAGTTCGATGACTTTGAGCCATAGCGTGTGTAAATATAATAAATCGAAACACGTTTAGTAAACGAAACTATAAATAGTGAAAATAAATATTTTTTCAGCAATATTTAACAGCATTCGCGTAGCAAGCGACAGCACATAAAAATCACACAAATATTTATGGTTAGCAAATTATGAAAGTTATGAAAGCACATAATGTTAATATTTTAACTGCGTTCACCTTCGGGAAACATGTCAACCCATTAAATAAATAATTTAACAGGTTATTAAATTATTGATCCGAAAAAAAAGATTGAAATAGATCTGGAGGTGTAGACGAGTTTTCGGCGAGGCAAAGGTCTTAATAAATACATCCGCGAGCCGCGACTAGCTGACGCAGAGGTGTGTAGTATATTTTTTAACGAAAGACACATTTGCCTCGGGCAGGGTTGCCAACTATTTTTATGATCCTTTTTAATGAAAACTATAACATAAACCACGGATTTAATATTGCAGTTTGTGCTGGAGAAGTGATTTGTTTCGCTCAGGGTTGTCACTGACATGTCAAAGTTATTGAACAAATTTACGGCGTCCGGTAATGTCCGACGTTCTCTTTCGGTCTTATATGAAATTTCGAATTTTACTTCCTCAAGGCGAAAAGTCAAATCCGCCGATGGCCGAAACATACCACAACATATTTTTTTATTGTAATCACTAATCACATAATTTTAAAATGAAATAAAACTATCAGTTTTTGATCAAATAGTATTTTTGAAGTCCAAAAGTTAGGAGGGTTAAGAGTTTTCATTATAAAAAACTCAAAAAGTCGCGATATGTTATGTTCAATTTATAGCAGAACATACATTCTGTAATTAGAATTTGATTGAAATAACACAAAAATACGAAAAATATATCCGCGTTTTTACTGCAAAAATTTACTATGTTTTTCAATCTGACATTAACGTCCGGTAACAAGCCGATAGGATGTCAACACGTGATATTATTGGTGTAAAATATAACCGCGGAACTATGATAATGATAAAAAAAAAATTGACGCAGTTATTTAAGACGCAATATGTGTATTTCAAAGCGGTGGTAGTTTACCGACTCGCTCCAGACTGACCAAGGATTTTACAAAAAAAAAGATAAGAGGTGTCGTGGGACGTAAATAATGCTGATTGCACACGATGCGCAGTAGCTTGCGCGCGTACTAAGCAATGTACTTTAGATAAAAGTGGTCACTAAACAACTTGCACGACTTTGCTTAGTGCTAGACAGAGACGCAATGTCATGACAGTAGCAAGGGGAGTGAAGGAGGCATTGTGGGGGGAGGGGAACGAGGCACTGGCGCAAGGACCATAGCGAGTACAACTAAGCAACTTGCACTCGCACTGTCACTAAGCAAAAAGCGTTTACACGGTGAAATTTCATGCGCAGTAGTAGTACTTGCGCAAGCTACTGCGCATCGTGTGCAAGTGGCATAACGGCGTAAATAAAATAAACAAATGAAAGCCGTCCTTTCTAATTAATACAGAATATTTCAGCATTTTTGAAAACTGTATCAATATTTGTTGAGTGGGTATTGAATCAGATGACAGAATTGAAAGAGAAGTCCTAAATCCTAGTAAACAAAGACACAATAAAATAGGACTAAAACATCAGAATAATAAAACTTGCTTACTTAAAGTATCTAAATAGATTGTAACAAAAAAACTAAAATTTTATTAAATGAGTTATAGGAAAGAAAGATTAAGAATCAGTCCTAATAATGTGAACAGATATTAACTAAGCGCAAACGTTATGGTGATGTAAATATTGCAGAACATGTACAGTTTTATAAAACACCACACTACACAAATGCATGACATAGCAGACAATTGACGCATCTTTTGAATTTCAAGAGCCACGTTGAACATTAATAAATGGCGTTCATGTCTGGACTGTGGAATTCTATCGTCGGTGGCAACGAGAAAGAAGTGACCTGGGCAGAAGTATCTAGCTTTTATTTTGACAAAAGTAAAAAATACTTCTCAGTTTCTGAAGTAGATAAGGAAGCAGTGCCGATAGTGTTCGCAGAAGCACACAATATCACTTTTAATGAAACTGGACTCGGTTTAAACTACACACCAATTAATTTTGTGACTATATACCACATTGATACGAGGAAAGGTTTGTATTGCTGCGATAGAATACTTGATTATTTTAATTTTGTGTCTTGCCAGCTTCCGGACAACTTTTCGAAAGTTTGGTTCAGTTCAATCACTCCCAGAAATATGAAACTGCCATAAATCCACGCAATGAAAATGATGTCAAAACGTCATAGAACGCTATTTAGAATTTCATTATGTTCTGTCCGAGAAAGTCCCTTTTTGCGATTTTGAAAAAAAAACTTACACACCGACTTGCCCCGTTGCTTTTTAAGCGAGTATAGAATTTTCAAAACTGAATATCAAGCTGCAATTTTAAAATTGAACCGACTAAATAATGAAAGGACGTAATTTGACTTATTCTTTTAACTTACGAGTGATGCTCTCTCTCTGACCTTATTTCCTCTCAAATGGTATGATGTAACCTTGTTCTTGTTTTAGCTGAAGTGAAGATGCCGAGCGGCCATATCGACCAGCCGGTGATAGAGGACAACCGCGATGGCACCGTCAGCATCAAGTACGACCCTCGCGAGGAGGGCATCCACGAGCTGTACGTCAAATATAATGGGGAACACGTCCAGGGTAAGTGGAGCAGCTTGGAAGTACCCACATTTTATGTAACAGTATTTGACCTCAATCTTTCTGATGAAGCTGAAGATGAAGCCAAAAATGGAGCGCGCTTAATATTAGGAGGTACTCTTTTTAAGAACACCCAAGTTATATGTATGCGTTAAAACAGAAGCCTGCAAAGAATTCCATGCTTTATTCATCTTCAGCCCTTAGCTGTCCATTCCTGGTTTATTCGCGATCCGTGGAGCCACGGAGCTAGTCTCATCCAAATTCTATCAATGCATTTTTTTCTTGCCTTTTCAGTTAAGTTTTTCATTTCTTTCCAGGTTCCCCCTACAAGTTCCACGTGGACTCCATCTCCTCTGGTTACGTGACCGCTTATGGCCCTGGGCTGCTCAGCGGCGTCAGCGGCGAGCCCAGCCTGTTCACCATCAGCACCAAGGGGGCTGGCGCTGGCGGGCTGTCGATGGCCGTCGAAGGTCCTAGCAAAGCTGAGGTAGGCTGGATTTCTAATGCCTTTCGCTTATTGCGTACGACGTATTATACTAAATTTATCAACCAGTGCAGCAAATGTCTATCCTTGATGTAAATTATAACATGATGTTGTTGCCTTTGCAGATCACCTGCCATGACAATAAAGACGGAACAGTAGCAGTGTCCTTCCTCCCTACAGCTCCTGGGGAGTACAAGGTCTCCGTCAGATTCGGAGACAAGCACATTAAGGGATCACCCTTTACAGCTAAGGTAATAAAAATCACAGCATGTGACGTGACGCCCCACCGCTAGGTGGACCGACGACCTAAGGAAGCGGCTGGAGAGTCTAAGCCCAGCAGTGGAAGAAGGCAGATATGATGATGATGAAAATTGTTATACTGGAAAATGAAAGAGATGAAATACATTTTCTAGTTGAAATTCTTAAATTACCTAAAACTGTGACATATATTTTCCAGGTGACTGGTGAAGGTCGTAAAAGGAACCAGATATCTGTTGGCAGCTGCAGCGAAGTCACTCTGCCCGGCAAGATCAGCGAAAATGACATTCGTAGCCTCAACGCATCAATTCAGGTATCCACCTCACTTGGTTTTTTTGCAGTTTTATACTAGTTTGTATAATAATAAAATAAAAAATAAAATAAAAAGCCTTTATTAATGTTCCCAACATTCGTGCACACAAGTATTATAAATAGAAAACAATAATTAATTTTTGTCGGGAACCCCTACTCGGGTGAAGGCCTCCTCCAGGTTTTGCCATTTCAGCCTGTCTTTCGCCGTGTCAAGCCAGGTAGCGCCGGCCACAGCGCGGATGTCATCCGCCCATCTCTTGAGCGGGCGGCCCGGGCGGCGGACGCCTGCCTCGGGCCCGCGCCACTCTGTCACGCTCTTGGTCCATCTGCCGTCCCCGCTCCTAGCCAGATGTCCAGCCCACTTCCACTTCATCATCCGGACATGTTCAATAGCGTCTCTTACATTTGTTCGTTTACGGATGTCTTCGTTTCTAATTTTATTACTTAGTTTTATGTTGAGTAGACTACGCTCCATTGCTCTCTGACATACTGAGATCTTTTGTGCATTTGTTTTGGTCAGGCTCCAAGTTTGACATCCTTAAGTGAGACTAGGAAGGACGCAAGAATCCATAATCTTTTTCTTTAATTTTATTGGCATATTAGATTTTAGTATTTCTTTTAGGGCCCAGTATTTCTTCCATGCTGTAGTGATTCTTCGCTGGATTTCTTCTTTGTCTACTTCTCTGAAGGAAATAAACTTGCCGAGATATATGTATTCTTCGACGTATTCTATTATCTCTCCATTCACAAAAATATCTATTTGAGCACTATTTGTCATTAGTTTAGTCTTTTCTAGATTCATTTCTAGGCCGATTTTGATACTGCGTTCGTGTAGAGTTTGTATCATGCTTTCTAATTCCCTTGCCGAGTTTGAGAACAGCACTATATCATCCGCGAATCTTAAGTGACTCATATATTTATTGCTTATTTTTATTCCTTTTTTCTTCCAGTCCACATCATTCAGTATCAGTTCTAGAGTCGCTATAAAAATTTTTGGTGATAGTGGATCCCCTTGGCGAACTCCCCGGTTTATGTTGAAGTTGGATCCTGTTCTTTCAAGCCTGACTCTACTTTGGCAGTTAGTATAGATGTTTTCAATAATGTCGATGTATGTGTTGTCAACTGCATGGAACTGAAGTGCTGTTCTGATGGAGTTATGCGATATAGAGTCGAAAGCTTTACGGTAATCAACAAAAGCCAAATAGAGAGGAAATTTAAATTCCTTGTACTTTTCTATGACTTGGCTGACCACGTGAATGTGGTCTATTGTTGAAAGTATTGTTGAACTAGTACTAGTTCAACAATACTAGTTTGTATACTTAACAATATCTTCAGTTTATTTAATCCAAGAGCGGTTACGTCAATTTTCCAGGCACCATCAGGCCTCGAAGAGCCCTGTTTCCTGAAGATGCTGCCGTCCGGTAACATTGGTATCAGCTTCACTCCTCGCGAGGCTGGCCAGCACATCGTCTCCGTGAAGAAAATGGGCGTCCACATCCAGAACTCTCCGTTCAACATCACCGTCCAGGAAGCAGAAGTTGGTGACGCTAAAAAAGTTAAGGTTAGTAACCCAAGCGTATTCTATTCTCACATCGAGGGCTTGATAGTTTTTGTCTTAGGTAAAACATTTTGGTATTATAATAATTATAGCCTGTACCTATATAAGAAAAGAGGACATATGAAAAGCTATTTGGTATAGAAGACTGGTTCGAACCTTTACAAATTTAACTAGGCTTCCAGGAATCGTTGTGTTGAGAAGCCAGTTGGCAAGTGTTCAAATAGATTAGCAGGGAATCAGAAATAATTGAAGAGTTTCAGAGAAGAGTAACATTCAGGATTAGACCAATTTTTAAAAGAAAATAAGAAATTCGACTGCTAATTTGGTAGCATCAGCTTTAAGCTGTCTTTCCATTAAAAAAAAATAAAAAAATGGGGTACTCAGTGTAACCGCAGGGGTTTTTAAAAATGTTTTTTTTGGGAAATATCTTTATTCCCCCACTTCCTCTCAACCTACTCCTTTCCCAGTTCTCATCCTCTTTGCTACCCTCCCTTGCTTTTAGTATTGTTCGTGTATCTACATGTAGTGGCAGTGGGCTGGGCACATCGCCCGCAGAACTGACGGCCGTTGGGGCAGAAAGGTTCTCGAGTGGCGGCCACGTATCGGAAGACGCAGTGTAGGCACGCCTCCCACAAGGTGGACCGACGATCTGGTGAAGGTCGCGGGACCCGGCTGGATGAGGTTAGCGCAGGACCGGTCGTCGTGGAGATCCTTGGGGGAGGCCTTTGTCCAGCAGTGGACGTCTACAGGCTGATATGATGATGTAGCCCTCTTTTACGTTCTAACATATTATAGCCGAAGTTGCTATAATATGTTAGAACGTCGGTTATGATCATAAAAACCTTTTCATTTCAGGTATCCGGTACTTCACTGAAGGAAGGCAAGACTCACGGCGAGAATACATTCTCTGTTGATACGAAGAACGCTGGATACGGCGGTCTCTCACTATCAATTGAAGGTAGACACAACTAGTGATTGTCATTCCCTATATTTCCGGAACCACTGGCTTTGTTGTAACACTTCCAATGTTGCCTGCAATATTGCCGACAATAGGTTGGGATAGGTTGAATATTTATTGCAGATTTTATGAGTCGTACGATGCGTCCACAAAGCTGGAATAAATCTAAATATATGCTGGAGAGAAATCTCGTAAGAAAACTGGCTGTTTATTACCTCATGACAGGAATTTCTGTTCAGTACATCTAGCTAGTAATGTCTCTTGTAGTGATCAATAAAAATTAAAGTCGTTTTTAATAGAAGTGTCCAATTATGTAAACAAATATAGCTGACTGACATTGACAGTTTAACACCCGAATGCATTGATACAGGAAAACATAGATTTAATGTCTGTCTTACTTCTAATCAGGTCCCAGCAAAGCCGAGATCCAGTGTGCAGACAGCAAGGATGGAGTCCTGGCCATCAGCTACAAACCCAGCGAGCCGGGGTACTACATCATCAACCTGAAGTTCGCTGATCATCACGTTGAGGGATCGCCTTTCACCGTTAAGGTAGGATTTCATTAAGAATCTACAGGCCAAGGTAGAAAACTCAGATGGTGGCTTCGGAACGGGGAATCGCACAACTATTTCATAACGTATTTTTTCCAGAAGTTAAATTACGTTAAGTGAAGTTAAGTTAAGTCGTGCAAATTTTATATGTCCAAGTTTCAGATGAATTAGTTCATTTGTTTTCGAGTTATACCGGGGGCAGATGGATTGTCGAAGAAGCTTCGTATCATTTTGTAATTTGAATATCCGCTGATCTTATCTTTCTTCATAACACCTTGGAAGCGGTAGTAGATAAAAAAATGACGTTGTATAAATGTACCCAGTGTACTTACATGCAATAAAATAGTTTTGACTTTGACTTTGATTTCCACAGGTTACCGGCGAAGGCAGCAATAGACAGAGAGAAAAGATTCAGAGGCAACGCGACCAGGCACCGCTCACTGAAGTCGGCACAAACTGCAAACTCACCTTCAAAATGCCTGGTGAGTAATTCCTCTTCCCTGAATCATCATCATCGTCAGCCTGCTGTCCACTACTGGCGTAGTCTTCAGTACTACAAGCCGCCTCACGCAGATTGTCATTCCATTTAGCTGGGTGGCGTTCTACACGACTCTTCAAACCCATGTTTCTTTCCAGGTATCACCTCGTTTGACCTGGCGGCCACAGTCACCAGCCCTGGCGGCGTGTCCGAGGATGCGGAGATCCAAGAAGTAGAAGACGGCCTCTACTCAGTACACTTCGTGCCAAAGGAACTGGGTGTCCACACAGTCTCCGTAAAGTACCGGGAAATCCATATTCCTGGTAAGTTTTGCTTCCTGCATATTGCAACCTTTCGTTTTGTTCCTGATGCCAACCAGAATTATCATTAAAATATTTATCATCTACTTACATAA
The DNA here is from genome assembly GCA_949699065.1 of Metalampra italica. Classification (NCBI taxonomy): domain Eukaryota; kingdom Metazoa; phylum Arthropoda; class Insecta; order Lepidoptera; family Oecophoridae; genus Metalampra; species Metalampra italica. The sequence continues at coordinate 1,689,609 of OX452993.1, forward strand.
AAGGTCTACTTCAAAATTCTAGCAAGTAGCTATCGGTAATACACAGCGTCTTATAAAAAGCAGTTACAAAGAATAATGTTGCGAAATTCTTAAAGATGGTTAACATCACGCTACGATACGACCCTTAGGAGCCGAGCAAAAAGAGAAAACAGTCAGAAATAACTCATAAAACGTAGACGAATTCGTGGGAAACAGCTAGTATATAACAAAGGAACATCACCTGTTTCCAGGATCCCCATTCCAGTTCACGGTGGGTCCTCTCCGCGACTCCGGGTCCCACTTGGTGAAGGCAGGCGGCGCAGGGCTGGAGCGAGGCGAGCAGGGCCGCGCCAACGAGTTCAACGTGTGGACCCGCGAGGCGGGCGCCGGCCAGCTGGCGATATCGCTCGAGGGGCCCAGCAAGGCAGAGATCGACTTCAAGGACAGGAAGGACGGCTCCTGCGACGTGTCGTATAAGGTTGAAGAGCCTGGTAAGTCAGCTTCGTTACTATGTCGCCTGTAGAGAGAGAGAGACCTTGTGGAAGCTTGAGGTATAGGAAGGATGGCTCCTGCGACGTGTCGTATAAGGTTGAAGAGCCTGGTAAGTCAGCTTCGTTACTATGTCGCCTGTAGAGAGAGAGAGACCTTGTGGAAGCTTGAGGTATAGGAAGGATGGCTCCTTCGACGAGTTATATAAGGTTGTTGAGCCTGGTAAGTCCGTTTTGGTACTATGTCGCCTGGAGAGACCTTGGGAGCTTGACGGATCGGAAGAACGGCTCCTATAAGGTTGAAGAGCCTGGTAAGTCCGTTTTGTTACTATGTCGCCTGTAGAGAGAGAGGACCTTTTGGGTGCTTGAGGTATAGGAAGGATGGCTCCTGCGACGTGTCGTATAAGGTTGAAGAGCCTGGTAAGTCAGCTTCGTTACTATGTCGCCTGTAGAGAGAGAGAGAGACCTTGTGGAAGCTTGAGGTATAGGAAGGATGGCTCCTGCGACGTGTCGTATAAGGTTGAAGAGCCTGGTAAGTCAGCTTCGTTACTATGTCGCCTGTAGAGAGAGAGAGACCTTGTGGAAGCTTGAGGTATAGGAAGGATGGCTCCTTCGACGAGTTATATAAGGTTGTTGAGCCTGGTAAGTCCGTTTTGGTACTATGTCGCCTGGAGAGACCTTGGGAGCTTGACGGATAGGAAGAACGGCTCCTATAAGGTTGAAGAGCCTGGTAAGTCCGTTTTGTTACTATGTCGCCTGTAGAGAGAGAGGACCTTTTGGGTGCTTGAGGTATAGGAAGGATGGCTCCTGCGACGTGTCGTATAAGGTTGAAGAGCCTGGTAAGTCAGCTTCGTTACTATGTCGCCTGTAGAGAGAGAGGACCTTATGGGTGCTTGAGGTATAGGAAGGATGGCTCCTGCGACGTGTCGTATAAGGTTGAAGAGCCTGGTAAGTCAGCTTCGTTACTATGTCGCCTGTAGAGAGAGAGGACCTTATGGGTGCTTGAGGTATAGGAAGGATGGCTCCTGCGACGTGTCGTATAAAGTTGAAGAGCCTGGTAAGTCCGTTTTGTTACTATGTCGCCTGCGCAGAGACTCAGACCTTGGGAGCTCATGAGTTCAAGAGGAATAAGCGAAGAGGTGGTTTGTCCAAATTGCCACAGATTTTTCATTGTCGTGAACTGTTAGATAAAATAAAAATTTCTGTGTCACACTTTTGCCTGGTTTAGTGTCTGGACAAAAATAAATCGAATCTAGAAATACATTTTGATCGGATGTGGTGGCGTTCATTGGGAAGGTTTACAGTGGACGTCGAAGAACAAACAAGGGCATAGTAACTTTACCTGTACCTGTACCATTTTAGTAATTCAAGACGAAAAGGTGCTTTATCGTAGACACATCTTAATCACCAAGTAAAATGACCACCGCCCCCGCCCGCAGAGCCATAGTGTACAATAAAAAAAAATGAAATGCATTTCATAAATAAACTGACTTGTTCCTTACTCGAATTCTTGACCACGCCCTCTTGCTGACCGGCCAATCACAGCAAGCTGGACCATAGCGCGACAAAATTTACTGCGAACCATTTTGACAGTTCGATTTTTTAAATGTTTTTTTTAACTGACCAGTGATGTTTGTTGTTTTTTAAAGTCGATAATTCGGATTGCCAGTGATTGCTGCAATTTATGCCATTTGTTTTTGCTAATGAAACTAGTTCTTGTGATTATTTTGTTTTTGCTGACGTATCTACCTACTTATTTACAATCAATCAATTCATACTTATTTAAGTAAGGTATGTGAGGTAGTCGATATTTGTTCATTCTATTGAAGCATAAGTCAATAGCAAAATCCTCGGGAATATTAATCCATAGAGTATTACTTTTACTTCTTTCTTCTTCACTCAAATTTAGTGCACTTCTTATGTAGGTATTCGAACTACATATTTTGACATGCAAATCTAGTAAATGCTATTTAAAAATACAATATAAATTGCAGTCAAATATCCCAGGTCTAAAATATAATAAAGTTGTACATATTATTATTATTACATATCTAAATTAATTTACCAATATAGTATAGTTTGACTTTCGACTTTGAAGCGATGAATTTTCCACCAAAAGTAGTTAACCCCAAAAACCGTCCAATCATAAAATACCTGCCGCCTGGAACAGAGCGTCGCCGAAACTTAAGACATTATTCTTTGGGATAGTTCAAAAATTTCTAATCACCATACACTTATGAAGTATCTGGAGACAAAAAGAGGCCGCTTCTTTGTCGGATGCTGCGCGACTTTTTTGTCTCACAGAATACAATGGAGGCTGGGACAAATTCAGTTTAGGGCCTGCATTCCTGGCTTCTGGTGTTTAAGAGTCATTTTAATTGACCGCCCGTTGGAAATAATCGCTGGAAAAAAGTTTTAAATCTCTCCAAGGGACAGACGACGCGCTATGACGGAATGTTACTTTTGAACGGGTTTTTGGCCGACAGATTTGGGATCGGAACAGTGGGTTAAGCTTGCAGCGGATTATTATTAACTTTGCTGTTTTTCGTTAAAAGTGTCGAATGGCGTATTCACTTGCTATTGTCGCCCATTTTATCATCTAGGCTTCTTTCAAAGTAAAGGGAGGCTCTGCCCTATCACCACATGGTTTTTGACCTCTTTTGACCTCGGGGCCCTTCTCGTAGTCTACGGACTACCATATGGCTTTTGACTTGACCCCCACCAAAAATCACCAAATCAAAAACCAAATGCGTACATGTCACTTTTCCGTGGGCCATAGACCACGCTGGCCTGATGATGGTCTTTTAGTATAGGTCTATCAATCCTAATGATGGATTCACTTGCGTCTTTGGGTTTCTCTTTGGCTTAAGCAGGTTTTCTCATTATGTTTTTCTTCACCGAAAAGCAAATACATTCTGCAATGGCCTCAAATATCTATCTTTCTAAATATGACAATCATCATCAGCCATCTACTAGTCCACTGCTGGACATAGGCCTCCCCAAAGCGAGCCACCAAACATGATCCTCTGTTCTCCGCATCCAGTCACTGCCAGTCCGTCTAGCCGGGGGCGTCCCCTGTGACTTCCACGTACTAACTTTTTGAGCTATGTCGAAGGCTTTGGTTCTCTGGCGGATCACCTCGTTTCTGATCCTGGCTCTAAGAGAAACTTCGAGAGCTTCAGTTTTCGTACCTCGTCAGTGTCCTCCCTTTGTGTATCCAGAGTTAAATCTGTGGTTAAATTTATATCCGATGCATCTTTGTCCCGTACCGCTAACACAATGCCGTAACTGTATACAGTTTAAAATCATTATCACCGTCAGCTGTACTTAATTGCAATTTAAGTTCTGAGGGAGAGCGCATTAGATTTGCAAATGTGATGCTATTTGCATTTTGCATCTCACATTCTTGACTTATTCGTATAAATTAATAATTATGATTAAACGCGACACACGCATACCCCCCATTAGGTAGGATTCCCTCCCCCTGTGTCGCGGGAGGTATGTACACATACAAACACAAACATCCAAAACCCGAGAACAAGCATTACCGGTAAGATTGCCCCGGCCGGGATTCGAATGCGCGACTCCAAGCACAGTATTTAAGGTCACTACCAACTGGGATACGGAGGCGTTCAGTATTGAACAAATTAACTTAATTTTCTGAAAAATGTCAGAGGGTGATATACCTGGGTTTTTTAATATTAATGTAACTATACATGGGTGTATGTATGTATGTAAATGCTTTATTGTATACCAAAATTTACATCTATAAAAAATAAAACTATATACAACCATAGAATAGATAATACAACTGACTTTTCTAGTAGGTACTTCAGATCTCTTCCAGTCGAATTTTTCGACAAGAGAGCGTCAGTGGCCTCGGGTATAAGACGCGACCTATCATATCGAAAGGTCCGAGGTTCGATCCCCGGCTGGGCCATGTACGGTCGACCGCACATCAGTGGTAACAAAACCAGTATAAACTGGTCTCGCGTAGTATTGAAACTCCCTAATAGGCTAGGCCAGCTCAAGGTCAAAGTGTTTCCACTGATGTGCGGTAGACTGTACCAATGGGTTTTTTCTCGAAACTTTGTACTGACTGCTCTCAAACGTTGAAGGAAAACATCGTGAGGAAACCTGCATACGCCGAAGAAGAAATTCTTAGGCGCATGTGAAGTCCGCCAACCCGCACTGGGCTAGCGTGGTGGACTATAGCCCGCACGCCCTCGTTGAGAGGGTAGGCCTTAGCCCCAGCAGTGGGGAGATTAATAGGCTGTTGATGATTTCTAATCTCCACAAGTCATAAATTAGTTAAATAATTTCATCATTAGGACGTCGGTTGTCCCTTACGATAAGTATAAGTTTTGACGTTTCTCCCCATATATATATCCTGTCGGTTACGTAATACTATATGGAGGTGAACCTCCGTAAAATGCGTTTTTTGTGTATCAAAAACGTAAATAAATCTCCGTTTTTGGCCGTTAACAAGAAACAGGAGGAAGCGGCCCGGGCATCGAACCCTGTTGTAACATGTCAATACCACTACTTTGCATAAGGCCTACATCATTATTTGGCCCACTGTGCGGGGCCGGTAGCATGGACTCTAGTTTAACTGCAGTTAACCTTGTGGTCTTAAGCTCTCCAGCCTGAAGGACCTGTATGAAGGGCGACATGAATAAAGTTAAACTATGATAAACATGGTATAATTTGTTTAAGGTTTTTTAGGGAATCACAAGTGACACAATAAATAATATCTTATGACATTTAACTAGGCTGTTTATTGAATCGTTTACAAAATTATAAGGCTATGCCCGCCCTTAGATAAAACAGGAAATATAAAAATATAGGTCCAACCTTGTCAAGCCTCAAGTCTGAATCCAAAGAAATCGAAAGAATGGCAGATATAAAAAAAATTGAATTTATATCTTTAAATGATTTCTTCTATGACTAAATTGAGTTGAGAGTAAGTTTTAGGATATGATCCGCAATGAGGAGATCTGACGGAGAACTAAGGTTAAAGGAACACGCTAATCTAGTGTGATGCAACTGAGCCCAAAACTAATATCGTAAAACAAATCGAACTGCAAAAGAATCGTTCTAAAAACATGATTTTTTTACTCAATCCACAAAAACATGTCTAAAAAAGTTCAGAAGTTGGATGTGAATAAATCTACAAAGACGTCATGCCTACCGCGAAGAAACACATTCGTGTAGAAAAACTCAGCAAGTGAATCATACACTGTGTACTTAGGCCGAGGGTTCTGTACATGAGGAATGTAAGAAAATAGTAGTAGTTTCCCGTTATGGTAGGAAGTCATTGTCCTATACAATTTTTTTTTAAATCATAATGTCGAAAAGTGACAGAGATAGATAAAAAAAATCATAATCATTATTTATTGGTATAAATTATTTAGTTACATGTAAAAAATAAAATGTATTTATTACATTATTGTATACTCAATAGTCAGTAAATGTAACATGAGTAGATAGTATAGGAAAATTATCGGCAAAGATCAGCAGGTAGAGGAGGCCTTTGGCATTAAGTTAGCCTTTTTGTACAGTTGCAAAAAAGGTTTAAATAAATAATAAATAAATAAATTTTTATTGAACAATTCGGTACACTAATTGTAAATGTAACAATACAGTCCTAGCTCCAATAATAGTTAATATAAAATGCTCTTTCAACAAGTTTTTTTATTAATAATTTAAAATTTTTGAGAATTTGTGTCTCATCATCACATACGCCTAAGAATTATTTGGCTAAAAACCATTTAAATTGAATAAATGAACTCGCAAATTTGTGAAGGAACCCCAAAAACTTAAATGTAAAAATTTAAATTTCCCCAACTGATGTCTTGTGAAGAAATATCGGTGGCATCGTTAGTATGTTATTCCGATTGAGTGACGTTCTCTCCTTCCGATTGGGTTTTTTGAGCAATTTAACTCGAGTTTTTTGGCCGGATTCGTCTGATTTTAAGACATTGTGCAAATTTATTAGTACATTTGTCGGTATATCCAGATGGAAACAGAATCAAACAGCTCTATCACAATTAGGCAGTTTTTATTAAAGTTACATTAAGTAGGTATAATACAAGAATAAAATTCAATAAAAAATTATGAGTTTTAGTAATTATTAAAGTTACATTAAGTAGGTATAATCTATACATATAATAAAATCGTAAAGTCCAAAAAGTCTGTACATTGAATATATTCGGAAAAAAACCAACCAGGGCGACTTAAAATTAGTAACTGAACATGTTAGAACAGTTTTTAAAATTATTGTCTGTCTGTCTGTCTTTCTGTCTGTCTGAACGCGCATCACGCCTAAACCGCTGGACGGATTTTGACGAAACTTTGTATACTGACAGTGTATATCCCGGGATAACATAAAAAATCACAAAAATCTCAAAAAATGGTAGAGAAATATCAACCATCAATAAAAACCTCACATTTCCTAACATTTGTATGAACTTACAGGTCAGAGTAGCCTGGTTAATTTGAAAATGTCTGCTCTGCAATCTACCATAGGTATTCTATACTAATAATAAAGAGGTAAAATTTGTTTGGATGGATGTTTGGATGTGTGACGGAGCTAATCTTTGTAACTACAGAACCGATCTCAATAATTCTTTCGCTGTAGGATAGGTAATACTCTTAGAGAATGAACATAAAATATTTGGTATTGGGTTTTGTAAAAAGGAGCAGCCACAAAATGTAATAAAGTGTAGTAAGTCGGCGAATATTTCAGAAATTCATCAGGACGTTAGGCTTTAGTAAGTTGACATTTGAAATCGTAACTTTGAATGTTCTGTATACCAAATTGTTCAGTAAAAAAATATACAAATATTGAATCGAGAACTAATATGCGCAAAATTTGAAATCACACGTATTTCTTAATAAACAAATAAATTAATTATTTACTAGGCAAAATAACAAGAAATATCTCCATGGCAACCAAAATGCACGCAAATCGGCAACTGGCTTTCCATATGAAGAAGAAAGATTTCATGTAAAAAGTAGAAGACTTTATTTATTACTTAGCAAGGAGTACTAACACAAGAAGATTCGATACCATTTGATCTGGTGGCTATCACGGGCAACGCACCGATGCGATGCTTTTTCTAGGTTGTCGGGGGTGCTGAATCTCAGTTTATTTTTTGTTTGTTTGTTTAATTGTTTGTTTTTTTTCGGTTGGTTGGTTGCGGGTTTGTTTTTCGCGTTTGTTCGCGCGTTTGTACGCGCGTTTGTACGCCCGTTTGTTCGCGGGTTGTTTGGTTGGTTGGAAGCATTGCATGTACAGCTTAATAGTGTGTCATGTATATAGCCTTCTTTTAAAACGCGAATGAGGTTGCGGGGGTCTGCCAGTTTTATTATAAACCCTGACTGACTGACATACAGGTGTAACAAAATCCCTATAGTGACCGGTTCCAGGGGCTCTCGGTATCGAATACCTACTGATTTTTTTTCTACACTGGCCGTTGGCTTTATTGGTGGTGAGTGGTGACTATGGGTGGTGACCCTGCCTACTGAGCTAAAGGTCGTGGGTTCGATTCCCAGATTCCCACCCGGGGCCAACATTTGTGCGACGAGCATATCTGTTGGTTTTCCGATTCTGGGTGGTATGTAGGTATTTGAGTATTCATTATAAGTAAGTAAGGTTGAAAATTATGGACCGTAGTTGGAGGGAAAGTACTCTAAATACTGAAGATAGCACATTTTACTCAAAGGATTCTTTTATTTCCAAATTAAATAAAACTGCATTCAAAGATTTATGAAACGTCACTTGCCTCAGCCGGAAATCGAACCGAATTTTTTTTAAAAAAAGCATCCTGTATTTTTATGACATCACTGGAAAGGGTCAATCATCAGAATCAATTCCTTCTAAGTAACATAGCATCTTAAATTAAAGTAAGACCACGAAAATTTACATTTAAATAAATAATCGTTATTTTCAGATAAATCATATAACGTAACTAGACGATATTTATAGAAATAGGAGATATTTAAGAAAAATTGATATACTTAAGAGGTTTTTTAAGAGCAATAGAAGCCAAAACAATAATTTTTAGAGTTTCTGTCAATCTATATTATGTTTATTCCGGCATCACGCAAAAACTACTTAACCAAATTGGATACGGTTTTCAAAGTTGCGTTCCTGAAGGTATAACTTAAAATCTGGTGATTTTACCAACGGAAAATTATAACTAGGCGATGTTTATACATAGCACAGATAGGTACCTACTTCCAAAATCCACGCGTACGAAGTAGCGGGCAACAGCTAGTACAAGAATAAAATTCAATAAAAAATTATGAGTTTTAGTAATTACTAAGTATACTACCTTACCTACTAAATTTATTAATTCGTTGTAGTCTATTAATATGTCAGATTTTTCGAAGAAAATACCTACCCAGAGAGGAAAACTAAAATTGTTTGTCCTCCCGATAACTCGAAATGTAATGGACTGACTGGGCGTAATTTTGAACATCAAATGTTAAGGTAGCATTCGGATCTGAGCAGTCGATCGAGTCTCGAGTCTGAGGATCGAGGCTCAGATCCGAATGCTACCTTTATAGAATTGCTTACGATGGGAAAATTATAAAAGTTTTTTGTAATATTACGGACATTATACAAGCTTATGACATTCACAAATATAACATTTAGACCGGCACCAATCGGCACAAATTGTACCAAGCTATCTGTCCCTAGTGGGAATCGAACCCACAACCCCAGTCGAGTCCAATAACCAAGATACTAAGCCAACGGCTTAGCTGACTTTTTGCTACAACAAGGATTTAGTTCAACTGTATTCTCCCCTCTGTCCGCCAGGTGAATACCGCATCGGTCTGAAGTTCAACGAGCAGCACATCCCCGACTCCCCCTTCAAGGTGTACATCAGCCCAGTAGTGGGCGACGCGCACCTGCTGGAAGTGGCCCAGTTCCCGGACTCAGCGCAGGTGGACAAACCCGCCCAGTTCTACATCAGGATGAACGGCGCTAAGGGTGAATTGGATGCCAGGGTGAGTTTTATTCCATATTATTTAGTTACCAAAGAACCAAGGTATCCAAAATAAAGTAAATTATAGTACATTGTTACCCCAGGGGTGAAAGTAACTTATTTGCGTCGGGCGCCAATAGTTCGAGGGACTCAAAATAATTCTTGAACCCGAGGGATACACTGTGCTTTTCATTGCGAATACAGTGCTATTCTGCCATTATTTTTCGTTTCCATCATTTAAAAAAATGTTAATATGTTGCCCAAATCTATGTTATTTTAAAGAAATAGTTGACAGTAATAATTATAATAAAGTCATTTAAAGGAATATATTCTTTATTTATTACATAACTTTGTTATTTCAATTTTACATCGCGCTATAATAGTGTGGCTGTATAGAAAGTTGGAACATGGTCCAATAGAAATGTCAAAATAGTAATACTTTTTTAAAATATTTTGACAGCTGTCAGTTGAAAACGATTCTCCCTAGGGCTGAAATGTATCATGTTCAACCCGCTACTCAGGCAACTTCAGACCTACTTTCAGAGTATGAGTAATGAAAAAGTACATACTCTGTTTATTTTCCATTAATTGTGTAACATTGAGAGTTATTCCCATTTAATATTTAAATGAATAATAATAGACTTTAGATCAGTCAGACAAAGATTAGGTAGGTATTTCGGAAACAATAAGGCACCCTTATTTTAATTTTTAATGACATTCTCACCATAAATTCTTATTTAAGACGCCCATATTCCAATATATTTGCGAATTCACACCAGTCTCGAAGTCACAAATCTCCGAATCTCGTAAACCATCACATTCTATGTATAACCAAACTCATCGATCATAAATCTCCGTGTACATATTAGACGACGAATACAGGGCCGTAATGAGCGCTCTAGGCACGGTGCGCAGATTTCAGAGTGTGCAGAAACATAAGCTAAGAATGTACTTATCAAAATTTTTTTGTAAGTAATGTTTAGTTCAAATATGTATTTCGTAACATAATTCTGAAATATAAATACAGAGAAGTCGTCTCCACTGGGAATCGAAACTACGGCTTCTGTCCAACCTACCTACTTACATCATTGCGAAATTTATTTGAGTACCTACCTAATCGATTTTAGGCACAAAATCCATAGAAAATCTCCGCCTATTTGGTATGGTGCTTATTATAGTAGTAAGGTATGATTTATTACGAGAAAAATACAAGAGATTAATCAATATAGACGTGATAGCAGTTCATAATAACAAATGAAATTGAGCTTACTGAATGTGACATTTATTTTTCCCTTATATACTTTACATACTCTCATGATCCCTGTAAATTATTTTTATTGCATGCCAAGTATAAACCGAAAGAGGTTTCTGTTAGCACGCATTAATTTGTCATTGTGTTAATTAATTATTGAACAATAAATAAATATAATTATTAATTGGTCGGCACTGAAACGGATAATTTATATAATTCTGTCAATACACTTAAGTATCGCCTTGGTCGCTTTCAGCAAATATCAAATATTATATATGTCACGGGCGATCTGAAAATAGAGGTGGCGCAAAACCTAATATGGGCTCCCTAAACGATCATGCGGCATGACATGCAATACGTGCTGTCATTCATGCATGAGCGTCTAGCTGTAGTGATTGACGTGCATGGCATGCAAACTTCGTGCATGGCATGCAAACTACGTGCTGGCCGTTGCTTCACTGTATTGATTGATAGCAAGCATGATGGTCCATCATGCAGCATGTCATTCACGTAAACGTTGCATGTCATGCAAGCATGATCGTTTAGGGACACTTTTACAATTTGGGGCGCAACAAGAACTAACTACGGCCCTGTACGCGCAGACGGACAGACTGACCGTCATGTTCGCACGATAAATCACTATGAACCCTCGCGTCCAGTTTATTGGAAGATAGACTGTGTAACGCGGAAACATTCGCACTGGGTGAGGTTTTGATAAATCTTCACTAGGCGAATATTTTGATTCCCTAGGTGCATGCTATCATGAACAGCATATTAACATGTCCCCACTGCTGGGGCTCAGGCCTACCCTCTCAACGAGGGCGTTCGGGCTATAGTCCACCACGCTAGCCCAGTGCGGGTTGGTGGACTTCACATGCGCCTAAGAATTTCTTCTTCGGCGTATGCAGGCATTCCTACGATATTTTACCTTCACCGTTTGAGAGCAGTCAGTAAAATGTACTTAAGTTTCGAGAAAAAACCCATTGGTACATGGCCCAGCCGGGGATCGAACTTTGGACCTTTCGATATGATAGGCCGCGTCTTATCCCCGACCCTTTATTATATTTTTTATTTATTCATTACTAAGTTAACAATAAAAAAATAGGCAAGATTAACAGGTGATCCACTGTTCCGATTCCTTCAAACAGCCTATAGCCCCCGCGGAGTTTAATGGCGGCTGTGTGAAGTTGGCTGATTTCTGCGCAATGACTAATTATAGGTGTCAATCAATTTCAAGAAATGGTTCATTGATTCGATCAACCGAATTAAACTTTCAAGTTTTTGGATACCTCTATGTAGCACACTTTCTCGCGTACGCACACATAGACTATAAACACTGTCAGCGATAAGCAAACAATTTGTGACTATATTCATCAGCCTTCAAGAAACCCCACGGGGGACTATATCTGCCTATCGGGCTATACAACATTCTGTAGAATAAAAAGTTAAAATTTTGACTTAGTCCCGATATGAGATAGCGTAATAATTTATTTGATGAGTTCCTACTATCGTTTTAGCTGCCTTGTTGGCTATTGGAGTCGAGCACCAGGGGTTGTGGGTTTGATTCCCGCTGGGGACAGACAACTTTGTACAGTTTGTACAAGATGGTCCCAGTCCTATCCTTCTTTGTGAATGTACATTAAAAAATGTATGTACCATTACAAGCTTCGGTTTAGGACTAAACAGCCGTGTGTGAATTTGTCCAAACAAACAAACATTATCATATCAATTCCGAAAGATTTAGAATGAAAAAATCTGTTTGCTATCAGTACCTACCTAGCAATACTTTTCCATGCCTTAGATAAACACACTTTACTAATAACAAACTGAAACAAAAAAAATATTTTCCTGCCTGCACACTGTGCCTTACCCCAATTTCGGTGGACAAAAAATGTAATAAAACTGACTAGACGCACGTGACCTCCAGCGCCCTCTAGCGGAATAAATCTCTGCCATGTTTAATATTTTATAACGCAGTGTGCGGCCGATGAATACGCCCCGAAGTTTCGCGATGCAATATAAAAATTAATATGGGGCTAGTTTTCTTACGAAAGTTACAGTGGGTAATACGCGTTTTACATTTAGATCTTTGCGTACGGCAAGCGTAAAACGGTCCTTACACGATCATGCGTAACGCAACGTGCTGTCACTCATGCATGATTGTTTAATTGTGGTGATTGACGCGAATGACATGCAAACTACGTGCTGGCCGTTGATTGACAATCGCGCGTACTCTTCACTGTACCAAGTGATTGATAGCAAGCATGAGGGTCCATCATGCAGCATGATAATTCACGTATACGTAACGCATGTCATGCCGCATGATCGTCTAGGGACAGCTAAAGGGTAAGATTGAGCTAGTGTTTAACAATATTGTGACCGTTACAGAATAAAAGCCAATCCCCAGTACTCCACAGTTTTGTTTTGATGTGGCATCCTGCAAAACTGGCATTATGCCATCTGACATTGTGTCATCTGACATTATGCTAATCTGACATTATGCTAATCTGACATTTTGCTAATCTGACATACTGCAAATCTGATATTCCGCTAATCTGACATTGTGCTTTTCTGGCATAAAGCGTACAAACCCTTCTCACGGTTACTCGTCTACCCCAGCGGTTATCAGATGACCAATCCACTATCTCTATTACCTTAACAACGCTTAGTAATTTTTACATAAAATTCCCAATATCCATCTTTGGGTGGGCTAGGTTGGAAGACAGGAATTACTCATTTAACTCCCAAGAAAGATGGACTAAAATCACACGCTTGTAAGTTGAATAAATTGCAAATCTGTAACGCTCTTGGTCCATATGCCATCCCTGCTCCTGGCCACATGTCCACTTCATCATCCGGCCATGTTCAATTGCGTCTCTTACATTTGTTCGTTTGCGGATGTCTTCGTTTCTAATTTTATCTCCTAGTTTATTTAATATGTTAAGTACACTACGCTCCGTTGCTCTCTGACTGACTGGCTGGCTGGTGAAAAGCCATCTAAATACATCCACTTATCTGCCAATCGGTCGACAGGTGGTATCCCCGGCCGGCAAGACCGACGACTGCTTCATTCAGAACATCGACGGCGACCAGTTCTCCATCAGGTTCATGCCCAGAGAAAACGGTGTCCACAACATCAACGTCAAGTTCAATGGCGTCCACATCCCAGCATCACCGCTCAGGATCAAGGTTCGTTCTAACTTCACTCCACTTGCCTTATTCTGCCACTTGGTAGCCCGCCTGATCATCTGTGTTGCCACCCTGATGTAGTGTTGTAAGCCTATAGTCAGAAATCTAGCAACAGAGTTGTATTCAATCTAGTGAGCATCATGGAGCTGTCTCCAAATGCCACAGATTAAAGAGTTTGATCTGAAATTATTATTTCCGTCAGGTCGGCAAAGATGACGCAGATCCTGCTGCCGTCCACGCTCATGGACCTGGCCTGGGCCAAGTCAAGACTGGTGAGTATTCATGATGAAATCGAGGACTCATCAAAATTTTGCTGGTTTTGAAATTCTTTGAGTGCTTAAAGGGTTCAATTAGCTTTAATTTTGCAATGATAAATTGATAAGTTATATTTTTGGCTGTTTTGCCTGTGATAATTTTTCTTTATTTAAGTTTTTAATTACGTTTAATATATTTTTTTTTTTTTCATTTCATTTCATTTCATTTATTTATTTAACTTCACAAATACATTTGTCATTACAGGATTGCACCCAACTCGACAATGTCACAGCTTATATTCTAATTAATTTTACAATTACATTCTGATCTCATAAAATGTCAGCTAAGGTCAATAAATAATAATCAATACAAAAATAAATAACTTAATCCTACAATATTACATTTCAACAAAAAGAAATTGCTATTTACATAAATAATTTAAAGTGGCGTCTGCGAATCTCGAAATTTTTATATTTTAGTCTCAGTCTCAGCTCTCTTTCTTGTGTTCATTTTTAATTTTTTTTTAGCCTCAGCTCTCTTTTCTTTGTGTCCGTATTTTTGAGGTCCGTCAAAACGGATACTTAGCTAAAATTCGGAAATTTTTGTTGAAAAAATACTTTTTTTATACAATTGCTCGTCAATGATGGATGGGTAGACTACAGAATACGGGAAAATTTTCAGCGACATTCCAGCTTATATATTTTTGATCGATGCAGGTGTAAAGACGGACCTAATCATCGACACCTGCAACGCGGGCGTTGGCATCCTGGCCGTCACCCTCGACGGACCTTCCAGGGTTGCGATGGACTGCACTGAAGTTGAAGAGGGCTACAAGGTACACGGACAATATAAACATTATTGTTTAACTTGATTTGCATACTTCAAGAACGTAAGTGAAATGATGAAAATGAAAGGTGATTATCTTCACCTCATCCAGAAATAAGCCAGGACAAAAAATTTGTAACTATATCTTTGGTATTATTTGGATAGAGTTATGCAGAAATGATCCAACCCACAAGACGTCAAAAACTGAGTTTATTATACCGAACTGCTTCCTTTAGTTCCAAAAATCTTCTAGCAGAAACATTCAAGCTAGCTGTTATAATTTGTTTATAATCATTTCAATGTCTACCTACTTATTTTTTCTTTACACTATACTTGATATCTCGAAAAGATGTAACTGTGGGATATATAATTATGACATAGACTAGATTTATTTCTGTTTTATCTGAATATTGTATTACTTACCTCATCAGGTGAGATACACTCCTCTGGCTCCTGGATTCTACTTCCTCAGCGTCAAGTACAACGGTGCTCACATCGTCGGATCTCCATTCAAGATCGAATGTACTGGTAAGTTATTTCAACGCACTTGTTCAGTATTGTTTGAAATCGTTCTGCTTAATGAAATGTGCAGAACCCTTTATTTTGTGATGACCGGATTAGTCCAGTTTTATCTGCCTGCTGTGCAACAGGTCCTCGATTTTAATCTTCGCGTCGAAAATCTTGTTTGTCGACTATAATAGATTAAATGTGCATACTAGGAGTGCTCATTGGACTTAGTTTTGTTATACCATGCGCAGTTAGAGTCACAGTCATCCTCCTTTTGGTTTAATCTAAACACCTTAAAGTAGAAATTTCAAGTGTTGAAACTGAAATTTTAATATTTCACTTACCAGGAAACAACCTAGCTGAAGTGGGTGCTCAAGAAACGTCCTCAGTAACGGTGGAGACGGTGCAGAAAGTGTCCAAGTCTGGACAGAAGTTGGGACCGGTGCTACCGAACTTCAAGTCTGACGCGTCCAAAGTCGAAAGCAAGGGCATGGGCTTAAAGAAGGCGTTTTTGAACAAGCACAATCAGTTCACGGTGCATTGTGGCGACGCAGGTAATTTGATCTGATGCGACTGGTGACGCTTGTGGGCGCAGACGAGTTCTGATATAGAGATTGCCAGTTGGGACCCCTGAGAGAATTTCCTAGCTATATTGATTGGATATACCGCCATCCAAAATCTCTTCTATCTCAAAATCTCTTCTTCTTCTATCTTCTTCTAGCAGAGTGATTGTAGCGTTAGATATTGTGTCAAATTGAAAGTGCGTGGATGTGTGCCTAACATAAGTATTTACCATTTTTAAATGGTATTTTCCTGTCTTTCTTTTCTAGATAACTATTGGGAGACGATAAATATTTTTATTATCATTTATTCCCTCCCTTTTCTCCCTCAGTGATTTCTTGCAGTTTTTTAGTTTTTTATTGAGACTGAAAAATAATCTACATAATTAATTTAAATAGACATGGACTATTGGTATGACCAGATAGCGAACACTTGGGGCATTTTAAGTCAATCTGTTTCAACTTGTCAATCTAAGTTAATCTTGCTATCTAACCTAGCGCCATACTTACAGGAACCAATATCTTGTACGTGGGCATCTATGGCCCTAAGGGCCCCTGCGACGAGGTCCAGCTCAAGCACAAGGGCAAGAACAACTACGAGTGCTGGTACGTCGTCAGGGACAGAGGAGAGTACATCGTCATCGTCAAGTGGGGGGACGAGCACATCCCCGGCTCCCCCTACAAGGTGGAGGTCTAATTTTGAAGATACATTAGGGCCGATTCTGAAGGCACAAAGTTAAAATTTGACAGCACTAAAATTGTTTCTATCTGTGTCACAAAGTATTATGATGATAAATACGAAAGTGCAGTCACATTTTTCATGTGTGCCTTTTGGAATCGCTCCTATTATATTGACAGCGTACGTAGATACAATAAAATTATATGTATTTTGAATTTGGTGCTCTAGTCGAGTTAGGTAGTAAGGTTTGCTTGGAAAATAATGCTAAAAATATATTTTTAGATAGGTCTTGTGATTTTACAATTAAAGAATACATGAATATATTAAATAGGGCGTAACAAAATACATATTTCAGGCATTCCGTATCGAATAAGTACTGGAATAAGATATTTTAAAAGTAAAATTTTTACAACATTCTTTTTGTTCATATTTGATTCTGAATGCTTTTGTAATCTATTGTTTTGTTACAGACTTCTATTTAATATACTTATTATAAAATACGTGCATAAGTAAAAATAAATTTGAATCTTAATACGCTGTCGTTATAGACTATTATAGGTATTTGACTTTTTATGATTACTTTGTATAAATATTAATCATTTAGAGTGAAATTGATATTTTAATTTTTTTATATTGCATTGCAAAAAGGTTTTATAAACGACGTTTAACTTTTTGATTTAACCTTTTTGTAATACAACTTACTTAAAAATGTATTTGTGTTTCATATTTTTCTATTTATATCTTCATTATTTATTTGTATTTTTAAAATGAAAAAACATACGTAATTTATAAGCATTTCTATAATTAGCTAACAATCGGGTTCCCATCGCATATTTTGTTGCCCATTCTTGTACCATTGTTTTTGAGATATTTTTACTTACTTATATGTTTCTCGTTTAGTTTTTAGGGCGACTAAATGACAATACATATAAAGTATTAACTTAAAATATTCCCTTTTACTCTTAAGTTAAATGAAGACGCAACTTTATTTTCATCCAAAACTAGTAGGTGAATAAAAAACTTACATATTTTCTTTGTTTACAAACTTTTTCTTCTTCTATATGTCCTTTTTAATTAAAAAGTTTTCAAATGTTAGAAGAATACTGAGTTCGCTTATATTTTTGGATATAAATAAACTACCATTTGACGGTAGATTTTTCCGATCTCAATATTTTCTATCAAAACCTTGTTTAATGAAAAATCTGCCTTCTACTGATGGTTTACTTAAAAGGTGGCGTCTTCTTAGATAATGTGATTGCTTTCTAATTTTTGAATGGTTTGTGCTGTATGAATTCTTTTTACCTACGTAGGTAGAATGACCCCGTGTATTGTAAATACCTATTTTAAGAATATTATATAATGTATTTTGCGACTGTTAACTAAATAAAACGAGGAAAGTTCATTGCAATTTTTATTTATGAATACCTACGTCCTATCTTTTCAATATTATTCTCAAATAACTATGCTCAAAACTGTTTAGAAAAAGTCTGATATCTGTGAGGCAATCTCACGTTGTAAAAGAAATAGGCAAAGGGCTATAAGGTCAGCTAAAGGTGTAGCCCGCCCACTACCACTTTAGCTACCTATCTAATTATTCCAACTAAGCTGACATTTGAAATGAGAGCAATACAAAAACATCACATAAAATTTTTCTTTGTTTTTATAGGGGGCACTATGAAATAAAAATCACAAAATAATTCTTGGCATAGTTGTAATTAACTTTTAATCGATTTTAAGTAACAAAAATTTTTCGTTCACTTCCATCTATACTTAAACCGAAACGCTAGACCAAGCGAAACTATGTTAAAACGAAAATTACTTACAAAAATATTGTATTTAACCATAAAAATAAGTTTACACTTAACTAAAAGAAATCAAATTACAATATCACATTTCTACTTACAATAGAGAGATATTGGCGATTTTAAAATTAAATAAGAGCCATATCTGGCCTACATACCAGATTCTGGTCACTTTACCAGATTTTAAGGTCAGAAATGGCTCTTAAATTCGAAGAAAATCAAAAAAATTTGGATAAACTCTTGGCTCAGTGTCATGTAATTCAATACTATACATTTATAAGACGCACTATCGACATTATATAACAACAATTCGGAAGAATTAAGTATTGCCGTACATTTACCATAAAAAACAAGAACCATTTGTACAAGAACTTAAAAAGTAGCATTTGGCTAACTTTGTGACAGCTGGACAGACGGCCTAGTTCCCAAGGAACCGTAAATCACAAATTACCACAACCTAACAAATTTTAAATCTAAACAAAAAGATCATAATAAGCAAATCGATTTATTTGTCAGAGGAAAGTTGATAAAAATAAATATTATTATGCAATGCTCAAATAAAATGCTCAAGATGAATATTTAGTAAGAAAAAAGTATATTTTGGATTTTGTGTGTAGGTTTAACAAAAAAAAAATTCTGCAACTTTTTAAAATTATTTTATCAACTTTCCCAGAAAGTAATTTAGATGATTATGTAATTATGCATTCTCTAACAATATTTCGCCATCCTTTGCCCCGTCTCCTATCACATTTCAATTTACTACACTGGTTTAGGTTCATAAAATAAATCAACAGTTTTTCGTATACTTCAAAACTAGTCTAAATTAGGGTACATTTTTACACATTGAGCTGCCGTTTTAACCAAATATTCAACTTTTTAATTGAGTACTTTGTATTACAAAGTATAGCAATAGCAAATTAAGTGTGATGAAATGACAACACTAAATCAAATAGGGTAAGTACATAGAAGTCTTTTAAAATTTTTTTATCTCAAAATTTTACTCCTGCGATGGTTTAAGAGATAATGTAAAGAGGGAGGTGTAAAACATGATACATCAAGAGTTATTTGGTCTGTTTTATACCTATCTACATTATTTGATAAATTATCGTGTAAGAAACATTTTGAGATTTTTAAAAACTGACAAAGCACCTTCTTTCCTTCAAATGTACTTATTCAAAAAACGTGGGCCATGTGATGTATGTATTTTGTCTTACATTGGGGAATTGACAGCTCGAACGTGTACCCTTAGAAACAAATTCCGATATGAAATGTATTTTTTAGGTAAGTACCTTCAACATAATAGGAAATACTTTTGATACACTTCTGCTTTTCCAGCTACCAGACGAAATCTTACTGCTAATATAATTGAGCATAAGCATTTTAGACTTAATTAAAACAGAAAAAAACTCTTCTCAATAAATTTCAAAGGTTCCTCAAAAAATGTAACTAATCATCGTATTTACAAATTATGTACAAAAGTGTGCCGTCAATTATTATCGAATGAGATAAGAATAAGCGATTTGGCCACTCATTATATAATACATGTTATTTAAATAAAAAATATGTTCATCCTTCAGAATTTACTAAAATTAATTAACTTATATTGTTCATGAAAACGGTTTGATTCTGAAGAAGGACCACATTTTTTAACACAAAAATATAAGTACTTAAGGATTGTAGTAGTGCGATATATAATGAGACAAGGCTAAATAAATGAATTAATATACTAAGTAGGAACTGAGTGCAAAGTGATAATAAGAGATCTGTGTTTGATATATCGTTAAAATTAACATATATACGATTTTATTTAACGTATACATGATAAAATGCAAAATTTCCGACTGACACTATATATTAAGTTTTATTTTTATTTACTTCTCTTATTTCAAGTTAGCTGACAGGAACTTTATCAGAATCAAGTAGGTATGTCCTATAAGTTAAAGTAGATATTTTAAAATAAATAATAACGCTGGAAATATACTATTAAATAAAAGTTTTGTACCCAAAATGTTAAGAATAATTATTACCAAAATCGGTTCATTAAAGGTGGCAATCATTAATTTGCTTTAGAGTCAAAAATAAGGTGTTTTTTAAAACTCTGACCATAATAAAAATGAATGAATGTTATGTCTCAACTGATATTTAAATAATCACTTTTAATTATATTACGGCTAATTAAGAGAGCTTATAACTTGTTCATCTCATAAAATTGACATAAAATAAGTCGCGAAATACTGCGTACAGGAAGTATTCTATAGAATTGCTTATTTATACACATTCATATTCAAGGTAGTCTATAGGTAAGGTAGGTAGAACAAAATATTAGGCCACATTTTTCCAGAAAATGTTGCTAAAAATGGTTCGTTTTAAAGATTAGTTTTCTATAAAGCGTTTTCTATTTCGTGATGGCTATTTTGATCATCGATGGAATAAACTCCAGTTACGTTACGAGTTAAATTTTGAAATTGATGACCAAATAAGAAATAATTTGAAACATTAAGAAAACTAATCTGTAACCCGTGAAACAATAGTTGGAATCACACTGTATATACCCAGTACATTTTTGTTATCTACTCACAAGTTCAGAGTATTACACGATATAATTTAAATCTAAAAACATGGATTTAGGATTTTTATTAACCATGAACGAATTTCGTATTGAATACCACTGTCTTCGAGAGATTCTAAACATTTTTTAATTAATATAATTTCGTTATTACTAATAATACCTTCATAAGTACTAAGTGGGTACCTAGGGTAGCGGCGTTCACTGTTTATCTTTATGTGATAAAGCGTGGGGGAGAATGTGCTCAGCCGGGAGCAAGGAAGGCTGATGCGCGTAGTTCCTGATCTGATGCAGCGATATCAGCTGATTCGGGAACGAGTTAGGCTGCTGCTTTCCCTGCTGGAAATGCAACGGGTCGTACAAGTACGGCCGGGTAGGTAGAGCGCCGTGGTGGGACAACCCATTCAAATGCGGCGCCATGGAATTGATTGGTGTGAACGCAGAATTTGCCGCCGACGAGACTGGGGGTTGGATACGATCGTCTTGGCTCTCGTGCTGAGCAAACAAAGCACGCTGCTGATGAAGATGCTGCTCATGATGATCCTCCTCGCGCTGCTGATGATAACCGCCGTCATCAGATAAATGAGCTGCTGAGTCAGGACTCACTTTTGGCCAGTAAGGATGCTCAGCGAAGGGAGCTGCCGTCGGCGCTGCGGCACCTAGCGACCTATTCAGACCACTCAGTCCCAGAGCAGAAATCGGTGGCCGCTTATCAGCTCTCTCGGCATGCTTGTTCATGTGCTTACTTAAATAAGTCTCTTGGGTGTAACTCTTTCCGCAATACTGACAAATATGTGTCTTCAGATGCTTGGACTCCTTATGCTTGGGAATGTGTTCAAGCAAGTCCTTCTCATGGGTGAAGCATTTGTAACAGGAGTTGCATTTGAATGGTTTATCCGTTTGATGGCAGCGGCTGTGGCTTTGGAGATTGGAAAGTTGGGAGAACGCCTTGGTGCAACCGATCTGGGTGCAACGGTACGGCTTGTCACCGGTGTGCGTTCGAATGTGCTGCTGGAGATGGGACAGTTGGGTGAACTTCCTTTGGCAGATCTCGCAGCGGTAGGGTTTGATGCCCAGGTGGATGCGAGAGTGCTGCGCTAGGTATGAGGAGTTGGCGAACGCCTTCGGGCATTGCGTGCAGCGGTACGGCTTGGCTTCTCGAAGGTGGATTTGAGTGTGCAGCTGAAGATCTGCTTTTGAGCCGAACACCTGGAAATAAAAGAGAAAATTATGTTAATATCATAAGTAAAATACAATAAAACACCCGACGGAGATTCTTTATCAGCATTTTAAAAGATGTACTTGAATTTAATACATTCTTTATTTACTCAGTCAAGAAATCAGAACTCACAGAAGCTGATTATTTAAAATTTAAAGACTTTATGATGTAGGTGTAACATTTATTTATCTAAATACAAATCTTAGATTTAACGCACTGCAGAGCACAAGGACAGACTTTACTAAAGTACAAGGAAAAGAATTTGAATAACATTTATAAGTTAAATTATGTAACACCAGACAAGACGGTACATATAATGTAGGTACTTGTATCATGCATCCACATACGTCTAGTGTTAATAATAAAGAAGAGAGACAAAATAATCAAAGCATTTATGAGACTTCCTCTCAGTACTTAGAAAAATGACATTTGATGTGTAGTTATTATCAGAACATCAACATTTAGTTATACTATGCCAAAACAGCGTCAATTGTAAAGTGTGGAAGCAATTGTGGAAGCTAATTTTAACATAATGATTGTAGTCAAACTGCTTCTTGGATATTGGAATATTCATCATCTAAATGCTCCGAAAGTGAGTATTGCCCTTGAACGACATCCGACGTCAGCCGGAACAAATTATACTCGATCTCAGCGAAACAAACGACGTTTTTTTTTTCTATTTACCCAGGAGAGGAAGGCAATAAAGGCAGGATGCCGACTTCACGGAGTTGTTCACGCGGTGTGATTAGTACGACTTCCTCGAGATTCATCTTTTTGGGTAGGTAATCAGTATCATTATTTAATAATTAGCCTTGTGCTTGTAAACTAACAAGCTTTTGTATCTATGCAAAATGAATAAATGGCAAGTGAATTAAGGGTTAAAAGTGTCTTTTTCCGTAGCAAAAAGTTGAGATGCAGAACTATTAGAATACTAAAGAAAGTTTAGAATACTAGTTGTATTCTTTAATCCTGCGTGAATATAAAAATTACGCAACTTCTATGCTTACACAGGGCAACCTTTACCGCCTTCTACAAAATGTTTATTACTAGAATGTTGATCTAAGCTCCATTATTATTTATTAAATAAGATGATCAAAACAAAACTTGTCTCAGCTTTGAGATTTTAAATTACTCCAAGACGCGTGCCAATGCCAATGCCACCATCTATTACAGAATGCCGACACTCTTCGCACATTCAAAAGCCTTTGGTGTACCACTGATAGTCATTGTGATTTTCCAAATTAGTTTCTAAGCCGAAACCTGCGCGTCATCCTACCGATACATTTTATTTCAACAATGACTCTCTGGGCCACGTTCCTTCAGGCACCGAAATCGAGTGACGAAACTTGATTCAAATTTTAATTGTCAAGCGAATTTTATCTTTACAACCAATTTGATATTCATCTTAGAACCACATCAATAGAGTCGAAGTTACATCATCATTTATTGACGTTAAAGATTCAATATCCTTTGATAATAGAGGAGTTTTATAAAAAGCCTTCAATGACGACTATTAGCGAGTAATTCTGAACTTAAACAGCTTTCGAATAGAGATGAGAATGTACATTTAGATGATGGAGATGTATGATAATTTCAACATGGTGAAGCTGTTGAATGTGTCGTTGTTAAAGATTTTGAAGTAAACGATTTTGAACCTAAGCATGGTTGAAGTAGAGATAATAATAAAATAAGAGATGATATCGATGTGAGTTCTATTGAAATTTGTAGGGTTATAGGATTCGGTAGCACGTTGCATGACTCGGAGGAAAATGGTAGACACGAACACGATTGGTCACAGCCTGAACGTAATTAAAGTTTTGGAGCACTACTTAATGTTGTGAGGTTGGAAATTCGAGGTGGTGGCTGACTTTTAATAGGACTTCGTGAAGGATCGATTCACCGCTAAGGAATCTGTGGTGAATTGATGTAGCACCTTCCGTTTGGAAATTGTGCTTGACGCATACCAACAGTAAAATTTAGAATTATCTGCTTTATAAAATTAAGTTGGTAACTCAATTAGGTAGGTAGGTCTCTAAGATTCCATATAGTTAATAAGGAGTTACGTTATAGGAACGGGTTAAAATTGAAGTATTACTTCATGTACGAATATTTATCCTTCTGGTAAAATCATTAGCTTGTGACGTATTATTACCTAAGTATTTATTTTCGGTTCCTAACCTGTTTAGTAGGTAAAGACTACATATAAAAAGTGCAATAAGAACAAAGGTAAACAACCTTTGTTAAAAACTAAGTCTAAAAGTGTCGATTCTATATTAAACACACAAAAATTACAAAATGATGAAAAACAACAAACAAAACTAACATACGTAAGCAAAATTCTATAGGTACGTTACGTTAATCACAATTCACAACAAAAACAACACCAAACAAATTAAACAATTTGTATCTCTAATAGTATTAGTGATTTATGAACGCACACTAAAGACCACTTAATTGAATTGGAAATGAGACAAAAAATAGAGAAAAAAGCGATAAAAGACAAGGACAAAAAACGGTGCAAGAAATGACGAGGAAACATCGAGGAACACAATGCAAATGCAATAGATACGGTGAAATAAGTAAGTAAAATCTAATGGTCTAAGATAAAGTTTTTTATAGTCAGTGATAATCAATAAAATTAAGAAAAGAAAGACCAAAGACTGTCCTAAGCTACACACAAAAGAATGACAGTGATGATGATGAAATCATTTCTCTAGATGAAAATGATAAATGTGGTCAAAAAATTAACGAGGGAATTATTTAGTTTTATTAAAGTCAGTCCAAAAAATCTACTTGTCAAATAACAATTTCTTATGAGGAATGATGGCAAATATCTGTAATGAATATTTTTCCGTCATCAGAACTGTCATTGAAGTCGTTCAAAATACAACGTAATTCCCACCACCAACCTCATGGTCAGAGGATTCCAGGAGACCCCACTCGGTCGGGTCGTTGGCACCTCTAGGGATCGGAAAGTCGCTTGGGTCCGATATAGTCTTTTTTCTGCCCCGCCTATCACCACCACCTCCGGGGACCTGGTCAATTTTTGGGTTAAATTTTGAATGTATCGCCAATTAGTTTTCGAGTAAGGCATTGAGGAGAATTTTTGAGTGTGAGAGTTAAGTAATAAAATGCATTCTGGACATTATAAACAGCCACTGTCGGCAAAACAACAATAATATTCCTATTATTAGGCTTACTTATTTATCTCAATGTTAATGGTGATTCATAGACTTGAAAAAGTAATCGAGATAAATAAGGTACCTACCATTTCAGTGATTGATAAATATATTACACACACGGATATTACATCTGTGTTTTTAAGATGAAAAGTTCAGTTTCTTCAGAGTGCGCAATAAAAAAATTTAAGCCGGTAATGCTAGAAAAAATGAAACATTATATCTATCATTAATCTTATGTAAATTTCTAACAACGTATATAGCATAGAGTATACCTACATAAGAATAATCTTAATATTAGAGCCATAAAGCTTGTTAAGAAAAATAATTTTGCGTTAAAATAATATTTTTTTATAACAGCAGTATAGTTCTCAAACCGTAGTTTACATTTAAATTTCCTCAAACCACCGGATGTAAGACCATGCGTGAAAATTAAAAATTCAGATAAACCAAACAATAAATTTGCGAGTATGATAAATTTGTTGATAGCAAAAGAAAGAAGACAACCGTGAATTAAACAATTTACGCAATTAATACCCACGTATTAATTAAACTCTAGTTTTTACTGAAATAAAAATGATATCTGACGAGAAGATGTAGAGATAGCAAAATATAAATTAGACCAGAAAAGAGAAAAGGGAATGATCTGCTCTCTGGTAAGATGTAATACGAATAAAGCATAATATATTGAAGATAATTCAAGGGTAACAAAGAAAACTATGAGATTAAATCTAAATTATCTTATTTTCCATAACAATCATGTAGAACTAAAAATAAATAACACCAACAGACACACAATTAGATATACACAGAGATATAGATAAATAAACAAAAAAAACAGCTTGCGAAGTCTACAGGCACTAAAAGATTTTAACGTAAAACCTCAATTATGTGAATGTTAAGTGAAAAATTAAGAGGAAATGAATGAGGAAGGTAAGTTTATTCATATTTAAATTACTGATTAATATAAAACATTTTATATGCATATACATAATCATAATATGAAAAGTAAACTATAGGTATAGGGATTTTGACATCGCTGAAGGTACAGTGTGACACGAAGGGTTTCAGGATTAATGTCGTTGGGGGGTCATTTCCAGTGACATATTTGAGACTGACCCTAACCCTTGTAAACAAGTGGGAAAAATTCCCGTGACGTAAGAGATTAAGGAAGAAATATTGTATGACGTATTCGTGTAAGATAACTGAACAAGAGTATAATATTTAATGAATTTGGGTATAATAATAAGTTTTTGTTATGTAAAATCTAATAAAAGGAAGCACTATTCAAAAGAATAATGACTAAATGATAAACTTGGCTGCTTGGAAGTTGTTTTGAGCCAACGAAGGATATGATTACGTCAGAACACGGTTCACCCACATTTCATAGATCCCTGGTGGACCAGCACTGTGCGCTTCTCGCGTTCTTTTCTGCTGCACACGTGCAAAATGTGGAATAACCTTCTTTCTGACGCTTTTCCACAGCGCTACGATATGAATATCAAAATAAAAAATATCCTTCAAGAAGAGAGTCAAAAGAGCTCTTCAATCAAAGCCGGCAACGCACCAGCACCCCCGGGTGTTGCAGGTGTCTATGGGCGGCGGTGACCTCTTAACATCAGGAGCCCGCCTGCTTGTTGCCCCCGTAGCAATAAAAAAAGATTGTAATCTAGGGTCTTATTGTAAACTAACGGCTTCACAGGCGTTGAATAAGTTTCACGCGCAGTCTATCTTACCCAAGAACTAAGTTATTAAATAATGAAAACCCCATTGGAATCCATTCAGTGGTTTTGAAAGAGAAGAGTAGAGATAAGTAAGAGATCTACGCGAGAGATCTCTCATATAAAAGATACCGATAGATAGTAGTGATACCTTATAAATATCATAACTTTCACCGCACCCCTATCATGCAACCTATTGAAAAAAATTATAATCTTTGCTTATAAGATTTTCTCGTAGTTTCAACTTCACAAATACATGTAATGTATTTAACAAAACATTTTAAACAAACCCTTCCCTAAAACGGTGAAAACTAATTTTCTTAAAATCCAACGCCAAATTTTCCTTCGCAAAAACTCGGAAGGGGCGGCAAAAAGTTACGGCCGTCCGGACACTTTTTGCCACCCTTAAATTATTATTAATCGCGGGGCATACATTCTGTCTGTTTATCTAAGGATATTAGGGCCCGTCCTGAGGGCGGATTTTCTCTAATAAGGCATAGTTTTTGCCGCCACAAGATTAATTTGTTTAAGCTTGTCGGGCGGCGGAAAACGCCCTGTGTTTATCATACATTTTTAACTTTTTGTCTTAGATGGTGCAATTTGTTTGTTGGCATTCTTACGATAACCTATATTCATCTAGTACATTTTAGACTTTCGCGCTTTGTATTCATAATTATATAATTATTTACGGGTCTTACACACGAAATAGTTTTATTTACCTTGCCCGACGTTTCGACCAGGTTACACTGGCCGTGGTCACGAGGTGACTGGAGAGGCGAGCTGTCATTGTTGATCGCTGTGAGTAGTTTCTGAAACTACCCTCTGCTGATCTTGTATTATTGGAAAGTCCCGGCACACAACACTCACGGTATCCGCGGGTGTATTCGACGATAAGTCACGAGATTTAAGTTTATCGATCACTGGATTCCACGGCCAGTGTAACCTGGTCGAAACGTCGGGCAAGGTAAATAAAACTATTTCGTGTGTAAGACCCGTAAATAATTATATAACTTATTCATCTAATTCTAAGCTATAAACTTTAGATGAAACCAAAGAAGGAGCATACATTACTTAGTGAAAATTTTCCTACAAACGAACTAAAGTAAACCGATAACAAATATTCGCAAGACCCCGTGTTAAATGGTATAATGATGTAAATAAAAATGCGAAAGTCCAAAATAACGTGATAAACAATACTAGGTATTATCAATTTATTTAATATGGAAACTAGGTCTATTGGTTTATTGGTTATTTATCTAAATTACAATTTCCAATTAGGCATATTATTTTATTTCCTGTGTACGTGTACATAAGCGCAATCACTAAATGTTCTGATAGATATAGATAACTCATTCCATTAATAAAATTAATAAGAGTGATAGTGTGAACAAGTAGATTAATGCAAAGCTTTCTGAAAATCATAGTAGGACGAAAACTACGATAAAGAGAATCATAGTAGGACGATAGACTACTAAAATAGAGCCACCGATAGACCTCTATAACTTTTAAACAGATAGGATATCTTTATCAGCAAGTGGTGAAAGAAGCCATCAATATATAGGTACATTAGAAATGTATTATTGAAATTCAGGAAGATTCGAATTCGCGGGCGCCCATCAAAGAGATTTTAGCTCTATGGTGAGATCATAACCGAATAGCACTCTAGCCAGCCAGTAGGTACTTTCAGCACGTTTTATTCATTTTTTGTACATAATTCGTGCTTGTTCCAAATTCAATTTTTTTTTATTCTCTAGTGAGTAAAAGAGAGTTTTATTCACTGTTTTCGATGAATAAAATGCTTTTTTTAGAGTGTCAATGGTAAAAATATTATTTTTTTCTTTCTTTCCATTGCGTCTTATACATGAAGTGTATGGATGATGATCTGTCGATCTGGAGAAACCAATTTTGGAGGGAATTTGGAATTTTTGAAGTTTTCAGTTTATGTCATTCTCGTTGCTATGAAATTATTTACTATACGGCACATAGTCATTTCATAGACGATTGAGTTTTATTCAATTAGGTCATCCGAAATGAAGATTCCTCGTGGTCCCACTAGTCAGACAAATTAGTAGGACCACGAGGAAACACCCAACTTTTTTAACATTGACTGTACTGTGCACATTGTAGTCATTTTACGACTATGACATTATGCTACGTGTACATTATGAGAAGTAGTCATTTAGCGTATTCGACATTTCCCAGCATAGACTTTCTGCGATGTAGGCAAATGCCGCCCGACCCTTTTCATTTAAGTGTTTTGTTAAAATTATGGTTAAGTCCAGACGGAAACATAATCGTTGTCAAATCCAATCAAAACATTTAAATTTGCCCACTTCCTAATCAATTATCTAGTCTTGGAACTAAGTGATGTCTGATTGTTAAAATCAATAAACAAATAGCCAATCCATACAAATTAATTATCTACGACGAACTGTGTGTTTTGATCAATTAGGTGTACAAATTGATTATGACGTTTAATTTAAATATGGCAATACACAATACAATACCTATCGTAGGTAGGTTGAGTTATCTACTTCCCAGCGCTAACACCTGGAAGCGGTGGTAGATAAAAAATTGACGTATAAATGTACCCACTGTACTTACAAGCAATAAAGTATTTTTAATTTTGACTATTAAATTAGATACTAAACTGAATAAAGACTATAATAGATTCTATCTATTGCAATAGACACTTAGAACAGAATAGAATTTTAATATAATGTAAAATGAATAGAACACTTCTGTCAACCGGTGTTGTACATACAATTGTAAATTTGAATTTTGTAATTTCAATGTAAGTCATAATTTCAATGTAAGTTGTAATTTCAATGTAAGTTGCAATTTCAATGTAAGTTTTCCAGTAATGAAATTTCATTACTGAGGAATTAAGCTTAAATCAAATTTATCTATTATTATTTTATCTCCTTTATGTTCCAATCACGAACAAATTATGTCACAGAAGTATCGATATCGATAACTCGGCTATTTTTTCCGTTGACCTACAGCCGGTCCGTGGTTTTGGCGACAAAAAACCGAGTCCGAGCCAATGTCACTCGCGGCCATGCGTTAAAGATTGGCGCAACGCGAGAAAAAAACCGAGTAATCTCGGTAAATAGCGAGAAATCAATGTTACTAAATACCACGAATCGATAAGATACCACTGGACAGTTGAGGCTGCCACGAATAACATTAAAGTCTCTCAACGGTAGGGCTATAGTCTACCACGCTAGCCCAGTGCGGGTCGGTGGACTTCACATGCGCCTAAGAATTTTTTCTTCGCCGTATGCAGGTTTCCTCACGATGTCTTCCTTCACCGTTTGAGAGCAGTCAGTAAATAGTAGATTAAAGTATAAAATATGTACCTAACTTTAAATAGGATTTCAACTCAAATCATAGCCTATTAATATGTGGGGATATAGCCTAATAATATATGGGAACACATTAATAAGTTATCTTCACATGCGCCTGAGAATTCAAATGTGTAAAATGTCGACGGAACGATTTTGAAATTCAATTGCAGTTTTCAGTTCAATTACAATTTGTAATATTGGAAATCTTACTGAATTATGATTCATTATTAGGTTTGAATGCGAAACGGAAATAGTGCGTAAAATTTCAAATTCAGACTTACGAGATAAGACCTAGTTCAGTTGAAGATTGTCTATATTTTACGAATGACCAAATAAATTTGTTTCCATTTTTTTCGGCGACCACTGTTCGAGAATCTATAATCTAGGTCATAAATTACACTATATCCAAATTTTTGTCTTTTAAAGTTCATTAAAACAACTCAGTGGCAAAAAATGTAGGTCTCTGGTCAAAAAATGTTAAAAAAGTAAATGAGCCGGTAAAACAAACTAAATATTTAAATTTCGAACGCAGCGGGTAGCGCGCGTGCCTAATGAAAACGTTATTTGGAATTGGAAATGTTCAAAGCGACCGTTTTTCCAAGCCTGGCGTAAAGATGACCAAGACCCACTTAAGACCTTCTAAATCTAACACAATCAAATATGATCTCTATTTATTAGAAGTAAGACTGCAATGCTATGCAAAGCAACGTTTTTTTCCGTGACTGTTTTTTTTCTTTTGTCACCCAAACAGCCGATGAAAAAGTTTGAAATCGTGCTCCCGAATGAGAAAAAAAACCGTTTAATATTGGCATTGAACGGTTGGTTCGGATTTTAGCGTAGAAATTCCGTTTTCAAACTTATAATTTGGTCGCGCGCCGTAGCGTACGCCCAGTAAGAAAAAAGGCGCTGTTTTGTCAATAATTGTGTTTTTAGAATATAATAATTATTGATATTTGATATAAAGATAAAATAAGAGGCGATGGTGGTGAAATAAGAAATGGGGTATGAGGTAACTCTCGCCTTACAAACTTAAGTAGTACTTAACTATTACTTATTCTGTGACTTAAGTACAGTTTATTATAATACCACCGGCTTTTCGGTGAAGAAAAACATCGTGAGGAAACTTGAAGGTACGCCAAAGAATTCCGGCTCTTTTACCAAAAACGGATTGGGGCACCGTTGGTTGACTGGGGTGGACAATACATCGTGTCGCCAAGTATTCCTGGCCCCTAACAAGATAATATACCTGTCTACTATTGTCTCTTTAATTACTAATGAGTAATTTCATTCTGTCGCATTTGCCCCACAGGCGCATTTACCCCAGTAGACTTTATGAAGGGTCACAGTGCTTTTTAATGATGTTTTAATTTTATTTATTTTATTTTATTACTTCAGTTATACAAATATATTATATTTATGTAGTAAGCTAATTCCTTCAGCATCTCGCAATTCTTAGGCTTTGGTGAGTTTTGTAATATCGCGATGAAAAAAAATGGTAAAAAGATGGTATCGTGCGAAATTCAGCCGGGCGCCCGCGCCGAGTGGATGTGATGACGGGTGATGCTTTTCGATCAGCCGCGTGCGCCCGCGCCGCATGTGCAAATATGGCCATGTAATGACGTGCGTAGAGCTTACAACGCGTAGACGTGTGTCGTTTGTTTTATACAAAAATGATCAGCACCTATAATAATAATAATAATAATAATAAAGCCTTTATTTACTACTAAAATTTTACATAGGTACTAATTTACAATTATTATTACTAACGCAATAACTTAATTTTTACATATTTATTTATTTTTCTTCTCCTTCCTCTTCCCTTCTTTTGTTAGTAGTTTGTCTTGTGACAAAGGCCTCCTCCAAGGCTTTCCATTCCTTCCTGTTCCTTGCTGTTCGTGACCACACTTGTCCTGCTATCTGCTTTATATCATCATCCCATCTTGTATTTTGCCTTCCTCTTTTTCTATTGTTCCCTCTGGGGTACCACTCGGTAATAATCTTGGTCAATTTTGGTGTTTCATCTCTCATCATGTGGCCTGCCTATATGCACCTAATGAGGACCTAATAGAAGCTGACCTAACCTATGCAAATTTTTAGTAAAGACCTGACGAATGATTAAGATTTAGATGATTTCTATAAGATTTTGCATACAACTGAACGCAAATGTTCTTGATTCTGAGAGAAGCCGGAGAAAAGTAATATTATTGTGTGAGAAATAAGCAGGCTTGTATAAATAGTAGTGGACGGAAGTGGGCTGGTAATGATGATGATTGTTAATAATGTTTTCATTATAAATAATCGTGTGTTTGTATGTGACAGTAATGAAATGACTTTAAAGTGTTAACTTAATGTTGACTTTAGACGCGTCACAATGAAATTAGAACAGTTATTTTACCAAAAAATAAAAGACGTATTGATTGATATAATGAAATTTACAAAATTAATGTATTTAATATAAAATGACATAACTTACAAAACTAATGTAACAAAATTCATTCATTCAGTCAAATTAAATATAGATATTGTTAAATACTATGACGAAAATAATAATCAACCTGCTGGAACAAGACACAGCGAAAAACCAGCCCAAAAACCAGCGACTTTAGATTGCGGATCAGCAGACCAAAAAGGTATTTTATGTAACTTGAAAAGAATGTAAAAGAATTAAAGGTGTTCTTGTAAAACACATTAGTAACACTATGGCATATCGGATCGATGGATCCCATCGTTAGTTCGGGTTGCAGGGCCCATTAAGATTTCTGCCCGCTGCCGTGAGATGCTCCCGCGCATATTCACAACTCACTATCCAAACATCGTATCAACCTACCAGCCTTATATCTTAAATTTATGCCTTATAATACTGACTGATAAAGTAAATTTGAGTTTATAATACGTCAAAAATCAGTTACGGTGCATTTCGCATGAATTATATCTTATTTAAAAGCAATATGGTTTAGTTTACGTTGACGATGGTTTTCTGAATGCGTGCTTCTAAGTGTTTGTAGAGTTGGTTTAATTCAAGCTTTATGTTATTAGGGATAAAGTTGTTTATTAGTTGAAGAGTTGGCTTGGCTTGCAGAAAATTTCTTTGTTGTTTAACATCACTCATTTTTATAGTGGTTTTAAGATAATGGTATTGATTTACCAGTATACACGGGTATCTTTATAAATCTGTAATATGTCTAGCTTGAGACAGGCTTTGTAGAAACCTCTGTCTTCATCATTCGTAGATGTATAATATTGTAATTATGAGAAGACTTATTCTGTAGTCTTCGATTTCTTTAAGTTTAATTTGGTTGTTTTTATTTATATTTTTAAGACATCGCACAGTTGTGCAGAACAGTAGTTTGCACATTGCAACGCTGTTGTTGCAGGTGGCAGTAAAGGTGCCTGTTTTCTATCAGGTGCCCTGTAAGTCCTTTGCTAACGTTTATGATTATTTCTAATAATAATTAGCATAAAAATTACACGTTTTCTAGATAGGTAGGTATTCATATTGAATGTTTCGTTATTTAATTATGTTATTAATGTTTTATAATTATACTAAGATTATAATTATAATTGTAAGTACTATATGAAATAACTGTAAAAAACTGTTTTTATTTCTGTAGAATGACTACACACAGTAAGTTGATCAACTTTTGTCAGTCTTGTATTAACACGAAAACTTTAATTAAATAGCGTGCGTAAATCGATACCTAATCATAATTATTATCTCTTATGACATGAGATCCCACGTAAGTTCAAACGTCATTTATTTCATTAAACATATCAGATACCGTTTTGCGTAATATAAATTGTGTATATTTTGTTATAAATGACACAGTAATGTCTTATCTAGTAAATTACTAACTTCCTGATTATTAGACACATTTTTGCAATGTCCAGACTTTTGCCAATCGACAGGCCTGTTGGCGTAGTTGGTAGTGACCCTGCCTACTGCGCCAGAGGTCGTGAGTTCGATTTCCACATTTGTGTGATGAGCATCTGTTGGTTTTCGGATTCTGGGTGTTTGTATATATTTAAGTATATTTATCAGTTATTGAGTACCTATTTACAAGATTCGGCTTAGTTTGGGACTAAACAGCCGTGTGTTAATTTGCCCATACATTATTATTATTAATACAAATGGTTAACGAAATTCTACACTGTTCTGTTCCTTAAATCCCTGATCGACGGAAATGGTCTAATAAGGATAGAGCTTATGTCCAGCAGTGGACTTAATAGATAAAGAACGGAATATAACAGCCAATAGATTATATTTTTCTATAGAATTAAAACCCTATACATCTTTAAAATTGCAATGAAGATAAACACACAAAAAGTTTTCTACGTGCCGCTGCCGCAGGAAGTGACGAGCATCCAGCGTCTCTTTCATTCCAATAGTAAAGTATGCTGTTGTCTCCTTCGTGGGTAATACCAGTTTTGGAGTAGTAAGGAATTATTGTGAAGCTGTAGATGTGAAGTGACCATAGACATCAGGATCGGAATAACTGACAATTTGTATTTGAAAGTAAACAATTTCCAAATGATGTAATGAAAAGTAAATTTTGATTTCCTTCTCAAAAAAAAAGAATGCAAACATCAAAGGAACTTTTTGAAACATCGATATTATTATTTTAAAAAACATTTATTTATACATTTGAAAATAGAATAATAATATCCACAATTTTTTACTTCAATCCAGTGCCAATGAAAAGTAAATTTTGATTTCCTTCTCAAAAAAACAGAATACTTACAAACATCAAAGGAACTTTTGAAAAATCGACATAATAATCTTTCCTGTCACTGGTACATAGGCTGGCAGAAATCTTATAAAGAGATAAGCGTCACCATTTGTACATACTTTCTGTTTTGTTAATGTTTTGTGTGTGCAATAAATTGTTAAATAAATAAATATTTAAAAAATACATTTAAACATTTGAAAATAGAACAATAATATCCACAATTTCTTACTTCAATCCAGTGCCAAATTAATAAATTATTCTGGTCATCTTACAATAGTTTTCCAACGAGAGTGAGATACCATGACAGTATTTATTTGCCAGGAACATGTAAATAATTCATAAATCTATGGTAACGTATCAATGGTACCAACTGTGACGTAACACAGCAGGTGATCACAATTACTTCTTGAATTTACCGACTTTTTAAAACAACATTACTGATGTGTTTATTCACATTTTGCCCGGTTCGATTCCCGGCTCAGGCAGGTAATTTTGCAAAAATCTTTGAATGGAGTTTAACTTGTATAAAGAATTAAATGGAATCTTCTTTTTAAGTAAAATATCCTATCATTAATATTTCAAGTACTTGCCCTCTGTGTCCTAAAATAATCATCCGTGTATGGAATAAAATAATCAATATTTAATAATAAAATAATTACATTTTATTAATTTAGGTGGTATGAAATATCGAAAATGAATTAAGTATTTATTTAGATTATATGAAATATCAGAAAATTAATATAAAACTCTTTTTAAAATTAACATTTACAAAAAATTTTGTATACCTATCATTATTATGTTTAGTATGAATAAGTTTTTCACATAGCAACATTTTAAATCTTATTCCTGATACCATAGTAATGCTTACCAAAAACATCGACAGGCCTTCCAAATTTGAAAAACAGGATGCACAGTTTGCGCAGATTTGAAATTCGAACAGGATGTTCGATTTAAGAGGGATGCTGCGACCTGTCCCACGACCCTGCAGGTGACGCCTTAAGCTCACGTTCACCGGCCTCTTAACTGCACTAACACCCTTATATCTGTTAAATTAAGGTGCATGCTAACTGCATCTCCAAAACTTGTAAAGTCTTAAACCCCGTGGGAGCGAAAAATTTACCGAATCTACGGAAACTTTTTTTTAAAGTTCATTGTATAGATTTCCTCTAGTTGTGTATTTTGTGCAACGCTTTGTGTAAAGTGATATATTAGATTTCGATATTTAAATATGTTTAGGGTATTGTCTGTGTGTATGCAAATATTTATGCATGTATTTAGGGGAGATTTATTTTATCTTTTGTTAATCACAAATTGAGATATTGGTATCTATCGATAGAAAAGTCATTTCTGTGAGAAGCTATTTACCTACTTACAATGAGCTAAGTAAAAATGCTTACTTAAAAAATAATGATTAGGCAAAACAAAATGAATGAAGTGAAGAAACGTTTTTTAAGGTTCGCTTATCTGCAAAGCTTTTTGTCCGTCTGTCTGTCTGTCCGTCGGATATCACGAAAACTACTCGACCGATAGAGTTGAATTTTGAACATAATTGTTACCTAAAAAAATTGGCCAGAAATGACGGATTTAATTTTTTATTTTTAGGAAATTTTCGAGTCGTTAAATTTTTTTTTCGTTGGTATAGGCTTTTCAACTGATCTTCATCATCATTATATCAGCCCTTCAACGTACACTGCCGGACATAGGCATTCCCCAATGACCGCCACCACACCCTATTACGCCGTATTTTCGAACTATTCCGCATTTTATATGAAATACAATTTATCGAAAGAATCGCGGACGCAGCCACGGGCAACAGCTAGTAATGCCATTAAGCCAATAAATAAAAGTGACCGCGCCACCGCTCACCCCCTGCAGCATCCGTAACGGTCATCTCACCCCAACCCCTGTGATGTAACTGACCACCCTTGTTTTTATGGCAAGCTTGGGGTGTCATGCCAGGATCGATGGGATCGTAAACTGGCCTAGTGCCCGATTTTTTGGTTTAACCGCGGTGGAGTGTGTCGCTTTGAGCAGAGGCTAGAAATCCTACAAATAATAAAAAAACGAAAGTTTGTAAGGATGTTTGGATGTCTGTTACTCTTTCATGCTAAAACTAATTAACAGATTTTGATGAAACTTTACTGTAATCTAGATTATACATCAGAATAACATATGGGCTAGAAATCCTGCAAGTATTATAAACGCGAAAGTTTATAAGGATGTTTGGATGTCTGTTACTCTTTCACGCTAAAACTAATTAACAGATTTTGATGAAACTTTACTCTAATCTAGATTATACATCAGAATAACATATGGGCTATTTATAGACGCCTCTGGAATAGCTGTTTCTACTGATCCTGTCTCTCAGAGAAACTCCCCGGCTAGATGGAGCGTCGATCTACGTAAGGCGGCTGGCAGTGACTGGATACGGAGAACCGAAGATCGGGTTCTCGCGCCTTGAGGGAGGCCTATGTCCAGCAGTGGAGTAATGCAGGCAGAGGGTGAGCACTGGCCCCAGGCTGCTGGTTTGTCCAACGTTGCAAAACAAACTAGGCATTCAAATACTTAGTAACAAAGCGTTTTAATAATGACACTCGAGTTGGCCAGCGAACGGATAAATTATTAACCCTCCACTACCCGCAATTAGCATAGATAACAGACCCTTAGATTAAGGACGTTCGGGCTAAGACGCACCTTATCTTATAGTTGGCTTAGATTTATTATTATTACGTATATTGTCGTGGAGTACCTGTTTGGCAATGCGTCATGCTTAAATATGCAAAAGGTACCTAAGTACTAAGTTTGTTTCGGTAACATTAAAATACCGGACAAGTGCGGGTAGGACTCGCGCCGTGAGGGTTCCGTACAAATTTAATTTTTAAAAATTTCTAAAATCGTTAGAAGTGCTTACATAAACATGGATGATTAAATTTGTTGGTTATAGAAAAATTATTTTTTTAT
Source organism: Metalampra italica (assembly GCA_949699065.1). Lineage (NCBI taxonomy): Eukaryota > Metazoa > Arthropoda > Insecta > Lepidoptera > Oecophoridae > Metalampra > Metalampra italica. Next base: position 1,727,864 of record OX452993.1, read on the forward strand.
GATGTAATCACTAATTTACTGTTTTCGGATTTTATTTATTTTATATTTATTTTCTTTATTTGGGACAACAACAGCTTAACTTAATCTTAACGTAACATAGTAAAATTTGCAAAATATAAAAGCCAATGATAGTTATCCTCGTTTTATAAATGGTGAGAGTGAAGTGCTTTAAAGTAGGTAATTATACTCTAATTATTAATAATAATAACACATGACTTTAAGGTTACAAGACAAAGGTTGTCTGAATGAAATCGCACTTAGCGGTGAGAACGCATAGCAGTACGTTCTAAATCTACTGTATTATTGTGTATTGTTTTTAAGACAATCTATAATACATAAATCAGAATTAATAAATAAATAATACATACATATATACATACATACATACATACATACATTATACATACATATACATAAATACATACATACATACATTATCCATTACTTGTGCTATAAGACAATGCTTCTTGCCAAATTTCATGACTCTAGGTCAACCTAGAAGTACCCCATAGGTTTTGATTGCCAAAATATTAAAAAATGCGGCAAAAACAGCCATATCTTTTTACTGCGTTGACTTAGAAATTTGACTTTTAATTTTTTCACAGCTCCAAGGGATTGCAGACCTGAGTATTTAATATTAATTTCAAGTTCATACATTTGCAAAAAGTTTCATCAGAATCTGTTCCGCACTTTTTGCATAGAGCGATAAACATCTAAAAATCGTTACAAACTTTGGCGTTTATCGGTATACACTCGTATTAGTAGAATTTTAAACATGTGTAGGTACGGTCAACTGCACGTCAGTGGAAACGAAGCCAGTATAAACTGGTCTCTCATTGTATATTGAAACTCCCTAATAGGCTAGGCCAGCTCAAGGTATCCACATACGTGCGGTCGACTGTACTTGGTGCAAGTTTAACCCTATAAGGCCCCAGTTATACAGATATACTACGTGAAAGTTAAATACACTACCATGTTTGTAATGCACTGGGGAACACATCTACAGCAAAAAAAATCATTAAGAAAAATACATAATGTGGTCAATATATGCACTTAGCCTGTTAGTGCACTTGAGTTTTTAGATGATCTGTTTCCAATACACCTATTCATTGACATTGAATGAATGAGGAAAGAAAGCCTGATATATTCGCTATATAATACCATTATATTACCATTATAGTTAAATAAAAAATAGGATGTTTTCCCCGTAAATGTTTATTAACTAAGTGGTATCCAAATCGCCTCTGCCTTATAGAGGGTTAAAATATCCGACTAAGACAGTGTACCGTACGTAGTCACAAGATGGTGCTATGTTTACTCTCCCATGTAATTGCTCATCCTGGCCGGTCCGGGTGGTCCCCGGTGCCCATATGACCCATATTTCATTTTGCCAGTTTTTTATTAAAAACACGACGACACCTGTTTAGAAGCCTTCCAATTGAGGCAAACTGTTGCTGATTCAAGGTCAAGATGACCATATTTTATTTTAAAACCTAGTCTTTTATCGAAATAGAGAGATAAGACACCACAGAAGGTGGGGTGGCGCTCGTTAAGGAAAGCCTATGTCCAGCAGTGGACGACGAAGGGCTGACGATGATACACAGGGTGACACCTACAGTGGTCATGGGTACTGGACTACTGGATACTGGGCTTAGACTACTGGAAGACTTTCGGAAATTGGAAAATCGCTCGCCAGTTTGTATACTTAATCGAAAAACCATAAAACTTTACCGTATTTCCAAAAGTAAAATTTTCATAGAAAAAACCATCTCTGAATAAATTTAAAAATATATATCACGATCCCGACACACCTCTTTCGCTTCGTTCAGAGTGCTCTGACATTAGGTAGGACCTTTGGCGCTGTAGTGTAGCGTCCAAGCAGGCGGTCGAAGCTAGTGATGTTTAATATTATATATTATAATTAATATCTAAAATATTCCCGGCCTCTGCCCCGTGTAGACAATTAATAATGGCAACCCGAAACTAGCAGCAGCAGACCGCATTTAAAGTGGCAATATTACAGAAACCACCAGTCATCACTCAGGGGGAAACACACGCGAGCAGCCCTCAACCCCCTAAACCTAACGATAAGGCAACACTCTTACGTACCTAAGTAAAATGCAACTATTGGATAATCTATGCTACTAATGTAAGGGTTAAAGGCTATTAACATCACACTATGACCCGAGCAAAAAGAAAAAGTCAGGAATTACTACAACGCGGGCGAGGCCGCGGCAAACAGCTAGTGTAGATATAACTGCATTAAAGTACATTGACCCTGTATGTAGAAAGGAGTCAAAATAACATTCATATAGTTAAAATTCATAAAAATCTTACAAAATAAATAACTAGAAAATAAACTGAAAATTGAAATGACCGTGAATGAATGAACTTTATTTGCAAGACATAGGTGTGTAGATTCGGAGGTGCACACGACTTAACTAAATTTAGTGTGTGCGCTTTCTTATCTGTAGAAATAAGGAAGAGATGGCATGTATTTTAGAACTGTCAAATTAGTGTAGTCCTGTCAGAGAGAGAGAATTTTAATCACCATGCTTTCAGTTGCAATGCAATAGAATACTCGTACCTTTGCTAGTGTCTGACAGGACTAAACTAATTTGACAGTTCTAAAATTCATGTCATCTCTTTCCTATTTCTACAGATAAAAAGAGCACAATGGACTAAATTTAGTTAAGTCTTGTGCATCTTACGTCTTGCCGCCTCGGTATTTCTATTCATCGTTAGATCCCAGTCCGGCTTTTAACTCATTTAAATTGAAAGTAACGTCAGTAGGTAAAGTCTTTGGTATGACCAGCCTACTGCCACTTGAACGTAGGTACTATCTTTTGAAATAAGTCGGATTCTTTGGTTTTCGCCGGGATAACATGATTTTATGGGTCAGAAATGCAATAGGTCGAGTGTACCTCATATGACCTAGAACCTTGTTACTCAATATTGTCTGCGTCGACGAAAAAAGAATCCCTATTGACGTAAGAATAGTACGGATGCGTCTTCACCTGACAACGCAACGCGGATGGACGCGGACTGCCTAATTTCTACTTGGCATTGAAAGACGTCAAGGTCACGCTAAATACGCCGGCGCGTGACGTCACCGCATGCGTCCGCGCAGCGCCGAGAGCTCTCCGCTAGCGAAAAGTGCTAGATGTATATATTTACTCCGTGGATTTATTGTTCTATTGTTTTTTTTTTTGCTTTTTCAATTTTTATTCAAATTCAAATAAACAAATTTAATTACATTTCGTTAAACACAATATATATATATATATATACTGATAATATATATACTGATATATGATACCTATATATTTATTATTTATTAATGCATTGCCACATAGAGGTGCTGCTAGGTGGTGTGCTATTTAGACAAACACTGTAATAAAATAAGTTGTTAGAAGAGACGCAGCATGCTAAGGTTGTGTGGTCGGTCCTCACTAGGCTAGCCCGGTTTGAGTTCCACCAAAAGTTTTGTTAGTTTTTGTCAGTTATCGGTTTCTTTTTCGCTATGGTTATAATATTTTTATAAAAATAAATAAGATTCATTACGTTTCGCGTGCCTTGGGGGAAAGCCTATGTCGAGCAGTGGACTAGTGCAGGCCGGTTGATAATGATGATTATGAATTAAATGGCACAAGTTATTTTTAACAAAATTTCTAAATTATTTAGGATGTTATTAAAACTTTTTTATTTATAAATTTCATTTTTTAAAAATCATAGCTTAGAAAAATTTGGTTTCAGAAGCTTGCCTTAAAAAGCTGGACCTTAGGTTGCTTAAAAGGAACAATACAGACTGTTCAAAAATCAATACCATAACAACAAGAGATCTATGAGATGAGATCATTTTTATATACATTATTTATAGATAACTATACCTTTTCCCGACCACTAAACTTATAGGTACTTACGTATACCTATGATGTTTGTGAACGATAGTTGTATTTATAAATTGTATTAAAGGTGGAAGATTCAATAATAGTGATATAAATGTATTTATAACCATATCGGTTAGGTAACTCTAAATACTGACTGTAAAAATCCATGAAGTGGTATCCAACCTACATTTCTATAGTTGAGCTAGGTAAGATTAGGTTATAACCTTGATCTAAGAAGGGTTAGAATAGGTTTGGTTATGTTTTAGTTTTAGTAATGCTCACGCCCAGCCTAGACTATTTTTCAGAAAAACTTGTTTATGTAAAAGGTCAATTACGAAAGCGTTTACTTGACCGTTCCAAAATTATAGTTCTGGAGTGGAGACCGCTAGGTGGACCGACGACTTGAAGAAGGTTGGATGCGGAGAGCGGACGGTCGGGTGTGGCGGAGTTCATTTGGGAAGGCCTATGTCCAACCGTGCACAATAATGAATCAGATACATCGGCACTTTTTCGTAAAACAAATTGTTCCTCTAATATAATTTTTTATAATCTCTATTATTCTCCGCAAAGGGCAGCAGCCGCCGGTCGCTGCGAACAATAATAAAATAACCCTGGTGGTAAGGCGCAACTTTTGCTGGTAGTACGTATATTTCCAAAAGCGCTAGATAAAGCTCCGAAAGCGCTGGAGGGTACCTGTCCGTGTGAGCACCGGATCTATGGAAGCTGTTTGTTACCGAGCGAGACGGTTTGCCTGTGGGTGTGCCCGGTCTTGTTTTGTTTTTGTGTAATTACGAGTAGACAATCAGAACATTGATTTACTCTTTCAAAGCTCTATAACAGACCCGTTTGGTCTTATTCCGCGAATGTCCACTCGGTCCGATAGGTTTATTTACCGGAACGTCCCCTTACTCGAACGTCTCCTTCCTAGAACGTCCCCCTTCCTCGAACGCCCCCTTCCTCGAACGTCCACTCCTCGTACGTCCACTTTTACGAGGTCCGAGTGGACATGCCGGGAATAATGCTTTTATTGGGCCTGAGGGTTTTAGATACTCTCTGTTTAAACATAGCTGACGAAATGTTAATAAGAAGGAACAAGAGGCCAAACCAGCCACTAACAGAGATGAAATGATATGGAGAAGATGTGTATGATTTCTAGAGGAATTTGAAGCTGAAACATATACAGGCGTGAATGACTGTGGAGGTCTAGCGACTTCATCAAAAGTTGACTATCCCGGTTTTTATGTTCCCGCAGGAATTTCGAAAAATCCCGTCCCTACGTTAAACGAGGAATCTCCATGCAAATTTTCAAGTTTCTAGCTCCAGTGTTTTTGGCTGGGCGTCGATAGATCAGATCAAGAAAGAGAAAACAATACCAACGAGAACGAGAAAATAATAATTCTTTTATGAATAAGGGTTATAAAGATTCAATAAACTGACAATAAACTAAGCTAGCCCTGTCCCAAGTTACCCTCTCCTAAGTTACCCTGTATACCCGTCTGTAAAGATGAAGTGTTTATTTACTGTAAACAGGATTAAATTTGTATAATAATTTATTATATATTAGAATTATTATCCTCAACATTTCTCATACCAGCGACATCAAGATACCAGTTGTAAAAAATAAGCCACAAAAGCAACTAATTAGCAATCCGACAGCAGAGCTATATACTCGTGTGTATTAATCTTTGAAACGTTCGTTATTTTTGGCTCTAAATCTTTGTCCGTGGTTTGATGATCTATTGCGACTTGTGTCGGTACTTACAATCATTCGATTACAACAATGAACCATTTGTTTGAAGCAGACAATGTTAATAATGTGCTCGGGTATGTACAGAGTGTAACAAAATACTATCCCAAGTGACTTGGGACTCAAGCGCCAGTGGTTCGGTCACATCGTGTCGATTCGGAGGTACACACGCCTTAACTAAATTTACTCTATTGTGCACTTTTTTTATCTGTAGAAATAGGAAAGATCGAATGAATTTTAGAACTGTTAAATTAGTTTAGTCCTGTCAGACGCAAGAAAATGTACCAGGTTTCTATTGCAACCTAAAGCATGTCGATTAAAATTCCCTCTGTTTGACAGGACTAAACTAATTTGACAGTTCATTCCATCTCTTTCTTATTTCTACAGATAAAAAAAGAGCACAATAGACTAAATTTAGTTGAAGGGGTGCACAATCCGAATATACACTAATATGTGTGTATTTTAATGAAATTTCCTGTTCTTGCCTGGATCACAGGATAAAATATCAATAAATGGACTAATTATGACAAGAACTTAAAACTTTCGTGAATACGTAACTACCTAGCTAATATCTATTTCTTCCGAAAATTTAAGTTTGTTAAGTCAAGCACGGATTTACATCGTTACAATTTACTTTATGATAATGAAGTGTTCAATACAAGAACATGGGCAAATGCGTAGGAATAGCATGGCAACACTCTCTAGAGCGTCATTGGCGTCGGGGATAAGACGCGGCCTATCATATCGAAAGGTCCGGAGTTCGATCCCCAGCTGGGCCATGTACCAATGGGTTTTTTCTCGAAACTTAAGTACATTTACTGACTGCTCTCAAACGGTGAAGGAAAACATCGTGAGGAAACCTGCACACGCCGAAGAAGAAATTCTTAGGCGCATGTGAAGTCCACCAACCCGCACTGGGCTAGCGTGGTGGACTATAGCCCGAACGCCCTCGTTGAGAGGGTAGGCCTGAGCCCCAGCAGTGGGGACATTAATAGGCTGTTGATGACTCTCTCTTCCATCTTGGATCTGCATGTGGGCACAGTGTGCTCCGCTATAATTATTGTAATTACCATCCATATAGTACATATAAAAGTTTCTAGCATTTTCATTTTGAACATGCAAAGTGGTCCTTCGAGCCGGATATGAACTAAACAGTCTAAATCAGGGGTGTAACTCATGTTGCTATCTTATTTTACATCTTTAAATTCCACAAATAAATTTCAGTACATTTCAAATTCAAAACTTTAATTAAACAAGACGCAGTGAGGCCCCTTAAACTTAAACCTTCGGTTAAGTATGACATTCAAACAATGCGTAGCCCTTCTAACCGCAACGTAACTCAATATAACATGTGACATGTCGGTTGGACAAGTATTCGATGATATAGCTCCTCGTGATTTATATCTTAAAACAGGTTTCGCTGATTAAAGAACGAATAAATCTTTAAACTAATAGATCTTTATTCACCGTCTAATTAGAACTGAAGTGGATATTATTCAAGTCTATTGGTGTAGTTATAAGGTTTACCCGCACGGATATGCTATTTTTACTGCATAAATCGGCTAATGTATGGATAGACCACCACTTGCGATTAAGACTTAGGGCCTCTTTCACCGCTTGCTGATATTGCTACAGATAGTAAGCTGTCAGGTAAACTAATCTAGCAGATTTGTCTGCTATTATTTTCGCGATTCACACCTCAAGTCTCTGATAAAATATCTGACAGAAAAGAAAATAATGGCTACTCGATCTTGCTGTTAGTTTATGAGGTGGTATTCTGCAAGATAAGGCAATCAGATACCTGTGAAACGAAAACAATACGCTATCTGTCGGATAACCTGCAAATAGGGTATCTGGGACTTTATCAGCAATCGGTGACAGAAGCCCTTAGAATTTTTATTTTTAAGAGTACGTTGACCCTTGCGCTTCTGGTCTTAACAACGGATGTGTATTAAGATTTTGACATTCACTTTGTTTAAAAGCATTGGAACTCTATTTCTGTTATATCTTTCATCTTTAATATTAAAAATATGCTTGACATTATTTAATATTATCGGATATAATATGCTTACGTACTTACATCAATTCATGATAATATATTATGTCAATTGATATTCAAAATGGATATTTTTTTTTATAATAAAAATGAACCATATTAAATTCTACTAAAAATATATTTATAAATTATTATTATATTGTTATGGTCGTGCCAGGAAGATATATTATTATACGTATAAAATCCATAATAATTATGTACTTCTAAGTCAATTATATTAACTTTGTATCACGCAATTTGTAAGTATATAGCGCACCGAAATTACTTTAACATTTTAACTCTTATTCCGAAGTCATAGGACCTATTTTAAAAACACGCTTAGTACAAGCGGCAAGTTTACAATTGCTGTCAATAAACGTTTTATTGTATTGCAATTGAGTTGACTTTGTATTTATGAAAATGTAAGGAATAAGTTTGTTTTATAGCTTAAAGGAAGTAATATTAACACAGACATGTGCTTATTATTTGTAACTTAACGATTCAAGAACGTGTTGCCGGTGTAGGGTGGCCATGATTGGTCCTGTTCTATGGACTATTCCGTATCAACTCAGACATAGGAACTATGGAGGATTTTCGAGCAGTAATCAAAATATAATAATCCCATAGATAAGTAGAGGCCTAGCCTATCAAAGTCAAAAATTATTATGAATACACTTGGTACATTTATACACATTTATTTTAGTACCACCGCCTAGGGTGTTAGCGGTGTGATGGATGAGGAACCCTATTGTTAAACCCTTGAGTTGTGTAAGCTCGTTATACTATTTACGGCTAACTACGGTTACCTAAAAGTATAAGTAATATAGTCTGTAGATAGGCTAACATATCGGATCTCCAGTTCTACAACGTCAGAACTGTCAAAATTTGCAAAATTGAGATAACAATGCCAGAAATTTAGTCTGAACAATACAAAATCTTTCATACTCTCTCCTGTAAAATGTAAGAAATGACATTTCTGCAGTTGTAGTACTGGAGGTGCGGTATATTTCCATCCACCTTCAGGTATGTTACTTGCCAAGAGGCAGAGGAACCACCATTACACCTGTGCAAATGTGGCCCGCCCAAAGAAGCGTCCATCTGGGCAACTACATACTTCAACCCGATGAAGTAAAACTGATTAGTGCCAAAAGCGAGCTGAAGTTCCAAACGGATGCAAAGCTTAACACTGAACTATAGTAAAGGCGGCGATCACAATAGATCAGCAATGGTCACAGTGATACATAGATAAGCCTTGAAAGAGCCCCACCTCAAATAATAATGTTACTTAGCACTTCTAAATTATGTTCTGTTTAGGTTTTATGGTGGTTTTAGTGGTGTAAGTTAAAGCTATAAACACACAAATTGAATACAAAATATTAACATATCAATGTGATCAGACTCGTTGTATGCATTTTGATTATAAATGTTTATCACTAACGTGATTTGGAAGCTCATTAATCTTGTATATTTGTATGTGTGTATTACTCTTTAATATTATTAAGTAGCTATTAACTTAATCTTTAGGAAAGTATATTCTGGATTATTCACTAGTTTTTTGGAAATATTTTTAAAATCGCGATTGATGGTCCCCAACGATTATAGTTAATCATAATCATTCGAGAGATTTTTAATTTTCATGTTTTTTCGCTAAAACTTTTACGACTATGAAAAAGTATTCAAAAAGAAATAAAAACTTTTTACTGAAAACTAAAATATAAAAAATAAAAATTGCTGACCATTTTCAACCGACGAAAACAAAAGGAGGAGGCTCTCAAGTCGACCCGTATATTTTGTACGTTAAATTGAGAAGAAATATAAGACAATAGACATGTCCTAGATAAAGTTAAATTGTAAGCACAAGCAGCAAGAATGCTGCCGCAGCCCGCGGCAGGGCCGCCAAATTATATCATACCTACCTACCTCCAACCTCCGAGAGAACGATAGTCGAATCGCGTGACGGCCCAGCGATTAGTGTAATTTTGTTAGAGAATACGGACGCAGATTATTTTACTTGTTATTTACTATTTGGAAGGTAGAAACAGGTAGGTATATTATATACATAATCACAGCGGAGGACAAGTCTTAGTAAAAAAATCCACATACTTTACGCAGTACGCAAGAATCTTAGTAGACGGTTATGAGCGACTGTAGGTTATTTTGCGTCTCGTACCTTGAAACCCTCGCTACGCTCAGGATTCTTTGAACCACTCAAAGTAACAACGTCAAATTAATCATTTTAATCAAATTAAAAACATACCTAGGTACATGAAACTGCCAGTCAATTTACATTTTTTTTGTCCATTCTTGAAATTTGACTCAAACATTTGACGTTGTTACTTTATTTTTAAATACTATGTTACTTAAGAAGAATTATTATTTTTTGTCCATTCTTTCGATTGGCATCATAATATAGGGGTGATGTTTTTTCACATTTAAGTCGGTTCGATTCCCAGAACAAAGTCTTCTTTGCGCAAAATATCCCATCTACGATATTTAAGGTACTTTCCCTTGATGTCAAATAGTTTTGGAAAACCTGTATACGTATATAGACGTAATATATACATAAATACGTATATAGACGTAATATATACATGTATACGTATATAGACGTAATATATACACGTATACGTAGATGACGCAACTCCTAACTCACTCGTAATGGTTGGTGTCAATCAAAATTACACACCCACAAATTTGTACTTGTCTCTATAGAAGTAGTTTTAAACACAATATAGTCTTTATGTCTTTGAAATTAGACCTGTGGTTCCCCTAAGTAGTTAAGTTGTAGTTTGGAGTAATTTTGGTAGTTCTAAGAAAACGGTTGGATCGAGAATCAAGATGTGAAGAGTTAGCTACGAATTTTTGTTCGCTCGGTCGAATTCAAAATGTTTTCCTTTAAATTGGAAGTCTTGCCCTGCTCGCTCAAACCACGAATGGCAAAATATACCTACTTATACGCATGTACATTTACACTAGAGATTAAAATTGTGAAATATATTATTGACAAGTGAAGTTTCGACAAAGGACAGAGAACAAAAATCGGTCTTGAACTGCGATCATGATCAATAGTATTCATGATCGCAGGTCTTGAATATATACACTGATGTACAATACAATCACTCTAGTTCACAAAAATATTTACATAGATACAGTTTTGGAGTATTGCAGCATACAATATAAACGTCGTCTTAAACATGTCAGGAAAGATACAATGAAGAATAAAGACTACAAAGCAAATGGAATCCCAAAAAGAAAAAAAACGATTATCCCAGTTTCTTTGACAGTTCCTTTTCTTTACATCTTCTGAAGGAACTATGAAGCTGTCAAGCTACGAACTTTTGCATTTGAAAACCCAAAATTTGACGATTGCCGCCCAAAATACACTATTTAATATCATGCTACGACCCATAGGAGCTGAGCAAAAAGATAAAGATCAGAAATAACTTATAAAAGCAGGCGAGGCCGAGGGATACGCTAGTAAAACTATAGGAATCAGTATGCTCTATCTTTGGGCAAAGGTCGTTTAATTTATTAAATAAACTATAAATCAATAACCCACGCAAAAAGTGCGTGTGCAATGATATGATAAATTGACGAGATGCGACCATTACTGATTGCAAATTTATTTTATAATATAAATTTAAAACAGGTGATTATTTAGTCTAATGATGATATTTTTAATAACACTTACTGATACGTCTGTATAAATTGGTTTTCTTGATTAAAAAACTTTGAAATTCAGGATATTTTTTTAATTAAAAAAGACATATTAAAATTACTGACGTATGTTAAGTAAGCTGGCAAAGTGCCTATAAAGATTTAACCTAATAATTTTTAAAAAATCCAACCCAGATCAATCACCTACGGTTATAAAGACATAAAGAGATACAAATCACGAAATATAATAAACGCATAGAACATTTGACATTTTCAAGTGTTTACATTCAAATAGGATCTTTTGTAGTTTATTATGTAGCTCTTATTTTTTGACAGAAAATACATATTCTTATCAATTGAATAGTATCCTATATGTTATTCAAGGACTTAAGGTATCACCGCACCAAGTTTCGCCCGAAACCTGAATGAAAAATTCAGACCATCCGTTGCTTAGTCCACGCGAACGCAGTCGCGGGCAACAGCTAAGTATAACATGAATCTGTTACCTACTATAATTTTAAAAAGTCGATTGGTAAAGTTACTAGTCTACTTAAAGTTTTTTTCTAAATATCATCTTATATCCTACTGATTTAGTTAGAAATATCGATGACGAATCAAAACGTGAAATCACAAATTTATTATAAACAATTTTTGAATAGAAGGTCAGAGAAGAATTTGATAAATTGGGTATGAAGTTCATTACCTAAATTATATTCATAGAAATATTTGCAAAATGAAATTAATACTGAAACCGGTATTTAATCTGAATATGACATGTTGATATTAATTTCATTAATAAATTGGGTTTAATTTTGTACTGTGAGTAGGTATTTGAATTTTTTTTTCGATGTAATTATAATAATACAAGATTATTATTTCTGTTTACTTTTTGTAAGCTGTGGTACAATTTGATATATACTAATTTTACTAATTTATTTATACTCCTTTGCAGGAATTAAACAATTATGTTCACTTTACTCACTGTATACCTGTATTACAATATTATAACTTAGTACAATATGATACAAGTCGTGAGCTAAGTTGGTAATTACATTACACTCGAGTCTGGAAAGCACAGCACGAGACGAAGTCGAGTGCGTATTGAAGCCGAGTGCGTAATGGTCAATGCTCACCACTGTACTCACAAAATTTTATTTATCATATTTTAAGAGAGCAGAGATTTAGAACAAAAACTGTAAAGTAAGCGGTAGGTAATATAAAGTAAAAAGCACGTGTGTTTTATAAGCTGTAATACGAACCTGAAAGCAGTGCAATATCAACCACTTTACAAGCAAGAATTGCTTAAGTATGAATGGTGTTTAAGTTTAAATATACTCGCGAACCCGTTCATGTCGATAATTTTTATATTTGTCTTCAACTACAACGTACACACTAAAAAAAAGTCGCAGCACCAAATATGGACAGGTTGCAAATACCTTTTACTTGATGTCAATGACCTAATGAAAAGTTGTTTGTTAAACGTATTAATTGATGCTAACGTAACGTGTATGCTAAAACTGTATGACACACGTCTGCAACAGCCTTTATATTGACATTGACCGTTCGAAGCTCGGTCACAGTTATAGATTATACAACCAATATGTCTTGAGCTGCCACTACAGGCATTGGTATGAAGCAGCGCGTGCCTGCAATTAATGGTTTGAGCGCCAGCGAGTTGTCCGATCTACATTGATCCTGATTTGGGAAGGTGCAGTTAGAAATCGTAGATCAAAGTAATTTGGATATAAGTAAGTGTTTAATAAAGTGATTATTTTTGAAATAAAATTAAGTAACGTATTTGATTGCTAATTAAATTAATTTGCAAACAATTTTGGTTGATTATATTTCGAAGTATTAGTTACGGAAGTCGCTACGGGCTACGACCCCTCGGAGCCGAGCAAAAAGAAAAAAAAAATCAGAAAATAAAACGCGGATGAAACCGCGGGAAACGGCTAGTATTGTGTTATAAAGGTCATCATTACCACAATTAAATATTGAAACTAGAAAAATAATTTTTTGAGAAAATAAAATAGAAGAGATGAGAATGACACTTATGGCTTCTTTCACCACTTGCTGATAAAGTCCCAGATACCCTATCTGCAGGTTATCTGACAGATAGCCTACTTTTTTTGTTCCCCAGGTACCCGATTGCCTTATCTGTCAGATAAACTAACAGCCATATCAAATGGCTGTTATTTTTTATCTGTCAGATATTTTTAACAGATACTTGAGATGTGAAACACGAAAATATTATAAGACAGATTTATCTGATAGATAAGTTTATCTGTCAGCTTACTATCTGTAACAATATCAGCAAGTGGTGAAAGAGGCCCTTAGTCTTGTGTAAATATGTTCAAATCTGCAATATTAAAATTGTAATTTTATTTCCATGTGTCATAGGCACTTTTAATTTGTATTAATATTAGTGTATGTTACCTACTTTGTGTTGTTTTTCGAATAAAAAGGTGTTCCCACAGTGTATTTTACGCGACGGAAATTGGCGGAATTATTGTGCCTTAAACGCCCCTCCGCCATGTGGACCGACGACCTAAAGATGGCTGGAGGCGGCTGGATGCAGCGGGCGGAGGACCGGGTGTGCTGACGTCCGTTGGGGAAGGCCTATGTCCAGCAGTGGACGCTAAAAGGCTGAAATGATGATGATGAAACGCAATACAATTGAAAACATTATTAATAGATAAAGCGCACTATTCTGTTAATGAATTTTTGAATGACACATCTTTCTGACATTGTTAATATCTAATTTTATTGAAACCTGACATATTGTATTATTATATAAGCTAGCTAGACATTTTATATTTTGCAATGACATATTGAAACACTCGTTTGACATTGGAATTGTATTGAAATTAATAAATAATAATTTAATTTAGATTATTGTTAGCCGCGCGCTTGTGTAATTTATGTTTATAATTTTATTTTCATTTTAATTTGTGTGCAATTTGTATGTCGAAATGACAGATTTTATGGGACTTTTCTAAACTATAACATCATTTTTTGTAATATTTACCTAAAATCACAATAAAGACATTTTGATTTTGATTTTGATTGATGATACAAAAGGCCATATTATACATATATAAAAAAAGTTTCAATCATAACATAAGGGCCCTGTACACGTTGGCCGAGTGCATACGCCAAGCGCGCTCGACCAACGTGTCCTGGGCCCATAATGTTGCCAAAGAAAACACATTCGTCAACTACGGTTGGCGACATTGACAATGGATGGTTCGCACATGGAATGCGGCCTTGATTCGAATTCGGTTCCTCGGCTATGCGCGGGCGCTTGCGCGGGAAACGAGATCGAGTTTTTTTATTCAATATCTAGATAGATTGGACGCGAAATAGATTATGCGATTGGACGCGGTATGAATTTCGATACGTCCATTTGCTAATGTGAGAGAAGCAATATTAAGTTGTAAAATAGTCGTAAATTTGTAAGCTTTACTAGATTTATAACTTTTTATATAGGTAGCAACTAATGAAACTAATATTCCTAAGCGAAAGTTTGTAATCGCGGGAACTTTGCAGATTGTACCTATTTCATAAGGTTTGAGAAATTCGACTGAAAAATACTGAATAATCAAGATTTTCCATCCTGGAACCAAAACGAAAATTGTAATTCAGATTAATGTATTTTCGTCTCCCGGGAGGTACCCAGAATACAAATTTGTGCTAATTTTCCCACTCAATTCAAGACTGAAGGTCGTCTTCAAGATTGAAAGTCAAATTTGGACTGCCTGAAGTTTTGGGTCATGTTACGAAAAATGAAACAAGTGCGTAGAGTCTCAGCGAATGGGTAAGTACCCTTTCGACGCATGCTGCCAGAAACGCAAATTACCTGATACACAGATGATCATGATTAGGTATATACGAATATTACCGTCTACGCAGAAAACCAGAATTTCATTTCACAAATGATCGGATACCCAAATTGCCAGACTAATCAATCTACGCATAGTGCCAGAAACGCAAATTACATGATACGCAGATGATCATGATTAGTTATATACGCATATTACCGTTTACGCAGCAGAAGACCAGAATTTCACACCCTATCAACGAGGGCGTTCGGACTATAGTCCACCACGATAGCCCAGTGCGGGTTGGTGGACTTCACATGCGCCTAAGAAGGTTTGCCTTATATTGACAGTAAATAAAAAGGAGTTATGATAGCCGGTTTATATGTATACTAATATATTCTCACGCGACATAACATTATATAAGATTACTTACATAATACAGTGCTTCAGGGGAGCTTATCAGTGACCTTGTAACCATTCGGAATTCTACCGGGTCACAGAGCACTGTTATCATTATATTTATAAGTCTATAGACTCATGATATGAGTGCAAATACATCAGAAGCAATATTTTACAGACCTTCAATTCATAGTCAAGAACCAAGATTGATGTCTGATAGAAACGAAAAAGGCACAAATGAAGAGAAAAAGGCATAACCAAAAACCCCTAGATTAAGTAATATTAATTTCGAATAATATACAATTTTTTTATATTAAATTGTAGGTACAGTAAGGTTCACAATTGCAGTAGCACACTAAGAGTCATTTTTCTGTACAACGGTGCGCACGAAAACCAATTAGATATAACTGACCACACAAGTCAATAGCGTATTTTAAACTTTATTGTCATAGCAATAAGTTATCAATTCATCGTAATATCCAGGAATATTGGTATTAATGGATCTGTGTGTGCGTGGGTACAGATAAAAAGAAATTCGTAAGTGAAACTGGTCTCTCAATGTATTGAATTGAATTGTTCAATAAAGTTTAGTATATGATTTAAACGATGTAAATAACCTGTGAAAACATTCAACGTAGGCGAACTAGAATATTAATAAGATCCATTTGGAATAAGTTACATTACTGTTTAACAAATAATAATAAATATCTATTGAGTTGCGAAACTGCTACTGCACTTATGAACCTTGACTGATCCTGATCTTATTTCATTCATTTATTTGAATTTTGAAAGGGTAGTAAGCAAGAAGATTCGAACCTCTTTTGTCGCGCGCGCGCTCCCTGTGGAGATCGCATCTTGCAAATTTAGTATGGGAAACGATGAAAAATTCTGTGTCAAAATCAGGGGGGGTGCGGACAAATGAAGCGGATTAGCGGGAGGAAGTTGCTCATACAAATTTATATGGAGTTTGAAAATGAGAATGTGTGAGTGAGTATCAATTTCGATATACATTTGGCACGATTTTGGCACCCCCTAAAATGATTTTGTTACTCAGCCATACGGGAGTAGCTTTTATTTTAAATTCATGGTTCATCTAGTCCAAAGTGGCACTATTGGCCGGTCGTAAATATAAATGTTTGGATATTATAAAAAAAAGGTTTAAGTGTAATCATAACTAGAATAATACTTATTTATATGAGGTAATTTTATAAGAACTTTACAACAATACGCCAAATAGATTCCCATCAGAAATCCAAATAGATGGGTATCTGCGTAAAATCCTCAAACGCGTGTTAAATAAATTTATAGATATCTATCACCCGGAAAACATCGAAACGCCGAATACAAAATTCATTAACTCCTCACATGGGTCGTTATCTATGTAATTGCATTAAAAAAAACCAACGTGCAGACAATAGGTATCGTCCTATACAACCTCTGAGCGACCCGGCTCCGCCTGACCTTGGCTCGCGTTCAAGGCGTATCCGTACTCATCAGTAGGGGTCGTCTAAACACTACGTCACGAATTCACGATGCGCTCGCATCTTCAGCCGGCCAGACATATTGTCTGTTATGTTTGATCAATCGAACAGAAGAAAAACTGCCACAGAGTTGCATATCTAAAAATTTATTTTACGAGAGCTATAAATTTTAAATTATTATCCTTTTGATTCATAATAATAATATGTGTTTGAATCACAGCTCTCAGACTGCGATGTCATAATATATAAGCAGATTTATTTATTGTGAAATTAATTAGCTATTTTGTGAGTTCATACTTCACAATATTTAAATAGAAATCGAAAACTCATATTTTATTATGTTAGTAATTTAGTGTTTTATACGGACATACAATGTTTTAATATATATACATTAATATCTAAAGATTACGTAATTAGGTAGGTACTTACCTATGTTAATTATATAGGTATGTAACCTAACTACCACATGCTTCACAGCGAAATAGTAGAAACAAAACTTAACTTTATACTAAACATTAACTTTATAACCAGAGTAAGTTTTATGCTAGCTTTTATGTCGTTTCATAACCCCAAAATAAAATAATGTGCACTTTATGATGACATTTAACCCTAAACTAGTTTACTGTATGTAGGTATATTGAATAGAGCTAAATGTTTTTTTATATATTTAATACAATTTCCATTACAATACGCGGTATATGTATGTTCCCTCAACAGTCTAACGATTGTCGACACTTTGTGGTTTTCATTTGAGCAATTGCCGAATTAAACTATTAAAATAATGTCTGATAATAATTTCGTTTCTGAAAAATTATGGGATGTATATTTTGACGATTTTGTTTGACAATACTTAATTGAACTTTTAATTTTTATTTAATTTCGACATTTTTAGATGTATAATGTTTTAATAAATAATAATTCTGTCTATTTGAAATTTCCAATAAGATCTAGAATTTGTTATTATTTTATAAAAGAAAAAAAACCAAATTCTAGATCTTATTGAAATTTTCAAATAGACAATATTATGTATTAACGTAAGTACTATTATTTATTCCCTGAAATTATTTTAGTCACAAAATTGTCTAATAAGAAAAAATATATGCCTAATCGATCGTGGATTTCATAAACATTTTTTCTCGATAGACAGAAAACAATTTAAAGAGTTCGAGACGTCTTCCATTAAAGACGCGTCAAAATAGAGATATGTAGTAAGATAACCAAAGCTAGGTGGGCTAAACCGACCCAAGCAGGTACAAACTGTAGTGCAATTTAGTCGAAACGCAGGAAGCATCAAAGTGTTTTAACATTAATGTCAAAATACAAGGAAGCACGAACTTTGCGCATGTAAATAATGTTTATTAAGTATACTGTACTTGACAGCCATACATCCTATTTGAATGTGCTTGAGATCTCTTCAATAAGAGTAGGTACTAAGGAAAACCAGCACAAATTTTAACTTCTGATGACAAAACAGTATCTAGCTAGAGTTTAAGCAATTCTTATTGGAATCACAGGTAAGAACGTACGTTATAGATTAGATGGTTCCGATCAGAGAGTTGTTAGTATAAATAGAGCGCGCGTTAGCAAGTTTGAACTGTAAGCACGGGTTTGAACAGTCTCGAAATTTTCGGAGCGACGCTACTAGTCACAACACGTCAGGAGCGCTGATTGTTGCTCGCGCCGGTGTTTATTAAGATTTGGAGTAATCATGGTGAAATGTGCAGCGCCAAGCTGTAAACACGATTCACGGAAACAAACGATCTAGAAAAAATCGATATTGAAGCGTCCATAGAACACCTGCTTACACTTGGCACAATGGGCAATGAGCGATGCGCGCGCTCTATAGCTAGTATACTAACTCTATGGTTCCGATCGATTAATCAACCAACAGAGATCAGATTCTTGTAACATGATTTAAATAAGGCATCACAAGTTAGGTATAAGTACCAAATATAAAGAATAATTAATGGTGCAGTACGCGGAACAAACTCTGGCATCGTGATCCTATGTAATGATCTGTTCAACGAACAATGTGTTAAAACGCCGAATATTACCAGCTTAATGACGCTTCAAAGCAGACTTGAAGACTTCCGATGTGTTCAAGGATACAGCATTGTGTATAATTTATTTTATTATATTTAAACATAATAATACGTATTAAAAATGTCTAACCTTTTCTTCCTGGATGCTGTGACCGCCGTTTTCTGATAGAGGCGTAGACGGTGCGCTGTATCCCTTGGGTCCTTCATCCTGAGGTGTCATCTGTCTTTGGACATCATTTTCCTGGTCGTTGTGTGCCCTCATGTCTTGCAGTCCACTTTTAAATTCGGATAATCTTAGTACGGACGGTTTAATTTCTGGCATTTCTTCTGGGTGCTCATACCTTCTCAGGTCTGTCAGATTCGTTGCTAGGTGTCTATGGTGGTCGATCGGCGGAGGTACTCCTATAGACCGTAGGTGTTCTATACTTCTGTGTATATGCGAGTAGTTGTCTATGGGAATCTCTGCCATAAGTGGTGAGTTGTGGTAATCAAGCCCGCCGCCGTCAGGCCTATAATCGATGGTCCTTCCTTCCATCATCTTGATTGATTTTAAAATTTCTATCTAAAGTATATAATATTGTATTTTCTAGTTGGTATTTGGCACTATCTTATAAAAATATATCGGTTGCGTTTTAAAGTCGGTTTCTTTTTCTTTGTTACGTGTGTCATGGAATTTTTCGAGATCTTGCGTTTCGATGTAGCTGAAAAAAACATGGTTTTCTATTTCTATATAAATATCGAAAACATAAATAACTGTCCAAAATGTTGTCCTTACATCCAGTGGAATACCATGTGCAATATTTATATTTAGAATCAAATTCCATTTTTAGACTTATACCTTTACACTAAGCAAGTGTCGTTTAAAACTAGATTTGACGAGTAAAAAAAGCTGGTGTTTTTTTCTTGGAAGCAGGCAGGTGACGAGTGCGCAGGCGCGTAGGTTGTGTCAATGATCTAGCCAGCCCCTAGCCCACATGCCGCATCGAATAAGGCTTCGATAATCACACTGTACGTACAGACGTGCTTACAATGTGTACTCCCGGTAATGACGATCTTATCTCTTGAACAAAAGTGATGAGTATTACTATTGCTGCATGCAACGTGATACTTGATAATGCAAATGTATAAATAACATATAAACAGTAGCATACAAATTGTATGTTTAATGGTGCGTTCCAAATCAAAAGCGACATTATCGCGACATTTAATTTTTGAGTTAAAGTTTTGTAAAATGACTCAAACGACCGACGACCCGACACGATTGGGCCAATACAAAATTTAAAAAAAACCATAAGTGCTAGGAGGTTGGTTTTTGGATCTATGGTTAGGTATATTTATGTAGTTTTCAGCTCTGCAGATAACTCATTTCCGCCACATTTCGGAACGCCGATTTACGTTCTAATATTAAATATAATAAATACAAATACAATAATCTTAGTAATTTTATTTATTTGAATTTTAGTTTTATATGTTAGGTAGCCTTTTCAGTAGGTAGTTGTGTACTAGTAGTAGTTACTATTCTTTGGTAAATGTCCCTTGAAAACAATTAAATAGTAATTTAATACAAAATATGTCAACATTTATAAAAATCATAAAATTACGAATTGTGTTTATTTTTACATATATATTAAACTGTACCTACACTTGTTGATCTGACTGTACTTACCTGTGGAGCCCCGACACACGGCTGTCAAAGATATAATTGCGCGTATAGAAGAGACAACCAACTTAACTTGCTGTTGGCATCATCAGACACATTTGAATTTAATCCTTATGTCGTCAGC
The DNA here is from genome assembly GCA_949699065.1 of Metalampra italica. Lineage (NCBI taxonomy): Eukaryota > Metazoa > Arthropoda > Insecta > Lepidoptera > Oecophoridae > Metalampra > Metalampra italica. Next base: position 1,748,720 of record OX452993.1, read on the forward strand.
TTAATGTTTATGTAATGCTTTTTGTTGTTGAGACAATGTTGTTGTAGAGGAAATGATTTGGTGATGTGTACAGGGCCCAAGTTGATCGACTTTAAGATTTGTAATCATATACCTACTAGTTCTGTCCAGGGAAGTGGCTTAGAGTATGTAATTAGGTTTTTGTTAAGTATTGATTGGTTATATCTGACTGAGAGCATTATATTATTTGATTCAAGATATGTAAATCTGTACCCATTTTAGTAGAGGTACTTAGAAATAAATTAAGTCAATACTACATAACAATCAATAAACGAGTCTGTACTTAAATTTTATTATATTAGGTAATATTAGGTTCAATGTATAAAGACACAATAATATTTATTGAGAAAAAATGAAATGAGTGTGTACTGTTTTGTTGGTTTTGATATGAGGTACCTATAATGATTTAATTTTACACATTAACAAAATGTAATAATAAATTATTTTATAAAATAATAACATATTATTACATTTTGTTAACGTGTAAAATTAATTCATACGTACCTACTACGATTTAAAGAGGTCGTAGATTTGAACCTTGACCCAAACCAATGAGTTTTTCAGAACTTTTAAGCACGGTTTATTACAATACCACAGGTTTTTCGGTGAAGGAAAACATTGCGAGAAAACCTGCGTACGCTAAAGATTAGAATTTCTATTCTGAAGCGTATGTGAAGTCCACCAAAAAATGGTTCGGGGCACGCACCGTTGGTGGACCGGGGTTTGGCTCAACAGATCCTGTAGGGTCCAAGTGTCGCCGGGTACTCCTGTGCTCGTAACAAGATAAGATATAAAATATGTATACCTTCTATCTATAGGTAAAAAAATATATAAAATATAACTATTATGAAATTTTAACGGGAGTATTTCTGTACATTGATGGGATAAAAAAACTTTTGGAATACGTTATTTAGGCTTAACTGACCCCAAAACACTTCAAAAAATTTCTTGTCTGTCTGTCTGATCGAACCCGCATCACGCTAAAACTACAAGTCCGGTTTTTTTTGTTTGAAAGCATGTGGTCCGATTTAAAATCTGGTGTACTTTGATTTTTTAATTCCAACCCTCAAGGGGTGAAAAAAGATGTTAAGGTTTGTATGGGTACAAAATTTAATCTGTAAATTTTTGTACCCATACAAACCTTAACATCTTTTTTCGCCCCTTTAGGGTTGGAATTTAAAAATAAAAGTAAGCATGAATGCTGCGGGCAACGGTTAGTAAATAACACATACGATACTTTTTAATGCGAACGAAGTCGCGGGCATAAGCTAGTATTATAATAATATATTATTATTATTTTGACACGTATACTTTTAATACGATTTGTCCGTTATAATATACAACTTTACAAGCAGTTTTTGCTTTTGTCAAGTTTTTACGGATAAATGTCGCCCGAGCCGAGGTATTTTTTTGCTGTTATCTGTAGCATTATGTTAAAATGTACGTTTGCCAAGCGGTAAGGAGATTTCGAAGTTATTGAAGCGTAGAATACAAGGTTACTTGACAAGAAGTATTCTGATGGATATTGGATAAGAGCGGTTTCTAATAATTCGTGTCGCGAAAAAAATTTGAGGTTACTTTTATGTATTGACGATAGAATTGTCATTGGTATCTTTGTAAACGTAAGGTGTGTAGGTAGTTCTAAATATAAGTAGGTAGGTACGTACAGGAAGTAAGTACAAAAGTAAAAATAAGTCAATGTTCTACAATATGTTAGGTACGTGAAATAAGTAAGGTAAGTACCTATATTATAATTATAAAAAAATAAAATGTAATGTAATTATAAAATCTATTTTCACAATATTGTATCTTAATAAAATTGTAATTGAAAAGTTAATTAAGTAAATTACTAAATAAGTCAGTTTATTTAACTAGGTAAAGCTTTTAAAAGTGTTCTTATTGCAATAATATTCCTCAGATACCTCCTTAATAATGATAGGTACACCTTATGGATATTATATTTTACATAAATATAAATACTTCAAACTAAAGTAGGTATTTACCTATTATTATTTTTTCGTGAAATCATGAATTTTTTTTTCAAACGTAAGAACTTTTTTTATGGATAGTTTAAAAGTACTATCAGAAAATCTGAAATAACCTATGTAATCACTATTATTGCACATGATAATAAATACTGTATGTTGTAAGTAGATTTAATTATTTTTTAATATAAAAGTTAGACAACATTTTGGACATAGGTTCTTATAATAAACAATAATTCGAAAATTTCAGTCTTCGGAAGAAGGTTCCATGTCTATATTTTATTATTATTAAACTCACAGCAAAATCAAAACAGCAACTTAAAAAGTGGTTGTCAAACATATCGCAAATCAAATTAATTTCCAAATAACGTCATGCATACTGTCCGAAAATATTTCCGTATTTATAGTCGGGGCATGATTCAAGGTCGTGTTTGACACACGGCGACCGGCCGCCACACAAATTACTCCATCCACCTCCACCATTCGGGGGGGATCTTACGTAAAAATTCCTCTCCCCACTGAGGGGTCCCTCCCCTCCCGCTCAGGGAGAACACGGAACCTGCTTCCGAATAATTAACACAAAAAGAAAAAAAAAACACTTACCTGTCACTATCCAAAAATCTTCCAAACCACCATCAACTATATTATCACCATAATAAATCACAGTTTGTTCCTATCTAAATGTCACTAAAAATATGTATCACATAATAAAGGTAACACTAACGTCACAACACGTCCAAAAGGCAACAGTCCTAGGCTTTACCGCCAAAATTTCTCAAAAAATCCACGTGCTCGAAAATAAACATTAAATAAAAAAGCCGGCGAAGAAAAAACGCCGAACCGTGCTCTTGACCCTGCGGTAAAATTATGAATGCTGAGCGTCGTTACTAGGATCCAAATTACCAGATTTTTTGTGCTCAATATTTTAGTGTGCTATATAAGCTATGGTTGTGTACGGAATCCACACGTGACGCGGTGCTCCGTCCCGCTCGCACCCGGCGATTCGCGCGTGCACCGGCCTGCAGTAGCACTACAAGGACTGCTCAAGACGACATGTGCTCTCCAGAGTCTGTCGCTCAGGGCCCAGGGATGGCAGCGAGCTGGCGAGAGCCACGCACGGTCGGCCGCTCGCGACAACAACAAAATGCAATACAAAACGCCCGCTCGCCCGCCTTTAGAGCGACGCGGCAAAAACGAGACTGAAATTCAGATCTATAGTAGAAAAAGTGAACTACACCGAGCGAGGGGTACACCAACACATAAAAATGAAAAAAATCACACGAACGCTCACATTGACAGCGGAGCTTAAAAAATCGGAGTGGGGGGTAGTAGCGACCGCTCTCTGGTATGGCCGCTTCTCGCTCTGGCGGCGTGAGGCCGTACGCACACAGACACGCGGCGGTTAAGCGAAAAAAATGTGTACACATTTTTTTATTATTCACGATTTTTATGTGTGTAAGTGGGTTTGGTGCGAAGGGGACGGCGAGCGGCGGGCGCGTTGCAGCCCCCGAGGAGGGAGCGAGATGGCGCGCGTCGCCACGTGCTCTTCCCTTGGTATTAAATAATAATTAAAATGGCTACAAGACCGGCGATACGGAATACTGTTCGGTAGACGATTTTTTGGCTGAGCTTTTGCCGGTTTTGCTGAGCTTTTTGCGGAATCCACGTAAACGAGCCACTGCGCGATAGGCGATGTGCTCGCAGATGAAAAAATCGCGGCACAATTGACACATAATAAAAGGAATACGCGCAGAGAAACTCGCGCCGAGGAAAAAAAACCAAGGACGCGGCGCGAAAAAAGAAGTTATTGATTAAAAGAGGGCTGTCACTGACCAGACGTAAATGAGGGTGGTTAATTGTATGCAGCACCGGAGGAACCGGCAGCAATCGATAGCTCGTCTTATGGGGAGGGATTTAAAAAAACATTGTTTGACTTTGAAGACATCAGTTTCTTTGTTGCAAATGCAACTAATGAACCAGTTGGCAAAGTAACTGATGACACTAAACTTTGAGTCACTAATGAACATAGGTACATATTATGTTAACGTAAAATGACATATCAAATAATCGAAAATCTCGAGTCCTAAATAATAATAATGTTTGGTAAGTCGAACCTTGTAAATGAGTACTCAACAACTGATAAACATACATAAATACTTACATAAATACATAAAGAAATGGTATACTTAAATGCAAGAAGATATAGTAAAGTACGAAAGATGACACCTCACGGGCTGATTAGAATTAAAAAAAAATTGTTAATTTATGTTAAATGTGGTTTAATAGTAGTAAATAGGTTAATTAATTTGCTATTTGCATACAGCATTGTTGTAAAGATTTCATATTTTAAACTACGATAATTTTACTAATAAATATAAGTGAAAAATATAGGTGACAATATAAGTGAAAAAATTCTAAAGGCGAAAGTGGTCTCCTATAAAATAATTTTTGTGGGTGAAATTGGTGAAAACAGTTTGTTGGCTTAGTTTCAACAACTTTTAGAAGCACACAATATCTGACTATAGGTGCATGGTGCTACAAAATACTTACAGCGAGCGGTTCTATCAGCTAATTTTTACCTATTAAAAATGAACCCCATACGAAAAAAAAAATTAAGTATAGAACATTGAAAAACTTTGATCAAGTGAATTACTTTAAACTTTGAAATTCAAAAAATTTTTGCAGACTGTCTAAATGATGTTAGTAATATAGATAAAATAAAATATTAAAAAATATATTTATGAGATTACAACTTCCAGTGCCAGTGTCGAATAATGCTTAATATATTTTTTTAAAGTTTCATATCCACACGGTCGTCGTGGAGATCTTTGGGGAAGGTCGCTGTCTAGCAGTAGATGATAACGTTCATACATAGGTACATCATACAAACTACCTCTTGCTTGACATGTCGTCGTTTTATATGGTATTATAAATACCGGATCACTTTTGATTGTTTTTATACCGTATACAATTATCATCGTATTATAACGTATTTAATATTTACAATTACAATAAATGATAATATGCCCAAAACATGTCTTTGGAATTATAATGTTTATTGCAATGACATTATAGGCTTTAACCGCTCAGCTGACATTAATTGACACGTACTTTGTGGGTAAAATAAACAGCTAGGGACAGACGCAGCTTTTATTAGTCGACGCCGCGCTTGGTCAGGTCACCTACCCTTACTTAGGACTGTATTCGTCAACAATCAAAAGTACATTCAAATAAAATACATAACTAGAAAACTACTTAGCTATACTAATATAAAATTGTAACGGGAGTATTTCGGTACATTGAAGTGATTTAAAAAACTATTGGAATATTCAATTCAAATTCAAATGTATTTTATTGCATGTAAGTACACTGGGTACATTTATACAACGTCAATTTTTTATCTACCACCGCCTCCAAGGTGTTATATAGAGCTGGGAAGAAGAAGCGATTTCAATACACTTCAATTCAATTCAATACACTTTATTGCACGTTTAAAAATTACAGACAAAACCAAAACAGATACAGTAATGTACATCTAGGCGGTCTTATCGCTAAGAGCGATTTCTTCCAGACAACCTTGGGTAGAGAAGTTAGAGCAAATTAGACGGATTAATATGTTATTTAGGCTTAGCGGACCCCAAAACACTTTAAAAAAAATCTTGTCTGTCTGTCTGTTTGAACCCGCATCACGCTAAAACTACTGGTGCGATTTGAACCGGGTTTTTTTGTTTGAAAGCATGTGGTCTGACTTTAAAAATCTGGTATACTTGGATTTTTAAATTTCCAACCCTAAAGGTGTGAAAAGGAATGAAAAGTACGGAAACAAAAATTTACAGATCAAACAAGCCGCGGGCAACAATTAGTAACTTAAATACTTCATCATGCGAACTTATGTCCTGGGATAACATAAAGGCTACTTATTCCACGCGGGCAAAGCAGTGGGCATCAGCTAATAAACTAAAAATATCTGATTACGGAATTAATAATTCATATTCCAAATAATATGATTATTCTACGGGTGTATGAAATCAAATTAAATGAACGCCTACCCTCTCAACGAGGGCTACAGTCCACCACGCTAGCCGAATGCGCGTTGGTGGACTTCAGATGCGCCTATAAGAATTTCTTCGGCGTGTGCAGGTTTCCTCAGAATGTTTTCCTTTCAGTTTGAGAGCAGGAAATTTACGTTTCGAGAAAACTCTATCTAGGTGCATGGCACGGCCGGGGATCGAATTCGGATCTCTCGACATAACAGGCCGCGTCTACCCCACTACGCCACCGATGCTTTCAGTACAGCGTAATCTCGTATACTATACTATAAGGCCGTTTCCCAAAAAAGGCTTTATTATACAATACTAACTTATAAGCGTATAAAATATAATAAAATTTAAGTAAGCTGGTATAAGTATTCTATCACGAATTTTAAGAAATCGAAGATATAAAAAACATAATAGACTCTTAATAAGGTTTATTGAAAGCATCTGCTCTTTTAGGTAAGTAGGTTCGTGTAAAACTTGCCTTATCTATTCATAGAAGAGATTACCTTAGGTGTCAGTTAGTTCTATGAAAAGATAAAATATTACGGACCTCATCTGTTCCTAACTTATTGTTCTAATTTTTAAAATAATAAATAGACTCCATTGATTCTTCAACAAAGGACCGAACTACCTAATAAAATCATAAATAGTTCAAAGACTTTCGGCGTTTCAAACTCCTTCTGAGCCAAAGGGTGGGTAGGTAGTGACGAAACAATAAGTGTGTAACTTCTCTTGTCTCTTAATTACAGTGATATTTGTCGGCGTCTTTACTTTCGATTTTTAGGCGAAGGTCACAAAATAATGACGTAAAAACTAGAGTAAGTTAGCCATGGGCTGTGTAGTGGCGTAAACTTTTTTTTTTCTTTTACAAATTATTCTTCGAGAAACTACAACTAATTTGTTAAAAGGTATTGTTGGGATTGTGAATTAGTATCGTAAACGAAAAATTTATACTTTTTTTCTTTTTTTGACAAAATGTCATCAAAATGTTTACTTTACACTTTTAAAACATTTGTTTACATGTTTTAGTGTTGAAACTTTAAAATTTCGATTTCATTCGTCCTTGGATTGCTTTGTGTGCCTTTTTATATATCTTCAACTTCCTATTCATATTATGCATTGATTTTTTTTCTTTTTAACAAGTACCAGCGCAAGGGTTTGACAACAATTGGTGAATAGTTTTTTTTGATGTGTTGGATTGAAATCACCTGTTTTGGGGTGCGGAAGTAGAATGTCGATTTGATCTGCGATTGAATTTTTGATTCTGGTTTAAGTATTTTAATGCAAATACTGCATGATTCAGGTGTACACATACAGGTGGTTGCTTTTCACTCATTACGTAATTTTAGTGTAGGAATGTTTCGTTTCTCTGAAGATCTGAGGCAGCGATAGGGCAGACAGACTGCCTGATGGTACGCAGAAACTAGTCCACTAGCTGAATTACCTAATGATTCTTGTTATTAAATCGCTACTAGCAAAAGCCCTAAGAGTTTCAAGGAGTCGAATGGAATGCTTTGCCTGAAATTACATTGGCTCTCTTAAATCCTTAAAAATTAGTTCTTAAAACGTTAGATTATTGTAAATCCTTGTATTGTTAAGGGTCTAAATTAAAAAGTGTGGTCTTAAAGTTAATCAGACCCTGAAGTATAAAGATTTTGAAAGCATGTTTTTATTATTATTTCCCTGTTGCACAGTATTATGAAGATAATGCTAATTTTAGTACTGTCAAATATATACTTACGTTCCTTTAGAATCGAACTTACCCATTTTAGCACTACCTTCAATGATTTCTTAGTTTCATTTTTAATTCATTTTCAGTCATAGGTTTCATTTAAGTACTGATACCAGAGAGTTGTTAGTATACATAGAGCGCGCGTTAGCAAGTTTGAACTGTAAGCACGGGTTTGAACAGTCTCGAGATTTTCGGAGCGACGCTACTAGTCACAACACGTCAGTAGCGCTGATTGTTGCTCGCGCCGGTGTTTATTAAGATTTGGAGTAATCATGGTGAAATGTGCAGCGCCAAGCTGTAAACACGATTCACGGAAACAAACGATCTAGAAAAAATCGATATTGAAGCGTCCATAGAACACCTGCTTACACTTGGCACAATGGGCAATGAGCGATGCGCGCACTCTATAGCTAGTATACTAACTCTATGACTGATACTAATATTATATTCTGTTATATTATGTGTTATATTCGTTATAAACTTAATTTTTTGACGTCATTGCATTAAAACGATGTCCTTTTGGACATACATTACAAAGCTTTAAAATCAGAAAGTATATGACCTTTTTCATATAAATAGTACATAAACCCGATAATTTTAGTATGTACTTACTTAGGTAATAGTTTGTTATTTATTAGGTTTATTTATGAAACTAAACATGAAGGACAAATCCTTAGATTGTAATACCAACTAACGAATGCAACTAATATCCTACGTTTTCCATCATCACGAAACCTGTATTTTGGGGGTCCGCCATTTTGATCTACACGATCTATAGCTCATCACTACAACAACCAACTCACGTTAACTATAACAACTACATTTCTAATTTCATTTCCATTGCTGTTAACAAGGGTGATGTAGATAGAGTTGATGGAGTAAAGGAAGCAACGGATGGTGAATTTAGTGATGTTTTGTAGGATGTGAGAGACGGTGGGGGTGAAGTGGTGGGAGGGAAGGAGCGTGCAAGTGCCCAGTCATCCATCACGCAAATGTTCAGAACCGGAATCCGGGTGAGACGAGTTTGGACTAAAACCGATTTTATTTAATCGTTATTACAGCTGATAAGCTATGAAGTCAGGGTTATTAATAAATAATTTTACTTCATTATTACGATTATGGGTGTCCTGAGACGATCAGAGAAGAGAGTAAATAAAAGATTTTACGCCTGTAGCTTAAGCTGGGGTGCGCTCGCCATGTGTTTGTGAGACCGAAGGTTCATACCCGCAGCAATAAGATATTCTAATACAAACATGCGGACGGCCACACCGCACAACCTTTCTCACTCGGTCACTAATCGACTTAATTCTTTTTTAGGATTAAGTCGGGTAAAGTTGCGAAATTGGCGAAATTACAATCATGTACGGTTTGTAAGCATATTAGGGTATTGATGAACTGCAAATCAAACCTAACGTTTTCTAGAAATACAAAATAGAAATGAAATAAATTTCGAATGTAACTTGACAAATGCAGTAAAAACATTTTGAGCGAGTCGGTAGAATATTATGACAAAGTAACAATGGTAGAGACTACTGAACGTCGTAAAACAATAAAAAAGAAGAAACATCTACAAACCGATGCAATGTTTTCATTGAAATGACTTTTTCTATTGTGTAATTTGGAGAAAAAAGTCTAGCTTTCACTTTTAAAACGCACTTTTTGTGACACAATAAAACAGTCTTCAAAAAATCGATGGTCAAAAAATTTTTCTTTTCACTTTTTTTCCGACGAAAGGGTGGCAGTTTTTCATGCAACCGACACAACAAAACAAATAATAGCAGAGGATGGATTGGTTTAAAAAACAAACTTCTTCATACAATGCACCTGGTTCGATATTTTTTTGTTCTCTAATGTTTATTATAATCAAATAAGTTCCTCTTCCTGTCGGAAGATGTGGGCGCTTGGATTTTTTATAAGATTTCACCAAAAAAATTTATCATTTTGTGCTTTATTATCATTGTTATAGAGTTCACGGTGCCAGTTGAAATGTAGATTGGCATTTTTTCTGATAGATTCGAGCTTTATAGTGGCAATGTGGTCGAAAAGAGGTTTTTTTGAGTGTTTGTTCTGAATAGATTGTTTTATGCAGATGTTATGTAAAGGCCACTTTAAAACAAGTTTGATAGAGTGAGAAAAGATAACGAATAATAGAGACAAAGGGCACCCATCCTCACTTATTAAATGCAGAGTATAACAAAATATCTGTAGAGGTTTGCTGACTAACTTTTTTGACGACCTTTCAAAATCTGTAAAAAAGCTCTATACTTATGCGACTTAGCATATTTTATTTCTCGAGCGGTTCAATTTGTACAGACCTACTAATTGAATTTACAAGGTTTTTTTCAAATGTATTACTTCAGTTGTTCAGTTCGGTTTTGAACGTTACAGGTAATTAAGATAATTTCTATAAGTCATATAAATTATGCAGCTGACTATATTAATGGACTTACATTTAGTAGTGTCATAAAACTTATTTTTTTCAATGATCATATTCAATAATAAACCACTGGTTTAGCTAATGGAGCACGATTAACAGCCCAAAATAAAGTTTATTTCAGTTTATAAGTCAGCGTAAACCTTACAAAGTAAGAAACAGAAGAAAAGAAAAAAATTGTAATTGTAGAACTTGCAAAATAATTCCATTAATAAACGTCACGTGTCTTTGCGAGGTGTGTACGGTTTTTGTTTACGAGAGTGGTGGACTTAAAAAAGACATTTACAGCCATAGGTAATGTAGCGAAGGCTAAACGGAAGGAATAAGAAGGCGACCAGAAGAAATTAAACAAAGAATTGGACACGAATGAGAAACTTACATTTTAAACTCAGATATCTCAAACACATCTGCTGTCGACTCTAAAATGCTCCTTTGTTAAATTCTAAAAATCCTTAAAACTATACACAGCACGACAGGATGCCAAGTCACTAATTCTAATAAATTCCACAAGTTACGGGAAACGCACATTTTCGTGCACACCATAGCAAAATTCTATTCCCTCACCTAAAGACTTTAAATTTGAAGAAAATTAAACCTTAGTCCTTAGTAATACAAACGAAAATGAACTGTTTAATTACAATGCAGTTAGTCATTAAGCTCCAAGGGATGCTATTCAAGATGTTGCACCCGGGTTTCTGTTACCAAAGGACGTATTTATTAAACTCGATGACGTAAAAGCAGCTGTAGATGTAAGACATAAAGTTGAATTTGGAATAAAAAGGTTTGAAGATATAAGTGAGCTACGTCATAAGGGTTGGTGGCAGGTAAAGAAATTTGAACATTTGAGGGATGAAAAAATAAGGGTCGGTTTAAGATACAAAGCCGGTGTTGGCGTCACGCAGAGCGATGGATGGACTGCGGATGCAGATACAGATTTTACGATAGATTTCGAAAATTACTTCGAGACAGTTAATTGAATATTACCACTTGAAGAGATTTGTGTCGAGATTGTGTTCAACTGAGTTGATTGAAATATTGGTTTACTGTTATAGGTATTAAAAAAATAGGGGTTGGCTTGGTTACTAGACCTTTAGGTACCTTATTTATGACATAAAGTTATATATCTTACAGCAGCGTTACAGCATGGCATCTTCAAAAATCGGACACGATCAGAGCTTAAAGGTTCATATCCTACTAATATCGTGATTATACACTAACTATAATGCAGTTTTACGAGGGACAAGGCACGCTTTAATTCACGTTTCTCGCACAATAATATTATAACATCCAGAAGCATTTATTGTATAAAATACTATCACAAATAAACATTAAAATCAGCAACACATTTTTATTATAAACAAATTTTAAGAGATAAACATGGCACATCGGTTCCCGCTAATTATGTTTTTTATTTAAATTTATTTCTAGAAGTCTTTCTTAGAAGTCTTTTTTCTTTGTATCTATTTTGTTAATTTTTGTTATACCCTGTAACGTAAACGGTATATAGTACAGTATGTATCAGTTGTTGATTTGATTTCTGATTTAAAACGCAGTCTAAACTATGAATGACCCCAGCTCAAAATCATTATTTGTTAGACACATATTATTTGCTAGCATGACTTAAATAAAACTTTTATTTAACGAGGCAATATTTCACAAGAGTTTATATCAAAATTCTGTCCTATTCATTCCCATAGCATCATACACGGGCCACCTGAGTTCACACAAAGACGTGCGTCCCCTTTTTGTGTAAAAAGAGAAGTTTTTTGGTTTTTACGGCAAAAAAATCTCCCACGATGCGTAATGCAGTTTTTTTATCGTTGTGCGTCTGTCTACACGGTTTTTTCTTTTTATATTTTTTTCCTTTTATTGCATTTGATTGAGAGTCATTGTTAGAAATCGCAGGTATTGTATGCGTGCGTAGAGATTTAAGTTTACGGATTATTTTATTGTAAAAATTGTATTCTTTTTGGGATTTTAGTTAGTAGGTCACTGTGATGTATCGCATAGTCTCATAATAATAATTTAATGTATGGGAGCTAATTTTAAGAAATTTTAAATAAATAGATAAATTTTTCTAGTATTAATTTTGTTTTTACATTAGGGCATGTCTTTAAATTAAAAATTTGCACGAAACTGAGAAGAAATTGATTATAAAGCATTTAAACTTAAACTTATATTACTATTATTACATTTTAAGTATTAGATTAGTAGTTATTAGTGTATTTAAGTATTTATTTAATAGTATTTTTAAGTATGTTTATCAGTTGTTGAATACCCATTTACAAGCTTCGGCTTAGTTTGGGACTAAACATGGGTACTCAACAACTGATAAATATACATAATATACTTTTAAATAAATACATAAATATATACAAACACCCACAATCCGAAAACCAACAGTTACGCTCATCACACAAATGTTGGCCGCGGGTGGGAATCGAACCCACGGCGCAGTAGGCAGGGTCACTACCAACAACGCCAACAGGCTTGTCTCTCATCCTAATTAATCATATTTTTATCATCTTTTGGTAATTTACCAAAAGAAAATTACCAAAAGATAATTTACCAAAGGAAAATTACCAAAAGTTTGCCTTAAATACCAAGTAAATTAATTAATTACACAAGTAAATATATTTTGTGTGACTCTTAGACCCAGCTTGTTGGTCGAGAGTGGTGCTAGTTTGTATTATCGATACCGTAATGAACTTTGACAATGACAAATACAGTACGTAGCAGTGTTTTAATTGATAGAGTCATGTACCTATACATGCTGTGTATAATTACTAACAAGTAACAAATGTTGGTAGTTCAATCTTATTCGCGCGAGTAACTCGCCCGAATCTCGCCGGCCTTCAAACTAGTATTGTGGATAGTCGACAGTTATGATATCGATAGTTGGAGAGCATTAGATGCCACACTAACGGCCTGTTTCTATACTATCTATCTACTAAATGCTATAATAGTTTATTATTATAATAATTTTCAGGTAAAAAAATACAAGGATAATAATATGAATACCTTAGTATATTCAGTAAATAGCATCTGCCATATCGTTATATGCATCTCCCTTTTGAGTTAGTACTATTTATACTGAGAAGCTCTAGCTTTCTTTTCTACTTTGCTGTTCTTGGTGATGTCACCAATGTGTCTGTAAGCAGTCCTGATAAAACATTGTTAAAATTTTTGAATTAATATTGAGTTTTATTCGATATCTATAGTGATTTTATCAACAGAAATATGTATATCGATAGATCTCGCAACACTAAACACTTCAAGCGGCTTGCTCGTTGATCCACCGTCTTCGTGGGTAGTTAGTTTTTTGCTTGTAGTACATAATTATCGTTATAAATAACTATTTTGACTGTGTAGTTACATCATCGTGTCAGCCTTAACTATTTTAGAGGGTTTCTTAGCGTTGGTGGAAATGTTATTCGGTGGTAGGTATGTATGGGGAAGAAATGGTTCCTAGAAAATGCTGTCTAATATGGAAAAGGTCTAGACACTGATATACTTTCAGTAAACTTATCTTATCTTCTTAGCGGCCAGGAATACCTGCCGACACTTCGATCCTATGGGATCTGTTGTGCCCACAGATTTTTAAAGTGGTTGTGCCCATAGAACACACAAAAAGCTCGCTACGCTCACAGGTTGTGCCAACCCCCTGTCCGCCAAACGGTGCCCCAATTCGTTTCTTTGGTGGACTTCACATACGCCTTAGAATAGTAAATACCAGTCTTTGGCGTATGCAGGTCTCCTCACGAAGATTTCCTTCACCGAAAAACCGTACTTAAGTTTCGAACTATCAGTGATAGATAGTAGACGATATCTGAACAACACGAGATCAGAAATCTATGATTTTGAGGAGGCGAGATTGACGTTTAAGATGCCTTAGGTAGCCGGAAGCGGCTGGATGCGGACGGCGGAGGACCGGGTGTGGGCGTTCATTGGGGAAGGCCTATGTCCAGCAGTTGGCTCGAAAGGCTGATTTCATGATGATGCGCGCAAGATGACATAGAAGGCCTAGGTCCAGGGTGCTTTAACGAACGGCAGCTACTCTAAACACCAGTCTTCCAGTGTGATGCCACATAATCGACTTTTGGACCTACCAAAAATTTCGACTTTATCGTCCTCTCATCTAAAAAGCAAAAGAATAGACTTTTCATTACTCATACTCTGAAAGTAGGTCTGAAGTTGCCTGAGGAGCGGGTTGAAAGTAATACATCTCAGCCCTAGGGAGAATCGCTTTCAACTGACAGCTGTTAAATTATATATATAAAAAAACTAGTACTATTTTGACATTTCTATTGGACCATGTTCCAACTGTCTATACAGCCACTCAATTACAGCGCGATGTAAAATTGAAATAACATAAAGTTATGTAATAAATAAAGAATATATTTTTTATGACTTTATTATAAATATTACTGTCAACTATTTCTTTAAAATAACATAGATTTGGGCAAAATATTTACCATTTTTTCAATGATGGAAATAAAAAATAAAGGCAGAATAGCTGGCCGGCCACAGAAAAAAAACAAAGTAGACAGGAAAGCGGCAATCCGAGCTTCATTCGTTTTTTCGAGTTGTAGAGTTTTGTTTATACTTCCGTATAGCAGACATTAACACTCATTTTATGCATTTGTTTTTACTTTCAGTGTATTCTTAATGAAAAGCACAGTGTTTCCCTCGAGTTCAAGACTTATTTAGAGGTCCCTCGAACTATTGGCGCCCTCGCTACGCGTCGGGCGCCAAACCCCGTCTCGGGACTTAAATAAGTTACTTTCACACCTAGGTTAACAATGTACTATTATTAAGTCATAAGAGCTTAAACAGCGTTAATAGTAATTAGGGAAAGAGATGAAAAAGGCTTGTGAAGGAAGTTTGGTCAGAACACCCAAATGCTATGGATAATTACCTTAGAGAGTCCTTTAATGGGATCACAAAGCATTGTCTATATACTTTGCGTAAGTAAATAACATAATTTGCTTTATTATTCATCTAACAGCACGTGCTTCTTATAAATCAATATTGTTTTTTCTTTCCTTTTATCAACTACCGGAGGAAAATATCTTGTGGATTTTCTTTCTTTTAGATATATTTAGAAATTCTATTGAGTACAATAGAGTAACAGTTTTTAACATACGTTTTTCTTTTTTTACATTACACGTTTCATGACCATGCGTCTGCAGCAAAGGCATAATTATGTTAAGTCCATCTAAGTTTTTATTATTATTGCCTGCTTGTTTTGAGTGTCGGTCGGTGGTGTTCCAAGTCTACTACGGAACAAAACTCGGTCTGCAAGAAACATAGAGATAGGATGTCTTTTGTGGGTCGAACCTTCCTGGCAAGAAACGTGTCTAGGTGACGTCAGTTATCATCATGCTACCAAAGCACCGGGCACCGAGCAAATCAAAGCGATTGTTACGTGTAGATATAGGTGTGCCATTAGGCAATGGCCGTGACTTTCATACAGCCCACAAAAACCCGTTCGCGTGACTGTGTGCGCGTCTCGGATGGTGCAACTCGGAAACTCGTGGTGGAATCACAATTACCTACGAGTATGTATCAATTTTTTGACTGGCCTGTTGGCTTATTTGGAATGTTGGGTAGTGAGTGACCCTGCCTATTGCGTCAGAGGTCGTGGGTTTGATTTCCACCCGGGGCCAACATGTGTGATGAGCATATCTGTTGGTTTTCGGATTCTGGGTGTTTGTATGTATTATTATGTATGTTCATCAGTCGTTGAATACCCATCCGCAAGTTTAGGCTTAATTTGGGACTAAACAGCCGTGGGTGAATTTGCCAAAAAACATTATTACTAGTAGTTCCGTGAGAACAGTAGACCTCGCCAGCCCTTATAAACCAAACCTAAAAGAAACCAACAAAAGTCAACTTTGGAAACAGAAAAAGTACCTACTAAAGTGACAAAAATTAGCACTTTAAAGCTTAATATTTCGCAAACGGATCACTGAATCGAAAAATGTTTATCACACACCCGCGATATTTTTGAAAGACCCATCCAACGATACCCCACACCATGGATATCACGCGGAAAAAAATAATTTTCCATTTTACGTATGCAGTTCTATGAACATAATTTATTTTTTCAACTTTCTTAAGTCGATCCACTATTACTCAAAAACTAATAGAACCTACTTAGCCGTAATAGTTTTCCTTGTAACTACGTTATATATGCTACTGCCATGAATTTTTTCACATTTCCAGAAGCAACCGTTTAGCTGGCAGGGGGGGGGACACGTGACTCTAACAAAAATTACCGCTTTAAAGCTTAATATTTCGCCAACGGATCCCTAAATCGAAAAAATGGTATTCACACACCAGCAATATTTTTGAAAGACCTATCCAACGATATCCCACACTATGGGATTCACAAGAAAAAAAAAGTTCACTCCCACTTTGCGAGTATGGTAGGTACTCTAAAAAAATGTTTTTCAAAATTTTATTCTACTCATTTTGTAGGTTTAATTAATTTATACATATGCCAAATTTTCGTCAAAATCGGTTGAAAAATGCGACCTGTAGAGAATTACAGACAGACAGACAGATAGACAGACAGCCGGACAAGAGCATTTTTGGCCAGTCTCGAAACGTAGACGCTTCGCTCGCTTCGCTCGCTCGGTCAATTATTTGAAATCATCATCATCATTGTCAGCCTGCACTAGACCACTGCTGGAGATAGGCCTCCCCCAAGGCGTGCCACTGAACCCGATCTTCGGATCTCCGCATCCAGTCACTGTTAGCCGCCTCACGCAGATCGTCGCTCTATTTAGCCGGGGGGCGTCTCACACTACGCTTGCCCAGTCGTGGTCTACACTCGAGAACTCGTCTACCCCAGCGGTTCTCCGACGAATGTGACCAGCCCACTACCTCTTACTTACTTTTTGAGATATGTCGAAAGCTTTGGTTCTCTGGCGAATCACCTCCTTTCGGATTCTGTCACTCAGTGAAAAAATCAAATCCTGTTAATATGTTTACACAGTTGGGACACTTATGCCTAATGTCTCAACTGAAAAATTTTAGCACTACATAGTAATAATATCAGCTCAGCACCTATACAGTTAATGATCAGGAAGTAATCTATTGCAATGAAATCCACAATTCGTGTGCCGCGTAACATTCGGCTCAATAACGTAGGAGCTGTTCATTGTACAACTCTTGACACTGAAATTGAGTGTTATACAACAAGTACGGTCGACCGCACATCAGTGGTAACAAAACCAGTATAAACTGGCCTCGCGTAGTATTGAAACTCCCTAATAGGCTAGGCCAGCTCAAGGTCAAAGTGTATCCACTGATGTGCGGTAGACTGTACCTACCAGATCGAACATTTGAAGTATTACATACATACATACTCACCTGTATATACCAATAGAATAGATAAGCAGAAGTATAATAAGATATATCGATAGTTCAGCACCGCAGAAGTTACTCTCTTCGATTTATTGTATTCTACTACAAGTATATACATATACTAGCTTATGCCCCGCGACTTCGTTCGCATTAACTAAAAAGTATTGTAAAAGTTACTTACTAACCGTCGCCCGCGGCATGTGAATTTGATCTGTAAATTTTTCCCGTATAAACCTTAACATCCCTTTTCACCCCGTTAGGGTTGGAATTTTAAAAATCTAAGTACACCAGATTTTAAGTCAGACCACATGCTTTCGAACAAAAAAACCCGGTTTAAATCGGACCGGTAGTTTTAGCGTGATGCGGGTTCAAACAGACAGACAAGAATTTTTTTGAAAAGTGTTTTTGGGTCAGTAAAGCCTAAAATAACGTATTCTATTAGTTTTTTTAGTCCCTTCAATGTACAGAAATACTCCCGTTACAATTTTATAATAGTATAGAATCGATAGAAGATGTATAGTAGGTATAGGTACCCAGGTTACTTAAAGGTCTTGTAAGAACTATTGTCAAGTACTCATTTACAGAAACTGGAAATGGTATACAATTTTATATATATTTTTCCCGATGAAAACAGTGGATATTATTCTCTGCCGATTACTGATCTACCAGCATGGATATTATTTAAGTTCTAGAGATGTGCAAGAAAGACTTCGGGCTTCTTTCAACACTTGCTGATAAAGTCCCAGATACCCTATCTGCAGGTTATCTGACAGATAGCCTATTTTTTCTTTTAGATTTTATATAGTCTATCACATATATTTATCTGATAGATTAGTTTATCACTAAGATTACTATCTGTAACAATATCAGGAAGTGGTGAAAGAAGCCCTAACAGTTTATTTAATATTATGTATCACATGAGATAATTATATGCAAAATTACTGAGTATCAAATAGTTGAGTTGACAACAATTTATTGTCAATTATTTGATATGTAGTGATTTAAGTAGCAATAGTTAATAATAAGTAGTTTATTTAGCTTATTTAAGTCATCGTTTCTCAAAATGTATTGTCATTTTATTTTAAAGCAAATGTATAGTTTAAGCGACTCAACATGGGCATGTTTTTAAGAAGTTGAGTATTAGTCAGCGAATCAACATGGGTATGTTTTTAAGTTTCTTGTAAAGTAACTGATATTATTATTATTTGTGATAGGGCTTTTTCATGGCTGATCCAGCCTTGTATCACTGCTACCATCACTGATCTATTCTGATCGCCACCTAGCTTATAGTTCAGTGCTAAGCTTTGCTAAGCACCCTTTTTGCACTGATTTGAGTATGTAGTTGCCCAGATGGGTGTTTCTTTTACGCATCAGTGGGCCACACTCGCACAGAAGGGTTTCCTCGGCTTGAGGTTGGACATGTGTTTGTTCAGGTCGCAGTGTCCGGTAGGTGCTCCCCAGTGTGCGTAAATTCTTCCAACTTAGCTCTAAGGTCTCACATGCGGTTATGTAACTCTGTTACATAAGTTACTTAATAAAACAAAAAAATTTGCTTAGGACACACACATTAATAAAATATTTATTAAACAACTCACTTCACCCCTTTCTATAACGGTCAAAATGTACGGAAAAAATGTAAACATTAACAAAAACATTTCACCTTACCAATCGGCAAGTGAAATTCCTGTAAAAAATCTAGCAAAAACCCCCCTCACAATTACTAGACAGCTCGACAAGGAATTTTTTTCTCCTTTTTTTCGGTCCAAATTCAAAAATGTTAGAATCTGCGCACGGGCACACATCAGGTAAAGATTTCGGGTTCGCAGGTAGAAAAAATCTTTGGTGGATGTTAGAAAAAAAGGTTGCTTTTATGCGACCCACCCTCAGAATGTACGCCTACGATTTTGTTAGCCCTGATGTACGAGGAAAGAATAGTTTTGATACTTGTGACGTCGCTTAAAGATACAAAAACAGTCATGACACTTGTTTTCCTGCTTATGGAAATTAGACTAGAACTTAGCAATTTACAAATCTTACACTCAAACCCAACTGATACAAATTGTACATACTTACTAGAACAACGTACTTGGGTCATTCTACTATGTGACCAAAAATCTGCTCAGGTTAAATATCTTTGAAAATCTTGCGGTTTGTGACTAAGCACAAACTAAACTGGTTGTAATTAAGCACAGAAATCAATATTATCTGCATCAAGTAGTCACACCAACAATCAATTAATTAAAGATTAGTTGAGATCAAACTAACGTGTGATCGTCATCTCTGTCTATGTCATTTCTGTCTGCACGCAGTAGACAGAAATGACAAAGCGTAGACAGAAATGACTAATAAGAACAAATAGTGCAACAGATAACGTAACGGGTTTTTTTTACGACTTTTAAAATAATACGTTTTCTTCACATTTGTCAATGATGAAACTTTATTAGTGAAATCGGTATAAGAACCTCATCATCATCATATCAGCCTGTTGACGTCCACTGCTGGACAGATTTAACTTATAGATTAGTTTATCTCTAAGATTACTATTTATTCCAATATCAGGAAGTGGTGAAAGAAGCCCTTAGTTTAAAATAATCGAATAGTTTAAAATGACTAAATTCCGCGAAAAGTACCAAGACCAGCCGCGCCACAGCCGCAGCGGGGGTGGGAATGGATGGCACGCAACAGTGTAGCGTGGTGCGCACCCACACATGCAGGCCCTGCGCACACGCACGCGTCGCACGTCAGGTGGCGGCACACACCCATGTGCAGGATGCATTATCGCTCAGAATGGACTGCGAGGTTTTAGCTAGATTAGACAGATTTATGATTTACGATAATAATGTGCAATCTGAAAAATGTTCAGCCGTTGGAAGAAGCCCATTTCGAACAACGTCCTGTTTTGAATGCGATTAATCTGAAAAACGTTAGCGTATCTGTCCAATCAACGGATGTGCATGCTAGACGTTTAAAAAATAAAAGGGTACCTAAGCATAGTTGAAAAAAAAATCAAATCAAAAATGTAGGAAAATCTTAGAGTACACATAAGCTGGTAAAATCGAATGCGAACTCCATATTTTGCCAATACGTAGTCATAATTAAAATTTCCGCTTAGTAATGTTATTTTTTTAGTTTTATAATATTGACGTGTTCTTTATAAAATATTCAGTAGGTATTAGTTTTACGGTAAAATAGAAAGAACAAGCAAAATTACCTGTAGATTCTACAAAAATTCCAGCTAATTTTAATTTTAAATTTTGTATTGACGTAGGTATATTTTTAATTAATTGTTTGTGAAAACTTTTAATAAAATATTCCAGCTATCTAGTTAAAACAAAGACGAAAGTCTGGATGTTGGAATTTGGATATTATTTTTCTGGGGTGGTAGGGTTGGAAAAGCCCCGTATTATCTCTTTTACCAGTGAAGGGTAAATAAAATAAACAGGACAATTTGTTTGCAGGCAATTTAAGCATACGTAACATCTTCAAGATGAAAATATCACATTTAGAAGCATTGGTATTCAAAAATGATGAAAGGGTGGTAATTAAAAATGAGCTGTAAAATTTTTCTAAATTTTTAAAAAATTGTTACGGAAAAGATGTCCTTTTTGACTGCGTCTCTCAAGCAATAGTGCAATGTTAACAAGTTTGAAAATTTTATTAACAATAAATAATTATAAATAAAATGACCTTGTGTGACGTGACTATCTTAAAAATAAAGTGAATTGACGCCATGAGGATACTGAATCAAATCTCGAATGTATACTTAATGCACAGCAATGTATGCATTGCAAACCTCATAAAAATGCAAAATCCCTTGACCTAACCCAACCTGAATTGTCATAAAAACTCATACGAACAAAAACACAGTTAAAATTCAAACGCGTGCTAAGAAAAAGTTTGCAAAAAGAATCTCATTGTACTTTTTGTCGATGCCTCTTTTTGCCCCCGTTTTGGAGGAAAAAAGACAAATTTTTTGGATGAGCCCATACAACTGAACCCGTTATGGAACTTTTTGCCCTGTGGGACTGTTAAGTCATTCGTTTTTGTACTGGTTTTGTTTTGAGTTGCATAAGTCGGGGGTTCTGGTCAGTTTTTTGGTGCTGCCTTTCCATTTCCGGGTCACTTTTTACCCCTCTTGGTATGCAAAAGATGCTTAGCTATTGTAAGCTCTATAATATACTAGTACATATCTTTTAAAACTTGTTAATGTATGTACATACCTGTATGTATGAATAATAACAGGTAATTAATACGTGTGCTAATTGCGCATTCTATTTTTTAGAGAATTAATTAACGTTTTTGCTTCCTAATTTAAAACTTGAATGTAAATTTTTGACAGATGGCAGTCCGCCATGTTGCGCACACAAGATGGCGCGGTCGCCTAGCAACGGATGCGTGGGCGCAACAGGTGTGGCGTAGAGAATGAGAAAAAAATCTTTTTTTAAATGGCTGTACGGTTTTTGGGGGTTGATGGGAAAATTTTAAAAGATTGTGAATCTAAGAGAGGCTTTATCTAACATCTTGTGTCCTAAACCGATTTGATGGGTAATGGATTCGAGCGCCAGAGCGTCAGTGGCCCTGGGGATAAGACGCGGCCTATCATATCGAAAGGACCGGAGTTCGATCCCCGGTTGGGTCATGTACCAATGGGTTTTTCTCGAAACTTAAGTACATGTACTGACTGCTCTCAAACGGTGAAGGAAAACATCGTGAGGAAACCTGCATACGCCGAAGAAGAAATTCTTAGGCGCATGTGAAGTCTAACAACCCGCACTGGGCTAGCGTGGTGGACTATAGCCCGAACACCCTCGTTGAGAGGGTAGGCCTGAACCCCAGCAGTGGGGAGATTAATTGATGCTGTTGATGATGATGGATTCGAGCGCCAGAGAGTACTGGCGAGTGGTGGAAAAGCAGCACTTCGCTGAGACATCAGCTTTTATTTAATAACATCTTTAGGTAATCAACTTTGTGTGATCGATGAATAAATTCTCTTTAATTATTTACGTAGGTTCTATTCCCACTAAAAACTAATAAAATTGTTCAATCTGTATGTTTTTAAAATATTTGTTAATGAGAGACGGTTATTAATAAATTATAGTGTATACCATGTACCCTACCTATAGATCTGATAAGTACGCTACGCATGTGCGCAACAGGCAATGAAACATACATGGAAACAAGAGGTAAGTATATACTTATCACTATTACTATACTTACCTATCACTAAAGAAAAAAAAAACCTGAATATGTGTCATCAAGCTTTTTCATGACTTATTCGGTTTCTGTCTTTTTCCACTTTTTTGTACTCATTTCATGTTCAGTTTTTTTCATCCAACAAACACTAAAACCCAAATGCAGATACGAACATAGTTGAAATTAATTAAACAAAATGAATTCAAAGCATCGTCGTACTTACTAATATTATAAAGGCAAAAGTTTTTAAGGATGTGAGGGTGTGAAGATGTATGTTTGTTACTCTTTCACGTAAAAACTACCTAACAGATTTTGATGAAACTTGGTACAGTGATAGCTTATATCCTGGAATAACATATTATAGGCTACTTTTTAATGCGGACAAAGTCGCGGGGCGTCCGCTAATACCCCTAAGTAACAAAACGCCTACATAGAGGGCGCTGTTTTACAATGTACACGGGAAAAGCTTTTCTACGCGGGCGAAGCCTCGGATAAAGGCTAGTAAATTATAAAAATTTTAGGTTCTGTATAACATATCAAAATAGATTAAATTTAAGGTGTCATGCGAGATGAATCTGCTGTCACACATCTGCGGAACACTTGTCTCGTCCTACACTATTTCATTTATTGACGTACGAACGACAGGATAGCATGGATCAGTCTGTGTGTCTATATGGATCGTAAAATGGATACACCCCTGTGTATCCATTTTCTGATCCAGAATAAAGACTTCGATTTAATTTGAGTCTCAGGTTCGTAGTGTTCGTATTTGGATTTATGGAGCGAGGTTATTGCGTCACGGATCACCAACGACGTCTTAGGTTTAGGACAACTGGGTCAAGGCACGTGATTTCTTTTCCTATTTTGTTATTTATCATTCATATTGCTCCATCTCGGTCTAGCGATTAAGTCTAAGACACTGAGATGAAAAGGGAGTTCTTATGTAATAACCATTCATCGGGGTTCTGGGAGCGGGAACGTTTGACATTAGTCAAAGAATAGGTATTGACTTTATAAACAGAATGTACTCTAGCAGGTTTCTACGTCACATGAATAATAAATTGAAAAATATAAAATAATAATCATAAATATGGGTACATATATTATAAAGTCATCAACCTATTCAGTTAAGTCCCTACTCATTTATCAGTAAATAGTTCCTAGATATCGGGCGTCAAGATTGACATTATATTAGACACTTAATTGTCATACCGTACCCTTGTCAGTAGATAAATTACATAAATGCAATTGCATTCTCAAAATACTAAGTATATAATAGGTACATTTCGCAAAGAGGTAGTTATTCATTAGGCATAGTATGCTATATTCGCAGATTAACGTATCTGTTTAACTCTACTCTTTCTCAAATCATTCCCGCTCCCAGAACCCCGATGAATGGTAATGACAAATTACCTTCTACAACAGGTTTTTAGGGAACTATTTCCAAAACACGATCGTATCGTGATTATTAACTATAGTTAAAGTACCGCGAGATACAGTGTCGGATAGACGAGATAGGTAACCGCTGGGGTAGACGAGTTCTCGAGTGGAGACCACGACTAGGCAAGCCTAGATGGAGCGACGACCTGCGTAAGGCGGCTCGCAGTGACTGGATGCGAAGAGCCGAAGATCGGACTCAGTGGCGCGCCTTGGGGGAGGCCTATGTCCAGCAGTGGACTAGTGCAGGCTGATGATGATCATGATAGATAGGTAAACTTGCACCTTAACCCTCCCAAGATTCAGAGCGAAACTCTGACGTTTTTAACGTCAGTTAGACAATTTTTTTGTGACGATGTCCTGACATCATTTTGAAACGTAACCCCGATTTTATTGGTCAAGACAAAGTAAGACAATGACAGGTGTCTGAGTGACTGCGAACTGAATAATATGGCATATTACCCGGCGGAATAACTATGTCATCCTGCTACATGTAGCAGGCGGATAGTCAAAGAATTATACCTAAATGTCTTATCCATATTGTTCTTGTATTTCCAAAACTGAAGTTGTAAGTCAACACACGATACTGTTTGGGTTTATTTTTAATTACTGAAAAGTTTGTTAAACGGAAAACGACACGATGGATACTACGAATCAATACTATTTTTTTTCCAAAAATACCTATTAAAAATGCGAAAGAAATTCTGTCTGCCTATTTGTCACATTTACACGACTAAACCGCTGAAGACTGATGAAATTTGGTGTCTATATTATTATACTTGGCGCTCCGTTCTTACTGCCTCAGGGACATAGCGTGAAGATATGAATGTAGGTATTTTCTAGAAAAAAATCTACGAATATTAACTATATTGGTCCTTTAAAAAGGTACGGTATGAACTGGTCTCTCATAGTATTGTAACTCCCTAAGGCTAGGCCAGCTCAAGGTCACAGTGTTTCCACTGACGTGCGGTCGACTGTACATGGGTCCCGGTTTGTAGGAAACCAAAATTCAATATAAACCTGGGCCCTGGGCACAGACCACCCACCCCAGTCTATGGCCCTGGGTCTTGCGATGCTGGGCCAAAGAAGCATCTATATGCAGCTAGTATGATTCACACATACTTACCGTACCTAACTTTTTTTCTTAAATTTAAATTAATTTAGGTAGCTAGTTTAACAGTTATTAAATGTACAATTTAAAATTGAATTAGATTAGTTTTTATAACAGTAACATTAACTGAGAACTCGAGAAGTTAATATTTAGAACACCAATTTGGATATTTTTGCAAAATAAAAATAAGTCTGCACTTTTTTGGACATTTGGAACTGACGCCCGGCCATCGGTCAAAATCAATTTATGAAATTAATGTATAAATTATAAATAAACGAATTATTTTATTTTGCACATGTCGGTCGCAAAAAATGTACTCTGCAAGGTTAAAATTATGACTTCCAATTTAGAAAGGTCATAAATTAATGATATTAATTTAAATATTTGATTACCGTTCGCTACCTGTAATACGTGTGTCGTGGATTATAAACATGTCAATTAATAACATTTAACCAGAAAATACCTGCACCATGGACAAACTTTCTACCTTACCACCTTAAAGCTTATTAACGCGTGCAGCGTAAGCGCCGAGTGATCACCTCCTCAGGCTATTTGTCGTGGCTAAACAATAGAATAGCGACAGAAAAGGGTTTAGCTACGATCGCCATATGCAAGCAACAATTTTTTTTAACTGGTAAGGCTGGAAGTTTGTACCTAGTTGGTTAAACTGCAGGGGCCTTTTTGAGAATAAGGAACAAACTCAAGTCTTACGTAACTGAAATACGAATTTCGTGAGAATTTTGATACCAGTAGATACCAAAATCGCCGACTATTAAACATAGATATTCGTGTAAGCTGTTCCTGTCGATTGAATTATGATGTCATAGTATGTATTGAAGTAGGTAGGTCTGTGCTTTTAAACTTAAAATGTTTGGGTTTATAAGTAGGTAGTGGAAATGTTTGTACAATATTTATAAGGCGGGTACAATCACACCGAGGCGTAAGGAAAATAAAACAATATTTTCTTAAACATCAAGTTCTTACTTACTTAGTTCGAACCACTTCGTTTTGTGCTAGCAACTAACCCATGCTACTTAAACTTAACTAGGTACTTCTATACATAT
The DNA here is from genome assembly GCA_949699065.1 of Metalampra italica. Lineage (NCBI taxonomy): Eukaryota > Metazoa > Arthropoda > Insecta > Lepidoptera > Oecophoridae > Metalampra > Metalampra italica. The sequence continues at coordinate 1,775,105 of OX452993.1, forward strand.
CATAAAACTCTAGACAAGTGTCTGTTCTTACATTAAATATTAAATACCAAATTTTTATTTAAAAATTTTTTTCGGAAGGATCTTACGAAAGATACGGACGACGAATATGCATGCCTACCTATAACTATTAAATTAATCTATATTTATACTAATAATAATATGTATGTAAACACTTTATTATACCAGAAAAAAATTACAATAACAGACAGTTAAACCAGTAAAACTAAGTACAAAGGCGGACTTATCTCACAATAATATCTTTTATACTAATAATAAAAAGGTAAAAACTAGTGGATAATTTGCTCGCTTATATATGTTGCGATAACCAAATGATAGCGGGATGTAAAATACACCTAACGCCATCTATTGACAAACTTTAAAACTAAGAAACTGGCATGATTGGAACGGGTTAAAATTTTTTTAATAACATTTAAATAGTATACTTTACAACGCGGATGAAGTCGCGGGGCATCGGCTAGTCTCTAATACAAATAGTATAAAGCAAAATCGCTTCCCGCGTCTGTCTGTCCCTCTGTACGCTTAGATCTTTTAAACTACGCAACGGATTTTGATGCCGTTTTCACTATCAATCAGATAATTTCTTCCGGGTGGTTTGCAGGTATATACGTGAATATTATAATATATTTACAGAAAATATAAAAGAGTCAATGTTTCATTAAAAAGTCGTTTTAGGCGCTTTCATTGCTAACGCTGACTAAACTTTACGAGATAATTGTGTATCTACAAAAAAGTCCGTGTTGTCTGTACATAGAAGTGTGATAGTTACCCACTTCCAAAATCCTCGCGTACGAAGTCGCGAGCAACGCCTAGTAAATGAATAAAATAAATTTCAAAAATATACTTACAAAAAAAAAACTAATCATACAAAAACACTCTTCGCTGAGTGGCAAGTTTGATTTTCTTCCCTTTGCGGTGGAGACTCTCAGCGCTTGAGCACCGGAGGTCAAGAAGTTTGCTTCAACTAAGGCAACTGAAGGAAAAGTCCGGTGACCCTCACGCCGGATCCTTCTTTATCGGCCGCATCAGCTCGGAGATTCGAAGGGGCAACGCAACGAGCGTTTTTGGGACAATTATATCATCTGCAAAGCTTGAGGAGATATTTTATCTGTAGGGCGGCCCCTTTTTTTTGGTAAGTTTAAAAATGTAAATAAGGTAGGTATTATGTTAATTTAGTTTAGTTTGTTTAATATTTTAGAATAAATAAGTGCGTAAATTTATTTATTTAACAGTAAATAAAGATGAAAAAAAACATACAAAAAGAAACTAACTTATCGGTATCTACTTTGACCATCAGCTTACGCTTCGGTGTGATAGAAGGCCGGCGCGATGATGGCAGACACTCTCGATGCTCAGGAATATTATTTGGAATTATTTTCCGAGGATCGTGAGGTCAGGTCCGAGCCGTGCTTAGCCAAAAACCTGTCGGCAGGGCGACCATGGTGTATCAATTATTGTGGGATAATCCCTAGGTCTAACCGTGGCATGTTTTTTTGTACTTCTCCCTTATTACTGTAGACAGAGGAACAAGTCAATCACAAAAAGAGACGCTATATTCTTCAAAAAATTATTTTATCCAAACTTTGACCCGTTTTTAACAGCCGATCTCGTTTTTTTATCAAAGTGAACCGACTAAATGAAAATGCGTTTGGAACGTGATTGGACTTAAGGCAGTTTAGATACAATTACTGACACATTTGTACTTGACACAACTGATTGTCGGAATTTCCGAACAGAACATTGTATGAGTCCAACATGGTCACCCTTGCACACCTAGCATGGAATCACGTATTACGCCTAATGCCTCGCGTCAATCAGTTTGATAGAGCCGACAAAAACATTGATTCGCGCTCATATCAACTGTATACATATTATGTACAGTTGAGGAATAAATATCTTTAAAACAGGTAGTGCAAGTAACAGGTACATTAGTGAAGTGATAGCAATATACATTACATATATGTATGTAGTATAATAATGTAGTTAACTGACTGTACTAACAATATAATTTATTTATAGTATAAGAAAAAAGTGGGACCAAGTAGGCATATTAGGAGTTGGGACAAGCCGGAAGTACTCAAATAATTAAAATATATATTTTGGGCAAACGGGGCGTACACACAGGGCATTGTGGGATTTTTGGTGGGACAAAATAGTCTCAGTGACACGTGACTTTGGAAAAATGTCGTTTGTAGTTGCTTGCTTGACATTGTCTAATTTGAGAAATCTCTATGATAAATTTAGTTTCCAGACCCAGAGATTTGACCGTGGTTGGATCAGTCAGACTATCATTTACAGCTATAAATACGAGTATCCTCTGATTGCTGATATGATTGAATATAAAATGACTGTCAAATAAAGTGGTTTACCATTCATTGCTCTCCTCTGCTGCGTTCACGGCATTTTCTGTACTATTTGTCTACATAAGATTTTCATAAATGAACGAGCTGAATGACGAACATTTAAAACTGTTTATTTTTAAGAAAAATTGTGTTATCACGTAAGTGACAATTGTCTTTGTGATAATAAAGTTCTTTAAACCTTTAACCTTTTAAGAACTCCCTGTCTTAATGAGAATGAACAAGGATGTAGACCTTCTCATGATTCTGTTTTCCTAAAACTAAAATAAAATAAGAAATAGGTACATACACATTCAATTTTAGTCAACAAGGATTGTTGAGTGCAGCTTATTTTATTTAATTCCAAACGCAAAACTTCTTTCCCCAACTACCCAAAAATTAAATAGTCTTTTTTGCTAATATACATTTTTCAGCTTCTTAGTAACGTTATTTATTGAAAAAAAATTTTGAAGATTAAAAATTAATAATATTAGTAGTTATTATTAATGCAATCATTAGGATGTTTTCGATAGGTAGATGATGACGAAATTACCTCATTACGCCAAGGATTGGCGCGTGCTGCAAGTCTGGCTTAAACTTATCGATGACTGTTAAATCTAATGGGCATATTTTAATGATAAAAATACACAAGAATCATCATTACTTACTGTAGGTACTTAATCATATTTATTTACACGCTGGGTTACAATTCCAACTTTATTATACCTTTATTTTAGCGACACGGGAACTGCTAGCCTGCTTGGTAACTTAAATAATAATAATAAATAATAATAACCCTGTATATATGCGAAAGTTTTGATGCTTCTTGTACAACTACCATTGAACGGCTGAACGTATTTTGATGAAACTATTGGTACAGTTTCCTCCCTTGGCTTTCAAGTTTTGGTTTGTGCTTTTGAAAATTACAGAATTTTCAACATACTTACATATTATTTTGATGGTAGTAAAATTTCTTTCTTATAACTATAATTATTGTAGTAAGTACTTATAGTGTTAATGTCACTTATAATCATTAATATAGAGACAACCAGACTACAAAAACCAAAATTGTTTAAGATTTAAATAAAATGTTTAGCAAAATTACACAATTATATGAATCTTACTTACGTGTAAAACAAAACTTGCCTGCGACAGCAATTTGCGACTAATTTAAATAAATAAAAAATGTAAACAAACAATAAAAACCGAGAAAGCCCTAAGCATACCGTTAATTTAAACCTTGAATATATTAACCGGTCAACTCTACGCGACATAATATATTGCATTCAAACGCTAAAATGACTCAGAATTGACGAATTTGAATAAAAATTGACTCAGAAACCAGTTAAAGGACAAATAGACACAGTGACCCAGTATTTTGGCGGTAAAAAAACGTTTTATAAAAACAATTCAATACGGTTTCGTTTTGTAATAAAAACGCTGCTTTTTTCGCGGTAAAACAAAAAACAAAATGGCGGATTAGTAGGAGCCGAGTTGGAACACAATGTAAAATGAATCGGTTGTTTTTATGATTGTCTGGCTGTGGATGTGATAACGAAAGTTGATTTTTTGTTGTCAGGTATGTGGTTTAAGCAAAAACGTCGATTTGCGTAATGCAGTAGGCTCTTTTTGTTGGATTCTATCAATTTAACTTGTTTATAAGTTGTTATTTATAATATTATCGTATCTGAAGGTATAACCAAAAAGTTATTTTATTTTAACTGATCGTTAAATAAATCGACATCGAAGTTGCTCAGGAGTATGGGAACTTATTTATTATTATACCTTCAACAGCCTATTAACATGTCCCCACTGCTGGGGCTCAGGCCTACCTCTCAACGAGGGCGTTCGGGCTATAGTCCACCACGCTAGCCCAGTGCGGGTTGGTGGACTTCACATGCGCCTAAGAATTTTTTCTTCGGCGTATGCAGGTTTCCTCACGATTTTTTCCTTCACCTTCCTTTTTTTCTGCTGTAAATTCTCTACCCAAAGGTTGTCTGGAAGAAATCGCTCTTAGCGATAAGACCGCCTAGATGTACATTACTGTATCTGTTTTTGTTTTTGTCTGTAATTTTTAAACGTGCAATAAAGTGTATTGAATTGAATTTTTTTCTTTCTTTCCTTCTTTTTTTTTTCTTTATTGTATACTTAAATCTAAAATTATGACAACTGCTTGCTTTCCCTCTCGACATTAAATTTGGAAGTCATTAACGATCTTTTAAATCATACCGTATTCAGGTGTCAATCCGGCAGAACATAAGAAGGTAGGTAGTTACTCTAGGTCTCCAGGGTAATCTGAACTTCTTTGTGTTATAATATTCCTGTCAAATAAAACTACCGACATAAATACTAAGCTTCCCACTAAATACCAATCTTCCGACTAAAATACTAAATTTCCGACTATAAATTGGGTTATCTCATTAAATTTTAATTATTATTAGGAAGTTCAGTATTTCAGTGGGTTATTTACATACCCGTTCCTGTATTATAAGTGTTTTGTTCGTAGATATAACCGTAGAGCTGATTTTTGATATACTAAATGGCAAGCAAATAGCCAGAATCTTCCGAAAAGTTATTACGGAAGGCCTTTAATGATTTTAAAATGATAGTCTTAGTTAAATGATTAGCCTAAATTTTTAGATTGGTGTTAAGTATAGTTTTGCGTATACTAATAATAGTTTGAAGTGGAAACCATAGGCAAAATCGGTAAGTTGATTATTTTATATTATGCTCATTTAAAAATAATTATAGGTTACGAATGCTAGAATTTTTGCACTTTAACTTAAATAAAACCAGTTTGTGGCAAATTGGGTTAGGACTTTTAAAATTGGTTACTTTTCACCGTAAATAAAAACATCAACATTGTATTGAAATATTGAAATTAAAAGAATTTTTCGAATCATCAAATCATTTAGGGGTCTTAGATCTCTTTCCATTCTGTGCATACCTAATTACGGGTATCTTTTTTAAAAATATTTTTTTTTACTTTTTTAAAATTATTTTTTTAAGTATCCAAAAATAAAAAAAAATCTTCGAGTACGTGTGTGATAATGCCATTATGACACGTTTTATGTTTTGTTGCTGTACTCCTATTTCCGTGAACATGTCACCAATCCAACACAACCGGCAAAAACCACAAACAAACCATAAAAACTCGCATTCCGATTAAAACTAGAACTCCCAAAAAAATCGTCTAGTTAAACATAACCTGGCAACACTAATACCGTCTATGCGTGACGTCATCACAGGTCAGAGTACAAGTTCAAAATAAAAACAAACACGAATGAAAACTCAAATAATGTACTTTAAAAAGGTGTTAACAAAATGAACGCGGAAAGGCATAGCCGGAAAAACCTGACGCGTAGGTAGCAATTCTTCGCGACCAGAATAATGCGTCAGCACACCAATTCGCTGTCAAAATTGACAGAACGTCCAAACAGCCAGCTTCACCTGTCGCGACAAACTGTACCTAATCGCATCGCGATTGAACTCCAAATACAGAGCGGTGTAAAATGAAATAAGGCATTATAAAACAGTGTGATGTAATACGTGTCCGCCACAAGGTCAGAATAGACCGAAAATCAGGTTTGGGCTCCCCCCGTCCCCGTGCCTCCCCCGCCCCCCGCCGCGTGTCTCGACTGTGCGCATGAGCAGCGTCATGGAGGCGCCGATGTGCGTCGCGTCGGCGGACCACATTGAAATTACTTCCGCCCGGCTGTGTTAAGTTTTGTTAAAAGTTGTTTGATTTTATTGTTAACTAGCTGTTTCCCGTAACCTCGTCCACGTTTTATGAGTTATTTCTGACTTTTTTTTCTATTAAACAGCTCCCAGGGGTCGTAGCGTGTTGTCTCTAACAAATAAATGCAAAAAGAAGTTTTTAAATGCGACTGGTAGTTTAGCGCGATCAAACAAACAAACAAACAAACAAACAAACACTTCAGCTTTATTGCATTAGTTTAGTATAGAATGCAGATTTATTTATTTTAACGATGTTTGCTATAAATAATTATAGTACCTACTTTTATCTTGGTTGTCGGTTATCGGAAAGTGGCCGAAAAATCGATCGCACGTACAGTCAAACAAATAAGAGACCAAGTTAAAAGCTTGTAAAATCAATAACCTACACAATCAAAATTTCTTTCTTACGGTTTACGGCTCTAAGAGAAATTATAATTGTGCAGTAAGTATTCAATAATATCCATTGTGTTAACCCAATGCACCCTTAAGCTTAAAATTGACTCCAGACATCTTGTTTAAAAAAGGTGTTTGCCAGCAGAACGCACACCAAGATCTATTCGGAATTCATCAAAATACTCGGCAACGAACTACCACATTGCGCGCGAGTCATTCTTCATCACCATGCTTGCATAAGTGTGGGTGAGCGTACACAACCACCACGTCGCGTAAGTGTGCGTAAGTGATTGTGTGTGCGTAACTGCGCTTACGACTTGTATGTAGAACCTTTTTTTTGTTAAGTAATAGCGTTTGATGGGTAATAAAGGTGACATAAAGAATATTTTGGCATATGCTTTGTGGTTTTATTAATGCTAATGAGTGATTTGAGCCTGCCTTCTGTAGATTTTTTATCGATAGTTAGTTTATCTATGACTGCTTTATTCTTTCTTTTAATTTCATTAAAAGGTAATGTATGCTCGTCTTTATGGTGTAGATGAGTTTCAGTTATTATATTTTCTTTTTATTGTAATCGTATAAATCAGGTACTTAGGTATAGGTCACGGAAAAATATCATTTTTTTTCATCTGAAAAGTGCCCGCTTAGCGTGATTTACGCCCTAAAGATCTCTAGTTATTTTATTCAGCGACCGTACATCACTGCCATGTCATGTATTAGGGTAAAAAACTAATTTCTGAGATTTTTCGCTGGGTAAGTACCGTCCAATGGATGTCAAAAAAGGTTAGAATATAAAAATGAAATTGAAAATAAATGCCTTGTATTAATTTGTACACGCATTAATTAATCTGCCATTTGCTAAAATAATAAATACTATAAAATTATTCAGTTTGAGCTGTCGAAACTTAGACAATAATAAATTCGACCATCGATCGTAATCATTAAAATTCAAACACTACCTCCATCTATCGGCGATCACTCGGACTAAATTTTAGTTCAGCAATCTGTGGATAGATGGCACTAGGCGACAACTTATAAATATAGGATCTTTTGTCATGACTTTCAAATATGTAAGGGTAACTACTTAATTTGATTATGTTTATTAAAATATTCTTAGAATGGGATGAAAGATTATGGTTTACTAAACGGTGAAGGTTTAATGATCCAAAATAAATAGGTTTAATGAGATATTTTGAGATATACTTACAGTAAAATAAGGTTTGAGAAATATGAAGTTCATACTTAACTAATAATGAGGTAATCCAAATGAAATGGAAAACTTACTTACGGGAGTTGTTGTTAAGTTCTTACCTGAAATAATAAGATCAAGAAATTAGAACACTCACACTACAAATAAATCTTTAGAATAAAAAACGTCTAAAAATCATATAAAAAATCATACAATTTCATTAGGAAATAAAACTAACTACATAAGACTTAATACGTACGTGGGAGGGCAAAGATTATGAACAGAGACAGGGCAGAGCAGAAGCCTATTAAGACGAAGGTTAATTCGTCGTATGCAGATTTACTCTGGATGTTTCTTAGATCGAAACATAATAATAAAATTATTATTAATTATGAACCAACGTGAGAAAGGCGCGCAGCCAAGAGGTTATCAGTGTTATCACTGCTATAAAATGCACAATCTGAATTCTTTTTACTTGCAACAGACAATACATTTTTTAACGAAACATAAAAAACAAAAGCCTACACAAAACCCAGTAACGACTTTCTTTAAAACGTCACCCCAGAAAAACGTGTTCGACTGTCTTCGAAGAGGATTCCCACAGTTTGAAGACAGAAGCTCTATTTGCATACGTCCAATCATTAATTTTTTATTTTCTTTTTTATTTCCAACTCACCCCACAAAATCTGAAAAGATCTAACACAATATGATGCCATTAAAATAAAAGATTACTCAGGTCTACTCATCTGCATATCGAACTTTACCTTGTGAGAACGGCGTATGCAAGGGACGATTCTAGGCCCTCTACTTTTTAATATGCACGAAAACTAGACAATGCCAAAATTGTTTTTGTGTTTATCACTCTCTCATACAAGCGGTTTTTTTCACTATTTGTTTTTTACTTTTAACTTCGCACGGAGATTTGCATACCTACATAGCCAGTTTCGGTCACCCTTTTTTCAATTTTGCATATCTATTTTGCATATTAAAGTCCAAGACTGTCTCTTCGAGTACGTGTGTTTGCTTTCAGCTTTATTTTAAGGATAGTCGAATTTTTAATTTCATTCATGAATTCTTAGGGGTCAGGTTTTTTCTTTGGCTTTTTGTTAATATCATTAGTTTTGCTTTAGGCAACGTGTGAGACTTTTTCTTTGGATGAATCCGTTTCTTCGGAATAATTAAAGTTGCTTGGAACAAGCGACAGTACTCGTATGTCCCCACAAACAATTTCTTTTGTGATTCCGGTTTCGATGCGCCAGTCATCGTGATTTTTTTGTTTGATGAATATTTAGGAGTGTTTTTATGTACCTACTCTGATTTTTGATGTGGAACAAAACATCTGTTGGGTCGTAATTAAAAAAAATCGTGAGAATAAGGGGATGATGTCCGCATTAATTAGAAGACTTATTGTAATGGTTTTTATGTTCTTTATATTTTTAGTTACCGTTAGCTTCTTTCAGGGTAGAATTTCATCAGTCTTAACCGTTAACGGTTGTCTTAGGATGTAATCTTTTGGAAACAATTTGAATTGTGCTAATTTAAAATCATGATACTCACATAATGTCATTATTGTTTTCATGATTTATTGTTGCAGTGACACTGCGATAGGAAAAATGTATGATGTTAGTTCTACCACCTCGGTTGTACCTACCTCTGAAAATGTAGCTACAAATGTCCAGGGATCGTGGGTTTAATGGTAGTAGAGACTGAGGGAGGACAGATATCATGTAACAAAGACGCATACAAAGTGATTGAAAAAGCATTGTACATTCATATAAGCTAAGGCTTATTTGGGTGTGATAATCGTGAGTTGTCATCTACGCACATTGCTTTTGGATTGGGTAAGATTTCGCGCTGTTTTCATTTTTTAACGGAATAAGTTGGCAAAAGGTAGAGTGACCTCCTGATGTTAAGTGGCTACTGTCACCCATAAACCTCCAGTCTAAAGGCCACAAGTGCGTTGCCTCCCTGAGGACTATGCTGTAATGCCTTGTGTGCTTGTATCTATAATTAGACTGGCTCGCTGTAATTGATAATTACAGTATCTTTTATAATTTTAAAGACGAAGAAATAGTACATTTTAGACATTCGTGCTATAAATTCATTAAATATTATCGCGAATAATTTTAACAAAACAAAGAAGTTTAATTTTTTAATATAGGAATGATGGTTTAATTATCCGCGGCGTGGAATCCAGTGATCGATAAACCAAAATCTCGGGATTTATCGTCGAATACACCCGTGGGTTTTGTGTGCCAGGACTTCCCAATCACACAGTGGGCAACAGTTCCCAGCAGTGGGCAGTTTGAGAAACTACTCGCAGCGCTCAACACTGACAGATCATCATTCCAGTCAGCTCATGGCCACATCCAGTATAACCTGGTCGAAACGTCAGGATAGACGTAAATAAAATTATAGAAGTAGGAGTTAATGCTCTCGCCCTAATTACACATTATTGATATTCGATACAAAATCAAATCACTAGGGCGTTGTGAAAGCAACAATTACACAATTGCTCTTTTTACAAGTCTGCGCGCGGTCGCCACACGTCGCCGTCACAATGTAATCAACCCTTTCTATAAAATATTATATTACGCCGTCACAAAAGGGTTCGACGAAAATCATAACTGCAGATTGCGCTATTGATTTTTTATCGATCGCAGTTGACATTGACTCGTGCGCGGCGATAATGATCTATAGATCTCTATAGAGAGATCATTGATTTTATTCAAACCTCCAGTTTTTGTGGCGGTCAGTATTCTCGGAGATTGAACAGTTTATAGATAGTTTAATTTCCGTCGTTTTAAAATGATTCATTGGATTTTTTCTACGTTTAGTTTTTCTAGTTTTTGATTACGTTATTAACTGTATTGCGTAGGTAATAGAAAATTATTTTAATAAATTTCCTTTGCAAAAACTTATTCATTAAATTATGTTTTAATATGCTTTTATGTTATTTCAATTGTTTATAAATCATTACAAAGTGTAGTAGTAAATCTGGTATAGTCGTAATAGAGTATTTGCCTATAATTTTCCTCTGCCAACTATACCAAAATTTAGATGACCTCAAAGCTAAACGTAATTATACTTCTTGAATATGCTGTAATTATAAAAAAAATAACCGAAGTCTGTAGCAGAGAGAAGAAGAATATTCATCAAAATATAAGGACGATTGACAGCATCTACTCCATGTCAAAAAGTATAAAAAAACCGTAACCATCAGACTCAAAATATAAAACTTTAAATGAATGTTTACGTAATAAAACATTTTTATTTTATCATATTTTAATTAATTGTTTACATAATTGGAAACTTATAATGAACGCGCGTTTATGTGTTCTTGTCTTATAACTTCTTACAATATAATGGCAGGGACAATATTGTTTTATTAGAAAGCAGCTGTCATGCAAAATCGGCTTTGAAAATCCTTCAACAATTTCTTAATCCCTTCGATAGCTTTCAACGTTGTCTATTGTAATATTTACCCTTTCGATTCTGGCTATTATAAGATTATTGAGTATTGATCTATTGTAGAGGGCGCGAAAGGGTTAAGTACTCCTTGTTACCGTTTTGCTTTTTTCACGTTTGGATGGATGTGTTTTGCATAACGATGTTGTTATGTGGTGTAGGGTTATTGATTTGTATGGAAGTTTTTTTGAAATTAAGTTTTATTTAACGGCCTTCGTGGCCTAGGCCAGATTATGTATTCTGTGGCTAGGTCCCAGAGGCCGTGTAGAGGCCTGTAGAAACGTTGTACGTAATAAACAAAAGTCAGATATATTTATTTATTATAAATAATTATTATTTATTAGAAAGGCTAAATCAGATACGAGATTTACCGACTGCCTCTCGAAAACCAGCAAACAATTGCAGAATTTCGTAAGTACCTACTTATTTATTACAATCATGATAGATAACTTAGTAACTAATCCATTTGTTTCAGTAAATAACAGTAATTTGACTGAAACAAAAATAACAGCTAAAAAACTATATTTTTTAAGATTTCTTAAATCTAGTTATTGCCCTGAAAAGGGTTTCAACATTCAGAGCTGGCAGCAGCGCTAGTTTTCGGATGAGCCCGGGTTGACATAACCTGGCATCATGATCAATCGGTGTATACGTAGTAGAACAAGATATTTTTATGTAAATAAATAAATATCTGTACTTATATAACTGAATAGACAATTTTTCTACTACTAAGGAACCTAGAACAGCGTATAAAATCCTACAATATATAAATGCAGTAAGAGTCTCGCCCAAAACTGAAAAACATAGTAATATTAGTATCAAACCAAATGTATATACTTTATTGAGCACCAATATCAAATCTAAAAATTGACACTACAATAATAAAATAAACTAGTGTACGCTGGTCGCTTTCAGCGATTTCTTCCAGGCAAAAAGTATCAACTACCATATTCAAAAATAACCGTATTACGTAATGAATGACAGCAAACAATCATTTATCAGTTCCCAGTTCCCACCGACCTAGACACTACAGAATGCAAATTTCCTAATCCTCGCAATTTCCATAAAATCCTGAACGGAATTTGGCAATGACAAATTACTGCTAAGTGCCTCAGTTTCCTACTAACTTTCTCACATGGTGCCATCTGCTCTAGTTAGAGGTGTAATGTTTTATTCAGAAATGCACAAGTAAGGATTATTATGCAAAGTAATTCGCATTATGATTGTGCATGTTGACATAATACCATCAATCTGATGTTTGATTTACAGGATGCTGTGGTTAGGTCGATGGTTTCCGCCGATATCGATGTTTTACTGTCGGGTTTTGATATTTTTAATGCGTTTATGAAATTAAATGAATGAAATGATATTTTTTATATAATTGATCCATAAATTGTTAGTACGCCGCCGCACACATTACACTATGTTAGTAGGTACCTAAAACTAATTAAAATCGCAGAAATTATTTTTTATTTTTACTGACCAGCACCTCCACCCAGTGACGAGTGAAGGGGCTGTCAAATCTCTCCGCTATCACCTTCAGGATGCTGTTAGTGCTCCCGCGCATTCTCATCATTACAGACGCCGCTTTTTTACGCATGATCAGATGAAATTGCCGAGCCAAGCTCCAGAAAGGAAACCTAAAAAGAGCACTCGAGTTTACTATAGTCGCGATGCTTGGCTCTCCGTTCTACTACTGCCTGTAAACATAGTCTGATTTGATTATCAATAGGGTTTCATTCATAAAAAAAGTTTGTATTAGTTTACTGTTCCGTTCTCTATATTCATTGTTATGTTATTCATTGGTATAATCTACTATTTGTCAGTTATATTTATAAAGGTTTGTCTAAAATGTACTTAAAATTAATATCGAGACTTAGTTTGTCTCACGAATTTCACTACTATTTATTCACTTCATAGCACTGCTTTTATAAGCAATTATCATTTTTATTTTGTTTTATCGATGATAGGTTTTCATCGACACCAGCGCGACTCTATCTTAACATTATAATGATAGATTATCTTTCTTAGGGCACAGCCACAATGGAGTTTCGCACCGCAACGCCTATTAGTGTATAGTCGCATTGTCATTTAGATTTTGTGTTTAACCTGCGCAGTGGCAGCGCCCTTAAGGAACCTTTATTAAGGGCGCTGTGCATGCTTAGAATTCAATCTGAAGACTTATACTGTTATTAGTGGTTCGCAAATGGAAATCTTTGGATTATTTTTAAAGACACGCAGAACGGAAGTTTCTGTTAATATTAAATTCCGAAGTAGGTAACGGTTACCTAGCGGATAAAAAATTATAAATATGTTTATAAATGTACCCAGTGTTCCTTATGCAATACATTTGTGTATGTCTTCTTTCTTAGGCGTACTTAATTTTAATTAGCTACAAGTAGTCCAACCCAACTATTAACTTAAAACTTCAACATTTAGCTGTCCAATGACAAATCTATCGTATTTTTTTGTTATTATGTTGTTGTAAATGGACATAGACGCACATAAGAAATAGGATTGTATAACTTAAATTTTAAGTGAATATTAGTAACGCGAACTCGTCTTCTACAGATAAACCTATCTAGGTTTCCGCTAGAGGACTGTATGTACAATTCATGTATTACATATTATGTAATGATCAATAATAATAAAAATTGTAATCTTGAAATTGTAAATTTTTATTTTAAAATAATTTCACATTTTACTTTACTATACACTAACATACTTTTTAAGGTTTGTATTACTAACATAATTATATGGACATTGTCTCAAATAATAATAATGTTTGGATAAATTCACACACGCCTGTTTAGTCCCTAACTAAGCCGAAGCTTGTAAATGGGTACCTACTCAACAACTGATATATATACAATTATTTTGGTCCCGGGTAGGAATCGAACCCACGACCTCTGGCGCAGTAGGCAGGGTCACTACCAACTACGCCAATTGGCCAGTCATACATAGGTACATACCTATAAAATACATAACAAAATATATTTAAAATACATCATATACCATATCATTTAGTTTTGTTTTAGATTTAGGCATATTAAATTATTTTTAATTATCAGAATAAAAGCCAGAAAAAAACATTTAATAAACCTATTTTGAATATGAATAAAGATCATTTATGAAATATGATTATTTAACAAACAACGTCTAAGATCCCAAGACCCTTTCTTCTTACCACTAAGAGGTGTTGCGGTCGGACCACTGTTGTTTAGAAAGTCGGGTAAACGAACAATTTCTGTCTCGGCGACCACATGTAGAGATTACACAGGTGATACAGGGTGGTTCGGTTCGTGGAGGCAGGAAAATGTAAGCTAATTAATAATAATGATGCTAATAAATGACAATGGAGATCTTAAAGCCAGCGAGACAAGAATGCAAATAATTTCCATGGATTTACCTTGATTTTTTCTGGGTCTAACGCTTATGTTAGCACTTAGAAAGTTGGTATATTGGCCAAAAGATGGGTCTGAATGTTATTTTATAATAATATTTATGATAATTGGTTTAATTACTGAAATATAATTTCTATAGCGAAATAAAGCGTATTTAGTTTAAGCCCCCAAAAAGTTTGGTACGGCCTGGATATGAACTCTTGACCTCAAGAACGCAGTGACAAGTCTCGATAACAAGACTCTTGCGTTCAACTTGTCTTTTTTTGAAGCATCCTGTATGATTTGAAAATGACTACGCCTCTACATTTCAGAAGCCCATTATCCAAAATGTATGCTTAAGGTGCATGGACACGTATACTTTGTAAGTAAACGTCTGCGGTGGTTTGCGAGCCGGAGGTGGTCTGGTGAGCCCTTAAGAAGTATTAAAGGATTAGGGACCAGACATTGTTTAGTCCGTGAAATTTAAGATGTTAGTGTAAAATTGTGTCTTATTTATTGAGTCGGTAGGTGACGCAGTAGTCCAGGAAAAATAAAATGAAGTTTTTCGAAGAAATCATGTTTTAATTCTAAGGTCACATTTTTTCTTATATCTTTTTGGTTTTCTAAAATCCTAAGTGATTACTTAATATACTTAATTTGTAATCTTTGATTACAACTTATTTGATAACAATATTTAAATAATAAAATGTAACATGTTTATTTGCATTTTAATTTTTTATTTAAATGTTTCTACGAACTAACAATAAGTAATTCAAGATTTTGCAACATTAAGGCGTATCCGAGACACACGCGGCCTGCGGTGGCGGTGGCGGTAGCGGCCTGTTGCCTTCCCTTACCATGTATATGAGACTTCAGACACGCGCGGCCCTGATATTTTGCGTATTGAGGCTGTGTTAAATGTAATCTGATAATTGAAAGATAAGTTTTTATTTATGAATATTTGGATGTACAATTTTGTGATTCTTTTAGATACATACCTATTATGTATTCTTACTTTAAAATATACCAGCTCACATAAGGTTTCGTATTTAATATAATTACTTAATTTACTACCAGGAGCGATTAGAACGTATACAATGTATAAACCAACTCATACAATGCCCTGTCTCCTTTCCTCATAGTGTTTCTGACGTAAAGATTAATGTTAAAACTCTGTCAAGCGAGGGTAGTAGAAAGGGAACCCTTGTTGTATGCAAGTTGGGCGAATCGCTTATTTTATTATATTTAGACGACTTTAGATAAAAAATTTTAATTCACGAAGAGAAGTAAAACATTACCAATCGTTTATCGCCGGCTATGGAAAGAGCCAAGCCTGGAGTTTCTCTGAAAGACAGCATCCGTAACGAGGTTGGGATTACCTCGTCTTCGACATACATCATCAAGTTTGTTGGAGTGGCAGTGGGCTAGTCACATTTGTCGGAGAACCGATTGTGGCGCCCCTTGGGGGCCAATGTCCAGCAGTGGACTCGTGCAGGCTGATGATGAGTAAAACCATAATAATAATAGCCAACGCCCTTTGATTTAAGACAATATCTTTATTACAGAGACTAGCTTTTCCCGCGGCTTCGCCCGCGTAAAAAACGTTTTCCCGCGAGTTTTCCCGCGGGAAAAATACATTTCTTAGTGGGCATCAGAGCTATATGAGGACCTTTCTGCAAACTTGCGGTTTCGGATGTGAGTTTCATCCCCTATTTTACATACTAAGGGGTAGAATTTTCAAAATTGTCGAAACACGGCGAAGCCGCGGGAAAAAGCTAGTCTTCAATATTTAAGATACTTTTCCTCCATTGCCGTGTCTTAATTTTCCTAAGGCCTACTTTCTAGTTTGTATTTTTTACTTTCTGTGCTTACCAATAGTTTGTTCATCAATTAAACATACAACATGACAGTAAACAGCACATAAAAATTACACCTTCCTTCCTCGCACCAAATTTCGCGAACCGCTGCGCTCGCTAACTGCAGTGTAACTGGTTTATTAACTAGTGAATAAACCAGTTAAATTAACAACAAAGCCTTTGATAGCGTCAACTGTTTAACGGTCGTAAAAGAAGATTAAATATAAAAATGTTAAATTGCACCGTCCGTCTAACGTTTGCCCGTGAGGGGCCATTAGATCAGCGACGAGCGATAGCTGGCTTATCCTGGTCCACGGCTCTTTTAATAATTTAACGTCAGGTAGTAAAAAAAGAAAAAAAATCACTTATTGACTGAGTATCGGCTGGGCAGCGTTCAGGAAGCTACGCAACATCTTGTCGTCCCAAATACCGCAGTGTCTCAAGACGAAAGTTTTCGACCAGTGTGTGTTGCCAGTGATGACATATGGTACCGAGACGTGGTCCCTTACTATGGGCCTCATAAGAAGGCTCAAGGTCACCCAGAGGGCAATGGAGAGAGCTATGCTCGGAGTTTCCCTGCGAGATCGAATCAGAAATGAGGAGATCCGCAGGAGAACCAAGGTAACCGACATAGCTCAAATAATTGCGAAGCTGAGGTGGCAGTGGGCTGGACACATCGGTCGTAGAACTGACGGCCGTTGGGGCGGAAAGGTTCTCGAGTGGCGACCACGTATCGGAAGACGCAGTGTAGGCAGGCCTCCCACAAGGTGGACCGACGACCTGGTGAAGGTCGCGGGACCCGGCTGGATGAGGTTAGCGCAGGACCGGTCGTCGTGGAGATCCTTGGGGGAGGCCTTTGTCCAGCAGTGGACGTCTACAGGCTGATATGATGATGATGATGATGACTGAGTATTTGTCAACAGTAGCGGTAGCCCGCGGGAGTGATCTATGACGTCATCGTGGGGAGTGGAGGGAGGGTCAAAAATATATTTTTGTGTCGTCGCCGAATGGGTCTTCACAACGATATAACTATAATTTTTGAAAACTTTTAAACTTTAGGAGTATGAAGCTTTCAAAAGTACATGAATTTTATGTCGCAATTTTACTGGACTGCCCGCCCGTCTGCTATTTGCGAAGCAACTTCGGGAGGCTAATGCGTCGGGTATCGACGAATATGCCACCGGGACGACGAGGAAGACATTCATGGAACGTCAAAACCGAGTTTACATTAGCGATAGAGTATTACACATTATTAAAATATGATGGAATCAATTGTTTTTACTTTTTATCTCAGATTTCGTGGCCACAAAAATAATGATCACACGACGACGGTTCCCGTGACAAGTTTTAATTGCGCGGCCGGCGCGCGCGCATGCGACCCCACCGCCACCTGCCGGCCGGCGCGCACGCATATATTATTATACAATATCTTCGCGCTGTCATTGTGGCCTGCAATTTGCAGAGGAGGCGGGCAACCACCCGAAGGCACCACCGCACACTCAGGGTCAGTTCAGACCACAGACCTAAAAATTTTTCGCTGTACATCCTAAATCTATGGTTCAGACCGAGCGGAAATTTGTCCGAGCACTTTTTGACGTTATTGTCAAATGAACCATATTATTATCACTATACCCTAAAGAACAAAATCGTATGAATGAATTCGAGCGCGATTTGGTTCTTTAGGCTATAGGATCACAGAACACGGAAAAAGCTCGCTACGCTCCCGCTCGTTAGTTGGTTTTATATTTCTATGGATATGGTTCATTTGACAATTACGTCAAAAAGTGCTTCGCTTCGAACGGACCTCTCGATATGATAGGCCGCGTCTTATCCCGACGCCACTGACGCTCTCAGTTATACATATATCTTTATATTTATATCTCATATTGAGACCACTACGATCCAACGTCGTTACTCAGTTTTTGCCGATGAATCTAATGACGTCATTAGACGTAGGGGCGAACCTGCAGCACCTCCTGTTACATTTGGGGGTTGGGATATTTGACTGCAGAGAGTTGGATTGAAATATATTGTGTAATATTGATACATGGTTACGGGCAGAGAATGCCTGAAGACAAAAGTCTTCAACCAGTGCGTCCTACCCGTAATGACCTACGGCGCCGAAACGTGGACACTGACAGTGGGACTAGTCCGAAAACTCAAACTCGCTCAACGGGCTATGGAAAGAGCTATGCTCGGAGTTTCTCTGAGAGATAGGATCCGAAACGAGGTGATCCGCCAGCCTTCGACATAGCTCAAAGGGTTAGCATGTTGAAGTGGCAGTAGGCTGGTCACATCGGCCTGAGAAACGATAACCGCTGGGGTAGACGAGTTCTCGAGTGGAGACCACGGCTGGGCAAGCGTAGTGTGGGACGCGCCCCGGCTACATGGAGCGACGACATGCGTAAGGCAGCTGGCAGTGAGGATCGGGTTCAGTGGCGCGTCTTGGGGGAGGCCTGTCCAGCAGTGGACTAGTACAGGCTGATGATGATGGGTAAAGAACCTCATTGAAGGTAAGTGGCCACCGGAAAACCATCTGTTTCTGTCTGTCAATTCTGAAGGAAATTTCTATATTTACTTGAATTTTAACTAAAAAATTTAGTTAATTTGAACAAGTATTTTATTGAGGTGTGAGACAATTATTATAGCAATCATTTATTAAGGCATATTTTTAACCAAATAGTTTGGTTTTGATTTTATCCTGTACGAACGAAATCTGTGAGAAACTACCTACATTTCTGCCCACAAATGACCGTCAAAAAAAACGCTCCATATGACGCAGGAAACAGAGAAATTGCGGAAGCGAACGTCACTTTCATTTCGTGAAAAATTGACGCCTATTATGTATAAGTGTCGTCGAGTGACGTCCTCAGAATGATTTGCTATGAGAGGCTCCTTTGAGATTGATCCGCCTTGTCCTTCCGGAATTCGTTCACATTTCCAACTCGTCCGTTGCCTCGTGGTCGGGGTGTTTGCCTTGAATGTGACAGGTCGTGGGTTCTCACAACTCTCTGGGGACTGCATCACTCCAGATTAATATTTTCAGTAATCTGATTAACCAGGAGTTAGTACCAAAAAATTAGATTTTGTACATAAACCGTAAAGAGATAAAGCAATAGAGGACGCATTAAAATAACAATAATAATCAGAGAGGGACACACTTATTACAAAAGTGGTAAGAGTAAGCTAGACAGATATAATATCTTCTATCTCTTTCTACGTATGCGAATTTTTTGTCGGTATGCAGTTCAACTGCACCCCAACAACAAACCATAAATGCAAATCTATGGTAATACCACAGAATAGATAATTAATACTAAATCTATGTTACTAAACAGATCAACAGACACGACGATAACAAAATAGTGCTTTTTTTTCTTTTTTTTGTGGTTTGTGTCTCAAAGAAGTCAATGGCAGCCTCGTAAGGTATATATTTTAATTTCTTTTAAAATAAAGTTTAGTATGAATTTGCGACGCAATACAACCCGATTTTGGATAACATTTAGGACTTTTGTGGACATTGTTTTTCTTGGTTGGGCTACGATACGTAAGTTAACGTTAAGTGTACTTATTCTTAAACATAATGATATGCCAGTGTATAAAATCAAAATGCCTCTCTTGCTCCATCTCGATACTATTTTAGGAAGAAATGTAATTAGTGAATCCGTTATTTCTATTGTCTCTTTACGAGTTAGTTTAAAATTTTAGCGTCGGCCGGCTCAAACAATGCCGTCGACGACGTGTGGTTTGGAGGGGTAGTCAACCTTTTTCACAACGTAACTATGTTTAAGTAACTTTTATATAAGTTTGTAAGCATAAAATTACTAAAATATTTTTTACTCAAGTAGAGTACTTAAGTGTACTTAACTTATATAGGTAAACTATAATAATAATAAGGTTATTTAGAATATGCATGCGAATTCACTTAGAGTTCCATGAGGTATACAGACTTTATAAATGACTATAAGTTAGTAAGTTATAAGTTTGTAAGTGAAGTGCTACAGGTAATAGCAATTGCCCCGGGGCATTTTATCCACCATTTGCTTAATTTTAAAGTTTCTTGTATGACTTTTGGTAATTTTTACAAAAAATGAAAATTGAAAAAATCATAAAGACACTTTGTTGATGAGCTGAAATGCTTTTAAAATCATTTTGTGTGGAGAACATTATCAATAACTTTGTTTAAGTCTCCGTCATTAAAAAAAAATATATTTAGTAATCAAGCCGAATGCCTCGTTGGATGACTATCAGGTACAAGTATTTAGCCTTACACCCCTGTTATTTTTATGACAATATTTTTTTAAAAATCATACCAAATTCTACCGACCACTGCCGGCCGGCGAGACCTAAAAGCGAACGTCGCAACTCAGGAATTCAAAAATTTACACAACCGCAATAAGTATTAACCGATTCGACTTTTTGTCCGTCCGTTTGTCCGTCCTCTGGAATTTTTGCGATGACATTCTTTGGCCCTTGCGTTTGATTAGAAAGCGGGCTGGAGATGACGAAATAGTTTTTGTTGGTTCATTTTGGACTTTAATTTTGTGGTTTTTTTTCTTTTTGTAAAAAACGAGGAGACCATACCAGGTTATAAAGTCAGTAGCCAGAAGACTTACGTATTTTATTGTAAATTGGTATTTTTTAGTTTGAATGTTTTTTTAAATTAAATTTAGGAATAACAAACGCATTGCGTGCGATCTATGACATTCGCAATTTTAGTGTTAATATTGTCTGACAACTCGGAGTCTTTGAGTTCATTTGGTAGTGACTATACCTGCAGTGCTCGGCGTCCCGGGTTCAAACCCCAGCCGGGGCAAGCACTGACCGATAAAGGGTTGTTTTCGGGTCTTGTCATGTCTTGGATGTTAGTGATTGTGTTTGTATGGGTCCATGCCACCCTCAAAACAGGGATGAGGGAATTCGTAACATCCTGGATTGTTTTTAGGTATAAAGCGCACAGAGACGTGACGATTAAAATTAAAATTGATTTAATTTTTTTGTTTTAATTTTTTTTTGCCGTAATTATATGTAAGTTTATTTTTAAGTTAGTGTAGTATATTTATGTATTGTATCATTTCATAGATACCTTATATTATAGTCTGCGTAGCAAGCAACTTGTGATGCTCCCGCTAAACTTCAATTAAGTTTGGGAGAAATATATGTTGCCCGAGTTTTTAAGTTTTTTTGGATAAATAAATTTGTAAAAAAAAAACACCTAGTGCTGGACTGCGGGGGATATGGGTGTATCGCATTTATTTATTTATTATTTTACAAATATAGAATAGAATTTTTTGGCTACATTCTAAATCTATGTTACAACATTAGTCCTAACTTAGCTCCTAAGCTACACGCCGCTCTCTTTTCCAAGTAGCACCGGTGGAAAAAGCTAGTTATGTAAATAAATGAATAGTAGTATATCAGTTTAAAGATGCGTTAGCCGGTCGCTAAACGTGTTATGATGAGCAAAAAACACTCAATAGAGAATTAATTGCGAGTTCTACAGGACACAACGTGGTACGGTCAGCATGTTATGAAGAAAGATATAATAAACAAGAAATTAATTTAAAGTTTTCGAGAAAAGAAATAAAATAGTATAATGGTCAAAATTAATTAAAAGTCCTATATTATTCCGGCAAATTTTTTGTATATTACCTAGGTACTAAATTATTTTTATTTTATAGACAGAATGTCCGAGTTTTAAAAATACAGTGTTGTGTTCAAAATTAACGTTCTGATTTCCCAAAACCGATGTTAGAAGTTTATGTTATTTGTACGATTTTGAATTTAAAAAGTTTTAAATTGTCTGCAAAGCGTACGGTGTAGCGTAACACATAATATAAGCTAGTGTGTGTGAGAGAGAGAGAAAGAGAAAGCGAGAGAGAGGGAGAGGGAGAGAGAAAAGAGTAAATAAATAGAAATAGGAACATGACCGATAACGACTTTCTGTGTAATGTCAAAAGCATATTAAATATAAATATGTACCTATTGTAATAATTTAATAAATAATTAAAACCTATTGCAATAAAACGTAAAACTGTTTTTGCTGACGGTCCATGCCACAGTTGACGAATTGAATTTTGATGAGTGACAGCCGTCCGCGACTCATTATCATTTCGCCATCGGCCCCCAAACGCCGCCATGTTTGGCCCTTTGACGGTCACCGTCCACCATCCACCGTCTTGTGGATTCTACAATGTTGCAGTTGGTAGCTTTTATTGAACTGCATAAAGAATGCCGATTAAATCGAAAATCCATATTCTCTTTTTATACATTCAAAAGTGGCAAATCACAGAGCACAGAATGCGCTTGCGCAGGCATCGCCGCACAGGGGCGGCCGGCGGCTACCCAGGTATTCAAAACTCTGTAAACGTATCTATCATTTTGGTCCACTTGTAAAACGTAGATTAGGTCAAATTATATTCAGTACCCCTACCATGACTTGACAAAGAAATTTGATAACCACTACGTAAAAACGTCATAGTGCTGTCTCTATTCAACTAACTACGAAAGACAGAGACATATACATATAGATATAGTTTTTACAGAGACATTGACGTAAAAGTCATAGTAGGCGTAAAGATTTAGGCCATACGTGATAGCATACATACCTGAGGGCACATCTTGCAATGGTACTTCCTGGCGTGCGCGTGCAGGGGCTGCAGCTTCGTGGGCCCCTTGCCCAGGGGCTGGGGGACCACCAGCAGCCCCCCGCCGGCGTTGGTTCCCCCCACCGGTGATGATGATGATGACCCTGGAATAAAGGGGATGGGAAGGTCAGGAATCATAACGATACCAGTGTATCGTGAAAAAGGGGCGTGTTTAAAATACTCCGAGTTCCGATATCATTTTGAAAGTTATAATTTCTAACGAAGTGCCAATGTGACTTAAGTTGAGTCGTCTATGTGTTACATAGTGACACCCATATAATGCAAAAAACCGTATCGGAATCGGTTGAATAGTTTCTGAGAAACCCTCAAGCCCCAACTATCCTGGCTGCTGCAGCGCCCCCTGGTGGTCTACAGCTGAAAAACATGTCCAAGAACCTGCTCTGAAAGGATACCTTTTAAATGCAAACAACCGCAACAAAATCGGCCCAGTAGTTTTTGAGGAAAATGGTAACAGACATACATACACACATACAAACAACCTTTAACCCCAAACGCATACTACCGCTTCCGTTCCGTTCCGCCCGTCGTTGGTAAAATACCTGAACTACAGTAAAACCTAAGCTTTAAGTTTTAGGTTAGGCCAGCTCCGGTGAGTTCTGTAGGAGAGCTCGAAAACTCACAATATGCACTGAAGGTGGCCATCGAGGGGGTGGGTAGAAATCACACATACCCAAGAGGTCTCTCTGGACGATTTTCCCCGTGAACAAAAAAAGGGTTAGGTTAGTTATGTAATATCTCAGTTGAATAGTATACGATGCAAGATCCCGTTCAAGATTTCCTGTTGTAGTGACATGAAGGATGCTGACCTGACCGTCCTGGGCCCAGCCCGGCGCCGTACAGCATCTGGCTCATGGACTGGTGGTGCCCCAGGCGGTCGTCCACCTTCTGGTGCCCGCCCACCGTCCCGTCCCCCGTGCTCATCTTCGCCTGGAACATACAATACTGTCACTTTATAAAGGCGTTGTGAATCATCAAACATACAACACAGGCACTTTATAAAGGCGTTGTGAATCAACAAACATACAACACTGTCACTTTATAAAGGCGTTGTGAATCATCAAACATACAACACAGGCACTTTATAAAGGCGTTGTGAATCAACAAACATACAACACTGTCACTTTATAAAGGCGTTGTGAATCATCAATCATACAACACAGGCACTTTAAAAGCCGTTTTGAATTATCAACAATCAATTGGATGAAGTCTAAAGCGGGGGGGATGTTTCCTGGTTTTCCCCGCCGTCTTTGACAGTGGAGAGATCCATTCATTTTGGTCAAAATCTGAAATAATCAGCTAAAAAATGGCTTAAATGCTATTTCGACACGCGGTACTATATTTTGAATAAACAAAACGATGATTAGGAAAAATTTGTAGGTAACTAGATATTTGGAAAAGTAAGGGTGGGGTGGCAACTAGTGGCAAATGGCAACAAATATGTTTCACGTAAAATATCTGCGGCTATACCCAGTACAGCCTACCAATGGGTAGGCTAAAAATGTTTAGAGTAGGTTTAGACCAGTAGTGGCTTTATCCATAGAATACTAACTGGGAGCGTAGCGAACTTTTTCCGTGTTCTGTGGCTTTATCAGAACTGAAGTTCATTGTCTACGTCATAGTAAAAGGAATTTACTATGTCTACATCTTCCGATAAGTCCAAACTAGACGTACTTTTCATGGAAAAAAATTATGTGCATAGTGCTTGACACATTAATTTTTTATTGATATTGATCGATTTTCTATCGGCACGGTTTTCTATCACTTACTGGCACGGGTCTGAGTTTGAACCCATGAACTATTCTACCCAAAAACGACGCGCATCTAATAATTTAGAACAATACTAAATTAAGATACCGACTCCACAACAACAAATCACCCTAGCGGCGAAGGCGTCTAACTCCCAAATAATAAATTACGGGCAGACAAAGGGACTGCTACAATAGTGGTCACTTTGTCACTAACTAGACGCGTATGAGTTATTCCGATAAAGCGGTGGGATAAATCATTTGAATGTTTAGGTTACGGCGTTTTGGTGTTCGGCGAATGTTCTTTCGTGATGAAGAAGATGAAGAAGAAACATTTTTCTTTTGATTTTTGAGGGCTGTAACGTGTTTAATCTTGTACTATGATCTGCAGCCTATCAATGTCCACTGTTGAATATTTTTTGCAGGAATAGCGCCATACAAAATGGTCATACATAAGACTTTTAGCTGTATTTCGTGCTGTTTGTTTGTTTAACTACTTTACCAAACTTATAAGCTTATAACATACATAATGTCAAATAACTATGTTAAAATGATGGAAAATTATGGATTTCTTTGTTCTTAGATATTTCAGGAAAACAAAAAAATCTGCATAAGTACGATGTTTATGAATTTATGATCTATCTATAGTTTGAATGGTTATACCACATGTGGTCGTCTGTTACCTAGCAGTACTTCAGTTAAAGTCTAAGTTACTCGTGATTCTAAGAGACCGTGTGTCGCGACACGTCGTAATGTAACTAAATCCCCTTTTACACTCATTTAGAACTAACTAGTATCGACTCTTGACTTTTGTCTCCCTAGGGCAGTAACAGTCCTAAATGGACACTTTAATCTAAAGAGGTGGGTGAAATATATATACAGAGTGGTTATTGTCTCTACCAAGAACGTCAAAATGTTTGGTCATTTGGCTAAGTGAAAGTTGTTAAATCCGAGGAATGTTATCTGAGTTTGAATACTAGATAGAGAGACAAGAGAATAGTTGGTTTTGCGCCTCTCAATATAATTATTTGCAATTTTACATTTAGATAAAATACAAAACTAGTTAATAATGTAAAAAAATCTATGATTATATCTCTTCACATCTTTTACTTATGAATGAGATACATAAGCCATATTTCCAATATCATTTCGCATTCTTAATGATTTTATTGTTCGCAGTCAAAACAGTTTTTTTAATATGTCAGCTGTAAAACGAACTAGGCTCACGCGGTGCGGTAATCACTAATAATTAAAAAAAATATTATCTTGTAATAACAACTCTATATGATATCCACTAACTTTCACGAAGACGCGTCAAAGGGTAGTGCAAAACTAATATTTTAATGTTGAACTAAAGGAGGAATCATAATTTAGTGTGACCACGCGACCGGGACACCCGGAATTCCGGGACAAATCGTGCGTCACTAACACGGTCCGGTTCCGTAGGTAAATTTGGGTAAGTTATTGAATTTCACCCCGTTGTTTGAATTGAAAAGTGGTAGTACGTAGGAACTATCCTAAGTATGCTTAATATAAACTCACAAGTTTACATAATCGGTTTACATTAAGGATACTTTTAGTAAACAATACTATCAATTATTTGATAAAAGTAAGGTAAACTAAAAGTATCGTAGGATAACCATGAAAATAAAAATATATATTTAAAAAAAACGTTTCTTTCCTTTTTTTCAGTATTTTTTCCCGTGACTTTTTATATTGACTTTTTAGGAAGACATATAGTTTTGGTTATTAAATTGTTACATGGTATCTCTATGATAGTATGTTACATAATGGACGAAATTGATTCTTATGATTGACCCTTTAGATGGGTTAAAAAATACAGGATGATTTTTCCCACATCGTCTGGTTCGACGCCCGGCCCAGAAAGATGGTTTCTCAAAAATCTTTAAATAAAGTTCTAAGTGCTTATTTTTGAAAATAAAACCATGTTTTCCCCCTAAAATCTTAGGCATTTAATAATAATAATGTTTCGTTTAAAACTTAATTAATACAAAGAAAATAAATTATACAATTAATATTTATAGATAACTAAACATTTTACCACACAAAGTTAAGGGCACGCATAAATCAAAAACTACCCACGACCAAATACCTCGCCGTAACCCATCGGTTTTCGTTACGAATTAATTTGGCCAGATAACGCCCTCCGTTGGATACGAGACGTGAAATTTAATTTTAGTATTAATAGCATTCGTAGGGTTAAAATTAAGTTACAGGGTCATTCATTATAATAGTGTAAAACATTATACGGAGGCACCAACATACAGAGTCGAAAGTGGCAGTGGGCAAGCCACATGACAGACGAGTTCTAGAGTGAAGATTTCTTCCTCCTGGTACTAACCATCAACAACGTAAATAGGGAGCCGAAAGCGAACTGGATAAGAAGGCATAGGGCTGGGTGCCGATGGCAGTGAGTTCTGCAATGACATTTTTCCGACCGACGACCTAAAAAAGGGAGCCATAAGCGGCGGACTGGACAACACTCGATAAAGAAGGCTGATAATGGCAGCAAGTTCTGGAATGGGTTTCTCGCTGGATAATGGACCGACGACCTGAAAAAGGGGAGCCGAAAGCGGCGACTGATAGACTATCAGTGATGGATAGTAGAACCAGACCTATGATTTTGATGAAGCGGGTGCAGGTGGACCGACGACCTAAATGGCGTTCATTGGGGAAGGCCATCATGGGGGAGGTCCATCAGTTGATGTCGACAGGCTGATCACAATGATCAGCACCACCCAGGACTTCAAATACGCGTTAAAATTGTTTATCTTACTTGTGAACTTTAAAAGCTACAAAGTAAATAGGGTAGCGATATACCAAAAACTTTTATGTTTTGTCGTAAAGACAACAATGCGTCTACATAGGGTTGCCCATTTCATAAATTGATCGAAAATATTAGGTATCTCATTTTGTGAAGAATGTAGAGTCTAAAGTAACATCGTATTGCATGGGTTGTAAAAGTATAAAATACTAAGTCAATAGTTACCAATAAATAAAAATATTCTTATAAACATTTAAAAAAATCAATGTAACTGACTGACAAGCAACTTTTAATAGTTCTGTATAGATAGAGCGGTGGTCGACCGTACCTTCCTATTTACCAACATATAAAAAAAAGTCATTTTTTTTAAATAAAGAAAATTTTTTTCAGCACAGTATTAAATGCAGGTTTAACGCTTGTTTTTTTGGCAGCCCTACTAAACTCCAGCAGTTTGTGGGTGGTTTGCGGGAATTCTCAGTGCAGCGCGATCCATCGCGGGTTAATAGCAAGTTGTGACGGGAACTGTCGCGCGCTGTAACAAACACGGGTGTTTTTCGACCCACTTCCCCGTTATAGGGTTATTTAGGGCGTGTTCCTCGTGGCCAAACTTGATTGCCAAACTAGTTTGGCCATAGGGAAACTTAATTCCTCGTAGCCAAACTACAAGTAATAACACACTGTATATACATGCCCTTTTATCGCATCTTGGCCATGAGGAAACTTAATGCCTCATAGAAGATTAAGATGCCTCACATCTAAAATTGGTTGCCTAGCTAGCAGTTAGATTGCTTTTGAATAACGACCATTTGTGTATCGGTTTAATCTGAATTATTGGATCTGAAGACAGACATTTTTGGCAGTGAAATAGAATGAAGAGCGTCAATTGGGTAAAGTTGGGGAAAACGAGGCGTGTTGAGAGTTCTGAGTTCGATCCCCGGCCGTGTCATGTGCCAATGGGTTATTTCGATACTGACTGCATTTAATGACTGCTCTCAAACGGCGAAGGAAATCATCGCGAGGAAACCTGCATACGCCGAAGAAGGAATTCTTAAGCGCATGTGAAGTCCACCAACCCGCACTGAGTCGGCGTGGTGGACTATAGCCCTGTGTAGGTATGGTTTGTTCGAGGTAAACTCCTGAATCGATATGAAAAAATTGAAATGCTGATTTGTTCTAGAATAATAGGGTGTCTCGCAGATAAAATACTATATAATATGTAGAATAAAATTACTATTACATACAAAACCAGATCATAATATTAGGCAGGGGCGTCACCTGCGAGGGACAGTGGCAAATGGGGCCTCTTTGTCACAGTAGTTGTGGCCCCAGGCGAGAGGCCAGCCGCGGGCGCCTCCCTTGGTTTAAGCAATGCGAAGATTGACTGACATTACGTAAAAAAAAATTACGTCTAAAAATCATAACATCTGGTATTATGCAATATTTACATAAAAATTCTAGTTCAGAATGATAAAAAAAATGACTGATTATATCCCGATTACTTAAATTAGGACTGATTTAAATTACGTAAAATAATCATAAATGAAATGTCATTCAATTTGAAAATAGTGAACTATTTCGCTAAGGAACACTTAATTTGCTTGCATGCTGGATGATAAATAATAATAATAATGTTTTGGACAAATTTACACACGGCTGTTTAGTCCCAACTAAGCCGAAGCTTGTAAATGGGTACTCGACAACGATAAACATACTTAAATACTTTTAAATAAATACTTAAACACATACAAACATCCAGAATCCGAAAACCAACAGTTATGCTCATCACACAAATGTTGGTCCCGGGTGGGAATCGAACCCACGACCTTTGGCGCAGTAGGCAGGGTTACTACCACTACGCCAACAGGCCAGTCAAACAAGGCGACCATAGTTTTTTAGGCTTAAACAAATGTTTACATAAATTAAAGTTTAAAATACCTACGGACTATATTATTTACATACACAATACTGTGCAACTTTTGGGCTACAATTACGTTTAGACTACATGCTAAAACAACCCCACAGCTTTCGGGCTACTATTATGTTGATTTTATTTAGGCTACACATTAGCTACGTCTAGACTACACGTTGAATATGTTTAGGCTACATGCTGACTACTTTTAGACTACACATTGACTGTTTGGGCTACACCTTTAGACTACACGTTGATTACGTTTAGGCTACATGCGGACTACTTTTAGACTACACATTGACTGTTTGGGCTACATGGGTACATCAAATCTCACCTCGTAGCCCTGTTTGATGGCCATGGTGCCCCGTGGCCGGGACCACGCGGCGTATTCCAGGCCATCCTTTTGTTGGCAGTGCTGTTGGACAAACAAGTTGGCGATATATTAATAATTTTACGATTGCCTGGAAGAAATCGCTTTTAGAAAAAAAAATTGTAGGTGTACCTGTCTTTTGACAAATATTGTATTTTAGATTTTATAAAAAGATATATTGCAATTTCTTTGTAATGACGTATCTTTATAATTGTAACATTTTATACTGATACATATAAGATATATAACGACATTGCAGAAATAGGGAAAAAAGTAACGGATATATTTAGCTTACAAAATGATAACTTTTCCGCCATTTTTAGTAGTTTTCTTGCTTAGAACTTTACACTATTACTCTAGAATTTTATACCAAAGAATAGCGTAGGAAACGCTGGAAAACTGATATAATTCTTTTAAAAAGCTCGCGAGGAGGCAATAATTCTCTATTATTGAAGATTCCTAATGCTTTCCACGGCGCCGTTGTAGGGTTATACTGCGTTTATATATCTATGTAAGTTGGAAAAACGATTTTTATATCCATGACCTCGCCAACATATAAAATGTTAGTCCTAAACTCGGCGCGGCTCTCTCTCCGACTTCATATGAGCGAGGGAGATAAGTGTATTCACGTGTGACGCAGCAAGATGTATATGTATGTGGGACGTGAAGCTGAAGGTTTCTGGAGGTGTGGAGTCGAATACAAATGTTGGTGCATTTTATTTTTTTCAAATTTTGTTAATTTTATTAATATTTTATTGATTTTAAATTACGAGAGCCGTATATATTAAAACACTGCGTGTATACTAAAGTCAAAATCAAGTGCTTTATTTGCTAGAAATAGTATGGAGAAATAGGTCGTACGGTAACATTGTACAGTATCAAAAAGCAATTTTTTTTACAATTTCAGATGTTGTCATTAAAGTTTCAAGTTTCAAGTGCTTTATTTGCTAGAACATATAAAATATTCTTTTCATTACTCATACTCTGAAAGTAGGTCTGAAGTTGCCTGAGGAGCGGGTTGAAAGTAATACATCTCAGCCCTAGGGAGAATCGCTTTCAACTGACAGCTGTCAAATTATATTTAAAAAAACTTGTACTATTTTGACATTTCTATTGGACCATGTTCCAACTGTCTATACAGCCACACAATTACAGCGCGATGTAAAATTGAAATAACATAAAGTTATGTAATAATTAAAGAATATATATTTTTAAATGACTTTATTATAATTATTACTGTCAACTATTTCTTTAAAATAACATAGATTTAGGCAAAATATTTACAATTTTTTCAATGATGGAAATGAAAAATAATGGCAGAATAGCTGGCCGGCCACAGAAAAAAAAACAAAGTAGACAGGAAAGCGGCAATCCGATCTTCATTTGTTTTTTCGAGTTGTAGAGTTTTGTTTATACTTCCGTATAGCAGAGATTTGTATTAACAATCATTTTATGTATTTGTTTTTACTTTCAGTGTATTCTTAATGAAAAGCACAGTG
Source organism: Metalampra italica (assembly GCA_949699065.1). NCBI lineage: Eukaryota > Metazoa > Arthropoda > Insecta > Lepidoptera > Oecophoridae > Metalampra > Metalampra italica. Next base: position 1,806,465 of record OX452993.1, read on the forward strand.
TTTCCCTCGGGTTCAAGACTTATTTAGAGGTCCCTCGAACTATTGGCGCCCGACGCGTAGCGAAACCCCGTCTCGGCACTTAAATAAGTTACTTTCACACCTAGGTTAACAATGTACTATTAAGAGACTAATAGCATTTGTCTAGTAGCCATTCTGTAATTTAAATTTAAAACTAAGATTAGATTAACATTTTTTAGATTAGATAGAAAATTGAAGACTCGTATTGCAATACTAGTTTTTGTGGGACTCAATCTCCAAGTCTGGTGCCTTTCTTGTATATTTGTAGTGGGCGACCACGACGCTAAGTCGCCAGACAAATGAACATCCATGGAATTTATCTCCCATATCTCTAAAATTCACACCAGTCTATTTCTGGTGGACTAATGGACCTTAACTCACAATTATATTTTATTTTTAGTCGCAAGTGTAAACTTTGACAGTACGTCCACAGACGTACAATCGTTGATTAGCAATTTAAATGCGTCTATTCACGTCGTGGTTAAACACGCTGTAGCTGGTACAAAATCACGTCAAATTAATTAATTAATCAATATAATACATATTATTATATTATTTACCATTTATGCGACGTCGCGTCGTGAGGTACTGTCGCAACGCATGTCAAAACCTATAGTATCACGATACGACAGTAAGTCTCCGAACGTCTAATAAAATTGTATGAGATTTTCTAGTCATCATCATCAACAGCCTATTAATGTCCCCACTGCTGGGGCTCAGGCCTACCCTTTCAACGAGGGCGTTCGGGCTATAGTCCACCACGCTAGCCCAGTGCGGGTTGGTGGACTTAACATGCGCCTAAGAATTTCTTCTTCGGCGTATGCAGGTTTCCTCACGATGTTTTCCTTCACCGTTTGAGAGCAGGCAGTAAATGTACTTAAGTTTCGAGAAAAAACCCATTGGTACATGGCCCAGCTGGGGATCGAACTCCGGACCTTTCGATATGATAGGCCGCGTTATCCCCAGGGCCACTAACGCTCTAGATTTTCTAGTGCTATATCACAAACTCGAACTACGTAGTAGGCATCAATGTTCACGAACGCGTTAATGTAATTACAATTATTTATTTTAAAACTGTTTTTTCTACAAAGTTCTGTCCTCAATCGGAAAGCAATCCCACCCCAGACAAAAGCTCGAGTGACTAGGAAAACGGGGAGATTTAAGTCTACATCAGAGCATTCATACTTAGCCGTCCTTTCATCACACCTTTGTAGGAAAAAATTGAATAGGTCCTCGGCTACTCCATCGCACTGTTCGCAAGAAAAACCCCGCGACACGAGTATTTTTCTTAACTTCTCCGTGTGTGCACCTGCCTTAGTATGTGTGCACGCCACACGTACGCGGGTGTGTGTGGTGTGTGAGTGTGTGTGTGCCCGTCTTGGGTAGTAAAATATTATGCTGTCGGGTCTTGAAATAACATTGTATAGATAATCAATAACAGCATTTTTATGGTGCAATCTAGAATTTTCAGGGCGTTTGTGGGTTTTGACATGAAGGCATTGAAGGCGTATCACGGTTATTGACATGTTATTAGTAAGTAAGTCTGTCTATTTGGCGGTGCCAGTTTTGGGGGAGATTTTTATTATCTAAGTGAAAAGCTGAAATTCCTTTTTAAATTATCCAAGTCTAAAGCGGTCCCTAATTGTTGTTTATTTTTTATAACTACGGGTTTTTATAGCCTGAAATAAAGATATATTTAATATATTTAATTTAATTTAATAATTTAATTAAAATTTAATTTAATTTAAAAGATCATGCTGCATGACATGCATTACGTTTACGTGAATTATCATGCTGCATGATGGACCCTCATGCTTGCCATCAATTACATAGTACAGTGAAGCAACGGCCAGCACGTATAGTTTGCATGTCATGCACGTCAATCGCTACAACTAGACGGTCATGCATGAATGACAGCACAAAATGCATGTCATGGAGCATGTTCGTATAGGGACCACTAACAGCTTATTATACAAATGAATCAATGTTATTGGTGATGTTGAAAATTTTATAAAAAGACAGATTTTTTAACTTAAATAAAATGCAAAAATTGTTCTAATAGAAAATAGCTTGGCAGCTTAGAGTAAAAATGTATGACCTTTGAGGTTCGGGGTAGCGGGCGGAAGGGTTCCGTGAGGAACTATTATTTCAGCTCTATCCCGCCCGTCTGGATAAACCTGGACAACTTTGCCGAATAATCTGTAAACATACGACCGAATGCTCGTATTCGGCCACTATAGTTGTATAAGGTTTACAAAAGCATTTTTTCCATCGTATTCGGACACTATAGTTACCTATATTATTGTCTTCTTCTCATTTAAGTGACGTTTGTCTTTTTATGAGAATATAGTATCTTTAAACCTTATAATTAAAAGGTTTACGAAAGCATTTTCCCCATCGTATTCGGCCACTATAGTTGTATAAGGTTTACAGAAGCATTTGTTCCATCGTGTTCGGATACTATAGGTTGTATAAGGTTTACAAAAGCATTTTTCCCCTCGTATTCGGCCACTATAGTTGTATAAGGTTTACAAAAGCGTTTTTTCCATCATATTCGGCCACTAATAAATAGGGTTTACAATAGCATTTTTTCCTTCGTATTGGCCACTATAAAATAAGGTTTACAAAAGCATATTTTCCATCGTATTCGGCCACTATAGTTATATAAGGTTTACAGAAGCATTTTTTTCATCGATCTAAGCCGCGGAAGTTCACAGCAAGGAGAATGATGACGAAACGTAGAGAACGACTGAAAACGACTGACGGCATCCAAACTCAATTTGCGGGGATGCCCATTTGTCACCGGAGGACTCGCTGAGTGACGTCACGAGCCGGAAACGGGAGATTATCTCTGTATGCGCGTTCATAGTACAGTGTGAAGTGAGCGACTTGCCAATAAGTACAGCTCGGAATAAAAAGGTTCTTCAGTTTTCAAATTTATTCAACGAAATTTTTTAATTGAGTACTATTTTTATGATGTGAATGAATTTTTAAATGCTGAAATAAGTTTGCATGCTAATCTTTTAGCTAAATAGTGGTGCTTAACTATATTAGGACTAAAAATACCTATTTTGAGCAAATAAAAATATTCTATTCTATACCTTGGTATGCCGCAAGCACAGTTATCAATTAAAATACCTCTTAATTCCAATTAAATTACAATGAGACTGACTGAAAGTGTCATCATTATGATGAAAAAAGGCATGCTCCATTGGTTCCGACATGTTAAGTGAACGAATGAGTGATGAACGAATGAATATACCGAGCGAATGTGAGTGGTAGTAGGAACTGGGGAACCTAGACTGATATACAAGGATTAGATAGAGCGGGTGCTCACATACGGATGTGTAAAGAGCACTCGCGTCCCGCGGCGAGCGTGTCTGAAGAGATATGAGACGGATCGAAGCGAAGGAGGTGTGTCAGGATCGACATAGCCAGAAGATGTAAGCTTTTATTACAATCAAATCTCAATGTTTATAAACCAAATAGTATTGTTTACCGTTCTTTCTACCTACCCCGCCAGGGACATAGCGTGAAGATTATGTATGTATAGTATTGTATAATTGTCTGTCCTATGTAGACGTACTTATGAACAACTTCGATATCTTTTCGACAAGAAGTTTCAATTCTCTTTGGTCGCGCGCTCCCTGTGGAGATCGCATCTTGTATATTTAGGGCTTCTTTCACCACTTCCTGATATTGTTATAGATAGTAATCTTAGTGATAAACTAATCTATCAGATAAATAAAATATATAAGATATAGGCAATCAGACACCTGTGAAACCAAAAAAATTGGCTATCTGTCAGATAATCTGCAGATAGGGTATCTGGGACTTTATCAGCAACCGGTGAAAGAAGCCCTTAGTATCGGAACCTATGATGCCATTTACCGGGGAGGTGCGGACAAAGGAAGCGGAGTAGCGGGAGGACGTTGCTAGTATAAATTTATAATGGAGTTTGAAAATGAGAATGTGTGAGTGAGTCATAATTTTGTGATTAGTTTGACACGATTTTGACACACATAGAATGCTTTTATTATTACTCATCCATATGCTGAATATCCATAGGCTAAAGTTTTTGATTCATGCTTTTCGACGATCACCGGTCTTAGGTCGACGTGTGTATTTTACATGACTTTCGTGTTGTCTCAAAAATTGGTGCTTAAATATTTGTTTTGCGACCGGTAGCGCACAGTGTACAAGCAGTGTGATTGATCTGATCAATCGGCGGCGGCGTCCCCGCACTGGTCGCCGCATCCCGTCATCATTAGCTCCCTCGCGGCGTTTACACTTTACACTGACTTCGCTCGTAGCTTTGATATTTTTTAACAAAACTAGCTTCATCCTTATAATATCACGTGAATGGTGGGTTTCGACCCGACATTTCGTCACAGAATAAATTTAGCGGTTACTAATATTAAAAACCGAAGTCGACTGTATTATTGTGTTCTGTTTTGTGCATTGAATTGAATTGAAACCAGCGAACGACTTATGAAAACTCTCAAATTTTCGCATTTTGCGTTTTGGACGTTACGCATGCAATTATTTTACAATTAAAATTTTTAAATAATAAAATAATAGTTACTTATTTGATAAAAGGCTGCAAAGTTGATTATTATTGCGCGACTAAAGGTACGAGACGCGAAATAACTTTGCTGCCGAGCGCAACACAAAATGTTTCACCTCACTATAGCGAGTGAAATGAATAGAAAAAAATTACACTATTCTTTGTAGAAGATTATTTCTAGAAGAAGAAAACACTATTATTATTAATTCTTGATTTATTATACCGTGAGTACTTATTATATGGCTATATTTTTGGACTTTTCATACAAATTGAACCGCTCGGCAACTATTTATTTTATTTAAAACTTTTTTGCACTAATTTGTACAAAAGGCGAACTGAAATATATATTTATATGAAAAACCAAATACTTACCGAATTTCCAAAAGTTAATTCAAACTTTCATTATTAATTTGAACTCTCAACTTCTGCCTACAATATCTATTGGTTGCCAGTTGTCACTCAAGACATAGAGCTAATAGACAATTTCTCCCCCAGTCGATCTATCAATATGAGTGGAACCGCATCGGTACCGATGCATCCGTCACCGTCACATGCAGGGCGACGCCTACCCTTACGGAGCCTGTGCACTAAACGACAACTTTTCCGTTTCCAATCGGATGATTTCTTTTAATAAAAAGTATTTTGAACTACAAATAAAAAATGTGTATTCTGTGCTGTGCATTTAATTCGATTGTTTTCTGTGTGTTACTCCATAGATAGATCACTACTTTTACTAATGAATTGATTAATATTTCCTAGCAATGGCAGTAAAACGAAACATTTATTTTATTATGGAAATAACAGGGAAATAATAATAATAATAATTTGTATTTAAGGACCCCCCTACAACTACGTTTTGTTATATTACCTGTTTCCTTTACCTATAAATACTAGTATTTTGCTGTCAATAGATTTACCGTTTTAAAGCTTTTTTTTTGGACTAAGTTGGCAACAATGAGAAGCAATGCAAAACTTATCTGCGCTTGTAACCTTCGTAATGTTACGGTCATGGAATTTTCGGATAATTTTCGAAAGCATCATCGTTTTTTTTAAATCGGGACATCCGATTCCGGACTGTTAAATACGTAGGTAGTGTACAAGCCCCCTTAAACTTCCCCAGAGAATATTAGAGGGTTTTGTCAAAGCTTTGATTCAAGTAACACAGAGTACCTAAGTCTTTAAAACAAATTCATATACCTAACAAAAAAAATTTTAACAATAAATAAATATAACAATGTTTATATTTATTTATTGTCTATTTTAATATCTTCATCATATCAGTCTTTTGACGTTTAGTAAGTTTTGATCAAATTGCGGTCAAATCAAATCAACAGCCTATTAACATGTCCCCACTGCTGGGGTTCAGGCCTACCCTCACAACGAGGGCATTCGGGCTATAGTCCACCACGCTAGCCCAGTGCGGGTTGGTGGACTTCACATGCGCCTAAGAATTTCTATTTCGGTGTATGCAGGTTTCCTCACGATGTTTTCCTTCACCGTTTGAGAGCAGTCAGTAAACGTATTTAAGTTTCGAGAAAACCCATTGGTATATGGCCCAGTCGGGGATCAACTTCGGACCTTTCGATATGATAGGCCGCGTCTTATCCCCGACGCCCATAGAGTTTAGATCTCTTTGGTGCGCGCTCGCCGTCCCTAAAAGAAGCATTCTATGGGTGTCAAAATCATTCACACATTCTCCTTTTCAAACTCCATATAAATTTGTATTAGCAACCTTCTCCCGCTACTCCGCTTCCTTTGTCCGCACCCCCCCTGTAAGTGGCACCATTGGTTCCCATACTAAATATGCAAGATGCAGTCTCCACAAAAGAAATTCGAACCTTCCTGCCGACGCCACTGACGCTCCTGTCAAATTGCGATACTCAAGAAAAATCCTCGCGGCCACCGCACCGTCGCGAAATCGCCTCAAGATCACATCAATGTCGCCTCACTTGTCTGTGATAACAATCGCGTGCGTGTGACAGTGACGGATATATTCGAGGCGAGAGAGATTATACGACACCCAGCTTATCTGGTACTGACGCCTCGGCGACGCTGAAGTATTAACTCAAAAGAGTCGATGTCATTTCGCGTAATTTTTTAAAAAACTAGCTGGTTGCCCGCGTTTCACAAGTTATTTCTGACTTTTTTCTTTCGTAGCGTAATGTTAATTAGACTATAACCTTCCTGTTGGGCTATCGAATGCAAAAATAATTTTTCGAATCTGACCGGTAGTTCCAGAGATTAGCGCGCTGGACTTTAGGGGTTTCTCTAAGTTTGTTTGTTTGTTTATTTGCAGCGTGGTGTAGACACAAAACCTGCCATTATTCATGAGAACTCTAGTCCAGCAGTGGACTTGTACGGTAAATGTCGCCAGCGCGCTGGGCTTTAGGGGTTTCTCTAAGTTTGTTTGTCTGGGCTTTAGGGGTGTCTCTAAGTTTGTTTGTTTATTTGCAGCGCGGTGTAGACACAAAGCGTCAGTGGCGTAGGGGATAAGACGCGGCCTATCATATCGAAAGGTCCGGAGTTCGATCCCCAGCTGGGCCATGTACCAATGGGTTTTTTCTCAAAAACTTAAGTATGCTCTCAAACGGTGAAGGAAAACATCGTGAGGAAACCTGCATACGCCGAAGAAGAAATTCTTAGGCACATGTGAAGTCCACCAACCCGCACTGGGCTAGCGTGGTGGACTATAGCCCGAACGCCCTCGTTATGAGGGTAGGCCTGAGCCCCAGCAGTGGGGACATTAATAGGCCGTTGATGATGATGTAGACACAAAACCTGTCATTATTCATGAGAACTCTAGTCCAGCAGTGGACTTGTACGGTAAATGTCGCCAGCGCGCTGGGCTTTAGGGGTTTCTCTAAGTTTGTTTGTCTGGGCTTTAAGGGTGTCTCTAAGTTTGTTTGTTTGTTTGTTTGTTTGTTTGTTTGTTTGTTTGTTTGTTTGTTTGTTTGTTTGTTTGTTTGTTTGTTTGTTTGTTTGCAGCGTGGTGTCGACACAAAACCTGCCATTATTCATGTGAACTCTCGTCCAGCAGTGGACTTGTACGGTAAATGTCGCCTCTTAATTAAATGTAAGCAAGTTTACATAAGCCCGCGTGCACACTGCACAGTGGAAACAAATTAGCGAGATGAGTTGCCGAGCGTGAGTCGGTCTGTCACCGCCCTAAGATGGATGAAGCCGGCGTGTGACGGCTCGCTGCGCCGAATGGAGAATGAGTTTTGTAAATTGAGTCAGGAATAGGAAAAGGAAAGTTTAAAGTAATGTTTAAGTAAATTAAATTATAATAAGCTCTGCGGTTGAACCGTTTTAAGTGGCGTGGGCATTGCATTCCAGTGCATGATGTCGCAGGTTCGATTTCTATATTGTAAATCCTTCATTATTGGCAGTATGAGCAATGTAACCTTTAATAACTATTATTTTCCTAAGTGCTGTGGATTTTGTGAAAATAAATAAAATAGGGACCGAGACCCGCGAGGCAAAACCGCATTTTGCTCCCTGAGTTATGTTGTCATTTCTCATACCGATGGTCTGACTGCAAAATTCGAAATATTTGAACTTCATTTTGGTCTGTCTCTTTCACTTAGCTATAAAAAAGCGAGTGATATGAACAAGTCAATTAATAGTAGTCCAACCAAAATTATGCAACATTTAATGTTGTTTGATTTAGTTCTTGTTGTATTTTTACCTTTAATAAGTACAATTTATTCTCGTTGAAAATGTTGCACGTGTCACATGACACCAACAGTTATCAGCATAATAGTGCCTTTGAATCGCTCGCTACGCTCAGGATTCTAATTACAAAACTATTCTCACTTAGAATCCTCTGCTGGCACGACATTCAAAATCAGCACTCGCAGTAAAAATCAACTTTGCTCTCTTGATTTTTCAACGAATAGTCTGCTTCTAATTGATTTGTGTTGATTGCCTCGTCAGTTCGACTTAGGTGGCCCGCACGTGCGTCCAGCGCGTAGGTAATTATCAGGTAGCATTTTCTAAGCAATTGGTCTTTTATTGTTTCTTCTCACTAGAGGGAGTTGAGCTAATGAGCCTAGTGCATTTGTAATTTATTTCGTAACAAGTATTGTTGGCTGTTGGCGCTAGCGTGGTGGACTATAGTCCGAACTCATTGAGAGTGTATAGGCGTCTGCCCTAACAAAGGGGTCATATTCAGGCTGTTGATGATAATGATGCCTGATAATATACTGATCCTGTTCTTGGCTATAGGACGTGATTATTACAAGCTTGCTGACAAGTGATGATCATGGTCTGATGATGAAGCCGGAAGTGGTGACTAGAACTGCCCAAAAATTTAACGTAAAAGCTTTGAATTTGGGCTCGTTAGATTGGTGTTGATGAGTAGTTTGCTGATACTAGATTTTGATTAAACCCATAAACTTATTTATTGTTTTTATTTCTTTTTGTGCGTTTTAATAAAAGCTTGTTTTTAAAATATTTTTTTATATTTATACTTTTTTTGGATTTAAGTATCGTATTTTTTTATCGTATGGAATCGTACGTTATCGTAAGGTCTAAGGTCTAGCTAGAAGGTCCAAAACATCCTTCGACAGGTGTAGGGAGAAGTGGGGCAATTTGACAAACATAGATCATCTTAGATTTGTGGGTTTCCTCGCGGTGTTTAGTTGGAACAAACCACTATTGCTAGATTGTGAACAAAACCGCGGGAGGTCTCTATCTTAATCCTTCGCCAAAAACCATTTCACTACTCAAGCCATACTCAAGCTGTCATTATTAAAAAAAAGTCAACAAAGACTAAGCTAGTAAATCTTTATAATACCTTTTGTTAAAAAAATGTCTCCATACAGTTTCTCAGTGCGACGATGACAAATACATTTTGAGAAAAAAATGGAAAAAAAAGTTGTAGCGGTTTTGTATGAAGCTACCCTTCCGTTTCTGAAGTCCGCTGTCTTCGTATGAGAATTAAATTAAATGATCGGTCGTTTGAAGTTGGATTTAGTAGTCTTGGTCTATTAATAGAACCGGGATCAATTTGCACTCAATAATATAGGCTCAATATTTCATAAAAAAACATTTCACAAAAGTCAGAAGTAATAATTTCCACCGAATAATGTATAATAATTGATTAAGTGCTCGAAATGTTTCTATTTTGATCTTTATAATTTAATTTGAATCCATTTTAACTTAACTTAATATTTAATGACGTAAAGGCATTAAGTATACTGCCTGAATAGGTATTCTTAAAAAAACTTTTTTTACATTTTATCCAAAGCTACAGGTTGTCTTGTCTGGGCTGTAATACTGTCTTATTTTCAAAAAATATTTTTTTGTAATAATCTGAACAAGTCAGCTTTCGCAATTTCTTCCAGCCAACCTTAATAGCAGGACAATATTTTACAGTTTATACAAACTTTATTTAAATATAAATTGTATAGTATACGTACTAAAAATAAAAAAAAGTTTTCATAAACTAAGCGTCAGAGCTGGTAGCTCTATTAGGATCAAAACTATTGCGTCCTAGTTTATGCGTACATTCACCTCTACCGAGAACATCACCCCTTTACAAATAATTCTTAAAGACATCACCTCTCAATTTATATCCCCAATAATACGGTATGTTATGGACTATAGCCATTGTATGGGACATCATAATATTGCATTCGCATATTATTTATTAGGTATCTTTGATTTAAGACGAGTTTGCAAAAAGTGCTTTCCCCACAGTTGGATGAGGTTAGCGCGGGACCGGTCGTCGAGGAGATCCCTGGGGGAGGCCTTTGTCCAGCGACGTCTACAGGCTGATATGATGATGATATCTCCTCGGAGATGATGTCTCTTAACCGAATCATAATCAGTTATTTGATTCAATTATCTATAACTAACATTTACGGTCGATACTTTCGGTAACTTGCGAATGTTACTTTTCAAAGTCAAATTGTTTCCACTGACGTGCGGTCGACCGTACCTAAAAAGTACCTGTAACTGTGAGCGGAACTACAACGGTGAGCGAACTAGCCAAAATTTGGTGCCAAAAACCTATAACTGTTTACGTCTATAGACTAGAAATTAAATACTGCATTATAGTTTGGCGGAGTAATAAATAATCCATGTTTGCTGTGAATAAAGGATTTGTTTTATCTATTCTATACTACTTATAAAATCGTAACGGGAGTAAATCTGTACATTGAAGGGATTTTAATAAAACTTTTGGAATACGTTATTTAGTCGTATTTGTTTTATTTTTAAAAAAATTCTTGCCTGTCTGTTTGTGCCCGCATCACGCTGAAACTACTGGTCCGATTTGAACCGGATTTTTTGTTTGAAAGCAGGTGGTCTGAGTTAAAATCTGGTGTACTTGAATTTTTAAATTTCCAACCCTAAAAGGGTGAAATGGGATATTAAGGTATGTATGGAAACAAAAAATTAAACAAATCAAATTTACATGCCGCGGGAAAGTTAGTAATACATAGGTACGATACTTTTTAATGCGAACGAGGTCGCGGGGCATAAGCTAGTTTATAATAAATATTAACCGAACACACTGCACAAACGGTATAAAAGCCCAATAAAAAGTTTGTTTACTGCGGCCATACGAACTTCCTCAACTTTACTTCGAACAAGACCCTTGAGAGTTCGAACAATCGCGTCTAGCTTCGTTACTTAGGTTAGATTATAACAGTAACTACATATAGAGTTTGCCGATTAAATATATAAAAAGCAAGCTCAGTTTTGAAAGTTAAAAGTCTTGTGTTAGGACCTAAACTATGCTGAGTTTTAGTATTTAATAAAACAGGAGCAGCTTCTGGTAAGGTAAGGGCCGCATCTAGAAATTGATTTCGGTTGGTGTTCTTATTGTCTATTTTTATAGATGGTAAGACCGGCAGAGTGGGCGTTGACAGGCTTGCATTGATGTAATTATTTACAAAAAGTATTAATGTATGTTTATCAGTTGTTGAGTACCCATTTACAAGCTTCGGCTTAGTTTGGGACAAAACAGCCGTGTGTAAATTTGTCCAAACATTAAAATACGAAAAAAAGTATAGGAAAAAAATACCGAAGACAATTTTCTCCGGAAACAATAAAAGAAAACAATACAATACATCGAAACAGAAACAGCCATTATCATTTTCCATAAACAAGGAAATTAGCCGTACACAAGGGTGTCCACAATTAATCCACCAAATTAGACCCGTCCCGAGTAAAATCGATTAGGGCGACCGAAACTCACGGGGGCCAATTCGCAACGAAGCAGCGTCCGCCAAGATAAACATGCCAGACTTTTTTTTCGCTACGGCGAAGACATTAACCAAGGATGCTGTGGGGGTGGCCACACGTTTGGGGGTATGTCGGACATGTCTTTAAATCCATTTGCTTTAATCTCTTTCTTTTTTTGAGGTCTTTTTTTTCTTTCTAAATACAATTATGTCATAAATAAATACAACTATGTAATGGTATTTAAAAAGTATCTCTTTTTAAATACCTACACTATATCATTACATAGTTGTATTTAGCAAGACTTTTCACAAAATATATTCAATTAAGTAATGTAGTACCTACTTGAAAGTGAAACAATATTATTTTAATAAACCGCTATCGTTTATTTAAAAATACTAAATAACATAACGTAAATTCAAAGGTATTACGTGTTTGTCCATCGCAATTGATTAGTCAAATAATACTTTTTTGTTTTGTGGTGCGTACAATGAATATTAAAAAAAATTAGGTATAAAAGAAAAATTCAAGCATACTTAATGAGCTGTGGAATACTTGGCTCTTCTTTACGCATACGTGCTCTCTTTCAAAACGTTACAATTACACATTTACACGAATGCCTGAAATTTAATTGTCATCTTCCAAAATCTCTTTAAGGACCCTTCTCAAAAATCTTCCGAGCTAATCCGAAGTCCTCCAGATAATCCACAGTAGTCACCCTACACATGGATGTCATTAGGGCGGCGGAGGGGGTGTCATTACGGCGATGAGAAGAGCCACCATTAATCTCCGGACCGGTCTCTCGCCTGTCAAAATCGTGGCCACACGATAGATATGCTGCGCAGCTATTGTTCGGTCCGCCGGACCTTTTGTTTTGTGGATACGTGTTGGTATTAATTATATGACTTTTGGCATATTAATATATATTTAAATGTTACAGTTATCAATTGATTTTTAGAACTACATTGTATTTTGGAAGATAGTAGAGCTACAACCTAAAGAAAAGGACGAGTAGGAAAACAAAATATTACGCCGAAGCTGCCAATCTTTCCTAAGCATCAACGTCACAGATATTACCCCAAATCCACCATTGTTCCCTGTACTACTATAGAACTGTACCATGTGGAACTGGTGGGACTTTGTTGTCTTAATAGTACCATGAACTAGTGGAACAATTCTGTCTCACTAGTACTATATGTCAGAGAACCATGGAACTAATAAAGCTGAGTAATTCTCCATAGTACCACCAGGAAGTTAATGTTAATTACGTAAATAATTAGCAATATTATTCGCAGCAATTTTATTTTATTTATTTTAATTTAATTTAATTATGGTAATACAGGGAATTAATTTAGTCCGTAGTTATATGAATCTCTGACGCTCAAACATTATGGTACTATTGAGACAAAAAAGTCCCACTATTTCCACATGGTACAGTTCTATAGTACTACTGGGAACGAACCCAATTCCTACGACATTTCTAAGATAAATTGCCTAGGGCTGCCTTCAAATCAAATAGGCGTGATTATTCAAATAATGTTTAAAAAAAGCATCACCTGGAAGCAAAAATGCAATTAATATTAATCTGATTCTGAAAAGTAATTCATACTAAATCAAGCATAAAATCTTTGGGACGAAACTAAAAGAATTTAATTATTACGCATTGATATAAAAAATATATACAAAAACTGTTTAAAAATTATCTGTCCATTGCTTCATTTCTAATCTTTGCACAGGTGAGATGTGGAACACACGCATTGGATGTGCTAGTAAAATAATAATTGGAACAAACAAAAAGTAGGGTGAGGTACACAATAGTTGACTGTTTCTGTAACCCTTAAGCGGTTTTGATAAATGATTACCGAATACGTCTTATTCAAATGTTCCATTCGTGCATAATTGATTTTGACGTACAGTAATTAAGATGTTATAGATATTTGACAGTCGGTTAATTTTCTTTGTACAAATATAATCCATATTTAACGCTTGACTGATAGGCAATGACTATTCCTATGAGAAAGCAGTTTTTTTATTGTGAATTATGTGTGCTGGTTTTGAGTGACGGATATTATTATTTCAATATTATAATTATAAATGATCTTTAAATAATAGACTGTGTGGGAACATTTAATAAAATAAAATGACATGTTCGATTTATTATTTAAATAACTTAATAAATCATTTAAAACTCTTTGCAAAATTATTGGTTTCATACACATAGTCCACTCTTACAAGGAGTTTATTTATTTCTCGACGGGTAAGCTAGGAGAAATCTCAAAGTGGATAAACAATATTGACGTGTCATTTCGTTTTATTATTTTCTTTTAAAACTAACGCAATAAACAGTTAAACAAAATGAAAGTTGCTCATTCAAAAACCAATCCAGAAGACCTGCGTAAAATAATAATAAAAACCAAAGAAACCCCGCGCGTCGTCTGACGTTAGCGCCGCATATTATTTTCAGAACCAACAGTTTTTTGCCCGCCAACTGGTGAATTCGCCCCACCGGGAATCTCCGCACAGTAGTCGCATAACTTTTTCTTTTTTTGTCTCTGTTATTTCATTATTGTATGAAAGCTCACGGCAGTCATCAAAATATCGTTAGCAGGGTAACACTATTGGCAATTTTTTTCTCGTAACTCAAAAAGTCGACTTCTCTGACGCCTATATCATTTTTATTGTGTTTTGATACATCAATGTGGTATTGTAAAGTTACTATTGCAACTTTTTTTTTTAATAAAGGTATTACAATGAATTGACAAGGGTGAACGCACCTGATGATCATTATAAAAGGCATCAATGCTTTTGCTTGTAAGATTTATACGAATTCAGAAGGAAGACATTTAAATTCACTAGATTCTAACTTTAACTGAAAAAAATACTCAACATGGTATCCCAACTAGGGTTCCTTGGGGTTAGGTCTGTTAATCCACCTGTTAACAGAGTGGAGCGTATTACTTTCTCGATTACTTTCTTATTTTTCCATATAAATGAGAATTTTTAGTCGATGTCACATACAGAAATTAGGGTAAGTAAATGAATAACATCTTTAATGAACAATTACACGTGTAATGTAAGAATGCGGTGTGGCTCCTAAAATATGAAGTCCCGTGTGTCAGGAGCCATTGACTGGTGAGAAAGTAATTCGGAAATTAATCAATCAGTAATCGCGATTACATTATGCCCATTTCTGCCGGATAACTCAAACATTGTTGCGATGCGAGCCTAAACACCGGCTCAACAGAAAACCAGCGCAGCCGACTCTTATGTCCGCAAGCTGAGTTGAGACCCTTAGGCAACAATTAGATTCAAGAAACCTAATAATGCTCAGCTTTCTAGTTGATAATAATATCAACAACGTATATGTCACAAAGATTTTTCACCTCACCGGCTCGGAAGGGTATATTTTCTCATTCGAAATCTGCGTGGAAAACTGCACCTGGAATAAAACTTTTTAAAACTTTTCTTCTAATTTGTAGAAGGTGGACATTTAAAGAAGTGGTCAATTCTAATTGTGGTTATTATTATTTGTGGTTCTAAACCGTCGAAAGGATTCAATTCACCTAGTATTTTCCTCGCTGTAGTGAGGTGAAAAATTGTGTGTTGCGCTCGGCAGCAAAGTTATTTTGCGTCTCGTACAGTCGACCGCACGTCAGTGGATACACTTTGACCTTGAGCTGGCCTAGCCTATTAGTGAGTTTTAATACTATGAGGGACCAGTTTATACTGGTATGTTTCCACTGACGTGCGGTCGACCGTACCTTGAAACCCTCACTATGCTCAGGATTCTATGTTTGAACCACTCGCTTCGCTCGTGGTTCAATCCTAGGACCCTTCGCTTGCTCAGTTTTCAATACTAGTACTCGCACAAAAAAACCAACTTTGCAGCCTTGCATAACAAATAACTATTACTTATTTATTTAGTTGTTTCCCTGAACTAAAAGCATTACTTACCTACTTACTTAACTTTCTAATTGTTGCAAGATGCCATGTGTTTCCAAGATGTCATGGATAGCAAGCGGTTTCCCCCGCCCCCAAAAATGACAGAATGCATTGCATCGGAAGAAAACGCTGGCCACCGCGCTAAGCGGTTAAATACCGCATCACGCAGCACTTTCTCGGCTCAGCCCGCGAGCGCTCGCGTGAATCCAGCCGATAATTCGTGCGTGTATCGATGAAAACGCTCAATATTAATCGCGTTTTAGTGGGAGTTCCGTATATTATAAAGCTAGCTAAACGAATTTATAATTCACATTTCGACTTTGTAGTATTATACGACTAGCAATAGTAGAACTGACGACCGTGGGGGCAGAAAGGTTCTTGAGTGGTGATCGCGTACCGGAAGACGCAGCGTAGGCAGGCCTCCAAGGTGGACCGACGATCTGGTGAAGGTCCCGGGACCCGGCTGCATGAGGTTAGCGCGGGACCGGGTGTCGTGGAGGTCCCTGGGGGAGGCCTTTGCCCGCAGTGGACGTCTAGCTGACGACTAACGTGACGACTTCACCCGCGTAGAAAAGTTATGGCGCGGTAAGACCCTTTTCGTAAATTTAATTCAATTCAATTCAATTCAAAAGTATTTTATTGCATGTAAGTACACTGGGTACATTTATACAACGTCAATTTTTTATCTACCACCGCCTCCAAGGTGTTATATAGAGCTGGGAAGAAGAAGCGGCGCAACAAACTTCCGCAACACATCTTTTAAAATCAAGTTTGTACATAACATTATTTTGTAAAGATTGTGCGAGGCTGAAGTAACATTAACACCAGGCATCTTTGTCATTTAGATAATCGACTGTTTTATAATAAGCTTTCTTACAAAGTTGTTGTTTAATGTGAGTCTTAAATTTTCTGTCATTCATATTTAAGATTTCTTCTGGTAGTTTGTTGTAGAAGCGTATACATTGCCCCGTGAATGATTTACTGACCTTACTAAGCCTTAACTGTGGTGGTACAAGTTTGTTTTTGTTTCTTGTAACATAAGCTGTGTTCATGTCACAGTGCCTCAAAAAGAGAGATATATTTTTGCGGAGATACAAAATATAAAATTTACAAATAGGTTATGTAATGTCTATCTTTCTGTTTGTTACCTTTAAATGCTTAAACCACTAAACGAATTTTTATAGAATTTGGTGTGGAGACACATCGAATCTTGGGGCAGGACCTGGTTACTTTTTACCGCGATAAACTGTTCCCGCGGGAAAAATAACTTACCTACCCAACGCGGGTGAAGCCGCGGACAACATCAGTTAATTATGAAACCTACCAACTGACGGTTGTCAAAGTATTTAGTAAGTTGTTTAGTATTTAATTTATTTTTTTATTTTATTTATTAAAAAAAAAGTAAGTTATTTTTTATTGAGGAACTTACAGAACAAATCCCTTTTTAAAAATCCGATACAACACAAGTATTACGAATTAAACCGAAGCGTACACCTTAAAATCGTTTATTTTCAATTAAAACATTAAATCAGAAAATTGGGCCGACATTTCGTATTTCCCAGCTATTTTGCAAGTCGCCATGGTAACCAACAAACATCGTTGTTGAATTCGTTCCATAACAACAAGGTAACAACGGACAGGTATAATTGTCTACGTAGATCCATTAAAGAAAGTAGGGGTCATTTGTACGGAACCCTAGTGGGTAAACGGGCGTCTACTCGACCGATCTGATAAGGCGAGGTGTCTGCAAGTGTATTGGACCGGAAAAAACCGCGGTTATTCTATTGCTAAACTATGAAATTCATACCTTTAGTTTGTTAAAACCGGTTATTAATGTGTTAATACCAACTTTGTAAGTACTTAAGTAGTTTTAGAGAGAGTTTAAAGCTTAACCAATGTAACGAAATTGACCTGACAGTTGAGGACCTGAGAAATTATTGCGTTTTTGAATTATGGACAGCGCGATATATAAGTCTAACGAGCTGCAATGGTGAGATGAGTGGAGAGATTTAGCAATCTTTCTAATAATATACATTTTAATTTTTTAAACTTTAGTAATATTTATTAAACCAATTAGGTTTAGTAGGCGGGAAAAAATAAAAATACACTTTCAGACATAGTATATCTATTTCTAAATCTACCATATATAAAATCTTCTCACGATACCATACGATACTGTGACTAGGCGAAACAATTTTACAATAGAAATATAATAATCCCTATTTAATGGCGGTAATATTTAAATTCTCTTCCAGTACAGCATTTCTCAAGATATTTATGCAAAAATATTGTTCATGAGAACAAAACTAAATGCTCCCATATTGAGCCCAAGAAATATTGAAAATAATTAATCAAAATTATCCTAAATCCCTCGAGTGTATCTCTATACATTTACCTAATCCATCATATTTAGCATATTCGCAATATATCTTTACTTTTCCGATTCAATATGCTCTTTATACACTTGTAAATAAAATTTAATATAAGATTTTTGAACTGTTTCTCGCTCTGTCAAAGAAAAATAGATTTAAAAGAAAAGTAACGAAGCAGAATTTTAGAAAGCAACGCAAGGGTTGAGAGACAGGGTTGTCCAAAATCATATTTGCATATTCGTCGCTGCGGGTGTCTGAACTATAAATGAATCGAGAGCTTTGGAAATGCAAAACAGTAGCAATTTTAATAACAAGTAAAAAATTGGTGATATACCCTTTGCATGGAATACTCAAGGGTCAAAATTAAAAATGTAGGAAGTAATGCTAAAATGGTTTTAGCAACCGGTAATGATGCGTTGAGAATCACTAAACAGGTTTAGTCTATTAGTACTAAAATGCGTTGTACGATTTTTTCTTCAACTATAAAAAATTGTTCAGGGTAGCCTATGCAAATCGGGAGTTTTCGTGTGAAAAAATTGAAGTAACGTTTTTTTAGTAACACCGGAGATAGGTCACACAGTTTCAAATTTTAAATTTACGCAATAATCCTAAGTTTCACGTTTTTTGCAGGATTCGATTGTTTAGTGGGATAGGTACATAAATAAACCTACATCTGACAAATTGCGAAACAAAATCTGGTCATATGCGTATCTGGCAATTTGCGAACCAAAATCTTGTCATATGCGTATCTGGTAATTTGCAATACAAAATCTGGTCATACGCGTATCTGGTCATCTGCGTATCTGGTAATTTGCGAATTGCACATCTGGTCAACCGCGAATAAGGTAATTTGCGTTTCTGGTACTATGAGTCTGAAGGAAACCTACATTTATTGTGACGATTATATGAACCGTGAAATAAAAACTTTCTTGTATTTACTTGAGTGTGTTGATTTAATTTAATGAATCTTTTTAATACATACGGAAATAAGAAAGTAATTAGGAAAGTAAGTAAGTTAAGTAAGTGATTACTTTTGCCCAACACTGCTTTTGCCCTAATACATATTTAATTATTTTAAGTACATTTAATATATTAAATTAAGCGTCGTCATTTTGAGAAAATGTGCAAAGAACTTATTCACTTACGAGTAGTCCGTTTGACATCAGTTACTTAAATATAACTTACTTAAAACTGTAGCTATTATGAACGACGACACTGGCATTAACTGCCATAAGCCGGATGCTATTAGCATAACGGTAAGTTACTTCTGAACTCAAGTTATAGACTATTAAATGCACGTTTCGGGTTTACTTTGGGTATGTAAGTGATAATAAGCATTTCTTGAATATGATATTGTTAGATACGTATAATTTTATTAGTAGTCGCCACGCGTCTTCATCTGCGTGTCGTATATAAGCTGTCACTGTACCAAGTTTCATCAAAATCGGTTCAGCCGTTACATGGGGATTCAGCAACAAACAGACAAACTTTCGCATTTATATAGCAGGGGTTGTATTTTAATTAACATCTAACTGTGTATAGGACACATCAAAAAAATCTGATTTGCACACAAATGCGCAATCGGATTTAGTTTTGTCATATAAGTATGCCAGTAAACCTATTATTATTGTTTTCACACATTTTTTTAAAGTACAATTAAAAATTAATTAGGTTACTTACTTAATATCACTTACATTATACTCAAAGTAAACCCGAAACGTGCATTTAATAGTCTATAACTTTAGTTAAGTAAGTAAGATAAATAGTTAAAAACCGTTTGATCCTCATCCTCGTACTTTCAGATTGCAATCAAGATCTCCAGCGGTGGACGTCCAACATCGATGGTGAGTGGTAAAATGAATGCTCGATTAACAAATACAAAAGTTGGTACTCACGTCGACGGAGCCGTTGTTCCAGGGGGGCAGCGCGTAATGGGAGGGGTCGTGGTGACCCCCACCCATATGCTCCGCCATGACCGACATCCAGTGCACGAGGCCCTGCGCGCCGCCGCCGCCGGACGTGCCTGCAACATCATCGTGAAGTCAGCCAACCTCATCTGTACCTAGCAGATGAGCTTGACTTTGGCTCTTATAACCTTGCTATGAGTCAACGTCATCTGTACCAGACACATATCCAGGCTCTTCTATCCTTATCTGCACTATGGAGATATCCTTGGCTTTGACTCTTCTAAACTTGATACAGTCTTCTTCATCTGCACCAAGCAGATATGGTTGGCTCTGTCTCTTCTAACCTTGCTAAGAGTCAACTTCATCTGTGCCAAGCAGAATGCTTGACTTTGACTTTTCTTACCTTGCTTAAAGTCAACCCACAGATTTAGAATTAGCGAAAATATGTTAATTCTATGAGTCAACCTTATCCGTACCAAGCAGATATGCATGGCTCTTCTAACCTTGATTAGAGTCAAGCTCATCAGCTGTGCCAAGCAGATCTCACTTTTCAGAGCCAACCTCATCTGCCCATAAAGAGGTGGGGGTGTAAGGGGGTGAATTAAAAAAGAAGATAAGACACTGGCGTAATGAAGAATGTGCTCACCAGTAGGCACGGCGGCGGGCTGCGCGGGGGGCTGCTCCTGCCCCCCGCCGCCGACCCCCCCTCCGCTCCACACGAACGCTGACGACGCGCCTGCCTTCTGGAACAATACCAACACTATGTTACATACGCTGCTTAATACGTCGTAACTATGAATAGGGGTCATGTTGAAAGAAGGTCATGTGAATGGACGAATGTTCGGGTGAACGTTCAGTTTTAGTTTAATTAGTTTTAATTTTCAGGTACGGCCACTCCGCAGAACATTACCACTCACTCACTAATCGACTTTACATTTTTTTAAAATAATTTTTTGCCGGTTTCAGGAAACCTAATATGTTTTCTTAATAATAAATAAATAAAGTTCTTTCGTAAATAAAGTTCTCATACCTACCTTACATATAAGAATTTAATCCCTTATAAGTCTGTTTTATGCAGCCTTATAAGATGTGGTGGATATACGACGATCAAATAGGATGCGAAACCTGTTGGAATCTACTGGAAAACGTCTTATTGGAAAACTTCAATGAGTTTTTATTACAGGTTTTATTCTAGACATAAAACCCATATAAATTGTACAAGGTATAATTACTGCTACAAAGGATTCTGTATGAAGATGCTTCTTCTTCTTGATCGATTAAATACTTCGCTACTTAAGATATATTTGAAACGTAAGTAGGTACCTATTTACGTAAGCGAAAAAAAGAAAAAAATTCAATGCGTAGGTCTTTTACGGTTTTACTGTTACCTCATCAGGGGAATCAGTAGTCCTATCTCCGTTCTCATCATCAGACGTCTCCAATCCTAAACCATTGGTGAACAGCATGTTTCTTGGATACAAGGAATAGCAGTCTGCCATATTCCTCCGTCTCTTGCCAAGACTCGCCAGGAATGTCTTGTACAATTGAGTCGGAAGCAGGAATGGTGATCGGGCGTTTTGGAAGCCATCTTTAAAACCTAAGCTTTGATTTCTAAAAGGATTTGTAAAGTCTGGTAGGAACTCTTTTTTTATGAAATCTGCTACAGGGTGCAGAGACAGCGTGTTTTCCGTGTAGTCCAAAGCTGTGTTGTTCGCGTCTTCATTGGGACCGCTGTTTTCAACGTCACTAGCTTCGGAATTAGCATCGCTCGAAATATCATTGTGGTCGATTTTGTTGTCATTATCTTCGCCGTCGAAGTCTTCGAACTCTCTCTTCATTTGCAGATTCATCGGATTTTTTATAAACAAGTTTGAGTTAGAGAGTGTAACGGACATATTTTTATTGGCACTTTTTTAGAACACTTTTTATTTACAAATATTTTTTTTCACTAATGTATATATTTATCCAAATAAAAATAAATATTTCTTTTTTTAGTTAAAATTATTTAGGTATTTTTAGGAACTATCGTTGGGTTAGGAGGTGACTGGACCAAAACTGGAATTAAGAATCATTTATTACTCGAAAGTCATTTATTACTCGTACACTGATAAAAAATTCTTTACATTTTTAATAACTTCACCCGTTTCGTTCTACGTTTGAAACTTTAATCATACTGGTTTTAGAGTTCAAATATCGTACATTTAGAGTTTCTTTACTACCATAGTAGTCAATACTGTTTTTAAATTATAGTTTTAAGGAATGTTATCATCATCATATCAGCCGAAAGACGTCCACTGCTGGACCCCTCCCCAAGGATC
Organism: Metalampra italica; assembly: GCA_949699065.1. Lineage (NCBI taxonomy): Eukaryota > Metazoa > Arthropoda > Insecta > Lepidoptera > Oecophoridae > Metalampra > Metalampra italica. The sequence continues at coordinate 1,828,780 of OX452993.1, forward strand.
TCCCCTACGCAAACATCATCCAGCTGGGTCCCGCAACAGTGTTTTCGCTGTATCGAAATCGCCAAAATGGTTTTGGTTTAGTTTATCATTTTTATAGATTTAGGTTTAGTAATTTAACACTTAAAAGAGTAATTACTCAGTTTTTTAGTTACTTTAGTGTTTACTTGACCTGTAATGTGTAAAAAATTATAAGATAGAGTTACATTCATCCGCATTCTTAGTGGAATTAGGTTTATGAAATTTTAATAAATTACTTTTGTGAAAGTTGTATCTCCTGACCTGAAAAGGTGAATTTATTGATTTATCCATCTAATGTTCAGATTGTATTAATTATTGATCTTGTTTATCATTTTATGTCTGTGAACTTATATTTCTTATATTTCTTAGTCTTATATTTCTTATCTATACTTTAATAAGTATTGCATCTTTTTCTTATACAATGTCTTACTAGAATTGGACCCTGTTAAGCATAAAGGTTTCAAGTGACCAAAAATCAAGTATGGAGTTATTGGTACCACCGTGTTCGTGTGAACGAACTCTATCGAACTGTGAAAGAACTATTTACGAAAAAAATTTATTCTACCTGTTATTTAAAGAAATAAGGTTTCGTAAAACAATCTATCGTGCATACAAAAATTTGCGAAAGGGTTTTAAGTGACTTAATTCCTTTTAGCCAATTATTTTATTGATAAAGATAAGATTTATATTTTTACAAAAAGGTTTCAAGTTCTTGATAACACCTTTATGCAAATTTAAATAAAAAGCAAATAAGTAGGGTTTTAAAGGTAAAAAGGTTTTAAATACAATTTTTTGATTTATTTTTTAAATCATTTTTATTATAATTTCAAGCAGTCTTGAGATTTCAATAGGTGTATAGGTACGCAAATTAACAATAATAATTTCTAACATTATTACATTAAAAGAACAACAAAATTAAGAAAAAACAAACGATAAAATTTATGAAACAGGTTCAATCATAATCCTTGTTTTCAAATTCTACTTCAAATCAAGCGTTTCTCCGAAACCATCCACATCATCGACTAACTCTGAATTAGGGATATTTTTCCAAAAATTGTAAAGTAAGCTTAGCATCTCTAGGTATGAGGTATAACATACTCGTATCTTTTAAATCTTATCTTAGCTGTGGATAAAGCCCTTCCATCGGGATATATTGGCGGTAGCTCAATATCTTTCAATAAAGTCTGCCTGCCTTTGCGTTGATTTGTTATATCGACTGTTTGGACGCTCTCGGAGGTAATATCCGATTTAAAGTATAGCTTGGTCGAGTATAGCTTAGGCACATAATCGCCTATATACTGATGATGAAGATTACATCAATATAAAGCAATCTTGTCAACACAAAAATAAGTTCATTCCAAATTTAAAAGGATTTCCTATTAGTGGAAGCATTTCAGAAAGCTATTACAAACAGGAAAAGGGATATTAATAAGGTGAGATCAGAAAGAGTGATCCGACCAAGCTATACTTTAAATCGAATATTACCTCCGAGAGCGTCCAAACAGTCGATAAAACAAAACGACGCATAGACTACACCTACCTGCAGACTTTATCGAAACTTGAAAGATATTGAGCTACCGCCATTATATCCTGATGGAAGGGCTTTATACACAGCTAAGATAAAAAATATGTTAGACCACATACCTAGAGATGCTAAGGCTTTTACAAATTTTTGAAAAATATCCCTAATTCAGATTTTGTCAATGATGTGGACGGTTACGGAAAAACGCTTGAAAGTAGAGTTTGAAAACAGGGATGATGATTGAACCTGTTTAATAAATTTAAATTTTGTCATTTGTTTTTTCATAATTTTGTTGTTTTTTTATTGTAACAATGTTAGAAACTATTATTGTTGATGTGCGTACCTATGTACCTATTGAAATCTCAAGACTGATTACGATTATAATAAAAATGATTTAAAAAATAAATCGAAAAATTGTATTTGAAACCTTTTTACCTTTAAAACCCTAGTTATTTGCTTTTTATTTAAATTTGCTAAAAGGATTCAAAGAACCTTAACACCTTTTAAAAAATCATTTGGAGCTATAGCCTATATATGCAAAAGAGTGTTAACTGTTGTAATGCTAATTATCAACGAAAGTATTGCTTATTTTTAAAAAGCAATATCAATTCCTTAAAATATATAATCCATTCTATAAACATGGAAATTTTCAGGAATTTTCATTCAATACATAAGAAGTTATAGCAAAGTGTAAATCAAGCTCCGTTAAGAAACTTTGATTGCGTTTATCTCAAAATGGCCGTGATGTCACTTGAAATCTTTATGCTTAACAGGGTCCAATTATTAAGTGTGATTTTAATTAAACTCATTGACTTTGTACAGTCCGTTTTATTATTGGACTTAAAACTCATAATCTAAGTAATGAAACTACTGTTTCTATAGTTATAGTATAAATATAGTAGTTTCTAAGAAAAAAATATTTATTTATTATATTATTTATAGTTGTTTCTTTTTATGTAGGTAACTGTATCTACATAATCGATAGTAAATAAGCCATCATCGTATCCTTAGTCCTATAAAGAAAATATTAAAATACTGTCTTTTCTACTTCTTTTAAGCATTACCTTTACATAAACAACCTACTTATGTATTACTTAAAACCTTAGCAATCCCACTAAGATACATCAAGTCTCTATCACAGTCAAAGTTCGAGTTAAAATAGACTAAGAAAACTATTATATAGATATATACCGATAGGCACAGATTTATAAAGATATCTTTTTAAAATACGACATATTATATCCTTTAGATACAGTCAAACCGCAGCCATCAGTATCCATCAACGTCGATGGCGGTCTTAAAATAAACTAAGTAAAATTCAAATCGATACCTAGCTAAAACTCGACGGTGGCTCTATTTCTTGAATCTAGGTCGTCGGTGTAAAATTGTTTGCGTGAACTTTCATATTTTAAACTTAAATGGTTTGTGCAGCTTTTTCTACTTCACGAAAATTGAAATGGAATACAATTTTAGGTTGAACCTTGAGCAGAAATACTTAATTATATAAAAAACTTGGTATCAAAAGTTACTAAGGATAGATACAATACATATATACTATGCTAACCTACTTACCTACCTAAAATAAATAATAAAAACCTATCATATCACGAACACGTCGTCCAGCTCATGTGTGCACCTTGAGCTATATATTTTTGAAGCTTTTATGTTTAACTTGATTTCCTGTTCCGGACATTTATAATGATTCGAAATTTACTGCACAAATTCAATAATATTTACTGTTCACAATCATTTGCAGTTAAATAATCTGGATTTCCAGACACGAAATGAGAAGTAATTTTTATTGCATTAAAACATACGGTTTTGGGTTGTCCAAAGCAAACGCAAAAGAAAGAAAGGAAGTTGTAATCAAAGTATTGGACGACATAGTAAAAGGCCTTTCAGAAATTGTGTGCGTAAATTGTCCAATTATACAAGATTTTCCTGTTGGATAAATATAAATCGATAGCTTAGCAAATTGCTAAGTATGAGAAACTTAGTAATTTTCCCTTTTCGTTGTCATGTGCTAGTAAGGATTGAACTAAAATGTTAAATTCTTTGCATAATAATTCTACCTATATGTACTTGCTTATAAGTAGGTAGTAACAGCCACTATATTTTGTTATCCACTTTAGAAGAAAGTCTTAATTGTAATAGGTATGAATAAGAATAAATGCAGTTTGTCCAACAAGAATATTCTCTAACTAGAAATTTACATACGAATCCAATCCACGCTGTAAAAATCAGGCAAACACATCGCATCACAAAACATACCAAGAGAACAAGACGAAAATGTAAAACTCGGCGGCTGAACCCACGACCTCGGGAAAAATGTCATTTTTCCCACAAATTCAATTTCACTAAACAAACCCATAAGCACCTATCAAATCAATCATCTTTAAATATAATGATAGACAAGTTAATATTATTAATATTATTAAACGCGAAAGTTTGTCTTAAGGATGTTTGGATGTTTGTTACTCCTTTACGCAAAAACTACATAAACTTAAAATAGATTAAGATCAGAACATAGGGCTAGAGATATTCATAGAGATAATAAGTCAATTGGCTAATCCAAATTGAACGCGGGTGAAACCGCGGACAACAGCAAGTAAAACATTAAACAAAGAACATTATTTGCCTAATCGCGTCCCAGAGACGTCTTTTTCTCAACACGCAAACGTAAGTAACACAAAGTAAGACACAGACACTGTCACACACAGTCACACACTCATTAACTAACACATTTACATCACTAATGCGCAACTCGAGCACGTGTCTCTCAGCTATTTAACTGGCGGGCCGACTGCGATCCAAACTTTCAATTATGAATTAATCAATTAATCGAATCAAAACCGTCACTGGAATCACTTTTGGCGAGAAAACGCCGCGATTATGCAGCGTGGCGTCGTTTTTGTGCGTTTCGCGTGTTTTGTCCACGTTTTTGATTTCGGTACGCGCTTTTTTAAACGAAACGGGTGAAGAATTTCTTTTGAGACCGACGACCGGCCGTGGCCGATCGATTACTGAATTTTTAGATTGTTCAGATTCCTGAATGGTTTTTGGGTTGGTTATTGTTTTATATTTTTTGTGGTTTTTTATTGAAATTTTTTGGAATGTTTAGAACGGGTAGATGTCTTTACCGCGAGGTATTCGCTATGAAACTCTTTCTTCCCGAGAGTTTGCTGCAAGGAAAAGCATTTTCACAACACATGGATGGTTTTCTTCAGGTGGTTGCGTGTGTGGGTGTTCACGTGTACCGCCAGACGTGTCTGTGAATGCAGACTCGAGGCGTTGTGAGCATGTGTGCGGAATGTCGCGCTCGTGTGCGGTTTTTATGGCTCTGAGTGCATCCCTTTCGAACTGCATGCGATTTATATGTGTGTTAGCTTTTATTTTTTTTCTAAGCGCGATAGTTCCGTGTGTATACGCCTGAATTTCCATGTACGCGTGCGGTGTTTTTTCCAGCGGTTTTTTGGGATTGCCAACCGTATTGTTAGGGATGAAAGGTGGTTTTGCGTTGGTGCGCCGAAATGTATTTTTCAGTTTTATATCGCCGATATGAGACTCGCGGATAGCAAAGAAAAATGTAAGAGGAATAAAAAAATGCATGCATCGTACGTTTTCAGGTAGACACATTTTTCTTTAACCCATTTATAGGGTGTGTAGCTGTGTGCGTGCCTTGCATCTACGGGGTGGAGGGGGTTCTTAAAAGGGTAGGGGGGAAGGGGGGGACAGCATATAAAATGATAACGCATCGCAAGACGGCGGCTTTTATGGTTTTACTTTATTTTTTAAAGGCTTTTTTTATTGATGTTAGAGAAATGGTTCGCCGGAGAGATCTTTCTGGCGCTATGTCTGAGAAAATCTTTGTTAAAAAGTTTCTAATCTTAAATTTATGATGTGCATCGTACCTATGTGCATTATTAAAATTCATATTTAGTGCGTTCACCTCCTTCAAACTTTTTATTATTTTGAGGGTTAACTGGAAGATTCATAATAATATCCACGTCAGGTTAATGTATAATTGAGTCGACATTTCTTCCTGAGCCTTTGAATGAATCCAAACCAGATTCTCTGTGGCCTATTCACGACAAATTACTTTGTTACAATACTACAAATGTCATACGAAATCAAACACATTTGCATCTCGGTCAACAAAAATTAATCAATAGACAATATTTTACAACAAGCTTGTTTTGCCGCTAGTGTCCCCCTTTCATGAACGTTTATATTTTGTTTACGCCCCACAAAAATCCTGTTCTCTTATGCCATTTCATGTCGTATGGAATATACTGTAGAATAAAAAACAATATTGTTATTGCCCGCGGCGAGAATCGAACCCATGTCCTTAAGATTATCAGACACGGGTCGTCTACGGCGCTACTAAGGCAATGGATGAGATGCCATATTGACTCTCTTTTCATGAAGCTATGTTTCTATTTGGATACTTACTTATTGTTTGTCCGCTACAAAATTCTCCAAGCTTGATGTTTAATTGACATCAAATAATTAGACTAAACCTAAACGATCGTGCTTGCATGACATGCAACGTTTACGTGAATGTCATGCTGCATGATGGACCATCAGGCTTCATGACATCAATCAGTACAGTGAAGCAACGGCCAGCACGTAGTTTGCATGTCATGCACGTCAATCAGTACAGCAGTTCATGCATGAGTGACAGCACGTAATGCATGACATGCCGCATGATCGTTTCGAGAGCCCATAAGACCAGTTCATTTTTAGGTACAGTAAGGTTCATAAGTGCAGTAGCACGCTAAGAGTCATTTTTCTGTGCAGCGGTGCGCACGACGACACGAAAAACAATTAGATATAACTGACCACTCAAGTCAATAGCGTGTTTCAAACCTTATTGTCATATCAATAAGTTATCAATTCATCGTAACATCCAGGAATACATTAGTGGATTATGTGCATGTATGGGTACAGTAAGTCGTAAGTGAAACTGGTCTCTCAATCTATTTATTCAGTTGCGAAGCTGCTACTGCACTTATGAACCTTGACTGTACATAAAAAGGAAACAATTTTTTTTTGTTTAATTTTTAACTAGTCTTTGTTATAAGTTGTAATTTGCATTTGCACAAAATTTTAAGTAAACCGTTTTATCGCTCGAAATATTACTTACGTTAGTTACAACCTGTAGATGTAACTGCTAAAGTTTGGAAGGGAACATTTTGGGAAAGTGGTAATTTTGGAAAAGTAGCCATTTTGGAATAGTGGTAATTTTGGGAAAGTGGTAATTTTGGAAAAGTAGCCTTTTTGGAATAGTGGTAATTTTGGGAAAGTGGTAATTTTGGAAAAGTAGCCATTTTGGAATAGTGGTAATTTTGGGAAAGTGGTAATTTTGGAAAAGTAGCCATTTTGGAATAGTGGTAATTTTGAGAAAGTGGTAATTTTGGAAAAGTAGCCATTTTGGAATAGTGGTAATTTTGGGAAAGTGGTAATTTTGGAAAAGTGGTCATTTTAAGCCTGTAGAATCGAATCGCGACCAACTTGTTTACAAAAATCGAAGACGCGTGAACCGCTGAATGAGTTTATAGTAGGTACTTACCTTAAATGAATAATGCAATATTTATTTTAGGAAATAAGAAAATCTCTTTACTTCAATAACTTCAAATAACAACCGTTCTCTCATACAATACGTCGTCCCACTCAATTTTCTGACGTTGGGAAGGAACATAAAAAAACTGCAGCGAGAGACGCAAAGAAAATAGAAGACGTACTTAGCTAGATATATAGGTATATGGGGAAAATATAAAATACTGCGAGAGAAAAAATATATATAAAAAGCAACAAAAATATATTATTCTCAAGGCGGGACGACACACAGGTGTGGTTTGCATGTGTGAGTAAAGTTAGGGAGATGCATGGAGTGGTTATCTAATTTATGTTTCATTAACTAAACCGATTGACGGAAATATTGAACATGTTGCTGATAAACTAACATTACCTAATTTTTAGTCGGAAGTTTAGCATTTTTGTAGGTAAGCTTATGAATTTATTGAATTTTTTTTTGTGTAAATATTTAATTTTTAATTAAGTATTCAATAATTTTTCAATCAATTTGCCAGGCCCAACCTGCCCCTTGTTTAGAGTTAAATGCAGGACCGCCGTCGTGGAGATCCCTGGGGGAGGCCTTTGTCCAGCAGTGGACGTCTACAGGCTGATATGATGATGATTATGTCTAATTTGAAACACTTATAATACATAGGTATAGATTTTTCTGATTCACAAGAAAAAAAACAAAATAAAATAGTTTAGTTACCTAATAGCGATTCTATAGGTTCTACTGTGAGCTATTCCTAGACACATGCGAGGGGTTCGTAGTGTGAGTGCATGCACCTTCACGTATGGGACCTAACATAGATGTGAGAAGTGAATACTAGACTAGAAGTGACGTCAATATTATATTTTTCTACAAAAAAATTCAAATGCACCGACGAACTTAAATAGAGAGCTATGGTCAGGAAAGCTAATGTCCAGCTGTGGACGTTAACAGGCGCATGATTGAATAAAGTAAGTATTGTATGCATTGATTAATCGACTATTTATTATCCTAGTTTAGTCTTCTCTTCTTCAGTTGCACGTCTCTATAAAAAATTGTACAAACTCCTGTATTCAATTGGAAGCTAATTCAATCCATGAATAGCACCAGCCAAAAATATTGATCGGTGCCCTTCGTGGACTAGGCAAGGTGCTATTGACGCAGTTGCTATTCAGACGGGTGCTGTAGCTGGACTACGTCTTTTATCTTATTTGAATTTAGCACTTATATGTAGAAGCTCTCAACAACGTCTCACGAATAAATAAGAAGTCTGAATTGTTTTTGGTGATTCGACTTGTATTTTTAAGTTGTAACATAGAAATAGTGTTACGACTCTACTGGAAGTGTCTTAAAACGTCATTAAAAGCCGGATCAGAGATTACCCCATAATATGTGGTCCGACTTAGAATGACGTTATTTAGTGACACTTCCAGTAAAGTCCTAAGACATAATATTTCTATGACCTGCGGGTACCCCCACATGTACGTCCCACGTACACTGTACGATGCGAACTCATATCGCACTTACGCCCTTATGCTGCGGCAGTCGAAGAATACACTTCCTGGCAAATTAAGTGTAAATAACAGAATTCGTACGATCATGATCTCATCAGCTTATAACCAATCCAATAGTGAACGTTGGACGTTTGTTTAAGAGCCTTCTAAATTAGCCATACTGTGAAGTACGGTCAACCGCACGTCAGTGGAAACAAAACCAGTATAAACTGGTCTCTCATAGTATTGAGACTCCCCAATAGGCTAGGCCAGCTCAAGGTCAAAGTGTTTCCACTGACGTGCGGTCGACTGTACTAGGTTCACACCAGAGGAGCCGGACCCAGAGCTGCCAGTTTTAATGTTTGTTAGAGATAATCTCCTCCATAGATTTCTTGTTCTTTACTGCCAAAAAATTATAGAATTGATCTAACACATTTTTTTCTAAAACATTTTTTTTCCTAAGCACCCCCTTTCGGTTTACCGATTAAAGTGGATTATGAGAGTGGATTATAACCTATGGGTTCTCACAGAAAAATTCACAAATAAAAATGAGATTTAACAACATCATATTAATTTGTCCGCAAGTGTTCCACGGAAAGCTTCGTACGGTCAGAAAATACTATGAAATATTCTATGAATTTTATTTCAGGAGTTTTCTGTAAGTCACGGAACCAGCGCGCCGTGAGCGCTTTTTACCCGACTACGGTGAAGTTAAAATAGGGTAATGCTTTTACCCATATTATACCCAGTTATTGGCAGCATTATGTTTGACCTTCCAATCTAAGTTCCCGTCACAAATAAACCTCAGAGGTTTGTAAGTTGAAAAAATGAGTTTAACATAATAGGTATTCTACCAACTTATTCTGATCTGAATTCTATCTAGACTCCACATAAGTCTAGTATTTGATCTTGTTTTTCGGGTCGCAAAACCCGTTTTAACACTTTGAGGGTTATCAGTTTGTGTAATTAATTAAGACAAGCTTATGTATGTAATAGGTACTTGAAATGCTAGCAATTGCCCGCGGCTTTGCCCGCTTAAGAACAGTTTACCGCTGTAAAAAGTAGCATATATGTTATGATGTCAGGACATAAGGCTGGTCACATCTGTCGGAGAACCGATAACCGCTGGGGTAGACGAGTTCTCGAGTGGAGACCACGACTAGGCAAGCGTAGTGTGGGACGCCCCCCGGCTAGATGGAGCGACGACCTGCGCAGGGCGGCTGGCAGTGACTGGATGCGGAAAGTCGAAGATCGGACTCAGTGGCGCGCCTTGGGGGAGGCCTATGTCCAGCAGTGGACTAGTGCAGGCTGATGATCATGATGATGATGATGGACATAAGCTATCACTGTACCAAGTTTCATCAAAATCCGTTCAGCCGTTGCAGCGTAAAAGAGTAACAAATCCTCAACTCACAAACTTTCACCATAATAATGTTCGTGGGATAGATTTTTATTTATTAAGTTAAATATGTTTTGCAGACGCTACGCTATCTGCTAGGTACGCTATAACTTATAGTTTCGGATAATGCATTAGAGAACTTCTTTATGGCCGCGATATTCCCATCTATGTATGAAATATTTTTATGTCTTCAAGCCTTTTGTTGTGTATTGAGCATTGGTTCTGAGGTACCTACCTATGTACCCACCTAACCTATGTAAATGGGCAAATGCTTTATTGTAAACAATGATAAAAACATTAAATCTTTATTTAGTGGCTTTAATATTTTTTTTCTTTATTTAAAAAAAGTCTCTCCTTTCCCCCCTTATAGTTAAAAATTTCAAAAATCCTTTCTTAGCTGACGTTACTAAAACCTATATTCCTTTCAGATTTCTACCTAGACTTAATATTTTTAGATGTGCTTTGATAGATCAATCAGGACACACGATTTTTGACAGGTTTTCTTTTCGCTTTTTATTGTTAAAGTACAGTGCAGTTACAGACTCCGATCAGCTGGTTAGGGTTGTCACTATAGTCGCCACAGCCTTCAGTAGTTAGGGTTGTAACTATAGTCGCCACAGCCTTAAGTAGTTAGGGTTGTCACTATAGTCGCCACAGCCTTCTATAGTTAGAGTTGTCACTAATTCAGTCGCTACAGCCTTCAGTGGTTGGGGTTGTCACTATAGTCGCCACAGCCTTCTATAGTTAGAGTTGTCACTAATTTAGTCGCTACAGCCTTCAGTGGTTGTGGTTGTCACTATAGTCGCCACAGCCTTCTGTAGTTAGGGTTGTCACTATAGTCGACACAGCCTTCAGTAGTTAGAGTTCTCACTATAGTCGACACAGCCTTCAATAGTTAGAGTTGTCACTAATGTAGTCGCTACAGCCTTCAGTGGTTAGAGTTGTCACTATTGTCGCCACAGCCTTCAGTGGTTAGAGTTGTCACTAATGTAGTCGCTACAGCCTTCAGTGGTTAGAGTTGTCACTATAGTCGCCACAGCCTTCAGTAGTTAGGATGTCACTATAGTCGCCACAGCCTTCGGTGGTTATCTGGTTAGGTTGTGTCATCTTCATTATATCAGCCCTTCAACGTCCACTGCTGGACATAGGCCTTCCCCAATGAACGTTACCACACCCAGTCAGTGTAATATTACTATATTAGAGGGCAGTGCTCCTATGCCACCTTTTCCACGTGATTCACTAGTCTGGCGTTTCATAATAATGAAAACTGATGCAAATGCTCGTACACTTGCCTCGTATTACAAGTAATCCAGCAAAAAAGCTAAGTAAATTAACTAAATGGCTGTATCCTGCCGTCGTTACAGTGTTTCAAAAATCATCGGTTGGTTTAAAAAGCGTTGTAATAACGTTGTAATATCGATATAATGTCGACCGGCGATATTGAAAGGCCAAGGCAGGAGTGGTCAACATGACTCCCAATGTGCACTGAATACCACCGAGGGGGTTTAGTGGGTATAAATCCTACATAACCCGGCTTTCCCCCCAGATCCGTAATCTCCGGAGATTTCCCCCTAATGAAAAAAGTTGTGGTCAATAAATTGTTGTAATATAAACAGTACTTATGAAAATAATGCAAATCAATTCTTAGTCTCACGTCCATCCAATCCCCACCATTCACATACAAGTTTGCAGCCGTCTATTTTTGAGGAAAACTTCAAACAGACAATTTTAAGTGTATTTATATGACAAATAGGAGAGATCGTATATAGTCATGATTTTAAGATGATCTAAAAACAAATTTAAAAATTCACAAAACTCACTAGTTTTACCTCTCTATTATTATCATTAGAGTATGTTTTTTTTTATGCGAATAACTGTCAAACTTGCGCAATTAGACGTGAGAGAAATGGACATCCGATTGAAAAGAAAATTTTACTTTCCTTTTCCATCCATTCCAGTGACATACAGTTATAAAAAAAAATGCATCGAAGATATTAGTTTGAAAGGCTAGCAGAGACTGGATGCGGGAACCAGTGGCCCACCTTGGGGAGGCCTATGTCCAGCAGTGGACTGCGCAGACAAATAATGATGATACAAACGTTGCAGGCCACACTTTGCAGAGTTTATCTCCCCTGGTGGAAGACGGTAAGTGTAGATCGATTACATCAGCCACTACATGACGCTTCCTCAAGTTTTATCAGTTTTTTGGCGGAAGGAAAATTAGTGATTTCAGCTTTAAAGACATAGACAGGCGAGTATGGGGATGTGCGAAACTATAAGAGATAGAAAAATATGCTCTAAGGAATGTCGTCGATTATAGAGATAAGAAAAACTGCATTCATACATGAAAAAAACCTATACTTATTTTGGAAATAAAATTGTCGATTTTAATTATTGATTTTTATATCTTGATTGTGTAGATTGTAGAAAATAAATGTTGCTATGGCAGCTTGTATCTAAAATTAATACCTATAGGTAAATTTATTGAGACCTCACAGTATCGAAGCTTTTGTCTTTGGCCGCCTGTCAGATAATTTCGGATTTTAATCGAATTTATTACATTGATTTTATATAGTTTCAGATAACGTATTTTTTGTATTTTTTTAGTAAAACGTTTCTGATTGGAACTGGATCGGAGGATTTCTAATTGGATTTTTTTCACTTGGGGGTGGGGAGGTCAAGGGGTTGCTAGATTGGCAGGTTATTTAAGTAAATGTTCGAAATGAGGGCCTTTTCTTGAATGCAATCAAGACCGAATATCTCCTCCCAAATTACCCAGAAGCCGATAGGAGCTTGATTTAGCTCTTTTTTACCACCAGAAGCCAGCACCCTGATTACCAGTGGTAACGATCGCTTATCCGGTCGCGGTCGCGGTCGCGTCTGACCGCGACTAACGATATTGGTTTACTGTACTTTCTGATTGAGCTTTGAAGGTTTTTGGAGATTACATGGTTGGGATAGAGTAATTTTGTGGCTGAATAGGCAAGACTGGTCGCTAGAGCCAAAACATGCTGTTTACATAATGTAAGAATTCTAGTGAAGATATATTTATATAGATATTCATATCCTGTAACCAAAGGTTGTCTGGAAGAAAACGCTCTTAGTGATTAGACCGCCTAGTTGTACATTCTAAATCTAATGTATTATTCTGTTCTGTTTTATTTTTTGTGCATTATAGAGTATTGAATTGAATTGAAGATTCCGTCTGATGTTCACCCCCATATGAATATAGAATAGATTTCGAAGGTTTTAGGTTTTGCAACATCACGCTATGACCGCCGGGAACCGAGTAAAGTCAGAAGTAACAAAACGCGGCCGAAGCCGTTAGGAAACAGCCGGTAAACTAATAAGTTTGTGTGATTTGATTAAAAACAAGAGAATTATCCAAGAAACCTTATCTGCTGTTAATTTTAATCATTTTAAAAGCACAGCTTCACCATTTGACCGCACGCGTTTTATCGAAAATAATTTGCGGACGATCCACAAAGTCCAACGAAGGCGAGCAATTCATTATAACCACCGCATTACGCCGAACAATCATCATTAAACATCATAAGATCCGAAAACAATAATATACCGCGCGGTAAAAAAACGCTAAAAAGAAGAAAAAAACGCAAAAACCATCGCCGATGGAAAAAACGAAAAAGTGATAGGGGAAAAACGAAAAGTTCTAAATTTGAATCTTCGAATAATGGATGAAGGAATACAATTGACAGCAGAGAGGAGTTCGTACAAAACGTTTAAAGAAGTACATTTTGTCGTAAAAAGTCGTAAATAACTAATATTTTAAATAAAAAGTAATTGAAAATTATTATAATTTCTAAATACACGCTCTCTTCGAAATTTAAATAAGTAAGTAGGACTTCAACTTATTTAAATATACTTTACTGGCAGCAAAAGGTACTTACCTATTAGTTATAGGTTAAATATAATATGTCTAATGAGTAAGTAGTTTAATTAAGAGATTTAGGGCCTCTTACACCGCTTGCTGATAAAGTCCCAGATACCCTATCTGCAGGTTATCTGACAGATAGCCTATTTTTTTGGTTTCACAGGTATCTGATTATAGCCTATATCTTATATATTTTAAATAGTCTATCACACAGATTTATCTGATAGATTAGTTTATTACTAAGATTACTATCTGTAACAATATCAGGAAGTGGTGAAAGAAGCCCTTAGTTTGGTCTTCAAGTAATGTGATGTTGAAAACATTGAGCAGTGTTTTATATTTTTATTGCGTGCTAATTATTATCCTATAAATATTTCATTCCTTTCCATGCGCCGTCCATCAGCGTACATCATTACCCTCTGCTCTGAACGGAAGCTGGCGGCATGGCAGAGCGGAACGAATTTTGGTATCATTAAGTTTCTTTGTGGTTTATATCTTATTCTATGTCGAATGATCTTTGTAAGACTGGAGCACACTGTAGAATGTCATCGGAAGACTTAGGGCTTCTTTCACCACTTGCTGATAAAGTCCCAGATACCCTATTTTATTTTATTTTTTATTTTCTTAGGAAAACCTACATTTATCAAATACATCATAAAAAAACTTAAATTAAAAACAGATAACCAATTAAAGGTTCCCACTGATAGTGACGGAATTTAAAACACACAGCAGAAAGCGGACTGAATCGAAGCGCCCACAGGGAGATCAGCTCTGGACAGTCGACAGCACCAGACGCAATCTTGAGCAGGAACGTGAGGTCTGCGATCTCGCGTCGCTCAACCAGGGGAAGTAGGTGGTGTTTCTTACACTGATCGAGGTACTCGTCAGATTTGTATGGCACTCCAGTTCGGTAGCACAGGTATCTAATAAATCTATCTGCAGGTTATCTGACAGATAGCCTATTTTTTTGGTTCCACAGGTATCTGATTGCCTATATCTTATAAATTTTATATAGTCTATCACACAGATTTTTCTGATAGATTAGTTTTTCACTAAGATTACTATCTGTAACATTATCAGGAAGTGGTGAAAGAAGCCCTTAATAATCCTATTTTAAGCACTAGGTCGCTCAGCTAGCCATCGAGAGGGCTACTTACGCTTGGAGTTTCTTAAGCGGTCTCTAAACGATCATGCGGCATGACATGCATTACGATGTTTTCCTTAACTGAAAAGCCTGTGGTAATAATAACGGTTTATTAGGCGTAAGTAAAGTCCACCAAAACCGATTGGGACACCGTTGGTGGACAGGGGTTTGGCGCAAAAGATTCTAAAACGGTCGCATTGTCGCCAAGTATGTCTGGCCGCCAAAGATAAGTAATAAATAAGTATAATCCACTAGCATTACCAAGACGTCATGATAACAAGTAAACCCACGGGAACAAGCAGTCATACATAGGGTCAAGTCAAGTGAACACACGGCTTTATACTTATTTGTTTTCTTCGCTGTTTGTTGAATGATATTGCTCCATCCCTTTAATGACTAAGGGCTTCTTTCACCACTTCCTGATATTGTTACAGATAGTAATCTTACTTATAAACTAATCTATCAGATAAATCTGTGTGATAGACTATATAAAATATATAAGATATAGGCAATCAGATACCTGTGAAACCAAAAAAACAGGCTATCTGTCAGAAAACCTACGAATAGGGTATCTGGGACTTTATCAGCAAGCGGTGTAAGAGGCCCTAAGTGTGGGTAAGTACTATAGACTTATTTTATGTATCAAATAGATAGTTGTGTTGAGGAGATCCGACGGAGAATTAAGGTTGTAGTTGGTTGTGCACTCGCCTCACGTTCACGAGGTCTTGGGTTCGATCGTGGCCCGTACCAATGAGTTCGTCGAAACTCAAGTACGGTTTATTATAATACCACAGGTTTTTCGGCGAAGGAAAACATCGCGAGGAAACCTGCACGCCAAATTAGAATTGCTAATCTAAGGCGTATGTGAATATGTGAAGTCAACCAAAAACGGATTTTGGCACCGTTGGTGGACCGGGGTTTGGCGCAACGGATCTTGAAGTGTCGAAGTGTCGCCAGGTATTCCTGCCCCCCTGACAAGATCACGGGTTAATCTGATTTTAAGCACTGCATTGATTCGAAGAAAGGCGACGCAATCCGCGGCAAACAACTAGCACAACGCGATGTTTGTTTAAAATGTAAACGCACTAAATATTTCGATGTCCGCCCATACATGAGCTGTCAATATTGTTGTGTGACGGTTTAACGACTTTTGCAACTTTTACAACTTGCCGAGCGGAGTGAATGAGAATGGGAAGAGTTGGGAAAACAGGAATGCCGTATTATTTATTGATTGTGTGGAATTCGTGAATTGTTTGTGAGTGAGGTCCAGACGGCATCGGAACACGGTCACTCTTTGTGAGACGAAATCTATGTCGAGACAGGTCTGAAGCAGGCTTATAACTAGATTATTTAGATATCAAATTGTCCAGCAGTGACGTCTACAAGATGATATGATGAGATACCGCTTACAGGATAACTTGTACTCACCGCACATATATGCATATGCACAGATATAAAGCTACGCTACGACAGCGCTCTGTTACGCCGCCCGCAACCTATGAATAAGTAGGAAGGTACTTACTCGTACTTAATGTTTTTTTTAAATCGTTTATTAGTCTAGTTTTCGAGAATACCATAAAAAGTAGGTAACAAGTCTAAATTAATTTATAATAGGTACTGTAATATTTAACCGTAAAGCACGAATAACATAACATTAACATAGTAATACTAGTAAAAAGTGTTTTGAAATGATAGCGCAAGAAAAATAGTACGCACTAAAAAACCGAAAAAGCATGTTTATTTTGTGCTTAACCTGGTAAATGTTAAATGTGTGTATGACAATTTCAAGTCGATAGTAACAGAAAAGCGAATAGCGATGTCTTAAAAAGCGAAATTTTTTTTCTATAATTTCATGGTGGTGCTTAAAAGGGAACTTAAAAATATGTACAGTGGAGTTCATTAATATATTTTCATTGTCGTACTTACCTTGTGTCGCTCTAATGCATGAATCAAAAAATTTAGCCACTCCCATATGGATGAGTAATAAAAGCATTCTATGTGTGTCAAAATCGTGTCAAACTAATCACAAAATTATGACTCACACATTCAAATTTTCAAACTCCATATAAAGTATTAGCAACCTCCTCCCGCTACTCCGCTTCCTTTGTCCGCACCCCCCCGGTAAATGGCATCATGGGTTCCGATACTAAATATGCAAGATGCGATCTCCACAGGGAGCGCGCGCGCGACCAAAGAGATTTGAAACTTCTTGCTCTAATGTATCAACTATCGCTCTTGACGTTAGCAAATACATTAGAGTGACAAAGTACTAAACTGCATGGTCAGACATTAACGAACTCGACTGTACCCACTTTTGGAATAATTTCTGGATGAATTTGTCTTACAATTAAACACACTAACACCGCTTGCTGATAAAGTCCCAGATACCCTATCTGCAGGTTATCTGACAGGTAGCCTATTTTTTTGGTTTCACAGGTATCTGATTGCCTATATCTTATACATTTTATATAGTCTATCACACAGATTTATCTGATAGATTAGTTTATCACTAAGATTACTATCTGTAACAATATCAGGAAGTGGTGAAAGAAGCCCTAAGAATACGTATAAATAAATAGAAATATTTTACAGAAAGAAAACTGATTAATAGTACATTACTGCCGCGGCCCGCAACAGAGGCATTGATGGATGAATGTGTGCATGTGGGCCGAGGCAAAGCCGAGGCACACATACGTGAGTCCATCAATACCTGGTTGTGGCCAAGGCTGGTATAGTACTTTTCTCAAACAAATGCGCGGAAATTCAAACTATTACCTATGTACACCATTTTATTTAATACATATACATTCCAAAATCAATGACGAACAACAATAAATTTCCACGCGCCAAAATGTTCATTTGTTTTTTTTCTTGCAATTTGCAAGGCAGTTCGGAATTTAAATAAAACTTGTCGATTTAACTCGAAGATGGTTGTCAAAATAATGTTCACATTTCCAAGCATGTTTGAGAAAATAATTTATATTGTCCGTGTCACATCTTTTGGTGACGGACGGACACAAAATCTGTTTAATGTCTTCACAAATTGTATAATTTGAAATTATACAATGACATTAAGACTTTTGCTAATATATAATAATAAATTTGAAAGAAATAAAATAATAAAAAGTAACACTACAATCAAATTCGATAAGATAATGCCTAATTTTAGACAGGGCACAAGATTTGGCGTTTCTTCCCTTTTAACAACACAGGCGTAACCCATAAACCACGTCAGATGTTTTACTGCTCTATAAAGTTGGAAGTTCATTATGTATCTGCAATAAATATTTTAAAGATACGCAGAACGTAGGTTGTTATTGCTTGTATTATTAATTCGAGTGAGAGGAAAGGTCAGAAACAGTTGAGCTTCATATGCCATCGATTCCACATAAAAAAGTCAACAAAGTCACAGAATACATAATAGTAGACAAAGTAGAACTTCCTGACGGCTAAATGAATAGTTACAAATTATTTGCACATCGCTGACAGTGTTTATAGTCTATGTGTGCGTAAGCGTGATAGTGTGCTACAGATGTCCAAAAACTTGGAAGTTTGATTCGGTTGATCGAATCAATTTCTTGAAATTGAATGAGCGTCTCTAGTGAACACAGCTCCCCTTTGACACCTAAAATTAGTCACTTCGCAGAAATCAGCCAACTTCACACAGCCGCCATTAAACTATACGTCGCAGAAAATTTTATTCTTCCTAAAATATATCGAATTTTTTTGGTTTATGTACTAGCGTATAGACAAACAAAACTCTCATTAGCGGGCGTGTAAAGATTTTTTGTCAAGGTGACAAAAAAACACGCAAAATACAATCTTACCACGTACACAATACGTGTGCCCCAGAGGTCATTCACAAACAAGTTACAATGACCTTGAGTGTGTGTTCTCTTTCTAACTTTGTGTAGCTGCCATATGTTTTACTCACTTGCACAGTTGTTCGTCTATCTGTTTTAAGTTGGACACTGCTTAGCGAACCATTTGATTGAGACGATATCAAACATAATCAATAATTTACAAATTTAAATTATAAAATGTACGTACATAACAAAATTAACTAAGTAGGTGCGTAAGTTAATAATTTGAGACTTACAGATTTCACTTCTGGCGCCATCTATGAGCAGCCGACCAAACTGTTCTAAGCACTAGACTTCAGTTCTACTTCAAACAAAATCTAGCTCACTGTCTGTCAGTTCAACTTCTGGAAATATGGTACAGATGTTTCAATTTTGGTACACGCACGCAAGTACAGTGTAGTAATTAATTTAACCTGCTGTTTAATAATTTAATAAGAAGTTGTCACTGTGTTTATAAATTTATACAGGGTGACGCTCGTAGGGTTGGACTACCTAGAGCAGGTATCGCCTAAATAGATTATAATGCGAAAATAATGTAGTTTCATGATTTTAATTGTCTTAAAAACAAACTTCTATAGTATTTTCAACTATCCAGTCGTCTAATTGTCATCGACTTTCTGTGAAGAAAATGTCGCTAATGCTGGACGTTCGTATGTACGCACGCTCTTTAAATAAAAATACCTACTAGGTATGGTATTTAATTAAATAAAGAAAAAATCTTTCAAAAGTCCTACCCTCAAAAGTCGTCTACATTTTTTTTCAGGCCGAATCACTATCTATGTATGTATTATTGATGAGATAGTAGGTAGGTATACCAATTATGAATAAGGCAAATTCGGTCCGAATAATATAAGCATAATTACGTTTTATGAAAACCCACAACGTTTGTTACTATTAGATATTTATTTGGCTAATAATTGCTTCAGTAAAATTTTGAAATGCTTTCAAATTTCATTTCAATTTTCTATTTCAAAATGTCGTCTAGTACTCATTGATAATACATTTTACCCTTTTCGGGCCGAATCACTTAATGGAAAGAACAAGGCCAACTCGGTCCGAACATGTTCTATGGATAATATCCATAGAACATCATATTATGATAGTCAAATTATCAACAGGTGGAATTTCATATCAATAAGGCAACATACGTTGTAAAAAAATTACTAAGTATACTGCCCTGAAAGTGAATATTTACAAATATAAATAATAATAATGTTTATCTTAAATAATATTTATAAATGTATTAAAATACGTAAACACATACCTGAATCACATTTTACGTAAAAAAACTCCGAGTTCAGCATAGAAATCCGAATTTCCAAATTCGCTACAAAAACGTTCCAAATTCATATTAACACATGCGATTTTTCCCACCAAAACTTAACCATTCAGCCCCCATACGACGAAAACATAACCTTAGCACTCAGTAGTTCAAAAACAATGACTTCAGACACCAAACCGCCTCGAAACTGTTGAAATTTCACTGAAAACACGTAAAACACCGACACTGGAACACGGGTCGGAGGCAAATTAAGTCGATACGTAATTAAAACAGGCACCAACGCACACATACAAACGTTCGACATAAAAATGCTCGGAGAGAAAAAAAGTATAGGTTTAAAATTTACCCGGTATAAATTTGTGTTTTTTTCCCCTCAACTACTTATGTATGGAGGCATGCGCAGTAAAGGGTTAAGCTACTATTATCCTGCAAAATCAGAAAGCTTCCTGTTTTCCAGCACTACCAAACACTTCTATAACCTTTTAAATTTGTCAGGATTATCGTTTGAGATTAGTTCGGAATTTTCACACCTACAGCGCTGCTTTAATATTCATTCCATCAATAATACAGTTTCCTAACCTCCATTTCAAAGGTTTTGAACAAATTAAAGAAAACTCCCCCAAGACAAAAGAAAACTAGGTGTTTAAAAAAAGTGTGTGACGTAATAATTTAATTATTTTTCTTAGGAAAATTGAAACGAAACTTTCTTTTGGTTTATAATAGTGGAGTATGTATCAGCTGTGAAAGAGATTAGTCGTACGAGAAATATTATTAAAGCAACAAATACCTAACAGAAACATAGGTTATTTATTATTTTTATCAATTCTATATACAATTTATTATATAATGAATCGAAATGGACCACAATTATTAGAAAGAACAAAGTAATTAAGTATAGCTATCTATGGAGATGTGTTGTATCAATAAATCCTTTACGAAAAATTTTAACAAATGTTAGTTAAATCAAAGATTCAATACCTATGGAGATAAACATAATCTGAAATTGCATAATCCTAAACACAAAACGAACGCTGCTTCCATAATAAAACATCGTAATCAAACCAATGAAAGGCGATGAATAAATGTAACAAAGTAAAACAGTTTGGTGGTTTCAAGGCTGATCAAGTAGAGGAAGGGGACATAGAGTATTTAATCAAAAATTATTTATAAATAATAATAGATAGTAATATAGAAATGAAGGGAAAAACCTGCAAAATGGCATCAAAATGTACGAAAATCTTAGTTAAGAAATGACGATGCTGTTTCCAAACGGCTCATCTTATCAGTTGTATATCTATAGCGATCTAAAAGTCCTCCATCTACTCTCTCGATGACCGTCATCAGATCATGCCCCGATCAATCCCTCACGGAGAACCATGGCGTCAAAGTGACCTTGTATGCATGAAAATTTTGCCCATTTCTAATAATTATCCGTTCACCTATGTAAGTTTTCCTAAGTCACAAAATCTGTTGATTCTGCCAATACAATCGAAAACGAACTCATCACGCCTTCGTCGACTTAGATGTAATCGTCACAAAAACGTAGCCTAAAAACCTCGTTCATTCATGTAGCCTAACGCCATCTGTTAACGATGCGGGGCAACCGTTTTTTAGGGAGCTTTTTTCAGGCGTCTGGAGACTGCGTGTAAAAAATGCTACAAGGGGACGCGTCGTCGGTACAGAGGGCGCGACGGGACGCGCGTGAGAGGCATGATGACAGATTTTCAAAATTGTTGTGTAATTACAGTGGATTATCATCATCATCATCAACAGTCTATTTATTATTATGTCCCCACTGCTGGGGCTCAGGCCTACCCTATCATCGAGGGCGTTCGGGCTTAAGTGCCGTGCAGTGCCGGGCAGTGGATTAAAACAGTTTCGAAGTATAATGTTCGGAAATTAATACTATTTACAAATATAATAATTTCTGCAAAAACAAAAGTTTTGTAGAAAAAAATTCACAGATTTCGTGAATTACGTGTGCGTTTTACGACCAATCGGAAACAAAGTCCTTCTAGGCCAGTCGTAGGTTTTAATAAAAACACACGGTATCCACAATTAGGGAGGGCACACACAACCAGTGCCAGTCGGCGATCCACACTGCAGTTCGCATCCTCACTAAACTGATAGTAGGTATATTGAAGCTTCAACAACAGTTAATTTGGAATGAATGTTTAAAATATTTAATTTCCACGCACAATATACACTTTAGTCGGCATAAAAGACTATCATAGATATATTTACACCAAAACCTAAAAACCCTCAATTTTTTTATATAGTTTTGCGGCCAATTGGAAAAGGCCAAATCGTATTTTAAAATCACCAACAATATACATGTCTATAGACAAACATCAAACCGCCAAAAAGTCCTAGTTTATTATCTCTAAATTCAAGTGTCAAACGTCCATTGACCTGTCAGCTATCACAACAACCCCCGCACGTCGTGGGGGTGACGTGTACGGTGATCGTGAAAAATCGTTTCTTTTCATTTTTTGCGCGAGTGTGCCCCCGCCCCCGCCCTGACGCGTGCGTCTTCGGCGATTTGTTTTTATCATGGCGCTAGTTAGGGTTGTCAGATGCGTACGACTTTCACATGTACTTTAAAATTAATTTACCAGTCACAAAATAATGTTCTGAAAAATATCCAGTCACTTCTTTAAAAAATGCATGTCGTGGCAGCTTCTAATTAAGGTGGCACACTTTTCTATCACACATGTGTGTATGTATTAGCAAGTAAGAGTGTAAACCTTGTTGGCAGTCCTAAAAAAAGAGTATACTCAATTAATAACTAAATTTCAGTACGCCGAGGAAACTGCCAAGCCATACTAAATTTAAAATCAACCGTTCCCGCAGTTACAACACCTTAAACAAACTACAGAGACAATATAACTATCGTTAAGCAAACAAACAGAAATCGATGTATTTTCAGATAACCTAATCAAATTCAAAAAGGTAATAACATCATTACCTAGGAGCTATCAATTTTGCTTTTTCACTGATTTTTTTTTACAAAGGCAGGATTTCTTTTATAAGTTCAATTTAGCTTTACTATTTCACATATACTCTAAAATTAATTTACAAGCCACATAGATATTCTAAATATATCCAGTCACTTCTTATAAAAATGCATGTCGTTGCAGCCTCTAATTAAATTAAATATTTTTTTTTTCGAAAATACATCCTATATCCTATATAATTTATAATATATGTATTATTATATATATTTATATGTATGTATATGTATATGTATTATATATGTACTTACTGTATATGTAAATAAATAATCTGTGTAATAGTATGATCTATGTAATTATAATGTATCATTTTGGTTTATGTATTTTTAGGGTAAGTTTACAGACCGGTAGTTCTTTCTCCTACTTTACTATGAAATTGTGGTACTTAACGCAAAAGCTAATCCTCTCAGTAACTCTAAGGTTGACTGGAAGAGATCCCTTAGTGGGATAAGTCCGCCTTTTTTATATAGTTTCACTGGTTTAACTATCTGTTATTGTAATGTTTTTAGTAAGTACAATAAAGTGTTTACATACATACATCCATCCAATATATCCATACAAATAAGGTAGCACTAAGATTTTTCTATTACACCATGGATAATAATATGTATTGGCGAGTAAGAGTGTAAGGGCCTCTTACACCGCTTGCTGATAAAGTCCCAGATACCCTATCTACAGGTTATCTAACAGATAGCTTATTTTTTTGGTTTCACAGGTATCTGATTGCCTATATCTTATATATTTTATATAGTCTATCACACAGATTTATCTGATAGATTAGTTTATCACTAAGATTACTATCTATAACAATATCAGGAAGTGGTGAAAGAAGCCCTAAATCTTGTTGCCAGCCCTAAATTAACATAAAAACAAATTATTCTAGCGTAGACGTTGTCTATGACCCTTTTGCGCAGTGTATAAGATGCGGCGCGTCATGTCGAGAGGTCCGAGTTCGATTCCCGGGGGTCAAAGTGTCACCTATAAGAATCAAATTCTTCAAAGGAAGACCTTGAAAGCTCAAACATCTAAAACGTTCTATTCTACATCATTATTAAATTGAAACATCTTCTTAATTTACCATAAAATGCCATAAATTTCCGTACACATTCTTACAACCCACGAAATGCGGCCTTAACTTAAGCCGGCTTCACATATTAATGATGGGAGCGTGCGGCTGAAAGAACAGCGTTTGTCTTTTAAATTAATTGTTCCAGATCCGCCCGTGTGGCGCGCCTTTATAAGGCAGGGGGTCGGGGGGCGCGGCCTGAGATGCGCTTGACGGTAATGAGGAAGTTTGTGGGATGACGTTTTAACGTAACTTTTAGAAATATAAAGAAAATGGTGACCTCTTTGATACCTTTTTGATCTTCGGGTTTCGAAATATATCACTTTTGTTAATAATTCTGGATTTATTGCTGATTTTACATGCAAATTAAAATTGCACAAATTAAAAAAGTGCACAAAATGCACATTAAAATTAATATTAAGGATAAGTATCCTGCTATTCTAGCTACTATTATGTTTAAAGTTTCTAAGGATGTTTGGATGTTTGTTACTCTTTCACGCAAAAACTACGGGACAGATTTTGATGAACCTTTACAGTAAAAATTGGACATTTTAAGATAGGAAGTTTTTCAGATAGGACATTTTTCAGATTGGACGTTCCTCAGATTGGAAGTTTTCAACGGTTGGACTTTTTTCAGATTGGACATTATTACAGAAAATCATATAGACTAAACGTCAAAATCATATAGCCCGAACGCCCTCGTTGAGAGGGTAGGCCAGAGCCCCAGCAGTGGGGACATTTATATAGGCTATTGATGATGATGATGATATAGACTAAATACATCAGACAGAATCACAAAAACAGTTTACATATCATGCGGGATATAGTACCGAGCGGCGAGGCGACAGTATTTTAACCTTCATAATTCAAACTATCCGACTTAGAAATATGTGGTTTTGTTAAAAGATGATTGCTCTTTATAAAACTGTCTTTTCTACAAAAACGGCCGCCAGGCAATTAGTTATATCGCCACAAATCCACGTATCCGGCAAATTTCCCGGAACGGCGCGAGCCGGGCCCGAATAATACGGCGAATCATTCGCAACGTTTATCTTGATGTCTCTATACTGCTGTTGTGGACTAAAACACGGTATGTGGCACTGCGATTTGACATGCCACGTGTAGATTCATCATCATCATCATATCAGCCTGTAGACGTCCACTGCTAGACAAAGGCCTCCCCCAAGGATCTCGACGACGAAGTTGGGTCCACATTGTCGGTCCACCTTGTGCGAGGCCTACGCTGCGTCTTCCGATACGTGGTCGCCAGACCACTCGAGAACCTTTCTGCCCCAACGGCCGTCAGTTCTACGAGCGATGTGCTCAGTCCACTGCTACTTCAGCTTCGCAATTCTTTGAGCTATGTCGTGTAGATTCCGTGAATTGTAGCATTAGTATGTATACAAGACAAGATACAACAGCAGATCAAGATTACCTGATGTAGAAGCTGTCAACTCTATCTATAGTAATAATTATCGAATGTTGTACGTTTGAGCCTTGTAGCTTATTGCTCAAAGCGTACCGAACCTTAAATTTTTTTTCAGCTTTTATCTCAAACCTTGAAGGTTCGTGACCTTCAAGGGTTGATAGTCTTCGGCTCTTAAAGCTAGAGCCTTCAATGCAAGTGCAGGATCCTTTATTCAATGAGCCGTTTTCCAGGTTAGCGTCCATAAAAAATCAAAGATAGCGCTGTCAAAGAACTTTAAAATAATTTTCTCATAATTTCATTGCTTTCCAAAGCATTTTAAAAAATTAAAGCGTCATCTTCGGTTGATTGCTGAACTGTTTGGCCCTGGTCAAGTCATTCTGCGCCTTCGCTCTGTTTTGCTGTTTTAGTATAACTTTTTCTCGGATACTTATTACTGCTACCTGGCACCGACTATCTGGACACCGATACCTACTGCATACGAAGACTTGGATTTGGACCTGAACGAAGATTTTGGACTCCAATTTTTGCCTAAGGTATCGGAGATTAGACAGCGCCATCTGCTTAAATTTTAAGGAAGCTAGCCTAAAAAACGGCTCATTACTGGAAATGAAGACAAAATACACAAATATTGCAAAGTGTTTGTCACATACGTGGTTCTGCCACACAGCAGTAACAACCCCAGTGCACGTTGATTAATGACGTCACAGTGCAGAGATGTCGTTACCGGGGCGCGGTCCCGAATGTCCCGAATAGTCCCGATCATTGTCCCGCGTCCCGGAATACTTGCGATGAATTTGCTTTGTCTTTTATCGTGAGTTTATTAGGTTAATACTGAGGATATAGCTAGAACGGATGGAAGCTATTGTTATACACGATAATCGGTCTCAGGTAGGCATATTCATGTTTCAGTTAGGTATATTTATGTCAATAACAATACGCACTATAAGACTAGCAGTTGCCCGCGTCTTTGTCGACATGGAATTTTAAACCCTCAAGATCTTAAGCGTCGGTGGCGTAGTGATGTAGACGCGGCTTGTCATGTCGAGAGATCCAAGTTCGATCCATGGCCATGACATGTGGATTAAGTACATTTACTGACTGCTCTCAAACGGTGAAGGAAAACAACGTGAGGAAACCTGCCATACATTGAAGAAATAGTTCTTAGACGCGTGTGAAATCCACCCCGCGCTGGGCACGCGTGGTGGACTATAATCGGTACGCCCTCATTGAGAGGCCTATGCTGCAATAGAACATATTAATCAGCTGTTGGTTTGATTGATTTGGAGGATAAAAGAAATGGGTGGAATTTCAAAAATCTTCAGTTAGTCCTTTCTCTCAATTGATCATGACATCAGGATATTATAGATATAGAAGAAGATTACAAATACAGTGACAGGTGGCCCCAGTGATCCCTGGCAATACAAAACAAATCTAAGGTTCTGCCTGAAAATCAGTGCTGAGGCAGCATCCTGTTGACGATGTTGGTTGCTCACACCATTGCAATAGTTGTAAGTATGAATTTATCAGTTTTATTTAATGCTGCAGTGGTGTCAATGAAGGGTATTCTTTCTTTTTCTTTCTTTCTTTCAATTATACCTATAACAATAAGTAAACTATCATGTAGTGTTTGACTTCCAGCCGTCCACCTGTATAGTTCCTCATAAGTCATAACAAAGAAAGAAGTACAGTAGCCTAAATATTAGAGCAAGCTTTTCTACCCAAGCCAGCTACTACAAGGTTTGCCCCAGATATTTTGCTGTAAGACGTTTTATCACAGCCTCAACTCCACTGCCTCGCGGTCATACATCAACGTCTATCCGGGGATACGAGTGAAGATTTTTATAATCCCGACGCGGATCTGACGACAGACACGGTCTAATAGCTGGGATATATTTTTTGAGACATTATGTTTACCTACTGTGACATCGTGTGAATATGTGTGAATCGCCAGTGTAAGGAATAAGGGGTATTTCATTATTAATTATTATGCATTAAAGAAGGAAAGAAAATTGGAGATAATGATTGGCTGAAAGATTATGTAATAATTAAGAGGAAAAATGGGGAAAAATAAAACTAACAGAAATGGGCTATAGGCGAATTTTAATAACTATAAAGTTATATGTAAGATGTGCAAGAAGATAAACAGGAATACAGAAAGAATAATACCACAAGGACCTCGAAAAATTAAAGTCGAGGGTTTCAAAGAAAATCGTTCAAAAAAGTGCCAGTGTAATTGTTAACATAATTATACATACGTAATGTAGGTAGTAGGGTAATCCTTATTTTATTTATTTTTAGCTTTCCTGTTTTGTTCGTTTGTTTTGCAAATTCCATATCATTATTTGTGAATTCGTCACTATATTTTATTTTTAATTGTATTTGTTTTATTGAATTTAGTTACTTTTTTAGGTAAGTTCTAACTTCGTTGTTACAATGTGTAAGCCTTCGTGTGAGTGTTACTTTGGTTTTGTCTGAGTAAAGTCTATCTAAGTTATTCTTAAATTCTATCTTCTTCTGTTCTTTCGTATGTTATATCTCATTTCCAGACCAATATTGTGAGTCTATACCTTTCATATTGACTAATAAATTAATCTTTATCACGTTTAGAAATTCAACTTTTTCCAACATCTTTTGTCAAACCTTGTTAGTACTTTGGGAATCCAAGTTTTTTCTAGACTTCTTAGCATCTCGTTTTAAATTTTAACCGAGATATGGAACCATTTATACCAGCTTCCGCTCAACAAGCCTTGGGTCCATGACCACAACCCGTGCCCAGCATTACCCGAGACAATCTAACAAAAAAACCACAGACAAAAAATCAAACAACCTGTTTGAATTTATTCTGAAACAGTCACGCACGATCGCCTCGATTCTCTATGGTGCCGGCGTCGGGCGGGCGAACCTAGGCGTTCTTTTTTTTAAATTCTCCTTTCTCGATTGACTTCCTATTGGACCCATGCGCCGGAGGCTGTGGCTTTAAAAAAAAGGTGGTCACGTCTATGGTACGTGAGTAATCATCTCGTTAGCTGTTGACTTTGGACACCTGTTCCGTTTTGGTGAATGGTCGTCACCCATTGATCGGTGGGTCAATGGATTAGATGGAATCATCTTTTGGACTCTAAAGAACGTTGATGGGTGCCTTTCTTGTTGACTGTACCACAATGACCTGTTGTCATCAACAGTACATGATAAATAGACCGTAAGTACCTGTCAATTTCAAAAACTGTTGTTTTACAATTAGAAATTTAAAAGATCTAACTAGATCTTTCCTATTAGGTCGCATACATGGCTCTCCCGTTCATTTTATATAAGGAGTAATTTTTTTTCTTCTAATTTTTAAAAATTTGTTGGGTACGTTTATTTACCCTCATAAAACACCTACCTATTATATTTAAACGGTTCAATTTAAATTTTTAATGGACTGGACTATACTGTAGAAAACTTATTAATAGGTACCTACTGTACTTATACTTTTTATCTGATTCCGGTTCATAATTCCTCACCAAACGACATTATAAATCAAATATAAATAAAACATAAATAAAATCTAAGATGGAACAAAAATGAAATTAGTAATTTGGAAATAAGTTATCACGGAAGACACCAGAAAATTCAGAAATACCTATTTAAAAGAGCGTAAGAGCCTTTAACAAGTCTCTTAATAATCACTAAAGATTTTCGAATAGGTATAGCCCGAACGCCCTCGTTGAGAGGGTAGGCCTGAGCCCCAGCAGTGGGGAGATATTAATAGGCTGTTGATGATGATGATTTTCGAACTAAATTTTCATATGTACACCAAAATTGGTAGGTAACCTAGAGTCGACGTTTCCTGTACAAACTTATTCATTACATTTTGGATTTTTCTATCATTTGTATAATTTTACAAAATAATGACTGAGCGAAACGACAGAGGTGTGTCAGGATCGTGATACTTGGAGCTCCACTCTTCCTGCCTACTCCGTAAGGAAATAGCGTGAAGATAAGTGTGTGTGTATGAACAATTACAGAGTCTGATGAATCATCATCATCATATCAGCCTTTAGACGTCCACTGCTGGACAAAGGATCTCCACGACGACCGGTCCCGCGCTAACCTTATCCAGCCGGGTCCCGCGACCTTCACCAGATCGTCGGTCCACCTTGTGGGAGGCCTACACTGCGTCTTCCGATACGTGGTCGCCACTCGAGAACCTTTCTGCCCCAACGGCCGTCAGTTCTACGAGTCTGATGAATGAAATGAATGAATCTGACCTTCATGGGCGGCGCGTAGTCTACTGCCATCATACAGTCACTGTTGACCCCCGCCTCAGTCTTTATCATGGGGGGTCCGTGGTGGTACAGCTGCCCCATCTGGTGGTGGTGCATGCCACTGTCCCCGCGACTGTACCACGTGGTGTACATCCCGCAATTCTGTTCGCAACAGTCACTCATAAATACGACATTCCCATCACTCGTGTTCAGTTTAATCGTTCTGTTCACTATAAAACATCACTTGCGTTCATTGTTTAACATGTGTTCACTTAGGTCATTGTTTTGAGGATTGTAGTTGCTAATTATTTTCAGTTTGAAAGCTTTTTTCACCATGAAACGTCATTTGTTTTACATGTGTTCACTTAGGCCATTGTTTTGAGCATTGTTGTTGGTAATTATGTTTATTTTAAGCGGTTTTTTTCACCATAAAACATCATTTGCGTTCATTGTTTAACATGTGTTCACTTATGTCATTGTTTTGAGGATTGCCGTCTAACAGTTTGTGTTCACTTTCCACATAATGTTCACTGTTCATAATGCACTCACTGATACGTTTTGTGATAGAGGTCATAAAGTCCGCAACATTTTTATAAAATTAAAAGGTTTGTCTTTAAAATATTATATAAAAAACTTTTTACTAAATAAAGAAAATGTGTCGTATACCAATAAACTGTTCGTATAAAGAGATCACAGTGCATTTAGCTTTTATTTATTTTAAAAATAAACGAAAATTTAAATAAATAAGGAAGGACGTCGTAATTTTATTGTAATTTATTAATTTAATTAATTTTATTGTAAAATGAGTTGAAGTTGTGTAATAAGTATAAAATAAATCGAAGCACCACTATTTCAATCAGATTGAACCCGTTTTTATATTTGATTTTAAATCAAATAAAATAAAATATGTATTGCACTAAGTAATATTAAAATTAATATAATTTAACTAATAACACTCTTAAACATGGGTGTTGATTTTGTTATCTTCTGGGCAGCATCTGAAACAAAAAAAATAACGTTATTTTACTTTTTTTTAATTTTTTTAGAGGCAACAGTCCCAAGTCCCTAGTCTACAAGTTAAGGTCGCTCAGCGAGCTATGGAGAGGGCTATGCTCGGAGTTTCTTTGAAGGACACGATCAGTGGCGTCGGGGATAAGACGCGGCCTATCATATCGAAAGGTCCGGAGATCGATCCCCGGCTGGGCCATGTACCAATGGGTTTTGTCGAAACTTAAGTACATTACTGACTGCTCTCAAACGGTGAAGGAAAACATCGTGAGGAAACCTGCATACGTCGAAGAAGACATTCTTAGGCGCATGTGAAGTCCACCAACCCGCACTGGGCTAGCGTGGTGGACTATAGCCCGAACGCCCTCGTTGAGAGGGTAAGC
Organism: Metalampra italica; assembly: GCA_949699065.1. Taxonomy (NCBI): domain Eukaryota; kingdom Metazoa; phylum Arthropoda; class Insecta; order Lepidoptera; family Oecophoridae; genus Metalampra; species Metalampra italica. The sequence continues at coordinate 1,860,106 of OX452993.1, forward strand.
CTGAGCCCCAGCAGCGGGGACATGTTAATAAGCTGTTGTTGATGATGATGACATGATCCGCAATGAGGAGATCCGACCGAGAACTAAGGTTACCGACACAGCCGAGAGGATTAGCAAGCTGAAGTGGCAGTGGGCAGGTGACATCTGTCGCAGAGTCGACGGCCGTTGGGGCAGACGGGTTCTGGAGTGGAGACCGCGGACCGGGACGCCCCTTCGCCAGGTGGACCGACGACCTAAAGAATTGTGGTGGACCGGGTGTGGTGGCATTCGTTGGGGAAGGCCTATGTCCAGCAGTGGACGCTAAAAGGCTAATTAGGGCTGATCGACAGACTTGTTGGCTTAGTTGGTAGTGACCCTGCCTACTGCGTCAGAGGCCGTGGGTTCGATTCCCACCCGGGACCAAAATTCGTGTGATGAGCTTTCCTGTTAGTTTTCGGATTCTGGGTATTTGTATGTATTTAAGTATATATTCAAAAAAGTATATTATATACCTACGTATGTTTATTAGTACTTGGGTACCCATAGGACAAGCTTCGGCTTAATTTGGGACTAAACGGCCGTGTGAGAATTTGTCCAAAACATTTTTTTTATCAAAATCTTTGGCAAGGGTCACGATCGAACAAACAGTTCAAACCAGAAACAAACCACAGATAATGTTAACGTCTTTAGTCCGTCGTAGAATTGCAAATGAGATAGTAAACACCATACTAGGCATAATCACATACAAACTATTTATATGTCCGCAGGTCAATGACCGGGAGCCACGCCCAGTGGACACGCCCATCGACCGGCCCCGCCCATCCGCATTTTGGAATAATGACGTCATGGAGGTTGTATGAGAGTGTTTGGGTGAAAGATGTAGGTAGGTATATACAGGGCGTCCCACGGCCGTGCTGAAGGAAAGTACAGTAAATATTGAAGATAATTATCATAGATAAAATAATTAAATAAGTATGTATTTGTATTATATTTAAGTTAGATTATTTAACTAGTAGTTCCGTGAGAACAGTAGACCTCGCCAGCCCTTATAAACCAAACCTAAAAGAAACCAACAAAAGTCAACTTTGGAAACAGAAAAAGTACCTACTAAAGTGACAAAAATTACCGCTTTAAAGCTTAATATTTCGCCAACGGATCCCTAAATCGAAAAAATGGTATTCACACACCAGCAATATTTTTGAAAGACCTATCCAACGATATCCCACACTATGGGATTCACAAGAAAAAAAAAGTTCACTCCCACTTTGCGAGTATGGTAGGTACTCTAAAAAAAATGTTTTTCAAAATTTTATTTTACTCATTTTGTAGATTTAATTAAATTATACCCATGCCAAATTTTCGTCAAAATCGGTTGAAAAATGCGACCTGTAGAGAATTACAGACAGACAGACAGACAGACAGACAGCCGGACAAGAGCATTTTTGGCCAGTCTCGAAACGTAGACGCTTCGCTCGCTTCGCTCGCTCGGTCAATTAGATAGATAGATTTGCTGTTCGATTTGTAATTTATAGTTTAAATGAATAATTAGATAAAATAATTAAAATTTAATTTATCAATGCTCAAAATGTGATCCATTCTGTAGTATACACATTCTCGCCCTTTTTATAATTTCTCTGAGAAATTATCATAAAGATAAGTAAATCGAGAGGGAGAGAAAATAATATACTTAGGGCTTCTTTCACCACTTCCTGATATTGTTACAGATAGTAATCTTAGTGATAAGTGATAGACTATATAACATGTATAAGATATAGGCAATCAGATACCTGTGAAACCAAAAACATAGGCTATCTGTCAGATAACCTGCAGACAGTGTATCTGGGACTTTATCAGCAAGCGGTGTAAGAGGCCCTTAGAGTGAGAATTTGTATTTGAGCTTTTGAAACTTTTATTATTTTAAATAAAATATTAAATTTCATGGTGTTACTTGCATTTAAGATGCTATGTTATTTAGGAAAAAATAATCATTATGATTAACCCTTTCGACCGTTATCATAAAATACCTGTGTTTTTTTTAAATTTTGGCGTGTTCGACTCCCGGTTGAGGCAGGCGATTTTTAAAATCAGTTCTGTAAAAGCAGTTCTACTCATTATTAAATATAAAATGATGTCTTCTTTCAGTAAAATATCCTATCATCAATATTTAATGTATTAATATAACGGCATGGTACATTTTAGACTTTCGCGCTTTGTATTCATAATTATATAATTATTTACGGGTCTTACACACGAAATAGTTTTATTTACCTTGCCCGACGTTTCGACCAGGTTACACTGGCCGTGGTCACGAGCTGACTGGAGCTGACGTCGGGCATAGTAAATAAAACTATTTCGTGTGTAAGACCCGTAAATAATTATATAATTATAACGGCATGGCCGTTGGACGCGAATCAAAACTGCCAAAGGCTGGAAGTACTCCATAGGTTTTGATTACCAAGATACTCAAAAATGCGGCAAAATCGGCCATATCTTTTGACTGCGTTGACTTAGAAGTTTGATTTTTTCACAGCTCCAAGGGATAACAGACCTAAGTATTTGATATCAATTTCAACTTCATACCTCCACGCGTTCCTCAGAAAAATTGTCTTGACAGACAGACGGACAACGAAATGATCCTTGGGTTCCTTTTTTCCTCTTTTGAGGTACGGAACTCTATTCGGACAATTTAAAACCTACATTTTCAACTGTTTTGTTCTTAAATCAGTTTTATGTTAGCCAAACCCTAACAGGGTCCATGACAAAGTGCATACGATTATAATCTCAACACCTTTGTAACTACAGGTTGCTGTTGAAATAAATATGAAAACTCTAAAAATGGCGGTAAATATCTACATGTTGATCTAAAACCAATCAATCATCAAGTCACTGATCAATACAAAAAGATGTCGCGACGCATTCACGTAGTGAGCAATTACTCCACCGACGTAAAAAGCCTTTTCTTTATTAACTAATAGTACGCAATGCGTGAGCGCACCGACAGACGCCAATAAAGTATGTGTGACTTCGAGCATTTGCATGAGGAACGGACGTTGGCAATGATTGATACGTATGTATGATCAATTGTAAGTAGGTATGTGTATTCCATGCAATAGGTGCCATTCGTTTGGATATAAAATAAAATGTGTGCGGAACAATTTAAAAGATGGAGATATAATCAATTTGGATAAAAAAAATCTCTAGAAATTTTAGATCTCGGTGGAAACGAAATGCACCAAAAAAAAATTATGACCAATAAATTGTGGCTAAGAATAGTTACTTGCTAAGAAAGGCTGCAAAGTTGATTGTTATTGCGCGAGTTACGTGTATTGAGACAAGCGAAGGATTCTAGGATTTTTAAGTTTTTAAAAGTTCAAAGTTTTAAGTGAAATTTTAATACTTTTTAGGGCTCCGTACCTCAAAAGGAAAAGGGAAGAAGAAGGGTATGTCTGTCAAGACCCTTTTTTCCAGGAACGCGTGGACGTATCAAGTTGAAATTAATATCAAGTACTCAGGTCTGCAATCCCTTAGAGCTGTGAAAAAATCATTTCTAAGTCAACCCAGTCAATAGATATGGCCGTTTATGCCGCGTTTTTGAGTATTTTGGTAATCAAAACCTAAGGGATACTTCCCGTTGACCTAGAATGATGAAATTTGGCAAAATGCATTGTCTTTTAGCACAAGTAAAGGTAAAAAAATCAGAAAACCGCAAATTTCGAGTTACATCACAAAAAAAACTTTTCTGTTACCAACAAACTTAATTTAGCGTATTTAACCAAATCATCCATGTAAGTTATAATATGTACTTAATAACTATTACTTAAGTACCTATAATGATGTAACTTCAATTTTTTTAACGATTTTTAATCTTTTTAAAATAAGATTGTACTTTTGGTTCTTGTCCATTTTTATTTGACGTCAATGTTAATTTTAGAAAATTGTTTCAAATCAAAAGTATTCTACTCTATCCTGTTGATTTTTTTACTTTTTTTATTTTGACATTTTTTATTGACTACTAGGTACATAATTGTTTATCATTTGACATTGTTATTAATGTAATTGCATATTTATTTCATTCTTGACTATTGAGTTTGTACCAGTATTTTGACAGCCAGGTAACTAAATAATTAACTATTAAATTATGATTACGTTCCCATTAATAACACAGATTAAGTTTTTGTACCTGTAATTGTGGAGTTAGTCTGAAATAAATTGAATTGAAATGCATTTATTGTAAATGCATTCTTCATAATTGTATTGCACACAATATTATAATAATACGGACACGATAGGTATCGCTTTAAGTGGTTTTCTCGAGACATTATTAGATTTTTTTCTTTATTGTTGTATACATAACTAGGTTGTAAGGTACCTATATTAATTTTTTGGAAAATTGTAAAACGCACATCAAATAAATAATAAAACGCACACCAAATATGGTGAATATTGATTGCGCACCAGAGTGCCCGTTAGGTTTAGAATCAGTGTTTTTTGATGTGCAAATTATATTTTTTTGATGTAGGTTAGGTTAAGTTAGATGCTTTATTTAAATAAATAAAAATCAATAAAAAAGTAAGGGTTGTATTTAAATAAAACCCTTATTTTTTATAGAAAAAATTTTCAATGTTTTTTGGCGTTTACACGGGAAGCAATGTCGCTTACGTCAGTCGCTTAGTACAAATTACGGAACGTGCGGCGGCGGTAAAAGAGGCAAGGTATTTAAAATATTATAAGGTTTTTTTCTCGTTTCATAAAGCTAGGTAAGTATTAGGTACGTACTTATTTTTTTAATATAATTTTTTTCTTAGCTTTGAATGTTTCTCTGCGTTTACACGGACTGGCCACGGGACTGTTTTGACTGGCCTGTTGGCTTAGTTGGTATTGACCCTGTCTTCTACGCCAGAGGTCGTGGGTTCGATTCCCACCGGGACCAAAATTTGTGTGATGGCTCTGCGCGGCATCAAATGGCATCTATTGGTTTTCGGATTCTGGGTGTTTGTATGTATTTAAGTATTTATTTAAAAAGTATATACGTATGTTTATTAGTACTTGAGTACCCATAGGACAAGTTTCGGCTTAATTTGGGAATAAGCCGTGTGTGAATTTGTCCAAAAACATTATTTATTTTTAATGTCGCTTACATCCGTCGCTTAGTACAAAATACGGCGCGCGGCGGTTAAATGGCAGTTAGTTAAAATTAATCGTTCTCATTAGTCCAAATTAGCCGTGAACCGAGCGATTGCTCGCGTTCACAGTTTGATGGGCGGTTACAATTATTTCGACTAGATGCTGTGCAGCCGACTGGTTAATAAGCATTATGAAAAATAATTAATTACGTGGTATGTACACACATTATAACAAAAAGCTAAGAAATTGGGTTAAGCTTGCACTAAACCTGTGAAGTAGAGTACGGTCGCGTTAAGAAAAGGTTCTTCAGTTTTAATACTAAAAATAAATAAAAGTACATTTATTAATTCACGCCCATACCTATAAAATACAATAAAACCGCACAAGTGCGAGTAGGACTCGCACACTGAGGGTTTCGTACCAACTTAATCTCTAAAAAAATAGTAAATTACCTATACATAGATGATTTGGTTATACCTACGCAAAAATATTTTTGTTGGTAATAGAAAAATAACTTCTTTTTGTGATGTAACTACATTTTTTTGGTTTCGGATTTTTTCCTTTACTTGTGCTATAAGACATTGCTTTTTACCAAATTTCAAGATTCTAGGTAAACCGGAAGTACCCCATAGGTTTTTATTGCCAAAATACTCAAAAATGCGACAAAACAGCTCTATATTTTCACTGCGTTGGCTTGGAAGTTTGATTTTTTCGCAGCTCCGAGGGACTGCAGACTTGAGTAGGTATTTGATATTAATTTCAACTAGATACCTCCACGCGTTCCTGAGAAAATCTGTCTTGACAGACAGACGATAGACGGGCAACGCAGTGATCCTATATGGGTTCCTTTTTTCCTTTTGAGGTAGGTACGGAACCCTAAAAACAGATATCTACCTAATACGTAGCGGGTACAAACATAATATTATTATGTAAGTAACATAGACTTTCATTATTAGTGAGTATTTGTTATCAGCATATTTATATCCATATTATTAGGTATTTAAGTTGTAATTAGTGTGTAAGTACCCCAAAAAGTAAATAAATAAATAAATTACTTAGTTCTTGATATTAACTTGATATTAGGGCCTGGACAAGCCCTATCTTCAGGTATTGGCGTTCCGTGCACCGAGATGAGAACCGGAAATAGATTTAACGATTTTGACGTGTTATATATACTATGTGTAATTAAATTTTCATTTGTCTTGGTTTGGTAATATAACTCTTTAATTTGTGATAATTTTGACATTTCTGGAATTTTTGTTTATAAATATTGTACCTAATATACCTAAATATTGTTTATTTTGTATATTGTGCAAATATGGGTTTATTGCCTGAAATAAAGAACATTTATTTATTTATTATTTATTAAGTAGGTACCACCGAGCTGGTATGAGCAGGACATGGCCATAAAGAATTCTCCTCCTAAGCCCATCGAGTTAAGAGTAGTAGAGTATAAAAACAGTTAAACAGTTGTCGATTCATCAAAAGGAGCGATTGGTTAAAAATGTGGTTCGTCAAAGTTACTTATAGACGGACTATATCATTTTTGACAGACTATTAGAAGTTGTCGGCCCTAAAATTTACAACAAAATTCCAAACAACATAAAAAAACGCCCCGAGCATAAACGCATTCGCCAACAAACTGAAAAAATATCTTTTAGAAAACGCGCACTACTCAGTGACACCAACTGATGCGATACACACACCTGGCTGCGGCTGTGATTAAACAGGATTAAATTAAATTTATACCATTGTCACTCTAAAAAGAGTATTTTATTCATCGAAAACAGTGAATAAAACTCTCTTTTAGTCACTAGAGAATAAAAATAAAAAAGATAGCTGGCTAGAGAGCTATGTTCTAATTTCACCATGGAGCTAAAATCTGTTATTTTTTTATCTGTCAGATATGGATGGTTTTTACAACCTTCCTATCATAGAATAAAATGTGATAAATTTAAATACCATACCACTATTTATTTTCTTGCAGTCAATGGTATAAAGTAGAGTTCATAACTCGTGAAAAAAAAATTAATCTCGGTCCTATTGTATCCCTCGAATAAAAATCACTTTTTATTTACTTGTCGTATCATCATCAACAGCCTATTAATGTCCCCACTGCTGGGGCTCAGGTCTACCCTCTCAACGAGGGCTATAGTCCACCACACTAGCCCAGTGCGGGTTGGTGGACTTCACATGCGCCTAAGAATGTCTCCCTCGGCGTATGCAGGTTTCCTCACGATGTTTTCCTTCACCGTTTGAGAGCAGCCAGTAAATGTACTTAAGTTTCGAGAAAAAACCCATTGGTACATGGCCCAGCTGGGGATCGAACTCCGGACCTTTCGATATGATAGGCCGCGTCTTATCCCCTACGCCACTGACGCTCTCGACTTGTCGTATAATCTACTATAATGTATTATTGTATTGAATTGAATTAATTTATTTATTTATTATATTAATGAATTGATCAATGTAATTATTATAATATTGACGTGCAAAATCTTTTTTATTAATAAATGATTGTATTGTATTGTTTGATGAAAAGCGACAGTGTTTGACCAAACCTAATCTTGTCGAAAGGGGTATTTTGACCATTTAGGTCGGTAACGACTGCTCTTATGCATACAACTCAGTTTGGACTGTTTGAATTGTCTCAATGAGTCCTTTGGTTGTTATAAGGCCGTATTTTTAGGGTTCCGTACCTCAAAAGAGGAAAAAAGGAACTCTTTTCTCTGCGTTGTCCGTCTGTCAATACCTTTTTTTTCCTTTGTGCGTTGGTAGATTAATCCTAATCTCCATTATCGCCAACCCACATGTCTGTATGTATGTTAAGTTATGTAGGCATTCAATAATGGCCATTCAAATCACAGTGCAACGTTGTCATTTATAGTGGAATCCTTTCGAATCTATGGAATATCTTTAAATCTAAAACTGTTAAACCTCTAGGCCTTGACTCAAGGGCCCTGCATGGAAACTGGTGAGGTCTACCAGGATTTCGTAGAATGTGGCATACAAAATGAAATGAAAAACTGCTACAGTGAATTTATAAGAGTAATAGAGTTCATATTATAGAATTTATAATTATAAAGGGTTTCAGAAAATATAAGGCTTTGTACTTGGTGAAAAATAATTATATGACAATAATTATTTATTTTTACCTACATACGTCCTGACTCCTGATATAAGTCGATTTGAAGTAAAAATCCCAGAAAATAAAAATATTCAAGGAACCAAATTTCGATTTAAAAAGATTAATTTTTAAAATGGTTTAAAATGCCAGTATTGAGAGACTTATTAGCTAAGGATGCTGTAAATTGATGTGGTCAATTCAAGCTTAGACTCATTGTTTTCTTAAAATAAAATAAAAACTCAAAATTATTAGCTATACCTTCACTCAAAAAACACCACAGCACAACACAAAACATCACTAGAACACTAGTCCAAAAAACTATCGTGCGAGCGAGAGGCGAATACCCCCGTCACGTTCACATACCGCCGACACCATTGATAACGATAACGCTTCGATACGCGCCCAAAAAACCTCACTAGCGCCACTCATAGCAAAAGAAAAAAAACTTTTTTTTTTTTTTGCAACCGGTTTTTTCGACCGCCAGCGGCTGTGAAGCGGCGCCGGGCGATGCCTTGCGACAACTAAAAACTCGCCGCTGAAAATGCGTAGGCGTTGTGCATCCGTGCGAGACGGAAGCATGCTTTCTTGCGCGTTGGACAGGGACGAAAGATGCGGTGTGGGCGTGTCAGAGTGGGAGTGGCCTAAGTTCGCGTAAGTGATTGCCGGCTACGTTCAGAAATACGCCGTTTCGTACACGTCCGAAGCGAGCCGTATTTTATATGGTCCTGCGACTTTTTGCCGCGGGTGCATTGTCTTGGGTGTTTTTAAAGGATGGACTATGAAGCCGAGTGGACTGTGGTGTTGGTTTTAATTCGTTTTGCTTGCGGTAGGTTAGGAGCTATTCAAACGGTCTCCAAAACAACAAAAAGTCTTACATTAGTAAGAAATAAATTTCAAATACAAATACAATTGTCACATGCCATAAATGTAACTTTCCTAAGATTACATATAATAGTTATATTAGATCACCGTATGTTTAGATAAATTTCATTGTAACTTGTTTATTCACATAATAATAGTTTCCAAATGGCATGCTCGCCGGCGAAATATTTACGTTTATTCTGTGTGTTGTTGACAGTGTCATGCATTAAACTGTGTAAAATTAAGATTAATAAAAACTTTTCAAAAAACAAAAAAAACAAAAAAACAATACAATTGTCGGTATCATTAAACATTAAATATTCATTATACTAAACATAAAATAAATAGTCAAATTCAATTAAAGATTACTCAAATAAATATATCAACATCATCATCATCATATCAGCCTGTAGACGTCCACTGCTGGATAAAGGCCTCCCCCAAGGATCTCCACAACGACCGGTCCTGCGCTAACCTTATCCAGCCGGGTCCCGCGACCTTCACCAGATCGTCGGTCCACCTTGTGGGAGGCCTGTCTACACTGCGTCTTCCGATACGTGGTCGGATAAATATATACATTAATAGAATACACATCCATACAGTAATAGAAATTGATTTGTTGTCATTGGACTTCAGGAGGTGTTGATGTGGATTGAATACATAACATGAACTTGGCCGGACAGCTGCAGGGTTTGACGGGCTAAGGAAAAGTGTCTATAAATAAACGATCATGCTTGCATGACATGCAACGTTTACGTGAATGTCATGCTGCATGATGGACCATCATGCTTGCTATCAATCAATACAGTGAAGCAACGGCCAGCACGTAGTTTGCATGTCATGCACGTCAATCACTACAGCTAGACGGTCATGCATGAGTGACAGCACGTATTGCATGGCATGTCGCATGATCGTTTAGGCAGACCTTAGAAGAGCTTGGTGCGTTCGCCGGCGGTCGTGGGTTCGATTCTCGATGGGGACAGCCAACTTTGTTCAATTGGTTTCGTGAATTGTTGTGAATTATCAGAGTAAGTACATATTAAGGAAATCCTAGTTTGGGATTGTATAAAGGTATAATTCAAAATACAAATGAAAAACTTAAGTACATTTACTGACTGCTCTCAAACGGTGAAGGAAAACATCGCGAGGAAACCTGCATACGCCGAAGAAGACATTCTTATAGGCGCATGTGAAGTCCACCAACCCGCACTGGGCTAGCGTGGTGGACTATAGCCCGAACACCCTCGTTGAGAGGGTAGACCTGAGCCCCAGCGGTGGGGACATGTTGATTTGACACCACTTGTCAGGAAGGTTCGAATCTCTTTGGTGGCGCGCGCGCTCCCTATGGAGACTGCATCTTGCATATTTAGTATCGGAACCTATGATGCTATTTACCGGGGGGGTGCGGACAAAGGAAGCGGAGTAGCGGGAGGAGGTTGCTAATACAAATTTGTATGGAGTTTGAAAATGAGAATGTGTGAGTGAGTCACAGTATTGTCATACATTTGACACGATTTTGACACACATAGATTACGCCATTGTTTGTCATCAAATCATCATCAGCACTTCGATTTATATAATTAATCATATGCGGCTTATTTATTAAGTACATGTGTCAACATTCATTTTGTTGTGGAGCTGCCAGCGTCAGGTGTCAGATCAGTCAGGTCGGCAGGGGGGTCCTGGATAAGCCGCCGTGGTCATCTCCACTGTGCCTGTAAGCACAGAATAAATAATAATAGTAGGTATAATACTTATAAGATAGCTTCATCATCATCATCAGCCTGTACTAGTCCACTGATGGATACAGGCCCTTCCCCAACGAACGCCACCACACCCCGCTTCCGGCCACCCTCTTCAGGTCGTCGGTCCACCCGGCGGAGGGCGTCCCGGTCCGCGGTCTCCACTCCAGAACCCGTCTGCCCCAACGGCCGTCGGATCTGCGACAGATGTCACCTGCCCACTGCCACTTCGGCTTGCTAATCGTTTCGGCTGTGTCGGTGACCTTAGTTCTCCGTCGGCCACGATCTTGGACCATTACAATAGCATTGGCGACAGAAGCACTTCGTTCTGCATGTAAAAAATGATAATATTTTGACGAATTATCATTTTTTTATTAAGTATCTACCCATCTACACTGACCCGCTGCTTACGAGAGATTTTTTCAGATGTTTTTATTTGTTTTATTCAGAAAATTATCTCTAAATATAATATAGGTAATATGACTATACAATTGACATATCACAAATACAATTTCCACAGGAACAAAAACATGCAAAGTAACACTCACTTTTTTTCACAGCATGAGTAAAACAAAAGGTTAACAAAACTACAAATTCAAAGGTTAAATACTTGACATTTCTCTAAGCGAAGTATTTTATTTGATTTAAAATTTCAAATATCGAATGTCTCCGATTCCAATTTTCAAATTTGAACTTGGAACGTCCAGTTCGGACGGCGCAAAAAGTCACCGCGCAATGCTGCCCATCGTCTGCGCTGGCGCAGCGGCGCGCGTGGAGTATTCATTAGATAATATTATTTTATTACATTATAAAATGTTATTAGTATTAATACATTTTCGACTCCATTAGAGCCAACGAACCATCTGAAACGGTGAAGGAAAATATCGTGAGGAAACCTGCACACGCCGAAGAAGAAATTTTTATGCGCATGAGAAGTCCACCAACCCGCACTGGGCTAGCGTGGTGGACTATTACGCCTGAGTCCCATTTACCGCGGTAAAAAGTATCCTAAATGTTATTTTAGGATATAAGCTATCACTGTACCAAGTTTCATCGAAATCCGTTCAGCCGTTCTTCAGTTATAAGTGGTCTAACTAACACGACTTTGTTTTACATTTAAAGAGATATTATCAGTAGGAAACTCTACACTGCTCTATGTCCTTTGGAAATATGCCGCCTAGCCGACCAGACCACGCGCAAAAAGGGCGTCTTCACCAAACGCTCTTACCACATACGTGCCGCGGCAGACAGGGACGGGAGACACCAGCCACTCTACACGGGTCTCTGCATCCGCCGAGGTCTTCGGAAAATCCACTGAAAACTGCACAAACTGTCAGAGGTCTGGCCGCACTGGGTGGAATCGTTGGAGAGAGCTTTTTGTCTTTGTTTATTGTTGTGTTGCGGGAACGAGACGGCGTATGGAGCGCGTAATGACGTCGTGATATTTCTGCACCTCTGCAATTTTAGTTTGAAGATAAACTCAATGAATGGGTACTCTGACATTCTAACAAAACGTATATTTCGGTAGCTACATATCTATACGAATAATAAACAGGAAGATTCGAATCTCTTTTGGGGCGCGCGCGCTCCCTATGGAGACTGCATCTTGCATATTTAGTATGGGAACCAATGGTGCCACTTACAGGGGGGGTGCGGACGAAGAAAGCGGAGTAGCGGGAGGAGGTTGCTAATACAAATTTATTGGAGTTTGAAGATGAGAATGTGTGAGTGAGTCACAGTATTGATTGTCATACATTTGACACGATTTTGACACCCATAGGATGCTTTTTTTACGCCTATAGGGGGCCGCGAGCACGCACCAAAGAGATCCTATCTCTATGATAATAAAGAAGTAAAAACTGGTAGATGATTTTCACGCTTAACTTATACATGTTGCGTAGAACCAAACGTTAGCGGGGTGTAAAATACACCTAACGCCATCTATTGACAAACTTTAAAACTAAGAAACTGCCAAAGAACGGGTTAAAATTTTTTGAATAACATATCATCATCATCATCAACAGCCTATTAATCTCCCCACTGCTGGGGCTCAGGCCTACCCTCTCAACGAGGGCGTGCGGGCTATAGTCCACCACGCTAGCCCAGTGCGGATTGGTGGACTTCACATGCGCCTAAGAATTTCTTCTTCAGCGTATGCAGGTTTCCTCACGATGTTTTCCTTCACCGTTTGAGAGCAGTCAGTAAATGTACTTAAGTTTCGAGAAAAAACCCATTGGTACATGGCCCAACCGGGGATCGAACCTCGGACCTTTCGATATCATAGGTCGCGTCTTATCCCCGAGGCCACTGACGCTCTGAATAACATATAAATAGTAGTATTTATAACGCGGATGAATGAAGTCGCGGGGCATCGGCTAGTTAAATAATAAAACAGTAAATAATAATTCGTCATTGAAATAAACCACCAAAGTCTTCTACAGAAAAAGTTAGTACCTACGTTGAAGTGGCAGTAGGCTGGTCACATCTGTCGGAGAACCGATAACCGCTGGGGTAGACGAGTTCTCGAGTGGAGACCACGACTAGGCAAGCGTAGTGTGGGACGCCCCCCGGCTAGATGGAGCGACGACCTGCGTAAGGCAGCTGGCAGTGACTGGATGCGGAGAACCGAGGATCGGGTTCAGTGGAGGGAGGCCTGTGTCCAGCAGTGGACCGGGGTTGGGAGAGTGAGCAGCTGCCCTTTTCTTGCCTACTAATAGAGGCGAGACATTTAGTTTATTAAATTATGTGCCTATGCCTACGTACTGTTATATAAGATGAAGCCAGTGGGATTCGAACCCACGACCACTGCCCGATAACAATGATCAATCCACCAAGCCAACGAGGCGATCGAAATCCACAGATCATGTCAATGCCAGTATAGCAGTAGAAAATCGCAAATTCATAACTCAAACGTGCAATTAAATCTTCAAATCACAACAATTATCAACTGAAATTGCCATGTTATTGTTGTGAATATACGGAGTGGTAAAAACACAGACACACCTACAACATGTGGTTCAGAAAAAGTCGCGTTCAAGCAATCAGTAGACGAATAGATTAAATAATTATACGTTTGCGTTTGGGTACAGTCCGTTCGGCATTCTACTGACATCTTTATAAAATGTCAATATACGAGTACCTTACAAATCTTTTTCATATGGAGGTTTCTTAACGATATTCCTTCACCAAAAGGCCTGTAGTATTTATAATAAACAGAAGTTCTGAAAATCTCATAGATTCGGGCCAAAGTTCGAACCCACTACCAAGGCTCGACAGTGGCCACTTACCTTCAGAGCATTTGTAACATCATGCCTTAAAAATACCTCACTTTGAACCTTTAGAAACCCGCCGGCTTGGTATCGAGCTAACAAGCTAAACTGTTATATCCGTCGGGTAATAATTATGTCATTGATGTGATCTTCTTTTTGCCAAAAGAAGAGTAAGAAACTGACAGGCGTTGTCATCAGCTTTCTGCATGTCACGTAATTCTGTATTTATTAATTCATTGTTTTAAAGCTGAATAAAGCCAAGATTCCAGTTGGTTTTTCTCTTAACATGTATCAGTCATAATACGTATTAGGTACTCATTTCCTGTCTCTGTCAGACACTCAAAAAAACTGACATGTTGAACTTCGGGTTTAAGCGCGACACACGCTGGGCGGCGGCGTTGCGAAAGCGTTGCGGTTTTTTTCTGTAATGTTCGAAATAGTATGAAGCCCTTTACATCAAAGCGGGGGCGGCGCGGCGCGTTCTTCATACAAATCTTCGCCGCCGCAACGCTTTCGCAACGCCGCCGCCCAGTGTGTGTCGCGCATTAATCTCAGAAAAATGTCTGAAAATGACAGATACGATTGAGTTTCAGAGGCTATTGCGCTCTGGGCCTCGGGTTTTGAAAAGTCAAGGAACCTGGTATTTAGGAGTGAGTATGTTAGTCTATTTATTGTCTGTGGCTGTACCTCCCGCTCGTAGAACTAGGTTGACAAAAGAAACCATGGTCTTATATAAACCACTCGATGGTATCGGAGAGAAAGTCGACGGTTTTGTGGGAATCGATGGTTTTTGTAATTGCATTGTTGATCGCTGAACAGTGCGACTCCGTGGGAATTGTGCGATGGTGACACTTAAATGACAGGTGGCAGTTGTGTGGAGGTGACTGTACTTGCTGAGTGTCTATACTTGGGTAAATGCAACCGTGGGGGCAAATGTGACAAAATGAAATTACTCAGTAAAGACACAAAGGTTAACTGGTAGAGAATTCCTCCGGCATTAAATTCGCCTCTTGTAACTACATGTGCAAAAAACTTTAAATAAGTAGAGTCAAATAGTCAAAAATCCTGGTATCTTTAAAAATATTTGGAAAAACCGGACAAGTGAGGGTTCCGTACAAACTTCATTTAAAAAAAATTCGAAAGTCTTTAATACTTAACACTTAAGTACTAACTTAAGTCGATGATTTTGTGATACGCAAAATTAAGTTTGTTGATAATAGAAAAATTACTTTTTTTGTGATGTAAGTAGGTAACTATAAATTTATTTTTCCCGAATTTTTTCATTAATTTCTTCTTGTCTAATAAATTTGGTTTCATTACCAAAATACTCAAAAATGCGAACTTCGAATTGACTTCGAAGTTTCATTTTTTCACAGCTATAAGGGATTGCAGACCTGAGTATTTGATATTAATTCAACAGACGGACAACGAAGTGATCCTATAAGGGTTCTTTTTTTCCCTTTAGAGGCACGGATCCCTAAAAAGGACTAGTGTTGTATGTTTGTGGAATTTTATCATTTGTCTCTTCACTGAGTTATTCAATTTCGCATTGCTCATAAAAAAATTATCACATAGCATTTTAGTATACCTAATTGTTTAATAAGACGTTACATTTACATTACATTGAAATGTTTAATTAAATTATTATTTAACGTAAATTTCTATTCTTTGATTAAAAATGTGAAATTTACCACAAATAATCTATTACTGTATGAATACAATCCAGTAGACATGTCAATATAGTCTACTATATTCTTCATATTAGTCACGGTATTTAAAGCTGGTATTCGCTCGGGTCACGAATGTATAATATGTATGAGAGTATACATAGAGTAGGTAATGCTAGTATAGCGTGCTCGTATCGCCTGTGCCTCAGGTTATGAACCGTAGAGAGCTATAGCCGTGTTTTTGTAGTCATGGAGTAGATATATATTTTTTAAATTTTAATTTAATACAAATTTTTTATGTATTACAACAAAATAAACGAACCGAATGAATAATTAGATTTGCTTAAGAAAACTATCATCATCATCATTTCAGCCTTTTAGCGTCCACTGCTGGACATAGGCCTTCCCCAACGAACGCCACCACACACCGTTTATGGCCACCTTCTTTAGGTCGTGTCCACCTGGCGGAGGGCGTCCCGGGCCGCGGTCTCCACTCCAGAACCCGTCTGCCCCGTCGACTCTGCGACAGATGTGACCTGCCCACTGCCACTTCAGTTTGTCGGGGATTAGACGCGGCCTATCATATCGAAAGATCCGAAGTTCGATCCCCGGCTGGGCCATATACCTTACCTACCAATGAAGTTTTTCTCAAAACTTAAGTACATTTACTGTCTGCTCTTAAAGGGTGAAGGGAAACTTCGTGAGGAAACCTGCATACGCCGAAGAAGAAATTCTTAGGCGCATGTGAAGTTCACCAACCCGCACTGGGCTAGCGTGGTGGACTATAGCCCGAACACCCTCGTTGAGAGGGTAGGCCTGAGCCCCAGCAGTGGGGACATGTTAATGGGCTATTGACTATTACTTATAGGGTGTTATTTATATAAGAGTTATAAAGTTAAGTCGTCTCCACACCGCTGCTGTTATAAGAGCGCTATCACACCGGAAACGATGACATTTCTATATAAAAGTTATGCAGTTTAATTCCGTTTACTGCGCAAAAAACAGGTGTTTTTTCCATCGCGGTAAAGGTCAGGTGTGGTCGGCCGGCGCGCGCGCAGCTCAGCCGCACTCAGCCAACTTATAACGGCTTTCTGTTGCCTTCATAGGGCAGTATAGCTGATCTAATACTATCTGCATTCGTTAACCTAAACTAATGATATTTAAGTTTGACTGTCCTGTTGGCGTGGTGGTAGTAACCCTGCCTACTGCGCCAAAAGTCGTGGGTTCGATTCCCACCCGCGACCAACATTTGTGTGATGAGCATAACTGTTGGTTTTCGGATTCTGGGTGTTTGTATGTATTTAAGTATATATTCAAAAGTATATACCTACGTATGTTTATCAGTTGTTGAGTACCCATTGGACAAGCTTCGGCTTAATTTGGGACTAAGCCGTGTGTGAATTTGTCCAAAACATTTTTTTTATCAGTTGTCGAGTATCCATGTACAAGCTTCGGCTTAGTTGGGACTGAACAGCCGTGTGTAAATTTGTCCAAACATTATTATTATTATTAAATTTATATTTTAGTTTGTAAAGTAGGTAATTCTGATCAGAAAAAATCTTAAATATGATTGACAGAAAATTTAAGACTCACAAACAACAACTTTGTAAGAAAGCTTATTAAAAATAGTCGACTATTTGAATGACGAAGATGCCTGGTGTTAATGTTACTTCAGCCTCGCACAACCTTCACAAACAATAATGTTATGTACAAACTTGATTTTTAAATATGTGTTGCGGTAGTTTGTTGCGCCGCTTCCTCTTCCCAGCGCTAACACCTTGGAAGCGGTGGTAGATAAAAAATTGACCTTTTATACCTAAATGTACCCACTGTACTTACGCATGTAAGTACAGTGGGTACATTTAGGTATAATAATAGTTTTGAATTTTGACAATATATTTTACACCGGCAAAATGTGAGTCGAACGAGGTGATCGCCAGAGAACCAAAGCCATAGATAGACATAGCTATTATAACAGTTAGTTCGTTGAAGTGGCAGTGGGCAAGTCACTGTGTAAGAGTCGATAATGGGGTAGAGAGATTCTCGAGTGGTGACCACGCGTGGGCAAGGGTAGTGTGGAACGCTCCGCGCTAGATGGAGCAAAGATGTGCGTAAGGCAGCTGGAAATAAGACTGCGATGCGGAGAATCGAGCGCATTGGGGGAGGCCTATGTCCAGCAGTGGACTAGTGAGCACCAGCAGATTTTTCGATTTTAACATTACAGTGGCAGTGGGCTGGGCACATCGCTCGTAGAACTGACGGCCGTTGGGGCAGTAAGGTTCTCGAGTGGCGACCACGTATCGGAAGACGCAGCGTAGGCAGGCCTCCCACGAGGTGGACCGACGATCTGGTGAAGGTCGCGGGACCCGGCTGGATGAGGTTAGCGCAGGACCGGTCGTCGTGGAGATAACTGGGGGAGGCCTTTGTCCAGCAGTGGACGTCTACAGGCTGATATGACGATTATTACATTACAGGAGTAGGTATAACATTAATCCGTAGATCAATACAATAAAACCATAACTGTGGAATACAAAGAACAATGAAACTAGAAAACTGTTGAGAACACAGGCTTTCTAAGAACACGCATATTATAATTACCTTTGCCCACACTACACAGGTACCTACACATTATGTTACACTGATAATGCTATTGGCAGGGCTTCCTCCAACGGCAGACGACTTAAAGCTCATCTCGCACTGGCGCGGGAAGAAGCGCGGCATAGACCAAACGCGGCATTTCGTGTGCACTTCGAAAAAAATTTAAATTTTGGAAGTGGGAAGGCATTTATTTTAAAATAGAGCAACATTGCCTCTTCCACGCTTAGCGGACATTGCATCTCAACATTCAGTTAAAAATGAATACAGCTACTTATACCTAGAACAAAACCAAAATCACGTTGCACGTCTAGGCAAGTGGTGGACTATAGCCCGAACGCCCTCGTTGAGAGGGTAGGCCTGAGCCCCAGCAGTGGGGACATGTTAATAGGCTGTTGATGATGATGAGGCAAGTAACTTAGGTAAAATCAACATCAGCCTGCACTCCTCTACTGGACAACCAGAAGGCGCGCCACTGAACCCGATCCTCGGTTCTTCGCATGCAGTCACTGCGAGCTGGCTACTTCACTTCGCCTAAAGTTATTTCATTGATTTACATTCAAATTTTTCAATTGGCAGCCTCGTTTGCCAAGTGGCTGGTCTTAAGCGCCTAAGGTCGTGCGTTCGATTCCCACTAGAAGACAGACCAGTTTGTATATTTGGATGTTATATTTCTGATTGTTCTCTCCTTGCCTAAATTCCAATCCAAAAACGTAATGTGATATTTTGACATAATATTCTGTAAATACGTACCTATGTATGAAAATATTTGTTTTTACTACCCATCTTTCTTTCTTGATTAATTAGTCGAAGCAACCTTCAGTCGCGGCTACGTTTCTTTCGCGGATCTTCGCTTCAACGTGACTTTGGCCTTAGTATTCAATCAAAGAAATAACAAGTCTATTGTTTAGTATTATTTACTTTTAAATATATTGTGTAACCAACGCAATACTTAAATTATTTGTAAAACAATATAAAAATTACAAAGAAAGCCTAAATAATTATTGTTAACCGCTGCTTAACTTAAGTGTGGTTATAAAATTAACAAGCAAGCAGTAAATATAATGAATATGACTCTAATTGCCTTTACGGAATCCACACTGTGAAGTAAAGATTAAAGATAACTGTAGATTAGTATGTTTTTATTATTGGCCTCTCGGCTGAGGTGTAATTAATAGAAAATTATGGTTAACTGCAATATAATTATCAGATTGGAAAGTAATTTAATTGGGAATTAAGACTCCAGGATTTTACAGGTTTTTGATAAAACACTTCTATATTGGCTTTTATTTTATACAAATTTGTAGGTAAATAATTTTACAGGCAATCTTATAACTGATTCTACAACATGTACGGTCGATCGCACGTTAGCGGAAACAAAACCAGTATATACTGGTACCTTATAGCATTGAAACTCCCTAAGGCTAGGCCAGCTCAAGGTCAAGGTGTTTTCAACGGTCGACCAATTTTGTATATAGAGAGAATCATCATCGTTGGGCTACTTCATCATATCAGCCTGCAGACGTCCACTGCTGGACAAAGGCCTCCCCCTGGGATCTGCACGACGAACTGTCCCGCGCTAACCTCATCCAGCCGAGTCCCGCGACCTTCACCAGATCGTCGGTCCACCTTGTGGGAGGCCTACACTGCGTCTTCCGATACGTGGTCGCCACTCGAGAACCTTTCTGCCCCAACGGCCGTCAGTCTAAGAGCGATGTACCCCGCCCACTGCCACTTCATCTCCGCAATATTTTGAGCTATGTCGGTGACCTTAACCTTGGGCTACTTAGGTCAAGTCTAGATAGGGTCATATCAGCCCGTTGATGACCATATGATGCGGCGTTGGCCATGTTTAAATTGAAGTCAACGTTTAGCGGGTGAATGCAGTAATTTCCATTCCATGGGGCGGCGGTGAGAATTATATCTGCATGCAAATTTTTAATATAAACGATCGCTTGTCTGAGTAAGTACTTATTAACATGCACACGCAAAATTAAGGAGACCAATTACATTTTGAAAGCAGGTACAGTCGCGTTTCGAAAGGGTTCGCCGTCTTAATGTTTATTTTTGCTTCATCATCAGCCTACAGTCCAATGCTGGACATTTGCTGGACTGTTGGCGTGGTGGTAGTGACCCTGCCTACTGCGCCAAAGGTCGATTCCCACCCGGGACCAACATTTGTGTGATGAGCACAACTGTTGGTTTTCGGATTCTGGTTGTTTGTATGTATTTAAGTATTTATTTAAAAGTATGTTTATCAGTTGTCGAGTACCCATGTACAAGCTTCGGCTTAGTTGGGACTGAACAGCCGTGTGTAAATTTGTCCAAACATTATTACATGGACCTCCCCCAAGGCGCGCCACTGACCCCGATCTTCGGGTCTCCGCATCCAGTCACTGCCAGCCTCCAAGCGCCAAATCCTCAAGAAGCAACCAGACAGTTAAACAAACATGATACCATATTACATTTTAGACTTTCGCGCTTTGTATTCATAATTATTTACGGGTCTTACACACGAAATAGTTTTATTAAACAAAACTAGGCAAGGTAAATAAAACTATTTCGTGTGTAAGACCCGTAAATAATTATATAATTATGATACCATATTTTGACCTTCAGTACCTACTGCAATCGAAATATGTATTTAACTATCTACACCTACCCATAGCAATTATATTCTGTGCCCATAGTAAGTTCTACTAATTTGCACTCAAACTGTTTTTTCATTAAATTTACTGGTAATTAACATATTATCACTGTTAAATTAAAAAATGCAATCGCCTCTTTGAAGATGTTATATTTTAAAATGCTCGGTGAAGAGTGAGCGTTGCAAGTTTCGCAGGGTTCTGCACCATTTTTTAGCGTTTATTGGTTTACAGCGGAAATACAATGCAAATTGAAACCAGGCTCTCATATTAAATTATACTGTATTAAATTAGGATAGGTACTTGAATATATCTATGAATCTAATTCGTTTTTTAACAATAATTAAGACGTAAAAGGCGATTTAAAGAAATCTTATGGCGCCTTCTAATAACCTTCAACTGTAAAATTTGTATAATTTTCTAAACTTATTATTAAGATTTGCACACCAGCAAGCAGGTTGAGTACATGGAACTAACTACTTTTAACATATTATTTACACTGTGCTCTAGCAAATAAAGAAATTTCATTTCATTTCAAAAAGTGAAACAAAATAAACGAAGTACCTAGTAACCTCCGACGAAGTACCTAACAATTGAAAAATTTAAAGAACGTCTCTATTAAAAAAAACAATTTTGTTGATAATTCTTTTTCGCAAGTTTTCCTATTGAAAACGGCTGAATTAGCTACAATGATGATGTCATCAAAATAAATTGGGTTTCACCGCATCTACGGCACCCTAATATTATAATAAAGAATGTTTACATGTGCATCAGATAAGGAAGTAACTGTAACCTGGTTATCAATGAGACTGGACTCGAAAGGGGCCGAACATAAAGAAATGAAATATTTTTATCATAAAAAAAACTACCCAGACAGAAGTTGGTAACGAAAAAAAACTGTTTTTTGCGCTCTATACCTACCTACGCCTACCTACGTATTTTATTTCCTCCTTCCTAATCTCACACCTCCCATCCCTCAATCTCTACATCCCTCTCCTCCCTTTTTCCCTCCCCTCTCTTGCTCAAGCCCTTCCCTTCCCTTCCTTCCCTTCTTCCATTATTTTTCCGTTTACTAGCTGTTACAGTGCTTGAGTTGTAAGCAAAAGAAAAAAAACTTAATGTCATTGCCCTCCACAAAACCCTAGGTACTTAATTAAATTGTAATCTAAAGTCATTAATACAGAGTTGAAAATAGTCTGTACCTTTGTGGGGGGGATGTTTTTTTCTTAAACTAATTAACGTGAAGATTTTAATAGTCGATGGCAATACACTTATTTGTTAGAAAACCACGGACCGTGGCTGTTTGGATGCGATAGAAAAAAAAACAAGGGTTGCCAACTTCTTGTGAATATTTTTTTTGTTGGTATTAATTAGAAATAGTGTTTCTTGTTTAGGAAAGTGTTTACCTTGCATTATTTCTCATTGTTGTTAATTTCGAAGTGTAATTCGATTTTCTGTTGTCTCATTAAAAAATGAAAATTCAGATAAATATGTCATAAAATGTGGGAGAGTCAAGTCGACGGTTTATGCAAGCCTGAAGCTTGAAACATTTCCACTTTTACAGTTAATCCATTACAGCACAAACTAAAATATTAAAACATTAAATTTCTTACTACAAAACATTATTTATTAACATTAACAATTAAATTTAAAATAAAATTGAAGTGAGACATATTCATTGATCCAGCTTGCCATTCAGACACGATTCTCTTCACGCAATGTTGATAATGATGTTAATTAGTAAATATCTTTTAAGTCTAATCAAACCGAAGCGACACTCAAATGCTTACATATCTCCATGGATCATAAACTGCTAGACTCAAAACAAACAGTCGGCACCTGTCACGGATGACAGCAAAAACCAAACGTTTAGCAGAGCGTTTGTCATTGTCACGTAACTAAACGCAACGCCTAAAAATTCGCACTTCAATGAAGACAAAACAAGAAAAACCACAAACATATCATTATCGAATTACAATCGTTGAAGCATTATCGAAAAAAGTCAAGTGATTTTCCTCCGAAGAAAAACCGGCACTGTCAAAATAAAAAAGTGCAAAAAACCCAGAGTGTTGCGCCCCTGGACGTGAAAAAGCGGCTGTGTGGAATGAAAATTACCGCGACTCTGTGAAAAAGTTGAGGGAAAAAATGCAGTTAGCGTATTCTTTGTGATAAGCGCAACACGCGAGCGCGAGGAGGGCTCGGCAAGTATGGAGGGGGTTCTTTTCATCAACATCAAGATTATGCCTAGGACATTTGGTAGCATTTAATGGATAGAGTACAGTGGAGTCGATGTTGTATTATTAAATAACTTTTACTCTCAAATACATAAATTATAAAATAAAATATTAAGTAGGTAGTAGGTAAGTAAATGCGATTTTGTCGCGGATTGTATTCAGAGGCTTCATGAATTATGTTCTGTTCTACTAGTCATATCCGTGTACTTAATTTATGTGTTCTTATAATCTATGGAAACTGTCTCTATATTTTATTATTTGTCATCATGAATAATAGTATTTTCTTTGTTAGATTGTAAGGGGAAAATACCTAAAGGGTTCCCTAAACGATCATGTGGCATGACATGCAATACGTGCTGACACTCTTGCATGACCGTCTAGCTTTAGTGATTGACGTGCATGACATGCAAACTACGTGCATGACATGCAAACTACGTGCTGGCCGTTGCTTCGCTGTATTGATTGATAGCAAGCATGATGGCCCATCATGCAGCATGCCATTCACGTAAACGTTGCATGTCATGCAAGCATAAGCGTATAGGGACACTTTATGAAGCCGCCTCCTCTCTAGCCGAGCCAGTGCGGCGGCGGCGCGCACGCCCGTCCGCCCAAAGTACGTATATGAGTATTTTTTGCGCGTCGCCGATTTATTTAATATTATATTAATTATCGCGCTCCGATGAGAAGATTCGCTCGCGGCTTCATTCGTTCACTTGAAGTTACATTCGTTCACAAAAACTGCACGTCGTTCGTTATTCGGAGTTTTAATTTTTATATCAGCGGAGGAGGAGGGGACATCCGTATTTATTACTAGCCGATGCCCCGCGACTTCATTCGCGTTATAAAGTATACTACATAAGTTATTCAAATTTTTTAACCCGTTCTAGTCATGCCAGTTTCTTAGTATTAAAGTTTGCCAATAGGTGGCGTTAGGTGTATTTTAAACCCCGCTAACGAGTTTTAATTTTTATATCAGCGGACGTGTGTGACCAGTCTTGAAGGACTTTCCGAGGGGGGAAACTGTATTTATTACTAGCCGATGCCCCTCGACTTCTTTAGCGTTAAAAAGTATACTTTATAAGTTATTCAAATTTTTTTAACCCGTTCCAATCATGCCAGTTTCTTAGTATTAAAGTTTGCCAATAGATGGCGTTAGGTGTATTTTACACCCCGCTAACGTTTGGTTCTACGCAACATATTTAAGATAAGCGTGCAAATTATCTCTTTATTATTAGTATAGATTTATTTAGACAAAATTATCGTACACAGCTTTGACAAACAAATAACATCAATCAAACCATTACGTACCAGCTATGCTCGGGGTTTCTTTGAGAGATAGGATCCGAAACGAGGTGATCCGCCAGAGAACCAAAGCCTTTGACATAGCTCAAAGGGTTAGCACATTGAAGTGGCAGTGGGCTGGTCATATCTGCCGGAGAACCGATAACCGCTGGGGTAGACGAGTTCTCGAGTGGAGACCACGACTAGGCAAGCGTAGTGTGGGACGCCCCCCGGCTAGATGGAGCGACGATCTGCGTGAGGCGGCTGGCAGTGACTGGATGCGGAGAGTCGAAGATCGGACTCAGTGGCGCGCCTTGGGGGAGGCCTATGTCCAGCAGTGGACTAGTGCAGGCTGATGATGATGATGATGAAACCATTACGTTACAACCTGTGTTACATAGATTATACGAGACAGAAGGCTTGGACTAAGAAAGGAGAGAGCTTACCATAAGGCCAATCGCGGTAATTCTAAAATTACCAAATCAAAACCATAACCAATAACGTTATGCGGCATCCACACGTTTGGCAAACCTTTACAAACGCAAATGTGTTTGGCAAGCAATCTGTCTTATGGGCTCCCTAAACGATCATGCGGCGTGCCATGCATTACGTGCTGTCACTCACGCATGACCGTCTAGCTGTAGTGATTGACGTGCATGACATGCAAACTACGTGCATGACATGTAAACTACGTGCATGACATGTAAACTACGTGCTGGCCGTTGCTTCACTGTACTGATTGATAGCAAGCATGATGGTCCATCATGCAGCATGTCAATCACGTAAACATAACGCATGTCATGCCAGCATGATCATGTAGGGACCGCTTTATTACACCTATTTCATGTTACTTGCGGTTTTCGGAATAAGTACATCGTTTCCACACATTGAGGTAATATAGAGTATAGGTACTTCCAACAAAAGTTATGGTATATAATTATACACAGACCTATGTTATGGTACCTATAACTCTGCGAACTTTAATATGGATGGAAATACTACTAGTGGTTCCGTGAGAACAGTAGACCTCGCCAGCCTGCATAAACCAAACCTAAAAGAAACGAACAGAAGTCAACTTTGCAGTTGGAGATTAAGTTACTAAAGTGACAAAAATTAGGACTATAAAGCTTAATATTTCGCCAACGGATCCCTAAATCGAAAAAATGGTTTTCACACACCCGCGATATTTTTGAAAGACCTATCCAACGATACCCCACACTATGGGATTCACAAGAAAAAAAAAGTTCACTCCCACTTTGCGAGTGTGGTACGTACTCTAAAAAAAATGTTTTTCAAAATTTTATTCTACTCATTTTGCCAACATGATTAAATTATACCCATGCCAAATATTCGTCAAAATCGGTTGAAAAATGCGACCTATAGAGAATTACAGACAGACAGACAGAAAGACAGACGGACAAAAGCATTTTTGGCCCATCTCGAAACGGAGACGCTTCGCTCGCTTCGCTCGCTCGGTCAACTAAGCCCTAAAAATGATGACACCAAAAGATTCTCCTTCAAGCAGAAAAACAATGTGAGCGCCATCTAGCGTGTCTTATGTGTATCACTTCCACAGCATACCTCATTTCACAGCACACTAGCGCCATCAACAGAAGTGACATAATTTTGAACTACAGCAATAAATTATGCAAAGTGACATCTAGACAAAATATGAGGTACTAATAAAAACACAATCTCTATCTTAGTTCATGTTGAATTTGTACTGCATAAATTCCACAGATGGCACTATTTCTTGAATATGCAACAAAGTTCCAAATCTCGTCGATAGATGGCACTGCAATCAAAGTTTTCTTTCAAAGTAGAATATTATTAGATTTTCAATCCGTTTCATTTAATTTACTATAAATTACTTATTCTAGCTAAACATTGGCGACTATTTTTAAGAGCTTACAGTATTGAATTTGATTTAATTTAAATGTGCGCTGAAAATGAATCTGCTACTGGATAATAGATGGCGCCACGTGTTTCTAATATCAAGATAATGAAAAAATATATCATTTCGTGAAACTTATTTCAACTACGATAGGTAAAGCAGCCCTTTAGCGTCCGCTGCTGGACATAGGCCTTCCCCAATGAACGCTCCTCCGACCATTCTGCGGTCTCCAGACCAGACCTCGTCATCGGTTCTGAGAGAAATGTGACCTTGCTGTGAACGGTGTAAACCATGTATGTATTTTAATACTTTGTTTCTTGTTATTGTTTGTATTTCATAAGGGCTCCCTAAACGATCATGCGGCATGCCATGCAATACGTGCTGTCACTCATGCATGACCGTCTAGCTGTAGTGATTGACGTGCATGACATGCAAACTACGCTACGCTGGCCGTTGATTCACTGTATTGATTGATAGCAAGCATGATGGTCCATCATGCTGCATGACATTCACATAAACGTTGCATGTCATGCAAGCATGATCGTTTAGGGACACATAAAGGATAGTTGTGTAAAGAAAAACGAATATGAATCATCCTTTTTATTTTTTAAAATAATTATAGCTAACCGTTTCGGCAATAATAGTTACTATTCTCGATTTAATGACACAATAAGCATATTCCGTTGTTAAAGAAAACAATTACAAAACTAACGGGTTAATTTGTTCAATATAATAAAAGTAAATTAAAAAGGAAATTACTTAAACGTAAAAAAACACTAAACTTAACTATTAATTACAGTTCATATCTGACTACGCGTCGAGTACAAAAAATAACCTTTTTATATAACTATAAAAATAATATAATATTTTAATTTAATAAACACATTGCAGTTTAACACTAAAATAATAATATAATTATTAAAAACATGGCATCAATTTTATATTAAATAATAATTTGTTAATTATTCAAAATAAAGAATAACTCATTACAAGAAAATTTATTACAAATAATTTTTACAAAAAAGTCGGTCGTGTACGTCTTATTTTTAATTTTGAATTTTCCAACGTGTAATTTTATATGAGTTTGCCTAAACACCAAATATCGTCACATCACATCCCTAAGGTATTTACATACACATTTTTTTTTAATACAGCGCGATGCCAAACACGAATTTTGACTTCTACCTAATCGTAAATTTTATTCTAGTCTCTAAACAGATTGAATTTTACATGTTTTTTTTATTAATACTTACAATACGCCGAAATACACAATTTTGACATTTTCTTTACAATTTAAGCGTTCCCAACAAATTGTTGACTAATTTACAATTTTTGCATCCAAACCGTTGCCAATCATAATTCTATGTTTATTTTTACAAAAAATTTCAAAATCAATCACGACACGAGTGGGATATACAAGTTTTATACAAATAAGACTAGAATTACACCAATTATAAGAATTTTTTACATCTTTTTCCAATAGAAATCTTTTTGTTGTAGGTCGGCCGCGCGTTAGTAGAATTAAACCGGTGTATACTGGTCTCTGATAGTATTGAAACTCCCTAATAGGCTAGGCCAGCTCAAGGTCAAAGTGTTTCCACTGACGTGCGGTCGACTGTACCATATAATCCTGAAATATAACAACGTAAATGCCCTATGTGCTATTTCATCAGAGGCTAGGCGTACAATAACGGTAGGCGAAATGTTTTAAAATGCGCTGTCAGTTTTTCAATAGAGTTTTCCAACTGGAATGCCTACTTATAAATTCCTATTTTTGAAAGGTTTTGTTTTGTATACATTTTCATTTTTAAATGTAGACACTTGTTTCGTCACGACGAGATTTTTAATTTTATACTTTTTCACTAATCTAAATATTGTCAGATTTTTTATTTGTTATAACAATGTTTATTTTTTTATTTTTAAATGGACACAACACGGCTAATATCGGACTGCGACAATGTAAGGTCCCATTTAAACACCAATTAACTCCATTAACTATGACATTAAGTAGATATAAGTAAGTACACGTTTTTTTTGTATATTTATGTGTTTTTTATTTCGTTGTTCACTACATGTAATAGCACAGACTAAACACCAATTAAATAATAGTCAATAGAAAATTGTGTTTAGTTTATGTTATATTTAGACCCATTTATAAAAAAAGACGTATTTATTTTATATTTATAAACGAGTCTCCCAAGAATTACATTACATTACATTAATTATACTTATATTATTAAGAATACATGGTAATATCTACTAGTTGAGTTATAAATTGAAAACCTGGCTATCTTGTCTACTCTTAAAATTACGGATAATGTGTATATTTGGCTAAATATTCAAAGAAACTAGCTGAAAATACAACTAACGAAAACGACAAAGCGATAAGAAACACCGTTAACATTGAATAAGGATGTTTAATTTCAAATCAACAGCAAGCTATATTTAAAAACTTAACAACATATTATGAACTGTTCCATAAATATCTGAACTGTTTTCAGAGTGTTCAGAAACTGGGAACAGTTCATAATATTTTTAATTTAACTTTTCAAATAAAAAATGTAATGTAACCGCAAGTTGTTTGTCGCGACTTTTCGTGATACAACAATGTTAGGCCACTGTTCAAGCCACATAATAATTGTTCTCATAATTGAAAGTAATGAGAACAATATTGTTTGAACAATGTAAACATTGCATTGCAAATTTTTAATTCAACAAATTTTACTAATAACAAAACTTATCAACACAATTATTTGACATTTTTATTATTAAATGACAACAAATAATGTGTCATGTCCATTTAAAATAAAAAAATACTGACAGCGCAGAAATGTTTAAATAAGTATGGGGTTACTAAATGCCACATATTTTCTGTGTTTATGCTACCAGAATCCTGTTCTATTGTAACTAAGCAACGGAATTATGAAAATTATAACTGAATTAAACAGTTACAATTTTCAATAACTCAGTTGAACAGCGAAATATCGCTATTGTAATGAATTAATTAGGCTTTATTAATAATTAATGTACTTACACAGCTTAACTACGGAATTTTTGATTCATAAAATAAATGTCGAAAAATTTTCATTTTTCATTTAGTTTTGGTTTTCCTTTAAAAAATTTAAGTATCCGTCGAAAACTTAAAAAGTAATCTATCAGTTGTCAGACGCGATCTGCTTTTAAAACTATTCCTTTCTCGATGATCACAGAAAATACAATAGCGTGAACAGTTTTGCGTGATCTGTTATTAAATTGTATATTTTTGAGTTTCATTTAATTCAGTTACTCAAATATCTTATTAAATAATTTTTATCGGTTCGAAAATAATGTCAATAAATATTGTCCTTTTTACAAATATTTTACACAAAAGTTTCACGCAAAATTGTCAACGTCAGTTTGAACACTTTCTTAGAAACGTAACTTTTGATCTAAAAATCTAATTTAGGATTCATGATCCGTGCTTTTTTCTTTTGTACAACTCGTCAGCTCGAGTTTAGTTCCTTAACACGATGTTTTTTTTTATTATTTATAACTTTAAAAATACCAAACGTCCATAAATTTTTCCTTTCTACTAAGATCTAAATTTAAAACAATACCATTTATACAATATTCATAGGAACTTCTTTTGTTGTTATATTTAAATTTATTTATATATTAAATTTATTGAGGATATTTTTACATAAATAGCGATCCGTTCACTTTAGTTTTATGATGCGGTAATCGAAATATTCCGGTAATGTTTTCAGTCAAAAATGTTTATATATATTTTCGTATAATATTTACGCACGTCTCCTAGAAAACATATTTTTCATATCGGGTAGTCATTCACATTGATGAAACAGGTCTTTGCACACCAAATCATATTTCAAAAATCTGCCAAAAAGTGTTGTATTTAAAAAATAATATACTCAAAACTCATAACTTCAATAAAATCCTTTTAAACAATCAAAATGTCAAGACACATAATATTTTGGGCTATTGCATGTATTTTTTCTCTATTTACTTTGATAATCCGTTACAGCAAATTTACACGAAATGTAGTACTGGAAGTGTAAGTTACTGCGTCATGGAAATATCAATAATAATTCAAGACAGAAATAATTACGTACATTAAAATCAGCTTACTTATATCCTTACCTATTACGATTACACATACACTACGACTTATACGTATATAAGTGACAAAACATTCATTACATACGTATACATCGTCACTTATATAATTATGATGATATTATTAAAAGAACTAATATTCGGCAACACTTGACATTCATTTGCCTGTCCAATTGCACAATATCCCTATTGTGGGATATTGCACAATGTCCCTATTGCGGGATATTGTGCAATCGGTAGTGAACTATAAACTATTGCATGGCAACTGTACGAGCTTTTTAATTCTCGACTGTGGTTCAAAAATGGTTATTGATTAACCATTTTAAATGATTTACTGGGCTATTGTGGTTCTTAAAAGTTGTATATATTAATGAAAAATTAAATATAAAATACGTGGGCTATTGTCGACGACCGGTTGAAGAATGTCTCATGTTTAATTTCTTTGTCTATTCAGGGTATTGTCGGTTGAAGATGTTTTAAATCGACCAATTTTCTTCTATTAGTTCAGTCCTGTTGACTGTCTGTCTGTTTAGTGAAAAATCGCTATTTTTCTGATCAATGTACACTTTCATAACTAAATTATTATTTACACAAAAAAGATAAGTAACGGCAGTCTTCTGAAAAATAATATTCAATCATTTTTATGTACAGCAACTATACAAATAAATTGTAAATAATTTTTTGTTAAGAAATAATCGTACAATAAAATAAACTGTTACTTTCATGTTACAAACAAAAGCTTCAACATTAATAACACATTACAGTATGTACAAGGTTACTATCTAATATGGCATTTATAATAATAAAAATCTACGCCACGGGAAGTATGAAGACTTTGAAATGAAAACTAGGTACATAATAAAAATATTTTAACCAATTCGTTAAATAGAACATTTGTGCGTTCGAAAACGTGACTAGCATAAGACGTGTTATTGCGTGAAAAAAGATAAATATAAAACTATACACAACGCATAACCTAATGAAACTAAATATGCAACTGTAAACTGCAAAAGTCTCTAAATGCTATAAAAACGTGCTTAAAACAGTTTGGCACATCCAAAAGTTTTGTACTAAGCTATGAAATTTACTGCTCTGTGGTAAAGCTAATAAAAATAAATAATATATTCAATAATAAATCAAACACTCTATACAAACCAAACAAATAATTAATGAAGATTGCACTGTTTTATTTATTGTCAAATAATAATCTGAGCACTTAATAATCCTGAAATGGCACCTGAAATATTTAACTGGGTAGGTTAGGTTAGGTTAGATACCTAATTTGAATTATTAGGTGCCAAGTTTATTATTTTAGGCGCCCGGTTTATTACATGCCTTATTTATTTGTTAATAGTTTCTACATCTAATTACTTGTTCGGGCGAGTTTTTGTTCCTTTTGTTCATCGATTCATCTATTTTAGGTACTTTTCATATTTATGTACATAAATTGTTTTCTAACGTTTCTCTATTTATGTACAACAGTACTATCTAAGGTGTAGAGTTATTATTTTTATCATCGTACACTATTTCCGGCTCAAATAAATAAAAACTTTGTACGTAACAAAATATTTTCCAACTCTATATTACTTGTAATAATTAACAAAAATCACTAATCAGAGGCGGCTTCGATCTCACACTCCGTTCTAAACGACAAAATTTAGTTGAAAAATTAAAAAAATAACTCGAAGTGTTAGCGTTAAGATTCATTTTTATTATATCAAGAATTAAATTATTGAGCCGAAATCGCATCAGATTAGTAATAGCTAAATTTTCATGGCTGAGGGTTTTGTTGGAGGTGAACAGCTTGCTGGGCCGCTTGTTGGGCAGCTTGAGCGGCTTGTTGAGCAGCTTGAGCGGCTTGGGCAGCTTGTGCGGCTTGGGCTGCCTGTTGCATGTGCTGATGTTGTGCTGCTTGATGAGCCGCTTGCTGGGCTGCCTGTGCGGCTTGCTGAGCGACGTGTTGGGCAGCTTGTTGGGCAGCTTGCTGGGCAGCAGCGGCTTGTTGAGCAGCAACTGCCTGTTGAGCAGCTTGTTGGGCAGCTTGCTGAGCAGGTGATGGCAAATTAAAACCCAGCATTCTCGGATCATGCAATCTCAACGCTTGCTCTAATCTCTGCTCCTGAGCGATTCTAAACGCCTCAACTAGTTCAGGAGACAACTGTCCACTGGCATCGTTTGGTGGCTGCGGCGGGAATCCTCCGTTGTGTCTCAAAGGACTGGTAGGATCGTTGCCATGCGCTGCTGCCGCTTGAGACACGGCTAATCGTAGAGCTTCAGCCTGACTTCGGAGTAATGCCTCTGCTTGTTGTATACGTAATGCTGCTTCGCTTGGAGCTGGTGGGGTTTCAGCAGGCGGCTGTGCCGGCGGCGGTTCTCGGGCCAGTTGCTGGCGCATGGCTGAGACCAGGTTGGCAGCAGCTACTTGCACAGCATTGGCTCCTTCTCCAGGCTGAGCCATCATGTTTGCAGCTGCGGCTGCAATTGCAGCTACTCTTTCATCTCCGTAAGCTTGGTGTCCATTGTTGGCTGATCTGAGCAGATCGGTTAGTTTGTTTACTGCTGCTCCGGCTTCAGATCCAGCGGATGAGGATAGTCGACCGTTTGACGATGAGTCGGAGTGAGCTGGCGACGGTGGCGCAAGACTGAGAAGACCAGAACCACCAGCGGATGCTGATACAGCAGCAATGAGGTCCCTTTCTCGACGCTCAGCAGCTGCTCTGGAGAGGACATATTGGGCAGCGAACTGGTGTTTCGGCTCCATTCTCATATGCTCCATGTGGGAGAGGAGTCCTGGAATTTTTTGAATAAATGTCAATATCATTATTATTCTTAAGAAGTAATGCTGGAAGAAACCGTTATTTGACTAAATACCAAAACACACATAATGAAGTATTTATTGGTGGTGCAGAAGTTAATGTAGACAGAGACAGTAGATGTTTTAAAAACTTTTTTAAAGTTAATTCGATCACCTTAATCTTTGATCAAAGACTGTTCACATCACATCACCTCTAGCGAATAATTGCTCTCACTCATTACTGAAAAAGAACTTAAATGAAAGAACTAACTCACCACTTTCATGAGTGAACACCGCCTGGCAGACGGAGCACGGCCACATCCGCAGGCTGCTCGTCAGCTGGGTCTCAGGATGACACGCTAAATGTTTCCGCAAGGAGCCCTCGTTGACGTAATGCTTCCCGCAGACGGGGCACGGGTGGTTCGCCGTCCTCCGCTTGGCTATATAAGGATCAGTTGGTTTAGCTTGCGCCGGGTACGGTGACGTGGCGGGAGGACCTTCGCCATTCACCAGGAATAGGATAGGTTAGTGGGTTAGAGGGGGAGAGAAAAAAAAAAGATCAGGTTAGTTTCGATGTTAATTCACTGGTGAGTACGGAACACGACTCTTGCTTAAAATCACTTTGTTTTCACTATACAAATGAAAGTGTATATCTTACTAATGGCGTTGCTTTACGTAGTAAGTGTTTCTGAGTACTTTATTAAAGAGATGCTGGATTTTGTCGTTTTAAGCAAAAGGTCGTCTTCAATCTTAAAACTACAAATTTCAAAATCAAACAGAAATGAATCAAATGAGACAATAAATATATAACTTTGACTATAACCAAAACATAAACCAATTAACGAAAACAAAACTAAATTGACGACAGAAAACGAGGAAAATGTAGCTGTTAGATACATAAACATAACATGTTATGATAATACACTTGGAACTCCATCCGGAGAATCTATTGCTAAGGCAAGAAAATGTTTGCAAAACACTTTACCCTTCCAATAATTCTGAAACAATAACAATTTACCCCTCGGATGGCGTTCATAGACTTATTTATTAACTCTAAAGATTTATAGGAACGATACGTTTTTGTTGAACCGTTGATTTCAGAAAACCAACACCCCTCATGGCTTTGTGCCAGCTGGAAGCTTTATAAACGCAAAATTGTTAAATTTTACAAAATGTTTTGCTATTGCGGTGGCTAATACCTCCGTGAATAACGACTAATGGATAAACTTCCAGTGACGTGTCTTAAAAATTAATAAATCCCTTCTGTACGAGCGTTCGTTACCTTCACACGAAAACAAACTAAACTCATTCTACACCAAAAACTAGATTTTTAACTAAGACAACGCTCGAACAAAAGAGATTCCTTAAAAACTAGGGCTGTATGTCGAAACGAAAACCTCAGATGATTCCTAAAGAAAGAAAAGAGAAACAAACCGTATCAATAGATAGGATTTCTTTCTCGAAACCTGATTCGAATTTGAAAAACCGAACGAGCCAGTTCGGAAACTTACTGGCAACGCCGGATGCATTGGGATCCTTGTGTGTATTCTTCATGTGTTCGACCAGGGCTTCGCCCCCGAACACGACCTTGTGGCAGATGGGGCAAGGTGTGGCGGAGGCCCCCCCGATCATTAGGGCGGCGTGTTGCTGCAAAACACCAAGGTGCAGCTGAAGCTCCTGTTCCACCGGCGGTGGCGTGGCGGGCATAGCATTCAAAGATTAGCATCACAAAATACAATACAACTTAAATTAAAGGTCGAGAGGGAATTTTGAAATAATAATCAGCCGAAAGACAATTTTGTAGTTGAAAATAAATGAAAGAAATTTAGATGTACACCATGAGTCTAAAATTTTAAATATAATTTAAAATAAAAATATGAATCTATAAGAATTACCAAACAAATACCAAATATATCATTAGCAGTATTTTTCCTTTACGTAAGTAGTTTACTTAATTTTTAAGTGTAAGTGTTACTTAATTTTTATGTCAATTTTCGTAATTACAGTCGGTAAAAAAATTGTTTGACAAAATAGTTATTTTGAAATAAAATTAGATACTAGTAGGCACTACGTGTAAACATTTATTTGATGACATAATATTGTCTTGATTCTTAAGTTCTTTATGACCTATTTATTTGTTATAGAACTCAATGTCGTATAAACCCAGATCGCCGTTGGAGATACCGATGTGTTTACCGGAACTTAATTTCTAATTAAACCTTAAATATTTTACTACAAAATGACATTAAGAAGTATTAAGTAGTTTGTATATATTTCAGTTAAGCACTTTGTATACTTTTTAAAAATTATTACATGAACTTTTAGATAATAAAAAAGATACTAACCTTGGCCGTGTGAGTTCTCAGGCTACTCTCAGTAGCGAATCCCTTGCCACATATATTGCAGTGGAAGGGTCTGTTCTTGGCCCTTTCCACCTGGGCGTCATGGTTCCTCAGATGCTGCTGGAGGTTGGAGAGCTGGATAAAAGCTCTTCCGCAGTCGGGTAAGTGGCATTTATAGGGGCGTTCTCCTGGAAAAAAAGAAACGTTTTAGGTAGACAGGAGTTTGTTTAACCAACTCTTTAGTCAGCTTGGAGATGGAGAGACAATAGTGAGACTGAAGAAAGATCATCATCATATCAACCTGTAGGCGTCCACTGCTAGACAAAGACTTCCCCGAAGGATCTCCACGACCAGCCGGGTCCCGCGACCTTCACCAGGTGGTCGGTCCACCTTGTGGGAGGCCTGCCTGTGCCTACGCTGCGTCTTCCGGTACGTAAATGAAGAAAGATATGCAATAATACGTTGTGCATACATTAGAAACATGTACAAATTACACATAAAATATTTATCTTCATCACAAAAAGTAACTACTAAATCCATGAAAATTTATTAAAATTATCATTAATAAATATTTCATAATTTATCTAACTAATTTATCTGCATGGCCCAAAGGTCAGCTGGTAGAGAATGCCATTGGCATTAATTTCGCCTTTTGTACAAATTAGTGCAATAAAGTTTTAAATAAATAAATATTATTAAACATACATAAAAAAAACATACATACAGGCGAACATAGTGCCTCCTCCTTTTTGGAAGTCGGTAAAAATAAGTAAACATCGATGCAAATTCTCAGTGCAAAAGTTGAACGATCGAACATCGAACGGTTAAACGGTAACCCATTTAGGTTACACAACCGATCGTCCGTAACCAGTTTCGGGACCGAATAACCCAAATCACTGCGTCCCGCGCCTACCACCCCGACCTAACCCAACGCGAAAGAAAGCGATGACCGCCGCGTTCCATTTTTAAAATAAGACCATAATAAAACGAACGCATACTTTTAGCCTGTACTGCAAGCAAATGCATAGGTCATTGACATGACGCACACAACGGTAACCTCGCACACATATATTATATATAATACACGTCGATATAGGCTATCTTTTCTGCATAGTCCTGGCGGGTTGGATGTGTTGGTAGTTTTGCATGTATGAGAAGAATGCGTGTAACATTGCGCTTGCGTTTGTAAGATATTGTGGAATTATTTCCTAGATGCAAGCAGATATATGGTTTGACTGAGCTATAGAAATATTACTTAGGGTTCGGCATACTGATCGGGTACAACGGTCCGATTGCTATATTTATTGCCACTAAATTTTATGCCAGAGCTGGTTTTATTAGGTGGGTTTCGTAGATAAAAGTGTTGGTAAAATATTGCGATATTTAAGGTCTTTTATGGTGGTCGGGGAGCGGATATTTTATGATAGAAACTGTTTAGATAGAGCTAAATTTATTTTGTTGTTGGGATTTATTTGATGCCGACTAGATTAGAAAGTATACAGGTACCTAGGAAGTAGCTATTTTATCTGTAGACTATAGACTTTCAACCTCGGTTGCATCTCGTCTAGCTCAAATACCTAAATCAATTATTAAATCAAAGTATATAAAAGAAGAAACTGACTCGCTTACTGATCAACGCCCAGCCAAAACCGCTGAGCCTAGAGACTTGAAATTTGGCACAAAGGTTCCTCATATACCTCTGAAGTCCACTAACAAAGGGATTTTTCCCTACGCAGGCGAAGCCGCGGGAACGAGCTAGTTGACTTATATCATTAAAATGGATTTTGTTTTTGCTTTAATGTAACGTTTGACGCCATGTCACGTGGTACGGTCGACCACACGTCTAGGCTAAGCCAGCTCAAGGTCAAAGTGTTTCCACTGACGTGCGGTCGACTGTACATGTCATTGTTTTACTTTGGGGACATAAGTACAGAGATTCGGCGAATGACTATCTTTTCAGCACTCGAAGCATGGTTAGTCCTAAATTTATATTCCACTACTTATAGTTGCGAAAAATAATTATTTTATTTTATAAACATCCTGTAATTTCTTTTAAGAATTATCTTTCAAGAATGGTAGTAATAAAACTGTACAGTTTATAGTCAAAGTCTAACTGAATCAAATAACTATACCTAGATAGTGATTATGTGAGCATTTTACTATCGTTAAAAGAAACAATCTTTACTTAGAGCTGACTATTACAGTTAATGCTTTTAGCTTGTCTTGCCCCGCGACTTGTCCGTAAAATATTCTAATATATTAGTCCAGCGTAAGAGTCATCGCTGCATAAAGTTTCATCAAAATCCGTACAGCCGTACGACGTTATTTAGTAACAAACAATCAAATATCCACACAATTTAGTATATGATATGAAAAATTCGATAAAAAGGAAGTCATATTAAAAAATATATATTTAGGTAATAAATAGCTTAACGGGGTTTGTTTGCACGACACTTCTTGAGTACATTTTTTTTCCGTTCTTTTTTGTTATGATAAGTATTTTCTTCCGTCTTCGGTAGGTTTTTGTGAACATGCTGTAACCGACTTGGCCTCAATGTCATGATTAGAAAGGAAACCGTTAAAACCCTTTTCACAGTGCGATGTTAAACTGCACTTTTAAGACTTTAACTAAACTTATAACAGGTATTTTCACGCAGCTTCAATATGGAAACGCAGGCCGCGCGTGTCTGAAGTGTCACATGCATTGCGTAGGGAAGACAACAGGCCGCCACCGCCACCGCAGGCCGCGTGTGTCTGGGATACACCTAAACTGCCAAATTTCGGCAATACCGAATGTAAAACCGATCTCTACTAGACATAAAAACAAGTTCAAAAGCATCGCGCATTGTCTATGGTCTATAACTTTCTCTACAGTTCAATCTGTTGGCTGGCGGGTCATTGTCGTTGGCTCAAAGAAAAACCTTTTGACATTTTGTTTGTGGCAACATTAAGGGAGAAATTTAAATACTTTTTCGTTGAACTATTTTTATTAAGGTTTCTCAAGGTCGTTTTTATCAAGGTCGTGGGTTAGATTCCCGCTGGCGACAGACAACTTTGTATAATTTGTTCAAGTTGTTCAGGTCTGGATATATTCTGTTTTTCAACCGACGAAAAAAAAGGAGGTTCTCAATTCGACCCGTATATATATTTTTTTTTATGTATGACCACGCATAACTTTTTACAGAGCAGTCCGATTTTGATAATTCTTTTTCTATTGGATAGGGTCTACTTCGAAGTTGGTCCCATTTAAATTTTGAATTGTCCTGACTCAGTTTAATTTTCTTTACGAGACTTTATCCTGCCTTAGTAGTAAGTGTATTATAATAAAAAAAAATACTACTTAACTAAAACTAAAAAAGTTAAACTAATAGTTACCTTTAATAACCATAAACTTTTTCCACGTCTTTGTACTAAATATTAAAATCTAGATAGTAAAAATCAATATAATTTAATTAAATATGTAGGTAATTTTTATACGAATAACTATCAAAGTGACACAATGGGTATATGAGTGACAGAGACAAAGATTGCGCGATTTCCACCCATTGCGCGAGATTTAAAAAGTAGATTAAATAAAAAAGTAGGTTTTACCATTTCACCTTTATGTAGGTATACTTACTCCTATTAAACGTCATAAATCTAACATTTACAATTGATAAAACCACAAACAAATAAAGACCAACGTTTAAAAAAAGAAAACCTCTAGGAAGACCATAGATTAATCTTGTCCATAGCAAATATTTCCTGGTTCACCGTTCGCTATACCTACTATTGTAACCATGCAGCCATTTTTCAACCTATACAACCTACGCGTTTCAACCCGCCAGTCTCCGATGACCTCCAGCTTCACATACTTTAACCCTAAATAGCTTGCGAGTTAAATAGCTCAGGGAGGTGAGGTGGGTCTCAGTAAATTGGATAAGAATAGTCTATGGTTATTTTTCTCTATGAATAAGTAGGGAAGGGAAAGGCGTTCGCCTTAGCACACTTCGATGTAGGATGGCTTTAAGGATGGTATCTTAGAGATTGTGAACGGTTTCGTTTGTATTAATTTACGGTTTGGAATTAGTTTTAGTAGATTGCAATAGGTAAGTATCTAGGAGATAATGCAACTAATAAGTACCTAATCGTTAATCTCTGATTAATGCAGAATTCTTTGTGTTTGTCTAAAATAGTACAGGAGGACTTTTACATTGTGGCGTAGTTGGTAGTGACCCTGCCTACTGCGCCAGAGGTCGTGGGTTCGATTCCCACCAGGAGCCCAACATTTGTGTGATGAGCATGTCTGTTGGTTTTCGGATTCTGGGTGTTTGTATGGATTTATTTAAAAATATAAATGTATGTTTTTCAGTTGCTCAGTACCCATTTACAAGCTTCGGCTGAGTTTGGGACTAAACAGCCGTGCGTAAATTTGTCCAAAACATTATTATTATTATTTCACTTGCTGTCTTTATAACCCAATATATATATATTTTATAAATATTTTACTGTTTATTGAAAAAAAAACCATAGTTACGATATATTATAGTAAATTCGCTACAATCTTTTTCTTGATTTCTCTACGTACCTTATTCTTTAGTTATAGGTTAAAAACTAAATAGCTGAGAGCAAATTTATTAACCACGGCTAATTTTGCCTGGGACAGATATACGAGCTTATATATTGAAAAGCTGTCTTGTTCTTAACTACAGAAATCCAGGTCTAGCTCACTTACAAAGACCTAGGCAGCCTACGCATTGATTTACATACAAAAGTACTTCCATGCAGTAACAGCATTTACCTTTTGACTTACGCGTAGGCACAAAACATTCCTGTCTGTGCTTTTCTTTCTTAGAAAAAATATCAGAGTTTATTAGAAGACAAAGGAAACATAGATACCATAAATATTTAAATAAGTCACTGGCAGCTACGAGTGATTACTTACTTTTAAATTGAGAAAGTTTTTTTTTTATCATAGACAATAATAGTGGCAAAGGCAATTATGTAAGTACACGTTTCAGACATTTCTTAAATAAAAAAATAGCTGGGAAAAAATCGAATTTTTATTATTCAGAAAGTAGATTGCATAGGATGCAGAAATAAATTCCACGTCGATTTTAAAACACGACAGGCCGTCGGCGCGTGCGTGTAGCGAATTTATTTTTGAATTTGGAACGCAGACTTACGCGCTATTTTGCATTCGAATAATTCTTGCATGTATTGCGCTGTTTATGATTGCGATTAAATATTCTAAACGTCTAACGGCGCATTATTTAAAAATATATATTTTAGTGTCTATGTCACGTTCATGAAGTCTGTTCTTTATTTTAATGCGTGTAACTGTCAAAGTAATACAATGAGTATGAGAGAGACAGACGATTGTAAAGGAAACGTATAAGAGAAATGTATTTTCATCTCTGTTCCATCCATTGTATGACATTGACAGTTATTCGAATGAATAAAAAGATGAATAAGGGTTCATTATTCTAATCCTCATTTAAATAGCAATAATTATTGTCTATGACTTTCGGGTAGGTAAGTGCGTTTGTAGGTTAACAATATGGCTTTATTGTCGGTTTTATCAAAGGTCATCAGTCCACTGCTAGACATAGGCCTTCCATCAAAGGAACTATTCTGATCTTGGGTTCTCCGCATCCAGGGTCTGCCAGTCCTAAGTATAGGTAGGTACATCAAGGATAATGACCGTTAATTCACTCAACGAATTCGTTCTCCACATTTTTTCAAAGCCATCTGTCTGTTTGTCATATTAGAATCTCTTTACATCTCATAATCTGTAATCTCTGAACAATATATTGTATAAAGATAAAGTAGGCAATGAAAAAATACAGTGAATAAATCGTTGGTATCTTTTGTTATAATTGTTTCTATTAAATAATGCAACACTTCACCCAAAAACGCCCGCTTATATTTTTTCTATCAAAATACAATTAAAATTTACCAAAATAACAATAACCAGAATAAATCTGTGCATTACCGTCCCGTTAATATTCCATTAATTATGGCTATCGGAAATTTAAATTATTGGACGTGAATTTGCGTGCACACATGGAGAGTGCAGTCGCTCGCCCCACCGGGTGGCGTGGGGTGGGGTGGGGTGGTGGGTGGGGTCGGGGTCACGCACTCCCCCAACTATCTCCCCTCGCCCCCAACTATTTTGGGGTGGGCAGTGGGCATGAAAAAAAATTAATAGTATTCCACCTGCGACGGGGCGGGTGAAATTTTGTTATTGACATTCTGCGTCGTATCACACGGCCATTTTGTTTCCATAATAAATTTTGGGTATTGAATTTGAGAGCGGGGGTGGAGAGGGGAAGGGGAGGGAGGGTGTTTAACTGAAAATCAAATTTTTGGACTTTTATTTATTTTTAATGGGGATTATCCAAATATAATTTTTTTTACTTTTATTTAAAAAAATATGTTGTCATTGGCATACCCAGTTTCGTCAACAGCACAATACAATATGCTTTACTGCATAAATAAAATGAAAAACAGGTACAAGGTAGGCCTTGTCGCTTTAAGCGATTTCTTCCAGACAACCTTTTGTCAGCGGTAGCCCTCAAATAGCAGCTTTTTGTCAGTCTGTCTGCGTGTCTGTGCCCGTACTACAGGAGCAGAATTCACAATTATGACGTCCAGACCAGGACGAACCTGTATAAATTGTACCCAACGACCTCTGGCGCTCGAGTCTGACGACCGAACGACTGGGCCAACGAAGCGGTCAAAACCCTTTTCTTAATGGACACAGCCTAATCCTAGGTGAATATACCAACAATCAAAATATGCACTTTCTTTAATAAAAATTACGTACTTAGTACCAAAAAATAGTTAAATGAAGATTATGCTATGCCAAGTGAGTCTTTCGGAACGTCAAGACATTTTTTGTTAAGTCTTTCATCTTAAACGAATTTGCTTTGAAGACATTACTAATAAAGAATTCATTTACCATTTGTCTTTCAAACAAAATAATTTTTTAAACTTTTTAACATCACTTCTAATAAACAACAAACCGCAATTAAACAATAACACGTAAAGAATTTCAACTAAACAAGAGCACCAATCGCCTTTCCCACGTTAAAAAGTTTCTCGCAACCCGATTTCTTTTTTTTCTCGAGCGCTTTTTTTAATTTTCACCGCGGCGCTATCTCGCGAATGCTTCAGTGGTCAAATAAAAACTTAAGGAGTTTTCTACGAGCAAAGAAATCCTTGGAGATGATCTTTATCCTTTTTACTATTAAAATAAAACAGTTAAGCTTGCAATGGGGTGGTAAGACCTTCAACATCATTTCGTAATAATTATTAAGTAGTAACTAAGTAGTTTCCAAACGGGAAAAAATTCTAAAACCAGTTTCTTATTCGGAATTTCTAGTTATCGAAAGGAATAGTTAGGTACCGACCGTCAACTAAGACAACGATAATATTTTTAGTTTGTTGTGTGTGGTAATAATTTAATAAAAAAGTCGGTTCGATTTCTTAGCTGTTTCTTTTAGTACATTTTAGACTTTCGCGATTTGTATTCATAATTATATAATTATTTACGGGTCTCACACACGAAATAGTTTTATTTACCTTGCCCGACGTTTCGACCAGGTTACACTGGCCGTGGTCACGAGCTGACTGGAGAGGCGAGCTGCCATTGTTAATCGCTGTGAGTAGTTTCTTTTAGTTTTCAAAATTATTACATGTTGGTCAAAATCCACGAATCTTTTAAATTAAGTACCTACATAATACTACTTGGGCGAACTTTTTTTAATGGAAAGGCAAAAACAAAGCGTCCAAAAACTAATTACAAAGAATTCCACTCCATTCCGGTCCGAGTGCAAAGCAGTCAAGTTAAGAGAGATAGCCAGCCAACTCCTGAAAAGGGTACACGTTTCAAGAGATTCGAGGAGCGAGGGAGAAAAAAAATAACCGTTTTGTGCTCAAGAGAGAAAAATGCAAAAAGAACAAAACTTCTCAGTTGGCAAGTTTTCCTAAAGTTGGTTGGAGGCAGGCGTCTGCAGCGCGAGGGTTGGCGTAACGAGGTTTCCTGTTTTTCAAAGTTTTTATCTTAACGTAGTTTTGTTTTGTTTAGTTTAGCATATTTCTTTTAAACGTTTTTTTTGTCGTATTATGATAATATTATTTATTTATTTATTATTATGATAATAATCTCATAGTGGTGTATCATTTAATATGTTCGGTTTAATACGTAGTCAAGTCAAAGTCAAAACTATTTAATTGCATGTAAGTAGGACTGTTGTTGTTTGACCGTGTGTAAATTTGTCCAAACATTAATATTATTTTATAAACGTTCTTAAATTTTTTATATGAAGGCACTTGGCCGAAAAAAGTGTAAGACTTTGACCGACACGACACTTCGCGATGTGTCCCGAGGATTGTCAAGCATTTCCGAAGTTATATGAACAGGGATTTATTTCATTATGCCTGATAATTCTTACTTCGTTCCAACCGTGTGTCCCACGCACGACATCTCTCGTCATTTCTTTAGGTACATTAAATTTATTATTTTACATGATTAACTATCATGATTTATGCATAAAATACATCTAGATAATTGCACTAAAATATACATTTAATTTTGGTAAGTAGTTAGGTACTTAATTATTTTATACTCAACTTAATTTTTATTATAATTATACTCATTTTCATTATTAAAAATAGATTAGGTACCTAAGGGATTGAATAAGGTGTCAATATTTTCAGAAAATCGTGTAAAATGTGGTGTCAACCCTATGGCACTAAGATCGTGTGAACAGTTTTGTTGGCGAAGGCATCAGTCCCGGCTCG
The DNA here is from genome assembly GCA_949699065.1 of Metalampra italica. NCBI lineage: Eukaryota > Metazoa > Arthropoda > Insecta > Lepidoptera > Oecophoridae > Metalampra > Metalampra italica. The sequence goes on from OX452993.1 coordinate 1,904,560, forward strand.
ACAATTATTTTTATTCATTCCTATCCGCTCCAGACATCGCAGTTACAAAAAATACCGCCAAAGTTGGGACGACTTAAAAATTCAAATGCATTTGCAGGGTTGAATGCAGTTTGCTATTCAATTATAATTATTTTAGAAATGATATAGAATGACTAATTTAATTATTAAATAAATAAAACAATGGAATAATTGGAGTTTTTTAATATCTAATCTTCATTTTTCAAATTCATGTTACAGCTAAACCATGGAACATTACGTTTAAAATTATAGGTAGGTAGGTATTATTATGGTTTACTTATTTAAAAATCAGTAGGTATCAATAAAATAATTACTTTAATAAATGAAAAATAATATTCATCTCTAAAACAGTGTAATTAGACTTATTAAACAAGAAAGTAATACAACACTCATATATTTGAAAATCGATTGAACTAACCCTTGCTTGATCCAGTTTTTGTCTTTCTATTCTTCCGTTTCAACCCTTTGATTACCTGTTGTTGTTTTCAAATTCAAACAGTATAAAGGGTTCGGTGTGTCAATCCGTATTTTTTTCTTTAGTTATTGTTTTAATGATACCGTATAAAAATGTTTGATGGTATTACGGTAGATTTTGTTTGAAGGATGTGAAAAATCGGAGTACTTAAATCCTCTGTGACCTAACTCAAGAAACAAACAAAATTAAATATTGTCATAAATTGTAATGTCATTAATTATCGTGGGTCAGTGAAGGTTTTGTAATTTAGTGTATATTTATTCTGAAGGACTTGATGTAAAGTTTATATTTGTACTGCTAAGTTTGAAATAAAAGAAAAAAACATTCGTCCCAACGTTTTGGATAACCAGTTGAGATAAATGGAACGAGCCAAATTGACGGATTCCGCGCACTACCACAGAATAGTTCATATGGCACTAACGCATTGATAACTTTGTGGTTCGATATGATTGTAACTCATGCCTACAGTTTTATACTTGAAGGGTTGACCTTACATTGTCATCGCGGCGCATCGGAATTTCGGTGGACAATGACCTTTGAAAAAATGGCCCGCAGCTGCCCTCAACCCACAATGGGCATTTGGTAGCCAATATGTTGGAAATAATAGTACTAACACCATTATTATGCTAATGTGAGCGCAAAAGCTATTATTTCACAGGTAGGAAATCTTCCGGGACATATTGTCCGAAACGGACCCCATGTTTGGAATAATTTTCGAAGGAGCGTTCGAAGGGTTAACGTTTTTTTTTGTTTGACCGACGCGAATGCGACGTTACTAATTTTGATGAATGATGGTGTTATGTCAAGTCATTATTGTTATTTGAAAATACCATAATAATACTATACTTAATTCTACAACCTACATAATATTAGATAAATCAGACAAAATTACTAGTCCTAGAAAAAAATACGATTTTATACAATTTTAAAGTGACTCTTGACTTAACTTAACACCTGACATAATTTTTAATTATTAAAGTTACGTTGAAAATCCTAATCAAATTTTTAAACAAAAATGTATGAATCAGTGCCAAAAGTCCAACCTACCAAGTCACCGAAAGTCGAATTAAGAAAAATCGAACACAGCCAATGACTAATCACCTCCAAATTGCCGCCAAAATTATTCATCCAATTAAAATGCACCGCGTCATCTAAGAGCCAACACATTCGGACGATTGTTCCAAAATTGAATTTTAATCACCGATTCTTTACTTACAATGGCCCGGGGAGGCCCGCCGCCGTGAAGAATGCCAAAAAATGGGGAAACTGGGGAAGATTGCTCTCGAAGAAATGGGTTCGATCCGATGAAAGGAGCTCGAAGAGCAATTATCTCGAGTATCTTTTGAGTTTAAATTAAGTGAAAAAACTTAGGAGAGTTTTTGTAAGGACAAAGGTTAAAACCTTAAAGGCGAGGGTCCGTAATGTGTGAAGGTAGGTACTTACGTGACTTGATTACTAACTTAAATTAACTAAATGGAAGATTTAATAATTAAATAATTAAAGTTAAGAATTTCTAATCTCATGGAAGGTGGAAGGAATTGTACAAAGCCGTGTCCACTTGATGGTTTACCCAGATGATTAGAGCAAGACTGATACGTCGGTACAAATTCAAATAATTAATGTATTTTTAATTATATTTCAATATCTGTTTATTAATTATTAAACAGATTGAAAAAAGTGTTGAGTTAAAAGCATTGACTTGACTATTGTATAGATTTTTGAAAACTGGAACAAACTGAAGCATTATATGAAATCAAAGGTATTGTAGTTATTCAACAATCTCTAGGTATTTAAGCGGTAAATTAGTTAACCCCTCCACGCAAAGGTCACAAAGGCCCGCACGCAACGAAATCTAAACGCGTTATACATCTACTTATTTTTGCTAAACAAAACCAGTTTTGCAGTATTGCACAGTCGGGTCCCGTTAGCTCGGAGGTTGCATCTGGTACTGATGCAACATTTTGATGCCTATAATAACATAATAGTGCACTTATCCGCGGACACCGAGCGAAAATCGTTTATAATGTTACCTCTTATTTCGCTGTTAACATGGGAACTTAGTTAAAAAAAAGGAAAAAATGAACTCCTAAAAACCAAAGGGCCTATCGTGTACTCCTCATCATAGATAAGATAAAAACAATAATAACAGCGGAACCATAAACAGAAGTACCTACTTACCGATCAGTTCAAATACAATGACTTGTAGTATGTAGTTGCGAGGAAAATATTCAAATTTGGAAACTATTATACTAATTTCGACCAAAAAAAACAGACAGACATACATAATACAAAGACACGTAAAATTTATAATACCTCTTCTGTTTGAATCGGGAATTAATCTCATTTTACTGTTAACAGGGAACTGGATAAAAAAGAATAAAAAAATTTGCATGTCGTCATAACAATCAGTAATGGTTCTGCTATTGTCTTTTTGGAGAGCTGTAATTAAATTAAAAAAGTAGAAGCAACACGCAATCCCATTCTTCGTTCGTAATTAAAGAAACGGCTTTGGAAGAATGAAAGAATCGCTTAAGTAGCAAGTTAGGAGTTGAGAAAAAAACAAATGGGATTTAAAAACAGAATGAGAGCGAGTTTGCATGTTCGCGTCAGTTTGCGGTATTCCGTTTTGAATTATTTTTGTTGTCACGATTCAATTCTTTGTTTCCTTTTTTGTGCTTTAGATCTTTTATGACAGATCTTTTGTTTTCGAGGAAGGGTTAAGATTATTAAGACATTGACCTCGACTCGGATTTTTTCATTGCTCATTCTACCACGCTGAACATCTGTTTCGTTCGGATGTTCCCAAAAATCCCGGCAAAAAATCCCGTATTCCCGATAATGATGAGCGGGTTCCGGTTTTTTCTTCTTGAAATACAACCGATTTTATGACCAGAGCGAATCAAACCATCTGTTACTACTCGTTTATGGTTATAAACTTTATTTCGAATCGATTTCAGATACTTAATGGTATTTATGTCTAATACTTGTACTTACTTTCAAACCTACTAATATCATAAAGGCGAAAGTTTGTAAGGAGATTTGGATGTTTGTGAATTACGAGACAGATTTTGATGAAACTTTACAAGTATTATAGATTATAAGTACATCAGCAGAATAACACATACCTAGTTTAAGTTACCAAAAAACTTTTTTGCAGATTTTTTTAGAATAATAGGTATATCTAATTATCTACAGATGAATTTTGAAAAAAAAAAGTATGATACCTACAATTGAAGGCTTTAAGCGTATTACATTACATACACACGCGGCCTGCGTTGGCGGTGGCGGCCTGTTGTATTCCATAGACAATGTATGTGAGACTTCAGACACGCGCGGCCTGCGTTTGCATTGACCGCGTGTGTCTGGGATACGCTTTACTTACGAACAACTTTTTATTTTGCAAATGAAGGCATTACCGTCTAGTCTTTAAAACAAACATAGACTCCATTACTGGCACATCCTTTTGTACAGTTTTAAATGCATATTTCAAATGCAGGAAACCTGTTTTTCTCTAACGATATTGTTTCTCTCGTGCCCCTCATTATGCCACGTTAATTGTAATGTAAAATCCGCCATCTTTGTTTTACAAATGGTGTCCTCGATTTGTAAATGAGATAGTGTGACCATTTCAAAAAAAATCTGTTTATAAATAGGAAAGTTCTTCTTCTTAGTAAGAGAAATATATAATAATAGATCTTCTGTGTATCATTAGAGTAGGTTTATGTGCCAAAAGTTGATACTTTTGTAATTTTATTAGGGATACCAATAAATAAATATAGTTCAATGAAATACAAATCCTAATTAAACAATAAATTGAAAATCAATTAAATGTTGGTATATAAAATCAAGCAGAACTCCCTAAATGAACTGTCAGTTTATTTAGTTTTAAAAGATTTATAATTTTGATACAACATTTGCATTTAACTGTCCATTCTGTTCTATGAAATAAATGAAACGAATTAGTAGACTTGACACAATAGCAATGTTCTTCGAAAAGCAAAGGAACTTAACCCTAAACTGTAGCATATGGCCAAACAATAGCCGCGAGGGCCCGCGTGGACCCGAAGAAAGAATAAAAACAAAAACCCCATAATTAATATCTGCAATTAGTTCGTTTCTTTTGTAAACGTAATAAAAACAAATTGGACAAGTCGAGCCATTCGTTTTGTTTCATTATTTTTGACGCATCGCCGAGTTTTTTTCTTTTGATTAGACTGTTTAATTTTTTTGTGTTTCTTTCGCGGTTCGTTTGAGATGGATTTAATTAATAATCAGCTAGACTATGGCACAATAAAACATTTTTTACCATTGTATTCGATGGGACGGGGATTTAAATTTTTTAATGGACGTAGGTACTTACAGTCAAAAAGATTACCTTAAATTTATTTTATATACTTTCTCTGTGAGTCATATCACCATTGATTTAGATACGACAATGCAAAGAGCAATGGAAACCTCCAGACATATTTTTAAGACAATTAAAAGAGGGAAGAGACAGTAAGTCCGATTTAATAACCAATCGCGCCCTCGACACCTCGATAAAAAAATTGAGAAGAAATTTCGCTCCCCAATATAATTTCCTAATCACTGGGCCGAACGTCCGGTTCCGGCGCAAAAAACTCAGATACGACCTTCTAAGAACAGCGTCTTGTCAAAATTTGAATAGTATGGATAAGATTTCAAAAATATATAAAATGTACAAAATGTTATTAAGTTGTATGGAAACGGGCTATACATATACATACCTACACATTCTTAGTATGATTTCATAAAATATAAGTGGGTACTTTTTTCTTATTCATACTTTTGTGTGACATCTTTATGAGAAGGAATCGTTAAAAAAATTATGGATCAAACAAAAGAGTGCATTTGAAAAGTCAAAAGAATTTTATCTTATCAAGTATACACGACATAATACCCTTAAAATGTATTTTAAAATCCAAAAAAGAATTACATAAACTGTCCTTTTAAATTATTTAATAACTGAATTATTTATTTAAGTAGGTAGTTACCTATATCAGATTTGAATCCATAGTGTTATTAAGAGTGTTAATAAAATGTTATTAAAATTATTTTTTAAATACCAAAACAGACTGAAAAAGTTTATACCTATTTGACTTCGACATTCAAACTTGGTGGGGCGTATCCACCTCACTCGTTCGGAACATCGTGTCAATATTTACTCGGGGAAAAGAAGGCGGCAAAAAATAAATTAGGCAAAAGCTCATTTTGGCTCAAAAATCGTCGCTGCGACATCTGGGGCCCGCTAGAGGGTGAGGGGCTGCGGGCCGTGATTTCTTTCCCATTACTATTTGAGCACTTAAGTGGTGCGTGGTTAGGTATAAATGTTGGGCGCTTCTGCTTTATTACTTCTTTGGATTTTCGAGTTAAATTTTGCGTTTTTTTGCGGTTTACTTACATATTTTTTTACTATTGAGACGAGATCTTAGAAACCCCCGTGTAGATTAAATTAAACCTTTTATATTTTTCGGTAAATTTAAGAAATTTATTTGTTATAAATTGTTGGGCGCTTTTGCTTGATTCGTTCTTTGAATTTTTGTAAGTAAGTATGTAGGTTTGTTTTTATTAATGTTTTTTATAAAAAATGTTTACATAGATCCTTCCTAGTACAGAAATTTTAATTTTAATATTGTGTAGTATTTAATATAGAGCTAAGTAGGTACCTATAATATAGCCCTAGCATTAGTACTTAATATAAGTTAATAATTAACTTACCTATTTATTATTATAAAAAGTATTCCTGCAAATGCATGTCTCACAACATTTCACTAGCATTTTTTCACTTTCTAGTTGCCTGGAAGCATCGCTAAAAGCGATGCCTATACCTATATATTTCATATTATGTGTTACTGTTACGGAGCTACACTTTATCCGAATGTTGGAAGCCCTATGTACTACAATGGCCGTTGAAAGCCTGATATTATTTGGTGCAAAAAAAAGTTTGCTAGAGTCTCAAAAATATCATATTTTTCACAGGAGAATAACACTTAACTTAATTGAAAGAAAACTTACGGGTTGAAGATGAAATTCTTTTCTAAAAAAAGCAAGGGTTATACCTTTAGTTTATTTTAAATTATGAACTTCCGTAACCCTCCCGTCATCGATCTTTCCGTTTTTAGATTTTATACCCTTAAGATCCTCAGTTACATTTTAAGGTTAAAGTGATATTTTCATTGTACTGCATAATTTTTCTGCACAACATAAATACACCAAGCGCTTTGGGCGTCAATAATCAATTTCAAGAACTTTTGTTTTGTAACTTTTTGAAATAAAAATATTAAAATTTAAAAAAATATTCAAAAACTGCATATCGAAAGTTTTTGGATATACTTATTGCATTAAGTAATAAAGATATTTATAAAATATAAATATTTCTTTTTTTTTTATCGAAATCCTTCAGCTTTATAAAATTATGTTGTGGTGTATGTGAGTGAATAAATACAGTGTCTTTCTTTCAGCGTTGAACATGAATACAAAGGACCAAGAAAAGGAAAAGGAACAAAAATAAACACAACTTCGTCGGGAGGTAGCGACGTGTACTAATTTAGACGCAAACATTGGTGGAATCAAATAAAAACCGATCGGGCGAAGCAACCTTTTTTCCATCTCGGCGTTTGCAAATAGGCTTGCCTGTACTAGGGTAGAAGGGTATTGATACTTGCGAATAAATCTCCCATCTCCCATGCAGAGCATAGAGCTTTTACGAGAAGAAATTTGTGGAAACTGTCTCTATCAATGCATCAATTTGTCGATTGTAAGTTACTTGAATGAAAAAATGCAAAGTTAAAAGTTTGTAGGAATTTTACAAAAGTAGAAAAAGCAAACAAAATTGGGCATGGAAGCAGCATGGTTTTTTAAAATACCAGCATGGCGACCCAATATTTTTTAAAATGTCCAACTTTCACGAAAGCGGTGTGTACATATTGTTGGTAGAACTTGATTTATGTATAATAATAATAAATAATAAATTCATTTATTTCGAAAAACAAGTTACCAGCATACAACAAACAACAAAGAACAACATAATACCAGCGTGGTTATATATTGTATATTGTATTGTATTTTAATATATTTAGGTATTTATTTATTTCTTAAGCATAATAAAAATACACCAATTAATTAATTGGTTAATTGCTTACCTTTTTTTTAAAATAGGTATCCAAAATAATAAAATAAACAACTTTAACAAAAGAGTAAGTAGTAGATACTACTTTCAAAAAATATTTAAAATATCAAAACTAATAGTTCATAGTGAACGCTGTCCCTCTTTTCTGGAGGGCGGCACAAAGACGCATTGGAAAATGGAAAAAAGCGTCAAAAGATAACTGAATCTCGCTGAATTTGAACCAATAAAATTCTGTTAGCTTTAATTGTTTTTCTAATTTTGAAAGTGCAACATTTTGCCGGTCATTTGACAATGACAAAATGTATACGTCAAAATAAATAGATACAGAAATATTCTAGCTTATAATTTTCAAAATACCTAGATAGATTCAAAATGCAATTACAATCTTCAATAATTACACGCAGCAATTAATTTTAAGTTTATTTGTAAAGTAGGCATAGACTTTTAACTTTTAGTTTTATAAAAAAATATACTATATTGGTTTAAGTAGTATAACATTTTATTAAGATGGCTGAATGGATGGTGATAAATAAAATGTAGTCCACTTTCGTAATGTTTCTCGTAATCAAATCCAATCAATTCAATTTAGTAGGTTCTATGTATGTATGTAGTACCAGTTACGAAAATTGAGACGAATATCCCAAATCAGAATTAATCTTGATTAACCAGGTTCCAAAATGGACACCATAGTCCAATTTTGCAATTGGTTTCGAAAATAGATAAACATTTACAAATATGTACTGTACGCAAATAAACCTTCTGTATAAAAAGGTGAGTCGTTTTTTAGATAAATACTCGTATGTAAGCACATAAATTATCCACCCCATACTTTGCAGTCCCCAGTGAGCCGCGGCTTTCTTTCGCCCGGACAAATTTTTCCATTAAATTTTTTCGAAAATGATAAGATGGATTACGTGCTCGAGTTACATTAATTCCCAGAGGTCCCAAGTTCATTATCCCTTTCATTCTTGAGGTTATTTTTTAGGGAATGATGTGGTAGAGGTGAATAGGGAAAGGAATGGTAACCACTTAGGAAATAAAGCATCGTGAAACTTCGTCGAGGGTTGAACATAAAATTCGATATTACAAAAGTGCGTAAGTCCTTACAGCATCAAAAGTAATCGACTTTTGAATATTTGCAATTACGTTTTTTGCATTTTCTACCTAGCGCTCAGAAAAGCTTTGCGAAACATCTGCTTGACTAATAATGATCCATAAATAGGTATTACTTAGAGTTGCTTTTCGTGTTACTCTTCTGCTTTAAAATTACATTATGTATTCGATTGGGGTTTTCCGAGTTGGATAGCTTGATTTTTGGGCAAGGTTTAAGAGGAAAAAAGAATACCAGCTAATAATTTATAAACCCAAGAAAAGCTTATAGATAGACACTTATGAAGATTCTGTAATTACAGTTCCAATTAATAAAAGGTGGCAATTTCTATATTATTTAGTAAAAAAATACAATCAAATATCACAAACTCGGCTCAGTACAGTGAAATTCAAATGCATTTGGCATCCATCGCCACAACACTGTGGTTTTCGTATGGCAAATGTTTTGCTACAGCGGATTTCTATCTTCATTTTAATATTTACTAAAATATTGCCAGAGTTTCCGTGGGCGGCGTACCGTGGAATACGAGCGAGAGTTATATGAAATTTTGGCCCATTAAATTATAAGAATGTAACCAGTGGGTAAAAAGTATTTTAAAGTAAGTAAGATTACAATAATGACTTGAATTATTTTCTATCATTTCGTTTTTTAGTTAAAATTAGACTTGAGTATAAGAAAATATATAATATGGACGTACCTATTCTAAAATCTTTTGGCATTTCGTTACTAGTTGTAGGTTAAAGCGATTTAAGTTACCTTTCAACAGACAGATAAATAGAGAAAAATTCTATTATTATTTAAACTTTTATAAGTTTCGAACTATAATTTTATTCGCTGCATTGGATTCTTCCGCGAATGTATACATTTCATAGTCATCACAGAAAAAAAATCTTTCAGCTTTCTGAGTACTTCAGACTTATAAGCATGCATTGATAGATCGTCAGTCCGGACAAACGATTTTATTGCATGCATGTATGAAGTACACAAAAACCTGAAAGAAATTTTTTCTGTGATGAATCTTAGACTATGAAATGTATACCTAGGTACATTCGCGGAAGAATAACATGCAATGCAGCGAATCAAATTATAGTTCGAAATTATTATAGTACTATACATTTATAAAGCTTTTCAATTAAATGCCAATGAAATCACATAGAGCAGATGCGGGTATACCTACGTATATTATCTACTTTATTATTCGCGACTAGTCATCCCGCAGTAGGTACCTACGGGCGGTGCAATGATTCTATCGATTTTCACTATCCCTCCCTCCCCCGCGGTCATGAGAGTAAACCCCCTCCTCCTCTATACCTATACCTCTATCTCCACAAGTATATAGGTAGGTAGTAAATACATAGTTGCAATTGGGCGTGCGACCCCAGAAGGTGGGAATTGATTATAATGATGGAATTTAGTTGCGGTAGGCTCGTGCTTAATGTGGAAGCTTGAGGGTTGGGATTTTGATGCGATTATGTTGGTAATGCAAGGAGTTATAGCGGAATCTACTAAGATTAAAAAGTAAGAAGGGAAACATTCTTTGATGTTACAAGCTGGTAGGTGTGTGTTTTATGCGGAGGCATCGTGGAAAGGATCAACTGTGAACTTATTCCTATTCGATAGGATAGGATAGGATCGGATAGGATCATTGAACAAATAGTAGAAGGTAGAGCTGGACAAGCTTATGAACTATTCCATAACTGACTGTAGTTTTGGAACAGGTTGTATAACCTTTAAAATTAATGGTTTTCAATTTTAAAATAATAGATTCCGATTCAAAAAATAATACATCTTTAAAAATTCTTACTTAAATTTGCGATTTTTGACAACATTTAACCCCCCCGCCCCAACTCTAAAACAATTTTCTACTTGAGTCCTATCGCTCGCTTCGCTCGTTAATATAGTAACTTTTGTTAGGTTCGTCAGAATACTAACCAAAATAATTAATATGTATTTAATAATCAATAATCAATTTGTGGGTCACCAACAATATTGTTTTTCAAAATGACAGACAAATTTTAAAGCTAGAAAAATTTTAAGTAAAGCGCAAACCACGATAAATAAAAAACTTATCTTTTTAAATTGGTATAATTTTTAAAGTTCATTTATTTAAAATGTTAATCCCTTTTTAAGTGTAACAACAAGTGACAGATTCTGACACACTATTTCGTTTACTAATGTTATTTACTTTGCTAAGTAGATTGTATTTTTAGTAATATACTTTGTTTAGTAGATTGTTTAACAGTAAATTGTATTTTTAGATTTATTTTTCATAAATTTATAGGTATAAAAGGTCAAGATAAAAAGCGCAGGTGGACGTGCCAAGTTTCATCTCGATCTTTCCGCTCGAAAGCGCGAAAACTCGATATTAAACTCGAACAGAGACGTAGTTAGGAGGGGAAACGCGATTTGGGGCCCCGACTTTACTGGTTTATGTTTTATCAATTTGTTCATAATTTTTAAACACTCGATTTAATTATCACAGCCTACCTTGCGTTCAGTATAAGACTTTTATCTTTTGAGTACCTACTGTACGTTAGCCTACCTTGCGTTCAGTATAAGACTTTTATCTTTTGAGTACCTACTGTACGTTAGCCACCAAGGGGTCCGCTTGGATTATAAAACATCAAGAATTTCCTAATTGATTTGTATAGGTTTACCTAGTTGATAATTAATAGGCGTTCCAGTTGTTAATTATAGATTATTTATTAATTATTATACTTTTAAAGGTATAAATAATTTTAAAAGGGAGTCAAAACAAGCGACTGAACTGCGAGAGAAGTTTTAATGTAGTTAAGTACTCGTCTATGGGACTTGGAGTTTTGTTTACATGTCAACATTAATGTCTGTCATGGACTCTGGTAAGGCAATTAATTATTAAATTCAGAATTCACGAGAAAGTATGTGTCCCTATATTTTCCTGAGTACGCCCCTGTCCCAAAAGTTCGTCAAAGGTGAAAAATTCGTGGAAAACGAACAAAGACACCCGCTGTCCGAGTCAAGGGGAAATATTCTAATAATTTTCCGAGCTTTTTCCCTTTTAAAACTGTTTTCCAAGTTTTTTTCATTACGGGGAATCGCTTTTTTATTGGTGAAGATTTCTTTGGAAGTTCTTCTTGATTTCTTTCCTGTTATATTATGTTCTACTTCTTCTTCAATTTGTTTAAGTGTTCTTTGTGCACAGTATCTTATTTTTCAAAACGATTTCTTCCACGCAATCTTGATATTTATTTGTTATTTAATTATTGGATTGATTTTTTTTTGATATTTTTATATAGAATTGAAAATCTGACGCTGACTGTGACAGACTGTGACATGGTTTTATTGTCACCACCACAGAACACGGAAAAAGCTCGCTACGCTTATATTTCTATGGTCACCACGGAATTTAATAGGGTTAATAAAAAACAACTATCTGCCTACAAACTGCATACGGTTTGGCGGATTTATTGAAAAAACAACCACGTTGATGTGGAAAAAGAGTAGGGAAAAAGGTGTTTTTTTTAATTAAAAATCACGTTTATGGAACGATTATTTTGAGTCTTTCAATTGCGGTTTTCAAAGGTATTATTACCAGCGACGTTGTCGTGGGATCAGAGTACTTTACTAACCTGTATTCAATGAATTTTTCCTTCAAAAGTAAAACATTTGTAATCGTAATTCAATTTACTTAGTATTTACACAAGTATAAACATATTCAGCGCGACACAAAGAAACTGCTGTGTCGAAATGTTTTTGGTCCATTATTTGGTCCCATTGTCATGTAAAGTCCTCCAAATAAATTGTCCGGGACAAAAAGGGACGATTGATTTGCGTTTTTCGTTTCGTACGCATCTTTGTGTATTTCGCTCCCATTTGTAGGAAGTTACGAAGTTTCCGTACGTATAGGTACTGTCTTTTGTTTACGAAGTTTTGTAACTTTTTCGCGTTAGCTTGTAAATTTTATTGTGTTGTAAGTACCTATCTAATTAAAAATGAGATTTCTGATTGAAAGCGTATTTTTTTACCAAGAAAACCACACTTTTCGCTAACCACTTCACAATTTCAGCTTTAGTAAGAAGTTTTAAAAGACTCGATATCCATAGTTATGAACCACCTCTATTCAACATCCACTAACTAGTCTTATACTACCAATCCTACCAATATTATAAAGGCGAAAGTTTGTAAGAATGTGAAGATGTGAGGACGGATGTTTGTTACTCTTTCACGCAAAAACTACCGAACGGATTTTGATGAAACTTGGTACAGTGATAGCTTATATCCTGCAATAACATATAGGCTACTTTTAACGCGGACAAAGTCGCGGGGCGTCCGCTAATACCCCCTAAGTAACAAAACACCATAGGGCGCTGTTTCACAATGTTGGAAAAAAATTTGTGCGCGGGGGAAGCCGTTGGAAAAAGCTAGTATATAATAATAATAATAGCAAATAAATTAAACTATAAGTACATTCATGATGTCAATCTTGGCTTACAAACTCTCTAGATTGTGTCGCAAGGCAAGGCGACAACAGTATTCCAGTTCGTCATAAATGATTGTTCCATCTCTCTCTACAATATACCTACGAATATTTATTTCGCGATCTTTTTTGCTGCGCACGCGCAAAATGTAGCATGACCTTCCCTCTGACGCTTTTCCACAGCGCTACGATATGGGGTCCTTCAAGAAAAGAGTCAAAAGAGCTCTTCAACCGCGGCCGGCGCCGCACCAGCACCCCCGGGTGTTGCAGGTGTCTATGGGCGGCGGTGACCTCTTAATATCAGGAGGCCCGCCTGCTTGTTGCCCCCGTAGCAATAAAAAATTTGGTTCCGTCTCGAATCAGCATTTTTCAACCGACGAAAAAAAGAGGAGGTTCTCAATTCGACCTGTATATATATTTTTTTTATCATTATTATTATTTTTTATGTATGACCACAGAGCGTCAGTGGCCTCGGGGATAAGACGCGACCTATCATATCGAAAGGTCCGAGATTCGATCCCCGGTTGGGCCATGTACCAATGGGTATTTCTCGAAACTTAAGTACATGTACTGACTGCTCTCAAACGGTGAAGGAAAACATCGTGAGAAAACCTGCATACGCCGAAGAAGAAATTCTTAGGCGCATGTGAAGTCCACCAACCCGCACTGGGCTAGCGTGGTGGACTATAGCCCGCACGCCCTCGTTGAGAGGGTAGGCCTGAGCCCCAGCAGTGGGGAGATTAATAGGCTGTTGATAATGATGATGATGTATGACCGCGCATAGCTTTTTTCAGAGCAATCCAATTTTGATAATTCTTTTTTATTGATGTGCAAATCAAATAATTTTTTGATGTAAGTAAGTGTTTATTTAAATACAACCCATAACTAAATGACTATTATAGCCGCACACATACGCGATGGTTGTTACTTGTCAGTGGATACGTAATTAGATTTTTAATTGTCATAATTGTCGCGATGCCGTATCTATCCATTTGGCGGCATGTCATTTTACAATTGTTTCGCGGGTAGGAGTTTTATCGATTTTGAGGGCAATCAGAAATGTATGTACAGAAGGAAACGCAAGTATACCTACCTACATTATTACAGTAAAGAATCACCGTTTGAAAAACACATGAAACCAAATCGTAACCTGGCCAGGAAGTCATCATCAACAGCCTATTAACATGTCCCCACTGCTGGAGCTCAGGCCTACCCTCTCAACGAGGGCGTTCCGGCGATAGTCCACCACGCTAGCCCAGTGCGGGTTGGTGGACTTCACATGCGCCTAAGGATTTCTTCTTCAGCGTATGTAGGTTTCTTCACGATGCCAGGCCAGGAAGTAGTGTCGCAATCCTTTCGTAACTGTTTTCACAATCGGTTTGTAACTGGATACGGATACGCAGTCAGAAAATGGAGAGAAATAATCAAATTTTTAGTAACTGTTACGAAATTTGAGATAATTTATCCCGATTTGTAACCAAACAATCGTTCATTTTCAAAACATTTACGAAAATGGGTAAAAGGGTCGCACTTGGTTCAGTAAAAATTTCATAAGATATTTCCTGAGAAATAACTATGGTTTCTTTTTGCGTAGGTAATTACTAGGTATTGGTAGGGGAAATAAAGGCATAATTATACATAGAGAAGGGTGGAAAAGACACCTAAAGATTACTTACTCTGTGGTTATTGTAAGTCCCATAGATAATTACGTTAAATGTTTTAAAATGATACGGGTAAGTTAGCTATATTACTTAGCTTCTTTAGAAATAGTAGGAAAGCGTTAGATTCTAGGCATGTAGGTACGGTCGACCGCACGTCAGTGGAAACAAAACCAGTATAAACTGGTCTCTCATAGTATTGGAACTCTCTAATAGGCTAGGCCAGCTCAAGGTCAAAGTGTTGCCACTGACGCGCGGTCGACTGTACAGTAAATCAATCTAACATAATAAAGGCGAGAAGTCTTATGTGTGTTTGCTAATCGTACCTCTGAAGCAATACATTTATACCTATTTATTTAGGTAGGTGTGTTTATTTCAATAAGTGCCTTCCAAAGAAAAAAAATTAAACAATCAAATTAAATAAATAAATAAAAAATTATTACCTAAAAAAAAAATCAAATTAATATATTAGTTTTTCTACTTCTATGCTAATTTAGAGGTCAAGACCTACTTTGGGTCGCTGAACCAGAGGACTAAGGAAAAAACCCATGAATTTTAAAAAAAGCTACTCCCATATGGATGAGTAACAAATCATTTTAGGGGGTGCCAAAACCGAGCCAAATGTATATCGAAATTGATACTCACTCACACATTCTCATTTTCAAACTCCATATAAATTTGTATGAGCAACTTCCTCCCGCTAATCCGCATCATTTGTCCGCACCCCCCCCTGATTTTGACACAGAATTTTTCATCGTTTCCCATACTAAATTTGCAAGATGCGATCTCCACAGGGAGCGCGCGCGCGACAAAAGAGGTTCGAATCTCCTTGAAAAAACCTGATACTTAATATAATTTGTCTAACTCAAATTAGTAGTCAGCGACCCAAAACAGGTCTTCTACACTAAACGAGCTTCGGAAATCTTAATATTCATATGATAAATTATTTAGAGCGTCAGTGGCGTAGGGGATAAGACGCGGCCTATCATATCGAAAGGTCCGGAGTTCGATCCCCGGCTGGGCCATGTACCAATGGTTTTTTTCTCGAAACTTAAGTACATTTACTGACTGCTCTCAAACGGTGAAGGAAAACATCGTGAGGAAACCTGCATACGCCGAAGAAGAAATTCTTAGGCGCATGTGAAGTCCACCAACCCGCACTTTGCTAGCGTGGTGGACTATAGCCCGAACGCCCTCGTTGAGAGGGTAGGCCTGAGCCCCAGCAGTGGGGACATTAATAGGCTGTTGATGAAATTATTTAAGTTTGTTGTAATATTACAATTATAACGAAAATGTATACTAACAGTCAACTTAACTATAGTTTATTCGCAGATAAATGACTCATGATGCTATGATTAGTATTCAAACAACTGTGTAAGTAAATACACATGGTTATACTAAAATCTACACTTAGCGCAGTAAAAATTCCAACAAACAACGCCTCGATTATAACCCGCATACAAATTGACCGACGCCACCGCCCATTGGCTAGTTCTACCGCGGAAAAAAACCACGTGAATTTTTTTTTCTAAACAACGTAGAATGTACGTTACGTTCCCGCCGCTGTGATTGGCCGAGGGAACGGCCGCTGGCGGCCATTGGAGAATTTTTTTTTCCCACTTTTCACGTAACACGTTTTTTCCGAGAAAACTCTGACCAATGAGAGAACGTAGTAGTTTTAATTATGAAAGTTGTTCTATTGTTTTTGCGGGCAGCAACACGAGGGGGTTATGTTTATGAACACGGAAATGAATTGGAATTTGTATTTCCGGCAACTACACCAATGGAAGACAGTTTTGCAGACTCTTTTCGCGGCAACTGAAGTGTCAAGTTTGTATCTAATTTTCATTAAAAACGTATTTTGCGGGTTTTAACGTATAATTTGTGATGGTATTTTATTTAATAGACGCTTGTCGACGTGACGTAAACGTCGATTTAATAGGAGACTTTACATTATAAATACGATGCGGCTTAAAAGTGTAGTAACCAAGCTAAAAACTCCTTTAAAAAACATAGTTTTGCAAAAATGTTTGTTGTTTCAAGTTTTGCTGGCCAGAATGATTTTGCGCGATAACTATAGGATATTTGTAATGGCGGACAGATTTAAATTTGGATTTGGTAGACACATTACGTTTGCCGCGATGCGTGGTTTATGAGTTTGAAGTTTATTCTAGGTAATATAGTTCTATAACGCATTTTAATTAAATAACATTGCATGTTTGCTCTCGTTCAAAAACAAAACAAAGTATCTACCACTTAGCAAATACTTTAGGTATTTTGATAGTGACAATGATTTGCTGTGTCATCATCATCTAAGAGTCAGTGAAATCGTATCTTTTTTCTAGACATCTACGACTAACCCTTATGGAGGCCGTGCTGTGTGCTGTATACGACTATTTTTGGCCTAGAAGGCCTTAGTTTCCAGGCCCGACAACCGATTATAAAAATAAAATCACCAACCTGTATGCAATCTGGTATGCTGCTGCACGTGGCTCAGCTGCTTGAACCTCCTGTCGCAGTACGAGCACTTGTAAGGCTTCTCTCCGGTGTGGACCCTGATGTGCTGGACCAGCTGGTGGTTCGAGCTGAAGGACTTCAAGCACTGCTGGCACTGGTGCGGCTTCACTTCCCCTCCCAGACCCCGCTGCAGCTCTCTGGCGTGCATCTGCATTGCGTTTTTATGCATGAAGATCTGCAACAAGCATTGGCGAGGTCATTCGTTGATCTGTGATCTCATCAACAGAAATAAATCGAGATAGAACGGCCAAATCGCGGCAAGAAATTGAAAAGTCTTGTTAATTTAGCTATCATCAACAGCCTATTAATGTCCCCACTGCTGGGGCTCAGGCCTTCCCTCTTAACGAGGGCGTTCGGGCTATAGTCCACCACGCTAGCCCAGTGCGGGTTGGTGGACTTCACATGCGCCTAAGAATTTCTTCTTCGGCGTATGCAGGTTTCCTCACGATGTTTTCCTTCACCGTTTGAGAGCAGTCAGTAAATGTACTTAAGTTTCGAGAAAAAACCCATTGGTACATGGCCCAGCCGGGGATCGAACTACCTTTCGATAGGATAGGCCGCGTCTTAACCCCTACGCCACTGACGCTCAAACGCTATAATTATGAATTTAGCTATAATTATGTCTTATCTTAAAATTTAAGATACCTAACAAAGTGAATGGAGGATTATATTTAAATGTTGGCTCCAAAACTTTGACAAACTAAAAAACACTCCAAAAACCTGGCGCGCTCGGCGCACGAACGAGTAAAACAATTAATAAGGTCGTTCTATATAGATTTATTTCTGTGTTCTCTCAATGAATCTGTTATTGGGATACCTAAAATTCTAAAATGTGAATGTGGCTTCTTTATTGAATTTATTTATTTAAATAAAGGGATTCCCTAAATTTTTTTTTTTATGGTTCCTATAATATTATTAAACTTGGTAGATCTTAATACGATTTTGATAAAATAAATGTAAGTAACATATCAATAACATTAAGTTCTCAAAATTTATTTTTATGCGGCCGCACGCGATTGTAGCGCCAAACGTCATACGTTCCCATCACTTGTATACATGTATAACATGTATACATTATACATAGGTGCAAATGTATACAGCTGGTGTAAAGTTTCACGTTGAGTCCTATAATTTTGCCACGGCAAAGAAATTGCTTTCCAACCGTAAGCCAGATAAGGTGGAATTATAGGGACTTAAAATTATTTATTGTAGTGCTTAAGACGCCTTTTCGTGTGGACTCGCCGGTATTTGATGTGTGATTTTAACTGCAATGTTGCCATTCTGTAATAATTTTCTTTTATAAGTTTTATCGTTATGTTTTACTGCTATTTTTGTGATCTGGTAGCCTAGCTGGTTGTGCACTTGCCTCCCGTTTGGTGGTCGTATACGTTGAAATTTCATCATCATCATCATATCAGCCTGTAGACGTCCACTGCTGGACAAAGGCCTCCCCCAGGGATGTCCACGACGACCGGTCCTGCGCTAACCTCATCTAGCTGGATCCCGCGACCTTCAGCAGATCGTCGGTCCACCTTGTGGGACGCCTACGCTGCGTCTTCCGATACGCGGTCGCCACTCGAGAACCTTTCTGCCCCAACGGCCGTCAGTTCTACGAGCGATGTGCCCAGACCACTGCACTTTACGTCGGAATTTAAGTGCAGTTTATTTATAATAATTTTATTATAATAATACCACAGGTTTTCGATGAAGGAAAACTTGGCGAGGAAACCTGCATACGTCAAAGATTAGTAAGTGGGTACCTACTTCTATTCTAAGGCGTGGTGAAGTCCACCAAAATCGGATTGGGGCACCGTTGGTGGACCGTGGTTTGGCACAACAGATCCTGTAGGGTCGAAGTGTCACCGGTATTCCTATGGCCCCCTAACAAGCTAAGATACTGTTGTTTTACGTATACAGACATGGACACCCCACACACACATACTTTTAACGTAAAAAAATGATTTTTTTATTCGGTTTGTAAATCCGTAAGAATCCTCTTTTTTTTGTATAAAACAAAGTTTATTTATTCATACAGACTTTCACAGAAATTCTTTTAATCTCAAATTCAATTAAATTGTTAGGGTTCCGTACCTCAAAAGAAAAAAAAAGGAACCCTTATAGGATCATTCCGTTGTCCGTCGGTCTGTCCGCCAGTCCGTCCGTCTGTCAAGACAATTTTTTAATATTTTCAGAATAACTTGAATATTTGACATTAGTAATGACAAAGGTAGGTATAGTTTTTGTGTCGGCGTTTTAACTATTATTACGGGCTATAGTCCACCACAACGCTAGTCCAGTGCGGGTTGGTGGACATCACACGCTTCACACACTTCCTCGCGATGTTTTCCTTCACCGTTTGAGAAAAACCAGTGGTACATGGCACGGCCGGGGATGAAACTCGGACCTCTCGCCGTGACAGGCCCCGTCTTCCCCACTACGCCACCGGTAAACAATCTTTCCACCCTCTTTCTTCGGCAAACACTCGAAAACTATGTCAAAAGTTTTATCAATAACGGTCGGCCCGGACAAAATGAATGCTTTAATCTGAGACCAATCTTAGTGCCGTGTATTTTATATACGGGCTTAGTTAGTATATTTATTGAAAACCCTTCGTTTGTGCGATTGCAAAGAAATGACTTTGAACACGCAACTGTACAATGTTGGCCAAAGTAAGTACCTATCTACACAAAGTTTTTTAAATCTTAATTTGGTGGTGGTACTGATGGTATGTGGCCACTGACGTCCGTAGACATCAGTCAGCTTTAGGTTGATGCGTGCAACAACTAAGGCTGCAAACTGCAAAATATATTGCAATTGTGACCCTAAATCGATTGAACGTAATTTTGTTAAAAGTTTTTTTTTTAAATTATTTATTTAAGGTCGCTTCAACAACTGAGGTCATTAGCGACCACGTTAACATTATATGGAACTGTATAGATTGGTTAATTTTAGGAATTCAATCGTTTCGCGGTAACCTTTTTGGTTCAAACATTCATTTAGATTATTAGCCAATCTACACGAGTTCCTTTCATTATTGTACTCTGGACAGTCTACCAACAAATGTTTTACTGTTATGTCTAATCCGCATTTACATTTATTACGTTCAGATTTTGTAATAATATGGATATGTGTTAAGTTAGTATGCCCAATACGTAGTCTAGTCATTACTACCTGATCTTTTCTACAAGAGAATGAAATCTGAGGTTTTTCAAAAATGGACTTTCTAATTTCTAATAATTTGCTAGTATTATCTGCCTTCCAACCAGCATCCCATAACTTCTTGACTTTAATTTTAATGAACTTCTTAATTTCTGTTTGACTAGATTTCACAGAGTTGTCAATATGTTCGTCGTTGGTAGCCAACTTAGCCTCAATGTCAGCTTTTTCATTTCCAATAATACCCTGATGGCTAGGGATCCAAATCACTTCAAAATTATAATTACGTTTAATCAGGTTTATCATCTTTTGTTGAATTTCTTTAATAAGAGTGTGTAAATTGTTAATATTTTTTAAGGCCGTTAAACATGATTTCGAGTCCGTATAAATAATGTATTTCTTTGAGTGTGGTTCATTTTGAATTAATTCCAGAGTTTTAAGTATTTTTTTGTTAGTAAAGACACATGAGTTTTCGTTATTTAATATTTTGTATTATAAGTATTATTTACTGCAGGTTAGATTCACAATAGTTTTTTTATATTATTTGGCCTTTTGTATTGGGAAACAATATTTCCACCAATTTCACTTATGTAGAAAATACACTATGTAGATAGATTTATTCACTATCTAATAATGAATGTAAGAATCTTGTATTTGTAACTTTTATTTTTATTTTTTATAAAAATGTGTAGGTATAATAAATTACCTCTGGATATATTTGCGCATGTTGAATAAGGCCCCACATATTATTTTTCCATTACCAAAATATTGTTCACGTTTATAACCTTTGGATAAAACTAGGCAGACAGAATATAATATTTTGTATTAACTTTTATATTTCTAAACGAGGAAAATCACCGTTAAAACGTCTTATGTCGACTAAAAATTAATATTTAATAATTTATTTTTAACGTAAATCTTCCTTGTTTATGGAATATATTTTTCATATTATAACGAACAGGAAATATTTTTTAAACGTATTATCTATCAGCTTCCTTTGTTTATAATTAAATAAAACATTGAGGTTACGAATATAAAGATAAGAATATTCTAACTACTTACATCCATTATAGTCTTAATTAACGAGAGCTTATTTATATACCTACTCGTGTAAAGTAAGAATCATCATATCGGCCCTTTAACGTCCACTGCTGGACATAGGACTTCGCCTATGAACGCTAAACAAACAAAAATATCTAGACCGCTGCCGGGTATATAAGATAAGGAGTTCATTATCCATGTATGTATTTATGTATTTATTTAAAAGTATTTGGGATTAATTTGGGACTAAACAGCCTTGAGTGAATTTGTCTAGAACAAAACATTATATTTTGCAAGTTGGTAATATAAAAAAAAATAGGTATACCTATGTCTTAACTACAAATTTTCCGTTTACTTGTGCTGTAAGACCTGCCTACCTTGTATATGATTTACATTGCGAGTACCACAATAATGTGACATATATGACCATATCTTTTATTGCGTTTAGGTTTAGAAGCTTGCGTTTTTGCACCCCCAAAGTACCACAGACCTTAGTCTTTGATATTAATTTCAACTTGACCGTTCCTAAGAAAAAGGGTCTTGACTGACGGACAACAGAGTGGGGTATAAGGGTTCCATTTTTGTACTGACCCCTAAATACAACCTAGTTAACTGAAATAAAAAATTTTTGGATGTACACTTAAAATTGCACGCAAGTTGAACCCTTTCACGCGTGTTAGAAAGTGCAACTAGACGTTTGAAACACGCAACGAAGAAATTGCAAAGAATTTATGCCGTTGGTGCGATACGAAGCCGGGGTCTAAGGTTCTGCTCCCGGAAGGGGCAAAATGAGTTATTGTTATAATCGTTGTTATATCATTCGTTAGGTTTGAGTGCTTTATTACAAGGAAAGGTACCCAAGACTTGTCCGGCTCAATTCGATTATCTATACCTACATTTAATAAAACTGTAGAACAGTTATTTCTGGACATTCAATATTTTTGGGAAATACTGGGTCGGAGGTAAGTACAGTCGACCGCACGTCAGTGGAAACACTTTGACCTTGAGCTGGCCTAGCTTTTTAGGGAGTTTCAATTCTATGAGAGACCTGTTTATACTGGTTTTGTTTCCACTTACGTGTACCGTACCTTACGAACGATACCGAAGACGAAAATGATTTTTTTTTAATTTTTGTCTGTCTGTCTGTCTGTTTTGACACATCATTCCATGAATATTAAGAAAGCTTCTTTATTTGAAAACGTTTCTCCTGTCAAAGTGTTTAGGGACAGACACTGAATAAAAATGAACCATGTCCGTCATGCCAGCTGCCTCATCTGATTGTTAACTGTAGAGATTTAATCACTTACTTACATTTTTACAATTCATATTATGACAAACTGGCTTGATAAGTAAAGTGGCAAAGTTGTTAATAAAATTTGCTATAAAAAATACATTTTCTAAACTTTCATTAAAGGCATTTATTTATAACTATTAAGTAACTTTTATTCTTATACTTTCAATAGTAGTATTTCTTTATACTCAAACAAGCAATTTTAGTAAAAGACCTAAGTTTAAACTAAAGAATTATAACGTTTCTCCCATAATTACACACACCTAGGTACATTGAACATACCTATGTATTTTAAAAGATACTCCCACCCAACATTATAACTACATATTATAACAAATTAAAATCAAACAAGAGGTATGGTGTTTCCATCAAAAATTCGGATATCACCTCTTCACATTTAAAATATAACATACTGACAGTTTAGCCAATAGTCAAAAGAAAGTCAATAAATATTTTAATTGTTCTTTTAAAACTTTTGTGGTGGCCGCTATATTGGTTGTACCATAACATTAAATCAGTAGGGAGATTCCTGACAGACGAAATCAAATTAAATAAAAGATTGTAATAAATAAGAGAAAAATAGAATGACAAGCCGTAGTAACGAACACGACGGACAACCCCTTAGAGCGTAATTAGCAACATAAAAAATTGAGCGCTTCCAAGGCATAAAAATGGAATGAAATATGCCCGGTCCATTTTCCTTAAATTGTTCCGGGGACGACGGCGTTCGGGCTCTATTAAGAGAAATGACTTGTACCCTTAGTGGGATTTGGTGAGATTTTTTTATGACGTTGCTCCTGGAAATTATGAATTTATGACACAAAATAGGGGAGATTTCATACAAAATGTACGCAGAGAAAATATTCTGGGTTAGTATAAATAATACTAATCCAGAAACTCTACAGGGTACATCCTCTGATGGAAAAAATCCATTTGATCATCAAACTGCAGTGACACTAATACAACATATTTTGTTGTTACCCATATTAGTGTCACTACAGTTTGATGGTCAAATGGAATTTTTCCAACAGAGGATATACCCCGTAGTTTCTTGGCGGCTGTGTGAACTTAGCTGATTTCTACGCAATGACTAATTGAAGGTGTCAATGAGGAGCTGTGCGGGGTTCACTAGAGACGCTCTTCAATTTCAAGAAATAGTTCATTGATTCGATCAACCGAATCATACTTTCAAATTTTTTTTGGACATCACTATGTAGCACACTATCTCACTTACGCACACATAGACTATAAACACTGTCAGCGAATGTGCAAACAGTCTGTGACTATATTCATTCAGCCGCCAAGAAACTCTACGGTAAAACTCGATAGAGTGATAGCTTATATCCTAGAAAAACATATAGAATACCTACTTTTTAACACGGACGAAGCCACGGGGCGTCCGCTAGTATTTTAAATACAAAGTCACTGGATCAGTAAGTCAATCGGTAAAAGAGTGACGCATTTTTCTGAACTTGACTCGGTTCGAATCTTTTTAGGCCATGAGTGAGTATTTTTAAATTCACTGCAGTGGATGACTGGCTTTTTTCATTTCTTTATTTTGCCAGTGCGCTTTGAGGAGAGCGTTTTTGTTTTTTTTTGTTACCGAGCTAAAGTGGTCCCTACACGATCATGCTTGCAGGAGTGACACTCATGCATGACCGTCTAGTTGTAGTGATTGACGTGCATGACATGCAAACTACGTGCTGGCCGGTGCTTCACTGTACTATGTGATTGATAGCAAGCAAGAGGGCCCATCATACAGATAATTCACGTAACGCATGTCATGCCGCATGATCGTACAGGTGGGATGTAATAGCAAACCAAATATGTAGGATTTTTTTCCTTCTGTGTTCTTAATACAGGGTGGGACAGAAGGAACCACTCTCCCTAAAACGTCGTGTTATATTAGGTAAGAGCAATCGTTTTGTATTGGATAATTAAGTATTGTTTACTCGAATTTTTTTTGTCAACCCTGGTGATGTAACTATGTTCAGCCCAAGCTATTAATTGTCATTTTCAATTAATAAACCATTTAATTTTGTATGAAAAAAAATTGAGTGAGTCGAGGAGCAATTCGTAATCGTCAGTGTGTCATTAAAGTGTTCGTCATTTATGTGTTTCACAGTGTCATTGATCTCGATCAGCTGGTTAGGGTTGTCATTTCAAATAAAACGTCTTATACTTTGACGATCTGTAACTTGAAGACAGTTAAAAATATTAACATAGTTCCTTTGGACAAATGTCAGTACAAATACAACTTAATCTGTTTTTTTTTAGAAAAATGGGTCGTTCTGTCCCCACCCCGTATAACTACCACTTTACACCTAATACAAAAGTCAATAAACCTGTTACATTTCTCACGAACAAAACGCCCTTTGAAACCGTGTACGAAACGAAACCTAATAAGCTATAAGCGCTGTCAGGTGTCAAAGTATCAATTAGCAAGTTATCACTTCCCGTGAACACTATAATTTTAGTTTTTTTCCCTGGCGCAAAACGTAACAAAAAGGGGCAAAAACTGCGGCAGGTAATTAAAAAGTGGCGTAAAAGTGGCTTTCAACGGGTGTTATTATGTGTGTTTTGTTTTTTAACTTTTCGCGTTTTGTGGATTGAGCGATTATACGTGGGAACAAACATACAATAGGTATTCGTTTTAGGTGTTATAAGATGTCATCGTTCACTTCACCATTCAGCCTGTAAAAGCCCTATATATGACAAGCCTTTGCAGCACAGCAGGCAGGATAACTACAAACTAAGATACGGAGGCGCGAAAATGTTTCAAAACAACCCCGAATAAGAAATAGGAAAGACTTTGACTCATGCCCGAATAAGAAATAGGAGAGACTTTGACTCATGCCCGAATAAGAAATAGGAGAGACTTTGACTCATGCATGAGTCAAAGTCTCTCCTATTTCTTATTCGGGGTTGTTTTGAAACATTTTCGCGCCTCCGTATCTTAGTTTGTAGTTATCCTACCTACTGTGCTCGGAGTCCCAAGCTCGAATCCCGGCCGGGGCAAGCATTTAACTGACCAATAAATGCTTGTACTCGGGGCTTGGATGTTTGTGGTTGTGTTTGTATGTGTCCATGCCGCCCGCGACACAGGGAGGAGGGAATACTACCTAATGCATGTGTCGCGTTTATTTATTTTGAAGCCTAAATATTAAATCAAAAATAAATATTAAAAAATATATATTGAAGAATAAATAAGCTTACAGGCGGACACGTAAAGAGCCGTCCCGCGGCGAGCGTGTACGAAGAGAATGATGATACTGAGCGAAACGACAGAGGTGTGTCAGGATCACGGAGTAAGATCTGTATGTGTTCCATGGTCAGGATCGCAATACTTGGCGCTCCGTTCTTTCTGCCTGCCCCGCCAGGGACATAGCGTGAAGATATGTATGTAAAAATATTAAATATGTGGCGACACAGGATATTGCCATATATTATAGTGCAGTGCATAGTGACACAATTCTATAACGTTAAGTCATTGGCATAAGGTAAGAGTTAAAAAAACATTGCAACAAAGAATTATCGGTTCAAGGCAAACATTACTCATCAGTATCAAGAAGTCTTTCTTTAAATAAACACAGCCTTGGACTCTAAGAAAGCTGTTTACAGTGGAACAAAGAAAAAATCCTTTGACGGTATGAATCATTACGAAGACAAGGATTCCGTATAATCGGTAGGTACCTATATATTTTTACCGACTTCCAAAAAAGGAGGAGGGTACTATGTTCGGCTGTATGTATGTTTTTTTTAAGTTTTTTTTTATGTATGTTCACCGATTTCACCGTCAATTTTGTGTTTTTTTTTTTTTCGTTACGCAATTTGATGAATCTGTGTGACTTTAAAGTGTCATATTAGAAATTAGAAAAAGGATTTTGACGGACGGTCGGACCATAAAGTGATCCAATAACGGTTCCTTTTGAGGTACGGAACCCTAAAAATGCGTGTGTAGCTATGCGTAGCCGTGTACGAAAGAGACAGCAAGCACAGCAGTCTAGTTTAGAGATAGCTGTTAAGATAGCGCTATCTCGATTCACCGCCCACGGGGAATGTCCGTGCCCTGCCCGGCCGTGGACTTCCTATGTTGTAAGAATATTCTTAATCTGTGGTCGTTAAAAAGAAAAAAGAAACTGACCCTTAGTGCCAATCCCCAACTGCCTCTAGTTGAACCGTATTTTAGTGGACTGTCACGGTTTAATAATGAAATGTAATGATTCATGTATTTGATATTGATTATTGACATTTTTTTCTTCTTCTTTTTGACATGTAACTAAGAAATTACCAATAAAGATATGAATATGAATATGAAATATGACTCTTATTATTTTAATTATGACATGTCTTAAAAGTCTAGTAACCAAGCCAAAATCTCCTAAAACACTTCAGTAAAGTTAAAAAAAAGATATGGCTTAAAGGTCTAGTAACTAATAACCAAGCCAAAATTTTATTTAAAAAATAAATACTTCAGTACAGTACCTTAGATTAAGGATGCTTTTAGTCCTTATTCTAAGTAGAGTAAGTACCTATTTGAAACTTTTCGACAGTAAGACAAAATAGTTCGAAGGATCCCTAAAAAACTGCAGAGAATCCAGAGTTCATGCATGAGCCACATAGGAACTTGGCAGAGACAATAAAAAGGCATAATGATCAGGAGTGAGTTCCGACACTGACCTATGTCAACAAACGGGCCGATGCGCGTGTGTGCGACCGTGTAACACTACATAATGTATCACTGTGTATAGACTAGAGAAATGGACAGAGCTACTTGATTTTTTTTCTTTTACTCCATAATATAAACAATATATAAATAAATATTTGCATCTATAACACCTACACTTCTCGAAGTTTTTCAACATCACCCTAAGGTAGCCTGGAAGAAATCTCTGAAAGCGATAAGGCCGCCTTTTAATTGTACCCTAGTTTATTAAATTACCGTTAGTAGTGTATTTTTTTTTAAATTTAATATTGGTGCTCAATAAATAAGATTTGATTTGATTAAAAGCAGCAAATTACGAATATTATTACAGGAAATGTATTAAAATAGAAACACAATAATACAAATAAAAAAAACAATCAAGATTAATCAATTTAGATTAAAAACTAAAAACTTTAAAAACTTTTCTAAAATATTTGGAAAAAATTATTGCACTATAAAAATGCATAGGTAGTTATATTAGTAGGCTATATTAAACTAATATTAAACATTTATTTAAAATTCAAAACTTTCAGACCGTTATTTATGCTATTAAATAAATGAATATTTTAGTGCGCATAAGTAATAAAAACTAAAACACTTAGCAAGTAATACTAAACCTAGCAACTTTGACAGTATTAGGGACCAATATCGTTTTTCACTTTTTTTTTGTATTTTTAATCGCGTAGGAACTTCTATAACTTTCTAATTCGTATACAAATCGAGTGCAGACAGACAACAATGACAGGCGCATTCAGATAACCTCATTTCTTTCCGCGATAGCACTCACACACTTACACCTTTGCTAGCGTGTGTGTGTGCACGTACTTATTAGCTCTGTATACTCTAGAATACAGCTTGAAATAGGTAAAACTGCAAAATAAAAATAACCTTTTTTTTACTTTAGTCTGTTTTACATGGTACTTTTTACTTTAGTTTTTTTACTTTAGTCTGTTTTACATGGTACTTTTTACTTTAGTTTTTTTACTTTAGTCTGTTTTACATGGTACTTTTTACTTTAGTTTTTTTACTTTAGTCTGTTTTACATGGTACTTTTTACTTTAGTTTTTTTACTTTAGTCTGTTTTACATGGTACTTTTTACTTTAGTTTTTTTACTTTAGTCTGTTTTACATGGTACTTTTTACTTTAGTTTTTTTACTTTAGTCTGTTTTACATGGTACTTTTTACTTTAATTTTTTTACTTTAGTCTGTTTTACATGGTACTTTTTACTTTAATTTTTTTACTTTAGTCTGTTTTACATGGTACTTTTTACTTTAGTTTTTTTACTTTAGTCTGTTTTACATGGTACTTTTTCTCGCAGCTTCGCCCGCGTAGAAAAGTTTTTCCCGTGTATACATTGTGAAACAGCGCCCTCTATGTAGGTGTTTTGTTACTTACAGGGTATTATGGGACGCCCCGCGACTTTGTCCGTGTTAAATAGTAGCCTATATGCTATTCCAGGATATAAGCTATCACTGTACCAAGTTTCATCAAAATCTGTTCGGTAGTTTTTGCGTGAAATAGTAACAAACATACATCCGCACATCCTTACAAACTTTCGCCTTTATAATATTAGTAGGAAGGATAATAATAATAATAAGGTTTTTATAATGTTTTTGTAATTAGTTTTTTATAAAAATATTATAAAAAATGTATACTTAAGAATATAAATAAATAAGTGAATAATAATAATAAATTTATTTATTTCCAAAGAGTACAATTTAGCGAAAGATACGAGGTTGAAATAAGAGCAGATTATACAAATCAACAAAGGGGATTGGACTCCTGGCCCCTAGGCTAGGTAATGACCTGTGTACCAGGGGATAAGGATAGGATATTAGTAGGATTCTAAGGCTAAAAATACTAACTGTGTTTTAGTTATCATTAGAAAAAGAGCTGTTGTAATACCTATGTGAATAAATAATTTTCTTTCAACACCATACTAATAAAGGCCAT
The DNA here is from genome assembly GCA_949699065.1 of Metalampra italica. NCBI lineage: Eukaryota > Metazoa > Arthropoda > Insecta > Lepidoptera > Oecophoridae > Metalampra > Metalampra italica. Next base: position 1,934,090 of record OX452993.1, read on the forward strand.
AATTAATATGACAATAAAAATTTCAACAGAATATAGGATTGCTTTTTGACTGGCTGTTTCAGATTTGCGCCAAAATTAATGATGACCTGTGTCATATCCATAGAGGGTCCACATACAGAGCGTCAGTGGCGTCGGGGATAAGACGAAGAGAAGTTCTTACGCGCATGTGGAGTCCACCAACCCGCACTGGGCTAGCGTGGTGGACTATAGCCGGAACGCCTTGTTGAGAGGGTAGGCCAGCCCCAGCAGTGGGGACATGTTAATAGGCTGTTGATTTGAGAATGTGGTATCCGTAGCCATGACGTATTCATTCACTAGGTATGAATGTGTGTGGTATGCACGTCAGCGGTGTGTGAGAGACCGGTGATGCAATAATTAATAGCGCTTTATCGAAGACATGACGACGCGCCATGCATGGTTAGTACCCTGATGTAACACAATATTACACACGTTATACATTTTTTTGCTTGCATTCAATTTTTATGTTGATTTTATCGCCATACCAGTCTAGGTTTCATAGGATCTGGTTACAATATATACGTATCTAGAATGGCTAATAACCTTTTTGTATAATTGTTAGAAGTTTATGGGTTTTTTTACATTATTTCAAGGTTAACAAAATTGCACTGGGTACATTTAGGGCTTCTTTCACCACTTGCTGATAAAGTCCGAGATACCCTATCTGCAGGTTATCTGACAGATAGCCCATTTTTTGTGTTTCACGGGTATCGGATTGGATATATTTTATATAGTCTATCACACAGATTTATCTGATACATTAGTTTATCACTAAGATTACTATCTGTAACAATATCAGGAAGTGGTGAAAGAAGCCCTTATACTCGTTTTTTTTTATCTACCACCTATTTCTAGGTGCTAGCGTATGAGAAGAGAGTTCCGAAGCGGCGCAACAAACTTCCGCAACACATAGAAAAAATTGTACTTAATTAAACATGGACGATTTTAGTTATTTTTAGGTAATTATAGTTTTATATAGGTAGGTTTTAGTTTAGTTTTAGGTTAATTTAGTTTCATATTTACCTTTAATGTACATTGTATAGAATATGAAATACGGAATGTTAAATTGCTTATACTCATATCAAACTGACTACGATTTTTCTTATTACCATTAAACATTAAAAAAAGATAAATTAAATAAACATAAAGTTCCACTTCATTGCTGTTTTTTGTAATGCATTTACTCTCCATAATTTTACTGTCTTGTAAATTTTTTTGGTAGTTTTATTGCATAGTAATTAGTAATATAGTTGAAAAAGGAGAAAAAAAAAAAGATTTATAGGGAAGCGTACAATAAACAATGCGACGATACACTTAACGTCTTAGTCCTTAAAAATGCAGGAGTAATGCACCTTCAGGGCTAACTGATAAGAAAACAAAGGCCACTGTCACGTACGTAGATATGTTATACCTACTGACGTATCAACAGGGCACTGAACCTAGGTAGAGGCCTTGATTTTTATATGGATTAGGTATATTAAAAATATAATAAAATTGAAACTAGACGATGTCTATACCGATTCGTCTGGTAAAGTCCAAGTCGTAAAATGTCAAGTTTACAAATTTAGTCCAGGTCTTGAAACGTCCAAGTCTTGAAACGTCCAAGTCTTGAAACGTCCAAGTCTTGAAACGTCCAAGTCTTGAAACGCCCAAGTCTTGAAACGTCCAAGTCTTGAATCGTCCAATAGGAAATATTAATTAGGGGAAAAAAATAAGGGGTCTTATTAGCAGTATAGAAGCCAAAACAATAATTTTTAGAAGTTTTGTCTGTCTTTATGTTTGTTACGGCATCACGCAAAAACTACTGCACCAAATTGGATGCGGTTTTCACAGTTGTTGTCCTGAAGTTCTAACTTAAAATCTGGTGTATGCTTTTAAAATAATATTTCCTATAGGAGAATTATAATAAAATTGATGTCTGTACATAAAATTATGTAAGATAAGAAAAAAATACTAGATTTTTTTCCAAAATACACGCGTACAAAGTTGTGTTTATAAAAGTGCACTCATATCCGTGATTTGTTTCAGAAACACACAGCGAAGTTCAGTTCATACAGTATTCATGCGCGCGCGCAGGTCACGATCACGGACGTCGAACTCGCATTTTAAAAATCGATTACGCGACGGTGCGACACGCAATTCAGTTTTTAGAATTTATTTCCATTTCAACTCTAATATCTACATTGTATGTAAATATTGCTAATTAAAGTTTATGCAACCTTTTAAAAATATATATACAATGAAATGATGAAACAAGAACACGGAGTCGGAAAACTCGAAGCTGCTCAACGGGAGAGCCATGCTAGGAGTTTCTCTAAGAGATTAGGATCTGAAACGAGGTGATTCGCCAAAGAACCAAAGTTCTCAGGTGAACCTGGGGTAGACGAGTTGTCGAGTGGAGACCACGACTGGGCAAGCATAGTGTGGGACGCCCCCCAGCTAGATGGAGCGACGATCTGCGTGAGGCGGCTGGCAGCGACTGGATGCGGAGAACCGAAGATCGGGTTCAGCGCGTCTTGGGGGAGGCCTATGTCCAGCAGTGGACTAGTGCAAGATGATAATGAAGATACTATAGCTAACATAGGAATGATTCGTGAATGAACGGATAAATAAACAAAATATATACACAGCGACGCAACTTTTATTTTTTATTATGTACCTGCCTATTTTTTTTTCTTTTCTAAAAACTAAGTCGTAAATTGTATTAGAGGAAGATAAATAAAACCGCAGTACTTATCTGTGGATGGCAGTCCACGTGTTGCCATAATAAAAATAAATGGGAGTCTGCGCGAAACGAGAGAGGTCGCTCACCTCCCTAACCTAAGACAAGAGTTTGCGCGTACGCATCGCGCACACACGCGCGTGTGTCATCGCCACACGGCCTGCGTACACGGGTTCACGCACACACGCAAGCAAACACCCACATGCGAAAGCAGCGCGTGCGCCGAACGAGTTTAGACAAACGGAAGAAATAATTCTCTTTTTAGGTACGGCTTTCGCCATTCTATTCTTGTCATATTTTTAACTGGTCCGAAAAGAAAATTTTGTTATTTATTGTACTTTTTCATATTTATATTTTATCATATAGTTTTACCTATACTGTCCGAAATCTAGAGACAAATTAAAAAAAAAACCTACTAGAAACGTCTCAGCTTTCTATGAATGACAATTAAAACTACACGACCTCAAAACACAGCAATCGGTTTAAGTTACGTATTCATAAAATAAATAAGTATTTGAAAATTTAGCATTATTGGCGAAAATCGATACCGCAAGTTCCTGCGTGCATTGCTCTCTTCGGTGTTTTTAAACTCAACATGTGCGTGTGCGCGTCGGAGTCTTGACCTACGACAACATTGCATATTGTGTTGATGTGTGCATTGTATGAGTTAAGTAATTTTATTTTTATTATTTTGGATCGAGAACTGTTTCTTCTGTTTCCTAACTGAAGTGCGTTATAACAATTATGACATGATCATTAAGTCATTGAGTAAGAAGATTTGTAAAAACTATGTTGCGTTGATTGAAAAGTTGGTTTTAAACAAAATAGTTTTAGACTTAATTAGTTTGAGACAAAATTCAAAAATAGTTCGAGACAAAAATTTTTGAAATCACTAACCAATTACACAATATGGGGCCCGTAGGTCGAAGGACATAAAAAATAATTATATTCCTACAATGTGAACTTAATAATATAATATCGTTAATCTAATTATTGATTCAGTTTTAATAGTAGGTACAATTATGATTCAGTTGGCCATTCATTACACTCGAGACCTCGTGTGTAATGAAACCAAGAAGTGTAATGACCAATGCTCACGCGTGCCATACGACGTTTTTCAACACACTATAACGAGTAAAAGAAATAAGATGGCATAAACTTATTTTCTTTTGATTTTGATGGTAACAGATAGGATGTTACATTTTGTGCCTCACTTTTTCTGGCGACTTAGAATCGTATATCGTCGAAGCTTAATTATGTATCATCACTTGAATTCTCTCTCGCTCTATTCGACTCTGAAGTTGATATTTTTGAAAATGATCACAAAACATAACTATGTTTACAAAATTATTTGTGAAATATGGCGTGCGGATTTTCTTTTTCTTAGGTATGCGCGTAGAAGTGGAAGGAGAGGCGATGGTAGAAAGCCAAACAGTCCAACATTATACAAATATAATAAACTGTTAAATTAAATATATTTAATACAGAAATTAATATTAATTTGATGACAAAAAAAAATGAAATGAAATGTTTATTTAATAGAATAGTTAAATTAACAGAATTTATTTATTCACTAAAAGTTAACAGTAAGTCTCAAAATAAAATTAAAAGATATTCACGATAATATTAGATATATTAAACTACACACGTAAATGTCAGTTAAATAGATGATAAAATATATTTAGTAAACAAAATAATTAAAGAATAAAATACCTATTATTAGTAAGTACTTTTACAACAAAAGAATAATAATTTAAATGTCTGTTGAAATCAAAATAAATCTCATTTCTAACAGTTATTGGTACGACACTATCTTATTGATGGGTCGAAAGTTTTATTTTATTAATAATCAATAATTGATAGAGAAAAATATAAGAATACAGATAATCCATACCATAATCAGTATTGGTACTAACAACGACTTTTCTAGTTCATTAATCATCTATGTGTATGTTTTATAGTATTTATTTAAAAAGTATATTTTATGTATGTTTGTCAGTCGCCGAAGCTTGTGGAGGTACCACAAGCTTCGGCTTCATTTGGAACTGAACAGCCGTGTGTGAATTTGTCCAAAACATTAACATCATTAAATGTGTACGCGTAGTATACCTTACATGGTGTAATTAAACTATTCAATTGTCAGATTCAACTTAGCTAAGTTAAGCAATAAAACTAAGTAATTAGATAAAAAATGTGGAACCTAAATGTCATGACATGAGCCTGGCATTTTGCGGATTGCACGCTTAGGTCACTTTCACCAAGTAAACATTAAGTTGGAACGAGTAAAAAGCTCTTACATAATCTGCCTCTAATTAGCCATTTAGCTAAGATAACGGTGACTAACTAAATAAAACACTAAACGTAAACAAAATCGACAAACTTAATTACCTGCATCGATCCTTCTTCAGAAAAAGTTCCAAAACACCACGATCAAAGTTTAAAAGCATTTCACTAAAATGTCAAAGAAAAAAAACACTATCACACAGAAACCTAATAGGTACTTACTTCCTTATTAGGTCACGTACCTATGATATAAATATAGATTACGCTTCTGCCCCGCGAATTCGCGATCTCCTTTTTGATTCAAGCGAAATATATGTCTGTTTTCGTCAAAATGTATTTTTCAAATGTCAGCGTGCGGCAAAAAATCGCAGCGCTCTCGGGCCGTGGTCTGTAGGCGTAGTTATAAGTACTATAGTCATAGTACGCCAGCGTCGTAATGCACTTATGTGTAGGTACTCGCTTAGTTTTTTTATTATAGTCAGTTATATCCGCGCAGTTCCTTAGTTCGAGGCTTAACTCGACTGATATAGCAGTTTTGATACTAGGCTATTGTTCTCTTAGACAATATAAACAAAGTGTTTTGAGAGGGGAATGTGATGATTATGATCGAGATACCTTATATACAAGATACCTTATGTAGCAATATGCCTTAAACGTAAATAATAAAAGTTTTTAATTTGTTTAATATTTTACGTTTGGCTGAAAAGGTAAAGTAATTATTTATATACTAGGTATAAGTCAGGACCAATCTATGAAAATCATAGTATTACATCCTTACTCTTTTGAAAAAAAATTTAACAGTCACGAAAGAAAGTATTTAATCGCCTTAAGGCAGAATTACCATATACCAATGGGTTTTTTCTCTGACTGCTCTCAGACAGTGTAGGAAAAAAAGTGAAGAAAACTGGATACGCCGAGAAATAAAGTCTTAGGCGAAGGTAAAGTCCATCAACCCGCCCTGGGGCTCTATTTTTGATTCTGCTGATTTACCTTCGACATCCGATACAAAAATCAGTAGAATCGACCGCTAGAAGCGGGGAGAGCGGTTCAAAATTTGACCTCCTGGGCTAGCGTGATGGACTATAGCTCGTACGTCATCGTTGATGGGGTAGGGCTGTTCCCCAAAAGTGGGGACAATATTATAGACTGTTGATTTCATTTGAATGTTCAAAATACATTACCAGATCAAGATCGTTATGTCGGTGCCTCGCGATAGCTCGCGTGCGACCGAGAGAGGTATACATGCAGTTTTTCACTGCACCGCTCTCGTGCAAGTTTTTTTCCAAGATCCGTTTTTATAACTTGCCTTATTCGCTGATGCTTTCTTAAAAGGCTTTTTTTCATTTTATATTTATAAAATAGTTACCCGTAGGTGGTCTGTGATTGCGATACGTCTTTGAACATAGTGTTTTAATGTTTCTTTTACTAATTGGGTCAGTCGGTATAGTAAAAAAACTTATTGAAATATTAAAATTTCAAAAATTCAAAATTCGTTTATACAAAATTGGAATACAATATTCTCTTTTTGACGTCAATGTCTAAAACTACGTCTGTTTCCACCTGTATAGCCGAGGGGAAGAAACAGCAACAAACCTAACAACACAGGGCCCTGCCTTTGATTCATCAAATTAAAAAAAACATTGTTTTTCATCAAAGTTAAATGAATATTCAATACAGAACCTAAGGTACTATAAAATGCTTTCTTTTTAACTGACTGATTATGATAAAGAATATTATAATCATCAATAACTGAACATAAGATTCTATTGAAGAATACCAGGCCAGACTTTAACTGGGTATCTAGAAAATGTATGTGTCGATCAATTTAAATCGTTATAAACGGTAGTTAACCAGATCAAAACATCGTGAAATGAGTTAATAATTAACTAACAACCATACTAACTTTGATTGAATGATTATTAAAAAGAACATAAATATATTCTTTGTGAGAATCAATCAAAGCAAGTATTGATGTTTGAACATAAGTTCAATCATCAATCAAAAAAAACTAAGTATTGAACCGAAGACAGGCACTGGTTACTTTTTTGATGGTATCTCTGTCAGTTATTATTAACCCATTTTACGGTTTTTTCATCCGGTTAATTACCGTTAAACGATTTTAATAGAACCGAGTTATGCAGAAATGATCCATCACACATTTCTAGATTTATGTAACAAGAGTTAAAGTCTACCAGGCAATCGCGTTAATTCTGAACGATATTACCAAATGCAAACCATAACCAAAAACGTTCTTCTGCATCCACACGTTTGGCAAACCTCGGCAAACGCAAACGTGTGGAGCAGTGGTTTGGCTTGCGTTCGTAAAGGTTTGCCAAACGTGTGGATGCAGCATAACATTTTTGGTTATGACTTGAATTTGGTAATATCGTTCAGAATTAGCGCGATTGCTAGACTTTAACTCTTCTTATATCTAGAAATGTGTGATGGATCATTTCTGCATAACTCGGTTCTATTAAAATCGTTTAACGGTAATTAACCGGATGAAAAAACCGTAAAATGGGTTAATAATAACTGACAGACATACCATTAAAAAAAGTATCCAGTGCCTGTCCTTACTTAGGTCTTCGGTTTAGTACTTAGAGGACTCAACCAAGCAGCAAATCGGCAGGGGTCTTATAATGACAATTTGTGAAGCTATAATGACTAATACTTAGGCGATTATTTTGACTGAACCTAGGTTTACTTGTCATTAAGTGTGGCGACATGACAAACCAAGTGTGCAGAGCGTAACGACAGCTTGTACTGTCGACCACACGTCAAATTATGCACAGCTAGCACCATACGAAATGGTAATAACGGCTATATTGCAACGGTTTGTAGGGAATTGCCTGACGAGGTAAGTTAGCAGGCTGAGCCTTGGCGAGGACTACTGTAATACGAGTCAGGCAATCCCCGATTCCGCCGAGGCTTGAATAGGTTTTCTCAAACAGTGTGAGGAAATAAAAAAAATGCAAAAAACAAGCATAGAAGTAATTGACCAATAGGCATACATCACATTGTCAGTAGGTAACTAAAAAGAAACATTTGAAAATGTTAGTTGGCCAGTGTAATTAGCTGTCAGTGTTTTCAGTCATTTATTGAAAGAGTTTTCAATCGCCGCCGCCGGCCCGGCGGTGCCTGCGCGTGCGCATTCTGTGCTCTGAGCATTTATTACACCATCACCATGTAAACTAGTGTGTATAACACACACATTTTGTTGAAAAACGAGCTTGGCTTGGCTGTATGACATTTTTTCCATAGTCCCTTCGATATTTTTAAAGTTTTTTTATTTTTTATGGGTTTTCATAGGTACGTAATATTTTAGCCCTAGGACGGGAAGTGATACTTAATTTTGAACGGCGAAAACCACTATGTACTGTTTTCAAAAAGAAAAGCAAACCTTTACGAGCGAGGTTGAGAATTTTTTTTGTCTAAAATAAGCAAATAAAGCTGCAATATTAGTAAGAAGACGTCGAGAGGCGAGGCAAGAAAGAGAATGGCGTTCGTTAGCCTCTTTTAATTTCAGCTAATTTTTATCTTCAACCGGCGTCGTCGCCTTTTTTACTGTGTAGCACAGGCCATTAGCTACGGCGAGATAGGAATGAGAAGTCTTGATATTTTACATTTAAAAAAATTGGATGACTGCCAGGTTCCCGCGCTTTAAATGGTAGACATCATCAATATTATTTTAGTAAACAAGTATTGTGACACTTTTACATATGAAAGGCAGGAACAAATTTCTATAAGAAATAGATTACACCGTTTGTTGATAGGTAATTGAATTTCTCCTGTTTAAAAATGTTATCTGTTTTAATATTATGTCTCATAAATTTTTGCATTAGCTGCAAATTCGTGATAATCTGAGACCTAGGATTTTATCCTTTTGCTATCGCAAGGACGTTTACATGTCAAAATAAGTTTCTTTAACGGTTACACCTCTTTCGCTTCGCTCAGTCTCATCATTCTCTCTGTATTTTCTAATGATATTAAATATCCTCGATAATTATACAATTATCTTTGCATTTATAAAGTTTTTAGTAAAAGTTTTCGAGATTTTGTATGTCCGCAAAAATATATCTCTCTTTTTGAGGCACTGTGATATGAATGTTACAAGAAACAAAAACAAACTTGTACCACCACAGTTAAGGCTTAGTAAGGTCAGTAAATCATTCACGGGGCAATGTATACGCTTCTACAATAAACTACCAGAAGAAATCTTAAATATGAATGACAGAAAATTTAAGACTCACATTAAACAACAACTTTGTAAGAAAGCTTATTATAAAACAGTCGATTATCTAAATGACAAAGATGCCTGGTGTTAATGTTACTTCAGCCTCGCACAATCTTTACAAAATAATGTTATGTACAAACTTGATTTTAAAAGATGTGTTGCGGAAGTTTGTTGCGCCGCTTCTTCTTCCCAGCTCTATATAACACCTTGGAGGCGGTGGTAGATAAAAAATTGACGTTGTATAAATGTACCCAGTGTACTTACATGCAATAAAATACTTTTGAATTTTGAATTTTGATTCAAAAAATCTGAAATTTTTCTGTTCTACTAATATCAAGTATCAAAATCTTTAATCCGCGTGGAATGAAGAAATCTAATTTTTGCCGAGTTTTTCTGCTATTCTACTGGTTCCCAGAGGGCGCTGTTTTTCCGCCAATTTGTATTATGTTTGTTAAAATTTAACCTTAAACAGTTGTCATGTCGACTCAGTACTTCTGCTGAACAGCCGTTTTTAACGCTACAGACGTGAAATTATTAGGATTTTGTCTTATCTTTTTATTATATTTTCCTCAAGCCGAAAGCTTTATGTGTATGATGTTAAAAAATAGCAAAATAAATAAATAGAAAAAAAAACCTATGGGATAGGTATGAATAGTACGTTGTTTTAAAAAAATTATATACTTAAACGAACTTTTCTAAATTACATTTTTGAAATCGTATAATTGTGTTGTGTTAAACGTGTGTTAATTTTGAATAATTTGTATTAACAAAAGCTGAGTACATACGTAATTTTCAGTATGTGCTACCTACCTACATAATTATCGTTTTTTATTGATAATGTAACTGAACAAAACAAAAAAATAGATTATCTCATATCCTAATAAAACATTCAAGACACGGAGCGCGGCGGGCAGGTGTCCGAAAAAACGTTATTTTTACGAGCGCTAAGAAGTTTCCTAATAATGTCGCCGCAACTTAAGGGTGTTTCGCCACTAATTGCGAAATAAATTTCCAAGTTTGGGCAAAAAACGTTTCCTCGCTATGAGTTATAACGGGTTGAGAGAAAAAAGAGCGGGAAAGAAATGTCGCCGCGGAGAAACTTTCCTTAAGTTGTGCCGTATTTATAGCCTATAATTTAGTTGTTTGGCAAGCAAGTAACTTATAAACTTTTTTTTCAGAATAGATTTATGTTACATACTTTAAATTGTGTGACATACTTAAAACACTCTGACATACTTTAAATTACAATTTAATTAAAATAAATATTTATTTTATTTTCAACCGACGAAAAAAAAAGGACGTTCTCAATTCGACCCGTTTTTTTTTTATGTATGACCACGCATAACTTTTTACAGAGCAGTCCGATTTTGATAATTCTTTTTCTATTGGATAGAGTATACTTCGAAGTTGGTCCCATTTTAATTTGAAGAAAAAAATTCTACCCTAAGGGTAGTAAATTAGGGGATGACTGATCGTTCACCTACGAAATTTTCATCTTTGAACCGATTCTGTGGAAACTAGGCACATTTAGGTCGTTCTAATGACACTACAACATGACAGAGACCATGACGGTGAAGTTGATCTGATGACGGAGACGGAAGACAGTCGAGGGAACTCTTCAACGGTGTACAGCAGCTACCTCGTGTTTGGGCTATTCATTCATCTTAATGAGAACTTCTCTTTCTGTGACAGATAGGATCCGAAACGATAGGTGATCCGCCAGAGAACCAAAGCCTTCGACATAGCTCAAAGAGTTAGCACGTTGAAGTGACAGTGAGACAGATTTAATCTTGTAATTATCTGTAAAGATCATTGATCAAACTAGATAAACTTTGACAAAACGCTTGTTTGCCAAACAGCTCTCAATTCACATAATTTTTATTTGATATATGTGAAAAGGTCCTTTGAACCTTATATGGTTAGTTATCATTGTGTCCAGTCATTCAACGCCTTCAGTACTTCCACGCGAAAAGTGATTAACACCTTTTTTTAACGAGCGGCGGGACTTAAGTAACTTTACGATTTAACTTTTCCGTACTGTACTTATAAAACAAGTTATAAAAAAAGTGCGAGTACTTTTTAGTTGTTGCCCATACTTATTCCAAATTTCAAAATTTAATTTTGCAAGTAAGTAGTATAAAGCGAGCAAGCATTATGAATACGGCCCCAAACAACTTAAAGAAAATCTTGGAAGATGGAAAAATCGCGACGGAAAGGTAAGTTAAGTTAACTGAGTTTTTAATTTTATTTTCGTTTTGCATGTTTTGGAAGAAATGCTTTCTAAATATTTATGGAGTCAGCTTCGATTCAAAGCGATCTTCAAATCTCCTATAATTTATTTTGCAGTCAATTCTTTAAACGAGAGTGCTTATTTTTGTCGCTCCTCAGAACGGATTTTCATAATAATTAAAGTCCACCACGCTAGCCCCTTTCTTAATTTTCGTATTCAGTTTTTAAAAGCCTGTGATGTGATAATAAACCGTACTGAAGAATACTTAGTAAGAATTAATACTTCGATGTTTAGGTGTTTTTAATTCTACGTGGACGATTTTTTTTTAATTTATGAAGAGAAAAAATTCATTGCATTAAAATTAGTACTAACTTCTCCATACGCTGTGGTGTACGTACCTATAGGTTATAAGGTATTCTTTTTGTATAAAACCCTATCAGTATGAAAACGACATTAAAAAAACGAGACTGTTAAGACAATCTTTCAAAACCTATTAAGTTTAAAAGCCGTTCGGTCATTAAACCACTTTTTTTAAACGTCCTCACCCCGTTTTTTCCTCCCTTCTTGGACACTTTTCATAATTACCGCATCCCCCCACCCCTACCCTTGCTACCGTCTGATACTTGTAACAAGATGTTACAGTCAAATTTATTAAAAATATAACTCTTTTTATCATTTGCTTTCTAAATTAAAAATAACACATTTTCGTTTTTTTTATTATTATTTTCGTTTGTAAAAAAGAAGTCTCTGAACTTAAAAGCGGGGACTGTAAGTATTCCTCGACACTTTCAGGTCTCAGTCTCCGCTGAATCATTAAAAAACATTTTTAAAACAATATTTATAACAAAGAGGCCGCCATGCAAAAAGTAAGACGACGCCGAATTGATTTACTATCTCGGAAATAAAAAAGTACAGTCGACTTGAAAAGACCGAAGTCGAAATAAAAAAGTAAAAACACATGTCGCGGCTGAACGGCGGACGTCAAAATCGTCTCAATTTCGAGCGAAAAACAATGCGATTTGAATTTTAAATTTGGAACGCGGTCATTTTCGGTATATTTTTTCGGAAAGCGGCACGGTAATAAATCTTTTGGCAATAACGATAAATTCATTGCGGATCGACATGCAAATGTTGATTTTTTTCGACAACGCGTATCAACTCGAGTACAATGCTTTCTTTTCGGACGAAAAAACTACAGAGACGTCATTGTAGGCTAAAACTATTTTATTTATTTTATTTAACAATTTATTGTACACACAAAACATTAACAAGATACAAAACAAAACAGAAAGAACATGTACAAATGGTGAGGCTTATCTCTTTATGAGATTTCTGCCAGCCTACCAGTGAAAGTTTTATTTTTAATTATTTGAAAGTTTGTTTAATTAATTGTTTGTTACGCTTTATGACAGTGACATGGAGACGAACTTTTCCATTGCTAGTTTATGATAATCTTTAACTTATTTTATGTTATCGTTAAAATAGCAATAGAATAGTGAAGATCCGCCAAACATGTTTCACGTGTTCAATTAAAAAACACGTACGTTTATTTTTTCTTAACACTGCTGTTATTGGAACGTAAAACAGGTAAGTAATTAAGTGAATAGTAAGAGAGTAGGTTAGGTAATAAGAACGTAAGTAGTCGTTTATTTTAGGCAAACAAGTAAATACCTACAAAAGAAAAGAACCAGCAATTTATGATTGAAGCTAGTTGTTACCGTGAATTGGGTTTCAACTAACAACGCTGATCATGGTGAACGAAATAGATTTATCTACTGCTTACAGTAATAATATTAAAAACAAAAATGATAAATTAAAAATTAAGTTATCAAAAGTGCAGAACATATTGCTATCAGTTAATAATAATAAAATTATAGCCTTCAAAAGAATTCTGTTTACAAATCAAAAAGTACTCCACACACGTCGATGTTCACCCACCGCCTCAAAAGATCAAGTACTCGCCCGCGCACAAAACGTTCAGTTTTTATTTTGGACGAATGTACTTTCCGTCGTCCGCTCCGCAGGGTAGAGCTTTTTTAAGCACCTGTACTGTTTGTTGCTTACTCTTATAAAGTTCGTTAACAAAACGTTCTTTCTTCAAATTTTTTCAACGTCTACTGGAGCACTATTTTTGAATCGCTCGCCTCGCTTCGAACGGTCGATTCTACTACTTTTCCTTTGACGTCCGATACAAAAATTAGTAGAATCGACAGCTCTAGCGAGGCGAGCGATTCAAAAATAGGGCTCCAGAACGTTTTTTTTCTCTAAATCACGAAATGCGTCAACTGAAATCTTTTATGAAATCTATTAGTACTTCGATAAATAAAGGTTCTTCAATTAATCACATCATGCAGGTATACTAGCTGTTTCCCGCGGCTTCGCCTGCATGGGATAAGTACCTATAAACCAAGTATATGATAGTGGAAACCTCATCAAAATCCGTTGCGTAGTTTAAAAGATCAAAGCGTACAGAGGGACCGACAGACAGGCTTTGTTTAATTCAGGACACCTAATTCTATAAAATTTTCGTCTTTATATGATTTTGTTGTAGAGTATAATAAGATATATGTATATAGGTATTGTATCCCCCCCCCCCTATTTCTCCCGCTTAAAGTTTTCCAAAAGCGGATGCGTTAGCTTACGATATACCTAAAATAAACCTTTGTTCCACAGATTCTAGACATAGTAGTTTTGGCTGTGCGTATCAGTCATTCAGTCAGGTTAAACGATTTTTTAAATATAAATAATAAATTTAAAAAAGAGACTGAAATTTTAGAATTATATTTTATTGCAATTGAAGATTGATCTAAACCTACCACCACATTAAAACTTTTTGTAAAGTAAAATGTAACAGCCTACTAAATGCAGATGTTTCCCAAACACAGTACTTACAAGTACTTCCTGAGTAATACTCCATACACCACCTTGTACGCAGATGGTTAGTGCAGTGCCTTTGCCTTTTTATAAAATAAAAATACAAAAATCGCGTTCAAATCTCGATTAAATAAATTGTTAAACACGCCTCAGGCGTTTTATCGTAGGCAGTGTTTTTAATCTTGATCGATTCTATGCGAAAATGGTGTAATGAATATGCTAAGTATAGATTGATGTCTAGATATTTTATAGTTCCTGCCTTATAAAAATACCCTATCAGGCTGTAGGAGTGTTTCCTTTGCCACCCGCTGCTGTAGTATCTTAGATAGGATCTTTTTAAAAATAAATTGCGCTAGGAGTTTTGTAATGGGAACCGCATTTATTTAGAAACGCCCTAGAGAATACGAAAGCTATATAGGTAATAGAAAAAGTAAAATTCACCTTAATTTAAAAGTTGTCAGGAATAATTGGTTTTCACCAATACCCATTTATTTGAGGATATGTTTTGGCGTCTGTGTTCTTTTATAGAAAAAAAAACGATTTTCGAAAAAATTCTGATAATTAATAAAATATTTTTTTACAAAAAAACCTCGTAGTAACACAGCCACCGCCGCATGTCCCCTACTTTTGGAAGATAACAATACGCATTGAAACAGGTGCCAACTCACTCGCTGAAGTGTGGACCAGCACTCCTCCAGGGTTCTCTCGCTGATGCTCTGCCCGGATCTCGCTTGCTGCTGCATAGAACGAATGAATTGTTAGTTCATGTGAGATCGAGTTTCGTTAGCCGGGGTTAGTCGTGTTCTTTATAGAAAATTCTATCTATGGTTTTAGCATTACGTTTTAACTTGTACTTGCATAATTTTTATATGAATAAATTGAAAATTGAAATTGAAATAAATGTTCTATAAAGAATTTTTAGAAGTTTTGTTAAAAATGTAAAATTTGAAAGGTTAATAATTTAAAAAGCATTGAAAAGTATATTCGAAGTCAGAGAGCATACTAAAATACCTTGTTATGATAATACAAAATAGTAAATGTCACTACAATAAAGTTAGTCAATGAAAAGAAAGACAGTGAACTTTATCAACCTATCACTTACAAGGAAAGGTATAGTCCCCGCAGAATTTTTTGGCGGTTTTGTGAAGTTGGCTGATGTCAGATTGCGCAGAAAGCAGCCAACTTCACACAACCGCCATTAAACTCCGATGGGACTATACCTAACTCAGATTTACGATTCGAACTGTTTATGATGGAAAATTTGAATATTAGAATGAATCAAATTGATAGTTAAAACTTGATAGTTAGATAACAATATAGGCAATGTCACAAAGAAGTTTAGGTCAATGGAAAGACACGCAAAAACGAATTCTAAATTGCATAAGATTAAAGCTCACTGTCGAATGAAATGCTACGGGTGTCTACGACAACTCATCTTGTTTGTGGAAGGACTTGCAACCCCTAAGGCCCCTAAGAATAAATCACCCATCAGTTGCAAAATACATTATAAAAATTTTTTTTTTTGTGATTGGGTGTCTTCTGAACTGTTTTAGAACGGTTTCATATCTCTTTTTCTTTTGATTAATTACAGTTTCCAACACACTATATATTTTGTGGTTGGTACAAAAAGAAATATATGAGACGTCTTTGAACAACGATACATATTTGAATAACGATAAGCATAATACCAGCATCTAAAATATATTCAAGACTAGATAAAAAAAAGAAAATTGTTGATTTTTTTCAAATCGACATTTTGATGAGATGAGTTCCCGTAGTACCACCGGATGACTAGTGAAGTGAGAAGTAAAAAATAATTACATCGATATTGAGGCTATTCAGGAAATTTACCAATGCGAAGGGTAACATTGCGTTTCGGTCCCCGATGGGGACTTCCCCTGTCGGCGACTGTTGCGGAGGCTGCGTGCGAGAAAAAAGCTGTTAGTTTTTTGTTGTCAAAACTGAGGTAACACTCGTGATAAATACACCTTTTCTACTGCCTTGAGTAAAAAGTTCCATTATATATTCGAAATCAGTTTAGAAAATCGCACGTTTAAATATTCGTGACGACATATTGTATGAAATTTCATTTCGTACTCTGTTAGGTTCTTTTTGAGGTAAATTTGTCCAGACACTCGATATTATCTCGCGGCCCCGTAGTTGGCAAAATGTTACTGGCCACTTCGCGCCGCTACAGGTAAAAGATCTAACAGAAGAAGAGAATTTGTCGAGAAAACATGGCGCATTTTTCTGGTAGTATGTAGGTACTTATTTCGTTTTTGTAACCGGGCTTTCAGGTAGTAGGAAAGGTACCGTTTTTATCGAGTACAAAATGCAATTGTTCTTCATTACCCTCGGAATGAGCTTCCGACGCTCCTTCGGCTCACGTCGAAACTAGATTCCTACCTCGGGTATGAAATATACTATTTTGGACAATTTGTGGTTTTAGTACAAATTGTATGTGTGAAACCACTTAGGTTTATTATTAGTTTCCGAGACCAGAACAGTTTTAGAGGTTGAACCAGAAGCCTCCAAGTCCAAGTAACGCTGATCAAGTAAGATTCTGTTTGCATTTGCATTAAGTATATTTTTCTTCGTATTCGTAAAAAGTATTTCAACCTTGAGACAAACATTTTTATTTTATTTCGATTGGCCTAAGGCATAGAGTTAAGTATGAACCGTGAACTTTAATTTTTATAGTTACATTTAAATAATCTATTCTATATGACCTTTCTTGTCTATGAACATAAAACCAAAATCTTCACCCAATGAAATCATGAGAACTACTATTTTACTTGACTTGGAATCTTCTCGATCTCTTAGAGCTTATGTACGGTCGACCGCAAGTCAGTGGAAACAAAACCAGTATAAACTGGCCTCTCATGGTATTAAAACTCCCTATTAGGGTAGGCCAGCTACAGGTCAAAATGTTTCCACGGACGTGCGGTCGACTCTACTAGTGTTTATTTACAATGCAATATGGCATATTTAAAGCGACTTCAGTGTTTCTGAAAGGGTTTCTTTTCGTCTGTAAAGCTGTTCCGGGTTAGTGAAATATAAATAAATTGTAAGGCCACACCACACAACTTTCTCAGTCGCTCACTAATCGACTTTACAATTTTTCCTGGAAAAACCCATCTGACTACTCGGTTATGGAAGTACAACCAGAGTAAATACCTTAATACTCATATCAAAGGAGTATCTGAAACTCCAGAAAAACCCTACAGCGAATAAAATCCCTTACAAATCTAATAACTTAAACAATAATGTTAAATAGATTAGAAATTACACTTACCCATTAGGTAGTTAAAAAAAAAGTACACAACACTCACGTGCACATGCTGTTACGAAAGTTAAAACGAATAAAAAAACAACGCACCCGTTTCGTTAAAAAATTAGTCAAAACAAAGCGCAACGAAAAATGTTATAGCACGGGTAACTTTAAAAAAATGCTAACCAAAAAAAATTTTTTTTTTGTCTAACACGTTTTTAAAATGTAGAGAAGTATAAATGTAATTGTAATAGCTATCAAAATACTGGTAAGATTTAATTCGAAAAATGTGGCGCATACCTATATGCAATAGACACTTTTTTTTTTTAATCCAAAAGATTTTCCATCGACATGGCGATCGATGCTCTTTATTTTCCATTCTATTTTATTCAAATAGACACTTAATAGCACTTAGGTGAACTATTTGGCTTACCTACTCCCAGTAGCTCCGTCGCTCTTATAGTTCCGTGGCGAAACTAGTGGGGAAAAATCCCGGAACTATAAGAGCCGAATATAGTTCGCCTAAGTGACTCCTCATCTCTTCACTAATCATCTATCTATTTCATGGCACGTTTTTCGTTTTAAATCTTACGGGTATTTTTGTTTTAAAAACGTGTTGAGTATATATTTTTTAAATCTGCTTAGTCTTTAGTGTTTGTATTGCATTGCCCAGCTCTGAGCTATGTTTAAAGTTTGTTTTGAATTTGTACCGAACTGAGAAACAAACAGACAGACAAGAAAGCGAGCAAAAACACAATACGTGACACTGAGATGGTTTAAAAAAGGTATTATTTACATCGACGTTATTGAGTGAAGACAGTAAATTTACCAGCGCAAACGGCACCATCGATCTCTCGCTCATTGTGGAGTCGGCGGAGGGCGACTGCTGCTGGTGCTGTCCCGTTCCAACGTACGGGGCGGGTTGCGTGAAAGAAAGAGACAGCGACATGAATTTCAGTAATTTTTTTTGACGTAAGTAAGTATACTGGGGTAATGTTTTACCTAAGTTTGTCGTTTTGGTTTTTTTACTGTAAAGATAATTAAGTTAAAAAATAAATAATAAGTTAAATCTAAAATATTAAAAGAATTTGTTGAATTTTGTGAAATGTTTAGAGATGTATGACAATTTAAATTGTTTTGTTTTATGTTAACTTTTTAACCGGGTACCCGGGTCTGACAATGAAACAGTACCCGGGTACTAAAAGTTTCATATACCCGGGTATACCTGGATCCGGGTAGGGTAGAAAACCCTACTTTTTACCTATTATTTTTAATGAATTATCTATGATACTTACTAATGAATGCTAGAAGTTTTCAATTTTTTTTACTTCAAAATTAAATTGTACGTCTTTTATGCAAACTGTACACCCCTAAATGAATAAAATTTTATTGTATCTTTGACCTATATTTATAAGATTTACTGTAATAATGTCCAATCTGAAAAATGTCCAACGACCATGCTCGAACTGAAAAATGTCCAAACTGAATATAATATATTTTTACTTCTTTTTTTCATTTTCCAGATATTAATTAAATACCTTCATAAATACTTAAGTACCTACATTTTCAATAAAGAATTAATTGAAACAGTATTTTGATTATAAACCCTTGACTCTACAACGGAACGCAATGGAAAAATATTAATAAATCAAAATTTAATTAACCGTTGTTTAAAAAAAATCGACCACAAAAGCACAACTACTTCACCGCGTCGAACCGTTAAATTTCTATTTATTAAAAAAAAAGAATGAATACGAAATACGAACGGGATATCAAAACCGGTTCGTTATTCAAACACATTTTAGAAACAAAAAAATTGAAATGAGAACAGATTCGCAGCAACAAATAACTGTCAACAGCCCTTCGTGAAACAAAACGCGGCAAAAAATTAAAAATAAAATCACAATGAACCCCTAATCCGCCGTGCCGTGGGAAATAGACAAATGCACGGTACGCGAATCCGAAACTAATTTAAAAAGTAATATTCTTTCCACCTTTGTTTTTAAAATTTGAATTAAGAACGCGAACTACATTGTAATTTTTGGTCGTTTTAAAAATCGACAGACGTAATAAATAAAATGGTCATTCCTTTTTAAATTACACCTTACGGGAAGGAAAACAAATATTAGCTCACAATAAAAATACGTTACCCAAGACGTCATCAATAAAATCATCACTGGCCATATGTTTAAAATAAACATTTGTTGTTGCCAGTGATAAAAAAAACGTGAAATCGAAAGCCATCGCCGACAAGTTGATCACAAGCTAATACCGAAATAATAGAATTATCACAGATTATTGTAATTTACATATCCTTTGTAACACCGGATGCGACATAAGGACAAAAACGATTTAATAATAAGTTTGACGCAAGGTCCTTAACCCTTTCTTGGGTTAACAAAAGGTACACAATATGTTGCCTTGGTCTTTTATCTTTTTTAAAGGAAGGGATCATTCAAATTTGGAACGAGTTTTTAAACGACCCATGATGTAATTTCTTGAGGTCAGTCGACCAACACGCTCGGGAGAAGATACACGCTACTTTCGAATTCAAATTTAAATGATTAATTAAAAAATAACAGTTCTAATTCTTTTCAAAAAACAGTCTGACTGTGTTACGTTTACGTTCAAAATATTTTTTTAAGTGTCCGTAATATTAAAAATAAAGTAGGAAATAAAAAATAATTATGACAGAAGAGCTTTCTATTGAAATATTAAGTAGTTACCTAGGTACTGATTATTTTTATTAAGTATTATTTCTGTAATATTCTCAAACTGTTTACTTTAAAGGTCAGTTTTTGCTGACAGTATCGTTCTGCCGTCGGCTCAAAAGGTTAAGAAAATTAATATATTTCTGTTTTCATAACTCATACCTACATTAAAACTCTTTCTAATTTTTCAATGATTTTCGATAAATTCATTATTTGAAAAAAAATTTTTTTTTTGTGTTTAGACACTCTAGAAAAAGATGACAGAACACTCACCTGAATTTCGCTGGCGATCTTTTCCGTGATGATTTTGTGGTCGGGGGTGGCTGGCGGCTGCGGCGTCGGCGGCGCCGGGCCCGGCGGGCCGTGGCCCTCGACCAGCTGCTCCTGGGCCGGCGTGCCGGGCCGGCTCCGGCTCCAGAAGTCCTGCATCTTGAACCTCTGGGCCTCCGCCGCCTGCTGCAGCGCCGGTATGTGGAGCGACAGCGGCGCGGCGCGGAGGTCCAGGGCGCTGCCGGCCGCGGACGCGTCGTTGTTCCCCTCCGCGGCTGTCATCTTGAAGGAGTTCTGCAGCCAGCTGGCCACGAAGTTGTCCTCCTCCTTCGGCGCCTCCAGGAGCCGCTGGAACGGCGGCGCGGCGCTCGGCTCGAACGCGCCCTCGCCGCCGACCGGCTCGCCCTCCTCAGCTATCTTGGGCACTTTCGCCTCCCGCGGTGACCCCTCGTCTACTTCCGCCTTCCGGTACTCATGGAGGTCCCTGTACCTCTCCTGGAGCGCTAGGGATATGTTCTCATTGAAGTATTTCAACATTAATTCCAGCTTCGGGCGCACCGTCACGACCGCCTCATGCGACGGCCAGCGCCTCGGTTATTGCACTAGTTTTTTTTGTTCCGCCAGTTCCGATGTCTTCGGCGGACCGCGGATCTGCAAACAGAAGGTGCTTTAGAGTCCCGGCGTCAGCGCGCGAACGGTTAAATTCAAACTTTGCGCGGAAATTCGGAAAAGTTGCGGCGGCGAATTTCCTTTTCGTTCGGAGAGGACGCGTTTTTTTGTTTGTCTCAGCGCCGGGAAATCGCGAGGGAAAAGCGGAAGCGGACCTCCTTGAGACGCGGGCGGGCGACGACTAACTTCTTGGTGGAAAACTTGAGCGTCGCGACGCTTTCTTGCGGGGTGGGGCGGACGCGCGCGCGACGCGAAGACGCCGGCACAACTAGCAAGACGCGGCGCCGCCCCCGCCGCCTTAGACGCGGCTAAGAACATCCCCACCGAGCCGGGCGCACGCGCCCCGCGTTTTTTCCGCGGAAAAATGCGTCCGGTCAAGGAAAAGACGGCGCGGTCGGCGGCGGCCGCGGGCCGTGTGCCGCCCCGCGCCCCGCGCACACACCCGCAACACATTTCCCAAATTCACGTGACGGACCACTCGGACCGCGGCCGAAATAAGAACTATTAAAAAGGGCGCGAAGGACGCGGCGGGGTGGGGGGTCGCCCCTCTCGCTCGCCCGGCCCGGCGCCCGGCCCACCCTTGCGGGTTAGAACGAGACGAACAGCGACGGATTTTTTCTAAGCCGCTATTAGTGAGGGAGGAAGTGAAAAGAATGGGCTTCTTTGTGATTTTTTCTTAATGGCATCGCTCTCGCTCGCACTTGCGGTTATTGCATAAGTCTGTCGCGCGGTAATTTTTTAAAGTATTTCTTTTCGTTACGCCTCCTTGACTATTGTATTTTTTTTATTTCAGGCGGGGCTTAGCCTATGGGGTTTTAGCCAGCGGTCTTTATATGTGGTTCGTGTTTTTCCTTGTTTACCTAAACTCCGGGAAATGGGTTTTACGTAACTTATTTTTCCTCCTTCGTTCTGCGTTGCGATTGGTCTGTTAACTTTTTACTTTTATGTATATATAAATGTTAGAAATACCTCTAAATATGGTTTAAAAATACCAAACAATCCATATTTCAGTAAAAAATATCTCAACTTATTAAGTGTATCTACTTTCGTAACCCTGCTACGAAGTCTACGATTTTCTTTTGTTTTAAATTAACCCTGGTTCATATCTAAGAGTGGGATGGTTTCACTTCAACCGCTCTTGGAATTTTCTTCGAGAAAATGTTGATTTCGCTACCCCGCGACAGATGGCGCCGTGTGCTACGAAATATGGTCTACGAGATAAACGTATTGAGTGAAAATTAACTCGAAAACTTTTAGGAATGTAGTATTCTCTGAGAATTACACCTAAATAATGACGGAGAGTTAAGTAAGATAAAAATATACGTGTAATAAAACATTGTAATATACCTAATTAGACTTATGAATTAGGTAAGACTTATGAATTACTTAAAGAAAAATACTGTATAAATATATACTGTATAAAATATAATACTGTATAAAATACCTACCTAATAAGATTTTCATAAAATTAAAAATAGTTAAGTATAGATCGAAATTGCGAGATATGATTATTTATAATTAACTGCATTTTCACAATACTTTGCATTACTTTTTATGTATGTTTATAGGATGAAAAAGAAACAACGCTTATGGTGTTTTCAACAGAAAATATTGAATGAAAGTGGTTTTTAATTCATTTAACGAACAAAGCTGGAATAACGTATGTAAATGATAAATTCAAATAAAAACATTTGAACAAGTTAATGTAAACCCTACTTCATTAATATACACCTACATGTCATTATTTTTGTAAAAATAAAAATAAATTACAATGTCAAAACTATAAAAATATAACAGATGTCAAAAAGCATAAACATCAATGTCAATAAATAAATTAAAATTAATTTTATGTCAGAATACACAATGTAATCTAATAAAATAAAATAGTCATAGATTAATAATGTCAGAGGGGCTGTCATATTTAATTATTATTGAATTCGTCAATGGTATAACATACATGCATAGCTACTGCCTCTCTTTCATCACTTATCTCAACCGCGGGTTAGCTGGAAGAGATTTCATAGAAATAAGCTTGACCGTTTGTATAATTTTCTGATGTTCTGTTTTTTTTTTCTGTGCGTACAATAAATTGTTAAAAAAATAATTTTCCAACAAAGGTTTTTCAGTCGGCGACTAAATAGTATATAAACGTAGGTACCTATATAATATACCTACATGTTACTAAAAGTGTATAATACCTAAGTTGTTATCTACGAATCGTACCTAACTACAGAACAATTGCTAGCACCGTAATGACCAGGCGTGGCCTAATGTGTGGGAGTGAGTTTTCTTTGTCATGGTCCGTGGACGCAGATCCTCGCAAACTGTTGGATACAAGACGCTGGTAATAATGTAGGTATTAAGGTGTCGGCGTTTGTTCTATACAACTGTGACGTCATAGAACTGTTGAAAATAAAAGCCATATTATAAAAATGTACTTATCCCTCAGAGTGTTAAAACGGGTTTTGCGACCCAAAAAACAAGATCAAATACTAGACTTATGTGAAGTCTAGATAGAGTTCGTTTTTCAAAAACCAAAATCTGACAGCCACATTCTAATGAATATTAAGGTGTCGGCGATTTGTTGTATACACAACTGTGACGTCATAGTACTGTTGAAACTAAACGCCGTATTAAAAAAGTCATCTAAGTCGTTTACGTTTTTCTTCAATATTACCTATTCTCTCGTATTTTCTTCATTTTCTTTGCCATGCTACTTTATCTACATTACAGGTAGGTATTCTCTTGCAATATAAAGTAAAAATCTTTATGGAATCTTAGAACAGCTTCGGATAGTTCCATATTGTTCTATAGAACTGATGAAGAAGAGAACGTTTATTGAGCACACAACACTACAATAATTATATTTATCTCATTTGATAATTATATTTAATATTATATTTATTTCAACCGCGGGTTAGCTGGAAGAGATTTCATTGAAATAAGCTTGACCTTTTGTATAATTTTCTGTTGTTTTGTATTGTTTTCATTTTGTTTCTGTGTGTACAAAAAATTATTAAATAAATAAAGAAATAAAAAAATAAATAATAACTGTGACGTCATAGAACTTTCTGTACCTGTTGTTCTATGATAGAACTGGTGAAACATCCCTAGTCCCATCTGTTCTATAGAACTATTGCCTGATTTTTTACATCTTGACATTTCATTATAAATAGATAAAAAACATGTTTCACTGTATTTGGATGTTCAAAATTTTCGGGGGAAATGGAAGTGAAAATTGTATGGGAGTATCGTTATTTTAAACCTGAAGCTTATGTAATGCGGATGTGGTGTATTAAAAGGCCTATGTCCGACAGCGGACGTCGGCAGGTAGATGATGACGGAATAGATATTTATTGGTAGAGTCGGCTCGTAACAAAGATAATTGCAAAAATAATTACATTGCGAAAGTTTATGAGCCATGAAAAAAGAGGTGTGCCATCGTGTATTGTCGATTGGCAACGTCTTCATTCGACTTTATTATGTGTCTATGTTGTGAGGTGAGTACTAGAGCTTCTGGTCTACAGTTTTTAAATAATAATAATAATGTAATAATAATAATATTTGGACAAATTTACACCCGGCTGTTTAGTCCCAAACTAAGCCGAAGCTTGTACAGTCTACCGCACATCAGTGGAAACACTTTGACCTTGAGCTGGCCTAGCCTATTAGGGAGTTTTAATACTACGCGAGACCAGTTTATACTGGTTTTGTTACCACTGATGTGCGGTCGACCGTACATGGGTACTCGACAACTGATGAACATACTTAAATACTTTTAAATCAATACTTAAATACATACAAACACCCAAAATCCGAAATCCAACAGTTATGCTCACCACACAAATGTTGGTCCCGGGTGGGAATCGAACCCACGACCTTTCGCGCAGTAGGCAGGGTCACTACCACTACGCCAACAAGCCAGTAAATAAGAATTAAAAATGGGAATAGACTTTAAGAGCACTCATAAACTCAAAAATAACAAAAAGTATGAGAAGTCAGATCAACAAACATTAAAAAAAATAGTTTTTTTAATAAATAAATAATAATAAAGAAGCGTCAGTGGCATCATGAGGCTTATCATCATGTCGAGTCGAGAGGTTCGAGTTCGATCCCCGGCCGGGACATGTACCAGGTTTTTCTCGAAGCTTTGGCTAGTACATTTACTGACTGCTCTCAAACGGTGAAGGAAAACATCGCGAGGAAACCTGCAGACGCCGAAGAAGAAATTCTTAGGCGCATGTGAAGTCCACCAACCCGCACTGGGCTAGCGTGGTGGACTATAGCCCATACGCTCTCTTTGAAAGGGTAGGAGTATGTCCCAGCAGTGGGGACATATTAATAGGCTGTTGATGTTGATGAAATAAAAAAGGGTAAGTACCTACAAAAATATTCAAAATAACCTTATATATCGCTCTCTTAAATTTCTACATCGATACAGGGTGTACGATTATCTATGGTGGGTGTCATCATCAACAGTCTATTAACATGTCCCCACTGCTGGGGCTCAGGCCTACCCTCTCAACGAGGGTATTCAGACTATAGTCCACCACGCTAGCCCAGTGCGGGTTGGTGGACTTAACATGCGCCTAAGAATTTCTTCTTCGGCGTATGCAGGTTTCCTCACGATGTTTTCCTTCACCGTTTGAGAGCAGTCAGTAAATGTGCTTAAGTTTCGAGAAAAACCCATTGGTACATGGCCCAGCCGGGGATCCAACTCCGGACCTTTCGATATGATAGGCCGCGTCTTATCCCCGACGCCACTGATGCTCTATAGTTGGTGTGCATTATTATACTTAGTGTAAGTATATATTAATATAGTTGGCAATACTGCACGAGCGGATATTATGTAAGTTAATATAAAACTGTAACAATGAACGGTTAACCAGCTGTCGTGGCGAGGGCGCTCCGCAGTGGACGCAATTAATTTCACTACTAATCATAAATGAACGAATGAATGAATGGTGAACAATCATAAAATATAAGACAATAAAACAATTATTACTGTTATTATCGCTGTATTATATAACACCGATTTTAATGTTTCTTTCTTCTTGTTGTTCTTAGTTGGAGGTGGCAGCCTCTTCATGTGCAATTACCACTAAACATCTTGTTTCCATGCTTGAAATAAAGAAGTAGGGTTTCTTGCTAAATACTACGTCATTAACGTCATAAAATACCAGAGACAAAGAAAAAGAAAAAGTGAACTCTCGTGTGTGAAACAATATTTCAATTAAACTCCAAATTAATGGTTCTTCTGTTATCGTATCGTCTTCAAAGATACCTGATAATCTTAAATTATCAGGCTGAATTTCCACGTACGCTTTTAACTGAAAGATTTTACTGTAACTAGACGAGATAAATAGTGAGATAGGTTTTTTTGGCTGTCACCGCAGAGTAGTTAGGTTTCAAAAAGGTAGAAAAAACAGAAACAAACTCAAATATTTAGACTTTGTGTACAGTCGACCGCAAGTCAGTGGAAACACTTTGACCTTGTGCTGGCCTAGTCTAATAAGGAGTTTCAATACTAAGAGAGACCAGTTTATACTGGTTTTATTTCCTCTGACGTGCGGTCGACCGTACGTCCATAAAAAAGCTCAACTAATTTAAAATTGGTCCATTGTAGAAGCGCCCCTAAAAAGTAAAGGGTCAATCGAATAGGGCAGTCGCTCATTGTTCCGTTTTGATATTATTATTATGATCACGCTGTGTATCAGTTTGTCTGCTCGTACGAATGATATACCATTTTTGTAGTTATAAAATATAGGTAGGTACCGTACCGTTCCTAAAGACACGCAATTTTTTTTAAAGATTTTTATACGAGTAGATATTAAATATATTTATTTTTCTTTGCATAATTAAATTCATCGTTGATATTATTATTTTTCTAAAAGCGATCGCCATAACATAATAATATCATTAATTAGTCAAGACAGAAACAAACACAAATTACAATGTCAAATATACAAAACTATTAAAGTAATGTCAAAAAGCATAACATCAATGTCAATGTAATAAAATAAAATAATAATATTACGAGTAATTGTAAGATTAAATGTCAGAGGGACTGTTGAATTTCTTTATTTATGAATTCATCAATGGAATAATATCATTACGTTCATATTACTGTCAAAAATTTTCTGTATAAGGATATGCTAGAAGCTAGATCGTACAATCAATGGTTTTTAGTGACGACATCCTATCAGAAGCAAAAATCCATTTCAGGTCATTGAACAATCGTAGAATATTCTGAGTTAGATTGGAAAAGGCAAAGGTTTTTCCTGTAAGTAACTACCTACAAGTATAATTATTTTAATTGCAGTGTTGCAAGTGGTTTGACGTTTATTAGTTAGCATCTAACAATTAAAACTAATGGATGTTCCTAACTTATAATTTAGTTAAACCAAAGGTAGAACGCACCACGTAACTCTATACCAGACAGGACTTTTATCATCTAAATCAGTTCCGCTGTCAAGAAAAAAAAAACAATTCAAACCCGTTTGACCTTTCAAAATATGCAAATTCGGATTTGATCGAATACCTTATAAAGCACCTTTACAAGGGTACTAATAATGTCGCATAGTTTTTGTCTTTCCTATGAAACAATTGCAAGGAACCGGTTGGGTGTTTTTTACTGGACACTTTTGAAGGGGGATCTTTGTTGTCTATGGGAACAGAGTGGAGAAAAGATTGTAAGATAAAAGACTTGATGTTTTGTTTCGTCAAATTGAATTTAACTTGCTCTTCCGCTGTGGGTCTCGCTTGTTGAATTTTTTTGACGTGAGAATGTTGTTCCAAGCTTGTAATGAAAGCACAGCTTTTCTATTGTGTAAGCCAAGTTAGAGCCTGCGACTTTGCTCTCTTTTTGACCATAATTATAGGGCATAACCAGTGATTACACAACTTGATAAATAAAATGAAAGTCATAGCAGATATTGACAAAAGAAAATAAGTGTACTTAGATAAAATATCCAAACATAATCATCACAAATAAAATTTAATTAAAATAGTACCTAATAAATGTACGGTAACAAGAGGTATTTGTAACTAAATCCATATTTACAAATATCCCATAATATGGGATTTTAATACAAGGTAATTCCTAATAAGGGACATCCCTTATTAGGAAGTACGTGAATCAGGACTAAAGGTCTCACCTTTACACGGATTTCATGATTTTGTACTCACTGATAAATCTGACAGCCCATACTTTAGACACACCTTTGTTTTTCTCCCAAACTGCATGTAGTTTTAAAAAATATAAAAAACGTATTATTTATTACTGGTGTTACTTAATAAACTACAAATTAATGAAATAACTTAAAATTTAATTTCACTTATATTTTAAAAGTTACGAACATACAATCTCTCGTGGTTTTGAGGTAAGTAATGTACATACGTAACCTACCCAGCACCCCAATTTTTGTTATTCTAGTGTGACTTACAGCCCGTCGGTAGTAAAATAACAAAAATATCATTGATGTAGGTACCTACCTATATTTCTAAGTACGACTAAACAAATTTCAATCAATCACCTCCTACATTACGTGGGTCCTAGAAACACACTCAGAATACGAATTTAATAAAATATTCAACGTCTAATAATGAAGCGGTCTTAATGAATGAAAATCAATACTTTCATGAAAAGAAAACCATTTATTACAATTCCCACTTAGTTGAATATAGCCTACAGACTGTCAGAATATAGTTGTATCTATTATTGTACGGTCGACCGCACGTCAGTGGATACAAAGCCGGTATAAACTGGTCTCTCATTGTATTGAAACTCCTTAGTAGGCTAGGCGTACTGACGTGCGGTCGGGTGTACATCGTGAGGAAACCTGCATACGCCGATTCGCATTGCATACGCATGTGAAGTCCACCAATACGCACTGGGCCGACGTGGTGGACTATAGCCCTTACGTCGTCTAGAGGGTAGGCCAGAGGCACATTAATAGGCAGAAAACGCAATCTCAATCGTCAAAATTAATTGAATTAAAAAAAATCTCTCAATGTCTAATTGAAATGTTTTTGACCTACTAATAAACATAAAGGTATGTAATGTATTTATAATAATAATAATAATGTTTGAACAAATTTACATACGGTTGTTTAGTCCCAAACTAAGGCGAAGCTTGTGAATTGGGTACTCAACAACTGATAAACATTACATAAATACTTTAAAATAAATATGTACTTAAATACATACAAACACCCAGAATCCGGTAAAACCAACAGTTCTGTTATGCTCATCAGACATTGTTGGCCCCGGTTGGGAATCGAACCCACGACCTTTGGCGCAGTAGGCAGGGTCACTACCACTGCGCCAACAGGCCAGTCAATAAAAAATACTTAATACTTATCCCTAACATAAATAAAGGTCTTACCAAAACTAGTCCAAAAGATAGACATATTTTAATATAAAGGTATTACCAAAACTGGTCTAAAAGATAGACATATTTTAATATAAAGGTATTACCAAAACTGGTCTAAAAGATAGACATATTTTAATATAAAGGTATTACCAAAACTAGTCCAAAAGATAGATATATTTTAATATAAAGGTATTACCAAAACTGGTCTAAAAGATAGACATATTTTAATATAAAGGTATTACCAAAACTGGTCTAAAAGATAGACATATTTTAATATAAAGGTATTACCAAAACTAGTCCAAAAGATAGACATATTTTAATATAAAAGTATTACCAAAACTGGTCTAAAAGATAGACATATTTTAATATAAAGGTATTACCAAAACTAGTCCAAAAGATAGACATATTTTAATATAAAGGTATTACCAAAACTGGTCTAAAAGATAGACATATTTTAATTTATAACTCCAATGTCTAAAGAATGGCGGGGAAGCAGTTCTTCGATGTAAAAGTTTATAATAGAGGGCCGTAATGACCGGCCCGCGCCGCGCACGCACCGCGACCTATTTTTAATCATTTTTGGAAGACCCGTGAAGGGTTGTGCTCGGTTAGTGTGGAGACGGACTTGATGTATTTATAGGTAGTACATTTTAGACTAACGCGCTTTGTATTAAAATTTATGCCGAGACTTCCCAATAACACGACTGACAGTGGATAGTTCGAGAAACTCGCAGAGCTCAACACTGACAGCTCGTCACTGCAACTCGGTCGAAACATCGGGTAAATAAAAAAATATAATTATTCCTTTAAAAAACCAATATTGTGTGTACCAATAATGTTATAATGAACTTTTATGACAAAATTCAATTATGTAATATAAATATTACAGATGCGAAAATGTGGACGTTTGTTTGCTTGAAGGTCGCTAAGTCGCCGCGGTAATGCTGAATTAGTTTTAAATTTAAAACTTTTAATTTTTTACGCTTTAATGGGAAATGATCTCTGTCTCTCTGTCTGTTTGTTACCTTTTACGCCTAAAACCGCTGAAAGAATTTTCATGACATTTCGTGGGCAGGACATTTAAGCTACTTTTTACCTCGATAAACTGTTCCCGCGGGAAAAAACTTATTCCACGCGGGCGAAGCCGGGGGCGAGTGACGAGACGACCAGTCGTGGTGACCATTCATGAACTCCTCTACTCCAACGGTTATTGTTTCCTCTACAGTGACTAGCCCATAGGCACTCGAATTGTCTGGCCTATTGGCGTAGATGGTAGTGACCCTGCCTACTGCGCAAGAGGTCGTGTGTTCGATTCCCACCCGCAACCAACATTTGTGTGATGAGCATATCTGTTGGTTTTCGGGTTCAGGGTGTTTGTTTGTATTTAAGTATGTTTAATAGTTGTTGAGTACCCATTTACAAGCTTCGGCCACAGAATATATATTAGTAGTCTTCGGCTTAGTTTGGGACTAATCCATCTCCACACCAGCGAGCCCGGTTAACATAAACCGTTATTGATGGCCGTATTCCGTGACAAGTGAACGATATTCCGGGGCCGTACGAAACAAAGCGGCTCTTCTATCTGTTTGTTTTGGCTGATCGATAACTCCGTATATACTCAACTTTTCTACTTCAAATATTAAATTAGAAAAAAAATTAAGAAGCTGCTTCCCCGATTTTTTTTCTTCCGGTACAATGAATTGATCCCTACGTGAAATTAAGATGCATTTAAAAAAATTTCATCAAAACTACTTTGTGCTGGCGTTGTATGAGAAAACATTTTTTATTAAATTTGACTAACTTCTGCTGCTCAGATTTTTTTCTTCCGATATAATGAAATGATCCTTACATGAAACTGAGTCGATCCGCATCAAAAAAAATTCTTTAAAATGTCTCATTTTATGGACAACACACGCTTGACAAAAAATGTTCTATGCTAAAATTGTTATCACAAAAAAATACCAAATGGTTCCTAAGACAGTTTTCCTGTATCTCCTGGTTTCGGTTTTGCCCTAACTGTCCCAGTTAAAAAAACACTCTGTATACTTATAGGCGTCAAAGTAGGTATTATATCTTTTGCCATATTTGAACCTGTGACCTCTGTTTCCGCTACCAATCTCAAATAGGTCGCCAATAATCACCCAGGTTTTATTGTTCCGATTACACCTCTCGAGGACGACAAGAGATAGAAATCATCATAATCATCAGCCTGCACTTGTCCACTGCTGGACATAGGTCTCCCCCAAGGCACTACTGCACCCAATCTACGGTTCTCCGCATCCTGTCACTGCTAATCGCCTATGCAGATCGTCGCTCCATCTAGCCGGGGGCGTCCCACACTGCGTCTACTTATTTCATCAAAATTGTTTTTTTAGTCATTTTTTGTTCGGAAGAAGTGGCATATGAGGAGACAACCGTTGTGATTGTAAGAGTCTATTGAATTTGCCTTTATATAGAATAATAATGTTTGGACAAATTCGCACACGGCTGTTTAGTCCCAAACTAAGCCAAAACTTGTAAATGGGTACTCAACAACTGATAAACATACATAAATACTATTAAATAAATACTTAAATACATACAAACACCGAGAATCCGAAAACCAACAGATATGCTCATCACACAAATGTTGGTCCCTGGTGGAAATCAAACCCACGACCTCTGGTGCAGGGTCAACCAAATACGCCAACAGGCCAATCGAAAGAATGTTCTGTGGAAAGTAACAAAAAAAAAGAATATCTACGTCCAATAAGTGACAAAAAATGAAGCCATATTCACCCCACCCACCAAATCG
Organism: Metalampra italica; assembly: GCA_949699065.1. NCBI lineage: Eukaryota > Metazoa > Arthropoda > Insecta > Lepidoptera > Oecophoridae > Metalampra > Metalampra italica. The sequence goes on from OX452993.1 coordinate 1,966,541, forward strand.
ACCGTTAAACAGCCAAAGTATCAATCCACGAAACGGCACGAAAACGAACAAACGAATTGAAAAAAGCAAATAAAAAAGAAAAAAAACGTACCCCGTCCAAACACTGCGTGTCAGAACCCACCGCGTTCTAATCGTTGTAACCAATGAAAAAAACACACGTGTTAATCCTGACACGTTCTGTTTAGAGAAGGAATAAAAAGCACTCGCACAAAAACCGCCCCTGCTATTACGGAACCAATAGAAAAAGAAAAAAAAATGCTAAACACTGTTGGAGAAAAAACGACGTAATTGGTGGTACGCGTGCCGCCCTAGTTTTTTTTAGTTTTTTTACATGGCGTGGGTCGGCTTCCTCATTCGGTTTTTAAAACCCGTAGGGTGCATTTTTTGTGACAATTATTGTGAGTTCATAGCATCGTTCAGCCGACAAATTATTTAGATTATTATATTTTACGGTTGGTAATGATCTTTATTTCAATGCAATGCAACACAATGTATTTTTGTGTGTATTTTTCTATTTCACTAGAACCTCAATCGCCGGCTTTAATTAATAGAATAGCGACATACACATAAATTATAATTAGGTTTAAGAAAACAAAAAAAATTATCACTTTGTGTTTGATATTCTGAATTTATGATATTAAAAACAAACAACGTGCAATAAATACATTTTTCACGAAAGAGTATTTTCAATAATAAACTTTTTATTAGCTTATTAGTTAAATATTATTAGCGACATCTATTGGGGAATAGACGTACCAAATTAGAAAGAATATTTCCAATAAGAAATTTATGATAGGGTTGACTAAAATGTATTTAGTATTAATTACTTCTTTTTCTTTCGAAAAATATTTACATTTTGCAGTTAAGTTTTATTTAATACACGCAGTAGTCAGATTAGTTAGATTTTAATGAACAATGCTCTTTCTTCATCATTAAATATTGATATTTAGTGTTATTATGTTTATTTTTTTATTTGAATTTTTTTAAGTCTACTATCAGTAAGTAACATTAACACTTTTGTTGTATTTGTTTTGCTGTCCACAAGATTAATTAAGTATTTATTTACCCATTTGGTACTTTTATCTATTTGAATTTACATTTAAGAAAAAAAAACGTAAACATTTTAAAGAATAAGTAAAACTATAAAAACTTTAGGTTTCTACTAAACAAACTCATTTATAAAAAACTTTATCTCAAAATCACAAAACATTGTAAACATCCTAATCACTTTCCGTTCAACACAAGTTTCAAAACATAAAAATGTGAAAAATAAAAAATTAACTATTGCGTAATAAGTAGTGGAAAATTTTTACCTCTGTAGGGAAAAAACAACCGCCCCGCGCGAAGTCGCCTTATAAAATTTCCATTTAAAAGATACACAATAATTATCATTTTTCTAGCGAAAATAATATGCACTTCAAGTCAACAAGGAGCTTAAAAACCAGTAGCAACTATGCAATTATAAACTTTATTTTTAATATGTTAAAAGTCGTATTTATTTCGCTATTCTTTATGATGTTAGTCTTTAAGGCATAATGGCAGAGTTCCTTGGTCTACTTTATTAGTTAGGGATGTGATACAACGGCATAAGTCTAGTCGAGAATCTCGATTTCAAATTAAATATTTTATTACAAATATCTTTTAATGTAGACGATGATAGATGATGTACACCTATACACCCAAAAAAATGGAAAAAAGTACAGTCAAATTTAATACCTCCTCCTTTTTAAAGCCGGTTGCAAAAAGGCTTGTATTTTTTAACGTTTTAGTACTAACGGGTAGAAAGATGTGTTTTGGTTATGTCAACCCAAACTCAACAGAATATCTAGCTGAGTTGAAACCTTTTTTCACGGCAACATCTAGCTTCAAACATGGTTTGCTACATTATTTTCTACGTAAGTATCTAATTGTTTTTTTTTATACGCTGTCGAGTTTGAAACATACGAATAGTTACTTATACTTAAATCTATACTAGTCCACTGTTGGAACTATTCGTCCAGCATTCTCCCAAGCCCGAGTATATGATTATATGTTATAGTCGAACAATGGTTCGAACAGAACAACTTTCTGCTAAGCATTTAACGAGAAACTACCATAGGAAATCTTATATTGATAGGAAAACTAGACAAAATGTAGAGTATAATCTTAAAAACTTATATCTTAAAATTACTTAGACACTAATTGGTAACTATTAATAACTATTACCTTGTCTATTTATTCACAATAATCTGCAATAAAGAAAAACAATTAAAATTACAACCAGTGGAGAAACTAGCATTTTTCAGTTAGAAATCTGAGACTTCCGCCCATAAAATAAGAAGGCCGTAAAAGTTAATGAATTACTTCGACCCGGACTATGATTACGACCGTCAACAGATTCATTTACTATGTGGCTATTTATGTAAATAATTGGTTTTACGCCAGGAAATATTTTCTACTGCTGAAAGTGGTTGGTAGATAATGTATATGACTGATTCCTTTAAAATTATGATAATTAATTATATTTCATACTTATATTTTATAGGAGATTTAACTAGGTATCTGTTATCAGCAAAAGTTCCGTCTGAATTTTAGGACCCAAGATATTATTAAACAAATAACATTATTATCCTTTTTGTAATATTTTATTATAAGATGTGCTGAACTAAAAAATTTTTTTAAAATAATTGGAGGATGCCTTAATTAAAACCATACTTAAGCAAATGTTGTATACAAAAAAACAGATACTTCTATATGGAGACTAATTGATAAATTCAGGTGAGTACTGCGATCACAAGTCCCCGTCCATCTTGGTAAAGCATTTAACTTCCATATTCTGGCGCACCTGTTGCAGCAGTGGATTTTTAAACGAATACTTATTAAATTTAATGAAAGTTTTATCACAATCGATTATCTCGATTGTGCAGTGGCAGGGCGCGTCCCTAGTTGCGCGTGTGTGCGTTATCTCTGCATGCTACGTGTAGATAAAATTTTGAAAAATCCGCTACTTTTCCGTGATAACCCCGCCGCGTCGGGGCGCGCGGAAAAAAAGCTCTTCAGACGCATTCATAGTGTGGATTCAAACTTAATACAATTTAATAATAATGAAATTGTGTTCAGATTATGTTGAAGGAGCCAGTGTAGATTGTGTTTGCCATACTGTCAATCGCATTTATTGTATTTTTATGTAACAAATTAATACAATATCACAATAAAAAATATGATAGTCAGAGTCATGCTAGCCGTATTTAACTTGTAGTTGCGAAATTTATAAAATTGTTTGTAGGGGTAATTTAGAACCGTTTTCGAGTTGGATAAAATATTAATATGTCGAAGAATGTGTACATGTCCATCAACAGAAGTATATCTATATTAGAGAAAGTATAACCCTGTACTATTATTTATCTAAGGTATAGCTTCACTGCTACGTAAAATGATTCCAATAAGAATATTAATGGTTAATAACCAATAAGTCTTTAGAAATTTTTGAATCATGTCTAACAGTTAGAAAAATTTAGAAAAATTTGACTTAATCATGTCTAAAGATTAAGTCAAATTTTAGTGTACTAACCATTACTGGGTTCGAAACTTGGCCGGTACTAATGTTTTTCGGAAATTAAGTAGGGATTATTAAAATACTTTTCAGTGAAGGAAAACATTGCGAGGATATCTGTATGTATGCTAAAGATTACAATTTCTATTCGGCCTACAAGGCCTATAAGGCCTACCTAAGTATGTGAAATCCAAAAAAAAAAAACAATTTGGGCACCGTCGCGTTGGTGGACAGGGGTTTGGCATAGGTATTATATTCTAGGCCCCCTAAGATAAGATTAAGGGACATTCTAATTTAAGATTCATTTTAGTATAGTACTTATATCATACTTTTTTAAATTTTTAAATGTCATTCAATAAATTATAAAATAATGATATTAGATAATAACAATAAGAGTAAGTCAAGGTTAATAAATAAATTCATAATAAGTAATAATTATACCTACCACAGACCTGAGGTCTGTAATACCTACCTCAAATAGACTTCTTATAAGTCGTAGATTCATATTGAATTATTGAATAATCCTTAGAATGTGGCTGTCAGATTTTGGTTTTTGAAAAACGAATTCTATCTAGACTTCACATAAGTCTAGTATTTGATCTTGTTTTTTGGGTCGCAAAACCCGTTTAACAATCTGAGGGATAATTTAAGATTATTATTGAACATCGTACTATGAATACGACTTTCTTATAAATAAACCGTATGAGCGACCAGTATTTATTTGCTGTTATCACTAGCTCTCGACTCACTTCGAGTTTCATACGTAAGTCGTAAATGTACTCATAGAGTTTCTTTGTGCGAGTCTAGATAATGGGCTAGATATCTATGTTTCTATATCAACATTACTTTGTATACATGTTTTATATGTGCAACTGCGTTTGTGTGTGTACTTCTATCTATACATCTAAATATATAAAAGTATAGGTAACCTGACATGTAAAATTTCAGCTCAATTGAACATCGGAAAGTGGGTCAAAATTCACTTGCAAAATTTGACCCACACATACCAATAGGGCAAGTCAAATAAAAGCTTGTAAAAATATTTGTACAGAGAAATTACCTAGGCACTGTCTGCCAACAAACTGTTGTCTTGTTTATAAATATGTAAATGATTTTTTAACATGAAATGTCTGTGACTTTAGATACCTGGGTGAGGGCTATGGGAGAAAAGATAGGAAGTTGATGTATTGTAGATGATTGTATTGTATTGTATCTAACTTTTTTTAAACGGAGGAAAAATACTAGGAATATTGAAGACAATTAAATTTTACTAACAGAAGACTTTATTTTATTTATAAAGTAGAAATGCGTTTAAAGATTTTTGAAAAATCACATGCCTGAGCCGAGAATACAACCGGACAAAATGTGGACACCTGTGTATTTTTAAGATACCCAATATACCTACCAATCAAAGGGCTCCATCATGAGAATCAGTGTCTAATAAGTAACATAGTATTTTAAATTAAAGGAAGACCATAAAATTTAACATTCAATTTACAATTACGTTCAGCAACATAAAATAAGTAATCAATTAGATTTTTGTACATTTGTCTTTTTAGAGAGTTTAACCTTTAATAGTCTTGTCATTAAAATATTAGTTAGACGGGACCAAATTATATAACTTTGTCTGTTCCCAGTGGAAATCGAACCCACGACCTTTGAGGATCGGGTCTATATTGTACTCGTGAACCATGACTTCTACTATCTATAGGTAGGTACCTAAATCATCATCGCGTTACTTTATTTCCATGTTGACAACAAATATTTCAATCTAAGAGAATTTTACCTTACGGGAATACCTTTCACCAATTAATTTGATATGCAATGCATTCCAGTTAGAAAATATTATCCATCAGAAAAACGGCATCAGAATTCCAATTAGCCAAATCGGCTGCGGTCCGTTAAGTTTTGTAGATATCGATATACCATTTACTCCTCAGGTAGCCAGAGGTCTTGGGAAAACAAGGGCGAGAAGATCTATAAGGATCCAGGTAGGACTTACTATAGCATTTATTCACATCAGTAGATTCTCGTTACTTACATAAATACTATTTACTACATAAGGCGTATTATATACCAGCTCTAATTTTAGTCCAGTCTACTTTACCTAGCAACCTAATAAAACATCAAGAAATTCAATGACTAAGTACTTAGTTTTTATTTATTTATTATTAACTTCTTAAATTTTATTCTACAAGCAAACAATATTATCTACCTTAACTGCCGGCTTTATCATTATTCTGAGACTAATTTTAGTCTAGTCTACTTTATCTAGCAACTTACTATAATGTCAACTAATTCAATGACTAAGTTATTAGTTTTTTTTAACTTCATAGCTAAATTTTGTTCTACAAGCTAACAATACTAACTAAAAGCGTACTAACCCCATAATTACCCCCGCTTTTTTATTATTCTGAGCTGTCGTGACTATTAAATTAGCATATCCTCTTATTTTTAGTTTTTGTGGTCTACGACCCAAGTATCTTTTTAGTTTTTTTAAGGATAATAGTCAACAGTAGATTAAGTACTAGAAAAAAAAAATTACGGGTCGAATTGAGAACCTCCTTTTTTTTCGTCGGTTGAAAAGGTACTTGTTGAGGCGTAGGACATAAAACCTTTAATCCTATTAAAAGGCCCATGTCCTTACGAGCATAGACAAATATCTGTGTCATAGGATATACAGCCTCCCATAAGTAATTCTAACCGCATGCTAATAGCGAAGTGTTCGGCGCCCGCGCACTAAAGATAAATCTTTTTACAGTGCACTGTGATTAGAAAATTCCTTTATTAATTGACTTGGCTTAATTAAACCGTTTTCAATGTGCCTTCCGTGTGATAACATTATACTTGAATCTACTTACTTAGCAGGTGTTCTGTGAATACACTAAGAAATGCATCTTCAAGCTTGAAGACAATTTTTATCTACCACCGCTTACACGCTAAAACAATCCTTATTTGCGTCTCGGCCACATGCACGAGCAAGGTACTGTAGCAGCAAAAACAAGTTTGTATTATATTAAATGTTTGTATTATTAAAAAAATTGTATTCTATTGTATTGTAAATTACCATATAAACTTTGCGGTCCACTTGGGAACATCGTCTATCGTTTATTTTGCTTTCACCCGCAAATACGTTTGTTTTCTTAAGGGTCGGGGCAGACCAAGCGGAGATTTGCCCGCGCACTTTTCGACGTCATTGTCAAATGAACCATATCAATAATAGCATAAAGAACAAAATCGTATGAATGACCTCGAGCGCGAGGCGACGCCGACGTGCAGAAGTCGTTATACGATTTTGTTCTTTACATTAATAGTGATATGGTTCATTTGACAATGACGTCAAAAAGTGAAAAACGGATTAAAGGCGCAACAAACTGTCGCAACACATCTTTTAAAATCATATTTTTAAAGATTGTGCGCGGCTGAAGTAATATTAATACCAGCCATAAAAATACATGAACTGCGTGAATATACCTGAGTGATCTAATTAGGTAGATAACAAGGCAATATAGGTTGGTATATAGTGTAATATACTAGTGTATATAGTGTAGTGATGTACCATAAAAATTCGATCCAATCACGTCTCGGCTGGAATTTAGATCGCACTTCGTAAACGTGTTGAGTGAAAAGCGTTAGTTAAGGCGACATAGCCGATTAAGCTAGTGTGGCAGTGCTTTTTAAAAGATTCGAAGTGGCAAAAGAATAGTCAGGCCGCCTACACTTGAAACCGTAAGAACAATTCTAGCGTTGCTGTTTGATGACTGAAATAGGTGAGAGAGTGGTGACCTTCCAAAAGAAGCTAGAAGCTGCATAGTTAGAGCTGGTAGTGATTTTTGGTGAAGTCTTGTCGTAAGTTAGGATAAAAAGAACAGCACAAAATAAAAAAGGAAAAATAAATAAAAATTATAAAAATAAACCTATAATTGATTTCGGAGCATGTGATTAATTAGTCAATTAAAAACTAGAACCAATCATGAAAGATGTAAAAATAGAAAAAGAATAATACTTAGCTGCCAAAGATGCACACAGTACCTAAAAGTTAGAAAGATAGGAAAATTGGAAGTTATTGGGAATGCTACATAAGAAACTAGGAAGGATAAGAACTACGTACCTAATATAATAGAGATAGACGCTTTTTTGTGAACTAAACTATCCCATAATCTTATTTCAGTAAGAAAACTAATCGGAAACGGTTTTACCGATCAGTTGTCTAAGAATAGATTTGACATTTTGTGACAATAACATGTTGCAGTCAGTTACAAATCATGAACATTTTTGGCAGATAGATGAGAAATAATTAACAGATTCTACTCTAGTGATCAAATTATAAAAGCCACAGTCCGCAAAAGGCTAAAGGATCTAACGCCATTGGTTATAAAAAGACTATTATGTACTGTTATGGCAAAACGTCGAGGGCTATTTTAAGGGAAGGCTAATAATTAACTCTAGCTAATGATGAAAGAATTAAAACCTTTCTAATACCCTTTCTCGCGAGTATCATAGTCGTTTAAACAACTCCTCCTTAACGGTTCCCATAAACATGCCAAGAAAAAGCCTCAATTAAAAAGGCTTCTCTAGTCTTAAATCAATGGTCAGACAGTTTCATTGGTGCGCAGGCGCGAAGGGATCTTATTGTTATTGCCCCAAGGTTCATTTTGGTGTAATTGACGAAGGCTATAAGGAAGTATAATCTAAAACTTCAAGATAATGTGTGAGATGGAAATGCGAATACCTGGTTAAATTTTAAAGTTAAGGAAATGGTTTAAACCGACGTAATTATAATAGTCTGGTCCCAGCAAGAATCAGACAAGGTTTTTACAACCACTATTAACAAATACGATATATTTAATTAGAATTAAACTTTCCTTGCAGCTTTACAACTACCTACTTCCCCGTTAAATCATCATCATGATCAGCTAGTCCAGTGATGGACATAGGCCTCCCCCAAGCCGCGGCACTGAACCCGATCTTCGGTTCTTAGCATCCAGTCGCGGCCAGCCGCCTTACGCAGATATAAATGAAAAATAAACATTCGTTCTATTTAAATTTTTAGTAGATAGTCATATATATCCTTTCGCGGAAACAAGAAAAAAAAGGACTTTCATTAAGCGTACCTACGATAGGACACGCCAAATAAAATAACTCTAAACAAACTAAAAAAGGAAAACGCTTAAAGCTCAAACAGGAAGAACTTTCCGCCCCACCAGCGCTCCAAGCGGTAAAGAACAGAACTAAACCTGGCGCGAACGACCGCCGACTCTTTCCGCGCTTTCTTTCTCGCCCGTCCCTGTCTAACGCGTGCGTTATTAACCCTTTTTTGGCGCTAGAAAGGGACGACGAGAAAAAAATGGAGGAACACACATGTGCGCGCGCGCTCCTTTTCGTCTTGTTTTTCGCCGGTCGTTCGCCTCGGATATATTCGCTTCGGTTTAGTATTGCGATTTTTTTTCTTGCTCTAACATTTTTTTTCTTTTTCGCTCTGTGTGTGTCCGTTGGGCTAGGTCGCATGCGTAGGACGAAGATTTATTTTTCTCTGCGCAGGCGCAACTTGGTTCTAATGCAAGTTTTATGGTTAGTTTTAGTATTCTAACGTAGTGCCTCGGGTTAGTTTCTCTTGGATTTGTTTTGGATTAGATATTCTTTGAATCAATTGCGTTTTATTTAAAATAAAACGTAGGTTATCGTAAAACTTCCTTTTGCTATGAGGAAGAGAGGTCTAAAAAAGTCTAGAGGTTTCTAGTGGAAAACGAGCAGTTTTCTTATAGGATGTTGTATGATTTGACGAAAAGATACACCCATAGGTGATGAGCAGTGAGCAGCATCGTCTAACTATTAAACGTCACTCGCTGTGCCGTTTCAGAGGCCTACCAGTAAGTATATCATATCTTGTCAGGGGCCAGGAATGCCTTCGACCCAATGGGATATCTGCACCAAACCCTTGTCCACCAACGGTGCCCCAATGTTTTTGGTGGACTTCACATACACGTTAGAATCGAAATTCCAATCTTTGACGTATGAAGGTTTCCTGACGATGTTTTCCTTCGCAGAAAAGCGTGTGTCCGGTCAAACCCCTTCCAGATACATTTTCAGGCGAAGTCAAGGGGAAGGGAGAAGGGTCAGAAGAGTCAGGGGGAAGGGAGGGAGAAAGAGTAGGGGGGGGAGGGGTTCTAGACAAATATTACGAAACACGGAGTCAGTTCAAAAGAAATATAATAACATTGTGTCGGAACCAACCCAGCGTGGCCTAGCCTCGCTCAACCTGTTTTTTCTCTTAACATATCACGTTACTAGTACCGCAGTATATAAAGATGAAGTACAGCAACTACTACAATAGGTAGTTGTCGCCATTTGGGTTTCAATTCAATTCAATGGTCTTCTAGGAATTCAGCAAATGCCAATGTAAAGGCAGTCATGGGAGAGACAAATTACTTGGCCGGTGACTCTTGTCTCTGGTAATTCCGGTTGAGTATTCACAAATTCCTAAAATTATGTAGCTTTTGAATGAAAATCAGGACTGTGGTTTCGTGCGGTTTTATTAAGTACAACTTTTTTAAATTCAATTAATGTTCCATATTTTTTATCTTTTGTAAAATAAAGATTACCTACGTACCTATTGAAATGCAATCTTTAAACGTAGTTAGAATTGTACGGAACTCTCAGGGAGAGTCCTACTCACACTTGTCTTTTTTAATCCTATATGTGTCATACGTGATAGATACGTTGAACGATATGAATGGTTATGATTATTCGTTATTAATATAACGAATAATCGCTTTTTTAGTCAGATAGCGGATCAAATCATAGGTTTCAAACAAACACAGATAAAAACAGTTCCACCAAAACAGACCGGTTTTAAAGTCTACTAGTCGATAGGTATACCTAACTCGCCTACTAGATCCCCCCACCCCCACCACATAGCGGCGCATGAGTCAAGCGGCGCGGGCGCAGGTTTTCGCAACCGAAATTCTACCGGTTCGAGACAATGGCATTATTAGGCGTTAGAAGCCATTTTGTTTTTAGTATTTGTACAATCATTATTTATTCCTGAGTTAGTTGTTGTTTTAAATACATTTGTTTCAATCAAATTATTTTACAAAACATCTGGGAAAACTAAATGGAATAAAATGGCTTTTCAAGTGAAGACCGATAGGAAATGCTAAACAATATTTATGACCTATTTTAGAAGAAATGGGTAAATAGGTAATTAATGAATCAAGTTTAAATAATAATTCTCCCTCAGTAGGAGAAGAGCAGGGCGGTGGAAAAGTAGTAAAAAAATACGACCTGTATGCTGAAAATTGAAGAAGGAGTGAATCAATTTTGATGTGAAATAAAAAATAAATAAATTGAAAATGAGAATTTAAAAATTAATGGTGAATAATGCTGCTATAATAAGAAGCTTATAATGGGCGTTATAGTTATAATAAAATCGTTTTTTTTTAAATCGAGATGGATTAATTTAATTATCGAGGGAGGCCACTGGGGACCCTCTGTGCAAGGGAGTACCTTGTTCGGAGAATCCTTCTGGCCATCCAACGAGGCAATGCAGCATGGGTCTATCACCCAGCCTTGACGAATTTAGACTATTTTAGTTCTATGTGTTAGGCAGTTACTTTGGTAATAAATTGATGATGATCAGTTTTTCTTATTCTTAGACGGGGGTGGCGGTCCCTGCGCCGACTCCACGAAAGCTGAAGCTTCGTGCAATTCTCCCCGGGCCGCCAGTCCAGACATCCCAACTCCTTGAAGTAGAGGAGTATTGCTCCTGGCTGACGGCAGCACTGTTGCAGGTTGCTCGATGCCGAGAGGTCGGGATCTATTGCCAGGCCCGTTTTAGATCTGAATTCCTGTGTTGCGGGACAGTGAAGCACTGCATGCTCCACCGTCTCGCTCTCATGCACAGGGGGCTGTCTGTGGTGGGTGATTAGTTTATTTAATGTTAAATTTCTAAATAAAAATATCGAGTATTTATATGTATCTCATAACTTCAAGCACTAACAAGTTGGTAATCTCGGACAGATAGGACCTAAATACCTGGCGCTATTTATTGGAGTCCCACGGGAGATGTTAGTCACGACGCCATTAATCTAGACCCGTGCGTAGGCGCAGCCCACCGGCTGAATTTTAAGTTCTGTAACTGTATTTAATTCTGGGGTTTATTGTATTTAATTTTAATTTCAGTAGGAGCAATGTTTATATTATTAGTTCTAGGTGTATGTTTTTTTTATATTTTATAAAAAAAATAATCTAAATCAAAAGGTACCTGTGTAATAAAATAATTAATTTATGTTCATCGTACACTAAATTATGATCTTTTAATAATAAAAATCCCCTTAGACCGTATTGTAGCCAAATTTCGGAGGCTGCTTCCAAACCGGAAATAAAAATCCCGTTTAGTAACCAAATACGAAATGAAACTTCCTTTGACCGTTTTTAATGTGTCCAAAAAAGGGGCAGTATGCTTTACGATTAAGTAAGTGTAAGCAGTCCATAAAAGATTTATGTGTTAGTATTTTGTTTTACATTCTACCTTAATGTCTTTACCACACCGCTTATTTTTCACTGTGCATTATTAATAGCCTTGATAATTATGATTTTTTTATTGATCGCTCGGCTAAATATCGCGGAATTGTTTCTCTTTCCTTTACATGCCTCACTTTGTACTTCTTTGCTTTTATTTGCTTTTCCTCTCTTTTTTTTCCTTTTTTTTGTTTAAATCTCATTGTTATTAAAACATTTTACTTAGGTATTCGTAGTTTGCATTTCTTTTCGGATATGTCTAGTTAATCAAAAGCTCCTTAATAACAAGAAGTTTCAAATCTCTTTGGTCGCGCGCACGCTCCCTGTGGAGATCGCATCTTGCATATTTAGGGCTTCTTTCACCACTTTCTGATAAAGTCCCAGATACCCTATATGAAGGTTGTCTACCAGATATCCTTTTTTTTCTGTTTCACAGGTATCTGATTGCCTATATCTTATTTATTTTATATAGTCTATCACACAGATTTATCTGATAGATTAGTTTATCACTAAGATTACTATCTGTAACAATATCAGGAAGTGGTGAAAGAAGCCCTTAGTATCGGAACCTATGGTGCCATTTACCGGGGGGGTGCGGACAAAGGAAGCGGAGTAGCGGGAGGAGGTGGAAGTATCTTTTCACTATTGAATTTGAAAATGAGAATGTGTGAGTCATAATTTTGTGATTATTTTAATACGATTTCGACACCCATAGAATGCTTTTATTACTGATCCATATGGGAGTGGCTGAGCGTCAGTGGCCTCGGGGATAAGACGCGACCTATCATATCGAAAGGTCCGAGGTTCGATCCCCGGTTGGGCCATGTACCAATGGGTATTTCTCGAAACTTAAGTACATGTACTGACTGCTCTCAAACAGTGAAGGAAAACATCGTGAGGAAACCTGTATACGCCGAAGAAGAAATTCTTAGACGCATGTGAAATCCACCAACCCGCACTGGGCTAGCGTGGTGGACTATAGCCCGCACGCCCTCGTTGAGAGGGTAGGCCTGAACCCCAGCAGTGGGGAGATTAATAGGCTGTTGATGATGATGATGGGAGTGGCTAAATTTTTTGATTCATGCATAATACTGTTTCTTGCATTGGTGCAAGCAAAAATAGACCTTAAGATGGCGACATCACCCTTAATCAATTTGAAGATCAAACGCTGCACCCAAAACGTGTGCTATAAACATTTCTTTGCATGTTACGACGTCATCTATTACTGTAGGTAATATACCTATGTTGAAATACCATAGACATAAGAAAACCATTGCCCACTAGACATGCCTTTTTCATAAAAACCGTGCCAAATTCTAAAGTACTTCCATTGGATGAAGTTTATACGAACACGTTGAAAGGGAAATATGAAATAAGTAAAAATTGACGTGAAGATATATTTTTTCTATTACTATTTTTAGGTATACATTTTTCTATCACGATTCCCAATAATTTAAAAAAGGACGATGATTCCCTATTTGTTCCATAGAACATGAAGAAAATGATACCATTTGTCCCAGTATAAACTATACAACAAATGATTTCTTTTTCGATCATTAAAGTCTTTGCAAGAGCAGAATTTTTGAGCCAAAAGCCATAAAATAAGTATGAAAAAAATTTCTGTTTTTTTGTTCAATGACGTCACGGACAAGTGAGCTCGGGTAAAAATGCTAGTATGTAGTTCCATGGAACATCCTAGTAACTATTTCATAAACTGCCTATGCATATATGGAACACATAATTGAATTTATGAAACTATGCAAAACAGTCTATAATTGGGTACCTACTATTATTTCATTTACTAACTTAATCATTTCAGCGGCTGTCAGAAATCACTTAACCGCTGCGCTGAAAAGCTAAGTATCATTTGGCAAGTCAAAATCTGACACGTTTTATTTCTATTCAACGGCTAGTCTAGTTATTTCAACTATCTGTTTTAGCCATTAGTACAGTCATGTACACGAAACATAGAGTGCATTCGAAAGAGCTGGGAAATATCTGCAATGTTTATTTTAACTGGCTGAAAGAAGGCAATCTGGCGTTTGTAAGGCGGAGGACTCACTAGATTGAGAGAGAAAATGACTGAGTGGAAACAACATAAGATGCCTCCATGGTTGTTAGGATGTTATATTTGTGGATTGTTCGATGACCATAGTACGGGAGATATATTATCAACCTTTTAGCATACATACTTATCCTTTTGTGGTCAGTAATACCTGGCGACATCAATCTACATGATCTGTTATGCCAAACCCCTGTCCACCAAATGTTTTTGGAGGACTTCAAACACGAATAGTAATTCTGATCGTTGGCGTGTGCCGGTTTTTTCACAGCGTATTCCTTCAAGAACAGCTCAAGACATAAAATTTTTGCTTTAAGAAATCGTATAATATAAATTGGAATACAGTATACTCTTTTTGACGTCATGATGCTGTTTAAAATTACTCTGTTTCTAGCCGAGGGGAAGATATTGTGTGTAGACCAAATCACGCGCCTCTTCTTGTGAAACTTAGGACTAACGTCTCGTGTCTGTGAACCCTAAGCCTAACATAGCGAATTCTATTTTTAATGTTTATATCGGCTAATGCGCGATGCAGTTTTATGCACAAATTTGCGGCCGCGCCGGATGGAGCGCCCGCCATTTTTAATTTAAATTTAGAACCCGAAACGCGGGAAGCTCATTCTATTTTAGAGTTTTATTAATTCTTCTAGGCGTGGCGGTTTGGGTTTTGGCCACTCCTGTTTTGCGGCTGATTTCAGACGTTTATAAATATGTTTTTATGTGAATTTGTTTTGTTTTTACCCGAATACGGAAAAGGAGGGCTATACTCGACTACGGAAATAGGAGGGTTATGTTTTTTTAAATTCTGCCAATAGGGGCTCAATTCTGACAATGTTTGACAGGAATCGAGATATCTTATCAATACATAGCCATCGGGTAAATTCGAGTATAACTCGCAAACTACTGGATTGATGTCGATTTTGATATACTTACAAGACTACCCTACAAGCAAAGCCCCCGCTTTGTGCGGATAGTTAATCTAGTTCAATAATTAGGTACGAGTACCTACTGTTCGAAGTTTTCATTCTTTTTATTTTTAAATTTTTTTTTTTTTCTGTGTATCTCGTATTATATCTTGAGAAATTTTGTACAGTAGACCGCACGTCTGTGGAAACACTTTTACTTTGAGCTGGCCTAGCCTATTAGGGAGTTTCAATGCGATGACAGACCAGTCCTTACTGGTTTTTTTCCAACGACGTGCGGTCCACCGTACAAAAATGTATAAAACACACTCGATGCGTTTACCCGCTTTCAAGAGACGCATCGGGAATGCACCGCGTTATTTTTACCGATCCAACCTTGAATTTTAGTAGGTATTTTTGTGTGCGCACTGCACTTGGCTTCAATGCCGGCCCGTTTGATACTCATGATAAAAAAAATTGAATTTGTTTTTGTTTGTTTTCGACACAGATTTACGAGCGGTAGCTTAAGTATAAATAGACAATCCAAAATGGTCTATTAAAGTCTCGATTAAATAGTGAGGACCAGAAAAATCCAAAAAAAATGAGAACAGTGGATCGAATATACCATATACAAAGCAAAAAACGCAAAAAAAACTAAATCTATGCTAACACCCGAAGACCTTAATTACCTATAAATATGTATTACAATTATAATTGTGCCGTATACTTACCACAGAGTAAGTAATTGTACTTACTTCATCTAATATTCTAGATGTTTTAATATTATTTAATATTCATATTAGTAATTTATGGAATCTATTGCATTATCCCGTCTTTCCTTTTAAAATATCATTCTTTTGGCAATTTCATCATCATCATCAACAGCCTATTAATATGTCCCCACTGCTGGGGCTCAGGCCTACACTCTCAATTGCAAATCTCTTTGGCAATTAAAAAAAATAAAAGATATAACAATCCGCATCCCGCTTTTTAATGTTTGTAAGTATGTAATAACTTCTGCACTCTAATTCGACAGACCTAAATCAAGAGTGAAAATTTCTAGAATACAAAGTAGAGGATGTGTACACAAAGGTATACTTAACTCTAAAAAGAGATTTCTTCCAGCCAATCCTTGTCTGGAGATAGAGAAGTCAAGAAATGTGATGGACACGGAAACTATTTGTGGGACTTATTATACGTTAAAATAATTACAATTAAATTATAGTAAACAAGACAATTAAAAGACAACTAGATGATAGATAGTAGAGGTACATTACTGTATCTGTTTTTCTCTTTTTTTGTCTGTAATTTTTAAATGTGCAATAAAGTGTAATTGACAACCTGTTCCTTGAACAATTAAACTCGAAACATCTCGTGACATTACACACTCGATTACGAAGATATACTACGAGCCTATAAAATAAGCATTATGTAGCTGATTTGATTGATTACAGGCCAATTGATACTACATAAGAAAAAAAACATACATACACAAAGGAAACTCGACGCCATGTTTAAAAATGCACAAAAAATTTAGGCTGTCTATGATTCATAAGGCGGGTGCACACACGTAACAAATCTATGTAAAGGCGCGCACACATGCACACCACCGCGCGGATTGGCAGCGGTCGGAGACTTGAAATTACTGTTATGTTCATTTTTCGACGGTCTATTTTTGCGGTACCAAGTTTTTATCCCTTCGCGGAGTGCGTGTGATGATTCTTGATGCTTTTTAGGTCATTCGAAGTTTTAATAAGAATATTTTACGATGCCGTTCGTGACGTATCCGATACACCGTTAAAGCTTATAAAATTATGTCAAAGTGATTTAAACGTTTACTTACTCTAGGCTTTCAAAATTAACATTTTGCTGTATTGTTTTCTGCAATAGTTTTACTGTAAAATACCTGAATCTGAGATGGGTTAGTTATCTTGTAGGGTTCACTTAGATACCTACTTGTTAGATAATATTGTGGATAATACTGTAGATAAAATAGTATATTGCTATTTATGGAATGGATGGAAATTTGGTAACATTATGTAGGTACTTAAACAATATTTAAAATAAATTTAAGAACACCATTAGTGTCTTCTAATTTGTAAACTTTGAATAAAGTTAAGCTCTTGAAATAAGCTCCAAATCTCTTAATAATGATTAGACAAAAATTATAGGTACTTGCTCGTACCTACATGTGCTAAAACACTTTTCTCAAATTATTCTTGAAAGCATCAAGATTCATCAATTCTTGTACGCTCCTTTGTGTTTTTTGGCACGGCGGCCAAACATTGGTTTATATGATGCATCTCACACGCTGCACCGCGGCCGCGCCAGTGTGCGCGCCGCTTAACGTGTGAGTGTTAGGCAAACAAACTTGCATCGGTCCAGTTTTCTGGTTTTATATAAAGTGCGGATGCAATTGGATAAACAATGTGTTCTAGGTCTAGGCGATTTGTGGAGGCAAATAAATAGAAATTAGCTATACCTACAGAGCATTGTTGCCTCCAGTTTTTAGGGATCCGTCAAGAGCGAAGCCTTTTGTCACTCTGTATATATCATCATCAGCCTGTGCTGTCCACTGTTCCAGTCCACTGTTAGACAAAGGCACTCCCAGAAAATGCACCACACGATTCAGCTTAAAAGGAATATCATCATCATCAACAGCCTATTAACATGTCCCCCACTGCTGGGGCTAAGGCCTACCCTCACAACGAGCGTGTACGGGCTATAGTCCACCACGCTAGCCCAGTGCGGGTTGGTGGACTTCACATGCGCCTAAGAGAAAGGAATATACCTGTCGGCATCCAACGAATCACAAATCAAAATAAAATCAACAGCTTATTAATATGTCCACTGTTGGGGCACGGGCCTCAAACGTGGGCGTAGTCTATAGTCCACTACGCTAGCCCAGATTTGGTGGACTTCACATGCGCCTAAGACTACGAGTCACGGCTATGAATAATTCCTAGTGATTATAATAGTTTACAAACTACTGAGTACCAGGCAGTGGCTGAGCTATTGTGTCATTTTTCCAGTAAACTTAGTGTTTTAGCGGTCTATTATCCAAACACCCGCCATTGTTCACCTCCAGTGTTTTTGATGTTTCGATATGGAAATACTGTCAGAAAATTGGTACTTCTTTGTTATTACTGTGACAGGTGCGGTTTGAAACCAGTATGACCTATTATAACCTCCTGAATCCTGGGAGAAGTGGACGAATTTTTATTTATTTTTATGTTTTCGTTTTGTTTTATTTTTAGTTTTTAGTCCTCAAGAGAAGTGAACGTCAAAAAATACATTTTTTTTTATGTTTTACGCGTGATTAAATGTGCATCTGCCTTTGAGCTTTAAGTTAAATAGTATACATACATACACGCACTTATCCTCTGGCATATTTCTAGATATCACGATGACTTGATTTGATGACTTATTGCTATGACAATAAGGTTTAAAACACACTAATTGACTAGGGAGGTCAGTTATATCTAATTGGTTTTCGTGTGTTGTGCGCTCCGTTGTAAGTACAGAAAAATGACTCTTAGCATGCTACTGCACTTATGAACCTTACTGTACCTACACTAGTGTTCGTTCAATACAGTGTACGGTAATAGTGTACGATTTAGACCACTATTTGACTCTATATAATTTAGCTCTATATAACACCTTGGAAGCGGTGGTAGATAAAAAAATTACGTTGTTTAAATGTACCCAGTGTACCTACTTACATGCAATAAAATAGTTTTGACTTTGACTTTGACTACTAGACCGAGGAAATTTCTCAATTTCTAGCCCTAACATCTAAAAAAGTGACATAAGTGTAGAATTTAAAAAAATACTTATTCAGAAATCCGCGAGACCTATAGGTACTACATTCTAACAGACTTGGAGTCTCCCTTTAGCAGTTGGCGGGTTATCCATTACTAGCCGATGCCCCGCGACTTCATCCGCGTCATAAAGTATACTATTATATTTTAAAAAATACAATTTCTAATCATGCCGTTTCTTAGTTTTAAAGTTTGTCAATAGATGGCGTTAGGTGTATTTTAAACCCCGCTATCGTTTGGTTCTTCGCAAAATATATATAAGATGCATAAGTTAAATAAGGCGTGCAAATTATCCACCAGTTTTTCCTCTTTATTATTTCAATAGATATGCCTCTCACTCTGTATAGGCAAACTAGAGTTTATAAAAATGCAACTACTATCCACTTACTTTCCATGCCAGAAGTAACTGTACCATCGATATCTATTGGATCGGAGCTTGTCTTACAGTTAACTTAGAAAAATTGCCTACGTCTAAGACTCTCGAATGGCTGGACTAGATCTTAAATCGTTCTTTATTACTAACCTGGACTACAGCGAAGGGTTATGTGTCTTGTGTGTGGTCCTTTAAGTTATGTTTATTTGTTACTAGCTGTTTCCCGCGGCTTCACGCGAACGGTAAGGTTTTTCCCGCTGGAGCAACTTTTCAACTTTTCCCAAGGAAAATAGAGAACGTAAAAATTTTTTTTTGTGTTTTTTGTTTTGTTTGCTTCGCGACATCTTCGTCGATTGTGAACCTATTTCAATCATTTTATTAAAATGAATAGGCTAGGTATCTATATTTAAAGGGTGGTATCTCTTCAATTGGAGAAAAACACCTTAAGGGTGAAAAAATATAAAAACAAGTTAGTTTTTTTATATATTCTTGTATATTTAGCAACCGCCTTAAATGCACTTTTGCTGACATTTAGAAGAAGATGATGTCACTTAGTTGAACGTCTATTCCTCATGAAGACGAGGACATGCGGGGACGTAAACCGGTGCATTTTTATCGCTAAATCTGAGTTCGGTTCCAGGTAATGTTACAACATTTTTCTTAGTAACTGAGTGTAAGCAGCTAGTTTTATTGAAATGTATGTAAATTCGAACAGAGCCAGTCTGTCCGCTCTGTGTCCATTGTACAATATGAGTTACCATTTTTTACTTTTAAATTAAAGTGCTACAACAAAATTGACACCATAAATTTGTAATCTGTGGAAACTGTTTCTGTCTATGTTTTATTATTTGTCATCATGATTATAGTATTTTCTTTGTTAGACTGTAAGTTTTCTGAATTAATAATATTAATAATAATAAATAATCGGGATTACCTGGCATACCAAAATTTAAAAGGCAAAATTTGATAAATTAAAATTGAATTGACTTGGACCGGAAAAATACTAGGTGTGGTAACCAGTTGCCTACTGCGAGGTTATGTTAACCAGGTACCAACACGTCTGCATCCCCGCGTGATGGATAGAAGAATATTAAACAATTAGACTGTAGTCTTTAGGAAGGTTTGTGTCAGACAGTGAGCGCTGACAGGACCATAAGACCAGGAAGAATTAAAGAGAGAATCGAGATCAAAAGAATAAAGGAGTAACGGAATGGAAATGCTGAATGCACAAAGATATTGATACTTAAAGTTAGTAGAAGAAAAGAATCTCATTTAATTTCGTGTTCCTCGTGGCCAAACTTGATTGCCGAACAAGTTTGGCCATAGGGAAACTTAATTCCTCGTAGCCAAACTACAAATATAACACACTGTATATATTATACATGCCCTTTTATTGCATACCTAAATTTATTTTAAAAATATCAGCAAAGTGTACGCCGTCGATCATAAAGAATGTTATTTCTTTCTTAAAACTATATAAGGAAAATATTTTTTGCTGAAATTGTCATATAATTTTTCCATCATTGTCCTTTTTTAAATACTTTCTGAACGTTTCGGTCGGTCCAGTAGTTTTGAGTCATCTATAGGACAGACGGACAAACAAGCTACTCTACCTATACCTATCAATATCTCTTTTAACGGAACCCTAAAAAAGAGAGCAGTGCAGTGGAAACAGTGAATCAGGCATCACGCATGCTCCGTACGTACACAAAACAACATTGCCTTTAAAATAACGTTATGTAACACTCCATACACACTCATACACTTTGTAGTAGTGTACGGATTTGAATACCTTAGCTTTTCTTAAGCCGTGTTTTCCGCTGATTATTATTTTACTGCAAAATAATTGAGGAAAATTTTAAATTATCAATTTTAATGGAGTATTTAGTTGCGGGGTTTCCTCAGACCAATACTAAAGTTAAGTACATAGTTTCTACTAGTATTTAGCATCTGTCTGTCAGTTTATCTGTCTGTCTGATATGCTTATAAATTGAGAAGCAGGCAATGGAATTTGATGGTATTTTTAGTCGACCTCATCATTCGTGCAGGTTATGGGATTTCCAGGTCATAGTGGTATCCGAAACAGAAGATGTACTCCTAGTCTCTCACCATTTAGAAGCATTATGCCGAAAACGCAAAAGCTAATACTTTTTCTTCTAAATGTCTCTCCCAGCATCCTTGTGTAGTAATTACGACATAAACCTTCTTTTATATAGTTTATGACTGACTCCCAGATTGTGTATGCTAGTTATTTTCTTTTTTGTTCTGTTCTCAAGGGAAAAACAAATGTGTATGTAATCTTTATATTATGATATTTATTCATCTTTAGTCACCAGACAACTGCATTCTAGCTCATTATAAATATACTCAGATTAACATTTTAATATACAATCCTCTAGATTACCGATAAAACCTAAGATTTGCAAAGGTACAGGATATTATATAAGTATTTTCCACTATTATACCAATAAACCATTTCGCTACCAAATTAAATAGATAACCAATATATTTATTTCGTACTATTATATTATTTTTATCTGTAGTACCTACCTACCTATTATAATTTAGAAACTACATGGTTTACAAAATGGAAATCTGTTATTGGATAATGCGCAATTTATATTATATTAGATTCAAATATTCTGTAACCAGCTGTAGATTTGAGAATGAATAAATAAAATAAAATAAAATTATATAAAAACACTCAGGGCAACAAATTGGTTTATATTGAAAAAGGAGCATCTCGGAAATGTTTAAGGCAATACTTTGAACAATAGAACCTCAATAACTGCATAAAAAAAAGGGAAGTAAACATGAATTATTTTACATGAAAGCAACTATATTGCAAAGCTCCTTGTTCCCTATATTTATTATTGTTATTAGTTATTTTATTGCGTTTTTTATAATAAGTATTATTATTGTAATGAATACGTTTTAAAAGTCGAAAGGTTTTTAACAAAATACCTATTTAAAAATAACTATGCTCTCTAATTTATTAGGGTGTTATATGTTTAGACACAATCTCAAACTTCTACATGTTCTTGATAGTTTTGGTTTATTATTATTTAATTTAATAAAAGTTTGAGTGATTTATTAATTTGGCATAATAGTCCGGCAGTTATTACTTCATTTAGTTATGCCAAAAAAATAACATAGGTAACTTAATTTATAATATGTATATTTTTACTAGTCAACTTTGATGTAAATAATTACAAATTAATTAATTTAGATTGCATATTGAAGGTAAAACGAAGTTAGTATCAACGAAAATAAAATATAGCTTCTTAAAATAGCTATTTTATATTCTAGTTTGGTTCTTAAATAAATAAGTCGGTCTCTAATTTATATGGCAAAATATCTTTTAAGGTATATTTTTTTATATTTGCCTGGGTTATATTATTATTGTAATTAATAGACATGAAAAAATATCTCTCTTCAGTTAATTGCGTTTAACTTGTCTGAAAGTTGGTCAACAAACTTTTATCAAAACAGTTTTTAAAACTGTATAAATCGTATACATTCAAAAAATACTTACATTCTCAATTTTATCCAACACTTCAAAATTCCAAAACATCTGTCATTTATTTAATAATACTTTTCATACAATTTTAAATAGTCTTTCAAAGATTTAGTTTGCGTCACAGTCTCAAGATTACGCGCCAAATTCACAATTGATAAAAACACTTTTTATTCTACAGCGTAACATATTTATTACATTTTTTCAATTTCACGGAACAACGACCACAGATATCGTATATTTTTTATATTTTACGACGAAAAATTATACAACCGTGCATTGTAAAAACCTTTGCCATCAGTTCAGTTCCGAGAGATTTTATTTAAAAGAAAAACAGTCACTGGCGGCCAAATTAGAACGAAAACGCCTCGGCGTATTCGCGCGCTCACAAATTCGAAAATATTTATTCGCGCGCTCTCTGCCTACCGGGAGTATTACTTTTTTTTTATTTTCGAAATTCCCGGGTCTGTTTTCATTGTCCTCTTTGCCAGAGCGCGCGCACATGTAGTTTCAACACATTATGATCTAACACTGGCGGACTCTCGATTGCAGAACATACTTATTCTAAGTCAACTTACATTCGTTCATATTTGCCTGAGGGACGTAGGGCTGCCTAGACAGCGTTAGAACCTAGATCTAATCTAATCCTTTGCTTTGAAACTTTATAACATGGAGTTCTTATAGATTTGATTGGCCTGTTGGCGTAGTGATAGTGACCCTGCCTACTGCGCCTAAGGTTCGATTCCCACCCGGAGTCCAACATTTGTGTAATGTGCATCTATTGGTTTTCAGATTCTAGGTGTTTGTATGTATTTAAGTCTTTATTCCGCATGATCATAAAACCCGCCACAAAAAAAACTGTGTTGTAAAAAAATAGGATTCATGTACATCAACGACTTGTTGATCCCTTAATTTTAATTATTATCCACCCTTAGAGATGAAATATTGTTTTCAAATCGAAATGGGACCACCTTGAAATGGGAAACTTATTTAATTTAAAATGATAATTCAAATTGGTTCACAATCGGCGAAATATCGGGTAAAAAACACAACGGCAACCCTTCATGTAGAAAAATTATGTTTGTTTTTCTATATTCTGTGTTGTGTTGCTCTTGTGTACGTCAAATAAATAATTTCATTCATTCATTCATTCACACTTTTCATTAATTCATTTGTTACGGGTTCACTACGTTGCTCTATGTCGAATGTCATATGGTGATGGCTATTTCCCCGAAGTCATTAGCTCGAATGGCATTGACTAACTCATCGTTTTTTGAAGTCAGTTGAAAACAGACATAATCAGGAAGTTTTGATGGTATTTATGGGCATTATTCTTCCTCCAACACCCCTCCAAATAATGAAGGTTACTGCAGTCAGCTCGACGACTGACGTTTGCTTGCCTTCCTTTGGACTAAACAGTTTCCCTCTTTCCCACTTGCGGATATAATATATTTACGCCTCCCGACTTTCCTGCTACTTGTTCGACTTTTACCATCACCATCTCATTTCCACAACATGTCCAAGAAACTTTTCTATTGACGATTATTATTAGATTTTACAACTGCATCTGCAATTATAACTTTCACTAAATATTAAGTTTTTCACTAAGACTTAGAATGAAGTTGATTAATTTCAAGTAAGTTTAAATTAACTAAAGTAGTAATTATTTCCATTTTACGGCTGCTTCTAGTTAATTTCTTATGGTTACTGGCCATAAATAAGAGTGTATGGACAATTTAATAATTATAAGCTGCATCCAACTGAGCAACATTGTATTGGCAACCCTAGTTTTCGCGTAGTACAAGAAACGTCTTGCATATAATAATATGTTTTAGCCTATATTGAGCGCTTACAGGCACCGTCTCTGCGCGAGCGCCTTGTGGGGATAACGGTTAAATATAACGTTATTTTATAACGATAACAGGATGTTTTTATTTAACGTTATTTTCAGTAAGGCTTTTCATGTTTCATCCAACATTTTTTAATGTTTCTAATTGTTAGAAGAAAGCATTTTTGTATCAGATAAAATCTTATCCAATAAATTTAACATAATTATTATAAAGCACCTTAAAAAATATTTATCTTCATATACCTATAGATTAAATCAAATAAATTATGCCAAACTTAATTTAAATACATAAATTTCATTGTATTCTTGCATACGTAATTCAAAACGAATATTAAAATATCTGTGTTTATTTAAATACTATTTATGTATTTAGTGAACTATAAAGCAGCACTGTAAGGGCTTCTTTCACCACTTCCTGATATTGTTACAGATAGTAATCTTAGATATAAACTAATCTATCAGATAAATCTGTCTGATAGATTATATAAAATATATCAGATAAGTATATAATTATTTACGGGTCTTACACACGAAATAGTTTTATTTACCTTGCCTTACCTTGTTTTATAATTATGAATACAAAGCGCGAAAGTCTAAAATGTACTATATCAGATAAGTACCTGTGAAACAACAAAAAAATGCTATCTGTCAAATACCCTGCAGATAGGGTATCTGGGACTTTATCAGCAAGTGGTGAAAGAAGCCCTAAATAAAATAGAATGTCACACCTGTGATAACATAAATAAAGTTATTACCTATGTTTGAATAACGTGTTGCTATAAAAATAACGAGTGTTTATAAATAACGTTAAACGTTAAAGTTCGTTTTCGCCACTTCCCATCTCTACTTAGTTGTATGCATCGTGCATTGGCCTGCACTGCCGCGGTACAACCGCCAATAAAAACGTCTCAACCCTCTCTAAGCTCAATGCATAACAAACTCTATTCAAATAACCATAAAACATTAAATGGGTTACAACATTTTGTGAATTTAAGATGTTTTAAATGAAATGTTTTTTAGAAGCTAGTTCTTATACTTATTTCGCTATGAATTTTAGCTAGGTATAGTATTGGGTATAGAAAGAAATGCTGGTGTCTGTGGGTGTTGGGTTCGGTTTCTAGGACACGGCAAATGGTAGAAATCTTCGCCGTTAAACCGAACATACTATGCTATTAATTTGCTATAGTTTTGCCGTTGTATGGAAGAGATTTACTGGGTATTTCGTTTTCAACCGACAGCATAAAAGAGTGGGTTCTCAATTTGACTGTAATCTTCTTTTTTGTGTGTATGTGACGCGATATCTGCCCCAATTGTAAACCGATTTGTATGATTCTTTTTTTATTGAATAGGCTGTATTCCAAGGGACCATCCAACAACAACAATATTTCACCTAAAAATACTTTCATCTTCCCAAGGTCCCGACTATTAAAGTCGCTATGTTCCGCATTAGAATTTATTTGTTCTAGTGTGTATCGATCATGAATCTATTTCGATGACTGCTGGACTTGTTTTATCTTTTTTTATGCTATGAAGTTAATTTTTTACGCAGTCGGGTTTTTGATTTTTTTTACTTTTTTTATTTAGACATTTTTCCACGGTTTGAAATAAAGATATTTTTTTATTATTTTATTTACATAATTAAAAAATAAATAACAAATAAAAATAACTAAAATAAGCCTGGGGTTTTTTTTTATTTATAATTTATTTGTAGTTTAGTTTTAGTTTTATGATAAGTTATTTTTTAGTATTTTTTAAAGCCTTAATATTTTATTAAATAAATAAATTATTTTACTAAAATAATAAATAAATAACTTCTTTGTAAAAATTGTAAATCATTCTACAAAGAAGTGCATTTTTTTTTTGTAAAAAGTCAGATTATAGTAAACAGAGGTACATAGTTTAAACAGAGTAGTTTTAGACAGAATTGATGTCAAAAAGAGAATATTGTTTTCCAATTTTGAATAAACGAATTTTTATATAAATTATCTAGTTTACGAGAATTTCAAACTCTTGCTATATAAAATAAAGTTAAAAGTTTTGTAAATTATCTTAAACTAGCCGTTTCACCCCGCTTCGCCCGCGGGAACAGATGCGGGAACACTAAAACCTTTGCCCGCGTGAAAAGGTAACAGACAGACAGAGATACTTTCCCGTTTATATTATTAGTACAATTCTTTATTAGTATAATTATTATAAGATATGGCAGACCAATGTACTCGCCCGTTTTTCGTAAAGTAACCTAAATAAATAAAACCAAAAACAAACAAAAAAATATTGACCGTATCCGTGGCTTTGGAATTAGACAAAAGATTTTATTCAGATTATACATAATTATCTTTATGCTACGAGAGTTAAAAAAGAAGAGAAAGGCTAGAGTAACCCACGTCTACCAAAGGACCCGGAAAATGGTATTTTAACGAGTCTATATTTGCATGCCCTGGCCATAGTCACTGAGT
Source organism: Metalampra italica (assembly GCA_949699065.1). Lineage (NCBI taxonomy): Eukaryota > Metazoa > Arthropoda > Insecta > Lepidoptera > Oecophoridae > Metalampra > Metalampra italica. Next base: position 1,993,573 of record OX452993.1, read on the forward strand.
AACAAAACCACTAATCAACGCACGTATTGCAAGTAGTAGCGTGAAACCCACACATCACGATCGGGTTCCGTACATATCGATTGTACAAATGGGCGCAAAACCTACTACAACACGACGTACGACCATCTTAATGTAATAAGACGCATTTTTCTTTGACAAAAACTGCGCGGGCGCAGGTAATGGTGTTAGAAAATTGACGCGATGCGAGTTCAATGGTTGGTTGGACACGAAACCTGCTCTACTCCAGTAATTCCATTAAAATCAACTAAGCTGTACAAATGAAACAAAATATATTATGTAGTTAAGTGGAAAACGTCTACACATCAGGTCGTATTCTATACACAAAGTTTTTTTTGTGTCCCTCATTTTTCATTAATACCTGGTTAATAATAATAATAATAATGGTGGTAATAATAATTAAAATAGTGCGAAATTTATGAATAATAACTTTTTCCTATCACGTGTAAGTACAATTTGGAGTAAGTACGAAGTTGGATAATAAAATATTTATTACCTTTTTCAATGCATAATATATTTTTTATTTATGATGATACTTGTATTCGCGCACTAAGTCGGATTAGTCAGTTGTTACTGTATCGACGGTTAGCACACGACTGGCTCCCATCTAGGTAGGCTGCGGTATTTACTCTGTGCCAGTGTAGGTATATATTATACCTAAGGTGGTATAGATTATGACGATGTAACTGCTGACAGTCTATGAGGTAGCTTCTGAAATCCTTCCTGACCAAAGAAAATATTACTGTCTGTCCCCCAATGATTGAAATATACATCCGGCAGCAGAAAATTACACACATTATAATAATATATGACATAAAAATCGTCATATCTAGCTACCGTTATTTATTACCACTGATAAATAACACATACACATTCTTTTATTTATTTCTCCAGCCAGCAGACCCCAAATGTAGAATATCCAAAGTAGAGCTTACTTCATCACGGTTGCATTGCAAAGCTGACACGAGGTTTTTACCTCGAATACATTCTTCATTGCTTGCAAACGTCACATTCCGCCGCCGCAAAACAAGCTGTGAATGCAACTCGTGCGCAGCTTCGGTACACTCCGTAAATATCTCTTGAAGTGCACGCCTTCGCATGATATAGAGACTTTGGTTCCTACTCCTTAATGTATGCAACATTTTAGGGTACCTACTTACCTCTCTGGATTTTTTTGGCAAAATTTATGATCTGTATTTATAATAAATCAAACGACTTGGGTAATTTAGGGAAATTTTTAAACTTCTTCTAGTAACATATTTTTGAAACAAGACAGCAAGAAATATGACATGTGACAAGATATTTTTTCTATATAATAGCTTTAAAAATCTGGATTGAAAGGATCTTTCTGTAGCATTTTAAATACCACCCAGTGTACTCTGAAGTGCAAGTTCATACAAATGGTAGAAAATTACAGATTATTTTCGGCCGTTTTTGAGATGTTCTGCAGCATAAATGTTGGCCAGGGATATAGAAGTTACCTAACACAGTTTTATCAAAATCCGTTCAGTGGTTTTGCGTGATGCTGGTAAAAAAAATAGCTTCGGGGTGTGTAACTTTTTTTAAATACCTATTCAATGTACAGATTTGGCTTCCTTACGATTTTAATTTAGGTAATATAAAATGCATAGAAGATTTATTAGCCTATAATGTAGCCAGTTAATAAAATACCAATCAAGCTTTTTCACGCAGAGCCCTGTCAATCCCTTAATTTAAAGAGACATTAACGAGCTGATGACCATAATGTCTCGTCTTGAGTCTTCGAGTGCCGCAGCAAAAAAAGTTTGTTGTTTTTCCCCACGTGCCGGCCGCTGGTAATCTTTCAATCATCCTGCCCAAGAAACTAATAGTGTTGCCAGTAATTTAATTAATCTTGTTAAAGGTTAGAATGTGGGCGTTTGAGCTTTACTGTAAATAACAAGCGGTTAACGACGAAACCTAACAAAACTTACCGAATGTACAGTCGAGTTCATTTACTTCACCGGCCATGTCACTCTAATCATCATCATCATATCAGCCTGTAGATGCTCACTGCTGGACAAAGGCCTCCACGACGACCGGTCTCGCGCTAACCTCATCCAGCTGGGTTCACTTTCACCAGATCTACGGTCCACATTGTGGGAGGCCTGCCTACGCTGCGTCTTCCAATACGTGGTCGCCACTCGAGAACCTTTCTGCCCCAACGGCCGTCAGTTCTACGAGCGATGTGCCCAGCCCACTGCCACTTCTTATATTCTTATATTAGAGAGACAACGTTCGAAAATGTAAATACATTAATGAACTCGACTGTATGTCATCGCGTGTCGATTTTCTTTAAAATCCTCAACATAATCCTTCGCTCAGATTTGGTAAATCCACGCTTGAAACTAAGGAACTACCCAGTTCAAATAACCCTAAGATATTTCCACCGAATTTGTTAAGACCTACGTAATTGATAACGGCTTACTTGCCTGCATACAATAAAATAATCATTTGTCAGTATTTTGTGCCAAACTTTTTTCATCGTATTTTATTTTACAAAGATACTTTTTGAATTTTTTTACTCACACACCATGTTGGTCCAACTTGCAAATTGCGCTTATGGTGTTTATTTTTAGGTTTATCTCATCCATCACTATTGCCTTTGACGTAGCCAAACTCCCTAAAAACTTGACCAATGAGGGGATTTGACATGTGTCGAAAGCTTACGGGAAATCATCTTACGACCGACTGCATGGAATTATAGTACCCTCAAGAACACCCCTTGACATATTTTCATACAGTTGGCTTAGAGGATGATGTTATGCGACAAAGCGAAATACAAGTATAAGTAAATGCGTTTTCATTCCTCCAATAGAGGTTTAAAATTTTTCGAAATTTATCTGTCTTTTATTTACCCTATCTCCAATTAATAACCTATCGAATCTGTAGAAGCAGCCTCATAAATTTCGAGCACGGGAGGCGTATCCCGGTAGAATTTAATACAAAATCCATCGAATTCCGCCATATTGATGTACATTTTTTCACCACCCCATCCCACCCCACATAATTGAGCGTTGTGAAAACTATCACGGTGGTGGTAAATGACGCTCCCCCTCCCACGCAGTTTTCCAACATGGCGGAAATCAATAATTTGGCTGGGCAATGACTGCGATGACTTGGGCATGCGCTGTAGCCAGCCCCCGAATCATCGGCAAAACCTGAACTTGACTTGCGAAAACGAAAGCAGAAGGCGAATGTTTCTACGCTGGTCTTGGCATTTGATACTACAGCACACATGGTAACCTACAATTTAGACCTGTTGATAATTTTTCACAGAATTTCAAAAAAAATCTAGAAACTTCTAGTGTTTTCTTCGAAGAAGACGTAATTCCGACAAATATGAACTTAAACACACATACAAATGATGAAAAAATTAAAATTTTTGATGAAAATAATGTTGTGGAAGGTCTCATGCGTAATAGTGATTTAGCTAGTGATTTTGAACATAACGAACTTAACGTATATGGCATTGCTGTCCATATTTCCATAAGTGCGAGCGAGACGACAGTAGGATTCGTTATATCAGCTTTTAAAGTAACGATTATATTCATAGACATAACATGTAGCAAAGGTGTAGACCACTGGGATGGCTTTCATGAAATTTCAAACGGATTCGGAATTTTATTGTTTTTCTTATAATTTTTTTACAGAATCAGCAAGAAATATTTTCATAGCAGGCAGTGAAAATATTGTTTAACATCTTGGATTATCAGCAAGATGTTTTGATTTTGAGTAAAATAGCGATTCTTCAGGATTATATTTTAATTGATCGTGGAATAAAATCAGCCAGTTCTTTCTATTATTCTCTTTAAGAGTCGCAGTGTAGCGAGTCGGTGTTTTACCTGAAAAGCTATTTGAATTGAAATACATTTTTAAGTTCTTACCTGTATTAGACCTTTCCAAGGAGTGATGTAGGTTCAGGTAAAAGGTTAGATGTGAAGCTTGTTGTTCTTTCAGCTGTGTCTATTTCTCTTTCTTCTCTTCTGTCTTGAGTCCGAGTGTTCTTCTGTTATATCTATATTGTCCTTTGTTTGTATGTATAGTCCTTATATTATTTAGCCCGTAAATTTTTTTATATATAAAAACGTTATAGGTATAGAAATAACGCAAACATTCAACTAAGTCTTAACGTTAATTTTATTGTTAATTTTGTACTATTAAAGAAATCTAGAAATTTATTTCAACAGGTAGGTAAAATTAGTAATTTTAGATTCTTTTTAGTAACTTTTGACGTAATTTTAGCTTACCTTTTTATTAATAAATTTAAGGCCAATTTAAGGCACAAGATTTTTTTGTTTTCTTAATTTGTTTTCATCTTCCATACAATCTGATTTGGTCGATGAAATTGGTCGAAACTTCCAAAACTGGTATGTATTGCCAAATGTCTCAAATATCACTTAGCCTTAACGTTTAAGTCCAGAGTTTTTCACTAACGTTTCACTAGATATAATATATAGAGTCTGTTTATAAAAATCAATATAAATCAATTGTAAAGTTCCAAAATTAACCAGTGTTGTTTAAATGTACTTAAAGAACGTAAATGCTTAATATTCTCTTTTCTATTGTTCCTTTGTAATAACGGTTGATATAAACTTAAAACTTGTTCTATTGCGAAAAAACGTGTTTCTTTAGCGTCAAATGGCTGTAGCTCTTATTTGTTGTGTCTAGATTCCCTTTGCTATGAAATCTTCACTTTCTTCAGCTTCTTGCGCATTTAACTTCTTAACTACAGCATTTAGTATGCCATGGTATTCTGCGGTGTTGTTTCATATGAATGTTTTTTCTTGTTCTTATGGTATTGGCTGCTCTTCCCGGATGGTTGCAATGTTGTAGGCCCAGGCACAACGGATCCGAGCTGAATAGCCTCCAGTTGCCTTAACACTAGCGTTACAGTTTGTACAAAATGAAACCGGTTTATTCTATTGAGAGTTCAAGTGTTGCGGAATACTGAAAGTTCTGTTTTAAATAAGTCACTTAACAACTATTTGATTATGTGGGAAAATTAACGTCTATTGCATAAAACTATCCATTGAATGTGATCCGGCGGCAGTAACGGCAACGCATGCGCAAAATTTTGAATTTTGAACCAAAAGATTGGTTTTTGATTTGATTTTCGAATTTTTGTTTTTGGATTTTTAGGCCGTTTGATTTTTTTGTTTTTAAATTGTTTTTTTTAGTAAATTGAGATTTGCGCGGTGTCGTTTTTTCGCGATGCGTAGGTGGTATGCACGCGTAGTCACCAGCCTCTCCGGCCACACTGATGTCGGAAGGTTGCATTGCTGCAACGTCCGGGGCCCCCATGGCTTCTGGAATGGGTATCTCCCTACCCCCAACCCCCTTTACCCCATCCCAATGACCCGCGTACACCTCGAAATCATCAAATAATGATTTTATGTGTTAATTATAAAGGGAACTTCTATCTAATCGAGGAATTTCAATTTACAAATTGTGTGAGTTGTCATTCTCTGTATTGAGTTAGAGTTTGTTTGTTATTTCGGCGATCAGAATACTATTTTGGCTGTTATTAATTTCAAGTGGCTCCGGATGGATCGATGCAGCCGATTGTATATTCATGTGAAGCCATACGCGCTCATGTATTATATATTTTGTATCTGTATGAGTGATAATATATTATATTCACTGTTAGCATTGTTCGCACTTTACATTAAATATATCTGAACACACACGGCGTCCTTTTTGTATCCTTATTGTTATTTTGTGGTATTATGTTGAATTAATGAAATGGTTTATTAGGTATAGGGCTTTGCCTTCTGCCCTAAATTTATGTCTGAGTACATATAAGTATCTTCTTAGTGCGCATGTTGCATTTCTTTATTCAGAGTTACAAAATATTCTAATGGAACTGTGACCATTTTTGTCATCGTAGTAGTACCCTAGTAAGTAGTAATGATAACAAATTATGACAGGAAAATTGACAAACAATTATAACATAATAGACACAGAAATGTTGCACATCATCAACAGCCTATTAACATGTCCCCACTGCTGGGGCTCAGGCCTACCCTCTCAACGAGGGCGTTCGGACTATAGCCCACCACGCTAGCCCAGTGCGGGTTGGTGGACTTCACATGCGCCTAAGAATTTCTTCTTCGGTGTATGCAGGTTTCCTCACCGTTTGAGAGCAATCAGTAAATGTACTTAAGTTTAGAGAAAAACCCATTGGTACATGGCCCAGCCGGGGATCGAACTCCGGACCTTTCGATATGATAGGCCGCGTCTTATCCCCGACGCCACTGACTGATTTTGCACATATTCAGAAGGCATAGTAAATTAGTACTTAACGTAAAATATGACAGTCCATTTTGGCGTCGCTCGTTTGTACATCATCAAGTAAGCCGACAGATTAAAGGGTGTTCGCAAAACTGTACGTTCTCATTATTAACTGTAGTAGCACAGAGCCTAAGTACAGTTAGCAAAAAATCTGTTTTAGGGCTCACCGAAAACGCAACGAAACTATAAGCGTGAAAAAAGCGACTAGCTAATTTCCTAAAAAAATGGGAAATATGAAACCAGGAAAAAATGCAATTCGGAAAACAGATCTAACAAACTCGACACGCTAAGTTTTTTGGGTGTTCTGTAAATGATTTGTATAAAAAAATAAGTGTGTCCAGACTCCAGTCACAGGCTAATGTTTTTCTATTCAATAATTTTTAGGATGTTCGATCCATCATATTGTTGGACATCGCAGCCGAAAGAGCTCCATTCCTCGTGTCCTTCCTCAAATGAAGTAATGAAACTTTGGAGGACCTATTATTTATTCTTCGGCGTCAAATGCGCTTACTTGCTGACCGTCCTGAAGTGCGTCGGCCACAGCTCGAAAAGCCTCGTGAAAATATGGTCGTACTATGTAAAAACTATCGGGTATTAATTTCCATACGCAAAATTATAATACCTATGAAAATACAGGCTGAAACAAAGTAAACGCCTATGTTGATCATTACGGAGGAATTCGTTTGTCGGGACATTGTTTAATCAACAGTGAATTAACATAAATGAGATCGGCTTAGCCCAGTCGGTAGAAACATTTGCATGCTGTGACAGGAGTCATAATGTTCATTTTAAACATGTTTGATATCATCTGCTATGTCCAAAATATTTTAATTTATATGTAGAGACTATAAAATCTATATCTAAAATTTGCTCTAAATTCTCTACCCAAAGGTTGTCTGAAAGAAATCGCTCTTAGCGATAAGACCGCCTAGAAGTACATTACTGTATCTGTTTTTCTCTTTTTTTTTGCCTGTAATTTTTAAATGTGCAATAAAGTGTATTGAATTGAATTGAATAGAATCTATACTAATAATAAAAAGGTTAAAACTGGTGGATAATATGCTTGCCTATCTTATATATGTTGCGAAGAATCAAATGATAGCGGGGTGTAAAATACACCTAGCGCCATCTATTAACAAACTTTAAAACTAAGAAACTGGCATGATTAGAACGGGTTAAAAAATTGAATAACATTTAAATAGTATACTTTATAACGCGGATGAAGTCGCGGGGCATCGGCTAGTCTCTATATAAAGTAATCTCAGATGGGGTAAGAGAGAGACCCGATGAAAGAGGAACTAAAAGACCAGAGCTAACAATGTACAGACTTTAATTTATAGTCGTATAGGGGTTTATGAGCGTCAGTGGCGTAGGGGATAAGACGCGGCCTATCATATCGAAAGGTCCGGAGTGCGATCCCCGGCTGGGCCATGTACCAATGGGTTTTTTCTCGAAACTTAAGTACATTTACTGACTGCTCTCAAACGGTGAAGGAAAACATCGTGAGGAAACCTGCATACGCCGAAGAAGAAATTCTTAGGCGTATGTGAAGCCCACCAACCCGCACTGGGTTAGCGTGGTGGACTATAGCCCATACGCCCTCGTGGAGAGGGTAGGCCTGAGCCCCAGCAGTGGGGACATTAATAGGCTGTTGATAATAGGGGTTTATATAATACCTCATTATAATTATGAGTATAAGTAGATAGGTTCATCTGCCAGATCAACAAAAATAAACTGTACGGCGGCCCGCACTAAACCTTCTCGCCATTCAAAAAGAAAGAGTAAACTGATGCAGCTTCGTCATTTTCAAAGGTTGTCTGGAAGAAATCGCTCTTAGTGATAAGACCGCCTAGATGTACCTCCTAAATCTACTGTATTAAGTGTATCACGTGTCTACATGCGGCCTGCGGCCTGCGGTGGCGGCCTGTTGTCTTCCCTATACAATGTATGTGAGACTGCAGACACGGGCGGCCTGCGTTTGCATATTGAGGCTGCGGCCTGCAGTTCATTGTGTTCTGTTTTATTTGTTGTGCAATAAAGCGTATTAAATTTAAGATTTAAATCCAGAAAAGTATGTATACCTACCAACTAAGGTTATTTACTACATACCTACAAACAATGATCAGGTAAGTACCTACTTTCTTCAACATTTATACGGCCTGTTACGCAGGTAAACAACCGTAATTCAGCCAACTATGTACAACTCTTTCATCTATCAGTAAACCGTAATAACGGACGATTCCTGGTGAAATTACTAGTATTAAATCATGTCCATGGAGGGTGTCCACCTAGCTAGACTTTTTCTATAGCCGTCCCGTTCTAGCAACTGCGCAGACTCGCCATCATCGTCATGATGACTCCCCCACCACCCTTAAAGGGGGGCATGACCCCCCCATCGTACCCCCACGTCAATATACGGCAAACAACGTTCGGATAAAATATACTAGCACAAACGCAGTTCGTGTATGCAAATGGCCTTAATGCATACATGCGCCGGTTTCAACTCACACATTGAGGTTTTTATACAAAATTCCACGCATATAATTACATTAGCAGGATGTATGTGTCGTTATTTTATATATATAAGCTTGTTATAGGCTGTCTAGGTTTCATGTGCTCTTATACAGGGTGCTCGAATGGAGGGCTTTAATTTTCAGGCACCGGAAATGCATACGGTATCTCTATAGGCGTAATTTCAAACTAAGGGAAATATTTTCGGTTTATTTGATTTAAGCGTATCCCAGACACATGTAGGCCGCCACCGCAGGCCGCGCGTGTTTGAAGTCTCGCATACATGGCATAGGGAAGACAACAGGCCGCCACCGCCACCGCAGGCCGCGTGTGTCTGTGATACGCTTTATATCTACAAGACACAAGTTGTTTGACCATACAAAAAGACGGCTGGAATGATCGAATTTATAAACAAACTGTACTTTTTGTTGTCTAACCGTCGATTGCCGCATCTCATAGTCGGGTAATAGAATTATCATCACCATTAACAGCCATTTAACGTCCACTGCTGGACAAATGTCTTCTCCAATAAACGGCCACCACATCCGGTGCTCCGCTCTCCGCATCCAGCCGCTTCTAGATTGTGTGTGCTGGTTTCATGATCGGTATTCAATATTCTTAAGGCCCATTTTTCCTATAATTCTGCCCTGGGTTCATTTTCTCCTCAACCTGTACACTAAAGACAGGGATTTCATCGAAAAATGGAAAAGGATTTCCGATGGATTTTTCCTACGAACATTTCGACATGCGATTCGATGCTTGTCTGATTGTTTTCCGGGTTTTGCTTTTAGTAATATTGCTTTGAGCGATTTTTTCGGACAGTTTCGATTTATTGCCAGATAACTTTTCAGTGCCGATTTTGAGATTGGTTTCAATGTGATGGTATCTTTTGCAATTTTTCCTATCACCGGCATGCACTACGTAAATGAAATGTCGAGCATTTTTATCGACACTGCCAACGGCAGAGTTGGTCAAAATGTAATCACGAATGCTTTCCAAATTATTTTCTTGATTACTTTTTCATACATACTCGTACATATCTTCACGCTATTTCCCTGATGGGGAAGCCAAATAGAATTCACGGCTTTATTTCGAGCTTGGTCCCATTTTGATTTGATTTTACATCTAAGGGTGAAAATTAGGGGATCAATATGTCGTTCGGTGGTACAAAAATATATAGGTATAAATCACAAAAACATTGGTTTTATTTTTAATGAAAAATTGGATTTTTTATTTTATTTTAAAAGGTTCCAGGTCTAGGAGAGTCCTACGATCTGTCGTTCTACCATCCTTGGCAATTGAAAGTCAGATTCCTATATTTATACTGCTCAAATTATATAAGTAACTTGTTATATTTCTTATATCAGAGGGCAGTGTTAAAAGTAATGACCAAAAAACCTTATAGATACCCCACAACTCAGCTTCTCTCTGACACTGGCGTTTTATCAGTGAGACAACTTTTTGTATTAAGATCCTCCCTAAGCAAACACGCAGAGGTTCCACCGGATCCTAATAAGAGGAATTTCACAGCTCTGTGTCCTCCTGTGAAACATAGAACGACTTTTGCAAGTCGACATTATTACGTACTAAGTGCAATGATGTACAATAAAATTAACAGAGAACTTAACATTAATAAACTAGCTAAGTCGGAAGCTAAAACTAAGATTCAAAACTGGTTACATAAACTTAACTACGAAGAAACGGAAGATATTTTAACCTACATAACCTAAAAAAGAATATGCTCTCTCTACAAGCAAACTACACACACATGCACACACACATTCACATTCACACACACACACACACGTTTATTTATTTATACTCTCATTACCTGTCAACAGTACACTCTAAACTTTTGTACATGCCATATATTGAGAAACGGAAGAACACTGACCCCCAAGTTACAGGCTGACCTAGTTTTGGGAGTCAGGGTCTATTAATTATGCTATCTAAATATTGTATTCAATTGTAACAATTGTACTGTATTTTCATTTCATTTCATTAATAAATTATTATTATTATTATTATTATAAAAAATTAGATTATTTTTTATTTATTTCAAAAGGTTCTAGAAGAGTCCTTTAATATCAAAAGTGGCGATCTCTCACTCTCACGCGGTCTACCATTCTTGGCAATTGAAATTCAAATTGCTAAATTTATACGGCTCAAATGACATAACATGTTAATAAATAAAAAATAATCTAAATTTTATAAAAAATAAAATAGATTTCTTTGTAATTTACTAAATATTTTAAATAAGTACAAAGAATAGGTGAAGCACCATATTGATCATATGCCAGTATAATTCCGAATCCACCGTCTGATCCTCCGTTCGGTGACGTTGGTGTAAACGCCGGGGTAGTTGCGGCCGCAGCCGAACCCGAAGGACGAGAGGCCGACGAGACGACCGTGCTGGGTGGACACGGCCGGACCTCCGCTGTCGCCCTGCAACAAACAGCACCATCAAAGAAAGAAAGAAAGAAAGAAAAATACATTTATTGGCTTACATAGGTACCAAACCAAAAGGCCCCAACTCAGCATGGTGCTGCGCCCGAGAGCGCAGCGCTGGTATTCTGTTGGGACCTCGTCGGTCGTTCACATGCGACAGAGTTTATATGCGCTACATCACATCGTCTTAAGTCGCCCAGACACGCTGAAGATAATAATAAAGTCTTTATTTGGATCAAAGAGGTTACAATTAAGTTTTCTTACAAGCTAATATTATGATCGGCAACCATCTCCCTCTGATAGTCCAGTGACAAAGACTTTTTCCAGAGATCTCCGATCCATGCTGCGTCTTATCCAGGAAGGTTCGAATCTCTTTGGTCGCACGCGCGCTCCCTATGGAGACTGCATCTTGCATATTTAGTATGGGAACCAATGGTGCCACTTAAAGGACGCGAGCACGCACCAAAGAGATGTTAACTCTATGGTATTATCCATAGACCTCCAGCTGCCATTCTAATGCCGTCTTCCCATCTTTTCGGTAGTCTTCCTTTCTTCTTTTTCCCGGCTTTGGGATTGTTACCATTCTTGTCCATTTATGCGGCTTGTTTCGCATCGCCTGTCCAGTCCATGACCATTTTAGTTTCAAAATGGTTGTTAGCATACGTCCTTAAACTTTGTTTATTCTTTAATTTGTTCCGGTTTGATTTAAACATCTAAGTGTTATAATAATTCTTTAGTGTCCAATGTAGTTTTAAATTAGTTGTAAGAATTATTTTTTGTTATGGTATGTAAGTCTGCAAGAAGTAATTTGTGGCCCTTAGTTGGCCGAAATAAAGAATTATTATTGTTGTAGGGAGTCACCTGACAAGCGTCCCGCCGCCCTCCCCCAGCACAGAACATCCGACTTGTGAGCGTGTGGTTGTACCACTCCTGCTCCACTCCTTGGCAGCGGCGGAAGGGGACCACCCGGAGCTGCACCTTCTGGAGCACGTCGTTGTATTCCCCCTGAGAAGATCGTTCACTTACCACGAGAGACGGCGCAGAGTAAAAGAGGTTGGTAGGTACAGTAAGGTTCATAAGTGCAGTGGCACTCTAAGAGTCATTTTCTTGTACAACGGTGCGCACGACAACACGAAAAAAACTAGATATTACTGACCACCCCAGTGCGGGTTGGTGGGCTTCACATGCGCCTAAGAATTTCTTATTCGGCTTATGCAGGTTTCCTCACGATGTTTTCCTTCACCGTTTGAGAGCAGTCAGTAAATGTACTTAAGTTTCGAGAAAACCCATTGGTAGTACCTACTCTTTCTTTAAAACACCCCCATCCAGTCATGAAAATGTCATCTCCGCAGCTTCCATCGCCAATCGTGACGGCGTTGACGAACTTGTTGAAGCGTAGCCGTCTGCCGAACCCCAACAGCTGGACGTCGTAGTCGAACCCGTGCTGCTGACCGAAGCGAGGGTGGACTATGTGGGTCCGTATTCTCACTTTTGGACCCTTGAGACGGTGCTGGTTTCCGATCCTCATGTAGTCGTGTTTGCTGGAAAAATAGTTAGAAAGACGCGGTATGAAAAGTTCGTCATTGTCATCCTCATCATATCAGCCTGTAGACGTCCACTGCTGGACAAAGGCCTCCCACAGGGATCTCCACGACGACGTCGTCGTAAATAGTCGTCATTGTAAAGGAGGTATGTTTTTGCTTGTAAAAGAAAGAAATAAAGTATAAACTGGTCTCTCATAGTATTGAAACTCCCTATAGGCTAGACCAGCTCAAGGTCAAAGTGTTTCCACTGGCGTGAAATCGACTATACCAGTGCAAGAAACACTTAGCTCTACCATTATAATAAACAGTGAGAAAAAACTTGAAGAGAAAAAAATCAATTAAAATAAAAAATCTCTAACAAATCCTTTCGGCCTGACTGAATTGCGCTATGAACCAAAATTAGAAATCAATAAAGTCATTCTTTCATAGTCTACTAGTATAATGGTGTCCCATGCTTTGCATCTAAGACCTCGCCCGGATTCTTCCTCCTACTTCTAATCCTGGTTGACAGCTTCCAGTTGCCAGTCTTGTCGAGCCATTCAGCTCGTCTTTCTACCCTCGCTTTGGTCTTCCACGGTTCCTTAGGCCATCTCGCGCGATTTTAAATTAGCAATATAAAGTTCATCATCACTGCTGGACACAGGCTTCCCCCAAGGCGCACCACTGAACCTGATCCTCGGTTCTCCGCATCCAGTCACTGCCACTAGTTTTCCCTGACCAGCCTGATGAGTGTTCTCACCCACAATGCGCGGAGGTCAGGGCCCACTTCGGATGGATCAGCACCCCGCCGCATAAGTCGCCGTAGTTGACTTGGTGCGGAGCCTCTTGTATAGCTATGTCGTAACCACCTAAGATGCTGGCAAAATAATCTTCAATAAGTACATGAACACCGACATAGCTCAAAGAATTGCGAAGCTGAAGTGGCAGTGGGCTGGGCACATCGTTCGTAGAACTAATGGCCGATGGGGCAGAAAGGTTCTCGAGTGGCGACCACGTATCGGAAGACGCAGTGTAGGCCTCCCACAAGGTGGACCGACGATCTGGTGAAGGTCGCGGGACCCAGTTTGATGAGGTTGGCACAGGACCGGTCGTCGTGGAGATCCCTGGGGGGGGGGGGGGGGGGCTTTGTCCAGCAGTGAACCTCTAAAGGCTGTTATGATGATGATGAAGTACATGATTCTCTAAAATTTCCGACGAGCGGTCGACTAAAGAGACTTGAGAGCATCGGTGGAGTGGAGAAGATGCGGCCTGTCATGTCGAAAGGTCCGGGTACGATCCCCGGTCGTGCCATGTACCTACCAAATTACCAATGGCTTTTTCTCGACACTTAAGTACTGTCTGCTTATAAACGGTCTTTGAGACTCGACGGGATCTAAAGGTATCAATTCAGGTAAACTTCGTAAGGAAACCTGCATACGCCAATAAAGGTAATAATATTATGTGAAATAAGTAATCAAACTGGTCACAATACTAACCCATTCACCATAACGATGTTAGCCTCTAAGAGAAACTTTATCAACAAGAACATTACACATGGAAATTTAATATTTTTTCATTAGAAATAAAAAACTTTATGATTACCGAGTCATAAAATATGACTTGTGACGCAATTTTGTGAACTATAGCCGTAACAGGAACTGGTAAAAATACGCTGTAAAAAAGGTTCTCTTCTAAAGAATTAACACGGAAGAATTACATAAGGCTTATTTTTCTTATTTAAAGATATATTGTATTACACAAAACCATAAATAAACAATACAAAAGACAGAAAATTATACCTACAAAGGGTTAAGTTATCGTTTGCGTTTTAGTGAAATGTTTATTTAAATTGTGTTGACCCAAAATCTAAAATAAAATAAATAATAAACACATCAATGACACTTCTACTTTGCACTTTCCTTCTATAGAACAGACAAACACAGAAGAACAAATAGAAACAGTCTGACTCTCCACAGGCTTCAAATAAAACACAATCACTTTAATAAAAAGTTTATTTACATGTTAATCTAATCTGAGACCAGTGACACTCTGGACCCAGTCCCTGACCTTGGCTATCTTGCTGTAGACGCCATAAGACCCCGGCGTCGCACATCCGTAGCCAAAGGACACCATGCCTAAGAGACGATCGTTTGAAACAGCCGGACCTCCTGAGTCACCCTGAAATTTCGTAATTATTATCCTTTATTCAATAATGAAGTTAGAGCGTCAGTGGCGTCGGGGATAAGACGCGGCCTATCATATCGAAAGGTCCGAAGTTCGATCCCCGCCTAGCCCAAACGCCCCCATTGACAGGGTAGGCCTGAGCCCCAGCAGTGGGGACATGTTAATAGGCTGTTGATGATAATTCAATAATGGAGTCTACAAGCGTAGTGAGTCTACAGGACGCCCCTCGGCTAGATGGAACTACGATATGCTGGCAGTAACTGGATGCGAGACTGGTATTGAATCCAAGATCGGGTTCAGTGGCGTACTTCGGGAGGCGAATGTCCACCAGTGAACTGATACAGTCTGATGATCTTCCCCAAAATCTGTGTTTTCGGTGACATGGTACAATTTTTGACCATCATTCTGCGACAGTTTTAAATTTTGTCGTTGGGATAGCTGCTGTATAGTAAAGCCAAGTAACGCCTTTAAAATGTATGATGGAGATCCTATAAGGCCGACTTCTTACAAAACATTTACTTTGTCAGATTTGACTTCAGAATCGAGAATAAATTCTGTACAAGGGTCTTAAGGGTCAAGTGCGAATGTTTATGAGACTGCTGATACTAATTCTCGTCTCCACACTTTAACTTACCCACATTGATGACTAAGAGAGAACAGGACATGAGTTACCTGGCAGGCATCTTTCTTCCCCTCTGAGAACCCAGCGCAAAACATTCTGGATGTGAGGCTTCCTCTGAAGTAAGGGAATGGAACCGTCTGGCAATGCTCCTTCGAAATGATTGGAACCCTTACTGCTCGTAGTATATTTGAGTATGGACCCTGGAATACGTTTGAATGTATTTTACACTAGCTTCGGCCTCCAGATCCTCTGATTAAAATGTAGTAGGCTCATATTTAGTGTAGATTCTATTTAAATTGTTAGTTGGCTTTTGCATTTCTTGCTCTATAAATGTTCATAGACGCTGTCCAACATGGTAGGTAAAAGGTTTATGGAAAATTCTTATAAATAGAAAAAAATACACGCGTTTAGAAACCTAAAACCTACGACTGACCATGTAACTAAAAAAATATTTAACAAAAATTAATTTATGAGGTCAACCCAAGGTATGCGTCTTGGACCCCTATTATTCTTAATTTATTGCTCCACGCTTTATCCAAGCTTTATTGTTTGGTTTGGACTTGTGGAGTCATTGTAATTAAATTAAAGTCATTGATGATGATGAGTGTTATTAAACAACCTTAAAATAGTCTCTGTTTTGTAGAAGGACTGAATTTTCACACATACTTTGTATGGGTATTCTATATGGGTATTCAACAAAACACTGACGATATTTAGCAGTGTGTAACCAAAACTTACTGTAATTTTAATGTAATGTATAAGTTGATAAGGCATGACCCTGTTCACGCAAAACATCACAAGCGTCACACACAAATTATTCAATTTCACACCTAACGTAATGACTCATAAACGCGAATATTGCTGGAACCGGCTCAAATTATATTTTAAATTGAAATCGTGTTACTTTAACTTGATTTTTAAAGAATTTCAATTAAAGATACAAGGAATTAACAAAGTTAATATATGTACTTACATTTTCCTCTGTGTTTCCCCATCCAGTGACGGTAATGACTTTTCCAATAACCATGTCTTCAATGTGGGCTATTTTGATCGGCTGGACGTTGTCATCAAACTTCAGGTTTTCAGCTAATTCTAGGAGTTGGAAATCGAAGTCAAAAGGGTGTTCCTTCTTCGACGCGTGCCACATCGGATGGATTATGCTTCTCTTTACTCCGATCTTTCTGCCTGCGTTTATATGCTTTGATCCAACCCTTATGTATGGCTTCTTGCTTTGGAATGGAAATTTGTTGGTTAATAATTCAGTTTGTACCATTTTTGTCTTGTATTTAACATAACGAGTGCTTTGACAATAAAAGTTAATTTGCCATGCGATATCGGTCGCAGGTCGTTGTGTTTCATTTAGTTTATGGACAAAATTACTCGTACAAAAGGGTCAGAAAATTTAATCATAATAATGTTATGATTAAATTTCCACTTAATCTGATATTAGAGTCAGACCGACCAGAATTAACTATTACTCACCCACAATGTCCTGCAGTCAAAACCCATTTCTTATCGATAATAGCTCCACCGCAGTTTGTACCATAAGCGACATGATAAGGATACAAATTTATATCAACTTCTACACCACCAACGATTCGACTACCATCATAATTGAAATCTTCGTAGGAATCATCATTTCTTAATCTCGTACTTTCTTCAAATTCTCTATCAACATTGTAATCAAAATTATCAATGTCCGGGGAATCAGTTGGTTCATCATATTGTTCTATGTCGAGTTTCAGGCGGTCTTTCCTGTAATGTTTCTTGAACCTCGGCCAATAAGCTCCCGTATCTTGCTCTATAAAATCTGTTTCTTTAATCCGTCCTTTTGGGACTGGTATTATGATGAGGTCAAACTCTAGAAAAAACATATTATTATAAAGTATTTCTTCAGTTTTATGGAAAACCATAATTTCTATAGTGCTGGTAGGTGATTTAATTAGACAAGTACAATTGTTGTGACGTTAATTAAGATCGTCTTTATGTAAAGTTTTCTTAGAGAATAGATTTTCAGCGTCGCTGTCCTATTTTTCTTTTTATTATTTTTATATTATGGAATATTAGACTGAATTAAAAAGTGAGTGAGATTTTACACTTCGGTTTCGGAAACTAAACTAAGATTTTCTTTCTAGTTCAATTTATGTTTAAAAATCAATGTAAATAACTTTAACTTGTAAGAAATCTGAGACGAAGATAACATTTAGAGATTTTTTGCCAGTGATATAGTAAATAGAATAGTTGAAACTATAATAAAAGGTAAGTACGTACTCTCAAGTTCGACTGGTACTGTAACTATACTAAATGTAACATAAATAGTTGCGATAAAAATTTTGCTTTGCATTTTAAGTTTCTTAGATTACGTTTATACACAGTTCTGACTAAAACGCTACTAGTTTTGTTGTTGGTTTTATTAGTAAAGTTAATTTACGTGAAATTAATAACTGCTACATCGCTGGCTTTCTTTGTTCCAAACAGTATCGGATAATTGGTTATTTTTAGGGTTGTCGAATTGTTTTATTTTTAATTCCGAGACACTTATCATAAGCATATTTATTGGTAAAGGTATTACATTGCACGTCAGAAGGTTAAACATAATCAAATAATAACATACATTTAGTAAGCTTAAAAATCTTTTGCTTAATTTTACGTCATACCGGGGGCAGGTGCTCACAGACGGACGCGTGCAGAGCACTCGCGTCTCGCGGCGAGCGTGTGTGAAAAGAATGATAGGAGACGAAACAAAAGAGGTGTGTCAGAATCGCGATACTTGGCGCTCCGTTCTCTCTGCCTAACCCGTCGGGGATATAGCGTGAAGATGTAGTACGTATGCACTAGGACATAGCGCGAAGATGTAGTATGTATACACAGACACAGCGTAAAGATGTAGTATTATGTACTAGGGCATCGCATGAAGATGAAGTATGTGTGTACCAGGACATAGCGTAAAGATGTAGTATGTATGCACTAGGACATAGCGCGAAGATGTAGTATGTATACACTAGGACATAGCGTGAAGAAGTAGTATGTATGCA
This sequence comes from Metalampra italica, assembly GCA_949699065.1. Lineage (NCBI taxonomy): Eukaryota > Metazoa > Arthropoda > Insecta > Lepidoptera > Oecophoridae > Metalampra > Metalampra italica. The sequence goes on from OX452993.1 coordinate 2,012,226, forward strand.
CAGACACAGCGTAAAGATGTAGTATTATATACTAGGGCATCGCATGAAGATGAAGTATGTGTGTACCAGGACATAGCGTAAAGATGTAGTATGTATGCACTAGGATAATATCGCGTGAAGATATAGTATGTAAGTATGTACTAGGAAGGTCGGAATTTCACACACATACTCGATAGATTGGGAACCTTAAGTTTTACTGTCGTACATATAATGCATACAAATTGTTACTTTTTTGTGACGATGTCCAATTTTGTGACTGTGTCCACGTGTAACGAAACGTCAGTAAATTGTAAAACTCGTCTCGTGGATAGTTTATGAGTTTTACGTTGGACTCGAGCGCCAGGGGTCGTGGGTTCGATTAGGGTTGGGAACAGTGGAACAGATAAGTTTCGTCGTGATTTAATTGTGAATGTTATCATTATGTCTAATGCCCATAGCATTAAAAAATCCAAGTTTTGGACTAGACAAAAAAATGTGTTTCTTACAATATACTAGCTGTTGCCCGCGGCTTTGCGCGCGTGGAATGAGCTTTTCCCGCGGGAACAATTTACCGCGGTAAATATATGCTATTCCAGGATAATAAGCTAACACTGTACCAAGTTTCATCAAAATCCGTTCAGCCGTTACAGCGTCAAAGAGTAACAAACATCCTCACAAACTTTCGCCTTTATAAATATTAGTAGGTTGAAAGGCTGATGCCCACAACTTATTTTTTTTCGTCATACTTTTAGTAGCATTTGCCAGCAGTGGACTTTAACAGGCCGCATACGGACGTCATGTGAACACAGAAACGACAAATCTCTTATTTATACAAAGTGCTGCCACCTGTGGAACAATATAGATAATAATATTACGCGTTTTGTTTACAGCGCCATCTATTTTCGATTATGGAACTATGCTTATTCTAGTACAAAATGCCTGTCAACTTTAAGAATACTAATTAATATAAGAATTATTATTGTGTAATTCTTTAGAATAATTATTTTGAACTACATTCATAGGAATGCAGAGAAAAGATTCATTTTACATTAAAAGATGAGTTGCATACAGCGCCATCTGTTATCGAATAGCAAATACTACACTTAAATTCTAAAATGTAACGAGATCTTTTAATTTACCTTTACTCTTTTTATTTTATTTTTATTATTTACACAAATTAATTTGTTGTCACTTATTATTTAGTTTAGTTAATAAAGATGGAATTATAAAGTAGATTTACCTACCAAGAAAAAAAAAATTGTGAACATTACAAAATAATTCTGGTCATTGTGATTAGTATCGAATAGTGTCGATTCGATTTCGAGGAGCGAGTCTTTCGAGAGTCGATCTAACGAGGCATCGGGCGACCGGCGGGCGGGCAGTACCTCGGCCAGCGAAAAAGTCTGATGTATGACCTCGAGCGCGTGGCGACGCCGACGTGCAGAAGTCATTAGGTATACGATTTTGTTCTTTAGGCTATAGTGATAAGGTTCATTTGACAATGACGTCAAAAAGTGCGCGGGCAAATTTCCGCTTGGTTTGCGCAGTCCCTAAGAATTCCATAAACGCGCTTCTGCGTATGTAGGTCCTCGTGATCATAGGTACACTGCCGGGGATGGAACACGGACCTCTCGACGTGACAGGTCGCGTCTTCTACACTACGCCACTTGGTAAGTAAGTATGTTCCAATTCATTGCAATTTAATCCGCTCACCGAGCTGTAACCAGATCGTAATCATCATATCATCATGTCCCCACTGCCGGGGCTCAGGCCTACCCTCTCAACGAGGGCGTGCGGGCTATAGTCCACCACGCTAACCCAGTGCGGGTTGGTGGACTTCACATGCGCCTATAAGAATTTCTTCTTCGGCGCATGCAGGTTTCCTCGCGATGTTTTATTTCACAGTTTGAGAGCAGTCAGTAAATGTACTTAAGTTTCGAGAAAAAACCCATTGGTATACATCCCCGACGCCACTGACGTTCCTTATAATCTTTATCCTTTGTAACCACAATGAAAAAATATTTTCTTTTTCATAGGAGTAATGAATAATAGTAACGAAGCGGCGCAAGGGAGTTTATCTAGTCCATTATTACTTCAAGATACCTTTACAAAGACAATGCCTAACCATTCCCTTTGTACCGGGCCCCCTAAAAAATTCCTCTCAGACACCGATATTTCAACCGCAACAATCCCCCCTTTCCCAAGTAAATAAGCCTTCAGGGGGGATGAATACATAATGAAATTTGCGCCCCCCAGTCGTCCGTTAATCAAAAAGTGCTGCAGAGAGCGGGCGCTGGAAAGACGTAAGAAAATGGAAATTTTCCTTCCCTCCTTTTTCCTGTTAGACGCCCCCCTCTTGCGAACGGAGAGGTTGGACAACTCCCCCTCTTAGGTACGCCGAAGAGGAGTGGGCTTTTCTAATTAGTTCAACATTTCTTTTTAAATTCCGTCACTATCAGTGGAAACCTTTTATTGGTTATCTGTTTTTAATTTAAGTTTTTTATGTTGTATTTGATAACTGTAGGTTATCTAAGAAAAAAAAAAAAAAATTCTAATAAGACTGCCAAGTCGTAGATTCGATTTCTACTAGGGCCCGTATAGTTATATCAATAAAACATAACTAGAACTAATCGAAACCTAATGAGTACTTAATATCATACCTTGATCTGTTGCGCCAAACCCCTGTCCACCAACGGTGCTCCAATCCGTTTTTTGGTTGACTCCACATTTTCACATACGCCTTAGAACCCTTACTTCTTTAGCATAAATGCAGCTTTCATCACGAAGTTATCCTTCACCGAAAATCCTGTATTATAATAAACGAAACACGGATTGTTCTAGCGCCTCACATGTATCTCCACTCCGGGAGACCCTGAGTCTCCTGTACAGCTGCAAAACCAAGCTCCGAATAACCCAAGGATCGAACCAATGAATTCAGAACGTGAGGCGAGTGCACAGCCAACTAGACTACCGTGGCCTTTTTGTGAGTATGGACTGGTATCATAGAGTTAGTATACTAGCTATAGAGCGCGCGCATCGCTCATTGCCCATTGTGCCAAGTGTAAGCAGGTGTTCTATGGACGCTTCTATTTAGATTTTTTCTAGATCGTTCTTTTCCGTGAATCGTGTTTACAGCTTGGCACTGCACATTTCACCATGATTACTCCAAGTCTAAATAAATACCGGCGAGAGCAACAATCAGCGCTACTGACGTGTTGTGACTAGTAGCGTGGCCCCGAACATTTCGAGACTGTTCAGACCCGTGCTTGCAGTTCAGACTTGCTAACGCGCGCTCTATGTATACTAACAACTCTCTGACTGGTACATAGACTCATCATTTTAAAAAATAAAGCCGTCTCCACACCGGCGCGCTTCCCGCCGAGCCTGCATTACCCGCCAGCCGAATGCAAATTTTATAACACGCCGCCCGTTTTCTTATAGGCGTCGTCGTAAACTCCGGCTCCATACTTAGCCCCGGTCATTTGTTCTGATTGTACCTACGTGTGTACGTGTATCGATGTTATGTCTTTGTTATTGTTACCCACACATGCGTACGTTTGAGCCATAATCTCGCCGGACGGCTCATAAGGCGCTGATGGCTAGTCCTACAATCGGCCAAGAAAGTGGTCTATCAGTTTTGGCAAAACATTCTAGCAAATGGAAATATCCCTAGGTTGGTAATATAGGTAATAAACATCCTACCAGTCAGTCTTATAAATAAAAAAAATCAACTTTTTCCAAAAAACCCCGTTCTAAATTTTAAAACGTCATCGATTAACCATTCTTAAAGTGCCTACTTCAGTTATCTACTATTGCCAGTCCTTGTGACTTGTCTCAAAAGAAGAATAAATTCAAATTTCCCAAAAACCCCGTTCTAAATATTAATCCGTCAGCTCAGCCGTTCTGAAACTGCTACATTTTTGCATAGGTACCGTTCCACTGCCAAGATAAGTGTATTAGAGTTGTTCTATTTAATGAGTTGATCGACCGTTCTTAAACTGGCTACCTCTACTTGGTATCAGTCCTAGGAACTTGCCTCAAAAGAAAAATAAATTCAAATTTCACAAAAACCCCGTTCTAAATGTTAATCCGTCATAGCTCAGCCGTTCTGAAACTGCTACATTTTTGCATAGGTACCATTCCACCGCCAAGATAAGTGTAATAAAAGTTGTTCTAATGTGGAAACTTGGTAATGTTATCGGCATACGTGATCTCGACGATGCTCGCCGGCTTCGCTGGCGGGAACGCTCGGGAACTAACGTTTTTCGAATTCGGATTTGGAAGTTGGTCGGGCAAAAACTGTAATTGTCTGAAGATTGGAGATACCTACGCTGCTGCGATGATGCCTACCATTGGTTTAAGAATCTGGTTCTCTCTCTTTTATTATTTATTATGTGCGCTTTGTATTTTTCTGTATACTGGTTGGTTCCGTGCGCAGGGTTTTTGGTGAACAATCCAGGTTTTTCTGTTGGTGTAGTATTTATTTATTTATTTACGCACTCGTCGATAGGGTAGGCCTCTGCCGAAGCAGTGGGGACGTAGTAATAGGCTGTTGATGATGATCACGTCCAAATCGACATTGTAATACCTGTTAAAAATAAACTAAACACGTATTGAATTGAATCATGAACACAAATTAAGTGGCCATTTTTTGACTTGCGCTGCTTCATTGCCGAGTATGAGGTTACTATAATTTTTTAGACTACTTTTTGACAATAATTAATACCCTACAACACATAAAGGAAACGCCTGTAACGTGGAGTGGGGTTAACCTTATTTCGAGTTACGTTCGACTATACCTCGCTTTCGATCGAGAAACAGAAGTGCCCCTTCGATATTTTCCGTCTACTTCGTCTAGTGGATAATCCTTTTTAGAAGTTCTGTTCTTTTTATAATGTGGCTAATTTCCTAATAAAACACACACTTTTTCGAATATAACTTTAGTTTTATTGAAGTTTAATTTAATGTTAAATTATCTAGCACAGAACAATGTTAGACTAAACCATAAATGTATAAATGAAATTATAAGTAATACATAAATATTCTCTCAATTATGATACCTTATGTTATTAATTTTTTTCTCTTTTTTATTTAATCTCAATCAATTCATTTATAGATAGTAAATATCTACAAGTCGTTTACACAACTAAGAACAAAAATACTATAAATAAAATTATTGGAAATTGAAGCATTTTTTATAATTAAATACATTCAGATTACAAATAGCATAACTGTAAGTAAATTGCAAGTGTGCCTCTCCTTTCTTAAAAAATAAAATCTTTAAAGTAGATGTACTTTAAACTAAAACAATATAAATTAAAAGGTTATTTGTTGTCTCACATACTAAGACTACCCTTACATTAGTAAGAGTAGTCTTAGTATGTGAGACACTTTTTCGCTATTCGAATACCTATAGTTTTATTATTTAATTTTCATTAACATTAGTAAGGGTAGACTACCCTTACATTAGTAAGGGTAGTCTTAGTATCTGAGAAAGCAAGCTACTGTATTATTGTATTTCTGTTTCTAATGTGCAACTAAATCATGAAATCGAATCATGAAAATTAAATAATAAAACTATAGGTATTCGAATAGCGAAAAAGACCACAAAATATTATTTATAAAGATGACAGATAGTTGTATGTTTAATAATACATATAGATCATAATATAGGTACTACTGGTCCATTGTAGTACCGATGTACAGAAAATAGTTTCTTTACAGATGTAAAGAAAAAAATACGACATTAAATATCAAACTTTACCTTTTGTTTATATAATAAATAAGAAACAAATATTAATACTATAATAAATCGCTTTAATTCAGACATAAATTAACATTGAATATTGTTAAGTTACAGTAAATATATATTTTTTAAATCGAATGAAATTTTTAAATCGATTTGTTCACTCGGTGTAACTTTTAAATAGGTGGTAGATGCGATCTATTTTTAAAGCTCACCGAACACTTGATCTGAAATTGAAATCGACTTTGAAATTCAACCCGCAGCGCGACTACGGCAAAGGAATTCCACTTGGGTCCACTACAGCGTCCCCGTCCAGGTAAATTTTAATTTCTATGCAAATTCGAGCTTTCATTCAGGCTTAATCTACGAGCTTTGTGACGGTATCAAATCGCAGGAAAACTTAATGAAAATGCTAAGGTTTAGCCATTCTTTGGGTGTTTTATAGAGGAGTTTACTTTTATAGTGCATTTTGGTAATTGAATAAGATTATATACATGACAGTATCCTGTTTATGTTACGTGATGGAGGGAATCTGTAAGTTTACTTAATTTTTTAGAGATGGATAAAACTGATTGATACTTTTATTTATGAAAGTTTTTTCCGTCTATGTGTTACCTAAGTCAAGAATGTTTTTTTAAAATTTTTGTAAATTTGGAAATGTATGAATTACACTGCCAAAATATCTATAAATCATGACGTGTATGGCGGAACTTTGATGTCGTGTTGGCATATAACTAATACGACTGGGCAAACGTAGTGTGGGACGCCCCCCGTGCAGAAGGCGGCTGGTCTGGATGCAGAGATCGGGTTCAGTGGCGCGCCTTGGGGGAGGCCTATGTCCAGCAGTGGACTAGTACAGGCTGAAGATGATGATATACCTAATACGCTTTGCTGTCTTGCTTTTTGATGAAATGCTTCACTCAAATTAAAACTCACAATTTTTCTTAGAGATCCGTCAAAACGACTTAAAGCGAAGATATAGATATTGTAGGGATCCGGCTGTCTGTCCGGCGGATAACTCGAAAACCGACCGAGGTAAAGTTGAAAGATGCAGCCTGGCAATGATGGGAAAACTACGCATATTTCAGTTTCTTCTTTAAATATTTTTAGATAACGTGAAAACATTGGAAACCATTGTGGATCCGTCGCGTGCTTCGTTGATTTTAAATTTATATTGCAGCTAAAATATAATTGCAGCAAAAATTCCGAGGCAAAGAGAAGGCTAACTTCAGAAATTAAGTTTTAAAACTTTTATGTTAAACTCAAATTCCATCCTTTTGCAAAATTGAAGCGCGCCAGTTACGATTTTCAAATGTTTCATTCAAATCCAAGGCTGTTTTAGGAACGTAAAGACAATGCGTACTCGCGAAAAACAGACGATAATAAACCAAAAAGTAATTACCCGTCCCCCGCATCTATTAAGAACACCAATTCCCCAAAACTCCACCGTTTACACCTCAAACATATAAATATTACCCCAAGAAAATTATATCAAAAGTTCCACCGAGGTATTCACGAAAAGATATTCGGTGGAATTAAAACAACACTTCGCCAAGAGAAAAGTGGTTCCCCCCGCGCCCCACACCCCGCGGCGAACCCCCGAACCCCCCGTACCCAATCCCAAGATGGCTTCTTTTAAATGGGGTGGACGGGGCTGGCCCCTCAAGAATAAAAGTATGCCGTACCTTCCGTAGATAGATATGCACGGGGGGGTTAAGACGAAGCGCCGCGCCGCTTTGTTCGGGCGCCGATTCGTATTGGGGTTTGAATGCTTTTGTTGTTTCTTTACTTAGATACTTATTCAGGTCTATTTTTTTTTTCTTTATTATTAGCTTTAGTTATGATTTTTTTTATTTTATTCAGAGAACCAACATTTACACATGTTAACAGTTAATAATTATTTACGCAAGAAGCCAAAGAATTTAAGTGTGTATGTAGTAAGATAAATAATATGTTATATTGTCTACGTTGTTTTGAATACATTATTTAGGTAGAGAGCTCAGAAACCTAATAAAAATATAAAGATAAGCTTATTCATTAATTGGAATAAGTATTTATCACTAAACTTTAATACGTCTCTGATTGCCGAACATAACTTAAGTCCTAAACTTAACCGAACTTAATGCGAGTTTAATTGATAAGTGTGAGGTGTTCCTTCGACTTGAAAGCGTTCTGTTATAAAATAGACTTTACCCCAAATATGTTAAGGGTAGAAAATAGTATGTGTAAAGTTTGGAAGGTCTTTAACCTTCACATATTTCTGTGGAACGCGATGTATGCTCATGTGTGTTTTGATTTGTAGGTTTAATTTAGGTTAGTAGGTGAAGGCCGGTGTCTTGTTTCTTAGAAAATATCCTATCTTATATTACCTATATTATATTACTATATTACCTATATTATCTATCCTTTATTATAAGACGGAAGGTTTTCTAGCAAAATCAACATTTTCATAGTGATTTTATGTCGACATGCTATCGATAAAATTAAAATATAATGATAAACCTATCGAAGATTTCATTATATATAGATGAATTTTATCGATAAAAATATTGTGTACACAAAATCATTATTAAAATATAATATTGTCTTTTCGCGTAATATGGCAATAAGCGAATTTCGCATTTTGCGTAATATATACCGTTTTACGTTTTTGGTATTTTGCGTATGGGCGTTATTCTTTGGTTTAGTCCACTTCGGTAACTGTTTTTCGAAGCACTTTTAAATCTGAATATACCTAATTATGCTTTGGCCATTTTCACAAACATTTTTAAACTGTACCCTACCCATATTGAAATGAAACAAAAAAATAATAAAAATGGTGACAAATAATCTTTCGTAACCGTTACTAAAATGGAGACAAATGTCCCGGTTTCGTAACCATACAGTTTAAAAACTGGAGATAGGTACTTAATCCTCATTCGTAACAGTTCTGTAAATGTACACAGCCGTCCGTTTCTGAAAAACCGCTTACGTAAATAGTTACTGAAGTGGATTCAAGGAATCCTTTCCTGTCACCTACACGAGCCTAATTTTTTTCATCATCATCAACAGCCTATTGTCCCCACTGTTGGGGCTCAGGCCTACCCTCTCAACGAGGGCGTTCGGGCTATAGTCCACCACGCTAGCCCAGTGCGGGTTGGTGGACTTCACATACTTCCTTCACCGTTTGAGAGCAGTCAGTAAATGTACTTAAGTTTCGAGAAAATACCCATTTACCAGTTACAAATTTTTTTCATCTACCCATAATTCGGAAGGCATAATTAATCGTACGGCACCCGCCTTAATTGAATACCCTCCACCACCCTTCGGTCCCCTTGGAAAAACAACCCTTTCTTATTTTTCCGCTCGCTCTTTTCCCCCCCACCAAGACGATAAATCCTTGCCTGAGACAGAGCGGGGAGATACCTTACAAACCTAACTTTACAGCCCTAAAACCCATCTTCTAATAACCAACTCTCCAATCATAGAAATAAGGTCCAAGTTTCAGTGTAATGTAGTTGGTGTACGCAAACGTAAGATGGTTTTGCTAAACAAGAAAAAGCCTCCGCAATTCGTCATTCGAATTCCGCGGGAGAGTTTCGCTTCCATTTTCAAATCTCAGAGGAATTTAGGATTTGAAATCGATATCCGGGAGATTGTTGCGAAAGAAGTTTCTATAGAATCCGTGTTTGTTGCATTACGTTTAAATATATGGTATAATACGGTTATGACCATAAGGTCTAAAAAGAAAAATGCCTAAAATCAATGTCTAAATTGTAGAATGCATAAGTATCAAAATGCCTCAAACTCGAAGCCTAAGTTGTCAAACGTCTAATACTCAATTTGCCTAAATAGTAAAATGCCTAAAACCCAGAATGCCTAAGTTGTGAAACGTCTCACCTATATAATTTTATTTATCATTTAAAGAGAAATAACGATACCTAATAAAGTCACGAAAGCGTCAGTGGCCCTGGGGATAAGACGCGGTCTATCATATCGAAAGGTCCGGAGTTCGATCCCCGGTTGGGTCATGTACCAATGGGTTTTTCTCGAAACTTAAGTACATTTACTGACTGCTCTCAAACGGTGAAGGAAAACATCGTGAGGAAACCTGCATACGCCGAAGAAGAAATTCTTAGGCGCATGTGAAGTCTACCAACCCGCACTGGGCTAGCGTGGTGGACTATAGCCCGAACACCCTCGTTGAGAGGGTAGGCTTGAGCCCCAGCAGTGGGGAGATTAATAGGCTGTTGATGATGATGAACGATACCTACCTGTTAATTAATTATTTTTTTCTTTATTAAGGAGTTGAGTCGCATAGCGACTATGCCACTGCGTTAGGTCCACGGTACAAATTTCTCTACTGGCCACCCCTAGTCTGCATCCGTCTCCTAACTAAGCTGAACAGGGTACCAGCCTCTGCCGATACTGGAGAGGCTAATACGCCGTTGCAGCTTAGCTGTTTTCTGCGGATTCGCCTGCGTTTTTCCCTATAACCTTCCTTAAGTATTGGGTTATCTAATGCAAATAGAATTTTTCAAATGCGACCGATAGTTGCAGAGATTATCGTGAGAAAAAAAACAATCCTTTCAGCTCTAAATTACCTCTCAAATATTTTTTATTTCAACCGTTTTTAAGAGTTTCAAATTCTCTCCCTAGTGTCAACTAACAAATTTAGCTTTGCTAATTACCAACAAAAAAATATTAGTAATTTATTTATAAACCGATAAAGTTACAGATACAACAAGAAGTTCATTCTAATATACCTTTGCCTATTCGTATATAAAATCTGAAGCACGTAAGAATAATAATTAACAAATTTCCTCCAGCCCTCTTTTGAATTAAGAAGGGTATATTTTTAAGGGGACGCCGACCAATCAAGAAAGACCCCCAAATACCCACCTTTCCCATTTGAATGCTAAACAATAGCGGCTCAAGTTGTGTTGGTCGGCGTTTAGGGGGAAGGGGGGACAAAAGAAGAAGGAATAAATGAGCGACCCCCGTTTTAAATTGCTAAGATGCGGGGTGCGATGTTGTGTACTTTAAATTTGTTTCGCTGCTTTCGCATTTCCATGACTTTCAGAATTCAAGTTTGACGAAAGAAAACAAAAGATTTCTTTCAGCATTTTTCTCTTTTTTCCGAAGTACAAAAAAAATTCTAATGAAAAAGGCTTTAGGTAATTTTTTAATGACTGAATTTTTTTAACATACTATGAGTATTTTAAAAAAAAATTTCAGTCTGTCTCTCAACCGGATAACTCGAAACTACTTTACCTACTGAGCTGAACATTTTAACATAGGTACAGTCGACCGCACGTCAGTGGAAACACTTTGACCTTGAGCTGGCCTAGCCCATTAGGGAGTTTCAATACTATGATAGATCAGTGTATACTGGATAAGCTTCCACTGACGTGAGGTCGACCGTACAACAGCCTGACAATGACTGAAAATATGGAAACATTCTGGTCCTTAAAAACCTGAATTATGTTCTTGATTTAAATCAAAGTATATGTATGTCAAGTATGTGATGATATTAAAATTATATTTAGAGGTTAGGTTATTTTAATATTAGTTTAGGGTATTAGTTATTTTATATGGGTATTAGTTTAGTTTTAGGATAATTTTAGTTTTATATTATATTGTAATTAATTATTTATTCATAAAATCGCAGAAATTAAATATGTAAGTAGTGTTTGTGTGTAAGACCAGTAAATAATTATAGGTATAATTATTATTAAAAAAATTAAGGAAATAAAAGTAATTAAAAACCATTAGGCAATCTCAAACACTTTGCCTCGGCAGACATTTTCAAAAACTTGAACCTCCTATTCAATAATTAATTCTGATCCCCAAAAATCACCCTTATCGAGTTCTCCCCTCCAATGTACAAAGCGATATATAAAGAGGGTGTTCTAAAAATGCACTCCGTCATTACATTTAAAGATATAATTAAGGGGGCGCGCCCCCTTAGGGAAATTCGCCTTCTTTTGACATTTTAAAGGGCCCTGTCTTAAGCCCTTTTGTAGGCACAAGGATCTCTAGATTCAGGAAATGCATTTTAAATCAAAGTATATCAACGACTGGCCTGTTGGCGTAGTGGTAGTAACCCTGCCTACTGCGCCAAAGGTAGGACCAACATTTGTGTGATGAACTGTTGGTTTTCAGATTCTGGGTGTTTGTATGTATTTATGTATTTATTTAAAAGTATTTAAGTATGCTTATCAGTTGTCGAGTACCCATATACAAGCTTCGGCTTAGTTGGGACTAAACAGCCGTGTGAAAATTTGTCCAAACATTATTATTATTCACGTATTTATTTACATTCTTAAAAATAATTATAAAAACTTTATAATATTTTTATAAAAAACTAATTACAAAAACATTATTGTTATTAATCTATAGCAGACGGATCTTAAAGTACCGCTTATATACTCGTATAGGTCATAATGTTTATATACAGTCAAAGAACTTTGAAGTTTTTTTTTCACTTTTGTATAGCTGGGTGACCCAAATAGGATATTATCGTTATTTTAAATCTTTGCCAGTGGCTTAAATCTGAACAAAAATCTGTCGCAAGCAAAACCTAGTTTTCAATGTATCTGTTCAATATTCTTTATGTCTATGTTATTTCAGAACCCAAGAAATAACGCTTATAATTGCCGACTGAACATCACATCAAGTTTTATAGTACTTTGAGAGTTAATATTAGAATATAATGTTTCGTTCTTTAAGGTGTAAGGGGGCAGAACAACATCAAACCCTCTAAATTCCAGCCCAGAATGCACCGAAGTAGCCTGTAGAAGAATCATGTAGGTCACAAATGCGTTACGCATCTCTATTAAGAAATTAATATGCTGTTGAACCCTTCAGAGGAGTTAGTAAGGAAACTTTAGGGTGGTTTATTTACTCAAAAGTATATTTTTATTATATTTTGAAGTTTTGGTTTTCCATATAAATATAAAAGTCTACCCTTGAAGGCAATTCATAGCCTCATATCCAATAAAATATAAATGTTGTAGGCAAAACTGATGCTTGAGAATTGGCAAGTGTGACGTTCTTGCGCTAACTTTATTTTTAATTCCATCAGTCAAATAAGTACTGAAAAAGTTGAATTTCAAATGACGCTTTAAAAAAGGAAGCACGGACATTTGTCTTTCAAAATTGGCGTGTAAATTGCCGCGTCGCCGCCGGAGGAGGGACGTGTCAGCGAAAAAACGGTTAAAAAGGCGGGCAAAATAAGGAAAAAACGAAAAGAACCGGGTATTATCCTTGTTAATTCCGGGCTAATTTAATTCTCGCCTAATTCTATTTGCCGAGGAAAACGGGGAGGTGGTAATTGTGGGACATTTTTTGTGACACAGGAAAAAAGTAAAAAGGGATTTTTTTTATTTCCTCCGACGGTTTAAGTGTTATTCGTCCCTTTTTACACGTCGTGGGAATTGGGTCTTTTGTTAAAACGACTGTATTCATTCTTGTTTGTTCCGGAGATTTGTTAAACATACAGAGAAGAGAATTGAGGATGATTAGCACATAAATAATCACAAAAAAAATATGTCGACAATTGTAAGACTTGGTGTAAACTGTATCTAATTCACTCAAGAAGAAACTATAGCACTAAAAGATTTCACAATGGCTTCTGAAACAGTCGATCACAACAGTCACGATCAAACACCAATCCCAAACTGACCACTTCTTCTAAAACTCTTTTACAGTAACAATAATAACAAATTCCACGTTTATAACCCTTTCAATTTAATACCGGTTCCGCGCGGACCCGCGAAAGTGACCGGTGTCCCCCAAGGGTCAATACTAGATCCGATTCTTTATTGTCTATTTTTTGAATAGGACTGGTCAATCTGGTTTCGCTGACCCTTCCTTATCCTTTTTGAATGTTTTGTAAGTGTCGGATTTTAGCATGCAGCTGCTACGGGACTGGTTTCGTAACAAAACAATTCCGTATTTGCATTTAGGGATTTCCGTTAATATTTTCTGGGCGACAAATTGTAAGTAGGTACGGTAAATGGTATTGTATGAATAATAAATTACAACGACGTGTTTGTTTTAATTTTTTGGACCGTGGTTAAGTGTGTTTTTGGTGTTTTTTTCTGAAATACAGCTTCGATAACCTTAAATATTATGTGGTGTGAAATTTTTTGGTTATTAACACCAAGGGTTTCTCATTATAATAGCCATTTAACGTTCAAAGTCAAAATATTTAATTGCATGAGTACACTGGGTACATTTATACACGTTATTTTTTGTCTACCCCATTTCCTAGGTGCTAGAGCTGAGATTAAACTGCGAACAAACTTCAGCAACACATCTTTTAAAATCAAGTTTGTATAACAATTATTATTTGTAAAGATAGTGCAAGGCTGAATTAGTAACATACCAGGCATCTTTGCCATTCAAACGTTTAACGAAAATTACTATAATATATAATACCGGGTCTTACCTACAATCTAAAAGAAGAACGAATTATAAACAATTCATGAGACCCGCCCACCTCACTGACGGTCTGTCATTATATGCCCTTTCGTATTTTCATACGGCACGACAGGGATGGAACATGAGTTTTCCATATCTAAGTAAGTACCTACTTATTACTACCTCTATATATTTATTTTTTCAGATAAGTTAGAATTTTTTTCAAAATACTTTTTTATGTAATAGTTATTTTGTTCATACCTGCTTACGTAATTTAATTACGTCATAAATTTATTTTGCATTTACGTTAAAATAATGTAAGATTTAAATTTTAATTTGATCTAGTTTAATATTTAATAAACTATCACAATATATACCATAAACAAAATCAATCAACCATATATAGTTAAAATAAATAATTTAAACTAATTTAATCATTACTATATAATTATTTACGGGTCTTACACACGAAATAATTTTATTTACCTTGCCCGACGTTAATAAAACTATTTCGTGTGTAAGACCCGTAAATAATTATATAATTATGAATACAAAGCGCGAAAGTCTAAAATGTACTAATTTAATCATTTTTCTCAAAAAATAGATACCTATTATTTAAACAAAAAAATATAAAAATAAAATGTGATTAACTGTCACAGCCATGTAACTGCCAAAGATAAGTTGATAAGTTCTCTCAATACATTAATTTACTTTTACCTAGTTATAAAAAGAATATCAGTTAGTTAATTTCAGTCCATCCCTGGCCACATGCTACAGGACGAGCTATAATCACGCGAATACTCGATAAAATTTCAATCGAACGAAAGATACCGCTTTTTATTGATTATTTTACAAATTCATCGGGCCCCTGGTACGGGCTGCGATTAGCATTCTTACTTCGTGACGTTACCATAAACTGTAAATGTTACTGTGAAAGCCTGAACTCTAGTAAATCCTAGGATTTTACCAAGTGATAAAACTGTAACCAATTATTAAACTAGTAGTTCCGTGAGAACAGTAGACCTCGCCAGCCCTTATAAACCAAACCTAAAAGAAACCAACAAAAGTCAACTTTGGAAACAGAAAAAGTACCTACTAAAGTGACAAAAATTAGCACTTTAAAGCTTAATATTTCGCAAACGGATCCCTGAATCGAAAAATGTTTATCACACACCCGCGATATTTTTGAAAGACCCATCCAACGATACCCCACACCATGGATATCACGCGGAAAAAAATAATTTTCCATTTTACGTATGCAGTTCTATGAACATAATTTATTTTTTCAACTTTCTTAAGTCGATCCACTATTACTCAAAAACCAATAGAACCTACTTAGCCGTAATAGTTTTCCTTGTAACTACGTTATATATGCTACTGCCATGAATTTTTTCACATTTCCAGAAGCAACCGTTTAGCTGGCGGGGGGGGGGGACACGTGACTCTAACAAAAATTACCGCTTTAAAGCTTAATATTTCGCCAACGGATCCCTAAATCGAAAAAATGGTATTCACACACCAGCAATATTTTTGAAAGACCTATCCAACGATATCCCACACTATGGGATTCACAAGAAAAAAAAAGTTCACTCCCACTTTGCGAGTATGGTAGGTACTCTAAAAAAAATGTTTTTCAAAATTTTATTCTACTCATTTTGTAGGTTTAATTAATTTATACATATGCCAAATTTTCGTCAAAATCGGTTGAAAAATGCGACCTGTAGAGAATTACAGACAGACAGACAGACAGACAGACAGACAGACAGACGGACAAGAGCATTTTTGGCCAGTCTCGAAACGTAGACGCTTCGCTCGCTTCGCTCGCTCGGTCAATAACAATCCGCAGTTTTATCTCTCTCTCTCTCTCTCTGGTTATGTTAGAACTCTGTGGTTAGGTTAGATTAGCGCACAGCGGATTTTTACTATCATCAGTTACTGTAAAAGCCGAACTCTAGTAAATCCTAGGACTTTACCAATTGATAAAACTGCGAATTGTTATTTAATAATTGCTTGCAGTTTTATCACTTGGTAAAATCCTAGGATTTACTAGAGTTCAATCTTTTTGTTAAGTTTAGAATTACCATGACTGCGGTTAGCTTAGATTAGCGTACAGCGGACTTTTACTATCATTAGTTACTGTAAAAGCCCGAACTATAGTAAATCCTAGGATTTTACCAAGTGATAAAAGGCAGATTGTTCTTTATTAATTGGTTATGTGAAGGTTGAAATTGCCATGACTATATGGTTAGGTTAGGTTATGGTAAGTACATGACTTTTACTATCATCACTTCGTAAACCTAGGTTTTACCGATAAATCCTAGGATTTACTGTAGTTTGGGCTACAGTAACATATTTCACTTTATTTTATACATTTAAATAGTCAGCCAAAATCACAACCCTCCTTTTCACTTAGCTGTAGTCGGGTAAAAAGTAAAGGTACCTACGTTATTTGATTAATTTTAATTCAATGACTTTGAAACTTATATTTAATTTTGAGGCTTGGGATAAAGTCGACTGAGAAAGTGTGAAGCCACCAGCTATGTTTTTTGCTTCCATAAAACTCTAACACATGGCAAAGACTTTCATTTGTTAAACACGTATCTTTTTTGTTCCCAAACCGCATAAAATCAACAAGCCGTTTTCAATAACAACCAAAATCAATAGATAAGGCGTGACTAAAGAGCTTTTTTGCCGATAACCCTTTTATTATTAACATATGGCCACTGTCCATAGTTAGTGACCGTAGTGTTGTCTGCTTATCGATATGATTAATTAAATTTTTTTTTTCGAAAGCTGATTCAATTCTTTATTCAAATTCAAACAAATTTAATTACATTTCGTTAAACACAATAATAAATGTATACTGATATATGATGTACTATTAGACGGACACTGTAATAAATAAATAAGAATAAGAAAAAAATATATTCGTAGGCGTGTTTGAATGGCCAATAGAGACTTCTATAGGGTAAGTCCGGGAGAGTTGATTTTATTTTATTTTTTAAGTTTGAATAGGTACCTAACTAGTTAGGCATCTATATCATATACGCAACTCTCCCTGATATACCCTAGAATTTCTCTCGATATGATATAATCGAATAAAATATAACGATAAGCAGACACAGAAGAACATCCTAGTTTCCGACTAAACAATTTGTAAATATCGTTTTCAAAATTAAATATTTATATCGATCGTTCGTAGATCCTGATCCAGAAATTATTAATTTTTTTCAGTGCAACAACTCATACAGATTTTCTTCTTTCTTTGTTATAGATATTAGGTGTAATCTTTTATTTATTTCAATTTGTCGATACCATCAAACTGTTATCAAAACAGCACTATCTTAAAAATACTTACGACATCACTTTAAAAAATAAAAATATTACGTGCCTATGCACCGTTGTCCGTATGTCCTGCCCATTGTTGGTTTTTTTGTAATTAATAATAATAATCGATAGTCTATTGAATGCGTAAGTGACCGTCAGCTCAGTAGGATGACCATGCATTATACAAATACATACAGTCGTAACTTAACAATCGCGTACTTTGATTGTTGTTGTAGTATGTCAAAGTCAAAAGTTTTTTTCCCGATTTGAGAATATTATAATGATAACAGTCATTGTTACCAATACGAATTTCGAATTTAAAAATTAATATTGTTTAGTGTGTCCATTACATAATAATGTATTTTTATTATTTGACATCTTTATTATTTTGATTATTTATTTCATTTCTGACAACTAGGTATATATTTATACTTACATGGATAATAAAACTATTTTTTTACCAAGAAACAATGATTATTTTATTTAAGTGAACCAGTTGTGATATTCACGTCTTTGGAACTCAATACATCTGAATGAACATTTCGCACAGGAAATAAAATTTACGGCGGTAAACATTACGGGAGGTGTTCCCTTGAGCTAATTAAAAATACAAATATGATTTCACGGTTTTAACTTTTAAGATACAAAATACCTCCACATTTTCTGAACAACTTGGCCACCCTACCGGATTTGGTAGCCCAAACCGGTTCCTAGCGGAACTCACCGGTCAGATCCGGTTTTGACCAGCGAGTGACCCTTTCTCAAAAGCTCTATTGTCCACTAGGGTTGAAAGGTCACTCGGCAGATGTTTCATAGTTGCATATTGTAATATAAAAAGTTGCAGTAAGCTTTACGTGCTTACGAATATTTTTAATTTATTTGCATGTTTTATAATTATATTTGGATTTCTACTACCTATTCAACACGTGTATATTATGTTTAATTTTGTTCAACATTTAGACCATTTTAAACTTTATTTTTATGTTAAAAACAATATAGTTACAGCGGATTTCACTTTTAAATCTTAGATTTTATATGTTTTACAACATTAATAGAAATAAAATTTAGAACAAATCAAATATATTTTATTACATGTAAGTACAGTGGATACATTTATACAACGTCAATGTTTTATCTACCACCGTTAGCGATGGGAAGAAGAAGCGGCGCAACAAACTCAAGTCTTATTTTTGTAAAGATTGTGAGAGGCTGAAGTAACATTAACACCAGGCATCTTTGTCATTCAAATAGTCGCCTATTTTATAATAAGTTTTCTTACAAAGTTGTTGTTTAATGTGAGTCTTTAATTTTCTGTCATTTATATTTAAGATTTGTTCTGGTAATTTGTATCTCAAGTTTTATACAAAACCGCGCCGAAGGTATGTGAGGCAGGAAGTGCTGAACGTACTACCGGCGGTAGGCGGCGGGCGCGGTAGGAACACGCGAGTACCGCGGCCGCGACACGCGCGGTAAGAATTCGCGAAAACACCGCCGCCGAGTTATTGCCGCCTTCCGTGGGTGTACACCTTAAGGGGAACATGGACTGACACAAGATACGATTTTCTGAGAAGTTAATATTTTTCTCTCTGTATTTATGTCTACAGGAATAGTCTCATAAATTAGGCCACATTGTCCCAATTGACTTCGTCTTGCTCGCGCGCCACCAGTCAGCGTCATTCTATCTCTCTCTGTTGATATCTTCATCTTAGACTTTCGCGCTTTGTATTCATAATTATATAATTATTTACGGGTCTTACACACGAAATAGTTTTATTTACCTTGCCCGACGTTTCGACCAGGTTACACTGGCCGTGTCAGCTCGTGACCACGGCCAGTGTAACCTGGTCGGGCAAGGTAAATAAAACTATTTCGTGTGTAAGACCCGTAAATAATTATATAATTATGATATCTTCATCGATATAAAAGAAGAGACTGACTGACTATCAACGCACAGCTCAAACCCCTGAGCCTAGAGGCTTGAAATTTTGCACAAAGGTTCCTCATATAGCTCTGGACGTCCTCTGAGGTAGGGTTTTTTCCCGCGGGACAGACCTTTTCTACGCGGGCAAAGCCGCGGGAAACAGCTAGTAGATAATAAAAATAAATCAGGGCATGAGAATCATGTGAGAAAATAACGTCACACATCACCTATATATATTGATGTTTTACTCACCTATATTGATGTCTTTGGTCCGTCCAAACCAGTCCAAACTCCCAGCGGGTGTACAGCACCCTAATGTAAGATTTACACCGGTTATCCGGGAGCTAGTCGGCTCGCTCCGCTCCGGACGCGGCTGTCACACTAAAAATTTGCCTCGCAAATCGTCGCACGCGCCCGCCCGCCTGTTTCGTTCGGCGACTTGAATTTGGAGATGGCAAATCTAACACGGCAGCGTGCCAACCAAATTCAAGAAAGAAATAAAGAAAGAAAATTATTTTTTCGCCTAAACATGGTAAGTTACATGATGATACCTAATGGTCAATTAGAGAGCCTCTTGTTTCACCATTTGTATATGTCATGCAAACATTGAAGCCTGAAATTAAAATTACAATTATTACCTATTCAGGTACATTATAATCAATTGTCCGTCGTTATAACCTTCTTCGACGTCCTCTGTTGGACGTAGTAAGCCTTAGCCAATGAACGCCGCTACACCCAACCGCTTTCGGCCAAGAGCTCTATTTTTGAATCGCTCTCCTCGCTTCGAGCGGTCGATTCTACTGATTTTTGTATCGGATGTCGAAGGAAAATCAGTAGAATCGAGCGCTCGAAGCGAGGAGAGCGATTCAAAAATAGAGCTGCAGGTGATCTTAAGTCTTTCATCAACAGCCTATTAATGTCTGTATGTATAACATGTCCCCACTGCTGGGGCCCAGGCCTACCCTCTCAACGAGGGCGTTCGGGCTATAGTCCACCACTCTAGCCCAGAGCGGGTTGGTGGACTTCACATACTTCCTTCACCGTTTGAGAGCAGTCAGTAAATGTACTTAAGTTTCGAGAAAAACCCATTGGTACATGGCCCAGCCGGGGATCGAACTTCGGACCTTTCGTTATTATAGGCCGCGTCTTATCCCCGACGTCACTGACACTCTGGTCTGGACTGGACATTGTGGGCATTGTTGTCTTGGAGAAGCCTTTGTCCAACAGAAGACGTCTTAAGGCTGATATGATGATGATCATCATCATCATAATAGGCTGCTGATTTGGTTTTTACGGATTTTCTTTTGGATTATACCAATAAGTCAGGATTTAAAAGTAGAAAAAATATAGTGACACCAACCGTTTGGCGCACAGACCACCCGGTAGTCTATGGTTTGGTGTCATCCAGAGAAAATCCCCAAAAACAGCAGCCTATTAATTATGTCCCCACAATAAGGGTGTACGGGCTATAGACCACTACGCTAGTCCAGTGCGGGTTGGCTCAAAAACAGCGATCATAAAATAAGCTGTCAAAGCTTAAATAGTGAAAGTTAAAATAAATAAAAAATTAAAAAGGCGCAACAGGTGTCGGCCAGTTGTCGCGTCACACAGTCCGACACCGACACATGTCGGCGGCCGAGTCGGGCGTCGCGACAAACGCCTCGAGGGGGAAAGATAATGAAAAGCAGACAGGCAGAATCTGTGGAGTACAGTCGACCGCACGTCTATGGACACAAAACCTTCAAAGGCGTCATCAGCCTGATAAAGTATTATTTATTTTATGTTTATAATGTGTAACTGTAAGTATATTGTTATACTATTGTATTTATTTTCTTTGACGAATAAAGAATTTTGAAAAAAAACTACAGAAACTCCGTATAGGCTAGGCCAGCTCAAGGCGTTTCCAATGACGTGCGGACGACTGCTGTGAATCCTCAGCTCAGGTTTGGTGATGAGTCAGATTCCTAATTAGTTGAAATAATAACGCGAACTCGTCTTCTACAGATAAATCTTTTTAGGTTTCTCTAGAGGATTGTTGTGTGCAAATTTTGAATTACCTATTTATGTAATGATCAATAAAAAAAAGCAAAACATAAACATATACCTAGCTACGGATATGTCGTTCACTGTCCGTCCAAAAGGCAGACTCGACTGCCACTTAAGTGTAAGTTAGGTACTCTAATTATAATGCCAAATCTTTACCTAATACTTAATCTGTACTTATCTGATCACTCAGATATATCCTTTCTATCTGTTAGCTAATCTTTGACCAACCTTAACAAGGTGCCGATTTATAATGTATTGAATGGGTCTTATTGAATTTTAAAAAGCTTCCTTTTCTCCTGTCACCTTTTGGGAGCAATTTTAGAAATTCAACCTTACAGCCTTCTAAAAAGGGTTTATTTTCAAACAACAATATTGTATAGTTTATGGTTCATCAGAACATTATTGGTTATACACATGTTGCGTCTATTTCATTCTATTGTAGTTTTTTATTCGTTAAACTTTCGATTTTGTGTTGATTTTAGGATTTTTATGCGTGAATAATTTTTTTATAATAAACGTACAGTCCCGCACGTCTGTGGAAATAAATAAAATGTTAATAAATTTATGTTACTTTGACATTATTTAAAATTTATATTATACAATGTACATTGTTTCTTGAATAAATCATTGAATTGAATTGAAACACTTTGACCTTGAGCTGGCTTAGCCTTTTAGGGAGTTTCAATACTATGAGAGAACAGTTTATACTGGCTTTGTATCCACTGACGTGCGGTCGACCGTATTTTACGTACATACATATTTTAAAAATCAATATGAAAGTAAATGCATTTGGCTTTGAAGGTTCAAGTTGAATATTTATTCTACTAAATAAGAGAAATATTTGTGTAAAATGTAAAAACCTCAGGTACAAAACAAACGGACTGATGTAAACAAGAGAGCCTGTTTTCATGTGCCTATAGGTACTAGGTAAATTTTAAATCTATCTGCCTACCCCATCAGGGATATAGCGTGAAGATTTATGTTTGTATATAATGTACTAGGTGAATCAAATCAAAATCAACAGCCTAATAAGTATTTAACAACACCCCACTGCTGGGCTCAGGCCTACCCTAACAGTCCACCACGCTAGCCCAGTGCGGGTTGGTGGACTTCACATGCACCTAAGAATTTCTTCTTCGTCGTATGCAGGTTTCCTCACGACGTTGTCCTTCACCGTTTGAGAGCAGTCAGTAAATGACTAAATGTGAACTTTCGAGAACAAACCCGTTGATGCATGGCCCGACCGGGGATCAAACTTCGGACCTTTCGGTATGATAGGCCGCGTCTTGTCCCCGACGCCACTGACGCTAAATGAATATATATATGTATATATATATTTAATATAATATTAAAACTTGTATAGATACGGGTATCATGGATGGTAGATCCAAATCATCTACTGCATCATTTTTAATGAAACTTTATTTAATAATACGTCAAAATCCCTCCCATTCCATCAAACAACTTCCCTTTAAAAACGTACCGGGCTGAGTTACAAAACAATTTTTGATACATCCATCTTAATACGTATATACAGGTTGCTCCAAATAACCACCCCCTACAACACAGGACGCTGCAAAACAGGGCAAGTCGCCGCTTAGCTATGTAAGTGCAATTTAAAATGTAAATTAACACAGCAAAGAAGCGGGGGGTGCCCGCCGACACTGTCTTCGAACACCCTGTATCTCTGCCTAGGTGAACAACGGAGTTTATCACGGAAACTTCATTGGAAAACCCACCTTTAGTAATAGGATATTGGGTTCAATTTCGCTTGGAGTTCACTTGGGATTTGTGAAGATTGTGTTTTGCAATTTCAGAAATGTAAAAGTTATAGCTGTCAAGGGAATTTGAGGTTTATGAACGGTGAATTTAAAATCGTTTTTAATGTTTACTAGCGAGATGGTCGACATCCCCTTGTTTCGATTCAGATTTTAAAATCTATATATATATTTATAACTAGGTAAAAATGTAACAAAAAACGTTGTCTGGAAGAAATCGCTCTTAGCGACAAGACCGCCTAGATGTGCATTATTGTATCTGTTTTTCATTTTATAATACTAATTTTTTAATGTGCAAAATAAAGGGAATTTAAGGTTTGGCTGTTTCACGTACGTATAATCAAGTTTTTACCTACTGTCGTTTTTGTAATGAAGTTATAAAGAGGAATTCAATGAAATACAAGTTTGTGTCGTGTAGTATAAAGCTATTGTTGAAAGGTAAATATTTAGCGTCAGTTAAGTGACTCACTCACAGACCACCCAACCAATTGACTGCGCATTGACGGCGAAAGCGTTCACCGAACATAAGGCCATCGCCTAGGTATGTTACCGGCGTCAAGCCATACTTGTTTTGGTGTGAGTTTGATTTTGCCTAAGGTAAGAGCTCCCGCAATAGTTATTTGTGTTACAAGGGGACTTTATTCCTTACCTTAGGCAAAATCAAATGCACACTAAAACAATTATGGCTTGATGCTGGTAACCAAAGCGGAGATGGCCTTATGTTCGGTGAACGCGTTCTCAAGCGCCGTCAATGCGCAGTTAATAAGTTGGGTGGTCTGTGGAATCACTCGTCTCGTATCAAGAAATTAGGACTATTTTGATATAAAGTAGAGTCATAACAAAGTTTATTTTTATAAGATTTTATGTTAGTACTCTACCTTAAAAAATCGTTTATCAATCTATTCACATTAATGCTATTAACTATTAGTAGGTAAGTACTTTATTTGTCTATGCCGTGTAAAAACCCGTGGAAACCGCGCCACAGCAAGTAAAATAAGCCTTAAAAGTTCCAAGATACCTTCGTTACCTAGCAACACGGAGACCGTTTCTTTTTTCTCCCTCCCCCGCGCCGGGGAGTCTGGGCGGGGTGGGAGGGGGAGGGTCGCCGAGAAATGGAAAACTCGGGAAAATTGTAGCATTCTTGAGGCGACGCGCTGCTCGCACCTTCTTGGGCCAGGGGTACGCAACATTCAGTAGGGTTTTTGTATTTAAAAGAAAGAAAAAAAAATTATTTTGCCACATGATTACAACAATAAATATGTATGTAACTTATATAGTACGTAAATAATAGTTAACTCAAGTCATGCAGCATATTCCCATAAACAATTAAATATATTATCTGTCTACTGCACTGGTCGACAAACCGTTACGTAGTAGGCAGTGATCATTTAATAAGTAATTTTTCCAATTACATTAGGTACAGGAAAGATAAATATATTTATTTGCAAAGATAATGTTTACATAGATATAGGTCTTAGTCTAGGTTACAGTAGAGTTATCTTGTCTGTAAACAGACGTGCAAATTTTCTAACAGTTATAATACTATATACAGTCGACCGCACGTCAGTGGAAACACTTTGACTTTGAGCTGGCCTAGCCTATTAGTGAGTTTTAATACTTACTATGAGAGACCAGTTTATGCTGGTTTTGTTTCCACTGATTGTGGTCGATTTTGACTAGGCTGTTTGTTGTTTCGATACGCACACTGAGCTACCGACCTTGCAAACGGCGAGCACATTACCAACAAATCCACCAAATTATAAAAAACGCGTACTCATTACGTAATTTGCTGGTATTTCAGGAGCTTCCAAGAAAAGGTTGCGTTCCCCTGCACCGGCGCGGAACGTAAAAAGGAGCGCTGTGTCGGACGCCCCCCCCCCTCCCCCACCCCCACCCCCCCGCACGCCCCGCGGCTACGGACAGCGGGCGGGCGGGGCGCGGACTTGGAAATAATCTCACAAAATTTAGAAAATAATAATAAAGTTCTTTATAGCTATTTTACGAGGTTATTTAAATGTCTAAGTTAAGTACTGAAAAAGCCCATTGAAATCTAATATGTACTACGTACTAGAGAAGACACCCCAACTCGACTGTTTGCAACACGAGTTGGTGTTCATTGGCATCAATTCACGTGGCATATTTCGGTGAAATTCATTCATATTCAGACAAAGTCGCATCTATGTGCATTGATTGTTATCTATGAGAACGGAGACACCCCCGCGCGTACCCCGCGTGCCGCGCCCGCCGTCATCTAGTTACACCATAACATAGGTCTGTGTATAATTATATTAACTTTTGTTTGAAGTGCTACTCTATATTACCTCAATGTTGAAATCCTATACCGGTAAAACCTAAGATTTAAGAATAGTTAAGTTAAAAATCCGAATTGTTCTTTAGTTCGGGATTTTACAGTAAATATGGGGTCCGATTCCGAAGGCAAAAAGTGAAAATTTGATAATAATATTTGACAATAATTATAATCCTATTGCTAACATAACCCGTCCTCAGAAAAATAACAAACAAAACCACAAAAAATACTATAAATAGAACAAAAAAAATACTTTAAAAATTGTATATAGTATAAATCAGTGGGAAAGAGTGACTGACAAATTGAAAATCCTTAAAAACTAGACAAGTGGTGACTTTTTAATTTTTACGCGTTATCTAGATTTTTTTGTTCCTAATTAGCGAGATGCCTAAAGGCTGTATTGTCTTCGATCGATACCACGTTTTACGACTGTTTTATTATTCGGATACGCTCATCGGCTTGTTTTTACGATATGTACTAAATGTATTGACTATATCTATGTTCCGTCCGGGATATCTGTACTAAGGAATATGTAAATCTATCCCTAGATGTGGAAAAACTTTTTCTACAGGTACCTCGAGTAAAAAATTCCATTTCATACTCGAAATCAGTTTCGAAAATCGATTTTCAGCCCAATACGAAATAATATAAGAAATTTCATTTTGAACTCGGTAAGGTTCTTTTTGAGGTAAGTTTGTCCAGAGAGTGGTTAGCAAAACGGTACTGGCCACCTCGCGCCCGCCGCGTGGCACGGTAAAAGACTTAATAAAGAAGAATAATTAATTGTTAAAGATTTTAGTTCGTGCTACACGACTACTAGATGTCGCCACTAGTGGAATGCATCGCGCTATCGAATTTGGCGAGAAAACATGGCGAATTCTTATGTTCGCCTTCATCTCACGTCGAAACTAGCTTCATCCCTCGGGTAAGAAAAGCTTTATTTTGTATTCGGTCGGCTTAATGGATTGTCTGGGTGGTCTCATTTCAAAAAAATATTTTGTCATCTCCTAATTTTCCACTCTTAGAAGTGTCTAAGGGTGAAAACTTAAGCACTAATTACACCACACATCTTGGGCGTACGCCCGCCAAGGTCATGTTAGAAGGTCATGCAAAACTGTCGTGAAAATGCTTGCTATACAGCAATAATTATTATTATTTGCTTGCACGACGTGCAGGATGAGTGCTGGACCTAACAAGCTCTAACGTTTTTAAAAAGTAGGTTTTGGCTTGGTTGGACTAGACTTTTAAGCCATATCCTAATAAAAATATCAAGTAATATGGCTTAAAAGTCTTGTAACCAAGCCAAAACCTACTTTTTAAAGCTTGTCTATGCCTTGCTGGATGCCTTGCTAGGTGCCGCGCTAGATGGTATAAATGCTACGTCTAACATGACCTTCTAACATGACCTTGGCGGGCGTACGCCCAAGATGTGTGGTGTAATTAGTGCTTTAGGGAGTTAAGTTGGTTTTATTTTTGTAATTTTTTTTGTATTATTTCTAGTATCTGAATGCGGGCCTGCGCGCCGTCGCCGCGGGTTCCGTAGCCGCGTTTTACATATTTCTTCAGCTCGCCCCATTGTGCGAGGGCGGCTGTATTGAATCAACTGCGCATTGTTGTGTGCGTGTCTTCTCTTTGTCTCAGCCTGTACCTACTGAAGCGGAGAGGAAATCTTCTACCCACCTTATTGTGTTTTTAATTACACTCATTTTTATCCCAAATTTTTGGATTTACCTCTTCTTTTGATGGTTTTGACCGTCTTTAGAAAATGCTAGCGAATGCCCCGGGACTCCATCAGCTTTAAAATGTTTCAGTTATTCCAGGATAAGGAAGTAAACTATCAATGTACCGAGTTTCATCAAATCCGTTCTGCTCTTGTGGCGTGATTGACGCCTTGGAAGCGATGGTAGATAAAAAATTGACGTTGTATAAAATAATGTATCCAGTGTACTTATACATGCAATAAAATATTATTGATTATTTTTTAGCAACAAACATAAAACCTTCCATATTTATTACATACTATTATATCGTAGTGGAATGGGATGGGATAACCTTCCATTGTTTTGGGGGAGATTTGGTCCAGAAGTAAGTAGGTATACTTTTAATATATCATCATCATCCATACATACATGTCTTCACGCTATGTCCCTGACGGGGTAGGCAGAAAGAACGGAGCGCCAAGCATCGCGACCCTGACACACCTCTTTCGCTTCGCTCATTCTCATCATTCTCTTCATACACATCATCATCAACTCAATAATAATGTCCCCTCTGTTAGGGCCTACCCTCTCAATGAGTAGGCTCCCTAAACGATCATGCGGCATGACATGTATTACGTGCTGTCACTCATGCATGACCGTCTAGTTGTAGTGATTGACGTGCATGACATGCAAACTACGTGCTCGCCGTGAAGCACTGTACTGATTGATAGCAAGCATGATGGTCCTACATGCAGCATGATAATTCCCGTAAACGTTGCATGTCGTGCAAGCATGATCGTTTAGTTTAGGCTGTGGTTTAGGGACCAGATGCGGGTCGGTGGACTTCAAATTACTTCATTGTTATCTTGGCAGATTTAGGCCTGATTCTAATGAAGTTAATTTTAGTACTGTCATATTTTAAATGTTGCCAACATTTAAAATATGACAGTACTAAAATTAACTTCATCATTATCTTCATAACCTTTCAAGTGCTGGTGTGCTATATATGGCACGGTAGAAAATAATACCTTAGGTGCTGGTGTGCTATATATAGCCCAGTGATGTCACGCGCATGTTTTTTATTTATTTATTTGTTAAGAGTGATTTTTCAAAAACCACAACTGACAGCCACACTTTAGGTACCTATTTTCTTTTTTGACAGCAGCAAACAAGTAGATAATGATAAACATTTTTAGAGCCGTCAATACAAAGTACAATGTATATTTTCGCATATTTAATATGATATTTTTAACAAACTTCTCCCAAACGGCCTCCAATCCCTCCTTCTCCAATGACGTCACGCTTCGTTCCACCAGTGTGTCAGCAGATATCTGACCAATTTCCAAAGACCTATAACAGATACCTTTGGCAATGAAGCTAGTTATACCCGAGGGATCAAGTTACAGTGGCCAAGTGGGCATGTTTTGTTTCTCTCAGCTTAAATGATGCAAAAAGCCTTAAGAAATTATAACGGCTACAGTATAAAAGGGGATGATGTGTATTGTTTTTGGGGGGAAGATGGATGGGAAGACATTATTCATTCATTATTATATATTTAGCTATAGATGTAAATATATCTTCTATATCTACTAATACTACAAAAATTGTAACGGGAGTATTTCTGTCCATTAAAGGAATTTAAAAAAACTTTTGAAATACGTTATTTAGTTAGTTCAATTATTAATTTAGTTAATTCAATACACTTTATTGCACATTCAAAAATTACAGACAAAAAGAAAAAAAAGATACAATAATTAACATCTAGGCGGTCTTGTCGCTAAGAGCGATTTCTTCCAGACAACCTTTACCCGACAACCAAATTTCTTGTCTGTCTGTCTGTTTGAACCCGCATCACTCTAAAACTACTGGTCCGATTTGAACCGGTTTTTTTTGTTTGATAGCATGTGGTCCGACTTAAAATCTGGTGTACTTGGATTTTTAAATTTTAACCCTAAAGGGGTGAAAAGGGATGTTAAGGTTGGTAAGGGAACAAAAATTTACAGATCAAAACAACATGCCGCTGGCAACAAATGTACGTAACATATACGGTACTTTTTAATGCGAACGAAGTCGCGGGGCATAAGTTAGTATTAAGTATAAATGTGAGAGTAACTGTCTCTCTCTGTCTGTTTTTTGTTATACCTTTTCACGCCTAAACCGCTGAACAGATTTTGATGAAATTTGGTGTGATTTTGTAGATACATTGACCATACATAGGCCAGTTTTTACCGCAATAAACTGTTCCTGCAGAGAAAGCTTATCATACGCGGGCGAAGCCGCGGCAACAGCTATATAAATTACTCAACGTGTCTGTCCGCAACTACTAATAGAAATCTGTCTTTGTTTAAATCGATCAAACTTCGAAAATGGTTGAAAGTACTGAGGCCGGAGACCATTGGATACTTACTAGGAGCTGGGATGCATGCTAGGAGCAAAACTATAAACATTTAAAAATGTATGTGATTCATAGTTTTAAATTCGTTTTTTTATTAAATTAGAGTGGGGAGGGGGAGTGAAAATTGTGCGGCGTGTCTGTAATTATTATTTTGATAACATTTCATCACGTATGTGTATAATAGTGAAGGCAAAGTCACCCGCGAGAGCTAGTTAAGTAGCGAACTAAACTACGGTGCTTGCCAGCATGATATGTTGCCAAATTTATGTTTTTTGCCAACACCGGCCGCTTTATCTAGCTTTAATGTTGCCAGATAATATTATTTTTGCTCGTTCTAGGAATGTTGCCAAGAAAAGTTATTGTTCCTCGGTGTTTCTGCAGGTCTTCCTATAATTTAAGACACTATGTTATTTAGTATTAAGTAATTTTTTTTGCAAAGAAATTCTAATAAAGGGTCTCTTTGCAAAAAAATTTCCATTGACAGGTAAATTCTCAAATTCAAAATGTTTCTTTTTCCATATTAAAATGTGTCTGGTTTGATTCCCATCTAAGGCAAAGGTGATTTTTCAAAAATCTTTGAATGAAGTTCAACTTATTTTTAAAAATAAAATAAAGTTTTCTATTAGTAAAATTTAATTGTCTTCAATATTACTAGTACTTTTCCTCCGTTTCAAAAATATTTGATAAAAACAAGTGTTGTACCAAGTCACCCCACACTGGACCGATTTGGTGGACTATGTGGAAAGTCTATACTCTATGTGTAAGAGGAAATTTAATCGTCTAATAATTCGTAATAACTTATCACCCTCCATCGTGATATGAAATTTTAAATTAATTACTTTGTGCCTAATTGTACCTAATTACTTTGAATTATTTTTGTCTATATTTTTATTGTTTTGAGTGAAGTAATAACTAAAAAAAAAAAACAATAAAGAAATACATAAAACAAACATAAAGAAAACAATGTTTAAATATCTAATTTTGAATCACGAAAAATCAGCTCCATTTCTCAAAAAGCGTCGTATAAAAAAAATCAAGATAGTCGTTGAGAAACTTGTTCACTTTACGACATTACACCGGATCCACCTGTATTTTCTTACGGTCCATATTGCAATATCCAACAACAAAACAACCAAAATCCCTAATTAGCTAAAAGTACTAAGCCTGAACAGCACATAATTTCAAAAATACACCCCATAATGCGCGTTCAAAATCCACTCGGCCCGAATCTCGCGACCCTCCTAACGAAATTTTTTCTCCTTGCGGTTACACAAGCGCAGCCACGCACACAGCCAAGCAAATTTTTCCTCACCCCATCAATGTGTGTGTAAACGAGAGTGTCGAGACGCAGATTCCGCGCCTGTGTGGGTGCTAGCCGCTGCCTCCATTGGGCACGGCGCTATTTCTTTATTGATCCATATTTCTTCTTCTTTAGACTGCCCCGCGAGGGGTGAATAGCCCCCCTGAGGGGAGGGGTGACCCCCCAACCCCCGTTTCGAGCTCCGGACGGAGCGGAGGTGTTTTTCTACAGTTTTAATGAACGAAGGACTCGAAAATGGCGCTGAAGGAGTTTTGGGGTGGAAGAAAACGTTATTAATGCTTTTTAAGCTGAGTAATTTTCAACCTTAATGGTTTAGGCTCTTAAGTGGGGAGTTTTTGTTTTGGGTTGCTAGTACCTACTATGTGCGTCGTAATTTGTGCGGATAAAATGTAGGTTTTTGTTGGGACATTTTCTCTGATATAAATAGAGCGCCTAATGGCGCCTATAATACTTTT
Source organism: Metalampra italica (assembly GCA_949699065.1). Classification (NCBI taxonomy): domain Eukaryota; kingdom Metazoa; phylum Arthropoda; class Insecta; order Lepidoptera; family Oecophoridae; genus Metalampra; species Metalampra italica. The sequence goes on from OX452993.1 coordinate 2,043,608, forward strand.
TTTTAAACAAATGTGGTAAATTTACTCTTTCATAATACAGAGAGCGTCAGTGGCGTCGGGGATAAGACGCGGCCTATCATATCGAAAGGTCCGGAGTTCGATCCCCAGCTGGGCCATGTACCAATGGGTTTTTTCTCGAAACTTAAGTACATACTGACTGCTCTCAAACGGTGAAGGAAAACATCGTGAGGAAACCTGCATACGCCGAAGAAGAAATTCTTAGGCGTATGTGAAGCCCACCAACCCGCACTGGGTTAGCGTGGTGGACTATAGCCCATACGCCCTCGTGGAGAGGGTAGGTCTGAGCCCCAGCAGTGGGGACATTAATAGGCTGTTGATGAATACAGAGAATATATTCCTATTCCTTCCTGATTTCCACGATGCATATGGAATTGGCCGTAATGTCCCTAAGTTTGTAAAATGGTGGATGAAAATTTGTGTGGTAGTTCCGGCACACAGCCGCCGGCACCGCCGAACCTAGAGACTTGAAATTTGATTTTTAGGCTTTTATGTAAAAACAATAATGATGTGTTTTGACAATTTTGAAAAGGGGGATGAAACGCACAGCCTAAACCGCTGAGCCTAGAGACTTGAAATTTTGCACAAAGGATCCTCATATCTTTATGATGTCCACTAAGAAAGGTATGGAGGAGTGTTGTCGCCTTGCCTAACGAGACAGTCTACCTAATAACCAAGATTGACACCATGAATGTACAGTCGACCGCACGTCAGTGGTAACACTTTGACCTTGAGCTGGCCTAGCCTATTCATCATGAACAGCCTATTAATATGTTCCCACTGCTGGGGCATGGGCCTACCCTTTCATCGAGGGCGTATTAGCTATTAGTCCACCACGCTAGCCCAGTGCGGGTTGGTGGACTTCACATGCGCCTAAGAATATTAGCCTAGCCTTATAGCCTATTAGGGAGTTTCAATACTATGAGAGACCAGTTTTTACTGGTATTGTTTCCACTGACGTGCGGTCGACCGTACTTATAGTTTATTTTATTTGCTAAGTAGTAAGTATATTATTATTTGTTTAACTGAGGTAATAATAAATATAGGTATTGGTATTTTTCTTATTACAGGAAATAAAAAAAATTCTAGAATAGTAAACAATGAGCTTGAGGGCAATTGTAACAACAGACAGACAAGTTGCCCAGTGGTGACCGCGGGTGGGCACCTACGCGCAGCGTGGGACGCCCCCCGCAAGGTGGACCGACGACTGAAGAAGGTGACTGGATGCGCAGGGCGGCGGGTGTGGTGGCGTTCATTGGGTAAGGCCTATATCCAGCAGTGGGCATGAAAACTCGAATATTGTAACAAAACAATTATTTTGTCCATTCTACCCACTATGATCGCAGATTCTACCAGCTATACTGCCGTGCAATTTATAAACGCAGTAAGGACAATTTGACAGTTTTGAGTGAAACGCGTTTGAAAATTTGATTGTACATTGTGTTGTATGGTGGTTTGGTGTTAATAGTTTTTGTTTCTCTCACTTCTATTACACGTAGCGAAAAACGGGTCTTTGTTTCGGAAAGATCTCATCACAACGATGTCAATTAAGTAATAAAATTATAAACGCAGTAAAGTGTCTTACTGCGTTTATAAATTGCTGGGCAGTATAGATATTACTCTGCGGTTATATTTAAAGTTAAGTAGTTTTGATGTTATGACGTAAACCAAGAGTTTTAGTACGTCCCCATGTATCTGACTAAAATTACCTATTAGCTACAAATTGTTCCGGTATACACCATAAAGATAGAAATTCAAAGATAACTATTACTTAAACTTATTACTAAATTGAACACGAGAATCGAACCCCATCCGATAAACTTATCAGAAAAATACAACACAGAGCTTAAAGGAGCTAGATACTGCATTAAATATAAATAAAAACACTTAGGGCCTCTTACACCGCTTGCTGATAAAGTCCCAGATACCCTATCTGCAGGTTATCTGACAGATAGGCTGTTTTTTTGGTTTCACAGGTATCTGATTGCTTATATCTTATATATTTTATATAGTCTATCACACAGATTTATCTGATAGATTAGTTTATCACTAAGATTACTATCTGTAACAATATCAGGAAGTGGTGAAAGAAGCCCTTAAAACCCTAAAAACTAAAGCACTACACAAAAAACACTTGACAAGCGAAGCGAAACCTTCCCTGCAAAAACAATCAACTGTAAGCACCAAATAAAACTCCAAACACTTATCTCCTACAAACAGTAACAGAAATAAATCCCCGCTCCAGAAAAAAAGAAAAATCCCTCGCAATCTCAAAAAACAACCCCAATAATTGGGCTCATTATGAGTACGTAGGAAAAACATATTCGTTGCCCAACCGTCGCCATAAATAAAGAAAGGGGAAAGGGGGAGGGAAGAGGGAAAAATTTTATTATCCCAAGCCCGCCCCCTAAAGGAGAAATATGAAATAAAATGAAAATGTAATGGGGAAAAAATACGGAGAGCGCAAGACAAAGGGATGGGGTGGTACGCGAGGGTGGAAAGAGCTTTTTCGTATTTAAACTTTTCGACTGTCGTTGAACTGGAAAACCGTAGAGTAGACGAGTGAGATGGTGGGTGGAGCGATGTTTTTTATAATCGGGCTTTTGAAGTTTTAAATTGCTGTTTCGTCATCCTCGTCGACGATTTAAAATCATTATAATCAGCGTTTCCACAAAAATAAAACCGACTTCTTTGTAAAAGAATATATTGTGTGTATACGTCGATTATTTGTTAACGCCCAAATTTTTTATTAGGGATAATTATTATAATATTCAATTTTATATTGAAAAAGCTGTACTCGAGTGTGGTGCCATTTCATAGAGGTGAAAAAATGTTTACAAATTGAAATGGGTCTCTTTCCCTCTCTATCTCCTTACTCGATTTGGGAGCCTTTTGAACAATAATAATTCAAATCTGTTTACAATCAGCGAAGATATCGCGTAACATACATAAGATCATAGTCGAATTAAGAACCTCTACCTTTTATTGAAGTTGGTTGAACACCGACAACGATTGAAAACGAATCTATTCATATTATAACATAGGTATCTAGTCTGTCCTTATGTCTCAATTTAGCGGCTGTGATTACGTTTGATTGTGGCCTCTTAAGGATGTGGTCTCCATACTTATCTAGCCGCCACGGGCGGGTTGCCGCAGGCTCCGGCAACGAAGACTCGTTCCTATAAATCTGCCTTATCACAAAAATATACCCCTTCTTTACATCTCCACCCCGACATGCCCGTACTGTCGGGGATGTGCATACTTTTATATTCTTATATACCTACATACCCCATGCAATATGGATTCTTACTTTTAAAATTGCTCACAACATTATTGTCTTAAAATCTATCTAGTTATCCGATTCCAGTAAATCAAATTCGAAAATTGTACCGCGGGAATTTGTAAAAAAATTAAATTTCCTAGTTTAGCATAATATGCCTATGTATATGCTTAAATTTCCTAGTTTAATGTCCAACACGATATTCTATTTACTTTATTTAATATTAGCATATGCCTATATGCTAAATTTATTGTTCTAACATTGTAACAAAACCATTTTTAAAAATCTGTGCCCAAAGGTACCTAGTAATGAGTTGGTTACATTTTAGCAAATAAGGGCTTCTTTCACCACTTCCTGATATTGTTACAGATAGTAATCTTAGTGATAAACTAATCTATCAGATAAATCTGTGTGATAGACTATATAAAATATATAAGATATAAGCAATCAGATACCTGTGAAACCAAAAAAACAGGCTATCTGTCACATAACCTGCAAATAGGGTATCTGGGACTTTATCAGCAAGCGGTGTAAGAGGCCCTTAGACTGCAGGAAAAGTTACTATATTTCTGTTTTCCTGAAAATATGGCAATACGCACATAATATTTTTATTAATAGAATAAAAACTTCAGTGTTTTGAATAGATTTTTTAATTGAAAATATATATTATATTTCTAATTAAGTTAGATCAGTTCACTTTAGGACTAAATTAGAATATTAAACATAGAACATCGCAGTACCAAATACTTAATTGGTAGTCAATATTAATACTTAATTTTGTTATGCAATAAAATTCCAACACCAAGGAGAATCCTAAGATATTTTTAGAGGTCCTAAATATATTTTGATATAATATTTATTTTCCATATTATAAACAATTTATAAACCGTTCGAGTGAAAAATCCACTGCGCTGTAATCTTCAAAAGGACGGTAATACCTTCATAAAATGGGACAGGTAAAAGAAAATCGAGTCCCTTGCAAAAATTAGCCCGAGACAGGGACGGATCAAGGAAGCAGGCAGGGGTCACATTTCATGCACTTATTAATTAATTTATCTGCGTTACCTATATAATATATTGGTGACTTGAAGACTCAATAACTATTTTATGTAAAATGAGAAACAAGCCCTTAGCAAATAAATTATTTATTGTCATGCCACACGGCTCCTATGTGAGCTGAGGCCATTTTTATGTTTATTGTACCTATACAAAGCAGATTGCAGTCTTTACATAATTTTAAGTTTTGATTCTGCATTATAACCCAAAGCAAGGTATAGTATATCTACAGCATGACTTTAAAAATTCTGAAGTTACTAATATTTAATAGTTGATCAAAAGCCTATTAAAAAGTGTATGTCTGTGCAGTTGGCCTACTTCTACAGTAATTGTATAAACCTCTAGGTATAAACAGACAATTAAGACTGGCCAAAGAAAAAAACAGTGTGCGTAGTAATTGAGTATTAACTAGAAAATCTACCAAAAAAGAGCCCTTTACTTCTGATGAGCATTTATGTAATAATTTACCGTCACTCCTCCAAAACTATATATTCAAATTCAAAAGTATTTTATTGCATGTAAGTACACTGGGTACATTTATACAACGTCAATTTATAAACGTTTATATATCAGTCGCCCCCGTAAAATTTTCCTAACTCCGTGCCTGTTCGAGATAGGGGGCGGCGAGGCTTAGAGGTAGGGTAGGGGGGTGCTAAGAGCATTTTTCTCCCGTATATTAAGGGAGGGTATTGTTTAGAGTTTTTGTAAAGGAGTAAATGAATTTCGGAGATAATTTTGGAGTAAGGGTATTTTTTGCTGCAGAGGGTTGGGGGATTTCATCTTAAACCTTAGGAAAGTAGGATAGATGGAAAAATAAATTTCGTCAATCATGTTCACGTCATTACATAAGTAGGTGTAAGTGTCATTAATTGACGAAATGAATCCGTTGTTACAGTGAGACCTCGGAAGGGTTGATTCCATCAAGCATTTTATTGAATAAACTATAAAATTGAATATATGTACATACTTTATTGTATTGTCTTCAGAACCAAAGGTGGGTGCAAATTTTCAGTATGATCGGATATCGGAAAGTGATCGAAAACCCAATTGCAAGATTTCTACCGGTAGAAATCTATCGATTGGGTTTTCGACCACTTTATTGGTTTTTGTTTATGTCCGGACAGTCAACCAGCAAATCAAGTTTTTTAAAACACCAGAAACAAAAACCAAATGACAACTAACCAAACCCAATCTAACCTTAAGTACTTTTCATTTCACGGACATCTCTACAATTAATGATATTCTTAAATCAATATAAAGACGTAGATATGAATATGAAAAAGGCAAGGTAAAAAAGCTTAAATAAAAAACCGACTTCCGTCTGAAGCAGACGAAAGACCAGAATCAAAACCCAGCGACTAACAAACCTAACCTTACGTTAATCCAACCAATTCACAGACATATTTATACATTCTTTAAAACGTATCAACGTACTACCTATAAGACATATATTATATATAAAAGGAAAGGTAACGCCAAAAAAACCCCTAAATAATAAACGGACTTCCGTCTGAAGCAACTTCCCCGGAGGGCCGCCCCTCCTGGTATAATTGGATGAGAGGTACCCCGAGCTACACCCACGGATTAAAATATTTATTTTTGCGATAGAAGAAAAAGTACATTGAAGTACAGTCTACAAGAAAACGCACAAGCCGTTTTCTTGGCCGCTTGACTGGCATAACAGGCTTATAACTTATAACGACAACTATAGTCGGTACTGAGCCAGAAGTCGTGGGTTCGATTCCCGCCCGGGGGCAACATTTCGCACACCTGCTTCAACAGTGACACAAGTTAAAAAACATTCAAATTTTTTGGCTTGTGTCACGGTGCGATTTGTGTGATGAGCATATATGTTGGTTTTCGGATTCTGTGTGTTTGTACGTACATACATAAGTATTTATTTATTATATTATGTATGTTTATCAGTTGTTGAGTAAGTACCTATCTCCGCCAGCTTCGGCTTAGTTTGGGACTAAACAGCCGTGTGTGAATTTGTCCAAACAATATTATTATTTACAAGTTTCCGATGTAAACAAAGCACTTGATCAGCCAGTGTAATTCCAAAATCACTTACAACTGAGTAAGTTTGTAATAATGTGCATTCCGAAGCTGGTCTGGGGTGTATGTGGCATAGGTGGCTAGTTTGAATGCTTATAAATCCATTGTTTCATCTCCAGAGCCTTGTCTGTATTGGCATTCGGAGCGATTGATTTAAAGACCACTCGGAAAGCGTCATCTTATGTAGAAATTGATATTTATAATGTAATTTTACAGCTAATTATACGAATTATCAAATGGATATAGCACTTTAAATAAGACTTTACTTGTCATAAAATTAAACGCGGTTTATCTCACAATGGGAAAAGAAAAAAATGCCTTACTATATTAATCGGATTTATTATTGTTAAGTTAAAAGTATATAAAACTAAATTATCCTAAAACTAAACTAATACTCCTTCATTTAGTTTTAAGGGGAAAAAATATCAATATCACAATTATTTTTCATAAAATTCCAATAAGATTTTTAAGTAGTCGCTCAGCAATTTTCTCGTTGACTGTACCTACTTCTCATGGGAAAAGCTACGCAGTGGCTTTATATTTTTCGAAATGGAAATAATATTTGTTGGTGAGGTTAGTATTTGGAACTTTTGATGTTGTACCGCCCCCTCTAACCGCACACTTTGAAGTATTTACACTTTAGTATGGATTATTATAATTTCGTAGGCATTTCATCAAAAGATCACGGTCTATAATCGTTCTGTATGCGAAATTTCGTAACTGTGGTTGGTAACTATAGCTACCCAAACGGGAAAAAAATCCAATTTCAAAAAAATACCATTTTGTACTGTGTGGTTATTATAGATACCTATATTAGCCAGACGAGTATTTTGTGTATGTAAGTAGGCGGTATAGTCAGGCTTCAAAAATTTTTTGTAGGCGGTATAGTCAGGATTGAAAAATTTCTTTGACGGCGGTATAGTCAGGTTTCAAATTTTTTTTTAATACGAGTAAGTAAGTACATAAATAATATAAGTATTTGACATTTTTACTTTGACTTTGTTTTGTTAAATACACATCTACACAATAATATAAATACACAAATAATAAATACTACTTTGCAAATACACAATACTACTTTGTTGCGTATAAAATATTGACACTATAAAACACCAATAAATGAATACGAAAAGATTATTTAAAATCGTCTCCACCCCATCCGTAGTCTCGAGAATACGTCTAATGGAAAAAAGGATAATATTGCGGCGGCGTGCTTTTAATATTTTTTTCATTAAAGTTTTTAATATTAATGTAAACGCATCAGAGTTGCGCGGAACCCTAATTATTTTTCGGACTTTCCCATTTTCCGCGCCGTGGACTTTTTAGGGGCCCGCAGCTATTTATTTGCGTCTCCGTTAATTTACCTAGGTATCTATCTGGGAGATATATTTTAAGTGATTCTAATAAGATTTGATTGAAAATTTAATTTGGTGCTTAGGTAATTATGTTTTTTATAATAAAAAAATATAATGTATTTGTTTAATCAAATCAATATATCTCCACTGTTGGGGCACTCTAATGAAGGCAATATAGTCCACCACGCTAGCCCGTGCGAGTTGGTAGACTTCACATGCACCTAAGAATTTCTTCTTCGGCTTATGCAGGTTTCCTCACGATGTTTTCCTTCACCGTTCGAGAGCAGTCAGTAAATGTACTTAAGTTTCGAAAATAACCTTTCAGTATCATGGCCAGGCCGGGGATCGAACTTGGACCTTTCGACGTGACAGGCCGCGTCTTCCCCACTGCGCCAGCGACCCTCTTTACATACACGTTTGTAATTAACACCGCCATTTTAGATTTTTTTTTATTAATATTTTTCCAAAAAAAAAAGTTTTGCAAGCGATTGTTTTAAACTACTTTCTTTAAACAAGTTAAAATATAATTTGGCAGCACTAAAATTTGTTTTCCGTTACACAATAATAGAAAAAGCAAGACAAAACTGTTTAAGTGTTGTCAAATTTTAAATGTGTGCTTACAGAATCTTCGTACCTTTATCTTATTGATATCTAAGTATTATTTCAATCTCTTATTTCAACCAAGTATCTCTCGCTATTGCGAAGCTGAAGTGACAGTGGGCTGGGCACATCGCCCGTAGAACTGACGGCCGTTGGGGCAGAAAGGTTCTCGAGTGGCGACCGCGTATCGGAAGACACAGTGTAGGCCTCCCACAAGGTGGACCGACGATCTGGTGAAGGTCGCGGGACCCGGCTGGATGAGGTTAGCGCAGGACCGATCGTCGTGGAGATCCCTGGGGGAGGCCTTTGTCCAGCAGTGGACGTCTACAGGCTGATGATATCTTACGCTAAATTGTACTCTTTTAGAAATTAATTTAATTTAATCTTATTCAACAACGCAATAGAAGGTCTTCTCAAATAAATTGAAGGAACCCAGACACAGATCGCGATGTACTCTTGACAGTTTTTTTTTCTTTTTATACACAGAAACGGCAGGTGTATTAAAATGAATATATTTCCACGAACCGTCTCGCGCCAGCGGGAAGGCGGCATTAGTTCCGTCTGGGCGGGCGGCTTGATGATTTTTTTAAATAAATGAATCCGACCGTTTTTGCTTTGCTTATTTAATACAACTAATTCAATTCAATACTCTCTATTGCAGATTTTAAAAATTACAATTAAAAAAAACAGATACAATAATGCAGTAGTACATCAAGGCGGTCTTATCGCTAAGAGCGATTTCTTCCAGACAACCTTTAGGTAGAATATACATCAACGGCCTTTATTAATACATACCTACATTATTAATTTCTTCACGCCATGTCCCTGGCGGGGTAGACAGAGAGAACATGGAGTAAACGGAGCGCCAAGTATCGCGATCCTGACACAGCTCTGTCGCTTCGCTATGTTTCACCATTCTCTTCAGAAACGCTTGCCTGTAATAGCAATGTCGCATAGTAAAGCAGTGGACTATAACATTATAAATACACAAAGTGTACGCGCTAGTCCAAGTGCGAGTTGGTGGACTTTACACATACTCTGCGTTGGGTATGATAGGTTGCAACTGGTTTTTTATGCAAATTTGTAACCGGTTACCAACTGCGTTGTTCTGCTAATGATTTTTTATAATAAATACACCAGCCAGTGGTTTTTAAGATGGCAGCGCCATCTATTAATGAGTAGCCCAAACTATAATATTATAGAGGAGGACGGAAGATTTAAACAATGAATATATTACCGCCATCTAGCGGCGAGTAGCAGAAACTATCAAGGAGGTTCTCCCACAAACTACGTGAAAATGATTACAAAGAGCTTTCCAATCAGAATGTTTTCAGTGGATTTTATAGTTTGTTAGGTTTTAACTGTTGTTCGAAGTATTCACAAAAATACATTTAACATATTAATATTATTATGTAATAGTGTCATAAATAAAAATTACACTTATTATCTTTTAATTACTTATCATTTTATCCCGACATTAGTGTAAAGTGTTTGTTTGTACTGTTTTTATTTTAATTACGTTGAATCGTGGTCTTGTACAATACATGTGCAATAAAGTTTAAATAAATCGTATTTTTTTTCAGATAAATGTACATTGTTTATAAAATCAACCAAAAATAACCTAAAACTATTAACCTAAAATAAAATAAATTAAAAAATTATTATTATTATTTCGCAGATACAGTATGAAACATTATACATTAATAAAAAGTGTTAGCTGTAAAAGGGATGTGTTATACCACCATGCATCTACTGTGATTTTTATATAGCATTAAATAAATGAGCATTCTACTGTTTAGTATTAAATAGTCAATTATTAGGCATGACAATAATTTAACAGCAACCAGTCTAGTAATAATTGCAGGTCTGTGGGTGCTAGGGGAACAGAATAAATAATCAATAAATTATATAGTAACCAAAACACCTACGTACCGAATCTATTAAAATACTAAATCCATAAAATACAGTTAATAATTAATACACCTTGGTTTTTGAGCTTCAACTCCTTCGAGACTGTTGATAAAGGCCGAATTAAAAGATGAATTATTCAACTTCATTCTCAACTTTCAATTTATTTATTTATTGTTATTTGAATAGTGTGTGTATTATCTGTAACTTGATTTGTAAAATACTTTACCAAATAATAAATACCTATTGATATTCATCTTAATTATTTTTTTTACAAAAATATTATATTTATTAAAATACAAGTAAATTTCATCTTAATAGTTTAATAATATTCAAGTCTATATTTCTTTTTTTCCAGGAAGTACCGAGCCCGGAATCGAATGTAATCCCTCCATACACGCTACGCGTCGTCACATCGCCGGCTACACGCGTCAATCCAATATGTATGGACGCCGTATTCATTTCCCCCTGGGATAGATTTTTTATTCAGCTTTAGGGTTCGTTTGGAGAAACAGGGTTTATTTATTTATCAGACCAAGAAATATAAACAGTAACAAAGTAATATAATTTGTTATTTGTGTTTATCTGCGATTAGGATACGAAAGTTTTAAAATTTTAAAGTTTTAGTTTATATTTCAGTTTTTTTGTGAACTAATTTATATTTTTAAAACTTATCGAAATACGATAAGCATGTAAATGAATTAAAGGATCATTCATTCTGCCAAGTCAATTTTGAATTTAGTTTTAAAACAAACCACTAAAAGATAACCGACGAATAAGTAATTTTTTTATAGATTTCATTCTCAATTTCAATAAAAGATTTAAGCCCGATAATTGAAGAGTACAGGGAAAGAAAGTAATCGCATTTGTTCTTTTATGAATTCAAAGTTTTTTATGTGACAGGCTGAGAAAACAAAACTTATTATTTACCTAAGTATTAAGTATAATAATATGTATTAGGATGGGAGTAGATGCAAGTTTGAGATTCAATGAATTTTCAAATATTGACTAACTTCAATGATATTGTACACCTTCTAGATAAACTATAAAGCTATTGTAAAATATTATCTTAATTTGAGCAATAGTTATATGCAAATAAATATATTTTGGGTTTGACTTTGTTTTCTAAGCGTGTACAGAACCCTGCAACGCTCGCGTCACGACCCACCATTTCCCGACCCTAACAATCCCATCTCGCGCGACCGAACATCAGCGAGTTACGCGCTTTTTTCCCTTTTTTCTTTTTTTCAATTTTATCTTTTTTCCACAGCGGGGCGGATTTCACGGATATTTGCTCGCCTCATTGGCTCGAAAGTGAGATGGGTTCGGGTTTTTCGCTCTTTTGTTGTTTTTTTTTGCGTTTTCGCAGCTAAATGAGGGCTTTGAGAGTTATTGGATTTGGGTCAGAGCTTTTTTGTGAATGCGGACGTTTTTATAATACATTTGTGGCGCAAGTAGCTGGTAGATGCGAAAGTATTGAGTAGGTATTAGTTGCTATTTTACTATTTTTTAAACGGTGGCGACGCGTAAACGTGACTCTATGTATAAAGTTACTTAGCTTTGTGTTTATATTTCTTTTTAATTTTTATATTGTTGTGAATGTGTTTTGTAGCAGGAAATAAATAAATATCATATCATTTTATTAGTAACGGAATGTAATCTGGGGATATTTTTACTATGGTAACTTTATTAGGGGTAACTTTACATAAATGCAAAATAAACATGATGTCAACATGTTCTGTATTATTGACTTACATTTGCAAACAAAATAATTACAATATTTTTTTATAATTCAGTAAAGTTGAGCGGCGGAAAATTTATTTAATTAGCGATTTTAAGTTTTCCAGTATGAAAAGCTGATGACAGCGCCTCAAATAAAAACGGTGTAACAGGGAACTATTTATCGTGTTAGCGACATCTAGCGTGGAGTAGCTACAAACATAATCTTATGATACTGCGAAACCGCTTGGAATTTAGTTTTAGGTTTATTTTGAAAATTATATCAATGTATTAGATGTCGAGATATTAAATAAGGTTTATTGCAAAATACATTATTTTAGTATTAGATTTTGAAAGCATCCTCTTGCATTCAATAATTTAATAAACAAGCTAATCTTATTAGAAACCAACAAAGTTAACAGCGCATTGGACATTAATTAGAAAGTTGTGATTGTCCTATCTAATCCTAGTACATAAGCGTAAAAATACTTACGGGTTTAAAAAATTGTTTAAAGCGAGTAGAGTATTTAAATAACTATAAGGTGAAAATAGAAAAATATAAATTTGCACACAAATTTAAGTCAAACATAATAAAAAAAACTGAAATCTACAAGTTATTTAAACGGGTTCAAAAGCAGGTTTTTCGCATAAAGCGATCTCTGTCTCTCTTTGACTATTGTCCTCTCCTAGCAACCAAGAATTGAGACAGAGGAAAGTGCGGCTATGCCATGAAAACAGATCCATGCGGGCAGCAGCGGAACTATTACGAGGCCTAGCACTGAGCACATTTTAAATTCTAGATGCATGGGTAATTCCTATTTGTTAAATATACTGTGACGTCATAGAACTGTAACGTCATATAACTGTGACGTCATAGAACTGTGACGACATATAACTGTGACGCCATGGAACTGTGACGTCATATAACTGTGACGACATAGATCTGTGACGTCATGGAACTGTGACGTCATAGAACTGTGACGTCATGGAAATAATGAAACTACTGTCTCTGCTGAACGATGGAACTAGTGAAACATAAATTGTCCTGGACGTTGGGGCAGACGGCCACCGCCCCAGGTGGACCGACGACCTGAAGAAGTGGCCGGAAGCGTGGAGAGCGGAGGACCGGGCGTTCATTGGGGAAGGCCTATGTCCAGTAGTGGACGTCGAGGGCCTGATATGATAATGATTAAAATTTTATTCCTTTTAACAATTCCTAACGGTACATTCTGTAGCAACAACTACCATCTTACCATCAGTTTTTTTTTGGCGGGAGCGAAGTGTCATGTCATGGCCGTCTCTTCTTTTTTTTGTTTTTAATTAGGGCATTGGAGAATTCCATCAGCGCGACCGTCTCTTCTATTTTATTTTCATATGTATTTTGCGGGTTTTAATGTATAATTGTGATAGTATTTTACACATTAAGTGCTTGTGGTTGCGCATATTGTGCGGGAAATTAAAATAAAAGCGTGTAACAACTCTTTCAGCTCGTACCAATATTGTCCATTGCAAATCTCCATTAAAGTTACTATCGATTTAGTGAGGATATGAACCTTAATGAAATTCGCCGACTAACTCTAGTCATGCTCGGTTTTTGTGGAGGCCGTGCTGTAACCGCCGGATAAATAGATTTAAGAAATAAGACTTTAAATTAAAATAGGACATGGCTTAAAGGTCTCGTTACCAGGCCAAAACCTACATTAAAAAACTTACCATCCAATGAACTGCGAACGAGTCCGTGTGTTAAAAAACAGAACGAAAAGTTCAATGTAAAAATAAAGAACACGGAAAACAGTGGTCAGTACAAACAACCGTTAAATTGACTGGCCACAGTTTAAAAACGAAGGTGCTAACCACAGATTAGCAGATACAGGGGCGGTGATCAGTGGCTCGAGCCGGCCCGGAGCGTATGTCCCACCGCGGCCGGAAAAAAACGGTCCGTCTGGTCGTGTGGTGTGGAGACGGACTCTTCATTGAGTGTTTGTATGTACTTATTTAAAGTATATGTATATTTATCAGTTGTTGAGTACCCATGTATAAGCTTCGGCTTAGTTTGGCACTAAAAGCCGTGTGTGAATTTGTCCAAACATTGTTATTCATCATCATCATCATATCAGCCTGTAGACGTCAGTGCTGGACAAACATTGTTATTATTATTGACAAAAACATGGACGGATTATAATGGATAAAACAATTAGCTATGAAAATACTTTAAAGATTGAAAACGAGGGGCGAATGCGTACACTCGTCGTAATTAATTGTTGTGTGAGACTTTGTATGAGAGTTTTCAATGACAGCTACGCTCATACATATTTCTGAAGTGCTGGGACCGATTTAAGTGAAAGTGAGCCCTCTGTTACGTAGTGACTATTATAGTCCTCTGTGCTCATACGCCCCAACCTAGGATTTTCAAGACAAAATATGTTATTGCATACAGTACACTGGGTACATTGATACACATCAATTTTTATGTACCACCGCTTCCTAGGTGTTAGCGCTTAGAAGAAGAAGTCGTTTAAAATCTTCCAACCATTTCACAGCTAAATTATTTTTACGTTCTTTTCCCATCTGATAGGAAGAGCAGAATCACCACTATACTATAGCCATTGTGGAAAACTTGATGATGAGTGTGGTCGATCGGCGACAGAGAGACAGCGTTTGTTTGGCGGCTACAATGGCCATAATGGCGGAATAAACCTGATATTAACTAACCCAAGAATGAGGCACGAGTTGTGTATGGTTTCGCTAAATGCTGTCTGTCTACCTAAGGACTTGTGTTTCCCTATGAGGCTGGCATGGACATTAATAGTCATAAGCCTCGGTAAAAAACATTCTAGTAATCTTAAGCTATTTTTTTATTTTTATTTTATACGTTTTATTATATTATATATTGTTGTGCTTAACTACGAAATTGTTTCGCTAATATAAAATACTAAATTCTTGTCGCTATCTTTTAGAGACTCCAACAACGAAGAGTTTGGCTTCATAATATGACAAACAGGATTCATCACTTATTTTTGCTGTCACTTATTGCGAATTTAAAATGAAGACTGAGTGGTTCTCCATACTAACCGAGCCTTAATCATTGGTCTTACAATAAATCACTGCTTGGTGGAGGCGCCACTTAAAAATCCATTTCCTTGCTGCTCGCCCCTTCGTAGGCGAAGCGTAATGAAGACACAGAGCTGATTTTGCAAAAAAAAATTGCCAACGCGAGTTGGGCGTCATTGAGTGAGGGTTCTGGATCATTTAATTTATCTAATGTTCATACCTACTTTATGTAAATATTACAATACCGTTTAGGCATTGATTTTTTTAGAATATTCGGGTACGTAAATCGCTTATTTGTTCTTTGAAAAAAATTTTTTTTCAGTCTAGAATAGTCTAGGAAAAATACCAAGTTTGGTTTGACTTAATTAAACTTGCAATAGACTATTAATTTAGTAGATTAAGGTCAAAATAATTATAAATATGTAGTAAGTTTTAGATCTTTGTTCAGTTCTGGCTTTTATTTCTAGGTTATGTTATTTGTATTTCCTACTAGCTTTTTCCCGCGGCTTCGCCCGCGTAGAAAAGTTTTCCCGTTGTCATTGTGAAACAGCGCCCTCTATGCATGCGGTTTATTACTTAGCGGACGCCCCGCGACTTTGTCCGCGTTAAAAGGTATCCTATATGTTATTCCTGGATTTATGCTATCACTGTACCAACTTTCATGAAAATCTGTTCGGTAGTTTTTGCGTGAAAGAGTAACAAACATCTTCACTCACATCCTTACAAACTTTCGCCTTTATAATATTAGTATGATGATTACATATTTCTTATGTTTTAAAGTAAGTACTTATTTGCTTGTTTTATGGTATGTACCGTGCCGTAAGGCAGTAAATAAAGGTATTTCTTCTTAAAATCAAACATTTAAGTTGAAAAAAAATACAATACTATTCTATTCAAGAAATACATTTACTGTAGGTAGTCATTTCAAACCAGATTACATATTACAAGATGGTTATCTCGATATTTTTTTAAACTAATCTCTTTAAAAAATTCGGTACATTATTATAAAATACAGCGTATATTATTATAGGTATTCAATAAACTGTATGGTGCCTCAAACAAAAAACGAATGGTGCCTACGAGTAATAGATTAAATTAGACTCATTTATTTAATAAATAAATAAATAAAATAAAATTCGCATTTACGTAATAAATTCTTTATATTCGGACAAACACAAAGGACATACACAAGTGAACTACCAAAACTAAATAATATACTAACCTAAAAAATAATAAAAAATTTACATAAGTATATTAAAATTTTCATTTATTCTTTAACAGAATCACCTTCTCTTCAAACCTAGTGAGTTTTGGCATTCGATAATATGAAAGTTCAAAATACAATTAATAAAAACATGAAGGTACTACGTAAATGAATAAATAATGGTAGGTAATATATAATATATACCTAGATAGGTACATAATTATACTCGTATGTACCTATTCTGAAAACAACACGTCTCAAAAGTAATTAAAACTTAAACATAACAATTTCTAACAACAAAAGACATACGCCCTTTGAGCACTAAAATATGAAGTTACCTAACCCTTTCGCAAAGGAAAATTTCCAGTCACCTGTTCCAACACAAAGAAAATTCCAAGACATTTTACTTGCCCGCGTTTGGCTGAGAGATTTAATTAAAATGTGGGAGCCCCCCCGGGGGCGGAGCTGGTTTGGGGGGATGAAGAAATATCGCCAGGGGGGCGCTAAGTTTTTGGGGGCTACGCAAACATTGTATTAACATATTATTTAAATATTCGGCGTGCAACCTTTGATGGTTATCTTCGACGATGTTCTGAGAATGTAAGGCACATCTTGAGTTATTTATTGCTAGCTGCTTCCCGCGGCTTCGCCCGCGTTGAAAAGCTTTTCCCGATGTATGTATAGAATATGTGTCTATCATATGGAAGGGTCCGCTTTTCGATCCCCGGCTGGGCCGTGTACTTACCAGTGTTTTTTTCTTGAAACTATACATTTATTGACTGCTCTCAAACGGTGCAGGAAAACATCGCAAGGAAACCCGTATACGGTGAAGATTAGAATTTCTATTCTAAGGCTTGTGTGAAGTCCACCAAAAACGGATTGGAGCACCGTTGGTGGACAGGGGTTTGGCACAACAGATCGCAAAAGAGTCCAAGTATCGCATGTATTCCTGATGACCTACTAACAAGATAAGATTGTAACAAAAGCGCTAAGAAAGCCCTATAAATGCTGGCGAAATGATTTGAACTGGTATATTTCAATTCAATTGAATACTCTTTAATGAACATAATTAATAAATTAAAAATTAAAAAAAAATTAAA
Organism: Metalampra italica; assembly: GCA_949699065.1. Lineage (NCBI taxonomy): Eukaryota > Metazoa > Arthropoda > Insecta > Lepidoptera > Oecophoridae > Metalampra > Metalampra italica. The sequence goes on from OX452993.1 coordinate 2,060,957, forward strand.
AAAACAAAATACTTCTCTTATCGCTAAAAGCGATTTTTTCCAGACAACCTTCATTTATATTTATTTATTTAACAATATTTATATAACAATAATATTCATGCTCATAACACCCTTAAACCCTGGAGGGTTTGTGTGTTTTTAAAGTATTACCGCTATATTCTCCTTCTCCCAAAGAGAACAGGCCTTAGGTTCTACGTCGCTATACGAGTAGATATAGGAAACTATCTCTCCTGTCTCTACATAGATAAGAGATCTCTACAGTGGCCGTTCTAATCACCATAGAGGTAAGTATAAAGGTTACCTATAAAGATGTGAACACTAAAAAACCTGACAATTGCGGGTAGGACTCGCGCACTGAGTGTTCAGTACAAAATTAATTATTCGCCTACCTATGTTCATCATCCATGTAAGGCATCTGCGTAACAGTTTGGTCATTCTACTGGGCGGAAAATAAAAACAAGAATTTATAAAAACAACAAAACTGTTTAATTTTTGGTTTATTGAGATCAAAATAGCATTAATATAAAATTTAATCAGCATCACTATAAGTTTAATTATCTGTTGCATGATCATCTGTCTAATATCTCATTCAATATCATTTTCATTGTCTGTTTGTTTATCTATACTAACATCTCTTTCATTAACCGTTACATTATCTGTTGCACTATTTGTTCTTATTCGTCATTTCTGTCTACGCTATGTCATTTCTGTCTACTGCGTGCAGACAGAAATGACATAGACAGAGATGACGACCACATATTAGTTTGATCTTAACTAGTCTTTGATTAATTGATTGTGGGTGTGGCTACCTCATACAAATAATATTGGTTTCTGTGCTTATTTACAACCAGTTATTAAGTCACAAACTGCAAGAATTTCAAAGATATTTAACTTTAGATTTTTGGGCACTGTATAAAATGACCCAATTGTATATATTTTCAAATAATGGTTTCAGAAACAATAACATGTAGTTATACATGTGTATATAATACCTACATCATCCTATATCAACCCTCCACACGCCCCCACCATAATTAAATTCCATAACTCTCCGACACAAAACTTAATAAATTTATAAATTTCCTTGAGAGAGCTTTCTTCCAAGGCGAGCGAGTAATTTGAGACGCACACCAGCTCACAGCCGTGTATCCGTGTGTACACGTACACACATACATACACGTGCAATTTAAGATGAATAATTATGTGGCAGCGCCGCCTTGTACGCGGCGGAAAAGCGGCTAGCATAGTGCGGATAAGACATTAAATTGTATTAATATACCTAACAGGACAAAACAGTACCTACCTGTAACCGGTAATTCCAGCATGATTGAGCAACAAACATCCAAAAACATTCAACTTTCAGATTTTTATAGTAGGTACTGGGATAAATTCTTTAATAGGTAATTAGGTATACCTAAATAAATTGTTGTAATGTTGTAGTTTATTGTAACCAGAATACATAGATATTCTGGTTTCTAAGGTCTGAAAATGTTTCTGCGGCTTCTATAGAGAAATTCATTATCTCGTAAATTATAAAGGCTTAATTTTGCAAATGAAATATGTCTATATTTCATTTTGAATCTTTTGCTGTATCCAATTTAAATTCACGCTTTTTGAAAAGCTGGAGACAATAAAACATCCATATCCAAAGTAATATTCGTAATACCGTCGCTACGGTCGCTTAAAGAGTTCAGTTAGCACGTGTGGGTGTTATTTAATAGTCATAACGTCTGAATTGCGAGGCCTTCTATTGAGTTCCGCGCTTTGTGCAAATATTTTATGCACGTGGATAAAATGTAATAACAGTAGTGTAGTATCATGTGGAATTCGAGTAGGTATTTATTATTTTGACGGGGAATGTCTCCACACACCTCACCTCTCCTCAAGAAGGGGTACCCTAAGAAAACACATACTACACTTATTTATCTACGGGGCCCCACTCTTTATGAAAGGAATGATTAATGCCTGCTGGCATTAGGGCTCGCTAACGAACCTCCAGCCCTCCCCCCCTCCTCCCCCCATCCTCTACCCCTCCCCCCGCGTGCCCTCCGAGCCTCCTACTTCTAAATTACTCGCACTTATAAGAGTTTTGAGAGGATAATATAAGGAGACTGTTAATAGTTTCATTACAATTCAAAGGTCTGGCCATCTCTGTTGCCAATGAACTATTTTTTTATATATAGTTTTACGGCCTATTGGAAACAAGTCCTATAGGCCAAATCGTAGTTTAAAATCACGAATACATAAAACCTCAGCACGGCCTCCAGGGAACAACTAGTGCCATTCGGTGATCCACACTGCCGTTCATACCGCACTAAACTGATAGTAGGTTTGATGTCGATTTAACAACTTGGACCAATTGGACCAACAATTTGGACCAATCCGGTAGAGTCATGACGCTAAAATCTCTTTAGTGGGCGCCCGCGTCCCCGGTAGAGTCGTTACACGCTTTTATTTGACTATCGCGCACAATATACACTTTAATAGGCACTTGTTGCATAAAAAACTATCACAGATATACACCAAAACCTACAATATACATTTTTTGGGAAACTAAACAAAAAAGACAACCATCTCTGTCTTTTGACAGTCCCCCCAAAAACCCCCTGGTGTCCTAAGCACCGGCTGTTAGGCACAGGGTCAGACGTAACCATAGATTATAATCCCTATAGACTCCTAATTCTACAAACAAAAATTCTATCAAAGTGTCGGGCGGAGGGTGAGTGCACGGTGATTTCCAAAGGGACAAACTTAATCTTGAAAATTGTATTTTAGCGGGTAGAACTATAATTGCTATTTTTTATTCTATAGGCTATAAAACATCACTCTAATTATGAGAAGACCCGCGCAGCAAATCTAGGTCAACGCGAGTTTCTTAATCCATCCGTCCCATATGTATGACTGTATGTAAGTGTATGTATGAGTGTATGTAAGGGTATGTATGAGTGTATGTATGAGTGTATGTAAGTGTATGTCTGTCGAAGACGTGAGGCTTTGAACGTGAGAAGGTTTTTTGCTGGAGAAAAGGCCTCCTTCATCGTTAATTACTCAGCTGAGGAAATAGAGTACAGGGTGTAGGCGTTTCGAGCGATGAAATTATTATTTATTAACCTTTTAATGAATGAATTATTTTAGGTAATATTATTGTTGAGTAATTGAGTTAGTAGTTACTAAATTGACGTGTTCCTTTTGTGACAGTTCTCTTGGCTTTCATTTTGCTTTAAAAAATAATGTTTTCGAGAATTTTTGATTTTAAAATCTTTAATTACATAATAATTCGATTATTCCCACTTTTACCTTCAAAGGTAAATCTTAGTTACTTATAAATATTTAACCGTAGTTCGGACTTTTCCACTAAAAGATAGTATACCTTCGATAATAGAGAAAATTTGAGGGTTACAAAAAAAGAAACGATTAACAGAATAAACTTTTAGATCGTATTTAGCCGATTCTATCTGCCGTGGTCGTAATCTAGTGTAAAATAAATGGAAGGTAAGTATGCCACGACAATCTAAGACCCGTGTTTACGTTTAGAACAATGCCAAACACCCTGTACAACCGAAGTAGGCTGAAGAAACCGTGGGCCGGGGTTCTGTAGCAATTTATCACGAGTCGAGTTATATTAATGCGAATAAATGGGGCGTTCGCGGGGGGAGGAGGAGGGGGGTTGGGGGAGAGGGTGACGGACAAAGGAGGTTCGGTTTCTTGAAGGATTTGGGCCGTCAGCCGGGCGTGATGGGTTTTTGTCAGTCGGTAAATATATTCCATTACCAACAGCTAATCGAAGCGTGGGACGCCCCCCGCCAGGTGGACAGACGACCTAAGGAAGTGGCCGGAAGGGGCCGGAGGTAAGGAGGCTGGGTGGAGAAGGCCTATGTCCAGCAGTGGACGTTCAAGGGCTGATATGTGACCGAGTCATAATTGTCTTATTCTAAGTATATGCAGCAAAAGAATTAACACCAGCCCGTCGGGGTTCACTGCATTATTACATCAACAGCCTATAGTCCACCACGCTAGCCCAGTGCGGGTCGGTGGACTTCACATGCGTCTAAGAATTCCTACTTCGGCGTATGCAGGTTTCCTCCGACGGTTTTCTTCGCCGTTTGAAACTGTCAGTTACGTATTTAAGTTTCGAGAAAATCCTATTGATGGCATGGCCGGGGATCGAACGTAGACCTCTCGACGTGATAGGTCGTGTCTTCCACACTACGTCACTACATTTATACACCACTTTCGTGCCAAAGGATCACTGTAAAAAAATATTTTCAGGTTCATAAACTGTAAAACTAATGAAACTGCGACCAAAATGGACGAACGAACGGACTGGACGATCTTTTATGGGTTTCTTATCTGACTCCGGAACCCTAAAAACTTTATTATAGTTATATACACGTTAACCCTTCATAGTGATTATAAACTTCATTAAATAAAGTGAAGTTTGTCTTAAACGACCTCCATTAAGGCGCAGATAACAAAGGCGAGTAATAAATATTAACCCTGTCAATACACGCGTATATAACTCGGGAACTTATCTGTTAGATATTATATAAACGCCTCGGGGTACAGAGGCGAGAAATTTTAAGCAGGGGATGCAATTGGTGGAGTAAACGCGGCGTTTATTTAAACGTCCGAATAATGTCAAAACAAATCGACAGCCTATTTACATGTCCCCACTGCTGAGGCTCAGACCTACCCTCTCAACGAGGGCGTTCGGGCTATAGTCCACCACGCTAGCCCAGTGCGGGTTGGTGCACTTCACATGCGTCTAAGAGTTTCTTCTTCGGCGTATGCAGGTTTCCTCGTGATGTTTTCCTTCACCGTTTGAGAGCAGACAGTAAATGTACCTACTTAAGTTTCGAGAAAAAACCCATTTGTATATGGCCCAGCCGGGAATCGAACTTCGGATACTGTGGGTCAAATACTGTGGTAACTGTTATTAAACATACACATAGTGTACTAACAACTTAATTATATAAACATACGTACGGATAAATGGATAACTCATGTAATATAAGGTGCTAACAAATTAGTTACTTACCGATATTTTTACAGTTGCTAGTACTCGGCCCTCTGACTACATTTAAGTATAAAACATTATAGGTTTTATGATGTTTTTTTAAAGAAAACTGGGGAAAAAAACGTATGTAAAAACACTCACTTTATGAAATAATTAAATGGAGCCCTTTTTAATAGATTCTACACCCTCTTTTACTACCACTTAACTGGCCACTTCACAGAAAAAGGCACAGGTGATTATTTTTAGACAGAATTATAATTTATTTTTTGCACAAAATTATATGATTTTTTTCTTAATTTCTAGTTAATGATAATTATTATAACGTAAAGTATCTTCTCTTAAAATATCGGTAACTAATTTGTTTCCATCTTATATATTAAATAAATATTATTAGTTAGTTCATTATTATGATTAAAACGAACGTGTCAAACGCGGCGTTTCCTCCGGCCGGTGTGTCCGCCGCTCCCCCGCGCCGTAATGAGCCCCGGCACAACTTTCTGCACAGCCGCGAAAGTAGCACGGAAAACTTTAACGGCGTCTTCGCTGGCTACGACGCCCTAACTGATTGATGCTTGCTTAACTACCTAAGATTATTATATTGATTTTAGGGTTCCGTGCCTCAAAAGAGGAAAAACCCTTATAGGATCACTTCGTTTTTTTTATTATGATACCAACACAGGATAAGTCTGTTACTAATAATTTTATGAGCCTAGCATAAGCTAGTCGAAATAAAAGTTTTGAATTGAAGTATATAAAACAACCTAGGTACTAAATGGTGTTTACAAAAGTATACAAACAGCAAACGAAAACTTCCAGTGTGATATATCTAGCATTTTCAGGTTATTATTAAAACGATTAAAATATCCTAGATACCAATTTGGATTAATTGATTAGTTTTAGTTGTTTTCGAATTCAATTGTTAAGTAAAAAGTTGGTATTTTGGTCTTTAAGCTGAAGCGATATTCTTATTTATGGGAACAACGAGATACAATTAAAAAGTGTCTGTTAATTTTTAGAAAAGACCTACTGAATGCTGCTTCGAACACAATCACAAACAAATAATTTCAACTGTCATACTTTTATTCAGAAACTAGTTTGAGCTAGTTCAACCCTTTTTGTCCGCATTCCCACGCGCTGACCACTGGCCGGTAGCGTCTTGGGGTCGCTTGGACCCTCATTTCAATGACAAAAACCTGTTCCTTCATATGAATCGATATTTCTGGTAAAAACCGGTTTCGGCTCCCATAGTTTGCATTTTAAAAAGAAACAAGCTATTATGGAAAAAAAAATACTTACCATTAGGTAAGTATTCTTTTTAAAATGCGTTTATAAAGATTTGTTAGAATCGGGCTTTCTATTTTTGAGATATTCAAATCCAAAGTCTGTATGAGAGATTAGAAGAGACATTAGCAGTTTAAAATGTACCAACTGTATAATGTCCAGACAAAACTAGTTACGTAACACAAAGTATCAAGACGGGTAGATCGCCGTACACCGCGCCCGAGATAAATTTCAGAGCGTCAGTGAAATTTTAATAACTAATTTTCTTGTAGAACTCGTGCGCTCGCGGGCGGATCGCTTTTGCAGCAAGTACCAAGATTCTTCGGTTATGGAGCAGAGTGAAGTTAGGTTTTTTAGAAGATTGGACATCTTAATGTACCGTTGATGTAATATTGATGTTTATTTGCACGTTTATTCTTTATTATTATTACATTGCCATATATAGGTGGTGATTACATGGCACCCTGTTATTGTATAGTAATATATATAATATCTATTAAAAACATTGAAAAAAAACTATTTAATATTAATGTTTATTTGTAGCTTAACTATGAAATAGTTTAATGGCACAGTGTTACAATAGGTTTCACAGTAGGTATTAACCTACTCGTTTTAAACCATATAAAAATTGGGATTCACGAAATACCTAGATGTTAAAACAATAATCATTTAAAGCTTTTTCAAACATCAAAATCGCATTTATATTATACCTAGTATTAATGGAATGGAATTTAGACTGCATTTAGAGTAATATTTAAAATTTTAAAAATATGTCAGACCAGTCAATGATTTTTTACGAAATGTAGGTACTTTAAATTTTAAGAAATGAATGAATAACACTCACTTTCATGAAGGTTCGATTGTGTTTAATACATTTTTTTTTAATAAACAACAAATAAATAAAAATAACATAATGAAATAGTTAACTGTCTATAGTTTAATATTAATTACGAATCAATTAAAAACTTACACTTGTCTGATTACAAATTAAAAGCACCTACCATGTCTGTGTAAGGACCAGCCACGGAAGATCTTCCACTCCCCTCTTATCCTGTCAAATCCCCCAATTTCTAAGGAAGCTAATGTACTTTCGGGGATCTATGTAGAATGGTTGTAAGACAAATTGCCTCTAGGCAAGCGGGTGGGGGAGGAAAAGCGTGAAAATTACACAAGAAAATTTCTCCATTCAGCATCTTTGTGTTTTCCTTCAAGATGGCGCGCAGCGGCGGGCGGTCGTCGCGTAGAAGGATGCGTTTGAGTTTTGGGAGACATACATAATTACCTTTGGCGCTTTTGGGCTCCTGTTCTTTGAATAAAAACCGGACAAGTGCGAGTAGGACTCGCGCCCAGAGGGTTCCGTACAAACTCCCGGAAAACCAGGGACCCCCGTCTAAGAACGAGGCTGGTTTCACAGCTGTTGTAGTAGTTCGTATAAGGCTGTAATGTACAGGCTCAAAGTCAAAGTCAAAGTCAAAACTATTTTATTGCATGTAAGTACACTGGGTACATTTATACAACGTCAATTTTTTATCTACCACCGCTTCCAAGGTGTTATATAGAGCTGGGAAGAAGAAGCGGCGCAACAAAGCGGGTCTTCCGTAGTTCGTATAAGGCTGTACAGGCTCAACAGCCGTTGCCCCTTCTCTTAGTTGCAGCCATCCCGCTTCGGCAAATCGCCAGGTCACCCGTGTGTGACAGCCATATGTCACGTTCAGGAACGTTAAAAGGGGCAACGGCTGTTGAGCCTGTACAGCCTTATACGAACTACGGAAGACGAGTCCGTGTCTCCCGTACGGGCTTCCAAGGAGAAGACACACGTGAAGCGTTAGCACATCGTATCACAGCGACCCGGAGCGTACGTACGGGCTTCCAATGAGGTCTCCAGTACAGCTGTGAAACCAGGCTGAGAATGTTCACTTGCTGCGTTCTGCGCGCGCGGCGCTCGCACAGGAAGTCAGCACAATAGCTGTGCTCGGCTCTTCTTTGATCATCACTTTAATTAACGCCCTATCTACACCTACCTACTTACCACTCTCACATACACATATAAATACACTATAAATATGTTATATTGATGTCTACTTTATATTATTTACTTACTCATTATAAATTTAATTATTCTCGACAACTTTTAATCATTGATCATGAAAAGTTATCCTATTGACAAGGAAAAGTACGCATAGGTTTTTATTAAAACCATTAGGTACCTTGGGAATACTTGGTTACGTCATAAACTATTTCCGTAAATTTAAGATATATATATGGCTAACATAACAGACGAAATATTTTCATAATTATTAGGTAAGTATTAAAAAATAAAGTAAGTAAGTAAGTAAATAAGTAAGTATGTAAGTAGTATGAGGAATCGACTTTAAATAAAGATATGTATTTCATTTCAGTCATAAGAAGTGACTAAACCTTCTAACTGGTTATGAGAGAGTTGAAGCGAGATCCAAGTTATTTCTTGCCATTAAGATATGGTTGAAACATAGCAAAAAGTTTTAAGGTCTTTGGTTGAAACCCATTTGAAACATAAAAAATAACAGACGAAGATGTTTTTGTAGCAGTATCATATTTTACGTGAAGAAATCAGCCTTTAAAATTTAGAACTTTCCATCCATTTTATGAAGACATCAGTTTGACTGCTTGGAAGTACATAAGTAGGTACTTCATTTTAATTCATAATATGATATCCACAAGGCTATAGATACAAATACACCCTGATGTATGTGATAAATATCATAGGTCTCACAAAAAGATATCAATTTAGAAGCAATACAAATTATTAGTTGGACGAAATAAAGCACCCTTTCTTTCAACACGTGTTTCAGAATCCGGTAAATCGAGTATTTCGAATATAACAACTGATCCAATAATTCAAAAAGCAAGTTTTCGAACAAAATCCAATCAGTTGAATATTTTTTTAAAGAGAACCGGGTTTAACCCTTTGACTATCGGCAAACCCGTCCGATAGACTCGGTTGTCTGGTCCGATGTTTTGTTACTTTTAGTTTGAAACGGGCATGAAAAGGAACCTGTTTCATTTGGATTCCGAACTATTGATTTCTTTTTTATTGTCCGGCGTTTTGATGGACAATGTTATTTGTAATAAAGTTTATTAAATATTTTTGACGACCAAAACGTACGCCGATATTAGTTAATCAAATTGTCTACATTTTTAATTTAATTTACGGAATACAGATAAATATATACCAATATGCTTCATAAAATAGGGCATCTGTACAGAATTGAATATCGACGGTTCAACCTCAACCTCCTATCAAGAAATTAGTAATTGCTTACCATCTACAATAGCTTAATTTGAAGACACAAACTCTTATATCCATCACAAAAATATGGACGGTTAGGTAACTAAACCTCGTATCAAGAAATTGCAGATTTGTTGCCACCGGCCTTTCCAATAAAACTTAATACAATTGAAGTTAATTAAAAGCATCAGAAGTACCTAACCATTTCCATTATATTTAACTTACTAACGGAAGTACTCGCTCTGAAATAGAGGGTAAACTTGTTAAATAAAATTGAATTTAGAACGCTCGCGCACCCCGCCATCTTAGGTCTTTTATCTTACACACTCCGCTAGAAAACGTCAAGCCATTTTAATTATAGTACGGAACGGCATAAAAGCAGTTTATCGCGGGGTGGGGGGTTGGGGGGTTACCCCGGGGGGTTGCCCCCGCAAGAAGCAGAGATTTTATAGCTCAGTACCGTCGCAACGCTTTTAATGGCTTATTTGGTCGGCCTTTGTCAGGGAGGTTGCTTTCCCGCCCGCTTTGTATTGCCAATTTTATTCAGTCGAAGTATGATAACGGTACTATAAAATGCCCATTTTATCTTTAGGTTTAGTTTGTGAGTCTTATTGTTTACTGTAGTCCTACCATGAGTTGAGAGCGTTATCGCCGCTGACGACTACGTAAATACGTACCAATGCCGTTTCTTTTACGACTAATTACGAAAGACAGAGAGATATATAAATTTTACATCTAGTCGCTTGCGAGTATTGACGTTGCTTTTTAATAAATAGCACTTAAACATTGTGTCAGGTACTATTAAATATTTTATGGCAGTAAATAAACAATTCCTAGATCATTTAGAAGGCCGCGTTAGAAATAATTTAAAAGGAAATAAAATAAAACAGTACAGCCTGCGTCTTATAAATAAACCCATTCTACCAGCGGGTTTATTTATAAGCTCATGGTAATTAAAATTGATTTTTTTCATTTTTCACTTAACTAATAATAGTACTTTTCTTTTTTTTAAGTGTAGATTCTTCAAACGACGCAGGAAACGGATAAGGTTTTTTTAGTCCGGACTTTTTTTAGCTAGGTCGGTGTGATTAATTTGTTTTCGTTGCATTAATTACAAGACAACCCCCCTGGGGCCGTCTGAGTCCTCGCTCCCCTCCTCGGCTCTCTGGGCTGGTTTCTCGAAATATAATGAGTATCTTTGTTACAAATTGTTACCTTGACAGGTTTTATTTAAAGTATTTAGACTGTCCTGTTGGCGTAGTTGGTTGTGACCCTGCCTACTAGAGGTCGTGGGTTCGATTCCCACCCTGGGCCAACATTTGTGTGATGAGCATATCTGTTGGTTTTCAGATTCTGAGCGTTTGTACCTATGTATTTACGTATTTATTTAAAAGTATTTAAGTATGTTTATCAGTTGTTGAGTACCCATGTACAAGCTTCGGCTTAGTTTGGGACTAAACAGCCGTGTGTCAATTTGTCCAAACAATATTATTATTTATGTATTTGTAGCACGTCTACGAAACTCGTAGCAGTCGTAGAGCTTTACCATCATCGACATAATCGTCCCGTCAACGTCCACTGCTGGACGTAGGCATTCCCCAATGTACGCCACCACACCCGGTCCTCCGTCCAGCCTTCTTCAGGTCGTCGGTCCACCTCCACTAAGCTCAGCTGACTAGAATATAATGTCTAATACCTAACTTGTTTGTGTAACATTTAGATCATTATTTTTATAAACAACCTATATATAACTTCATAACTTAAGCTCCGATACGATCATGCTTGCATGACATGCAACGTTTACGTGATTATCATGCTGCATGATGCACCATCATGCTTGCTATCAATCAGTACAGTGAAGCCACGGCCAGCACGTAGTTTGCATGTCATGCACGTCAATCACTACAACTAGACGGTCATGCATGAGTGACAGCACGTAAGGCATGGAGTTTAGGGAGCCCATTATGTAGGAGTTTCAACCCTTCACGAATACAGGGCATGCTATCTGGGTTAAACCGCCATGCATCTATGAGTCAAATACAGACCCTCTTTATTATAATATGTAGATAGACCTCAGTCACATATTTTTAGAATTTTTTCATGTAACTGCACAACCTGCCTTTCTCTGGTATTCTAATCCTGTTACCAAAAGGTTATCTGGAAGAAATCTCTCTTAGCGATAACACTGCCTGTTTGTACCACCTAAGTCTACTGTATTATTGTGTTCTGTTTTTTTTTAATAAAGAGTATTGAATTGAATCGAATATTGTGACGTAATCGTCTCGATTCGGAGGTGCACACGACTTAACTAAATTTAGTCTATTGTTCTCTTTTTTAATCTGTAGACATAAGAAAGAGATGGCATGAATTTTAGAACTGTCAAATCAGTTTAGTCCTGTCAGACACAAGAAAATGTACCAGGTTTCTATTACAACTTAAAACATGGCGATTGAAATTCCCTGTCTGACAGGACTAAACTAATTTGACAGTTCTAAAATTCCTGCCATCTCTTTCTTATATCTACAGATAAAAAAGAGAACAATAGACTAAATTTAGTTAAGTCGTGTGCACCTCCGAATTGACACCATTGTTTGTGGTTTATGACCGTTGAATATTAACAAATAGCAGTGTATTTTTTATTTGTACAGACATACAAGTCCTTAACTTTGTAAGACATTTAAACCAAACGCCGCAAAACGGCGACCGCAGAAATATAACAAAACAAAGCATTCTGCGTAATCCCCAACTAAAATCAATACCTTTTTACCTCTACCCCCTAAAATTTTACCAAACTAACCGGGCTGGGGGGACCACCCCCCAATTTCAATTTAAACGACAAAGTATTATTTAATTTCCACCGTCTTTTCTCCTTTGTAAGGCGCGGAGTGAGACAGAATAGCACCTCTCGGTCTTTTCTTTTCGTTTTAAGACGCCACCTCGCTCTTTCTGGCCGGAGAATCGCGCGAAAAAAACTGCACGAGCGAGGGAGACGGGTATACGCAAGACGGTCGCGCTCCGTTTTCTTAATGACGTCATATAGATTTGTAGATGTAGAAAGGGGGTTACTCCGCCCCCCGCTGGGGGGTAAAAAGTTTTTACTGCTGTAGCTTTAATGTTCAGTTCTAATGTTTTTTCGTGTAGTTATTTTCATGTATTGTTTTGTTCGTGGTTTATTCTGTGTGATGTGAAGAATGAATAATAATTTGTTCTGTTTTCTTTTATCATAATTATCTTAATGATTTATACACTAAACTCCAGATAGCAACTAATAAATAGATTTTTACATCAGTCAAAACTAATTTTATCTTTAAAATCGGAAGTAAAATTAATCTAGCATCATCATTTGAACGTAAATTGCAAAGAAAACTACACGTTCCAAATTTAAATTGCCACGAATTAAACCGGCAAATCCATTTAAATTCAGAGGCGCGTTCCGAGGCCGTGTACGAAGGCATAAAATCCAGCCAGTATACGGCGGTGTGCGTTCGAAATACGAAAAAGCCGTTGTAAATCGCGTAATCTTGAGACCTCCGCCTCATGACGTATGTACGGCACGTCGCGACGCCGAGCGGGTTCAAACTATGAATACGCGCCATCTTGGACACGCCACAGACTAAAACCGTTCCTCTTTCAGCCAGCGCTTTCCATGCAGATTGCAATTGGATTTCACTTTACGTTTCTAGTCTGTGTTTATGGCAGTATTGGAGATAGAACGCTTTTGTACTGGCAAATAGAGGAATCTTGGGTGGTCTAATCCACCAATTACGCATTTTAATGGCGTTGGAGGGTTTTAATATTCCATTCCTCGTTTTACAGCGCACGGCTTAGCTCTGGCAACCTTTGATATTAATGTGCCTTAGCTATTTTAATCGTATCATGCTTGGTGATAGTGTATCTGTTACTGTATCTAAGCTAAACTACGATAAAATCTAATATTTACCAAGTTAGAAGTCTTAGGGCTCCTTTCACCACTTGCTGATAAATTCCCAGATACCCTATCTGACAGATAGCATATTTTTTTGTTTCACCAGGTATCCGATTGCCTTATCTGTCTTACCGCCTGATAAATTAACAGCAAGATCAAGTGGCTGTTATTTATCAGACACTTGAGGTGTGAAACACGATCAATAAAATATTTTTATTTCAGACCGGAGATCCATAGTTTGATATTATAATTACGGCTATGATAGATTAGTTTATCTGACAAATTACTATCGGTAACAATATTAGCAAGCGGTGAAGCTGATATAAACTAAGCTGATATATACTCAAAGCGGTTTTATTAAAATAATTAACTAAGTACATAGTTATAAAATGCCGTTTAGTAAATTAGGAACAAATCGTGACGCTTACAAGCTGCTCAAAACACACAACGCTAAACTAAAATATGTATTTTTACAGGCACAGAGCATGAAAACTAATTATAAACAATAAAACTAAAAACACGGCGCGTCTCCAGAGTACCGTTATACGGAATTCTCATTTGAAAACGCCAAAAGGTTGCTAGCCGAGCATAAAATTCTAAATAAGGATGCCACTCGGCCTAGTTCCGATTTCGAGGACAGTTCCGATTAACCTACACAGTCAAATCGGACTCATATACAGTTGGCACATAACGACTTTTAAAATTGATTACTTACTAATAAATCAATTTAAAAAGACGTTATGTGCCAACGATTTTGAATGATTCCTTTATATTGTCTAATGTATTTTTAATTTAATTTAATTCAATGTCGATTTTATTTATATGTGTTTTTCTTGTGGCTGTACCGGCCTGTAAGAAATTCAATTTAATTTAATTTTAATTTAATAATTACTAGGTATTATCTGTGAATGAGTGAGTGAACTATATTTAACGCGTTGGAAAAGACTGTAGCTGTAAAAAAGCAATAAGAAATTCACAGAATTCATGACAGAAAGATATACTTATCTTAAGAATCGTTCAAAAATTAGAAAATCGCATAATATTTACTTCGTATCTCGTATTTCTTGTCGCCCGATGATTTGCGGTATCCAAAAGCTACATCCCTAATTCTACAGAAGACGGGGGCAGCATTTATTAAAACGCCAGTTTTGCGAAGTTAAAATTAAACATGAAAAACGACCCCCACCACCCGCCCCCCACCCGAACTACCTCGGGGGGGGGAGACCACCCGGCTTGAACTATGCTCTACTTTATTTCGCAGCGAAATTTGTAAATTTATGTAAATTTTCCGCGTCTTGGTGGGGGTAAAAGTTACCCTGGCGGGGCTTAAGGTTGTAACTTAAGATATGAGAACGAAAGGCTGAGTTTTACAGTTTGGGGGGTGAAAGGGGGGGTTGGGGTGCGTAATGGGGTGTTTATACGACAAGTTAGATTAGTGTTCGTAATTTATTTCGTTATGAAGTCGTTTCACATTATTTACCAACTGTAGACAGACGTGGGGAAAGGGTAGGGGGTACAAAATACACTGACAAACAAAAATTACTTATATATTACGATATATTTCTTGAACTTCTTGATTTTAAAGGTTAACTTTGCAAATTCTTCGCGAGAGGTCCAAGTTTGATCCTCGGTCGGGCCATGTACCAATGGGTTCATCGTGAGGAAACCTGCGTACGTCAAAGAAGGAATTCTTAGGCGTATGTGTGGTCCACCAATCCGCACTGAGCTAGCGTGGTGGACTATGGCCCGTACGCTCTCGAGAGGGTAGACCTGAGCCCAACAGTGGGGACATATTAATAGGCTGTTTACTTGATTAAATTATAGACAAGGCGATTTGTTAGACAACTTTCCCGAATTAGGTAGCTCCTTGAAATATAAGGTTAACTTTGCAACTTCCCTGGTTTTCGAACAGTAATTAAAACATTCGAGAACGTTCCAAAACGAACTGAATTCTCTACACATAAACTTAACTTTTCAATCTCCAATATTTATTCGAAGAAACTCCACTCCACGGAGTAAATTTTGAAGTAAATAAGAGTGATTTCACACACGATGTTGAAATCAGGCTATTCTCTATAACAAGATATCATAATGTTCATTATTAGATCTTTGTAATAATAAAATAGTACATTGTTAACCTAGGTGTGAAAGTAACTTATTTAAGTCCCGAGACGGGGATTGGCGCCCGATGCGTAGCGAGGGCGCCAATAGTTCGAGGGACCTCTAAATAAGTCTTGAACCCGAGGGAAACACTGTGCTTTTCATTAAGAATACACTGAAAGTAAAAACAAAAATATAAAATGAGTGTTAATACAAATCTCTGCTATACAGAAGTATAAACAAAACTCTACAACTCGAAAAAACAAAAGAAGATCGAATTGCCGCTTTCCCGTCTATTTTGTTTTTTTTTCTGTGGCCGGCCAGCTATTCTGCCATTATTTTTCATTTCCATCATTGAAAAAATTATAAATATTTTGCCCAAATCTATGTTATTTTATAGAAATAGTTGACAGTAATAATTATAATAAACTCATTTAAAAAAATATATTCTTTAATTATTACATAACTTTGTTATTTCAATTTTACATCGCGCTATAATTGAGTGGCTGTATAGACAGTTGGACCATGGTCCAATAGAAATGTCAAAATAGTACTAGTATTTTTTTTTATAATTCGACAGCTGTCAGTTGAAAGCGATTCTCCCTAGGGCTGAGATGTATTACTTTCAACCCGCTACTCAGGCAACTTCAGACCTTCTTTCAGAGTATGAGTAATGAAAAATATAATAATGTAGCATAACCTACAGCCTTAGATAACAATTTTATTTAAAAACGCCCGTATAATCTCTCCACGTCACTCCAACCACAATCATGTCTCTATATACGGAGTGTAGATATTGTGTACATAAAACAGGGTGATTGCCTTTGACACAGCGGGCGGGAGTGGCAAGTTTTAATAGAAATTTAAATTAGTCCAGGTTGCGCTGTGACTTGAGATATTATTTACCATAACATGCTGTATAAGGAAGAAATTTGAGCACTGTTCTCTATGTCGAATATTTAATTTAATCATTTAATTCAGACATGAATCCATATAATTTGTTAGTAATTACTTATTAAAACTATGCTAGTAAAATTAAATTAAATTGGTTTTCGTTTGTTGTCGACAAGATGGACAGTTTCCCAGTGCCTGAGCTGTGCTGTGAGCAGTGGCTGTCCACCTCGTCGCGCAGCACGCTCAGGAGGCTGTTTAGTACTCGGTTTTAGCATTTTGAAGAGCGTCAAGGTCAGGAAGGAAGACGCGGCCTATCATGTCGAGAGGTCCGAGTTCGATCCCCTGTCGAACCATATACCAATGGGTTTTTCTATTTCTGACTGCTCGCAAACGGTGAAGAAAACATCGTGAGGAAAGCTGCTTACGCCGAAGAAAAAATTCTTAGGCGCATGTGACCAACCCGCACTTTGCTAGCGTGGTGGACTATAGCCCTAACGCCCTCATTGAGAGGGTAGGCCTGAGCCCCAGCAGTGTGGAAAAGTTTATAGGCTGTTGATTTGAATACCAAATTGGGTATTGGGGTAGAAACATTGAACTAAAAAGCGTTACAAATATCACTTTTTAGTTCAATGTTTCTACCCCAATACCCAACCCGATCAACAAACAAAGTTAATCTCCAGTGTCTGTGGGAAGCAAAACAGGTTTGTTTCTTATGAAAAACCGGATTTTCGAAGAAAGGGGTGGCACAAGAACACCGGACGACACCGGACAGCGGTCAGCGTGGGAACTGGGGTCACGACGAACGAGGGGTCGTAAGTTATGAATGTTATTACTTTACACCTTTTTTAATTTAAGTCGATAGCATCAGTAGTTACTGAGATAAACAGAGATGTGACACACAGACAGACAGACAGACGAAGTTGGACCTTCAAATCAAATCAACAGCCTATTAACATGTCCCCACTGCTGGGGCTCAGGCCTACCCTATCAACAAGGGCGTTGGGGCTATAGTCCACCACGCTAGCCCAGTGCGGGTTGGTGGACTTCACATGCGCCCAAGAATTTCTTCTTCGCCGTATGCAGGTTTCCTCGCGATGTTTTCCTTCACCGTTTGAGAGCAGTCAGTAAATGTACTTAAGTTTCGAGAAAAACCCATTGGTGCATGGCCCAGCCGGGGATCGAACTTCGGACCATCCGATGTGATAGGCCGCGTCTTCTCCCCGACGCCACTGACGCTCCTTAGACCTTAAGGGTTCCTTTTTAACCGACTTAAAAAATGAGGTTCTCAATTCGACTGTTTCTTTTGTTTTTTACGCGTTGCCAATTTGTGAACCGATTCGAATGATCCTTTTTTTTAAGAATATCTATATTCCAAGGGTTGTCTCATTTCAATTTGAAAACAATATTTCACGTAGGTTGGATTTATTTTTAATATGGAATCAACTAGTCGATACGTAAGTCATTTTAGAAAGAAGTCGGTTTTTTTATTATTGCCATTTTCCATAAAACAACAGAAGTTTACATTTGTTATAGTTTTAAGTGTATTTTTTTTTAACAGCCCCGCTATTCTGTAAGCGTATTTGTGCAACTCGATCCTGAATCCGCAGTGAGATCGGTCTCTAACTCAATGATTTACAGTTCAATACTCACTTTACTTCGCAAGTGAAGTGTTTATTGTGTAGCTTGTATTTGTTTACACAATGCGACATCAAGGTCTTTCATGATCGGATGCGGAGTGAAGTAAGTGACTTGCGATGTGATGGTCGAGTTTTAATTCATACTTTACAGAATCACACAGCTGATAAAGCTCAAGTAAGTATGTATTCCAAGTTTAGAGTAATAACGTAAAAGTTACAGTTAAATGTTATGTACAACACAAATAGAATTAGCATGGTAAAGTATTCCATGGCGGAATATTCCGTTGCGGACTGTAAAGAGTTTCATTAGTTAGACACAGGGACGTATTTAGTGATGACGGAACGTAATGATCGTTAATATCATGGGCATAACGCTTTCTCTTATTAATATCATAATTATATTCAGTTCATAGTTCTTTCGTTATATTTTTCGCATATTGTTTAATAGAAAATCAAAATCTACCTATCTCATTATCCTTTAGATTATGACCATATAGATCGTCATAAAATCCAATCTAATTTGGACTCTATGCGGCTCATAATAGGGAGGATTATATATTTCTATCCACTTCCTCAATAACACGCCAATCACAACATCAAGAACGTTTTTACAGTTACCTATACGAGTAGGTACGTACGTCGTAAATACCGCTTAACGATGATATAATACTCATTACTTCATCATCAACAGCCATGTCCCCACTGCTGGGGCTCAGGCCTACCCTCTAAACGAGTTCGTACGGGCTATAGTCCACCACGCTAGCCCGGTGCGGGTTGGTGGACTTCACATGCGCCTAAGAATTTCAATATGGTTTAGTCCGTATATAAGTAACTTTTGCACTAGGTTGAATAGCATTATAATTTGATAATTTACTTAATTATTATATTATTAAATTATTTAATTAAAACAAACATAATAATTTATTTGCATAAGCACAGCCTACTATAAAACTAAATGATTCATATCCTAATACCAGTGTAGTTTTGATTTGACGACCCAGAATTTCATTTGGGTTATAATCGTTTCGACGACGAAAACGAAAAAATCAAAAAGGGGAAAAATGTTATGTAGAAATCGTGATAGAAATTTTTCCAAGTCCGTCCCTGATCGAGCCGGGTTGGAAAATATAAATTGGGATTCATATATTTTAGTGCGAAGGGATTTCAAAAGTGTTTTGAAAAGTAGTTGCGTGCGGCCTAATTCCTTTAGTTTTACGGCCTTTTTGGATGGTTTTTAGCCAGTTTCTGTGCGAGGGTGTTTTATAAGGGTCCATGTTTGGTTAGGCCGACCTTTTTTAGCCTTTCGGGATGGTATAGTTTTAGTTTTCGGCCGTTAAATTGTGAGAATTGCGTTCGGAAAGTTCTTTTGGGTAAGGGTTTGTTTTTCGAACTAACGCATAATATTAGCTTTTGTAGGTTGGTACTTGGAATTTAAATTGTACATCCACCACTCTACTACTATGTGTTCTGTGACTAGTCTGTTTTTTAAATACAAATGTTTGTCAAAGTCACACGATGGGAGAGAGAGACACATCCGATTGCAAAGGAAATGTGATTTCCTTGTTTTTTTTCTCCCACTCCCATTGTGTTGCAGTTATTGGCATTTAAAAAATATTCTTTTAGTAAAATTTATGACTAAATTAAATTCTTTTTTTTTGTGTGTTTTTTCCTCTATATCTAACCTTACAAATACCTTTGTGCCCTTTGCCTTTTTCTTCAGTAATTTCATGTCTCTCTCTCTCATCTTTAGTTATGTTGATTTTTTCCTTCCTTTCAATGTCTTCTGTCTCATTTAGGTATACAAAATATCTTTTTTTTTTCACCGTCTCTCTAGCCAACAAAAGATTCGCCGCTAGAATTTAATTAACCAAACCCCGAAAATGAAGTTGAAAAATTGATTAAAACTCGCGACGACCGCCGCATGCCGCTCTAGGAGTTAGTTCTGCTCGGAAACGTCAAAGTTTCAGGGGGGGGAGCAAGTGGGGGCGCCGGCGAGGGGGGCAGAAAGGGGGCAAAAATGAACCCCGCGGAAGACGAATCGGGGAAGTTTAAATACGAAATCGGATCTAGCAGTCGGCTGGATACTTTTTTATTGTAAATATTGTTGCAAGCGTCATGAATTATTATATTTAAAACTCATTCAAATTTAAATAATTTATTTCAGTGTTTTTTATTTATTTTATTTTAGTAAATAGTTTTAGGTAATTTTAGTTTTTATCTACAAAAATAAATTTATATGTTTGTATTGTTATTTTTAAAGACTTAAAACTATGTTAGTAATATAAAATAAGAAAATTATTTCTTATTTTATATTACTAAAAAATTCTAGATCCGACTTGTTCTATCACTTTTTTCGTAGCTGAGTGAAACTGTATCTTTCACTTCGCTGCTAAAAAAGCTGTACGATAAAAACGAGTGATAGGAACAAGTCATTTCGAAGTTCCAAAATTTCGAATTTTGTATAGTCAGACCCCGGCATATGAAATCGAAATTCAAATCACTTTGCTTCACTCAGTGAGCAATTTTTCTCACGTTTTCTCGCAGCAAAATGTCATTTCCTCCGCATTTCAATAAAAATACAGAGTAGGTAAGTACCTACTGATAGGTAATATAACTACATTTTAAATATGAAATGGAACGTGACTGGCGCGTGTAATCCGGAACGCCATCTTGCGGTTATACCGAATTCAAATGAAGAGATCTGCATAATTTCATAACTTAGCTCTCGGCGCGAACGTCTCAAAGACTTCAACTGTTCTGGAACTGGAATCAAAATGTTTTTTTATACGCATGGTATATTTTTCTTACTATTATAGAGGTACTTGGGCATATGTTGACAACAGAGAAAATCACTCACTTTCAACCAACTATAATAAGTACTTATAAATAATCTGACTTTTAAAAAATAAACCAAATTCTTTGCAGAAGACTTATTCATCACCTAATTCTTTTAA
The DNA here is from genome assembly GCA_949699065.1 of Metalampra italica. NCBI lineage: Eukaryota > Metazoa > Arthropoda > Insecta > Lepidoptera > Oecophoridae > Metalampra > Metalampra italica. Next base: position 2,082,033 of record OX452993.1, read on the forward strand.
ATTTCCCACCCTTAGAGCTAAACATATTTTTCCAATTGAAATGGGACCCTCTCGAATATAGTCAATCCAATAAAAAAGAATTAATCAATTCAAATCGGTTCACAAGGCGAAGGTAGCACGTAACATACACACAAAAAAATTGAGAACCTCCTCCTTTATGAAGTCGTTTTTTTTATCACCAATAAAATACTCCACAGTCGCGAAGGATAAACTATTCAAGTGCGCTCGAGACGCGGCGCACGCGGCGTCAAAACTCTTGAAACAAAGGAAGGTAATTGAAAATTCTATCAAAACTTGCGCAAACGAGCTCCACTGGCTCGAACGTCTCACGGCCGGCTGCGGAGATGCAAACCCTACCCGAGACTAATTACCGTGCGCGCTGAATTGGGACAGGGTTTGGGTTATTCCCAACGGATCATATGATCAGTTCGTGGTCACGCTAAAAGTTCCCACCCCTTCACGTTATCGGATGCAACTAAGAAATTGTGATTATTTTTTCCCAACGGATTACGTGATCTGTTGCAACTGTTTTTTGAATCAGGGTTTGTAGCAATTCGGAGCATCTTTAGTTTGTATGCCTGGCGACAGCACCGTACATAACTTACCTTATAAAATAACAACTCATTGCATGACTTCCAACAACAACATTTTTTGTATTATTTATACCTAAATATAAACGGTATGCAAACTTAATCAGACGAACGGGACGATATTTAATAATTACTAATTAGGTAGACGAAATTACCTATATCAAAAGGTATATTTGTTATTTTTCTTACTTAGGTAGACAGGTTAAAGTTTAAATTAAAAATAAAATAAATAAAAATAAAAGATAATTTATTCATGAATCACACAATATTACATACTTACAATCATTATAAGATAACTTTTTGTAGTGAGATGAAAGGGTCGATGACTCAGCGAAGCGCTGTTTTTCAGTCATCACCATTATTCGAACATCGCTAAATTCGAAGTGGGAAAGAAAATGGTAATCGTCATCTCTGCCAAGCGCATAATGATAATTTATAAAGTAAGCCTCATTAGAACAGGTTTTATTATTTCGCTCAACCATAGTTGAAACTTAAACATTCTTAAACTACAATATAAATAAAAACTTTATAATAACAAGCAATGATACAAAGTATAATTTGATACCCATTTTAAATCCAAACTAGTCTCAGCGCTCAATTTTACGTTGGGAACCGAGTAGGCTTAGCAAGTGCGCCTCTCGAGTCGCGCTGCCTCGAATGAAATGGCTCAAAGTTGAGCCTCGGCTCTTGTTTGACAATCATAAGTTGGCGGCTCCTTTATTTTGCTTCCGTCTTATTCCAGGTTTGCAATGTTTGATATGATAATTAGGTTTACATTGGTACCTACTCGTAGTACAATTTGAATTATAGTAGTGTCGTGTCGATTAAGATCTGCAAGCATAAAGTGTCTCTAAACGATCATGCTTGCATGACATGCAACGTTTACGTGATTGTCATGCTGCATGATGAACCATCATCATCATCAACGGCCTATTAATGTCCCCACTGCTGGGGCTCAGGCCTACCCTCTTAACGAGGGCGTTCGGGCTATAGTCCACCACGCTAGCCCAGTGCGGATTCGTGGACTTCACATGCACCTAAGAATTTCTTCTTCGGCTTATGCAGGTTTCCTCACGATGTTTTCCTTCACCGTTTGAGAGCAGTCAGTAAATGCACTTAAGTTTCGAGAAAAAACCCATTGGTACATGGCCCAGCTGGGGATCGAACTCCGGACCTTTCGATATGATAGGCCGCGTCTTATCCCCTACGCCACTGACGCTCTCAACTCCACCATCATGCTTGCTATCAATCAATACAGTAAAGCAACGGCCAGCACATAGTTTGCATGTCATGCACGTCAATCACTACAGCTAGACGATCATGCATGTGTGACAGTACGTATTGCATGTCATGCCGCATGATAGTTTATGGAGCCCTTAACAAAATTTAAATCGGTCGTGCTCATTTTTTTGCTTTAAAAAAAAGGATGGCTAGAATTTTTCTGTCAAATTAGTTTAGTCCTGTCAGACACAAGAAAGTACCAGGTTTCTATTGCAATTTAAGTTACTAGTTAGTATTTAAGTTACTGTAACTTAACATGACTATTAGAATACAGAATCTAGAATACAGATTCACATTCCTAATATACTTAGTAATATATACAAATACAAATATTTTATTTAGATCACAAAATGTATAAGTACATAATTATTATTTTTTTTATATTTAATTTATATAATTAATTAAACAATTATTTAATTGTAGACATTTATTTAACGTAATTATAATTACAATTACTCCAACTAAAAGTATAAGAGTTTCATGAATGGGAATAATCGGACGTTCTAGGCACAGTGGTAGAACATAATGTCTACAGTTGTAATAGTATATTACTTACGTTTGTACGTGCCTATACTGATTATGGATTTCAAATTATTAAACAATAATTAATTATATAAATTAATTATTATTTGATAAGGATATATTTATTACATGTTTCTTTAATACCCATTAATTAGTTTTTTTTAATATAATTAATTAAACAATAATTAATTATATAAATTAATTATTATTTGATAAGGATATATTTATTACATGTTTCTTTAATACCCACTAATTAGTTTTTTTTAATATTTTTAGTTTTTGTAATTAGTTTATTTTTTATATTGCTATACCCTAACAGGGGTCATGTAAATCAGCACCTCTATGTGGCAATGCAATAATAATGAAAGTAATCTTTCAGACAAAAATTTCTATTGACACAAAATATGAGCATCTTTTTTTTAAATACTTAGGGCTTCTTACACCAGTTGCTGATAAAGCCCCAGATACCCTATATGCAGGTTATCTACCAGATACCCGTTTTTTTCGTTTTCACAGGTATCTGATTGCCTTATCTGTCCGATATACCGTCTTATAAACTTACAGCCAGATCAAGGGGCTGTTATTTCTTTATCTGTCGGATATGGATTGTTTTTTTTCGAATTTAACGCGGTAATACTTCAGTTTTGTGTTAACATTTTATGATATATGGATTTATCACTGTTTCATTTATAAATAGTACATTACTGCCGCGGCCCGCAACAGAGGCATTGATGGATGAGCGTGTGAATGTAGGCCGAGGCGAAGCCGAGGCATACATACGTGAGTCCATCAATACCTGGTTGAGGCCAAGGCTTGTATAATGCTATTCTCAAATAATGTGCGGAAATCCAAAAAATATCAAGTTTTATTAAAATTGTGAACCGTCTGCACTGAACGATCACGACATAGGGTTGCCACAATACTATCGGCAAATCAAAATACTTTTGGCCATATCTCCGGAACGGCTAGTGCTAGAACCATGTTCATGTACTCAAATGAAAGGGCTCGACGAGATCTAGTTGAATATAATATAAAATAAAAACACCCTGTATATACAATTTTATATGAATATACAGGATGTTTTTTTTAAATATTATATTCAGATAGATCTCATCGAGCCCTTTCATTTGAGTACCATGAACAAGGGTCTAGCACCAGCTGTTACGGAGATATGGCCAAAAGAGTGTTTTTTTTTCATTTGGCCATATCTACGGAACGGCTAATACTAGACCCCTCGTGTTTGTACTCAAATGAAAGGGCTCGATGAGATCTATCTGAATAAAATAAAAAAAAAACACCCTGTATATATAATTTTTTATTCAACAATTTCCGCGCATTATTTGAGAAAAGTGCTATACAAGCCTGCAATCAATGTAATTTCATGCATCATTCGAAATTTAAATAAAACTTTTGCTATGTTACCTCCGTGGTTGCCATGGTTACACGACAGATATGAATTAATATGGTCATTATTTGACCGCCTAGCGATAGATATGGATTTTCATTCAAATTATTTGCCCGCCTGCTCTCATTTATTTGACCAGTACAGCATTGACGATTTAACTCGAAGAAGGTTGTCAAAATAATGTTCACATTTCCAAGCATGTTTGAGAAAAAACAATAAACGTTGAACCATAGACGATGAGAACAGAAGTCTGCTTTGCTTCGTTAAACGCAATAAACGTAGTTACTTTTTATTTTATTTTAAAGGATAAATTACAAAAAACGAACTCAAAAATGTGTTTTCTGTATTTTATACCTAAATACATAATTTATGGGTATTTATGAATACTTTTTTAAAATAAAATTTAAGTTATTAATTTATAAATATCATACTTTTCGATGCTCAAAAATGCTTAAATAGAAACGCAACAATGAATTGAACTGAAGAACTAAATTGAATGAACGGAATGTTCCAACTCCCCGGTAAATCGATGACAGTTTAGCTGCCCGATATTTTAACAGAGACTTGAGTGGTGAAAACGGAAAATATTATCCGACAGCTTTATCCGATAGATTACGTTATCTGTCCGTTTTCTATCTGTAACAATATCAGCAACTGGTGTAAGAAGCCCTTAATATTATATATTTTTATTACTTTTTAAATTAACTTTTGTGTCAAACATCATTAATTTCTGCACGCGTGTACATTTTTTGATTTACACATTTTACCCGAAATGACACATACGCGAAATGACACATGTATACGCGAAATCACATACCTACGCGTAACTGTAATTATATAATTCGTGAATTACATTAAAAACACCGCCGTAAAAACTCGGTAATTTCCATCTTCAAGTCCACAATTCCCACACAACCACATTATTTACACAAAACAGTTATACCAAAGAGTATTTTAGGGCGGCAATTACGCGCCAGCGGCGTATCGCGTAATTTATGGCCTCCCCCTCTGAGAAAATGGCACTCTTATCTCAGATACAAGGGAACTATAGAAATTAGCTGCCGAATTAATATCCGACAATTAAATTTCCTTTCGGGGGGTGTTTTCCTATTTTCTAGAGGGGTGGGCGGAGGGGGTTGGGGGATTTCCTTTAGGTACCTATTATATTAAAATGTAAATACTAAATACTTATAGTGGAATTTTTATTGACCGCATTGGTAACTTAATTACTTGGGCGCGCGCTGTTTAACATCACGTCATAACCCTCAGGAGCAAAAAGAAAAGTCGGAAATAACTTAAGTAATACGCGGGCGAGACTGCGGGAAACAGCTAGTTTTTTTTACCAAAGTTTGATTTAGTTCATCATCAACAGCCTATTAACATGTCCCCACTTCTGGGGCTCAGGCCTACCCTCTCAACGAGGGAGTTCGGGCTATAGTCCACCACGTTAACCCAGTGCGGGTTGGTGGACTTCACATGCGCCTAAGAATTTCTTCTTCGGCGTATGCAGGTTTCCTCACGATGTTTTCCTTCACCGTTTGAGAGCAGTCAGTAAATGTACTTAAGTTTCGAGAAAACCCCATTGGTACAGCCGAGGACCTTCCGATATGATAGGCCGCGTCTTATCCCCGACGCCACTGACGCGTTCTCAAGTTATTCACGACAAACTGAGCTATTGTAAACCGTCTCCAACTCAGATACGCCAGTATTCAAACCACGAGTCCTGACAAAAGTGCTGCATACCCGAACACCTAGGAACAAATTCAATAAACTTGCGCCGAAACTACGCTAAGGGGAATACATAATTTCTTAGTGTCTCTTTGTGCGAGACTAGGGATGGGATGCACAGACGGTTTATCGATAAAGGTTTCACGTTACGAAAACGAAATAACGGAGACGATTTAGCGACAAAGCAATACGCATGTAACTGTAAATAAATAACGATACGTGTTAGAATAATAAAAAAATCATGGTTAAATAAATTATCAAATACTGAACAATTCGCATTGCTTACAAAACAATTTTAAAAATTCGTTTGGTGAGCACAAATTTTGTTATAATAAAATTAATCAATCATTTATTTATTAGCTACCTATATAGATTTTTATTTTTTAATTGCGAATATTTTGCACCATGTATGTAGGTATATAGATATTTTTTCGATAAACATATTGACATACCATGCCAATAATAGTGATTTTGATTTCAGTCGCGGCATAAAATCTCCTATCGACGATTTGTCATCGACAACGTTTTCTATCGATACTAAAACATGTTATCGGCGTCCCTAACTTTCTCGTGCGCGTTACTATTTAAATCTAGTTACAAGTTTCTGGATGTATTTTGTTAATTACAAGTAAGTTGGCGCATGAAAATTTCCCTCAAGTAGCAGGTGCGGCCTGCCCCTTCACGTAAATACGACTTTAGTTCAATTCAATTTATTTATAGTTTCAATAATTTATTTTGGGTCCCTACTTAGATTCACAATGCCATAAAATGTGGCGTGAAAAAATGGAATAATTAAAAAAAAACAATAATAATAATAAAATCAAAAGGCAACTTGTGGCGGAAATAAGATAACTACAGGCATCGGGGCTGAAACTACATAAAATATCTAACCATAGATCCAATAACCAACCCCCTAGCCTTTGTAGTTATTTTTTTATATTTTTTTGTAGAGGTCCAATCGTTTTGTGTTTTTAAACTTTTGTAATATTTAGGGCTTCTTTCACCACTTCCTGATATTGTTACAGATAATAATCTTAGTGATAAACTAATCTATCAGATAAATCTGTGTGATAGACTATATAAAATATATAAGATATAGAAAATCAGATACCTGTGAAACCAAAAAAACAGGCTATCTGTAAGATAACCTACAGATAGGTTATCTGGGACTTTATCAGCAAGCGGTGTAAGAGGCCCTTAAAGTCTTGTAAAATGACTCAAACGACGATAATCTCTGAAACTAAATGCTGCGATAACGCAACTTTATAATTGGAACGCCACAAATAAATATTTCTATCAACACTTACTTTATATGTAATGCATAGGTACATAAGAATTTGAAAGTATTTGAATGTCTTCAATTATAAAATTATCGATTTTATGACATTTTGAGCACTTCATAATCTGTCACTTTACATTAAATATGTATTTGTAAACTCCGAATAGTAAAATCATTTAAAATAACGATTAAAGTTCCTATTTCTGTCATGTTATTTTTCATTCAAAGTTGAACGCACCCCAGTCCGCCATATTGTATTTAATTCTCTGCAAGTCGCGTTAATTTTCAAATTTCGAACTTGGAGCAGCGCTCTATGTTTAAATTCAAGTTTGAATTGAGAACGTTTCGTATTCGAGGCACGAGTTTTCATATCACGCCTCCCAGAGCGATTGCTGGCCGTTAAATTGCCTTGGGGTTTTACTTTTAAAAAGATTTCAGACAACCATATGTATAGAAGGAAAACAAATTGTTATTGATATCTACCAGTCTTTATTTATGTCTTACTGTGTCAATGATAATGGACTATTTCGATAATATTGTACCTACTACGACCTACGAGTATCCTTTACACTTATTTTACTGTTTAATAAATAGTCTTATCGTTTTGTAAAGAAAACAGTACCATTGTACATTTTCCTTTGCCTATATCATCTTTTTCTAACGCCATCGCTTTATCCATCAGCAACGAAAAAAAAACAAAACAAACCAGCCAGTTTTAAATTTAGCTTCGCAGAACCAATCCGCTCGAGTTCCCATTTCAAACGGCGCTTCCCGGATTCCCGGTTCCTTGCAGAGAGAGAAGTAAACAAAATTTCTGCAAGGATATGAGGGTCTCCCGCTGGGGGCGGAGGGGGGCGGAAGCGGCCGGGGGGGGGACTAGTTAAGGTTTTTTGCGTGTGTACGTACCGAGCGCGGGGGAGATTTTTATTGGTGTGAGTTTTAGTTCGTGGAAGGGGTTTTTCGGACCTTTTAAGCGATGAGGGTAAAATTAGTGAGATAAAACTATAATATTTTATAGTACGAAAATTCCTTCATAAAACCACGGATGCGGAAACTTGGTTCGGCCTTTGAAAATATATGTACTTACTTACCTAAGTATAGTACATATACGTACTTTAGACAGTGTAAACTATTTATAATTTATTATTATAAAAAAAGGAATATCTCGTTCATTGTGACTCAAATGCCAACGTATTGAGAATACTTACCTAAGTGCACTATACATAAATGTGTTTAAATGTAGGTACTTATACGAAACGCATCGTAACTTTCACCCCACTAACCCTTATCCAATTAATTAATTAATTAAATAACAGGAAATATTCACACTACACTGAGCACAGATAAGAGATTCAATCCATAGTACGTATAGGTACTAAATTATTAGATTTTCTTACAAATTATGCCAACTAGTAAAGAAAGCTATTTAGCAAAGTAATGGTAAAAATGATATAAACCTTATTTTAAAAACATGCCAATAAAAGATACTAGATGATTTTTAAAAATGTGTAGGAGTAGTTCTAACAGATTATTACAAATTATTAAAGAAACCAAATCTAAAAAAAAAAACATACATACAGACGAACATAGTACCTCCTCCTTTTTGGAAGTCGGTAAAAATAGAACATAATAAAAAACAGTCAAAATACCAACCTCATTTTAAAAACCTTGCCAATAAAGATATAAAAAAAAAACATTCCAAATTCAAACACCGACCGAATCCACTCGAAAACTGCGCGTCAAAAATCAATCCCCGTTCTTGTTCGTTGCTAAGTATCCTCCCCTTTTTTCACCCTAAGAATTGCTTTAAGGCGGGAACCTCGCCGGGTGGAGCGGGGTGGGTTGGAACGCGGGGTTTTTTCACCCTTTGAAGAATTGCCCCAAGGCGTGGGGGGTGCGCGAGGGGGTTCCCCGCCTGTGTGTGAGTGTAGTTGTTGTAAGTATTTAAACGAATTGAAAAGGGGTCGGTTTTTGAGAGCAAGTGAGAGCGGTCGATAGAGTGCTTTATGTTGTCTCTGTTGGTGTTTAAGACAATAGTCAGATTTGAGATGGAAATGGTTAATCGTTTATTTAAATTAAAGTGTTCGTTGTAGCTCATGTTAATATCAATTTGTTTTAAATTCTTTTGTGAATACTAGTACTCTAGTGTATTTACTCTCTAGTTGTTTATTTCTATTTTTAACATAAAATGTAACAAAAATATTTTTTTTTAGATTGTTAATAATGAAAACGCTAATAGCTCAAAGGCCAGTAAACTGAATTTATTCTATTTTTTCAGTCATATCAGAGCCTACGTTAAATCATTAAATAATTCTTCAATTTCCTTTTTTATTATTATTAAATAAATAAATATCTCTAGGTTTTTTTTTTCTCAAATTTGCATTTTTTTCCATCGTTACCAGTCAACTTTACACATACTGATCCAAGTATCAGCGCCATCGATCTAGTAATTTTCGAGTTATCCGTCGAACTGACAGACTATTTGATAGACTGATAGACTATCCGTATGCTAAAACATAAACACATACACAGCTAAGACACAACTCCCACACACCAAAAGTATAAAACGAAAACGTTGGTATTTAACCCCTTCTTCCCCCACTCTAAATAATGCATCATAAAAGTGCGGCGGAGGGGTTAACTCGCGACGCACGTCACAAGTAAGGAAAGATAAGCAAACGAATTCTACGCGGAGGAATTCTGGTAGCTACTCTGTTATACAGGCTGATTATTTATTTAACAAGGTTTTGATTTTTATTTGTATTTTCGATACCTACTGCATTCGTTCACTCTGTTACCAAATTCAATTTTTTTTTAAAATTATACTTTAGAGCGTCGGTGGCGCAGTTTGGAAGACGCTGCCTGTCATGTCGAGAAGACCGGGTTCGACCCCCGGTCGTGCTACTTGGTTCTTCTCGAAACTTAAGACACATCGCGAGCAAATCTGCATGCCGAAAAAGGAATTCTTAGGTGATTATGAAGTCCACCAACCCGCACTGGGCTAGCGTGGTGGACTATAGCCCATACGCCCTCGTTGGGAGGGTAGGTCTGTGACCCAGGCCATAACAGTGGGGACATATTAATAGGCTGTTGATTCATTTGATTGAGGGAATGCGCAGACCAAGCGGAAAATGCCCGCGCACTTTTTGATGTCATTGTCAAATGAACCATATCACTATAGCGTAAAGAACAAAATCGTATGATGACTTCTGCACGGCGGCGTCGCCTCGCGCTCGAGGTCATTCATACGATTTTGTTCTTTACGATATAGCCATATGGTTCATTTGACAATGACGTCAATAGGCTCGGGCAAATTTCCGCTTGGTCTACGCATTCCCCAACAGGAAAAGTCACACAAAATCTAAAATTGAAAAGGAAAAACAACAATGTTTTTTAGATTTATTAACACTAGCAGAGCAACGAGACTTCACTCGACATAAATAATAGAGGAAACAATTAGAAATTGCACAAATCTCTCGCGAAAGCCAACACATAAATTCACACTCTATATAAACATTTGCACCCTTGCGAAAATCTTCGCGTCTCATTACGCGCGGGGGCTGGGGCCCCCCCGTTTGAGAGAGGAGGGGGGCTAGGAGGGAATCTTCGTTCAAATCTCTGACATTTTATCTAAATGGGCCCCCGGAATGGGTGTCGTTCTGCTAATGACCTCGAAGAAATAGTAAGATGTGTCGTGTGGCGCTACAGCCTTACGACTATAAAACAAAACAGTCTATGACACTGCTCTGTATGGATATTTACAATTTGATTATTAGATTGATTACTATAATTGATTAAACCGTTGTAATTGAAATAAATAAATAAAATTATTAAATTAAATTACACCGCTTGCTGATAAAGTCCCAGATACCCTATCTGCATGTTATCTGACAGATAGCCTGTTTTTTTGGTTTCACAGGTATCTGATTGCCTGTCTTATATATTTTATATAGTCTATCACACAGATTTATCTGATAGATTAGTTTGTCACTAAGATTACTATCTGTAACAATATCAGGAAGTGGTGAAAGAAGCCCTTAGTATTATAGGTATCTAGCTATTTCCTCGGAGTCACAGATTTTACCGATTTTTTATATAAAAATAAACAGTTTTACATTACTAAATTGAGAGCGTCAGTGGCGCAGGGGATAAGACGCGGCCTATCATATCGAAAGGTCCGGAGTTCGATCCCCAGCTGGGCCATGTACCAATGGGTTTTTTCTCGAAACTTAAGTACATTTACTGACTGCTCTCAAACGGCGAAGGAAAACATCGTGAGGAAACCTGCATACGCCGAAGAAGAAATTCTTAGGCGCATGTGAAGTCCACCAACCCGCACTGGGCTAGCGTGGTGGACTATAGCCCGAACGCCCTCGTTGAGAGGGTAGGCCTGAGCCCCAGCAGTGGGGACATTAATAGGCTGTTGATGATGATGATTACTAACTTATTTGAATACTTACCTATACTTACCTATTTACTTACATAATTATCCTAAATTTGCTATTTTTTCTTTGGTTTAGTTAGGTAATAAATATTATTATATAGCCTACCTACACAACGTACCTACTTAACTCGTGAGGTTTCTTCCAGTAAACCTTAAATTTTTACTACCTAAGTACAGTCGACCGCACGTCAGTGGATACACTTTGACCTTGAGCTGGCCTAGCCTATTAGGGAGTTCCAATACTGTGAGGAATCAGTTTATATTGGTTTTGTTTCCACTGACGTGCGGTCGACCGTACTTGAATTGTAAATATTTAAATTTTATTTTAAGTTTTATTTTTGAATTATTATAAGTACCTATAGGTAAGTACATACACATACTGATTGTGAAAGGTAGATTAACGCGATCAAACAAACAAACTCTCCAGTTTTATTATATTAGTATAGATTTCAGGGTATAAGCTATCACTGTACAGAGTTTCATCAAAATCTATTTAGCGGTTTTTAAAAAATACAAAATTACGCATTTATAATTACAACAATACTTTACGGTTAGGGTACGATGGGACTGACATATTCTGAACAAAAGTCCCAATTTAAAATAAACATTTAAAAAAAAAATTTGACAATACCTATTTAAAACGTATGAAATAAAAGAGGTTGGCAACATTATTCTGAATCAGGACCGCGTCTCACCCTAAAACTAATTACAAAGTATCGACACTAAGAATCGATTAAAATCCACCCGCAAACTAAATCGATACAATTTCATTAGAGCTGGGATTCCGACAACAGCTTGATATCGAAATTTAAATTCGGCGGAAATTTTGCTGAAACGCGGCAATCTGGTGCTCGAGCAATTTAGCTCTAAGTGAGTCATTTGGCTCGGAGCGGGGGGGACGTCTTCGCGGGGCGGGGGGTGGGCAGATGATTTGTAATTTGTTTTCTGTACCTCTTGGATTATTGTGGGTTTTAAGGTAGAGAGTCAGAAGTGTATTTTTGAGATGCTGAGCTCAATTTGTATTTAGGAGTATAATAATATAATATAATATAATATAATATAATATAATATAATATAATATAATATAATATAATATAATATAATATAATATAATATAATATAATATAATATAATATAATATAATATAATATAATATAATATAATATAATATAATATAATATAATATAATATAATATAATATAATATAATATAATATAATATAATATAATTTTCTTTATTGACAGGTATTAAACCCATTAAACATTTGAAAAATATATAAATAAAGAATGACTAATATAAATAAAGAAAGTAAAGAAGGCTAATATAAAATGAAATGTTGATTTTCTATTTATTTAAAATTGGCTATGCTTATGTCGAGAGGATCGGCTTTTGGATGTAACAAATTTAAAAAAATAACAAAAGTTACATTTTTTTACAATTTAAATATTTTATTTACAAATTATAGTATATTCATCTTATATTAAATATAACACTAATAATATATACAGATTATATACACATGTATAAATTATATACAAAGTTATAAAAACGAATATACCCATTTACAAATTTAAATTTATTTATAAAACTTACCTACTTATTTTTACCTTCTTTAGTACACATTTTATTTTACATAGGTATGTATGTTCCATTGTATATGATATAAGTAATATAACCCATAACGCAGGCGAAGTGCGGCCTAGCATCCTATGGTTATCAGCATACCCCGTTATCAAGCAGATAAAAACAGTCAAAGGGTTGAGCACGTTAAAGTGGCAGTGGCTGGTGACATCTGTCTGAGAACCGATAACCTGGGGTAGACGAGTTCTCGAGTGGAGACCACGACTTGACAAGCGTGGTGTGGGACACCCCCGGCTAGATGGAGCGACGATCTGCGTAAGGCGGCTGGATGCGGAGAACCGAGGATCGGGTTCAGCGCCTTGGGGGAGGCCTATGTCCAGCAGTGAACTAGTACAGGCTGATGATGATTGGTGGCTACGTAACATTAGTGATGTGCACCTAATATGAGATATATTCCAAGCTAAGACCGCGACCCTGGGACGTTCAAGGCGTTGAAATTCTCAGAATGTAAGTAATACCTTTGTTGACTATGTATTTTCTTCCAAGTTCAGATACAGCCGTCTGCCGGCCGCGCCCGCTGACTGATGCCGCCGCCTCGAGAAAATGCACGCCGTTTCATTACGTTTTCTCGTTTAGAGCGCCACGATTTATGGCGAAACACCTCACCGGCCCGCCTACCTCCTACACCCACTACCGCCTGGCGATTACTGGAGAAACGCCTGGCGTTTGTCACCTGTCTTACTTGCTTCATTAAGAGTCTCTAGTTGTATTAAGTCAATGATTCCTAAATAAAATAGAAATTTAATTATATTTATAGATATATTGCAACGATTTATGGCAAACGATCTCACCGGCAGGCTCGCCTACCTCCTTCCTATACACCCACACCGCAATTACTGGAGAAACTGCGTTTGTCATCTGTCTTACTTATTTCATTACGAGTTTCTAGTTATATTAAGTCAAGGATTCCTAAATAAAACAGACTTTTAATTATATTTATTACGTGATAATTTATGTCAAAACACATAACGGCCCGCCTACCTCCTACACCCACTACCGCCTGGCGATTACTGGAGAAACGCCTTGCGTTTGTCACCTGTCTTACTTGCTTCATTAACAGTTTCTAGTTATATTAAGTCAATGATTCCTAAATAAAACAGAATTTTAATTATATTTATTACGTGATAATTTATGTCAAAACACATAACGGCCCGCCTACCTCCTACACCCACTACCGCCTGGCGATTACTGGAGAAACGCCTGGCGTTTGTCACCTGTCTTACTTGCTTCATTAACAGTTTCTAGTTATATTAAGTCAATGTTTCCTAAATAAAACAGAATTTTAATTATATTTATTACGTGATAATTTATGTCAAAACACATAACGGCCCGCCTACCTCCTACACCCACTACCGCCTGGCGATTACTGGAGAAACGCCTGGCGTTTGTCACCTGTCTTACTTGCTTCATTAACAGTTTCTAGTTATATTAAGTCAATGATTCCTAAATAAAACAGAATTTTAATGATATTTATTACGCGATAATTTATGGCGAAACACCTAACCGGCTCGCCTACCTCCTACACCCACTATCGCCTGGGGATTACTGGAGAAACGCCTGGCGTTTGTCACCTGTTCTACCTTCTCAAGTAATGATAAAGTAAAGTAATCATGTTATTTTTATTAATATAAAATGTATTGTTATTTAATACACCTTATCGTTCGACCTTCTAGAGATGTCTAGAAATTGTTAAATTAATGTTTTGCCATTAAAACACTATTTTATTTTATATAATACAGCTCACAGGCCCGTGCACTTCATTATCAAATTTTTTCACGATTCCCTGAGCAACTAAAAATAATACTTTTCATATTTACAATTATTTTATTTTTAAGAAAATACTGTCTAGAATTTCACTAATATCACTAAGCGTTTTATTATTTAACACTACAAAAATACACTTTTTCCATTTTCCCCTCAATCTTTTATTTTCACTGGGAATTGAAATTGAATTGTAAATTCACTTTTCCCTCTCTTTTTTTCTTTTTCACATTTACCCAAAAACATCACTAAACGCAAAACACATTTCTTAACCCTCCAATCGCCCGGTCAAGAATGAAGTCTAAATCTAACCCGATGTCCACTGTGAGAACGGAAACAGGTTCTTAAGAATAAATACGTTCTTAGTTCTTATGGAAAACGGGTTTTTATCATTACAATTTGTGTTTGGGGTGGAAGCGACCCCAAGACGTCACCGGGCAGTGGTCAGTGCGTGGGAAAGGGTTGGGTGGTTAGGAACCAGATGACAATGCGGCAGTAGGGTTGACTTGCTTCAAATACCTGATGATTTAACAAACTTATAACCAAAGAGCGGATTGTTTAGGACTAAGATATCTGACTAATTGGTCGCTCTCACCCCATACTAGCGTAACTAGCTTCAAGCAAATTGTTCAGGGCATAGTTTTTTTTTTGTTTTTGGTGTCAACATTTTTACGTCACACCACTAACCATACTAAAAAAAGAAAATTTTTCAATTTACAATTGAATTCTAAATTAATACATCTTGATTAATAAAATACATATTGAATTAATACAATTAAATATCACTAACTAATTAAATAGAATTAAGTACAATAGGAAATATTTTTCTGGTCGCCAGTCCATCTGGTAAGGACAGATGCACCGGCGCCAGAAAAAAATGACGAATGCAGCTGGATGAGAAAAGCAGTTTATTTTCTAAGATCATAAGGTTAACCCTACATAGGTAAGTACCAACCTACCTACCATACCTATGTCTGCAGTAGAAATCGAAAAATCGACCGATTTCTCAAAAACTACGAAATAGGCTGAAAGGAAGATTTCCATTCCATTTAGGTAGGTACTTAACCGATTATTTTTTTAACGATTCTAACCGTTCTTATCATTATTAGGAAACCGCATCCTCAGAAACATTCAATCCATCTGGAAAAGAAACCAATTGGGATTGTAATGGGAATTTTTATATAAACAAAAAATCTAATACGGTTTATTTATAAGTTTCGCCATCTAGTGGCGAATAGCAGAACTAAGGTAGTTACGCCATCTACTGGCATTATAGTTTCAATTGTGTAGCGACATCTATTATCGACTAGCAGTATTCAATGAAAATTAACTCTGTAACATAGTATATTTTTCAGTGATGCTTCTCCAAATCTACTAAACTTAATTCTATTGAGAAAAAATCTTATATCGTATTTTATTAAGTGAATGTGAATACAATATTCTTCTTTGATAGTGTCACGTATCTTTAAATCTTTTTTTTATTTGATTGGCCTGTTGGCGCAGTGGTAGTGGCCCTGCCTACTGCGCCAAAGGCCGTGGGTTCGATTCCCACCCGGAACCTACATTTGTGTGATAAGCATAACTATTGGTTTTCAGAATCTGGGTGTTTGTATGTATTTGTACATAAACATTTGATACCAACTTTTTTATATAATTAAAAGTATTTCTGTATAACTTAGTGTGTATATTTTAATGTAAAAATCTTTATAGTAGTATTTATAATTATAATTTTAATGGTTAGTTAGCCATGCCTGTATTTATGTATTTATTTTAAAGTATTTAAGTATGTTTATCGGTTGTTGAATACCCATTTACAAGCTTCGGCTTAGTTTGGGACTAAACAGCCGTGTGTGGATTTGTCCAAACATTTTTTTAAATGCTTTCCTGATAGCTGTATTTATAGATACGAGTCAGTATCTATTTATTTATTTAACCGTATGGCGTTTGTGTATGCACTATCCGTTTTCCGCGTCCCGACCTTTATAGGTAAGTTATTTATTTATTTATTTTTATTAATGATCATACACAAATTGTGTAAAATCGATTCACTTGAGAAATTTAGGAAAAATCTGGTTTTTTTAAAGTGAAATATTAATATAACATCTAACTGATTTTTTGTTTGTGTTTGTATGCATGTTGTATTCACCTGTAACTGGTTGTACATTAAGATTATTTAGCTCTAAGTCTTTAAAAACACCGCTCTTCAAAAAACTCTTACACCGCTTGCTGATAAAGTCCCAGATATCCTATCTGCAAGTTATCTGACAGATAGCCTATTTTTTTGGTTTCACAGGTATCTGATTGCCTATATTTTATATAGTCTATCACACAGATTTATCTGATAGATTAGTTTATCACTAAGATTACTATCTGTAACAATATCAGGAAGTGGTGAAAGAAGCCCTTAGTGTAACAACTGTTGTGGTGAATCAAATAAATAAAATAATAAAAATTTACATATTTTTTTCTGCTTTCATTTTGTTTCTTTGACGATCACCCTTTTATGTAAATTATTCTATGTACAAGTATTAGTCATCATCAACAGCCTATTAATGTCCCCTCTGCTGAGGCCCAGACCTACCCTCTCAACGAGGGCGTTCGGGCTATAGTCCACCACGCTAGCCCAGTGCGGGTTGGCGGACTTCACATGCGCCTAAGAATTTCTTCTTCGGCGTATGCAGGTTTCCTCACGATGTTTTCCTTCACCGTTTGAGAGCAGTCAGTACATGTACTTAAGTTTCGAGAAAAAACCCATTGGTACATGACCCAGCTGGGGATCGAACTCCGGACCTTTCGATATGATAGGCCGCGTCTTATCCCCTACGCCACTGACGTTAGTATTTGTAATGTGTAATAAATCTAATCGAATCTATTTTTTTTCTTTTTGCTCGGCTCCGAACGGTCGTAGCGCGATGTTAAATATCCCATCACTCTTCTCAATCCGTGGTGTATCGGGGTCCCCTAAAGACCATAGTGAGGGCGCCGTTTCCTTTAATCATTAATTTTGGAGATTTGCCCGAAAAACTAATTTTCACATAAAAGTGGAAAAAAGTCAAAGTTGTAGTGTGCCGATTGAGCTCAAATTTGGAATGTAGGAGATTTTAGGGATCTTCTAAAATATTTAGGTGTCAAGCGAGCGAAGCGACCGTTCTTCGCGAAGCACTAGCGCCCACCGAGCGCAGCGAGCTTGGCGCCAGCGCGGAGCCGAGTGAGCTGAGCGAACGAAGCGAAGTGAACGAAACGAGTTTACTTCTTTTTCCTCGATTTTTTCCACCACAGCCAAAGGCATTTTGTAATGTGTACGGGCTTGAGGTGCCCACAAACAAGAATCCGGTTCCAGTCAAAAACCAAAATTCAATTAGGAATTCCTGTCACAAAAAACTGGCAACACCGCCGAACCTCCGCGGTCCGCTTTCGGGCGAAATAAATAAATCTAATCTAATCTAAGAAAGAGATGACATGAATTCTAGACCTGACAAATCAGTTTAGTCCTGTCAGACAGATAGATAGATAGACGTTTATATAAATAGACAGCGGGAATTTTAATCGCCATGTTTTTAACTGCAATAGAAACCTGGTTTTCTTTTGTATGTCAGGACTATACTAATTTGACAGTTCTAAAATTCACGCCATCTCTTTCTTATATTTACAGATGAAAAGAGCACAATAGACTAAGGGCTTCTTTCACCGCTTCCTGATATTGTTACAGATAGTAATCTTCGTGATAAACTAATCTATCAGATAAATCTGTGTGATAGTCTATATAAAATATATAAGATATAGGCAATCAGATACCTGTGAAACCAAAAAAATTGGCTATCTGTCAGATAACTTGCAGATACGGTATCTGTGACTTTATCAGCAAGCGGTGTAAGAGGCCCTAAATTTAGTCAAAGAAGTGCAACATTCGAATCGACACGATTGTCTACAACTTGTTGGGTAGCTGCTACGCGCGCTACGGCGTCGTAGCACCGACGTCATTCGGTCCTGCTACGTCCACTGTTGGACATAGGTCTACCGTCACGAGCGCCACCACACCCGGCTCTCTTCCATTCCCATCCTGCTTTATCGTAGGTCCTATAGGCAAGTAGGTAATCCCACTTAACAATTCACTTGTATTTTTTAATAGAAATATTAATGTATTATATTGTATTTATTTATCGTATTCTAATAATTACATTAATATTAAATTTAAATAAAAATTAATTTATGGAGTTTCTAATTTCGTAAAAAAAAATCTGTCAACCCTATAGGATGGATTGATAATTCAAAATCTACGAACAATTTTCAATTCAATTCTTTATTGCGTATATTATATTATAATTTGATCATAGTTGGTTGTTGAATTCTGGAAGCGGTGGTAGATAAAAAATTGTCGTTGTATAAATGTACCCAGTGTACCTACTTACATGCAATAAAATACTTTTGACTTTGACTTTGAAATAGCTAAAAATTCAAACGTCTAAATCGTGACAGATACTTTCACATAAAAAAATTTGGCCAATGAATGTACCAACCATATTTATTTAGATTTTATATTATGACTATGTCCAATCATTATTCTTATTCTGATAAATATTTAAAAAGTTACCGGAAGCCTTCTCCAATAAATCAAACAAAACTAATAAATCTCAAAATATATCGGCCGAAGTAATAAAAATGTCAAAATAAATTATAAATCCAACTCCCCATAAATCCGCAGACATCTTGGAATCATGACAAATTTCCAACCCGAACTCAATTTCTAAACGAAACGAAAACCGAACGAAAATCCAATAACGATAACGACCCCTCTTCCAAACTTCTTACAAAACTTACTCCACTATTCCAACTATTTAGACCACGCCCCATTTCCGCAACTATACACGTATATTCGTCTCGTTCACACCCTAGAAAACCGTCTCCTACAAAAGGAGATAGAGCTATCGTGACCGCATGCATTGTTATTATAGTTTCACTGTTCAATGACAAAACGACTTAACTACCAGATTCTGCCTTTTAAAATTCAACCCTAATACAAATAGCTTCAGAAGTTATTTACAATGACCGTAGTGACAGTTACGACATTTCGAGTTTAGTACTAATACGGAATAGAGTAACATTTTTCCGCGAGCGATTCGCTAGCGTAAGGTGACGCCGTAAGGGCCATAGTGGCGTAAAAATGACTAACTTAAGACGTTCTTGAAAAAAATACGCGGGAACTAGTTATTCTCTATCGACGTCTTACGCAAGATGGCGGCGGGAGGCGTTCGGAATTCAAATTTCTCGGAGGAATAGGTGGGGTGTTTATTTTCTAGGAATATTATATAGCTGCGCTTTTTAAGCGGCTGCAGCGCTTTAAAGAATTTATAAGCTCGGACCGTCTAATAGATTTTTTTCGCTGCCTTCGACCAAATGATGACAGATATAAAATATAATATTCGAGATGGGGCCGGTGTGGCATTTTTTTGTTATGTTATTAGTTATTACTTTTGGTATTAAATATTTGAGAAAATAGCAGAAATTACTTAAAGAATAATAGGTATGTATTCTATAAAACTAACGACAAGTAATTTCAATAAACCCTTTTCCTATAACACTCCATAAAAACCGTATCTTTTCCCATGACATTGTTGACCTCAAGATAAGCCCCTTGGTCACTACAAACTCATCGTTTCTTCAATCCACAACAAATCAAATCCAATAAAAACCAGTTTCAACCGGTTTTCACTGGATCGATCTCATTTCGAATTTCTTGTGAGAATTCGAGGGCGAGGGATCGTCCATCTATTATTAATAGGACTGTTTTTTTTTTCTTTTTAATAACCTGTTGCTGGAAACAAGTATTTTTTGTCACTGAGCACGGGGAGGGTTATGTCAGTTTCTTCATTGAAGTTTTTGTGTGAATTTTTGGGTTGTTTCTTTTGTAACAGTTAATTTTAAATTTTGACGAATTATGTTGACAATTCTTTTTAATTTATTTAATACTCCAATTAAGTAATTATTAATTAGGTAATTTCATTATCTATACCTAAGTAGGTCCTTCCGACGCATAATACCAAATACGCAAATTACCCTATACGCGGTTGACCAAGGTAGGTAAAATACGATACTTTTCTACGTATTCCTTATAAGTAATTTATTTCTTTTATATACATAGGTGGACGGATAATTAGAAACAGGACAAGATTTTCATACAATCGAGGTCACTTTGAAGCCATGGTTCTCCGTGAAGGATTGATCGGGGCGTGATCTGATGACGGTCATCGATACAGTAGATGGAGGACATTCAGATCGCTATAGATATCCAACTGATCAGATGAGCCGTCTGGAAGCAGCATCGTCATGAAGAAAAAAACCTGCAAAATGGCATAAAAATGTATGAAAATCTTAAAGTTAAGGAATCATGACGATGCTGCTCCCAAACGGCTGATCTGATCAGTTGGATTTCTACAGCGATCTGAAAGTCCTCCATGTACTCTCTCGATGACCGTCATCAGATCACGCCCCGATCAATCCTTCACGGAGAACCATGGCTTCAAAGTGACCTCGATTGTATGAAAATCTTGCCCTGTTTCTAATTATCCGTCCACCTATGTAAGTACTTACTACATAACTGTAATAATTTAATTAAGTATATAAATGTTTTTAACAATCTAAGATTTTACATAAAATTGTTTGTCTTCAAAAAAGTGTGTGCAAATTTTGAGCGTGCATGGGATATCGGAGAGTGGTCGAAAAATCGCTCGCAAGGTTCATCCCGGATAGACAAACAAACAGGAAACCGAGTTAAATTGAAGCTTGTTGAAAGAAGTAAGTTGGAGACGTGGTTTATCTATTAATACTTTTAACATTCAAAATTCGTTTTTTCAAAATTCTCAAAATACTCTATGTTTCCACCCAAGGTGAAGAACAGCAACCAACCCAACAGCACAGAGCCCTTGATTCATACATTTTTAGGGTACCGTACCTCAATAGAGAAAAAAAAGAAACCCTTAAGGAATTACTTCGTTGTCCGTCTGTCAATACCTTTTTTCTCAGGAATGCGTGGAGGTATCAAGTTAAAATTAATATCAAATACTCAGGAATGCAATCCCTTGGAGCTGTGAGAAAATCAAACTTCTAAGTCAAAGCAGTCAGAAGATATGGCCGATTTTGCCGTATTTTTTAGTATTTCGGTAATCAAAACCTATGGGGTCCTTCCAGTTGACCTAGAATCATGAAATTTGGGAAGAAGCAAAGTCTCATAGCACAAGTAAAGCAAAAAATCTAAAAACCGTAAACTTGTAGCTACATCACAAAAAAATCTTTTTCTTGTACCAACAAACTTAACTTTGCGTATGAGCAAGTCATCCATATAAGTTAGTAGGTACCATGTGATTTAACTACAAAAGTTATTAACAATTTTCCAAGTATATTTTTTATTATGTTTGTACGGAACCCTCAGGGCGCGAGTCCTACTCGCCCTTGTCCAGTTTTATTTAGCAATAAAGATGTCATAAAATGAAATTAAGAAGCCACAGGCAACTAGTATATGTCATACTAGTTTAATTAAACTAGAATAGAACGCTTAAAACTCCTCTGTACTTACCTATCCTATTATTTATTCTGGTTAGTCCGTTTATAGTCTGTATTTAGGTACTCTGAGTACCGAAATACTCCTACGTGTACTCTGTAGAGGTAGGTATAGGTGCCGGAGAGGGCAACCCAATAACTGCGAGGTCAAGGCCATCGGACCGATCGGACACGACCGATTGTTGTCAACATTCTACAACTGAGTGAAATGTTCTCAGAAATACCACGTCGCTTCTGAGAATCGACCTTGTTAGGTCTGTCTGTTTCAGCCAGAGCCATATTATTACTATACTTACTACCTACTTTTACATTTTAGACTTTCGCGCTTTGTAGTCAGCTCGTGACCACGGCCAGTGTAACCTGGTCGAAACGTCGGGCAAGGTAAATAAAACTTATTCGTGTGTAAGACCTGTAAATAATTATATAATTACCTACTTTTAGTTTAGATTTTTGGTTTTAATTTTTTTTATCCGTACTCATCTGTAATTGTTTCTTGGCCCATTTTTGGTTCCAAGGGGAGGTCTGGTAGCTGAATAACAGGCTCGCGCCTATAGTTCAGCAATAGATGCTCAATCTCTTGGCGATATTTATAAGTAGGTATAAGAATTCATGTATCCTACTAATATTATAAAGGCGAAAGTTTGTAAGGATGTGAGTGAAGATGTTTGTTACTCTTTCACGCAAAAACTACCGAACAGATTTTGATGAAATTTGGTACAGTGATAGCTTATATCCTGGAATAACATATAGGCCACTTTTTATCGCAGACAAAGTCGCGGGGCGCACGCTAATACCCCCTAAGTAACAAAACGCCTACATAGAGGGCGCTGTTTCACAATGTACACGGGAAAAACTTTTCTACGCGGGCGAAGCCGCGGGAAAAAGCTAGTCATACATATAATTGTTATACTTCTGGAATAAATTATTATTATTATATACTACTATTATATTATTACTAGGTATCTTTACTATTATAAAATTGTACATTTCTGTACATTGAAGGGATTAAACAAAAACTATTGGAATACGTTACTGACCCAAAAACTCTTTTCCAAAAATGTCTCGTCTATTTGAACCCGCATCACGCTAAAACTACTGGTCCAATTAGAACCGGGTTTTTTTGCTTGAAAACATATGGTCCGACTTAAAATCTGGTGTACTTGGATTTTTTAAATTCCATCCCTAAAGGGTTGAAAAGGGATGTTAAGGTTTGTATGGGAAACAAAAATTTACAATGCCGCGGGCAACAAATAGTAAGAAACATATACGTTACTTTTTAATGCGAACGGAGTCGCGGGGCATAAGCTAGTCGAAAACAAAATAGAAGATACAAACATGACACTTCACTTCCTGTCAAAACAGAGAGCGAATATAAAAAGCTAGTAATAAATAATCCAACCGACTGAATTTATAAACTTGGCATCTAAAAATTCAAATTCAAGCAGTTAACCTAACCTAACCTACCCATGTTCAATATTTTTAGCTGCCACTTTCAGTATTTTTAGCTGCTCGGTTTCATCATCAACAGTCTATTAATATGTCCCCACTGCTGGGGCTCAGGCCTACCCGCTCAACGAGGTCGGGCTATAGCCCACCACGCTAGCCCAGTGCGGGTTGGTGGACTTCACATGCGCCTAAGAATTTCTTCTTCGCCGTATGCAGGTTTCCTCACGATGTTTTCCTTCACCGTTCGAGAGCAGTCAGTAAATGTACTTAAGTTTCGAGAAAAACCCATTGGTACATGACCCAGCCGGGGATCGAGCTTCGTACCTTTCGATAGGATAGACCGCGTCTTATCCCCGACGCCACTGACGCAGTATATCCCAATTTTAAATATAACAAGCTTCCTTCCATCAATCAGCAAATAATACCTTCAATCAGGGTTGAGTGAGACTGTCAACGGTCGCAGCTGTAATTTGAAACAATAATTAACACTATATCAGTAACAAGCGACAGTGAAACCGCCGGTCAGCCAGCGGGCTCCGGTCTGTGACCCAATACCGAATACCTACGGCGATTTGCGACCGACACCCCTACTATTGTTCCACCATATCTGTCAGCACGGAATCCCACTTTTGCCGTCAGTGCTGCGGCGTGCTATCGCATGCTGTCGCGTTTCCGTGCTGACAGAACGCCATTTGGAGAAACATTGCGGGTGCGTCAGCACTCCATCGCCTCCGCCCGCGATCGTCCTGTGGCCGAGCTAGCCGGCCCAACACCCGCTATGTTTCTCGCTCTAGAAAATGACGTTCCTGAACATGAATCAAAAAATTTAACCACTCCCTTATGGATCAGTAATAAAAGCATTCTATGGGTGTCAAAATCGTGTCAAATGTATGACAATACTTATACTGACTCACACATTCACATTTTCAAACTCTATACCTATAAATTTGTATTAACAACCTCCTCCCGCTACTCCGCTTCCTTTGTCCGCGCCCCCCCCCCTGTAAGTGACACCATCCGTTCCCATACTAAATATGCAAGATGCGATCTCCACATGGAGCGCGCGCGCCACCACAGAGATTCGAAACTTCTTGTTCCTGAACGACAGAAAAGATTTAGATTTTTTTATTTCACTGATACAGCAGTCAATATACAACATTATAATAAAGTTTTATCTGTAAAAGGGATCGTCAAGGAGGTACAATTTCTATGCCCAGCTAAATGTCAATATATCAGATAGAGACATAGAAAAGGATAGAGATATGAAAAAGTGCGATTCCGTGCTGACAGAGTATGTGGTCAAACCCTAAACGACGTACTTAAAGTACGCACATGATACACGTGAGCTAAGCTGGTTATTCATTGTGATTACAGTCAAGGCTGGATTGCACAGCACAAGGCCAAGTCGAATGACCAATGCTCAAGCGTATCTACGACTGTTTTCAACACACTTCTTGAGGAAAAACATATGAATGGAATGTTATAAACTTATTTTAAACGTCGAATTTACCACATCGAGTTTCATAGGTGATGGCAACTCGGCCCATGTGTTAGATTTCTTAGTTTCCCGACTAAGTAGGTATAAATATTACCTATGCAATATTGTACAGTCGACCGCACGTCATTAGAAACACTTTGACCTTGAGCTGGCCTAGCCTATTAGAGAGTTTTAATACTATGAGAGAGGCCTTTGTCCAGCAGTGGACGTCTACAGGTTAATAATACAAGATCAGCAGAGGGTAGTTTCAGAAACTACCCACAGCGATCAACAATGACAGCTCGCCTCTCCAGTCAGCTCGTGACCACGGCCAGTGTAACCTGGTCGAAACGTCGGGCAAAGGTAAATAAAACTATTTCGTGTGTAAGACCCGTAAATAATTATATAATTATGTCTACAGGCTTATATTAATACTATGAGAGACCAGTTTACACTAGTTTGTTACCACTGACGTGCGGTCGACCGTACATGAGAGTTATTAAGCTTACATAAATAAATATTTAAGCGAAGCTGAAGTGGCAGTGGACTGGGCACATCGCTCGTAGAACTGACGGCCGTTGGGGCAGAAAGATTCTCGAGTGGCGACCACGTATCGGAAGACGCAGTGTAGACAGGCCTCCCACGAGGTGGACCGACGATCTGGTGAAGGTCGCGGGACCCGGCTGGATAAGGTTAGCGCGGGACCGGTCGTCGTGGAGATCCCTGGGGGAGGCCTTTGTCCAGCAGTGGACGTCTACAGGCTGATATGATGATATAACCTATTGGAAGCGGTGGTAGATAAAAAATTGACGTTGTATATATGTACCCAGTGTACTTACATGCAATAAAATAGTAGAGAGTTACTTACCTAAATGAATGTTTGGATTCGTGTAATTTCAAGAGGTGGATCATTTCAAAGTGGTACTAATCCGCCGAAGCGAGCACGTGGTTTCTCGATGCCAACTCACTGCCGCGTGCAGCTCCGATGGTAGGGGTCGCCGTGGTATTTACGCGTGTAGTGGGGCGCGCTAATTGCAGTGACCGTTCAATGGTATGTTTGTGACTCTGTGATTGCTGGTTTACGGCTCGGGATACGTTTGTCTTGTCTTTGTATTAGCCGTATTATGAAAATTAATTCAATTCAATACACTTTATTGCACGTTTAAAAATTACAGACGAAAAACAAAAACAGATACAGTAATGTACATCTAGGCGGTCTTATCGCTAAGAGCGATTTTTTCCAGACAACCTTGGGTAGAGAATTTAGAGCAAATTAGAAGGTAGGTTGTGCAATTATAGGCATATTTTAAAAATCTACATACACAGGTATACAAAAAAAAATTCAGATTAGGTGAGTCATTCTATCTACTGAGAGGAAAATAAAAACAAAAATTTATAAAATCAACAAAACTGTATTTTAGACACTATTGGCAATACGGCGGAGTTGGAGAAGATCTTCTACCTTTAGGTAAGTTTTTTTTAGGTTTAGGTTTAGTTTATTTATTTATTTGTAGATTAGTTTTAGATTTATAATAAGTTATTTTTATTCTTTTAATTATGTGTTACCTTCTCGTTAATAGATAACGCCACGTGAATTTTAAAAAAAACTAAACTGTTTATTTTTTGGTTTATTGAGATCAAAATAACATTAACATGAAATTTTATCAGCATCAGTATAAGTTTGATTATCATCAAACATTATATCAGCTTTTCTAATATCTCCTTCAATATCACTTTCATTGTATGTTTCTTTATCTGTACCAACATCTCTTTCATTAACCGTTACATTAACTGTTGCACTATTTGTACTTAATAGTCATTTCTGTCTACGCTATGTCATTTCTGTCTACTGCGTGCAGACAGAAATGACATAGACTGAGATGACGATATGTTAGTTTGATCTTAATTACCTAATTGATTGTTGGTGTAGCTACCTGATACAAATAATATTGGTTTCTCTTCATAATTACAACCAGTTATTAAGTCACAAACCGCAAGAATTTCAAAGATATTTAACCTGAACAGATTTTCGGTCACGTAATAGAATGACCCAGGTAATACCTAGGTATGTACAGTCGACCGCACGTCAGTGGAAACACTTTGACCTTCAGCCGGCCTAGCCTATTAGAGAGTTTTAATGGTATTAGAGACCAGTTTATACTGGTTTGTTTTCACTGACGTGCGGTCGACCGTACTTAGAAATTGGTAAATCAATCCAATAAATCAATTCAATACCATTTATTCGCTGACTTTGGGAGAAAAACACAAAACTGAGGAGTTGCGAAAAAGAGGAAAAAAAAGATATTAGGAAAAAAAGAAAAAAAAAACGTCCTTTTTGTGTTTTTTTTTCTTTTTCCTATATCTTCTTTTGAATCTTGAATTAATATTGAATTATATAGAATAATTATTATTGAATTGAATCGTTACCTTTATAGATGGGTATTATTTTATATTTTCTAATGTATTTTTTTAATACACGAACAACAAATATGTTCAGGGAAATACGTTAGATGTACATAGGTATAAGTCAAGCCTTTGTATCTTGTCTGTCTTTAAATTGGTAACATTGAGAAGTAAATTAGGTTACCGACGGCGGGCGGCAGACGGGTCGTAGGGCGGGCGGCAAATACCTATGATGTTCACGTGAAAACTGTAACGAGATGAACGTCCAACCTTCTTGCAGTCTATCGGCCACCGGCCATTTTATTAGAAAATCAAAATATTTGGTTCGATACATTGTATTTTAAGACGTGCGTAACCTAAATTTTGATCCGTATTGCCCTTCTGCACTATCAAATCAACAGCCTATTAACATGTCCCACTGCTGGGGCTCAGGCCTACCCTCTCAACGAGGGCGTTCGGGCTATAGTCCACCACGCTAGCCCAGTGCGGGTTGGTGGACTTCACATGCGCCTAAGAATTTCTTCTTCGGCGTACGCAGGTTTCCTCACGACGTTGTCCTTCACCGTTTGAGAGCAGTCAGTAAATGTACTTAGATTTCGCCCGGCCGAGGATCGAACTTCGGACCTTTCGATATGATAGGCCGCGTCTTATCCCCAACGCCACTGACACCCTTCTTCTGCACTATAAATAATACCTACTAATTGACTTTTGTATAAATTAACATTGACTTAGCAACTCTAAAACTGCTTACCCACCGCTTCTCAACAGCTATTTCAAGACCTTCTCCATGAAAAACATTCCAATTTCAAACCAACATACCGCCAATATATTTACTTACATAAGCGCCACATTGAAACTCCCCCCCCCCCCCCCCTCCTACCTCCCGTCTTCCCCTCCGTGGTCCCCCTCTGGCCCCTCAACACCCCTCAAGTAAATCACCTGCGTCATTAATTCATTTTAAGACGCCTTGCGCTACCCTTAGATAGTACATTTGCATATTACAAAGTATGGAAGTTCGCTAACGAAGTGCGCGGGGCGCGGGAGGGAGTGGCGGGAGGAGGGGTTGGGGGGGGGGGGGGGGGGGGCGTGCGGTCGGGAGGCGAGGGGTGTCTAAGGTTGCTGTTGTAAGACGGGGAATTGGGCGCAGGGGCGGACTTGGAGTGAATTATTTTCTTACATTTATGTCTTTATTTATGTAATTGCCGTTTTGTCGAACTGACCTTGATTTGAAATATCTGCGGTTTGACTTGGCATTCTAAATTCGAATAAATTTCATTTTTAAGGCATGTTCTTCCATTTTCAAAAGCAGTCATTGTTTTCCCTGCGTTAACGTTTTACATGGCTGAAAATGAATTTTATTTGAATTAAGAATTCCATGTCATTCCGCAGATAGGCTTGAGTTCTTCTATACAAAGTGGCCAGTTCGACAAAACGGCAATTTCGTAGGTAATCGGCAAGGTCGTTTCGTGTGGTGCTTATGGGCTTCAAAGGCGTCTTTCCTGCGTGTCTTGTGCCAGCATTTTGATTCTACTTGTATGCGCTAATCGTGATGCATGACTCGGAAACCTTCAGCACATTTTGGAGTGCAGTCAGGACCGCGGCGTTTCATAGATTTTGTATGGACTTGGTATGGTAAAGTAAAATTTATCAGATTTACCTTAGTACCTATACACATACCAATGACCATTAACTGCAGTTCGGCGAATAAATATAATTTAATTTTACAATATTCATGTTTATCTATGTATGTTTAAGTTGGGGCAGAAAGGTTCTCGATTGGCGACCACGTATCGGAAGACGCAGTGTAGGCAGACCTCCCACGAGGTGGACCGACGATCTGGTGAAGGTCGCGGGACCCGGCTGGATGAGGTTAGCGAAGGACCGGTCGTCGTAGAGATCCTTGGGGGAGGCCTTTGTCCAGCAGTGGACGTCTACAGGCTGATATGATGATGATGTTTATTTGAAGCATAATGCGAAATGCTAGCGATAATTTAAACCAATAAGTGATAGCTCTGATGGTAGAGCGTTTCATTTCATTCATTCATTCATTCTCCCAAATCCGTCCCTGCACGCCTCGCAAGCGGAGAAAGATGAAGGAAATGAAAATGTACGTAGCAAAAAGGGGGGCGCCGCCCCCCACCCGGCGAGAGGAAAGCCCGAAAATTCTATAAAGAGGGGAGCGAGCGTCTCACAGCCGATACCTTTTGTACGATAAGCCCTTTTAGGACCCCCCGGGGGGCGCGGCGCGGGGGGAGGAGGGGTGAAAGGGAAACATTACTCTTGCAGACATCTCCGATGAGTTCTTATCAGTCTTGGGTAATTTCCTTTCGTTTTGAAGGAGGTAGGATGCGGGCTGACTGGTTTTGTTGCTTACCTTTCGGTTGCGCTGAATAGAAAACTTTTGGAGTCGTGTAAAGTTAAACAGATGGTTACCTTTTAGTTCCTTTGTAGGTGAAATCTAGATTTGCCTGTTCTATAAGAATGTCATGTTAGTCCTACCTAACGGTTAAAAACTGAATGAAAAAAATATGTTTTTATTATTATTTTACGGCGCTAGAATTAATTTTAAAAGATGCACTACTAAAGACCTACTGTTATTATTTTTAAGTAGATTATATTAATTTCCTATTAATTTATGTAATAAAGTCGGCGATCGGGAATACTATGTACTATCTACTACTAGTTATGGTGATCGAAGAATAAAGTAGATAAACCTACCTACTTAAAAATATGGGTAGTTCAAATATGTATATGTGTAAAATGTTGTTGGGAAAAAATTAAATAAGATTGTGTAAAAATTATGTAAGATTATAATCTATATAATTTTTAGTATAGATTATAATCTTACTTTTTTTTGTAAGTTTGGATTGTAGGTAGGTAGGTACCTACTGAAGAACTCCAAAATTGTAACTAGTACTTCATCATCAACAGCCTATTAATGTCCCCACTGCTGGGGCTCAGGCCTACCCTCTTATCGAGGGCGTTCGGGCTATAGTCCACCACGCTAGCCCAGTGCGGGTTGGCGGACTTCACATGCGCCTAAGAATTTCTTCTTCGGCGTATGCAGGTTTCCTCACGATGTTTTCCTTCACCGTTTGAGAGCAGTCAGTAAATGTACTTAAGTTTCGAGAAAAAACCCATTGGTACATGGCCCAGCCGGGGATCGAACTCCGGACCTTTCGATATGATAGGCCGCGTCTTATCCCCTACGCCACTGACGCTCTCTACTAACTAGTACTTAAAGGTAGGTAAATAAAATAAATACTTTGTGCAGAAGGTACTGTATTGTACTGTTAAATAATTATGTCACTCCACGGATTGTCAACAAAAAACTAATAAAATAAATAATATTTTATTTTTTATTGCAAAGTTCTTATTAAAATAAACTAAGTAAATAAATAATTGAATTTGTACCTAACATTTTCGAAAACAAGTGATTTTGTTAAAATAACCCAAAAGTTTTTAACATAAAGAAATCGATCAGTTTTTCAACTCATTGCACCTTTCTTTTAAAAATATCTTTAGATCAGAGCCCACGTTCTAAGAGACAATAAAACAGGTTAACCGCCAAGGGCTATAACTAAACTTTCCCCAATAAGGGTAGAAAAATCCCGTTCTTAACTCTGTCATACCATTGTCAGAAGGAGTCATCTTTTTATTTGAAACAAGTTTTGAGTGAAGAAAGTATTTGGTTTGAAGTAAACTGGATTGAATTGAATTGATTCCTGATGTAAACCTGTTGGGATATTTTGGTACCGTGAGAATTTAAACCCACTCAGACAATTTTTCACATCAAAAGGTAGTAGCAAGAATACGGAATGATGCTCCACTAAAAAGTTTTTAATAATCTATACCAATTATAAGTAGGTAATACTTAATTTTGTTAAAGCTTAAGAGTTTGATTTTTGTTTGTTTGAACGCGCTAATCTCTGAAGCTACAGTTAGTACAAACAGCTAGTACCTAAGTAAGTAATAAAACCTTAATATTCATTTATTAAAAGATAATACAAAAATTGGTTTAGTTTATTTATTAAAATTATGTTTAGTAATCTAAGGACTAATGTTGAAATTAATAAAATAATAATTATAGTATACCATACAAATAATTTTTTACTTCATATTAATACTAATTTTCGCATTTTAAGCCTGTATTATAAACAGCTAGAAATTTATAGGTAAAATAGACAAATTCTCGAGAGAAATAATACATTTTTAAGCCGTCTGAAGACCAATATATCACCGCAGTATTGGGCAGTTAGTAAAACTATCGGGACAGTCCATAATTAATGGACTCGCCCGACCAGGGGTGGGGTCAGAGAGGGGGGAGCTAGTGAAAAGGGTAAAGATTCTTTGGACAGGGAATAATAATAATAAAATATTTGGACAAATCCACACACGGCTGTTTAGTCCCAAACTAAGCCAAAGCTTGTAAATGGGTACTCAACAACTGATAAACACACATAATATACTTTTAAATAAATAAATAAATACATACAAACACACAAATGTTGGTTCCGGGTGGGAATCGAAACCACGACCTCTGGCGCAGTAGGCAGGGTCACTACCAAAAACGCCAACAGGCCAGCGATATTTTTTTTCTGTACTTACTTCAAATCAAATCTATAGCCTATATTAAATAACCACTGTTAGAGCACAGGCCTACCCTCTCAACAAGGAGGGCGTAAGGGCTATAGTCCTCCACGATAGCCCAGTGCGGGTTGGTGGACTTCACACGCGCCTAAGATTTTTTTTTTCGTTGTATGCAAATTGTCTCACGATATTTTCCTTTGCCGTTTCTAAAGCAGTAGATGTTACTCAAGTTAAAAAAAAAGCATATTAATGTCATGAATTTAATTTTTTTAAATCTGCACGTGCGAATATCTCGAAAAGTAATGACTTTTACTCGGGTATTATTTAGATACTTGAAGGGTTGGCGTTGGATTTTGTAACACCCTGTACGCTGTGCAACACCATGTATAAGACCAACACGGCGTGTCAAGCGGGCTTAAGGCGCTCTCCCCTGAAAATGCTAATTAACCATCACGAGGGATCGTCGCCTTAACGGGAACGTCTCATCTTTCCACTTACGACTAAGGTTCCCAAACTTTACCTAAGTTACTTACTTTATGGTGACTTGACTTACCAAGCCTATTGCGATTTGCGTCTTCGTCGTCTCTCTGTTCAATGAATATAGTTTTTCATCGTCCTATGCTGAAAAAACACAAAATTCTGCCTACTCAGATGCAAGACTGATGTGCTAGCCTCTAGAGGGTTAAACATTAGCAGCGGTCCCGGGTATGAAAAGAAACTGAAACAAATCGTAACAGACAATTTTTGCAGAGGAATTCCTCTAGAAAAATAAATAAAATCCGCCATATATTTTTTATTGGTTTATATAGTTTTTGTAGTACTTACCTATTGTTAGTGAACCCACTGACATTTTTGTCAAAAATGCAAAGTGCTGACATGTTATGTCAGAATTTAGAAAAAAAAACACATTATTTTACCAGATTAAGGCGAAAATTGAGTTTTTGATGTGTCCACACTCCTTCCACGTTTCACTCATCTCAACGAAATTGTAATCATTTGTAGTTACTTAAGACATCTTATAAAATAACTTGTGGAATAGTTCGAGAACCACTGCTATCCTCCTGTTAAGTACGTCGCGTCGCTCGGGTAGGCGCCTTTATGAAATTCCTAACGTTTTGTACACTGTAGCTACTCTGGCGCTTCCCTATTTATTTCCCTATAGGTACGGGGTACTAAGTTGAAATGGGATTGTGGGGAAAATACGCGTCTTTGTTCAAAGGAGTCATGGATGAGGCCCCTAAGCGGAATAAATCAGCAATTGCACATATTCTTTAAATTTTTGAACCAAATAATCATACTAACATTATAAAGGCGAAAGTTTGTAAGGATGTTTGTGCGTGAGATGTTTGTTGCTCTTTCACGCTATAACGGCTGAACGGATTTTGATGAAACTTGGTACACTGATAGCTTATATCCTAGGATAACATATAGGCTACTTTTTACCGGCAAAAGCTGCGGGCAACAGCTAGTTATTGGTAATTTAAAAAGACACGATTCGTTGGACACAAACTAAAAGTAGACGTGGAACTTATGAGGGGGTACCAGGCTTTAGACTTGCCGCAGGTGTCATGATGAATTGTTGCAGCTCACCTGTAATACATTACGGACGTGGCGGTGTGACACAGGGCTTATATTTTGCCGGAGACGTCTCGCAAGACGTTTATATTAATTTACATTTTAATTAAAATTGCCTCAGCTTGCAGCAGCTGTAAAGGTGTTTTAGGTTGGAAATATAACTGCACATAGATGCGGCTATATGCTTCTTTATTAAAATTCTTATTACTAACAAACAGTCGTGTGAATTCAGAGGTGCACACGACTTAACTAAATTTAGTCTAGTATTCTCTTTTTTTATCTGTAGAAATAAGAAAGAGAAGAGATGGCATGTATTTTAGATCTGTCAAATTAGTTTAGTCCTGTCAGACACAAGAAAATGTATCGGGTTTACATTAGTACAATATGGCGATTAAAATTCCCTCTTTCTGATAATTTGACAGTATATAATAGTAAATAATTTGACAGTTCTAAAATAAATGTCATCTCTTTCTTATTTCTATAGATAAGAAAAGAGCAATTAATGTCTTAAGACCACTTACTATTATTATTAGAATAGTTGGTGTTTATGTAATTTTATACGCAGCCTACCGCACCGCCCCACTCCTACCCACTAACCCCGCTTACCCAAGTAACCCCGCAGGATTAACAAGATTCTATTAAAATTGTTATGACGTAGGGAGGGGTGGAGGGAAGGAGGGCACAAATTAACGAGAGCTCTTCAACCTTTAACCCGTTTGGCTCAGAATATCCGCCTTTGAAGCGGTTCTGGGTTCGATTCTGGTGTTGAAATTTTTTGAAATTTTTTTGTGCTGGTTCGATTGTCATCACTGGGGGAAAAAGTACCCCTGTAAAAGTGTCCCCAGGAGTCCAAGTGGCAATGATGACATTGTGACATCCGGTAATCTAAGCGAGTACATCAAACGACATTTGAAAATTGTTTTAAAAGAAATTTACCTACAAATTGTCATAGAAAAAAAATCCTAGTGATGTTTTCCTTCACCGTTTGAGAGCAGTCAGTAAATGTACTTAAGCTTCGAGAAAAAACCTATTGGTACATGGCCCAGCCGCGGATTGAACTTCGGACGTTTCGATATGATAGGCCGTGTCTTATCCCCGACGCCAATGACTAAAACCTCATACAAACAAGAAAATCAATATCACTTTCTTACCCTAGTTACTAGCACATATACACAAACATATAATTATATAATACATAACATGCTATTTATTCTCCCGGGGAGTTCGCGAAAATAGAGCTGCTTCGCGGGGAGGCTAACCCCCCACGTGGGGCGATGAGCGGGGGGAAAGGGGGCCCACCACCTGAGACGGCGGCAAGACGGAGCCGCTCAAATTTTCGCTTATGTTATATTATTACTGTATGTAAGTATGTGGATGGAATTAATTAGTTTTACTGCGTTAAGTTTTACATTTATGTCTTTGGTAGCTCTGTGGTTAAGATTTGATGAAGCCTGAATTGCCTAAGTTATATAATTATTCGGTTTTATGTTATAACAGTGGTTACGATTCGGGGTGCACACTTCTTAACTAAATTTAGTCTATTATGCTCTTTTTTTATCTGTAGAAATAAGAAAGAGATGGCATGTATTTTAGAACTGTCAAATTAGTTTAGTCCTGTCAGACACAAGAAAATAACCATGGTTTTCTCATGGTTTGTATTGCAACTTAGAAGTTATAAAAGATACATAATTAAGTAATAAAAATTTACAACCACCTTTATCTTCCTTACAACAAAACAAAGTCGCTTTTAAACTACGCAACGGATTTTGATAAGGTTTTCACTCTCATCCAGATAATTTCTTCTCGGTGGTTTACAGGTACTTGTACCATGCAGGCGAAGCCGCGGGCAACAGCTAGTTACAAATAAATAGTTTGAATTTGAACACCCTGTATCTTTTGTTCTAGTCAGGAACGTAGGTACAAAACTGCCGCCACTAATATCGACACAATCCTCGCGAACTCGCCGGCACGTTCTTGCTTTCCGAACTACCCTCCACCCCCCACCCCTTACCCACTCGTTTTGAATTTCGAATAGGTTTTAGGGTTGCCACTTCATAAAGTATCCAGGGAGACAGGCTGATAAACACTGTTTTAGGTAGGTAACCTACTGATATTTTTAATAATTTAATAATGTTTGGACCAATTTACACACGGCTATATATTCACATATATGCCACAACACGATAATTAATTATTAATAATGTGTAATATTAATATAATATTTATATAATTTTATATAATAATTATATATAATTATTAATTAATTAATTTTATATAATTATTATATAATATTAATATAATTGTAATATTTATCGAATAATAATGTCGATCGCAATTTATTAATTCATTTTCCTTTCAGCGGCCAGTCCATTCATTACTTTACTTAAACTAGGTAACAGGACAAAATGTAACCTACAGTAGAACAATAAAATAAACAAATGCCATTACAAGTTTTAATCTTATTACTTCATATTCAATTAATTTTAATAACTATAACTATAATAGTCATTATACAAAGGTATAATGACTTGTCACTTATTAGGTACCTAAGTAATATTATTCTTAATGTTACATTCGATGTCGGTTAGTATACCTAATGAAATGGTCCAGCACCGCGAATCGAGATGATTCAGAGCACTTCCAAAATACTTTCATCTCCTAAATAGCTTAGGTAATACTTATGAAATTAATTTTACTTTATTTATATTAAATTTAATTTTAGAAGCCAGTCAGAAACTATCAGTTTTTACATATAGAAATTAAAGTATAAATACAATTGATATTGGTCGAATAATTCTACGCGTCGACAACCCTATGTCGAGAAAGCAAAGGATGGAACAAAGTTAGATTGAAAGCGAACGAAGCGCGACTCCTTCTTATACGATGCCTCGCGCCCGCAAGTTGGCTGCCTCTTGGAATGAGGTTGGAGCGTCTTAGAACTTCATACTTCCGTAAATTAATATAAAGCAGTATATTAAGGGCTTCTTTCACCACTTCCTGATATTGTTACAGATAGTAATCTTAGTGATAAACTAATCTATCAGATAAATCTGTGTGATAGACTATATAAAATATATAAGATATAGGCAATCAGATACCTGTGAAAGAAAAAAAAACAGGCTTATCTGTCAGATAACTTGCAGATAGGGTATCTGGGACTTTATCAGCAAGCGGTGTAAGAGGCCCTTAAGATTATTTTGTCTAGATTGCAAAAAATACACAGACGCGTATAGACCCCATGGAACTTCTTGACGGCTGAATGAATATAGCGGCGATCGGGAATACACAAATTATTTATTTGGGAATATAGTCACAAATTGTTTGCACATCGCTGACAGTGTTTACAGTCTATGTGTGCGTAAGTGAGATAGTGCTACATAGAGACGTCCAAAAACTTGAAAGTTTGATTCGGTTGATCGAATCAATGAAACATTTCTTTAAATTAAATGAGCGTCTCTAGTGAACCCCGCTCAGCTCCCGTTTGACACCTAAGATTAGTCATTGCGCAGAAATCAGGCAACTTCACACAGCCGCCATAAAATCCGCGGGGACTATACCTACTATAAGTATTAGGTATGTTAAGTAAATGTAAGGGTGGTAATATACAGAGGCGGCCGCGCGGCGCGGCGCTGCCGCTCTTACGAGTCGAAATCGAAATCTCACAGAGCAGCGGCACCCTAACTGTCAAGAAAATAATAGGTAGAAAGGTTCCTTATATCAAACCGTCTGACCAGAGACGCGATTTATTTGAAATACTTCTATTTAAAATGCAAATACAAAATGCAAAATACCTATTTTGTAATTAAAAGTAAGTAAGTAAAAAAATCTCGGACCACACTCTCAAGCTAATGGAGGAAAGACGACGAATGGTTCTGCAGTCTTCGGATGACGCTTCCCAATTTCGGCGGCTTAATAGACAGATCTCGAAGTCTCTGACTCGCGACCTGCGCCAATTTAATACTACCAGTATTAAAGAGGCCATCGAGCGTAATAAAGGCTCCAAAGTGTTCGCAAGAGATATGTATATTGGGCAAAGCCGGTTGACGAGGCTAAAGACCGATGATGGCAGAATCGTATCGTCGAGACCCGAGCTCTTAGAGGAGGTCGAGAAGTTCTACGGACAGTTATACACGACAACACGGCCACCTGTTAGTAGTCCGGCTAAAGACCCAAGAGCTAGACTGACCCGGCACTATACCGAAGATATCCCGGACGTCAGCCTGTACGAGATTAGGATGGCTCTCAAACAGCTTAAAAACAACAAGGCACCGGGTGATGATGGAATTACGGCTGAGCTTCTGAAAGCCGGTGGAAGACCAGTACTAAAGGCTCTTCAGAAGCTATTTAATTCCGTCATACTCGAGGGCAAAACGCCAAAGTCATGGCACGGAGGTGTGGTGGTGCTCTTCTTCAAAAAGGGAGATAACACCCGGCTGAAGAACTACCGACCCATCACACTTCTGAGCCATGTCTATAAGCTGTTTTCGAGAGTCATTACGAATCGTCTCGCGCGCAGGTTCGACGACTTCCAGCCTCCCGAACAAGCCGGTTTCCGTAAAGGTTTCAGTACCATAGACCACATTCATGCGCTGCGGCAGGTTATACAGAAGACCGAAGAGTATAACCGGCCACTATGTTTAGCGTTCGTGGACTATGAGAAAGCCTTCGATTCGATTGAGACCTGGGCTGTGCTACAGTCTCTCCAGCGGTGCCAAGTTGACTATCGGTACATCGAAGTGATGAAGTGTTTATACGAAAACGCCACCATGTCGGTTCGTCTCCAGGACCAGAACTCGAAACCTATCCAACTGCAGCGAGGTGTGAGGCAGGGAGATGTCATATCCCCGAAACTGTTCACCGCTGCACTGGAAGACGTCTTCAAGCTTCTGGACTGGAACGGACTGGGCATCAACATAAACGGCGAGTATGTCACTCATCTTAGATTTGCCGATGATATCGTGGTCATGGCTGAGACCCTGGAGGACCTTGGCACAATGCTCAATAGCCTCAGTAGAGTCTCTCAACAAGTGGGTCTAAAAATGAACATGGACAAGACGAAAATCATGTCGAACACCCGTGTTGTACCCACTCCTCTGAAGGTTGGAGACTCTATGCTCGAAGTTGTAGACGATTATATATACCTGGGACAAACGGTCCAGCTAGGTAGGTCCAACTTCGAGAAAGAGGTCAATCGTCGAATCCAACTCGGCTGGGCAGCGTTCAGGAAGCTACGCAACATCTTCTCGTCCCAAATACCGCAGTGTCTCAAGACGAAAGTCTTCGACCAGTGTGTGTTGCCAGTGATGACATATGGTACCGAGACGTGGTCCCTCACTATGGGCCTCATAAGAAGGCTCAAGGTCACCCAAAGGGCAATGGAGAGAGCTATGCTCGGAGTTTCCCTGCGAGATCGAATCAGAAATGAGGAGATCCGCACGAGAACCAAGGTCACCGACATAGCTCAAAGAATTGCGAAGCTGAAGTGGCAGTGGGCTGGGCACATCACTCGTAGAACTGACGGCTGTTGGGGCAGAAAGGTTCTCGAGTGGC
Organism: Metalampra italica; assembly: GCA_949699065.1. Lineage (NCBI taxonomy): Eukaryota > Metazoa > Arthropoda > Insecta > Lepidoptera > Oecophoridae > Metalampra > Metalampra italica. The sequence continues at coordinate 2,121,279 of OX452993.1, forward strand.
GACCACGTATCGGAAGACGAAGCGTAGGCGTCCCACAAGGTGGACCGACGATCTGGTGAAGGTCGCGGGACCCAGCTGGATGAGGTTAGCGCAGGACCGGTCGTCGTGGAGATCCTTGGGGGAGGCCTTTGTCCAGCAGTGGACGTCTACAGGCTGATATGATGATGAATTTGCATTTAAATGCCTTTTAGTAAAAAAACATTTTGTATTTTATTTGAAATACCTTTCGAGATGTATTTTGCATTTTAATATTCATTTCAAAATGCAAAATACTTTGTGATTAAGTTTAGCCAACATTGGCAACATTACCAGTCAAACAAAATGAAATGAACGAATGGACGCTTGTATTGCCGAATTTGACCGATAGAGACTGTTAAATACCTATGACCAAAATGTCATGCATAAGGTGCCATGTTATTTGACGTTTTTGTTCGGCTCGGCATTGTCTCTATTTCTCATGATAAATACCTAAAAGAAATAAAAATATCTGAGATTTGGCCAAAAGGTATTTTATTTTGAAAATACCTATTTTGCATTTATCATTTGAAATACAAAACGCAAAACTATTTGGTATTTTGCATTTGAAATAGTAAATCTGAAAAGTATTTTGCATTTTATATTTAAATGCTTTTTTAAAACCATTTTGTACATCTCTGCCTCTGACATACACTAAAAATGGTTTTTTCCACGGGAAAAACCTTTCTACGCGTTAGAAGCCGCGGGAAACATCTAGTTAATGAAAGCCAAACATTGTAATGGGCAGGCTGTCACTTTAACAATTCCGCTTACACAACCTCGTATCTTCATCAAGTACGTAACCAACCGAAGCGTACAGCTACATAGCTACACGTTCCCAGTATACGCATGTGCACAGTGCGGGAACGTATAGATAGATAGTATTTTAATACATTATCCCGCGGTAGCAACAAACGCGGTGAGGCTGAGATGAGATTCAAGATGGCGGGCGAACACTTCTTAGCACTCGCGCTGTATTGGCTCGCCAAGTATGGCAGTGGCTTCTTAAATTTACATTATAAAATATTGTGTTCTCCTTGGAATTCGTTTTAAAGATCAAAATGTTTTTCTTCTATTTGGAAAATTAAATACAGCTGGAAAAAACAAGTTAATTTATTTAAGCGTATCCCACGGTGGCGGCCTACTGCAGGCCCCAGCCTCTATATGAAAATGATGTATGTAGTTTTTAAGTCTCACATACATTGCTGGAATACAATAGACCGCCACCGCCACCGCAGGCCGCGTGTGTCTAGGATACCTGTTAAGTGTGTCAGAGATACAACCGTAAATCATTGAAGTGGTTATGTGGATATGATTATATAAAAAGTCCATCTCTTTACCAACCCGCCGACACACGAAGTTATAATATCGCTGGTAGTTTTCGCGAGGGGGGGGGGGCTCCTTCTGAAGCGTGGTATGGGGGGGAGGGGGGGCTGTGTGATAACTTGGTACTTCACCATTTACTTATTTACATAATTACATGTGGGATATATGAGTTAGTTATTTGTAAGTACATAATGGTACACTGTAACTATAATAATTATAGATATACGTATAATGATATCAGGATGGAAATTACAATCCCCCATTCGCACGGGCGTAAATTCATCGCGCGTTGATGCGATTTTTTACGCCGACATACAAAAAAATATCCGCCCGTGTGAACGGTTCAGTGAAAGCCCACGTTCAAGGCGTAAAAAATCGCTTTCAACGCGCTATGAAATTACGCCCTTGCGAATAAGCCCTAAGTGAAGTAACTTGATTTTTTCTGTAGTTAAAATAATAGATAGGTATGATTTTTTTACTGATTGGTATAACAATTCAAAATCTTTATATCCTGACCTGCATGTTAGTCCATCCACCCACATACTTACACTTATTACGGCTCCGGCCGTGTTTGTAACCGAGTTTTGTAACCAGCTACAGCTACAAAACTCGGTTACGACACGGGCGGAGCCAATAAAACTATTACTGCACACAACGTTTCTGAGATTATCCGCCATAGTAACAGTAATTGTTTACACAAAAATACCTTTCCAAAGACACAGCTTATTGATATTCCTGAGTTTGGTCCAATTTTGTGGTCTACCATCCTTTGGAAAAAATTGTCCTCAACGCAACCTCTTTACAGGAAAAAGTAGGTAGTTATATTTATATAAAAAAAAGTAAAATGTCATGATCTCACCTTTTTTCCAATAAAAAGTCACCCTTAACATATTTCACTTTAATTTTCTATCTTTTGCAGTATTTTCTCAATTTCCAACATGGATAAATTGGACCAGATCAGCGACAACGCCAACGGGTCAATGTCTGACCTTGATAACCGACCAAGCCCTACTGACTTCATAGCGTTTATACCGTGGGCTTGCGGTCAACTTCAAGTCAATGAAAATATAATTGTCAAGAAGGTTGTTCAGAGTAAGTATGCTTATCCCAGAAACTGGAGGATCGCCCGAAATAAAAACGCCAAAAGAACGAAACTATTTTTACGATTTTTTTGTAGTTTCTATGGTTTTGTCAAAATTGATACCTACCCTCATAGAGAAGCTGTCTTTCTGTCCGTTGGATAACTCAAAACTACTAGACCGAATGACCTGAAAAACTGAAAATATATTTAATTGACCGAACCCTCCGAAACGAGGTGATCTGCCAGAGAACTAAAGCCTTCGACAGCTCAAAGGGTTAGCACGTTGAAGTGGCAGTGGCCTGGTCGAATCTGCCTGAGAACCGATAGCCGCTGGGGTAGACGAGTTCTCGAGTGGAGACCACGACTTGACAAGCGTGTGGGAAGCCCCCCGGCTAGATGGAGCGACGAGCTGCGTAAGGCGGCTAGCAGTGACTGGATGCGGAGAACTGAGGATCGGGTTCAGTGGCGCGCCTTGGGGGAGATCTATGACCAGCAGTGGACTAGTGCAGGCTGATGATGATGAACCCATTAAGTACGAGGAAGGCTTAATCCCGCAGTAGACTTTTAATACGATGATGACGGCACATTAAGTACGACGTTAATTTTCTGACTTTTTCTAAGACACCTGCGGACAAACTCACCTACACTTGCGTCGAATTACGAAACCCTTTTCATTATTGTACCAGACGACTACGTAGGAGTTACCATTAAAGGGAAGATGAAAAATAAACTGAAACAATCTGCAGTAATGGAAGACCTTGCATCAGACCAAAACGTAGTGAAAAGTGATGTCCCCATTGCCATGGCGCCAGAAGACACTGTCATTATACTTGCCGTATACAGCAACGATCATTTAGTACAAATAAAGTTCGAGAGGAACGTGTCTATACCTAGAATAATACTGCGGATCATAGAATTGATCATTAAATTCCATTCATATGTTCACACGATTACTATCACCAGTGGTTTGGACAAATACACTATTTACGAATTATCCAAGATTGTGTCCTTGTGTCAAAACTTAACAGACATATGTTTAGACGGAACCTCTGTTAGAGAAGCCAACTATTACCTGATCCTTGAACAGCCTAATCAGCTGCGAAATCTGTCGTTGGCGAGGTGCAGGATAGACGATCGGATAGTTAAAACTATCGCTGAGAAACTAATATACCCGGCACCGGCATCGAAGGTTTTGAACTTGCTTAATTTGTCGTCTAATGAAATCTCAAATATAGGAGCTGCAGCTCTATCGGAAGTGTTGAGGTCTAATAAACGTCTGTATTATCTAAATCTTGCCAATAACAGAATCACCGATGTCGGCTGCAAAGCAATACTGAGCACTCTTGTAGAATTCCATCTGTCTGTGGACGAAATGTTGGCGATGCGAAGGAGTCATTTGACTCATTTGAAGAAAAAACGTGATCTAGTGTATCAACTGATACAAGACATGGTAACAGAGGCGGACAGTAAGAAATCAAAAACAATGAAGAAAGACTTTACTGCCACGTCTAAAAAAGGTAAGGTAACACCGAAGGATGCTGCAGCGAAAACTGCTCCAAATGCAGTCAACAACAACACCATAGAGTTGGTTGATCCTCTAATGTACCAGAAAGCTGAATATTTAGCGGAGCAACATTTAGGACAATTCATACATCCCTACAGTCAAGCGAATACAATAAGTAAAAATGGTTTGTTATACTCAAAAGGCAACAATACTTTGTGTTATTTAAATATGTCTTATAACAATTTAAGCTATATTACTCTGAAAAGGCTGTTAACAGTGCTTGAATATCAGGCTTCCGTTGGTAGAAAGCCTGTAGGGTTGTTAATGGTGTCAATAGAAGGTAACCCCATGCCGCCGCAATGCGACGAGATGAGGAAACTGGAGAGCTGTTTGCAGGCAGGTATCAATGTTGAAGGGAGGGGAACGTTCGGAAAAGCACGACAATCAATAAAAGGGAGATTATAGATGTGAAAGTCGGTATAGGTCTTACGATGTAGACACATCGTAACGTGTCTACATCGTAACTAACGACAATCAATTCAATTTTCATTGAATTGAAGAAATTGAATTGAATTGACAATGCAATAAAACAAACTGAAATGGAGGTAACAACACAGAATACGTATGGTAACAGCTGTGTGATTCTGTAAAGTATGAATTAAAACTCGACCATCACATCGCAAGTCACTTACTTCACTTCGCATCCGATCATGAAAGACCTTGATGTCGCAATGTGTAAACAAATACAAGCTACTTAATAAACACTTCACTTGCGAAGTAAAGTGAGTATTGAACTGTAAATCATTGAGTTAGAGACCGATCTCACGGCGGATTCAGGATCGAGTTGCACAAATACGCTTACAGAATAGCGGGGCAGGCAGGTTACAGTTAATTTTCATTAAATATAACATAAATAGTAGGTAAATGTATTTGAGATGATCTAAAGATAAGGAATAGAGTCAAAAATAATCCTCATTTCGTGGTTAGTTGCGATAGAGCATTGATCTTTGCATATACGAAACCAAACCACTAACCATGCGGCTAAGAAAACTTTTGCCTTAGCAACAGGATTTTCTTCTTCAAGGGGAGTCCCCGCTTAAACAGAATGTCGTGTCGTATTTAAATTAAAGGGAAAGTCCCGATCGCGAGTTTCGAAAGCAGCAACTGTATTCTTAGTTGGTAACAGAAGCCCTATTTTTGAATCGCTCTCCTCGCTTCGAGCGGTCGATTCTACTAATTTTCCTTCGACCTCCGATACAAAAATCAGTAGAATCGACCGCTTGAAGCGAGGAGAGCGATTCAAAAATAAAGCTCCAGGTTTCGCCTAAGGAAGTTCATCATCATCATCATCAGCCTGTAGACGTCCACTGCTGGACAAAGGCCTCCCCCAAGGATCTCCACGACGACCGGTCCTGCGCTAACCTCATCCAGCCGGGTCCCGCGACCTTCACCAGATCGTCGGTCCACCTTGTGGGAGGCCTACACTGCGTCTTCCGATACGTGGTCGCCACTCGAGAACCTTTCTGCCAAATTTTTCAACAAATTCATGGAAGAACAGTTCTCAATGAAATATTTTTTAACGCATGTCATGCCGCATGATCGTTTAGGGACCGCATTAGACCAGTCAAAATATAGCAATAGTTTTAGGAATAATCAGACAAACAAGGCTAAAAATACAGTTTTTAAGCGTAGACTTATCTATTTATGTAGGTAGTGATAAAATAGAGCTAAGGAATACCTTTAAACCTGGAGGTAGACCACAGTTCACTTAGGTATGAGTTGATTTTAATTTATAATTGCTATCTTATTTATCGTGATATTTATATTCGTATTATAATATAATTAACTTTCAGCGTAATTTACATTTGTTTTAGAAACTAATTTTAGTCTAATTGCTTTATTTATGTAGGTACTGAATTGTAAATGGTTTAGGGTTGCCTGATAGTATTGTTTTTTTAATGTAATTTTTTAATTCTGATTATGGTGTTATGAGTATTCTTGATAGATAATTTATGTTTAATAAAGCTTTAAAATATTATTTCGAAGCTGTGTACATTTTTAACAAACTCAAAAAGACTGGGTTCTTGTATAGTAGGTAGGTACTTAACTTCTATAATTTTTTCTAAAATAAATTAAAGCTAAATTGAGCGAAGTAAATAAGAATATCAAATGTTAAAAATTTTTATTTATTTATTTATTATTTCATTCAGCTTACACTATCTTAACAGTCTACAAACCAAATCGATAATGAGGCAATATTTAAATACATAAACTTACATTAATACTTAACTAATAACCAAATTTGAATGTCAACAACTTACAACACAATACATAAAAACATGTCAAAATATTTATACAAAAATGTCATCCGTTAACCTATTGATTGCACACACAGACAGTAGCAATTTCTGTGAACCTCGCCAGCGAGCAGTGGAAAAGATCTACCTGTTTGGACACCTCGTTAAGAATACGTATAGCCCTCGCGAGTGGGGCGCACGCCTGCGCGTTCGTGCGAGCCCCCGGCGCGCGGCGCCCTGAACACGACGTCCCTGGCGGGCGCGGCGCGCCGCAGCCTGGCCTCCGGCACGAGCAGCCCCAACGACGACAATATCTTTAAATATGTACGTAGCGAGTGCTACGTTTCTCCTCACTGCGAGCTCATAGTATCCGACCATACCTAAAACAAATAGAGTCGGATACATGAGCGGGTAGAAGGGGTATACTCCGTACTGTTTCCAGTACAGGTATCGAACAAATTTGTTTTGTAATTTTTCCACCATGAGACTATATTTAGCCTATGGGGGTTCCAAATCATCGAGCTGCACTCCAGTCGACTCCTCACCAGGGCGTTGTATAGCGCCTTCACTGCCGCTGTACTGTGGAAGTCGCGTGTTTGGCGCAGGATAAATCCCAAGCTCCTGAAAGCTGTTTTACAGATGTCCACTATGTGAGTGCGAAACATCAGATCGCTAGTGAGAGTGACACCGAGGTCGCGGGCGGCCTGCACCCGCGCCAGCGGCTCGCCGTCCAGCCGGTACTGGTGGTGCAGCGGGCGCAGCGCGCGCGTGCACGACATGACGCTGCACTTGGCCACGTTGAAGTGCAGTCCGTTGTCGCGGCCCCACGCCACCACTCTGTCCACGTCGCTCTGCAGCCGCTCGCAGTCCACGGCGCCGCTCACCTCCCGGTACAGCTTGAGGTCGTCGGCGAACAACAAGCAACCAGCATCCTCAACTACGTCCGGAAGATCATTGATCATGAGAATAAACTCTAAGGGACCCAGATTGCTGCCCTGACTGACACCCGAGAGAGTGACGTACGGGTCCGATGTGTAGCTTTGTATGAAACCTACTATATTTTTTCTGAAAATGTTATGCTATTTAAGAAGATTTCAGTTACTAATTTTTCAATTTAAAAAAACTATTTTTTTTATAAAATTGTAACAGGAGCATTTCTGTACATTGAAGGGGTTTTAAAAAAAACTATTGGAATACGTTATTTAGGCTTAACTGACCACAAAACACTTAACAAAAAATTTCTTGTCTGTCTGTCTGTTTGAACCCGCAACACATTAAAACTACTGGTCCGATTTGAACCGGCTTTTTTTTGTTTGAAATCACGTGGTCCGACTTAAAATCTGGTGTAGGTACTTGGATTTTTTTATAACCAACCCTAAAGGGGTGGTAACTGATGTTAAGGTTTGTATGGGAACAAAAATTTACAGATCGAATTTATATGCCGCGGGCAACGGTTAGTAAGTAACTTATACGATACTTTTTAATTTATTTATATTTATTTAATTTCACAGTTAAAATATTACAAGTTTCAGGATGCCAATTACGAAATTAATTTAATTACCTACATAAACATTTCAATTAAAGAATTAATTGAACCGAAATAAAACAGACATGGACGCAATAAATAAATAATAATAAAAATACAATAATTAATGAAAATTAGGAAAAGTATTTTTTTTTTAACTTTTGTACTATTATAGTCCTCTGTGCTTTTGTAGGAAAAGTATATAGCAGATAATCACAAAAGAATATCTATAAAGAAGCCCTAATAGATTTAGTAGTGTGTGAGTGTGTGTGTGTCGTGTGTGGTGATTCGAACGAAGTCGCAGGGCATAAGCTAGTAAATAACCTTACACTACATTCTTCACAAATCAGTGCTACAAAATTCAGAAGCGTGTACTTACGTAAGGCGCGTGCGGGGGCGGCGGCGGGGGGCGGGACGCGTCGATATTCGCGCGGAAGCCATCTTAAAATATAAGGGTGGAGGGGGGGGGACACCCCCGCGCCTCCTTAGACGCTCGCTTTTTCATACTCCAGGCGGCGAGAGCGCCAGGGGTCGTCAACATTTGGTTTTAAAATTAAAATAATGAAGTAGTATGAATAATAAGATTCCTGTATACTCAGGCTATGGGAAGAGCCGTGCTCGGAGTTTCTCTGAGAGACAGGATCCGAAATGAGGTGATCCGCCAGAGAACTAAGCCTTTGACTTAGCCCAAAAAGTTAGTACGTTGAAGTGGTAGTGGTCTGGTCATTATCTGTCGGAGAACAGATAACCGCTGGGGTAGAGGTAGGACACGAGTTCTTGAATTTTCTCGAGTGGCGTGTGGCGGCTGACAGTGACTGGATGTTTTCATTGCAATTGTATGATTAAGATGGCTTAGCGCTTAGAAATTGGTCGTATACTTACAATTAAATAAAAGTGTAGTTTCAATAAAAGTAGAATTGATATACTTAAGTATATCATCATCATCATCAACAGCCTATTAATCTCCCCACTGCTGGGGCCCAGGCCTACCCTCTCAACGAGGTCGTTCGGGCCCACAACGCTAGTCCAATGCGGGTTGGTGGACTTCACATGTGCCTAAGAATTCCTTCATCGGCGTATGCAGGTTTCCTCGCGATGTTTTCCTTCATCGTTTGAGAGCAGACAGTACATGTACTTAAGTTTCGAGAAAAACCCATTGGTACATGGCCCAACCGGGGATCGAACCTCGGACCTTTCGATATGATAGGTCGCGTCTTGACTGACTTAAGTATGTATTTAATTTCAATTAATGATACCCCCCCCCCCCCAATCCATTAGGTACAAGAAATAGTAAGATTCTACTATTTAAAAATTGATTTTAGAAATGATTAATGTACATAATTAATATAGATTTGTATGACGGCGGTGCAAGGAAATTCAAAGATTTGAGATTAGAGATTTGAAATTCAAAGGGTGATCGAAATTAGGCGACGTATGTAGACAGGTAAGTACGTCAAAGTGCCTGCCTACCGAATAGAGAAGAGACGACGTTCGTCAAAACCATGTTTCGTCAAATCCGTGATTCGTCAAAACCTACCTAATCACTGAAAGATTTTAGAAAAAAAACATATATAATACGTAGCTACTTAGTTGCCTACAGTTACTATGCCTACTATAGGTAAATTTTAGTCATTTAGCGATAAACTTGATTCATGTAAATCAGTAAAAAATACACGAACGCCATATTTCATGCACCTAAATGACTTCTTGGGGATAATAAAACTTCTTGCTCAACTTCCCCCACAGCGGCTGAATCAATACGGCATTAACTCACACAGGCACGCGCACGCACACCGATGCGCTGCAAAAACTATTTGAAATGAAAATATAGCGCGTACACACACACCCACACACATAATGACGGTGCAGGTGTGTAGTGTGCGACCCGCGGCCTCCCCCCCCCCCCTCCCCAACCGCTGCGGAGCGCGCCTTAGACGTTGCCTTTTTACATGGGTATAAGTAGGCACGCAGGGGTTGCGAACCTTTGCTAAATTTGAACCTTAACCCCTTACTGCTGGTTTTTTTTTATTGAAAAAATACTACCTGGTTTGGTTTTGTGTATAGAAGCCAGAGAAAATATTTTAACAAAACACATTTTTATATGGTATCTACTTATAAATAATGTCCGTCCATGCAGTAAGTGGCTAACATCTGAAGCCATAATTGCCAAGTAATGCCACAGCTAAAAAAGATATTTCTAGATATTAGCAGTTCACAAACTTAACTCGAAAAAGCTTGTTTTTATTCAGCAATTGCGACTCACAAGAACTGACAAAAAGATTCTCTGTGACCTACTTGATCTTATTCTTACCCCAGTTAACAAACCTGTTTTTAACACAATCTTGATTTTATTTTTATATCTGAGCCGATTTGTGACGTTGTCCAATTGAACATCCCTTTTAAATCACAACAGGTTTTGAAAAAACATGTCGAGTGGTGTCATAATAAAGTAGAAGTGTGGGAAATTTGGTCAAACTTTTAAAATTTTTGATTCCCTGACCAACCTGTTCCTTGGAATTCTCAGGGTTGGTGAATCTAGTTTACTTTGGGGGCGCTTTTCGGACATTCGAATTGTGATTGTATCGTGTTATGATTGTAGTAATAGGAACTGAAGCATTGAAGGCAAGTTTATGGAGCTTCTTCTATCGTGGGAAATATGGAAGGGTGTGCGATAAATACTGACGTTATCAAATAATACAAGTTAATACAATCTGCTATACTTATGTATTCTCTGATTTATTATCTCATCTCAGTGAAAAACGATTTTCCATAATCTAAACAAAATAACTTCGTAGGTATAGTTACGTGTGATTTACCTAAACCCATGAAACTTATCACGGTGTATTGTCAAGTTACAAAAATCTGTTGAAAAGATAAATTGTAAAGTTTCAAAATTTGAATTTATTTTGAATGTATTACATTATGTATACCTACTTCCTAGGTATGTAAATATGAATATTTCTCTATATTAAACCATTAAAGAAAATATGTCTTTAAAAATTCAACTTTTTTCATATAACTTTACAAACCCATGTACAATTAAAAAAATTATTTAACATAAAAACCTACATCTAACAATCACTAAGAAATCTTGACAATTCTTACACATTACCCCTCTAATCGACAGTGTATAAAAACTCTCTCTTGTTCCCACGAGAGAACCAGTTGGTCATTTTAAAGTTTATTGGACACAAGACATTGTCATTGTTATCCAGTGGAACCTGTTACTTCTTCATACGTCTTGAGGGGGAGCGCAGGTGGATTTTTATATTGCGTATAATTTTATTCCACTTTTATTCAGTTACCTCTTTGGCGTTCCATTGGAAAGTTCTTGGCGTTTAAAAATTACTATAATTGCCCTTAAATTTGCGTATTTTGTTCAAATTTTATTTGGGTCTTGTGAATTTGTTCACTATGAAACCTTGATTTTGTGATGTGTATTTCGTCTGGCCGCTTTAAAAGCCTGAGGTAAGTACAAGTTTGCTAAATGTATTGGTCTAATTTTATAAATTTTTAAGTCATATTAATTTCTTTTATAGACCGACTTACGCTACTTTGAAACATAGTCAAGAAATCATACTAACACCTTAACACTATTATCAAATAAAGATACGTTAATTAACGAATGGGTCACAATAAATAAAATCGTAAATCAATATTAAATAGGTACTTAGAAACTAAACAGAATATTATAATAACCTTCAGAAATCTGCGGTAATAATAAGTATAATACAAAAGTGAGTTATCAAAATACAATATCCCAAAACGTAAACAAGCATCCATTTTACTTTAAAAAATTAATATTCTCCCGGCACACACCCGAAACACAGCAATACCCTAATTAGGCATTTAATTATAAATCCGCCATGAATTCTTAACCGACTAGACGTATTAAAATTTCACTTCCCCTACCTACGCCTATGGCGGTACGGCGTATCGCTGCAGCCCCATCTCCGCTGTCTTTCTAAGGGGACCGCATAAAATAGTTATAGAGGGGAGGGGGGAGCTACTTAACCGTTTTTAGGAGACACCCCGCCTGACGCAGAAACACCCCGCTACTTCTACCCCACTTCCTGGTCCCCCTCTCCTTAGAGGCGGGGGGACCCCACAGCGCGCGTCCTATAACTACTCCTATATTTTTGCAAAAGTTCTTACCGAGGGTTGGCGATACCTGCACTGGCTTTTATAGTGTTCGAAATTTAAATGCGCGCCGCTCATTGGTGTTTTTGTAGTAGTGTGGCCCGGGAGCGGGGGGGGGGGGGGTTCGTTTTGAATTCGGGTCGCGCGATTTAGTTTTAATTTGGGGATTTCAGTTAAAATGGGAAATGTTTTTGTTTTTGCCGATGCGATGTGAATGCGGGATTGTTTTTAAAATGGACGCTTATTGTGACCTTTGAGCTGAGGCAATTATACATATTAATTTAACAGATACCTACAGGGAATTATAACACTATGGGCTTCTTTCACCACTTGCTGATAAAGTCTCAGATACGCTATAAGCAGGTTATCTGACAGATAGCTATTTTTTTGGTTTCACAGGTATCTGATTGCCTATATTTTATATAGGTAGTCTATCACACAGATTTATCTGATAGATTAGTTTATCTCTAACATTACTATCTGTAACAATATCAGGAAGTGGTGAAAGAAGCCCTAAGAATTAAGGCCTCGTTAGACTGGTTGGGGAGTGTGTTTCCATTAAGTCTGACTACAAAAAATTTTGTAGATACAATTTGCAAACTGATCTGGATATAAAATTTTTAATATTTTTTTATAATTTATTGTCACGGAGAACAACATTTGGTATTAGACGTGTTTCCTAGCTCAGTAATTTAAATTCATTTAATTATTTATTCATATATATCTTCTTTAATGCTTCTTAGAAGGAGATGGATTCCCTGAATTGGAGAATGGAGATATATCTGTATGATCCTGTCAGTCTGTCTATCCGCCACATAACTCCAAAACATTAGACCTGCTGAGTTGAAATTAAAACAATGTAAGTAGGCACATCTAAATTTAAAAAAAACAAATCCGCGTTTTACGCCACAAGACTGAAAAACTGAACTTAAAATCTGCGAAATCAAAAGGCACAAACTTCTGTCTGTATGTACCGACATTATTAATTATTCGTTCTCTCCCGTCTTTGTCTCAGCTCACATAGCTACAGGCTGATACTTAAGTACGTATGAACATACATACAGCAATAAATATATACATGTTCCTCGCGCGGAATGAGGTGAGGTAAAATTTGTGGGGGCGCGCTCCCGGGGGCTCTGGAGGAGAAAGCAGCAAGTGAAAATATTAACTGACAAGGTGAGGTCGCCAACCCGAACTCTCCGAAATGGCCAAATAGCCTGGCCAATCTCATAGGTAAAGATAGACGTAGGCTATTTTTAGGCACAGAATAAATGAATACCACTTACCTAGTATGTACGTTTAGGTTCATTAATACTAATATGTGCGATGATTTTAAGGTTATAGGTAAGGTCTCCAACCTCCTTCGTAGCGCTTTGTTAGTAGGTAGGTCTACCTATTAGCCACAGAATACATATATAAATAATAACATAATAAAAACGTTCCCAGACAGATAATAGCAGATTGTTGAAGGCTGAAACCGTTAATGGCTTTAGTATCGAGTGAAACACTCTACTTTTCACTTCGATTGCAAAAAAAGAAATATAGCAGATTGGTGAACAAGAGATTGAAGTCGTAATGGCTTTTAATATCGAGTGAAACACTCTACTTTTCACTTCGATTGCAAAAAAAGAAATATAGCAGATTGGTGAACAAGAGATTGAAGTCGTAATGGCTTTTAGTATCGAGTGAAACACTCTACTTTTCACTTCGTTTATGAAAAAAGGAAAAATCCGCCTCAAATTGTACAGTAAAAATCTATAGTTTTCGGGGAATACTTTTTATACGATACATCTCACCGAAACCCACTTACGCCATTCCACCCCAACCCCGCACGTGTCTTGATACAGCGTATAAGTCGATCGCGGGGGTGGTTTTTACATTCGCCCCTCAAGTATACTCACCCCACGTCGCCACCCCGCGAACTACTCTCGTCTCCACCATATTTCCACCCTTATGTAACCGCTATAAGGACTAGTTTCCAGTGAGAGGTCGGTAGCCAGCTCGCTCTGCCCGGGCTGGGTGTAATCTTAATATTAATATTGCCTTGGGAAGCGCCTTACATGATGAAGTTTTATGTTGTGCTGTGTCTATGTAGTGAGATTGCTATTAGGTATTATGTAGGCGCTTTATGAGATACTCCAAGGAGTTTTATGTGTTAATTTATGGTTGTTGGAGATTTATTAGGATAGTAAAGGTGTATTGGCTCTGTTGTGGGACTTTGTATGGGATTGGATGTCGTTATGTTCTACGATGTTTCGTAGTCGAGACTTTTGGTACCTATTTGAATACTTAAATAGTAAATACGCAGTAAGTTTTTAACATTGAAAATGTTTTTTCGATCGCTTCAGTAAATAGCCCCCCAATTTCAGCCAGAGTGAGATATCGCCCTGGACTCGTGAGTTTTGGGGCTACGTGAATGGTACAGGTCTCAAAAGATGCGTCTCAACAAGGGCTACAATATGGTGAATTTATTTTTTTTTAACTCAAAAACTTTTTTCGAAAATCGCAAAAAAGTAGAAAAATGTCGTAATATTTTGGTGTCTTTTCGCACTAAATCGACAATTTATCAAAAACGAAAAGCGATATCTAAAAAATGAAAATAATCCCTTGGGGTATTGAGTTGGGCTACATTTGGAAAAAAACCGGACCTCTCTATCTCTTACGGTCTAGGCCGTGGCTTATTCTTTATGTAGCGAAATGTCAGCATACCGCAGGAGGCGTGCGCGGCGCGGGATATCAAGCGAAGGATTCTAGGTTCTTACTTCCTACCTGGGATATATCGTGAAGATATTATGTATGTATAAGTACTTATGTATAATAAGCAAGTGCCATTGTAATCAGTAGAACGATACTCCAAAACATCAGGGTATATGGACCCACACTAAATGAAATGAACTAGCGGCGATCTATCTTTAGAAGTCTAATTATACATTTCTTGAGTTGGGCTAATAATAAAATACAACAGTGGGTAACACCGACTTCAAAAATGGCGTATTCCTATTTCACTCCCAATTTATTTTGATTTATTTTATTTTGGTAAACACTAAAAATTTTAGATATTAGGTACCTACCTATACTGATGCGATAGTGCTTTTCTATTTCTATTTTTAGGACAAAAAGGAACAAGAATATGTAGGTAGATAAATTTACTTCACACAATTATGCGCCATGCACAATAAATAAATAAAATACAGTATGTAGATACAAATTTTAATGAATTATTTTTATATTTAAAGTTTATAATTTGTTATAAACACTGAGGTATATTAGTCACCCATATTTGTCATTCAATTAAATATAGTTTTTTACAGGCCTAAAACAGCATTTAACCAACCTAAGCATTTTATGCACAAATCAGATTTTTATGTAAGTACCTAGGTCTGGTTAAATTACTGTTCTAAATGAAATATATTCTAAAAGAAATTCTTGTTTCATAAACAGATAAACCAACATTCATCAAAGTTATCGAACGGCTATGGGCCCCATGGAGTGAAAGTACTTGAAATATTAAAGATAGTGAATTATGCATAGAAGATTTCATTTTATTTTTATATTTATGATAATGGTTTAATATAATAATAATAATAATGTTTGGACAAATTGACACACGGCTGTTTAGTCCCAACTAAGCCAAAGCTTGTACATGGGTACTCAACAACTGATAAACATAAAGTTGAACTACATTCAAAGATTTCTAAAAAATTAACCTACCTGAGCTTGGAATAGATCCGGACAAAAATGTTGAAAAACAATCAAATACTACAAAGTAACATCGTATCTTAAATTAAAGATAGGCCTGTGTATCTCTATAGGTATATAGAGGTGAGAATTAAATGAGTCTTACGTTTCTTCACAGCCAAACAATATAACGTGTTTCTTAAAATCTTTAATTTTAATTTTATTTATTTAATAATAAATAATAATAATAAATAATTTTTGTAATTTATAAAATTACAAAAATTTGTGAAATCAACGATACAAAATTAACAGCCAATTAAAGCTGTCCGTCCGTAGAGAGTAGAGCGTCAGTGGCGTAGGGGATAAGACGCGGCCTATCATATCGAAAGGTCCGGAGTTCGATCCCCGGCTGGGCCATGTACCAATGGGTTTTCTCGAAACTTAAGTACATTTACTGACTGCTCTCAAACGGTGAAGGAAAACATCGTGAGGAAACCTGCATACGCCGAAGAAGAAATTCTTAGGCGCATGTGAAGTCCACCAACCCGCAATGGGCTAGCGTGGTGGACTATAGCCCGAACGCCCTCGTTGAGAGGGTAGGCCTGAGCCCCAGCAGTGGGGACAATAGGCTGTTGATAATGATGATGAAAGCTGTCCACATATGTCTAAAAACTAAAGAGTAGTAATAAGTAGGAAATCTTCTCTAACTCAGGCGCCTTAGCGGAATTAATTCTTCTATTCTAAATTAAATAAGTGTACAGTTGGGAGTGACCCCGGCGTACCCCGGAGGAATTCTCAACTGCGGCGGCGTTATTGCGTACCAAGATTTATCGAGCCAGCTCCACTCGCGCCAGATTTGTAGTTGTTGGTACTCGGCCGAGCCGTGGGACAGCGGTGCGGACTGGTACGCCACTGGCCTGGTAACTGGCACCTACACACCCTGTGCATATTGCGCTGATATGCCTTATTGGTATGAAAATAATGTTTACAACACTTAATATTCTTTGTACGCAACTGGTTGCGATAGAAGAATTTTTTTCTATATACAACAGGACAATTTTCGTTTCACTGTTCCATCATTGAACAAAAAGTTTCAACAGTTAGAACTTTTTAAACTTTTTTGAACCAGTTTTGAATCTCTATGACGTCACAGGGCAATGGGAATCAAAACAGGTTCAAATAAGTTTCAACAGTTAGACCTTTTGAAACTTTTTGAACCTGTTTTGTACCTCTATGACGTCACAGTACAATGGGAATCAAAACAGGTTCAAATAAGTTTCAACAGTTAGACCTTTTGAAACTTTTTGAACATCTATGACGTCACAGTGCAATGGGAATCAAAGTAGGTTCAAAAATTTACAACAGTTAGAAATTTTAAAACCTTTTTGAACCTGTTTTCAACCTCTATGACGTCACAGTGCAATAGGAATCAAAACAGGTTCAAAAAGTTTCAACAGTTCTATGACGTCACAGTCCTTGGGAATCACTGCGTAGCACCTGTCTCCTGTTCTTCAAAAGGTCCTCTTAACGTCACCTAAAGAAAACATGAAACAAAACGTAGGTATATCGAGCTGACCCCCTTAGAAGCCAGCTAAATAGAATCCTACCTATTGTATTGAGTAGTTTGGTGGCGCGAGCGGGCCGAACTTGGGTAGTTCTGAGCTATGCGGCCCGCGGGGCGAACATAAATTTTATTGCTATAATCTTGCGGGCCGCAAGACTCACTGGGTGGAAATTTTAAGATATAGGAACCGGGGAGCGTCGGCAAATTCATTTACCTACAATAAATCTACAGCCAATCAATAATAATATAAATAATAATAATAAATTAATGATTAACTAATAGTTAATTTTGTCCACTCTTACCTCTGAATAAAATTATTAATATAATTTTAAAAATATATGTTTAAGTAGGATGTTTAGTATAATCTTGTTTTTTGCCGGGGGACTCAACGTTTTTAGACAAATTCTTCGTCGAGAAAGACGATTTAAAATAAAATATTTATTTATTATTTGAGGCCTTTGTCCAGCAGTGGACGTCAGGCTGATATGGCATGATTTATAAACAAAATGAAGCATTCCATAACCGATTTTTTAGCAGGCACAAATTTTTGTTGCTATTGCCAGCAGTAGATGGCGTTGCATTGATTTCGGAAATCATTGTCAATCGAGATTCGTAAATTTAAGGACGCTTTTTTCACTGCCTGCTTTGCTTCACAGGCTTTTGCCAACCTTTAATTTGATGAAGCAGTCAGTCTAGTTCAGTCATTAATTAAGGTATGAATAGGTTAGTCGTCTCAGTCTATTTTTGCTTGTACCGTCGACCGCACGTCAGTGGAAACAAAACCAATATAAACTGGTATCTCATAGTAGGAAGTGAAACTTCCCAATAGGCCAGGCAAGCTCAAAGTCAAAGTGTTTCCACTGACGTGCGGTCGACTGTATACGAACAAACAAAAACAAACAAACAAAAAAACATAACAAATGTTAGCATTTTTAGAGGTAGTAGCTATTAGCTATTTAGTAGGTAAGTTTGGTGGGATGGAATTAGATGTATTTGTTATTAAATAATAATAATGTTTGGACAAATTCACTCACGGCTGTTTAGTCCTAAACTAAGCCGAAGCTTGTAAATGGGTACTCGACTTTAATAATACTTTAAAATAAATACTTAAATACATACAAACACCCAAAATCCGAAAACCAACAGTTATGTTCATCACGCAAATGTTGGTCCCGGGTGGGAATCGAACCTTTGGCGCAGTAGGCAGGGTCACTACCACCACGCCAACAGGCCAGTCAATTTATTATATAATCAGTATATTTATTGTATCAAAATACCTATTTAAAAAGAATATGTTTGCTGACGCTACCATTTTATTAGGTCAACTTGTAACAACGTCTCCGCGTGTAATCAAAGGAAATTTCCAATTAAATTGATTACGATCTATCCCTCCCCCGCCCCGCCGCCGCAGCCTCCTCCCCCCTCGCCCTTAGCCCATGTATGTATGTAGCCTGAAATTGTTTCGTGTATCTATCTTTAAATAAACTACTTATATTAGCTGTGGTTACCTAGTGTCTTCGCTCATTATGGTTTATTCCGGGGCTATACTTATTTAATAAATATGTAGGTATATACTTATAATTCATCATCATATCAGCCTGTAGACGTGCACTGCTGGACAAAGGCCTCCCCCAGGGATCTCCACGACGACCGGTCCCGCGCTAACCTCATCCAGCCGGGTCCCGCGACCTTCACCAGATCGTCGGTCCACCTTGTGGGAGGCCCACACTGCGTCTTCCGATACGTGGTCGCCACTCGAGAACCTTTCTGCCCCTTACTACTATTACTATTACTTGTAGTTATATGTAAGTATTTAAATTTGTAAATATTTGCAAATTAATATACCTGTAAAAGAAGAAGCTGACTGACTGATCAAAGCGTAGTCGGCGTAGTGGTAGTAACCCTGCCTACTGTGCCAAAGGTCGTGGGTTCGATTCCCACCCGGGACCAACATTTGTGTGATGAGCATAACTGTTGGTTTTCGGATTCTGGGTTTGTATTAAGTATTTATTCAAAAGTATTTAAGTATGTTTATCAGTTGCTCAGTACCCATGTACAAGCGTCGGCTTAGTTTGGGACTAAACAGCCGTGTGTAAATTTGTCCAAAAAACATTATATATAAAACATTAAAAAAAACACAGTCCAAACTGCTGAGCCTAGAGACTTGAAATTTTTCACAAAGGTCATTCACTAAGAATGGGTTTTTCCGCGAGAAAAACTTATCTACGCGTGCGAAGCCGCGGGAAACCGCTAGTAGGTATATTATACGGTGAAGCACGGTATTATACGGTGTTATTATTAGTACGGTGAAGGAAAACATCGTGAGGAAACCTGCATACGCCGAAGAAGAAATTCTTAGGCGCATGTGAAGTCCGCCAACCCGCACTGGGCTAGCGTGGTGGACTATAGCCCGAACGCCCTCGTTGAGAGGGTAGGCCTGAGCCCCAGCAGTGGGGAGATTAATAGGCTGTTGATGAGGTATATTATAATTATTGTGTTTAAATCTATGCACTTCTTAACTCAACTTTCATAACTTAACAACGTAATTTAGTACATTGCATTTCGCCGTGCAAATCACACCCTCGACCTCTGAAACTCAAATCCATCGCACAGCCACTAAGCCAACACGTAGTACTTACTTAAACCCTAAAAGATCATAACTACCAAGAAGTTTAAAATCTCTTTGGTCGCGCGCGCGCTCCCTGTGGCAATCGCATCTCGCATATTTAGTATCAGAACCTATGATGCCATTTACCGGGGGGTGCGGACAAAGGAAGCGGAGTAGCGGGAGGAGGTTGCTGATACAAATTTATATGGAGTTTGAAAATGAGAATGTGTGAGCGAGTCATAATTTTGTGATTACTTTGACACAATTTTGACACCCATAGAATGCTTTTATTACTCATCCATATGGGAGTGGCAAAATTTTTTGATTCATGATAAGTACACATGAATATTATAATAAGTAACGTGATAAACAAAAGAAACGTGAATTCAAAACGCATCGAGTATAAAAAGAGGGTTGTGTTTGTAAAAAAACATGAAAAACGAAACGAATTGCAGCATCGAAGCAACCAACATGCTGTAATGAATGCTAACAAGCTGTCTGATTAGGTTGAGGGAACACCGAGTGGGTGAATACAGGGTGAAACAACTGATATTTAATAATAATAATATGTTTGGACAAATTTACACACATCTCATCATCATCATATCAGCCTGTAGACGTGCACTGCTGGACAAAGGCCTCCCCCAGGGATCTCCACGACGACCGGTCCTGCGCTAACCTCATCCAGCTGGGTCCCGCGACCTTCACCAGATCGTCGGTCCACCTTGTGGGAGGCCTACGCTGCGTCTTCCGATACGTGGTCGCCACTCGAGAACCTTCCAGCCCCAACGGCCGTCAGTTCTACGAGCGATGTGCCCAGCCCACTGCCACTTAAGCTTCTCAATTCTTTGACCTATGTCGGTGACCTTGGTTCTCCTGCGGATCTCCTCATCTATTTAGTCCCAAATTAAGCCGAAGCTTGTAATTGGGTATCATACCGCTTGGCTGCGCTTGGCTCGACTGTAAGTGTTAGTTTAAATAAATAAATGAAAATGAAATAAATAAATAAATGAAAATAAATACTTCCTCTGTGATTGGGTACTTAACAACTGATAAACATACATATATACTTTTAAATAAATACATAAAATAATGATTTGATTGATGGGAGGCAAGACGCGGCGTGTCACGTCGAGAGTTCTGGGTTCGATGCCCAGTCGTGCCATGCACCAATTGATGGGTTTTAATGAACGATTAGTCAGCAAACTATAGATTTAAATTTATTTTGAGAATACAAGACTTCACACTAACGGTTATCGGCAGAGAGAAAGATGACGTCACATTTAACACCTGTCACATTTTGAAACCCGTCACTTTCAATTGACATAATATAAAGATTTACGAAGACAATTAACTAATGAGGTTTTCTGGAAACGAATTACGTAAAAGACGGGCTCTCAAACGGTGAAGGAATTTTTGGGGAAACTTATAATTTATTATTAGCCTATTTTACTGAATTGAAATTGTAGTATTTTTTCGAGAACTTTAAAGAGTGAACAAAGACAAAATTTTAAAGAAAAAGGAAGAAAAATCATAATTCTTTCATTGATGTTACCCTTTATTTGTTAAAAAAAATTTGACTGCGGATTTTCATTTTTCTGTCCCTTTTCTTACACTGAAAACTTCGGAAACTGCTCCCACTGTACCCCCAGCCGTACTGCCCTTCGGGACGGGCCGGAAAAAGGTGGCAACAAGCGGAGCGGCAAACAGCTTGTTATCGCTGCGCGATGTTGTGCCCTAACGTAGCTTTTGCCGCCCGCTACTGGACATGAAAGAAAGATAATTATTTTTGTTTTATCTCTACAGGGCACCCTGTATATATTATACGGAGGGAAAGTACTTGAAATATTGAAGACAAGACCTTTTTACTTAAAGGTGAGTTCTTTTTTAGGGTACCGCACCACAAAATAGGAAAAAGGAACACTTATAGGATCACTCCGTTGTCCGTCTGTCTGTCTGTTTTATGGTTTCGTAACTCAAAAGGAAAACGAATTATAATATGATTAGTTTGGTCTCTGTTAATACCCCTTTTCTCAAGTTGAATTGAATATATATCAAATATTAGGTCATTCAATTCAATATAGGTATTTTATTGCACATTTAAAAAACTACAGGCAAAAAAATAATATCAACTTCTTTACCTATGAAGTTGCCGATTTGCATGAAGAAAAACAAAGAAGGTTGCATTTTTCATGCAAAATGAGAAAATTTTACGATAGTAAATTGTTCAAAGTTGGAACATCATATAATTATGTATCCTAGGCAACCTTTGTTTTTGCAATCACTCCATATTTGACATCCAATAAATAAACACGAAAACTCTCAGTTATATTTAATTTAACATAAATCATTAGGGTAGGTACCTATAAATAAATAGTATATTTAAAAAAAATTCATAGCTTTTTACATTTAAAATGAAATGCATGAAAAAAACGACAACTTAATACTTAAGACCTATTACTTAGAGACTAAGGTCTACGGTCTTTTGGAGATGTAAAAAATTCAGGCTTCTAAGTCAACACAATAAAAAGATACGGCTATTTATGTCTCATAGTTTGATATTCGCAACTAAACTAAAACCTATAGGCTGCTTCCTTGACCTAGAATCATGAAATTTAAAAAGCATGATCTCAAGAGCAGAAAAGCACAAGTGAAAGGAAAAATCCGATTTTTTTAAATTTACAGTTATAAATAAATGAAAACTATCCTAAAATTGACAACAACTAGATCATAGTTAAGCTCTTGTATGCGTCAAATAAATAATTTCATTCATTAAATTAAATTACTTCCTTATCTATGTTTTGAATCAAGAATACAGACAACCCCTGTTACTTCATCTACAACATTTTTACCATATTTTTTCCCGTCCCCGGACGGGACGGCGCGGGAATACAAATGGCTTTTTAAGTGCTCGCGGACATTTTCCCGGGATTTTGCGGGAAGTGAACAGATTTTTTCCCGCGGCCCCCGGGGGGTTATTAAGGTGATTAATTCACTCCGCTCGGCTGTTAACACATTTTTCTCCTTTTTTCCGTATTAAGAGCGTAATTTGTCAGCAATTTGTAAGCGGAGCGGGCAGTTGACTTTTACGGGAGTTGATTTTTGTTTTTATTACGGGGAAGTTGTTTTGCATGTGTCATTTTTTTTTAAACATGAGTTTTTATGTTTAATCTATCGTTTATCGCGCCTTTGTTTGGGGTTAGAGAAGTAATTTTACGTTCTGTTAGTGGCTCTGCTCCCTTTTGTTGTAATGATTTTTCCATAAAAATCCTTAATAAAACGGTTAGGTGACAGTGAAAATTGTATCCAAGACGGTTCTTCAGCAACCGTATTTGTTGAGTTTTAAGTGCCATTCAAGTAACTTGACTTCTAAGGTTTACTTTTCTTTTTCTTTTTTTCTTACCTTTGATTTCCGTTTAAACTAGGTACTTATCTTAATCATTATTACCTATAAATGGAGAAAAATCTTAATGTACATTATTCAATGCGTACTACACCCCCCGTCCCTCGATTTGAGGAGTCTATCCCAACAGTGGGATGTGATGAGAAGGCCCTAAGCTCATTGTGAGATCAACAAAACCTTATTAATATTGCCAAACTAGACGTAAGTAGCGACATCTAGCGGTGAGTAGCACGTAGTTATAATACCAACAGCTCTGTCTTGTAATTAGAATTTAAATTCTTTATATAGTCAAGTGTTTACAAAGTAAATACGATTTAAATCAATAAATAAAAAACCTAAAGAAAATAGGAATATTATGTGTCGGTATTTAATATAGTTTGCCTACTCGACACTAGATGGCAATTTATTTAGTAAAACTATTCAACAATAGATGGCAGGGCTAATGTTTCGGCTATTCCCCGCTAGGTGGTACTGTCACGAGTTTAGTTCCGCTACTAGACGCTGGTTGGCCAGGGCTATTAAGGGGTTAGCCATATAGCATGGATCAAAAATACTCGTCTAAGCTCAGTTGATAATATCTTGTATTTAATAGTCTCAGCTTCGATGTCGCCGTTTCCTTTAAGTACTAAGGATAGTCAACAAGATTTGATTTGATGATTAAGCTAAAGGCGAAATTGTAATTAATTAAAATTAATGCCTACCCGTTAATTCGATACTAATGCAAATGCAAACGGTTCAATTGTTATACAAGATTTTTTGAGAGATTGAGACTATTCAGAGAACGAAATTAACGTACTTGTGTTAAATGATAATAGGTAATGTTTGGACAAATTCACACACGGCTGTTTAGTCCCAACTAAGCCGAAGCTTGTAAATGGGTACTCGACAACTGATAAACATACTTAAATACTTTGAAATCCCGGACGTTAATAAACAACGTTCGTTTTAGAATGAAACGCCTTTAGAAACTAATTATTATTTCTGGTAGGTTCTTTGAAGGTTTACCCAGCCTTGTCTCACTGCGTCTATTGCTGAACATGCGCCTAAGAATTCCTTCATCGGCGTATGCAGGTTTCCTCACGATGTTTTCCTTCATCGTTTGAGAGCAGTCAGTAAATGTACTTTAGTTTCGAGAAAAAAACCGATTGGTACACGGCCCAGCCGGGAATCGAACTTCGGGCCTTTCGATATGAGGCCGCGTCTTATGCCCGACGCCACTGACGCTCTAGAAGGTGCTAGAAACTAATTATAAATTAATAATTTAATTTTTTTAAACCAAGTAACTTCAAATTACGTTTTGTTCTCGCATCAATTTTTAAAACATTTCGTCTCAAAGAAGCACTGCACCCTATCGCAGCATCCCTTTGTCTTCTCCAACCCCCCGACGTCGCCGCCGGTGGCCGATGCACAATGGTGGCCGATGTTGAAAGTAGCAATTAATCTGAATGACAATGCGCCGGCGACGGTTGACCCGTCTTTTTCTTGAGACCATTAAACTGAGTCTTTTGTTTGACTGTCTCGGGGCAGTGAGACAGTATGGGTGAGAAGTTACTTATTATTAATTAAGTATTTTTTAGGTATTTTTGTAATTTTAAAAAATCTTTGAATGCAGTTCTCTTTGTTTTTTGAATTAAATATAAGTAATTATAATATTGTTTGAACAAATTAATATTGTCTGGCTGTTTAGTCCCAAACTAAGCCGAAGCTTGTAAATGGGTACTCAACAACTGATAAACATACATTAAATACTTTTTAAATAAATACATACGAACAAACACCCAGGATCCGAAAACCAACAGATATGTTCATCACACAAATGTTGGTCCCGGGTGGGAATCGAACCTACGACTTCTGGCGCATTAGCGCATTTCAAGTCCTTTCCCTCAATGTCTAGTTGGAAGGAAATACATACCCTAAATATTGATATTGGCAAATTTTACTAAAAGGAACTCCTTTATTTTCAAAAATACAAAAAACTGCATTTAAAGATTTTGTGAAACCACCTGTCTGAGCCGGGAATAGAACGGGACACATCGTGTATTTTTATAACACCAATTACCAATCGAAATGGGCAATTTATGAGAATCAATTCCTTTTATGTAACATCTTAATTAAAAAAAAGAAGACCACAGACCTGAAGAAGATTGAACATGACATTTAAACAAAAAATTTGTTCAGTAAAATTATTATTTAAATTAGATTTTTCCTATCAAATAAACTTGACTTTGTAGGAAGACCTTTTTTTCAAGTATTTTTATATACGACTACCGTCTTTTTTTCCATCTGTATTTCATGTTTTCTCGTGTGTATGGTATTGGATTAATCAGACCACGGATTCTTCAGAAATATTTATTAAACATGGATCGACGTACATACAGACTACTAACTTGACCATAGACTAACTAGACGATAATGTATTCTAGGCAAAGGTATTACAAATTGTATAGCCTGTACAGTAGTGGAATTAAGTTAGGACTTACGCACGTAGACGTGGCTACGAAACGCCTACGCCGTAGAGTTACACCTACACAGCGCCTACGTAGTTTTTAAATGTGATTATTACAAAAATTATTTCCTTCTTATCAAGACTGCTGTTACCTTTTGTTACGTTAAATTTTGATTGGCCAATTTTCATAGGTTTATAAATTATCGAAAGGTCCGAAGTTCGATCCCCGGCTGGGCCATGTACCAAAGCGTTTTTTCTCGAAACTTATGTAATAAGTACATATACTGACTACTCTCAAACAATGAAGGAAAACATCGCGAGGAAACCTGCATACGTCGAAGAAGAAATTCTTAGGCGCATGTGAAGTCCACCAACCCGCACCGGGCTAGCGTGGTGGACTATAGCCCGAACGCCCTTGTGAGAGGGTAGGCCTGAGCCCCAGCAGTGGGGACATATTAATAGGCTGTTGATTTGATTTTTTTGATAAATTATAGCCTATGTGTTATTCTGATGTACATATAATCTATATTACTGTAAAGTTTTATCAAAATCTGTTCCGTAGTTTTTGCGTGAAAGAGTAACATACATCCAAACATCCTTACAAACTTTCGCGTTTATAATTTTAAGGCGATATCCTCTGGTAGTATGTTGTTGAAGTGAATTCCGTTATAATTAACGCAGAGATCTTAACCCCTTACGTGGACAAGGTAAATGAAGACACGTCGCGGCCGGGTGTTCAACCCCCGAGCGGCCGTGAGAACCGGTCCGGCCGGTATGCAAATCCGGTCCATTGTGGACGCGGACAATTCTTCGCCTTTCGATTGTTGCGACAACCGTCGGCCGTTGTCTGTGCGGCGTGAGTGTCGATGGATTTCATGTAACATCGATATTTAAAGATTAGTGGACAAATTGGCCAAATCAGCAATAACAACAAGCTATAGGTATGTCATTGGAATCGTAGTTTTGATTAGGTAGATAATAAAATTAACACTATGGCGACTAACCTCAAAATTGTAAGTGAAAAAAAATATAGTTTATCTTTGTACTTTTTGTTCATTAGTACCCAACCAAAGCATTGTGCAGTATAAGTTTTAGAGCATATATAACTTTTTCACACGTCGATTTTGAGGTTAATAATAGCAAGCTAATCATAACAATAGCCACAATACCTTTTTGAGGTTGTCACCATAGTAACAATTACATCTACACAAAATGAGACATTGATTTTTTAGTTAATTGAGCAAGTGTCAAAAATATAGATAAAGTAATAAGTAGGTACTCCTACTAATAAATATCTCCTACTGATAATGATAAAATTACTAAAACAAGTTAACATAATGTTATCGACAAAATGTACTTGCACACGTCAATCGACAAACGCACATCACTAATAACTAACCCACGCCAAAAACCGGTTAGGTCAGTTCCGCAAAAATCACAATAGCCAACCCATTGGATACTTAAATAGGTCCAAATATTATAATGCAATGCACTATTATTAACCCCTTTCCTCGTCCGTTCTTTTTTTATGCCCATTATGTCCAGTTGGCACCCTTCGGTATCTTTTGTCCGGGCCTTGTGTAAAGATAACCGGTAAGACAGGATTTGACCCGTGTGCATTGGAAGGGTTAACTCAGTTTAGCTCTGACCACCAAGGTGAGAAAATGTGTTTTTGAAGTGTTATTTCGGTCACAGGTATGTGGGTTTTAATTATAACATCCGCCTGTCAACGCCCCCTGTTGGACCTCAAAATCAAAGTTATACACGTCAATTGTTTATCTACCACCGCTTCCTGGGTGTTAGCGCTGAGAAGTAGTGGCGCAACGAACTTCCGCAACACATCTTTAAAATTAAGTTTGTAAATATAACAATTGTTCATAAAGATTGTGCGAGGCTGAAGTAACATTAATACCAGGCATCTGTCATTCAAAATAGCCGACTATTATAAAAAGCTTTCTTACAAAGTCTCTATCCCAAATTTTGCCTGGAAGATATCGTTTAAAGCCATAAGGCTGCCTAAATTGTACCTACTTAACTGTTTTTCATTTTATTTTTGTGTTGTATTTCTTTTTTACTTAAACTTTTGTCCGTCATTTTTTCAAGATATCCTCTGGTAGTTTGTTGTAGAAGCGTACATTGCCCCGTGAACGATTTACTGACCTTACTAAAGTCCTAACTGTGGTGGTACAAGTTTGTTTTTGTTTCTTGTGTCATAGGGTTGTATTAATGTCACATAGTGCCTCAAAAAGAAAAACATATCTCTGCGGAAATATACTCCATTGTAATTGTAATAAAATTGGCTACGTTATGTTTATTTCTTTAAAAATTTTTATATAGCTTTTGCCTCAAGCTACGTGCAGCTGTCCGCCATCTTCTGTAGTATATACAGCCTAGATTATTTGTGCGATTATACCGGTACCTAGAGGCTTGTGAAATTGATATTTAAAACACTTAATGTTAACCCTTTGGCTCGCAGGATTCAGAGCGGAACCTTTGAAACTCGAACATATTTCACGTCAATCAGACACCATGACATTGTCACTCAAAAAAAATTACATTTTGAAACGTATCCGCGATTTAATTGGTCAAGACAAAGTAAGACATTGACAGGTGTCCGAGTGACTGCGAACTGAATAATATGACATAGGTATTACCCGGCGGAATAACTAGCTAGCTGTCATCGTACAGCATGTAAAAATGTCAACCCTAGAACATCTAGTAAAATTAAAAAAAAAACTCACCCCAAAAACGTTCCAAATTCAAAAATTATCGGCCATTAATTTTTTCCTCCCTCGCGCCGCCTCCCCGCTATTGATTCCATTTTTATCCGCTCCGGTCCCCCATTGGTGGAGGCGGCATTTTTGTTCCAAATTCAAAAGCTTTTTCTGTCGTAGGCGTCTTCGGGTGGGGTGGGCCGGGTGGCAGATATGGCGTTTCTTAAAAATGGGGGATCGTTTGTAGCCCTTTTCAAATATCGCCGGCGTCTTGTCTCTAATGAAAGGTTTTTGTGTTTAATTTGAAACTGCTAGGTTTGCTAAAAAGGTATTCGTTATTTATGCTTTAAGTTCAAATTGTTATACTTATTAATTATTGAGAAGTAATTCTTCCCCGGTTGGGCCATGTACCAATGGGTTTTTTTCTCGAAACTTAAGTACATGTACTGACTGCTCTCAAACGGTGAAGGAAAACATCGCGAGGAAACCTGCATACGCCGAAGAAGAAATTCTTAGGCGCATGTGAAGTCCACCAACCCGCACTGGGCTAGCGTGGTGGACTATAGCCCGAACGCCCCCGTTGAGAGGGTAGGCCTGGGCCCCAGCAGTGGGGACATTAATAGGCTGTTGATGATAATGAATTCTTTAGCGACTAAAACATAACATTTTGATAGCTAAATTAATTCACTTTAATTATCAAATGCAAAGAGTGGATTGTTTGAGACCTTAAAAGTCAATTTTGTATCTAATAAGTAACCTAATGAGATATTATACATTTATGATTTTTTACAAAGGTCATGCTTCAATAAATCAATCTTTACGCTAAAGCATAGTGTAAAGAATAACACACACTAAGCTAAACGAAGAACTATTACGAATATTCGTAACTTATTATACCTACTGAAAACAAACAGTATTATTATGTTCAAATCAATCCTTTTTTAATGTTCTATTTATAATCATTTTAGTTTATAATTTATTTATTTTATAATTTTTTTTGACTCTGAAATAATGTTTATTAGGTTCCATAATAATTAAATAACTAATTAAAAAACAAAATTATCCTAAAACTAAAACCTATATAAAAACTAAAATTACATAAAATTACCTAAAATCTTCGTGGCTGGGCGATGGACCCATGGTTCCGAGAACGCTGGCTGCATTGCCTAAATTAGATAATAACATAAACTATTTTAATACCAATAATAACCATAGCTGATAGAAGTTAGTAGTCAGACAACAGTAGGTTTGATTTAAGAATCTGAAAACCATTGAGTTCGAAGTCGATTTCTTTAAAATTTTAAAATTGTTTAAGAACTGGCGCCCGCCGCCTCGGAGCGGCCACCCGAGCCCATCAAAACTTTGTAATCATTATACAAATATAATTACGGGGAAAATTCAAAAGGAAGGTGAAAGAGGGGCAAGAAAAACTCCTCGGAAAATACTCGGGGGCGAAAGGGTGGGATTGATTTTATTTGGGAGTCGACACGATTTTTTAATTAAGCGAGGGACTGAGTTCCGCCGAAATTTTAATGATGGCCGCCATCTTTGGGAGAGTTGAGAAAATGATCCGCCGGGAAGTGGAGTTTCGAATTCTTTGAGTGATTGAGGACTTTGTTTTTAATTTTCTTGAGTAATTCTCACGATTCTAAGGATTATACAAAATATTTCATAATAGCACATATTATTTTAAGCGGTTCCTAAACGATCATGCGGCATGACATGCATTACGTTTACGTGAATTATCATGCTGCATGATGGACCATCATGCTTTGCTATCAATCAGTACAGTGAAGCAACGGCCAACACGTAATTTGCAGGTCCTTCGCGTCAATCACTACAACTTGACGGTCATGCACGAGTGACAGCACGTAATGCATGTCATGCAGCATGATCGTGTAGGGACCACTTTACAGACACGTATCTAAGATTACAGACAAGTAAATAAGAACACGAAATTTTGTAAGGATTTGTATGTTACGTAAATTTGCCAATACAATGACGCGTGTGAAACCGCGGGCCACAGCTAGTATTGACATATTTATTTACTGTATCTGTATATACTTTTACAAATTGAAGAATTGATTTTATCTCACACACAACATATAAAATGTCGATATAATAAATTTAGTTTAGAATAAAGTCTTCTATTAATTTACCATAGTAACACTCGCTCCGGAGGTAAACAAATCGTGGAAGTTGGCGACTTTAAGCGGCGCGCACCCGGAGATGTTTTTCAAATAAATAGCTGCTATTAACCAGCAAATTGAGTCAAAAAGTTTAGACGACGCTTCGACGACGTGTCGCCGTGAAAAATTTTAGTTTAGCGACAAATTAGAGGGAGGTTAGCGAAGAAATCGAGTCGAGAAAGTTGTCGAAGAAATCACACCTAACGCATTTTTAGTATTTTTGCATAAAAAACACAGTTTTAATAATCATCTTTTAGTTTGATTTTCTGTTTTCCCTGTTGTTCAGAATGCCATAGGCATTATAATCGATTTTGTATAATTTTCGTGTAATGAAGTTTAAATAAATAAATACTTACAAAATTAAACCAAAGTTCTATCTAGAACGACCATAAAAAATACCTACGATCTTTAGATAAAACCGCTTTTCATTTTATTCAAAATGAAGGGGAAAATTAATAAAATATTTCGAATTACTGATAACAAGAAACAAACGGTGGTAAAAATATAAATTCCACCTCGGGGGTGGCCGGGAGAAAAGGGGGACTTCTTCAAGCCGTTCGCTACTTTTTTGACGCCCACTATAGCCCTTTTTTCGAAGGGGGAACGTTTTGCAATTTAAATTTTATCTCTCCATAATGAGCGAGATGGAAGATTTTACTGGATTTAAATTCGAAATACTACCGCGGGATTAAATTTCTTGTCTGGGTTTTTTGGGGTTCCGTGGGTATTCTTTTTCTAGCGACTCGTACGTGGTTCAGCCATGCTGCCAAGCGAAAAATATTTCCAGTTTTAATTTAATATCATGGAAAATAAAAAGGATTCCGAGATATAAGTGGAGTAAGTCGGATTCAATGATACCATACACAAATACTTACATCGTCCCATTTGGATTAAAAAATCTCTAACTACATTTTAGACAAAATGAAACAATGAATCTTTCATTTTGTAAAAAAATGTAGTTGGTGTGTTGCCTTCAATAGGACGATGCTTACTCTCATAATTATAATAGTCACACACTACTGTGATATAGTCACTTCTTGTAACTATGCCCACAAAACTGTCAGTTAGGTCAGGTCTATAAAATATACAAATTTCTGACAATTTTATTGAAATCATTATTCCATACAAACCTGCCGGCGTTCAAGCGACGTACGGTTAGTATAAACACAAGTAATTTGTATTCCAATAAGAAGCATGTTGTTATGGAATCTCCCCTTCGTCAGTGAATCTCGGAAGCTTTATCTAATCTAAATAACTTCTAACACGACTCACTGTAAGCCAGCCGAAGACAGGCCATTCTCACTTGATTCATGCTTTTTACCCTCTTTAATTCAGTGTCATAAGTCACTTACAGAATAATTAATTCTTAATGAATCTACATTATAATCTACACTACATTACATTATAATGTATAAAATAATAGATAGATAGATAAATAATTTGTAAGCTAGTTCGAGTCATCCTCCAGCAATTAATTGTTTTTTTTTTAATAGCGACGATATTTTTGTCCATCTGTTATTAAAGAATCTAGGTGGGATTAAAAATATTTTGATACATTATTTCAGAAAAACTAAAGAACTAAAAAACTAGAACTCACATTTTGTGTGCGACGTACGCTAGACTTCTTATAATATATGTAATTTATATATTTTCTATTTACTTAATTACCTACCTACACATATTTCTTGTCACATGTGAAAACTTGAAAGGGCTCGCTTCCGTACCTATAACTATTTTAAAAATTACTAAACGTAGGTAAACCGCGAAGGGTTAAACAAAAGAAATGATCCGTCCGACTTGTATATGTCTGTAATACCATCTGTTGCCGCGAATTCATAAAAATAATTTCTACTTGTATTTTATTAGATAAATTAATAATTATAATATAAATTGTACGATAAAAACCTGACCATAAAAAATATAAAAAACTGGCTGACGATAAACAACTCAAACCTCTTTCACTACTTCTAAAATTAAAAAGTTAAGCGTTTAAACCAAAATGGCGCCCGGAATAGTTGGAAGTTGGAGGGAAAGTGTTGCAAACTTTTTAATTTGCGAACGGCCCGGGTTGGAAAGTCGAATTTTTCATCGGGAAGTTTCCGCTAGTTGAGGTGAGAAACAGTTTTAAATGGTCCAACTTTTGCAGTTTGCATTTTGAGCTTGGTTTTTAATCGACAAGGGAGGAGTTATTTGCTTTTGCAAGTCTGACTTTTAACTGCGGACTTTACCTTTTTGTGACACGGACTGTCACGGACAGACGGACTGAGTAGGTACTTACCTACGTAGTCTGATAAACAAAATAATTAAAGGTATAAGTACCTTTTATAATTTTTTATTTGTATGTCTTGTAAAAAAGTTGTAAAACTACAGGAAAATTTATAGAAAAAATCTGTTAATCTTTTTCCTGGACAAAATTGAATATAAAATTTCATGGTCTTCTTTTAATTTAATATATTATGTTATTTATAATTGATTCTTATAGCCTATTCAAGCAGGAAAACCGCCGGCCGCCAACAAAATACCCGTAACACGATTACCTACGACCTAAATGAAAACTGAACTACACATCCGGTGGCGTCACTTCCTGTCGGAACGGATGTCGCCTATTACGTCACTTCCGGGCTTCCAGGTTTACCTATACCTATTTTCCAGCAAAACGTGAGCGATTTTTTTTCCGTCCGTTTCTCTTTTCTCCAGTAACTCGACAACTCTACCGATTGAGTTACAATTTGGAATGGTTTCGCTGAGCGCTGTCTGTCTGCCTATATAGTCTTCCGAAGGACTTGTGTTTCCCTATGAGGCTGGCATGGACTGGCCTCGGTTAAAAAAAGTAGATACCTAAGTAGGATTTTATAAGAATTTAATGTTTTTTTTAAAAGCTTAAAGAAAGCTATTGTATTCGACGTACATTTTGCTGATTATTTGGTACTAGCCGATGCCCCGCGACTTCATCCGCGTTATAAAGTATACTATTTATGTTATTCAAAAAAAATTTTACCCGTTCTAATCATGCCAGTTTCTTAGTTTTAAAGTTTGTCAATAGATGGCGTTAGGTGTATTTTACACCCCGCTATCATTTGGTTCTTCGCAACCTATTTAAGCTAAGCATACAAATTATCCACCAGTTTTTACCTCTTTATTATTAGTATAAAGTATAGAAGATATAGATTAGTATAGATATAGTTAGATGGTTCTTTAATATTTTAATGGTAGCTACCACTTACTGATTTAGTTGAAGTTATCTATAATCGGCGTAACAAACCACTTTCATAAAGATTTTACAGCCGTTCGTTTACTTGTGATTCAAAATTCAAATGAATCAAACACCACAACAAAACCCAAAAGCTTGAAAATCAAAATCGATAAAACTTCCCAAAATATTTTTCACAATTTTCCAAACACAACCTAAAATACCGTCGTTAGAGTTCAAATTGGCGCGAATGGGAATCCCAATAAGTAATAATAACAAGTTTCTTAAGTCTCCGGCAATTATTCTTGAAAATGGCGACAAAAAAGTAGGGGTTCAACGGATTGTTCCAATTTAGATTTATTTTTCTCCCTTTCGGGGGGCGAAGTTTTGGTACCACCTAAATAGGGAGATCGAAGTCGGCCTAGTTGATGGAAAGTACCGTACTTACTTAGTTACTTTCTAAATTATGAGGAAAGTCAGTATTATTCTTGAAAGTAGTGTATTGATTGGTGTGTATTCTGTGAGCTGTTTTTCGAGTCAATTCGACTTCAATCTTGCTGTTTAAATGTGGAAGCTTGTCATTGGCGTTTAGTTTCTAAATTACTTTGTAATGTAGCTGTAAAGCCATAAAATAAAATAAAATATTTAAAATAAAATTGTGATAGTACCTAAATTATTATTAATCTTTCTAATAAGCACCTGTTGTAGATCTGCATTTTGCTTATAAGACGCATAAAATTCTCTTATTAGAACATGTATTGAAAATTTACTTGTGCTGTAACTAATTTTTGACTAAACTAACAATAAAAACTGCATTTTGTATGTTTGTTTCATTTTTTTAATGTAACGTTCAAGTCAAACTATTTTATTGCATTTAGTGTAGTAGGTACTCTGGGTACATTTATACAACGTAATTTTATTATCTACCACGGGTTCCTATAGGTGCATGTTAGCACCGAGAAGAAGACACTCCAACGTTGTATCGTTACAACGAAACTTCGAGTGGTAACTATAATAAATAGTCTAAAATTATATAGATAGGTACCTACCTGTACCAGTAAATTCTACATTATTTTTATTTATTTTATTTTAAATGGAAAGGCAGCTTATAGCTGATGTTTCCATATCAGCAGTCGACTTGCTTTCATAATTCATTATTTATTTATTGCGTTTTTTGTTTGTTTGAGAAAGTTTTCTAGTAACAATAACATGTTATTTAATAAAATCAAATAGTTCTTCCAAACCACCGAATCTATAACAAGAAAAACTAAGAAGAATTAAACTACATTTCCCAGCCTCATACGTTTGGTCACTCCTTCACTGAACTTTCTCTCACCCGTACTTATGATAATTTCACTAAGTTCCGATAAAAAATAAAATGGGGTGCGCCCCCTTTTAAAAACTCGAGTCTCCTTAACTTACCAACCCCTTCGTTAGGTAAACGTCTACCTATAAGTACCTAGTACCTACCAACCTCTACATAAATAGTTATATACTTCGACATCTGCTCGCAATGGGAAATTCTAAAAGAAACTCTACCATATGATAAATCAACAGCCGATTAATATATACCCACTGCTGGGGCTCAGGCCTATATCCTCTCACGAAGGCGTTCGGGCTATAGTCCACCACGCTAGCCCAGTGCGGGCTGGTGGACTTCACATGCGCCTAAGAATTTCTTCATCGGCGTATGCAGGTTTCCTCACGATGTTTTCCTTCACCGTTTGATAGCAGTCAGTAATGTACTTAAGTTTCGAGAAAAAACCTATACATGGCCCAGCCGGGGATCGAACTTCGGACCTTTCGATATGATAGGCCGCTTCTATCCCCGACGCCACTGACGCTCAATTTATTTATTGGTTTATTATTCGTTTCGAATGATTTGGTAATAAACGTAAGTAAAAATCTTATAACGCTGTACGTTTACTTACGTTTTATTTTGCAAGCTGCAATAATTTATATCTAAAAAAGTAGCTGGAACCGTTAAACGAAAATTGGAACATATTTTGTGGGTTTACACCGGAAACGGAAGGAGACAAACAAACAGCCTTCTGGAAACACGCCAACGCCGGAAGAAATACTAATGTCCTCTTTTGTTTTTTTATAGACAAGCCACAGGACTTGCAACTAACAAGTAAAGAATTCTACCATTGCCACTCGAAAAGGGGTATCAATTTGATTGTTTGTTGTCAGTAGTTCCTTGAGCCCTTTGAAAGAACTCCTGGGACAAAAACTTCAAGATGATTTCCAAATCTATTCAATGATACGCCACTTGATAGGTATACCTATAATAGTACGTCGTCTTTCATTTTTTCAGCCCGCACATTAACGCGACCGCACATTAGTGCGTCAGTGGCGTCGGGGATAAGACACGGCCTATCATATGGAAAGGTCCGGAGTTCGATCCCCGGCTGGGTCATGTACCAATGATTTTTTTCTCGAAATTTAAGTACAATTCTTAGGTGCATGTGAAGTCCACCAACCCGCACTGGGCTAGCGTGGTGGACTACAGCCCGAACGCCCTCGTTGAGAGGGTAGGCCTGAGCCCCAGCAGTGGGGACATCTTAATAGGCTGTTGATGATGATGATGACATTAACGCGCGTAAAATCCGTCATTTTGTATTTTTAAGAATTTTATGTACATAGGTACCCAGTGACACTTGCGCAATCAATAATGACGTACCTATCATTTATCAAAATGTTGAGCCGTTGAGTAGTTACGAGCGGACATAGCAACAAACAAACATACCTACATGCCAACCAAGTCCCAACAGTGGGATGTAAAACGCCGTGAATAACGTTCTATACGCCCCTAGCTTTTCTAATTCAAACAATTTATATTCACTTAATTATACAATTTTTCTTATAACGGCACAAGGACTGCCGTTTCTCATTCCCGGCGTAAATTAAAAACAATTATGAGGGGGAGGGGGAGGGTGGGCCGGGGGGGTTGGGGGGAGGACGGACGGTCTCCGAGATGAAAAATTAAGACAATTTGAGCGCCGCCAGCCCGGGATATAGATGGATCTGTGTTGACCGCCTCTGGCTGTGCGGTGGGACCGATAGCTGCTATGCGGGTCGCGCATTCGATTCCCGGTCTTGTTCATGTGTTACTGTAAAAGCCCGAACTAAGGTATCTAAAGCGTAAGGTTTACCAAGTGATAATGATGAAAGTCCGAAATAATCTTCATTTTTTTACCATGAGATTTTAAGGTTTTACCGTAGGTCAGTTTTTCATAGTAACTTATTCACTTTATGGAACTTTAAATAATCTATCAACATCCTTATTAATACTATTAAAACCTCTCCTTTGTCTATGTCTGCCATATTATAACGTCCATTTAAAAATACGAAAGAAACAACACATCTTATAAGAAAGAGAGATACGGAAAACCGCCCCGCGAAAAATTAAGATTCAAATAGTAAGAAAATTAAAATTCGCTGAGCGGTCAACTGTTCGTCTCGCTCTGCCATTGGAGTTTGTATATAGCTGTCTCTTTTCCACGTCGGAGTAAAAAAAGGGGTGATCGAAGTTTCATTAAGGAGGTCTTGGGGTGACCTTTGCTATGGAAATGACAGGCGAAGTGTTTGAGAGAGAACTGTTTAGAAACTTTACTTCAGCCATGTTTATTCCTCACTAGTCGTTGGCCGCGTATCCGTCTGCTTTAAAAAGTATCCTATCCGTTACTCTAGGATTTAAGCTATCAGTGTACCAAGTTTCATCAAAATCCGTTCAGCGGTTGTGGCGTGATTCAGCAACAAACAAACATCCTCATTTTAAAGGAAATTAAAACTTCTGTTTTTTTTGTTTATTAACACACAACACTTTACATTGTAATTCAAACTAAGATTGCCTCAAATCAACAGCCTATAGACTATAGTCCACCAAGCTGTCCCAGTGCGGGGTGGTGGACTTCACAGCGCCTAAAAATTTTTATTTAACTAAGGTACCATTCATGTTTTTCACGATGTTTTTCTTTGTTGTTTACACCGAAAACGGAAAAAGAAAACTATTTTATAAAGGTATAAATTCCTTTACATCTTACACTTTCAATTTTCGTAATAAAATAAATAACATATGGCTGTTTTGTAAAAGACCCGGGTTCGATTCCCGAGTCGCGCTGAGTTATTCGAAAATCTATGAATGCAGTTTTTCTCCTCTCTAAAATCTACGCCATGGTTCCTTACAACAAATTACTCCATCTCTTACAGTTTCTAAATTTCCCATACCTAACTGATGTCAGAAAAAAATTTACGTAAACATTTTATATTTTAGCTTTTTTCAGATAATTAAACTTTGGGCGACATCAAAACGTCTGATCAAAGGGGGTCTGAAGACGCTAAAAATGTCCCCCACCCGTGGGGGTCGGGGGGTCGGTCGCTGGGGGGTCAGGGGGTGGTGGGGGTTCGTTTCTTTGTCCCGCGTTATCTATACAATTATTTGAAGAAAGTAAAGACTCGCAAAAAGATAGGAAACGCTGGACGCCCGCTCGGTTGCGACCGTCGCCTCTTTCGTTTTAATAGGATTTTTTGAAATTTACTGCAAACCTCTCCGATTTCTGTACTGTATCAAGCCGCGATCTTGTACGACACCTAGAATGCGGTGGTAGATAAAAAAATTACGTGTATTTGTAACACTTTTTTTTAATTGATTTCGTAATACGTAAATTGGTTTCGTATGTACACTACTTCGCCATTCGTATAGGTTTTATACAGTACTTGTACGCTTGATGGTAATGGAATCTGTGGTAATGGTGATGGTAAACCTGCAGCCTGAAGGCAACAAGATCGTTGCTACCCTGAGGTCATGTTACATTACCTTGTATGCCTGAAATTGGCTGACCCTTAACACGTTCGTTAACAGCACGTCTAGTAATACAGTTGCTTGCGATGTGACAGTACGTCTCTATTGACGTCGTAGTTAAACAGACTAAAGCTATACAAAACTGATAACCATCGATCCATTCTAACTCCTGCTCTGTAATTATTTCACCGGTAGAAACGGTAGCATTAAGTCGAAAACAACAAAGAAATTAAAGTGTACTTAGGGTTTACTTTTTTACCTTATTTCACACAAAAAGGCGACATTACTCAAAGAAAGGTACTAAGTAGGCACTTAATCAAAGCTTAATAATCCTATATAAGTACTTAATAAAATATGTTTTCAATTTTCCAGGCCACTTGAGAGCAACAACTCCACGCCGGACGCCCTACAAAAACGATCCGCGAAAGGGGAGCCGAGGCAAAAATGACGCTTCCAAATAAAATGTACACTCGACCAGCCGATGCTGACCTCCGCCACCCCTCGGTCGGTTGGATAACTTGACCAGCGAGGGGTAGGAGTGGGAGGATCCAGGGTCTTGAACACTGGTCGAGTCCTACTGTCTTCAGGAGCCAACGGGAGATAACTGTATAGATGTTGCCAAAGATTTATGTCGTGAAAAATAATTGGTAGGTAGTTTTTTTGGAAATAAGATTTTGTTAGGGATTGCTTTGGCGGCAGAAATATAGGTAAAGTCCTACCACCAGTAAGATTCTAACTAAATGCCTATTCTTAGACCCTTAAAGTTAAATGGTAATTTTTCCTACATACATACCTACGATAATGATAACATGTAATACATACCTACGAGTATCTACATAAGTGGACGGATAATTAGAAACAGGGCAAGATTTTCATACAATCGAGGTCACTTTGAAGTCATGGTTCTCCGTGAAGGATTGATCGGGGCATGATCTGATGACGGTCATCGAGAGAGTAGATGGAGGACTTTTAGATCGCTGTAGATATACAACTGATGAGATGAGCCGTTTGGAAACAGCATCGTCTTGAAGAAAAAACCCCGCAAAATGGCATCAAAATGTATGAAAATCTTAAAGTTATGGAATCATGACGATGCTGCTTCCAAATGGCTCATCTGATCAGTTGGACACCTATAGCGATCTAAAAGTGCTCCATCTGCTCTCTCGATGACCGTGATCAGATCATGCCCCCATCACTCCTTCACGGAGAACCATGGCTTCAAAGTGACCTCGATTGCATGAAAATCTTGCCCTGTTTCTAATTATCCGTCCACCTATGTATATTAAAAGCAAAGTGTAGTCCGCCTCAGATAATCATAATATCAGAAAATAATACCAGTGCAAGGTACAGTATTGCCAACATTTAAAAAGCATTAGTTTTGTTTCCACTGACGTGCGGTCGACCTTAGAAGCAAAAATAGACTTCAAGACGACTTAACCTTCCCATATCGCGTTTGTACCTACGTCCACACGAACGCACAGCTAGAGCACTTCAAACTGCCCTATAGCTTCTTTACTGCTTTCTATTGAAGGTTTTTAGTCTAGGAACTTACTAAACGAAGGTAGCTATTTTCTGCGAATCTCCCACAAAAGTCATACAAAAAGTAAACAATCCATCCCAGCAACACTGCAAGATGGAAATCATTAAAGTTATTTTGTTTCGCTCCGTCTTTATTACCTTCTATAAGTAAATACAAAAGACAATAGTAAGTAAAATAAAACAGAGTCTCTTATAAAATAACATCGCGGAGCGGGCGGGGGGACGGGGAGGGGGGTTGGGGGGCGGGGGCGGCCATCGTGAACCACTTTTCTTTCTCTCGCCAAAGCCATTCTGGAAGGAGCGCTAGGTTAATATGGACCGGTCAGTTTTAAGTTGCACTTTATATACCGTCATGAAACAAAACTGGGACGCAGTCCAGCTACAACACCCGCCTGAATAGCACTTGCGCGAATACCACCTTGCCTAGTCCAGGAAGGGCACCGATCAACATTTTTGTTGCGGTTCCCTTCCAAAGGTACAAGACCACCACAGTTACTGTGGAGTACCTTGTCCAGTCTTGTAGCCTACTGTAGGCTACAAGACGTGTGGTGTGTAGGTTCAATGATGGACGACAGCGAACAGGAGACGTAGGTAGCATTTAGAATATTCTGGTCTATTGAATAAAAAACATACCTATATACTAAGATTGGACATTTTTCAACGGTTGGACATTTTTTAGATAGGACATTATTAATAAATCCTACATACATACCACTGCACTGCAGTGCACTGGTCTGGTACAAGGATAGGACGATTCAGAAATAGTACAAAGTTGTTTGTCCTCGTGGCAAAGACCACCAACGAGACGTCAAAAATGAAGTATTAAACTAATAATAACAAAGACAAAAATGTCTGCACGCAAGAAAACTGCGTCGCATCCATAATTTGCTATCGTCAACAACAGAGGCGATGTTTTTTCTCGTTTTATATTAAAATCGGGAGAGCCAAGGAAATTGTCAGTCAGATAGGAAATTGCCTGGGCTTGGCAGTCGGCGGCAGGCGGCAGGCGATCGTGACCGGCGCCTTTATACCTCATTAGCTCGCCTTTTTAACTCTTGGACGAGATCGAGGAGTTTTAGTCGAAATCACCCAATCTCAAGTAACCCCTTCAGTCGCATAATCGCCACGGTATCAAAATGTACCTACATTGTATTGTATTCAAATCATCATCAACAGCCTATTAACATGCCATAGCGTTCGGGCCATAGTCCACCACGCTAGCCCAGTGCGGGTTGTACTTCACATGCGCCTAAGAATTTCTTCTTCGGCGTATGCAGGTTTCCTCACGATGTTTTCCATCACGTTGTATTCAAATGTCAACTTTTAAATGTACCCTGTATCAGAACGTACATGTTTCTAACTTCTCTAATTATACCATAACACGGGAGAAAATCCAGTCAAGTGTGTATCTATTTAAGTTATTGTACCTTTAAATACGTAAGGTGTATGGGCGTCTGTCTGTATGAGAGGTCATTTTGATACAGTGGACGTTCTGGTAGTGACGAAAGGAAATAACCATACAATATACATACAGAAACACTTTTATTTAAAGTCACGCGTATGTATATTAGTTTTTCCTTAGCTGTCATAAGAAAACAAACTTTATTTGCGTCTCGGCCACATGTGCGAGCAAGGTACTGCAGCAGCAAAAACAAGTTTGTATTACCATATAAACTTTGCGGTCCCCTTGGGAACATAATCTATCGTTTATGTCGCTTTCGGCTGCAAATGCGTGTTTTCTTAGGACACCTAAAGATACCTACATAAGACA
The DNA here is from genome assembly GCA_949699065.1 of Metalampra italica. Classification (NCBI taxonomy): domain Eukaryota; kingdom Metazoa; phylum Arthropoda; class Insecta; order Lepidoptera; family Oecophoridae; genus Metalampra; species Metalampra italica. The sequence continues at coordinate 2,163,073 of OX452993.1, forward strand.
CCTAAAAATTGATTAATAGTAGTCATAATGTGTTCTTATAGATATTCGATATTAAAAAAATAACCACGGTCGTACGGTTCGTTCACTTATTGATACGGGCTTGTGATAAATAGCGAGCGGAATCTCACAGTAACCAAAATAATTGAAATGTCATGTAGACAGGGAGACATTAAATCAGTAATAAACTCCATATCATTATCATATCAGCCTCTAGACGTCCACTGCTGGACAAAGGCCTACCCCAAGGATCTCCAACGACGACCGGTCCCGTACTAACCTCATCCAGCCGTGTTCCGCGACCTTCACCAGATCGTCGGTCCACCTTGTGGGAGGCCTGAATAGTCCATAAGTGGGTGAAATGCAAAATAGATGTGCCGCAACGATACTGAAATAGTAACGAAACTGATAAACTGTTACGAAACGGATAATCAGTTTCGTAACAGTTTATCAGTTTCGTTACTACTTATCAGTTTCGATACATTTATCAGTTTCGTTACTATTTATCAGTTTCGTTACTATTTATCAGTTTCGTTACACTTTCAATTTCGTTACGGCACATCTATTCTGCATTTTACTCTTGCCAAGTGTTTCATTCTTTATCTCTGTCAATATCACCTATAATTTTCTGGTCTTCAGTTAAACTTCATTCATTTTTATGTAACTCTTACCATGCAATATCCATAGAATGAGATGAGTGTAAAAGAAAACAATTTCGTCTACACATCGCAGACATCCCAGCCTCAACAGCACAGCAAACAATAATCCGACAAAATCACTCAAAAAGGGGGCTATTCCGTTAGCTGATCGCAACAAACGCATTTTAGGTTTGTTCGCCGATTGATTTGTATTCCAAAGATAAGTAATTACGCGCCCGCTCCGGCCAGATCCATAAATCCGGGGGAGGGGGAGGCCTCCCTTGAAAAAAGGGGGTGTTCTTCTTATATTTAAATATCGAACCCCTTCCGGGTAGGTGCCACGGTTTTTCCAGTAAAAGGGGTAAGTGACAGAGGCAGGGAATAGGAGGTGCGGCGGAGTCGAAATGTCGAAAAGTTTTTTTGTATTTTTTTTTGTAAATTATGGGGCTTTATTTTGAAACAGGTACTTTTGAATCAATCTATTCAGTACTGATCTGTTTTATTTAATTTACTAACGTAAGTCTCGTTCGTTAAATTCTGCCTACTCCGTCAGGGATGAATCGTGAAGGTATGAATTTATGTGTATTTATATAAGACATATTACTAATAGGTGCAATTCTGAAAGCCACACACTAAACTGAAATTAGGTCATTTTAGGGATGTTTTAATTTTAAACGTATACTTCAGAATCGAACCTAAAGTTAAAAAAATTAAAGTCAAGTCATTCCGTCGTTCTGTACTGAAATGAACATACCTTTCTAAGAGTTCTAGTTCTATTACGTTCTATAGCTGTTACGTCTATTTAATTCAGCAAAACTAGAAAATGATGACATTTTGTGACATCTTAATAATCCAGAAAAGTTATATGTAGGTATCAAAATAAAATTTTAAAAATGTTATTTTATTCCAGGCGCGTCTCCCACCACGTCGCTAGCCTGTCTCAAGATGGACTTAAGAAGCAAAAAGGAAAGAGTCCGAGGGGCGCCCCCCCGCCGCCCGCCGCGCCCGCCCCCTCCCCCCCGCCGCCCATCGGAATACAGAATAATAATCGCCAAAAGAAACGGGGGGCGGAAAAATATAAATAGCTCTCTCTAACTGGGTTGCCAGGGCTCGAAATTAGCCGAAATCCAGATAAAAATATCGGACAAAGTGGGACTCGCGCCCTGAGGGTTCAGTATGTAGGTAAATAGGTATCTAACTAGATATGGATCTAGTAAGTTCGTACATATCTCAAAAGTATTTGTTTGTTTTTATTAATGAAACATTTTTAATTTACACCCTCTAAATTATACGAAGGGGAATACCCGCCCGAACAGAATGTTGTATCGTATTTAAAGTAAAAGAAAAGTCTGTTCGAATCAGTTTACGTCTTGTTTAGGCGAATTGCCTTATTTTACAATGATAGGTAAAAAGTTTAAATAAAACTAACCCTGTATACTAGGTAATTCCCCTAAATAATTTAACTACAATACAAGTAAACTGATACCCAAACTTGTCCTATTGAATATTCTGTGCCCAAGCTCAGGTCTAACGAACAATTTTAAAGCTTTTCGAGTTGTTGTCTCCTCCATAGATTACTATAAACCATACTGGGAGCGTAGCGAGCTTTTTCCGTGTCCTGTGGTCTTCTCCTAAAGTCCTAAACCACTGATGAATGAATGAAAGGGGTTGTCATTGTTGGATATAATAGCTTGGTTCTTCAGCAAGGCTGCGCGAGTAAATTCGCCATGGGCGAAGCTGCGGGTTTTATGCTAGTTTATGAATAAATAATAACTCGAAGTTTTAGATGGTTTCTTTGTGCGTAAGAAATGTAAGTTTCTGTCAGTTTGCGCTGGCAATCCAGTCTCTATCTACCTCCCCGAGATATTAAAATTTGTACAAGAAATACTCGGGTGGGTTTCAATTTTGTTAAAATACAAAATTATATTCACCCTGTGAATGTTTGGACCTTCGTGTCTAATGTTTTTGGGCGTTTTGCTGTGCGCCTTTTGTAGTTTAAATAAAGAGATACCTACTCCATTATTATACTTGTTTTTGTAATTTGAAACTTCTTCCAACAATCTTAACTGAGGTAAAAAAAACAAGTTTATGTACCTAACCAAAGAACGCATTGATTAAAATGAAACTCGAGGGGTTACTGTAAGCCGTTAAGTTAATTAGTTCCCATAACCACCTTCATCATCATATCAGCTCGATCGATGGTACCATATCACTGTATTATCACCAGAATCGCGCTTCAAAGATTCAAATCGATACGACGATTAGACAGTAGATCAAAATTAAGTTGTAACATTTGCTGACAATGTAACAGGATAAAGCGTTCTTTATTGATGAGCGAATGCATCTATATCATCAGCAATCTGTACTAGTCCACTGCTGGACATAGGCCTCCTGAACCTACTAATAGACCACTGAACCCGACCCTTAGCTCTCCGCATCCAGTGCAGATCGTCTAGCCGGGGGGCGTCCACTTGTTCAATCGTGATCTCCAAGATGTGACCAAGCCACAGCCCTCTCATCCTAGTTGTCCCGTTGGGTAGTCCCGAATGAGATTACTTTGTTCCAGTTATCCCGTTATGATTGCAACGGGACTAGTTGACGAAATAAATCCCATTAGTCCCGTGACACCTAAGCTGTTGGTACGGTCGACCGCACGTCAGTGGTAACAAAACCAGTACAAACTGGTCTCTCATAGCATTGAAACTCCATAATAGGTTAGGCCAGCTCAAGGTCAAAGTTTCTACGGACGTGCGGTCGACTGTACCTAACCCGAAAGTCGATAAGTAAGTAAGTATACCTACGGGTAGATCTACGAGGTCAATGCTACTTCAACGTTACCGAACTTTTAAAGCTTTATCTGCATCCTTAACTTTGAAACCAACTTGTTTTCACAACCATGAATCAAAAAATTTAGCCACTCCCATATGGATCAGTAATAAAAACATTCTATGGGTGTCAAAATCGTGTCAAATGAATGACAATACTTATACTCACTCACACATTCTCATTTTCAAACTCCATATAAATTTGTATTAGCAACCTCCTCCCGCTACTCTGCTTCCTTTGTCCGCACCCCCCCTGTAAGTGGCACCATCCGTTCCCATACTAAATACGCAAGATGCGATCTCCACAGGGAGCGCGCGCGCCACCAATGAGATTCGAAACTTCTTGTTCTTAACCATAAAAAGAGCACCACAAACCCCATGGAGGATACACTTGCGGGAGAGTGAAGTGCGGATCTCGCGGCGTAAGTGAAACGAGCCCAAGATCGCGCTCCGGGCAACTTTAATCGCGTTAACTTACTTACTTACTTTAACATACAGCCGAGTAGCGTCAGCAACGGAACGCTGCTCCGAACACAGTTCTCCAAAACTCGATTGAGGTAAAGAACCGCATATTGAATGGCAAACAACTTTTAAGATACTTATTGAAAATATTTTCTGTATTATGTCATGACAATTTTTTTTTCTTTATTAGAACATCGAAATATTCATTAGAATGTGGCTGTCAGATTTTGGTTTTTGAAAAACGAACTCTATCTAGACTTCACATAAGTCTAGTATTTGAGCTTGTTTTTGAACCCGTTTTAACACTGAGGGATATGACCACAGTAAAAGTCGTTAGTTTTCGAGACTTACGAGTAGACTTACCTAGTGAATTTGTGGAAAATCATAGGTCAAAAATACGTAGGTCGTAGGTAAGTTTCGAAATTGAACTTAGCGTTGAACAAAGGATAAAGCCATACGTAGTATAAGTGTTTTTTGACCTTGAAGTGACCTGTCAGTATTTTATTTGGTGTCTTTTTAATATCATCGTTAATATTGCTTAAATTTCCTGCACAATGTATTAACGGAAATGAATTGAATATCTTGGGAGAGACGGACAAAAAGCTTTTAAGAGTAAGTATAGGTATACCAATTCGATTCGACGGATCCCTAAAACAGAGTAAATCCAATTCAATACAAATAAGTCTCAAAACTGTCCAAAAATGTAAAATGTTAGTTTAACCCATCTCATGCAGACGTTGAATTAATTTGTCTCTACAATGTTTCTACTGGCGCTACTAGTACCCGCAGAAAACATCCACCTGTTGATGCATGCGGGCTCCTACAAAAATAGTCCTAAGCGGTCCCTAAACGATCATGCTTGCATGACATGCGTTACGTTTACGTGATTGTCATGCTGCATAATGGACCATCAATCAGTACAGTGAAGCAACGGCCAGCACGTAGTTTGCATGTCATGCACGTCAATCACTACGGCTAGACGATCATGCATGAGTGACAGCACGTAATTGCATGACGTCATGCAGATTGATGGACCACTTTAGCTATTTTCTTTTCCTACTCCGAATATGCATGGTGTAATTCTTTCGTTGTCAGATGGATAACAAGGCAATAATAACCTGAAATGAAATGATAATTCGTTTAATCGAAATTGGAATACAATATTCTCTTTTTGATGTCAATACTGTCTAAAACTAAAACTACTTTGTTCTGAAAAACTATTCTGTCAGAAAAAAAAGAAAAAAACATTTTTATTTCAGACCATAGATCCATAGATCCACACACTTATCCTATGTTAGTAGGTACCAAGATCATAATTTATTTATTTATTATATTTTAAATGTACACTGACCCTAGAAGAACCTAGAAGAAAAACCTAGAAACTAAGAACGACGGCTGTGTAGAAGTGGGGAAGGCTTGTCCAGCTCTGGGAATCTAGGTACCTACTACTGTTCTGGAATTAATAAAATACTACATGAAACAATCTTAAACTCAGAAAGAATGGTCGACATTATGATCAATTTGAAAATGCTTTACCAAAAACACCAAAACTTTGGTTTTTTTACTTTTTGAAGGCAAAAAACATACGGCTGACCTGGAAAGTTGACTTTTCGGATTTTTAGAGAATTTCAAACCAGACTCTTTGATTAACTTAATCTTAACTTTTCCGTTCGTTTTTTTGCAGCATCTCGTCAGGGATTTCGTTGTCTCTTAATCAGTTTTCCTAAAAGATGATTAAATTTATGAGTTTTGGTTGTGTTTTTCCTACCTAAGAAAATATACATAATTATGTGGTAACTACGACTGGCCTAAAATGACTTTGTTCAGGGCCGTATACAACCCAATTTAAATAAAAAGAAGTATGTATAAAAGTACGAACGACCGCACATCAATGGAAACAAAGCCAGTCTCCCATAGTGAAACTCTCTAGTGTGTCAAAGTGTTTCCATTGACGTGCGGTCGACTGTACCTAGCACGTCATATTGCGTGACTTATGTACGTAGCCTATAAGTAACGTGACGTCATTGTAATTTCGAGGAAATATTTCCAGATTAAAAATAAAACACCACCGGCGCCCTCGACCCTCGGTTTTAAAAACCGACCAATGACACAGAGTGCGAGGGAGACGGAAGACGGGGGGGGAATTTTTGCCAATACTTAAACGAAGATAGATAGAAGCCACCCTGGAGGGAGGGAGGGGGTTTAAGAAAATTTTAACTTTTCTTTATTCAGGGCAATACCTCCTTGCGAAGGGTGGCCTCCCAGCGGGGCAGAGGTGCGCAACATTCGGGTCGCTGCTCTTGCGACCCGATGAATAAAGAAAGTGACCTTTGTTGTGCTTTTAGTACAACAACTTTACCCATGCTGGGTAAATAATCGTGTTGGAGATTCTCTCTTCTCAAAAATAAAAAGGATATTTGAGATATGACATTATAATACCTAGGTAAGTACCCAATGTTGAATCGTCTTAACATACCGGGTGGGCCACAACGACCCACTTTCCTAAAAATTTCAGATTGTGTGGCCTTATTTTCCAAAAGTATTTCAAAAGTAGTTCAAAATATTAACTTTGTACCAGCTGATTGGGGTCATTGACACTGTAAAATACTGTATGATAAAAAATGGCCAAAAAATTAAAATCGATGAATATATGAACGATTAAATAAAACTTACCTACTTAAACTTAATTTATAATTATGTAAGTGCACCTAATAAATAATTAAAATTCTAAGCATTATAAAACCGCGTTTTCCACGCTACACCACCGGATCTTTCATCAAGTTTAGTGTAGGTAAGTATTTATTCTGTGGTTTAGTGAGTAATGGCCCTATAGGCTACTGAGGCTACAAGTGCATTACAACCCTAAGGAAAGAGATAAGCACGCACAAGCCACAAACTTTCTTACTTCTGCGTTCTTTCGTAGTAACTCTAAGGCGTGTCGTAGACGGTCATCAGTCAATTCCATCAGTCATGACTGATGGTTGCATGATGCAAAAAATAAAATATGAAAATTTTCGTCATTCACCGCATTAGACGATTATTCATCCGTCATTCACCGCGCTGACTGTGGTAAAACTGACACCAAACCTAGCGTCTACGAAGTGCCTAAATATTTACCCACCTACTAAAAAATTTTTCTTTTTCCCAGAAAACACGGGCCGCGAGAGAAAAGGTTAAGCGCGCCTGCAGCGGGCGGTCCCATTTTTCTTCTAGTATTCTCTTTGGCCGGTCTCAAAGGGAACAGTGCTCTCGCTAAGCATTTATTAAATCCACCATTCAAAATGAATTGCTAGAAAAGTGCTTCGCGTTTTATGCAGTCGCAATTTAAAGCCGTGTTCGAAGGGAAATTACGCTAAATATAATATATTTTACTGAAAGGAAACGTTGCTTTATTTTCAAAATTAAGTCAGTCAAAATAATTCTTTTATTGCTGAGTTGAGTACCTACTCTGAGTTCGATCCTGGCCCGTACCAATGAGTTTTTCGAAAACTTAAGTACGGTTTATTATAATACCACAGGTTTTTCGGTGAAGAAAAACATCGTGAGGAAACCTGCATACGCCAAAGACTGGTATTTACTATTCTAAGGCGTATCCACCAAAAAGCGGATTGGGGCACCGTTTGGCGGACAGGGGTTTGGCACAACAGATCCCATAGGGTCGAAGTGTCGCCAGGATTCCTGATTTCTCCTAAAAATTTTAAATATCAAAGGTCATTACTAACAGCGCCATCTGGTAGGAACATTCTTAAGCTTTTATGCTTTATGTAGTAACAGACATATTTACCCCAGAAACAAATAACTCTACTTGCCAATAGATGTCGCTACGTTATCATAACTAGCAAAACTAACACAATGGAAGCAAGATCATAATTTTCATCATCAATTCACATCATTATTCATCATCTTAGGCACGCCTTACACGGTAGGTTTTGCTGTCAGTTTTACCAGTCAGGCGGTGACTGACGGATGAATGATCGTGTAATGCGGTGATTGATGAAAATCTGCATAAGTACTTTTTACTTTTTTCATCATTCAACCATCCGGTCATGACTGATGGAATTGAATGACGCTTGCAAGACCGTCTAGGGTACGCCATACACACAAATAATTTTTTTATTTACCTTTGCCAGACGTTTCGACCAGGAGCTGCGATCTGTTTTTGAATCGCTCTCCTCGCTTCGAGCGGTCGATTCTACTAATTTTCCTTTGACATTCGATACAAAAATCAATAGAATCGACCGCTCGAAGCGAGGAGAGCGATTCAAAAATAGAGCTCCAGGTTACTCTGGCCGTCGTGGCTGCGACACGCTTAACTCTTGCCGTTTATGACGTCATCGCGGGGGGTAGGGGGAGGGTCAAACCTATTTTTTCTATTGCGTTGAGTAAAAAGTTCCATTTCATACTCGAAATCAGTTTGACCCCGGTCACAGAATAATAGTAGGCCCCGGTGCGATAAATTGCATGAAATTTCATTTCGTATTCGGTTAGGTTCTTTTTGAGGTAAATTTGTCCAGACACTCGAAATTATCTCGCGGCCCCGTAGTTGGCAAAATGTATCGGACTTTCAGGTAATAGAAAAAGTATCGTTCGCACCGAGTACAAAATGACTTTTTATCACCCTCGGAAATTAGCTTCCTTACCTCCCTCGGGTATGAAAAAGTATCATTTTGTACTCGGTATTTTGTGTAGGCGTCAAATGGATCTTTACAACCATATAACTATGTTTTTGTAACTTTTAAACTTTAAAAGTAAGAAGCTTTCAAGACGAGGAAGATGTTCATCGAATTCACGTCAAAATGAGACAAATAAAACGTATACATATATCAGTTTATTTAATAATGTCAGTGAAGTCAAGTATTCAGTTTAACGTCAACAGAAGCGGCTCTTTATGCCGCAGCCCACTACCCGCTACCGCTCCCGCTGGGGCTACCGCTGGGGCTACCGCTGCCGCTGCTGTGGGGCGTGTCCCCTCCCCGCTCCCTCTCGTCGGGGGCGTCGCTGTCCTCATTGTCGGAGTCCTTGAGCGCCTTGGCGCGGTCCAGGCGCCGCGCGAAGCGGGTCTCCACGTCAGAGCCTTCCGACTCGGAGGAATAGATGGCAGCACCTGCCGTGGTTGCTGTCAAGAACAAGCCAAGTCACTTATTGCTTCATCATTTAATTTATTTATTTATTTAAACTTTATTGCACATGTATTGTACAAGAGGCGAACTTAATGCCGGATGCATTCTCTACCAGTTAACCTTTGGGGTCGTGCTGATAGATTGTGGTAGGTGCGAAGACAGTACCATCAAAAAGGCAGTTGAAATAAACTTAAAAGAACTATATATACTATAATATTAACACACATACATATAATGTTCCCAATGCTGGGGCACAGGTCTCCCTTCTCCACGAGAGCGTACGGGCTATAGTCCACAACGCTAGCTTAGTGCGGGTTAGTGGACTTCACATGCGCCGAAGAAGTTTTCCTTCACCGTTTGAGAGCAGTCAGTAAATGTACGTAAGTTTAGAGAAAAAAAAACATCGAATACTGGGCTATGGCCCAGTCGGGGATCGAACTTCGGACTTTCCGATATGATAGGCCGCGTCTTATCCCCGACGCCACTGACGCGCCAGATGGAGTGCTGACGCGTGCTACCGCGCGCCCGCACACCCACTATGTTTCTCGCTCTAGCAAATGACGTTCTGTCAGCACGGAATGAATGAATTTATTTGACGAACACAAGTACACAACAAAGAACATAGAAAAACATAATTTTACAACATGAAGGAGTATTGCCGTGCAGCGTCAAAAGCGACTCCATCTCGGCATACGCTGCAGAATCTGCAGCGCTGGTAGCGGAAACGCGACAGCATGCGATCGCACGCTATATCACGATTCCGTTCTGACAGGTAGGTCCAGCCCTACGTGTCCGTGCAACAATGCTCACCCTTCTGTCCCTGCTTGTACTTGTTCTTGATGGCGGCGAGCGACACGCCGCCCTCGTCGTCGGACTCGTCTGCGCGCGCGCCGCCCGCGCCGCCGGCCGCCGCGCCCCCCGCGCGCGCGCCGCCCGCCCCGCCCGCGCCCGACCGCCGCTTGGGCCGCGCCGACGACGGCCGCGTGCGCATCGCCGCCCTCAGCTCCATCTCCTCTTTCTGCAACAACACATATACATAGGTGGACGGATAATTAGAAACGGGGCAAGATTTTCATACAATCGAGGTCACTTTGAAGCCATGATTCTCCGTGTAGGATTGATCGGGGCGTGATCAGATGACGGCCATCGAGAGAGTAGATGGAGGACTTTCAGATCGCTATAGATATCCAACTGATGATGAGCCGTTTGGGAGCAGCATCGCCATGATTCCTTAACTTTAAGATTTTCATACATTTTTATGCCATTTAGTAGGTTTTTTCTACATGACGATGCTGCTACCAAACGGCTCATCATCAGTTGGATATCTACAGCGATCTGAAAGTCCTCCATGTACTGTCTCGATGGCCGTCATCAGATCATGCCCCGATCAATCCTTCGCGGAGAACCATGGCTTCAAATTGACCTCGATTGTATGAAAATCTTGCTCTGTTTCTAATTATCCGTCCACCTATGTAGTAGCATACACTAGCTGTTTCCATTTTGGACTTTTTTTCTTTTTGCTCGGCTCCTAACGGTCGCAGCGTGATGTTAAATAGCCTATAACCTTCCTCATGAATTGGGCTATCCAATGCAAAAAGAATTTTTCAAATCCGACTGGTGGCTCCAGAGATTAGCGCGTTCAACCAAAAAACAAACTCTTCTGCTTCATTATATTAGTATAGATACTGCAGCGGCCGGCAACAGAGGCATTGATGGACGAACGTGTAAATTTGTAACACGTACGTAGCCAACTAGTTATAATGTTACAATGTTATGTCGCGCCCTCTCTCATAGAATTTTAAAAATGCATATTATCTCGTAAACCACAAAGCGACAAATTCTGATTTATCGCGACAAATTTCGATAAATTCAGGTGAACAATCGACAAAATCAGCCGCTCGCTATGTCAGCACATTGTGGTTGGCGAGATATCCAGGGGAAGTCACCAACAAACCCCTGTAACTTTTAACCAACAAAATGTAGTCTCTAGAATTGCAGTTTATGATGAAGATGATGCCAGAGTGACAATTACCAACTAGGCTATCATGACACAATTGTATTGCTATTCCGCCGACTATGCCGTACCTTGAGCTGGTACTTCCTGTCGGCGTCGGGGTCCGCGCCCACTTGTGACAGGATCTTGATGGCAGACGTCTTCGTGGAGCGATCCGCAAGGGAGAGCGTCATTTTCCTGTGGAACATTCATTATCAGAGCTAATGCAACTTACTATCTAATATCATCATCATCAACAGCCTATTAAAACATGCCCCCACTGCTGGGGCTCAGGCCTACCCTCTCAACGAGGGCATTCGGGCTATAGTCCATCACACTAGCCCAGTGCGGGTTGGTGGACTTCACATGCGCCTGAGAATTTCTTCTTCGGCGTATGCAGGTTTCCTCAAGATGTTTTCCTTCGCCGTTTGAGAGCAGTCAGTAAATGTACTTAAGTTTCGAGAAAAAAACCCATTGGTACATGGTCCAGGCGGGGATCGAACTTCGGACCTTTCGATATGACGGACCGCGTCTTATCGCTGCATGCCAGCTACGGACAATGGAAGCTCGCTTGCCTGTGAGTGAAGGACTCGGTGGAGTGCGGGCGGAAGGAGAGCTTGGTGCGGAACACGGCCTGCCCCTGCAGCCCCGTGCCCTGCCGCACGAACAGGTGGTTGTGGTCGCCCTGCACGCAAACAACAGACAATTTTATTATGAATAACATTAACTCTTGGACTCTTTGTAGGTATCCTTCTTCAGATGTATTATTCATAATGGACTATCATTCATTATTCACTCTTGGACTATCATCCTGCTCAAGTAGCGAGTTAATTCCCGCTTCGCCCGTATAAAAAAGTTTTTCCCGTGTACATTGTGAAACAGCGGCCTCTATGCAGGCGTTTTGTTACTTAGGGGGTATTAGCGGACGCCCCGCGACTTTGTCCGCGTTAAAAAGTAGCCTATATGTTATTCCAGGATATAAGCTATCACTGTACCAAGTTTCATCAAAATCTGCTCGGTAGTTTTTGCGTGAAAGAGTAACAAACATCCCCACATCCTTACAAACTTTCGCCTTTATAATATTAGTAGGATGTTTATATGCTCAAGGGAGGCCGTGGGGTCCCAGAAGGGTAGATATACAAACAATATGGGTATGGTATGTATTTACATGCAGCGGCTGCTTGTACACGTCGAATATCTCTGTGCCGAGGTGCAGCGACATGCTGCCGTCCGACCAGCGCACGACGCGCGCGTTGGACTCGCGCTGCGCGTCGCCGCTCGCGTCGAACACCGTGCGCCACCGGATCGTGTTCTCCACCTTCAGTTTCAACCTGCCGCGTTCAACACAACCTTTAGACCACCTTCCTAACGTATATACCTCATCCAGACACATGAAAGACACATGATCATCCAGACACATGAAAGAGACCTCTTAACATCAGGCGATCACAATATGAGCAATGGTCGCAGTGATACAAGGCTAGATAAGCCTTCAAAGAGTCACACCTCAAATAATATTAACATCAGGAGGCCCGTCTGCTTGTTTCTCTCGTAGCAACTAAGTACTTAGTACGCATGTAGAATATTTTATTTGAAAATATACATAATCAAAATGACAAATAATAGTTACAGTAAAAAATTGACCAGTATAGAATTTTCGAACCTATCCTACCTATTTACCTCGAAGAAGGTTGTCAAAATAATGCTTAAATTTCCAAGCATGTTTGAGAAAATAGATAGTAGGATGTTATGTACAAACTTGATTTTAAAATATGTGTTGCGGAAGTTTGTTGCGCCGCTTCTTCTTCCCAGCGCTAATACCTTGGAAGCGGTCGTAGATACAATATTGACGTTGTATAAATGTACCCAGTGTACTTAAATGCAATAAAATAGTTTTGATTTTTTGGTACAAATATGAATAAAGGTACACCGCATCAAAGTTGGCATTGCAGTTTGAGAAAATATGCTATGACCTTGAGTTTGTTTTTTGTTCGTGTGGTGTGCGAGCTCACCTGGCGCGGCCCTCCTCGTCCAGGGTCTCCTCCTCGTCGATTTCGTCCTCGTACGTGTTGGGGTCGTAGGGGCGCACCTCCACCGACAGGAAGTTGGGCAGCTTCACGAAGTGCTGCTCGCGCCCCAGCAGCGTCATGATCTTGGGCATGTCCACGTCGATGCGCGTCTCCGGCGGCTCGGGCTTCGCCTTCGGTTTCTGTGGGAACGGACCTGAGCTTCAATATAGTCCCCGTGTGAAGTTGCCTGATTTCTGCGCAATGACTAATTTTAGGTGTCAAAGGGGAGCTGTGCGGGGGTTCGCTGGAGGCGCTCATTCAATTTCAAGAAATATTTCATTGGTTCGATCAACTGAATCAAACAAGTTTTCGGACATCTGTATCTTTATCCCAGAGGTCGGCGGGGGTGTGCTGTTTTCAGTTTTTGCATAACATGGACATACCTTATCATTCAATGATAAATGCCCCATGTGCAATTATAATAAACTAAAGAAATGATTTAATTTAGGCTGCCTTTCTGCTACGAGCTTTACGTCGCCATCAAAACAAATGAATTTTATTAGAACCTACGGAATGTGATTAATGGTATTAAACTCAAGGCGAAACTCATTAAAAATTGAAAATATAGAAAAAAATATAGTTAATTATTACTATAGCATAGCACAGAAAATTTACAATTAAAAAAAAAATTCAGTTGTCTTCTTTTAATATTTATTTAAGGATCTTATCCATATTAATATCTAGAAGACAACTACATGACATTAATGACGTAAAAACAGCACACCCCCGCCGACCTCTGTTTATCACAGTATATCCCTTACGCACACTAGAATAAAAACACTGTCAGGGATGTGGGAACAATCTGTGACTATATTCATTCAACCGCCAAAGAAACTCTACGGGCACTATAAATAATAATAAAAAATTTCAGTCTGAGTCCATTTTACTATACCATCGTTTGTGAAGTTTATAATTTTTTTCTTATTCTTCGTTCTCTATGGAACGTGACACCTTCATTATACGTTACATGCATAATACTTTACCCCTACGTTTAATGCCTATAATAACAAATTCGTATAGAAATTTGGCCTCCTCGGAAACCGGTGGGCCAAGATACTGATGTACCAAAATCTAATGAATTAATTCGCACGGATTCATCATATCAGCCTGTAGACGTCCACTGCTGGACAAAGGCCTCCCCCAAGGATCTCCACGACGCCCGTCCTAGCTGTGAGCTCGGATTATCTGGGCGGCGGCGTTGCGAAAGCGTTGCGGCTTTTTTCTGTAATGTTCGAAATAGTATGAAGCTCTTTACATCAAAGCGGCGGATGAATTTAGCTAAAGCATGCACCTCCCAACCGACACGATTGTGTTACGTTACCTCAGCTTTACGCTTTTGCTCGTCCCCAGAGCGTCTGTCGTCGTCCGACCGCGCGTCGCTGCCGCTGCGAGACCGCGACCGCGACCGTGACCGCGACCGCGACCTGGACCGCGATCGGGACCGCGACCGCTTGTCGGCCTCGTCGTCTGTGCTTATATCGGACGCGTCGCCGAACAGAGCGTCCGCTGTCACTGTTTGAGAAATAATTTATTTTTAAAATGAAACCAGCTGGTTTCCCGCTTCGCCCGCGTGGAAGTTGTTTTCCCGCGGGAACAGTTTATTGCAGTAGAAAGTAGAAGACTGCCTGCCCCAGTATTCGATGTGTGGCTGCACACGGCACACAGTAATAAATTCAAAATTTTCAAAATCCAAATTCAAATTTCATTTTCAAATTTAAATTTCATTTTCAAATTCAAATCAAATTTCAAATTCAATAACGAGCGTAGTTGCACATGCACCGGCCCACTGCGCCGTTTAGTCAAGCGCGCTGCGCTCATTTCATTGGTCGGCGGACGTTAATCGCTCCGCCGACACCTCGCTAGTTGCGAACCTAAATTTTGTACGATAGTAGGCTGCTTTTGTAAATAAATATTATTCTTGTCACACACTCTACACGAGTTTTTATTTCACAATCGCCTCGCTACCAGCTACCTACAACCCCTAAAGATCTATCACCACACCAAATTGCATCAAAATCCGTTCAGTGGTTTAGACGTGAGAAGGTAAACAGGCAGACTCCTATGTCTATGACATCGTCTAGTTACAGTTATATGGTTTATCTGTAAATGACAATAACTTTTTTGCTGTCATCCGATTTCAATGAAACTAAACCTAAATGTTGCTCCAAGCTGTGCGTAATCCATCTGTGTAAACCGCAAGAAAATCTGTTCAGTAGTTTCGGAGATTAGCGTATACATACAGACAGACAGAAAGACAAAAAAAATGCTTTTTTGTGTTTCGTTACTTTTTCTTCATCGCCCACACATTTTTTGATAAATTTATTCAATGTACAGACACACGGTTTGTGCTGATTTATTGTAAGTATAGATAATTAATATTTTATTTATTTAATTACAACAGTTTAACCAATTACAGTAATCAATCAAATTGTATTGATACAAGAATATACAGATAAGATTGAGCTTAAAAGCTCTAGTAACCAAGCCGTAACCTCTTTAAAAAAAGGTACATGTTACCAGTCTTCTTCTGTTTCTCGTCGTCGCTGTCGTGGCCCTCGGCCTTGCCGCCGGGGGACTCCCCGTCAGCGCCGTCGTCGGTCTTCTGACGTTTCAGCGCGGTCTTCTCGTCTCCGTCGCCCTCGGAATCTGAGATCAAAGCGCGCTTCTTCTTCTCCCCTGCAGACAATTTCAAAGGACACTCTCAGCAATGTAGTTATTACCATACAACGTTTGACATTAGTCAAAGAATAGGTATTGACTTGAAAAGCAAGAATGTACTCTAGCAGGTTTCTAATATGCACCAATTACAACTGTCGACGTGGAAAGATCGTTCAGTTCAATGAAATGGACAGCAAGACGCCGCAGATTAACTGTTCCAAATATAGAAAAAATATTAATAGTTTATTCTGAAAATCGTGCCACCTACTAAATTTACTGCAGTTAATCAATCAAAGTTTTTTTTATTGTTATCTTACGAGGCTTGGTAGTAAAGCTAAAGTACTATGTGAAATAAATTAAACTGTGTCGTACATTGTATTCATTTCGCAGAGAGGTAGTTATTCATTAGGCATAGTATGCTATTTTCGCAGACTAACGCATCTGTTTATCTGTACTCTTTCTCAAATCATTCCCGCTCCGAGAACCCGGATGTATGGTTATTACACGAGACTGTTCTGAGATATCAATCTATCCTGTTCCTACT
This sequence comes from Metalampra italica, assembly GCA_949699065.1. Lineage (NCBI taxonomy): Eukaryota > Metazoa > Arthropoda > Insecta > Lepidoptera > Oecophoridae > Metalampra > Metalampra italica. Next base: position 2,179,379 of record OX452993.1, read on the forward strand.
AATATGGTAACAGCGAAAGTTGTTTAGTCCCCCGCGGAATTTCTTGGCGGCTGAATGAATATAGTCGCAGATTGTTTGCGAGATGTCCAGAAACTAGAAAGTTTGATTCGGTTGATCAACAGCTCCCCTTTGACATTAAAAAATTAGTCATTGCGTGGCAAACTAAAGAGTTTGTTCGTTTGTTTGTTTGTACGCGCTAATCTCTGGAACTACCAGTCGGATTTGAAAAAATATATCTGCAGTTGATAGCACATTCTTGAAGAAGGTTATAGGCTATATAACATCACGCTACGACCGTTAGGAGTCGAGCAAAAAGATTAAATCAGAATAGCTTTAAAAACGCGGGCGAAGCCGCGGGAAACAGCTATTCAATTATATAAAAAATCTGATAAAACTTATATAAGTTCTTAGACAAAGACTCCTTTAACTAAACTTATGACTTTTGTCTAAGAACGGAATTTAACGGACTTACGGACTATTGAACGGACTAACCAATGATGCGTCCTTCTGAAGCTGTGGAGCTTTTTGAACGCGATCTGGAGCGACTTTTGGAGCTGCTGCTGGACTTGGAGCTGGTGCTAGACTTGGACTTGCTCCTCGATCTTGACTTTGAATTCCTTGAGGCAGATCTGGAAAGTCATTATAGGAATTTATTTATGACAGGAGAAAGGAGCGAAAATGAAATATGTTAAATAATTTTGTAATATCATTTCATCGTTGTAATACAATCATATATTAATTCATATTAGCGTCGGAAGACGCGGCCTATCATAGCGGAAGGTCCGAAGTTTGATCCCCGGCTGGGCCATGACCAATGGGATTTTTCTCGAAACTTAAGTACATTTACTAACTGCTCTCAAACGGTGAAGGAAAACATGCATGCGCCGAAGAAATTCTTAGGCGCATGTAAAGTCCACCAACCCGCACTGGGCTAGCGTGGTAGACTATAGCCCATACGCCCTCGTTGAGTCAAATCAATCAATGATTGTGTGTACCAGTGTATTATTATCCACTACGCGAAATTGGCGGAATAATCGTGCCATAAACACAATACGACAAGCCATGTATATACAAAAGCTGCTATCAGAGTTTCTTCGGTAACTTTCTTTTTTCTTTCTTCGGCTCTCGCACAGCTGTAAAACTATTACTCTAAGACTCATCTCTCTTCATCATAAAATAAACACGGACACAGACCAGTGGATTGCCACCGAGTCATAAGACCCCATCTGTGGAGTTCTGTGAGACATTGATCAATAAGCAATAGTTGAATGAAACTATTTGGATAAAATCTGCTACGTTATAAACTTATAAATTACAATATAAATAGATTGATTTACCTGGATCTACTTTTTGATTTAGATTTCTCTTTGGACTGATCATCAATCATAAGGTTTGGAGAGTTGGACCTGCTATCTTGCACATCTGGCCTTATCTCCGGACTCTTGGACCTTGAGGAACGGCTTACAGACCTTGATCTTTTGCCCTTTACGCTTGCATCACCACCTTCTCCAACTTGAGACTTAGGACTTGCTGAGCGAGACTTGGAAGACCGTAATTTAGAACTATGTGAAGGCGACTTAGGACTATTAAATTTGGGGCTCTGAGAGCTAGGTTTGGACCTTTGAGACCTTGGTTCAGAACTCTGAGACCTCGATTTGGGACTTTGGGACCCTGATTTGGGACTTTGAGATCTCGATTTTGGGCTTTGAGATCTAGATTTTAGTTCTGGTCGAGATTTAGAACTGGCTGATCTAGCACTTTCGGCACTTCCGGAACGAGACCTGCTGCTAGAAGATTTAGATCTTGAACCGCTTCTAGATGATGAAGCTTTAGATGACCCAGATTTGTGGCTGTGAACTGAAGCCGAGCGGGACCTGTTTGAGCCGCCAGCGGGAGAGTTAGACTTGCTGCGGGATGCGTTAGAGGTCTTTGAAGATATTTTGGAACGACTTGAGCGTACGGATTTAGGAGATCCGCTGCCGGATCTTGCAGGGCTGCGTGACCTGAAACGTTGATGACACACAAAATTAATTAGTCACATTTATACTTTCAATCACATTCTGTACCACAAAGATAGGACACTTATGCAACAGTATGTACACTCCACTACTCCAGGGAGTTGGGATGGCTGGACTGACAGTCCTGGGAAAATTGCACAAAACTCCCACTTTTGTAGTCAGTGCATCCCTGCCAGCCAGCCCTGTCTAAGAATAAGAAGACTTTCAAACATATTATGTGATACATCAGTCGTGAGATGACAATGGCAAAGGTTATGTGCAAATTGACATACATAAATAAATGACATAAAAGCAATTGGAAAGCCATGAAAATTTCATTCTATTGTATGATAATAATTTAGTTTGACTTTTATTTTCTGAGTAAATTTATTTGCACATCTTTACCCTGGGTCCTTCTATAGTAAATAAAGTTACCTCGATTTACTGCCATGTTTAGCAGTCTGGGCCCGCTCGGGGCTTCCACCGCTGTCGCTCGAATCCGCATCGGAACCCGAAACTGCATCGAAATAAAATTCAATTTATGTCAATTTTCTGTTCAATGTGGCCAACTTAGTGCTTTCGGCACTAGATCTGGTGCATTTTTACAGATGTCAGCGCTCAAAATTTAATTTTAGTGCCTAGTGCCCTTTTTAGTGCATTTTCAGTAACCACGTTAAATCATAATAATATCGTAGTAGTATCGTAAATATCGTAAAAAGTACCAAGCGACGAGCGAGCGCGTATCCGAAATCCGAATTCATGCATGAAATCTGGAAGAATCACTGCTTCTGTAGAAAATTTCATTCATCAATCACATTTTCTATGAAATCCTCGCGCCAATTTTAAATCGATCGAGGCAGGCAATACTGTTTTCTTTTCTGTCGCGCGATGAAATTTATATTTACTAACTGTGCTCGCCGACTTTGATTTTATTTTATAAGGTGACTAAATTGATATTTAGTTTCTAAATGCCTTTACTCATATAAATTGTTGCGTTTTTTTAGTTTTAAAAATCTAGTGCTCATTTCTTGAAAATCCTGTAAATCTGGTGCTTTCTTAGATTCGTTTAGTGCTCAAACATCCAAGGGAGTTGGCCACACTGTTTCTGTTGCAGTGTGGTATCGCCATTTACATCCGACTAACTCTGCTTCGCCAGTAAAAAAAATACTTCATTGTAAGTACATCAAAAATACCGTAAGGAAAACAGTAGGGAGGCAGAATCAACGTAAGGTAAAGCCTCACATATAGTGTTTATTGTGGTAAAGGTGAAATTTTCTTAGTACAATTCTATCTACAAGTACAATTTCTTTTTCAGTCAACTTTTCAAATCTATCATTTTACTAACCATCTTCGCCTGCAATTCCTTTCGATGTCATTTCGAAGGCAAATGATTCAAAAACAACAGCAAGAAATTAAATAGGAATCACACACAATTCACATAAAATTACAAACATACAACACTGACAGATAATGCTGTGAATGGTGTGACAAATGTGACAGACAATGACTGACTGACAGATAACAGACATTTGACAACTTGTTATGTTTGACAATGACAACCAGCGACAAGCCAAGTTCAATTTTTTTTTAAATTTCATCCGTCCAATGATGGACAGGCAAAAGTCGACAAATAATACAGCCAGGTCATATTTGTTGTTCTTTCATAAAAAATCGGCGGTTACAGCAAGGCCGCAGCCTCTACAAAAGCAGGGCAATACATTCAGACGACGATTTTCACTAAAAAGATTGTGATAAGTTGTAAATTAGGTATATTACAATTGGACAATTATTGGTGAGAGCTGAGAGTTTGTTTTTCTGAAGTAGGAACAAATAACTCTACATTAACATTCGTACCTACCGTGTCCCACTGTTAGGCTACTGGTATACAGCGCAGGTTCAATGTAGACTAGGAGGGCCTGACAAACTTCTAATTTCTTTTCCAGCATCTGCAGGTTTCCTCGGAGTTTTCTTTCACCAATATTCTTGTATGACATGCGCGCTCCTAGCGGCTAAATTTGTGTAACCTAAACAGAACCTGAAATCATGGTATTATTGTGTACTAGTCGTACGTAGTACAGTCGACCGCATGTCAGTCGATACACTTTGACCTTGAGCTGGCCTAGCCTATTAAGGAGTTTCAATACTATGAGGGACCAGTTTATACTGGTTTTGTTTCCACTGACATGCGGTCGACCGTACATATTAGTTCCATGCCTGAAGTAGCTGTGACTGACGCGAAAGACTAGTGTTTCAATATATTGCGCTCTATGTCGTTTAGGGGTTTATTTTGATTTATTCCTGTGCTCTGGGCATCTCAGGCCTCGGGTTTCAAAAGGTCAAGAAATACACTGCGAAACATTTTAGTGATCAGTTTTATTTACCCTTAAATCTAATTATTATAATAAGTCTTAATGATAATTTATCACATTCAATCAGTCATGTATTACATTTAGCAGTAATTCTTTTAAATCAAGTTCAACTCTTGAAAAGGTGTAAAAGTGTATACACTTATGTTACAAATAGCTGAAATAGCATAATTATATCCGTTATTATCGTTGTAAAGATCTAGCTGACAACAACATAACAATATTATGTTTTATTGACCCTCCCTCAGGAACATCATGTCCAAAGAGATCCCCTCTAACCTCCTTAGGTAGTGAGTAGCAGCCCGACTTCTACCCCACATCGATTTTTTTATGTTATAATTTCTAGGTGGCCAAATCATCCTACATGTCGGATATAAAATAAATCACATTTGACAGATTACGTTACGAAGATTTTGATGTTTCCACATTTGAAACATTTAGGGCTTCTTTCACCACTTCCTGATATTGTTACAGATAGTAATCTTAGTGATAAACTAATCTATCAGATAAATCTGTGTGATAGACTATATAAAATATATAAGATATAGGCAATCAGATACCTGTGAAACCAAAAAAACTGGCTATCTGACAGATAACCTGCAGATAGGGTATCTGGGATTTTATCAGCAAGCGGTGTAAGAGGCCCTTAGGGCTTCTTTCACCACTTCCTGATATTGTTAAAGATAGTAATCTTAGTGATAAACTAATCTATCAGATAAATCTGTGTGATAGACTATATAAAGTATATAAGATATAGGCAATCAGATACCTGTGAAACCAAAAAAACATGCTATCTGTCAGATAACCTGCAGATAGGGTATCTGGGACTTTATCAGCAAGCGGTGTAAGAGGCCCTTAACAATTTTTATACAGCTCACACTAAAGGCTGGTATACACTTTGATTAGTCAAGTGTTTAGTGGGTATTTAGTTCAAACAGGAGAAACGAACACGAGGCTTTGTTGACATAAACTAAACACTAAACACTGCCTGTCCAGACGTGTTTAGCTGCAAGTGAGGTGAGGGGTGAAGGTGGGACGCGCGGAGGAGCTACTCGCAGAGAAAATAGAACGCGCTGTAAATACTGTACTTCACTAAGCACTAAACACTTAACACTAAACAGAAACTGTCAGAACGAGTTTTTTTACTAAACAAGCCGCTCGCACTAATCAAAGTGTATACTAACCTGACAATAATTCAGTTTTTTATTGTAACCACCCTTTTCCTCTTCACATGTGAGAGAAACCTTTTAAGTTAAAGACTCATCTTCGGTTTGTCGGTTTTCGATACTCTGTGCTGTCTTTGTGGGTTTGACTTGAAGATATGCGGCTTGAACTTGATTCCGACATCCTGAGACGATTTTACCTCGTATCACGAGATAATCTCGTTTTGGAGAAAGAATACCGCACACTCGGTGCGGTATTCTTTCTGATTCTCCAATGTGTTGTGTGTCTATGGGTGGAGGCATAGTCGATGTTGACGGAAGTCTGAAGTCAAGATTCATATATTGACTCGACAGTCTAGGAAGACATATTGACAACTGGTTTTTACCTTGTGTCGCTAGGCAGTCTCTCGTTTTGAAGCTATTTTGAGTGTGCGGTGGCCTTTCTGATTCTCCAATGTGTTGTGTGTCTATGGGTGGAGGCATAGTGGATGTAGACGGAGGTCTGACGAGACGATCCATATATTGACTCGACAGTCTAGGAAGACATATAGACAACTCTCTTCCTAGTTCTCTCCGCATTTTCTCTGCCGCCGTCATTGGGTGAGTTTCAGCGTTAATTTTTCTGGCGGCGAGGCCTTCGTTGCTGTCGCCATGAGGCTTGCTGGATGCAACGAATGTATTTTGTTGTATGTAATTGTCCAAAAGTGGATCCTCGGGTGAACCACTTCTCTGGCTGTGTGGTGATTGAATGAAGTATGTATTCATGTCTTCCTCTGACATTTCTTCGTCTAATGTTTTCACATCTCCATGTAAGGATTCTACATCTTCATCTAATGCGTCGATGTATTTCTCTAATGTTTCAATCTCTTCATAGACGATTCTCTCCATACTTTCCTGTAATACAGACATTGAATAGGTTAATTATATCAAAATATTTATTGTGAATATCCGATATTTACGAAGCCTGAGAAAAACATGAAAAAAGTTCTCTAATCATTCTTCTCCTGGTCCCTTGTTAAACTCCTGCTGTGTCCCCGAACTGACCTCTGGCTGGTCCGACGCGGTCGCCTGTGTCTCCTGGAACACGCGCGCGGTGGAGGGGGGCGCCACTTGCTCCATATAGATCGGGTCCGGGTCCTCCTCCTTCACCTCAACCTTCAATCTGGAAAAATATTCGTTTTTCTGGTTCAATAATGTACTGTGAACGGGCCGAGAGTGAATAATGATTAAAACACCACTTACTCATCGTAAGGCACGCCCTGCAGGTGTATGACGGAGTCGGTCACAAGCACCTGCCGGATTCGGGCAAGCACGGCTTGGACTTCACTCTGGAACACAAAAATGTATTTATAAGTGCATCGAGTTCTCATCGAGAGTAATCTCGAAAGTTCCAGGATAGAACAGGCTCGGTTGACATCCTATCCGAATGATCGGTATGTCGAATTAAACTGAATCGTTTTTAAAAAAAAAACTAACGCGTATATGAAGTCAAAGGTTAACTGGTAGAGAATGCCTCCGGCATTAAGTTCGCCTCTTGTACAATATATGTGCAATAAAGTTTAAATAAATAAATAAATAAGTCCACTTGGGGCACCGTTGGTGGACAGAGGTTTGGCACAAAAGATCCGATAAGCTCAACGTGTCGCCTGGTGTTGTTGATGAAGGTATACGTACATATGGCCTGGGCCCGGGCACGCGCAGCACGTAGTGCGCGGCGTGCGCGCCCGCCGCCTCGCACGCGCAGCACACGTCGTAGTCCGCGCACTGCACGCACGTGTAGCGGAACCTGCGCGCACGCATAGGACACTAGAAGGAAGACTAGAGAAGAAAACACAAACACAAAGTCAAAATATTTGCATATGAGTACACTGGGTACATTTATACAATGTCACGTGGGAACATTTCCATTACTTATACTCTCAGGTAACCTTCCAAAGGTGTTTCGACCATCTGGTACGAACGGGTCGTAGTGTCGCCAGGTATACCTGGCCCCTGTAAGAAGATAATATCGCGATCCTGACACACCTCTCCTTACACGTGGGAAGAGAATGACGAGACTAAGCGAGACGAAACAGGTGTGTCAGAATCACGATATTATCTTCTTACAGGGACACGAGTCCGCTCTATCTGCTTCTGGCATGTAACATACAATAACTCTCACCCCGATATCTCTCCACCGCACACGTTGCACTGATACTCCTGCTGTATTCGCTCCAAGTTATCAATCACTGTGGACAAATAGCAATTGACATAATATATTATATCTATAACATTATTATTACTAACTAAAATATTAATAACTAAAATGTATACTGCACTCGGGCACAAATAAATCCGAACATCCGAAGACACTAGACTCCTCAACACAGGGAATCCTAGTTTGGGGACTAGAGTACCTCCCATTCAAGCGCTGTAATATTAATCTAATTTATTATATGATTAATCCGCTTAGATTAAGTGTATCTAATTGATTCAAATTAATTTAATTATTTAAGCATGTACCAACCTATTGTATTCAAGAAATAAATTATTATTATTATATTCATGAGCGTCTTATCTCGTTTCTTCAAGTCATGTCCCTTAAGTAATGTCCTTTTTGACAAAAAGTCATCATTTTGGTAAAAAAATATGTTGTATTTGGTCACCAGTCACTGCATCTTACCAGTTCCCGTCTCCAGCCCGGCGGAGGGCGGCCCCGGCTCGTCGTACATGTATATTTCGTCCGGTTCCTCACATTGCATCACCAGGTCCTTCTCCACTTCTGGAAAATGGACCAACTTTAACAAGTTGGTTACTAACGTTCAACAACGCCTTAACTAAAAAGGGACACACTGTGTCCAGATAGTGTAAACCCGGCTTAAGTAACAATTGTTATTTCGCCAACTATACGCTAAGCAGGGTTTTCATATATGTATATATATTTTAATTTCATACCGTCTCACTGACAGTTTTAAAATATTAGTTGCCAGAACTTATGACACAGAGTAAGTAATCTTTTGACAGAGTACGGACGGCCTATCGGAGGGTGGGAGGACCGGGGGTGGTGGCGCTCATTGGGGAAGGCCTATGTCCAGAGCTCGTGTGCCCCAAAGGCCGCCGGTTGTAGGCCTGTCCACTGCCACTTCAGCTTACTAATAATTTATTCAGTTACCTGTATCACACGGCACGGCCGTATTGCTCTTTTGCCATGAGAATTTGGGTTCCTCTGAGATACTGTTTTCTGAAAAAAAATACTGTTATTAAAAATACAGTTAACAATCTGTCAATTTGTAAATTAACTGTTTGTAACTACTTAAATTGTTTGTTACTCTTTGATAAACAGAACCTTAACTTGTCAAATTTACCTTGAAGGGGGGGAGAGGCCACGCCATCGTCGTCGGACTCCACGGAGGCGGCCGGCGAGGTGGACGCCACTGGCGATGCTGCCTCTGCACCTGAATATTGTTCAATTTGTAAATTAACTGTTTGTAACTACTTGTTTGTTACTCTTTGATATCATCATCAACAGCCTATTAACATGTGCCCACTGCTGGGGCTCAAGGCCTACCCTCTTAACGAGGGTATTCGGGCTATAGTCCACCACGCCAGCTTAGTGCGGGTTGGTGGACTTCACATGCGCCTAAGAATTTCTTCTTCGGCGTATGCAGGTTTCCTCACGATGTTTTCCTTTACCGTTTGAGAGCAGTCAGTAAATGTACTTAAGTTTCGAGAAAAAACCCATTGGTACATGGCCCAGCGGGGGATCGAACTCCGGACCTTTCGATATGATATGGCCGCGTCTTATCCCTTACTCCACTGACGCTCTTTGATAAACAGAATCTTAACTTGTCAAATTTACCTTCAAGGGGGGGAGAGGCCACGCCATCGTCCTCGGACTCCACGGAGGCGGCCGGCGAGGTGGAAGCCACTGGCGATGCTGCCTCTGCACCTGGAAATTGAATAAACAGTGAATACCTCTGGTCCATTTCTTTAAGGAGGTACCTACTTATAAAATGTAAACAATCAAAGATTGATTGCTACCTAAAGTATTGATTAATTTAATTAATACCTAAAGTAATGGATTATAGAAGTATCTCAACATGAAATAATATCTACTTTATAATGAGAGCGTCAGTGGCCTCGGGGATAAGACGCGACCTATGATATCGAAAGGTCCGAGGTTCGATCCCCGGCTGGGCCATGTACCAATGGGTTTTTTCTCGAAACTTAAGTACATTTACTGACTGCTCTCAAACGGTGAAGGAAAACATCGTGAGGAAACCTGCATACGCCGAAGAAGAAATTCTTAGGCGCATGTGAAGTCCACCAACCCGCACTGGGCTAGCGTGGTGGACTATAGCCCGCACGCCCTCGTTGAGAGGGTAGGCCCGAGCCCCAGCAGTGGGGAGATTAATAGGCTGTTGATGATAATGAGAGCAGGCAGGTTCCTTTATCATAATCGATGATGATGATCTATGATGCTAGTAAGAACAATAATTGTATTAATTCATTACCAATACTAATATTTAGTGGCACAGCCTCAACTATCTACTTGACTATGTACATAAGGACTACACAATACACACCAGTATATTTAACATGTAAAAAGTAGCCTATTTTTCATTCCACGATATAAGCTATCACTGTACCAAGTTTCATCGAAATCCGTTCAGGTGTTACAGCTTGAAAGAGTAACAAACATCCTTACAAACTTTCGTCTTTATAATGTAGGTTAAAGTATATATTTTTACTAGTGAAACTCTAGTCAAATGTGTTGGTGTGTACCTTCATTTTAAGAAAAACAATAACTATGTACAGTAAGGTTCTTAAGTGCAATAGCACGCTAAGAGTCCATTTTCTGTACAACGGTGCGCTCGACAACACGAAAAGAAATTATTAGATATAACTGACCACCCAAGTCAATAGCGTGCCTTATGCCTTATTGTCATAACAATAAGTCATCAAGTCGTCGTAATATCCAGGAATATATTAGTGGATATATGCGTGTGTGGGTACCATGAATTTTTAAAAAAAGCTACTTCCATATGGATGAGTAACAAAAGCATTTTAGGGGGTGCCAAAATAGTGTCAAATGTATCACAGAATTTTGACTCACTCACACATTTTCATTTTCAAACTCCATATAAATTTGTATTAGCAACTTCCTCCCGCTAATCCGCTTCCTTTGTCCGCACCCCCCCGGATTTTGGCACCAAATTTTTCTTTGTTTCCCATACGAAATTTGCATGATGCGATCTCCACAGGGAGCGCGCGCGCGACCAAAGAGGTTTGAATCTTCTTGGTGGGTACAGATATAAAAGAAAGTCGTAAGTGAAAATTTCATGCTACGAGTATCGTTCATTTACCTGAGTTTTCAATGACCAATTTATGTATTTTGGTCCGGTGGTAACTATGGTCATGGGCAACTGTAAAGATCAAAATTATTATTATAATTAGCAAAAAGTTTTAAGGTCTTTGATTATAATTCATTTAAAAAGATGAAAAACAAAATTAGAATTGATTATTAGGGTAATAGGTAAGTAACTAACATTCACATAGGTAGTTGTTTAGTTAATTGGTCAGAGTGAAAATATTGTTAACATTGACACACAGCCGTGTCTATAAAGTCCATGGGAGAATCATTCCATTAAACATAGCACTACCAGCAGTGGCAGGCAGTAGTGTCATGGGGAATGGTGAACCAAGCTCCTCCTCCCGTGCTAAGAGAAGTGAAAGAGTAGAATTGTGCTCGCAGAGCTGCTTTTGTGTGAAAATAATAATTCTGGGCTCCAATTAGAGGTTCTAGATTCAGATTAAGAAAATAAACTGCCAAAAACAGAACACTGTCACTTCAAATTATAACAAAACATGGATATTGATAATTTACCTAAAAACAAAGCTAGCTCCTGTGTGGTAGTAGCGACCATTTGATGGGATAATTTGGTATGTCCAGTATCCCAGTCTGCAAGTTAAAATGAAAATTATTAGAAAGTTTTTTATTAGGTAGGTATAGTCCCCTCGGAGTTTAATGGCGGTTGTGTGAAGTTGGCTGATTCTGCGCATTAAAGTTAGGTGTCAAAGGGGGAGCTGTGCGGGGGTTCACTAGAGATGCTCATTTAATTTCAAGAAATGGTTCATTGATTCTATCACGTGAATCAAAATTTCAAGTTTTTCGACATCTCTATGTAGTACACTATCTCGCTTAAGCACACAGACTATAAACACTGTCAGCGATGTGCAAACAATCTGTGACTATACTCATTCAGCCATCAAGAAATTCCGTGTGGACTATACACTGTAGTTTATTCATTGAAGTTATTTTAATCACAAGTATCTACTTACGAACTAAAATGGGTTGTACAGGGATTCCCGATTGAATTTCCATTTGCGAAAAAAGTGTTGGGACCGAGTTGTACTCCCTACTTCCGTCCCATTTTAAATATTTGGCCTCAAAGTGAAGTCTGCAGACTCTTTGCATGGAGTTTCTCTCGCGGTCTTCGTTATACTTCAGACGATGGGAAGTTTTCTTATAGATGACCTCTTTCCATATTTCTAGATGGGATTTATCTCTTGGAACAACATACATAGTTGTAGAGATAGATGTCGATGGGCATCCTACGATGCAACATTTTCTTATTTTGGACATTACCTGTAAAGTACGCCATAAATTAGGTGTATCACAGACACACGCGGCCTGCGGTACCGTTCTACCGCAGGCCGCAGCTTCAATATGAAAACGCAGGCCGCGCGTGTCTGAAGTCCCACATACATTGCATAGGGAAGACGACAGGCCGCCACCGACACCGCAGGCCCCGTGTGTCTGTGATACGCCTTAACCTCTCAAGTCTTATGATGAAATTGATAAAGAAAATAATAAAGAAATAGGCGGCTAATAAGTTTTTTCATGATAAAAAGTCGCCTCCAAAGTTATTTGGTTTTATAAGTCACGACAAATCAAGTCCCACATACAATGCATAGGGAAGACGATCGACAAGCCGCCACCGCCACCGCAGGCCCCGTGTGTCTGTGATACGCCTTAACCTCTCCAGTCTTATGATGAATTTGATAAAGAAAATAATAAATAGGCGGCTAATAACTTTTTTCATGATAAAAAGTCGCTTCCAAACTTATTTGGTTTTTTAAGTCAAGACACATCAAAACCAACAGATTTTCAAGAACGGTTAGAATACGTACGTTTCCCGGTAAATTCTTCAAATCTTCACTGAAATGACTAACACTAAAATAATAAAATACGTCCTGTCACAAATTAGACAGAATCCCCAAATAAAATCAGTAAAATTACAAGAAATTTTAAGAAATCGAAGATAGAGTCAAACGTAAATTTTGATTTTCAAAAAGAAGCACACACACACAAATTAGATAGTATACGTCACACACAGACAAAAATAATGATTTATCGAATGTCAACGAATGTCACTGTCAGTTATGATCACGAAGTTAGTTGTTATTTCCAAAAATGACAGCCAGACGTTTCACCGCATAAACTTCATGCCTTAGTTATAATGAAGAGACGTCTCATTGGTTGATTCCAACGCCTGATCGAGTGTTAACAAATGTCACTGTCAGTAGTGTCAGTTGAGATCACGAAGTTAGTTATTTCCAAAAATGACAGCGAGGCCGTTTCCCACGAAAGTTCATGCCTTGGTTATGAAAAGCCGTTGGATTGGTAGATTTCCAACGCCTGCTTAGTGCCAATAGTGCCATTCGGTGATCCACACTGCATCTAACACCGCACTAAACTGATAGTAGGTTAAATGTCGATTTAACAAGGGACAATTTTGTACAATTCGGTAGAGTCGTTACACGCTTTTAAAACAAGAATTTCTAACATGTGATTCAATGGTTGATAAAGTTATACTGGTACTTACCCGTCTTGGAAACTATGTGTAATCTAAATGAGCTTCGTATTCTGTCATGGAACGCCGACGGTGTTCGTACCAAAATTGATGAACTTCTAGACTTGGCGGTAAGTGACCTAGCTGTCGATATATTAGCAATCTGTGAGACCAAACTTACAAATAACATTACCCTGAATGTTCCGGGCTTTTGCTGCTACCGTCAGGATAAACACGAGAGCGGCAGGGCTAGGGAGTCGCCCTATTTGTAAAATCAAATATTCCACATAGTCCAACTCCTAAACCACCCACTCAACATATTGAAGGTGTAGGCATTAAAGTTCTGGTATCTGGCACATATTTTAACATCTTCTCCATTTATCAGTCCCCAAACTTACCTCTAGTCACTCATGATTTGGACATTTTTTTCAAATCTGGGGCTAATATTTTATTAATGGGAGATTTAAATGCACAGCATCGTCAATTTTACTAAGTTGTGTTTTACTAAGGGTGTTGTACTAAGACTAACACCATTGGTAGAACCCTTTACGATCATATGTTGAACACAGATTTTATTATTCACTCACCTGACACACCTACACTGACACACTATCGAGCAGAACTTTCACCCTCAACGCCTGATCTAGCTCTGTCCTTAAATATTCCCAACATCTCTGAACTACATACGATTCCAGCTTTGTCTTCGAATCACCTACCTTTCTTCTTCACCGTGACTGGTGATATAGCTAGGGTAAGCCAAAAACGCTTTCATTATTCTAATGCTGACTGGTCTGTATTTCGAGCTACCATTGATGATAATATCACTCTTTCGTCTAAGGTTCACATGACGCACCAGGACATTGATGATGATATTAATTCTTTCACCGGTGTCTTATTGAACGCCAGAAATGTCTCAGTGCCACTGAAACTGGTTGATTCCAGGCCGCTGACTATTTCCCGCCGCCTGCGTAGACTAATCAGGACTAAGAATCGATTACGTACACTTGAGCAACACGAACCTGACATTGTTAAGCGACGTCAATTGCGAGCTGAAATCAATTACCTACAGCATAACATCTCGCTAGGAATACAGCGGCTTCACGATAGGGTTTGGGACAGAAACTTGCTAGGGTAGACAACCCCTCCTCCGATCTCTGGCGTTTTGTAAAAAATCTGCTTTTTCTGCTTTTCCTCGCTAAGTAAAATACTTGAGGCTTTAATTTACACACGTTTACTTGCAGTATCATGCCATTTGTTGAAAGATGAGCAGTTTGGATTTCGTAAACAACACTCCACTGTGCAACAGCTAGCCAGAGTAGCGGAACATGTTTCGCACCATCTAAACCTACATAAATCCACTGGAATGTTTCTATTAGACCTCGAAAAGGCTTTTGACACTATTTGGCATGCAGGTCTGTTGCATAAACTGGTTGTCAATGAGATCCCTCTCGCCTTGGTAAAACTTATCCAGTCCTATTTAAGCGATCGCTATTTTGTAGTAAATATCTATGGAGCGAAACCGAGCCACGCCTCGTACCCGCTGGTGTACCCCAAGGGTCTATATTGGGGCCCTACCTCTTCTTGCTGTTTGTGAATGACATACCCGTGCAAACTCGTACTCACCTCGCATGTTTTGCTGATGACACAGCATCCTTCACGTCGTCCGATGATATAGATCTGATCATAGGTCGACTACAGCTGTCATTCTCCTTACTACATTCGTAATTCAGTAAGTGGAAATTAAAACTCAATGAAACGAAAACAGAGGCCATTCTGTTTACTCGTCAGCGGAAACCACCTCCACGATGCCTAAAAATTAATGGCCACCCCATCGCATGGAAAAAATCCGTCAAATATCTTGGAGTCACATTAGACAGCCGTTTAAATTGGTCAGAGCACACACACCTGCTTAAAATTAAAGGCCTCAAATCACTTGGAGCCTTAAATCCTATCCTTAACAGACGTAGTAACCTCAGCCCGTCAACAAAGTTGTCCATCTACTCAACACTCGTCAGACCATGCATAACATACGCGGCACCTGTCTGGAGTAGTACTTGTCCAAGCAACTACAGAGACCTACAAGTAGTTCAAAATAAGGCCCTAAAAACCTCTTATAACACTCCTTTTTATACCAACCTAGATAAATTACACAGAAAAATTAAATTCCCTAAACTCTATGAATACATACATAAAATAACTAAATCGTTTTATATATACCGCAATCCATATCACAAGAACATTTTGGTCTCATCGATTGCTAAATCACGCTCACACAACTTGCCGTATATCGATAGTTACAAAACTTATCGACTGCCACATCACTTGGTACTAGATAACGATTGACGTCACCCATTGTCCCGCGACTGGTCGGGCTGCCCCACGCCGGCCGGCCGCCGGCCGGCCCGCGTAGGTACTCACTCACCTCGGCGGCGCATGCACACAAGTGCGATGCTCATTTATACGGGTAGGATCTTTACGATTATTGTAATTCCTACCAGCTAATTTACTTTATGTAAATTATCTATTTATTGTTTATTTCTATTCATGCAACAAATGTGCATTATCATCAAAATGCGCATACTACGTACTCATAGAAACTACATACATAATCATGTTTTAAATAGATATATGAAATTCATATTTAAAAGTTTTTAAAGGTGCCTTCAGCCTCACAAAACAAGAGAGCATATTTAGTAATGTAACTTTAGATTTAGTTCTTAATGTTACTGTAAATAATTATCTAAGTTAATAAAGAAATTTTAAAAACAAACACACGCTTTTAATTAATCCTACAGGATTTTGCGGAGGTTTGCAGCAAACGTGTGGCGCCGGCATTACAGCAAAATAGAACATGACAGCCAGAATTATATATTTAATCTGTAGTTATTTTTTAAAGAAAACTTTTTTATGGACTGAAGGTACATGAAGGACATTCAAAGGGGTTTGTTAACCTTATTGTTAATACAACAGCCTTGTAGTATCTACCCTTGATATTTTAATTTCAATAAATAATTATTTATTAAAATATTTATATTTCAATTTTTTCTTAAATATAAGCCGTAAAAAGATTTTATCACAAACTATGGATACAGGAACTAATATGTACTACGTACGTACAACTAGTACATATTAGTTCCATGATATTACGTATCTTTTTATGTAGACGTCAGGGATTGACGCGAAACACTAGCGTGTTTCTTTCTATGCGCCACAGCCCGGTTAGGGGTTTATTTTTGGGTTTATTCATGTGCTCTGGGAATTTTGGGCCTCAGGTTTTTTTTGAGATCAATTTTATTTACTTTCCCTTAAACCTAATTATTGTATTATATAAGTCATAATGATAATTTATCACAAACAATCAGTCATGTCTTACATTTTGCAGTAAATATATCATTTAAATCATGTTCATCTCTTGAAAACTTGTAAAAGGGTGTTGTACACTTTGGTAAAATATTCAGGATACTGAGAGATTCTTATGTAGAGCCCGTTATCTCTATGCACTGACGTCATGATTAGTATATATGGGGAGTAAGTGGCACACTGGTACTTTTGTAACATTGTCCGTTACGCTTCGGTGTAACGTCCGTTACAGTTTACAGTTAGGTATGTTTCATTCAGAAAAAAAATATGTGGATTCTTGCTGCTGTTTTGAAACATCTCTGCAGATACTACGTGCTGGCCGTTGCTTCACTGTATTGATTGATAGCAAGCATAATGGTCCATCATGCAGCATGAGAATCACGTAAACGTTGCATGTCGTGCAAGCATGATCGTTTAGGGACAATTTAAGAGATAACATTACAAATTACAACGCTTACTGCAATATTATTATTGTAGTACAGCCGACCGCACGTCAGTGGAAACAGTTTGACCTTGCGCTGGCCTAGCCTATTAGGGAGTTTCAATACTACGAGACTGTTTCGAAGAGAAATTGTTTCAAAGAGAGATTATTTACTAATGATTACTTACTGTAGTAAATTTTTCTCATTTATTAGTGTTTCATGTTCATAAAGAATGGTTGAAACAGTGCATTTGCCAGATCAAGTTTCGACGAAAATGGAGTCATAAGGTTTCCACATTTGAGAGATTTGATACATACATATCTACACGCTATGTCCCTGGCGGGGTAGGCAGAAAGAACGGATTTGATAATTTTAATATATAGCTCACACCAAGATATTATTTCAGTTTTATTGTAACCACCCTTTTCCTCCTCACATGTGAGAGAGCCTTTTTATGTTTAAAGACTCATCTTCGGGTTGTTAACTTGGTTCCGACATCCTGAGACGATTTTGCCTCGTATCACGAGATAATCTCGTTTTGAAGCGAGTGTGCGGTGTCCTTTCTGATTCTCCAATGTGTTGTGTGTCTATGGGTGGAGGCATAGTGGATGTAGACGGAAGTCTGAAGTCAAGAGTCATATATTGACTCGACAGTCTAGGAAGACATATAGACAACTCTCTTCCTAGTTCTCTCCGCATTTTCTCTGCCGCCGTCATTGGGTTAGTTTCAGCGTTCATTTTTCTGGCGGCGAGCCCTTCGTTGCTGTCGCCCTCAGACTTGCTGGGTGCGACGTGTGTATTTTGTTGTATGCGATTGTCCAAAAGCGGATCCTCGGGTGAACCACTTCTCTGGCTGTGTGGTGATTGAGTGAAGTATGTATTCATGTCTTCCTCTGACATTTCTTCGTCTAATGTTTTCACATCTCCATGTAATGATTCTACATCTTCATCTAATGCTTCGATGTATTTCTCTAATGTTTCAATCTCTTCATAGATGATTCTCTTCATACTTTCCTGTAATACAGACATTGAATAGGTTAATTATATCAAAATATTTATTGTAAATATCCGATATTTACGAAGCTTGAGAAAAACATGAAAAAAATGTTCTCTCATCGTTTTCAACCTGGATCCTTCATTTGTGTTAAGCCCCTGCTGTGTCCCCGAACTGACCTCTGGCGGGTCCGACGCGGTCGCCTGTGTCTCCTGGAACACGCTCGCGGTGGAGGGGGGCGCCACTTGCTCCACGTAGATCGGGTCCGGGTCCTCCTCCTTCACCTCAACCTTCAACCTGAAAAATTATTATATTTCATGGTTTTTCTGGTTCATTAATCTACTGTAAACGGGCCGAGAGTTAATAATGATTAAAATATCACTTACTCATCGTAAGGCACGCCCTGCAGGTGTATGACGGAGTCGGTCACAAGCACCTGCCGGATTCGGGCAAGCACGGCTTGGACTTCACTCTGGAACACAAAAATGTCTTTTTAAGTGCATCGAGTAATCTCGAAAGTTCCAGGGTAGACTAGATCGATTTAAAAAAAATGTAACGCGGATATGAAGTCCACTTGGGGCACCGTTGGTGGACAGAGGTTTGGCACAAAAGATCCCATAAGCTCAACGTGTCGCCAGGTGTTGTTGATGAAGGTATACGTACATATGGCCTGGGCCCGGGCACGCGCAGCACGTAGTGGCCGGCGTGGTGGCCGCGCGCCTCGCACGCGCAGCACATGTCGTAGTCCGCGCACTGCACGCACGTGTAGCGGAACCTGCCAGAACACGTAGGACACTAGAGACAAGACTAGGGAAGAAAACGTATCGGAACTTTTCCATTATTCGACGGTCTGGTACGAACAAACATATTATATATTATAGCTGAAGGTATTTCTGACTGGGTCGAAGTGCCGCCAGGTATACCTGGCCCCTGTAAGAAGATAATATCCCGATCTGGACACCTCCTTCGAGCGCTTCATACGTGTCCGTCTGTGAGCCCCCGCTCTGTCTGCTCCTGGCATGCAACACATATAACATACAAAGCCTCTCACCCCGATATCTCCCCACCGCACACGTTGCACTGATACTCCTGCTGTATTCGCTCCAAGTCATCAATCACTGTGGACAATAGCAATTGACATAATATATTATTTCTATAACATTAATATTATATTCATGAGCGTCTTATCTCGTTTCTTCAAGTCCTCTGTCCCTTAAGTAATGTCCTTTTTGACAAAAAGTCATCGTTTTGATAAAAAATATGTTGTATTTGGTCACCAGTCACTGCATCTTACCAGTTCCCGTCTCCAGCCCGGCGGAGGGCGGCCCCGGCTCGTCGTACATGTATATTTCGTCCGGTTCCTCACATTGCATCACCAGGTCCTTCTCCACTTCTGGAAAATGGACCAACTTGTTAGTTTAAGTGTTTGTCATCAACTGGACACACTGTGTCGATAGTGAAACCCGACATAAGTAACAATTGTTATTTCGCCAACTATACGCTAAGCATGGGTTTTTTTTATTATTGCTGGGTTTATACCTCAAATAAAATTGTTTTGATTTAATTTAATTTTATTGCTACGGGGGCAACAAGCGGGCCTCCTGATGTTAAGAGGTCACCGCGCCCATAGACACCTGCAACACCCGGGGGGTGCTGGTGCGTTGCCGGCCATATATTTTTTTAATTTCACAACTTGTATAACGGTAATATAGACTTATTAACTGGCAACTTTTGACAGGGTACGGACGGCCTATCGGAGGGCGGAGGACCGGGGGTGGTGGCGCTCATTGGGGAAGGCCTATGTCCAGCAGACCTCGTCTGCCCCAAAGGCCGTCGGTTGTAGGTCTGCCCACTGCCACTTCTGCTTACTAAGAATTTATTCAGTTACCTATTTCACACGGTACGGCTGTGCTGCTCTTTTGCCATGAGAATTTGGGTTCCTCTGAAATTCTGTTTTCTGAAAAAAAAAACTGTTATTAAATATACAGTTAACAATCTGTCAATTTGTAAATTAACTGTTTGTAACTACTTAAATTGTTTGTTACTCTTTGATAAACAGAGCCTTAACTTGTCAAATTTACCTTGAAGGGGGGGAGAGGCCACGCCATCGTCCTCGGACTCCACGGAGGCGGCCGGCGAGGTGGAAGCCACTGGCGATGCTGCCTCTGCACCTGGAAATTGTATAAACAATGAATACCTCTGGTCCATTTCTTTAAGTAGGTACCTACTTAAAAATGTAAACAATCTTTGATAAAAAGACATATAGATTGTTTACTACCTAAAGTATTAATTAATTTAATACCTAAAGTAATGAACTATAGAAGTATCATCATCATTTATTATCTACTAATATTAAGTGGCACAGCCTCAACTATCTACATGAGGACTACACAATACACACACTGGAATATTTAACAGGTAAAAAGTAGCCTATTTTCCATTCCATGATATAAGCTGTCACTGTACCAAGTTTCATCAAAATCCATTCAGCCGTTACAGCGTGAAAGAGTAAAAAACCTCCTCACAAAGTCACAAACATCCTTACAGTACAGTAAGATTCATACGTGCAATAGCCCGGTAAGAGTAATTTTTCTGCACAACAGTGCGCACGAGTCGCACGACAACACGAAAACCAATTAGATTAACTGACCACCCAAGTCAATAGCGTGTTTTAAAATAATGTCATGTAAAAGCATTATGTCATCAATTCATCGTATTATCTAGGAATATAATAGTTACTGTGGTAATAGTGGATATTATTATGTGCAGATATAAAAGAACGTCGTAAGTGAAACTGGTCTCTCAATCTATTGAGTTGCTAACATAAATAAGAAAACTACTAAATTGATAAAATTAAATGAAAAAAAATTCATGCTACAAGTACCGTTCATTTACCTGAGTTTTCAATGATCAATTTATGTATTTTGATTTGGTGGTAACTATGGTCATGGTCAACTGTAAAGATCAAAATTATTATTATAATTTAATTCCAACTTTGTTTTACATCTTTTTAATAAAAATATAATTGATTTTAATATTAGGGTAGAAATAGTTAAGT
Source organism: Metalampra italica (assembly GCA_949699065.1). Taxonomy (NCBI): domain Eukaryota; kingdom Metazoa; phylum Arthropoda; class Insecta; order Lepidoptera; family Oecophoridae; genus Metalampra; species Metalampra italica. The sequence goes on from OX452993.1 coordinate 2,200,574, forward strand.
AGGTAACTAACATTCACATAGTTGTTTAGTTGATTGGTCAGAGTGAAAATGTTGTTAACATGACACACAGTAGTGTCTAATAAGTCCATGGGAGAATCATTTGAATATATAGCACTACCAGTAGTGGCAGGCAGTAGTCATGGGGAATGGCGAACCAAGCTCCTCCTTCTGTGCTAGAGAAGTGAAAGAGTAGGAGAATCGTGGTGCTCACAGTAGTCCACATGTGCTCGCAGAGCTGCTAGTGTATTAAAATAATAATAAATAATAATTCCAATTAAGGGTTCTTTCAGATTATGAAAATAAACTACCAAAAACAGAACACTGTCACTTTAAGTTCTATAAAACACATGGATATAGATAATTTACCTAAAAACAAAGCTAGCTTCTGTGTGGTAGTAGCGACCATTTGATGGGAAAATTTGGTATGTCCAGTATCCCAGTCTGCAAGTTAAAATGAAAATTATTGGAAAGTTTATATTAGGTAGGTATAGTCCTCTCGGAGTTTAATGGTGGTTGTGTGAAGTTGGCTGATTTCTGCGCATTAAAGTTAGGTGTCAAAGGGGGAGCTGTGCGGGGGTTCACTAGAGACACTCATTCAATTTCAAGAAATGGTTCATTGATTCCATCAACTGCATAAAACTTTCAAGTTTTTAGACTTCTCTATGTAGCACACTATCTCGCTTAAGCACAAATAGACTTTATACACTGTCAGTGATGTGCAAATAATCTGTGACTATACTCATTCAGCCGTCAAGAAATTCCGTGTGGACTCTACACTGTAGTTTATTCATTAAAGAAATTCCGTGTGGACTATACACTGTAGTTTATTCATTAAAGTTATTTTAATCACAAGTATCTACTTACGAACTGAAATGGGTCGTGCAGGGATTTTTGATTGAATCTCCATTTCCGAAAAAAGTGTTGGGATGGAGTTGTACTCCCTACTTCCATCCCATTTTAAATATTTGGCCTCAAAGTGAAGGCTGCAGACTCTTTGCTTTGATTGTCTCTCGAGGTCTTCGTTAACCTTCAGACGATGGGAAGTTTTCTTATAGATGACCTCATTCCATATTTCTAGATGGGATTTTTCCCTTGGAACAACATACATAGTTGTAGAGATAGATGTCGATGGGCATCCTACGATGCAACATTTCAATATATTGGGCATTACCTGTAAAGTGGGTACGTGATGATCAGAGGTCGGCGGGGGTGTGCTGTTTTTACGTCATTAATGTCATGTAGTTGTGTCTTGTAGATATTAATATGGATATGATCCTTAAAGAAATATTAAAAGAAGACATAACTGAATTATTTTTTTTGTAAATTTTCTGTGCTATTGTAATAACTATATATTTTTTCTATATTTTCAATTTTTAATGAGTTTCGCCTTGAGTTTAATATCATTAATCACATTCCGTAGGTTCTAATAAAATTCATTTATTTTGATGGCGACGTAAAGCTCGTAGCAGAAAGGCAGACTAAATAAAATCATTTCTTTAGTTTATTATAATTGCACATGGGGCATTTATCATTGAATGATAAGGTATGTCCATGTTATGCAAAAACTGAAAACAGCACACCCCCGCCGACCTCTGGTGATGATAAATAGCCTTTTTGGTCAGTGTGGACAAAAGGGGGCGCAATGAAAAAAACTTAGAAAAAAATCACTTTTTTGGAATCCGACGCTGCCCTGGCGTTGTTAGCGTCAGAGTGGACCAAAGGGGACGCAAAAATTTTTTTTGAAATTTTTGATCTGGACTTAGAAAATTTTTCAAAAAATTTCGATGTCAGTATAACACCCTACTTTTTTGATGCCATTCGACAGGGGGCATCGAGGTAAGCAACTTTTGTCATATACTTTTTTTCCTGCGCCCCTCCCCTTAGGCGCTAGAGGGGGGTCAATGGGGTCGCCCTTATATAGGCGAAAAAGACTTAAAAAATTTTCAACAGATTTCGATGTCAGTATAACACCCTACTTTTTGGATGCCATTCGACAGGGGACATCTAGGCAAGCAACTTTTGTCATGTACGTTTTTTTCCTACGCCCCTCCCCCTGGGCGCTACAGGCGGGGGGGTCATGGTCGATGTCATAGTGACCCCCCCTTTTTTTGGGGGCATTCGACAGGTCGCGTCATGGACAATAACTTTTGTTTGAACCGTTTTGCTGTGCGCCCCTTATTTGACCTTCTGAAGAGGCACAAAGTGCCTACACGGTGCGTATGTAGCAAAGGGGGCGGCCTTATATATAGGCGAAAAAGACAGAAAAATTTTCAACAGATTTCGATGTCAGTTGTTTGAACTGTTTTGCTGTGCGCCCCTTATTTGACATACTGACATCGAAATCTGTTGAAAATTTTTCTAAGTCTTTTTCGCCTATATATAAGGCCGCCCCCTTTGCTACATACGCACCGTGTAGGCACTTTGTGCCTCTTCAGAAGGTCAAATAAGGGGCGCACAGCAAAACAGTTCAAACAAAAGTTATTGTCCATGACGCGACCTGTCGATTGCCCCCAAAAAAAGGGGGGGTCACTATAACATAGACCATGACCCCCCGCCTGTAGCGCCCAGGGGGAGGGGCGTAGGAAAAAAACGTACATGACAAAAGTTGCTTGCCTAGATGTCCCCTGTCGAATGGCATCCAAAAAGTAGGGTGTTATACTGACATCGAAATCTGTTGAAAATTTTTCTGTCTTTTTCGCCTATATATAAGGCCGCCCCCTTTGCTACATACGCACCGTGTAGGCACTTTGTGCCTCTTCAGAAGGTCAAATAAGGGGCGCACAACAAAACGGTTCAGACAAAAGTTATTGGCCATGACGCGACCTGTCGATTGCCCCCCAAAAAAGGGGGGGTCACTATAACATAGACCATGACCCCCCGCCTGTAGCGCCCAGGGGGAGGGGCGTAGGAAAAAAAACGTACATGACAAAAATTGCTTGCCTAGATGTCCCCTGTCGAATGGCATCAAAAAAGTAGGGTGTTATACTGACATCGAAATCTGTTGAAAATTTTTCTAAGTCTTTTTCGCCTATATAAGGGCGACCCCATTGACCCCCCTCTAGCGCCTAAGGGGAGGGGCGCAGGAAAAAAAAGTATATGACAAAAGTTGCTTACCTCGATGCCCCCTGTCGAATGGCATCAAAAAAGTAGGGTGTTATACTGACATCGAAATTTCTTGAAAATTTTTCTAAGTATCGAAAAAATTTTTCAAAGATATGAAAAAATTTTTTTTGGCCCCTTTTCTGTACCTCAACCAGGAGGGTCGCGTGGAAGTGATTTCTGGTGATTTCTGAATATTTTTAGAAAATTTTTCCTTGGCGCCCCGTTTAGAGGTTATGACAAATCAAATAACCAACAGATTTTCAACCATCTGAGACACAAATTAGAATACGTACGTTTCCCGGTAAATTCTTCAAATCTTCACTGAATTGACTAACACTAAAATAATAAAATACGTCCTGTCACAAATTAGACAGAATCACAAATTATATTAGGTAAAATTAAAAGAAATTAAAGGAAATTGAGGTTAGAATACGTCCAACGTAAACTTTGACTTTCAAAAAGAAGCACAGACTAGGTTTAAGTACTAAATTAATTAAATTTATACTAAATATAATGATTAAACTAAATTAACGAATGTCACTGCCTGTGATCACGAAGTTAGTTGTTGTTTCCGAAAATGACAGCGAGGCCATTCTCAAAGATAGTTCATGTCTTAGTTTTATAGAAGGAACGTCTGATTGGTTGATTCCAACGCCGTTTGCAGCCGGCGCCACGGCATTACAGCAAAATACAACATGATAGCCAGAATTATATTTAATCTGTAATTATGTATTTCTGTATATAATAGTGTGTATAATAAAGTTAGAACGAGATTCTGATTATTTATATTTTTTTTTTATCTGTAGTTATTTTTTTAAGAAAACTTTTTTATGGACTGTAAATGAAGGACAGGCAAACGGGTTAACAATTCAACAGCCTTGTAGTATCTACCCTTGATATTTTAATTTCATTTTTATAGAAAATTAGAAAAAATAAAATACATGAACAATTATTTATTAAAAGATTTATTTTTCAACTTTTTCTTAAATTTATTAGGAGCTTTCTTTTGCATCGGTGGTATATACAACATTCGTTCTAACATAAATCTGTACCCTGTACGTACTGGTTGTTGATGATAGATCTCTTCATGGGTTTTACAATTGGTCAAACTAAAAGAATACCTACTTGGATAATAGATAAATGATTTTTATTTTTTTTTACTTTCTAAACAGCGTCTTACTGTCTGTCTTCTTGTGGACACTAAGATAGGTAAAGATTTTTTTGATAGGAAATTGATATTATTGATACAATTTTTGTTTTAAAAACAATAAACAATTAGTTACCTGCTAGCGGTTTTTGATGCAGTAGCGAAGTAGATTTTGATTGCTGTTTGTAGTATGAGTGGTCATAGTGCATTTTACGTGCATAAGTGTGATCCATTGGTGTGTTTTCTGAAAAGCAATAGATTTTATAGAGGTAATCATTATGGGTGGTTGACTAAGTCGAAAGGTAAGTATAATTTGGTGAACAGCAAAATAACAAGCTGTTGCTGTTTCTTGTGGTTTTATGATTGTCAGTCTATGATGGTTGTTTGCTTGCTAACTTGATGGTGGTGGGTCGACAGACAAGTGGTAGCTACAGAAAAAAATTACAACTTAGAATTTTACAAGGAACTCTTTTTTTCAATAGCAGGTGTCCTCTTTCCACCAGGAATTGACTAGTCGGCTAGTTGTAATTTGTAAGGTTATAAATACCTACATAACATACCTTTGTCATCATATGAGGTTGAAGGAATACCACTCTCCATTTCATTTACAGAAAAAAGTGATGGATAGGCCTTCTTTTGAATACCAGATTTTATGGTACAAAATCTCTTTTCAAAATGTTTATGGCAAACCAGCAACTTCTCAAGCTCACTGGACTCCAAACTTTTCAGCTTAGCACAGTCTATGACCTCCAACCACTTAGTTCTTTGGTCTTTATCAGACGGAAACTTATGGAGTTTAACGTCCTCTCGTTTATTTTCACAGTTTGGAATACAACACTTGAAATACATTATAAATACAAAGAAACGTCCTGTGTAAAAGTTACAAGCACTAATCCTAATGTAACGTCCTGTCGCACTAGAACAAAAACTGGCCACAAACTATATTGGCGATTCCAAAATTAATGGAAAGGGTGAGGGGTGAGGCATGAAGTGGAGGGGGGCTGTAAATGTCATGCTTTATGTCATTTAATAGATTGCTCCCACAGATTATATTGCGCTAGCGCTGGGGTCTCAGATTAGAAGCTGGGGTCGTGGATTTGCTTTCTCCCTCTACGGCTGGGGTGAATTTGTGTTTTCTGGTGTGGTGGCCCATTAAAAAAATCACTCAATTTGCGTGGGTAATAAATATCTGAAAAATTCGACTTGCCCAGTCGTGTGGTCTCCTTCACTCGAGAACTCGTCTACCCCAGCAGCGGTTACCGGTTCTGACAGATATGACCATGGCTTAAAGGTCTTGCAACCAAGCCACAAACTCCTTAAAAAAAAACAGATATGACCAACGCGAAATACAGTGTTTCAAAGTTTATGCGCCAGAGCCCGTTTAGGGGTTTATTTTGATTTATTCCTGTGCTCAGGGCATCTCTGGGCCTAGGGTTTTGAAAGGTCAAGAAATAAACTGTGAAATTTGTTTGTGATCATTTTTAATTACCCATAAATCTAAATTATTAAAATAAATGTCTTAATGATAATTTATCACATTCAATCAGTCATGTCTTACATTTTGCAGTAAATATATCTTTTAAATCAAGTTCAAAAGGTGTAAACAAAAGGGTGTACACTTTGGTAAAATATTCAGGATGTTGAGATTGAATGAAATTAAGAGCTAACATTACAACGCTTACTGCAGTATTATAATTGTAGTACCATTTGGTGGGTTCGCTGTCAAACCAAAAGATGGCATCAAAACAGTCTGGTGGTCAACGCAGGCCGGCCGGAGTTGTCCACTTTTATTTCATTATTAGATCCTTTCCTTACCTATGAAGTTACTGTTTTTTTCTTGAAAAAACTTGTTTCAAAGATAGATTATTTACTTACAGTAGTGAAATTTTCTCATTTATTTGTGTTTCATGTTCATAAAATAATGGTTGAAACAGTGCATTTGCCAGATTAAGTTTCGACAAAAATGGAGTTTTGATGTTTCCACATTTGATAGTTTTGGTAATTTTTATACAGCTGACACCAAGACGTTATTCCAGTTTTATTGTAACCACCCTTTTCCTCTTCACATATGAGAGACACCTTTTATGTTTAAAGACTCATCTTCGGGTTGTTAACTTGGTTCCGACATCCTGAGACGATTTTGCCTCGTATCACGAGATAATCTCGTTTTGGAGCTATTTTGAGTGTGCGGTGTCCTTTCTGATTCTCCAATGTGTTGTGTGTCTATGGGTGGAGGCATAGTCGATGTTGACGGAAGTCTGAAGTCAAGAGTCATATATTGACTCGACAGTCTAGGAAGACATATAGACAACTCTCTTCCTAGTTCTCTCCGCATTTTCTCTGCCGCCGTCATTGGGTTAGTTTCAGCGTTCATTTTTCTGGCGGCGAGCCCTTCGTTGCTGTCGCCCTCAGACTTGCTGGATGCGACGAATGTATTTTGTTGTGTGTAATTGTCCAAAAGCGGATCCTCGGGTGAACCACTTCTCTGGCTGTGTGGTGATTGAGTGAAGTATGTATTCATGTCTTCCTCTGACATTTCTTCGTCTAATGTTTCCACATCTCCATGTAAGGATTCTACGTCTTCATCTAATGCTTCCATGTATTTCTCCAATGTTTCACTTTCTTCATAAATATCATTGCCTTCCTGTAATACAGACATTGAATAGGTAGTTAGATCAAAATATTTATTGTGAATATCCGATATTTACGAAGCCTGAGAAAAACATGAAAAAAATGTTGGTTCTCTAATCGTTCTTCCCCTGGACCCTTCATTTGTGCAACTCCTGCCGTGTCCCCGAACTGACCTCTGGCGGGTCCGACGCGGTCGCCTGTGTCTCCTGGAACACGCGCGCGGTGGAGGGGGGCGCCACTTGCTCCACGTAGATCGGGTCCGGGTCCTCCTCCTTCACCTCAACCTTCAATCTGGAAAAATATTCGTTTTTCTGGTTCAATAATCTACTGTGAACAGAGTGAATAATGATTAAAACCCCACTTACTCATCGTAAGGCAAGCCCTGCAGGTGTATGACGGAGTCGGTCACAAGCACCTGCCTGATTCGGGCAAGCACGGCTTGGACTTCACTCTGGAACACAAAAATGTATTTATAAGTGCATCGCGAAAGTTCCAGGATAGACCAGGCTTGGTTGACACCCTAACCGAATGATCACTATACTGGATCGATAAAAAGAATTAGAATCTAACGCGTATATGAAGTCCACTTGGGGCACCGTTGGTGGACAGAGGTTTGGCACAAAAGATCCCATAAGCTCAACGTGTCGCCTGGTGTTGTTGATGAAGGTATACGTACATATGGCCTGGGCCCGGGCACGCGCAGCACGTAGTGCGCGGCGTGGTGGCCGCGCGCCTCGCACGCGCAGCACATGTCATAGTCCGCGCACTGCACGCACGTGTAGCGGAACCTGACACAACACATAGAAAACTAGAGACAAGACTAGGGACGAAAACACAAACTAATTTGACTTTTATTTTTATACTCGCAAAATCAATTGTTAACTTATTATTATTTTTAATGATTCATTAATTTTATAAAGAGGATTATTTGTTGATTATTTATATACACTGAAATTGACATAGGTACTGCTTTGACATTACATTTTAAGTCTATATTATTATTCTAGAAATAATCCATTATTCTAAGCATTGTCGCCTTGGGACTCTACCTGTAGACATGTATTTTGAAAATTTAAAATAAATAAATAATAATAAATTGAATTACTTATACTCTCAGGAAAGCTTTCAAAAGTATTTCTACTCTCTGGTACGAACAAACATAAGTATATTATGTTAAGTAATTACTGAAGTTATTTCTGACTGGATCGAAGCGTCGCCAGGTATACCTGGCCCCTGTAAGATGATCAGACCCCGATCTCGACACACCTCTTTCGAGAGCCTCACACGTGTCCGTCTGTGAGCGCCCGCTCTATCTGCTCCTGGCATCTATACTACTTATAAAATCGTAACGGGAGTAAATCTGTACATTGAAGGGATTTAAAAAAATCTATTGGAATACGTTATTTTGGTTTAACTGACCCCAAAACACTTTTCAAAAAATTTCTCGTCTGTTTGTCTGTTTGTGCCCGCATCACGCTGAAACTACTGGTCCGATTTGAACCGGTTTTTTTTTGTTTGAAAGCACGTGGTCTGATTTAAAATCTGGTGTACTACTCAGCAAATATAATGAGTCATTCCGCGTCTCCCGCTTCCCCATACGTCGCCCCGCCCTGATAGGTACAGAGTGCAAAAACGATTGAGAAAGTACTGGGCGAAAGTGTGGGAATAAATTATTATTTATTTATATTTTTAATAAAAAATAAAACATTGTGTAAGAAGTAGTTAGATACGTATAGAAATCTTCATCTTTATCATCATTTGTTAATGGCACGACGTCATTCACTTGTACCCGACCTCTCACATTTATGCGAACGGTACTGTCGCGCCAGGACCAGAGCGGGCGGGCGAGGTGGGGAAGCGGGAGGCTAAGGCCAAGTGACTCGTTTCAGTTGTCGGGTAGTACTTGGATTTTTTTAATTCCAACCCTAAAAGGGTGAAAAGGGATATTAAGGTATGTATGGAAACAAAAAATTAAACAAACCAAATTTACATGCCGCGGGCAGGAACTATTATGTGATCTGTGCACGTGGTCTGACTTAAAATTTGATGTACTTGGATTCGCGCGTTTGTTCGCGGGTTTGTTCGTTGGTTGTTTGTTGGTTGGTTGCGCGTTTGTTCGCGCGTTTATTCGCGCGTTTGTTCGCACGTTTGTTCGCGAGTTAGTTCGCGCGTTTGTTCGCGCGTTTGTTCGCGAGTTTGTTCGAGAGTTTGTTCGAGAGTTTGTTCGCGGGTTTGTTCGTTGGTTGTTTGTTGGTTGGTTGCGCGTTTGTTCGCGCGCTTGTTCGCACGTTTGTTCGCGCGTTTGTTCGCGAGTTTGTTCGCGCGTTTGTTCGCGGGTTTGCTCGTTGGTTGTTTGTTGGTTGGTATTGGTTAGTTTGAAGTATTGCATGCACAGCTCAATAGTATGTCATGTAGCCTTCTTTTAAACGTGAATGAGGTAGCGGGCATAAGCTAGTATAACATACAAAGCCTCTCACCCCGATATCTCCGCACCGCACACGTTGCACTGATACTCCTGCTGTATTCGCTCCAAGTCATCAATCACTGTGGACAATAGCAATTAATATATGAAATGAAATGAATTTATTTGCTGAAACATGGTATTAAGATGTATGGAGTTTATGCTTACACAGGATCTCATGCTTCACCATTTATAGGCCTTGCAAAATTTACATTAAAATTAAAATTTTGTTTTGCGATGTCAATTAAGTAAGTACCAGTTACAATGTCAATAAATTAATTATAATTATTGTTAGCCCTTGATGTCCTGCTCACAATTAGGTTAGTTTTAAATTAATGTTTCATGTCAAGGAACTCTCTTACAGAATAAAAGCATTTCTGTACCAGCCACCTATGTAGTTTTGTCTTGAAATCTTTAATGGAGAGGCATCTTATGTCATATGGTATTTTATTATATATTTCTACGGTCATCATATAACAATTTTTTCGATAGAGCTCACTATTACTAGCCGGGGTAACATAGCGCAGCATGTCCCTGTTTCGTAATCCAGGAATTTGGATTGGTCTTGAAAAGAAATATAATGTGAGTATATAACATATTAGCGCCTCATCTCGTTATTTTCTTCAAGTCCTGTTTCAAAATGATAGTTTTGATAAAAATATGTTGTATTTGGTCACCAGTCAGTGCATCTTACCAGTTCCCGTCTCCAGCCCGGCGGAGGGCGGCCCCGGCTCGTCGTACATGTATATTTCGTCCGGTTCCTCACATTGCATCACCAGGTCCTTCTCGACTTCTGGAAAATGGACCAACTTGTTAGTTCAACGCCTTAACTATAACGGGTCTGTCAACTGGACACACTGTGTCGATAGTGAAACCCATGAATTTAAAAAAAAGCTACTCCCATATGGATGAGTAACAAAATCATTTTAGGGGGTGCCAAAATAGTGTCAAATGTATCACAGAATTTTGACTCACACATTCTCATTTTCAAACTCCATATTTTGTATTAGCCACCAAATTTTTCTTCGTTTCCCATACTAAATTTGCAAGATCCGATCTCCACAGGGAGCGCGCGCGCGATCAAAGAGGTTCGAATCTTCTTGGTGAAATCCGACTTAAGTAACATTCGTTATTTCGCCAACTATTTAATGTTTATTCTAATATTGACTTGGTATTTATTTAATGTTTAATGACATTGACAATTTTATTTAATGTTTATATTGAATTTAATGTGAAATTATTTATATTATTAATGTACGACTTTCTGGTGCTTTGGAGACGTAACTCTGTAAACCATTAAGAATTAAATAAATGAAATGAAATAGAAATGAAACTAGCTAAGCAGGGTTGATAAAAATCATGTAATTTTTTTTAATATTAATAAATTCTTGAAATTTTACCGTCACTGGTAGTTTTAACTTAATAACTGGCAACTTTTGTTTGCATTTGAAAATAAAAACTACTATTTTTACACTAGCGACACTCCGAGATTCCCTCTATGTCCAGATTTTTATGTCTTCACTCCAGAACTCGTCTGCCCCAGAGGCCGCAGGTGGTAGGCCTGTCCACTGCCACGTCAGCTTACTAATAATTTATTCAGTTACCTGTATCACACGGCACGGCTGTACTGCTCTTTTGCCATGAGAATTTGGGCTCCTCTGAAATGGTTTCTGAAAAAAAAAAAACTGTTGTAATGCAATCTGTCATTTTGTAAATTAACTGTTTGTAAATGGGGAAGATACTGACTCCTGAAAGATGTCTAACTTTTAAGTAAAAAAACTGAAATGGACATGGACAGGACATACAGTAAGACAGACCAAATGGAAAAACTCCCGCGCACTTTTTGACGTCATTAAAACTAGAGAAATATTTTAATACCTGATTGATCTTCAAATGCTTCGTTGGATGCTGGGGATAACCCTTCGCTTGCAGTACAGTTGAAATCTACGGCTGTCGGTTGTGCCATTTGTCTTGGTTGGGGGTAAATGGGATCTGATGGACATCTCTTGTTGTAGGTATGATCCCACGCTCCCAATGATAAGTATGTGTGGTCGTATGTTGCTGAAATATATCAAATTACAATTAGTACAGTCGACAGCACGTCAGTGCAAACACTTTGACCTTTAGCTGGCCTAGCCTATTAGGGAGTTTCAATACTATGAGAGACCAGTTTATACTGGTTTTGTTACCACTGACGTGCGGTCGACCGTACATTATTTTAGATTACAGATTTAAAATTAAGCGAATAAATAAATGATGTCAGTGGCGTCGTGAGGAAGAAGCGGCCTATTATGTCGAGGTCAGAGTTCGATCCCAGGTCAGGCCATGTATGTACCAATGGGTTTTTCCCGAAACTTAAGTACATTGCTGACCACCGAACGGTGAAGGAAAACATCGTGAGGAAAGCTGCAGAAGTACCTAATTCTTAGGCGCATGTGACGTCCACCAACCCGCACTGTGCCAACTGTGCTAGCATGGTAGAATAAGTATATCCCATATGCCCTTGTTGAGAGTCGGTAGGCCTGTGCCCCAGCTTCCGGGTGCTAATACTCCATTTTCACTAACCTCACCTATCAGACGCATAAAAATTTGTGCAAAAAAATCGTATATCTTGCAGCTGAAATTATCATAAGAGGTCTCAGTGAAGCGCCCTAAACCCCAAGCACTTACAATTTAATAATATCATGGGTATACGTTTCTAAATCCAACCCTAAACCTGTAAGAGCAAATTTCTAAATCTAATCAATAAACTTAGTTTGCACAGCATTGTACGGTCGACCGCACGTTAGTGAAACAAAACCAGTATAAACTGATTTCTCATTAATATTGATTAATATTTGATTCACTATGGGCCTTATAAGAAGGCTCAATGTCACCCAGAGGGCAATGGAGAGTTATGGTCGGAGTTTCCCTGCGAGATCGAATCAGAAATGAGGAGATCCGCAGGAGAACCAAGGTCACCGACATAGCTCAAAGAATTGCGAAGCTGAAGTGGCAGTGGGCTGGGCACATCGCTTGTAGAACTGACGGCCGCTGGGGCAGAAAGATTCTCGAGTGACCACTTATCGGAAGACTCAGTGTAGGCAGGTTTCCCACAAGGTGGACCGGCGATCTGGTGAAGGTCGCGGGACCCGGCTGGATGAGGTTAGCGCAGGACCGGTCGTCGTGAGATCCTTGGTGGAGGCCTTTGTCCAGCAGTGAACGTCTACAGGCTGATATCATAATGACGATTGATTCTCCCTAATAAGCTAGGCCAAGGTCAAAGTGTTACCACTGACGTGCGGTCGACTGTACCTAATATGTACTAAGTTATTTAGTTTAGACTAACTTGGAAGACTTGGATCTATATCCATGGGCATCTTTGGTGTTCCTGAACGTATTTCGTCTTCAGTTATTAATGTGGGGCAAACATAGTGCAGCCTTTTTTCACCTATTAGATATTTAGGCTCGAAGTGCCGTATGCAAATTAACCTTTTTATTAACTGTTTTTCAGATAATTCCAAGACTTGAGGACGAATTGGAGCAATTCGCTTCACCCACTCCTCGCGCAATGTCGCAGCCCGAGGAAAATTAAATAATTTTGCGTCATGTTTACTAGTCCGACATGTAGGAATATAGCACTCCGTAAAAGGCATTGTCACAGTTTGCACACCAATAAAATGACTAAACAACAAAGCTAGCACATGAGCAAAATCGGTTTCCTTCCGGGTAGAGGCACAGATTAGTGATATAGTGTCCTATTCCTTTGCCATAAGCACAGAACACGGAAAAAGCTCGCTACGCTCCCAGGCCGTAAGTATGACCATGATCCTCTGTCTGCAGGAAGTAAATGACCTGTAAAATAGTAAATTAAAGATATTCTATTGAAGTGTGAACATTTAGTTATGAAAAATGTCTGGCAAAGTATTAACTATGAAATTAGTAATTTATTTTAAAGAAAAAAATTGTTAAATTTAATTCGTTGCCATTGGATACGCAGTTTTTTAATTTAATAAAGAAATGTGAAAAAATGGGATTTTGGTAAAAAACTTTAAATTCCTATTATCTCGACAAATACTGAATTTCAGCTTAAATTGTTGCATTTGGGCTGCCCCTTACCGCCTGGAAGGAATACGTCGAATTACAAATAAATAACACATAGGTGTAAAGTTTTACAATTTTTTTTTTTTTTCATTATTTTTGTCTGTTGGAACCTTTACTAAATTAAATATTAAATAGATATAACACGTTAGAATAACGTAAAGTAGGATAGGTCAATATTTTGAACATGTAATATCATTGAGTGATTTGCCTCAATATTGAAAGTTTTTTGAGTTATGTATGACAATTTCATCTACTATGATTATTCAGCGATATCAGTTTTGCGACGGTTTGTATGGATCCCTAACGAATTGCGACTTCGGGATGAAAGTCGGTTCATTGTTCTGTATTGACATGCAACTTCTGACATTGTTCTGTATTGGTGCTAACTATCCTCCTGAGTCCTGGGAGAAATGAACGAATTTTTATTTATTTATTTTTATGTTTTACGTTTTGTTTCATTTTTGATTTTGGTCCTCAAAAAAAAAGAACGCTGAGTGAACATCAAAAAATACAATTCTTTTATGATATATATTTATTTATGTTATAGTTATGTTTTATTTTTAATGTTTATGTTCTCAAGCGAGGCCGTGGGGTCCCAGGAGGCTATAACTCTAGTTGTCTGTTTTTGTGGAGGGCGTGCTGTAACCACTGGTTTAATAGTTATTGATTATAATTTTTAATAATTATTCTTCATGACAATGCTGCTCCTGATCTTTCATCTTCTTATCTGTTGGATATGGCGATCTAAAAGTCCATAATCTACTCTCTCTATGACCATCATCAGATCATGCCTCGATCTATCCTTCACGGAGAACTGCTCTCCAGAAAACCTTCAAAGTGACCTTGTTTTTGTGAAAATTTTGCCATGTTCATGTTTCTTTTCTAATTATCCGAATTTTTTTTCTAATTAAAAAAATATATATATATCCGCCCACGTGTGTTTAGATGCTCATGAGATGGGTTACTTACGAATATCTTCAATAGGCAAATTTGGGACCCCAGTGGAAATTTCTTCAGTTGTGAACAAAGACGGGTAGGCACCATACCTCAGACGTAAATTGGGTCTAATAAACCTTTTCTCAAAATGAAAATGGCACACAAACATCTTTATAAGTTTTTGTTTTGGTAAACTTCTGAGAACGTCAGAGTTAATACAGTCCAACCACTTTAGTCTTCTGTCATCACTCACAGGAAAATAATGTAAAAATGCGTCCTTTCGCTGCTTATTGCAGTCACTAACACAGCACTTTGGTGTCCGCATTATTAAAAATTACAGTTTTATCACAAATTACATACCTAGTTTGAAATGTCCGGCATCAAAATTTCATGTCCGATAGACCGGCATCAAAATTTCCCCTGACCACAGAATTAATAACAGTAGACACTCACTCACTGGTATTTTTGTGTGCACCCTTACAGACAGTACTCATTCCTGTTTGTATACAATGTAATACAAGGTACCTTGTATTTATTCTCAGATTATTTATTACAAGTGCCGCAAGCAAGCACAAATTAGATAGTATACGCAAGCAAGTGCAGTGCAAGTCAGAATCAGAAATCATTTATTCATAAACATAGGTAAAAAAGATGTCAAATAAAACTAACAGAACTCTATGTTTTATGTGGGCATATGAAAAAAGTATACAACGAAAGTCAGTATATATAGTGTAATGTACTCTGTGGTGCAAGTACCCAACAAAATTTCACGGGAAAAAAAACATTTTTTTAAAGGTTTATTATAAGGCCAGTTGGAAACAAGTCCATAACATAGAAAGAGAGAGAATGAACCATAGAACTAGAACAGCTATTTGACGGCAAAAAAAAAAACATTTTCTTTAAAGGTTTTATGGCCAGTTGGAGACAAGTCCATAAATAACATAGAAAGAGATTGAACCATAGAACAGCCGAAAACAGAAGAAATTGATTGAATTGACGCGACACTGCTCAGATTAACCCATGGAAATAGTTTTGTATACTATTTCCATGGATTAACCACCAATTCTAATCTGAGCGACACTGGAAATGTCCAAAATGGACGATTGCCACATAATTAGGTGCGTCCAGACCGGCTGTGCCGCCCGCCGCAGCCGCGGCGGCTCAGCCGGTCTGGACACGCCTATTGCCATTAGAAAAAAACAGCTGGGGTCAGCGTCACAGGTATGTAACTATTAAGTACTACGTACATACAACGTAGGTAGTACAGTCAAGGTCAAAGATATGTATACACCACAGTTTCAAAAAGCGTAGTCATCTAAATGGTCATAAATTTAGCAACATATAAAAGGCCATAAATAAGTACACATAGTTCTAGAGATAACTATGTATACAACAGTTGCAATAATATGTCCTCATTTATTAAACCATAATCTTAGAAACACCACAAAGTTCAAAAAAATATATACATTATTAACTTTGATGTTGAATAAATGACTTTTCTTTCTTTCATAATTATACAGTGTTTTTTTTAACTGGGACACTTAGGCTAAAACCGAAACTATAGGAGATACAGGGAAACTGTCTTAGGAACCATTTAGTCTTTTTTTGTGATAACAATTTTAGCATAGAATTTTTTTTGGTCAAGCGTGTGTTGTCTATAATAATTAGACATTTTGATCAAATTTTTTTTTATACGGATATATTGATGCTAGACTACTAGTTTGTAAAGAGAAATGATAGATCTCGATGAAGTCTTCATTTCAGATGACAGCTGTCAAATTTATAACCGCTATAAATCGGAAACCATTGATCCTAGACTACTAGTTTGTACAGAGAAATGGTAGATCTCGTCGAGATCTTTATTTCGGATGCCAGTTTTAATTTTGACAGTTGTCATCTGAAATGAAGAAATCATTGAGATCTATCTTTTCTCTTTACGAACTAGTAGTCTAGCATCAATTGTTTCCGAATTACAGCGGTTTTAAATTTGACAGCTGTCATTCGAAATGAAGATCTCGACGAGATCTACCTTTTCTCTTTACAAACTAGTAGTCTAGGATCTATGGTTTCCGAATTATAGCCGTTTCTAGTTTGACAGCTGTCATCGGATATGGAGATCTCGACGAGTTATATCATTTTTCTTTAGAAACTAATGGTCTAGGATTAATAGTTTTCGAGTTACAGCTGTTTTAAGTTTGACAGCTGTCATCTGAAATGAAGATCTCGACGAGATCTATGATTCCTCTTTACAAACTTGTAGTCTAGGATCAATAGTTTTCGAGTTACAGCGGCTTTACATGTGACAGCTGTCATCCGAAATGAAGATCTCGACGAGTTATATCATTTTTCTTTAGAAACTAATGGTCTAGGATTAATAGTTTTCGAGTTAAATCAAGTGTTTAATTGTTTCAAGTGTTTAAATCGAGTGTCTAAGATTTTCGCGGATTTATATTTTGTATAAATATTTTCGTAGCAGTTACCTACGGAATCTTTATTTAATGACATAAACATGACTACAATATTTTGCATCACTTGCAGGATACTAATTATGTTAATTTTGATTGTATACAAGTTTTTGAACTTGCCTTATACATATTTATGTGGCCATTGAAGTTTACATATTTATTAGTATTTGGATGAGTACATATCTTTTGAACTTTGTATGATTACTTTTATTGTTTCACATTACTTGTATATATATTTTTGTCCTTGACTGTACATATTAGTTCCAGAGGTTCCATGGTTAATTTTAAGGAAAATGCAATAAAAATCGAGTTTCAAAAGGTCAAGCATGGGTCAAGAAATAAAACTGAAATATTTTTAGTACCTAATCAGCTTTATTTATCCTTAAATCTAAATATTATTACAAGTCATAATGATAATTTATCACATACAATCAGTCAGCGCTTACATTTTGCAGTAATTATAATATATTTTAATTCAAGTCTAATGAACAGAGGTAAAAGGGGGAGAGATCACAAGTGGTCATTTTGAGGATGTGGTCATTACGTGACGAAACCCCTAAAAGGTTACTGCTATTATTATTGTATGTACCATTTGGTGGGTGTGTTGTTCTACCAAAAGATGGCATCAAAACAGTCAGTTGGTCAACTAAGCCCGCACAGCACATTCATCGCTTTCAAAAATATTATTTTTATGTAATCAACTTAGCCCACTTTATCTTTTAAAAAAATACAATTTCTAGTGTCAGTAAACGGCCCACATGTCGGAAATGAAAAATCCACATTTCCCAGATTACGTTACGACCACAATTGAGTTTTTTGAACGAAAGTAGAGTATTTTAAATGTCCCTTTCCATCAGCACAAGGTTAAATGGTAGATAATGCCTCCGGTATTAAGTTCGCCTCTTGTAACAATACATGTGCAATAAAGTTTAAATAAATTAATGAAATGCTTCCACTTTCGCCAGATTTGATATTTTTTTGCTTATGTGCAGTTGAAGGCAGCCTTGTAACCCCTCTTCCCTTTCGTATGTGAGAGTAACGTTTTATAGACTCAACGACTCATTTCGGGTCGGTTTTCGAAAGTCTGTGTAGACTTTGTGGGTTTAACTTGAAGATATGCGGTTTGAATTTGATTCCAATATCCTGAGGTCTGATATGCATGTTTTTGCATCGTACCACGACATATTCTCCAGTTTTGGAGATATTTGGAGTGTGCGGTGTCTTTTCTGATTCTCCAATGTGTTGTGTGTCTATGGGTGGAGGCATAGTGGACGTAGACGGAAGTCTGAAGTTAAGATTCATATTCTGACTCGACAGTGTAGGCAGACATATTGACAACTGGTTTTTACCTTGTGTCGCTAGACAGTCTCTCGTTTTGGAGCTATTTGGAGTGTGCGGTGTCCTTTCTGATTCTCCAATGTGTTGTGTGTCTATGGGTGGAGGCATAGTGGATGTAGACGGACGTCTGACGAGACGATCGATATATTGTCTCGACAGTCTAGGAAGACATATAGACAACTCTCTTCCTAGTCCTCTCCGTATTTTCTCTGCCGCCGTCACTGGGTTAGTTTTAGCGTTAATCACTTTGAGAGTTTTTATTTGTTCAGCTGATAATCTCACAAAGTTCCTCCTTATCGGAGGATGTGTGGGGCTCAGTTTCCTTGTCTGTGTCGGGGCAGCATCAGGATTTGTATTTTGAGCGGCTTTACTGACGGCGAGGCCTTCGTTGCTGTCGCCCTGAGACTTTCTGGGTGCGACGCGTGTATTTTGTTGTGCGTGATTGTCCAAAAGTGGATCCACGGGTGAATCACTTCTCTGGCTGTGTGGTGATTGAGTGAAGTATGTATTCACGCCTTCCTCTGACATTTCTTCGTCTAATGTTTCCACATCTCCATGTAATGATTCTATGTCTTTGTCTAATGTTTCCACATCTCCATGTAATGATTCTATGTCTTTGTCTAATGTTTCCACATCTCCATGTAATGATTCTACGTCTTCGTCTAATGCTTCGATGTCCTCTTTTTCAACCTCTTCATAGCTGTCATTTCTTTCCTGTAATACAGAAATGAAATAGGTTCAAAAATAAAATCAATACAGCCTATTAACATAATGTCCCCACAGCTGGGGCTCCGGCCTACGGGCTGTAGTCCACCACGCTAGCCCAGTGCGGGTTCCTCGGCGGATGCAGGTTTACTCACGATGTTTTTTTTCACCGTTTGAGAGCAGTCAGTAAATGTACTTGAAAAATCCCATTGGTACATGGTCCAGCCGGGAATCTAACTTCGGACCTTTCGATATGATAGGCCGCGTCTTATCCCCGACGCCACTGACAAAACTCGAAAAATAAACGCCACTGAATACATGTTATCTCATCATTCTTCTCCTGGTCCCTTGTTAAACTCCTGCTGTGTCCCCGAACTGACCTCTGGCGGGTCCGACGCGGTCGCCTGTGTCTCCTGGAACACGCGCGCGGTGGAGGGGGGCGCCACTTGCTCCACGTAGATCGGGTCCGGGTCCTCCTCCTTCACCTCAACCTTCAACCTGGAAAATTATTCGTTTTTCTGGTTCAATAATCTACTGTGAACGGGCCGAGAGTGAATAATGATTAAAACCCCACTTACTCATCGTAAGGCACGCCCTGCAGGTGTATGACGGAGTCGGTCACAAGCACCTGCCTGATTCGGGCAAGCACGGCTTGGACTTCACTCTGGAACACAAACATTATTATTAATGCCTCGAGTGTGTAACACGAAAGTTCCAGGACAGAACAGGCTCGGTTGACACCCTATCTCATGGACCCCGAGTGGACTGTAAGCAAGCGCGCTCAATGCTCCCTCACAGCGATGGCAAACTCACAAACATTCTAATGAAACGCAACCGGAGCGACCTTAAACTCCTGGTCGGCATCATAACAGGACACTGTAACCTGAACAAACACATGCACAATTTGGGCATCACAGACAGACCCCTGTGTAGGGGATGTCTGCAGGAGAGCGCGACGGTGGAGCATGCAGTGCTACGCTGTCCAGCAACACAGGAATTCAGATCCAGAACGGGGCTGACAATAGATCTCCACCTCTCGGCAACGAGCAACCTGCAACAGTGCTGCCGTCGGCCAGAAGCTCTACCTCCACTACTTCAAGGAGTTGGGATGGCTAGACTGACGGCCTGGGGGGAATTGCATAAAACTCCCGTACCGTGGAGTCAGTGCAGGGACTGCCAACCCCGTCTAAGAATAAGACACCCTATCCGAATGATCACTACCTATTTCGAATTATACTGGATCGACAAAATAGTTAGAATCCAACGCGTAAGTATATGAAATCCACTTGCTTTTCTCTCTATTGAGACTAGAGCACCGTTCGGCATAAGAGATACCATAGGGTCAATGCGTCGCACGGTATTCCTGGCCCGGTAACTGATGAGGAAGGTATACGTACATATGGCCTGGGCCCAGGCACGCGCAGCACGTAGTGCGCGGCGTGCGCGCCCGCCGCCTCGCACGCGCAGCACATGTCGTAGTCCGCGCACTGCACGCAAGTGTAGCGGAACCTGCCAACAAACAGACACACATTGAAGGAGACCAGAGACAAGACTAGGCAAGAAAACATATCAGAACATTTCTATAATTTCCATTATACTCTCAGGAAAGCTTCCAAAGGTGTTTCGATTATCTGGTACGAACAAACATTTACTAGCTTTTACCCGCAGCTTCGCCCGCGTAGAAAAGTTTTACCCGTGTACATTGTGAAACAGCGCCCTCTATGTAGGCGTGTTGTTACAGGGGTATTAGCGGATGCCCCGCGATTTGTATGTGGACAAAAAAAGTACCCTATATGCTATTCCAGGATATAAACTGTCACTGTACCAATTTTTACGAAAATCTGTTTGATAGTTTTTGCGTGAAAGAGTAACAAACATCCTCACTCACATCTTTACAGACCTTCGCCTTTATAATATTAGTAGGAAAGCTGAAGTTATTTCAGAATGGGATCGAAGTGCCGCCAGGTATACCTGGCTCCCAGAAGATAATATCCCGATCTGGACACACCTCATTCGAGCGCTTCACACGTGTCCGTCTGTGAGCGCCCGCTCCATCTGCTCCTGGCATCACATATAACATACAAAGCCTCTCACCCCGATATCTCCCCACCGCACACGTTGCACTGATACTCCTGCTGTATTCGCTCCAAGTCATCAACCACTGTGGACAATAACATTTAATATAAAATCTAATATTATTTAATTATTATCTATTTCATAAAAAGATAAGGTAACCTAACAACGCACAACTTAGGCTCGGCGCAAATGGGGCCACCGACCACAGCCACCGGTGGCCAGCGACGGCCGCTTAACACACTTTTTCATATATTTTGTATAGACGCGCCGCACACGTGTGGCCGGCGGCGGGCGGCCACCCGCTACAGTAGTGTCCGCGACTCGCGACTAGTGGTCGCTACGGGCCACACAAAACGCCGCCACCCGCCACCGTCGCACTGCTCCACACCCCGCCACAGAATAGATAATAGGACAAGTCCCCCCGCGCAGTTAACCGTCCGACTTCTACGTTGATATATATTTTCCTTGATCATTTATAAGCAAAAAAATGTTAAAAAAACTTTTTCGGATGTCTTGTAGATTATTGAAATGCAAGTTATGTTTCACTGTAGGAGCAGTTAAAATTGGATGTACCCAATACAGGCGGCGATTGCGTCGTCTACGTATTAACAAAAGCGCGCGCAAACTTTCCGTGTCAGAGTCCATCGTTGACTGCGCCGCAACAACGAGCAGGTTATAAAATGTGGCGGCTTCCAGCCCCCGTGGCTGTCGCTCGCTTCTGACACTGTGGCGGTAGCGCGCGACAGCCACACCAGTGGCTGTTGTCGGTGGCCCGTTTGCGCCGAGCCTTATACTTCTGGATTTAGGGCTATATCATAATGAGCGGTAATATTAAAATGTTTCTCAGAATGCCATCGTTTTGATAAAAAATAAAAATATGTGAGGACACAAGATATTGCTATCCCTTTCTAGCTTAAGTACTCCGCTCAACAGTCGGCTGTTGCGAACATATTTAAGTAAATTAAATATAAACAGTAACAAATGTAAATAAAATCATGCATCTACAGATCCACGTATCGAAAGACGCAGCGTAGGCAGGCCTCCCACAAGGTGGACCGACGATCTGGTGAAGTTCGCGGGACCCGACTGGATGAGGTTAGCGCAGGACCGGTCGTCGTGGAGATCCTTGGGGGAGGCCTTTGTCCAGCAGTGGACGTCTACAAGCTGATATGATGATGATCTACAGATCATCAAAATAGTCTCATTTCCACCTCCAACCATCAGACTCCAAGAATAAATTGAGTTTGATTACCGGTTGCTGTATCTTTTCCCGTCTCCAGCGCGGCGGAGGGCGGCCCCGGCTCGTCGTACATGTATATTTCTTCCGGTTCCTCACATTGCATCACCAGGTCCTTGTTGACTTCTGGAAAAAGCACCAACTGGTTAGTTCAACTACGCCTTAACTAAAACGGGTTTGTCACCAACTGGACACTGTATCCAGATAGTGAAACCCGAAATAAAATGTTTATTTCGATAACTCTTATTTTTATTTGTCTCCACTTGAGTGAGAACTCGTCAGCCCCAAACCGCGATTGGTTGTGAGCCTTTCCACCGCCAATTCAGCTTCATCATCCTCATATCAGCCTGTAGACGTCCACTGCTGGACAAAGGCATCCCCCAGGGATCTCCATGACGCCCGGCCTGCGCTAACCTCATCCAGCCGGGTCCCGCGACCTACACCAGTTCGTCGGTCCACCTTGTGGGAGGCCTACGCTGCGTCTTCCGATACGTGGTCGCCACTCGTGAACCTTTCTGCCCCAACGGCCGTCAGTTCTACAAGCGATGTGACCCGCCCACTGCCACTTCAGCTTACTAATAATTGATTTAATTACCTGTATCACACGGCACGGCTGTGCTGCTCTTTTGCCATGAGAACTCAATTGAACTGGGTATGGGTTCCTCTGAAATTAGGAAAAATAACGTAAGCTACAAAATCATTGTAAATTTCCTACTCTACAATCTAATACTACATATAAAATCGTAACGGGAGTATTTCTGTAAATTTCCCACTTGTAACCTTTTACATAGAGAACTATAGCGAATCAAAATGGCGGCCGTCGCGTTATGCCGAAATCTTCGAATCGCTCTAAGCGAGACTCAGGCATAATAGAAATAAATAAAATATCTCTATTGCAAGCAACATTAGGCTCACATTAAAAGAACAGTGGTCAATGCATGTAGTCATGAATCAAAAAATTTTGCCACTCCCATATGGATGAGTAATAAAAGCATTCTATGGGTGTCAAAATTGTGTCAAAGTAATCACAAAATTATGACTCGCTCACACATTCTCATTTTCAAACTCCATATAAATTTGTATTAGCAACCTCCTCCCGCTACTCCGCTTCCTTTGTCCGCACCCCCCCTGTAAATGGCACCATAGGTTCCGATACTAAATATGCAAGATGCGATCTGCACAGGGAGCGCGTGCGCGACCAGAGATTTGAAACTTGCATGTAGTCATCGCTGTGACACACAGCAATGACTAATATATTGGCAGTGGAGCCTGCCAGCTATCATGGCGAGGGCGGCGTTGGTGCCACCAGCGAGGCGGCGCGCTTGCGCATCGTTGTGGAAGCAGTCAGTACGCGCCGCCGCGAACATGCCAGAGGCGCTGCAGTGGCGCGGCAGCCTCATCATAATGATACTAAGTTGAGAGAGAGATGTAAGAATTACCATTGGACTGCATGCAATCGTCATCGAAATGTTCTGCATCAGATATTGCTGGAGTTTCATCAATTTCTAATCGTGTTACATCAGAACTGATTGCATTTCCTGCTGCTAGCTCAGTTTCCTCGTTTCCTGGTGTTTTGTTGACGGCAGCGCTTTTTGTCTGAAGGCCTGTGGACAACAAATAATCCTGCTTCACATTACCGCCCTGATACAGTACCCTCGGAGTTTAATGGCGGTTGTGTGAAGTTGGTTGATTTATGCGCAATAATTAAATTTAGGTGTCAAAGGGGGAGCTGTGCGGGGGTTCACTAGAGACGCTCATTCAATTTCAAGAAATGGTTCATTGATTTGACAGCACACTATCTCGCTTACGCACACTTATACTTTAAACACTGTCAGCGATGTGCAAACAATCTGTGACTATAATTATTCAGCCGTCAAGAAATTCCGTGTGGACTATACGTTCTCCCTTCAATCCGGAGCATAGCAATGCATGAATTGCAATATGACGGCAGAAATAGGTGACAGGGTGGTCCCACTACTATATTGCTATTTCATGCTATACGCTGAGTGCGGTTCTATGGGATACTAGTTCTATGATTTTTTTCCATATGCTGGTTATGTACTTCAATTTATTTATGACAAGAACCAAAGAGAATTTAATACTATACTCCTTACCTCAGAATAAGGACTAAAAGCACTTACAAAGAGTGCGCACTTCATACAATCAAAATATAGGGTCAGGAATCGTCTACCAACCTTCAAAATCGAATTTTATCGTCATGTTGGTCAACAAGTTAATTTCAAAAAATTGCGACGAATAGAGATGCCCTAGCTAGACAGACAATCGAGAAATATAGATCAAGGGCGTTTATCGATTACAAACCGTTAGAACATTAACCCTACTAGGTAGCATTGTAATATAAATATAGGGATGGTACCAATGCTTGCTCATGGAATCGTGTATTATTTATTAGAAGGTATGTATAAAATAATATAAGAATTTTAGTAACTTCAGAATAAACTGAATACGTTTCGGTGAACATAATATACCGACTTTGCGTATAATAAAATAATAGACTGAAATAAATTATTTTTCCTATGATATTGTGCCAACGCCCAACATGTAATCTGTCAATCTTAAACAGTTTATTTTAATTTGTCCATCAGTGCCGTGGTAGGCATTCTCTCCTTATTTTACGCGTGGAAATGTCTTATTCATACCCGACCTATCTGGGGGAGAAAGCTGGGCTAAGTGGGACTCGCACCCACTAAAACCACATGGTGGCCTTCCCAGGTGCATTGGTGGAGTAGCCCCGAGCAGACCGTGAGGCTTTGCACGAGGCCACCCCGTGCTGCCGCCCTCCTAGGGGTTGCGTACATATATTATGGACGACTGAGGCCGCCCGCGACCCCGACGACAACCCTTTTAGTCGGCTTTTAGGACAGGCAGGGGATACAGTGTCTGGTATTCTTCACTCCTGACACAGGGCACGTGGTAGGCATGCCCTCCCATTGTTGGGTTGCCTACATGAATTACTAGTTATTCCATCTGGCGGATGGGATCTTATTTTTGGAGAGAGGACTGGCTTGTAATCGTGGATGTAATCCCGCCCGGCACTGGAGCTGAAAAATAGACGATGCCGTTCAAATGAAAATCCCGTTTCCATGGTCCACTATGGCTAGTAGTAATGATATTTATCAACAAAAAAAATTTAAAAAGAATAATTTAATTATCAACATATTGTAGGCTTTTAGATCGATTTTTATCAGGAAAAAACAGTGGGCGAGATCAATCACTTAACAAATGAGAAAATAATGCCGGCAGGTGCAAGTCGGATTCGCCCACGGAGGTTTTCGTTCCGCCAGACACACTAATATAAGCTATAACTGTAACAAGTTTCATCAAAATTAAATATTTTTCCAGCGGGAAAAGTATCCCATGTTATTCCAGGATATAAGATATCACTGTAGCAAGTTTCATCAAAATTAAATATTTTTCCCGCGGGAAAAGTTTACCGCGGTAAAAGTATCCTATATGTTATTCCAGGATTTATGCTATCACTGTACCAAGTGTCATCAAAATTAAACATTTTTCCCACGGGAAAAGTTTACCGCGGTAAAAGTATCCTATACGTTATTCCAGGATATAAGCTATCACTGTACCAAGTTTCATCAAAATTAAACATTTTTCCCGCGGGAAAACTTTACCGCGGTAAAAAGTAGCCTATATGTTATACCATGATATAAGCTAACACTGTACCAAGTTATACTGGGTTAATTCATTACCCTTTTTGGACACTTTGTAATATGTAAGAAGAAAAACACATCAATTGCATCAAAAACTCAATCAACCCAAAAAAGTCAACAGACTATGTTTCAACCATAAATTACTATAAACCGAAACGTAGCGAGCTTTTTTCCATGTTCTGTGGTTTCAACTGACATACTACACACCTTGCATTTGCAAACTCGGTATTGCTATGTTTGTCAATTTGTTGCCACGTGTAATATAGCGTGACTCAAAGTGTTTTTGACAAATATTACGATATTTGTAAATGTATTGGTTATCCGCCGCCAACATGTCGCCTCCAATAGAATAAAGCCAAGTTCGGAATCTTTCTGCATCTTTCTCCGGATTTGGAAAGCCGTGCAGAGAGGTACCTGGCGAACCTGAAATAAAAAGACAAAATGATGTAGCAAATTGCAAGGATTTAAAAGGAAGATAAAGGATATAAATCCAAACTAACTTAAATGACTTATAGAACAAATTTAACCGTAACCCCATAGACATACTCAGAGGGCACAACATGAGAAATACAAAGAACCAAGGCACAGCTGAACCCCTACACAAAAATTTTCTAGGCAACAGACTTTCTAGACTATCGATTTTCTAGACTATGGTAGAGCTTCTGGTACAGGTGTTTTACCACCTAATAGAAGACCTCAACCTAGTTAAGGAAACACTTTATTGGTTGCCTAATAAACAATTTTTCATTTTTTTTTTAACAGGGTTGCATCCAAATGGAACAATCTGCCAGAATCTGTTGTATCTGCCACTTCTGTAAACATGTTCAAAAACAGACTAGACCACTTTCTCAAACAAAAAAGATGCAATAAATAAATAATTAATTATGAAAGCTAGTCGACTGCCGATATGGAAGCATCGCTATATAATAAGCTGCCTTTCCATAAAAAAATAAAAATTTTAGGTATGTTAGTCTGTAAGGTATATATATGGCCCTTTTGTTGGTTGAAATAGAGTAATTATTATTATTATTACCGCAGTAGGAATCTGGAGTGCACTATGGAGAAGATTTGGTAATTTCTCGAGATAAAAGGTTGCGAGGAGCTAAGCGATGAGCCTATTTGCGTTTTTGAGATCAATTTTCTGTTTTTTCCATAGCGCCCCCTTTGCACATAGCAACCCGGTAGGTATATTTGTATTTCACTCTTCGTAATAGGGTGGTAGGTAGGTACTCTCAGCTTGTTTTGAGTTAGACACAACTCTAAAATGTCACACCGATACATTATACGACAATAGTCAGATCGATAGCAGGCACTGCATAAGATAATAAAAATATGCCAAAATACTTACGGGGTCGGTTACAAGTAGGCACGCAACACTTTTTTTCAGCAACCATGTCGTTTTGAGGTTCGGTGTCCGTGTAACAAAAGCCAGTCAACAGGTAAGCAAAGATACCAGTGTCCGTTATGAAATGCCCAGTCAAAATCTAAAGCAGGTAAATCGGGGTCCAAAAGGATGCAGTAATATCGTAAAAATCAAAACGTAGAAACTCAGGCGAGGTTAGGTTAATGTCAAAATATGTCAATGTCACTTGTCTTTTTTTTTGAGTTTGTGACTTGGTTGCAGGACCTTTAAGCCATGTGTCAGTTGATAACGTTCCGATATCCGCTAAATCAATTGTGTATTTAGATGGTGCTAGGTGTATTTTACACCTCATCATTTGGTTCTTCGCAGGATATATAAGATAGGCGTGCAAATTAACCAGCACTGCACCAGTTTTTACCTTTATTAATAGTCTAGATAGATATAGATTTCAGAAAAACATATTCAGACACTTGACAGAACGAAACAAAATAAAAGTTATGCTCACCATCGACGACTCCTGGATCTATGCGTATTATAGTTCTTGTTTCTGTGCCAATTTCCTCATTACCTGCTTCACTGGTTTGTCCGTTTCCTTTCTGAGGACCTGTGGACAAACATAAAAAAAAAAATTTCTATCTGCTCTTTTATTTTTACAACTGTAACTATTTTTTGCATTCAGTATAATGTGTAGCCTATGATGTGTTTTACTAGGCATACACGCCTCGGCGCGTCGGTCTAAGTTGGATCTCTAGTAGCATTTTATTGAGGGAAAAAAAACAGGTTGCATGTTGAAATCCTGCTCGAGAATTTATTTCACAATTTAACCCTCTTTCGGTTTTTCGAGCATGGGGAACAATGGCAGAAGTCGATGTATAGTTCTGGGCAAAACTTTTGAACTTTAAAAATATCGCAACGCAACTCTAGGGTAATAAAAACGAATTTGTTTGTAATTATGTTTATTTATCCACATTTTAACCAAGAGTACCACCACTATTTTACACTTTCTGGCCTCGGGCCATCACAACAACAAAATAGGCAATTTAGACTGTGGAAATTCTATTGTATTTTGTGCCAGTGACATATATGAGAGCGTCAGTGGCCCTGGGGATAAGACGCGGCCTATCATATCGAAAGGTCCGGAGTTCGATCCCCGGTTGGGTCATGTACCAATGGGTTTTTCTCGAAACTTAAGTACATTTACTGACTGCTCTCAAACGGTGAAGGAAAACATCGTGAGGAAACCTGCATACGCCGAAGAAGAAATTCTTAGGCGCATGTGAAGTCTACCAACCCGCACTGGGCTAGCGTGGTGGACTATAGCCCGAACACCCTCGTTGAGAGGGTAGGCCTGAGCCCCAGCAGTGGGGAGATTAATAGGCTGTTGATGACATATATGATGTCAGGTGATGTCTTGTCATTACGATCATTGTTTTCTTAGAAGTTATTTTATAAATGTTTGGTTTAAAGTAATATAAGTTTCGCTCTTAATTTCGATGAACATAACTAATCCTTGTTCCAACAAGTCAATATACCTTGAAGACCTGGAACATAATAAATAAACATAAAGATAGACTCAGTAATTTAAATCGTAACTGATAGTAGTTTATGAAACAGGGGTTATTGAAACATGTGTGAGTTTAAAAAACCATCGATAGGTATCAGTCTACAGAGAGAGCGCACGCTGCTGCGCCCAGCGCGCGCCAATAATGCGAAATATTGAATTGAAATCTCTTTGGTCGGTTCACATTGTACTTTAATTGAAAAAAAATATATTCTACATTATTTTCTTTTCGTGGAGCTAAAATCTCTTTGGTGGGCGCCCGTTGATTATTTAGTTAGGAAAACTATGCTTTATTATAACTTTTTTTTAATATATTACAGACGTACGTAAATAAAGTATGTCATTGAAACTATATCTGTGAATTCATAATCAGAATATTACAATCGGGCTCGAAGGACCAATATATAGTAGAGGCCAATTAAGGAGTTGCTTATTTCCGATTTTCGTAGGACTAAAAAGGATTATGCCGACAAGTGGTAGGTATCGTTGGAATTATCGTAGTCTACTGATTATCAAAATGCATATTGTCGTTTTGTAAAATAGTAGAATGATTATGTAGGATGTCGCAAAGGTGGCCACACAAAAAAATAGTACATTGTTAACCTAGGTGTGAAAGTAACTTATTTAAGTCCCGAGACGGGGTTTGGCGCCCGACGCGTAGCGAGGGCGCCAATAGTTCGAGGGACCTCTAAATAAGTCTTGAACCCGAGGGAAACACTGTGCTTTTCATTAAGAATACACTGAAAGTAAAAACAAATACATAAAATGAGTGTTAATACAAATCTCTGCTATACGGAAGTATAAACAAAACTCTACAACTCGAAAAAACAAATGAAGATCGGATTGCCGCTTTCCCGTCTACTTTGTTTTTTTTTCTGTGACCGGCCAGCTATTCTGCCATTATTTTTCACTTACATCATTGAAAAAATGGTAAATATTTTGACCAAATCTATGTTATTTTAAAGAAATAGTTGACAGTAATAATTATAATAAAGTCATTTAAAAATATATATTCTTTAATTATTATTTAAATTTTACATCGTGCTGTAATGGAGTAGCTGTATAGACAGTTGGAACATGGTCCAATAGACATGTCAAAATAGTACTAGTATTTTTTTAATAATTTGACAGCTGTCAGTTGAAAGCGATTCTCCCTAGGGCTGAGATGTATTACTTTCAACCCGCTACTCAGGCAACTTCAGACCTTCTTTCAGAGTATGAGTAATGAAATAGTACATTGTTAACCTAGGTGTGAAAGTAACTTATTTAAGTCCCGAGACGGGGTTTGGCGCCCGACGCGTAGCGAGGGCGCCAATAGTTCGAGGGACCTCTAAATAAGTCTTGAACCCGAGGGAAACACTGTGCTTTTCATTAAGAATACACTGAAAGTAAAAACAAATACATAAAATGGGTGTTAATACAAGTCTCTGCTATATGGAAGTATAAACAAAACTGTACAACTCGAAAAAACAAAAGAAGATCGGATTGCCGCTTTCCCGTCTATTTTGTTTTTTTCTGTGGCCGGCCAGCTATTCTGCCATTATTTTTCATTTCATAATTGAAAAAATGATAAATATCTTGCCCAAATCTATGTTATTTTAAAGAAATAGTTAACAGTAATAATTATAATAGTCATTTTAAAAAATATATTCTTTAATTATTACATAACTTTATGTTATTTCAATTTTACATCGCGCTGTAATTGAGTGGCTGTATAGACAGTTGGAACATGGTCCAATAGAAATGTCAAAATAGTACTAGTTTTTTTTTACATAATTTAACAGCTGTCAGTTGAAAGCGATTCTCCCTAGGGCTGAGATGTATTACTTTCAACCCGCTACTCAGGCAACTTCAGACCTTTCAGAGCATGAGTAATGAAAAATCCATTTATGCATACGTATGTACCATTTTGCGTGAAAGAGTAACAAACATCCTTACAAACTTTCGCCTTTATAATATTAGTAGGATATCCTGAGTCGTTTGAACTTATTTTGTATTTTATTGCCCGTAAATCTTTTTGGCGTTGGGATGGTTGTTATTGAAATGACACATGTCTTTTACTGACCTTTTATTGGTGCCATATGTTCTCTAAAAATGTAGCAAGGAAATCCTATTAACTTGTCATCCGAAAATACCTGTGTATTTTGGGGGAACTTTGATTGGTTTCTAAGAAAACACCTTTTTTGTTGAGATTGTTGCTTGGTACCAAAATGATATCACGAAGGAGAGTAAAACATACACTAGAATTTCACCACCTACACTCATAACCCAAATGTGAAAACGATCTGGTTCCAAGTTAGGATTTTGGAATGCATGAAGAGTTAACCCTGAAATTTAAAACAGTGTCATTACATAGTAGTGTCATGCTTTTCTTATTCTTAGACGGGGGTGGCAGTCCCTGCACTGACTCCACGAAGACGGGAGTTTTGTGCAATAGTGTCATGCTTATGTATGATTGTAATAATTTAGGATCTCTTGCGATATTCACACAAAAAACCTCTTTGCGGCTTTGAATTTTCCGTCTAGATTCAGGCCTCAGTTTATATAGGACTTACCTGCCTGGACGCAACAAGATTGTTGTGACATGTTTGTTATAACAATGCACAAGGAGTCATAAGCGCAATATAGTGTCACTGTCACTGAAATTCACAAGGACGAAGTCTTGCACAGAATATAAAACACTGTATATCTCTATCACTAAATACCACAAGGACGAAGCACTCTATAGTGTCTCTATCACAGAATTCCACGAAGTCTCTACTTCCAATGCGAGGAGCAGGGCTCAACTCAGCTCAAAAATAATGCACAGAGTTATAAGCGGTATAAAGTGTCTCTATTACTGAATTTATTTCACAAGGGCGAAATCACTACTTCCATTGTGAGGATCAGGGCTCACAATGGAAGTGAAGTTAACAGTTGAAGAATGGAGATCAAATCAATATTCAACAATAGGAAAAAGCAAATTTTGCCAAACATGCAGCATCTTACAAGACTTC
The DNA here is from genome assembly GCA_949699065.1 of Metalampra italica. Lineage (NCBI taxonomy): Eukaryota > Metazoa > Arthropoda > Insecta > Lepidoptera > Oecophoridae > Metalampra > Metalampra italica. The sequence goes on from OX452993.1 coordinate 2,232,361, forward strand.
TGTTACCTACACTTCTAAAATTAAGTTTAAAATAAAATTATTCATACAATTTAGCATTTACCAACCAGGCATGCCCAAAGTAGGTACAGCTCCCATGCTCAATCTTCTTGTCCAAGTCAAATATCTAGTCTCAAAGTGATCATGACATATCTTTCGATTTCCATTTGTGAAGTTAAGACGGTCCAATGGTGTTATTATGCTACCACCAACGGCATTCACCCATGTCAAAAATCTTTCCTTCTCCTCTTCAGGATTAGGAAATTTATGCAGAACAGCGTTGTCTGCACCTGCAGAGATAAAACTTTTTTAAATCTGAGGAGGGTAGGAGTAGTGCTACAGTTATTTTTCGTGAATTCGACGATTATTTTGTTCAAATCCAACAAGAAGATTTGATGCTAGCGCGAGTTGTACTGAACGGCGCGCGACACCCATAGAGTACATTATATATAGGGAAAGCGAACCCTAACTTCCCGGACTATGTCGTCATCGCGAGGGGTGGAGGGACCACGGAGGAGATAAACAGGGCCAGGGACAGTCAAACATATTTTTTTGTGTTTTCGCCGAATGGGTCTTTACAACGATTTTAACATTTAAACTATAGGAGTATGAAGCTTTCAAACGTACATTTTATGAGGCTGTTTTTCTGGACTGCCCGCGGACGAATCGTCGAATTCACGTCAAAATAATGAAATAGATATACCTAGGTAACTCAATTTTCAACAAGTTTACAATTATTATACTGTGATTTACTTACGAGATTTTCCGCAATTCGGAACACAGCAACTTCTCGCAGACGCCTCCATATTACAAGTTAACAATATATTAAAATCGTGAGGCAAACCAGGGTCCGGAGTGTCTTACACAGGCACATACTACAGAGGGATACTATGTGCACAGGTCAGACGCCTTTATGGGGAGAAGCAAAGTCGTGGAAAAATAACTTATAAACAAAACAAGAGACACATTTACACACGAAACGAAACTCGAAATTAATAAAATATGTAGTCTTTTATATTTAAATTAAATATACGATGCGCGATGTAAACACAATCTGACAGTGACAGACAGACGTAGTATATTCTTTTATAGTCTGTGCAGGCATACATTGTTATGTTCAATAGCAAAGGTGCTGAGCCATACAGCTTATTCTTATATTTGGGATTTGTAACTTCTAAGGCAAAATATGCCAATTCTTCTATGGTTTTCTCTTCATACTAAAATGCTGTCCTCTTTAAATTACCATACCATAAGCCATCTTCTACTTGCTCCAAATATTGAAAGGTAGGTAGAACCACGACGGACGGAATGGAACGAAGTTTGGGGGTTAGAGGTTGTTTGATGTCTGTTACCAATTTCCTCGAAAACTACTGGGCCGATTTCGTTGCGGTTTTTTGCATTTAAAAGGTATCATTTCAGAGCAGGTTCTTAGACATGTTTTACATCTGTATACCACCAGGGGGCGCTGCAGTAGCCAGGATGGTTGGTACTTGAGGACATTTCAGAAACTATTTAGCTGATTCCGATGCGGTTTTTTGCATTGTATAGGTGTCATTTCAGAGCAGGTTTTTAGACATTTTTTACAGCCGTAGACCACAAGGGGCGCGGCAGCAGCCAGAATAGTTGGGGCTTGAGGGCTTTGATTGACTATAATATTACTGGTACCTGATTCTGGGAGGGTGGTGGGTGGTGGTGTGAAAATGGGAGGGGTGGCAAAAGAAAACTACCCCCCTAAAATATTTTTTTCTACGAAATGTACTTCATTTAAATTTAAGGTTTTTGTTATCCGTACGCTTTCATCAAAAAAATACATCTACTCTACAACATACTTACCAATTTTTAAACAATTCAAATAAACCTTTTTTTACTCACCACTAAAGCTTGCCATGCCTGATGTTGCTGGCATTTCATTTTCCGTTTAAAGTATTTCTTGTATTATGGCCATACGTCGCCTTTTGTTTACGGCTGACCGTGGCAGTGGAGGCGCGGTACGTTTTATTCTGTCTGGTTGACATACAAATCTAGACGGGATACAGTCTGGCTTCATTCTTATTTGGCCGACAGAACCCATTACACTGTATCGAATGTAATTTTCATTAGGCAGCTGTAAATTGTCAAACATAAATGCTTTATAATTACATGTACAACTGATTTATAAAAAAGGAGTAGAAAATGCAAGGTTAGATTTTTAATATTTCTGAAAGATCGGAGAATGTTGATTTCTAGTGTACTTACATTAAAGTGGTCTTCACAAAAGAAAATCGCAGATTTATCAGACGTACAATTCGAGTTTCGGCGTGCCCACTGCTTTCGACGTTTTTGATGATTAGGAACATGAATAAACAATTTGTCAGGACATTTAATCGTTGTACAAATTGGCACGGCACACGTCCTGTAGTTCGACATTTTCGAGATTCAAGTCACGCGATTTTCACTAAGGTTCTTATCCTCAATAAATCGATAGTAACTTTAATGAAGATTTCCAATGGACAATTTTGGTACTTTATAAATTAGTTAAGGTAGGAATCAACAGAAGAAGCCTATATGGTACTATACCGGTAGACTTCTTCTGGTTGATCTACGCTGATCCCAATAGAGCGACATAGTCGCTTTAGCGACTAAGCTCTTTAAATAAGAATTTAAAAAAAAAAGTTTTGGTACGAGCTGAAAGAGTTGTTACACGCTTTAATTTTAATTTCCCGCACAATATGCACAACTACAAGCACTTATTGTGTAAAATACTATCACCATTAAACATTAAAACCCGCAAAATTTTAAGAAAATAAAATAGAAGAGACGATCATGACACTTCGCTCCCGCCAAACCTCTCCCCGACATATCTTAATATGATATGACGCGTAGTAAAAAAAGGTCTTCGGATATGACCCTCTAGTCGGGGAGATGATATGGTACATCATCATACCTACCGCTTGGCGTAATATATAACGCGGGGCGCTGCGTTAAGTTTTTGTTTGATATCTCACAACTTCTTTTTTTAAAGCGCGAAATTCGGAACTTGTGGGTGCATTGCAAAATAAATATCGCCGATAGCCATGGAGCTAGGATCTCTTTGGTGGGCGCACGCGCCCCCTACTGATAGCAATATATCGGGAAAACCATCATAGAGCTAACTACCTTTCGGAAACCAAAAATATTGCCGATAATATCGGCTGATGCATCGCCATAAAAATATGAATATCGCCGTATCACAGAGGAAGTAATTGGCCGTATCATATTCTGAATAGAATCAATTCAATTTGGTAGAGATTTTACTACCAACCTATGAACATTAATAAAATGGCATTGCAGTAAAACAACTTGAGTAGATAAATACCTATTTAAGTACCTACCAACCAGCCTGGGAGGGATCGAGGGCTGAAAAGTGCTGTAGTTGCACGCACATATTCTTAGATTTCATCGTTATCGATAAAATGTGCGTGATAGTAATAAAGGCTTTTTAAAAATAAATAAGCAGTTTCTAATGCAGAAGGATGTCATCTTGCCATCAACATTCATTTTTAATAATAAAAAAGTGATAATATGCGAGAGCGCTTCGGAATAATGCTTAGGGCATGGCATAACCATGATGTAAGGAAATAACTAATAAATAAAATAGCTTACCAGTGAAATATGAGGTTAAAGCAGAAACATCACCCGATTTCGAAATATGATACGGAAATTCATCAAGCAAATGGTCCGATAATGAATCCACATTAATTCCCAAGGACGGCACAGCCCTAAAATATAAAAATTAAATGTGTATGTATTGTTTGAAAGTGGCTGTTTCCCGCTGCTTTGCCCGCGCAGTAAGTTTTATCCCGAGTTTTTCCCGCGGGAAAAAATCTGTGATTAGTGGACGTCAGAGCTATTTCTCTTTGCGTAAAATCTAAGTGGTTTGGGTTGTGCGTTGATCAGTCAGCGAGTACGTCAGTCAGTTGTTTAGTATAGGTAAATAATAAAAGCAGAAATTATTACTTACTGTTTATTTAGTCGAGTTTTCTTTATGTTAAAATCTGCTGGCTGAAAATGATCACCACACACAAATTTCAGTTGGTGCAATTTTTCGATTGGAACATAGGCCAGGTCCTCATTTCCTATGACTCTAACCCACTGCCTGCAACTGGAAAAAAATATTATAGGTAAGTTCTATCGGTCGGTACTGATGTCATTTTTCAATAAATAAGTAGGTACCTACTAATGATTGAAAAATGACATGACTGATTCATTATTTATCAATATTTGCAATCAGCCAGCACTATATAGTGTTGGCGAATAAATAAAAAACACTAAGTGCTGTTTAAATAAAAGTATAAACGTGTAACAACTCTTTCAGATCGTACCAAAATTGTCCATCACAAATCTACATAAAGTTACTATCGCTTTAGTGCTTTAGTGACTCTAGTTATTTTAACCTAATATGGGCTTTAAATAACTTTGTTTCCTGGGCCGTAAACCCCAATTTATAAAAAGAAAAAAAAGCAAATGAGCGAAAACTTTTAAAATAAGTTTAATTTGATATTACCGGGTCTCATCTAAGGGAAATCTTGCCATGAACTTTCTTTTTTCATGATGAAGGCGACGGGTTTGAACTTTGCAAATAACACAACGTCTGATTGGTGGCATTTTGCAACACACACTAACTATACTACAACTACACACAATTTTATGAAACTTTTATAGAACAGCTCAGGAAAATCCAAACAAAGTAGGTTACACAAATTCGACACCAGGTAAACAAAGACCCGTGTCCGTGACGACCTTTTTTCTACCACAAATTGACAACTGAACTGTCTGTCACTGTCAACCTGACAGACACGCAGCAATACGATTTTTTAAAAGGTTCTGTGTCATTGGAAGCGATCCCTTTCTAGCCAGTCTCTTTTATGTACGGTCGACCGAACGTCAATGGAAACAAAACCAGTATAAACTGGTCTCTCCTATTATTTAAATTCCCTAATAGGCTAGGCCAGCACAAGATCTCAAAAACGAGAAAGCGTACCAAGGGAGTGTGATGGCAGTATCCGCCATTTTTTTTTCTACCAAACTCAAAAATGTTCATTGTTCCATTGGTTCCATAACCACAGCTTCCAGTTTAGAATGACGTGAATGGTGGAACTGCACCACTCTCTGACATTTGTTAAATTATGTACAGTCAACCGCACGTCAGTGGAAACACTTTAAACTTGAGCTGGCCTAGTCTTTATGGAGTTTCAATAATAAGAGCAACCAGTTTATACTGGTTTTGTATCCATTGACGTGCGGTCGACTATACCTAAAAAGAGATAGAAATATTAGGTTAGAGTTTATTTTAATCTGAAACAATGAATTCAGTCTGAAATACAAATAAGATACAATATCATTTTGTATGAAAACTAAATAAAAGAGACTGGAGACAACCATCCTGACGAGGTCCCGTCAATAACACCGATGTTTTCATGCATCCCGAGAATACTCGAGAATGTGTTTGTGAGCTCGTTTCTCAGTATGCGTGTTGCGTCAGTTCAGTTCGCACCATAGAGTAACCTGTATAGTTCGGACAGTCGTCATCGCATCGCGCGCGTTTGTTGTTGATAATACCAATTAAAACATAAATTCTAAACGGAAAATACTGTATTTTGTGTAAAAGTTATGGACAAATAGTAGTTACAGGTAATCGTTAAGTTAATAAAGAGCATTTCGAGTTTCTGTGAGTCACTATCTACATCGATAGTCATACTTCTTGCATTGCATTGCGATTGCGACCTGTGCGTTCCGTTGCACGCAGAACGAAGATGTCGAAAATAAAAACGTCGAGAAATCGCAAGACTTGCAGCGTGTTTGGGTGCATGAATTCAAATTTACAAAACCCTGACATGGCGTTTTTCTCGCTGCCTTCCGATCCGCAGAGGTAAGTCTGAAGGAAAATACGTTGTTCAATCGCCGTCCCGTTTCGTTTCACGAGAAATGTTACATTAGATTCGGTTTAGCAATACAAATATTATTTGCCGGTTTGGGTGGCGCTAGTAGTCAATTTAAACTGTCAAATAGTCGTGATACTGCCACAGAGTAAGTAATATACTGCATACTTTCGCAAATAGTTCCGCTCTTTGCCGCCGCCGGCAGAACATAAATAAATCTTAGATGAAACCAAAGGAAAAAGATACGGACTCTTCTACATGGCATAAACGAATCTAGGCTCGGTGCACAACTAAATTCATTCATAGTTTTATATTACCTATCAAGATTACAAAAAACTATAAATACAGGTAAATTAAGTTTTAAATTTAACATTTCCTTATTGTTTTAGAATAATACATAAACTAATTAGCGTTTCGTAGGTGTTGTCTTTAATAACAATATTTTAACATTTTATTTCTAGCCTCTCAGATCTCTATCAACCTCTCCAAATTTCTATTGAAAACAGAAGAAATTGACGCGACACTGGCAGAAATGTCCAAAATGAACGATTGCCATTGGGGAAAAAACTAAAATAATATAATAATAATTACTAAGTACTAGACTCACGCAGCAGAAATCAAAGAATTGCGTTCGTAGAAATCAAATCAACAGTCTATATTATCATGTCCCCCCCCATGTTGGCTCAGGCCTACTATCTCAATAACGCTATAGTCCACAACGCTAGCCCAGTGCGAGTTGGTGGACTTCACATGCACCTGAATTCCCTTTTCGGTGTTGGTATATGCAGGTTTCCTGACGATGTTTTTCTTCAGTAAATGTTCTTCTTCTTCTTTCGTCAGTAAATGTAGGTAGTAGTAGTACAAGAGACAAATCATCAAAAGATCCCTAATAAATAATAGTACAAGATCCCAATAAAAAATGACACCAATCCTATGGTTTCAGGTTGACGTCATGGCTCTCCCTGATGGACCGCGTGGATTTGGCCAACAAACCTGAGCGGCATTACAGGGTGTGCGAAACTCATTTCGACAGGTATACTAACTAAATTAAAACGTTTTTAAAACTTCATTAATTAACGCACAGAAGGCCAGCATGACATTATCTACCAGTTGACCTTTGGCACATCATTAGCCTGCACTAGTTCACTGCTGGACATAGGCCTCCTCCAAGCGAGTTTCATCGTATTTTATCGAAAAAGAAAATTCATCGAATTCACGAAAAAATAGAGGCATTATAGTCCCCGTGGAGTTTTAGGGCGACTGTGTTAAGTAGGCTGATTTCTGCGCAATGACTAATTTTAGGTGTCAAAGGGGAGCTGTGTTCTCCTGATGATTCCTTAACTTTAAGATTTTCATATATTTTGATGACATTTTGCGGTTTTTTTTCTTCATGACGATGCTACTTCCAAACGGCTCATCTGATCAGTTGGATATCTATAGTGATCTAAAAGTCCTCCATCTACTCTCTCGATGACCATCATCAGATCACGCCCCGATCAATCCTACACGGAGAACCATGGCTTTAAAGTGACCTCGATTGTATGAAAATCTTGCCCCGTTTCTAATTATCCGTCCACCTATGTATCTGTGTAACGTAAAGTTAACCCACCTCGAATTTTTTTCCGAATCCAGGGGCTGCATATTGGTGACGTCGAACCGGAAGGTGTTGAAAAAGAACGCCCTTCCGTCGCTGCGGCTGCCGGTCGCGGCGCGCCTCCACAAGGGCGTCCAGACGCCGGGGATGCTGCTCCCCGTCGTGTTCACACTCAAGCCGGGAGGCGTTAGAGGTATGTTGGCCGTTGGGGCAGAAAGGTTCTCGAGTGGCGACCATGTATCGGAAGACGCAGCGTAGGCAGGCCTCCCACAACCTTGACCGACGATCTGGTGAAGGTCGCGGGACCCGGCTGGATGAGGTTAGCGCAGGACTGGTTGTCGTGGAGATCCTTGGGGGAGGCCTGTCCAGCAGTGGACGTCTACAGGCTGATATGATGACGATGAAGTATTTATCTACAAGATCTGCTTATCAATGCTAATTAGTTCATGCATGATCTCGCCAATATAGGAGTCATGATGGACAGGCGCGTGATCAGCTTACTGCCACTTCAACGTACGTACTAAGGTATTGAGCTATGTCGAGGGCTTAGTCATCTCGTTTCCGATCCTGTCTCTCAGAGAGAAATCGGAGCATGGCTGTTTCCATAGCCTGTTTAGCGACTTTGTGTTTTCAGACTTGTCCCATCACTGTCAGTGTGTCCATGTTTTACGCGTTCTTAGAGGATAAATCATCATCTTCATGTCACCACACCGGTTCCTCCGCTCGCCGCATCTTCAGGTCGTAGGTCCCGCGGTCTCTACTCCAGAACTCGTAGCCCTGAGCGAGCGACTTTAAACTTGACTATACATAGAACTCATGAAGCATGAACTCAGATGCTGCTGACCTGCTGAACGCTGCTGATGGCAGCGAGGACCCGCAGGTGTACTGCGAGGGCGGCACCGCGGCGCGGGGGCGAGGCGAGCTGCTCGACGCTGCTGGTTTGTGGCGTTTACTTGCGATACATTTGACAACACTAGATCCTTTAGATAGGTACAGTAAGGTTAAAAGTGAAGTAGCACGCTAAAAGTAATTTTTCTGTACAACGGTGCGTACCGCAACACGAATACCAACAGATATAACTGACCACCCAAGTCAATAGGTGCGTCCAGACCAAGCAAGCTGCCGCAGGCGAGGCCCGCCTCGCGCAGGAGCGCGGTCGGTGTGGACGTTGCCTCGCGCACGGCAGGCGCATGCCTCGCGTCACTTGAGGCGGCCCTCGCCCGCGGCGGCTCGCATGGTCTAGTCTAGACTCGCCTAATAGCGTGTTTTATACTTTATTGTCATAGCAATAAGTCATCAATAATATCCAGGAATATATTTGACGATATAGTTATGTGGGTACAAATATAAAAGAAGGTCGTGAATGAAACTATAGTCTCTCAATCTATTTATATTGAGTTGTTCGCAACTCAATAGATTGAGAGACCAGTTTCGACTGCTACTGTACTTAAGAACATTGACTGTACCCTATTTACCTTCCCAAATGTCCCGAATTTCCTGAATGAATAATTTAATATAAAAAATTAAAACTCACGTTTTAAAAGCTATAAATTTTGCTTTAGCTACAATTTTATAAATAATAACATTACATGCATGTAACGTTGCTGCCCCCCCCCCCTCCTTCCTCTCCCCAACACACACCTATTTTTCTTTCCCTTGGGAAAATATTGTGCAAACGCAAAACACACTGACATTTTAGGAAAGTTGGTCGTTGATGTTCCACTCGTTAATTAACAATGAGTGGTTAAAAGTTTGTTTGTTTGACGCGCAGGTAACACGGTGGGTCGTATCCATGAAGGCTTCCAGTGCAATCTGTGCAATGCTGACATATTGGGGTGAGTGATGCTTCAATAGATGAAACCAAAGGAGAAAGATAAGGTACACTCTTGTATTGTAAGGCCGGTGTCCGCCTCCTCTTAACACTGGCATTCAGCCATATAAGTATTTCGCGCCTACCACGCATTTATCTGTATGACCCAAAGGTCAACTGGTAGAGATTGCCATACTGGCATTATGTTCGCCTTTTGTACTAATAAGTGCAATAAAGTTTTTAAATAATAAAATAAAATAAATTAGGTAGATAGGTAATTTAAAAAATAAAATATTTCTGGAACATTATTTCGATTTCATTTGATTTTGACATTATGCATAAAAGTTAACTACTTGCCGTTTTCCGGCCCCGCTCGTGTTTTAAAAGTAATTTCTGACTTTTTCTTTTTTCTCGGCTTCTAATGGTCGTAGCTTGACGTTAAATAGGTTTGTTGTGTCAGGTTCCGTTACACGTGCGTGCAGTGCGCGGACTACGACATGTGCTGCGCGTGCGAGGCGGCGGGCGCGCACGCCGCGCACTACGTGCTGCGCGTGCCCGGGCCCAGACCCTATGTACGTATTACACTTGGACCTACTATTATATAGGTTATATTATATTACTCTGTGGTATTAGCAAACTATTGCTACGCGTAACTTTTCGCCGCCCGTTTGATGCTCGTTCATGGTGAGATGGTATTTGGGAACCATTTGATGTTAAGTATATGTAGTTTCTCAGTCATAAAGAAAGGGATTGAAAATAGCCTACCACCTAGGGGTTTAGCTGTACTATAATTGTCTTAAGGTTTTAATCTTAGCGAGTTTATTTTTATTAGGTTTTATGTTAAGTAGGCCTCAAACAATCGAAATTCTGAACTAAACTTAATGAAAAATCAAGAAAGAATTTGCATGCCGACCATACAGCTGTCAATCGCCGCCCTTATCAATCCCTTTCTTTTTAAGACAGAGGAAACGGTGTAGATACGCTTTGCACTTTTTGTATGAACAAACCGTCGTCGATGAGTTAGTGTTTATTTTCCTTCGTACAATTGGCAGGCGGAGACGCAGGCCGTGCTTAGTCGGATCCGGCGGCAGCTGCAGCGGCCTGACAACGCCGCTCTGTCCGACAGGTAAATATCTAATCCCACGTAGGTAAATAACTTAATTTATCGATCGGCAACACTGCAGCAAAGTGTAGCTCTAGCAATGATAGCAGCATACTAGTTTCCTACCAGGGCCGTAAAATTCATTATTAAAAAACAAATTAGAAAAGTTTTTCAAACTTTTAAATATTTTGATACTGTATTTTAGTTGGGCAGTTTGGTTGGGCAATTGATGTAAACAGTGATTTATAGGCAATCGTTCACGTTTCAGCTTGAAATTTGAAATAAAGTTGGAAGCAGACGACCCGCTCGACCCTGGGCCTGATCCGCTGCAACAAGCGGAGCGACAGGTACATAATAGCTTAGCTACAGGGCGCGCGCGGGCTCCTAACGCAACGTCAAGACAACATTAGGAGTCCTATTCTGTCTCGTTGGGTGCCCGGGAAGCGTTCGCAGTCAGTTATTTTAAGCTAGTTCATATTGTTTGTGTTATGTCAGTAAATAAATGTCTATCATAATCATATTCACTTTAAATTAGGTTGCCTAACACGATGATATATTCTTTTTTGACAACTGGTTACGAAACTTGGTTGCCAAAACGGCCGGAGGGACGAGCGTATCGCCGTCCAATGTTGACGCTTCGCTTCTATACAAATAGGAGGGGGTCCCACGCTGCGCTTATGTAAGCAGGTTTCCCCACGATGTTTACCTTCACTATTTGAGAGCAGTCAGTAAATGTACTTGAGTTTCGAGAAAAATCCATTGGTACATGAGCGGGGATCGAACTCTGACCTCTCGACATGATAGGCCGCTCCCCACTGCTCCACTGACGCGCATAAATACCTAATGGAATCGAAATATTAATAACAAACATTTGATTTGCAGGACAAAGATGAGGCACGGCCGCAGACCGAGATCAGAACGAGCCTGGAAACCTTCGAACCTGTCCACATAGAGGACTTGAAACGGAAAGAAAACCACGGTACCACTGAGACTGGCAAACAAGCAAACATACAAAAGCACACAGGTTAAAATATACTACTGGATATCGCCTGTGAAATTGAAAAACAACGATAACAAACGAATAAGTCAAGTTTAGATCACAGGGAAAAATCTATTATTCTTTTCCTGTACAAAAAAAAAGATACTATGTTACTTAAGACTGACCTTCGATCAACCGATCTTATAAATCAGCGAACTTTAATAAGTATAGAAGCATTACTTCATACAAATTTATTTAAAATTGTGAGATTAGATTAAAAACAAATGCAAATATGATATGCTAGTCTGAAGTAACAAAGCGTGTAAGATGATTATAGACCATATCTCTATGCGACAAAGTATACATTTGCTTGTATTGAATTCTACATAATACATTTTCATGTCTAGTATACATACTCAAATCACCTACTGGTGTCATCATTTTTAGGGCTTAGTAGTATTTCTATACTTATTAAAGTTCGCTGGGTATAAATACGTTTATTTTAAATTTGTCCGGTTTGATCCATCTAACCAGACAGGCGGTTTCTTAAAAGTCTTTGAAAGCAGTTGCACATATTCTTGAAATTATAGGAATGTTTCGTTTCAGTACTGCTAGCATCGCCGGCCGGCGCTGCCGCGCGCTATAGCACACCCGCTATGTTTCTCGCTCTAGCAAATGACGTTCCTGAACGACAGAAAAGGATAGAGCATGAAAAATTGCGATTCCGTGCTGACAGGATGTGGTCCAACCCTTAGAGTAGACTTTCCCTCCATTCTTAGAACCCTTGTAGACGGTCATCATGACTGATGGTTGAACTGCGATCATTAATACTATGACGATCGCCGTGGTTGAATGATGAAAAATATAATGTATGCAGATTCTCGTCACTCACCGCATACATCATTCATCCGTCAGTCACCGCCTGGCTGAGGTAAAACCATGGTAAAACTGACAGCAAAACCTAGCGTGTACGGGGCCTTGGAGTAGACTTTCCCTCCATTCTTATTTTGAGACGGGACCCTGCACCGACTCCACGAAAGCGGGAGTTTTGCTCAATTCCCCCCGGGCCGTCAGTCCAGCCTTCCCAACTCCGTGAAGTAATGGAGTAGGGCCATATTAGGGCCAATTACAGCTTTTTAATTTCCATCCTTTTATTTTTAGGTAACAATGAGAATACTACAGCAGCTCAACAGTTGTTTGTGCACGAACTAGCCAACGAGCGACATAAAAGACAATACGTAGAACAACCAAACGACGACGAAGTGCCACTGAACAGGCTGTACAAAGAACTATCAACGGACAATATGCCAGAGAAAAGACAATTCTTGGAACTGCCAACCAATCTACCACAGGAGAGACATTATACAGAGCTACCTGCGCCAAGTACTAGACAATACACGATTGGTTAGAATATTTTCCCGTTTTTTTTTATGTCAGTGTTTTTTTTGCCATTTGCGTTTTTTCCTATTACTTTTTTAACAAACTCAAAATTTCTAGTGACTATTCGTAAAGTTTTCTAATTAGCCTTTAATGATAATCGTATTTTATCGATTATTTTCATTCTCCCATGTTTGGCCATTGCTTTAAACATAAAAAAAATCACGTAAGCTACTAAAATGATTCCACTTTGGTGAAAAAAAAAAATCCTTGAATAACCGTGATTGGGGGAAAAGGCGACTGGAATATCTTGGAATAGTAAATCGACTGAGAAATTTGCGTTTATTAAAAAAACGAGAGAAAAATAAGTGAATGGAAAAAAATGAAATCGGGAAAATTGTCTAACAAATCCAATACACAGACCGACCAGCCGAACACATGCCGGAGAAAAGACAAATAGAACAAGCAAAAGACGCATCAGAGAAAAGGCCACACTGGGAACAATTCAGATATGATGCATCACACATGGATAGGGCATTCAGTGAAGCAAATCCACCACAGAACTCGGAGGACCCAGGGGCGTTTGTTGTTGAAGTATACACCCATCAGAGCAGTGGGGAAAATAATACGCACGCAACGGGGAATACAGTTACCAAAAAAGTTCACAGTAAAAAAGGTAAGAATTTATTTATAAAAACAACATTTATCAAAAGTTATTTTTTTCATTTTTCTCGGCTCCTAAAGGTCGTAGCGTGATGTTAAGTAGCCTTAACCTTCCTTATGAATTGGACTGTCAAATGGCTGTTTATTTAAAACATTAACGAAGGCGTACGGGTCATATAGTCCACCACGGTAGCCCAGTGCGGGTTGGCTAAGGACTCCACCGTTGGCTAAGGATTCCTCACGATGTTTTCACTGTTTGAGAGCAGTCAGTAAATGTACTTGTGTCGAGAAAGACCCATTAGTACATGGCCCAGCCGGGGATCGAACTTGGAACTCGCGACCTGACTGGCCGCGTCTTCCCCACTACGCTACCAAGGCTGTAGCATGTACCGTTATCACTCGACAGAAAACGACCTTGACGGAGAGCGTGACCCCACCTTCAAACGGCTGTTTTCTCGTGGACCCACTAATTTGAATGTCCGTGACCCCAGCGGGCCACCACGTAATTTCGGGTCCTACTGTACGCCAATAATTAGACCCACTGGTGGGACCACGAGGGACCGTTATATCTCTGAAACTACTGAATTCTGATTTTTGGGCGCAACTTGAGCACTAATTATTGCTGTACAGTAGGACCCGTGGTGGTCCCGCTGGGGTCACGGATATCTCTAACTTATAATAACTAATCTTAGATACCTAATAATTATTAGACGTATGGTCGACCGCACGTCAGTGGAAATAAAACCAGTATAAACTGGTCTCTCATAGTACTGAAACTCCCTAGTCAGACTATTTATTATTATTTTGTTTATATTTATCTTTTGTTTGCAGTGAAGATGGCGTCAGGTACTTCGGAAAGCGAAACGAGAAGCAATACATAAAAGAGCTTTTTTTTTCTTTTTTTTTTTTCATTGAAAAATATGCAGAATAAATTCATTTATTGACTGTTATTTTTATTTTACTTTACTACGAATCTGAGAGCATAACGTGTAACGCGTTTTCTGAAATTTTTCTTTTCACTGCAAATTGCAAACCATTAATTCTAAAATAAGGACCCATAGTTAGATTTTCTATATAAGTATAGACTATAATATAAATGAAATGCCAAGGTTATCTTAGCCCAATCAGAATTTTATTCTCTTATAAAAAAGGCATTTTTGAGTCGGTTGTATTCACTCTAAAAATTGATTACTTTTGACAGTAAAAAAAATATTTAAATAATGAAAAAAAAAATCTGAGGCGGGAAATAATTTCCGGAATGCAACAATTTACGAATAAAACCACTAAAATAATAACAACATATTCAAATTGTTAGGTATAGAACCTGGTTTATCCGACTATTAATTAAAAACGCGGTTGGTGAATTATCTACGACAAGACTATAAAAATAAGAAGGTAGGTGAAAGGTGAAAGTATTCCTGGATTAGTGGACTGTATTTAAATTATAAGGGGCTGGTTGCTGGTATATGGGAATGCGGGATGAAGGGAGATGAGCACGCCTACCTGGTCTCCAATGGTAACTCTCGAGCAGCAGGCGGGTTCCTTGTGATGAAGCCAGGAGAGCACATACAGCACATACACCCAAGTCATATATAGTTTGTTTTAATTAGGACACTTGTCACTTTCCACCATATATTGCGGGAAGATTAATATGAAGACACGTGCTTTCACGTGGTGCGCGGGAGTCTCGCGTAGGGCTCAAATCGGAGCACGTCACCGAAGGTATCTCACAGCAGAATGTCGTTGGTCTTCCACCCCACTCTTCAATTACGTCGTAAGCATGACGTGTTGCAATAAACCAATCATATAGGCGTGCGTATGAAAGGAAGGGTTAATGAATGGAGCGGATAGATGGAGTTAAAATAAATATGATTACAATAATTGTAAAACAAAATAGATGGCGTTAACATTTCCCCCGGGCTTAAAGGGTTGCCTTTAAAGAAAATAAGAGTACATAAATTTAGTATAAATTAAGCACATAAGTTAAACATGTGAGGGAAAATACCACCTACGAAGCGATAAAAATGAAATTATAATAAACTAAAATAACTAAATTATAGCGAATACTTAACCTAAGTTTAACAGTTTAAAACTATCGGTAATTTTACTGACTGGGCAGAGGGCACAGGCGAACCGAAGGCCGCACGTAACTACCCTTAGAGGTTTTAACAGTGACTACACGTGTAGTCCCATCCTTAGATGGATGCACCTTTTCCACGACACCTAAAGGCCACGAAAAAGGTGGTAGATTATCAGTAACAATAACCACCACGGTCCCTACTCGAATAGGAACAGCAGGAGTATTCCACTTCGCCCTCGACTGAAGTTGATGTAAATACTCGACCCGCCAGCGCTGCCAGAACGATTGCACTAACTTGTCCAGCAGTAAGTGTCTCTGATTGATAGGTACGGACTCTACCTCAGACGCGGGCACCGAGGAAAGCGGAGCGGTGTGTAAAAAATGCGAGGGGGTGAGTGCGGTCGGCTCACTGGGATCGCAACTCAACGCGGTTAGGGGACGGGAGTTCATCAGAGACTCTATCTGTGCTAACACAGTGTTGAGCTCCTCGAAGGAAAGTATCTGCTGGCCTATGACCTTAAACAAGTGGGTTTTAACCACTTTCACCATGCTCTCCATACATCCAGCGAAATGTGGCGATGCTGGTGGAACGTTCTTCCAGTCTATGCGACTTTCAGAGAGCTCCACTTCGAGATGTGGCTTGTACTGGTCCAGGAAGGTATAGAGGTCTCGCAGATACGAACGAGCACCCATAAAATTTGTCCCATGATCTGAATACATACATTGTACAGGGCCGCGGCGGGAGAGAAAGCGCTTTAAAGCATTTAGGAAACTGACGGTACTTAAGTCAGTAGCCATTTCAATATGCGTGGCGCGGGTGGTCAGGCATGTGAATATACACAGCCACACCTTACGGCTCCGAACACCGCGGCCACGGACGGGAGCGCACTGCAGTGGCCCGGCGTAGTCCACCCCAGTGTGGGTGAACGCCTTTACAGCCTGGTTCACGCGCTGACTCGGAAGATCAGCCATGATCGGAAAGTTAGGACGTGGCTTCGCCCTAAAGCATGTATTGCATTTATGAATGCGGTGACGAATGATTCGTCGCGCTGCAAGGATCCAGTAGTGCTGCCTTAACAAAGACATCAGCAGCTCTGGACCAGCGTGTAAATATTTGTTATGATAACAATCAACCAATAGATCGACTATATGGTCGTGACGCGGCAAAACAACAGGGTGTTTATAGCCGTAGTCTTCAGCGGAGTTTGTCAAGCGACCTCCCACGCGTATAAGTCCGTTCTCGTCAAGGAATGGCTTGAGCTTCATGAGCGCGGGGCTGCAAGATTTATTATCTTGTAAGCTGGCAATGTCACTTGAAAAGTGAACATTTTGTAAAACGCGTAGCAGCTTGATTTCTGCGAACTCTAAGTCCGAGCGAGTTACCGAACTGTTACGCGGCAGCATTCCGAAAAAGCGGTAAACGTACACAGTGGCGCGCAGCAACTTTGTATACGACGACATGCGCAGCGCGAGCTGATAGAGTAAGGACTCTGTACTATCGACAGTCACAGGATGCGCGAGCGACTTTTGCTCGGGGACTTCGTCGACCGAGTGTTCGTCGAACTGCGTCATAGGCCATTCTGAGGGGTGGCGAGAGGTCCACGCGGGTCCGTGGGACCACAGCGGGTGGTCGATCAGTTTATCGGGCGTCAGTCCGCGCGATAAACAGTCAGCGGGGTTCTCAATACCTGCCACGTGATGAAAACATTGAGCAGGTATGTTTTCAGTGAGTTTCACAACTCGATTGGCAACGAACGTTTGCCAGCGGTGCGGGGACGAATGGATCCAACACAGAACCACTTTCGAATCCGTAAATGCGAACATTTCATTTATTTTATAATGCGGTTCTAAACTGTCATAAACCACACGCAGTAGTTTTGACAGAAGTAAGGCTGCACAGAGCTCGAGCCGCGGGATGGACACAGGTTTAGTTGGCGAAACCTTTGATTTCGCACACACAAGGTGCACAAAGGTACCTGTACTGTTACATACCTGCACATAAACCACCCCGCCATATGCTCGCTCGCTGCTGTCAGCGAAGCCCACCAGGTTGACGACAGAGCCCTCGACTATGCCCACGTGACGAGGAATGCGAAGCTCATTGAGCCTCAGGAGCTCAGAGCAAAATTGCTTCCAAGCAGCGACGATATGGTGCGGCGGTGTGTCATCCCAGTCGCATTTCATCAGCCAAAGTTCTTTAATTAGAAGCTTGGCGAATAACACGGTGGGAGCCACAAAACCCATAATATCCCACAGTCGGGCGACAGTGGACAGTATCGTCCGCTTAGTGCAGGTATCGTCAGGGGCGGCGACTTCAAAGCGGAAACAGTCATCGGCCTTATCCCAGCGCAAGCCGAGGATCTTGTGAGGCACTGACTTGTCAAACTCGACGTCAGGCGAGGCTCGATGCGATGCGGGAATGTTCTTTAGAACATTTGCGGAGTTGCTGGCCCATTTCACTAAATCAAACTGACCGCTTTTGAAAAATGCTATGAGCTCTTTGCTTGCAGCAATGGCTTGCGCGTCAGTCATTACAGAGAAGTTGATGTCATCCATATATAGGGACGAGCAGGCGGCGGCCACGAACTCGTAGTGGTGGCCTTCATCTTCCAACAACTGCTGAACGACGCGGAGAGCGTGAAATGGGCTTGACTTCAAACCGAAGCAAACTCGGTTGAATTCGTATATAGTCACGGGTTCTTGCGGATTGAATCTATATAAGATTCGTTGAAAACAGCGGTCATTAATATTCATACCCAATTGTAAGAACATCTGACGGCAATCAGCGGAGAGAGCGACAGCAAACAGGCGAAACTTTAAAATAATAGCAAATAAATTGCCTTGTAAGTTGGGGCCTGCATGAAGCAAATCATTGAGAGATGGACTACCGCTGCTACCGTCCAACACGACTCTCAGTTTAGTGGTAGTTTTGTCCTCCCTAACCACCCCGTGGTGTGGTATATAATACGCGGGACGAACAACTCCACCATCACCGGTGCCGGCGACAGGCGATAGATAATCTTTATCTATGTAGTCACGAATGACGTCATCATAGGCAGTTCGCATTTTGAGAGACGCCTCTAATTTCCTTTCTAGGCATAAAAAACGCCTATGCGCGGCGGCGTAAGAATCGCCTAAGTTATAAGGGTCACCGCGGAAAGGTAATGCGACTGTATACCGACCAGTGTCGTCACGAACAGTGGTCGCGCGAAAGTGTTCTTCACACTCGATGTCGTCTCGACTACGAGAATCAAGCGGTGCGGAAAATTCCTCAAGCTGCCAGAAGCGCTGAAGAAGTGCGTCCATAGGATCGTGAACAACAGCACAACATGATGTTGTATACTGATTACTGCGGTTAAGTAACGCGGGAAGAGAACCGACGATAATAAAACCAAGGGTGGTTTCAATCGCATTATTATATGAAACTGTTCCCGGTAACAATAAATGCGGAAACAACGCGGCACCTATCAACATTTGAATCGGCCCGGGCGTTGCATAATCATTGTCAGCGAGCGGGAGCGAGTGTAGGTACGGCAAGGCGGCCGTGTCCACCGCGACGGTCGGCAAGTCGTCCGTGATGCGGTCTACAATTAGCGCTGACAAATCGTAGCTTATGTTTGAGTTAAAACGCGAATAAATATTTAAATTTACAGAACCCTTAATGGGTTTCTCAGAGCCACCTATTCCCTTCACCGTCAAGTGCGTATTACGTCCCTTCAAACCTAAGCGTTTGCATAGGTCGTTCGTAATAAAGTTCGATTGAGAACCCATGTCGATTAAACACCTACATAGTATAGCGGTTCCATTTGAGTCAAACAAAACAACCTGCGCAGTAGCGAGCAATACTGTAGTGGACGGTGTACATTGACGGCTGGGAGCGCGTGAGTCACACGACACTAACGATTGCGGAACAGTAATGGACGTCGAACACAAACGTACCTCCGCGCTCGAGTCGGCGCGTGGTACCGGCGGTTTGTTATCAGTAGGCGCAGTCGACTGAGTGACGAGCGGAGCGGGCGCGTGAGCGTTTGGCGGGTGAACATTACCCGGCTGAGCAGAAGAATCGGTTACATTGTTTCGATCCGTATTTGTTTCGAAACACAACATTTTGTGATGTTTACCATTACCAGAACAACCGCATCTAACATTAGACTTGCAATTATTTGTTCGGTGTTTCCCACTCAGACAATTGACACACGCTCCTCTATCCTTAATAACCTTAAACCTTTCCTTAGGAGTTAACGTCGCGAACTTGGGACATTTAAAGAAATGATCGTGAACAATATTGTCACATAAACATTTGTGATTATCGGAAATAGCTATGTACGCTTGCGGGTTAGGCATTTTACTAATTGACTTACGAGATTTAGCGTTAGAACTCTGAGAACGGTTATCATTATTACTTTGCGGCTTTGTATTTTGATAAATCTTGCACTGACCCTTAATAAAATCAACAAGACCTTTAAATGAAGGGATTTTTTGATCACGCGAATCCATTTCGAACGCGCGTATTGTATCGGGATCTAGCTTTTTTAAGGCCAGATACAAAAGCATGTAATCTGACAAATCCTGAATCTTGAGGTTTTTTAAGGCGTTAGCCGCGGTAACAAATTTATCCATAAACAATTCAAAATTGGATGACGAAGCTGTACCCGTCAGCTTAAGACCGATAATTTGGTCTAAGTAAGTAGCTGCGAGTGTACGAATGTCCTGATACCTATCAATCAACGACTGTAGTATGAGGTTATAGTTTTCACCGCACGGTGTTATACCAGCAAACACACTTTGCGCTTTATGAGAAAGTTTGCCTATTAAATAGTATAACTTCTCTGAATCTAGCAGCCCTGGATCGTCATGAACAGTTGATTTGAATGACGCATAGAATAAAGGCCAATTTCGAATGTCACCATCAAAAGACATTAATTCGATAGGTGGCAGTGACGGCTTAGACCGTTGCGCCGGCGGCGGCGGCGGCGTGGAATTAACTCGCTGCTGCCCGTCATCAGACTGTTTAGACGGCGCGGGCGTCAACTGTGCAACGATTCGTTTAACAAAACTAAACAGATCATCGAATGCTGATATAGGATGGTAATCAGGTTTGGCGTTCGGATCGCTCGTGAGCAACAACATATTACATTCATCTAAAATCGTATGGAATTCCGAACGAAGTACATCAACTAGTTCAACGGAACTTAAAAAATATTCCTTTTCAATTTTTGAATTGTGAGCGGTTTTAGCGAGCTCATAAATACTTTGCATTCGCGCAAACAAAGCATCTCGTTTCGCTAATCGCATACATAATTTTATTTCAATTTCTGACAAAGGAGTTTCTCCATCACTATTATTTGGAGGAGGCATACTTCTCCCAAGATATGACGAGAAATGATAATTAAAGCAATGTAATGCAATGCGGTAATACTCGCTCCGAGTGGGCGAGTGAATATAAAATGTAGGTAGTTTATAAAATATTTACCTAACTTAATAAATGCGTATTTATTATCGCGTTATAAATATACGTATGGAAACGTTATAAAATAAATTATAAGCGATAATAATAATATAAAAATAGGTACACTTTATATGAAAATAATGTATGACCTATACTTTAAGCGGGAATTTAACTTGCTTACAAGTACTTTAATTTCATATAGTAAAATAATTAATATTTATAGGATGTACTAAAAGGCCTGCGGGTGCGGTTAAATAAGTAATTAAATTATATAAATGACCTTCTAGGCAACCTATAAGGCGGAGAAAATATTAAGGTAATAATCGAAACTATAAGATCTATAGACCAAACTGGTAAGAATCCGAGCTCGACTAGGACCAAAATGTTAGGTATAGAACCTGGTTTATCCGAATATTAATTAAAAACGCGGTTGGTGAATTATCTACGACAAGACTATAAAAATAAGAAGGTAGGTGAAAGGTGAAAGTATTCCTGGATTAGTGGACTGTATTTAAATTATAAGGGGCTGGTTGCTGGTATATGGGAATGCGGGATGAAGGGAGATGAGCACGCCTACCTGGTCTCCAATGGTAACTCTCGAGCAGCAGGCGGGTTCCTTGTGATGAAGCCAGGAGAGCACATACAGCACATACACCCAAGTCATATATAGTTTGTTTTAATTAGGACACTTGTCACTTTCCACCATATATTGCGGGAAGATTAATATGAAGACACGTGCTTTCACGTGGTGCGCGGGAGTCTCGCGTAGGGCTCAAATCGGAGCACGTCACCGAAGGTATCTCACAGCAGAATGTCGTTGGTCTTCCACCCCACTCTTCAATTACGTCGTAAGCATGACGTGTTGCAATAAACCAATCATATAGGCGTGCGTATGAAAGGAAGGGTTAATGAATGGAGCGGATAGATGGAGTTAAAATAAATATGATTACAATAATTGTAAAACAAAATAGATGGCGTTAACACAAATTATTCATTAACAGTTTATTTTGTTTCTTTGCTGTACACAACTGTACTGGACAGAGACACAATTCTGGACTGTACACAATATGTACCAGAATTGTTGACTTAATGTGATAGCTCACTACAAGGGCACCGCACTCCCTACAGTCCCTGCAGTCGCCGCACTCATCGCATTATGTTGACGGCCTCGCATACCTAGCCGCGCCGCAGTCCCCGTACGCACCGCAGTCTGTCTCCGGTGAATGCGTCCAGTGTTACCAGCGACAAATTTGACACATGACGTGAATACTTCGAGAGTTCGTAGATCTACATTCAAAAACATCACTCCTTTAATTAGTAACGTACCTAATCAGGTACATTTTAATAATAAAAATAATCTAGTTACAAATTTTTATTAATCTCGTGTTTGATTTAATAAAACATGATTGTCATAATTTACTATTTTATTGTTAGCTACCTATATGTAACATTTTTAGCTACTGCTAGTCTAGCAACTTCTAGCAACTTTTTTGGGTAGAAAAATCTGCCATTCTAGCAACTTTTTGCAAAAGACTAGCTCAAAAGGACTTTGCTTCCAGAGCCATAAAGCCCAGTTAAAAAAAGGTTAAATTGGGTTGGCAACACCATCCGCATCGTCCGATGCGGACGCTGCGGCTGCATCGGACGATGCGGCTAGGTCCGACGGGATTCGTCTATTTTGAGAAATGCGGTGCGTGCGGGTCGGATGAGTGTGCGAGGGTTCATACAATTTCATACAAAGAATTAAAATGCGGAGACTGCGGGGACTGCGGTGCCTGCCTAGTCTGCGATCACCTTTACTGTACTCTGCAATAGTACCTTTCTCTCAAGATACTGTTCAGAAATGTACTCATTCTGATCCTAAAATGAGAATCCAAAATTGCAATTTTTATAGTTTGCAACACATTTCTAATTAAAGAACTTAATGCTTAATTTTCACATCTCAGTCCCGTTTAGTGCTATTATTTTTTTTTGAGATAGTTTTGAGACTGAATATAAAACTTTAAACAATTGTATTATTCAACATAACTTTTTTGAATTAACGTTTGAATACCTAAACAAATCTTATTCTAATATCAATTGTTTGGACTTAGAAAATAAAAAAAACTATCTAAAACTAAAAACAAATTACTTGTTCTTTTTCTTAGCACTTATTTCTTTCTTCCCTGGCACAGGTGCTGAAACAAAAAAAATGTTTGAGCCATTGAACAGCAGTAAAAAAAAAATAATGGGTTCTTGTTTTTTTTTTTTACTTTTTAAACGTTTTTAAGAGCGTTTTTCTCACGGTCATCGGTGAACCAAATGCCCCTTTCTGAGTGACAATAGTCATCATCATCAACAGCCTATTAACATGTACCCACGGCTGGGGCTCGGGCCTACCCTCTCAACGAGGGAGTTCGGGCTATAGTCCACCACACTAGCCCAGTGCGGGTTGGTGGACTTCACATGCGCCTAAGAATATAATTATAGTCATCATCATATCAGTCGAAGACATCTACTGTAAGACTGGCCTGTTGGCTTAATTGGTAGTGACCCTGCCTTCTACGCCAGGGGCCGTGGGTTCGATTCCCACCCGGGACCAACATATGTGTGATGAGCAAATCTGTTGGTTTTCGGATTCTGTGTGTTTGTATGTATTTAAGTAGTTATTTAAAAGTATATACGTATGTTTATCAGTTGTTGAGTACCCATAGGACAAGTCTCAGCTCAATTTGGGACTAAACAGCCGTATGTGACAAAAGCCTTCCCCCAGGAATCTCCACGACAACCGGTCGTCGTGGCAATAGTTATAAAAAAAAATTACCTTTCTTTTGTATATTTTTGTGAATTTTTCCCGAAGTCCCAGAGACATTAGCCGCAGTCGCCTCATTATCTGCCGCGTTGTGTGAGAACACTTCGCACACAAACTGGCCGGTGTCCGGCGCCCCCCCTGGAGCTTCGCCCTCCGGCGCCTGCAGCGGCTCCGCCTTCACGACGAGCCCTGAGTCGATCTGTATGTGCATCCTCTTGGGCGGGGGGTCGCCGCGCGGCGCCGGCCGCTTGTGCGACCCCGCCGGGGGGTCGGGAGCCTCTTCCTCGCTCTCCACCTCCACCTTGATCTCCGTCATGGCCTGGTCCAGCATGGTCCACGGTCTGGGCGACGCGACGTCGCTAGTGATGGTCTCGGCGCCCTGCAATGTTACCACAATGACAAGTATAATCACAGTTTAAAAACGTCTAGACCGTTGCGGTTTGCTACACCAGTGCCACCAGTAATTGTTCACTAGAGACACCATACGAGTACGTTCATTTTAGACTTTCGCGCTTTGTATTCATATGCTGCGAGATCGAATCAGAAATGAGGAGATCCGCAGGAGAACCAAGGTCACCGACATAGCTCAAAGAATTGCGAAGCTGCAGTGGCAGTGGGCTGGGCACATCACTCGTAGAACTGACGGCCGTTGGGGCAGAAAGATTCTCGAGTGGCGACCACGTATCGGAAGACGCAGTGTAGGCAGGCCTCCCACAAGGTGGACCGACGATCTGGTGAAGGTCGCGGGACCCAGCTGGATGAGGTTAGCGCGCGACCGGGCGTCGTGAATATCCTTGGGGGAGGCCTTTGTCCAGCAGTGGACGTCTACAGGCTGATATGATGATGATTCATATGCTTTGTATATTTGTGACCATGGCCACTGTAACCTGGTCGGAAACGGCGGGCGAAGGTAAATAAAACTTGTGGGTTTATCCACCTAGTTAAACTATTAGATAAAATGGCCAAAAAAGTCAAAATAGTTATATTGCTCAGTATAAGGGCGGTTTTCTGTAAGACCCGTAAATAATTATACAATTATCATACGTTCATTCATTTACGGTGATCTGTATTTCTTTTTTTCTCTTGGGAATACAACGGGCGGTACACAGGTTGTGTTATACATGGCAGATTTCCACATTCACACCAAGAATAAGTCGCAAAAGTATTGCGGGCACCAATGTGTTTATTAATTTCTTATTTGAATGTTCGGAAATCACAGGCTATACTGTATGGCCCGCTGAGCTTTGCCTACAGGGATCAGCGTCAGTGGCGTCGGGAACGCGGCCTATCATATCGAAAGGTCCGAAGTTAGATTCCCGGCTAGGCCATGTAGCAATGGGACTTTTCAAGTACATTTATTGACTGCTCTCAAACGGTGAAGGAAAACATCGCCAGGAAACCTGCATACGCCGAAGAAGAAATTCTTAGGCGCATGTGAAGTCTACCAACCCGCACTGGGCTAGCGTGGTGGACTATAACCCGAACGCCCTCGAGAGGGCGACCTGATGCCCAGCAATGGGGACATGTTGATAGGCTGTTGATTGTGTTGCCAACGGTGGGTGTTTGAAGAACGTTTGAACAACAAAGAGGTACTCACTGCGTTAGATGCGGTGTGCGAGGACACGCCCAGCAGCGGGTCGGGCTCCGGGTCTACTTCCAGCTTCACCTCCACTTTCATACTGCACACAGACAAACACACATCTATACTAATAATAAAGAGGTAAAGTTTGTATGGATGGATGTATGTTTGAAGTAGTCTTTGTAACTACTGAACCGATCTGAATAATTCTTTCGCTGTTGTATAGCTGATACTCTCTGTGTGAACATAGGCTATCTGGTATTGGGTTTTATAAAAAGGGGCGGCCACGAGGAATTAGTGAGTGAGACAATTATCGATAGTGCAAAACTGTCGATACTATCGATTGTTTAGCTGCTATTGACGGTCAATACTATCGATACTATTGAATTCCATCAACAGTATTGTTATATTTGTGCTATCGACACTATTGAGGCTTATCAATACTATCGATATTCTGACTATTGGTCGACTATCGATATTGGCCTATCGATCGGCAACACTAGTTGACCTCAGTCCTCAGCATGCGCGTGTGTACCTCGGCTCATCGACGTGCTCGGGGGCGGGCGCGGGGGGGCCGGCGGGCGGCGCCACGCCCACCAGCTCCTGGCGGATCCTCTCCACCACGGCGCGCACCTCCAACTGCAACACAACGTAACATAATGGGGAGTCCGTTTCTACTCTGTTTAGTTCCACGGATACTCGTCACTTGTCGCCATACCCTTCAGCGCCAATGTCGCTAATCAAAAAGGCTCGTAAATAATTGGATGTTACAGGTAAGCAGTGAGGTATGGTGTAATACGTACATATGGCCTGGGCCCGGGCACGCGCAGCACGTAGTGCGCGGCGTGCGCGCCCGCCGCCTCGCACGCGCAGCACATGTCGTAGTCCGCGCACTGCACGCACGTGTAGCGGTACCTGACAACAAACACACAATCAATATCACCAACGGCTTAGAGAGCAAAAATAAGTCATCATATCATCATCATCACCCAGCCAATGCGCTGCTCGGCACAGGAATCCCTCAAGGTACGCCACTAAACTCGATCTTCAGTTCTCCGCATTATACCGCTGACAGCCTTATGCAGATCGCTCCATCTAGCCGGGGGCGTCCCACATCTAGCCGGGGGCGTCCCACAATACGCTTGCTCA
Organism: Metalampra italica; assembly: GCA_949699065.1. Classification (NCBI taxonomy): domain Eukaryota; kingdom Metazoa; phylum Arthropoda; class Insecta; order Lepidoptera; family Oecophoridae; genus Metalampra; species Metalampra italica. Next base: position 2,258,828 of record OX452993.1, read on the forward strand.
GCTCGAGTACACGTCTCGTCAATTTAAAGCTCATTGAGGTTTAAGGTACTTCACCCGAGTGGACCACGGGCATAAAAATACCATCGAAGTGTATTTGTATAATCATACATCCGGAAGACGACCAAAGATCTCCACAATGCCAGTCCAGTTAGTTCCCGCGGCTTTGACCAGACCGTCGGACAATCTCATCGTCGTCTGTGCCAAGGAGAGGCCTGGGCCCTGCAGTGGACTACTATAGGCTATTGAGGACTCACCCTCTTATATCCTGAGAGCACACGTTGCATTGGAAACCTTCGTGCAGCTGGCCACTGCAGTCATCTGGAAATAACAATACATTACATTAATCACTATTTATTTATTATTATTCACTTTTCATTTTTCTTGTAGTCCACTTGCATGGCTGATGGCAAACGGCCACTGTCTCCTGCAACTTTTGTAAGACTGCAGGCAACGCTACAAATGGATTGTCACATTGAGGATAGGGACGTACAACGAATGTTTGATATAAAAAATAATTTTTTTGGTAATAATAAATAAGCCTATATTATTTTTCTTAACAAGTGGCAGTAAGAAAGAGAAAACGAACACAACGCTATTGTAATGTAACTTGTTTTTGAGTGACAGGTCGTCACGTCTGGTCTGAACCACAGATTAGATCGGGCAGGCCGTATGTCCGTTTATACCGAAAACTTAATACAATAATAAAATTTTCATTTGATCCAAAAGGCTATTTTTATTGAAACAAAAACAGGAGTACAGTAATTCTACAGAGTAGGTACGGACGACCGCACGTCAGTGGAAACAATACCAGTATAAACTGGTATCTGATAGTATTGAATCTCCCTAATAGGCTAGGCCAGCTCAAGGTCAAAGTGTTTCCACTGACGTGCGGTCGACTGTACACATTAAACTATTCAAAACTTAAATCCCTACTGTCATCCTATCAACACCAGTAACATGCAATAAGCCTTTTTAGAGGCTAGCTTCTGTAAAAATCCGGCAGATGGCGCTGTCCAAGGACTTAAAATAATCTTCTCTTGGCTGCATGGGCTTATTATCATTGCCTTTCCAAAGCATTAAAGAAATTAAAACGCCATCTTTGGTTGATTGAACTAATCTGGTCCAGTGCTCCTGGCTGTCATCATTCTGCACCTTCCTTTGCAATGTTTTGCTATGATTGACTTTTTCTCGGATACTTTATTACATTACTACGTACCACCTGGGATCGACTATCTGGACACCGCTTTCTTCTGCATATTATTTACGACTTTTTATTTAGAATTAACTATGACATGATTTAAAAAATTTAATTGAAGTGTGATAATGATAATGGTCATGTATTAAAATCACTAATGCCATGAAGTTCGGTGCTGCCAAATACTAGAAAATGCCCTGCAACTTATTCAATTGGTTCATGATATGAATTGGCTATCGCTAGTGATTTAAGCGTCTTCCACATCATCTGAGTATTCTCTTTGTACCAATAGTTCACTCACTCAATAAAATAGTCAGGATTTACTTTTGTATTATGTATTTATAACTTTGAATATAGCAGTGGACATCTTCAGGCTGATATGATGATGTTACTAGGCAGGGTTGGCATGATTAAATCACTTTGATTTAAATCAGGTGATTTTTTCAATAAAAATCATTGATTAAATCAAATTGTTTCATGTCTTTACTATTTGTAACACAGATTAAAATTCTTCATTTTAGATTACGGACGGAAACACCCAGTTTTTATATTACCTACAGATTTTTTCTGTAAAAACTGCCAGGTGGCATCACTCTGTCTTCCACCACCAGGCATTTATAATTATTTTATTGAACAAAACTTGTGTTTCTTCCAAACTAATCTTAATGAACAGAAGTGTCAAACAAAACAAAGCGAGGGAAAAATGATACCAATAATAATAATGACAAAATGGTACCAGTTGTACCATCAATGGTACAAATGGTCCGGCGGCCTACCAGCCGCCGTCAATCAAAAGCGCGTTTCATGCTCTTTTTGATTTTTTTGAAAAAGTCAATGATTTTTGATTTTTTTGAAAAAATCATAATTTTTCCAACCCTGATACTAGGTACTTACTTATTTTAGAATATGTTTTAGTAATTCCTGAAGCATTGAAAGGAGAAATAACATCACAACAATCTTCCTTAACAGATGATAAGGATGGGTTTTCCGATGAAAGTTTTTCAACTTTGATTCCAATATCTATAGATCCAACTAAGGGATCTCCTGAGCCTAAACTTTCTTTCTTAGATTCGGAGTAGAGTCTTTTGATTTTTTCTACAGGAATAAATGTACATTCCTGTGTTGGTGGACGTTGATTCCAAGAAAAAATTGATGGAACAGCATGTCTTTTCAAATATCTCTTTTTCATATCTGCAAGAATAAAAATGATAATTATATTTCCATTATTATCTAACGACAGTTCGCTGAGAAAATATCAATGCAGAGCTGACACAGACGGGATCTTGCGATATTTCCAAAGGAAGCAAACAAAAGCAAAGCACAAATCCTGCCTTAGAGCTAGATAGTGCGAAAAACTCCCGCCCTCATGAAATTGGTGCAGGGACTGCCACCCCATGTAAGAACTAAGAGAAAGGTACATCAAAAGCATTTAGCAAAAACCCACAATGAAAGCAACGCCACAAAAAAAATAGATGAACAGGTCACTTACTTATTGGTACCATGTCGGAATCAACGTAATCCGTTTCCTTGAAATGTATTGAGCATACTGCAGGGTATTTTCTCTTCAGAATCTGTCCTTCCAACTTCATGGCTTTCAGCCAAAGAGATCGTCTACTAATGTCTTTAGGTATTACATGAAGTCCAACATTACTGCATCCAGGTACAACACAAACACTTCTCATCGCTAAGGAGTTGATTTGATTGCAGATCTAGGTTATAATCATCAATAACTATTGATTGTATTGTGCAATATAGATGTATGTTGTTCTTGGATTTTAGTGCTCTTTGCGTAGAATGACAACACTTGTTACAATTCTGTATTATGTTTCGCCAAAGGTATCGAAGACAAATACCTTATAAGCCAGGTCTTCGTACATAGTAGATATCGGTGTCTAATCAGTCGAGTACTCAAGTCGTCTTATTTATGCAGAAGAAATCGGTGTCATAATTTAAGTATTGGTATAATTTAAGAGGTATGTTGGTATGTAATCCGTCCGAGTAATCAAAACGAACATTCAGATATTTTTTTAATGTTTTAAAAAGGCTTATATAAAAATAACCTATACTTACAAAATATTTTTTAGTCCTTAAACAGCGCCATCTATGTGATTTTTATGGAAGCTAGCCTGGAAAACAGCTCATTCACCGCAATGGGAGGCGTTTACTAAAGCTTGGTTTTCCTAGAGTAGCGGTGCCGTCATTTAGCGGACGTAATACAGCGGTGAATGACGTCACTAGAACAAATGGACTAAACGACGCGACGACCGCTCTCTAGGAAACCGCGCCAATTTGATTACATAGACAACGTTTTAGTGACGTCATTCACCGCTGTATTACATCAGTTAAATGACGGACACCGCTACTGGAGGAAACCATAGCTTTAAAGGTCGAAAATAGCGCCACTAGCGTATGTATGTAGAACTTTGGAGCTTTCCTTAGAAGGTAAGGTATCTATATCACAGATTCTATATATTCTTCAATGTTTTTGGGTAAGTCAGCCAGCCAAAAAGTGGTAAAATTTGTTTGCACGTAACAGAACAGATTCTTTTGACAATGAAAGAAGACATGTTTTCTTTCATTGTCAAAACAATTTTTACAATTTACTAAATGCTTATTGCACAATTATTTGACAACTGAAAACTTGTCCAAACTGATAGACTACTTTTTTGGCCGACTGTACGAATAACTTTAATTATTCATTATTTATATACCATTCAAAAGAAAATAAGGGACAGAAAGCTTTTTTCATATATAAATATGAGGTCACTTTGAGCACTTAGATCTTAGCCACGGATCGATTTGGGTGAGATCTGATGGTGGCTGTCCGAAGTATGGATGAAGGAGGTCCAAAGAGCCATACACACCTAACTGATCAGGCAAACCGTGACGAAGGTCTAAGGGCTCAAAGTGACCTCGAGTGCATGAAAAAACCCTCTGGCCTTTATTTCCTTTCGAGTAGTATATAATTATTGTGTACTCTATACAGAATGGCGCCGCCGGCGCCGGCGCAGCTAGCAGCGAGCAGTGGCAGTTTCACCTCTCATTAAAAATGAGAATTTTTCAGCATTTATAGTAGGTACCTTCTTCAGTCTTTAAATAAGAAGCGATATTCAGTCCAAAATCATCGGCCCAATTTTCACAAGTTTCTTGCATCTCTTGGGGTGAAGTTACTGCTTTGATGTGGGACATTGTATGAATATTTTGAGAAGTCACTTCCTTTTCCTCGTCATATATTGTAGGAACATTTTGAGAGGTCAATCCGTTGTCATCGGACGTCGTAGGAATATTCTGAGAGGGTATCGCATTTCGGAATAATGAGCGTTTTAAAGAGTCTGGTTCTGGAACAAAAATCTTGATAAAGTGACAACTAAATAGAACATTTTATCAAGTAGCTATAAGAATGGACATGGATCTACTGCTTGAACTGTTAATTAGTTCAAGATCTACTGTCATTTTATTACATACTTTAATCTTGTACAAGCCCAAAGACGCACCATTGAACGCAAACCAATGAATAATTACTTTAGTACATTCATTACTGCAGCAGCCGGCAACAGAGGCATCGCCTCGGCCCACATACGTAAGTCCATCAATGTCTGGTTGTGGCCATGGCTTGTATAAAACTTTTCTCAAATAATGCGCGGAAATTCAAACTAAGAAGTACCTATGTAGAACATTTTATTAGAAAATAAATTTGTTGAATGTACAATTTTTGAAATTTATGGTGGACCTGGGGTTGCGTTGGTTTGGGATAATTCTAACGAGGTCGAAGTTTGTTCTATGTATGTTGTAGTCACTTCAGTGTGATTCTGTGTTTCAAAGCTTTGATGGGAGGTCGATGGACGAGTTCGTTGATTTTACGTGTAATGCTGCTTTTAATCGATTATTGTATGTAGCTTTCAGCTACACCCCGGTCAGAACCGCCATGTCTTTTAGTTGTAAGTAATGGACTTCGCACCTGTGTCGGCCAGAACAGTCGCTGAAGATCGACGGAAGCAATGCCCAGTATAATCTTCCGGATTTGGCAAGTTTAAATAGGTAGCAATTGCCTTTGGCATTGTGGCGATTTTGTGCCTTCCAATTACTTGCTTTGTACATTTGTTATTCTTGTAATTTACAAAAAATCGGTCAGATTTTACGTCTGTGGGACGCAGCGCCATGTACTTCTGTACGAGTTCGGATGATTCATCTCGGATAACAAATGTGCGATCGATCTTGGTTTTACTATCAAGTAGGCTTACAATTATCACACCGTCGTGATTTTCTACGTCTTTTATAGAAATATTTGTAATCTCGTTACATCGGCATGCACCAAAAATGCCGAAAATAAGAATAACCTGCAACAATAATATGGTACGTTGAAAGTTGTGCAACGTTCTCATAGGTAATTTTATTTAAAAAAAAAAAGTAAGGTAACTAGGGGACAAATGGAGTTGACTGAAAATAACTTGTTTCTGTCACGTTTTTAGAATAAAAGACGTCTGTGGATTTAGAGATTAACTGATTTCTACATTTGCCCCGTAGCTACTATGCCCCCCCCCCCTCCCCCGGGTGACCATTTATTAATTTGCTTTTCCCGCGAATAAACTTTATGTTGTTATATATAGTAAGTAATACAGAAATTAAATTACAATTCTAATATTACGTAAAAATAAATTTTACAAGTCTAAATTTATAAATAATAAATTGCTATTCTAAACAAAATGTTTTGGTCAAAATTTACTAATTTATAAATTACAAAATAATAATTATACTAGCGAAAAATATACTGTATAAAACAACATAAAATAATATAAAATCGACACGTGTTTCACCTCTCTACGAGGCAGTTGACAGAACGGCAGCTTACGACCACAATACAATTAAACAATACGAGACAACAATACAATTAAATTAACAAGAGTAAAAAACTTACTTTGAGGTCCAGATATAAACTGTCTGGCGCTTCAAACAAGAACATTTTTACATCTGATGCAGTGAAAACTTTTGACATTTTAGATTTGTATCCATGCGACTGTCTTTTAAGCATTGAAGACAGGTTTGTATACAGTTTTATGTCCACGTTATGTTTCTTTAAAACTGTGGATTTCAGCATTGAATAGATGACCCAAAGCGTGGTCGGTTTAACTTTCTTGGCGAGTTCGGCGAAATAAGCCAGAAAAACGTTTTCGGAAAAGGATTTCGATTTCTTTTCATTCTTCCATTGAACAAAGTTTTCATAGGATTTCAAATATTTCTCTTTTGATTTTGGCGGCAACGAGTCTTCGATTACGGCATTTGCCGCCTCTTGAATTTCAGGTGGCGTCAAAGTACCATCATCACACTCACTTTCTTCGCTTGAACTCATTTTTACAAGCTTTCATGACAATTTAAATCAACAATTATTAAATGTCAATGACGAACAACAATAATTTCACACGCACCCAAACGTTTTTTGTTCACTAAACAGCTTTCTATTTGCAAGTTAGTTTGAAATTTTATAAATAAAACTTTTGACAAGTTACCTCTGCGGTTACCTCTGCCATGTTGTGGAGTAAAAAGATTGTTCCATTTTCAATTATACGTCAGATACCAACAATGGTTTCCATAGTAAATAATTTATTTGGCCGCTATACACGACAGATATGGAATTTCATACAACTTAGCCGGCCGCTGCACACTACAGCATTTTCTATTTATCTCGAAGAAGGTTGTAAAGTCAAAATAATGCTCAAAATTCCAAGCATGTTTGAGAAAAATAAATTAATTTAAAATTAACTGCGTCGCTCTATCTATCTGTCAACGATCGGTGAAGGAAAACAACGTAAGGAAACCTGCATACGTCAAAGAATAGAATTTATATTCTAAGGAGTATGTGAAGTACACCATAAAACGGATTGGGGTACCGTTGGTGCACATGAGTTCGGTACAGTACAACAGATCCCATAGGGTAAGTGTCGCCAGGTCCTGGTCCCCTCACAAGATAAGACCTATCAACGATACGCCTGCAAAGGCAATTGCTACATAATTAAACTTGCCAAATCCGGTACATTATACTGGGCAATAGCTTTCGTCGATCTTCAGCGACTGTTCTGGCCGACACAGGTACTAATTTAATTACTTGCACCTAAAAGACATAGCGGGTGGAAGTCTGACCGGGTAGCGTGAAAGATACAAGAATCGATTGAAAATAAAACCAGCATTACACGTAAAATCAACAAAAGTATTCAATCTCGTCTATAGTCGATCTCCCATCAAAGCTTTGAAACACAGAATGACAGTGAAGTGACTACCATAAGAACAAACGTCGACCTCGTTAAAACTTTTTCAAACAAACGCAATCCGCGGAAAGACCACTTTCAAAATTTGTACAATTAACAACTGTATTTGTACAACTTAGTTGAATTTCCGCACATTATGAGAAAAGTACTAAGTTTACAAGTCTTGGCCACAACCAGGCATTGATTTTTTTGGTCGACTGTATGAAAACATTAATTTATAAATTATATACTACTCAAGAAAGGGCCCGAGGCCGTTATTGTACTTACGAGGTCGATTTGAGCCCTTCATTGATGATCGCAGCCTTCATTAGATCTTCGTCAGGGAATAATTTGGGTGAGATCTGATGGTTGCTGTCCGGAGTACGGATGGAGGAGGTCCAGAGAGCCATACACACTTAACAGATCAGTCAAGCCGTTTTTACCATGCATTAGTCAGATTTTCAAAAGCTCTAAATGCCTGATCAAGGTGTGTATGGGTTTCTAGACCTCCTTTATCCGTACTCTGGCCAGTCACCATCAAATCTCACCAAAATCTTTCCCTGGCGAAGATCTAAGGGAATAAAGTGACCTCGGGTGTATGAAAAGAGCCTCTGGCCCTTATTTCTTTTGAGAAGTATTTAATTAATAATTGTGTATTCCATGCAGTAGTTGCGGCGCCGCCGCATGACAACGAGCAATGACAATTTAAAAATTTTTCAGCATTTATAGTACCTTCTTCGGTCTTTATATTAGAAGCGATATTCAGTCCAACATCATCAGCCGAATTTTCACAAGTTGCTTTCATCTCTTTAGGTGAAGTTACTTCTTTGTTGTGGGTGTGGGACATTGTCTGAATACTTTGAGAGGTCATTTCCTTTACATCGGACATCGTAGGAAAATTCTGAGAGGGTATCGCATTTCGAAATAATGTGCGTTTAAAAGAGTCTGGTTCTGGAACAAAAATCTTGAGATAAAGTGACGATTAAGATGGAAGATATAATCAAGCCGCTATTAGAATGGGCATGGAACTACCATTCAACGTGAACCAATGCACAGTACAGTACATTACAGCAGTGGCCGGTGTATTGCGGCAGAGGCATTAAGGGACTAGGCCGAGACAAAAATAAAATAATAAATACTAAGTAATAAAATAATAAGTACTATACAGGCCTTGGCCTGGTTGTGGCCAAGGCCTGTATAGTACTTTTCTCAAATAATGCACTGAAATTCTTTGTGATAATAAAGTTATTTAAACCTTAATTCAAACTACTATTTAGTTGTATCTACTACTATTTAGTATAGAACATTGCATTTCAAAATACAGTATGTGAATGTACAATTTTTGAAGGTGGACTTTCTGGGGATTATGTTGCTTTGGGATAGTTTTAACGGGGTCGAAGTTTGTGTAGTCCGTTCAGTGTGATTCTGTGTTTCAAAGCATTGATGGGAGGTCGATGAACGAGACTGGTTGGATACTTGTGTTGATACTTTTGCTGCTTTTATTTTTCATGTCTGTGTTTTCAATCGATTCTTGTAACTTTCAGCTACCCATTCAGACTTCCACCCGCTATGTACTTTAAGTGTAAGAATTTAAATTCGTACCTGTGTCGGCCAGAACAGTCGCTGAAGATCGACGAAAGCATTGCCCAGTATAACCTTCCGGATTTGGCAAGTTTAAATAGGTAGCAATTGCCTTTGGCATTGCGGCGATTTTGTGCCTTCCAATTACTTGCTTTGTACATTTGTTATTCTTGTAATTTACAAAAAATCGGTCTGATATTACGTCTGTGGGACGTAGCGCCATGTACTTCTGTACAAGTTCGGCTGATTCATCTCGGATAACAAACGTGCGATCGATCTTGGTCTTAGTATCAAGTAGGCTTACAATTATCACACCGTCGTGATTTTCTACGTCTTTTATAGAAATATTTATAATCTCGTTACATCGGCATGCACCAAAAATGCCGAAAATAAGAATAACCTGCAACAAAAACAAGGTACGTTTAAAGTTGTGATGTTATAGCTTACACTAAAAAAAGTATGTAAGGCTATAGCCTAGGGGGCAAATAACTGAAAATAGCTCGTTACAGTTGTTTTTAGAATGAGTCACGTCCTTAGCAACTGATTACTACATTTGCCCCCTAGCTACTATGCCCGGGTGACCATTAACACGAGTAAAACTTACTTTGAGGTCCAGATACAAACTGTCTGGCGCTTCAAACAAGAACATTTTTACGTCTGATGCGGTGAAAACTTTTGACTTTTTACATTTGTACCCATCTGACTGTCTTTTAAGCATAGAAGTCAGGTGGGTGTACCATTTTATGTCCACGTTATGTTTCTTTAAAACTGTGGATTTCAGCATTGAATAGATGACCCAAAGCGTGTTCGGTTTAACTTTCTTGGCGAGTTCGGCGAAATAAGCAAGAAAAACGTTTTCGGAAAAGGATTTCGATTTCCTTTCATTCTTCCATTGTACAAAATTTTCATATGTTTTCAAATATTTCTCTTTTGATTTTGGCGGCAACGAGTCTTCGATTACGGCATTTGCCGCCTCTTGAATTTCAGGTGGCGTCAAAGTACCATCATCACACTCACTTTCTTCGCTTGAACTCATTTTTACAAGCTTTTATGACAATTCAACTACCTATGCAAAATCAAGTCATTTTTCACGCGCCAAATATTCACTTGTTTTTTTTCTCTAAACAGCTTTCTTTTTGCAAGCCAGTAGAAACTTTTAAATAAAACTTTTGTTATGTTACCTCCGTGGTTCATAGAGGATCCAGAACCGGGCCCTTGTTCAGAAACCGGGTTTCTCGGTTCCGGTTCCGAACAGACATTAAGTTCTTCCGGACATTATGAAATAAATCAATATTTTATTTGTACTACATTGCTTAATTATAGGAGCTTTAATAATTTCATAGTCTAACCCGCCCGCTAGTCTGCGAGATATTAAAGGTATTTAGAGCCGCCTTTATGAAGAATGGCGTGACATGTTATCTGCACCTAAAAGCCTTTTATTTCATTTATTTATTTTATTTTAAATGGAAAGGCAGCTTAAAGCTGATGCTTCCATATCAGCAGTCGACTTGTTTTCATAGTTCATTATTTATTTATTGCGGTTTTTTACGTTTGAGAAAGTTGTCTAGTCTGTTCTTGAATATGTTTCCAGAAGTGGCAGATTCAACAGATTCTGGCGTATTTGGCGAATTAGGCCCCTTCGCGATTTGTCGCGTTCGCCATTCGTCCCCATGCGTTATTTCTAATTGCGGCAGTTACTATTCAAAAAATATTCAACCGAAACTGGATATGATTAGGTATCTAATAATTTTTAATTGGAACTTACCTGTACCGGAATCAATAGTTGACTGACAGCAGTTGAGCTCTATAATTTGTATGGAAACTAACTAGCCACAGTCAGTAATATCAGAACTCAAATTACGTGATGCCGCAAATATGGAAAAAAGGAAAAGAAATTGGCTTTCCAAGTCTTTACTTTGCATTACCTACGGCGAAATATTATATTACTCGTAAATGTTTTTAAACAAAAAAAGCCTAGGCTGTTTTAGCCTAAAGACGATTGAAGCCACAACCAGGAAAATAATAATACCAACGCTGTTTTAAAATAAATAAATTGTAAATTAATAAATTGTCGCGCGTTGTGGTCTAAATATGCAAGAAATGGTTTAAAGAGATGCCCAATTTTATTATTATTTCCTAGATATAATTAAGTAGGAGGTTCTTAATGATGGATGGATAATACATCCTACAAAAATATATATAGGAAAAAGCGGCCTCCCATTTCGATTTTCTGTGTTTTTTGGGAACAAGTGAAAACTATTTCCTCGTTTCCCATGCATACCACAATCAGAGACACAGCAGTATCTCTGTTCTTGTGTGTCTTTGTCTTCTGAAGGGCCTCTTATCTGGCATAATCATGATCCATTTCTCAGTTAAACCTAATCTTGGTATTGTCAGAAGTTGGTTGTCAACGAAGTCATTCTTTTGTTTCAGAATTTTACCGCTAGAGGCCAAAATACCAAAGCCGGTCGACGCCATGAATGTCTACGCTACCAAATATTAAGCACTAAATGAGCTTGGTTATGATTCCAGCTAAATCTCCATACACTTGGAACCAGAATGGATAGACTCTCGATATGCAGATCGAGCCGAAACCTGAAAATATACTAGAGACCGGACGAACTACACATATCCTATTTGGCTGAGGTTTCAGATCATAATAGAACAGAATTTTATATAAATTAGATAGTAGTTCATATGAAAGTAACCAACCACAGCCAAACTGAGCCTAAGTCCTGGATTAGATCAGCCCATCAATACAATAACCTATGAAAAGAAATTTTATTGGAAGCAATCCAAAGTTTTGAAATATTTTTTTTGGTTCTCTCTCTCTGTAAAATTTAGAAAATGACCAATAAGGCCAAGGTGAAAAATAACAAAAATATGGTATTTGGGGAACTACTGAGTTCATTTCGAAAATGTAAAAAGGAATTCAATTCAATTCAAGGGAAATAAAGTCAAGGCGTCATTTTGTGGATAATTCGCATACAACATTTCATACAAATGACTAGGACACTATAGAGAAGATTGTGTGAGTGTTGTGTGTTAGGTTGATAGTAAAAGGATTCCTACACAAAGCGGTAGGTATACTAAAAGATTAATAATTAGGTGTCTAGTATAATGTTACATGGCATATTGTATTTTCAAAGTGTCTAAAAACAGAGCTCGAATATACTCACTCACTTACTAAATATTCATTACCACTATCTGTTAAAAGACTGCCACTTTTATTGAAATCAAATCCAATTCCTCGCGAAATGTTATGTATACATTGTCGAGTGTTTATATGTCCCCAGCGAGCCATCACTGTTCACAGCATTCATTATTTTATCAACAGTACGAATATGGTTTCTTAGAAAAAACTTATGTGTTATATTTTTTATGGCATTTTTAGTAATATCGTCCGTTTTGTCAATGATAGACAAGCTTTAGATTTTTTAGGAGGTCTAAGGCCAGTGTCCTCTAATTTCTCCTTCAGGACATTGTATACAGGCATCCAATAAACACCCATTGAGGTTGCAACAGCTTTATAAATATCGTTAAGTGATGCATTTGGTGTCGTTTCTATTCTTTATACTTATGGAACATGTTACACACTACATCATTAGTCCTTTCGGCAAGTGAAAAAGGCCGCTTTTTCCTTTTAGTGGCAGCATGGCTTGACGGAACATCATACATTTTATTAATTTAAACTTTGTTTTAATTGTCGACACAAATACAAATACTTAGGTCGTGTAAAAACACCAAGTTGTAAGCATTCGATTTGATCACAAATTCCAGTTAACAAACGGAGTCACCAGTAAGAAGATATCAGTCCATTCCCAAGTCAGGTAGGTAACTTATCAATTAAAGATACCTAGTACATTTATTCATTTACGACACAACTCACTAGGGTATTAATTCACTGTGAATATGCGAACTAAACACAGCAAAACAGAAACATTCATTCGCCAAGTTCATTCAACCTAACCAAACCAACGAATGTCAATGTTTTTTTTAAATGGTTTTACGACCTGCGCGTCAGTGTTGCTATAACGAATAAAACCGATTATTATTCTAACTGCAGTGTGGATCACCGAAAGAGGAGTCCGTGCTGCGGTTTCATTGAAAATCTCCGACTAACTCTAGTCGTGCTGTTTTTGTCATGGAACTAGTATATGGTTTTTGTGGAGGCCGTGCTGTACCGCCGATTTTTCGAAGAATAACTTAAACAAAATATGACATGGCTGTTTAGTATAAAAAATTTTCCTTGGACGGATACAACAAAAAAATAAATTAGTCCTTCTCCTTGCCTTCTCCTGTTCCCTCTCTCTCTCTGTTTCCTCTGTCTCTAGCTCGCTCCTAGCTCGTCTGTAGCTTTCAATTTCTTGGTCTCTAGAGTCATTAACGCCCCAGCTCCGTCCTGCTCAAATCGATAAAAAGCGGGCGAAGGCGGGATGAGGGGAGAACTTCCCTACCTGACTTATTACATAGTCCGTATGATGGCTGCGAAGCTTCCAACTTTCTTCTTAAACGATGGAGACATGCTCTCTCCGCTCCTGTAAGTGGTTTTGGTCGGCCGACATTTTTAATTTTGACTCTCTTCTTTTTTATTTTCGGTCTCGGCATTTAGCCGTCACAATTATGTTTTAATATTTTTTTGCGATAAATAGGTACACAGAATAGATGGCACTCAAATACAGTTTATTTCCTTAAATCTAATTTTTTTGATGCTATCTATCGCGGCTATTCGCGACGCGCGGCGGCGCACAGTAGGCTGAAAATGAAGCTCCATAGACTTAGCGCCGCTCAAAAATCAAGTACCTAATTTTGAAAAAAGAAACATGCCATCGTGTTCCTCTACTAAATAGCAATATTTAATGTCATGTAACATTTTTTGATAAAGCTATTATTTAGTAAGTTATTTGAGATTTCTTTTTTTTTTGTATGGAGCTGAACAGTTTTTTGGATTTTACTCAATAAACTTAAACTTTGTTATGAGATTACTGTATGTGTCATAAAATGCATCATATATACTATATTTTCACAAAAGCCTGAATCTCGGAAACCCTCGGAACATTGTCATTTTCAACTTTCAAATTTTTTGGTATGGAGCTGAACAGTTTTTTTTATTTTTGAGCGGCGCTAAGTCTATGGAGCTTCATTTTCAGCCCACTGTGCGGCGGCGGCGCCCGCCCCGCGAGACATCTCTCTCTCTACTCCTGCGGACTCCCGCCGTCTATGACGTCATAGGGTCAAACGTATATTTTTTTGTGTTGTCAGATGGATCTTTACATGCTTTTTGTAACTTTAAAACTTCATGCCCCACGGTAGGTTTTGCTGTCAGTTTTACCATGGTTTCACCACAGTCAGGCGGTGACTGACGGACGAATGATCATCTAATGCAGTGACTGATGAAAATCTGAATAGGAAGGTAGGTACTTACTTTATTTTTTCATCATTCAACCATCAGTCATCAACAGAGCGTCAGTGGCGTCGGGGATAAGACGCGGCCTATCACATCGAAAGGTCCGAAGTTCGATCCCCGGCTGGGCCATGTACCAATAGGTTTTTTTGGAAACTTATTAGGTACAATTACTAACTGCTCTCAAACGGTGAAGGAAAACATCGTGAGGAAACCTGCATACGCCGAAGAAATTCTTAGGCGCATGTGAAGTCCACCAACCCGCACTGGGCTAGCGTCGTGGACTATAGCCCAACGCCCTCGTTGAGAGGGTAGGTCTAGCAGTGGGGAGATTAATAGGCTGTCGATGAAAAAAAATTACATACCCAAATCACATTGCGCCCATATTTGTGATTCGCAGGAGCCACATGTCAGTTTTAATTGTGAGTCGGTTTGAGTATATTTCGATTTGCCAGACGGGTCCTCCAACTGCGGCAGGAATAACGTGGGAACCGCATTCCCCTTAAGTTTTACTTTTAAGTTGTCCGAGTCGGCAAAATGGAGATCGCACACGAAATAGCTCGTGTGAAGTGTGTTTATGGCTTTATTCGCCAAATCCATCCGTCCAATCGCTTTAGTCCAATGTCTGCTCCTAAAAATTTATGAAATTAAATGAAATGAAAAAAAAAACTGTGTAATGTTAATTTTTGAGTGCTTTGTAGCTTGTTAAAGTTTAACAAAAATGTAAAGTTTACAGCTGGTTAGTTAAACCCATAGAGCTAGGATCGCTTAAATTTGGTGAGCGCCCGCGCGTATTTTTTTACTTCATGGTTAAATGCTAACCAGCTGATCGGGTCCTTGACACTGTAAAATAATGTAACGACTAAAAAACTATTTTAAATTAAAAACTATCAAACAAAAGTTAGGATACGATTAAAAATTGAATTAAGTAAAATGGTAAAAAATAATTAAAATGATGGGACCCTATTACAACCCTTAGATCGAAGTTAAAACCTAATAAGTTACTCTATGGTTAAAACCACTGGTCAACGAGTTAAAAGGTCATGTTGAAGTTACTCAGCGAAATATTTTTTTGAAAACACCAAATTACTAACCAAATAAAAACAAAACCTATATACAAAATAAACAAAATTTATAAAGCCTTACCTTGGTTCATCGGAAGGGAAACCAAAAAACCTCCGACGTTTGTTGCGTTTCTCGTTTTCGAAGCATCCGTATACAGCACAATAACGACCCATATTGTTTTCAATCAACAACCATCAACGTAACACCTCAGTAGTTCGCACAAATCGAAGAAAAACACGAAAAAACAGTCGCGCCAGTCGAACGACCCGACATTCAATACAAACAAGCGCACATAAATTTGACCTACCGATAGGGACAACGCTATACGTCAGCGTATAAGTGCCTCTCTTTCGCTCGCGGCGACAGTACTTGCTTACTAACAGTCGTGCTACTCATTTGCGGGCGACGGAAAACTGGGGGGAGGTGAATGTCGCTTGTTGATAAAGCCCGTCACACACGACGGCGCTTTCGAGTGTTTTATAATCCTACTATAATTTTATGAATCATAAATCCGAAAGTGATTTTTTTGTCCTCGCAAGTACATAAATACCTAACTGTTCAAAACTTCGTATGAAACAACAGAGCTTTGATCATTACATACTTGGCTCCATTACGCTCTCGCCTTCAGCTCGGGCTGCAATCTAGCCTCGAGTGTATTGAAATGTCTTAAAGTGTCCCTAAACGATCATGCTTGCATGACATGCAACGTTTACGTGAATGTCATGCTGCGTGATAGACCATCATGCTTGCTATCAATCAGTACAGTGAAGCAACGGCCAGCGCGTAGTTTGCATGTCATGCACAACTAGACGGTCATGCATGAGTGACAGCACGTAATGCATGTCATGCCGCATGATCGGTTTAGGGAGCCCATTACTTAGCGCACTTGTATCAATTTTTGCTGTCAAAGTGACAAGATAATGTACCTAGTAGGTATGTAGTGTATACATACATACACGCGCGCCCCATCGTGCCCCAACTGTCATTCAAAAACAGGTTACAATCACAACCTTGAGTTCGGTTTCTCTTTCTTACTTGTGAGACTGCCATAATAGTATATTATTTTCTCACTCGCACACATGTAATGTCTATGTATTCTAAGTTTATGGTTTGCCTCGATGTTTTAAAATAAATGGTTAAAGTTACCAATGTACAGTACACTGACCTGTGGCTGTATGTAGTTTAGTTCCCTTGCCCTTCCTCTTGGCAGCCGCGGGCGTCTCCTCGATCATGGACGCCTCCTCATCGGAGACATCATCGTCGCTGTTCAGCTCTGCGTCAGCTGTGTAACAAAAAAAAAGATTTTTAGCAGTCTATGTATGTACGACTGGGGCCTGTTGGCTTAGTTGGTAGTGACCCTGCCTACTAGAGGTCGTCAAACGAAATGTTTACCCACCTATTCTGGCAGGGTTGGCACAGGAGCATAATAGTACATTGTTAATCTAGGTGTGAAAGTAACTTATTTAAGTCCCGAGACGGGGTTTGGCGCCCGACGCGTAGCGAGGGCGCCAATAGTTCGAGGGACCTCTAAATAAGTCTTGAACCCGAGGGAAACACTGTGCTTTTCATTAAGAATACACTGAAAGTAAAAACAAAAACATAAAATGAGTGTTCTGTGTGTGTAAATCTCTACAGCTCGAAAAAACAAATGAAGATCGGATTGCCGCTTTTTGCTTTCCCGTCTATTTTGTTTTTTTTCTGTGGCCGGCCAGCTATTCTGCCATTATTTTTCATTTTCCAACTTCAGACCTACTTTCAGAGTATGAGTAATGAAAAATTAAATAAACACAACGTTAATCAGCTTTTTATTAAACAACTATGATAGAATATTTATTACTAACTCTAAACTTTTATAGCATTCCGATTCCGTAGACTGGGTTTCTTTTCTTATTTAATTTATGCTGGAGCTTTCTTCTTTTTGTTCTGATTCCTTAAATTCACGTTTCCTAGGTGTATCAGACGAAAGAGCCTGTTGTCGATTGTGTATCTTCATTATTGTCATTGTTTGATTCAGTTTGTACACGAGGATTTTGTATCAGGACCCATAATGGTTACTACGGATAAAATATTGGGTGACTCTTTTGTTTGAGTCGATAGATCTATATAATCGGAATTAGCGTGGGTTTCGGAAGTACCTGATCCTTGTGGAAGTGATTTAGTGGGCACAGCATCAGCATTTAACTGTGGTATATTCCTTAGCATAGATTTGTCAAAATGTAACGCGCACAGCACACGGAGTGACGATATGGTTTTGTTGACGATTTCAACAAATCAGTTCTGTTAGCAAATGCTATATATCACATAATTTATTTAATATAAATTATGCTATTTTATTGATTTTGTAATCAATTTTTAAAGTAATTATATGATATGTCACGGGCCACGGGTTGCACGGCGCCTACAGCGCTCCAAGCGGCCATTGGAGCGAAACGGGAGACAGAAAAATACATTGACACGGTGTAGATTGGTGTGGTGAAAAATAAATCTTTTATAGTATTTAAAATCAAAAGTTTATATTTTTAATATTTCTGCCAATTACTTTAAGCCATCTCTTACGTCTGAAAAGATGTATAAACATCGTCAAATTTATTAGGTTTAGCCACGGGGTTTAGCCCTGTCAGACAGAGGAAATTTTAATCGCCATGTTCCAAGTTGCATTGCAATACAAACCATGAGCAAACCATGGTTATTTGTGTCTGTCTGATAGGCCTAAACTAATTTCATTTGACAGTTCTAAAATACATGCCATCTCTTTCTTATTTCTACAGATAAAAAAGAGCACAATAGACTAAATTTAGTTGAGTCGTGTGCACCTCCATCGATACGAATATTTATTAAGCCCGCGCGGAAGCAAAATAGCGCGCAAAATGGACAGGTAGGTAATGGTGGTTTAAGTGAGTAGGTATGTACATACTTAGGTAGTTATTATTCGTACAGCTGAGCCGTGCGAGTACAAAAATAGTACATAGGTAGGTAGGTTCAACCTAAAGCATTTTTTCTGATTCTATCATCGTTTCAAATACAGTTTAATTAATAACAAAAATCATTGATGTGACTCATTTTCAAAGGATTTAACAATATCTAGTATTTTATTAAAACATAATAGGTATGTAATATGAAACACTTACCTTTCTTCCGTCTTTCGGCAATTTAAAGAATGATATTGTTTCTTTTGTTTTCTGGCTCTTACACCCGTCCACTGCACAATAATTTCGGGACGATTTCGGCATTTTTATTACGACCTTTCAATGCGGATAAATGTCAACCGACGAAAAAAAAGGAGGTTCTCAATTCGACCCGTATATTTGTTTTCTTTTATGTTTTTTTTTATGTATGACCATGCGCGCGATCCGGCAAGCGTGTGGCGACTGGCGACCCACTGATACATCACCCTCGGGAGTGCGTTGGCCGGTCGGCATATTAGGCACCCTGTAGACGGTCATGCAAACGTCATTCAAAACCACCAGTCATGACTGATGGTTGAATGAGGAAAAAAATAATGTATGCAGATTCTCGTCACTCACCGCATTACACGATTAAAAATTCCAGACATAGGTACCTACCTTCAGTTTTAAACTTAACACACAATTTCAAAAAGTCTTCCTTAGTTATTATATCGAAATAGCGTTTTTTAATTTTTTTCTGTTTACGAAGTTCCTTTAATAGTTTTCTCTTTCTTTGAATTGCTAGTTTCACGACTCTTGCAGTGTCTGCTGAAAGGTGTTGTGCCGTTTGTACCGGTCTAGTTGTGTCGGCACGATTCTCGGCACTTTGGCTCGAATGGCCACCTTCATGTGTCGGCACGTTAAGTTTGAGTGTTGGAAAAGCGTTGTCAAATAAATATTTCACAGTTCTGTTCTTAGAAAACTTAATACAGGACTTCTCGAAGTGATCCTCGCAGATTCTGTACTGTTGCCTTGTTTTATTATCAAGTTTAGAAATGAGATCTTTCCGTCCGACAGCTTTTAACCACTCCTGTTGTCTGAAATAAGAAAAAATTGCGAATCTACTTTACTGTGAAGAAAGTTTTCTTATCTCGCTCATTAAATGTCGCTCGCAGGGAAAATACACTTTCGTCTCTTGTTGCGTTATAACCTATATCGTTGCTGATTTAGCATAGCATTTTGGTATTGATTGTAAATGGTTTAGTGTTTTTTTAGTACCTACAGTTGCACAGAATAACCAAATTGCCGAAACGCGTCTCAGTAATTCGGTTATTCTATGCAACTCACTAAAAAAACCACTAAACCATTTACAATCAATACCAATACGTACAGTCGACCGCATGTCAGTGGAAACACTTTGACCTTGAGCTGGCCTAGCCTAGGGACTGCGCAAACAAAGCGGAAATTTGCCCGTGCACTTCTTGACGTCATTGTCAAATGAACCATATCACTATAGCGTAAAGAACAAAATCGTATAATGACTTCTGCACGGCGGCGTCTCGCCTCGCGCTCGAGGTCGATTACCTACGATTTTGTTCTTTAGGTTAGAGTGATATGGTTCATTTGACAATGACCTCAAACAGTGCGCGGGCAAATTTCCACTTGGTCTGCCTCTACCCTAAGGGAGTTTAGGAGACCATACACTGGTTTTGTTTCCACTGACGTGCAGTCGCCCGATTGATCTATCTACGACATTAAAAACAATAACAAAGTACTCACCTAGCGGGTTCTTTGGGATAATTAAAAAACGACACGTTTTTAT
Organism: Metalampra italica; assembly: GCA_949699065.1. Lineage (NCBI taxonomy): Eukaryota > Metazoa > Arthropoda > Insecta > Lepidoptera > Oecophoridae > Metalampra > Metalampra italica. The sequence continues at coordinate 2,279,019 of OX452993.1, forward strand.
TCATTCTAGAATTATTCAAACACACAGTGCAGTAAACCATGTTTACACTATCAATACGTGAAATGATAACGAACGCGACGCGCGACGCGCTCACCGGGAGCCCTGATCTTGAGCACTGGGGGGGCCGGTAACCGGTAGATGAGTGAGTGCTCACTCACGCACACACGCGCATCCAGCTTGTAGTAGTGTGTATCTATCATGTTCCGTTTCTCATGCGGTCCGCTCGATAAAATACTGGCGGGAACCTGGGAGTCAATCGCACTGTATGTACACGTTTGGCAAACCTTAATGCACGCACGCCGTACACGGTAGGTTTTGCCACAGATTAGATAATAGTTCCTACGGAACAGATACATCACAGCCACACGAAAGCGAAAATACCTACGCTATAATAGCCTACGAAATTTTAATAATAATCCCAGGCGATAGCTGCAAGCAAAAATATACCTTCTTTGCGTGCCCTGAGAGTTGACTACGCCTTGCCACCGCGCGAACCTTGTATGTCTGCGTCATCAAGCGAACGCTCTAGGGTTGTGCAAATATCCTACTAATATTAAAAACGCAAAAGTTTGTAAGGATGCTTGGATGTTTGTTACTTTTTCACGCAAAAACAATGGAACAGATTTCGGTGAAACTTTGCAGTAATATCGATTAAACGTCAGAATAACCCATAGACTATAGATACCCCGGGAAAAGCTGTACCCGCGGATAACACTTTTCTAGCCGCGGGAAACAGCTAGTCCTACTAATAAAGGCGAAAGTTTGTAAGGATGTTTGTGAAGACGTTTGTTATTCTTTCACGCTGTAACGGCTGAACGGATTTTGATGAAACTTTTTACAGTAATAGCTTATATCCTGGAATAGCATGTAGGTTACTTTTTACCGCGGTAAACTGTTCTCGCGGGAAAAACTTTCCACGCGGGCGAAGCTCCGGGCAACAGCTAGTGATAACTTAAATAAAAGACTAGAAATAATGAAATAATTGTTTTATAATATATGATTTCGGCATTTTTATTTAAATTTGCGCAGAATACGTGCCGTGCGCGCGATCCGGTAAGCGCGTGGCATCCCACTGACACTTACTTGTATCCCCGGGGAAACGCCGGCTGGTAGGCAAATAGCGCGCGGCCTTGAGCGAGTGACGGAGCCCTGGTTTTGCTGTCTGTGTTTTTCGTTCTTCTTTTTTCTCTGTGTCTGTCTTTGTTCTGTGATTTTATCATGGTTTTACCACAGTCAGGCGGTGACTGACGGATGAATGAGGAGGAATGAAGGAGCGGTGAGTGACGAGAATCTGCACTCTTTATTTTTTTCATCATTCAACCATCAGTCATGACTGATGGAATTGAATGATGCTTGTATGAACGTCTACGGCGTGCCTTACAAACGCAAACGAGTGGAGCATGGGTTTGGCTTGCGTTTGTAAAGGTTTGCCAAACGTGTGGATGCATCTTAACGTTTTTGGTTATGGTTTGGATTTGGTAATATCTTTCCGAATTAGCGCGGTTGGTCCCCAGCTGTAACCACGAGCTGATCACGTGGTTCGTTGGGAATAGCCGCGGGTGCCAGGCCACGTACACAATACACATACATAGCTGTGCGTGTAGTAGTGTTACCGCCGGCCGGGCGGTTGGCGGTTGTGCTAAACCGACAACCGAATACGTGTAGTGCACAAACGCCTTTAGGGCCATTCATCATGTTCCGGATAATTAATATGTTAACCTTAGGTTGAAACAATCAAACATTGGATATTTTGAGCTGGAAATGATTTAAGTGAATGGCGTGCCGTACACGCTAGGTTTTGCTGTCAGTTTTACCACAGTCAAGGCGGTGATTGACGGATGAATGATCGTCTATGCGGTGACTAATGAAAATCTCCATACTTTGATCCCGACTGATGGAATTGAATGACGCTTGCATGATAACTACAGCACGCCTATGTTGTGTTATAGCAAAACTAATACAATATTCGGGTAGAGTCTGTAAGTTTTATATATGGAAATCTAAATCAATCAATAATCACCATCCCTTTTGAAAGTACAGAAGACCAGAAAATAAGTCTGGTAAGTTTGTTTACCGTTTTATATGATTAGTTTCTTACATGTAAGTAATTATTGTAAGAAATTAATAGGTATTGATTTATTCAGAAGTACGTATTTAAACTGCATAATTACGTTCATTTTTTATTCTAATAAATGAATCAGTCTTAGTAAGTATAGGTAAGTATTACTACATTATTACAACAGTAGGGTAACTGGCATTTATGATAAAAATAAACTCCGGTTACGTAGACGGCCGAAAGGCAAAATGCCGTATCTACCTATACGTTACATACCAAGAAGTTTCAAATCTCTGATCGCGCGCGCGCTCCCTGTGGAGAGCGCATCTTGCTTATTTAGTATCGGAACCTATCGTACCATTTACCATGCGGACAAAGGAAGCGGAGTAGCGGGAGGAGGTTGCTAATACAAATTTATATGGAGTTTGAAAATAAGAATGTGTGAGTGAGTCATATTTTTGTGATTACTTTGACACAATTTTGACACCCATAGAATGCTTTTATGTTACATACCTACGTAACTGATTGCGTCGTTGGCGCAGCTAGCTGAAACTGGAATCGGATTTTCCAAAGTTTTTTTCGGTAAGATCTCGACGGTGATTTCCCTTGTCGAACACGCTGGTTTCTCAATTTGACACTCAGATTGAACATCTTGAACATCAGACGTCTGCGCGTCATCAGATTCGTTGGCCGCGTCACCGAGTTGCACTAATTGTTCTTCTTTAATTGTGTGCTTCAGAATATCGTCAGGATCTGGAACGTTGGAACTCTGCTGACCAGCTTTAGGCTCGCATCCAAATAGCGCCCGATATGGAGGCATGCCCAGAATACGATGAAACGTTGCATTTACGCTGTGTTGTACGAAGTGGCAACCCATTGCCCAGTTACTCGTATCATTATCTCGCATCCAAGATCGGAGCATATTCTCCACATGCTCGTTACTTGGCTCTACATCCGTGTGGCGGGGGACGCCACCAACAGTTCTACACTCCGGCCACATCTGCACTACTTCCTCGAGTATTTTGTTTGTAAACTCTCTCCCGTTATCACTTTGTAGGATGTTCGGCGCTCCGAAATCCAAGAATATCTTCAGCACTTCTAGGGCGACCTCACTCGCTTGTTTCGAGCGCAACGGTCTCAGGATAATAAATAGAGTGGAGAGGTCCTGGTAGTTGAGAAGCCACTTGAACAGTCCGTCGGGGGCACACTGAAGATCAATCAAGGCTACTTGACAACGATTATTGAAATCCTTTGAAGTGACAGCGTTCTTGACAATAGCTTTTTTGGGTATATTGCGTTTCGTTTCGCATACGGGGCACAACGACACAAACATTTCAATAGCCTTTTTTGTGATAATAAATCTGTCTTTAATGCTGTACCGCATTTTGTCCCGGCCGCCGTGCCCGCAATTGTCGTGGATTTCTGTGAGTATATCGTAATACTCCTCCAAAGGTATCACGCGAACGGTCGGGGCGTCTGGAGATTTCTTCTTCATAATCAAATAGTCTGCACCGTCGATATTCATCACATCGTACTTCGAACACCAATAATATTCCATCGGCTTCTTGCGAACGCCCGACTCCGCGGCCACCTTAGCGCTCTTTATTTGTTCTATAACCCCTAAAATTCTCTGTTTGGTCCATAGCTTCTTCACTGCTCCGACTTGAGATTCATACAATTTCGTTAGTCCTATATTAAAAGCTTCTTTAAACTCGCTCATTTCTTTCGACACTTGCACATTTTCACTGTTTTCTTTATTCACCGGTACACTAGAGCTGCACGCGGCCATGTTTGTTTTGGTCCGCCGAGCCAGACATGCGCGGCACATCTGCCGCCTAGGCGTTTTGTAAAATGGCGGCGCACTCAGCGAGTCGTGTCGAACGTAATTCGATGGGTCAATGCAGTAGGGGAACAACTCGGAAAACATTGAACTGAGATAATGAACTCTATTGCTACGTACAATAAAGTTCATTATCGCAGTTCAGTGTTCAGAGTTGTTTCCCTATTGAACTGCCGTCCCATCGGATACCGTCATTACAACCGGCCTATTTATAGATCGCCCTACGCGTCGGTCGCCAGGGTGATTGTAAAATGTCGCCGTTTCATAAACGGCCTACCTACGCTTTGTTTGTAAACCGGCGATTTGAACAATGGGCCCGCATACCTACATTGTTATGTTAACTAAATACAGACTTCAACGGAGGAGGTGCGTGGTAGTCTCTTTTAAATTTAGTTTTCCGTGGGTTTCATAAAAAAATATATTGTGGGTTTTGGTGTATTAGGTAGACAAGTATAACTGTAATTATTATTATACTTACAATTATGCGTAACTGCCTTAAAAGACACTAATTAAGCCCTAAAATGCGTGGACTAAAATGACTACCTATTGTTTCCAGGCCGTGAATTCTAATTTAAAAAGTTAAATAATCACTCACATGGCAAGTTCCCAGTGTCTCTGTATGTTGTCCTCGAAGTCGACGCTGCTGCAGGATTCTAAAACAATAAGAAAATTAAATTAGACCGTACCTATTTAGGAGTCAATGACTACGCAGCCTTGTATGGAGTAGCTACTTCAAACAAAAGTTATGGTTAACTTACAATTACAATTTATTTAATCATTATAAAAATTTACATTGTGTCTGAATCGGCATTAATACTTATCTATTCTGTGTTAATACTAACAAACATAAATAATTCACAATTATACTAGACTAGACTAGAAAAGAACAAACCTTCTATAAAAAAAAGAAAAAAATAGATGACGGCGACACCCCCGCGCGCCCGCGCGAGGTTTTCTTCGTTCTCATAGATAACTTCAACGCGTACAGATGCGACATATTGCTTATTCTACTTTCTTGATACTGTGTTTAAATATGCAGGGAATAAATAAAAATCAAATCAAATAATTTTTATTGTGCACCAATATTAAATCTAAAAAAAAATACACTAATACGATACTTTAATAACCTAGAGTACAATCAAAAGGCGGCCTTATCGCTTTCAGCGATTTCTTCCAGGCAACCTTAAGAAAAAAATAAAAAGAGTAGGTATTTAAACTTGAACACATTATTTTAATTTCTTTTAAATAATATTATAAGTTTAGTCATAATAATTTATTTATTTAGAAAAATGTTTGTTACCTACTTTTAACTTTTTTGCTGTTGTCAAGTGTGGAAAATGCTGGCGACCGTCATATCGGATTTAACATGATGACATGTACCCAATGACACTCCAGGGACTAATCCGAATCTAACGGCACCTGATTTGTGCAAATCGGTTTAGGCGTTTAGGCTGAAAATGGTAACGTACATGCATACGGTTGGTACAGTCGGGTAAAATCAATATCAGTTAAGATTTCAAGTTACTACACATATTACTAAATTAGAAATGTATGAAGATATTACAATAAAAGTTATTACGTTAATGAGTGGTACTGCCGATTTCTTTACGTAAACTCGTCCTGTCTTTGTGGCGTATATATCGTCTTTCTTGAAATGCACGGAACATATGCGTGAACAATGTGAAGGTAACCATGTTTCTTCGCTTCGATTCTTCTGAGTAAATTTAATCCATGACTTTCTTTTTGCATGGCCAGGCGGAGGAAACCTATAAATCCAAACATAAATAAACCCAAAAAACCCACAATAATGCAATATTAAATTACATGACCCTCATCAGTTTGCGTAGTCGGGTAAAAATATGAATTTCAATACAATAACATTTCTTATCGTGATTTAAACTAATTTCATTGTCTGTAATTGTTTTACATTACACGTCGATAGTGTCCCGTCTGCGTATAGAAATATTGTTACTCTATGAATTTCATTCTCCAACCAAATATGGCCGCCGCTGTCACGAGTTTCAATTGATAAAATTTGATTAAACTCGTGTTTTATCAAAATAATACAGTGAACTTACCGGTGAAAAGACACGCCTTGACTTTTACTTGTATTTTTAGAACTGTTAAAACAGTACCTCAGTACACATGAAGGCATATTAAATTAGCACACAAACACGTTACGTTGCGGCAAGCTCCTGCCATAGACTGAATAAATTGGTGTCCATGAACATCAACTCTTAGTGCAAACAGCCAAGTTGGGGCGTCTACCACAGCGTCTACTCTATACGTATTACTTCGATGCCTGCAAGTGCAATAATTTACAAGACGATTCGGATTCATTTCACTTGTATATTTTTATACCTAGCTAGTGTTAAAAGGCAGGGGGGCGGACAGACGCGGGGGGGGGGGGTTGTTTGCGGCGAGTAGGGTTGCAATACTGTTTATTATTAATTTTTAAAAATTGCTTAGGTACACTAAACGTATCATAAAATTCAGATGCTTATAATTTCATTGAGTTTAGGAGTTAAAAAATCACCATAAAATATCATAATGACGACTAGTTACCTACATAGATTAGATATAGAATCATAAATAATTATGGCCTCACAGCCCTGGCTGCGGCTGCCCAGGTCGTTTGAGATGTTGTCGGGTGTGTATCATGGAGTAGATAATAGTTTAGATATGTTAAAATCGTGAAATGTGGTGTCTTTTTGCCTACCCCTTCGGTGATTGATCAGGCGTGATGCTATGTATGTATGCGTGTAACTTATAGGATAAAACAAAAAATATGAAATTAACATAATCTCCCAAAATAATTGAAACTGGTAAATACAAACTGCATTTGAACAAACCATATCCAGATTTAAAGAAGGTATAGTTCCTTTCTTTAATTTTCTAAGGCCTTTTTTTGTCACTATGAAGTCTTCATCATTAAAATGACAAGAACAAATCTTTGTATATTTTGTCGGAGTCCAGTCTTGTCTATTGATTTTTGTGATCCATTGCTGTTTGTCTTCGGATGGAAATCAATACATACTTTAAAATTAGTTTATATTAAGTCTATTATAATTATGTTCATCTAATATTTATGAGTAAGGTCATTTTATGAAAGGATGTTTGTTTGTCATGAAAATTGAAGTTAATAAATATTTACAAACTTGACTTTAAAATTTAATTAAATTAACTAAGTGGGCTTTAAGTAGATACTTTAAATAAGCTAAACAACAACTGTTATAATAGTTGTCTCACGGAGGGAAAGTACCTTCTTTTAATATTATAGATAGAATATATAAAGTACTTTTCATTCATGAGACATAGCCGTGGGACACTCGGTAAAATAATTGGATTCTAATTACGAGCGTCTTATTAATGGTTATGGTTGTTGTTGAATGTTGATTAATAGATGGCGGCCTGTTTACTTAATGATTTAAAAAACTACAAAAGTAATATTTTAGCGACAAATGTCTTTAGGCATGAACTCAGCAACTATAACGAGTCACTCCGCGTCTCCCGCTTCCCCCTACGTCGCCCCGCCGTGATAGGTACAGAGTGCAAAAACGATTGAGAAAGTATTGGGCGAAAGTATGGGAATTAATTTTTATTTATTTATATTTTCAATAAAAATAAAACATTGTGTAAGAAGCAGTTAGATACTTAGACAAATCTTCATCTTTATCATCATTTGTTAATAACACGACGTCACTTAAGCCCGACCTCTCGCATTTATGCGAACGGTACTGTCGCGCTAGGACGAGAGCGGGCTGACGAGGTAGGGAAGCGGGAGGCGGAGGGAGGCCAAGGCCAAGTGACTCGTTTCAGTTGTCGGGTAGTATTAATACTGAGCTCTACGTACCTATATATTTTTAGTTTCTATGACACAAAGTGTCGCCATCTAATGTCGAGTAGAATTATATTTGGAGACGCCGACGCTAAGAGATTTTTCTAGAACCAAGCTAATAAATTACGCATAAAATTACTTACAAATGAAATGTGATCCATCCATAGCATCAGACCGTCTGTCCGAGTAGTTCACTTCATCCTTTTTACCGACTTCCAAAAAGGAGGAGGTACTATGTTCGGCTGTATGTATGTTTTTTTTTTTCCTTTTATGTATGTTCACCGATTTCTCGGTCAATTGTGGACCGATTTCAAAATTATTATTTTTTGTTTGAGAGGGTCTGATCCCGAGGTGGTCCCATTGTCACCAAGTTAGGATCTGATGAAGGGATCCGATGGAAATCGAGGAAAACCCTCAATTTTACATACATAGTTCGAGTTACGGCACAGTAGGTGGAGGGCATAGGAGGTGAAGGGGAGGGGGAGGGTTGGGGGTGGGGGGGGGTGGGTGGGTGTGGGAGGGGTTAGGGGGGAGAGGGGGTCAGGGAGAGGGGGAAATGGAGGGCATGGAGAGGAGATAGGGGGAGTGAGGGGGGGGGGCAGGGAGAGGAGATAGGGGTGATGGGAGGGGGGGAGGGAAGCAGTCTGTGTAGTATTTTACCGCGAATGAAGTGGTAATGATGATGATATGCTTTACAACGCTAAAGCGCAATACAGATAGGGCGGCGGTGTTGCGAAAGCGTTGCGGCGGCGAATCTGCGGAAAGCGAATATAAAGCGGACCCCTGCAGACAGGATTTGTATGAAGCGGTTTGTATGAAGAACGCTCTGCACTGCGCCGCCCCGCCGCCGCTCTGTGTGGCAGTTCTCATATACTACAAAGGAATACAACGCGCCGCCGCGCCACGTGGGGCGTACGTATCCATCTGTGCGCGCGGTTTTGTCGCTTTCGCCTTCGCACCGCCGCCGCCGCAGCGCACGTTCGCCGCGCCGCGTTGATGTGAAGGGCTTCGTACTATTTCGAACATTACAACACATAAATTCGTTACAAGCATCCCTAGAAATTAATTTCTTGTATCAAAAGAATACACCATAATTAACACTAAAAATGGTAAAAAAAAAAAAAAAAAAACGACTTTAAAAACACAAAAAGGCTCTAAAAAGCGTAAAATAACTTTTTGTGTTTTTGAAGTCGGTTTTATTTTTTTGTTAATTTTTTTTATTTTTATTTTAACACGAAACAACGAACGTTGACAAAGCTGTGCACAGGACGAACGCCGACAGCACACTGACTAAAGCCACGCCTACTGTGATGACGTCAGGACTTCGTTGAGAATCAAAGTGCACAGTTGCTTAGGCCGCCTCCTCTTCGTATCTGCTCTATGATGTATGTGCGTCCCAGAATACATAGAAGTACTGCCGTACAGAGGTGTCTCTCGCGAATAATGATTTGAAAACCTACAAAAATGTAAATACCGCGCATATAATTATGCGAAATTAAGCTCTATACAGTAGTTTTCTTAATAATCTGTGGATCTGTCAAAAGGATAAAGTTAAAAAAGTTAAAGTTAAAAAACTGTCAAAAGAGTGTTGGTACGAGAATTGAAATTAAATTGCGTTCTACTACAGATCACAGAAAAAAAAATAAAACCCCTAATTGTATGCAATTACTCAGAGTGGTATTTCGTACAGAGCGCGCTTTGTTTTTTCCGTTCGAATATAAGTTATATATATTCAAATAAACGAACACAGCAGCCATTTGTTTTATCTAGTTAATGGGCTCCCTAAACGATCATGCGGCATGTCATGCATTACGTGCTGTCACTCATGCATGAACGTCTAGCTGTAGTGATTGACGTGCATGACATGCAAACTACGTGCTAGTCGTTGCTTCACTGTACTGATTGATTTGAGTTGCATGATGGTCCATCATGCAGCATGACATTCACGTAAACGTTACATGTCATGCAAGCATGATCGTTTAGGGACGTATTAGAGTTACACAATAATAATTTTGCAACTAAGTACATTTTTTGTTTGTTTCATTTCATCTATTTCCATGAGCCTTTTGTTTCAAATTGACTATTACTGGTCTCTCATGATATTGAAACTCCCTAATAGGCTAGGCCAACCAAACGCCAAAGTGTTGCCTGCCACTGACGTGCGGTCAACTGTACGTAGAGACTTTGTGATTTGAGCATGGCAATAATAGGTATCACTCACTGCATTTTCTGTCTGGATTTGTTTGTCTTCTTTCCGAGAATCATCTTGAAGAACTGTACTTTGAAAATCCGGCAAATTTAATAATGGGAGCGCATTCTTTTTTAAAACCTTGCGATTTGTTGTAGGCAGTATGTCCACTACATTAAAATGTATTTCACAAACCCGGTATCCTGTGATCTTAGGTTTGTTTTCTAAATCGTCTCGACACATCAGCCGAAGCCATTCGGATAGTCTGAAATACAAATAGTTAATATGGTTATTACCCATTTAAATAACATATGTACTTTTAATGTAAAAGAGTAAAGCTTATTAAAGGCACTAATTAAAGGTTAATAGGTGTATCTTGTTCATTTTAATAAATAAATAAAAAGTTCGCGATGACATGTAAGTAGGTACTTACCTATAATGCTCAGGTTATTTATCAAATTGATAAATAAGTTGTAGGTTACAAAATATATTAGGTACATGCTAATTTGTTTATCGAAATAAAGCTTGTCGTCCCGAAAATTTAAGGTAGGTAGGTACCTAGACAAAAATTGCAATTTAAACAAAATCATTTGGATGAATAGTTTAGATTTACATAGTAGACGGAATTGGTATAATGTCTCGGCAACGTCCTTGAAATAATTAATAGGTACCTACGCCCCGCTCGGTGGACTGCGCGATAGGGCTGCCTACTGTCACTCTTGTAGGGTCATGTAGTATTTGTTGTTACATGTTCTAGGTAGGGAAAGGATTAGTGGCTTTAGCAAATTATGGAGGCAATGGACTAAAGCGGTCCCTAAACGATCACGCTTGCATGACATGTGTTACGTTTACGTGATTGTCATGCTGCATGATGGACCATCAATCAGTACAGTGAAGCAACGGCCAGCACGTAGTTTGCATGTAACGCACGTCAATCACTACAGCTAGACGTTCAAACATGAGTGACAGCACGTAATTGCATGTCATGCAGATTGATCGTTTAGGGAGCCTATAAGAAGTGTCTACACAACAAAAACGCATTCTAAGCTATTTTAATATATCAAAAAAAAATCTTATTAAACGGTTTTATTTAGTTTCATCACTGTACCATTTATGTATTCTGAGACTACACGTATAATTGTTACCTACGGAAAAATATTTGCAATAGAAAAATTATGTTGTTTGTTCTTCTTACCTTTCCGACTGAGTTGGTAATCTAAAAAATGTTAACTCCGGATTCCTTAAAGACGAATTTAAACATCCATACACCGAACAATACTGTTTATATCGTCGTGACATAATTAGGCACGTAATAAATGCTCGGGAGCGTCCCGCGCCGACCGTACGTAACCGCGGAGCTCTCGCGACTGAGACTGATGGTTGCCGAGGGATGCTAAGCTATGCTGAGATTTCGAGGCGCGTAGGTATAACTATTAAGCGGTCCCTAAACGATCATGCTTGCATGACATGCGTTACGTTTACGTGATTGTCATGCTGCATGATAGAACATCAATCAGTACAGTGAAGCAACGGCCAGCACGTAGTTTGCATGTCACGCACGTCAATCACTACAGCTAGACGTTCATGCATGAGTGACAGCACGTAATTGCATGTCATGCATATTGATCGTTTAGGGAGCCTATAATTCGCGTTTCGGCCGTTTTTGATCGCGGGACGCACGATATAAAGACTGTGACAGACCGAAACGCGGGCGAAGCTGCGAGCAGACGCTAGTATACGTATATTTTGCTCGTTCATTGATCGCATGGGAAAAAAAAGACTCACCTAATGTACTACCCCTTAAGTGGTCCCCTAAACGATCATGCTTGCATGTCATGCACGTCAATCACTTCAACTAGACGGTCATGCATGAGTGACTGCACGTAATGCATGTCATGCAGCATGATCGTGAAGGGACCACTTAAAGATTCCCGCACGGAAATGTCCTGATTCTGAGACGGTGGTCATGCCAGAATGATACCTACATTTTACAACAGAATCACTTTCAGAAAAATTCGCCATGTGTTCTCGCCAAATTCTTATTCTTCTGCTATTAGGTCTTTTACCGTGGCACGAGGCGCGGTGCGAAGTGGCCAGTAAGTAACATTTTGCCAACTACGGGGCCGCGAGATAATTTCTAATGTCTGGACAAACTTACCTCAAAAAGAACTTAACCAAGTACGAAATGAAATTTCATACAACATTCGTCACGACCGAGAGTCATTTCGCACCGGGGTCCAGAAGCTCGATTTTCGAAACTGATTTTAAGTAAGAGCTGGAACTTTTTACTCAAGGTAGTAGAAAAAAAAACTATATCTATATCTCTCCGTCTTTCATAATTAGTCGAAAAGACACAGCACTATTACGTTTTTAAGTATCGACGCTGTCAACTTAATATGCGGTGGGCCTTTCAGTATTAAACCAGGTTTAATACTCAACGTGATGTGCTTACTGTTTTTTTTAAATAATAGGTAGGTTTCTAATAATGTTTAGACAAATTTACACACGTTTAGTTTAGTTAGGTTTAGTACTCTCATTTATACTTAAAGGACTAGGCAAAGACAGATATGGACATAATTAAGACATACATTATGGAGAAATAAAATCTTCTCAGCTTGTCTCTTAGTTTTCGCTGTCAAAGTACGTATTCGTCTTTGTTTTTCTCTGATCTTCTGCTTTAATTTAGAGTATTTGGTTAGCATAAGTATATTGTTTTTCATAATCTTGGCTTGAGGCTCTTGTTTTTGATCAAAAGATGGCTCCTCGGTGAAAATGTCTCGGTTTACGTTCGACGTAGCAACCCTCTCCTGTTTCAATTGTACCTGTAACATAAAATGTTAATTTCCGTGGTAATTTCTACAACTTTAAAGAGTAGCTACTAATCAAAACTCCATAAGGGCTAGGCCAGCTCAAGGTCAATGTTTTCACTGACTTGCGGTCGACTATACATAGATATTAGGTAATACCTTAACGAAACATGGCAAAATGCATTACTTAAAGGTAGGTAGGTACTTACGTACAAAAAAATAATATTATGTATGATTTAGGTAGGTAGGTACTTACCGGTACAAATAGAGTGGGAATAGCTCCTTTCAATAAAATTGTGTTTGAATTTCTTCTGAGTATATTTTTTTCTTCAAAATGCTTGCTACACACTGTAGAATTTTTTTTTGGTGTCCAGTTTGATCGAGCAATTATTCTTATCCATTTCTGTCTAACAGTAGGGTCTAATGGAAATCTATACAACAACAAAGAAACAAAATACGAATATTAAAACAGGAATACAATAGATATTAAAGTGTCCCACTCCCTAAACGATCATGCTTGCATAACATGCAACGTTTACGTGAATTATCATGCTGCATGATGGACCATCATGCTTGCTATCAATCAGTACAGTGAAGCAACGGCCAGCACGTAGTTTGCATGTCATGCACGTAGTTTGCATATCATTCACGTCAATCACTACAACTAGACGATCATGCATGAGTGACAGCACGTAATGCATGTCATGGCGCATGATCGTTTAGGGAGCTCATAAGTACCTACATTTCGTCACGAACCGGGATTGTTGAGCCGCTTGCCACTGTTCGTATTTTGGCCGTGTAATGCAAATCGGGTTACAAAAGGGTTGCTATGGTCACATTTCATTATCGAAAAACGGCGGCATTCGTGTAACACAACCAAGTTAAGATGATAAGCTAGTGGCTCAACAATCCCGGTTCGTGACTGTACCTATACACACTACAGAAATCTACTAGGTAGGTAGGTACCTATGTTAATTTCGTCGACAATTTACAATGTCAATTGACAGCTTACCTGTGAAATGAATACTCCTTTGGATTATTCCGATGCGTAGCATCACAATCGCTAACACTACATGTCACCATTATTAGGGATATTTCTTCAAAATAATCACGATTGACACAAAACAAAATATTACTCAAACAAAATAGAGCGAGACCAACGCGCGAGGACTCGGGCCGACCTGTCATTCAAAACTGGTTACAATGACGTTGTATTCATTGTCTCTTTCTTACGTGTGACACTGCCATATAATATGTTATTTTCTCATTCGCACACATGGCTTCTCCGCATAAAGAAATTAAACACGCTAGGGATTGACTAAATCGATATTAGGGACAACAAATTAATGACCTAACTAAAAAAACCTTACTTCTGCAGGTTGAAACGGACGTTTAAGTGAATTGGCCGATGACACCGGCAGATCTGTAGGTTCACGTGCTGATGGGATCGAATGCTGATTATCTGCGGACTGTAAGAAACTTAAATAGGTATCTATTGTTAAAGATAGGCACTACGAGTACAAGTCAAGATCAAATTGTGATACCTTACATTTATGGTGATAAGTTTCCATATATTAACTGTAGGCACGACTGACTTGTTCAAAGTGCGCCGTTTTGTTGCAGAGTTGAAGTCTTCATCTTTGAAATGGACTGAACAAACTCTACTATAGCCTGAAGGGAACCAGTTCCTTTTTCCTGTCGCGGATATCCATTTGTCCTTTAAATCGGAATCTTTAGGGAAACTAAAACGAAAAATTAAAATGTTTTTGTTAGGTACCTAGGTACTTGTTGATTATAAATCAAAGTAGGTAAATATTGGCTCACAAATGATAGCACGTGAACCACAAAGGTATTTGATGTCTATATGATGTAGGTATAGGTATGTAAGTAGATTTATCAGCTTGCTAAAACATTTCGTTACGTATAAAATACATAACGTTATGTACACGTAAAGATGACAGCTATGCATATATAATTCAAACGAATCATTTTTGTCGAATATAATTATTATCAACTATCGTATCGAAATCGAATCAAAAGCGATTATGTCACATCACTAAATTACGGCCGCCGCCTGCGTAAGGCCCCCATTACACGGTCCGATGGACCATCATGCTTGCTATCAAATCAGTACAGTGAAGCAACGGTCAGCACGTAGTTTTCATGTCATGCACGTCAATCACTACAACTAGACGGTCATGCATGAGTGACAGCACGTAATGCATGTCATGCCGCATGATCGTTTAGGGAGCCCATTACATCGCTGCGTGTGTGTTCTTCCTTATAGCGGCAATTGTAGGGGCGATGACTCGACATCGTTGTGGATAAATTTTTGGATGCATTTTCATTTACCTAATACCTAACGTATTTTGCTTCAAAAAACTTACCGGTGAAATGTTATCCCCTTATTGGTAAAACTACAGTTTGTGGAAGAGTTGCCGCAATTAGATATGCTGCAACACACCATTTTTCAGACACTGTTTCACTTCTGACGAGCCGAGCAATACTAAATGACAACTTTATCGCGCGCAGGTGGCTCGTACGTCATCTGTGCGCCGCCGACGACAAGATGGCGTAGTAAAGTGACGTTTACTGGGTTGCCAACACAGATTTAAATAAAACCAAGCGAGCTTTTTCCGGTGTTCTGTGGTTGCCAGCTTTTGATGAAATAAAAATAGGGTTGTAAGTAGATTGACTTCATTCACTCAATTAACCAATCATATAGGTTTAATTTGTTACGTTTACGAAGACGTTTCGATAAAGGTAGGTACAGTCGATGGCACGTCAGTGGAAACACTGACCTTGAGCTAATCTAGGGAGTTTCAATACTATGATGCCGGCTCCACACGTTTGCAAATTACGTGAACGTTATTTTGTTATTACGTGAACAAATTAATTAGTATCAATAAACCCGTGTAGTAACTAACAGTAAGAAATTCAAATCTGGAGTGCGCTCTGATTGATTGGCGATAACTATCGTGGGTGGTGAATAGTTCCCGATACAGATCTTATAACCAATCCGGCCCGGCGTACTTTTTTGAGCCATATCACGTCAGTAGCTATTTAAGCTTAATTTTTTATGATCGTGGAAAAAGTTGTAATATGCAATGCACATTATAACGTATTTACCACTCGTGCCATCTTTTGTGATACTCGGCTACGTTTCGTTTCACGAACTATCATCCTTCAATGTGAAAAAAAAAACAAATATACGGATCGAATTGAGAACCTGCTTTTTTTTTCGTCGGTTGAAAATAGTCTAAAACCTTATCTCCACTATTCTCCACCGCTTGGAACATGAAAGCGTAGAGTAGCTAAGTTTATATTTTATTTTAAATCGGGAATTAATTTTTTATGAATACACAATTAGATTGATTGTTCCTAATAAAACTTACTTAATTTATGTTAAAAACATTGTAAATATAACATTTAATGAAAAAATGCCCCTATGTTTCATACCGGAGCCGATCAATAAGGTTGCCTACTTTTGTCAATGAATACAACTTTGTTAATACTAAAAATACCACTTTACCTGTAATAAATTATTTGGTATGGCTGTTTTTTTTATTCTCTTAAATCCTTTCTGGGTCAAGTACATGTCATCTTCGCAAAAATGATCCGAACAAACCACACTAGAGGCATTTGGTCTGTAATATTCGTCTCCTCTGTTTCGTGCTATAATACGCCTCCAGACTTCTCTTTGAATTTTATTTTGTGGAAAACTAAAATGAACGGAGCAAAATATATTAAAAAATATATATATTTAAAGTGTTCTAAAGAAATGACGACTCCACATCTTGTCATAGTCTAAGGCAGCAGTGTCGTTTCGCTTTCGCTTATGAACAGCGCACGCGAGAGCGAAAGAGAGGGAAAGCTTGCGTGCTCGGCGCGTGGTTGTAAATGAGCAAACATATCAAAGCAAAAACGATAAAATGCTTTAGTAATAACGTGAAAAACATTAGAAATAATTTGATTTCAAAGCAATACTAACTGAAAGTACGACACTCCATCTTTCTTTTGCATTCTTAGGGAATTGTTTTTGCATTTTTTAACAGCACACTTCGGCATCGTAAACGTCACACGACTGGCTCTGTCAGAGAGCGAAGGCACACTGGTTCGCGTCAAAAATATACGGCTCACTTAAGCCTTGTTTTCACGGTTCTATCTTTCGAACGGCGGCGGCGAACGAAGAAATAAAATTGGAAAAAAGAGGAACAGAATAAAATCGAGAAAAATAAAAAAGATAATATATTAAATAGATAAATAGATATTGCGCAATGGGTACATATAGGTACATACCGTAAAATAAGGAACGGCACCTTTTGTTGGTCTTTTCAATCCTTTGTTAGTTGTGTAAATATCATCTGGTTTGAAATGCATGGAACACACCCGGCTGTACTGCGTGGGTGTCCACTCAGGTTCCCGCCTTTGTTTACGAATAACAACAAGCCACTTGTATCTCCATAGTATATCTTGGGGAAATCTGCGGTTTAAGATTGTAGTTAAATGTATGTACCTACGCCCTATGATCTTTAGTTTACATAATTTAAGCTGTTTTAGCTTGCTTATGTGTCGCTAAGCGATCATACTAGCATGACATGCACCGTTTACGTGAATGTCATGCTGCATGATGGACCATCATGCATGCTATCAATCAGTACAGTGAAGCAACGGCCAGCACGTAATTTGCATGTCATGCACGTCAATCACTACAGCTAGACGGTCATACATGAGCGACAGCACGTAATGCATGTCATGCCGCATGATCGTTTAGGGAGCCCACTAGATGTCACCGCGTATAAACCTTTAGACGCCAGTTAAGCGGTCCCTAAACGATCATGTTGCATGACATGCGTTACGTTTACGTGATTGTCATGCTGCATGATGGACCATCAATCAGTACAATGAAGCATCGCCCAGCACGTAGTTTGCATGTCATGCACGTCAACCACTACAGCTAGACGGCCATGCATGAGTGACAGCACGTAATGCATGTCTTGCAGATTTATGGTGTAGGGACCACTTTACACGTTCAATCTCTGGCGTCAACCAGACATGACAGAATTCAACTGACATTGAAAGTCATTGCCGCTTTGGATAGGTATATTATACGACTCAATTGTAAGGTAATAAAGTTACTTACGCATGGAAAGTGACACCTACACTTTTGTTTTTGTTTCTTGTCGAGTTCTTACACTTAGTAAATGCACACGAAGGCATAATTTATTATCTACAGTATCATCCAATCTCAACATGAAAAAAATGAGAAGAACAGCCTAGCACATACATCGAAGACGTTCCGAGACAAACTGAGGCGAAGTGTGTTCGTGCGCTCACTTTACACGCTTCACGATATGACCCGGCCCATCCGTTCGTTTATTGGTCGAAGCCGTGCGGCGTAAGTGTGCTCGCACACGACAGACTTTTTGTAGCCCGGTTTTTTTCGTTCACCGAGTGGTGGCAACTGGGAATAGTCTAAAAGATCGTTCCATTTTTCAATTATACGGCAGATACCTATGGTTTCCATAGTAGATAATTTATTCGCCCGCTATACACGACACATATGGAACTTCATACAACTTAGCTGGCCGCTGCTCGCTCGTATTTGACAGGTTTTTTTTTCACCAGTTCGGACCGATTAACTCATGACCGATTGTCGCTGTTTTACTTGCCGACTCAACGCGCACGGTCGTGCGATTGTCGGTGAATTCTGAGGGACGTGCGCTCGCCGCCGACTGTCGGCGCGCCGCGCCGTGTGCGTTGACGCTTAACATGCATAGGTAACTCTAATTAATTTTTTTAAGAAGTTGCTGCGCCCTGCCTTTGTGTCACTTGGTATAGTTTATTGGCGGAGTTGAACGGCGGTTGTGTGACGTTGGCTGATTTCTGCGCAATGGTTATTTTTAGGTGTCAAAGGGGAAGCTGTGCGGGGGTTCACTAAAGACGCTCATACAATTTCAAGAAATGGTTCATAGATTCGATCAACCGCATCAAACTTTCAAGTTTTCGGACATCTCTATGTACCTAGCACACTATCTCGTTTACGCGCACCTCGACTATAAACACTGTTAGCGATGTGCAAACATTCAGCCGTCAAGAAATTCCGTTGGGACTATACTACTATATTCTTTTTCTACCTGAATAATTGTGATTATAAAAATATCTTATGCAATAAAAATATCTGAAATGTAAAATCCATCGCTTCGAACGTTTTATTTGCGGCCAACAGTCGGATCGGTTAAAATCGATCGAGAGGGCATAGTTTTTTTGTAAGACCGACTTTTTGTAGGACTTGTGCGTAATTATACAGCGTCGAAATTCATACTGTTCTGTTCTATCTATCCGACAAAAAGTCTGCCACCGATTGTCGGTCGTGTGCGGGCACCCTAACGTATTGATATGCGTCATCTTGGCAAAGCTAAAGTGTTCGCGTCTGTAATGTTCCGCATCGTATTATCTCGCTCACACAGACATATCGCAGCGATCATTTTCGAATTTTCGCTACAAAATACCTTGTTTTTGATGTAGGTAGGCAGGTATTACGCGTGAACAGTAGGTAATCCTATTCGCTTTGTTTTTCGCCTC
This sequence comes from Metalampra italica, assembly GCA_949699065.1. Lineage (NCBI taxonomy): Eukaryota > Metazoa > Arthropoda > Insecta > Lepidoptera > Oecophoridae > Metalampra > Metalampra italica. Next base: position 2,298,333 of record OX452993.1, read on the forward strand.
GAGTGGTTAAAACACTGAAGAAATGCACAACAAGGCATTTTAACACGTACCTAAGTTCTGTAATCATGACATGCAAGCCGGGGCGCTCAGCCTCAGCCAGTCTGGTTCAGCGTGGGACTTGGACGCGCGATCAACGCTGCGCTAGCGCTCGACAATAATGCACGCGCTTTGAAAAGGCCTACACACGGTACATACAATAATGTTGCGATCTGCTGTGAACCAGCAAATTGTATCGTGAGTAGGCGTTGTAGCTCTCTTCCAACATGCTTCAAATCGTATCGGCCGTCCTAGCAATCTGCAGATTAAAGTCAGTAGGTAGAACAAAATACATATAATGAAATTATCAAAATTTTCACGATTGAGCCCGTTGATGTCTTTCGGCTCCATCTCTCTCTGTTTCATACGTAGTTGTGTAGGTAGTCGTTCAAAACTACTTTAGACTACACATGAAAATTTTCTGCTATACCTACTTACGATATTTGTGTATTAATTTGCCAAAAGTAAACTTTCCCCATCGATATAATTAAACCCAACATTATTGAAGACGACTTTTATTTATTTATTATTTTATTTATTAATCAAATACATAAGCTTAACAGTATATATTTGTCCCCCAAAACCGTCATGTCGGTTTGACTGGGGGATCGTACAGTCTCATCATCGATTAAATTTAGTTACAATAAAAATGCTTTGTTTTCTGTTAGTTTCTATGGACAAATGCTTTCTATTAAGTATAATTTTAACTTTTTTTAAAATTTATTCTTGTTTGGTTCGTCTTTAATATCCCCGGGCAAGCTGTTAAGTAGATAGGTAGGCGTTTTTTACAGGTTCTGTCCCCGTAGTAATTACCTACCCTAGGTACCTCACACCTGCCCGAGGCAGGTTTGGCCACAGAATAGATAATAGTTTGGCGAGGTTCGGTCCGTCATGCAAGACCGTGTATAGAACGCTTTACAGCAACATGGAGGGGAGTCGATACTCAGGCCAGGTGTTCCCCTCCGTCCCCCTCTGCCTAAGTACTGGACCACGCGGCTATGCGCACGCAGTGAATGAACTGTACCCCGACAAAGATGCCGAATTGTTCTGTGTCTTGCTGTAAAAAGAGATCTGCTACGTCAAGCTTACAGAAGGACGGCGTTACGTTTCACATGTAAGTATAATTTTACTCGAATTATAACCTCGTTAAGTGTTGTAGATTATTACAACGGTAACATCGATATTTCATTTAAAATTATCGTCGTAATAATTATGGTTAACATAACATAAATAAGTATATTCTCAAGGTAGTATAATTTAGTACCGAATACAAGATGTTTTAGAGCTAAGAACAAGGATCCCATAGAACAGCTGCTAAAATAACAATAATAATCAGAGAGGGACACACTTATTACAAAAGTGGTAAGAGTAAGCAAGACAGGTATAAAATCTTCTATCTCTATCTAGTATGTGAGTTTTTTGTTACAAACCACAACCCGACTAAAAATAGATAGTGTTTGTTCAGTTTGACCCCGCCATATAAGAAGCGTCTTTTCAAATTATTGGGGTAAAAGACTATTGCTATTTCATGCTATACGCTAATTACGGTTCTATGGTTCATTCTTTTTCTAAGTTTTAAAGCGACGGCCGACGAGGAACTTTTTTTTAAAGTTAGTTTTGGCTTGGAAGTATGTAGCTTTAAGCCGTATCTTTACATAAAATTTGCGTCCTCGCTACAGTGATAGCAAGTGGGTTCTATCAAAGGGTTGCCTACAATAGGTATACCTATTATGTGGTGTTGTTAGGGTGTTTATTATTGATCTGTTATACCGCAACAGTGAGAAAGGGACACGATACCCTGAATAGACATCTCGCTCAGCTTGTTTTCCCCGGAGCCGTGCTCTTAACTATACTTACATGTTTTTTTGTTTAGTACCCGCTGGTACGGTCGACCGCACGTCAGTGGTAACCAAACCAGTATAAACTGGTCTCGCATATAGTATTGAAACTCCCTAATGTCCTATTATCTATTCTGTGCTAAAAGGCTAGTTTTGCTTCTACTGATGTGCGGTCGACCGTACTTACCCGTTTGATACTAGAATTTATAACAAAATTAAAATTAAGTAAGTAGGTACCTACATACCTATAACTACCTATAGATAAGTAGGTAATAATAATAAAATTAATGGCATGGATTTTCCCAAAAATAATAAGTGCTAATACGAAAACTAAAGGTATGTACAAGTTGGCAGCCGACCGCACGCAGCAGCAGCAGACGACGCGTCGCGACGTGTCGCTCGACTTCATGTCGCACGACGACACGTCGCTAGCTACAGAGGGAATTTCATAGAAATACAGAAACCAGTAGTGTTGCTGCCATAGAAATATAAGTCCAGTAGCGAGCGGGAGCGTAGCGAGCTTTTTCCGTGTTCTGTGGTCGCTGCGACACGTCGTCTGCTGCTGCTGCGTGCAGTCGGCTACCAACTTGTACCTTAACTCATTCGACTGAGGACATAGTCGATATTTTACCATGGAACTGTCCTAAACCTAAAACCTATTGAAGGGTTTGGAACATTCCGGAATATTTTTATATTTTACAGGCGGCCAATCGCGCTAATTCTGAACGGTATTACCAAATCCAAACCTTAACCAAAAACGTTAAGCTCTCAAGTCTTTCAATGTTTTGCAGTTTTCCCAAAAACCGAAGTTTGCGGGAGGTGTGGACGGTATTCTGTAACAACAGGCGCGTCTGGGTCCCTACTAGAACCAGCTCAATCTGCTCAGAACATTTTGATAAGTCAGATTTCCAAGCGTTGGCGAACAAGAGGAGAAAACTAGTGGACTACGCTAGACCAACTATATTACCATGCTGCACTTGTTCAGTGAGTCATTTTCATGTTTTCGATCGAATCCCCCAATCTGGCAACTCACGCGGCGAAATGATCCGTTCAAGGTCACGCGCTGAAACGTACGGTCGACCGCACGTCAGTGGAAACAAAACCAGTATAAACTGGTCTCTCATAATATTGAAACTCTCTATAGATCGCGGGATTCATTTCGGCGGTAGAATGAATAGAGTGACAGATTGTTAGCGCATCGCTTACAGTGTTTACAGTCTATGTGTGCGTGAGCGAGATACTGTGATACCACAGATTTATAAACTAAAGATTTATAAATCTGTGTGTGATACATAGAGATGTCCAAAAACTTGAAAGTTTGATTCTGTTGATCGAATCAATGAACTATTTCTTGAAATTGAATGAGCGTCTCTAGTGACCCCGCACAGCTCCCCGCTGACACCGTATAATAGCCATTGCGCAGAAATTAGCCAACGTCACACAACCGCCGAAATGAATCCGGCGATCTATAATAAGAGGCTAGGCCAGCTCAAGGTCAGTGTTTCCACTGACGTGCGGTCGACCGTACAATACGCGCGTTCACCCGGGCGAACAAAACCCAGTCGATTGCCTGCCACGCGCTCGCTCGAGCACCCGACCGCCTAAAATTATGATTCAAACATTTAAGTCGTTTTATGTTTATTCGTTGTATAGTGAACCTTTGTAATTGATAATAATGTCTAAATCCCGTGCATATTGCAGTGTAGACGGCTGTCAAAGTAAGACAACCAACAAAAGTTTATCTTTTTTTAAATTGCCTAAGGACGAGGAAAGGTAAATACCTACCTATTATGTATCTATGACTTTGTGATTCTTTGTTTATTCGTTCGATTAGGGTTCCGTACTTCGAAAGGAAAAAAAGAAACCATTATAGGATCACTTCGTTGTCCGTCTGTCTGTCAAGACCCTTTTTCATCCAGTTGAAATTAATATCAAATATTCAGGTCTGCGCGTCTGTGGCGTATCTCGCTTACGCACACACAGACAATAAACACTCTGTCAGTGATGTGCATACAATCTGTGACTATACTCCTTTAGCCGCCAAGAAATTCCGCGGCGACTATACAGGTGACTTCAAATTGGTACCTAATACAAAACAGTACAAAACACTTATTTGTGGCTCAGTTAATGACAAATATGTAGTATATTATGATAACTCAGTTGTGAAAATTTGCTGGCTTTAATTGTCGTTAATTTTCTAATAAAACAAATAATTAAAGTCCCGAAGTGTGGTTACCCTACATTCATAATCTAACTGTCATCTGTCACTCGATTTTATCAATGTCAGTTAATTATCGATATCAATAAAAGAGGACCATCATATGCATAAAAAATGGGATAATTCAGAACATAAAAAAAAACATACTTTTGGTCATTTTAAAAGCATGAGACGTAATGGTGGCGCTTAGTTTAGGGAAAATGTGTGTAATACATTGATTTTGTATTACCAATTTTAAGTCACCGTGTATACGTGTGATAAACTACAAATTAACGATTTTCGATCTTTATCTTTTAATAAGTTTGTACGGAACCCTCAGGGCGCGCCTACTCGCACTTGTTCTTTTTTATCTATGGTTTTTAGGGTTCTGTACCAATTGTCCCTTTTTTTTCAGACGCAACATTTGGTTAAAAAGCATAGGAAGACCTGACTTGAAGGACCGAAATAACTTGAAGCCGGGGAGCCATATTGTTTGTTGTGTTCATTTTGAGAAAAATATGATATTGCAGACACCTCGGTTACTCCCAGATGCAATGCCAACCAAACATCTTCCATCCCCACCAAGTACTTCTACGAGTAAATCTGAAATGAATACAAGCACACAAGTTAATATTATTTATTTTATTACCAACGTAAAAAGCTGTTTTTATTTAGTTTACCCACTATTTTGTCTATGTACTTAAGTAATGATTTTTTAGCATAGACAGCCCTAGCGTTACGTACATAGGATACTTTCGATGTAATTTGAATTTTAAAATAACTTATGTAGTTTTTTTTGTATACGTCCGCTCAGGGTACGTAACGCCGCCGCGCACACGAACGTCGCGTGTAAAATTTTTATAGTTAATTTAATTAAAGCGTTAGGTATATTTATCCTATGGAGTGAATTATCTGTACCGTAAGGAACTAGAATTAATCTGTGCCTTAAAGCACGGATGGTTAAGGCAGGGTTGGCATGTTAAATCACGATTTAAATAAAGTGATTTTTTCAATAAAAATCATTGATGAAATCAAATTGTTTCATTTCGTTACTATTTGTAACACAAAATAAAATTCTTCATTTTAGATAACGGACGGGAACACCAAGTTTTTATTTTATGTTACTGCTTTTTTCTGTAAATAACTGCCAGAATATGGCATCGTTCTGTCTTCCACTACCAGGCATTTATAACTATTTTATTCATAGAGATAGGATCTCTTTGGTGGGTGCTCGCGGCCCCCCACAAAACTTGTGTTTCTTCCGAACTAATTTAATGAACTGAAGCAGTTATTCAGATTAACCACCATTCTGAGAGCAGTTATGTATTTCTTTGACTGAAGTGTCAAACAAAAAAAGCGAGGGAAAAAATCGAATAAATAACGATCTTTTTGATTTTTTGTAAAGGGCTGACTGATGATATGAAATCTTTCCAGAGCCACCCGATTGTGCTGCCGTCACAAACCGGCGAGTCGTCCGTCAATGCGCTCGGAGGTGATGCGTCATCCTCTACCCTCTACGTCACACAGTTGCGGTGGATGCCGGAAAAGTCCCTTCAGCAGCAGGTAAGATACCTACTATATTGTATAGGTAGGGTAAGATATTTGTTTGTACTTTGCTTTGGACCCCGTTGACAGCCCTCACTTTAGGATGAAAGGTTTTAAAATAATAAATAGGTAAGTAAGTATACTAGTATATAGTCTTCGTAGAGTTTAATGGCGGCTGTGTAAAGTTGGCAGATTTCTGCGCAATGACTAATTAGATGTCAAATGTGTCAGCTGTGCTGAGATTCACTAGAGACACTCATTCAATTTCAAGAAATATTTGATTCGATTATCAACCGAATCAAATGTTCATTTTTAGACATCTATGTATCTATCTCGCTTACATACACAGACTATAAACACTGCCAGCGATGTGCAATTTTCATGGTATATTTTATACAAAAAAATAACGCCGCGCGTTCCGCCGTGGTCGTGCGTTTTGTTCATTATTTTTTTGATTTATTTGATTTGCCGTTACCTAGGTAATTTGTTAAATTTACCATCATCACATGGTTTTTCGTTATTATTGGTAAATCCGTAGCAAAAAGTTTTAAAGGTCTTTGGGTAAATCTTAGGCTTAGGTCATGCCATCATTTCGTGAAATATAGTAGTCGGACGAGTGGCCAATTCTTCGATCGGTCGGACCACGATGCCTTTCTGACGTCACAGTTGGCTAAACAGAGACGGTTATTAGAATGCGTAAGATAGAATGAGACAGTTAGGTATTGTCCTTATCGCCTAGAACGGTGTCTTTGGTTGGCTGAAATGTATAATTGACACTGACAGACAGTTGCCAAACAGGCTGCAAACGTTCTTGTGTTTTGAGTAAAGTTGTTCGTTTTCGGGTGATTTTTGGACAGTGCCTACGTTTTGAAGACTATAAATTATATAGTTTTTTAAGCGTGATGGTTGGTTGCAGTATTCTTCGCTGCAAGAGCCGCAGTGAACAACAATTACCTCGAACTTTTCACGCGTAAGTTTTACCTACCTTCCTACCACAAATACTTCAAAGATTATTACGTGTAAATTCCTATTGAAAATAAAGTGTTTTCCATCAGTTCCACTTATAAATACTGCAGTAAATGCAGATTATTGCAGATTTGAAAGAATTTTCTCTTCTAACCTTGTTCGCTGTTTAATGTGTTGCCATGTAATGCAATGTTACCCTGTTTTTCATTTAAATTTAGAACTTTTCTCGGCTCTTTTCGTTTTTTAGAACTTCAAAAGATCTAATAATTATGTTTAACTTACATGCGTTATTACGGGCAATAAATTGATAATAAATAATGCGGGTGAGACGTGGGGTGAAACTTTATTTGTAATAAAAGACAAATAAATAAAACTGATTTGACTGACGGACAACAGAAAATTTTCTTTATCTTTTTTTATGATGAGTATGATGTGGCACAGTGTTAGTAGTACACAGGAAGTTAAAAAACAAGCAGGTGGGTACTTAAATATTTGGTACCTATTCGAGATATTTTTTCCCAACTGATTAAAGTCATTGTAATTTAATTTTTAGGTTTCCTGCAGAATTGGTTTTGAAAGATAAATGGATAACAGCTACTGGTCGTTCAGGGTGGCAACCTAACAAACACTCAAAAGTATGCTCAATTCATTTTGATGAAAGTGATTGCGTTTTTCTGAGCAAACGAAAATACTTAAAACCTCATGCTATACCGAAACTGTATATACATGTAAGTACCTACCTAACTACATTATTACATCATCAAATAGCATTCATTCAACCCAACATGTAATATTATACAGGGTACAGATGTTGGGTTGCTAAGCCATGTTGCTGCGTACACCCTTGTTGGTAAAACTTGCACTAAGTCGCCAAATATTAATTAAGTTGATTTAACATGCAATTTATGGCAGTAAACGACTTTACAATTTAATCATTTATTTGTATTGATTTAAATTATATTATTATTTAAGTAGGTAAGTGTACTTATTTTATTCTATACCTACATATATAAGTACAGTAGTTATTTGTGAATAATTAAACATTTTAAACTAAAAAATATTTACTGAATGGTTAAAATTCCCTAGTTAAGGGGAGATTATTTTTTTACCGCAACACCGAATAATTAAAGCGAGAAAGACTATGTACGCCAGAATCCATACATTCGGCCGACGGAGACAGACGAGAGTGACCGAGAGCGCGGTGGTAACTTCACTACCAAGCCATAGGAACTATTATCTAATCTGTGACCAAGCGCTCTGAAACGCACGCACACATGCGCAGTGTTCACCTACAATAGCACACAATTAAGCGCGGGAAAGGAGTACTTGACGACGCGGGCTGTGAAGGCGCGGGGCGCGGCGCGCGGGGCGGGCAACCCACTGCTCACTCGCTCACTTCGATCGAATCGAACCGCGTGCCGATCAGTGTGGCTCTTTTAGTTCGGATGTTGCGATTGCGCCTATTAACTAGCGAAAATGAGTGGTAAAAAATCCTGTTGTGTATGGGGATGTCTCAACACACACAGCACTAACCCCAGTTTGTCCTTTTTTACTTTACCAACGGATATAACAAGGTAAAAAAAATATTCTACCTACCTAAAATTATTATGTGTCACTTAGGCGCACTTTAGACGGTCGTGCTAGCGTCAGTCAATTCCATCAGTCGTGACTGATGGTTGAAATCAAAGTATGCAGATTTTCATTAGTCACCGCATTAGACGATCATTCATCCGACAGTTGACTGATCCGACCTTGACTGTCAGCAAACTGACAGCAAAATCTACCGTGTAACAGTTAGCTATCCGTTTAGTACACTCAACCGCACATCAGTGGAAACACTTTGACCTTGAAGCGTTCAAAAGTTGAACGCACGAAACACGCGAAAGAGATCGTTATAATTCTCGATGTTCTCTTTCTAATCTGTTGTGCCGCACGACCCGATGACGTCATGGCGGGGCGTGGTTTGAAGGCGCGCTGTTGCCGTACTTACTTCACGATATAATCGGCAACAACGTAAAGTAAATGCACCGACTGTTTTTAAAATCGAAACCTGAAGCCGCGGACGGCGCGCGACGAGCGAACTAGTGAACGGATTTCAAATATTATTTTGCCTTTGGATGTCGTAGAAAATTTCTTTTTATATGCTATGTGAAATCTGTTCCCGCCAGAAACTTGAATTTCTGCGAGCAAAGGCGCGGGGCCTCCATAAGTTTGAATGTTTTCCTGGGAATAATTGTATATTTATTTAATAATTATGATTTAAGGTTTTCTCCCAAAACTGAGTAAGGTGACACCATTTATTATTATTGTTATAAATTTTTTAGAAAAGTTAAGTTTGGTTTATTGATCAATTTAGGTATTGGGCTGTAAATCTATAACTAGCTGTTGCCCGCGGAATTTGAATTGGCCAATTTACATAATATCTATATGAATTAGCCTGTGTGTTATTCTACTGTAATTTACTTATACGCTAATATAATAAAGCTAAGGAGTTTGTTTTTTGTCTGATTGTTTGAACGCGCTAATCTCTCAAAAGCACCAGTCTGATTTGAAAAAAATATTTTTGCATTTGACAGTCCAATTCTCGAGGAAGGCTATTTAACATCACGCTACGACCCTAGGAGCCGACCAAAAAAGAAAAGGGCAGAAAACGGAAACTTTGTATGATAGTATTTATTCTTTGACATTAGAAACTAATAAAAGAAAAATTTGAATTACAGTTACTGCGAGCATAAATAAATAATGACGTGTTTCTGGTTATTTGGAAAATACTAAAAGGGTAATAACATCCCATGATTCGTTTTTGAGCAAAGTTTTATTTAGTAAAAAAATCATGTAACTAGTTATTGGTTCCATAGAAAAATTTATGAAAGAAAAAATAATTTAAAATGTCTTAGCCCCGGCCGGGATTCGAACCCGGGAATCCGTGCACCGCAGGCAGTCCCTATCAACTGGGATACGGAGGCGTCGCGCATACTTTGCATTGAATTGCTTTGAATGCTTGTAGTTGTATGGGAATAAGTATCGGCTTTTTGAAGCAGGAACTGGAAAATGGTAATTTTAGCTACTCATCATAAATAAATAATGTCGGGTTTTGGATTTTCACATTATAAGGGGAGGAAACTGGGGGGTGAATTTTACGATTATATTTGTGAAATTTACATGGGAATCTGAGTATCGGTTTTTTCAAAGGTAGGAAAATACTATAAATGTAATAGTGTTAAAATATTTTTTATGTTTATATTAATTAGTCACGGGGCATCGGGTAGTCGACCGCACGTCAGTGGAAACACTTTAACCTTGAGCTGCCCTACCTTATTAGGTAGTTTCAATACTATGAGAGACCGGTTTATACTGGTTTTGTTACGACGGTTTTGCGGTCGACTAGAATAATAAAACAGACAAGTTTGTTTTTTTTGTCTGTTGTTTGTTTGAACGCGCTAGTCTCTAACTACCAGTCGGATTTGAAAAATTCTTTTTGTTTTTGACAGTCATATTCTTGAGGAAGGTTATAGGTTATTTTACCATCACGCTAAGACCATTAGGAACTTAGCAAAAAGAAGAAAGTCAGAAATAACTTCTAAAAAGCAGGCGAGGCCGCGGGAAACAGCTAGTTTATTATTTTAGGGTGATTTATAGCCTTAAATAAAGAATTTATTATTATAATGAAAGGCTTCAGATTATAACTTGCTCTCAGGTTTGTTTTAAATTGGTAGAAGGCCAGAATAAAACTAATTTAATACAAAGAATTATATAAGTATAATTATTTAAAATGAAAAATTGATACCTAAAAAAATGGTATTACTTTACAAGATGTTTATATATTACATATTCTTTATAGATTAAAAAAAAGACGAGCCTCGAATTGATATATTATGTTTACTTCAATTTTGAAATCACAAATGAAATAATCAAACTTAACAAATCATCAGGTTGTTATTGTTTATATAAACTCAACGGATTACACACACAAAATTAACTAAACCAACAAATTAACATAAGGTTTGTTGTAATTAAATAAAATAAATAAAAACATTACTATATCACTTCAATATTAAAAATTTTAATCAATCTTCATTAAGCGACATAAAATAAAAAATAGTATGAGTAATCATTATTTCAGGTTTCTGCTAATTATAGTCAATATAATAGAACGACAATATCGTTAGTTTCGTCGACGAAAAAACTTTCAAAAAGACAAAACAGTCATAAAAATGACAAGATAAGTATCTTTCTTTCGTAAGTCCACACTTATCATCAGAAGAACAATAATGAAGATGACATAAGTGTGGGTATTTGGCACGCGATAGTCAATGCTGACCAAGTATGAGAAACGTTTCAAATAAAATAATATGAGCCATTAAGATTCAAATAATCTGTTCCTCATTCCTGTGACCATGTTTCAGCACATCTCTGTGCCTCGCAATGACTCTCACGTGCTGAAAACCAGTTGCCTCAAATTATGGTTGTTGCGCACCTCTAATGGATTCATGTCTGGACTTTTGGAAGGCCATGAAATGAATTGTGTGTCATTTTGAGTTTGGAGCCAGTCCTGAACTGCCCGGGAACTGTGGAATGAATAATTGTTCTGGCTCTGGGCAGTGCGCGCGCACAGTCGGCACCATCGCATCACGCAGCATAACTATTCACTCACCCCCAGAGCCCCAAACTGAGGCGACCACTTACCCTTTGGGGTCAAATATTGATACCTTCATACCTCTCGTTGTCATCTCTATAATTGTTATAATATTTTATGACCGTCACTCTTGAAAGTTTTCTTTCGACAAAAATTACGATGTTGTCTCAATGTGTCCCAACTAAAATAATAACGTTGTAAGCAGTAAACTATGCGGTCCTTTAATAGTTGTGCTCGTCTTGCGCGGGCTGTGGACACTTCAGGCCGCAGCGTTCAGCGGCCGCTGAACTGTGTCGATGGATATCTGGGAAGTAATTTAGTTACTTTACAATATGGTTATAAAAGCACATAAAACCAACCATTTCACTATCTATTGTTCAGTTGTTATCTTCAAGCAGGCTCGCAAAACAATGACGCAGGTGTGCCGGTGGACCTAACGTAGAGCTAAGTATAGTTTAATAGTCTTGGTATGTTTCCTGTTGGTATGGAACTAGAAAGGGTGAAATAATTATGTTTTTAATAGATATGGTAATTGTTATCTTATCCTTTCATATTTAGCAATAATCGAAGTTGTAAAATCCTGCGTAAGTTATTTTTTTGATTTGCACCGAAGGAATCGGGCCTTAAAAAAACATAACCGTGTGAGTAAAATGACATCAACAACTTTTAAAATAAAACAAGAAATATTCAGAATTTTAACTTCAAATTTCGGGAAACCGACGTTTGATGTGCAGCGCACCTGAGATGTGTCTATTGTTCCTATTGTTCGTCAGCAAATAGGTAGCTAATAATTATAATAACAAGTCGAGTGTCTTTTTTTGAGGCCAGCAAATTTCGTGGAACCGGCAAATGTGCCATCAAAGTTGCTTTTCTAAAGAAATGTGTAACTATTTCTTATAAGGGCTTTTAAGGTGCACTTGTATTGTGCCAAATCAAATAAAAAAATCTAGGCATATCATATCAGCATATCACTAAGTCTATATCTACCACAATTTCTGTTTTCTTCCCTCTGTTAGCCATACACCTTTTCAAGTGTGAAACTGGAGTAAAAACCTTCTAAGCGAGAAAAAAGTACCGGTTCCTCGAACTCTTGTGTGCTCTTGGGTGCTACTGAAAGCAAATTTTAGGATATATTGTTTTTTGGGGTAGGTTACGACGCCACGGCTATCCTATGAACATCACACTATGATATTTTATTAGATACTTTAAAATATATTATGTTTTCTTGTTTTAAACTTTTTTTTGATAATTAGAACTTACTTTTTAACATTATGTTCGCTTTTTGGCAGTTGTGTGCAATAAAGTTTTAAATAAATTAAATAAATAGGATAGAAATGCAGTGTTATTGAAGGTTAACTACACCGATTCAATTAAAACCAGCATGATCGTGAAGGAATTTCTTAGTTGAAATCATTAATGTGTGGGTGAATTAATATAACTTAACAACGGTATGACTTACATTGTAATCTGACGATGTTGATCTTGTTGTTTTATATAGGTCAAAATCGTGAGCGGTGACGATGACGGCGCGCGCGGCGTCTCCCTCCGCGATCATTGCGCGTCGCTAGACCGCACGATTATGCGTTGACATGTCGTCCTCTGCCCGACTCTTCCCACCTCCGTAACCAGAAATGGCATTATTTTTCTGAAATTTCAAATTCTATTTAATAAAAATTTGCCAAGTGCCTGCCATCGCTTATGCTTACTACATTTAGAATAACATTTAGGCTAGTTTATAACGCGAATGAAGTCGTGGGGCATCGGCGAGTTTCAAATAAATAAAAAATATTGACTAAATAATAGCAAAAATAAACATGTTTTAAAGTTAGAGACCTGAAATTTTATATTAAGCTATTCGTTAAAAACCAATGACGTGTTTTCACAATTTTGAAAATTCCACCCCTAAGTGTATAAAATAAGGGATGAAACGCGCACAGCCCAAACCGCTGAGCCTAGGAACGTGAAATTTTATATTTAGGCTTTTAGTTTAAAAACAATAATGACGTGTTTCGCGAATTTTGAAAATTCCACCCCTAAGTATGTAAAATAGGGGATGAAACGCACACCCCAAACCGCTGAGCCTAGAGACTTGAAATTTTGCAGAAAGGTTCCTCATATAGCTCTGACGTCACCTAAGACAGGGTTTCTCAAAAATCATCCCCTAAGTGGGTGAAATAGGGGTGCAAAGATTGTATGAAAGTCCCTCATTTTTAAAGATGGAAACGTGAAATTTTATATTTAGACTTTTAGTTTAAAAACAATAATGACGTGCTTCGAGAAATTTGAAAATTCCACCCCTAAGTATGTAAAATAGGGGAAAAAACGCGCACAGCCTAAACCGCTGAGCCAAGAGACTTGAAATTTTGCAGAAAGGTTCCTCATCTGTAATGTCTACTACGAAATGTATTTTTACCGCGGGAAAACTTACAGGAAAACCTTTTTTACGCGGGCGAAGCCGCGGGCAAAAGCTAGTATGTTATAATACTTGAAGGGCAATTACCATATTAGCTCTTCGACGTCCACTGCTGGACATAGGCCTTCCCCAATGAACCCTAAGGTCCTTCGCCCGCCGTATCCAGCCACTTCCGGCCACCTTTTTATTGTGGATCCACCGTGCGCGTACCGGTCCACGGTCTCCACTCCGGAACTCGTCTGCCCCAAAGACCGTCGGTCATGCGACAGATGTTCTTGGAATAGGTTCTATAGAAAATGTATGAAGAATGTATATTCCCATTAAGTATATTCCTCAAAATATTATTAAACTGTTTTTTATTCTGTTTATTTAGAATTTGTTTGAATTTGATGCAATTATGTTAACAACAAGACAAGATATTAATAGTAGCCGATGACCTGCGATTTTGTCCACGTTATCAAGAAATTTGAAATACCTATCTTAAATGTTTTTTTATTTAACATTTTTATCACTTTTACATTTAGTATTTCCCTACCTTTGGAAAAACTACTCCTATAGAATTTTTCACCCCCGTTCTCCCCCCATAAAATATGAAAATCCGAAAACCCTTGAAACACGTCATTATTTATTTATGTTCAGTAACTGTAACATTAGAAAAGAAAAAAAATCTAGTGAAAAAATAAATATTAGTAAAATAAAATCATAATAGTTTCCGTTTTTTTACTTTTTTCTGTTTTCGGCTCCCTTGGGTCATAGCGTGATGTTATATAGCCCCAAAGAACCTAGACCTTTCTCAAGAATTTGGCTATTAAATGCAAAAGAATTATAGAATAAGAAAGATAGCTAGAGATAAGCGCGTTCAAACAAACAACAGACAAAAAAACAAGTCTTCAGTTTTATTATTCTAGTCGACCGCACGTCAGTGGTAACAAAACCGGTCTCGCATAGTATTGAAACTCCCGAATAGGCTGGGCCAGCTCAAGGTTAAAGTGTTTCCACCACAGACCACCCACAGGTAGTCTATGGTTTCCACTGACGTGCGGTCGACTAGCCAATGCCCCGTGACTAATTAATATAAACATAAAAATATATTTTAACATTACATTTAGTATTTTCCTACCTTTGAAAAAACCGATACTCAGATTCCCATGTAAATGTTCACCCCCCGTTTCCTCCCCTTATAATGTGAAAATCCAAAAACCCGACATTATTTATTTATGATGAGTAGCTACAATTATCATTTTCCAGTTCCTGCTTTAAAAAGCCGAAACTTTTTGCCATACAAGCATTCAAAGCAATTCAATGCAAAGTATGCGCGACGCCTCCGTATCCCAGTTGATAGTGACTCTGCCTGCGGTGCACGGATTCCCGGGTTCGAATCCCGGCCGGGGCTAAGACTATTTTAATTATTTTTTCTTTCATAATTTTTTCTATGGAACCAATAACTAGTTACATGATTTTTTTAATAAATAATTCTCAAAAACGAATCATGGGATGTTATTATCCTTTTAGTATTTTTATACTTATATGTTTATCAAAACACTTAACATTATATTTTTTAAATCGACTTATCTTTTTTCTCAACACTTTCGGTGCGGTGTCCTTTCTACACCACAGGAAAGTTAAAAAATTAATTTGTTCTAAACATTAAATTTATAGATAAAACAATAAATAAATAAATCTTGGTGATTTTATTCTCAGTTTCATAGGTAACTTCATTTCACGCTCGCAAATACTATCAAAAAATTTCCTACTGCTCCTTGAATTGTAAATATCAATTGTTATCTATCAGTATTCAGCAAGCCAACAAAAACATTAACAATAATAGGTATAAAAATATAGTAAGGAAACGAGCTAAACACATTTATAAAACAAATGAAAATTAGTTAATAAATCTCAAAAAGTCGTATCAAAAATGATAAATAAAAACAGAAAAGGATTTTAAAACATTTTTAGTCCAAAAAAAATCTGTCGCTTTTCCCAGTTCACTCGAAAGACATATCAAGACAAGAAGTTAAAATAATATAATGAATGAATGACTTACCGACACATTGGTCCGATTCTCTATTTCCTTCACTTTGTATCCACTTATTTTCAACGCAATATTTTGATCGCGTTGATCCCGACGACGTCACCCGACGTAGTGTGGCTGGCTGGCATTATTGACACAAACACCCGGCCGTAGCGAGAGCGGCTTGCAAACTGGCGGGCTGCCCTTGCGCACCGCCACTAACCCCGCCCCAAAGAAGCGCGTGCGCATGATTCGTTGAAACTTATAAAATTTTTAAATCAAGTCATACCATTGGTTAAAACATAAATGCGCGTTCTTTCTAACAATTTTGTTTGTCGTATCTATAGTTGTGTAAAGTGTTTCCACTGACGTGCGGTTGACTGTACCTAGGTTATATACCTACCTACCTATATTCACAAATTGTAAACTTGTAAATTGTATGCTATGATAACCTATACATAATTTACGGAACAAATAATCGCAACCTGGGCGCCAATTGATTACCTATTACCAATTTTTTATATAGGTAACTAGGTATAGTATGAAATTGGACCTAATTCTTTTTCAGGCGAAACACGTGGCTGATTTTAATATCACGGCAAGACCTGATGAATAAAAAACATACGTCCTACGTGGTTTGTGAAATACATTTCGATAAACAATGTATAGTTCAACATTCTAAATGCAAGATTTTAAGTCGAAAAGCGTTACCGTCTTTGCATTTACCTTTGTGCTCGCATCTTGTGGTACTACCACACCAGCCACCACATCAACGGCAACAACAGGTTCCGCAGACGACGCACCTTCAGGAAATACAAGTTGTATGGGTGAGGCAGCCAATTTTTGCGGATATTTTTTGTTTTTATTTATATTGTACTGTGAGGAGAAAACAAATAAATGAATACAATTACGTCATTAAAAACAACACAACTTTCAAACAGGCCGAGCGAGGCGTAAATATTTTTCTGTCGCAAAGTAAATTAAAATAATATATTATTACAATTCGTTTATTATATTTAGTGTACATATCATACCATATATATCAGTGTGATCGTACCTAAATTTGTGTGTTCCATTCTTATATTATGACACGCGAATTCACACAATATTATCTATGGCTGAACCCTAGCCGGTAGGTACCGACAGCCATATTGTACAGCTATTTGTGTCGGCACTCAGTCGATTCAAGGTCATTCCGCCGTGCCCCGCCACTGTTGCCGCAATCTCGTTCGCTCAGAATCACAGAGCTATCAGTCTGTCTATGGCCAGAATCCATACCTACGGACTATTTTAATTGTACCTATATTGTTTGTTGCTGCGACACATGCCTAACAAAATTCATTATGACTTTATAATAAAATAAATGTTTTATGACTTTTTTGTATGTTTATCTTGTTTGTCATGTATGTGTTGCAGTAAAAAATAAACGTTTTATCTATCTTTTTATCTATTTTACCTGCACCGATCGGTGCAAAGTTGGGGATTAACATTTATGGCGTTCATTAGACGATCCTGCGTCAGTCAATTCCATCAGTCATGATTGAATGTTGCAAAAATCAAAGTATAGAGATTTTTGTCAGTCACCGCATTAGACGATCATTCATCCGACCGACAGTCACCGCTGTCTGTCAGCAAACTGACAGCAAAAGTAGCAAAACCTACCGTGTAATGGGCCCCTAAGAATGTTGTTGCATGTGGCGTGGCGATCGCAGCTAGCTATATAGTATAGCTAGCTAAACCCTCTTCGCTCGCTATTCTATTGTTTAGCGAGGACAATGGCCTGAGCAGGCGGCCACTCGGCGCTCAGTAGCCGCACGCAATAATAAGCCTTGAGGTGGTAAGCCGGTAACATTGTCCACAGTATGCACTATCAGCAAAATTCCCCCCTTACCATTAAAGAATTTTGTTGCTTGAATGTGGCGATCGTAGCTAACCCGGCCCCTTTTTTTGTTTATCAATGAGAATGTCTAAAAGCCTTTTGTTTTCGTGGAAAGTGGAGGCGGATTTTTTGCAACTACAGCCGGCTGTTCGGTCGTCAGGTCAGTTTCATTTTGGAGCTTGCACAATGCACATCTTGGCCCCGCTATCGTCTTTACGATTAAGTGATATTTTAGTTTACGACTAAAGTGATACCTAGTTGTAGCCATGAGTGTGTTTAAAAATCTGACTGCGATGGAAAGGAGTAGAATTGTTTGCTTGAGAGATTCAGGGAGGAATATCTCGCAAATAGCAACCGAATTACATACGTCGGTAAGTAACACGATTTTTAATATTTTATCATCACATCAGTCTGTCGACATCCACTGCTGGACATAGGCCTTCCCCCAATGAACGCCGTCACACTCGCCGCCCTCCGTGGGATTTAGTGAGCTCTCGATCAAGTCCGATAAAAATAACATACCTATTATAATGATGACAATAAAGAATAGCCTGAAATATTTTGTATGTTTTAAATGCATTATTATATTTTTGGTGAATCCCGAAAAAGTTAAGCAACATTGATAACATTTTACACTAATTTTGATAGACCTTGGCCACAGAGGCGGTCAAAGTTTCTTATTATATCTTTTGATGTGACGCAATTAATTAAGATCATTACTCGTGTATAATGACCATTATTATTATAAATTTATTACAGACTATTACATTTTCATAGACTTTTTCGATTTTATGGATAGAAGAAGTTTCTATAGAAAAGAGATAAAAAGCAGTTCATTGCCAAACTTAACTTGGCAGTAAAAAAAATTATCAGGGTTTTGATAGATAAAACAAAAGAACACATGTTTTACGATTATTTCACTAAAATAAAGTACGTACTTATTCCCATTTTTTACGACTTCCAAAAAAGGTGGAGGTTCTATGTTCGGCTGTATGTATGTATTTTTTAAAATGTTTAAAAGTATTATGGTATTTCTTCTTTTTTACAGAGACAAACTGTTCGCACGTGGCTACGGCGATATGACAACGAAGGCCACGTGCAGGACAGACCGCGGGTTATGCCACCCCGCGTGTTCACTGCGGACAGGATAGAGCGTATGGTTGAAGTCCTGGATCATCAGCCGTTCACGCCTACGCGTTACTTCGCCGACAACTTTGACTGCTCGCTGCAAGCAGTCAGAAAAGCGTTGCGTGCAGCAGGAATACGGGAAAAAAAATCAGCGGAAAAACCGGTTCGTGTCCACTTTGCGAGAGATTACCGCGATTTCGATTTTTCACACGCCATATTTTCTTCTTTAAATCTTTTTTAAAACTCTAGTCAGCACGGTCGTCGACATTTATGGGGTGTGAAGAGGAAGGCTCCCTATGGAGACTGCATCTTGCATATTTAGTATGAGAACCGATGATGCCACTTACAGGCAGGGTGCGGACAAAGGAAGCGGAGTAGCGGGAGGAGGTTGCTAATACAAATTTATGTAAAGTTAGAAAATGATAATGTGTGAGTGAGTCATATGATTATGTATGACAGTATTGTCATACATTTGACACGAGTTGGGGGTTTTGGTTCGTTAGGTCAACGAGGGCTTTTCCAGAAAAGGCCTCGGTGGAGTCGAACATAGCCATTGCTCATTCTCGCGGAGCAATGGTATCCATGAGGGTTCCCCTTTCTATACGCAAAAAAACGCAACATACGCCGTGGCCTGCGCGTTCCCCAGACTCGAATCCCATCGAAAATTTACTAGCTATAATGGTCTAGCGATGGGATACAAGGGATGAAAGAACAAATGCGGCACTGGTCAGGTCGCACATACAGCATATTATGGCCGCGCGTGTTTGAAGTCTCACATACATTGCTGGAACTGGAATACAACAGGTCGCCACCGCAGGCCGCGTGTGTCTGGGATCTTCACTTCAATGCATGCGTGTGACAACACATGAATAAATTTGACAGCACATCAAGTTTTTTATTGGGGTTAAAAACCGGAATTCCGTCTCACAAGTAAGAAAAAGAGCGAACACAATGTCTTTGTAAGGCGTGTCTTACACGCTAGGTTTTGCTGTCAGTTTTACCACAGTTAAGGCGGTGACTGATAAAAATCTCCATACTTTGATACTAACCATCAGTCATGACTGATGGAATTGAATGACGCTTGCATGATCGTCTACAGCACGCCTAACCAGGAAACGAAAGCATTCTACGGGTGTCAAATGTATATCAAAACTAGCTGACCCGACAGACTTCGTTCTGTCAAAAGCAAGTAACTACAATTCCAATTTTTCACCCCCGTTTTCTCCCCCCCCCCCCTCTCCCTTTTCTTAAAAATGTGAAAATATAAAACCCGTCACTATTTATATAAGATAGCTGTAGCCCGTGGCTTCGTCCGCGTTCTTCCGTCTTCGTTCAGCCGTTCTTGAGTTATAAGTGTTCACCCCGTCCCTCACCCTTAAAATGTAAAATCCAAAAACCCGCCATTATTAAAATTTTCACCCCCCCCCCATCTCCACTCCCCCCCCCCTCCCTCCCTCCCGCCCCCAATACAAAATCCCGTCATTATATGTTTATATCCGGGAATAAGTATGGGTTATTTTTTTATACAATTTTTTTTTATCACTATACAAAGTTTCATCAAAATTAAGTTTTTTCCCAGCGGGAATATCCAAAAATCTATCATCATTTTTTTATGATATCGTGAGAATGAGTGGACGTCGTAGGGCCACAAAGGGGAATCAAGGTTACTTACGGATTGTTGGGATTTTCTCGACGTACGGGCCCGTTGATTTCTTCTATAGGTGGCCTAACCAGTGTAACCCGTGGCTAGGACAAATTCACATAATGGTTTTTCACAGCACAAAATCGTGTCGTGTTCGCTCGCGGTTCGGAGTGCACTGCGGCGTCGGGGCCGCGCTCGCCGGAGTACGGGAAAAGTGGGTAGTTGGAGATTAGCATGGAATTGTAGGTAGTGGGCAACCACTCATTGTCACAATACAATTCCAATTTTCAAGTTACTTAAAAGAAAGCCTTTAAAGAAACCGATACTCCCGAGAAAATTTTCACCCCATCCATTCCCCAAAGGACAGGTACAGTTTGACTTGTCTACAACTTGGGTCGAGTAGTTGACGCCACGGTGAAAGAGATGGCGCCACTTTGTACTTGAATTGAAGCTATGACAAATAAACTGAGTTTCCCATGTTATCGAATAGTTGACGCCACGGCGAAAGAGATGGCGCCACTTTGTACTTGAAATGAATTGAGTTTTCCGTGGGAACAGTTTACCGCGGTAAAAAGTAGCCTATATGTTATTCCGGGCTATAAGCTATCCCTGTACCAAGTTTCATCAAAATTCGTGCAGCCGTTCTCGAGTTATAAGTGTTGTAACAAACACGACTTTCTTTTATATATATAGATTGTCACTCACACATTCTCATTTTTTTCTTACACTGCAGCGTCATAGCCACAAACTATATAGGGATATGGTCATAGCAGTCATCGGAGCTCTGCTGCTGTAATTTTTTTAAATTAAAATAGATATAAATATGGTTAATTGTGCGGTAAAATTGTGCCGAAACTATTCCAAGAAAAAAGTGGCTGCACGTCGTGGTATATCTTTCTTTAGGTAAGTGATTATAGACCATGTTTTATTGTTATATAATGTCAAGAAATGATTTGAAAAATTTTAATGTTTTAGTGACGTAACTCATATTGTGTCGATACTTTTAAATATTAAATATTTTGACGGTAAAAAGAAATCGGTTGCGTCCATCGCCATGCCACTAAAGAGTGCATTACGCGTATACATTTATTATATAGGGCGTCACGTAATATATAGGTGTTAATTGATAAGGTCACTACTTAAAAACTTGACGTGTTTTGTCTTACCTATGTATTGCAGTTTCCCAAAAGATCCTACTTTAAAACGAAAATGGGTGGAGACGATACGTAGAGAAGGTGATTGGATACCCACGAAATGCAGCCGCGTGTGTTCAGTGCATTTTGAGGAGTCATCATATTATGCAACCGAAACGGGTAATCTGCTTCACAAAGGCGCTGTTCCTTCGAAATTGTTGTATTGCGAGGTAAAAAACAAATATTCATAATAAATTCGGTCAGTCAAGTCATGGCAAATAGACTGATGTGGGTAGTCACCTGATATCTAGGTAGGAGATACTTAGGTGAAAGGATACACTTTGAAAATCAGCGTCGGGCAAATGTGCCGGCATTTAGCTGAAAATGTATCCTTTTGTCACATCCTATTTTTCATAAAGTGTACTAACGCTTATACCTAACACTAGAATAAATTTTTTTATATAGAAATATGTAGTGGCTATATAAGTAACAAAAATTTATGTTCTATAATTCATCAGCTCTGTGACAATAAATGATTATTCTATTCTATTCTATATTTTCTTACTATGGTCTCTAGCATACGTTTATAGAGCACCATAGAGTGGGTGGTCTGTGTAGAGCACAAACATATACACATTGTCTCGAGAGATAAGTTGCAAAAATGAAGCGATGTATGACTATTATAGCGACAAGTGATTAACGCATATTATGTATGTACGAAGCTGCCGACTTGTTAATGTATACCTATACCTACTAAGTTGATTCTGCTGCAAGGGTCATACTCGTGTATGTATACAATCTAACAATGCATACGTCTAGACAGGGCAAACGTGCGGGGCGAGACTGGGAGCGGACAATCCCGAGAATAATATTATGTATTTTGTTTTGTTTTTAATGGTTTAACGGCCAGTTGGAAACAAGTCCCTAAGTACTTACCCACAGACTACTAAGAAGATACTACGTATCAGACGACCGACTTCCATACGACGTTTCTAAGAGGTGTAATCTGTGGCTGGGGGTAAATAGAATGTGACATTAATATTTTTTTTGAAACTGATGGCTATTAGCAATGACAACCTGGCCATTCGGTTACGTATAGTCGCCTGAATATAGACCGCCCGCCGGTCTGATTTCCCTTTAGTCATGTTATATTGTTATTTACTATTATAAAATTAAAAACAAATAAAATTATTAAATGATTTATTTTAATTAGACACATTTATCAGTAGATCTTGAATCTTTGATGAAGATCCTTCATCATCACAATATGTGCGGTCAGAGTGCCTTTGGAAGCTCTTTAGAACACGACACGTTAGATACCGAGTTCATAATTTTTTTATAGATAGTACTTGATGGTAGGTTTAACATACCTAAAGTGCTACTTACGAAAATTAGTATTTTTGAAAAAATAAATTTTTGAAAATTTTGAGGTTAAGTCACTTGTGTCGCACCCTCTTCCACGTACTGTCACTCGCTTCGCTCGCTCCAAGGGTCACCAGTAACCTAACATGCTCGTCGCTTCGCTCCTCGCACCTAACCTTCGGGGTGGACTGACTACCCTAACAAACCTAAAAAAATAATATCTTTAAAACAACAAATTTTCGCAAGTAGCGTTTTTAGTATATTAAACCTACCATGAAATACTATTTATAAAAAAATATAAACTCAGTATCCATTTATTTTGCACAGTTTGTGATGAAATTGCTTTATAAAACTCAATTTTCAAAAATTAATATCTTTAAAACTATTAATTTTCGTAAGTAGCGCTTTAGGTATGTTAAACCTACCATCAAGTACTATCTATAAAAAAAATATGAACTTGGTATCTAACGTGTCGTGTTCTAAAGACGAGCCGTGCTTTTTCCTGGTAGGTTGCTCATACTTATTTTCTGAAACTACAACAGTGCAACGATATATTACTCCTACTTAAAAGCACATGAGATGGGTTACTTACGAATTATCTTCAGAGATAATACAGTCCAATCACTCATTGAGAGAGTCATTTCTCATCACTTAGAAAACAAATGTAAAAATGCGTCCTTTCACTTTTTATTGCAATCACTAACATTGCACTTTGCACTTTTGTGTCCGCATTATTATAGTACTTAGATACACAACAAAAACACATTGATTGCATTCAAATTCAAAAGACAAAGTCAAGAGAAAAGTCAAAGTCAACAACTGACAACTAGGTGACTGAACAAAAGGCGGCGATGACGTATGGCTACATCGCTCGCAGGGTAGCGGTGCTGCGCGGAGGGGACGCGGTTCTATTTGGCCCCGTTGGAGCGTTTTCTATAAGGAAGTGAAACAGGTGTGTTAGTAGCTTGGGACATTTGGTTGGTCTTTCAGGTTAAATCGCGTTTATAATGTTTAATTTTAAATTAAAATACGTGTGCTGTGGCAGATTGCAAATCGTCATTTAACGTAAATAAGAAACTGCGATTTCATCAATTTTCGCGCACGGAAGAAAGGTAAATTCATTGCATTTTGTCACAGTCGGTAGTCAGAAAAGGCTACTGTGGTTTTGTCGTGAGTCTGTGACGTATACGCGTGCGACCGTAAACAAAATGGCCAAAAATATAATTTCGGGGTTTCTCGAGCGAGTTCCTGACTGATGGCCGGCAAGTATTTTTTTTTAAATATTTCAAGGTTTCTCGGGGCGCTAATTACGAAAATGACAGCAAATTTCAAATCCAAGATGGCATGATTTACACATGGTGGGCTTTTTGGCGGGATTTTGTCGGAGACGGTTGTCTTTTTATTTAGTTTTCGTAAAAAATGTATATTGTTGTAGGTTTTGATGTATATCTGTGATAGTTTTATGCAACAAGTGCCTATTAAAGTGTATATTGTGCGGGATAGTTAAATAAAAGCGTGTAAACGACTCTACCAGATCGTTCCAAAATGTCCCTTGTTAAATCTTCATTTAACCTACTATCAGTTTAATGCGGACGTTAACTGCAGTGTGGATCACCGAATGGCACTAGTTGTGCTTTCGTGGAGGCCGTGCTGGAGTTTTATTGAAAATCGCTGACTATTAAAGTCGTGCTCTGTTTTTGTGGAGGCCGTGCTGTAACCGCCGGTTTTTGAAGAAAAACAAACAAAATATGACTTGGTCTAGTACTTTTGCCTGTCCATCATTGGACGAATTCAACACAAAAAAAAATTACACATGTTAGATTAACCTTCGACAAGCACAATAATAATAATAATGAACTTAAAAAATTTTAGATGCAGAGTTTAGGTAAAAGCATGTGGAAAACCTGATTTAGAAGAAAAAAACTTGGGATAGTCTGAGGAATACACACGTTTGCAGTTTACATTTTGAAACACATTTGTACGAGAAGAAATTATTGAAGGAAACAGCTATACCATCCTTATATTTACAAACTACAACGAAGTCTACCTACTTAGACCGACCGCTACGACCACAGAACACGGAAAAAGCTCGCTACGCTCCCAATAGAACGATGACGTGGGGGGGGGGGGGGGGGAGGCGCGTCAAGCATATGAGTGTTTCATCATATAAATATCAGCTGTGCGCGCCGCTATGACGCAGTATTTGCACAATGTTATGGCGCTCTGAGCTCCGGCGCATTATGAGGAAAAGATGCCGAGTTGTGCGATACTAACTTGTCGGCTGCAAAGTTCTAAAGTGAATCGAATAAATGCAGGAATTTCCTTTCACCGGTAACGTAAAAATCTCGAAAACTATGTGTATTTCGAGGCAAAATCACAATTTTTTTGTTGGCCCAGCAGTATGGAAATATTAATATAGTGCTTGCACGTTGTCGATACTTTTATCGATAGAGTACTTTTGGTTGTTTATTCATAATTAATCGTTATCAGCAGGTAGGTAATTAGATAGGTAGTGTATATATCGACCGTGTGGGTCGATAAATACAGACCTAACAAATTTTCGAAAAATAAGCCAATATTCGGTAAATGTGCAGCGCTAAGCAAAAATGCCTTCATTTACCTACAACAAGGTTTAGACACTAGGTGGCTTTCTATGCAATAACTTTGAATTTGGAAAAACATTCATGTCTGCTGAACTTGACCTAGAATAGAGAATTATATTATTATGTTTCAGCTTTCCTAAGAATTCTGATTTAAAAGTAAAATGGATTGATATAACTGGGAGAAAAGATTGGTATCCTACTAGAACTAGCACCATATGTTCTAATCATTTTTTAAAAGACGACTTTATACTTACATATAAACGAAGATATCTGAAATCTTCTGCAATACCTCATATAGACATTTGCGTACAGTCATCGGTATGCATAATTTTACATTATCAAATTAAACGTTACCATCTCAAATCAAATATTAATTTTCTATTTTTGATTTGTTTATTTCCCTAAAAATTTCCTTTCCATAAACGATTATCTCATCTCGTCTCGTCTCGTCTCATCTTATCTTATCCTAGCATCAAAAATGATTGCTTTCAGTCGAACGTGACACCAGGCCCTGGTATAGACCAAACCTGCGAACTACAGTCTCCGCAGAAACGTAAATTGTCTGGTGAAGAGGGCACCACAGATACAAAAAAGCTGCGAGCCAATGAACGGGTATTATAATTGATACTTAGTGCCGTCATCCTTATCACTACTTATGTAGTACCTAATATAATTAACTCGTATTTCTTTGTGACAACAACGGCTAATAGCATAAAATAGGAATATGATTTGTTTATTGCAGGAAAAATTTAATTCGCCTTGCTGTTCTAATGCATCGTCACCACGAAAACGGAAACTGAAAAATATAATATTTACAAATACAGTGTAAGCTCTTTAAAGCGGCACTTAAGGGACTGTACACATTACGGCCTTAATGAGAGCTGCCGTTAAATAGAAGAAAGAAAAATTGATTTTATTTTACTAGTATTTACTAATATAGTACTTAATTACATTAATATTGATACAAATAATAACGCTTATTACGTATAGTCTCTTACTCGCCATGTTCACAGCTTGAAAGTTCATGAGCAATTAAGAAGGTAAATTAATAACGTATAGACAACGCATAACAACCTAATGTAGCAGTCTAGCAGCCGAGGTAAACACGTGCAAAGTAATCATAGCAAACAAAAGATCGAATTTCTTAGAATCTGCGTCGGTAGGTATGAATGGTATAATGCCGACAGTCGGTCGGTGCTAGACAATAAAGCAACAAACAAAAGAATGTGCACAGCTGCAGCTCATAATAATTTCGGCAACTTAGAAAGTACTGTTTATTGCTTATTATTGACGTATTGTTGTTGTTATTTCAGCGTTATTTCGAATGTGTGCGATGCTTAGTAGAGCGTATCATTGTATGGCTAACATGGTAAACCAACCAAAGTCAAGTAATTTCGACGATTTAGGGAGCTGGTCGTTAAATCAAGTAGCGTTAAATGAAGCTTACAACTGTATAATAAAGGTGCTTTAAAATGTTATGTACGTGTCGACGACAACATCTAATTTAATTATCGATATCCGATTTTAAATGCCGATTGTTATGGCACAACACTCAGGCAATAAAATAATTTGACTTTGATTTTGACTTTGACACTATCAGTGGTGCCAGCAGCGTAAGAGATTTGCACAATATTTCCGACAGTAAATTCTAAGCGCAATTTGTCTTGCGATATTCGATTTTATATTGAAACATGTCTCTAAAATGTTTACACACAAAACGTAATTGTCCTCAACGTTTAAACTATAATATTTAAATAAAAAATCCCAAACAATCAATCCCATTTTTTAAAATTTGTGCAAATTGCTACAGTTGGCAATACTAGTGGCTCGCGCGGTGCAAGTACAAAAATAAGACCGTCATCATTCTAATGGACTTATATTTCTATGGCTACGACCGACCACAGAACACGGACAAAGCTCGCTACGCTCCCAGTAGAAAGATGGAGTGGGCGGAGCCGGCGCGCCAAGCATATGAACATTTGATCATTTATATGTCAGCTGTGCACGCCGCTATGCAGCAGTTTTTACACTATGTCATGGCGGTCTGAGCGCATCACAATCAGGAAGGATGCCGAGTTGTGCGATACTAACTTGTCGGCTGCGAAGTTCCAAAGTGAACCGAATAAATGCCGGAATTTCCTTTCATTTCATTTGAAAGTTTCATCGGTAATTTAAAAATCTCCAAAACTATGTGTAGCCAAGGCAAAATCAACATTTTTAGCGACCGTGAAGTCCATAACGTAACAAAGGAAAAATACCCAGCGAAAACATACACCCGGCGAACAGTATCTAAATTCTAATTTAGTTATCTTATTGTTGTAGGATCCTGCGGCGGCTTCCTCTTCCAGGGCAACACACACTGCAGTTGCACAGACAGGGAATTTGTCAGGTGAGGGAAGGCGTTGCAAAACAAGTCTTCAAATTCGACACTACACAAAATGCCATATTAGTACTATAGGGTAATGTAAGAGATACATACACTTCCTTGAGTAATTAAGGTATTTAATCACCAGCGAGTACACGTTACTTTACATTAAATGTGCTTGATAATTGGAGTACTTAGGTACAGAGAGAGAGTCTAATTACTTAACCGGCCGAGCCGCGGTTACCACTCTAGTCTACTACCGGCCTCTATCGGAGATTACGTGTACCTCGCTGGCAGACGAATAGTGCGGCCCCTTCTACTAGAGGGGGGACACACCCGCGCTAAAGTACCTATTAAAAACAATTACAACATACCTACTTTTTTTACGACGCTCTGGTCTTCGAGTGATTCCGGAATCATGTGGCTCAGTCAATGAAACGGAACAATTTTCAAATTTTGGAGTTCCCTTATATAGCTAGGTACTTACAACGTCGAGACTTGGATAGTTTGTATTGCACATCAATAATGTTGCGGGGTGTGATATCAGAACTGGATGATCCACTTTTCCTAAAATGAAAAGGTATAAGTAGATAGTTAACTACAGCTCGGCAGGTAAACATTCAGAATTTCTGCCTACAGACAATAGACATGGTCTATCCTTTATTAAGTTTAAGTACAGAGAGTAGGTAGAACATGGCCCAATCCATAAGTATTAGTCAGAAAACCATGTTTTTTTTTGTTATTCAGCTGACTCTGAGCTGAACAGCGACGATGATGTCTCCGATGAGGAGGCATCCATGTTCGAGGAGACGCCCGCGGCTGCCAAGGGGAAGGGCAAGGGAACTAAACCACATACAGCCACAGGTCAGCGTAATGTACATTTGTAATTGGCTCTCTATATGCCTATAACTTTTGGTTTTTCAACGACAAATCAACCCTAGCCTTATACAGGGCGTCCCACGAAGATTCCACACGGAGGGAAAGTACATTAAATATTGATAGATATTTTGCTGAAAGAAGACATCGTTTTATATTTAATAATAGTAGAACTGCATTTACAGATTTTTTAAAAATCGCCTGCCTCAAACGGGAATCGAACCCGCCAAATTTGAAAAAATCTAACCACACGTATTTTATCATAACGGTCAGAAGAGTTAATCACAGGGATTATTTTTTCATAAATAACATATCTAGCTTCTTATATGAAAGGAAGATCACGAGCCAGACTCGCTGACATGACAAGTTCTTACTTTAAATACAAGACGTGCAATTTCAAATAAGTTTTGAGAATTCAACACTTTGACATTCAACATTTTGAGAATTCAAAATTTTGGGAATCCAACATTTTGTGACTCACAATAAGAGAATTCAACATTATGTTCCGGAAGGTTATATTGTTTTAAATGAAAATTAATTTATTATTTTCAGATGACTGCAGTGACCAGCTACACGAAGGTTTCAAATGCAACGTGTGCTCCCAGGATATAAGAGGGTGAGTCCTCAATAGCCCAATGCTGGGGGCCCGGGCCTCTCCTCAAGCACAGATGCTGCTGTTTCATTCAACAGCCTAATAATATGTCCCCAATGCTGGGGCTCAGGCCTACCCTCTCAACCAGGGCGTTCGGGCCGTAGGAACTATTATCTAATCTGTGGTTCGGGCTATAGTCCACCACGCTAGCCCAGTGCGGGTTGGTGGACTTCACATGCGCCTAAGAATTTCTTCTTCGGCGTATGCAGGTTTCCTCGCGATGTTTTTGAGAGGGGTCCCTATAATGCACGACATTGTTTTGCACATACCAGTAATGTACGACATCAGTAATGCACGGCACGAGAATGCGCGACACGTATTTTGAATTCCAATGACGCGCATTGTTATGTCGTGCATTCTCGGCCCGGACCAAGAGTGCCCGTCATAGTATTGTACAGCATAACAATTGGAATCAAAACAAAGAGTGACGTCACATTAAAAAAGTAAAAAGCCACTAGGGATGGGTGATTTACTAATTTGATTGATTTTTCTTATTTGACGATGGTTGATGGTTCACGTTGCCTAACGTTCTAACTACTGTCGCTCGCTTCGCTCGCTCCAAAAGAGTTTACATTAAACCTAACAGCTCGTCGCTTCGCTCCTCGCACCTAACCTTCGGGGTGGGCTGACTACATTTCTGGATCAATCGACGAAATCACTCAATGTAAATCAATCGGCTTTCGGAACAGCACTACCTAGTATCCAAGCCTCAAAATTCCGAGTCACCTGATTGGTCAACCAATCGGCCAATCACGCGATGTCGCCAAATACGGTGCTGTACACTCTCGGCTCGGACGAGCAAGGTACAGCGGCGTATTTGGAGACATCCCGTGTTTTGCAATCCATTGTCGCGCTCTGCTGGTGTGTGCATTCTCGTGTCGTGCGCTCTCGTGCCGTGCATTGTTGATGTTGTGCATTACTGGCTCCCTTTGAGAGCAGTCAGTAAATGTTTGTATGTGGTTGTTGTCAGGTACCGCTACACGTGCGTGCAGTGCGCGGACTACGACATGTGCTGCGCGTGCGAGGCGGCGGGCGCGCACGCCGCGCACTACGTGCTGCGCGTGCCCGGGCCCAGGCCATATGTCAGTATTACACCGTATCTCACCTGTAACTTAAATACTGCTGTCAAAATTATGTTCGCGCCTACTTGATTTCCGCCATTTTAGCGCTTAAGGCCATGGCGACAAGTGACGAGTGTCCGTGGAACTAAACGTTTTGAACTATTTTGGCGTTGACTTCCACGTTATACGTCAAAATTAGTTCTCGGAACACTCGCGGGTGGCGCTTCACTCAAAATTAACTCTCATTTGCATGAGAAAGTCAATCCAGTGGTGATATATTACAGGTCATTGTATCTTATTTACACGCTTTTAGTTTTTTTAAATAGGTTTTGGCTTGGCTACTACAGACCTTTGAGCCATATCTTTTAAAATAGAAAATCACATTTCTTATTTAATAAACCGGCGGTTACAGCAGGGCAGTCCACAAAAATAGGGGAACAACTAGAGATGGTTAGCCAAAACTAAGTCTAAAGTACAGTTTACCGCACGTCAGTGAAACACTTTTGACGTTGAGCTGGCCTGGGCTATTATTATTTCGATAGTAGAGTCCAGTTGATACTGGTTATGGGGCCCATTACACGGTAGGTTTTGCTGTCAGTTTTACCATGGTTTTACCACAGTCAGGCGGTGACTGACGGATGAATAATCGTCTAATGTAGTGATTGATAAAAATATGCATACTTTATTTTTTTATCATTCAACCATCAGTCATGACTGATGGAATTGACTGACGCTCGCATGACCGTTTAGGGTACGCCTTAGTTTGGACGTGCGGTCGACTGTCGTACCTTCGATTCTAAGCTAAGACATAGTTGAGCTAAATTGACTTTGAATGTTGCAGTTGGAGGTCCTCGCCGTGGTGGAGAGGGTCCGCCAGCAGCTGGTGGGCGTGGCGCCGCCCGCCGGCCCCCCCGCCGCCCCCGCCGAGGACGCCGACGAGCCGAGGTACGCACGCGTATGCAGAGGACATCACTCACAGTACAGAAATAGAGGATTAGAGTAAGGGCTTCTTTCACCGCTTGCTGATAAAGTCCCAGATACCCTATCTGACAGATAGCCATTTGTTTTTGTTTCACAGGTATCCGATCGCCTTATCTGTCAGATAAACTAACAGCAAGATCAAGTGGTTGTTTTTTTTCTGTCAGCTATTTTATCAGAGACTTGAAGTGTGAAACACGAAAATATTATCAGACAGATTTATCTGAAAGATAAATTTATCTGTCCGCTTACTATCTGTAACAATATCAGCAAGTGGTGAAAGAGGCCCTTAAGGTCATATTACACTATAACGGCACGGATCCAGCACGGCTCCAAACCAGCAATTTACTTGTCATTCAAATTGGAGCATTAAAACCTGTGTCGTATAATATATTTCGTAATGTCAATATAAAAAGCCGCCGGCGGGCAGGCAGCGCGCCTACAGCTACCATACGACTCGTCGCGGAGCCCGCGCGCTGCGAGCGAGGAGACCGCGTGCGTACAGCGCGCCGACTGCGGGACATGCGTTAGCATACTATATAGTTTGTGGCGCGCTGCCAACGAGCTGGCACCTCGCGGGCGGCAAAATTTGAGGTGGTGCTGTGGTGCAGCTGTGACGTTGCCGTGCCACAACCGTGCCGCTATAATGTAATACGACCTTTACTCTAATATTCGAATCGAGTTTCATGCTCCAAACAGTAGTAGGGTCGCGCGCGCCGCCGCCGCACACTGTTCAAGTATTTATGGGATGAGCGGCCAATATTATTTTATGGCGGCATGGCATGCAGTTATTAATTATTTTTAATTTTACGGCCAGCGGACATCGGAATAAAAAAGTTTTTATTCTATGTTATTGGCCGCTCATCCCATACATACTGGAATAGAGTGCGCCGCTACTACGCCTACATACAAAAACAACGTCCGTGTGCTGGCTCAGTAGAAGCCATGTTCAAATTATTCGTAAAAAAATCGCGCCTTAGAATTTCGTCCGTGCAATGGGCCCTAACTCTCTACTCTACAGTGTGACCGCTTACAGAGAGAAAAAATGTGTTTATAATATTACTCGTGTTCCTAAAATTATAAATTCCCAGTAATTTTTACACTTAATATATCTTGAAGTTTTTCCGAAAATAAATCATCATCATCATATCAGTCGAAATACGTCCACTGCCACCAAAGGCCTCCTACAGGGATCTCCACGACGACCGGTCCTGCGGTAACCTCATCCAGCCGGGTCCTGCGACCTTCACCAGATCGTCGGTCCACCTTGTCTATCTGTGACCTTGGTAACAATAAAGTATATATAAATGTGTACTGATGTGTGTTTGTGTGTGTGCAGTATAAAGGTGGAGGTGAAGTCGGAGCTGGACCCGGAGCCCGACCCGCTGCTGGCGGACTCCTCGCACGCCGCCGCCGCGCAGCCCGCAGTGAGTACCTACATAATAGGCCCGATTCTGAAGGCACTAAAATAATTTTTATCCCTGTCACACAATATTATGCAGTTCAACTGCATCCCACCCAACAACAAACCATCACGGACAAGAAAGTGCTCGATGCTGTCAACGAACGACAGCCCGACTAAAATAGATAGTGTTTGTTCAGTTTGACCCAGCCATATAATAATAATATTAATAATGTTTTGGACAAATTAACACACTGCTGTTTAGTCCCAACTAAGCCGAAGCTTGTAAATGGGTACTCAACAACTGATAAACATACTTAAATACTTTTAAATAAATACTTAAATACATACAAACACCCAGAATCCAAAAACCAGCAGTTATGCTCATCACACAAATGTTGGTCCCGGGTGGGAATCGAACCCACGACCTTCAGCGCAGTAGGCAGGGTTACTACCACTACGCCAACAGGCCAGTCTATCTATATAAGAAGCGTCTTCTCAAATTATTGGGGTAAAAGACTGTTGCTATTTCATGCTATAACTCCGTCGTGTGATATACGCTGAGTGCGTTTCTATGGGATACTAGTTCTATGGTATAGCCTGTGGTATGAACACATTGGTGCACGCAGTATTGTATTTTTGCGACACTTACCTAATTCTTGGTGTAAGCGTGGAAATCTGCAATTAGCCATATTTTAAGCTTTGATATGAATGCATAATAAACTCATGTATCGCCGTTGACTACCTAAGAGAAGAAAAAAAAAAGATTACATGCAGTGAATGAAATGAACGAATGAAGAATGTGTGTAATTAGTGACAGGTGGCACTGGTTTAGCAACCCGCAAAGGTGTAGAGAAAGTTTTTCAATTATGATTGTACTTCTTGTCATTGTGGTAACGTTGCAGGCGACCGAGACCATCACCAGCGACGTCGCGTCAGCGCCCAGACCGTGGACCGTACAGGACCAGGCCCCGGGGCTCGTCAAGGTGGAGCTGGAGAGCGAGGAGGAGGCTCCCGACCCCCCGGGGGGGTCGCACAAGAGGCCGGCGCCGCGCGACGACCCCCCGCCCAAGAGGATGCACGTACAGACCGACTCGGGGCTCGTCGTGAAGGCCGAGCCGCTGCAGGCGCCGGAGGGGGGCGGCGAGGCCGCAGGGGGGGCGGCGGACGCCGGGCAGTTCGAAGTGTTCTCACACAACGTACCGGCCAATGTGGCTGGAAAATCGAGAAAAGTTACCAAAACCATTAAAAAGAAAGGTGAATATCTAATTTGTCTGGAAGAAATCGCTCTTAGCCTTAAGACCGCCTAGATGTTCATTACTGTATCTGTTTTTTTTTTTCTTTTTTTGTCTGTAATTTTTTAAATGTGCAATGAAGTACCTATATATTGAATTGAAAAATTAAAATTTACAATGGACAGCTTTGGAGCGAAACTAGAAGAGTTGTTACACGTTTAGGTTTAAGGATTTTTTTCTCAAAATTCAAAATTTCTTTAATTGTAATTTTACGTGTAAAAAAAATGGTGTTACAACTTGAAAAGTCCCATAAAATCTGTAATCAACTGTAGCTGTGTTAAAATAACAACAATTAATTAAGTAGAGCAGGAAGTTACACACCCACCTACGTAAGTTTACGTTTAAATGCATTTATATTCTCACACTCCATTGAAATCATTGGGCAGATTGTTATTCATTCATTCATTCATACTCTTTATTGCACATAATTAAAAAAACAGAACAAAATAATACAGTAGACTAAGAAGGTACATCCAGGCGGTCTTATCGCTAAAAGCGATTTCTTCCAGACAACCTTTGGTTACAGGATATTATAGAAGAGAAAGGTAGGTTGTGCAGTTAGATAAATATATATATATATATATAATTATGTATTTTAAACTCTATACACTATAATATATACATAAATACATACATACTTATTAACAATAACGATGACAACTGAACAAAGGTTCTAAATATGTAAAGGAAAAAGAGAGTGGAATGATCAGGCAGCGAGAAACGTTGCATAACTTGTCTCTTGAACGCATTTAGGCATTTCGCGTGTCTGATCGGGACAGGTAAGGAGTTCCAAAGACGGATAGCGTCCACTCAAACGTTCTGTATGACACCATGTATAACCGTTGATGTAAACAATATACGATTATCTTATCTTATACAGTTGTCATTTCTATTTAGGTTTCCCGCACGATTTAACTAATTTAATTATAACTTTTTTTTTTTTTATAATCATAATTTATTAACTTGAAATGACCACCTCATTGGCCCTTGGCATAATATTTAAAAGCAAAAGTTTATATTTCGCTCCCCCTTTGACACCTAAAAAATTAGTCATTGCGCAGAAATCAGCCAACTTCACACAGCCGCCATTAAACTCCGCGGGGACTATTTTTTGTTTCAGCTCCTGTGCCAGGCAAGAAACAAACAAGTGCTAAGAGAAAAAACAAGTAACCACAATTGTTTAGTTTTAGATAGTTTTTAGGTGTTGATTTTTTTAGTTCATACAATTGATATTAGCCTAAGTTTGACTGTTCAAGTCCTAAAACCTTTGAACGACCACACGGAAAGAGTCGTTTTTTTTTTTAGAATTTGGGCTCAGGCCGTGTTTGTAACTAAGTTTCGTAACCAGTTACAAACGATTATTTTTTTGATTTGTAAGCGAGTTGCGTACAAGATTTTATAGTGATCTTTTCTTTCCTTGTAACTAGATAGGTATGGAAGATTCGTTTGTAAAGTGTTAGGCAGGTTCTGAAAATATGAGGTCATATTATAAATATTAAATTCGTTGGTTTCAATTTCTTAAAACAAATAAGTTTGATTTTTCATTTTTTGAAAACAATTGCATTTCTTTAGTAGATTTTTTTACTTTCAAGTTTTAAAATCAATTTGATTTTTCAAGTTTTGACATATTTTGTTATTTTACAAGAGTAGGTACCTAGGTAATATAATACATATTGAGTACTTACCTATGTTTTAGTTGTGTGCAGATCATTCGTCAAGTTATTTTCCTTCACGGAAAAGCCTGACCGTACGGTCGAAAAACTAATTGATATAGTCCCCGCGGAATTTCTTGGCGGCTGAATGAATATAGTCACAAATTGCTTGCACATCGCTGACAGTGTTTATAGTCTATGCGTGCGTAAGCCAGATACTGTGCTTTAAAGAGATGTCCAAAACTTAAAAATTTGATTCGTTGATCGATTGGAGGCGGAGCGAAACGACAGACAGAAAACTACCTTGACACGGTGTAGATTGGTGTGGTGGAAAAATAAATCTTTTATAATATTTAAAAGCAAAAGTTTATATTTCGCTCCCCCTTTGACACCTAAAAAATTAGTCATTGCGCAGAAATCAGTCAACTTCACACAGCCGCCATTAAACTCCGCGGGGACTATACATGCCTTAGACAATCCTCGCACAACCAATCAGGCAAAATATTTAAATGGCCATTCTTGGTAAGTAGGTACTTAGTACTGATTTGTGTCAGCCCTCAAGATGAAAATAATTTGACGATGCTCTTAACTAGCCAAGTACGGTCGACCGCACGTCAGTGGAAATAAACCAGTATAAACTGGTCTCTCATAGTATTGAAACTAAAGCTAGGCCAGCTCAAGGTCAAAGTGTTTCCACTGACGTGCGGTCGACTGTACAAAATAGAACAAACCAAAGTGTTATAAATTCATGTAGGTAAGTACCTACCTACCTATTTACCTAACTTTGATAATTTGACATACCTAGTAGGTATTTAGTTACCTCTATACCTAATAATCTTCTAAACAATATTAAAATAAGACTGCTAATAAATAAGTATATTACAGTATTTTATTTTTATTTCCCCGCATTGTACAACCAAGCCCACAAGCTTTCCCAACACCGCAGGAGTAATGAATGACCGCTGCAGGGCTGGGTAGATGACGTGTTTGGGCTTCGCACCAGCGGCAGCGCGGAGTGCTGAGTTTGCAAGAAAAAAAACATGTTGAAAAGGAAACTGTCCAGGCGGCGCCACTAGCGCATCCTTTACTGTATGCTGTATGTCTTAAAGACCCTACTCACGATGCAATTTACATACAATCTGCTGTTACAACATGCTGTAGTCGCGGTTGGACGTACTCTACTCACGTTGCAGCCGCGGCCACAATTTCATTCCACGTTTAGTCGCCGCAGCTTGCGCACGTGTAATAATAATGGCTCCAGTACTGTCCAAATTTCAAAAAGCGGGTCTTGCAATTGCCTTCGCTACAACATGTATACCTACTGAGAATATAATAAGAAAATATAATAAATAAAATAATTATTTTATACCTACCCGCATAATGTTAACGCGGATTACCTCAATTCTACTAAAAATATATTGCAATATTTTCTGTTATTATTATATTATGCATGACATACTAGGTAACTTAATACGAGGCGGTGGTAGATAAAAAATTGACGTTGTATAAATGTACCCAGTGTACTTACATGCAATAAAATACTTTTGAATTTTTACATTTTGAATAGATACGTACTTATTATAGGTTTTACATTACCTTCTTTAATTCACGGTAAAAGGAAGTCCTCATGTTGTTCAATTTATGTTTTAAAACATCCACTGTTGCGTCCTTATCGAATCTGAGCTATTCATTTTTGCGTCCATTCATACACAGCAGCAACACCAGTATATATAATGTACTCTGTGAGCAACACGCCGACGGTCACGGACGACGGCTCGACCGCGACTGAGCCCAGATTGCTACAACCGCACTACTCACGTTACAACGCGGCTACAACTTGCTGTAACAATCTGCAGATTGCTAGCGCGGCCGATACAACATGCAGCAAGTTGGAAGTGAGCCACAACACGCCTACTGACGATGCAATTTGCTGCATCACAGCAGATTGTTACAGCAGATTGCATGTAAAATTGCATCGTGAGTAGGGCCTTTCATAATGGTTTTTTTACCAGGAAGGAATCGAAATTAGCCTACCAAAACGATCTTAGATTCATGATTTATAATAATAAAAATTACTTAAGGAGATGCCAAAGGGGGAACGAATCGCCTCTGGCTGCCAAAGTACCTACCTATGCATGTGGCCAGATATAGTCCCCGTAGAATTTAATGGCGGCTGTGTGAAGTTGGCTAATTTCTGCACAATGATTAATGTTAGGTGTCAAAGGGGAGCTGTGCGGGGGTTCTAATCTGTAGTAAAGTAGCAGCGCCCCGCGACTTCATTCGCGTTAAATTGAGAGCACGTCCTCTTCGTCGGAATAGGTAACTACGGAAATGTTTTTAGAATGACGATCATTCAGGAGTCATCCTTTCTTAAATGATTTTGGAAAGATTATGGTCTAAGGGATGGATTCAAGTCCATGAAAAATCCAAAACATTGGTGTAATTATTTTTGTCATATGCGAGCTAGTAGCAACCAAAAATGTGGTCGAGTTGCCGCGGCCACAGAATATTAATAATAATAGTACCAGCCGCGGCGCAGTGTGTGACGTCACTATGACCGTCGCCCGCCGCCAGTTAGCCGTTGGACAGCGGGACGCGCAGTGTTTTGTTCGTTCGTTGTGACTTTGAAACATATTTAATGTCCGATTTGTGGTTATTTCAACTTTTTAACTATGTATAAATATTGTATAGTGCCGAAATGTACAAACACTTCTATTAAAACGCCAGAAAAACTATTTTTTAACGTGCCGAAAGACCCAAAACTTCGTAAAAAATGGTGCTCCATTGTAAAAAGATATGATAAAACTCCACTCTCTGCCCTGTCTACAAGACATTGCTGTGAAGATCATTTCGATGTACGTACTTACCTACAAAACTATACCTATTATTTTGTTGTTATGGAAATAACTTGGTACCTACTATGTATGAGTACTTAAGTAAGTACATATTTTCTTTTTTTAAGCCTGCTGTTTTTATAAAAATACATACCTACAGTGCCCATAGAGTTTAATGGCGGTTGGAGTGGACAAAAGGGGGCGCCAAGGAAAATTTTTTTGAAAATATTCAGAAATCACCAGAAAACGCCAGGGCAGCGTCGGATTCCAAAAAAGTGATTTTTTTCTAAGTTTTTTTCATTGCGCCCCCTTTTGTCCACACTGACCCAATAGTTCATTGATTCAATCAAGAGAATCAAACTATATCAAGTTTTTGGACATCTCTATGTAGCACACTATCTCGCTTACGCATACAGACTTTAAATGCTGTCAGCGATGTGCAAACAATTTGTGACTATATTCATTCAACCGTCAAGAAATTCTACGGCAACTATATTTACTTTTTCTGAGTTTTGTGGAGATACCTACATACCTACTATAGTGTCGTACAAGGGTTCAAATTTGGATAGTCTTTTTAAAATTTGAATTGAAAATATAAAAAACCGGACAAGTGCGAGTAGGACTCGCGCCCTGAGGGTTCCGTACATTCATAAATAAAGAAATAATTAGAAAATCGTTAATAAAATTTCATACGCAAAGTTGTTTGTTACAGACATTTTTGTGATATAAAAAAAAATTACGGTTTTCGGATTTTTGCCTTTACTCGTGCTAGGTATAAGACCTTCCTTATTGCCAATTTCAAGATTCTAGGTCAACCGGAAGTAAGTAGGTACCCCATTTTCAACAGCAGTTCATTTATGTATCTGCCTCAGCTACCTATGCCTTAAAGCGTATCACAGACACACGCGGCCTGGGTTTGCTTAGTGAGGCTGCGGCCCGCGGTAGGCCGCCACCGCAGGCCGCCTGTGTCTGGGATACGCTTAATGTTAAAAGCAAATATAGGTACAAATTATTAGGTATTTAATTTTATATTTCAGTTGGAAGAAGATATGGAAAATTACATAAAGTTTAATTTGGTTGGAGGAAATCTTAAACTGAAGAAGGGAGTTTTGCCTCATAAGTTTGACTGTCAAAAGCCTCAAAAAAAGAAAATTGACAGACCCGGTTTTAAGAAAAGACAAGATATAGAATATTTTGAAAGAGTTTTAAGTAAAGATATTGGACACGAAGACCTATTGTTGCATTCCATTGAAGTTGTGGAGTGTGAGAATCAAGACACAATTAACATCCAAATCCAAAACAGTGATATCCATAACATGCCGGAAGAAATAGACGTATTGTCAAAAAACAATGAACAAGCGCAAGTAGGTTGACCATTTCTTTTACGATCATTTCGTCTAAAAAGCAAATTGCATCTAAGACAAAATGCCTACAACGTACGTCTAAATTATCAAAAGGTTTTAAAAATGACTACTAATCAATTTGCCTTAAACGCATTAGGTCTACTTTGCAAAATGCCTAAAACGTACAATGTCTCAGAAAACTCAAAAGGTCTAAAAAGCATAATGACTACGAAGCAACATAGACAGTGTGGCCAACTCCCTTGGATGTTTGAGCACTAAACGAATCTAAAAAAGCACCAGATTTACAGGATTTTCAAGAAATGAGCACTAGATGTTTAAAACTTTAAAAAAACGCAACAATAGAAATGAGTTAAAGAATTTAGAAACTCAATATCAATTTAGTTAGGTAGGTACCTTACAAAATAAAATCAAAGTCGGCAAGCACAGTCGGTAAATATAATTTTCATCGCGCGACAGAAAACAAAACAGTATTGCCTGCCTCGATCGATTTGAAAATGGCGCGATGATTTCATAGAAAATGTGAATGATGAAAGAAATTTTCTACAGAAGCAGTGATTCCTCCAGATTTCATACATAAATTCGGATTTCCGATACGCGCTCGCTCGTCGCTTGGTACTTTTGGTGGTGACTGAAAAAGCACTAAAAAGGGCACTAGGCACTAAAATTTAATTTTGAGCGCTGACATCTGTAAAAATGCACCAGATCTAGTGCCGAAAGCACTAAGTTGGCCACATTGAACATAGAGGGAAATGATAGATCTCGTCGAGATCTTTATTTCAAATGACAGCTGTCAAACTTAAAACTGCTGTAACTCGAAAACTACTCATTCTAGATTACTAGTTTGTATAGAGGAATGATAGATCTCATCGAGATCTTTATTTCGGGTGACAGCCGTTAAACTTAAAACTGCTGTAACTCGAAAACTAGTCATCCTGGACTACAGTTTGTATAGAGGAATCATAGATCTCGTCTAAATTTTTTAAAAGAGATATAGGCTTTTTGGTGGGATTTTGTCGGAGACGGTTGCCGTTTTTGTTTAGTTTTCCAAAAAATGTATATTGTAGGTTTTGGTGTATATTTGTGATAGTTTTATATGCAACAAGTGCCTATTAAAGTGTATATTGTGCTGGATAGTTAAATAAAAGCGTGTAACGACTCTACCGGATCGTTCCAAAATGTCCCTTGTTATTCTTCATTAAACCTATTATCGGTTTAATGCGGACACGAACTGCAGTGTGGATCACCGAATGGCACTAGTTGTGCCCTCGTGGAGGCCGTGCTGCGGTTTTATTGAAAATCGCCGACTAACTCTAGTCGTGCTCTGTTTTTGTAGAGGCCGCCGTGCTGTAACCGCCGGTTTAAATACATTAAGGAATAATACATTAAATAAGACAGGGATGTATGGACGAAGCTTCCCTTGCCCGTCCTCAATAGAGGACAAATCAACAACAACAACAAAAAAATAAAAGAGATTAGATCCCCGTTTTCTTTTTGGCGGTTGTGTGACGTTAACTCAATGGCTATTATACGGTGTCAGCCGGGAGCTGTGCGGGGGGTCACTAGACACGCTCATTCAATTTCAAGAAATAGTTCATTGATTCG
Source organism: Metalampra italica (assembly GCA_949699065.1). NCBI lineage: Eukaryota > Metazoa > Arthropoda > Insecta > Lepidoptera > Oecophoridae > Metalampra > Metalampra italica. The sequence continues at coordinate 2,339,803 of OX452993.1, forward strand.
ATCAACCGAATCAAACTTTCAAGTTTTGGACATCTCTATGTATCACACTATCTCGCCCACGCACACATAGACTGTAAACACTGTAAGCGATGTGCTAACCATCTGTCACTCTGTTCATTCAAACCTCAGATTCTCAATAATAATAATTAAAAAAAAAAAAAAAAAAAACCTCAGATTCTAATCTGATATTTAAACCATGAATTTAAAAAAAAAGCTACTCCCATATGGACGTATACTATCTAATTTGTGCATATGGATGAGTAACAAAAGCATTTTAGGGGGTGCCAAAATCGTGTCAAATGTAAGTATGACAATATTTATACTCACTCACACATTCTCATTTTCAAACTCCATTTTTTGTATTTATTATTTATTTATTAATCAAATACATAAGCATAACAGTATATATTTGTCCCCCAAAACCGTCTTGTCGGTTTGACTGGGGGATCGTACAGTCTCATCATCGATTAAATTTTGTTACAATAAAAATGATTTGTAATAGCAATCTCCTCCCGCTAATCCGCTTCCTTTGTCCGCACCTCCCCTGAAATTGACACCGAATTTTTCTTCGTTTTCGTTCTTTTCTCTGTAGGTTTCTTCTGTAGGTTTGCGTTCTTTCTAACATAGTTTCGGCACAATTTCACCGCACAATTAACCATATTTATATTATAGATCGCCGGTTTCTTTTCGGCGGTTTGAATCAAGAAGATTCGAACCTCTTTGATCGCGCGCGCGCTCCCTGTGGAGATCGCATCTTGCATATTTAGTATGGGAAACGAAGAAAAATTCGGTGTCTAAATCAGTGGGGGTGCGGACAAAGAAAGCGGATTAGCGGGAGGAAGTGGCTAATACAAATTTATATGGAGTTTGAAAATGAGAATGTGTGAGTGAGTATAAATATTATCATAGGTACTTACATTTGACACGATTTTGGCACCCCCTAAAATGCTTTTGTTACTCACCTTATGGGAGTAACTTTTTTAAAAAATTCATGATAGTATGTAGGTATGTACTACAGGTTACGGACTTACTCTGTGATTACGGGCCAGAGACTGTCAAACAAAAGCGGCCGAATGAATAACGCCTCACTTTCAAAGTGGGGTCTTTGTCATTTAGTTTCCATGGAACTGCGCCAACAACTTGCCGTGTCACAATGCCTCAATGTGCGTTCAAAAAGTGTAGAAATAACCATCGCAATAAAACTGTGTCGGACGGAATATCGTACTTTCGGTAAGTAAATGTCGCTTTATGCTATTAATAATTAAATAACAATGTATTTGTAACAAAATAACATTTTTCATTACCTGTGTCACGCACACGCCGCCATCTTGTCAGATCCTGGTCGGTCGACATCGCCAATATATATTTGGCCAAATGTTTGTTGTTCTAGAATATTGGATCTATGGAGTAGTTTTATACTGTGCATATTTAAGGACCTACCTATAGTCTTAAATTTATTTTTTCATTTGTAGATTTCCTGGCAATTCATTTCACTGCGCGGAATGGATCTCTATCGTCGCGAAAGAAAGACAGGATGATTTTTTCAGACCTAGAAAAAATTCTGTTATATGCTCAATCCATTTCGACAAATTCGATATTGTAGGAAATTCGCAAAGACGTCGATTGCGTAAAACAGCTATCCCTAAATGGCAGGTAGGCAATTTAAAAATATATTATGCTAAGTTAAATTGCTTATTGAAGAATATTGTCCTTGCCTTGCCAATAATAAAATAATTTAATATATTTTTTGTGACATGAACCTGCCGCTATATCACTATTATCCATTATTGTCAAATTAATTAATATCCATTAATTTTTGTTAGAGTCACGTGTCTCCCTATGATGTAACTACCTAGGTAACTACCTACCTACCCTACATATACGAATTTCGCAGATGATTTTAAAACAGCGAACTTTATTATGTAGGTATAGAAATACTAATAAGCCTTAAAAATGATGACACTAAAGAGTCGCCGCACTGGCGTTACTTGTAAGAGTCGCCGCGCGCTTCCCCAGTCGCCTGTCAACAGTTGTCGTAGTGGTATTACAATTGCGTATTTTCAAATGGTCGAAATAGTGTAACCTCAGAGTGTAACTATGCCGTCTTGCTGTGTAAAATGGTGCGTAAATAATTCTACGGATCATCATAAAAATGAGGGAATTTCATTCCATGTGTAAGTACACTGAAATAATATCTAAAATGAAATATTAATTTCTTGTTGTTAAGTATAGAGATGTTTGGCAACAGTGCTTGTTGACATTTTTTTTTCTTCAGATTTCCACGAGAATTCATTCGTAGGGAATTATGGATAAAAGCTGTTCGCTTAGAACGACAGGAACATGACTGGAGTCCATCTAAGAGGACTCAAATATGCTCTATGCATTTTAAAACAAAAGACATGTATATATCTAACACGGGAAGACAGATGATTGCGAAAACTGGAATTCCTGTTTGTACGGTAGGATTATTAAAACTTCAAACTACATAATTTATTCGTAAACATAGGTTTAAAGATGGTAAACATTAGGTTGGTGTCTCTATGTTATGCCCGTTAGGCGTACGACATTGATTATTTCTTTTTGAAATATAGTCTAATTTTTCGTGTTTACTCGTGGGTCGTGGTAGTGGATTAAATCAGATCACTGGTTCATCAAAAATATTTATTTTAGGACATAGATCGATGTACATATAGACCACAAACTATATAGGTAGTATCATAGACTACTTGACTTGGTCAGACCATAGACTAACTACGCAATATTATAGTAAGCAAAGGTATTACAAATTAAACATTCTTTATATGAATTTACTCATCTATAGTTTAATAAAGTTAATTAATAATAATAGGTTACCAATATTACCCATTTTCAGATGGTGTTTATAGATTCAGCTAGTCCCTTCAGCGAAAATACGATAAGCATTAAAGAAAACGCACCCATAATAAACGCAATAAAACCGGACACCAGAAGCTCCTGTGTAAGGAAGCGATTGGTAAGTTTTATCTAGAGTGCCAATTATATTGCTAAAAATGATTCATTACTTCATTCCTCGAGACAGAAGTTTAATAAACTAACTCCTTTCAAAGAGACATAAGTACATAGCTTATTGAGTACAAAATATAAAATCTAATCTCTGGCGTATTTTTTCGTCATACTTCCTGAACGTGGCCATAAAATATTCATTATCTAATAAAAATATTGCCGAATTACCTGTCAGTGTAAGCACATCTGAGCACATCATTTATAAGCTAATTCTACATAAAGATACATTTATGTAGTTATACAAATAGGTGTAAGTTCGTTAAAGAAACAAATTTTCGTAGTCTCTTTTTGCTTTAGCAGATGGCTCACGTGATAATAGGGATATCATGTTTATAATTTTTATATCTGGCAACATTATCTTGTTTTTTTTTTAATTTGTTGAGTGTGCCTTCGCCCGCCATATTGTGTTTGATGCTATTTACAGTGAAATACAGTGTTTTGGTGTAATTTTGTGGGAATCGTGAGATTTACTGGACTTTAATTGCTATAATTGCGATATGGACCAATAAGAAACATGTCAAAGTGTTCAATAAAACAGTGTAGTGCCAGGAGAAATAAGAATCAACCATTGTTGACCTTCCACAGGTTATTATTGAATACATAGTGCTTACAAATTTATCGATATTGGTGTCGATGCTGTTTTACACAAATAGGTACGACTTAACCTAACTAAAGTTAAGATCTGTCAAACTACGTTTGCTATTTGGAGAAACACATCTAATCTGACAGGACTAAACTTATATTTGGTTATGTCGAATTAAATTAAGTCCAAAACGGCATTTTGCTATTCAGAACGACCGTTATTCAAATAAAGCAAATTAAAATGAACTTAATTTTAATCGCGACCTATTTCGTGTGGACTTAAATTAATTTGTTGGTTTTTGAAGTGAAAATGGAGGAAATCCGCGAGTAGGTACCTTTTTATCATTATTTAGGTACTAGTGAGAATCCGGAAGAATAATAATCTGACACAAAAAAGGCAGCTGGTCAACCTTTACACAAAAGGTTTTGCGTATCACCGTGATATGGTTGTTTATAGACTAAAGTGTAAAGGTTGATGCGCGGTGGAATATACATTACAATGCTCTTCCAATCTATACTTGCAGTAGCACACATTTAAGAAGAACCGAGTAACGTTCTATATAATTACCCGTTATTTTACAGGTTCCCTGAAAATGAGGCTTTAAAAAGGAAGTGGTTTAAAGCTATTGGTAAAAAAAATGTCAACCCGAATGTTAAGAACCTTTTTATCTGTTCGTTACACTTCAGTGAATCTTCTATGAATCGAACACTGGACGTTATAAGATTACGTGATAATGTAGTGCCATCACTTTTTCTCCCTGTAAGTATACTATAAAATTAGCAAAACAAAAAATATGTGGATTGAACCTGTAAGTATATACATACTTAAGATCTTGTAAATGTTGTGAAAAAATAATTATATCTTTGTTAAAAAAATGTAACGAACAATTTCAAAAAATTGCTCTTTTAACATATTGTCTCTGTGACCTGCAATTTAAATGACCCCATTAAATTAGTATTTATTTTAAAAGCACTAATTTCTAAGGTTCTTGACTAATAATAAAACGTCATTAATAATTTATCGATATCGCTGATAAGTTTTTTAGGCCCATCCCTAAAATTGTCGGCCATTTTATGATTTCCGAATGTTTAAGTATAGGTACACGCTTTTTTGGAGGTATGCCCTGCCTGTCCTCTTCATTCATTGGTAAATAGTGATTGATACCCATTGACATGTTTGGTTTGTATTTAAAGTGTTGAGCAAGCCGTATTATATTTTAGGGCCCCGCTGCTGGCGGCAGCGCCGATTCCGGCGCTCGCTACCTACCTAAAGTGTTGTAAATTCAAATGTGTTAAAACATTAACTTTTGATAATTCCGTGTAAGTAAAATAAAATGCAAAAAGTTTTTCAAATTTCTATGCTATGATGTAGGTACTAATAATTATTCCTGAAATTTTGATAACTCACCTGGGTGATTTTGTTTTGTTATTTATGCAGTAGCTATAGCCACAGAATACATAATAGGGGCTATAGTATAGAGCGCGCAATCTCAAGTGGGAAATGGGAACAGTAGGCACGGGTGAGATGAGAACACAGTTCTCTCTTTAGTCTGTAGTGACGATCGCCCTATGGCGACAAGAGTACGTGAAGGATTATATTAACGTTTTTTACTTTTTATTCATGAACAATGGTGAATTGTGTTGTGCAATCATGCAAAAACGATACGCGACAACACACTAAACATAATTCTAACATCACATTCCATCGGTAAGTAGTATAAATTACATAAATAAAAATCAAAAATTATTCCTTGCGGGGGTGTAGAACGCTCCCCGCAGTCAGCGTTGGTGCCAACTGCAAATGGCGGCTTTAAATAGTGTTGTAGATACCCTTCTCGTTCGGTATCGATATTTATGTGGTTGTCTTTTAATTTGAAGATGAATTCTTAAGTACCTAGTTTTAAAATTATTCGTTTCTTTTAATGACCGTTTTATTTTATACGATAAAACGTTTTTAATAATGTGTCACGCCTACTTAACTAAGTAGTTATCTAGGTATTTACCTTATTTTCAGATTTCCGAAAGATCCGATTGTTATGAAAAAATGGGTCAACGCCTTAAATAAGTCCGATTGGGAACCAAACATTTGGACCAGAATATGTTCACTACATTTTGCCGAGCATTTTATGTACGAAACCAAAAGTGGACTTCGAAAACTAGTGACTCACGCTGTACCTTCACTCTTTCTTCATTCAAATAATGAGTCTTCACACTCTGGCTGTCAGGCGGTTCCGGCTGTTCCTGCAAGTACCGACCAAAATATTCCTGACACTCCAACTAATCGAAGCGAGCAAAAGCTGAAGAAACAAATAATTCGTCTAGAGGATATAGCGAAACGCCGGCGTGTTCGGTGTAATACATTGTACGCATCTCTTAGACGTTTAAAGAACAAGCTGAAAGACGTGTCTCGAATCCTAGGTCAGCTAACGGATAAAAGGTTAATTAATCGAGAACAAGCCAACCTTTCCGAAGTGTGTAGTGAACTCGCGGCAACGCTCGTCAAGAAAATGGTAAACAAAACAAAACATTTGCACTCACAATATATACACCTACGGTAATAGTAAGAAGTACGTATTATGTGAAAGTTTGTCTGTCTGTCTGTCTTTCTGTTTGTTTGAACGCGCTAATCTCAGGAACTCCATATCCCGGTTAACGAAAAAAACATAGAAAAGCATTCCTAGCGCTCGAAAATGACCCAACGCAAACTGTGTCTCGGTATTGCCATACTGTGACTCGAATGAGTCTAGTTCGGCTGTGGCGGCACATGTCATCGTTCTTTTTGCCCAGTTTAAAAGTGTAAATTAAGTCTTGCGCAATGAAATGGTGCACAAATCGATCTCATCTGCTTAAAAGAAATGCTGGAATTAGTTATCATATGTAAGTAGCCTGTAAACTATTACATTTATACTTAAATTAATTAAAAACATGGACCATCATGCTTGATATCAATCAGTGAAGCAACGGCCAGCACGTAGTTTGCATGTCATACACGTCAATCACTACAACTAGACGGTCATGCATGAGTGACAGCACGTATTGCATGTCATGCAAGCATGATCGTTTAGGGAGCCCAATACAGATATGCTACGAAAAATTTAAATAGTTTTATGATTGTAATGGGCGCCCTAAACGATCATGCGGCATGACATGCAATACGTGCTGTCACTCATGCATGACCGTCTAGCTGTTGTGATTGACGTGCATGACATGCAAACTAGGTACGTGCTGGCCGTTGCTTCACTGTAGCAAGTATGATCGTTTAGGGACACTTTAAAGGGCTCCCTAAACGATCATGCTTGCATGACATGCAATACGTGCTGTCACTCATGCATGATCATCTAGCTGTAGTGATTAACGTGCATGACATGCAAACTACGTGCTGGCCGTTGCTTCACTGTATTGATTGATAGCACGCATGATGGTCCATCATGCAGCTTGACATTGGGATTATACGGATAACTGGTATTGATTATGACGATTGATTTAGATTTTTACCGACTTCCAAAAAGGAGGAGGTTCTATGTTCGTCTGTATGTATGTTTTTTTATTATTATGTATGTTTGTTTTTATGTTATTCATTTCACCAATTTAAGTTTTTGAGTATGTAACTGCGAGGTTCTTGTAGGTTTTTATTTATCAATATAGGAATATCTCGAAGGGTAATTTTAATTTTTAGAAGGTACTTTTTAATTTTTTTTACTACTTTTTACCTTTGAATCAAGTTCGTCATAATTCCAAACCATTTGAATAAACTATACTGTATGCATTTTTATTTTCTGCTTTTTATATACTTCTGTTACTGTAAGCTATAATTTCAATATTCTATTTCAGATGCCTCTGACTCAGTCAGAGAAATCAAGGAGATATAGAAAAAAACTAAAAAATACGAATCCCGAAAAATATTTACACATGATTATGAAAAGTAAAGCAAGAGCAAACAAATCTTACCAAAAAAAAAAACTTTAACTGATGCACAAAAAGAAGAACACAGGTTACAATTGCGACAGACAAAAAAAGTAATAAGCAGACTATCCACACATTCTAGTCCACATGCAGTGAACAATCTGCCAATTCGCAGCATCAGGCAGCATGTATACCAATTTTTGACGCAAATCCTAAGGCTATATTATTATACTCTTAATAGTTAGTTATTCTAATGTTTGAAATTATTTTTGCATTCATTCAAAATATTCTGTGTATAATAAGTAAAAATTACACTAAATGTTTGCGCACCTTAACTATTTTGCGTTAGGTACCGTTTTGTTTTGCGCCACTTTGCGCGACCGACTCGTAGAAAGAAAATTTAGCGTTACCTTTGCGCTATTTGTGGCAAAATCTACGGCTTCACCCATAATATGGATGCGCCATCGATCTGTCATCCCTTAAAGTTACCATTTAAGGACCATTATAAGTCAAATTTAGGTTAATTAAATTATAAATTAATAATTTTGTACCGGAGCAAAAAATTTTTACTGTCATACATACCTAGTAATTTTGTAATTTTTTTTCTATGATTTAATTTGTAAGAATGAATACATGAAAATTACTTCCACACTATTCGAACAACACTCTAGATATCCCGAGTATTCGAATACCCACCCTGTGCCCGACTTGCCCACCCTAGTAACCATATTTTCGGTACTTATAGTCCCCGCGGAGTTTAATGGCGGCTGTGTGAAGTTGGCAGATTTTTGAGCAATGACTAATTTTATGTGTCAAAGTGGAGCTGCGCGGGTTCACTAGAGACGCTCATTCAATTTCAAAAAGTAGGTCATTGATTCGATCAACCGAATCAAACTTACAAGTTTTTGGACATCCATCTCTGTGTAGCACACTATCTCGCTTACGCACACATAAGAGCCGTGGTAGCCTAGTTGGTTGAGCACTCGCCTCACGTTCATGAGGTCGTGGGTTCGATCCTGGCCCGTACCAATGAGTTTTTCGAAACTTAAGTACGGTTTATTTTAAATACCACAGGTTTTTCGGTGAAGGAATACATCGTGAGGAAACCTGCATACGCCAAAGACTGGTATTTACTATTCTAAGGCGTATGTGACGTCCACCAAAAACGGATTGGGGCACCGTTTGGCGGACAGGGGTTTGGCACAACAGATCCCATAGGGTCGAAGTGTCGCCAGGTATTCCTGGCCCCCTCAGAAAATAAGATACGCACACATAGACTATAAACACTGTCAGCGATGTGCAAACAATTTGTGACTACTAGTATATTCATTCAGCCGCCCCAATAAATTCCGCGGGGACTATACCTATCTATACTATTGAAAGTTATTCGTATTCAAATGGAAACAGACGGCACCCGGCGAATATGGTATTCTAATTAAGTTATCTTATTGTTATAGGATCCTGCGGCGGCGGTAGGATCCTCTTCTAGTGCAACGCACACTGCGGTTGCACAAACAAGGAACTCGATATGTGAGTGAGAGTATAGATAGTTTATTTAATTACTAGCTGTTGCCCGCGACTTCGTCCGCGTGGATATTGGGAGTAGGTACCTACTACCTATCTCTGCTATACAGACATCGTCAAGTTATAATTTTCCTATGAGAAAATCACCAGATTTTAAGTTAGTCCTTCAGGAACACAACTGTGAAAACCGTGTCCAATTTCGTGAAGTTGTTTTTGCGTGATGCCGGAATAAACATAACAATTAAAGACGACAGACAGACAAAAGTAAAAAAAAAAGTTGTTTTGGTTTCTGTTGCTCTTAATAAGACTTCTCATATCAATTTTTAATAAATATCTCATATGTCTATGATATCTGCACAAAACTCTCGTCTTCGTGGAGTCGGTGTAGCTGCCAGGGACTGCCACCCCAGTTTAAGGCCTATATTACACTATACTATATATATGATCCTACTAGATTTTAAACTACCATTTTGTTGGCCTGTATGGACTTGTTTCCAACTGGCCGTAAAACTTTGAAAAAAAAAACGTCCCTTGTTATTAAACCTAATATCAGTTTAAGGCGGACTCAAATGCGGACATACATGAACCTGCAGTGTGGATCACCGAATGGCACTAGTTGTGCCCTCGTGGAGGCCATGCTGTGGTTTTATTGAAAATCGCCGACTATAACCTCTAGTCGTGCCCTGTTTATGTGGAGGCCGCCGGCCGTGCTGTGACCCCCGGTCTAAATAAATATAAGAAATAATACTTTAAATAAGACAGGGCTGTATGGACTAAGCTCCCTTGCCCGTCCTCAATAGAGGACAATTCAACAAAAAAAATCAACAACAACAACACAAAAAAACGTATTTTATTGTTATTGCCGCCGGGTTTTAGTTTGTGAAAATAATTTAAAATATATTTATATTAAAGTTAAAGTTATTAGGTATTGTAGTAAAGATAGACTACCATAAAAAAATATATAATATAAGTCATGTCAAGTGAAGAATCCGAAAGTGCAATGTTATCACCGCCGGATAATGTGAATGCGGCTGACGCGGCTCAGTTGCTGAATGAAAATTTACTACCAGCAAAGTCGAAAGAAAAATATATCGCCGCCTACGACAACTTCATTAAGTGGAGAAACCAAAAGAACACCAGTTCGTTTTCTGAAAACGTTTTATTGGCGTACTTTGAAGAGATCGCAGTAAAATATAAAGCTGCTTCGCTATGGGCCATATATTCCATGTTAAAATCTACTCTGAATGCAAAGAATTTCGTAAATATTGAACAATATTATAAGTTGAAGCAGTTCTTGAAGAGAAAATCAGAAGGATATGAGTCTAAGAAATCTAATATTCTGACGGGAGAGAATGTTGAAAAATTTATTAGTGATGCACCTGATGGTACCTATTTAGCGACAAAGGTAAGTAAATTGAGTTTCTCAATCTAGTTTAAAATAAGCACCTTACCAAGGCACCTTGGTTAGTATTTGATTTACATTTGCAAGAACTAAGGTACATGCAATTTGTTCTCATTGGGTTTCTAGATTGAATTTCAAATATGTTTATATTTGTTACAGGTCGCACTTATTTTTGGTGTCATTGGTGCACTAAGCGGCCAGGAGTTAAGTAACGTCACAGTTGATGACATAGAAAATCACGGGGAAATACTCCTAGTAAAAGTTCTTAACACCAAAAACAATATACCAAGATCATTTGTAATATCAGGAAATAACTATAAAATTGTAAAAAAATATCAAGCCATGCGTTGTACAAAGGCAACTAGCACCCGTTTTTTTCAGCAGATCAGAAATGGTAAATGTACAGCACAAGTAATTGGCAAAAATAAACTAAGTGGCATGCCTAAAGAAATAGCCCGGTATTTAAATCTACCCAATGCCTCATCTTACACCGGCCACTCTTTTCGTCACATTTCATCAACATTACTGGCAGACTCCGGGGCGAATAATTTAACCCTGAAGAAACATGGACGGTGGAAATCCTTAAGCGTAGCGGAAGGATATACAGATGATTCTATTGCCAAAAAGATATCTAATAATAACAAAACAACAGAATCTGTAAAGTCAAACCATAAAGTTACAGAATCTCGGGGGTCTATTGCAACAACATCATCAAACATCAATGATCAAATGCCAGAATTTTCAAAGCAAGAAGGTAAAATAACTGAATTTTACATCCATACCAGATTATTAAGACTGAGTCTCAAGGGTCCATTACATCTTCATCGGCCACTAAAGAAATGTCGGAATTAACCAAGGAGACCAATTAACACCAGACCAACATGAGCAAGCTACTAGCAACATAACAAACTCTGTGCAGTTGCAGTCCATTAAATTCCCTGTTAAAAAAATGTTTCTCAATATTACTATAACATCAATTGTACCATATCAATCTATTTTAATAAAAATAAAGTCCCTTGTGTCGTAGGTATTTATTTCCTCGCAAATGTGATGAAAAACATTGTGTGCACAATGTACTATTAACCCACACATATACATTCTCCACAAGTGCATACTTTTTGAAGTTTATATTAGTCTAGTTCTAAATCTATGATATTAAACTTTTTTTTTGTTATTCAGCCACAGACCTGTATTCAGCTGACTCTGAGCTGAACAGCGACGATGATATCTCCGATGAGGAGGCGTCCATGTTCGAGGAGACGCCCGCGGCTGCCAAGATTAAGGGCAAGGGAACTAAACTACATACAGCCTCCAGTTCCAAACGCTTGTCGCCGAGGACAGGTCTGTATGTGTAAAGTACATTGGTACGGTCGACCGCACGTCAGTGGAATAAAACTAGTATAAACTAGTCTCTCATAGTATTGAAACTCCCTAAAGGCTAGGCCAGCTCAAGTCAAAGTGTTTCCGTTTGTGTCTAGGCATATTCTTTCTTCTTATTATTATCGTCATTGAAAAGTGTAGACCTCATATCCATGATGGAACATTTCATTCCGCATATTTATGTTCAATCGTTTTCGAGATTTTCCCACACATGCATAAATAGACCATCATCACATCATAGTCCTGAAGATGGTGACCCGCTGATAGCATTTAGATTGTTGCGTGCGGGTGTTTGTTTATCGGCGACAGTGGCCGCTTGCCACCAACAAAACAAAAGTAATATTTGAATACATTAAAAGAAAATTTATTTATTATTTTCAGATGACGAAGGTTTCAAATGCAACGTGTGCTCTCAGGATATACGAGGGTGAGTCGACAATAGCCTATAGTAGTCCACTGCTGGACCCAGGCCTCTCCTCGCTGTGCTTCCTTGAGTCACCTCTCAATACCATGACATTGTCCGACGGTCTGGTCAAAGCCTCGGGAACTAACTGGACTGGCATTGTGGAGATCTTTGGTCGTCTTCCGGGTGTATGATGTTACAAATACACTTAAATGCTACCTTTATGCCCGTGGTCCACCCGGGTGAAGTGGGCAGGTGGTCCAAGTGCAACGCCTGTTTCTTTTTATTTCAATGAGCTATCATAGACGACGATGGGTAGATTTATCGAGTGGAGACCGCGACTGAGCAAGCGTAGTGTGGGACGCCCCCGGCTAGATGGAGCGACGATCTGCGTTAGACACTGGCCGTGGTAGCTTAGTTGGTTGGAGGCACTCGCCTCACGTCCGCGAGGTCGTGCGTTTGAACCCTGACCAACCAATGAGTTTTTCAGAACGGTTTATTATAATGCCACAGGGTTTTTGGTGAAGGAAAACATGAGGAAACCTGCATACGCCAAAGATTAGAATTTATATTCTAAGGCGTTTGTGAAGTCCACCAAAAACCGGATTGGGGCAGCGTTGGTGGACAGGGGTTGGGCGCAACAGATCCTGTAGGGTCGAAGGTCGCCAAGTATTCCTGGCCCCCGACCAAGATAAGGCTGCCAGTGACTGGATGCGGAGTACCGAAGGTCGGGTTCAGTGGCGCGCCTTGGGGAGGCCTGTGTCTAGTGCAGGCTGGTGATGGTGATGTGATGACTGATTGTAGCTCTGTGAGCCGTTGGTAACGTTGTGTTGTCCAGGTTCCGCTACACGTGCGTGCAGTGCGCGGACTACGACATGTGCTGCGCGTGCGAGGCGCGCGGCCACCACGCCGGCCACTACGTGCTGCGCGTGCCCGGGCCCAGACCCCATGTACGTATACCTTCATACCTCACACTCCACCACTCACCTGTAACATGTTACCACCGAACTACCTATGTACTGTCGACCGCACGTCAGCGGAGACCTTGAGTTGACCTAGCCTATTAAGGAGTTTCAATACTATGAAAGACCAGTTTACACTGGTTTAGTTTCCGCTGACGTGCGGTCGACTGTACGTTGTACATCACTTACACGTCGTAAGCACTGACCGTAATGAATAAGAATCTAAAAAGAAAAATGAAAAGTTATCACTCACTTACATTTACTTTACTGGTCTTAAATAAAACACGTAATATGGAAACTTTGTTTATTCACTTATCAAGTAGGTAAACTCTTGAAATAAACTCGAATTTTGTATGGGATCTACGTACGTGCGGCGCCGCCGCAGCCTAAATAATTCGTCTCATACAAAACTCATTGTAATCTCGCTGTCTCATTATAATACAGGCCTAAAAGCTTATACCTACTAGTTTTTATTCACCAGCCTTTGGGTGATAATACTAATTTGTGCCACACATACCTTCAAGGCTTCTGCTTTTATTTTTTTACTAGCTGTCGCCCGCAGCTTTGAACAGTTTACCGCGGTGAAAAGTAGCCTATATGTTATTCCAGGATATAAGCTATCACTGTACCAAGTTGCATCAAAATCCGTTCAGCTGTTGTAGCGTGAAAGAATAACAAACATACTCACATCCTTACAAACTTGCGCCTTTATAATATCGTCATCATCATCAGCCTACACTAGTCCACTGCTGGACTTAGGCCTCCCCCAAGGCGCGCCACTGAGTCCGATCTTCGGCTCTCTGCGGTTATCGGTTCTCCGACAGATGTGCCCAGCCCACTTCAACGTTCTAACCCTTTAGTAGGTTTGGATTATCCTGGACACTCTGCTTGCGTCGAATTCTCATAACCCTTGCATAATAATAGTGAGTGTATGTCGATTTGTGTAATGTTACAGTCGGAGGTGCGCGCCGTGGTGGAGAGGGTCCGCCAGCAGCTGGTGGGGGTCCTGGGGGTCGGTGGGGACCCCTCCGACCCCCCCGCCGAGGACATAGACGAACCAAGGTCCGTGCATGCCGCATCTAGTTCTACATACACGTCAATCAACAGCCTATTAATGCCCCACTGCTGGGGCTCAGGCCTAACCTTCTCAACGAAAAAACAACTCTTCAGTCAATTTGTCTAAAAAGCCTGAAATGGGTGATTTTCATAATAGATGTACCGTGACGAAACTCAACTGATAATCAGTTTAGTGACGCTTTATCAGTTTCGTAACAATTTATCAGTTTCGTGACAATTTATCAGTTTTGTAACCATTTATCAGTTTCGGTTACAATTTCAGTTTCGTTGCGGTACATCTATTCTGCATTTCACCCAAATACGATTTTTTGAATCTTTAAAACGCGAATATGTTGAATGTGTACTGATGTGTGTTTGTGTGTGTGCAGTATAAAGGTGGAGGTGAAGTCGGAGCTGGACCCGGAGCCCGACCCGCTGCTGGCGGACTCCTCGCACGCCGCCGCCGCGCAGCCCGCAGTGAGTACCTACTTTGTTGCTAAAAAGTTATATAAAGTTAAAAAAATACATACATATAGTCCGCGTAGAGTTTACTTCCATTTCGACGTCTCATAGATTGTGCGCTTAGAGAATCGACCTCCAGATTCAACATCGTAGCTACAAATTGACGAAAAAAGTGTTAGGGCATCTTTCACCACTCCCTGATATTATTACAGATAGTAATCTTAGTGATAAACTAATCTATCAGATAAATCTATCTAATATCTGTGTGATAGACTATATAAAATATAGGCAATCAGATACCTGTGAAACCAAAAAAACAGGCTATTTGTCAAATAACCTGCAGATAGGGTATCTGGGACTTTATCAGCAGGCGGTGTAAGAGGCCCTTAGTCTTTTTTTATGAGAAAGCTCGGATACAGACAATATATAATTTGATGTCTCAAAGTATTGAAACTCTAGAAACTAAGTTTTTTTGTAAAATTTTCATTGTTACAAGGCGACATTACCTGTGGTAACATTGCAGGCCACCGAGACTTTCGCCAGCCACGCTGCGTCTCCCAGACCGTGGACCATACTGGACGAGGCCATGGGGAAGATTAAGGAGGAGCTGGGGAGCGAGGAGGAGGGTCCCGACCCCCCGTGCGGGTCGCACAAGCGTCCGGCGCCGCGCGACGACCCCCCGCCGAAGAGGGTGCACGTACAGACCGACTCGGGGCTCGTCGTGAAGGCCGAGCCGCTGGAGGCGACGGAGGGGGGCGGCGACGCCGCAGGGGGAACGGGGGACACCGAGCAGTTCGAAGTGTTCTCACACAGGGCTAGTCTGGCGGGAAAGTCGAGTAAAGTTGCCAAAAACATACAAAAGACAGGTGAATACCCTTGAATCAAAAAATTTAGCCACTCCCATATGGATGAGTAACAAAAGCATTTTAGGGGGTGCCAAAATAAATGTATATCAAAAGGGACACTCACTCACACATTCTCATTTTCAAACTCCATATAAATTTGTATTAGCAATCTCCTCCCGCTAATCCGCTTCCTTTGTCCGCACCCCCCCTGAAATTGACACCGAATTTTTATTCGTTTCCCATACTAAATAAGTAAGATGCGATCTCCACAGGGAGCGCGCGCGCGACCAAAGAGGTTTGAAACTTCTTGTGAAAACCTAATTAGTATAATTACTAAGCTAGTTTGTGAAATTAAGTGGGCGGTAACATTTTGCCAACTGCGGGGCCGCGAGATAATTTCTAGTGTCTGGACAAACTTACCAACCTAACCTAACCGAGTACGAAATGAAATTTCATACAACATTTCGTCACCAAGACCTAGGAGTAATATTTCCGCACCGGGGTGCAGAAAGTTCGATTTTCGAAACTGATTTCAAGTATGAAATGGAACTTTATACTCCAGGTAGTCTTCATCATATCTGTAGACGTCCACTGCTGGACAAAGGCCTCCCCCAGGGATCTCCACGACGACCGGTCCCGCGACCTTCACCAGATCGTAGTTTTTGCGTGAAAGAGTAACACACATCCTCACAAACTTTCGCCTTTATAATATTAGTAGGATTATAATAATTATAACTATTTTTTGTTTCAGCTCCTGTGCCTGGAAAGAAACAAATAAGTGCTAAGAGAAAAAACAAGTAACCACAAGTGTTTATTTTTTATTTCCTAAGTTCATACAATTCATATTAATTAACATACATAGGTGGATGGATAATTAGAAACAGGGCAAGATTTTCATACAATCGAGGTCACTTTGATGCCATGGGTCTCCGTGAAGGATTGACCGAGGCATGATCGGATGGCGGTCATCGAGAGAGTAGATGGAGGACTCTTAGATCGCTGTAGATACCCAACTGATCAGATGAACTGTCTGGAAGCAGCATCGTCTTCATTCCTTAACTTTAAAATTTTCATACATTTTGGTGCCATTTTGCGGGTTTTTTCTTCGTGACGATGCTGCTTCCAAACGGCTCATCTGATCAGTTGGATATCTACAGCGATCTAAAAGTCCATCTACTCGATGACCGCCATCAGATCATGCCCCGATCAATTCTTCACGGAGACCCATGGCTTCAAAGTGACCTCGATTGTATAAAAATCTTGCCGTTTCTAATTATCCGTCCACCTATGTAAGTTTGACTTTTTAAGTTTTTAAGTCTTGAAACATTTGAAGACCACAGCGGAGTAAGATTGAGAGCATGTGTTTTTTTTTGTAAACCAGTTACAAAAGATTATTTTTTTGCTTTGTAAGCGAGTTGCGAACAAGAAAGATTTCATAGTGATCTATTCTTTTCTTGTAACTAGTTAAGTACGATGGAAGACTTGTTTTCGTTTGTCAAGTGTAAGGTAACCTGCTGAAGATATGAGGCCATATTATAAATATTGAATTCATCATCATCAACAGCCTATTAATCTCCCCACTGCTGGGGCTCAGGCCTACCCCCCTCTCAACAAGGGCGTGCGGGCTATAGTCTACCACGCTAGCCCAGTGCGGGTTGATGGACTTCACATGCGCCTAAGAATTTCTTCTTCGGCGTATGCAGGTTTCCTCACGATGTTTTCCTTTACCGTTTGAGAGCAGTCAGTAAATGCAACGGCGGATCCAGGGGGGGGGGGGTCATGGGGGTCATGACCCCCCCCCTGAGCTGGTTCCAGGACTTAGGTGGACCACTAATTCTATTGTTATCAAAATTAAATTATAAGTTCTTGACTTGACCACCACTATGTGACCCCCTCCTGGCGCCAAAGCTGGATCCGCCCTTGAGTAAATGCACTTAAGTTTCGAGAAAAAACCCATTGGTACATGGCCCAGCCGGGGATCGAACCTCGGACCTTCGATTTGATAGGTCGCGTCTTATCCCCGAGGCCACTGACGCTCTTGAAATTGAATCAGCGTCTTTAGTGAACCCTCTCACAGCTCCCTTTTGACACCTAAAACTAGTAATTGCGCAGAAATTAGCCAAGTTCGCACAGACGCCATTAAAATCTGCGGGGACTATACCTATTAATATTCTAAACAATATTGAAATAAGACTGAAAATAAATATGTTTATTACAACATTTGTGTTTTTTATCCATCGCACTGTACATACAACCAACGCCCACAGTTGGACCAAGGTTCCCATCATTTTCTTTTCACGTAAATAGGTACTACTACCATAATTATTTACATCACATTCTATTAATTTTAGATACAAAGTTTCTTAGCAACATTTACTTCTTACAACCTACACAATCAATATCCATAATAAAATAATAGAAGTTCTTTTTTCAAAATGTCCGGGTTCGATTCCCGAGTAGTGTATGAGCTTTTTTAAAATCTACGAATGCAGTTTTTCATATCTTTAAAATCGATGATATGGTTCCTAATAACAGATCTTCGTATCTCTTGTAGTTTCGGACTTCCCCATACTGCCCCATCTTAACATCCTGTATATGTATAATACCTACATGGAACTAATAAGTACTACGTAACTGGAATGCGCACTCTCTATAAGGGTGCACACAAAAATATACTTTAATTATAATAACATAAGATTTGTATGTTTAACGCATGGAGAAACGAGCCGAGAGACCGCAAGAACGAGGTCAATGTGTCCCTTTCTATTATTACCAGTACATTTAACAATACATTTTGGTAATTTATAACGTAAAAACTATCATTAAAATTAAAGTATAACAATGCGTGTTGTTGACATCGTTTCAGTCATGAAATAGAAATATAAACGTAACATTTTATGATCATTTAAACATCGTAAAATGCATAGGAATTTTAAAATCTAAACGTATAAAGTTTTTGCTAGTAGGTACAATGGTAGGATTTGGAACTTGTGTTACAATCTCGTTGTTCTGGCGTCGGTCGTTCGTTGAATTGTTTGTGACGCTTGTGATTATTTCTGTTTGGTTCGTGTTCTAAAGAAAAATTGGTTTTTATTGCTATCATGGTGAAAAACTGCTGTATTAAAGGTTGCAGCAGTGAAACGTTTGCAGGGTGTAATATATCTTTTCACTGGTAAGGCCGTTTATTATGAATGTTACTGAGGGTGACAATAATATAATGGTCATAAATCAGAAATTATATGTTAAATACTGTTTACATACCTAATAATATTGATGCATCATCATCATTTATGCTCACCATTTAAAATTACTCATCATATAAGACCCTCACCAGATCGTCGGTCCATCTTGTGGGAGGCTTGCCCACGCTGCGTTTTCCGATGTGTGGTCGCATAGCATAACATTGCTTACTTATTTCACGTCTTAGGTAGGTCTTAGGTACTATGTACTACCTACCTTTTCCTTAAGATTATTTATCAAGATAGAGTCAGCATAGATGCCATTGTGCTGTATTTATAATAGTTTATCTTTTAATTTTAGCTTTCCCAAAAATGAAGAAATGAGGCAGAAATGGCTACAATTGATGCCAGGCAGAAACATTGGGAAATATTCATTTGTGTGCAGTCATCATTTCAAACCAGAGCATTTCGTGATATCGAATTCTCGAAAAACTTTAGTACGATCGACCGCACATCAGTGGTAACAAAACTAGTATAAACTGGTCTCGCGTAGTATTGAAACTCCCTAATAGGCTAGGCCAGCTCAAGGTCAAAGTGTTTCCACTGATGTGCGGTAGACTGTACCAGATGCAGTCCCATCAATTTTTCCTGTTGTAAGTGACAAGTTTAAGTGATTCCTAATCACCTTCACATAATATTAATGCATAAAACTAATTCACCGATGGATAACTTATTGAATATTTTGTCAATTTAATAACTTACTACTAGTTCCATGCAAATCCTATTTTTGGTCAAATATTTTGTCACCCTAGCAGAGTGAGATACAAACGCCTCGTACTGACTGTCTCGGCTCGCTTTTCTAAACCAGTGCACATTCCAGTTGTACGCCTAGTATGTACATAATAAAAAAATCTGTTAGGAAAATGACGAAGCTGCATCAGTTTCCTCTTTCTTTTTAAATGGCGAGAAAGTTTAGTGCGGGCCGCCGTACAGTTTTTTTTGTTAAACGTCACTCATCGATAGGTACTGTTCAGTACCACTGCTTTTTTGTTTACACAATTTCTAAAGCAAAAAAAAACAAGTATAAATTAAAACAGGACCGCGAGTTCCCGTCATGATCAGGGGCATTTCACTTAGTACTAAAATCTTTTCTATGGCGACACTGATGAATTGTTTAGTTTTAACAATGACATACAGATGGCACTGTGTTTATGAAAAAGTAGTCGAAAGATTGAGTGTGTGGGAATCCTTATGTTTTGACGCTGAATACACGTTCCGTTTGTGGGAACCCTTAAGTTTTGACGCTGAATACACGTTTCGTTTCAAGCAATAGAATGAGAACAATGGATAAAAATATTATTTAAGCAGTCGTGGGAATATAAAATTTCCCTAATAAAATTAATAACTTTGACTTTGTAAGTATTTACAGAACAGCGTGATAAAACTAAAATCATATTTTGCGCTGAAAACCAAAAATATATAATTGATTTAGCGGATATCGGAACGTTATCAACTGACACATGACTTAAAGGTCCTGCAACCAAGTCACAAACAAAAAAAAAAAAAAACAAAAAAAAAAGACAAGTGACATTGACATTAACCTAACCTCCCAGTCGTTTTCGCGCCTTCTGTGTGTTGTGATCGCCTGAGTTTCTACGATTTCATTTTTACGTTAATATTGCATTCTTTTGGACCTCGATTTACCTGCTTTAGATTTTGACTTGGCATTTCTTAACGGACACTGATTTCTTTGCTTACCTGTTGACTGGCTTTTGTTACACGGACACCGAACCTCAAAACGACATGGCTGCTGAAAAAGTGTTGCGTGCCTACTTGTAACCGACCCCGTAAGTATTTTTTCATATTTTTAACATAATTCATGTAGATTCCGAAAAGGGCTCCCGTTAATCTTACAATCTTATGGTTCCCTTCAACTGTAGCGAAGCACAAAATGTAATTCGCCTCAGATGGCCGCCCCCGAGGCGCAAAATTTTACCCCCGCTACCCCCCACATGCCAGAGGATAAGCATAAAGGGGATCCCCTTAGAGTATACATAAGCTAGCTTAAGGGGATCCCAGACACGCGGCCTGGGGTGACGGTGGCGGCCTATTGTCTTCCCTATGCAATGTATGTGAGACTTCAGACACGCGCGGTCTGCGTTTGCATATTGAAGCTGCGGCCTGCGGTAGGCCGCCACCGCACGTCGCATTCGCATGTGTCTGGTCTGGGATGCGCTTAGGTACTATCGATCTCAGACCACATTGTGGTGTCAGTGTGACATTTTAGAGTTTTGTATATCTCAAAATAAACTAGAAGTACCTACCTATCACCCTATTACGTAGAGTGAAATACAAATACACCTACTGGGTTGCTATGTACAAAAGCGGGCACTATGAAAAAAAACACATAGAAAATTGATCTCAAAAATGCAAATAACAAGCTCATTGCTTAGCTCCTCGCAACCTATTATCCCAAGAAATTACCAAATCTTCTCCATAGGTTAGGAACTATTATGTAATCTGTGTCCATAGTGCAATCCAATTACCTACTGCGATAAAGTTGGGGGCAGCATGGCAATATACTGGCTATCACTGATGGGATACAATATCCCTGTTTGCCTTTACATTCTAAAGTGCTGTTTAGAGTGAAAGAAATTTGCAGACAAAAATGGCGCGAATATTTTGACGAATGTTCATTAACTAAGGGAATATGCTACGATCATGAATACTAATATGGTATAAAACCAAACCCGGTCGTCGTGGAGATCCTTGGGGGAGGCCTTTGTCCAGCAGGAGACGTCTACAGGCTGATATGATGATAAAACCATCCAATGCGAACCGCCTCGTTGCCCATGGTTCGAGGAAAGGAATTCGAATAGTGTCAATGTTGAGACCTCATTCCGGACACATTCCATCTAATAAATTTACATTTCTTATGAGAAGATCGGAGTCACCAAATTGTTTAGAATGTGATGTTGTTGAGGATGTGCAACATGTGTTGATGAAGTGTGTCCGAAACGAGGCCCAAAGGTGTATGATGAGGTTGCCGTCAATTGGTAATCATAATGTTGGAGTTTGCAACAGCATCCTGTCTTTTCCCCTTTTTAGAGAAAGCCGGGATGCTGTGCAAACTATATAGGTACATTACTTAAAGCAGTAACTATTTTAAATTAAGTATTGTGGTTATAATTATATTAATTATTCATACAGGGGTGACATAGACAACCATCTCATGTGACTAAACCCCCTAAACTAATAGATTTAAAAAAAAAGTTAGTTGGGATTTACATCCTTGCAATTTGGTACATCATTTTGTCTTTTTATTTCAGGTTCGCCAGGTACCACTCTGCACGGCTTTCCGAACCCGGAGAAAGATGCAGAAAGATTCCGAACTTGGCTTTATTCTATTGGAGGCGACATATTGGCGTTGGATAACCAATACATTTACAAATATCGTAATATTTGTCAAAAACACTTTGAGTCACGCTATATTACACGTGGCAACAAATTGACCAACATTGCAATCCCGAGTTTGCGAATGCAAGGTATGTAGTCGGTTGAACTAACAGTTGTACATAAATAGTCTGTTGACTTTTTGGGTTGATCGAGTTTTAAGCAATTGATGTGTTTTTTTTCTTACTTAATACAAAATGTCCAAAAAGGGTAATGAATTAACCCAGTATGATTTATACTGTGAGCGTCAGTGGCCTCAGGGATAAGACGCGGCCTATCATATCGAAAGGTCCGGAGTTCGATCCCCGGCTGGGCCATGTACCAATGGGTTTTTCTCGAAACTTAAGTAAATATACTGACTGCTTTCAAACGGTGAAGGAAAACATCGTGAGGAAACCTGCACACGCCGAAGAAGAAATTCTTAGGCGCATTTGAAGTCCGCCAAACCGCACTGGGCTAGCGTGGTGGACTATAGCCCGCACGCCCTCGTTGAGAGGGTAGGCCTGAGCCCCAGCAGTGGGGAGATTAATAGGCTGTGATGATGAATGATTTATACTGAATTGCATAAGTTACATTACATTTTTATAGTTAAAATTTGAATATGTATTAAAATAGTAATAATTTAATATAAAAATGGCTAATGGGAATAAGCTTGTTTTTTCTCAAAAATTTGATATTTTGACTAAATTCTAACATTAACTTTGGCTTTCCTTTCCTCAATGCACTTCATCACACATGAAGATGCGGCCTCCCAATCCGACTTTTAAGGTTTCTGTTTTTCTATTGTACTCTATTGTATAGTGACTTAGCTTTGTGTTTTTGTTATTTCTGTTTAATGTTAATTTTTATGTTGTTGTATAGGTGTTTTGTAGCAGGAAATAAATAAATATCAATATCAATCTAGCCACCTTCAGACACCTTTTAATGCCATCGGTCTATTCTATAAAAGATCAGAAATCAACCATATTTTGTTTTTCCAGGAATCAGCCTTCCTAGAAGACAGCCACTGATGGACATTACCAGCAGTAGTGTCAATATTGAAGAAAATAGGAACCAACAAATACCAATACCTTCAACATCTAAAGGTAAGACTAAGTATTGTTAGATGGCAGTTGTTACCCTAGTGAACTTTGGCCAGCCTGAAAAGTGACAGTATGGTATCCTTTTTTTTAATCATTTATTTGTTAAGGGTTTGGTCATGTAATATTGATCATGTCACCCTTATTGTTACAAATCACCACCTAGTAACTAAAACAAACCTTACCTCCTAGCGAGCAAAAAAAATTTGGCAAGCTTATATAGCATCCTGGCCTCCTCAGATAAGGGGAATGCTACACTCGGTTTTTCACTAGGTACAATTGGGTGAGTTAACTTATCCCATCAAAAATGCAAACTTATTCAGTGGATTGTGTCCGGAACGCAATCTTAAAGCCATTACCACTTCTCTATTCATGGTGCACAATTTGAACCAAGGTATACGAGGAGGGCCGGATTGCATGGTTCTGTACCAGATCCCCAGACTGAGTGACCGTTCGTCGAAGTACTCTCTCCAGACTGAGTAACAATCTTTTTTAACTATTGGTAACAGATCACTGTGGAATGGCAAACAAATTCGCGGTTCACCTTCTGTTATTGCTAATCGGGCCAAGCGATCCGCCTCCTCGTTGCCTGGAATGTCTACATGAGATGGAATCCACTGCAGCCTTAGCCTAAGCATTTATTCATAGATACTAATTTACAGATGGTATCCATTATAGCGTAAGCACGACTTTTCGAGGTGCATCGAGCTACGTGTTGGAGGGCACTCTTTGAGTCCGTCATGATAACAAATTTATTACCATCTTAAACATTTATATAATCGAGGGCCTTCCAAATAGCATACAGTTCTGCGTACATTATTGAGATAGTCGAAGTCCTTGTAATAATAAAAAATACATATTGGACCGAAATGTCATGACATGATAGATAAATTAGTTCTTTAAAAATATATATTTCTTTCAAAGATGCTCAAATAGTAGTAAACTGAAAAGTACATCCAAGCAATGGGTGTTAAAGTTTTTCAGCTTTACAACACAAATAAAAATAGTCTTTTTTTCTGACATTAAAAATAAAACATTAATTTTGTATATAAATATTCAGCATTAATACTGTCAGGGTGTCCTTGCACGCAGGCCTCCTCCATTAACTTCCACTCCATCCTATCGCCTGCAACACTTCGCCATTGTGGTGGAATGTCATCTTCCCACCTTTTTGTGACCACCATTGATAGATTTTAATTACAGAAATAATTTCATTTCAGGTGAGAATCCCCGTAAAAGAAAAGTTGCGTATTCGAGTGATGCTTCTTTTCTTCAACGACAAATCTTGAAATTGAAGAAAGCAAAAGATAAATATTCCTGCAGGTTGAGAAAAGCCATGAAGCTATCAGAAAATTCTACGTTTCAAAAAACAGTTAAAAATTTCACCACCATGGCTGCCATTTTCACATTGCTACAGTTCCGTGAAATAAAAAAACCTAAAATGGGCAGAAGATTTACTCAAGAAGAGAGAATTATGGCTTTGAGTCTCTACAAGCAAGGACCTAAGGCATATAAGTGGCTCCGAAAAATATTTGTGCTACCAGCTCCTGTCACCCTGAGTAGAATGATTACGAGGGCAGGTTTAAAACCTGGCATTAATGAAAATATATTTGAACAATTAAAAAAAGTTACCAGGAAAATGAAAACCGATGACAAACTGTGCATACTACTATTTGATGAAATTGCTCTTAGTCCTCATTTCGATTACAATAGGAAGCAGGACCGAATAACAGGCTTTGTCAATAACGGACAAGCGAACAAACAAAAAATAGCAGACCATGCCCTCGTATTTATGATCAGAGGAGTGTTCCGTAATTATAAACAGCCAGTAAGTTACACATTCTGCTCAGGGAGCACCGGCAGGGAAGAGTTAATGATACAAATTAAAGAGATTATTAAAAAATTAAATTCAATTAGTCTTAAAGTTATTGCAACTGTTTGTGACCAAGGATCATCTAATGTGAGTGCTATTAATTATTTATTGGAGGAGACCCGAGAAAAATATTTAAGAAAAGGAAAAGAATTACGAAATAGTATTTTTGAAGTTGATGATCAAGAAGTGATTCCATTATATGATCCTCCTCACCTAATAAAAGGCATCAGAAATAATTTAATCACAAAAAATTTAAAATGTGTTATTAATAATGAAACAAAAACAGCCAAATGGGAGCATATATTGCATTTATACAGAGAAAATCCAAGCCCAAATTTTTCACCATTCGTATGGTGAAAAATTTAACAGAAAACCATGTAAATCCAGAAAAAATGAATAAACAAAAAGTTAAATTTGCCACACAATTACTTAGCCGGACAGTGGCAACGAATATGGGATATTTAGCCGGTAAGTTGGTCAAAGTTGTTTTACTCAAAGTAGGATACATACTTTTGAACGTTAGTCAATTTATTGGGAATATTTTGGATATTCTTATTGTCAGTCTGTAATACCAGAGAGCGTCAGGGGCGTCGGGGATAAGACGCGGCCTATCATATCGAAAGGTCCGAAGTTCGATCCCCGGCTGGGCCCATGTACCAATGGGTTTTTCTCGAAACTTAAGTACATTTACTGACTGCTCTCAAACGGTGAAGGAAAACATCGTGAGGAAACCTGCATACGCTGAAGAATACATTCTTAGGCGCATGTAAAATTCACCAACCCACACTGGGTGGACTATAGCCCTAAGGCCCTCGTTGCTCGAGGGTTGGCCTGAGCCCCAGCAGTGGGGACATATTAATAGGTTGTTGATTTAATTTGAATACCAGAGAGGGGTGTAATCCCATAGTATGAATTTGAACCACCAAGTAAATAACCAGAATAGAGCTGGCTGTTTTGTTTTACATCAATAGGTTGACTAAATATTTTGAATCGATAGGCAAGGGCGTAGACTAGGTACTTAAATCATTCCATTTTACCATTAGGTATCACAAGGGTCTTAAAGAAAATACGTATAAAAATATTTAGTGTGCCTACATAAAGACAAACAGGCAAGAGCAGAATGAGCTCAGTACAAGGTGTCTATTTGTGTCTATCTTGAGATCAAGGATTTTGTCTGTGTGGCTTGATTGATGGCTATTGAGTATTGACTGGCCTGTTGGCGTAGTGGTAGTAACCCTGCCTTCTGCGCCAATGGTCGTGGGTTCGATTCCCACCCGGGACCAACATTTGTGTGATGAACATAACTATTGGTTTTCGGATTCTGGGTCTCTGTATGTATTTATGTATTCATTTAAAAGTATTTATGTATGTTTATTAGTTGTTGAGTACCCATTTACAAGCTTCGGCTTAGTTGGGACTAAACAGCCGTGTGTGGATTTGTCCAAAACATTATAAAACATTACATTATTATTATTGAGTGTGAAGACAGTTTGCCATTATTGAGTAATTTTTCAGCATTTTCTATAGACTATTATTTTCTTTTTCAGAAAAAGGAATACTACCCATGGAGTGCAAGGAGACAGCGGATATCCTATTATTTTTTGACAACCTGTTCGATTCGGTAAACGGCAGCTTCGAAAACTCTAAAAAGAGAAGTGGAAAAGAGTTATTGCATCCACTAACGCCTAAATCAAGTCACCAAGTACTATGGGATGAATCAAAAAATGTTTTAAAAAGCATGAAATTCGTCACTAGTCAAGGAAGGGAGGGTTCTCTGCCGTCGATCAATAACTGGTTGCGTACTATTGAGAACATTGAATATTTAAAGGAAAAATTATTTAATGATTACAATTTTAAATCTATATGGCTGAGGCACTTCAATCAGGATCCTTTAGAAAATTTCTTCGGATGCATTCGTAGCCAAGGATACCAAAATATCAAGCCATCGTGTGCAGGCTTTGAAGGAGCATTTGCTTCGCTGCTCATAAATAATTTAAGCAGCGGCCATTCCCCAGGCGCCAACTGCGAAGCAGACACTTGCACAGTGTTTAAATCTTTAAATAAATTACTTTTAAATAACACAAATGTTGTGCAGAATGCTATCAGTGAAATTGATTCCAAGCATACAGACGAAAATATAATAGCAGATTTTAATTTGAAAAAAGAGGATCCTAAAATTATTGCACAATTGCAGTACGTGACCGGTTATGTTTTACGGCAGGCAAGGAAAAAGATTTTTAAAAATTGTTCTCATTGCAAAGAATGTTTATTTGATTCCCAAAATACAAACGATTATTTAAAATTCAGGGAGTACAGAAAAGGTTCAACATTTCTATGTTACCCTTCAAATGACCTAGTGAAGTGTTTCTCTGAAATACAGGACTTAACAATTAATGTCATAAGAACTAACAGTACAACAAGTAACATTAAAGAATACATAAAAACTATCTTATATGCAGTATTAGATTTTAATTTTATGAAATGTAATATTCATCGAAAAGATTTTGTTGATTTTATTTTTGATTTGTCCTGTAGGTTTTTCTTGTACAATTGGTGTCGTGATACAAACAAAATCCTATGTGGTAGTAAAATAGATTACGACGCAGAAGATTTAATTCAAAAAATGTCAGTGGAATACTTTAAAAAGAGGCAAAAAAAGAAATTTTAGTGAGCGTCAGTATTCTACTGTTATTTTTTTAATTAAATCTTCCGCGTCGTAATCTATTTTATTTACTACCACATAGGATTTTGTTTATCAAAAGTCAAAATTCGTTAATTCAAAATTGGAATACAATATTCTCTTTTTGACGTCAATTCTGACTAAAATTAAAGCTACTCTGTTTCCACCTGTATGTGGTGCTAACATAAATTTCGGATAAAAAAGTTTTAAGGTCTTTGGGTGCTACTATAATTTTTTTTTTTTGCATAATAACTTTTACATTACTATATTTTTATCTTTGTTGAGCGATCAGGCACTCCATGGAATTTTATCATTCAGGTAGTCATTTAACTTTTAATATGCTTTTTGCACAAGTTAGATTTTACGGAAGACTTAAATTTGTTGTCAGATAAGTTGATAATTTCTTCCGGGATCGTATTGTAGTAACACACACAGCCCCACAAAAGATTTATTTATCTTAGTTAATCTGGAGTGATGTATCTGTATTTTGTTCTTATTTCTAAGATTAAGATTAATTAAGATTATGCCTCTTATTGTTTAAGTTAATTATAGTCAGATTCTGTCTTACAAACATTATATTAGTATATATATATATTGACATGGCACCGTCATGATTTTAATGTCCTTAAATATTTCTCTTAGAGACTCACGACTACGAAACCCATAAATAAATCTTATTGCTCTTTTTTGCAAGATGAATATACAGCCCCAAAACAATAGGCCATAAGACTGTGAAAGTAGCTAAAATATACAAGTCTTGCTGTAGGTTAATTCTCTTTTTTTGTTAGGATGTCTGTTAATTCTCTGATCTTTTTAACTTTTTAACGGCATATGCTGCGGAACTTAGCCGTTTTGATAACAATTCTATATGAGGGCCCCATTGCAGCTTTTTATCAAGGGTTAGCCCTAAGAAAACTGTATATCTACAAATGCAAGTTTTTCATTATTTAATATGATATCATTGTTACATGATCTGACACCTGGAAGTGTGAATTTTATACATTTAGTTTTTTTTGAGTTTAATACAAGGTTGTTAACAGTAAACCATTCGTGAACTTGTCGAAGGGTGTTGTTTACATCGTCTTTTGTATCACGACAGCAATTTACAAGAAAAACCTGTCATATCGAAAGGTCCGAAGTTCGATCCCCGGCTGGGCCCTGTACAAATGGTTTTTTTCTCGAAACTTGTACATTTACTGACTGCTCTCAAATGGGGAAGGAAACATCGCGAGGAAACCTGCGTACGCCGAAGAAGAAATTCTTTTTCATGTCATCATCATCAACAGCCTATTAATCTCCCCACTGCTGGGGCTCAGGCCTACCCTCTCAACGAGGGTATTCGGGCTATAGTCCACCACGCTAGCCCAGTGCGGGTTGGTAGACTTCACATGCGCCTAAGAATTTCTTCTTCGGCGTATGCAGGTTTCCTCACGATGTTTTCATGTGAAGTCCACCAACCCGCACTGGGCTAGCGTGGTGGACTATTGCCCGAACGCCCTCGTTGAGAGGGTAGGCCTGAGACCCCAGCAGTGGGGACATATTAATCTGTTGTTGATGATGATGATGATTAAATATTGTCTACCTGGTATCTAATCTAGCTACTTTGTGTTGTATAGTTTATAAGTATAGGCTATATTAACAATTAAGGATTGTTTTGTGGCTTGAAATAAAAGAATTTATTTTATTTATTATTGTTTTAATTATTTTCCTCCATCAATTTAAAAAAATAAAATACGGGCCTGCCCGGGGTATACTTGGTTATATGTATCTACGTCTATATATATATGGATATTTGTGATTACAACAACCAAGTCTAGATGTCGCTGTGTACGACTTTAACTGACAACTCTATTTCCCTATATATAATGTACTCTGTGGTCATGATGCCGTCCCGCTCTCTCGCGCAATCGGAGAAAACGGAACGGCAAAATCTCATGCGTCTTTGTTGTCGGCCGGCACGCCTCGTTGAATGACGGTTTCTCTCACACTGTGCCGACACCGGGTGATACTAACAAGGTCTATTCTTATGAATATTACTAGCTTTTTCCCGCGGCTTCGCCCGCGTAGAAAAGTTTTTCCCGTGTACATTGTGAAACAGCGCCCTCTATGTAGGTGCTTTGCTACTAGGGGGTACTAGCGGACGCCCCGCGGCTTTGTCCGAGTTAAAAAGTAGCCTATGTTATTCCAGCATATAAGCTACCTATCACTGTGCTAAGTTTCATCAAAATCCGAAACTGCTCGAGCCGGTCAAGGTCGAAAACTTGGATTTTTATTAGGCCGATCGGCATATGTCAAAATCGTTTCTACTCCACCCAAAGACTCCACCTTTCGTAAGGAAATGTCTCAGCCTCAGATTATATATATTGTACTCTGTGCTCAGATTAATCTGAGCCCACAGCAGACTGGAATAATAGTAAATGATAAGTATTTAAGTAGGTATGTAGATAGATTGTATAGGTACTCTGATTGTTAAAGCGAGTTAGCAAGATACCAAACCCATGAGTAAAAGTAAGACAAACTTCATGTTTTTTGTCTTTGTCACCGTGGCCGGTTTTGTTTGTCAAAACTCGAGGTGACTCTGAATGATGACAAACAAAGCGTGGCGTTTGATATTTTCGGATTTTTAAAAATATTTTGTGTGTTTGAGATAGATACTTGTTGATATTTACTGTATAAAGTGTAAATGCAATGGTGGGTTGCGGTGTTTTAGGCTGCAAAAGCCGCAGTGAACGAAAGGTTGACGGAATAACATTTCACTCGTAAGTAGATAGAAATGTGTTGTAGTTGGATTTATAATGTAGGTATTGAGATGATCAATCGTGTTTTTTTACGGTGAGATTGAATGATTTTTACTTAAAATATTGTATTTTTGTTGATTTCCGTAACTTAACCTAAAACTATAATGTTGCCATGTTGGCATTTAAGTTACCCACCCAAGTATCATTCTGACAATATTTTTTTACCAAAGTAACCACAGCGAGGTATTATTACCAACGATTTTTTAACATTTCAGGTTTCCGTCCAATACCCAATTAAAAACAAAATGGCTGCTCGCCACTGGAAGATCAAATTGGCAGCCAACAAAATATTCGAAAATTTGCTCTGTTCATTTTATTAGAGAGTCATTTTGTTTTAAAGAAAAAAGGGTACAATTAAATCCATATTCGTCTCCGACAATACATTTACCTGTAAGTACTAATAATAATAATGTTTGGACAAATTTACACACGGCTGTTTAGTCCCAATTAGTTACTAATTGCTTTACTTCTACACAGAGGAATTATTAGACTTCTATCTTATTTTATATTCATGACCAGCTAGTGTGGCCTTCTTTTACAAGAAGTGCAACTATCAACTGAAGAAGTTATGTTTGGTAATTGATTTCGCGGCGGCTAGTCAATTTATTGGCTAGCAGGTGTGGACTGTATATAGGAGAGGTTTATTGCATAGAAATCTTTTGTCTATAAATCCTAGTTGTAGGTGTGTAACAGTAGCAGCGGAATAGGAAAGGGAGAGGACTTACCCCAGCGCGTTGTAGGTTAGCGTATGCGGACAGGCAGCAGGCTGTCAGGTCTAGTATCCAGCTCCAGGTTAATGGAAGGCATTTAACGGGCAGCAGCATGCAGTTTGCAGAGGTACACTTATTCACAAAAGCTTATTGGCTAGCAAACACTAGTTTCAGCGGGTTAGTTATCACAAACACAGCACAGTTAGGTTATAGGTTAGTTTATAGCACAAGTACAAAGCGGAGCGGTTTGTGGACTTGGTCCACACAGAATCCAGAGCGTAGTTACGAGCAGATCTCGTCTCGTGTCGCGAGCCCAGCGATCACGGGCGCACTTATAGCGGAGCGGGTTGTGTACTGGTCTACACAGCATTCAGAGAGTAGGTACGAGCTGATGTCGTCTCGTGTTGCGATCCTGGTAGCTAACACGGGCGTACTTCCAAGCGGGGAAAAGCAGACTGAATGAGCTGAGTCCCTCGTAGTGTAGCTGCGTGAGAGCGATACGAACGAACGACGCTCAGGCGAGGCATGTGATTGGCCAGCGTTGGCGCATGCGCGAGGCGCAACCGATCATACCATACGCGCGGGGTAGTGGAGCGGGGGGGGGAAGAACTGACAGGATGACACAGGAATGCTACTACTGTTACGTAACTATATCGCACCGTAAGTATAATAAATCGGCTCAACCATTTCTCCCCCGGCTAAAAGGGGATGACTTTATCCACTTTTAAAAAACAAACTTTTAATAGAATAGAAACCAACTCGGTAAGTAACTGTACAGAGATAACCAATTTAACCTAAGACAGATAAATCCTAACAAGAAGGGTTAGATTGAGTATAGACTTAGATACATGTTGTAAAGAATTAGCGTAACTTAAAAACTATAGCGATGCAATATTAATTAAAGAAGGAAATATTATTGAGTAGGCAACGGACACAGTTTTACAACTGATCGACGGTAGACTCCGGTTTTAGTTTTAACGTCAACGACGCGGACCACGCCATCGACACCAGGGTATGTATTTACTATAATACCGATAGGCCACTGAAGAGGGGGAATATTATCAGATTTAATTAAAACCACGGTTCCGTTAGTTATAGAGTTTGATCGCGTGTGCCATTTTTGGCGTGATTGTAACGTATTCAGATATTCAATACGCCATCTATTCCAAAACGTTTGTACTAAACTGTCGATTAGTTGTTTTCTTTGTAGAAGATTGATACGTGTTTCAGACAGATCTGCCGCGGGAAGAGATTTCAACGGAGTAAGAGTCAAAAAATGCGCGGGAGTGAGTGGCAACGGTTCAGTTGGATCTGAACTGAGAACTGAAAGAGGACGAGAGTTTAACAGGGCTTCGATTTGACACAAAACGGTCAACATCTCTTCAAAAGTGAGTAGTTGTTGTCCAACTACTTTGTTCAAATGTGTTTTGACACATTTGATGTTGCTCTCCCATATACCGCCGTGGTGGGGTGATAGCGGAGGATTCATTCGCCACTGAATCTTATTTTCAGATAGATTGGCTGAGAATTCTTCATTATATTCCTTGGAGCTAACAAGATCGTAAAGTGCTTTTAGATGCGATTTAGCACCAATAAAGTTTGTGCCACAATCAGAGTACATTACACTAACAGGGCCTCTACGTGACAGAAAGCGTTTAAAAGCATTTAAAAATACTTCTGTCGACAAGTCGGAGGCTAATTCAATGTGAACTGAATGGGTAACTAGACAAATAAAAAGACAGATGTAAGCTTTAATACTACGTACACCTCTACGTCTATAAGGTATGATCTGAAGCGGGCCTGCATAATCCACGCCAGTATGCAGGAAAGGTTTAGCCTCTCGAACGCGGAAAGCTGGTAACTCACCCATTAACGGAAATTCGGGTCTAGGTTTGTTTTTAAAACAAAGATTGCATTGATGGACGCGTTTTCTAACTATATTTCGAGCGGACAAGATCCAGTATTTTTGTCTCAAAAGCGCGAGTAATAATCCGGGACCGGTATGAAGGTTTTGTTTGTGATAGTGATCAATAATCAAGTCAACGACGTGATCACGCGAGGGCAGTAAGATAGGATGTTTGCTGTCGTAGTCCAAGTCAGAGTGTGTTAGTCGACCGCCTACCCTTAAAAGACCGTCATGAAGAAAGGCATTCAACCTCGCCAATGAGGGGGTTAAAACTTCATGGTTTTCAATTGCTTTTCGTTCAGATGAAAATGCAACCGTCTGTACGGCACGTAATACATAGAATTCGGCGACGTCAAGATGACTTGGTTCGAATTTTCGCGGCAGTTTCTTGATAAAACGTAAAATATAAATGACGATTCGAAGAAGTTTAGCCCACGAGGAAACCCGTGTTGCTAATTCATACAACAAAGGTAGCGGGTCATCACTAGTGACTTCGTTGGTTAATAAAATCTTGGTCTTTACTTCGGGCGGATCGTGTACTGTATTAGGATCAAAGTCTTGAACAGGCCATTCATTCATTGGCAGCTGTGCAAATGCGGGACCTTTGAACCAAAGCGGATGGTCGACCAGTTGAGCGGGAGTAAGACCGCGAGACAGACAGTCAGCGGGGTTGTCAGTTCCTTTAATATGGTGGAAGTGACCGGGGTCAAGATTGTTATGAATCTTGGCGACACGGTTGGCAACAAATGTTTGCCACCGGGCGGGGTTGGAATGTATCCAGGCTAATGCGACCGTGCTGTCTGAAAAAGCTAGTGTGTTATGAATTTGAGATTTGGATTTGTATGTGTCAATAACAGTGTGCATGAGCTGCGCGAGAAGAAGCGCTCCACACAACTCTAAGCGCGCAAGAGAAACAACTGTTTTGGCGGGCGCGACTTTAGACTTTGCACACAGTAGATTGACTGTACTTTTGTTAGACTCGGGGCAAAGTACGTGTAAGTACAAAACTCCGCCATAAGCTCGCTCACTTGCATCTGCAAAGCCTAATAAGGTCAGTATAACGTGGGGCTGGACGCTTAAATATCGGGGAATTCGAAGCGAGGTGAGCTGTGGCAATTCATCTACAAAGCGTTCCCATAAGGTGACAGTGTTACGTGGAGGGGTTTCGTCCCAATCAATCTTACTTTCCCACAGAGATTTAACTATTAATTTCGCGAGCAACGTAACGGGAGCTACGTAACCCATTAAATCCCATAGACGGGCAATCGTCGATAAAATATTGCGCTTAGTGCACTTACGATCGTCGCGCGAAACCGAGAACGCAAAGTTATCAGTGGTAGGTATCCAATGTAAACCTAAAACTTTTAAGTCCTCGTCAGGACTGAAATCAATTAAATCAGAAACACGATGCTTTGAAGGCATCGTAGCCATAAATTCAGCAGAATTACTAGCAAATTTAACAAGGTCAAAGCCTCCGGCTGCAAAAAGTTGTATCAGCTGGTTTGACAGCTGAACTGCGTCACGGTTTGTCACAAAACTGACTGCTAAATCGTCCATGTACAGGGCATCCTTTTCTAATATTGCGGACGCAAGAGGAAACCGTTCTCGTTCATCCGATGCGAGTTGTCGTACTGTGCGCATAGCAAGAAATGGACTACAAGTCATACCAAATGTGACGCGGTTAAACTCATATAGTTGTAGCGGCGACTCCGGCTCAAACCGATACAATATACGTTGATAGCAGCGGAAATTTTCTTGTACAATTATTCTTAAATACATTTGCCGTATATCAGCTGTTACAGCAACGGCAAATAAACGAAAGTTTAGAATGATGCGAAATAAATCGGATTGCAAATTTTTACCAGTGTGTAAAATGTCGTTAAGAGAATGACCCGAATCTGTCGGCATGCTGGCGTTGAGAACAATTCTTGTTTTACTCGTAATTTTATCGTTGCGGACGACAGCGTGATGTGGAATAACGTAATGCGGCGATTGAGATGACTGTGCGTCGTCTACTGGCGAAATATTTTTTTTTTCTAGATATTCGCGCATAATTTGATCATAGTCTAATTTTATTGCTGGATTTGCGTTTAAGCGACGTTCCAAAGATAAAAAACGGCGTTCGGCTAAATGCCTAGAGTTTCCTAGGCTGTCAGGATTGTCACGCAAAGGCAGCGTGACTATATAGCGTCCGGTTTCGTCTCGTTTAGTCGTTTGCTTAAAAATATTCTCACATTCCTGTTCACTTGGTGTTAACAAATCGGTTTTATTTGGCAAATCTTCTAGTTCGAAAAAACGAGCTACACAAGGTTCAAATGCGCAGAAAGAACGTGATACGTTTATTGGTAAAGCGGTAGTTGCGCTACCGAGAACGAGATAACCTAACGACGTCTCAATTGCAATGGGTTCACCTGGTGAGCGTGACACTTTATTTGGCAGCAAAATGCGCGCGAAAACGTCGCAACCTAAAATCATATCAATCGGGCCAGGAGTATCGTAAGTATCGTCGGCTAGAACTAGCCCATGCAGGTGCGTTAACGTGGCAGAGTCAACCACAGCAGTGGGTAATTCACTCGTAATGCGATCTACAACGTAGGGTTGTATATCATACGAAACGTCTTGGTTTACGCGGGAAAATAATTTTAAATTTGTCACGCCTTGCGTTTTATTCACTACGTCACCTATGCCGGAAACGTGTACATTTTGAGTAGGATGTACAGTCAAATTTAAGCGTTTAGAACAATCCGTTGTAATGATATCACGCATTGATCCACTGTCCACTAGTACGCGAACAGGTATGAGTGAGTGCAAGTTCTGTGACTGTGCGAGACAAACGGCGGTTCCCAGCAGCACTGTCGAATAGGCGGAGCGGGTGACAAGAGAAGACTCTGTACTCTTATCTTGTGGATTCGTAACACACAGCGAAATTTGGTGTTGTGCGGGCGCATGTAAATTATGATAACTTGCAAAATTCGTGTTCTCCTTGGCAGGGGCGGATTCGGGAGTTGGACTCGCCAGAGTGACGTTCCTAAGCGGGTTAATCAAATCATGATCGTAATGATTAGTGTAGTAATCGTTGTTTCTATCAGGACCAGTTGTCATCATAACATGCGGCGGTGTATCCCCATGAGACGTTACTCCTTTTTGTGCAACGGTAGCGGGGGGAACGTGCGCTTGATATTGAAAGGGCGGTATGTTCGGTGTTGGTACTTGATTTGCGGCGGCGCCTTCAGGTGGATTCAACTGCGTAGCGGACACAGGTGCACAGTGGATCATGGTGTGGTGGGTACCAGAGCGACAAAACCTACAAGTACGCGTAGAGCGGCAGGAGTTCGTAAAATGTTTGGTGGACAAGCAATTATAACACAGCTTATTTGTCTTAACGAAATTATATCTGTCCTGCGGCAGCATCGATTTAAATTCGAGACAATCATACAGTGGGTGATATTTGAAGTGACAGCACACACAAGCATTGTTATTGTCGCTCTGAACATTTACAAATGCTTTATAGGTATTATTGTCTGACCGTTTGTCAGTGCGTTGTTGTATTGAATTCTTCACCATAGCGGTGCGAGGTGCTTGCGTATTACTATTAAAAAGATTAGCTCGATTTAATAAGCGGTGTTGATCTCTAATAAATTCAATTAAATCGGAACTTGCGGGCAAATTCTTATTTTCGCGGATTGACATTTCAAAGCACCTGACGGTCTCGATATCTAAGCATTTTAAACCAATATGCACAAAAATGAATTCCAATAAATCCTTTATATTCATTTGTTTGAGGGCCGAAATAGTTGTCGAATATTTGTCCACAAAATCCTCGAGTGCCGATGCAGTGGGCGGCGAGTTCACAGAGTTCAATTTTAGCAGCTGATCTAAGTATGAAGCGGCGAGTGCACGCGAATCGTTATACTTGTCACACAGAGCGGACCACAGAGCGTTATAGTTTTCTCCAGTAGGTATTAGACCCTTACAAATATTAAGAGCTTTGCCAGTTAATTTTCCCACTAAATATTGCATCTTTTCAGAGTTAGACAATGCGGGATTTTCGTGAATTATAGACTTGAAGTTTTCATAAAAAATGGGCCATTTCTGTAGGTCACCATCAAAGCTACACAATTCCAATCGCGGCAACTTTACAACATGTCTCTGTTCAGCCGCGGCGGTGCGAGAGTCGGCGTATTCATGTTTTGACTGAACAGACGCCGGCGGCGGCGGCGGAGCGGTAATGCTACTAAGCGAAACTTTAATTTTAGCATACAAATCGTCAAACGATAGAACTGGGTAATAATTTGGTTGAAAATTAGGTACAATTTTAGATTGAATGTCGTTCTTTTCATAAATAGCAGCAATGTATTCTGAACGAATGGAATCTAACATAGTACAGCTACAAATGAAAGATTGCTTAATTGCATGCGAAGTGGATTCTATAGGAATAGAATCGTAAATCTGCTGTATTCGTTGAAAACACATTGCAGATTTTCCTTCTGCTAACGCTAATTTGCGTTCGTAATCAATTCTACGAAATTCAGCAGCGCGGGCGGCCGCGGCCTCCGCGGGGTCCTCTGCGGGGGGAGCCATTTTGTATTGGCTTTACCCTTACCTACTTACCTATAGAGCGAATGATTGCCTATGCAAGTAGAATTGATCTATGATGATCAATCGGTGGATCAAATGCGGTTCGATTGGACCAAATGATTTCGCGGCGGCTAGTCAATTTATTGGCTAGCAGGTGTGGACTGTATATAGGAGAGGTTTATTGCATAGAAATCTTTTGTCTATAAATCCTAGTTGTAGGTGTGTAACAGTAGCAGCGGAATAGGAAAGGGAGAGGACTTACCCCAGCGCGTTGTAGGTTAGCGTATGCGGACAGGCAGCAGGCTGTCAGGTCTAGTATCCAGCTCCAGGTTAATGGAAGGCATTTAACGGGCAGCAGCATGCAGTTTGCAGAGGTACACTTATTCACAAAAGCTTATTGGCTAGCAAACACTAGTTTCAGCGGGTTAGTTATCACAAACACAGCACAGTTAGGTTATAGGTTAGTTTATAGCACAAGTACAAAGCGGAGCGGTTTGTGGACTTGGTCCACACAGAATCCAGAGCGTAGTTACGAGCAGATCTCGTCTCGTGTCGCGAGCCCAGCGATCACGGGCGCACTTATAGCGGAGCGGGTTGTGTACTGGTCTACACAGCATTCAGAGAGTAGGTACGAGCTGATGTCGTCTCGTGTTGCGATCCTGGTAGCTAACACGGGCGTACTTCCAAGCGGGGAAAAGCAGACTGAATGAACTGAGTCCCTCGTAGTGTAGCTGCGTGAGAGCGATACGAACGAACGACGCTCAGGCGAGGCATGTGATTGGCCAGCGTTGGCGCATGCGCGAGGCGCAACCGATCATACCATACGCGCGGGGTAGTGGAGCGGGGGGGGGAAGAACTGACAGGATGACACAGGAATGCTACTACTGTTACGTAACTATATCGCACCGTAAGTATAATAAATCGGCTCAACCAGTAATCATACCTAATGCAATGGATATTCAGGAGTTCGTGACATTCTTATCCTCCGTAAAAATTATGTCAATTGTAAAATAGGTTTTCTTCCTTACCTCATACAATACAATACAAAACGACATACTCTGTATGTCGTTTATTCTACTTAAAATAATAATACAAATAGGAATAAAAACTACAAAGGCTTGTACTTTTTACCTAACATGGAAATTTCATCAATCTGGCAACATTAGAAAATACGCTGTTTCTTGTGCGGCGACGCCATGGATTGATCTATTCGTTTTTGTTCTGAGATTTTTAGACAAAATCAATAAATTAAATTATTTCGAAAAAAGTTTCATTACAATTTTAATGACAATAATAATGTCACATTTTTAGCAAATGTAGATATTTGCGAAAACTTTATCGTAAGCCTGGTGTCCACTAGGCCGCACTGCACGCAACGAATTTTCGTTTAATCCTAACCGAAAGACGTCCACTGTCGATCACATAATCGATTTACAAAGTTTCGGTTGTTGGCTGCCAGAGGCGCTGCTGCGAAATCTTTGCATCGCCAATAATGAATTACTATATGGTCTTTGTTATCAGCTCTCGAGTAAGTAAACAACAGTCATTTATTACAATCTCACTCACTTTTCAAATTTCGAAAGAATCGACCGTTTTTACCAGCAGCTAAACAATCGATATTATCAAGTTTTGCACTATCGATAGGCGTATTGAATTAATGACAACTATCGATAGTGCAACGTATCGATAGTGCGTTTAATAGTCAGCATCAACGACAGTGTCGATTGTTTGGCTGCTATTGACGAGACACACGCGGTCTGAGGTGGCGGTGCGTGTGTCTGTGAGGCGGCCTGTTGTATTCCATATGTAATGTATGTGAGACTTCAGACACGCGCGGCCTGCGTTTGCATATTGAGGCTGCGGCCTCCGGCAGGCCGCCACCGCAGGCCGCGGCGCGTGTG
Organism: Metalampra italica; assembly: GCA_949699065.1. Classification (NCBI taxonomy): domain Eukaryota; kingdom Metazoa; phylum Arthropoda; class Insecta; order Lepidoptera; family Oecophoridae; genus Metalampra; species Metalampra italica. Next base: position 2,379,521 of record OX452993.1, read on the forward strand.
TCTGGGATACGCTTTACGTTTAAAATACTTGAAGAATATGACTGATTAGGATGAATTTTTTCCAAGTATATCCAGGTGTCTCTTTCATCGTATGCGGTTGCTTTTGTTGTGCTCCAATGAAGGGTGCTAAACAATTTGTGAAATTAGTGCGATAATTTCAATTACTTACACTTCGGCAAGACTGGATTGTGTGTTTGTGGATATAGTAGACCGCCCACGATGCATCGTGACCAATACATCGCGAAAATGGCAAATTTTCTTTGTATGCAAATATAATTATATTTCTACAATGATAAAAAAATGGAAACTAGCAATTTTGTGAAATGGGACGAAATATTCCAGAAATTGTTGGTAACCCAAAGTAAGTACCTACCACAGATATCTATCATAGACAAAGGGCGTTTGTGCACTATACGTTTCCGACTCACATTCAATACGTGGAAAAGACGGGACGTGAAATTCACGTCCTATCGTTTGTGCACTACACTCCATTCGTATTCAATACGTGAAAAAGACTGACGGGATTTCCTCCGGTGTGACCATTGGGAAAATAGAGAATTTGCCACAAACTAGCTGAATGTTGCCAAAATCTGCCTTGAAAAAGCTATAAACATGCCGCATACATTTTAGTGTGTCCATGGGAGCAGAAAATAAAACAAAGAAAAACTAAATTCAAAGAATTTGTATAATTAAAAATATTTTTGCAGTAACTTAATGTTGTGAATGAAACCAATGTTGGACTAAGATTGATTTATTATCACTTACCTACACAGATACATTACTTAATTAAACTACACTTAAAAAAATAATTTAATTATAATAAATCCAGTGAAAAGAGACGTGAAAGATTGGCTAGAAAGAGCTCGTTTCCAAAGCCGTAAAACCATTTAAAAAACAAAAGACTTCATCAGTGAAAAAACGGATCAAACACGAATTGAATATGAATCGTAAACGGATGAGTGCACAAGCGTACATACATTTACGGCCAAGACGGACTTCACCTTTTTCACACGTATTGAATGTGTATCGGAAACGTATAGTGCATAAACGCCCTTAGTGAACTGACGGGGAGGGGTTATGTGTGGTTATGTCACAGTCGCAGCAATATTGTGCCACAGAATATATAATAGTACAAGTGTTATGCCCAAAACAGAAACATTGCATAAAGTGCAATAAAGAGATAAGCCTCACCATTTGTACATGTTCTTCTGGTTTGTTTTGTATCTTGTTAATGTTTTGTGTGTACAATAAATTGTTAAATAAATAAAATAAATTGCCAAAAAATTACTTACCTACCTAGTTGTTTTCTAGTTTCGGTGGGAGATAGTGTATCTTTGTTTTAATATAATGCCAAGTTGTATGGTTAAGATTTGTAAAAATAGAAGTGAATTGATAAACTATAAATCAAATGGCATCACTTATCACCGGTAAGTACAAAAAAATTAAAATTTCGTCAATAAATTAGTTTAAAACTAAAAACAAAATCTTTGATCTCCATTGCTCACCATAGTGTGCATTATCTATACCTACTCAGTTATGTAAATCATTAATAACTACATTGTATCTTTAGTGTTATACACCCGCGATCCAACACGCAACGAAAAGTAAAACTGAGGTACGGCGGCCATGTTGTTGGTTTTTGCCGTCACTTAGATCCTTAGAGATGTACCATAGATAGCATAGTGATGACTTGATTTATCGATACTGTTACGACAATAATAATTATATAAAAACTAAAGTTTACCGTTATTATAATTTGATTATCTTCGTACTAATCTATAAACTATTATAAAATTGTAACGGTAATATTTCTGTACACTGAAGGGATATAAAAAAACTACTATTGGAAGTTCAGTTCATTTATTCCTTAACAATTGACAATTGTGTTGGAAATAACTTATACATATACTTATACGTATACTTATACGGAATACGTTATATATGCTTATCTAACCCCAAAACACTTTCCAAAAAATTTCTTGTCTGTTTGATTGAACCCGCATCACGCTAAAACGATGATCCGATTTGAACCGTTTTTTTTGAAAGCAAGTGGTCTGACAAAAAATCTGGTGTTCTTGGATTTATAAGATTCCAAAGGGTGAAAAGGGATGTTAAGGTGTGTACGGGAACAAAAATTTACAGATCAAATTTACATGCCGCGGGCAACAGTTACACAACGATACTTTTTAATTCGAACGAAGTCGCGGGGCAAGCTAGTGTATTTATAATAGTCTACCTATTTTATTTTTATTTTATTTTATTGCATACAGAGTTAGGTAATATTTAGAGGTGAAAATAACATTTTGTAAAGCTAATTACAGGTTTTCACTTATGATTAGAGAAGAACGAATATGTTTCAGTGACAGTAAAAGGAAAAATAAGTTATAAGTTTAAGTAACAACAAGATCTAACAACTATCTATTGAATGATTTCAATGTTATTTTTCATTAGTTTCCCTCGTGACCCAAACATTAAGAATGAGTGGATCAATGCCACAGGAAGAGGAAACAACTGGTGGCCATCGGAAAGTAGTACAATATGCTCCAGTCATTTCGCTGAACATTGTTTCCAACCCTTCAACACATGTCGTAGACTTTTTGAAGGGGCAGTACCTACAATGAAACTGCGTCATACATTCGCACCGGTAAGTTCGCAAACTATATAATATTATAAGGTTCTGAGCTACCCCGGAGACAGTGCCGCCGCCGGCTCAACCGACTGAGAATTGGACACCGCCGCTGCAATTACTTCAAGCACAAGTGGGGGTGTAATATCATCAAAGACTGCCTGCCTAACTTATATACCTACTTAGACACATTTCAGTATTTGGACGACAATCGATTAGATCATTGAATGTGGAATAAAAAATTGGTACTTTTTACCCAAGATGGGTAAAAAGTCAACTTGGCAAGGCAACATTAGAAAACTTGCTGTTTCTCGAGTTTATTTAGTTAGAGGTTATGTTATGATTGTGTATAGCGTCATCGCGTTGCCTTCTCGTTGTTTACGTCGCATCGTTTGGAGTGCAGTGAGTGATAATGTCATATCAGTACACAAATATGGAGTATTGGGACATGGTGCGATGTTACGCATTAACAAATAACGTTGTTACACATGCCATAAAGTTGTACCGCGAGATGTTCCCTAACCGGCCCAAGCCGTCGTACAATTTAATGTCGGGATTGAATTTTAGGCTAAGAACGTACGGCCAGTTTACCGTGCCCAAACTTAATCAAGGACGAGGGCGGAAACCGGATCAATGTATAAAGAGAATGAGAAAAGATAACCACTTGCAAAAGGTGCGCGGCGCCGGCGGCGCGCGTTCACATATTAAGTGGACAGACTTATGTATTAAAAAGGTAGGTAATCACTTATATTAATGATATTGCTGTAACTACAGATTAAAAGCGGAACTTATCTAAACGCCCGCCCCGCACAGTATGTGTTGTGTAGGTACGTCATTGCCCATTGCATATACCTAATATAACTACAGGTCTAACGCGCGGTAACTGTAGCAGTAAAATTCATACAAATTGACGTAATTTGATTTAGTCTGCTAATAGCAGCGAGTGAATGATCGCATAAGCCCCGCCCCTTATTTGTTGCCGTGAATAAATTCTTAAAATGCCGTGTTGTGTCTTTAGAAACTGCAAAAACTACGGCACTAAGATAAACAAGATTGGAGGAGTTACATATCACACGTAAGTATACTCAGATATAATCATTATATGATTACTTCTAAATTATTTAATCGTGTATGTAATTGATTGAAATGTTTGTTGAAAAAGGACAGAGAATGCGTTTTAACTGCAGTGCGATAGGGATAGATAACATGCGTCAAAGAATAATCAATCAGACACGAAATCGTAGGCATAATTTATCGCGTCTTGTACTTTAAACAGAATCTTGAAAAATATATTAATTCTTCTGTGATAAGGGTAAGTTAAGTAGGTATTCATATAACGCAATGTAAATCCTGTTTTATATTTTCCAGTTTTCCAAGGGATGAGCTAACTCGACTTTCATGGGTCCGCACAGTTCGGGCGGAAAGAAGGGAAAACAACTGGTTGCCTACAAAGAGCAGTACAATTTGCTCTGATCATTTTAAAAATCCAGACTTATATTCTACCTGGAAAGGATACGTGCGGCTGAACAAATCTGCGGTGCCTTCACTGCCATCGGTAAATAAACGCCCAATCGTTCAGTTTATTAAATTAAATTGGAATATCAACTGTTTTTTAATTAGTTGCTGTATTATAATTGAAAGCTTGCTGCTGTATCTAGGTATACTATTATAAAATTGTAACGGGAGTATTTCTGTATATTGAATGGATTAAAAAAACTATTGGAATGCGTTATTTAGGCATAACAAACAATTTCTTGTCTGTTTGAACCCGCATCACGCTAAAACTACTGGTCCGATTTGAACCGGGTTCTCTTTTGTTTGAAAGCATGTGGTCTGACTTAAAATCTGGTGTACTTACTTGGAATTTTTTATTTCAAAAATGAAATAAAAAGTTTTGTACGGGAACATAAATTTACAGATCTTTACATGCCGGTGACAACAGTTAGTAAGTAATATACGATAAGTACTTTTTAATGCGAACGAAGTCGAGGGGCATAAGCTAATTATAATAATAAAACTTTTCCGTTTCAGGATTACGTTTTACCTGCCATGCCTACCAGTTGCGACCACGTAAGTAAATATAAATGGCTTAAAGGTCTCGTTACCAAGCCAAAACCTACTTTTAAAAAAGTAAACGGACATGAACTCTGTTTTCGATTCCCCCAGAAAAGGGGAGCCGTGCGTAAGGCGTAGTGTCGATACGTCACATCTTAACTTTTTGTGAAATCACGCGGGTCCTGTCAGTGAAATTTAATTAATTTGGTGCTATTCCTCCAAGTATGCTTGAAAAGATGCTTATTCCTTGTTTGTGTTTGATTTAGGTACATTGATAAAATGTCTTGTGCGATTGAAGGATGTAAATCCCATACAGAAGGAAAGAAAATAACCAAGAAGCAATATCCTTTCATCGGTGAGTTCAGATAGTTTTAGATGATATTATGTTATTGATTTAGGTTGATACCTACCTATTAGGTAACTATAGATAAATGGTAAATCTTCATGGTTTTCAAGTCTACGCCGATCTTTGTAGAGATGTCAACCGATTACAATTTTCAGCACCGGTATTTACCGATTAGTTTTTGGTTTTTCCAATAAGTATGGAAACACTCGACTCAAATGTTAATAAACATAACAGAATTGTGAGTTTAGCTCTCACTTATCTGTTTGTGTGACACTTCACGTTTTATTTAATTAATTTAGTAAATATAAATAAAAAATCTAAGAAATGAAACGAAAGTTACGAAGAAAGCATGAAAATAAAATAAGTACCTACCTAGATGTTAGATGTGTGAAATGAAATTGCTTAATGCGGGGATTTCCCAAGTATAGTCAATCGTGTTCAGATACGCATCAATTAATTATAATTCAGACTATATTCGGATACAGATATCATAATTTTTTTTGTAACTAAGCAAGAAAAAGAAATCGGTTTTTCTGAAAATTAAACCGGTTTTTACCTGTTTGAAGGAAAACCGGTTTTTTAACCGGTTGACATCACTAGATCTTTGCATATTTCAAATAAATTTTCTGCAGACTATTTGAGGTTATACGTGTATCACGTAGTGATGTCAATTTTTATCGACATATGGGAACAAGTAGGAAAAATGTGTGGTGGCACAACAAGCTATTAAATAGTCGTTAAGTTTTTAGAAGATTGATGATTGAGATGTTTTTACAGATTTCTAAGGGATTAAGAAATTAAAAATGAATGGATATTACGTGTTGGAAGGTCAAATTGGACATAGAATAAACGCAGTCATATTTGTTCTAAACACTTTACACAGGATTCTCTTGTACCGAATGAAAATTTAAAATGGAGGCAGCTGAAAGCAGATGCTTTACCTACATTATATTTGTCACATACTGACACATTGGTAATGTTCAAATGTTATTTGTCATCGTATCATATATTTAAACTGTTGTATGTACATATTAATAAATAGTTCATAATATAATTTAAGGCAAAAGCACCAGTATTTACCTATGGATGTCTGTTCGGCTTTGGGAACGAGCCCTTTCTAGCCAATCTTTCACTTCACTTTTTACTGGTTATATTATTTTATAATTAAATTATTTTCTGAGTGTAGTTTAATTATTAATTATGTATTTGTATATGTTAGATAGGCAAGTGATAATAAATCGTCTTAGTCCAATCTTCGTTTCATTCACAAGTTACTGCAAAAAATTTCTTTTTACCGCGGTAAATTGTTCCCGCGGGAAACTCAATAACGGCTGGACGGATTTGGATGAAACTTGGTACAGTGACAGCTTATATCATGGGATAACATATAGGCAACTTTTTACCGCGGTAAACTTTTCCCGCGGGAACAATATTTAATTTTGATGAAACTTGGCACAGTGCTAGCTTAAATCCTGAAATAACATATAGGCTACATTTTACCGCGTTTTAGGTACTTTTCCCGCGGGAATAATATTTAATTTTGATGAAACGTGGTACAGTGATAGCTTATATCCTGGGATAACATATAGGCTACTTTTTACCGCGGTAAACTTTTCCCGCGGGAAAAATATTTAATTTTGATGAAACTTGGTACAGTGATAGCATATTAGTGTGGCTGACGGAGAGTCCGACTCGCACTTGCCGGCTTTTTATTTACATATAACATTTCAGACTAGCACTACCTTATTTGTCCTTATTATATTTGTTTTTAGTCGATTCTAAATAAAATAAAGCATGAACCAATACTTATATCTAGGTAGGTACCTATTAAAGTTCGCTGCGCGCGGGCGTTAGGTTAGGTACCTTATTTATTTCGAGGAAGTTGCCGAGACGTTATCGTTTTCCGTCTACTGTGCCTCGAAGTACGATCTGAACCAATAGTAGTGTTTCTCCTGATGCTATATCGATATAACATACCTACATAACTATTACTATTAACAGCATAAAGAGAGAAACTATAGAGGACGCACTAAAATAACAATAATAATCAGAGAGGGACACAATAATTACAGAAGTGGTAAGAGTAAGCTAGACAGAAATAATATCTCTTTCTACGTATGTGAATTCAACAAACAACAACCCGACTAAAATAGATAGTGTTTGTTCAATTTGACCCCGCCATATAAGCAGCGTCTTCTCAAATTATTGGGGTAAAAGACTATTGCTATTTCATGCTATACGCTGATTACGGTTCTATGGTTCATTCTTTTTCTAAGATTAACAGTTATTCGCATTCAAATGCAAACAGACTAGTGAAGATCGGCACCCGGCGAATATACATAGGTGAACGGATAATTAGAAACAGGGCAAGATTTTCATACAATCGAGGTCACTTTGGAGCCATGGTTCTCCGTGAAGGATTGATCGGGGCATGATCTGATGACGGTCATCGAGAGAGTAGATGGAGGACTTTTAGATGGCTATAGATATCCAACCGATCAGATCAGCCGTTTGGGAGCAGCATCGTCATGATTCCTTAACTTTAAGATGTTCATACATTTCTATGCCATTTTGCAAGTTTTTTTCTACATGACGATGCTGCTTCCAGACGGCTCATCTGATCAGTGGGACGTCTATAGCGATCTGAAAGTCCTCCATCTACTCTCTCGATGACCGTCATCAGATCACGCCCCGATCAATCCTTCACGGAGAACCATGGCTCCAAAGTGACCTCGATTGTATGAAAATCTTGCCCTGTTTCTAATTATCCGTCCACCTATGTATCTAACGAGCGTTGTATTATTGTTGTAGGATCCTGCGGCGGCGAAGGCCTACTCTTCTAGGGCAACACACTCTCGTGCCGCGCCTACACGGAACTCGTCAAGTGAGTGAGAGTCTATATACTTAGTTTAGATAAGGCCTACTCACTATACAATTTTGTGGTAGAAGAGCCGTGGTAGCCTAGTTGGTTGTGCACTCGCCTCACGTTCATGAGGTCATGGGTTCGATCCTGGCCCGTACCAATGAGTTTTTCGAAACTTAAGTACGGTTTATTTAAAAATACCACAGGATTTTCGGTGAAGGAAAACATCATGAGGAAACCTGCATACGCCAAAGACTGGTATTTACTATTCTAAGGCGTATGTGAAGTCCACCAAAACCGGATTGGGGCAAAGCCGTTTGGCGGACAGGGGTTTGGCACAACAGATCCCATAGGGTCGAAGTGTCGCCAGGTGTTCCTGGCCCCCTAAGAAGATAAGATAAGATGCAATTTTCAGTCAACTACATTTGCCCCCTAGCTACAATAGCCCGGGGTGACCTTACAGAAGACCCAGACCTATCCTAAACAGTATATAAAGAATATAACAAGACCTTTTCCTTTTAAGTAAACAGAGCGTCAGTCGCGTAAGGGATAAGACGCGGGCTATCATATCGAAAGGTCCGGAGTTCGATCCCCAGCTGGGAACATCGTGAGGAAACCTGCATACGCCGATGAAGAAATTCTTAAGCGCATGTGAAGTCCTCCAACCCGCACTGGGCTAACGTGGTGGACTATAGCCCGAACGCCCTCGTTGAGAGGGTAGGCCTGAGCCCCAGCAGTGGGGACATAATAATGGGCTGTTGATATAACACGTTCGATCTTATAAATATGAATGCAGGAAACAATGTTAATTAACCTAGGTATATTTTTGTTATTCAGCTGACTCGAATCTGAACAGCGACGATGATGTCTTCGATGCGGAGGCGTCCATGTTTGAAAAAAAGCCCGCGGCTGCGAAGAAGAAAGGCAAGGGAACTAAACCTCATACAGCCTCCAGTTCCAAACACTTATTGCCCACAGGTCAGTGTTAATAAAGTACATTGGTGACTTTATAACTACTGAATGAACATTATGAAACATTGACTGAGCTTTCGACTTTTTTCGGTTCGATCGGTTGAGAGGACTTGTTTTTCGGTTGACCGATACTTTATGACAGACTAGCTGTTGCCCCGCGGCTTCGCCCGCGTGAAATAAGTTTTTCCCGTAGGTACCGTTTACCCCGGTAAAAAGTAGCCTATATGTTATTGAAGGGTATAAGATATCCCTGTACCAAGTTTCATCAAAATCCGTTCAGCCGTTCTTGAGTTATAAGTGGTCCAACTAACACAACTTTGTTTTATATATTAAAGATTAACCAGTCTAAGGATTTAAGAGGTTAACCCTTTTGACCGACGACTCGACGAACGATCGTCAATCATCATCAACAGCCTATTAATATGTCCCCACTGCTGGGGCTCAGGTCTACACCCTCTCGTCGAGGGCGTTCGGGCTATAGTCCACCACGCTAGCCCAGTGCGGGTCGGTGGACTTCATATCACATACGTACACCTAAGAATTTCTTCAACATATGCAGGCTTCCTCGCGATGTTTTCCTTCACCGTTTGAGAGCAGTCAGTGAATGTACTTAAAAAGTATTCCACACGGTCGAAGCCGCGGGCTACAGCTAGTATTGTTTTAAATGAAAATGTATTTGTTATTTACAGGTGACTGCGGTGGCCAGTTGCACGAAGGTTTCCAATGTAAAGTCTGCCGTCAGAATATAAGTGGGTGAGTCCTCAATAGCCTATAGAATAGCCTATATACTCAGGCCTCTCCTCAAGCACACGATGCTGCTGTCCGTCACTTGGCATTGAGTCACCTCTTAAGACATACCATCAGATTGTCTGCCAGTTTGCTGCTTCGAGCAGACATACGAGCAGAAATAAGTGGTCAATACTAAGGCGATATTCCATAAACTACTCAAAATAGCTTGAAATAAAAATAGATAAATACATAGGTGGACGGATAATTAGAAACAAGGCAAGATTTTCATACAATCGAGGTCACTTTGAAGCCGTGGGTCTCCGTGAAGGATTGATCGGGGCGTGATCTGATGACGGTCATCGATAGAGTAGATGGAGGACTTTCAGATCGCTATAGATATCCAACTGATCAGATGAGCCGTTTGGTAGCAGCATCGTCATGTAGAAAAAAACCTGCAAAATGGCATAAAAATGTATGAAAATCTTAAAGTTAAGAAATCATGACGATGCTGCTCCCAAACGGCTGATCTGATCAGTTGGATATCAATAGCGATCTAAAAGTCCTCCATGTACTCTCTCGATGACCGTCATCAGATCACGCCCCGATCAATCCTTCACGGAGACCCACGGCTTCAAAGTGACCTCGGTTGTATGAAAATCTTGCCTTGTTTCTAATTATCCGTCCACCTATGTATGTATAGGTATAAAGTTACCAAGCTCTATTTTTACTATGCGTCAAATACACTTCAATGTTACTTTTTACTTCAACAACAAGCGATCTTGACTCAAAAAGTTGGTATGTACGTTGAGATGAAGTGACAGTGGGCTGGTCACATACCTATATTTTACGCTGTGGTAAACGAGTACCCGAATGGAGACCACAGACAGACGTTCGCGTGGGGTGCCCCCCGGCTAGATATAATAATAATAATAATAATTGTTTGGACAATTTTACACACGGCTGTTTAGTCCCAACTAAGCCGAAGCTTGTACGTGGGTACTCGAGCTTGTACGATGGAGCGACGGTCTGCGTAAGGCTGGATGCGGCCGAAGATCGGGTTCAGTGGCGCGCCTTGGGGAGGCCTGTGTCTAGTGCAGGCTGGTGATGGTGATGTGATGACTGATTGTAGCTCTGTGAGCCGTTGGTGACGTTGTGTGTTGTCCAGGTACCGCTACACGTGCGTGCAGTGCGCGGACTACGACATGTGCTGCGCGTGCGAGGCGGCGGGCGCGCACGCCGCGCACTACGTGCTGCGCGTGCCCGGGCCCAGACCCTACGTCAGTATTACATCATATAGTCCCCGCAAATCTTGTTGGCGGTCGAGTGAATATAGTCACAGATTGATTGCACATCGCTGACAGTGTTTTCATTCTATGTGTGTGCGTAATTGACATAGTGCTGATGCGTAGAGATTTTGATTCGGTTGATCGATTGAATGAACTATTTATTGTATTTGAATGAGCGTCTCTAATGAACTCTTTGACACCTAAAATTAGTCACTGCGCAGGAATCAGCCGACTTCACATAACCGCCAAAAAGATTTACGAGCACTATATCTCGCCACTCACCTATAAAATGTTACCACCGTACTGGCCGCTGCTCAATTATTTTGACTAACGTGCCTATTTGACTAACGCACAGATGTATATCTATGTCTGTGGACTAACGCCATTTACGCTGAAGGCTATGGCGACTAGCGACGAGTGTCACATTTACTGACTGCTCTCAAACGGCGAAGGAAAACATCGTGAGGAAACCTGCATACGCCGAAGAAGAAATCCTTAGGCGCATGCGAAGTCCACTAACCCGCACTGGGCTAGCGTGGTGGACTATAGCCCATACGCCCTCAAAATTCAATTCAAATTCAAATTCAAAAGTATTTTATTGCATGTAAGTACACTAGGTACATTTATACAACGTCAATTTTTTATCTACCACCGCCTCCAAGGTGTTATATAGAGCTGGGAAGAAGAAGCGGCGCTACAAACTTCCGCAACACATCTTTTAAAATCAAGTTTGTACATAACATTATTTTGTAAAGATTGTGCGAGGCTGAAGTAACATTAACACCAGGCATCTTTGTCATTTAGATAATCGACTGTTTTATAATAAGCTTTCTTACAAAGTTGTTGTTTAATGTGAGTCTTAAATTTTCTGTCATTCATATTTAAGATTTCTTCTGGTAGTTTGTTGTAGAAGCGTATACATTGCCCCGTGAATGATTTACTGACCTTACTAAGCCTTAACTGTGGTGGTACAAGTTTGTTTTTGTTTCTTGTAACATAAGCTGTGTTCATATCACAGTGCCTCAAAAAGAGAGATATATTTTTGCGGACATACAAAATATTCTCAAAAATGTATTGACTGGCAACGGTTAATATATTAATTTCTTTAAACTTTTCTCTTAATGATTCTCTACAACGTAAATTATAGATCGCCCTAACAGCTCTCTTTTGCAAAATAAAGATGGTTTCTATATCTGCCGCTTGACCCCACAGTAGGATGCCGTATGACATGATGCTGTGGAAGTAGCTGAAATAGACTAATCTCGCAGTAGCAATATCTGTTAATTGTCTAATTTTCCTAACGGCGTAGGCGGCCGAGCTTAGTCTGCCAGCTAGTGAAGCTATGTGGGGCCCCCATTGAAGAGATGAGTCTATAGTTATACCTAGGAACACCGTGCTTTTGATAAATTCTAATCTTTCTGTACCTAAAGTTACATTATTAACTACATGTCTTACATTTGGTAGGCAAAATTTAATACATTTAGTTTTTGTTGTATTTAATGCTAGATTATTAATGCTGAACCAGTTAAGTACTTGTGTGAGAGTATTGTTTACCTCAGGAAGATCACAAGCTCTTCTGCTAATTTTAAAAATCAGAGAAGTGTCATCGGCAAATAATACTATGTTGGACATGTTTTGTATTAAAAATGGCAAGTCATTTATATATACAAGAAAAAGAAAAGGACCCAGAACTGAGCCCTGGGGCACCCCCATTTTCACAACTGAACCAGATGATTTAACTCCATTTATATCAACTTTTTGTACTCTATTTTCAAGGTAAGATTTAAGTAATTCGAATGCTCTGTCTTTCACGCCATAATGTTTTAATTTGAGTAGCAAGGTTTCGTGATTAACGCAATCAAATGCTTTGGAGAGATCGCAGAAGATGCCTATTGCATCATGTGAAGCTTCCCAAGCATCAAAAATATGCTTAACAAGCATGACCCCTGCGTCGGTGGTTGATCGTCCCTTAGTAAATCCGAACTGACGATCGTGAAGAAGTTGTTTGAGATTGAAATGACAAAGCAGTTGATTCAGTATGATCTTTTCGAAAATCTTGCTAAGCACGGGGAGAACTGACACTGGTCTAAAATTACTGGGATCTAGTTTGTCACCAGATTTAAACAGTGGTATGATTTTACTTTGCTTCATTAGGTCAGGGAAAATACCTTGATTAATACTCATGTTAAATATAAAAGCTAAGTAAGGCGCAATAATCGTTATAACTGAGTTAACTACTTTAACAGACATTCCCCATAGATCTTCAGAAGATTTTAGTTTTAATGATTTAAAAGCCTTAATAATATCTAGAGAGTTTATGTGTCTAAAATTAAAAACTGTTTCACATATTGTAACGTTATTTACAAGCAAATTTTCGGCAAGAATAGGCGATGAATGCAGAGCTTCGGTGGTTTTAATAGGGATGTTAGTGAAAAAAGTTTCAAAGGACTCTGCTACTTCTGTTTTAGAATTAATTATTTTACCATTATTTCTGATTGCATATTCATTTTCACGTGGTTTAGTTTTGGCAGTTTCATTATTTATGATTTTCCATACTGCTTTAACTTTATTATCCGAATTTTTAATTTTATTACTTAAATAATATGACTTGGCTATTTTACAAACTTTCCTAAAAATTTTAGAGTAATTTTTGACATATTCATGGAATCTGTCGTCAACTCTGTAAGACTTTTCGTTGTACAAATCAAATAACTTGGTCCTGCTTTTCCGAATACCAGTGGTTGCCCAGTCACTAAATTTAAACTTGTTTTTAATATTAATTTTCCTAGTTTTAAAAATATTACCGAATTCCTGAGACAGTGTCGTGAAGAAATCGACATAGAAATCATTGATTTCCACCTGATCAGTAACAGGAATCGGCAATTTAATTGAAAGAGCATCTTTATATCTCTCCATTCGACTGACAGTGTTGGGCCTAGTAAGGATTTCAGTTTTTGTATGTTTTATATTACCTGGAAAGGTAACACTTTGCCCACAGTGGTCTGATGTTAGGCAATTTACAATTGTCTTTTCTATAAAATCACAATTGCAAAAGAAATTATCTAGGCAAGTAGCTGTGGTACTTGTAATCCTAGTTGGTTCAAGAAAAATATTCTTTAAATTAAAGGAATTAAATAAGCCAATTAATCGAGTTGAAAACCTGGAGTTAGTTTCTAGTAGATCTACATTAAAGTCTCCACAAATTATTATATGTTTTCTACTTTTAAGAAGTATTTTCATAACATCTTCCATTACTGACTCAAAAGTAGGAAATTTAGAGTCATATGGGGGTCTGTATACGCATACCACAATATGTTTCTCCATCTCAACACAAGACAATTCAATGTGCCATTCAACTGAAAGTCCCACAATGTCTTTGCGTTCCTTGGCCTTGATACCATTTCTCATGAGTATGAGGGACCCTCCACGTGCTGCGTACTTTCGGTTGAATGAACTTATAACATGATAATTTTCGTATCCAAACAACATTTCATGCTCTTTAAGGTGATGCTCAGTAATACATAACAAGTCAATATTAGATTGACTTTCTAAATATAATTCTACTTCTAACATCTTGCCGTCGAGAGGGTAGACCTGAGCCCCAACAGTGGTGACATATTAATAGGCTGTTGATTTGAACTAAATAGAAAAATCTATCACCGTTCTATTTTGATTTATTTCTGTGATTGTATGTTATGTTATTTTATGTGTGTTATGTTGTAGTCGGAGGTACGCGATGTGGTGGAGAGGATCCGCCAGGAGCTGGTGGGTGTCCTGGGGGTGGTGCCCCCCGTCGGCGAGGACGAGGAGCCAAGGTCAGTCCACGAAGCATATATGTCTACATACACGTTTCATCCCAATGCCAACTTGAGCGATGTGCAAACAATCTGTGGCTTTATTCATTCAGCCGCCAAAAAATTCTACGGGGACCATACTTTCCCTCCAATCACAACTTGTGTTAAAAAAAAGGTGTAAAGATGTGTGTTTGTGTGTGTGCAGTATAAAGGTGGAGGTGAAGTCGGAGCTGGACCCGGAGCCCGACCCGCTGCTGGCGGACTCCTCGCACGCCGCCGCCGCGCCGCCCGCAGTGAGTACCTACTTTGTTGTTCTAAAGTTATACATAGGTGGACGGATAATTAGAAACAGGGCAAAGCCATGGTTCTCCGTGAAGGATTGATCTGGGCATGGACCTGATGACGGTCAACGAGAGAGTAGATGGAGGACATTTAGATCGCTATTGATATCCAACTGATCAGATGAGCAGCATTTTATTTTGCGGGTTTTTCTCTCGATGGCGATGCTGCTTCCAAATGGCTTATCTGGTCAGTTGGATATCTATAGCGATCTTAAAGTCATTCATCTACTCTCGATGACCGTCATCAGGGCATGCCCCGAGAGACTATGGCTTCAAAGTGACCTCGATTGTATGAAAATCTTGCCCCATTTCTAATTATCCGTCCACCTATGTATCCTCACGCTGTGTCTCTGACGGAGTGCAGAAGGAACGGAACGTCAAGTATCGCGATTCTGACACACCTCTATCGCTTCGCTCCTTAGAGTATACATAAATATGTATACTCTAAGCTTCGCTCAGTCTCGCCATTCTTTTCACACACGCTCGCCGCGGGGCGCGAGTGCTCTGCAAGAGTCCGTCCGTGAGCACTCAGCACATTTAGAGCGCACAATCCTGCGTATGCGCTTTTCCATACATTTTGATTCCATTTTAGATATTTTTTATTCTGATTCTGGCTAGTGATGAAAACAGCTTGTACCTCTTCCATGACAGCCACCGTCAGATCTCGCGCAAACCGTTCCCCGACGAAGATCTAAAGGTTCAAACTAACTTCGAATGTATGATAAAGACCCTCTGGCCCTTATTGTCTTTTGAGTAGTATATAATTGTGATAAATTATAAGAATGATTATTTTACAAGCGACATTGTTGTAACATCGCAGGTCACCGAGACCATCACCAGCGACGTGGCGACTCCCAGACGGTGGACCATACTGGACGAGGCCATGGGGGAGATCAAGGTGGAGGTGGAGAGCGAGGAAGAAAGTCCCGACCCCCCGGTGAGGTCGCCCAAGCGGCCGGCGCCGCGCGACGACCCCCCGCCCAAGAGGATGCACATAGAAATCGACTCTGGGTTCATCGTGAAGGCCGAGCCGCTGCGGGCGCCGGAGGGGGGCGGCACGGGCGCAGGGAGGGCGGGGAACACCGGACAGTTCGCAGTGTTCTCACACAAGAATATTAAACCTGGAGCGTCGAGAAAAGTTACCAAAAACATACAAATTAAAAGTAATATTACGCCCAATGCTGAAGACACACATTTAAAATTTGGCAGCACAAAAAATGTTTTCGTCTTATCGTCATCAACAGCCTATTAACATGTCCCCACTGCTGGGGCTCAGGTCTACCGTCTCGTCGAGGGCGTTCGGGCTATAGTCCACCACGCTAGCCCGATGCGGGTTGGTGGACTTCACATGCGCCTAAGATTTTCTTCGGCGTATGCAGGTTTCCTCACCGTTTGGGAGCAGTCAGTAAATGTACTTAAGTTTCGAGAAAAACCCATTTGTGGGGATCGAACTTCGGACTTTCCGATATGATAGGCCGCGTCTTATCCCCGACGCCACTGACGCTCTTCGTCTTTTAGTAAACGTCTGTAGTAAACGCATTATCATGTGGAGCTCTATTTTTGTATCGCTCTCCTCGCTTCGAGCGGTCGATTCTACTGATTTTTGTATCGGATGTCGAATGAAAATTAGTAGAATTGACCGCTCGAAGCGAGAAGAGAGATTCAAGAATAGGGCTCATATGTCGTCGGGTGCATTCATAAGTGGTCCCTACACGATCATGCATTACGTGCTGTCACTCATGCATGACCGTCTAGGTGTAATGATTGACGTGCATGACATGCAAACTACGTGCTGGCCGTGGCTTCATGTGATTGATAGCAAGCATGAGGGTTCATCATGCAGCATGATAATTCACGTAAACGTCTCATGCGGCATGATCGTATAAGGAGCCCAATAGATTTTAAAGAGATGGAAACAGTTTTAGTGCTGTCAAATTTTAACTTTGTGCCTTCGGAATATTATACCCGTTGAAATAGTATTTTTAACAATTTTGAATGGTTTATATGTAGAATATATTGTTGAATGCCAACGGATTAGTTTTTCATAAATAGTGTTTTCAAATTTTCCATCGCATGCACTGGCTCGAAGAGCTGGCTCCTAATTTAGTGGGATCCATCGTTTTAAAACTTAATTTATACATTTAAATTGCATTTATTGTATATTTCCCTTATTATATTATTACATCCCATTTACTATTTTAATAATAAATTATACCAACAATTTCTTGTTTCAGAACCTGTTCCAATCAAGATAGAATTAAGTGCTAAGAGAAAAAACAAGTAACGAAAAGTTTTTAGTTTAGATTTCCTAAGTCCATACAATTGATATTGTATTTTCAAGTCTTAAAAACTATAATTTCTAGAAACATTTTCTAGAAATTGAAAAACAGAGGGAATGATAGTATGGTAATATGAGGTCATATCTCAAAAGGTGAAAAGTGTATCGGTTACAAACAAATACATACAAAGATCTTCCTTCGTAACTACTACACGGAAAAAAAACTGCTATGGAATGGAATAATTAGGCGGCGCGGGCCCACCAAAGTGACCAAAGCTCCATGGAATAATTCTTTTTTTTGCAACTCGGTTACAAAACAAAAAAAAACTTTTGTAACTGGTTGCGAGACTCGGTTACAAACACGGCCGTCGTTTTTTTATTGTTGTAATAAGCAGTGAATTTCAAGTCCTAAAACAATTTAATTTTTCAAGTTTTTAAAAGTTATTTTATTTTATTCAATTCCAATTTATTTATTACTAAATATATACAATTCCTGGTGTCATTACAGGGTCTAGCTCAATCGACAACATATAATGCAACATGTCAATATACAACTACATATAACAATATTAAATAACAACTACACTTATAATAATTCAAAAATGTCACATCAATATAATAACATGTCAAAATTGTAATCTTATCAGTCATTTGGTCAAATAATTATGTACATTTTCTGCGAATTTCGCCGGCAATTTATTATTTGGAATTTTAATAATGGACATAGCCATAAGTTACTGTATTACAATGCTGAGACTGAAAATAAATAAGATTTATTACTTACAATTTTCATTTATTTTATTTATTACGCCTTACGCCATACTACAATCAACGCCCACTGTTGGACAACGGTTTAAACAGGCAGGAGTAATGGTGGATTTATTTTTTGGGCATCAGGGGGTGGATTTCTGGAATCATTCAGTAGAATTTACCCTGGGTAGTTGCACCAGCAGGCAGCGAGCGCTAAATCTTACAAAACATTCATTATCGTGAAAAAAAAGGTGAACCAAAGATTTTTATTTTACTCCAAGCTGAAGACTGCCACTGCTCGTTGCTAGGCGGCGCCACTAGCGCATACAGTAAACTATCCAAAGAAATTTTGTATTTTACTCCAAGCTGAAGACTGCCACTGCTCGTTGCTAGGCGGCGCCACTAGCGCATACAGTAAACTATCCAAAGAAATTGAAATTTCAATTTCTTTGAAACTATCCAAAGAAATTTCTACTTTAGTCTGCGATCATAAATACTATTCAATTTTCAAAAAAGTAAACTGGTGTCTAATCTTATAAGGTAAGTAGCTCTAGAGTCAAATAATCCAGCATAATTATGATAAGATTGTATGGGCTATGGTCACCTTTGCCATAAAAATGATTTCTTGTAGGTAGGTTTAAAAATGGGATATTATAAAAGAATAAAAAATTAGATATCCCAAATAAGCACAGCCCTTAACAGGCCATATAGTTTGTGAGCACAGGCTGTATGGCTCAATTGGCGTAGTACCATTGCCTATTCTAATGGATGAAGGGAAAAAAACAATAACATCAACAACAAAAAGCTGTCACTGTCAAAAACACCTTTGCGTTTGCATCTTGGAACTGGAAAAATGATGATCTTTCGTCCGGTTTGCATTGTGAAAATGAAAATTATAAAAAGTACCTAGGTAGGTAGGTACCTTACCTACCCGTGATTACCGCCCACTGACTACAGAGTGATACTACATTACCTCCTTTCAGGCCTACCTACATAAATAGTTGTGTTTCCTTCCAAGTTTTCCAACTTTCCACCAGTGTTTGTGAATGTGATGAGGTCTCTGTTTCGATTGTAAGCTTCGAGGAGTTATTTAAGACATTCTAAGTACAATTTACCTATATGAAGAAATAATCCTGAAGATTATTGGTCCTAGAGTAGGTACCTACCTACTCTCTAGTCAGTTTTAGTTCTTTCGCGTTTTTATTATTATTAGGATTAGATTACACAGTGACGAATCTAAAAGACTGCCAAGGTATATGCCAATTTTTGTTGCATGTGCTAATTGTTGAGTTCATTTCTTAAATCCCGCTTCTCTTAATTTTTTAGCAGTTTCATTGGAAATGAATCCAGCAATGAATGGACATGAAATTTTTCAGCCAAAAGATGACCAAGGTAATAATTATAATTTTTAGTGTTTATTATTATTATATGTATGTATCTAATATTTGTATTGTATGTAGCAGTCTCATTGATAATTTTCATCATCATCAACAGCCTATTAATCTCCCCACTGCTGGGGCTCAGGCCTACCCTTTCAACGAGGGCGTGCGGGCTATAATCCACCACGCTAGCCCAGTGTGGGTTGGTGGACTTCACATGCGCCTAAGAATTTCTTCTTCGGCGTATGCAGGTTTCCTCGCGATGTTTTCCTTCACCGTTTGAGAGCAGTCAGTACATGTACTTACGTTTCGAGAAAAAACCCATTGATACATGGCCCAACCGGGGATCGAACCTCGGACCTTTCGATATGATAGGTCGCGTCTTATCCCCGAGGCCACTGACGATTGATAATTTTAGTAATATCAATTAAGTACCTAACTAATGTTGATAATGAGACTGCTACTACAAAAATACACTTACTTCAGTATACCTATCTATTTAGGTATTAAATAATTTACTTGTTTGTACCCTAAAATATATTCCTTTTAATTTGTAGCATCATTGGAAATAGAGGCAGCCTCAGAAATACGTACCGAGAGTGGTGATTTAAAGCCAATACTTAGCCATGGTAATTGAATGCAAAATATTATTAATATTCTATACTATTGAACATATAAATATTTATTTTTAATTTTTAGCCTCAATCAATGCCGTTTTGCGTTTGCCGATTTGAAACCAAAAATCTCAGTGGAAACAAAACTAATGTTTACCTACTTATGGATATGTAAAATGTTTATTTTGCAGAAATCTCGGATATAGAGTTAGTTTCAGAAGTACGTTTTGGTAATGGCGATTTAGCACCAAAGGTTAGCAAAGTCCAAGAAATGGATCAAGCAGTACCTACGGGCAATGCTGAAACAGAGCCAGAAGTCCACCAAGGTGATTATATGACTGTTTTTAACTTTTGGGTGATTTAGTCAATCAATTTATTCCCTAAAAATTTACATTGTGTCTGAAATCAATAAACATTATAATAAGAAATTAAATAATTCACACAATAACATGTCAATAATCTATTAATTAATAAAAATCAAGAAACAAATAAATATTCAAAAGAGTCAGTTGTCAACCTAATCCTAGCTATTAAAAAGTTAATTCCGATTTCCAAACCTAACCTTTGAAAAAACCGATACTCCCACACAAATTGATTTGATATTAATTTCAACTTAATACCTCCGTAGCCCAGTTAGTAGTGACTGTCTGCTGTGCTCGGGAGTCCCGGGTTCGAATCCCGGCTCTGACCGATAAATGCTTGTTCTCGGGTCTAGGATGTTTGTGATTATGTTTGTATGTGTCCATGCCCGCGACACAGGCAGCAGGGAGTTCTGCCTAATGCCCCTTCCTGAAATAAGGGTGTTGACAGAAGGTCCATGTTTTCCTTTTGAGGTACGGTATCCTCAAACGACGTGTTTTATGTTTGCAGGCGGAAAGGGGGTAGGCGGCGGCGGGCGGGTGCACATGGGGTTCCAGTGTAACGTGTGCGGTGGCGACATTGTGGGGTGAGTTCGGTGCCACTACCACACTGGAGCCAGTGTGGGGTCTTCCATACATTCCCTTCCCCTATCCTAACTGGCCATCAGCGCCATCGGCTCCGTGTCAAGGTGGCGGTGTCTTAATGCCCCCCTTTGGTAAGTAAGAGTTATCCCTGTCTACGCGAGCGAAGCTGCAGGAAACAGTTACAGATATGCATACACCAAAACCTACAGTATATACATTTTTAGGACAACTAAATATAGAAGGCAACCATCTCTTCCAAGATCCTGCCTAGTGGATTGGCCACTAAACCAGGGGTTCTTAACCGGTAGTCCGCGGACCACTGGTGGTCTCTCGAAGCACCAGAAGTGGTCCGCAAAGCCATCCGAAAATAATACTACGCAATTTTTTGTAACATATAAAATACTGTGGGCTTTGAACGATTGTATGCGTGTTTCATTTAAAATTGATAGCTATAACAACCCTACATTCATTTATTTACTTTATGTTACCAGAGTGAACGAGAGTGCGGTAACTGAGAACAACCGCTCTGAAACGCACGCACACAAGCGTAGTGTTCACCTACACTAGTACATAGAGATAAGCGCGTCGCGCAGGCCAAGTTCTACTTCCGCGGGATTATCTCTGTGTGCCAGTGTAGGTGAACACTGCGCTTGTGTGCGTGCGTTTCAGAGCGGTTGTTCTGAGCTACCGCAATCTCGTTCACTCTGATACTACCTCCAAACAGTTGGAGGTTCGTGACAAGACAGAAATTTTGTCAAATGGTTCCTCATTATCATATTAGCCTGTAGACGTCCATGGACAAAGGCCTCCCCTAGGGATCTCCACGACGCCCGGTCCCGCGCTAACCTCATCCAGCCGGGTCCCGCGACCTTCACCAGATCGTCGGTCCACCTTGTGGGAGGCGTGCCTACGCTGCGTCTTCCGATACGTGGTCGCCACTCGAGAACCTTTCTGCCCCAACGGCCGTCAGTTCTACGAGCGATGTGCCCCGCCCACTGCCACTCCAGCTTCGCAATTCTTTGAGCTTTGTCGGTGACCTTGGTTGTCCTGCGGATCTCCTTATTTCTGATTCGATCTCGCAGGGAAACTCCGAGCATACTCTCCATCACTAAAATGTTAAGAACCACTGAACTAAACCTACCTTCGTTGCTGGCAGGTTCCGCTACACGTGCGTGCAGTGCGCGGACTATGACATGTGCTGCGCGTGCGAGGCGCGCGGCCACCACCCGAACCACTACGTGCTGCGCGTGCCGGAGCCTAGACCCTTCGTAATAATAATAATTCAATTCAATACACTTTAAAAATTAGGATTTTTATTTAATACACTTTAATATACGTTTAAAAATTACAGACAAAAAAAAGAGAAAAACAGATACAGTAATGTACATCTAGGCGGTCTTATCGCTAAGAGCGATTTCTTCCAGACAACCTTTAATAATGTTTAATAATGTTTTAGGACAAATTCACACACGGCTGTTTTAGTGCCAGATTACGCCGAATCTTGTCTTATGGATACTCAACAACTGATAAACATACGTATATACTTTTAAATAAATACTTAAATACATACAAACTCCCAGAAACCGACAACCAACCTATGTGCTTGCAATATGGTGTTTGCAAGAAGTTTCAAATCTCTTTTGTCGCGCGCGCGCTCCCTGTGGAGATCGCATCTTGCATATTTAGTGTCGGAAACTATCGTGCCATTTACCGGGGGGTGCGGACAAAGGAAGCGGTGTAGCGGGAGGAGGTTGCTAATACAAGTTTATATGGAGTTTGAAAATGAGAACGTGTGAGTGAGATAATTTTGCGTAAAGGGAGAAACTATAGAGAGCGCGCTAAAATAACAATAATAATCAGAGAGGGACACACTTATTACAAAAGTGGTAAGAGTAAGCAAGACAGGTATAAAATCTTCTATCTCTTTCTACGTATCTGAATTTTATACGTATTTGAACAAAACACAACCCGACTAAATTAAATAGTGTTTGTTCAGTTTGACCCCGCCATGTAAGAAGCGTCTTCTCAAATTATTGGGGTATAATACTATTGCTATTTCATGCTATACGCTGAATGGGGTTCTATGGATCCTTGTTCTTAGTAATTTTGTGATTAGTTTGACACGATTTTGACACCCATAGAATGCTTTTATTACTCATCCATCTTATCTTATAGAAGGGGGCCGGGCACACCCGGCGACACTGCGACTCTATGGGATCTATTGTGTCGGCCCCTGTGTTTACCTGGCGCTCTCCTCCCCAAGTGTTGGCTGCACAAATGCTATTGTGCAGCTGAGGAGTAGGAGCCTGTAGTCCTCAGGTTCAGGATAAGCCACACCCAGGACACTCATTCGCCTTGCGGCTAGTGCATCGCATTCACACAGCAGATGTTTCATCGTCTCGCTGTCCTCTCCACAGGCTCTACATATGTAGGTCTCCGATAGTCCCATCTTACTCATCCATATGGGAGTGGCTGAATTTTTTGATTCACGGTTGTTTGTTTGTTCTTCAGGGGGAGGTGCAGTGGGCGGTGGAGAGGGTCCGCAGCGAGCTGGCGCGGGGGCTGCTGCCGCGCCCGCTGGCCGACGACGGAGCGCTGGCCAGGTCGGTGGTCACGTCACTAGCATTTTTAAACATCTCGAAACCCATCAGTTCGATATCGCGCCAGCAAGCTGGTACAGTCAACCGCACGTCAGTGGATACACTTTGACCTTGAGCTGGCCTAGTCTATTGGGAAGTTTCAGTACTATCCGAGACCAGTTTATAGTGGTTTTGTTTCCACTGACATGCAGTCGACCGTAACTTTGTTATCCGCTGTATAATAATCATCTCCCGTTGTCAAGCGGGCAGTTTGGTGGCCAACTAACATTAGTGATGTGCAATACAAACTATATATACGGACCACGTATCGGAAGTCGCAGTGTAGGCAGGCCTCCCACGAGGTGGACCGACGATCTGGTGAAGGTCGCGGGACCCGGCTGGATGAGGTTAGCGCAGGACCGGTCGTCGTGGAGAGCCTTGGGGGAGGCCTTTGTCCAGCAGTGGACGTCTACAGGCTGATATGATGATGATGATGAATACAAACTATATATTAGTTAGCCACCAAACTGCCCGCTTGATAACAGAGTATAATAATAAATTTCGTATGATGTGAGATCCATATTGACTTGTAATTTTTTTCTTTCTTTATTTCACTGTACGAAAAAAAAGGTCGTGAATTAATTTAACTAAATAGAATACCCAAAGGCATACAGAAATGAATAAACTTGACTAGACATGTAATAGCATATTTAATTATGTATGGTTTGCCTGAACAGTACTAGAATGGTAAACTCATATTGATTAAGCTTATTAAATTACTAGATTAGGATTACTTAATCGTTTTTATTTGAAAGTTTTAAGAGCTTTTTGTAGTGTGTTTTAAAATTTTATTTTATTTAATGCAGTGTTAAGACGGAGGTGATGGAAGTCGACTTGAGGGAGGACGAGGAGGAAGCGGAAATGGGAGGCGAGGCGTCGAGAGGGGAGGTGGACCCGTTGCCTGGCGCTTGCGCGGCCTGCGCGCGCGCATCCTCATTACTGGACAATACTAGCAAGGTATGTAATTTTAAAATCCCAGCGCTGCGGTAACTGTAATTTATTAGCATATCTGGCCTGTTAACGTCCGCTGTTGGACACACTGCTTTTCAAATAATTTTCAAATATAGAATAATGAAAAATAGGTACCTTTACATTTTTATCGTACCACAGTCATATCGGTGTGTGACGTAACCTATAAATACAAAAGAAGAAATTGTAAGGCGCATCTGAAGTCCACCGACCCGCACTGGACCAGAGTAGTGGAATATAGACCGTTAGCCTTCATTGAATCTGTAGGCGTATGCCTCACTAGGTTCGTCAGTCAGTAATTGTAAAACATATTCATTAATGCCCGTAGGATCCTGTAAAAGAAATGTAATTTTCAATTAGGTACTTATTTCTTTTATGTTCTATTTCCAGGTCCAGAACGAACAGGTTTCAGCAGAAACCGAAACAGCTACTAATATTGAAGGAACCATTAACACGACGGCGGAAAAGAATATACAATGTAATCTATCAACACATACAAGAACAGAAACTATAGACAATAACAAGAAACTTGGGTTAAGCTTAATTACACCGCCAAGTAGTGATCGAGAAAGTGAAACACATTATATTGATGATACGTTACTGAAACAAGCACCGCCGAAGGATGACATATCTAGAAAACCTGATGATAACTGTGTGTCGCAAAAGCTGGGAGTAGAAACCAATTGTGACATAGAAGAAACAGCTACATCTGATCTGGAACACGTTGAAAGTGTAAGTGAAGTTGATGTATTCAGGGAATCTCATAATGTTACGTCAGATTTAGATGTGACAAATGGTGTGTTACAAAATAGGTTGGGTATAGAAACGACCTGTAACATAGTACAAGAAACAATGGAATCTAACATTGACATAGTACAAGAAACAACGCCATCTGTCTGTGACATAGTAAAAGAAGATACGGTATCTGACTGTATCATATTGGCAGAAGCAACGGACTCTAACAATGACGTAGTACAAGAAACAACAGGAGCTATCTGTGACATAGTACAAGGTGGTACGGTAGCCAACTGTGTCATATTGGCAGAAGCAACGGACTCCAACAATGACATAGTACAAGAAACAACAGGAGCTATCTGTGACATAGTACAAGGAGGTACGGTAGCCAACTGTGTCATATTGGCAGAAGCAACTGACTCCAACAATGAAATAGTACAAGAATCAACAGGATCTATCTGTGACATTGTTCAAGGAGCTAGTGTCATATTGGCAGAAGCAACGGACTCCAACAATGACATAGTACAAGAAACAACAGGAGCTATCTGTGACATAGTACAAGGAGGTACGGTAGCAGACTGTGTCATATTGGCAGAAGCAACGGACTCCAACAATGACATAGTTCAAGGAGCTACAGTATCCAACTGTGTTATATTGGATGAAGCAACGGACTCCAACAATGACATAGTACAAGAAACAACAGGAGCTATCTGTGACATAGTACAAGGAGGTACGGTAGCCAACTGTGTCATATTGGCAGAAGCAACGGACTCCAACAATGACATAGTTCAAGGAGTTACAGTATCCAACTGTGTTATATTGGATGAAGCAACGGACTCCAACAATGACATAGTACAAGAAACAACAGGAGCTATCTGTGACATAGTACAAGGAGGTACGGTAGCCAACTGTGTCATATTGGCAGAAGCAACTGACTCCAACAATGAAATAGTACAAGAATCAACAGGATCTATCTGTGACATTGTTCAAGGAGCTAGTGTCATATTGGCAGAAGCAACGGACTCCAACAATGACATAGTACAAGAAACAACAGGAGCTATCTGTGACATAGTACAAGGAGGTACGGTAGCCAACTGTGTCATATTGGCAGAAGCAACGGACTCCAACAGCGTCGTGGTACAAGAAACAGCAGGATCTATCTGTGATATAGTACAAAATGCTACGATATCCAACTGTATCATAGTACAAGAGTTAACAGTGTCAAACTGCAACATATTGGGAGAAACAACGAACCCTGACAGCGGCATAGTAAAAGAAACTGTGGAATCCGACTGTGTCATAGTACACGAAGTTACCGAATATAACTGTGATTTAGTACAAAAAGCTACAGCTAACTGTGACACAGTACAAGAAACAGCGGTGTCAAACTTTGACATATTACAAGAAGCAATAGTATCTAACAGTAGTGTGACACAAAGTGATAATATTCCCATGTTTTTGCCAGTTCCGAAGAGAAAAATGAATATACCTATCAAATCTGGTTATTATGATGTTACAGGTGGATTGTTACAGAACAAAAACTGTGTTACTAAAAAAATAATTAAAAAGAAGTTGGGAGTCGAAACCGACTGTAACATTTCAAAGGAATTAACAGAATCCAATAGTAATGTAGTACAAAAAACAAATTTACCTAACTGTGACATAATACACGAAACAACGGGATCCAACAGTAACACATTACAAGAACCAATGGAATCTAACGTGGCTGCGTCACAGGAAAAAGTACAAAATGAGATATACACGCCTAGGAGAAATAGAGATATAACCACACCTTATAGTATCACGTCATCTTTCGATGTAACAACTGGTCTACCACTTGCGAGGTTAAGTAAAGAAATCGACAGCGGCATACCGCAAGAAACACTGCGATCCAATAATATACAAGTCACAGAAAATCGCGTTTTTGTACCAAAGACGAAAAGGAAGGTTGGTAGGCCCAGTAAATCTAAAAACATCTCAAGTGTCGACATGATAGATGATGTACCACTTGCGAGGTTGGGTAGAGAAACCGCCTTAGAAAACCCACTAGAAAAAAAGCGATCTAATATCAAAAACACTGAAATTCCAGTTATTGCGCCGGAGACAAAACGAAAAGTTGGTAGACCCAGGAAATATCCTAAAAATACCTCAAGTGTTGATGTGACAGATGATCTACCACTTGCTATGTTAAACGTACAAAACAACTGTGATATACTGCGAGAAAAAACGCGATCCAATAATAAACAAAACACTGAAATTTCCATCGTGAAGGAGACGAAGAAGAGGAAATTTGGTTTATTAAGTAAATCGGATAACACATTACGCTTTGATACACCAGATGGAGTGCCACTTAAAAGATTGAAAAGAGCTGAAACTGACTGTGGTACATGTCATGAAAAGATGACACCAAGAAATACCGTTTTAGAAGAAACGCGACAGTTACGCAAACCTAAACAGACGCCAAAATCAAATAAAATTAGCAGGCTTGTCGAAGAAGCGATAAATAACTTTATTGGAGGGCCGTATTCTCGTGTAGATATACGAAATCTAGAGACAACTGGATCACCCAGTGATACGCCTGTAAAGAGATTACAAAGAACTATACCTACATATAAACAACCACCGAAAAAGCAAAACTGTCGACCTACCAGTGTTGTGCCCCAGAACATTACACAAAATACAGAATCTGTTCTTGAATCACAGAAGACAGTACGGAACAATACTTTTAGTCGTAATGTGCTACAGAAGGAAATACGAAACACTGAATCTGATAGTGTAGTGACGCAAGAAAAGGTAAAAAGGACTAAATCTACCACTATTGTACCACAAAATACTATACACAGTACTGAATCGAATACTATACAAGACACAGAATCTATAAGTTATGTTCCAATGAAAAAGACACATAAAAAGAAATCTACCAGTGTTGTATCAAAGAATACTGTACAAAATACGGATTCAAATAGTTTAGTACAACAGAAAAGCGTAAAAGAAACACTTGTGACGCACGATAGGATCCCAAACACTGAATCTGTGAGTAATGTTCCAAAGAAAAGAACACTTAGAACGAAATATGCCAGTATTGTACCACCGAACACTTTACAAAATACTAGATCACGCAGTGTACCAAAGGAAAAGGTACGAAACGCTAAATCCGTCAGTGTTGTACCACAGAAAAGCATTCAAAATCCTAAATCCATCAGTGTTGCGTCACAGGATTGGATACCAGACACTAAACATGCCTCTGATGTTCCAAAGCAAAAAACGCCTAAAAGGAAATCTGCCAGTATTGTACCACAGAAAAGCATACAAAATCCTAAATCCATCATTGATGCGTCACAGGATTGGATACCAGACACTAAACATGCCATTGATGTTCCAAAGCAAAAATCACCTAAAAGGAAATCTGCCAGTATTGTACCACAGAAAAGAGTGCAAAGCACTGACTCTGCCAATGACGTTACAAAGAATAGGACACTTAAAAATAAATCTAGTATTAATACTATAGACAACACTAAATCGCGCAGTGTTGTCCCACATAAAAGGAAACGAAACACAAAATTTGACAGTGTTGAGTCAAAAGATTCGATATCACACACTGAATTATTTTTAATTCCAAAGAAAGGGACACCTGAAAATAAATATACTAGTATTGTCTCGCAGAATAGTTCACAAAACACTGGTGAGGTTGTACCACATAATAAAAGGATAAGCAACACTAAATCCAACAGTACCAAGTCACTGGATTGGAAACCAGACACTAAATCTAAGAGTCATGTTCAGAAGAAAAGGTCACCAAAACCTAAATCTACCAGTGCTGTATCAGAAATTACTATACAAAACACCGGATCACACAGTGTTGTACCACAGAAAAAGCCACGAAACACTAAATCTCAGAATAGGATACCAACACCTTCTACTGTTGTACCACAGAACACTGAAAAATATGGATCACACCGCGTTACATCCCAGAATATTATACAAAATACTAAATCACAGAGCGTTACGCCTCAGAATATTATACAAAACACCGAATCACACAGTGCCGTAATGCAAAAAAGAAAAATTAGACATACCAGTGTTGTGCCACAGAATAAATTACTTAAAACTAAATCAATCAGTGTACCACAAAATAAGTTGACAAGCACTAAGTCTACATTTGTTGTACCACCTAGTATATGAAGAACTAAATCTGCTTCTTGTAACACAGAAGACTTACAAATACCAAATATACCAGTGTCGTATCACTGAATGTTGTACATAAAAATAATAATTCAAATGTAATTTTTTATTTAATAAAATCTCTGGTAGAAAAATCGAAATGGACTAACAAAAGCTAGTGGCCCCCACCTGAGTCGAGCTTTATATTTACCTTTCATTGACAAATCTGGCATTCTTGTTCATTTATTTAGATTAGGTACCTACTTCGAAATTAGTAGGCAGGATCATCGAACTAGGGGGCGCGGGCGCCCACCAAAGAGATCCTAGCTCCATGTTAGTAGGTACTAAAAAGTTTCGATTTTCGACCGATTGGAGCGCTGTTTTTCCTTGCTCTGAGCTGAGCCATATTGGCATGTATTTATCTAGTCTAATAATAACCCTTAATGCCTCGGACCCTGCAACAGTTATTAAATAGTACATAATTTGTACCTAGGTCTCATGGAGATAGTATGTAATTGTATATATGTAATTTTCGTTTTACGCTAGATCTATTTGTCTTCAAAATAAATATGTAATCTTAAAAACTTTATATAATTTTCAGCCTAGGGTCCATATTTTTATTGTTAGTAGATAAGTAAGAAAGTCTATAATAAAACACAGTATTTGTACTTCTTGTCAAATAAAAATAGGTAATTAATTTAATTAAGCAGGTACCCATTAGATGTTAAAAAATAATATCTAATAAAATTATGTAAAGACTGAAAATAAATGCTGTATTTTAAGGTTTATACCTCGTTTGATTTCTAATTCCTGGTCATATTATTATGATCGCCTCATTGGCCTAATGGTTTCACTGGGAGACAGTAGACTTGTACTTACCTTGGTCTCATTGCAGGCCCATTTATAAATTCTATAGTAATGTTGACGGCACGTTGTTTGAGTCCTATATTTCGGGCAATGTATATCTTTTCGGGACCCAGCTGGATGAGGTTAGCGCGGGACCGGTCGTCGTGGAGATCCTTGGGGGAGGCCTTTGTCCAGCAGTGGACGTCTACAAGCTGATATGATGATGATTGTATATCTTTTAATGTGTTAAAGTAAGTGTACAATATTACGCGGCGGACCGCAGGCCACCGCCGCGCTCAGAACCTGTACACTCCATTGCGGAGGGACGCATTATATCTTCACCCTTTTGCTTTTAGTCACGTTTTTTACTTTAATTATATCTATTAAGTGTGTGTATTTGTAACAAACTGCTCTGTGAATTTGTGTACAATGCCTGACGTTGGTGGGCGCCTCGCTAAACTGACTATTGAAGATTCTCAAACCGATGTGTACCGGCTCTTGTATAAATCACAGAGCTCAAGTTATTCCACCAAGTACTTACCTACTCGTATGTAATTTTTAGAATTCGACAAGTTTGTGCTCAATTACATACACTTCCAACATAATATTATACACATATTTTGCTTTTAAGTAACTTTTTGGGCCAACTCCAGAGTAGAAAAACAAATTTCATATTCTGCATTTTTTAATGAAATCCGATTTATGTTACAATCTCATTAATTACAATTAATTTATCCCAGACCGCATTATAAACTACTCTGCGCTTATTTCCACGTTTATCAGACAAATTACGCACGTGCTCTCACGTGTAACACGAATTACGCACGTATTCTTACGTGTAACAAGACAAATTACGCACGTACTCTTACGTGTAACAGACAAATTACGCATGTACTCTCACGTGTAACACGAATTCGCATGTACTCTCACGTGTAAAAGACGTAGTACGCGCGTACGCACGTGTATCAGACGAATTATACAACTATTTTTTATCATACATAGATTTGCAATCGCCCTGGAATTATACATTAGTTACATACAATATTTTGGCAATTTTCTAACTAGATGTTTTAATGAAAAGAAAACACTTTGAAAGCTTTCCTTAGGGTTTCCTAAAAAGTACTTCACTGATTCGATTTCGATGGAATTTCCGTGGACTGGAAACAAAATAACATAAATGGAGTTTTTGGATCAGTCATTTAGAAATACATCAACTACATATTCACTGAATAATAAACATTCTGTCCTTATGCACTTTGTGCAAATACAAACAAATCTTTAAAGGAAGAGATAGTCCGCCTTTGGACACTTTTATTCTTATTTGTATGTTATTAACTTTGGTACTGTCGACCGCACGTCAGTGGAAACACTGACCTTGAGCTGGCCTAGCCTATTATAGTTTCAATACAATGAGAGACCAGTTTATACTGGTTATGTTTCCACTGACGTGCGGTCGACCGTACAGTGTTTTGCATACTCTTCTAAGTACTTATATCTTTTTTTACAACCTGTGGTCGAAGTTCGGACCAGTCAAAGTACCCACACTGTGAATGAGCGATTTTCAGTACCTCTCATAAAGGAACTACAGTTCTTAAAAACGTTACTGTAACGTGATAATATGGCAAGAATTTTAGCAAAAGCCTAAGCCATAAAAATGAAAAAAAAAAAAAACGGCATACCAAAAACTTGCGTCATCTTGGCAGAGCCAACGGTCTCTGATTTGAAATCTGACTATGCAGAATAAATGTACTAAATATGTACCTATTAAGTACACGAAAATTATTATTAATAGGTACCTCAGCTGTTTATAAGTTACATGGGTCTATTGGTGGCTCTGTCAAGACAGCATTTAAGTTTTTTTTAATACGACCCTATATTGTGAATAAGGCACAATAACTCCGCCAATTTCACTAAGAGGAAAAAATATTGTAGGATAATTGTCCTCCTTGCTGGCCTAGCCTATTAGGGAGTTTCAATACTACGCGAGACCAGTTTATACTGGTTTTGTTACCACTGATGTGCGGTCGACCGTACCTACCGATTTTTTTTTAAAAAAGACTAGCCCCTGATCAAACACCTAAGGGGTATAATTATTTACATAACTAGGGGTCTTCGCATGTCCTTTTTTCTTTAAAATCCTTAGGTACGGTCGCCTGCACGTCAGTGGGAACAAAACCAGTATAAACTAGTATTCGAACTCTCTAAGGCATACTTTAGACGGTCATGCAAGCGTCATTCAATTCCATCAGTCATGAGTCATGACTGATGGTAAAAATCAAAGTACGCCGATTTTCGTCAGTCACCGCATTAGACGATCATTCATCCGTCAGTCACCGCCTTGATTGTGGTAAAACTGACAGCAAAACCTACCGTGTAATGGGCCTAAGGCTAGGCCAGTTCAAGGTCAAATTGTGACCACTAACGTGCGGTCGACTGTACATACATTATTAATTTTGTCTTAATAAGACGGATTTCAATTGCGCCGTGAAAAAATCATAAGCACATTAAAAAGTCCATTATTTAATTAAATGCGAATAACTGTCAAGGACCGCAGAGCATACCTAACTGGGTATGGGACCGAAAAAAAATAGGAACGCGGCTTATGCCCAACAGTGGACAATGAAAAGCTGATCGAGAAGAACTGTCAAAGTCGCAAAGTGTAGTAAGCAATTAGTCCTTTACAGAACTGTGACGTCATAGAACTGTTGACGCTTTTGTCCATGTAGCGTATATTTTTGCTTAATATGGAAACCATTAAAATCGTACTCTTGACTTCCAAGATCTTCTCGTTTGGTTGACTCATCGTAGAACAACCGGGATAAGATGTCTGCACCCAACACCTTACACTCCTTGAAGATTTCAACATCACCCTAAGGTTGATTTGGAGAAATCGCTGAAAGCGATAAGGCTGCCATTTGATTATACACATAGTTTAGTAAATTATCGTAGTTTAAATTTTTAGATATAATATTGATGCTCAATATAGTATATTTGATTTGATAAGAATGTGCTATAATATTAGTTCTATAACACAATGTCTGTGAGAGAGACAAGACATCCGATTGTAAAGGAAATGTCACCTCTTCTCCAGCCGTTGTGTGACATTGACAGTTCGAGGCATTTAATTAAAATACAGACTATCAAATTCACGTCGTAGACCATACAATCGAAACAGTCATTGGATGCACTTATTTAGAATTTATCGCAAGCTAAATACATACTCTGCAAATATCGCCATCACAAAAATCCTCATACTTAATTATTCACATTCACTTATCAATTAAAGCTTAAAAATATTACAAACGATTACTTAAGAAAAATTATCACAGAGCAAATTAAACACTGGAAGTGGGCATGATGACGTAAAGTCAATTTTCTATATTTAAATGCGATTAACTGTCAATGTCACACAATGCGTG
The DNA here is from genome assembly GCA_949699065.1 of Metalampra italica. Classification (NCBI taxonomy): domain Eukaryota; kingdom Metazoa; phylum Arthropoda; class Insecta; order Lepidoptera; family Oecophoridae; genus Metalampra; species Metalampra italica. The sequence continues at coordinate 2,413,267 of OX452993.1, forward strand.
CAAAAGAGATGGAGTAGACATTTCGTCTCTTTCACACTCATTGTGTGACTGCCAGTTATTCGCATTTAAATAAAAATAGAAAAGGACTAAGAACAAGGATCCTATAGAACAGACGCTAAAATAATAATAATAATAATTAAGCTAGACAGATATAATATCTTCTATATCTATCTACGTATGCGAATTTTTTGTTTTGGGGTGGAGTGGGGGGAATTTGTTGTTGGGGTCAACAACAAGCCATAACAGCTGTCAACAAACAACAACCCGACTAAAATAGATAGTGTTTGTTCAGTTTGACCCCGCCATATAAGAAGCGTCTTCTCAAATTATTGGGGTAAAAGACTATTGCTATTTCATGCTATACGCTGAGTACGGTTCTATGGGATTCTAGTTCTATGGACCAGGATGACTTTACAATAAGGTCGTTTTGAGTCAGGCGAGTATATTTAGGCGCGGAAAGGGACGCTATTATTCTTTTTCATAGAATAAGCTCTTATATCCAATATATGATTCTAGATAGGGCGCCTGAAAAACTCCTTGAGTTTGTATTGTAGGTAGATTACATCTAGGGCGGAATTTCCCCTTAACATAAATGGATAGTTAACATTTGTACAAATGATTTTGTTATGAATTAAATCCATAATAAATTAAAGCTAAGCTTTTTTAAATTATAGAATAACATAAATAATTTTTGAGTCTTTTGACTATGGAAAGTAGCTTCTTTCAATGTCCGTTCCAACTGACACGAAGTTCGCGCAAAATTACTTTTCTTAGCAAATCGGTTTGAAGATTCTCGATGGTTTGAAGTATGGTAGAGCCAGTGTAATTACAGAATAAAAAAGAATATGCATTTAATAACTACTAGCGTCCGCGTTAAATGTATATATATATATATACCTACCTATAAACCACCCGGAAGAGATTATTTCAATGATAGTGAAAACCGCATGAAAATCCCTTGCATAGTTTAAAAGATACCAGACAGCTTTTTAATTCCAAAAATATACTAAAAAAATACCGCCTTGAACATCCGAAATTCGTGTCAGTTGGAAGAGACCTACAGTACTTGTATTGAATACAATAAAATTTAAAATTATATTCTGAATATTTTCCTAACAAAGCTTACAGCGTTATAAAGATTGGTTGGTTGAACCAGAATTATTTTAATATACGTATTATAATTAATGATTTTTAAAATGAATTTATTTAATGCCTACGGCAGAAGCTCTTTTGTGTATAAAATAACTGTAAAAAACAATTATAATATTTTTTTGTGTATATGGTTATATACCCTATGGAAAATGTAGAGATTCTTTTGGCAACTATATATTTTTTCAATTGTAATATTATTACAATTTATTTTGGCGATTCCAAAAATTTTAATAGGACTTATTGTGTTTGGCAACTAGAGACTGAAAAGTCATCCCATACATATTTCTATCCCGCTCGGTCAAAAGACCGAACACATTTGGGCGAGGGAGACAAAAATAACGTAACTTAACGTACAGATCTGATGATTCATACAAATTAGGCTTAATAGTGCTGTGTAAGATTAATAAATAAATATAATAATTGAAGCTTGTGAAAATAGTATTCCTTCATGTTTTTAAGCTTATCTAGCTCCTTTGATTTGTATTGATTTTACAATATTATTAATAAATATTACTTATATGTAAAAAAAATATATTATTGAAATGTTAAAGGTCATTAAAATAATTGAAGTTAATTGGAAAAAAATCCTTAGAAGCAAGCTCAACCTTTTGTATCATTTTTTATTGTTTTAGTCTACAATAAATTATGAAATAAATAAATAAGGTCTTTCAAAATAACTACAGGTGGTGTATAGCAATTACGAACACCATAAAAAACTTTTCTAACACTTTTTTTATTAATCTTAAATGCAAAACACTTCATACAAAGTGATCCCATTTGACCAGTATGCACTGCAAATTACCTTTCAAGTCTTTACCGAGATTTGTTGACATTTTACTGGAAATAAAATTGAAAAAAAAAACCTTACCATTATATTCTGTGGTGATGGTGCAGGCATCCTAACAGCTCACCGCGCGAAGCTATAGTTACAATTTTAATCAATTCACTCACGAGAACAAACTTAATTTGCGTGTCGCCAACAAAATGTACGATGTGAGTGGGCTGCAAAGTTAAGTTTGCTCTGGGCTGGGTCAACAAAACCCTACTAATATCATAAAGGCGAAAGTATGTAGGGATGTGAGGATGTTTGTTACTCTTTCACGCTGTAACGGCTGAACGGATTTTGATGAAACTTGGTACAGTGATAGCTTATATCCTAGAATAACATATAGGCTAATTTTTACCGCGGTAAACTGTTCCCGCGGGAAAAACAGTAAATAAAGAACAAAATATTTGTTTCTGGACAAAACTGGACTGGACTTACAGTAATTTGAGTTTGGACAAAATGAGACTTGTACGGATTGGACCCAGACCAATAAACAGTTATGTCTCAGGTTGCAATGAAAATAACACCGCATCTTATTGGTTTTGCACCAACTTGTTTTTGCGGCTGCGCCACTCAGTTTCTATTGAATATTCTGTTTGCGAGACGCAAATAAAATTTGTGCGCGTGCGTTAGGATTGAACGTACGTACGGTCGACCGCACATCAGTGGAAATAAATCCAATATAAACTGGTCTCTCATAGTATTGAAACTCCCTAATAGGCTAGGCCAGCTCAAGATCAAAATGTTTCCACTGACGTGCGTTCGACTGTACTTTACACAATATCTACAGGAAGCCAAGCCGAACGCTCAATATTCATAGAATATATTATAAAAAAAACCGCCAGGACCGTCCCACCTTCGTGTAAAAGCTATAACGTTCAAACTTCCAAAACTACAGCGAAATTGTAAAATTACTAATTTTAAACCGTAGGTTAATTGGCCCTTTTATTTTTAAACACTATCCTATTTGGCACTAGTCATTGTCGGGTCAGGTAGTTACGTCGAACTCCCCGAACGTCTATTCGGTCCATTTGGTTTATTTCCCCGAACGTCTACTTCCTCGAACGACTACTTTCTCTACCAAAACTGATGTTCAAAGTTTAAGACGGTCATATCGAAAACTACTGACCATAAACTAGTCGTGTCTTTACCGAAATGTAAGGTATCGGTGAAATCTTAATTTTGTAAGGCTGTTTATATTTATATTTATTTATTTAATAACACCAGCTTACTTAAAGACTAAATCCAACATGCAAGTGGGTTAAACAATACATTCAATTCAAATTAAAAATTAAAATGTCAACAAAATGTCAAAAATATAAATGTCAAAAGAAAAAATGACAAAATAATGCGTTACAATTGGGAAAAATAAGGAAATTATGTTAAGTTAGGTACTTGTAGTTTCATAGAGTCCAGAGAAAAAAAAATACAGGTGACAAGAATGAATATATACACAAACAAAAAAACAATACAAAAACTGTGTCACAAGAAAAAAGTACAGGGTACAAACATACTCATTTGTTACCCTGTATAGTTTAGTCATTTCTCACGATACCTTGTTTGTAATTATTTTTTTGTATTTAATTTGTTCGTGCAACATCGCAATTCTTTTGTCGGTCTTCAAACTATTTTAAATCATCTAGTATCATCCTAGGAGAGACGTTTAGGGAGGTAGACGTTCGGGTAAATAGACTAGACCGAGTAGACGTTCGGGGAGTTCAGCGTAACCGACCAAACCGTCATTGTTGGCACTGTTTATGAACCTAACGCGCGGTTTGTTGTCTGTCAGACTGAGTAGACGTTCGGGGAGTTCGACGTAACGCCCAAAACCGTCATTGTTGGCACTGTTCGTTTGTTAACTGTCATTGGCACTGTCACTAAATGCTGGCCCGGTGCGGCGGCAGGTTGAACGTCAAGGTATCATTAACGAAATACTGCTCTTGCTCCTCATCATCAGGCAGGTAATACCCGTAGCTCCCGTCGTTGGAGACCTGGTCAGCCCCGTGCTGCTTCCTCGGCATCTCACACGCAAACTCATCCCAGTTCTGGTCGACAGTAGATTTTCTTCTCTTAGCGAAGAGAATCGATCCGTCAAAAGCGTATTCGTCGTCGAAATGCAGCACCGCGTCGTCGTAGAAATAGTTCTCCATGCGTTTGTTGGTGGTGTTCCTCGCTATGTTCTTCATTAGCTTCTTCCTCGCGTAGCTGGACTTTTCTGAATCGTAGTCGTCTACTAGCGGGTCGTTGCTGCGGTTCTCGGAAATTAGGTTCATGGAGTAGAGGGAGGAGCTGTGGGGACTGGTGTCCATCTCCGTCCGGATGCTGTGGCGGTACGGGTTGAGGTACTGTTCGTTGTTGTTGTACCGCATATCGTACATCATCATCCCTCTGCGGAGCTGCTCCCGCCTCTTGGCCACTATTTCCCTGGAATTAAGCATTAGGATATTATTATTTATTATTATAATTACATGTAGGTACTTAGGAGTACACTTATGGTCGTCAAAAATAACATAAAAATATTAGGCCTAATTCCAGGCCATGGCATCGTCAATGTAGTATGTGGTTTCGTAGTACGATTTTTCAATCAATCTCTCTTTTATGGATTTTTGAATAATTTGTCAGTCATATTCTTTACATAGTCTTATTCATAGTATTATTTAGACTAGATTTATTTAAATGGTCACAAACACGGCCGAAGCCATTTTAGGTATTCTTATACATCATATTTTACACACTATTAAGGTAATAGCACGATTTATCGATTACAAGTTTCAGATTTAATTAAGGTATTCATAAGTATTGTGAAATAAAATAATGACGCAAATGTCGAAAATTGTCTCGACTCAGCATATGCCCAGCCCAAAGGCATATGAAAATATCTTCAAGCTCTATCTTGGACCCACCTAAAATCGTCAGGGTCTATCTACAGCCTCAGATTCTATCTAGAACTTAGCTGAATCTCACAGGGTCTACATGTAATCTTTAGGAGTCTAGCTAAAATTTAACTGGGGCTTTCTGGACTAAAATCTGCAGGGTCTAATTGAAGCTGGGTTGGGTCCAGGGACTGCAAACCGGTAACACTGTTAAATATAGTTAAATTATAAGTTTAGTTAGTTTAATATAATTTGAAATGCTGTCTTTTAATTTAGAGAAAAAATTTGCTTAGATTTAAACACCAAGTAACAAATGAGCATTGAACAATTTTTAGTGATCTTAGCAACAAAAATTCCTTGCATTGTCTAATTATTGCATTGCAGGTGAGTAAAACTACACCTTATTATCCGGAAATAAGGTTCAAAACCGGATACAGTCCCTGGTTGGGTCTATCTGGAACTCACCTAAAATCGTCAGGGTCTATCTGGAATTCATTCTTGGCATTCATGTAGAGGTATCCCGAGGCAGAGTTCAGCCGCAGGGACTGCGAACGGCTCTTGGAGGAGGACTTCTCGATGTAGCGTGGGATGCCCCCCGAGCCGAGCTCCAGGTAGTTCTTGGATTTGATTTGTTTGATGTTTGTGGGGGGTACGGGGGAGAGCGGGTCTCGGTACGGGTTTCTGGAAAACGAAGGGGACGTTGGGGATTTAAAGCAAAAACTACAGGATCGCGAGAAAAAGGTAACGGGACATAATAAACCGAGCAGCTAAAAATACTGAAAGTGGCAGCTAAAAATATTGAACTGGGTAGGTTAGGTTAGTTTGCCGTTGCGGTAGACGAGTTCTCGAGTGGAGACCACGACTTGGTAAGCGTAGTATGGGACGCCCCCCGGCTATATGGAGCGACGACCTGCGTAAGGCGGCTGGCAGTGATTGGATGATGGAACCGAATCGGGGTCAGTGGCACGCTGAGGGAAGCCTGTGTCCAGCAGTGGACACACGCCTCCCATCAGCTGTAGGCCGCCATCTACTATATTTCAACCCTTTAGGGAGCTAATTTGTTTCGTAAAATTATGAAAAGCACATCAAATTAACAATAAAACGCACACCAAATACACTGATCGCGCATTAGTGTGCAATCAGTATTTTTGATGTGTAAATCAAATTGCTTTGATGAAGGTTAGGTTAGGGTAGGTAGATGTTTATTTAAATACAAACTGTTTACTTCTAACAACATTTCAAATTCAAAATCTACGTGAATAGCTTTAGCCGTTCGCGTAAATTTAGAATGTTTTTCAAATAGGACTCTAGTGTTGTCTGGACTGTTGCACGCAGCAATACAGACGGTGGCCGTATACCATCAGGCCTTTCGACGCCTGAAGAAGAAATCTGACTCACTTGTGGGCTTGGAAGCAGTTACAGGAGCAGCTGCAGACGCTGGGAGCGTACTCCTCGTCCACGTATAGGGGTATCATTGATGTGTCGCCTGCGAAGAATGAAACAGAGTCAATGAGTTAAGAGACACGTAACATTACATTCATCATCATCATATCAGTCTGTAGACGTCCACTGCTGGACAAAGGCCTCCCCCAAGGATCTCCACGACGACCGGTCCTGCGCTAACCTCATCCAGCTGGGTCCCGCGACCTTTACCAGATCGTCGGTCCACCTTGTGGGAGGCCTGCCTACACTGCGTCTTCCGATACGATACATTACATTACTTATAATATTTCTTAATTTAATTTTGCATGCCATAAGTTATGGTAAAATATGTAGAACTTATAATTATAGACATCTGTATACAACCATGTTTTCCGCAAATAAATATTACTTGCATGCGGGTGTCAATCCAATCACCAACAAAAAAAAACCCCCGAAAAAGCCCTAAACAAAATGCGTCGTAAAACAAAACCGGTCGAGTGCAAGACCACTAAACTAGTCCTGGGAGAAGTGAACGAATTTTTATTTATTTAATTTTATTTTTATGTTTTAGGATTTTATTTTATTTTCAGTTCTCAAAAGAAGTGAACGCTGAGTGAACGTTTAAAAATTCAATTATTTTATGATTACTTTTAATTATTTTAATAAATTAATATATATAATTAATAATAATAATAATATAATTAATTCAATTTTTTTTTTTATGTTTTAGTTATGTTTTATTTTTAATATATAAGTCCTCAAGCAAGGCCGTGGAGTCCCAGGAGGTAGAGTTTTTTATTGGCGCAAAAACAATTTCAGGGGGGGGGGGGGGGGGGGGGGGGTTCCGGACAAAGGAAGCGGATTAGCGGGAGGAGATTGCTAATACAAATTTATATGGAGTTTGAAAAGTGTGAGTGAGTGTCCCTTTTGATATACATTTATTTTGGCACCCCCTAAAATTAAAATTTTTTGATTCAAGGCCGGCACTGACCGGTGAGTATGTGCCGTGGGTCGGCGGCGGGCAGGCGCGTGCCGCGCGACACACCGCGCAGCACGGCGCCGTCTGCCGTGATCACGTCGCCCTCCAGACGCACCGCCACCTGCTGCGCCTGCGACCAATCACAACTTAATATTAGACAGAAATACTTAATTTAATAATATAAAAAATTTGGTATCAAAAGTTTATGTACAAATTTATAAAGCGAATACGTCGTCGAGGTTGTCTGGAAGAAATCGCTCTTAGCGATAAGACCGCCTAGATGTACATTACTGTGTCTATTTTTCTCTTTTTTTTGTCTGTAATTTTTAAATGTGCAATAAAGTGTATTAAATTGGATTGAATTAGTGCCGTGCGGCATGGACCCGAGCACGCTGGCGCCGTTGCCCCGCTGGATGGCGAGGCAAGACGCCAGCTCTAGTGTCCCCAGAAGGTCCTTTACCATGTGTGGTGTGTTTGTTACCTGTTCCGCCTGTTGCTGGTCCCGCTTCTCGTCCTCCGTGTTCATGGTGACGAACCGCAGCACGAGCAGGTTGAGGCACGCGGCCACGATGGCCAGGCCGAACAGTATGAAGATCAGCGCGAACATCACGTACCCCGGCTTGCGGTTCAGTGCGTTGTCCTTCTGCAGGGCCACCATGTCGCCGAAACCTGGTGTACACGGCACATTGTCAAAGTCAATACTATTTTATTGCATGTAAGTACAGTGGGTACATTTATACAACGTAAATTTTTTATCGTATCATGAAATGCCTGGGCATATCACGATCAGGCAGATTCTATGATATATACATTAGCCAAAATCGCCCAGAGCGTCAGTGGCGTCGGGGATAAGACGCGGCCTATCATATCGACAGGTCCGAAGTTCGATCCCCGGCTTAGAAGTACACTTCCTGCCTGCTCTCTAATGGTGAAGTGAAAACATCGTGAGGAAACCTGCATACGTCAAAGAAGAAATTCTTAGGCTGATTTGAGGTCCACCAACCCGCATTGGGCTAGCGTGGTGGACTATAGCCCGAACGCCCTCGTCGAGAGTGTACGCCCAGCAGTGGGGACATGTTAATAGGCTGTTGATTTGATTTGAAAATCGCCCAGTTAATCACTGCAGGTCATAAAATAGTAGTGGTATTCCGAGATACTAAAGGAACTGACCTATGGTTGTGAGCGTGATGAAGCAGTAGTAGACGCTGTCGAAGTAGCTCCAGCCCTCGAAGCTGGAGAAGGCGGCCGCGCCGCCCGCGATGGTCAGCGACGACAGCATGGTCACCACGCATATCAGGTCCACCTCGTTCGCGTTCGTCTGCTTGCAGTTCATCGCCAGCTTTATTTGTCTTATTATCACACTGCGAACATGTAAAACGTAAAGGATTTTAAACCTGATTAATAATTTATTGCGGATTTGAAGTTGCTATTATTGGATTTATACTAGTTAATTAATTAATTAATGTTAATTTACAATCAATTTGATTATAAATAAATATGTCTAGCTATTTCCCGCGGGAATTTAGTTCAGGGGTTTAGGCGTGGAAAGGTAACAAAACATTTGCTTTCCCATTTATAATAATGACTATGCACGAGATGACCAAAGTGAAGTATTAAGTGTAAGTATATTTTCAAAGTGGACCTTTTAAACTAAAAGCAATTCAAACATTTGTGTTGCTCTGGTATTGCTCACTGTAACTTTTACAGTTTAACTTCAGACATTCATAGAAAAAGCCATTACTAATTCCTGACCTTGACCTTTATTCGTGTTTTTGAGATTTAATCAAGGTCAGGTTTAATTAGTCAATCAATACAGACCGGAACGACGGACTGAAAGGTCTTATGAGCCTAATAAAACATGTAAGCGAGCCTCTAGCTGACCTGCTGAGCCTGTTCACCCTCTCGCCGATGCTCTGGAACATGATGAGCCCGAGGGGGATGCCCACGATCGCGTAGAACATCGTGAACAGCTTCCCGCCGATCGTCGACGGCGTCGAGTGCCCATACCCTGGACACCAACAACCATCACCATTATAAGTTCTCGCGGTCCACTATTGGACACAACATACAATACTAGGTAGTTAAACCCATAGAGTTAAGATCTCTTTGGTGCGTGCTCGCGGCCCCTAAAGAGGCGTAAAAAAAGCATTCTATTGACACCCATAGTAAATCGTGTCAAATGTATTACAATACTGTAACTCACTCACACATTCTCATTTTCAAACTCCATATAAATTTGTATTAGCAACCTTCTCCCGCTACACCGCTTCCTTTGTCGCCACCCCCCAGTAAGTGGCACCATTGGTTCCCATACTAAATATGCAAGATGCAGTGTCCGTAGGGAGCGCGAGCGCCACCAAAGAGATTCGAACCTTCCTGGTTAAACCGGATCCCTTGAAAGCAAAGAGCTTCTGGCCGAAGCAGCACTGTTGCAGGTTCCTCATTGTAGAGAGGTCGGGATCCATTGTCAACCCCATTTCGGATCTGAATTACGGGACAGTGTAGCAGCATTTGCTCTACTGAACTCCTGCACAGGGGACTGTCTGTATTGCCCAGGTTGTGCTGTTTGTTCAGGTTACAGTGACCTGTTATGTATGATGCCAACCAGACGTCTAAGGATGCCTCGGTTGTGTTTCAAAAGTTTGTAAGTTTACTATCACTGTGAAGGGAGCATGGATGGAGCGCGTCTGCTGACAACTATTCTCTCCCTTGAATCCACATGAACAGTTCTCACTCACCTATAGTTGTGAGGACTGTGGTGGCGTAGTAGAAGGCGCCTGTGAACTTCCACTGCTGGCCCGCCTTATGCGGCTCCGACTTGAGCACCACTGTCTCCATCACCAGGAAGTCCTCCGCAGTTATATTGTACTTCCGTATTATCATGCCTTCGATTGCTGTAACATATATTGCATATAATCAAGATGACATTCTATGTCGTTTCGTTTTACTTTAATTTTGCACAGCCTGTAGGCTGAAGCAGGAGTGATCAGGCTATGTATTCGGCACGCAACAAGGGAGCTGGCAATTTTTCTCTCTTCTTTCTTACATTGCGTGCCACAAGACGGTTGAAGCAAAGGCCTGGTGGTGTCCTTCAAGAACAGCCAAAAGAGGCTCTCGATTGGGTATAAGTTTTGTCATGGTAAAAGATTTCTATGTGTTCAATAGCATAGTACATGTGAAATTTTAAATCTGTTACATCGAGCAGGTATAGAATATCATACCTAGGGAAACTTCAAATATGTTACTAATGAGTATTAGAATACATACCTTGTAAAACTTCAAATCTGTTTCTCTCGGTGGTAGACTCTAGAGAGTCGAACATAGCAGCACCAATGAGTAGATAGGTAAATGTGCACACAATTAACGATAGAGTGCGAACATTTTGCTTCTTCATCACTGCCGAGTGCGACCCCGGCCTAAGGGCGTAGGCCCAAGTGTACCTCCACCCTTATTCCACCTCAGTCAATTACCATATTGTCTATGATTCCTATAAGCACTAGGTAACCATTTTGCCTGTATTCTACAATTAATCAAATTCGGGCAGTCATGTTTTTCTTGTTTTTTGCTACAGATATGCAATTTTTTAAATGTAGAATGTGTTGTCTATGGTGCAGGGGGTGCATATTCACAACCAGTGTGTTCCATTTTGAAAGTTAATTCTCACATGTAGGGGACTGTTTATAAATAAAATGCTATGGATAAATTGATCCCATTTTATAGGAAGTCGGTTTCTAAAACTTTCGTTTCGTCTCCACCTCTATAGGAAGTATTGTTTCTGTACATTTTAATGTTTGGCCTTTAATTTTCTTTACCTGGAAAAAAGACAGTAGATTTTATAAAATTATATGTCAATTTTGAGTAAGCCATTAAAATAGTAAACTGTGTAACTTACCAATTGAAAAATAGGATGGGTTAAACAAAGCTTCAACTTAGGAAATAAAAACAGCAAATTTAAGAATTTTTATTTATTAAAAAAATTCCAAATAATATGTAAAAGATATAAAAATCAATTTAAGCATCGATTACTAGGTACATACATGTTTTCAGGAATCCTAACTTCCTTAATTCCGAATTTGGGGTGGTAATTGTAATTAAATTAGATAAGGATAGCTTCTGAAGTTTTCTAAAATGCCATACACCTTAAATCCTAGTTAGGATTTCTGGAAATCGAGTAGGTACTTACTTTAATCGATTCTCTAGCTAGGCTAGAGTAACAAAATAAAATGATAACAAAGGAATTAACAGGTAACAATTTTATTACAGTAAATGCCAGTAAATAAAATGTGAAACAAAAAACTTAAGAAAACAAAAATATTTTTTAAAATGAAATAGGTATTCAATTGATGTAACCGAGATTCAAACAAAGAACTCACCCTATTCCAATTGGAAAAGGTCACTCCAACATTCGTTTGCAATTTGTTTCGCAATTTTATCACAAACGGCATCTATTAATAATTAATTATCTGCAAAGCTGTATCCTAAAAATAACATAGAGTCCGCAGTCTCATTCATAGGTCAACGCACACCTTAGAACTGGGTCAAACCATATGACATCTATTTTTTACGTTTCATAAACGAAATTGCAAGGGAAACTCTCGGGAAAGACTGTCGTGTCATCGCAATGATGTTCGGTAAATAAATAACTGAATTAAGACAAAAATTAATTAATTTTCAGTTGAAACCTTCTATGCGGTACTGACTGCTGTCTTCTCTCTGTCCTGTCAAATTCACTTGCCCTGCTTTCGAGCATCACGTTAAAACTTTCTTATCACGGTACCATGTTGAATTACGAGCGAGGAACGTTTTACATAATTGCATTTGGGTTTCTAAAAATAACAAAAAATATTATTTTTGGCGAGCAGCCGCCTTGCACTTCCTTGATTGACCTGACTTGTGTTGTCAGGAGAAAAAATAATATTTATATTCTACTATGTAGTGTTGCCTGTTGAAATAGGTTTCATTAAAAATACTCAAAAACAGCAGTATCTAATTTTATTTACATAAATCCGAACGTGCGTTCGTTAATTAACAATTTATTACTAAAGTTATATTTGCAGTTAAAATAAATATTATCACGCATTTTGTTGAAAGTTGTGCTTAGGTTTGCTTACCGTAGTTATGTCTCAATAGGTTTTTAAGTTATCCGCTGGATGGCTCTGTTTAAGTAATGCAGTATTTCTGTGACGCATTGCATACGTTTTTTTAAATCAAAGGCAGGTTAATCCCACTTACTTCACTAAAACGTGGTGAACTATTCGACCTAGGCATTGACATTAATTAGATTACTACCTAGGATATTTTTCTACGAAATGGAGCACGTACAACAAAATCAATCGTAATTTATGAGGGTCGTTTGCTGATTATGTACTGTACGACAGAATGGAGAAAGAAATACCTACCATTGTACAGGTAGTCAAAGATTTGTATGGAATGAGTAGTGGTACACTGGCCTGGTGGTGGTACATACGACGATTCAAAAAAGATCTTTTTTTAGCATCTACAAATGTCTTAATATTCTAACACCAGCATTTAGATTTATTTATAATTATATACAGGATGCACATTTAATTACCTACAGTAAATAACTAGGTGATTGTAACGTATGTTACAATAAAAGCCCGAAATACTTACGAAATCCTAGGATTTACCAAGTAGGTAAGTAGGCATTCACTGGACTGGCTTTTCAAGGGAGTCTCAAGCTTCAGCGTTAAATAAATGTTTTTAGTCAAATAGGCACTAAAATGATTTGATAGCAGTCAGTCTGGTGGTCAGTGATTTTAATATATGGCCTGAAACCAAGCCAAAGGGCCAGTTTCCCCACGCTGTGCCTAGTTCGTGGCCGCGGCGCATGCGCCGGCCGCGTGCAGCGCGCGCGCAACCAGGCCGTGAAGCGAAAGCTGTGCAGGGCCGCCGCTTTCACGGCGCCGCAGAGCTGGGCGAGTGTGACACCCTATCATTTTGGTGTGTCACACGTTTTTATTGTACCAAAATTTACAGTAACGGATTGGAGTAAATCTATGTAGGTACAAAGGCGGCTTGTCCCACTTATAAATCTCATCCAGTTTATCTTAGAGTAATGAAAGAATTATTAAGTACATATATTGCATTTAGTTTATAGTAAGTACCTACCCAAAAACCTATCTGACGCCCAAAAACTAAAATGAAAGTGGGGAGGACATGTTGCGCGTATGAAAGAAAGATGGGCAGCAAGAATAACTAAGTGGAAAGGATCACAGGGGAAACGCCGAAAGAGAAGACCACTAACACGTTGGGAGGATGAAATAAAGCAAACAGCAGGGCGCCGTTTGCTGGACGAAGCCAAGAATCGTGAGGAATGGACAAATTTGGAGGAGGCCTTCACCCAGAAAGGGGTTCCTGTCAAATAATAAGAATAACATTTACTTTTTAGACTTTTGTAGAAACAGGTAATAAAAGGCTTTTTATTTTATTTTATTTTATTTATTTATACATACCTACCTATCATGATAAATCTAAAATAAACATAAATTACTCATAAACATTAAAATTTAGTCACCTGTAATAATTATCTACCTATATGTGATTCTGACTTAAAAAATCCCTAATTTTACAGTTATTTTTGATTACCATTACCAAACAACTATAGATGCGGAGGAGGGTACGATTGAAACGCTGTTAATCGCAGGCTTAGAAAAGCATAAAATACCAAGTAGGTAAAAATGAGCATTAGTTATATATTTTTTATTTTATTTTTAGTGTTGTATATTTATTACAGCTGACTAAAATATGTGCATTCTGTACAACAATAGCACGGACAAACGAACGGGGACGCCTAAATTGAAATAGGCGTGTAGCTGGGGTCAGTAGTAACAGGGCACGTTTGGAACAATGCAAATAATTCAAAGACTTAGCGGCAGAGGGGAGCGTGCAAGGATGAGGGACAAGTTGTAACGGAACGTGTTCGTCAGCGCAGAGCGGCCGCCAGTGTTCGGTGTCGTTTGGAACGCATCATACGCGCGTCATTGTACAATTGTCAGAAGGAGTAAAAGTAAGTGTTTTTGTTGCATAACTTTTGTATATACCTAGATCCAAAATTATGTATGGTTTTTAAAATCAGCCTACTTTGGCTACAAGGAGTTTTTAAAGCATACATAGTTACACTATGTCTTTCATTTTATATGGGGTTTACGGCCCTGGAAACAAACTTGATGACCATACACAAATTAATAGTTGTATCGATTATTACATTGAATTGATTTAATTGATTAGGTTTAATTGAACTCATGATTAATTGTAAGAATTGATTAGATATTAAAACATTGAGAGATAAACAAACACAACTTAGTAATTCATTGTTGGCTATTCAAAGTTAACAGAAGCGCCTCTTGCGGCCAACAACCGAAACTATTCTTTAAATTGATTTCATTTTAACACAATATCCTCATCTCTAAAATCTATAGAAAACAAATAATTTGTAATTAGTAACAATTTCCTATTAATTTTTGAATAATCTATATTAGTTTCATGAGTTTTATTTATTATGTGTTTGATGTGTATGAGGATTTTTGGGTTTCAAAGGACGTAAACTTGTGATTTGGTCGAGGTATGAGTTGTTTCTTTACACATTAAGACAACTGAGAAAATACCTATTTTACCTAACCTGCTTAATTTTTTTTTCTAAAGTGACGTAATTTGTTTTTTGGCGGTTATGTAGAAACTTGAGGGGTTGATTGTGATATTGTATAAGGTCGGATTAAACGATTCAACCGACCCCATGTTTTTTTAAAACGTTTTGTTTTTGGATCGGTAATATTTGCCGATTGCGGTTACTTAATTGGTTTTAGTAACACACAGGTACCTAGCATATTCTACACTTATCGACGCGAAATCAAAATTAGAACTTAATAAAAAACTTTATTTCAACGAAATAAAAGAATGTATCAGCCGTGTTTAATATCAATTTGGGGACGGATGAAACGTTTCAAACTCTCAACTGACTCCATATTTTTCAAAACGTTAGCCTTGTGTTTTATATTTTTAGATGCCGAGGAAACGAGAAAGAAAAACATGCCAAGGGCGCAGTGATGTATCACAGTACATGAAAGCGTATGAAGAGCTCAGAAACGGCAAATCCCTAAGAAAAACAGCAGAAAAGTATAATTTAAATCACGTGTCCCTACTTCGCTATAAGAAAAAACGGCAGGCTATTAATGACCGCAGTGGGGCATCGACAACGATGGGGTACTCGTCACACAACAGGGTGTTCACCGTTGCACAAGAGAAAACCTTAGCCAAGTATCTGCTGCGATGTGCCGACATTTACCATGGACTACGGCCGAAAGACATAAGAAAACTAAGCTATGAATTTTCTAAAAAGTACAACATAAAACGACCGAGTTCATGGGTAGACAAAGAAATGGCCGGAGGGGATTGGTTTAGTGCGTTCATCAGCAGAAACCGAGAACTCCCTCTAAAAGCTGCCCGAGCTACCAGCTTGGCAAGAGCAGCAACTAACCGCACAAGCGTTGAAGTCTTCTTCGATAGTTTGGAAAAAGTTCTGGATCTTGAAGGCTTCGAGCCCCAAGACATTTATAATGTAGTGGAATTTGGCGTAACTACTGCCCCGATATCTGATAGAGTCGTGGCCAGACGTAGTACGCGACAGGCTGCATCGGCAGCAGAGCTGGGCACACTGGTAACAGTAGCTATCGCTGGAGATGCTTTAGGAAACGCTATACCTCCTCTATTTATATTCCCACGTGTTCGATACCAGGATCGAGACCCATTAGCGACAATCGGCATGCAATACCCTTCGCGGTTGACGCAAGACGTGGGTTTCATAGAATTTTTGAGACATTTTCAAGAAACCACAAACGCTTCAGCTGCCCGTAAAGTACTACTTGTTTTAGACGATCACTCGTCCCACATTCATATTGATGCTTTGGATTTCTGCGAAGACAACGGCATCGTACCACTGGCTTTTCCGCCGCATCGTTACTCTTCCAAGTTGCAACCTCTCGAGCGTTTGGTGCATGGGCCTTTTAAGAAAGCTGTAAATTCTTCGTGTGATGCTTGGCTGCGAAACAACCCTAGCAAAACAATGGGTATATACGACATACCTGGCGTTGTGGGTGCTGCTATGCCATTAGCTATCACCCCAACCAATATTCAGGCTGGTTTTAAGAAAACTGGGATTTATCCATTTAACCCCAAGGTATTTAAAGATCTTGACTGATCAAATGAGGTGAATGATGATTACAATCCTACACAGGCTTTAAGTCCATCAATTTCAAGACAGCCATTCCCGATCGCCGCAGCCAAACTATTTTCGAGCAGATGACGAACATACGCCAAATGATAGGGCCCAAATCTGAATTATGCAAGATGTTAAAAGAATAATGAAGAATGTTATATCTAGGAAGAGAAGGAGTTGCTCAGGGAATTCAACTTAACAGTAACAGTCGGTTCGGTCTTCTCCAATATAACCTCAAATAAAATGTAAGTGGCGATAAAACCGTAATATTTCCTACCTGAAACAGGAAAATTAACCGAGGAAATATAATGAAAGAAAAAGACAAAAAAAGTTAAAGTAAGAAAAACAGAAAATACATTTCGATATACATAATTAATAAGAATATTCGAAGAAATGAAGGACCGAAAAGGCAAAATAGTCGAGAGCGACACAGACTGATGATAATGTGATTAGGTAATGTCATAATGTGATTAGTAATGTACGTCCAACTATTGGTAGGTGCATGTACAATAAAAATAGAATTTTATAAACATTTTTATTTCCTCGCATTACTCGTGAAAAGCGCTACGTACTACGGCATAGGGTAACTCTTAGAACTCACACGTCTAAGAGTTCTCACACGACTCACCGTTCTCAGCAACAACAAATGAACTAATCCCGAAGACCCAATACCGAAATGCAATATCTTTCTTTACCTACCCCATTGACCTGATGTACACTATACTCACTATCCCATAGAAATGACAGCTAATAAAATGTGCCGATTTGAAGCTCAGTTCCAGGGACACTCGTCATTAGCCTTCAGCGCCAAAATGGCGTCAGTTAGTCAAATAGGCACGAAACTACTTTGAAAGCAGCCCAGAAGAAATAATAGTACCTAGTTACCTTAGAATGAGGACTAAAATACTTATTCTAAGGTAGTTACCTGCAAGTAACAGCAGCCAGTCCTGTCATAATTACAGTGACCTGGTCCTCTTTTCACTCCAATTGATTGTTTTGGTAGTTTTTCTAGCAGCGGCGGCGCTAGAGCAACTCTATATCAATCCTAGATCTCAACTGCGCAGTGTCATAAAATTGAGATGCAAAATAGCTTTGCGGTTGTAAGGTCTGGCGGCCGGCTGCAGCGGCCGAAGGGAAGGGAGGGGAGAGACGGAGTCGGGAGGGGAGGAGTGTACTAGACCTTTCTCTCAAGTTCTGGGTCACGTCTGTTTATGTAAGCCGTCTTATTTACGTTTGTTAGCTGGCTGCCAGCTTGTGGTGGGGTATTACCGTTTTAGCGAACTATTTGTTAGTTAATGAACAATAGTATTGCTTGTGTTGATGCAGTTCGCTTTGGCCTTTTTAAAAAGTAGGTGTGGTGTTGGCTTGGTTACTAGACCTTTCAGCCATATCTTATTTAGAATTGTAGTCTTATTTCTTTTAACTAACAATTAAACCGCCGGTTTTTCAGCATGGCAACCTTAAATTGGATTTGAATCTCATCACCTGAGAGGTCGTAGGTTCAAATTAACCTTTGATATTATCGTACCGTACCTTTGGCTTTTTGGCGAAGCAGGAAGACGCATGGTGATAAACTGGCACAATAATATGCCGGAGAAGCAATTCCGATTTATTTACTCGTCTGCTTCCCGGGGTTACCAAATCCAATAACCAAAAACGTTATGCTGCATCCACACGTTCGGCAAACATATTAGCATATATACAAATATATTAGCCAAACCCCTGCTCTACACGTTTGCGTTCGTAAAGTTTTGCCTAACGTTTGGATGCAGCTTAACGTTTTTTTTTAAGGTTTAGATTTGGTAATATCGTTCAGAATTAGCGATTGGCCCCCAGGACTATGTTGACCTGCATGCTCAACAGGCGGACTAGGCTGGGAATGTGTTAACTTTACAATGTTTGAATTGTCTAACATTACATCCCGTTGCGCTGTATTGTATGACATTACGGCGAGTCCCACTTCTCTCCGTTTTCTCTCGCAGTGAAAGGGCCGTGGTAGGGCAAACTCAGTTCTAGAATGCTCCGCGAACCACCTCCGTTTCTAATTCATTAACTAAAGTAGACGTTTTAGTTAAACTAGCTAGGTGCCTATTAATTTCAATTCAGAAATTTTCGGCACAAACAGAAATAGGTACATAGTTTAAAAAACTAGCTCATACTTAGCCTAATCTCGATGAACTTAAGTAGGTACCTATTGACTGGCTGGTTGGCGTTGTTGGTAGTGACCCTGCCTGCTGCGCCAGAGGTCGTGGGTTCAATTCCCACCCGGGACCAACATTGTAGTAAGTAGTGGACGTCTTTCTGTTGATATGATGATGACGATCTTTTCAATGGATTTGAGTAGGCAAAGGGACACAGCGGGCTACCGCTTCCCGCTACCTTTTTAAGGTCGTCAGCCACTGTTTATATATAGGCACTTACTTAGACGGACTCGCATTAAGTTCATCTCCCACCATAATTATACAATTTTGTCGTCCATCTATCCATTACCCGTTAGCCACCTGTCAATGTCAATAAAAACCCATTACTCGTGAAACCGTCAAATGACTCAATAAACTTGTTTATTACCAAGTTTAACTACAATTAACTGAGTTGTCAAATCTGTGCTCATTTCATCCACAAACACCTTTCTTTACTCACACACACGCAAAATGCAGTAAGTATTACAATGTCTATGGCGTTCCTATTAGTGTGTGTAAGGTATGAACATACATTCATGGATACGGGATTCTGCAACTGTGTGAGTGCGAAAGTGGGGATGCGTTCGTAGCAACGATTCACAGATGGCGTTGGTGGGCGTGCGGTGTGTCTGTGCGAGTGTTGCGTATACGCACGCAATGCCAATGTCAGTTGCGTACGGACGGAAAGTGTGTAAGCTTCGGGCGGACGTTACATGAGCGGAAAAATTACTTGTTTGTAAAGGAAATCGTGTTTTATATGCGTGTTTGTTAGAGAATAAAAATAAATTGTGTTTTTAAAGATATTTGTTGCACTTGTTGGTCCTTCGTACCGGATTAAATAAATAGACATCTATCTATATGATCTACGTAAAGGTTCTCGAGTGGCGATCACGTATCGGAAGACGCAGTGTAGGCAGGCCTCTCGCGAGGTGGACCGACGATCTGGTGAAGGTCGCGGGACCCAGCTGGATGAGGTTAGCGCAGGACCGGTCGTCGTGGAGATCCTTGGGGGAGGCCTTTGTCCAGCAGTGGACGTCTACACGCTGATATGATGATGATCTACGTAAGGCGGCTGGCAGTGACTGAATGAAATTAGTGATACAATGTTTCACTAAGATTAATTTACTTGTAAAATTAATTCCGATCACAGAAAGTAGGTGACATAAAACAAGCAAGAATTATTTGGTAAGGGTTCGTTTTGGGTTTCTAAAATTACACATAAATCTAACAATGGAGAAGGTTTTATAGAGAAATTATATTATGAAAATTGACCAATTATGGGTGACTTAGGCTGTAGGCTGTAGGTAAGGCTGTCATGGGGATTGCATATTAGGGTTGCCTGTGTGTGTACCCAGACATTATTTCAACTCCTTAATTTATCTTGAGTTGACTTGACTTGATTTATTGTTCTCTAAATTTTGTTTTAGGCCTGATAAGAATTAATTTATTATTTAGTGCGCCACGTAGAACACTTTACTAAGTTATAAAATTAGTGGTTGTAAATTAATAGAGCAACAAAGCAAAGTAAAATGTCGCGCGTTGTAGTCTTTTAATGTTGTATTGTTATTAAACTACAAAAGACATCAACGCACACAGCTCTTTAAAACATTTTAATTCAGGAAGGAGGGAATGAGGTTTATGAGGGGAAGAGGGATACCTAGTCTTTATGTCCTTCTCTCCTTCCTTGAGAGGCTGACGTAGCCGGGATCGCACACACACTAGCCTTATCAACAATTTCTCACAAACTAGGATTTTCTCCTGGTGTTCTAACATAGTCGTTAGTTTCAGGGTTATGTTCGACTGCGACCGTTTACCATCAGAAGCTTGTCACTCAGACCGTAAAAATAAAAAAATCGAATTTCCAAAAAGCCTGAAATTTTACAATTAAACGTAGAACTTCGCAATACAGAAACGTGGCAACCCTAGGACTGCAGAGAAAGCTGTGCAGCGCGGGCTGCATAGACTGCATTTGTGTTGGGAACAATAGTTCTTGATACATATATAAATTAAAAAGCTTCTTCAATTTATTTCTGTGCAGTTTCCATTAATTTACATACCTACATTAAATAAATAAATACTTACCAGAAATATCTATATCGATGTCACTGACTCTATTAACAAACGTATAGGTAGATCATTCTCATTAATTTGATAACAAATATAATTGCCGGGAGTAGATATTATAATTAGGGATACATTTTGATGACAAATATAAACTTTGGTGACAGAAAATAATTACAGTTGGCAAAAAGTACCTACTGACTAAATTTGACGTGTCTCGATTATATTCTCAGGTAATATTTATTCTGTGACATTTACACTAAAATTGGCATATTTTTAATTAAGTATCAAGATCGTGTAGCTGTGCTTCCTAGCATTGATAGTTAGGTAGCTCGGGGTTCTAAAACTAGGGAAAGTCGGTTGCATCGGCTAGAGTGGGTGCCTATTGGTAGGCTGCTGGTAAACCTGTGGTAGTGCTATAAACAATATTAGCTTAATACTCATTACTATATACATGGTGCTCTAAAGTCGATAAAACGGTTTATACGGTATATCGACGCAGTGGCGGGTGTAGCACAGATTTCTGCCGCCCGGGGCGGATGTCAATTTTGCCACCCATAAATAGGTAGGTACCAGAAAACATAATTATGATTGTGATAAACTGCAGGGAATAAAATATATAGGCCTAGTCTATATAGGGTATCAGTCGTTAGGTTATTGTTATTATTCCGAAATGTAGGAAAAATCAATAACTTTAAACTTACCTATGTCGAAAGTATACGCTACCATAAATGATTCAAAAGATTTATCAATGACTTTTTAAAATTAAAAAGAGAAATACCAAAAATTTTTGACGAACACTAAATCCCATTTATATACTATGGCATTCATATTATTGTTTTTCTTTAGTTTAAGCCTTTTTGTAAGGACGTCAAAAACTGCTGGATCGATTACAGAAAGTAAGTCCAAAAGACAGTGTGATGCAAAACGAAACTTATCTACAAACGATACATTTATGTAATTTGTAGGTGTGGGTTAAATTCCTAACTACTTTTCTGTAATTTTAATTGAACTTCAAGTACCTACGCGCTAGAAACATGTAGTTATTATAGTTTTCACTAAATGATAGTACTTACTTACCTAGTTTCAACTTCAAGCAACTGACACAATCTACATATTGTAGATTCTACAACAATTTGCCTTTCCTACAGCGCGTTTTTTATTCGATCTATGCTTCAGAAGTGATAAAACAAAGCGTTTTTATTTTAATCCCAATAAAATAGTAGAAGTTTGTACCGCAACTAGTCTCACCAAAGAAGTTTAACTACATGACAATAGTTCAAATTAGATGTAGTCGAGAAACTCCAACTACGTTATAGCTAATATTACAAAAGTAGTTATCTATGCCCCACACTGATCCACGATCAAACGTAGGATACCTTAACCTACTATTGTTGTAACGTATCACGTATCTTCGTGTAACTAACGGTAATGAATGTGATGTAACGGAAAAGAACGTTAATTTTATATAAAGCAGGATCTGCAACTGAAAAAGTTAATAGCTGTAAATCACAGACAGTACCTAACTATACCAGAGACAATAAATGTAAGAGATAATAGAACAATGGCAACACAACTGACAGCGATAAAACCGGTGAAAAAAAAGTTGGTGCCGCGTCAACGTGTTCCAAATTCAAATAATTTCCCACACGTAACGTTACGCTGCGGACAACGAGTGCGCGCCGTTATACCCGCAGCACTGACCCACATTTTACTTAAGGTAACGTTCAAACATAGAAATTACTTTCTTTTTAACTTGGGAAAAAATAACAATTAAAACGTCTGTATTGTCTGTGACAGTAATTTATCTTATAATTAAGACCTTTGCCTAATTAAACATTTTGAAGTTGTATGAAAATATTTAAGTTGTTTAGAGGTGCATCATCATTCCTGTTGATGACGGGTCGCAGTTGATGTTTGTGAATTTCTAAACTTAATTTGTAGTCACTATTTTTGATGAAATGGCTACTCTCAATGCGATTGCCAGGACCCTGGACTTGGTGTTCCTATTCTTTTGCCTACCTCGTAAGGGATATAGCTGGATGCTTTAAAAATGTACACCTGGACGATATACATAGGTGGACGGATAATTAGAAACAGGGCAAGATTTTCATACAATCGAGGTCACTTTGAAGCCATGGGTCTCCGTGAAGGATTGATCGGGGCGTGATCTGATGAGGTCATCGAGAGAGTAGACGAAGGACTTTTAGATCGCTGTAGATATCCAACTGATCAGATGAGCCGTTTGGAAGCAGCATCGCCATCAGATCATGCCCCGATCAATCCTTCACGGAGACCCATGGCTTGAAAGTGACCTCGATTGTATGAAAATCTTGCCCTGTTTCTAATTATCCATCCACCTATGTACATTCCATGCAATACATTTATTTTTAGAGTAAGAATTTATTTCTTTTAATTCAACAAGAGTTGTTATATTAGATTGAAGAACCCTATCGTAGAGACGATAGTTTATGTACATTTGTTTTTTAAATAGGTATTCTAAAAAAAGGGTTTTAAAATAATTCTAGAAAAAGTAATTCGTATGTTGTATTACCCTTAAATTTTCACCTTTATTCGACCATATTGCGGCTGCGCCTTTATTATCCATACATTTCTTGCTTTGTTCTAACGTTTCTTAAGTTGCCTATTTTGAACCGTTAATGGCGTTGAAACAAAGTGATTGTGTATATTATTATGGAGCACTGACATTGTTATGGCCGATGTTTTGCGCTTTCTTATTCTGAGGCGAGAAATTGCGATTATTTTATTATCGACTATTACGTATGGAGATGCAATTATTTATTATGTGGTTTAATTTTGTATTGCAATGTTTGTGGGTTAAAGAAATTTTGGATTTTCTTTTTAACAAATAGAGTTTTATTCATGTTTTTAGAATTGGCCATCTATAGAGCTATCACTTTGCCACGTTTCATCAAGATCCGTTCTGCCGTTCTTGAGTTATAAATAGTGTAACTAACACGACTTTGTTTTATTTAATTAAAAGATTACAAAGTTTAAGTGAGATGTAAAAATTTACTCCTTTTACCCCTAAATGAGATTTGGCGAGGTTCTCCCCCCTCTATTTTTAGCCTACGTAATTGATGGACGCCCCCTTAGCACCCAAAATCGGGGTCACAGTACATCATTACATACAGTTACCCGCACACATTGGCTCCACATAATACATGAGTCAACAGTAGTGGTATTATAGGTAGTACATAATTGGGGGCATGCGCCCGCGCAGCGCGGCTGGATCATCGATCATTCGTATTAGCATACACATAGACATCATTTATTGTTAATATTCATTACAACTAAATATAACCACACAGGAATTAATAGTTGATATAACCATAGGTATTGTAAAAACAAGCTTTTATTGAAGGAGATGATTCTGATGATCACAGTGTGTTTTTTTCCACATTTTCTCCGGTTCGATTCCCGATTGAGACAGGTAATTCTTAAAAATCTTTAAATGCTTGCTTTGAAAAAAATAAAGGAATGTTTCTATTGAGTAAAATTCTTTAGTATTTAGATTAGGTACTTTCCCTTCAGGTACGCTGTGAAAACTCCACCCTGTATAAAAGCTATAAGTACGTAATGATTTTTCATGAGTGTTCATGTCGAAACATACAAACAGAGGCTTTCTTCTTTATCATATATAGTAACACTCGTATAATAAATTACATTGTAGATCACGTAATTTATACTATTTGTTATCTTAATATGTTAAATCAATTTCATTGAGCGCTGCCGCAGGCCTATAGCCATCAACAACATAATAAGCAAACGCGCCGCCGCCCCATGTTATAGCTGCGCGGGCGCAGCCGGCGGACTTTCTTTACACTAAGTAGGTAAAATAGACAATTTGTTAAACACTGATTTGTTTAATGCTACTAGAAAAGATTTAAGCATGAATTTTGGTTTATTACTGACTGAATTTTGGTTTATCACCAATTAATACAAAAAATATTCGCGTAGTGTCAGTTGTACCATTGAGTAGTACCATTGATGGTACAAGTGACACAACTTTGTATCCTTAGTACCATCAATGGTACTAGTGACACTAATTTAGGATCTGTAGTACCATTATGAATACACTCTCAACGAGGGCGTTAGGGCTATTTAAAGTCCGGAGTTCGATCCCCGGCTGGGCCATGTACCAATTGGTATTTTCTCGAAACTTAAGTAGGTACATTTACTGACTGCTCTCAATCGGCGAAGGAAAACATCGTGAGAAAACCTGCATACGCCGAAGAAGAAATTCTTATGCGTATGTGAAGTCCACCCGCACTGGGCTAGCGTGGTGGATCCCTCGATGAGAGGGTAGGCCTGAGCCCCAGCAGTGGGGACATGTTAATAGGCTGTTCATGAATTCATTCCAGTCCGTCCAGTTAATTCTTGCAGGTAAATGAGAAGAGTTGAGATGAGATTGACGAGTTGCGACCACGTATCGGAAGACGCAGCGTAGGCAGGCCTCCCACAAGGTGGACCGACGATCTGGTGAAGGTCGCGGGACCCAGCTGGATGAGGTTAGCGCAGGACCGGACGTCGTGAAGATCCTTGGGGGAGGCCTTTGTCCAGCAGTGGACGTCTACAGGCTGATATGATGATGATGAGGTTTATGTTTCTCATCGTTCACAACACCGCAACACGCAAGTGAAATGTGTTGGCCCCTTGGCCGTCGCCAGGCAAGCCTCTGTGTAACTGGAGCGAGCTTTTCGGGGCCGCGTGACACTTACTGCCACGCGACGCGTCGATAAGAAAGTTGTGTTTTGGCAGTTGCCTTGGTCGTGACCGGGGAAGCTGTAGCCTGCGGGCCAAGTTCGGGCTTTGTTCGGAAGCTGCTCTTTGATGAATATTGTGCACGTGAATATTTTCTTAAGGGCCAGGGTGTCTTTTACATACATTTTCTTCATTCATTTTCATCTTCTTCCCAGTTCTAACACCTTGGAAGCGGTGGTAGCTAAAAAATGGACGTTGTATAAATGTACCCACTACATGCAATAAAATAATTTTGTTTTGACTTTGACATTCGAGGTCACTTTGAGCCCTTGGATCTCCGTCAGGGAACGATTTGGGTAAGATCTGATGGTAGCTGTCAGAAGTACGGATCGAAGAGGTTCAGAGTGCCGTACACACCGTGCACTGGCAAGCTGTTTTCCAGGTTTTCACCATAGACCACGCATCATCATCAACAGCCTATTAATCTCCCCACTGCTGGGGCTCAGGCCTACCCTCTCAACAAGGGCGTGCGGGCTATAGTCGACCACGCTAGCCCAGTGCGGGTTGGTGGACTTCACATGCGCCTAAGAATTTCTTCTTCGGCGTATGCAGGTTTCCTCATGATGTTTCCCTTCACCGTTTGAGAGCAGTCAGTACATGTACTTAAGTTTCGAGAAAAAACCCATTGGTACATGGCCCAACCGGGGATCGAACCTCGGACCTTTCGATATGATAGGTCGCGTCTTATCCCCGAGGCCACTGACGCTCTCGCATATATAGACCACGCAAAAAGGTCTAAATGGCATCCCTGACGGAGATCCAAGGGCTCAAAGTGACCTCGAATATATGAAAACCATGAAAGGTAACATTTTCTTTTGAATAGTATAACTGCGCTCTAAGGAACGTCTGTGGCGTATAGTGTGGAAGACGCGGTCTGTCACGTCGAAGGTCTGAGTTCGATCCCCGGTCGTGCCACATACTCACTAATGAATTTCTCTCTAATCACTAGCATCGCGAGGAAACTTGCACAAGAAAGAATTACTAGGCGCTTTTCAAAAATACTGTTGGCTAATGTAGAGCAGAGCAGTTTATAGAAGAAAGTTTAAATAAATAGAGAAAGAAAGAAACGCGTTACACGAAAAAGCTTAGTGAAAAAATATTTGACACAAATGTTTTATAATTTATCAAAATTAATGTACCGTTTATTTTTTAATTGAGAGTTGGTAGGTAAATTATGTATTAAAAGCGCGGTTAGCTCTCCCATACAAACAAGGTTCACCATTTAAATTGATTAAATTTAGTTGAGATTTAATACCAGTAATAGTCTAACATTGCTCAAATTTTAAAATGTAAGAATTAAGTTAGGGTTGCCCGTTCTATGGTATTTATGTCCCGGATTAGGTCACAATTCGTCACCACCTTTCGCACTGTCCCGTATTTACACAAATTATCATCAAATTAAAATCTTTAAGCATAAATCTGTTCAAGTGTTAGAATATACCAATTTATCATTCTATGTATGAAATAATACCATATATTACGATGCATAGTTACGATCGAGCCATTGACGCGATACGTAATTAATCGTTTGTGAAAATAATTTCCACTTGTCGCTAAGGCGGCGGGGAAATGCAATTTTCTTATGCAACTAGCTCTAATGCGATGCAACCGGTGTATAAAACCCGGCGTTTCTAATATTACACACATGCACTTAGCTTTCTTCGACATACTCTCGAGCAAAATGGCCGGTAAAAACTCTATTGCTTTCTTTTTCAAAGTCGCAGAGCAAGACAACTAGCTGTTCAACAAAGGTTAGAAAGAGTTGTCTATGTTATCACGTTGCGTGCGCGCAACTAACGTTTGAAATTCGAATCGAGTGCGCGTAACTGTCACACAACTTTGACGGTTCCGCTGTGGAAATAAGGCTGTGTTTGTTTGGATGTTTAGGGCAAGTGTTGTGCTGCTTTGGAGTCGCGGTATCGATTCGCGTGCGGTGAAAAGTGGGACAATCGAAAGCCTTTCTCTGGCTGTTAGGTATTTTATTCCGTTAGTTTTTTAGTGGCCGCCATTACAGCAATATGGCGGGTGGCATCATTTTTTCGCTTTGTCACGTTAGATCATTCTTGTTAGACGTTCGAAAGCTGTGCTCCGTTTCTTAGTATCTGAGTCGCATAACTGTACACAGCGGAGAGCTGTGACGTAATTGTAATAGTTTTTTTGCTACATTTTCTTTTGCCGATGTCTTGTTTTCGATAAACCATTGTTAACAGGCAAGGTCTCTGTTAAAACATAATAGTTAACTCTTTCTTTTAGTTTTCTTTTTTAACAAAGCTTATGTTATTTTGCTGTTGTTTAACTTTATCATTATCGACAATGGATGCAAATAATTATGTTTCTTAATAAAAATAATTTCAAAAGTCTATATTATGATGTCACACAGTCACAGGGATGCGCAGCAAGCGCCTTATGCAGGTGTTTTCCTACGATGTTTTCCTTCACCGTTAGAGAGCAGTCAGTAAATGTATTTGAGTTTCGAGAAAAACCCATGGGTTGGTATACGACACGGCCGGGGATCGAACTCGGACCTTAGTGACATGCTAAGGTTAAATAAATACAATATATGATTTGTTAAACTCCTTTTTTCTTTGAAGCGAATTTTCCGTTCGCATTTTTTTCCGAAACGATAATTTTCAGTCTCAAATGTTCTTCTTGCATTATTTCTTGGTAGCGGATTTTCCGTTCGCATTTTTTTTTCAACACGGCTTTTCACATCTGGGAAATTATTTTTTTTGGTGTTTGTGGCTTAGTTACAAGATTTTTAAGCCATTTCTCAAAAAATCTTTTGGCAATATTTTATTTTATTTTAATTTAATTAATCAATATTTTATTATATTTGTTCTGATGTTCCGCACTTTCCCGCGACGTCACTATCATCTATGGCGCCCTCTCCGCGACGGGCTGGTGCGTTCTGAAACGTAATTGCATAATTTGCATAGGCGGTGCACCGCGCGTGTCGAGCACTTTCTCCCGCTAACGGGACACAGAAGTGGGACATCCGTCGGCCGGTCGTCTGATGAAGCTATCTCGTTACGATCTGTAGGATAGGTCCGTTTATTTATTTTGTAGAGTAATGTTTCAGAATGATTGAGTATGGTTTGGATTGACGTCATTAATTTTAAATGTTGGGTACCTACTTGTATCGTATATTTGATGACCTCGAAGAGTGGAATTGATGGTGCGTTTTTGACTTGACCTACATTAAATAGTGGGAGGTTAGGGGTCAACTCTATATATCTATGAGCCAACTTTGTGGATGAAATTATGCTAAGTGTCTCTGTAAATACTAGTTAAATGACTTAACAACAAGAAGAATATAAAAATGTACTATTAATGTGTAGGGACATCATTTAAAATGAAACTGAGCATACTATTTAAATTAATAATTGTTATGATTGTAATCTTATCTATCTTGATTAGCTTTGGAAAAGCTTCTAAAACGCCGCTTTTTTCTAACAAATTAATTGTAAGTACCTATGAGCATTTCTAAAAAAAAATTTTTTTCATTGAATTGAATTGTTTTTCCTTTGAAGGTTATCTGGAAGAAATCGCTTTTAGCTAATAAGACCGCCTAGATGTACCTAGTTACTAATGTAATTTACTGTATTATTGTGTCCGGATATTTTATAAAGATAAAACGTTTTTATACTCGGGAAAACACCTACGTTGTCCCAAAAATAATAGAAAATGGATTTCCTTTTTGTAACGATAAAGTTTTGTTTAATACTACCGTAATAACAGAATGGAACAATTCTTTGAAACAAAATATTTTGATCCAAATTCATAGCTAGAAATGTACCTATATGTAAGTAGTACATACTTATATTTGATTGAAAAATAAAAATTCGAATAAAAACCCAAAAATTAGGATATGACGAAAAAAGTGTTACATGGTAAAGCACGCACGGAAAGTAGGTACCTACCTACATATACTTTTTTACCCGACTACTGGAAAAACGCGGTTATGTTTTTAGGCCAGTTTCTTTGACGACATTAATGTCTCAAACGTTTTTATTCAAAACAGGCCAATCTAATTTTTTCCGTACATATTTGTATAGACGGTATAGAACCAAAAAAATATTTTTTGGTATTTATATTCCTGATCTTTTCTTTACATAATTCCTGTGCCGTGTCCTTTTTCGAGTAATGCTCAATTACTAATACTAATGTAATTAAAGAAAGTGTCACAGTGAGACCGTCATATAACGCTGTGGCCGTCACCTTTCGCCAGACTTTCACCGACCCACATTGTATGTAACACAACATAAGCCACCGTGTTATGTTTCTTGTATAAGTCACCGGCAAAGTATATAATTCAGTCTTTGTATAAAATGCCTACCTAGTTATTCTATACATCACCGGCTACGTCAAGTATAATATAAAAGTACATTATGATAGTGATATGACTAATGAAGCCGAGAGTGTAATGTAATAATGACCAATGCTGACCCGTTTCATACAACGTTTTTCAACACACTTTGTGAAGAAAAAAAAAGTATAATAAACTTTGATGGCAACAGGGTCACTTAAATATTTTTGTGCCTCACTAAGTCTGTGTCGAATCTATTTATTGACCATTCTTCACCACTTGAAGTCGACGTTTTTGAAAATACGTACGAAACACATCTAGGCATGTTTCTAGACAAATATTTGAGACAAATGGTGCGCGGATTACTAAAGTACTGGTCTGAAATACTTAAATTAGTCTCTCTAATAATAATAAAAATCATTATTTAATACTGAATGAATCGGAACAATATATCTATATAAAGGCTTTTTATTTTTCATTTTATTTTAGAATAATAATAATAATAATTGTTTGGACAATTTTACACACGGCTGTTTAGTCCCAACTAAGCCGAAGCTTGTACGTGGGTACTCGACAACTGATAAACATACATAAATACATTTAAATAAATACATAAATACATACAAACACCCAGAATCCGAAAACCAACAGTTATGCTCATCACACAAATGTTGGTCCCGGGTGGGAATCGAACCCACGACCTTTGGCGCAGTAGGCAGTGTTACTACCACTGCGCCAACAGGCCAGTCAAATGCCTGGGTATTGTATAGAATACCGGATAATACCAGATTGCCTACGACATATTATAATACCTAAATGGCCGTCGTCTCGACGGTTCTTTCACGCGTGCACTCAATTTTCAGAGGTTTTAGTGCTTGACCTTGATTCTGAAGGTTGCGGTGGAAGTCTGGTTGCGAATTTGTGTAGTTTCTCGGGTGTTCTCGGGGTTTCTCGCCGTGAGTATGGATGAGAAAAAGTTCAGAGAAGTATAGCTGTTCTTTAAAATCTGGTGGTTCGAGGTCACGGTGATTGGACAACAATGGATACGAAAGACTGTCTGTGTAACTGAATCTTAGAAAATACTTGCTGTTGTCCGCGGCTTTACCCGCGTGGAATAAGTTTTTCTAGTTGGCCGCGGTAAAAAGGAGCCTATATGTTATTCCAGGATATAAGCTATCACTGTACCAAGTTTCATCAAAATCCGTTCAGCCGTTACAGCGGGAAAGAGTAACAAACATCCTTACTACTCTTAGTTCAGTAGTCGTTTAGACCCAGAGGAGCTATTTATTTTTTATACGACTCATGAGCCCTATTCTTGAATCGCTCTCGTCGCTTCGAGCGCTCGATTTTACAGATTTTCCTTCGACATCCGATACAAAAATCTGTGGAATCGACCGCTCGAAGCGAGGAGAGCGATTCAAAAATAGAGCTCTAGAGCAAATTATTGACAATTGAGTTTTTATGTCTAGCGACCCAAGTAGGTTAAATAAGTTAGTCGTAGGTGAAATTGCTGATTCTCAATACTGGCAACTTTGAACTCAAAATATCTAACGTTTATTTTATAATTCCAAATTCAAGTTTAGTTAAAGTTTCACTTTAACTAAATGTTTGTAATTGTTTAACGTAATGTTTCTATGTCGAAAGTTATTCATTTGTTTTTGCGTTGGACTCAAGAACGTAAAGCCTGGGCCTAATGAGGCTAGGGATGTGTAACTAGGAAATCGAACGAGACTCATTTATGAATCATAATAATGTACTAAATTTATACCTATGATTCATTTTAACTTTGATCATCATAGGTAGTTAGATTACTTTTTGTAAAATAGGAACCCAATACATTTTTTTAAAAAACTAGGTTTTACGGCTCTGGAAGCTAAGTCCTTTTGAGCCAAACCCAATACAAAATAGCTAGTGTTGCCGTTGCCAGATAACTTGCAAAAAAAAACAAACATGACTGTATGGCCAACATTCCTTTGCGTTTGTTGCAGATTAGAAGTAAAAACTTAAGCTGCGTGAAAGGGCAACTACATACATGAAAAATAGGTAGGTTAATTAAGTAACAACTCCCTTACGTTATTTTACCCCATAAAGTATGCGTATATGTATTTAAATTGATGCTACGCGGTGCAGCCACTCTCTTTTATCGTGTTCTAGTTTTATTTTATAAATTAATCTGTAACCGTGTCCGTTATGTTAGGCGCGTATTGAAGCGTAATTAATTATGTGTAGTGCGATGAGCGATTTGGGCATCGGTTCCATTGCAAGCGTTGCGGGAAACTACAAACTACGGTATCGCAAATAGGGTTGCCAGATTCTTTTTGATTCTGTATGCGACAAATGCTTAATTTGGCGAAAAAAATGGGATTTCAATATTTTCCTCGGGACAAAATATGAAAAATATGTATTTTACGTTCTATTTTTATGCGTTTTATTGCTAGTTATATTTAAAAAAACATCGTGTATTTTTTTTTTTTTTTTGATTTTATTTGTAAAGTTCAAGCAGTTAGAAAGAAAACTTAATTGTCAGTCAACCGTTAAGTGTGATGGATTTCTTAATAGTAAAATCGACAGGTTGAAAATACGAGACAGTCTGTCCCGGCGGGACATTTAAAATTATGCCTGAAATACGGGACGTCTGGCAACGCTAACCGCAATAGATACTACACATAAATACACTCATACCTTCACGCTATGTCCTTGACCACCCGGTCTAACCAAGCATAAAGAACGTAGCGAAAGTATAGTGATCCTGACACACCTCTTTCGCTTCGCTCATGTCTCATCAGCCCTACGTCCTCATTGAGAGGGTAGGCCATATTAATAGGCTGTTGATGATGACGATGAAGCTTTGTTTTCAATTGCTATTGTGTCTTTTAGATTACGTATTATCGCTTGTTACAGCTAGCAGTACGTTACAAGCCTTCCGCGGCGATCGTGAGAGGCTCGCGCCGCGGGAAGACTTCCACAATTTTCACCACTTTTCCCCCACACTTTCATCGACGTTCTTTTTTATCGACACTCGATAATCGATTGTAACGTCACATTCATTTTCATGTTAGCTAAGTAATAGTTTAATTATAGAACTACGTACGTATTTTTTAATGCAGAAAGAGTTTAATGAAAGATACTAAACTTAAAATCACCAGTTTGTAGCTTTCAGGAATTCTAAGATTTACAAACTACAACTTAACCAAGTTAACATTTATGTATGTAAATTGATGTATGTATGTAAAATTGTATAAACTATAATTGATATTTTGCCTTTGCGTTCGCGCAGTTTGGATAAAAATGACATAGCGATCTGTCATTGCAGTCGTGCATTACGTGTAAAAAAATTAACTCCGCATTTGCTGTCGCGCAGTTCGGGTAAAAACATAACCCTGCCTTTGCTGCAGGCAGTATGGGTAGATAAGTCAGGGAAAGTGAATGCGCATCCCGAAACTATTACCACGTATATAAAATTCATGACCATAACCTACACACATAGAGTTTACAATGCAGTAGAGCGCACGCATACATAGCTACATGTACCGTTATGCAGCTAGTCGCGGATAGACTGCATCGAGGCCGCTTTCGCATTTCACCGGCGGGCAACGCGGTCACCTAGTTTCGACTTAGAGTACAATGAGCACATTGGATTACACTGATAGACCACCTCCGGTGACACGAGCGAGCGTTTATAATAGCATTAACTTGTGAACTGGGTCTCGTGAACAATCTAACATGTCTTATTTTGGAGCGTCGGTGGCGTAGTGGGTTCCGAGTTTGACCCCGGCCGCGCGATTGTACCGATGCGTTTCTCTCGAAACTTAAGTACATCATCATCATCAGCCTATAGGCCTCCCCCATGGCGCGCCACTGAACCCGATCTTCGGTTCTCCGCATCCAATCACTGCCAGCCGCCTAACGCGGCTGGTCTCTCGCGTCCCCAACGCTTGCCAAGTCGTGGTCTCCACTCGAGAACTCGTCTACCCCAGCGTTTATCGGTTCTCCGATAACCGTTGGGGTAGGTAGTAACCGATTTGAAGAGTAGGAAATACAGTGTCATTAAAAACAGACACACAGGCATTTTAACATACTTACTTTTTTACTCAGATGACCACACATATTATTATAAAAAAATACGGTTCCACACGGTATGCTAAAGCGAAAGAGGTTGCTTTATGTCACCTACTGCCTAGGGCCACGCGGCGATGCCCGCGCAAGCGCATTCTGTGCTCTGTGGCCAAAGCGAATTGTAGTTTTAAGCTTCTTAAAGGTAAAGTCATCATCATATCAGCCTGTAGACGTCCACTGCTGGACAAAGGCCTCCCCCAAGGATCTCTATGACGACCGGTCCTGCGCTAACCTCATCCAGCCGGGTCCCGCGACCTTCACCAGATCGTCGGTCCACCTTGTGGGAGGCCTGCCTACACTGCGTCTTCCGATACGTGGTCGCCACTCGAGAACCTTTCTGCCCCAACGGCCGTCAATATCCCTTAGAATGTTAAAAAGGCCACTCGGTACTCATAGAGTTAGGATCTCTTTGGCGGGCGCCCCGCATTTTTTTTCCTTCAAGCTAACTAGACTTATCTAAGTCTCTAGATAGAATTCTTAAAAAAAAAACTGACAGAGGGCTTTTTAACACTCTAAAAGTGTCCCTAAACGATCATGCTTGCATGACATGCAACGTTTACGTGAATGTCACGCTGCAAGATGGACCATCATGCTTGCTATCAGTCAATACCGTGAAGCAACGGCCAGCACGTAGTTTGCATGTCATGCACGTCAATCACTACAGCTAGATCATGCATGAGTGACATCACGTATTGCATGTCATGCCGCATGATCGTTTAGGGAGCCCTTAAGGGATATGGAACCGCGCTTCGTTCGCTCTATCATTCTTCTATACGTAACATACATAACCTAATTCATTCGCTCTCGCACCCCCGCCCGCCGCCGCGGCTGCGCGCACGCATTGACATTCGTCGCGATGCGGGAGGTCGTCGCCCTCACTTTCACTCGCGTCCGGACCACACCCCCGCTTTCCTGTTGCGCAACGTAACGCAGGGAAGTGGTATAACGGCGGCAGAAGCGGTCGTGTGACGCGCGCTTGCGTGTCTGTTGCAGTAGCAGTTACCATTTAGTAAACTCAAGTCTTTGTTAACATGTTGTAGATATACTTTGAATACCTACCTAGCGTTTTATCAGCGGATTCCTGCGATGATAAAAAACGAATCGCAAATAGCCAGGTCATTGTACCTATACAAATTCGTAGGTATTAGGCATTGATAGTAAGTTTTAATTTCGTGCGTTGCCCGTGGTACCACCAGTTTGTAGCACCTATGTAGTTATCATCATCATCATGTCAGCCCTTCAATGTCCACTGCTGGGCATATGCCTTCCCCAATGAACGCCACCACAACCGGTTACAAAAATCTAGCATATATAAACTCATAAGGATATAAAAGAAATCTTCTGGAACGTATGCCTATAAACTATAACAAAACGTAGAAAACTTGCATCCGCAAATCAAAACGAGAATAATTTGTACTAATTCTAAAAGAATAAAAATGCAAGAAGAAGATAGAAGGGTCCTTCAAGAAGAGAGTCAAAAGAGCCCTTCAACCGCGGCCGGCAACGCACCAGCACCCCCCGGGTGTTGCAGGTGTCTATAGGCGGCGGTGAACTCTTAACATCAAGAGGCCTGCTGCTTATTGCCCCCGTAACAATAAAAAAATGCTGTAGTCATTCTGAACTACCTGTAAAAGAAAACACATTACATAAACCTGAAACACAACAATTATTAATAGACGAAGAAAGTGCAAAACAATACAATACGTATGCTATAAACAAAACTGTAGCAATTAGTATTGCTGTCACGTGACGTAAGGAGAAACGATCGTCGCGAGGAAGCGTTTACGTAATGCGGTAACGCGGGCCTTGAACCTGCGCGGAACTGGCAGCAGGAACTGCGCGCGCGCAGCTGGTTCAACAGCCGCGGTGACTGCCACCAGCAATTATTTAACACTGGTAACTGCATTGGTAAATTATGTAGTGAGGCAACTTCCTAACGTTGAAGTTTGCGGGGAATGCACAATCATTGCATTTTGCAAGCTTTTTTTAACTTGCCTTGCTCGTATGGGTTAAATTTTACAACAGTTTTACGACAATTTTAAAATAGTTATCCCCATTTTATCCCCAACCGATTGAACTGAAATGTTGCATACACCTCTAATTTGGATGAAGAGACAATGCGTAGTTAGTTATGTCATCATCAACAGCCTATTAATCTCCCCACTGCTGGGGCTCAGGCCTACCCTATCAACGAGGGCGTGCGGGCTATAGTCCACCACGCTAGCCCAGTGCGGGTTGGTGGACTTCACATGCGCCTAAGAATTTCTTCTTCGGCGTATGCAGGTTTCCTCACGATGTTTTCCTTCACCGTTTGAGAGCAGTCAGTACAAGTACTTAAGTTTCGAGAAAAAACCCATTGGTACATGGCCCAACCGGGGATCGAACCTCGGACCTTTCGATATGATAGGTCGCGTCTTATCCCCGAGGCCACTGACGCTCAAGTTAGTTATGTGACGTCTTTCTAAATCCAATATGGCGGACTCCCAAAAGATGGCGGACCAGTAATTTTCGCATAGTGTCAGTAGTACCATTATGGGACAAGTGACAAAACTTTGTATCGTTAGTACCATCAATGGCACTAGTGACACTAATTTAGGATCTGTAGTACTAATACGAATAATTGTCAGACACTATGGTTCGGTGTACAACTCATGGGTATCAAATTAAATGGTTTACTGAGAAGAATACGAAAATAAAATGCCGTCACAAAAGCTTGTTCCTAATTTTTTTTAATTGGTAATAATAGGTAGGTAATCATTATCTAGGGTAGGGTCTATTCTTCTTCTTCTGACTTAAAAGATATAGATACGATCGATGGCTGAAACACAGCTGATGTGATACGTTGTCAACAGTCGAATACGAATAGTGTTAAAACTTGCTTTGTAGCTACAATCCGTTTTATGAGTTACTAGAGTTGGCCTCTGTTTCCTAAGAACTCAGAAGTAAAGCTCCCTGTGTCTTGGATGCTCTTTTACCTACCAAACCTTTACGTCAATCTACGTAATAACTCACAAATTCTGGGTTTGTTTGTATTCTTCCATGACGCAAGACATCGCTAATGATGAGGGTTTCCTTGGAATTAATAATATTGAAAACGTTAAGTGCTTATATATTTCTTCCATGACGTAGTACCTACAAGTAAATTTTCAATATGAATGTAAAGTTTTCGAATGTAAAGTCTTCAAGTCGTGCGTCGTGAATGAGTAGAAATATTAGGAGTTGTGAACCTGATTAATAATGAAGCACTTAATAAATCTACTAAACTAAGAGTCAAGTCAAGTTTGAAGAATATTTCATTTTAGCGAGATTCAGAAATTCTGAATGTAACTAACAAGCATGGGTTCAAGAATGAAAGGAAAAATCAAATTCCATGATCCGCAAATACAAATGTTATAATGAAGCAATGTTGTAGTTAGTTGAATAGAATAGGTAATCACTTTGATTTTGTTCTTATACGCTATTTCCTCCTATCAGTTAGAGGGCATTCCAAGGAAAATATGACATGTGTTTCTTCGATCCAGCACTTTGTTAAGTGGTCCCTACACGATCATGCTGCATGACATGCATTACGTGCTGTCACTCATGCATGATCGTTTAGTTGTAGTGATTGACGCATGCAAACTACGTGCATGACATGCAAACTACGTGCTGGCCGTTGCTTCACTGTACTATGTGATTGATAGCAAGCATGAAGGTCCATCATGTAGCATAATAATTCGCGTAAACGTAATGCATTTCATGCCGCATGATCGTGTAGGGAGCCCATTAAATCTACGCGTCCGCCATGTTGTTTTAAACTCCGAATGTCATATTGTTTGACATTCACATTCACACAGCTCCTTTTATGATTCTGTCGGTCGGTTCGCACTCACGCAGTTCAAGGCCCGAGATTGCTGGTTACGTAAAGAATTTCTTCTTACGTCAGCCCGGGTCGACGGCCGCACTGCGCGGTTATGATATTCGCGTATGCTTTGTGACTATGTTGGTCTTTGTTGACTTTTCCTGTGGCGATGTTATCTTCCTTGTTGAAATTGTTCTCTAGTAGTGGATTTGTACTAAAGATCTGCTTTTGATGAACGCTGCTTATTGTAATAGAAACTTGCGTATCATACATATCTTCACGCTATGTCGTAGGTAGGGAGGACGAAGTGACAACTATAACGATCCTGACAGACGTATCAACTATTATGGTTCTGACTTCGTGATTTGTCATGAAGGTAGGGTGGTACGACCATTTTTTTTACAAATTTCAGGCTCAGAGGCTCACAGAAAGGGTTTCTTAAGGTTTATCTATGTATATTTTTTATTATAGACGTAATCGCATCAAGAAGTATCTGGTGCAATTAGTATTTCGTTAGTGTAGGTACTTATACAATTTTAATTTTTGCCTTTTCTGCACGCATTTTGTGCAATAAAATGTATTTAATAAAGGCTAATTTACCCAGTAATCGAAAAACACACAAAATTTTAAGAAACAAAGAAAAATTGCCACAGCTGGATGAGGTCAGCGCAGGACCGGCCGTCGTGGAGATCACTGGAGGAGGCCTTCAGCAGTGGACGTCTACAGGTTGATATGATGGTGATGAAAGGAAAATTGAGTAGGTAAATGGATTCCACAACTACCTAACGAGAGCGACACAGACAAAGGCCAAAGTGCCAAGGTCTTTTTATCATTCTGAACTCAAAGTCAACATTGTACACTGAGTACATTTATACACGTCAATAGTTTATCTACCATCACCGACCGCTTCCTAGGTGTTCTTCGAGTAAAACAAAACTATCTTACTCGGCATCGGTACCAGCAGAAACTTAACCCTGTTGAAGCAGTCACTCCCCACGCAAGTGAGCTGACAACAGGTCTACAACAGCACCAGTTCAAGACACAAGGCCCGTACCGTGCGCCGGCGCTTACGTAAACCATTTCTCTTACGTCAGCGGGTCGTTGGCCGCCAGTGGCGATAATTTGTACGTATCGTCTGTGTTGTAGGGGATTAGCTTTATCAATGGGTTGGTGATATTTAGATATCCGTCTGTCTGTTCGTCTACAGAGCAGCCCGACGACGAAGGCGTAATTGTGGTGCATTGCCCCTGAATAGGGAGAGTTGCGCGTGCAAAGCACCTAGGGACGGAATAAATAACTTGTAGGGGGATCAAGCAGAGTGTCCGGGAAAGAGCCCCGAGCAAGTACCGGGCACCTCCCTAGCGTTTCGGCCTATATGACCTAGATGTCGAAACTCGAAAGGCCATGGGAGGTGGAGGGAATCGTTGTCTGTTCGTCGGTGTTAGAGGTCCGAGTTCGATCCCCGCTCGCGCCTGCACCCGATTATCTCGAAACTGAGTACATTTACCGACTACGTCAAACGATTAAGGAAAACATCGTGAGGAAACCTGCGTACGACGCAAGAGTTTAGGTAAGTGGTGGACTATAATCCTTATGGTGTCGTTGAGAAGGTAGGCCAGTATGATTGATTGACTTGTCCGTCGGTTTGTAGGTGTCACACAATTTTCAGATTATGTTGTCTTGCTGGAGACACCTTTAGGAAGGCAAAATGTAGGCAGTTTACCGGCATCTTGGCAATACCGTTTTGCATAGCATTGCATACATAGGATTAGCTAAAACTTGTTTGAGAATGTTTGTTCCTCTCGAGTATTATGTATGTCCAGTTAGTCCCAGGTTGGAACATATATAGTGCCTGTATATAGTGAATTTTGTATGCTAAGAAGTGTTATCCTGAACTCCAAAATGACCCGCTATTTGCCTGGACGTTTCCAACCACTTTGAAGCACAATTTACGTGGCGTCGTCGGGACATTGACTCGCAATTAATCTACTTAATTAGGTATATTATTTACCTACACATATATTTTGTATTCGCATGCCAAGCAATAGTTAATTATTCAAAGTAAACGGGGGTAACGTTTTTAACGAGGTAGGTACATTATGCAAACTAATTTCACACCCGAATCGACTGTTGACCTTTTTGAATGAGGCGGTCGATGCCACTTCGACGTATTATCAATTGCTTGCTTAAACACACCAAGATCTCCAAAAGTCAACTTCGCCTACGATAGGTACCAGGAACCCCAAAAATAACCAAACAATAATCATATCAGCCCATCAAAGTCCACTGTTGGACATATAGGCATGCCCCAATGGAAGCCTATAAGTTTGTTAGTCACGCGATTAATGGAACAATTAGGTCGAATCGAATTTTGTGATTATTATTAGTAAAAATATACACAATACAATAAAAATAAAAATAAATTATACCTAAAACTAATACCTATATAAAAACTAGTATAACCTAAAATCTTCGAGGCTGGGCGATGGACCCATAGTGCCGAGGATGCTGGCTGCATTACCTCCTTGGATGGCGAGACTGATCCTCTGAATAAGGTATTCCTTGCTGTTTGTTAGTTAATTTTGAAAGACATTATATCACATAATTATTATCTAAAACTATTTTAGATTTTGCATCCGGATCCGGTCCGAAAGTGAGCAAACAGTTTTAGCGGTTTCACCAAACAGAGGGCGCGCGCCGCGCGTGCCAAGTGGGTGCGCGTGCGCACGCGAAAGTGATGCGCCGATGCGCGCGCCGCATCCTAAACGGACGGAAGTCCCACAGTTTACTTAAGTACACCAAGGTAATCATCATCATCATGTCGGTGTTTTAGCGTTCACTGCTTTATAGGCCTTCCCAAACGAACGCCACCACACCCGGTCCTCCGCTTCCGGCCACCATCTTTATGTCGTCGGTCCATCAGGCGGAGGGGCCCCACGCTGCGCGTCCAGGTCCGCGGTCTCAACTCCAGAACTCGTCTTCCCCAACGGCCGTCGGTTCTGCGACAGGTGTGACATTGCCACTTCAGTTTGCTAATCCTTTCGACTATATCGGTAACCTTAGTCTCCGAAATAAACTTTTTTTTTTCATTTTTCATTTCACCTAAACCTACCTAACCGTGTTGAATTAATGACTCAGCACTTCTGCGCTACATTGTCTTGAGCAAGCGCGCTACCCTCAGTGACGTCACAGGGAAATACAAGTGAGCGATGACGTCATACACG
Source organism: Metalampra italica (assembly GCA_949699065.1). Classification (NCBI taxonomy): domain Eukaryota; kingdom Metazoa; phylum Arthropoda; class Insecta; order Lepidoptera; family Oecophoridae; genus Metalampra; species Metalampra italica. The sequence continues at coordinate 2,454,264 of OX452993.1, forward strand.
ATCCTTTACGTGTTTGGGAGTGGAAATTTTGATGAATTTTTAAATTAAAATAAAAGGAAACTTCTTTTTGTGTACCGCGTCAGAGACAGTGTGGAGAATGTATGTAAGTTTATAAGAATAGGAATTCTTGTATGCATCATCATTGTGATTATGTCCAACGGTGGTCCATCTGGCGGCGGGGACATCCCACGCTGCTAGTAACGATTCGTGATCTGGAGTCTAGAACTCGAACGCACGGTTGTTCAGCGAGCGATGTCACTTAAAAGATTGCCAATTCTTCAAGTCGGCTACTAGGTCTCTTCTTTTCGAAGTTTAGTCTAAGACATTTGACTTGTCTCTACCTATAAATGGAATGATTGATAATTTAGCTCCAGCATTCGCCGTAGACCGTAAACAAAGTGTTATCGCCGTATAGCACATAAAATAATCCTTTTTTTCATCATCTTCCTCTCTGCGTTCTCCAGAGCGAAGCGGAAATATTGTGCACCTGATATTGATCAAGCAATAGGATTCCTAACCCGGTTCAGCTCAGATCTAACTACGATTTCCTATGTGTAGATCGATACATAACTTATATCGTCTTTGTTGTCCTTTAACTACCAATAAGAACAATTATAATAAGTACATAAATCTATGTAAAAAATGCCCTTGAAGGTTTCCACAAATTTGACTCAACAGATGCGTCACAATTGAAATTTCGTCACATACCTATTGCACCAAATTCTAATTATTTACATGACTTCTGTAACTTGTGATTCAACTTTACTGACAATGACTCACGTAACGATCCTCTCGCGATGACGTCATTAACTCGACGCGGGGTGACGTGTGACGCATACTTTCTCCGCTGTACGCGCGATAATTCCCGAAATGACGTCATGTGATTGTATCTTTATTTAGCATCATAAATTGCATATCGTATCTTATTAAGGCTGTTAAGTGGAATTTGTAATATAATTTAGTATTTATTGACATTAAACCCTCGTAAGGGCCATAGGCTTACATTGAGTTTTTGTGTTCTATACCCAAGTACATTTTAAATGTAGGTAGGTACTTGGGTTTTAATTGTAAGATGTAAAAACTCAATATGCCAAAAAATTGCTCTGGGGTCGAACTTTCCTATTAATACAGGGTTATGCTATTGATAGGGTATATATTTGATTACAATATATCTTTTTACACTCACTTACACAATGGTTAGTGTTTGATTTTTGATAAAAACTATAAAACAGTAGTCTAAATTACATTAAAATTACTTTAGCTTATTAAAATTACTTCATGCTTAAATTAGTGTTACAGGTACCTACATAAGCATGACAAATAGTAGGCAATCTATAGAAACCAAGAAACACAATGACCAACCAAAAACGTATCCGTCACAAAAGAGCGTATCTCAAGTCGAGACTACGCAGTTTCGTGACTGCCACGTTTCTGGTTGGTCATTGTTTCTCCTGCAGCCCTATTTTTGAATCGCTCGCCCCGCTTCGAACTGTCGATTCTACAAATTTTTCTTTGACAGTCGATACAGAATAAGCATAAACATGACAATTGATAAGCACGACAAAGATTGTCTCTCCTGCTTTTTGAATCGCTCGCCTCGCTTCGAGCAGTCGATTCTGCAAATTTTTATTTGACATCCGAATCAAAACCCATACAAAATTAGTAGAATCAAACGCTCGAAACGAGGCGAGCGAATACAAAATAGAGCTCCTGGCATTACGGCCAAATTTTGAACTTCATTCGGACGTCATTCAAATTTTCAGGAAAAATGTATTGCACAACATTGGTACTGGATTGGTGCCAGAGATTCTTGCAAGAGTATGGATAAATAGAGGTGTTTTGTTCCTTGCATCTTGGGTTTTTACTGTCCGATGAAATTGAGTTTTAAATGCTACGCTCAGAGTTTCTTTGCAAAATATAATCTCTAAGGATGAGATTCGACATCAACAAAATCAAAACCATGAATGTTACTAAACACCACAGTCGAGAGTATGAAGCTAAAATGACAACATAGACAGAATATATCTTCCGCCAAGGGGAGAAAAACGCGTAGGATACCTGAAGGACCGAAGACAATGTTGCTACGCCATGCAGGTGTGGTGGTACACAGTTGAAGTCGATTAAGTTTTTTTTCATTTTTTTCGCGATGTTTTTTGAAGTCAGTGGCCCTGGGGATAAGACGCGGCCTATCATATCGAAAGGTCCGGAGTTCGATCCCCGGTTGGGTCATGTACCAATGGGTTTTTCTCGAAACTTAAGTACATTTACTGACTGCTCTCAAACGGTGAAGTAAAACATCGTGAGGAAACCTGCATACGCCGAAGAAGAAATTCTTAGGCGCATGTGAAGTCTACCAACCCGCACTGGGCTAGCGTGGTGGACTATAGCCCGAACAGGGTGTGCGTTGAGAGGGTAGGCCTGAGCCCCAGCAGTGGGGAGATTAATAGGCTGTTGATGATGATGAAATTTTTTTAAAGAGGACGAAATTGGCCGATTGTAAGCAATCACCGCGGTCCACAGGTAGCAACCCCAAGGTAATTGTCGACCAGTCTTTGTATATCCTCTTGAACACCCACATATCGTAGCACTGTAGGAATACGTCAGGGGAAAGGCTATTCCACATTTTCCATGTGAGCGTATTCAGGATCGCGTGCTTGACCACCTGTAGTGCGGTGGTGGAAATTGGAGGGTGGCACCTAATCGTTCCTTGAGAGATGCACCATAATACAGGCGATTGAAGTTCTGTCAATAGAACGGCTTCGATAGGCTTTCGAAAGTCAATGTCTCTGTTTGTACTAAGAGGATATTATTCTAAACCACCAGTGACGTGAGTACTGAAGAAGATTGTTTGACAAATACAGCAAATTAATTAGATACGGTATCTAATCTACCTATCCAGATTGGACTAAATATCTACCACCTACATACTCCTATACCATCACAATTCGTGCTCCAGTCCAGAGCTTGCTAAGGCTTCCACAAGACTCGATAGAAAAACAAAAGACAATCGAAACGTTTTTTAGTACCACGTGACCTGGCTGCGAGGTCCACGTGACTCACCCAGCTCATTCAAATTTGAACTTTATCACCGTCAAGTAAGGCTTGCTGGCGTTTACCTGTTTTCGACGTAAGTCCGTTCTGGCCCTCACAATGGACGTCGAAACTTATTGTTTTAAGAAGAAATTTTGTAGAGAAGATTCGTGAATTTCCATGGACGCCCAACTCCGAACTTAATTTGGTGGGTTTCACAGAAAGTTCTCGAAGATATTCACAAAAGGTGTATGTAGGTGCTTTTGCGGTCGCGAGTTCTTGAACAAAACGTGAAATTGTTTTTTGAACGTTGTCGTGTGACTTCACTGGCACCTGAATAGTATACCATTCGATGTCGATATTACAAAGAATCGGTCTTATTGGAACATGTGTGTTCCTACTTACCATGCCAAATTTTCGTCAAAACGGTTGAAAAATGCGACCTGTAGAGAATTACAGACAGACAGAAAGACAGACGGACAAGAACATTTTTGGCCAATCTCGACACTGAGACGCTTCGTTCGCTCAATTATGTTGACAGCCCTGAATTTTACAAAAAAATCTTAGAACCTTGGAATCTACTTTATGTCCTACAAAGCTATTATTTATTTACAACATTATTTAATACATAATTACAAGTTTAAAGTTTGTGGGAGGCGTGTCTGTTGACATTCCGATATGTTTGTTCCATAAATACCGATTAATCTACCTAATTCTACAACAATCTTTTCTGCAGATAACGAAAACATAAAATGAGTAACCAATGTGTTATGCTGGTATGTTATCAAATTATATTAACTACCTGGTATTAACCCCTGATAGCAAATTAGTGACGTGTTCCTTCTTATCATCATCATCACCTTCTTATCGAGAAGTTGGCAATGCACTACCGCCGTCGCATACAGGATGTTTTGTGTAAACAATGACCGGAAGGCGTCATCTGCGGATGTATAAAGAAATCGTGTGTTTCTCCCATCGATATGGCTAAATAACTAGCACATTTGGCCTTTCTCAGATGATCGCCGCAGGAAACAGCATGCGGCTGATTTTTCACATTATGATTCTTGTGACCTTAAACTAATCATAATATTAAAATAAACCATAGTATAACCGTAGCAGGCGCTTTACTAAATGGGTATAACGTTCAAAAATGGTTTCTTTATGGTCAAATGCGGTGGTAGCGCCCTCGAAGAAAACGCAATCTGCGTCAAAATTATCTGACATGATCTAACACTAAACAGTTCAATAGACGTAACTACGTACTTACACACTCAAATTAGCTCCAAGGTTTAGGCTTACAACCTTGTGGTCATTAGCCCACCACGTGGCGGGCCATTGGCACATTACTAGCACAGTACCGTCTAAAAGATGACGCCATGGGGTGAAGCAACTCTGCCTACTGTTTCGTCATGGATATTTTGGAATGTGATTTTTAATTTGGCTTAGTTACTATAGACTTTTGAGCCATAAAGACCACGCTCAGGAAGACGTACTGTGGGCAGGCCTCCCACAAGATAGACCGACGACGATCTGGTCAAAGTCGCAGGAACGGATGGATGGATGCGGACAGCGCAGGACGGTCATTGTAGAGACCTTGGGGACCTTGGTGATGCTAAACATAAGATTCTTTACACTCATTGAAAAAAAAACAAGTAGAGGTGAGGTATTATAAAAATACGATGATTAATAATTAATCTAACCATTGAGCCATCCGAGTTATCAAAAGGAATTTCGTTTTTAGCGGCATATTTCATGAAAGCATTCATTCCAAGAAATCATAAACGCTCGGTGCACCGCCGCCGCGCCGCCAATGTCAAAATCATAGTTACTCAACACGTAAAACTAAATACTAGGGATACATGAACACGAGGAGATTACTGTAGAAAACAGATAACTACAAAGCGCTAGATTAATCAGACAAAATTCAAATAAAGCTTTCTATTAGGGTATCATAGAGATACATACACTCCCCACCTGATTCCCACCAATGGAGAAGGAAGTCAGAGGTGACAAAATGGTGAACGCTGTACTTTCATCAACATTGAAATACCAGGTTACCATAAAGGCAAATGGGCTAAACAATTTTATTGTGCTGTGGCAGAGCGCAAATTGGTGTGGAAACTTTTTAACAGTACAACCGAAGTACCAGGCGAGCATGAAGACTAGGTGAGTTAGCTAAACAACGCCTGAGACGGCCTGAGTCATTGTATTGTTGCGTAATATTGGAGTCTTTGACCGGACGGCCTTCGAACCACGTGGTTCTCGCATATTTTCGGCGTGTTCTGTGAGTTGAGTGTGACGTTACGTCGATAACGCAGAATAGATAGTGGACTGTTTTGTTACGAATACGACCGTATTACCGTGAATTTCCAATGTAGGGAAAGAACACGTTTTCATGTACAATGTTCACGAAGATTTGGTTTTTCCACCCAGCGGAATGTTTCATCGTTTTTCCGGTAGTCTTTTATGATATTTCTGCAAATAAGGACGTATTTTAATGTACCTACCTATCCAGGTATGGAGTATTGGAAAGTTTCGTTACAAATAAATCCAATTGTATGCTGTAAAATTAACTGTGCGACTGGGAGCTTCAGAAGCTCTTGTCTGATGAAAGGGGGGAGAAATGAACTTGGAACTACACTGATAATCATCATCATCAGCCCTCTTATGTCTTCACTGTTCTGTGTGAACAGTGAAGACACTTGGTGCCCTGTTGAGAAGGCCTACGTTCTCAACTAGGGCACCACGCCATCGCCAGCCCAGTGCGGGTTGGTGGACTTCACATGCGTCTAAGAATTTCGTCGTCAGCGTATACATGTAGGTTTCCTCGCGATGTTTTTACACTGTTTAAGAGCAGTCAGTATAAATGTGGTTACATAAGTTTCTAGAGAAGCCCATTTGTACATGGCACGGCCGGGGATCGAACTCCCCTCTCGAAGTGACAGGCTGCGTTTTGTATCTATTGATTTTGATGTATTGGAGAAAACAAGTTGATGTAATACGCAAAATACGATAAATGCGTAGTTAGATACGTTGGTTATTGATTTTGTTATTGTACCTATGTGAACGTGTTCATAGCAATGGAATATACCACATTCACGGATAAACATGCCTTTATTACAATTGTATTGGTGTGTATGGGGGCACAAAAATATCAAGTGCTTGTTTTAAATGCCAACCTCAGCGCTGTAGCTTTGAAGATAAAAATGCTGTTCAGGCAGCACTATAATTAAGTTGAATCAAAGTCCAAGTAAAGTCAAAGTATTTCATTGCTTAAGAGCATTGTATACATGGTGATCCGCCAGAGAACCAAAGCCTTCGACATAGCTCAAAAAGTTAGCACGTTGAAGTGGCAATGGGCTGGTCACACCTGTCGGAGAACCGTTAACTTGGGGTAGAGGAGTTCTCGAGTGGAGACCACGACTGGGCAAACGTATGGAAGATGAGGTTCAGTGGCGCGCCTTGGGGGAGGCCATGTCCAGAAGTGAACTGGTACAGGCTGATGAAGACGATGATGTGAGTACGCTGGGTACATTTATACACGTCAATGTATCTACCAACGCTTCCTAGGTGTTAGCGCTGAGAATAAGAAGCGGCGGGCGCAACAAACTGAATCTGAACTGGAATGAATATACATCCTGTATTTTTTAGAAAAGAAATAAAATAAACAGTTTATTTATCATTAAATATTGTCTTAACCTACACTTAAACTAAACTATTCTAAAATCGCGCCCCGTGTCGATTCTGGCGCAAAGGTGCCCATAACACTAGCGGCGCTCCCGCGCTGTATCGCTATGGACAACCTTTGCACCAGGAACGAACCGGAGCGGGGGTCCAAGCCCTTGTCCCTGAGTCGACGGCCGATCTCCCCAACGAAGCTCTTGGCTTCTGCGCCCCAGCAGCCCATGGTCTCTACCGCGAATGGTAGGAATAGGTAGGTTTTTTCCAGGGCTGCGTATTTTGTTCTTTTCTTTATTTAATAAGTATGCTGTATTTAATAAGAATGCTGTATTTAATAAGAATGCTGTATTTAATAAGAATGCCTCGTTCTAACCACCACGCCGCCTAAGCAGGCGGTTTAGTGCTTGATAATATTATAATATCTAAAGCAACACTTTATATAAATTCTAATAGTCACTACATATTATATCCCACATATTATTAGAAACAGATAACTGTTAACATACTAACTGTGTTTATTTTCGGAGAGGGCTTTGACTCTAGGCGTTGGGTCGAACACCTTGTTTTTGTCAGACATATGTAATGTAATATCGACGGCTACACATGAATTGGGTACATCCACGAACCCGGGCGTTACTGGGCTAGAGTGGTGGACTATAGCCCGTGCGCCCTCGTTGAAAGTGTAGACCGGTGACTCAACAGTGGGTACATGAAGGCTGTGGGCATTGAGGCCGGCCTTAAAGGCACTCCCATAATGATAACACATGCGGAGGCTTTTAATGGAGCCTAAGCTGCGTCTAGCACAGCGCCAGTGTGGGGATGCTTTGGACCCAGCATACGCTGCAAATTTTAGTTAGATTTCGTCTCCGGAGTATCAAATTTCCTCACAAACATTGTGAGGAACTTTGATACTCACACTAGAAAGAGGAACGCGACGTGAGGTGACGAGACGTCATAACCCACCCACATAAATGTATGTACATATGTTTACTTAAACACTTACATATCTAAATGTTCTGAGAAAACACAATATAATTTTCCTTTTATTTGTCCTGGTTAGTAATTGAGACCTGCCCCCTATGACGTCATAATGACTGGGGCAATCTGACGGTAAAGCCTCATAGGTGTTCAAATACGCTGACGCGGCGCGGCGGTAGCGTCGTGACGAATCTATTGATTTCATGGCGTCTTGTGACCACACCGGCCGGCGTAAAAGACGCGGCCATCGCGTCATTGCAGCGTATAATTTGAAATATCATAATGACACAAGATTCAAAATGCATCATCCACCAAGATTCATTGAAAAGATACATGAAGTCTTTGGTGTAAAAAAAAAATCTTGCGATTATAATTCGTACTCATCGTTGTTACGTAGGATTAGCAAGCAAAAGTGACAGTGAATCGCCGCATCTTGCCTCAGAACCGACGAGTTATGGAGTGGAAAACAGCGGGTGGGTACGCGCAGGCGATTTGAAGGTGGCCGGAAGCGGCTCGATGCGGAGGGTAAAGGACCGGGTGTGGTGGCGTTCATTGTGGAAGGCCTAAGTCCAGCAGTGGACGTTGCACTTCCCCACAAGGGGGATAAGCTGATAAGGGAATAGTGGAACAGGTCGATTGTGATATCATAAGTGTTAAATAGGTAATTAGGTACAGTCGACCGCACGTGACTCACAAACCCTATGATCTTGAGCTGGCCTAGCCTATTATGGAGTTTCAATACTACGAGAGACCAGTTTTTTTTTACTGACGGGCGGACACTGATCACATAAGTAATTTCGACCAGAGACCATTTGTGGATCACTTAGTTTAAGCTTTTCCATTTTCGATTCCAGTTTTTTTATGAACAACCCTGGACTACAACCCGCTTAGAGTTGTTTGATCAGTTGGGAGTGAATATAAGCGATCTGGACCTCCTCCGTTCACTCTTTGGATGGCAATCACACCCCGATCAGTCCCTGGAGGAGGACCTTGGGTTGCAAAACTGCCATGTTTGTATGATAATGTTACTGTGAAAGCGTGAATTCAAACTTTTAGCCGGCATTGTATGTTTCCTGCACGTGTCATATTTGTATTTCCACTCGGTCGCGAATGATTTCTTTTACAACGTATTGTATAAGCCGCAGATGACTAACTACATCATAATACTGTATGTTGTTACAGGGAGGTCAGTCACCTCGCAGTTTGTCGGGTGATGCTCATCTCGGTTCAATGAACTTTGTATTAAATACATGATACAACACATGGTGTTCTAGAAATCCCAAAATGGATACAGCATGGACTTAAGGAAACTGGTGAACTTCCTGGTCGAGAGTCTAGATGAGACCTAATGAGGTTCTACAATGGTGGAAGAGAATGCTGTCAAATAGAGATGTACTTTACATTTGCAAAATCACCGTTTGAAATTACTTTAAAAAGAAGTAAAGTGAAGAAAGGATTGGTCCCGCGGACCGGATAGTAACCGGATATCCATCCCATCTATAATTATAATTCTAACATAGTCCTAAGGGTAGCAACGCACTTGTGGCCTGCAGCTGAGTACCTCGCTTACTAAGTACCATGAACCTAAATAAATTTCGGTGGGCGCTGTCGCCCCTATGGGGAAAGCATGAAAACGGTTGCCAGGGGGGGCCGGGCCCTGAGGAACCAACTCACGCACTACGGAATGACGTAATTATCGTCTTATTTCCATAGCAACGAGAATAACAAAGTGATTAATGAAATTCTCTTCCAAAATCAGCACCGCCATGACAGATATCCATGCAAAATACCGGGATAGGTACTGCCCCCAAAGGCCCAATGTGCCTTCAATCACAGACAGTAAAAAGCATGAATCAAAAAATATAGTCACTCCTTTATGGATCAGTAATAAAAGCATTCTATGGGTGTCAAAATCGTGTCAAATAAATGACAATACTTATACTCACTCACACATTCTCATTTTCAAACTCCATAATAAATTGTATTAGCAACCTCCTCCCGCTCCTCCGCTACCTATGTCCGCACCCCCCCTGTAAGTGGCACCATCCGTTCCCATACTAAATATGCAAGATGCGATCTCCACAGGGAGCGCGCGCGCCACCAAAGAGATTCGAAACTTCTTGGTAAAAAGATATATAAATAAGAGTGGAGTAACACGATTTAAATGAGGGTAACTAAACAATTCTACCTCCTTATCGCCTTATTACAAGTCGTAAATAACCTAATCTATTTCACCTAATCATTTAAAACCGCCATTTCCTCATTTCCATAATGCCCGACGACGCCTAGTTAATAAAGACCCCTATATCCTTTACATACACGTCTATAACTCCTTTACTTGTATGGAGTACGGGAGGGGAGACGTCTCAATTACAGCTGGTTGATAGGATACAAGGCGCGAATTGTGCAATAGTTCATACAACCGAAAATTCGCCGGTTCGTCGACCCGCAATATTTACGCGCACACACGCAGCGTCGCGACGCGCCGCTCGTGTACAGACACTCACGCACACTACCGCGGGCCGTGTGCCTACAGGCTGAAAATTTCGCGAGTGTGCGTTTCAGTTTCAAGAACGTCATGTGGTAGGTAACTGGTCTATCAGTACCATAGATTTAGGAGCGTAGTGAAAAATTTTTAGGTCTGTGATCAGTACCATGAAACCAAAGAAATTGAAATAGCAATATTTCAATTTCTTTGCATGAAACAAAAAATTTGGCCGTCATTTCTCTATGATCAGCACCGATAAATAAATAAAAAGTAAAAAAGCAGTAGCATGAAGGTGCTATTCTGTGGTCCGCTATTTAGTTTATAGTCTGGACTATTTTGGCGGGAACCGGAGTGTCATGTTTGTCTCTTCTATTTTATTTTCCTAACAATATTGATGGTTTTAATTTTTAATTGTGATACCTAGTATTTTATACTTATTTGCTTGTAATGTGTACATAAATTGTGCGAGAAACTGAAGTAAAACTTGTAACATCTCTTCCAGATCTTTCCAAAAATTACCGTTGTAAATCTCCTTTATGGTTCGTATCACTTTAGCAAGGATATGAACCTAATCCTCTGTGCCTTAGTAAGAAACGCCGACTAGGACTGGTCATGCCCTATTTTTGAGTATTTCTGTATTGTGATGCTGTGCTGTAATCGCCGGTTTAATAGATATAAGAAATATAGCTTCGTATTGTCAATTATATGTGGCTTAAAGGTGTAGCAACCAAGCCAAAACCTACTTTTAAAAATTAATTACAAAATTACAGTCTTTAAACTTCGTGTGGACTTTTTTTTGAAGTTTTTCATGATGTGGGAAAAGATAGGTGACTATTTTGTGTTTTTTTTTCCACATAGTCATTGTTTACTTGTTTGATTGCAATAAATATGGCGCAATAGTGATATTATTAATCATAACAATGTATGACTCCTTAGTCCTGTCTGAAAACATAATATTATGAATGAATAATGTTTATCTACATAAATGCAACGAAGTAGATTATCAGTTATCTTCGAGATAAGTGGCATGTATTTTTTTCGGGTTTATTTATGTAGGTACTTTTAACCGACCTAAAAATGTAGGAGGTTCCCCAGTAAAAACCTACAAAAAACAACCGAATTCGGTTGTATTTTTTATGCATGTTACAAAACTCACTCAATAAATATGTGCTTTTGCCATATTTTGCAAAATCGATTTTGGAGTCAAATTATCTAGATAATAAAAACAACTACCTATGACATCATTCACACCAAAAACATTCTACAATCATTTCCATACTAAACTGCCAAAACATTTACAAAAAAAAACGTAGCTTTCCAGTGTACAATCAAGTCCAGGTTTGTATGTAGGCGTAAAGATGAAACGCAAAAACCATTGCCCTCTGTCAAAACCAGCAAACATGGCCCCTAATCGCCTGGCTCCTTCCCCTTTAACGTCTGTTGAACCATGAGAATAGGGGGGTGAGAGAGGTCTTTACGAGTGGTCGATGGGGAATTTTCCTTAGAGAAAAACCGCCGAAAATATCGCGGGGTTGTCGGCCGCAAGGTCACGCGGGAAGGTCGCTGTACCCGCCGGGTCGACAACCCACAGATAGACCAAAACACTGCGACGATTGTCGATAAAAATACATAATTGCCGCGACACTATGTAAATTGTATAATAAAACCGATTGCTTTAGTATTATGTGTAAATGATGCTACCTTTGTCTGATAACTCGTTCTGTTTAGGGTATTAAAATACAATCATCATGATCATATCAGCCTGTAGACGTCCAGTGCTGGACTATGGCCTCCTCAAAGTTAAAATACAATAAAATCTCAGAATTGAAACGCATTGAATAATACTGTGAAAATGATTATATAAGAAGGTAAGTATGTTAGATTTTCTTTTATGATAAGGAGTAGACAGGCCAAAAAAACGGCAAAGTGTGTGTCGGACCACGCTTGGTGTAGAGTTACGTATGTTACAGTTTTCAGCTTCTTATCTTAGGAAGTGTACATCACAGGACCACTTTATCTTTTTAGGGGGGGGAATTCCTAATGACACATCGACCTTTTTGGGATCTTTTGTACCAAACCCCTGTCCACCAGCAGCGGTGCCCCAATCCGTCCGCCTCAAACCTCTAACGAAACCTATAGGTACAAGGGATAGTACCTACTATTACTTCTGTGACAAGGGGGCTCCCAAAAAATATGCCTTCTTTATAATAAGCGTGGGGTACCTCTCGTTAAAAAAGCAAAATGTTATTTTTTTCAAGTGTCCTCAAATAACATTTCATGATTTACGATTCATAACCCGGAGCGTGTCCCATACGGATCAATCCGGGTGGCTATGAAGCGATGTGTCATAGAAGTAATAGTAGTGTCACCGCACCGGCACGGCAGCCCGTCATCGTCACCATCTTGTCAGCCTGTAGACGTCCACTGCTGGACAAAGGCCTCCCCCAGGGATCTCCACGACGACCGGTCCTGCGCTAACCTCATCCAGCCGGGTCCCGCGACCTTCACCAGATCGTCGGTCCACCTTGTGGGAGGCCTGCCTACGCTGCGTCTTCCGGTACGGCAGCCCGTACAGGAGACCTATAATTGTGCTACAGTGAAGCCAGCCTTTGACTAATCGCGCTGTGACAGGCCGAGACGGACATACAGACTCCTATTATAAGGGTTCCTTGTCGGACTACAGAACCCTGAAAATAACAGGGAAGTAATGCACGAGATTGAAAACTAGAAACGCTAATATAGTTTTTGTCAACGACCTCTATGAGATTACCTACATCTTTGATTCTCTGCCAAAATAAACAGTAATAATTATCCGTTGTTTCGAGATAATTTCGATTTAGAATTTTGTGGTTTAGGAGGTTTAAAAGTTAATACGTGTGGCAGGCTAGTAGACGAATTCTCGAGTGGACACCACGCGTGGGCGAGTAGCGTGGGACGCCCCCCGGCCAGAATGAGCGAATATCTGCGTGGCGGCTGGCAGTGACTGGATGCGGAGAGCCAAGGACCGGGTTCAGTGGCGCGCCTTGGGGGAGGCCTATGTCCAGCAGTGGACTAGTGCAGGCTGATGCTGGTGATGATGCCGAGTTAACTTGTTCTACTAGGGAAGCATTACGCCCAATAACAGCCTTTTCGTTAAATTTTTTTGAATAAAATGTGAAATTGCCATAATCCTATCCTACTAAAAATAGAAAGGCGAAAGTTTGTAAGGATGTGAGGATGGATGTTTGTTACTCTTTCACGCCAAAACTACCGAACAGATTTTGATGAAACTTGGTACAGTGATAGCTTAAATCCTGGAATAACATATAGGCTACTTTTTAACGCGGACGAAGTCGCGGGGCGTCCGCTAATACCCCCTAAGTAACAAAACGCCTACATAGAGGGCGCTGTTTCACAATGTACCCGTGAAAAACTTTTCTACGCGGGCGAAGCCGTGGGAAAAGCTAGTTAAACATAAAGCACAAACTCGATTATTTATTAGAATTTATCATCCTGTTATTACGTATTCAACACAACCTCGAATATCAGAAGTCAATCAATATTTCATAATTTCTATAACTGATTGAAATCGATTTTCCGTGTATGAAAATACATATTTATAAATCCGGGAATTCCGGTTCATTGTCCGGCCGAGTCGACGAGCCTGCCGGAAAATATTGGGGCCCTTTACCTTTGACATTATTTAAGGTTGAGGGGTAACTTCACCCTTCTGGCTTCTATTCGGAGTAAACTATGACCCTTTCGATTTTAGCTTAACTATTTGTAACAAATTTACCTAAGCAGAAAAGAACAGAGACGAAAAAGAAGTACGAATGTGAAGTAAATTTATTCAGTTAACTCTCTGCTTCCAGAGCCGTAAATTACACCACTTTTAAAAATCACTTACAATCAATGAATATGCGTTTAACGACTCTGCCAGATCATTCCAAAATGTCCCTTGTTAAATCTTCATTAAACCTCTCATTTTAATGCGGACGTGAACTGCTGCAGTGTGGATCACCGAATGCCACTAGTTATGCTTTCGTGGAGGCCGTGCTGCGGTTTTATTGAAAATCGCCGACTATTATAGTCGTGCCCTGTTTTTGTGGACGCCGTGCTGTAACCGCCGGTTCTTGAAGAAAAACAAACAAAATATGACTTGGCTGTATGGTCTATGACTTTTGCCTGTCCATCATTGGACGACTTCAACAACAAAAAAAGAATATGCGTTTAATCAGCATTTCACTCAGTCACTCAGGCGCTCTCTTTTGTATGTACGGTCGACCGCACGTCAGTGTTAACACTTTACCTTGTGCTGGCCTAGCCTGTTATTTCAATACTAGGAGTGACCAGTTTATACTGGATTAGTTTCCACCGAACGTGCGGCTGACTGTACTAATAGAATTATTATCCTCCTCTCTCTCTAGACAAACCGTATATTTCCAATTTCTACCACATCCAGAAAACATTAAATAGGAGACTAACATATCCGAACTAAAACGTCATGGAAACAATCCAAAGTCCTGAATCGTTCGTCATGTCTAAATCGGGAATCGAACCGGCAACCCGTTACCACTAATCCCAGGGTTATGGCTCCGGCAATCATCTGCTGTAACACAACCGTTGAACCAGATTTATGTTAAGGTACAGCTTGTGTAGTACAGTGATTTAAGAGGAAGTTTATTTGAGAATTTTGCGGCGGATAACTGTAATGTTTGATCTCTGATACCTTTGCTTGTTGGTAATGAAAAAATTGGACGATTATTAGGTATTAACTTGGAAAATTATCTCCTTCCTTATTTCAAGGGTACTAAATATACAGGTACCTACGCGCGGCGTGGGACGCCCCTCTGGGACGACTGACGACCTGAAGAAGGTAATTTTTATTTAATTTCGTTTATTTCATTCCAGTGATTTTTTCCTAATCACTGGCTGAATTACGCCAAGTAGCGGTGGAACAATTCCATAATCGTTTAATTAGAATATTTTTAGCAAGCAATGTAAAAATATCGACGTTACTTTGAACAAATTTTTGAAGGAGAGAAAAGAAATTTACACACGTAGTAAAATTTGATTGGAAAAGATGATCACTCAATCCATTAGGATTGGGGACTAAGAAGAAATATTGATTTTAAAGCCTTCTCCATTGGCCATATTCATACAATGGTGAAGATAAATTATCCACACATTACTGATGACATCACCAGCTCACACTGGGTTAAAGACCTGGCAGCCCACTAAAGTTACATTGACCGTCGAGCGCGCCTAATTTAGCATTGCCTAATTCAAACCAATTCTCCGTTTGATTTTCTTTAATTAGTCGACTAAATGGGAAATAGACATGCCACGTCATTAAATTAAATTGTATTTATTTCAGGCCGGTACATACCATAAAATAAAAACAAAATAAAAAAGTGACAAATTGAATTAAAATTATTGATTTAAGCATATTTTTAGTTTATGAGAAGGTTAGCCTAGTCGATTGTGCACTTGCCTCAGGTTCTTGAGGTCGTGACTTCGAGCCTTATGGCTTGTACCAAGTTTTTCGGAACTTATGCACGGTTTGTTATAATAATACAACATGATTTTCGGTTAAGGAAACCTGCATACGCAAAGATTAGAATTTATATTCTAAGGCGTGTGTGAAGTCCACCAAAAACGGATTTGGGCAGCGTTGGTGGGCAGGGGTTTGGTGCAACCAGATCCTGTAGGGTCGAAGGTCGCCAGGTATTCCTGTAGGGCATAGCAAGATA
This sequence comes from Metalampra italica, assembly GCA_949699065.1. Classification (NCBI taxonomy): domain Eukaryota; kingdom Metazoa; phylum Arthropoda; class Insecta; order Lepidoptera; family Oecophoridae; genus Metalampra; species Metalampra italica. Next base: position 2,470,173 of record OX452993.1, read on the forward strand.
AAATAGTAGGATAATTACTTGTTTTGTCAGACTAAGCTCAGAGCTATAATGATATCTATTTAGTCGACAAAGTCGATAAAATACTAGGTATACGTTCAATTTCTATGTGCACGGTAAAAGCTACGATAAATTTCGAGGTCAGCTGTGTGATTCTGTAAAGTATGAATTAAAACTCGACCATCACATCGCAAGTCACTTACTTCACTCCGCATCCGATCATGAAAGACCTTGATGTCGCATTGTGTAAACAAATACAAGCTACTTAATAAACACTTCACTTGCGAAGTAAAGTGAGTATTGAACTGTAAATCATTGAGTTAGAGACCGATCTCACTGCGGATTCAGGATCGAGTTGCACAAATACGCTTACAGAATAGCAGGGCTGATCAATAAGCATTTGGATCATGAATCGTTTCGCTAATGCCTGGTAATGACGAATGACGCAACCCACCGCGTGCGTTCTGTCGTTTGTAATCAATCAAACAATCAATCAAGCGGCACGTCCGCCATTTTGACCCGGCATACGTCAGCGCGCGGTCACCGGCCGGGAAAGCGGGCGGAAGCGCGGGAAAGCGCACGGAACTCACTAGTGACGTCACCGCCGTTAAGCCACCCCCACACTGGAGCGTGCGAGAGCAAGACTCTCGAACGCTTACATGCTCTACCAAGTCAGAGCATGTAGACCACCTAATAATGTACAATAGGCAACTGGCCGCCATCGCCATCAGCGCCACCGCTACCGCCCCAGTGTGGCTTTAACTTTTCTTTGTGCTTCCCATTTTAGGGGATTTAGCTTTAAATTTAAAGTTAGAGGAGCGGATTGAGATACAAAATACAAAATTGTTTTATTCAAAACCTTGCCTTACATAAACTGAAATTATGCCAAGGTCCTCTTGTTAAGTATAAGAATATACCTGTGTTGGAGGACCTTAGATAACTTTGGATAGAAAGGACATCATTCATTTAAAATGAACCCTTTCCGTACGTTTAAATATTTATATCAATGCCATCTGTCCCACCCTTTGATGTAAACAAACATCGCCGTTGCCATAGCAACGCCTGGGAATGAAAACCGCGCGGGGTGCGTGACCCCTAGCTCTAATAGGCACCCGCTGGGGTCATCGACTTCCTAGCACAGATTCCGACGTTACTGAAACTTCGTAGGCTGAAACATGCCAGGGCAATGACCCTGCCTACAGTACGGAGGTGTTCGCTTACCTAGCTACAAATAGAGCATTTCTAATTATGTATTGTGAGGCGAAATTACATGAGTCGCATAATATCAAAGGCGGCAATCTGTAATTTTTGGCAAAACCAATCCTTATTGGTCCTGATATCAGTTGAAAGTTCAATTACAGTTTAAATTCAGTTTGCCGCCTTTGATATTTTAAAACTCACTTAATAATGTTCTTCTAATATTTTTAGAAGTGTTTTTGTTACGTTAATATTTTCGCACCTACTACAGTCTATCATTACGACCCAAAGGTTAACTGGTAGATAAAACCGAAGGTACAACCTAACAAAACTTACAATAAATATTGTTTAGGAATAAAACCCCCCCTATCCCACCAAAAAGTAATTATTTCGCTAAATGTGGCCATGCTCATGATTATTTCAATTTCAAATATTTATTTCAGGCAATGTCCATTTATTAAACTATACCCGTTTTAACAAAGAACATAATCTTGTCTGTCCATTTGTAGAGTTCCGACTGTAAAAAAACGTTATAGTTTTACGTTATTTTATTGCTTTAGATTTAATTTTAAATATTCCAGATAGAAGTTTCCATTTCCTAGATATCTCTTAAACCATAATCTAAATTCACAGCACTTCCGTTAGAGTATACTAGGAATAATTTGATAATGAAGCAAGTTTTTATTGTTTTCTGATTTCATGTATTTAGGTTAATTACGAGTAGAATAGGTTGTGAATTGTAATGTTTTTTTTGGTTTATTATTAAGTACGTGTATAATACGCCAGAATTTCTGTAGATGCCGTAAGATGTGACTAATGAAAGAAAGGAGGAAAATGCTTCGTTTGGATTTTCTACTCTTTAAAGATGTTAGGGCCTTTGAAGACAGTATAGTCCACACGGAATTTCTTGACGGCTGAATGAATATAGTCACAAATTGTTTGCACATCGCTGACAGTGTTTATATTCTATGTATGCTTAAGCGAGATAGTGTAACGATCCCACCCTACCCTACCATACCCCCTACCCTTATACTATTATTATATTTTACTCCTAAAATCCTATTATATGACCCATCGTTTACTCCAAACCTTATCGAACACCCAAGAGAACTGTACTACCTACTTAGGTTTTTTTCTTTTTGATCTGGGAAATGGCTGCGTATCGTCTAGTGGCATGAATGAACCCTATGTAGTGGACCCGTGTAACAGTAACCCTGACTCTTTTATTGAAGTGAACTAGCAGTGATTCTACGAAGAACATTCTACCTAGTTTGAAATTAAAGTATCCTATTATTAACTATGGTCTACATTTATTTTCCTACTTTCTCCTATTTGATCCTACTTAGTTATCCTACAGAAGATGGTACCTAGAGCTTTGTACAATAAATATAATATAAATTTGAAAATAGAAATCAATAATTTTAAATAAAATATATTAAAATAATTAAATGTTAAAATTGTAAGATCTTTATTTGTCATATGACAGCATTTAGTTGTACCGGTTACGTCGACGCTCCGCCACCGCGCCTGACCCTGAGGTTCGTCCCAGACTGGTCACCTCCCGGCCGGTTTTTACTCATTATCTTCAGTTTTTTAGATAATGGGGGAATTCTCTTTCTCTCTAGTCAAACTGGACATACATATGAGTAGGTAAAGATAAGTAAGTCTGTCATTAATCTTTTATATATGAGACGGTGAGGAATGCAAGGTCGGAAGGTTCCCCGATGCAAGAAGAATCTCCCTAAACTATAGTTCAATCTCTAAGCTCGACTAGAGATACATACAGGGTTCAATACTAATCCTTGTTAGATTCTCTTATTAGATTAGATGTTTCCTTAGTGAATCACTATGTGTGATCCACTTATAATAATAAACTATAGATATATAATAATAACTCCTCTCTCTCTTCACAAAGCTCCAACTTCAGCTTCATAATGACACAGTAAAGATCTACTGTTAGAACAATATGTCTAGTCATTATTTATATTCATTATTAATGAATGTAGCCAATGATAGCCTTTTGGTGACACAATATGATCACTTGTGATATTGAAATCATATTTGAATTTAGATTAACCAATGATATGCCCAATCAAACTAATATAGCATCTTCAATCCTTTTTGGTATGAAGGGTGGCTATGGGATAACTATTTGACCCCTAGATGTAATTAAGCGCATCAATGGTTGATATTTAGATTCAGCTAGTATAATTATTTACAGCGAAGAATTTAGTATAATTATTTTATTTTAAAATCCAGGCTAGTCCCTTCTATTTATAGCCTAAAATAACTTTGATTCTATTTAATAAATTTGAATTGGTATCTTTTGATAGATTGATTTTAGAAATGGTTGTAACTTTTAATTATTGAACTAAAAGATTTAATTTAATTTTATCTATTAACCGACAAAACCCTTCCTATCATTTGCCTAAAATGCTGTTCCTATTCTGATTAATTGTGATGAATCAAACTAGAGGACAGGTCCTCACATTTAATTTTATATGTGTGTTGTGTAGAAAATCTTAGTGCAATGATTTCCTTCTAACTATGCGACAGAACGAAATCGAGTGGGTTAGGCTCTGTGTATCCTAATCCTAAAACCCGTGTATTGTCTGAGAACGCCAGGGGTTTGGGTTGGCAAAGCACAGACTCCTAACAGTGTAGGACCAGTTCAGGAAAGCTACAAAGGACAGGTCTTGGGGGCAGTCTTGACCGAATTAGCTCGGAGCCCCTGGTCTGCTCATTTTATAGCTTCCACAAAACTGAGTGACTGTCAGCCATTATGTTGGTATAAAATGGCTCTCCAGGCCGTCACAACCTGAAGCCCTGCCCGCAGGCAGTTGAAATTAAGAGCACGGGCTCAAAATCCACCGAACCATGTCGATGTGAGTCCCTAATCGCAACGCGAAACCTCCAATATTGAATCTAAAGTTTATCAATTACTTTAAACTGATTTTAAGCAAAGTTATCAATAAAACTTTATAATTAAGCTAAATCCAACAGTGGACCTTATCAGGCCAAACTAATTTCAAAACATTTTAATGAATTTAATTTATTCAAAATTTATTCTTGTAAAGTCTATGTCCTGTAGTGGACCTTACAGACCAAACTTCAGAGAAAATAAATTGCCCATAAATTCGATACATTAACTCTCAAAGTACCAGTATGACGTCCCAAAACAGAATGAATCTCGAAACAGCGTTCCCTCAAGCTTTATATAAATTATTTTTGCGGCAACCGCAGGGTAGCCTCACGTCAAACTCAGCTCCGACGCGCGGCGGACACAGCGCGGACACGAGTCCCACGCGTGTCGGACTCAGCGTGGTCACAGATCGGCCCCAGGGCAGCCTCAGGGCAGCCTCAGCTGAGACTCAGCAGTGACTCACGAACCGAATCGTCTCATAATGTTCCTTGCCTTTATGTAAACAAAGTCGATATCTGCTTGTATTCTCGCCCTCCTAGCCATACTATGACATATCGTTATACCAATAAGGTCGTATTTAGTTTGCATTTGAATATTTTCACTTCAGATAACCAATATTGACTATTTGGTTACTGTTTAGTTACATAATTGCCAGATATGTACTAGTTAATTGAAATTTATAATTATTTAGCCCAATATTACAAATCCAATAATAATATCTTGAATTTTAATAAATAGATCTCCCTTCTTTATAGTTATATATAAAAGGATGTTCATTGACCTTGATAACAACTATCTAGTCACTCGGCAGTGCGTTAAGCCAAGTTCCATTATTATTTGTTTCCACAGATTCTGTTTATTTGATTTATTCATACTTTAATGTTATTAGAGATTTAATTAATTTGAAAAGTGACGGATACCAAGACCTGTACCGTTACAATCGCCCCCTAGAATTCTTAAAGGTTTACTATTTTAATAAAATATGGAAGCGGAGAGAATTCTACTCCTCTATAAATAAAATTTCAAATTAATTAAGTACTTAGTTTATAAACGTCTTTCCCAGCGTGTTTTTTTTTTCTCATCGTGAGGTGTATTTTTAAACCAGCGCAATGGATAAACGTTATAAGACTCGAAAGTCCAAGACTTCAACTCTCCGTTCATAAACAGACATTACCATCAACAAGGACATCCAAGAGCTACGGAGGAGAATGGGTTGTGAGGCCACCCTTTTCCTAATGAAAGATTTCAGTCTCATGCTACCCCGTACTTGAGATAATGCGAATTGACGGAAATCCCTCCTGACAACCGGGATGACTTTAATAGCTTCAGGCACTACCAATCTATGCACGTTTAGTCTGTCATAAGCTTTCTTATCGTATACCACCCATACAAAGTCCGGAGCTTGAACAGTTGCCGAGAATAATTGTTAGCTTCTTGTGTAGTATTGAGGTTCTGCCATAAGCCCCTCAACTGGAATTGAGATTTAGACAATCTGACAGGTTGGTCTGACAAATTGACATTACTACCCTAACACCAACACTTATGGGAACCTCATTTGCGGAGTGTAATGATGCTAAAGACGAACGCCAATAAACTAATTCCTATGAGAGCAGCACGTGTTAGCTCATTACAGCCCTGTCTAAACAAATTCCCTAAAAGATAGATTCGCTATCCTCTCATGTTCACTCATACATCACCAAATCCTACAATACGTATTTAATATTTCATACATCATCATCATCAAAACACATCAATCCTTCCTCAAACGCTCATACCACGCCACTATAACAAGATACTACGACCGCAATCACAGGACTAATAAAAATATTTCTAAACTAATTTTTTTTTTAACTTACACTTATTGTTCGAATGAAAGATAGAACTCCCTCCTGATCTAATCATTTTTATTCGTTACCTTCTGTATAACCTTTACCACACCATTACCTGTTACCTGGAAAATACCAACACAACCCTGCATCCTTCCGTTGTGTTATACCAAAGACCATATCGTTCACCAACTAGTATTTAATCTTAAACTTGTCCTTATTTTATGTAATTAACAATTAAAGTGAAATAATGTAAAGTATATTCATCCATCACTCACTCCTTTTCCACTGCGTACTCATTAAATTTATCTAAAAGACCTGAAAACTTATAACTTGGTATTAGTTCCGTAAAATAATATTCAAATTAAGCATCACTTGATATGTTCTTATGGCCTCCGTACACCAATCTAGTCTCTAAATCAGAGAACGCTGTTTGAATTTAAAATTATTTGTAGTTCCCACGGGTTTTGCTAGAATACATCCGAATTTACCCCAATCAAACACGACAGTAAATAATTCGCGAATTTTAACTTAAATTTTTCATTATCTTTCCAAATATCTAATAAATTATAAACAAACAAAATCAGAAATTATTGGCTTCGCCACACTCCACTACTACCATCGAAATAAGAAACACTCATCAAAATACGCCCCCTCGCGTTCAACATAGGTAAGTACTTAACAATTGTAGTTCAACGCCACCTAGCGCACTACATAGATAAACCTGGCAGCAAAGCTTTGAATAAACAGAAGGCTGTTTACTCAAAGTTTTTTTAATAAATGGGTAGGTATACAACTTGAATCTATTCTTTAACAAAATATTCCCATTCCGAATTACTAAAACCCAGCATTTTTACCTCTTTACTTAAGAATTCACATTTTCCCAAATTGCAAGTTAACCCAGCTTGTTTTAATCTACCAAGTACAATGTTTAAGTGTTCCAGATGCTGATCTAACGACCCGGTCGTGATAATAGCCAAATCATCTAAGTAATTGCCACAGAAATCTCGAACGTCGTGACCTAGTATTAGATCAATTGCTCGGCTAAAGCTCCCTACCGATGTCTTTAAGCCTTGGGGTAAAACGTTATAAACATAAGATTTTCCGTCAAATGTAAATCCGGTTTATTTTTTGCTTGACTCCGAAATTGGTATTTGGAAATATGCGTTGTTGAGATCAATTATGCTTATATAATTTGCTCCATGAAAAGAGTTCATCACATCAATTTGCATTGGGGGTTTCTCTGTTTCTGCTATCATATGTTTATTTATTTCTCGAGCATCTAACAACACTCGTATTGATCCATCCTTTTTTATATGTAAATGTTAACGGACTGCAATATGGTGTTGAGGCTCTACTGATAATTCCCTGTTCTTCTATTTCCTGTAGTTTTTCCTTTATTTTATCTCGATACGCATATGGGACGGGATAAGATTTCTTTACAATTGAATCATGATCTTTCATTTTAATAGTATGTTCATAGCAATTTGCTTTCCCTAATCTGGAGGTAAACAACTCTTGATGTTCTTTTAACACCTTTTCTAACTTATCACGTTCATTTCCATCTAGCACCGATCCTATTTTTATTTCATTCAACCCTTCGGTCTCATCACTAGGTTGCCCCACCTTTGAGCCAGCATCCCCGTTTTCCCCTATACGTTCAATAAACCTTAATTTGTGTTTGATACCGTCCTGAGTAACTGTCACCCCTAATTTACTTTTATCTTAATTAATTTCCACCTCATTACGTTTCATAAAATCGAACCCCAGTGTTAGAGATCGAGTAAGCCCTGGTACTATTAACACTCCGGTTTCAACTACGCAATCGTCAAATTTTAATGGTAAGTATACTAAACTACGAATGTCCGGGCTCCTTTTTCCTACTGCCGGTTTAATGTGAAAAGGCTTTACTGGTAACAGAGGTAAATGCGGATTTGCCCTATTTAATGCAAACCAAAACTCTTCCGAAATGCATGTAATGTCGCTTCCTGTATCTAACAAACCGATCACTTCAAAATTTAGTATACGCACTATAACTTCAGACCTGAACTCACTTTGTTTTGCTTGATCTAAATTATCCTCCTCAAATACTGATAAAACGTTTTGTTTGCCGTTATCTTTAATTTGAGATTGTTCGATTTTTAATTTTAAAACATCTACTATTTTTTTCTTTAAATTGACTCACTTTTACTTCAGTTCCCTTATAACCTAGCCCTTCCAACGGTTCGCGATATACTTCTTGACATTTAATTGGAACTCTCAACCCCGTTTTATTTTTTCCTAGCCTTTGACCTAACTCCCAACCCATCTTAGACATCATATGCAAAACTTTGTCCTCTATGTTTAAGACTGATTTGGGGACCATAATCTCAGCCTCTTCTAGTTTAAATTTGCTGACTGATTTGTCTCACCAACTGGAGATTCTTCCTCTACGAGATTGACCACTGGTGCTCCCTTCTGTGTTGGAGTAGGTTTCTTCCAAGTGCGATAACCTTGACGGATTTCCTGTTTCTTAGCTTCAGAATTTTTTTGATGCTCCGATGTAGAATACACATGATTTTCTTGTTTATTTATGTCGTCCATGTTCCTAAGGTACTCTGCCGTCTCTACTATCGATCTTATTTTGGATGTCAACCATCCTGACTGAACGTGTTTTGGGTAATGTCTTATGATATCTGAAATTAATTGTTCTTCTGGGATCTTATGATTGAGCATTTGGGCCCTGCCCACTATCCGTAAAAAGTGGTTTAACATAGTTACATTAGTCTTTCGATCCCAACATCCGTGTACTATACTTCTTCGCAACTCGCTTTGTTCCTTCTCACCCCAAAAAGTAGCTAGAAAGTCTACTTTAAAATCTTCAACATTTGTCCATCTCCCTTTGTAAATTCGAGCCCAGTCACGTGCATCGCCTACCAAACACTCTTGTATTAGGTCTAAATCTTTTCCCTCTTTAGTAGCCTTTTTAAGATAAGTTTCTAGATCTTCTAGAAAAGTCACCGGATGTATTGTCGTTTTTTCTCCGAATTTAGGTTTTTCATAATTTACATTTCTCACGTTATAATTTACGTCTCTAAACTGGCCAGAATATTCCTCATTTGAAGAGTCTAATTCTTTGCTTGGGCCTGCCTCCCCCGAGGAGACGTGATTAACTATGCTTTCGCCCCCTAATTGTGTCGTGCTTGAGGCCTGCATATTATCAATTGAGGTTTTATTATTTCGCACTTCTTCATTCAATGCGTTCATTTGGGCTGTTAGTGACCCGGTTGTGCGTCTTAACATCCGATATATAAGTCCTAACCCTGAGTTCCTTTCCCTAGATCTCGAATTCCTGGGTAATGAATTAGGACATTTATTTGAACTATTATTTTCATTTAAGTCAGATGGTGGAACCGATCTCGGACGTTTACTCGGATAATTTGTAGGCTCTATAATTTCGGGGGGTGTATCATCTTTATCTCCTTCTGTCAACACTTCAATTTCATTTTCTGTCTCATATCTAACTGGTCTTTTACGTTTACGACCCGGTCGCTCCATTTTGTTATTATTATATAACTTCGCTTTTTGAAACTCACGTAATAGATTCACAACGTAAAATATCCAAATAGTTTGGCACGTATTCACTTTCAATTATATCCGGAAGATAAACCAATTTAGAAGACTGTGCGATCCAGCTTGCTGAACTCCATGCCACTTTTCAAAATTAATTACTGATTTAGACTTTTATATGTATAGAAACCTCATAGCTAATATTCGCCAGAAAATTAGCCTAAATTCGAACTATAAGTATGCATTTCTACCATCTATTTATCCTTTACAATTACTCATCAACCATAATGATCAATGAAATAATAAATTGAATTACTTTAATTTTTCATTAAATTACTCTATCCTACCGCCATCTTTTGTTGAATAGTAAAATTTTTCTACCAAGACCAAACTCAGAATTTAATTTTACTGTATTTATTATAATAATACCTAATTGAATTAATATTTTATTTTGCATTGCATTTTTATTATGCAACCATGTGATTAATTTTTATTTTCATTAACAATTATAATTATACTGTATGCAATGGTCTACTATACCTAATCCTAAATTATTGTTAGATTTTCTAATGGACTTGGAGTACATATCCCTTTTATACTATGAATCTTTTTTATTTATTTGACCTACGCACTTTAATTACGTCCACTTAACATTTTGATTTCAATATTGATTACACCTAACGACATCTAGCGATAATAAAACAAAACCAATTCTAATGTTGACAACGCCTAATGAAATACTTATCCGACACCAGATGGTACTAATCTATTTTTCCGTACCGCGCCTATTTAGAAAACTGATTATGTAATAAATTATGTTTGAAAATACTTTCTATAAATTCACTTTTGTAACACTAACTGAAATGGTAATTTTATTATTACTATTCTACGTTGGTTTATTGGTTATTAATTTTAAAAACAATTGTTTCAGACTAGACTGTACGTGTCAGTCCAATGCCTATAATATAGGAATAAATTTTAAAAAGGAAGCAACTGTCGAAATAAAACTAACCAATAATTCATATTTTTTTAAATAATTAAATTGTTGTTTCTTTCCGTTATTATAAATCTTCCATAAAATAAAATACAGCCTGCAGCCGCCTATTTAGTAAATAATAAGATTAAAGTTACTATTGTTTATTACGCAATACCTATTTCCCGACTATCATGACATTAATGAATTAACTTATTTTTCAGAACAACATGAAAGGCCAAGTCAGCAAGTTATAATGTGGCCTTAACTACGCTGAGTTAACTATGGAATGTAGCAAGAACACATGTTTACAAGAAATCTACCTATAATTTAACCAATGTGTCAGGCATCGCGATGAATCAAAATCGACATTTTTCTACCTATATGCCTGCATATTAACTAAATATCCGAATGAAGCCGAGCCTATTCCTACGTGGACGTATTGGCTGAAGTAATGACGTGATAATTAACCCGAAAAATGAAGCTATGTGTCTTTAATTAACCTTGTGAAGTGCATCAAATAAACGTACCTATTGCTAACTAAATCTGTCTAAAACTATGTGCTACAACACTACTAATTCACCCAAACAATCCATTTCACGACAACAAAATGTCCCAATAAATAAGTTATTGAGACTACCCCAGATCAAAAGAAATTTAACTAAGTGTAAATTATTTCAAGACATGAATCTAAGTTCCGTAGTAACACAATAATTGAAATACATCCTGGTCACGGCACCAAAATGTAACGATCCCACCCTACCCTACCATACCCCCTACCCTTATACTATTATTATATTTTACTCCTAAAATCCTATTATATGACCCATCGTTTACTCCAAACCTTATCGAACACCCAAGAGAACTGTACTACCTACTTAGGTTTTTTTCTTTTTGATCTGGGAAATGGCTGCGTATCGTCTAGTGGCATGAATGAACCCTATGTAGTGGACCCGTGTAACAGTAACCCTGACTCTTTTATTGAAGTGAACTAGCAGTGATTCTACGAAGAACATTCTACCTAGTTTGAAATTAAAGTATCCTATTATTAACTATGGTCTACATTTATTTTCCTACTTTCTCCTATTTGATCCTACTTAGTTATCCTACAGAAGATGGTACCTAGAGCTTTGTACAATAAATATAATATAAATTTGAAAATAGAAATCAATAATTTTAAATAAAATATATTAAAATAATTAAATGTTAAAATTGTAAGATCTTTATTTGTCATATGACAGCATTTAGTTGTACCGGTTACGTCGACGCTCCGCCACCGCGCCTGACCCTGAGGTTCGTCCCAGACTGGTCACCTCCCGGCCGGTTTTTACTCATTATCTTCAGTTTTTTAGATAATGGGGGAATTCTCTTTCTCTCTAGTCAAACTGGACATACATATGAGTAGGTAAAGATAAGTAAGTCTGTCATTAATCTTTTATATATGAGACGGTGAGGAATGCAAGGTCGGAAGGTTCCCCGATGCAAGAAGAATCTCCCTAAACTATAGTTCAATCTCTAAGCTCGACTAGAGATACATACAGGGTTCAATACTAATCCTTGTTAGATTCTCTTATTAGATTAGATGTTTCCTTAGTGAATCACTATGTGTGATCCACTTATAATAATAAACTATAGATATATAATAATAACTCCTCTCTCTCTTCACAAAGCTCCAACTTCAGCTTCATAATGACACAGTAAAGATCTACTGTTAGAACAATATGTCTAGTCATTATTTATATTCATTATTAATGAATGTAGCCAATGATAGCCTTTTGGTGACACAATATGATCACTTGTGATATTGAAATCATATTTGAATTTAGATTAACCAATGATATGCCCAATCAAACTAATATAGCATCTTCAATCCTTTTTGGTATGAAGGGTGGCTATGGGATAACTATTTGACCCCTAGATGTAATTAAGCGCATCAATGGTTGATATTTAGATTCAGCTAGTATAATTATTTACAGCGAAGAATTTAGTATAATTATTTTATTTTAAAATCCAGGCTAGTCCCTTCTATTTATAGCCTAAAATAACTTTGATTCTATTTAATAAATTTGAATTGGTATCTTTTGATAGATTGATTTTAGAAATGGTTGTAACTTTTAATTATTGAACTAAAAGATTTAATTTAATTTTATCTATTAACCGACAAAACCCTTCCTATCATTTGCCTAAAATGCTGTTCCTATTCTGATTAATTGTGATGAATCAAACTAGAGGACAGGTCCTCACATTTAATTTTATATGTGTGTTGTGTAGAAAATCTTAGTGCAATGATTTCCTTCTAACTATGCGACAGAACGAAATCGAGTGGGTTAGGCTCTGTGTATCCTAATCCTAAAACCCGTGTATTGTCTGAGAACGCCAGGGGTTTGGGTTGGCAAAGCACAGACTCCTAACAGTGTAGGACCAGTTCAGGAAAGCTACAAAGGACAGGTCTTGGGGGCAGTCTTGACCGAATTAGCTCGGAGCCCCTGGTCTGCTCATTTTATAGCTTCCACAAAACTGAGTGACTGTCAGCCATTATGTTGGTATAAAATGGCTCTCCAGGCCGTCACAACCTGAAGCCCTGCCCGCAGGCAGTTGAAATTAAGAGCACGGGCTCAAAATCCACCGAACCATGTCGATGTGAGTCCCTAATCGCAACGCGAAACCTCCAATATTGAATCTAAAGTTTATCAATTACTTTAAACTGATTTTAAGCAAAGTTATCAATAAAACTTTATAATTAAGCTAAATCCAACAGTGGACCTTATCAGGCCAAACTAATTTCAAAACATTTTAATGAATTTAATTTATTCAAAATTTATTCTTGTAAAGTCTATGTCCTGTAGTGGACCTTACAGACCAAACTTCAGAGAAAATAAATTGCCCATAAATTCGATACATTAACTCTCAAAGTACCAGTATGACGTCCCAAAACAGAATGAATCTCGAAACAGCGTTCCCTCAAGCTTTATATAAATTATTTTTGCGGCAACCGCAGGGTAGCCTCACGTCAAACTCAGCTCCGACGCGCGGCGGACACAGCGCGGACACGAGTCCCACGCGTGTCGGACTCAGCGTGGTCACAGATCGGCCCCAGGGCAGCCTCAGGGCAGCCTCAGCTGAGACTCAGCAGTGACTCACGAACCGAATCGTCTCATAATGTTCCTTGCCTTTATGTAAACAAAGTCGATATCTGCTTGTATTCTCGCCCTCCTAGCCATACTATGACATATCGTTATACCAATAAGGTCGTATTTAGTTTGCATTTGAATATTTTCACTTCAGATAACCAATATTGACTATTTGGTTACTGTTTAGTTACATAATTGCCAGATATGTACTAGTTAATTGAAATTTATAATTATTTAGCCCAATATTACAAATCCAATAATAATATCTTGAATTTTAATAAATAGATCTCCCTTCTTTATAGTTATATATAAAAGGATGTTCATTGACCTTGATAACAACTATCTAGTCACTCGGCAGTGCGTTAAGCCAAGTTCCATTATTATTTGTTTCCACAGATTCTGTTTATTTGATTTATTCATACTTTAATGTTATTAGAGATTTAATTAATTTGAAAAGTGACGGATACCAAGACCTGTACCGTTACAATAGTGTGCTACATTGAGATGTCAAAAAACTTGAAAGTTTGATTCGGCTGATCGAATCAATGAACCATTTCTTGAAATTGAATGAGCGTCTCTAGCGGTCTGTCTGTAGACGATGCTTATCAGCGGAGTAAATGCCCCGCGTAACGGGAAGAGGCGAGGACAAAGAAGAAGAAGAATGAGCGTCTCTAGTGAACCCCCGCACAGCTCCCCCTTTGACACCTTATTCTAACCATTGCGCAGAAATCAGCCAACTTCACACAGCCGCCATTAAACTCCGCGGGGACTATAGTTGAGGCGTTTATTTAACCGCCGCCCGGCATGACAAAGGGCATTGGACACACGTGCGGCCTTGACGCCCGATTCGTGAGCCGACTGCTGATATTCACTTCTCATTACTAACACACAGAAAAGCATGGAGACGCTGTAAGTCAGTCATTTTTTGAGTGAGTTGTCGCAGTTGGACCACTTGGTGGGCTCAACTTGTAATGAGAAAGCGACGTGACGCGGAAGTACTGGTTATATTATCTTCCAAGGCAACACCCAGGTATATCTGGCGACACTTCGACCCTGTAGGATCTCTTAAGCCAAACCGCTGTCCACTAACGGTGCCCCAATCCGTTTCTTGGTGGACTTCACGTAGTTGATGGGAAGAACGAGCATCATTAATTATTACGAATTAGGGAAGTAACGCCAAATCAACACAACAAAAAATATATTTATAATAAATAAGGCTTAGATACTTTATACTACCTTACCTACAGTGATACTTTTATTGTTCATTTTCTTTATAACAAAAGATCTCAATTTCATGGGCAAATTTAAAGAAATTAGAAAATTAATAAAACTGTGTAGTCATGAACAGAATTGTGTCCTCTCGAAAGCCAAAAGGCGAGACACGGACAATTTTATTATAATATATATATTTTTTTATTTTCTGTAAAATTTAATTTTCAATTCATACGTGAATGAATGATACATCTATTACCTATTCTATCTACTAAGTTTTAATTGTAAGACAAATTCGTTACGAAATATTAAAAAGTTTTTTTACAATACAAATGGCGTTTCTTTCCTGACAATAAAGTTTGTCGAATAAAAAGTTACATACCCACATAGGTAACGTTCCAAAACGTGTAGTTCCTGCCTTCAAATTTAAATTTAAGAAAGAGATCTCTCTCTTTCTTAAATTTCTAACTTAATTTCTTAAGTCTCAAACGTTGTCTTCAACGTTTGAGACTCCACAGCTCCCGTAGCCGCTTGGTCGCGGGCTGGCGTTGCGGCAGGTCGCGGTGCGCGCGCGCCGCGTACAGTTATAGCCGCGGAATCTCGCTGCATCGCATGCAATCGCCATTTCAATGTGAACCTACTCATGAACTATACCGGGTTAAACATTACAGCTTCTTCATAACATCATACTGACCATACATAACATCTAACAGGTTAAGCTTTCAGAACAGAACAAATAAAACTGGACGAAACATTGTAGTTAGGAATATAGAGCTGGTGATTCTGAGCACAACCTCATTATCATCATCATCATATCAGCCTGTAGACGTCCACTGCTGGACAACCGCGTCCCCCAGGGATCTAAACGACGACCGATCCAGCGCTAACCTCATCCAGCTGGGTCCCGTAACCTTATTATATGTCTGCCGAATGTCTTCACCTCGGGTGATATACCTAGTCCAATTTTTAAAAAAATATTTTGTTATTTTGCATGGAAAAAAGTTTGAATTTTGCAAAGTCATACCAGTTTCAATTTTAATTTTGATTAAAGACCAGTGTTAATTAGCAAGAAAAAAAGTCATACCTAGAACAAAACTTATATTTTTTTGAAATCCTTTGACACGTGTTTCGACTTTTATACCATTTTTGGATAACCCTGTATGTTATCAACGAAATCCTTTATAATAATATACACATATCAACAATAACTAAGAACAAAGTAGGTATTACTTGCAACAAAAATATTTTACTAAGAGCATCTGCCTTTTTGAGAATGCAAAGCCATTAAGCTTTTGACATAAATTATGATTATTGCGTAAATTACAACTTTAAATGTAAAACATACACGTATACTTAAGTAACTACCTATGTACAGGTACATAACAATAAATATAAGACAAACAAAACAACTGGTATGTATGTCCTTACCATTTCTGAGCATATCTCATTAAACGACATGAGGGACTGTCATAAGCCACATGACATGACGAAAGAGTAGTTTTTTTCTAAGTAAATTAAATAACTTTCATACAATACATTATCATAAGTACAATGTTTATAATACTTATTCGTAAAATGTGCCTATTTCAATAAATTGGAAATAAATGATACTTAATAATATTTTTTTGTAGAAAAGGGTTTTAAAAATAAAAGTAATCCGCCATTTCATCGTCGTCAGTCGGATTTGAAAAATTCTTTTTGCATTTAATAGCCCAATTCATGAGCAAGGATATGCTATTTAACCCCTTGCCTGTCTAAGCTAAATACATAACGTATACGTGTTAAGCATGATGTATGGTTGATCCTCCCAAGATCCCGCCAAAAATAAACGTCAAAAAAAACAAGATGGCCGCCCGGCGTTGCCGCGACCTCGGGGAGTCAGGAAGTGCATATAATACCAACGAACTCTTCAATGTTACCCACTTCTACAATTCTCATGTGGATCCTGGTTGCAGTTACAGCAGTATAGCGATACAAGTATAGCAACGTCTTATAGCATCCTGCAGCAATCAGTTTGTAATAGAAGCGCAGCGTATTCCGATTTTCATTGAGATGGAAATAATGAGTAGGTACTACGTTAAACTGCATTCCAGAAACTATGAAAAACATTTGTAAAAAAACAACTTAATATTTCTTTCAGGCTCGTTTGGTCTTATTCCCGGAATGTCCACTCAGTCAGTGTCTATTTATAATTTTTGAACCGACGAAAAAAAAGGAGGTTCACAATTCGACCCGTTTTTTTTTGTGTATGACCACGCATAACTTTTTACAGAGCAGTCCGATTTTGATAATTCTTTTTCTATTGTTACCTAAATCAGATGTCTGGCCAATTTGTTCCAAAAACTTATTTCAATTTTATGGCAGTTTTGACAGATTATGGTGATTCTCGAATTGAACCCTGGATATGAAATTGATAGCACTATCAATGTCAGTTATCGGATTTGTGGACTGTGGTACGGTGATTGACTCTAGGGTTCCCACCCTAACTTTTTCACTTATGTTAACGGTTAATCTGTTTCCTCGTAAACATGCAGTGTCTCTACCACACCTTGCTTTACTGTACCTCGTTGTATTACGAGTAATTGTGTGCCAGCGAGATGCACATTAAGTGTGCTTACATACGACCGACAATCGGTGGCCGACTTTTGTCGAAGAGAATAGAACATATGAATTCCTTTATACCAACCAACGCACACGTCCGACAAAAAGTCGATCCTGAAAATAATCGGGCCTACTAAAAGTATATATGGTGTGAGGATGCCCTAAAGCCGGATCGAGCTTGGTATCGCCATATTGCTTGAGTGCTACTTTGTTATTTACTTCGGCCTTGGTGTCGTTACTACCTATTATTAATTTCTACTTAAGCCTGTTTGTAGAAAAAATGGCTTAAATGTTATAGACTTGATTATAAGCTGAAAAGCTTAATTGTTGTTGGTATATAGGCCTTTTGTTGTTTTTGGTTCACCTTCCTTAAGTTGTCAGTTCACCTGGCAGGGGGCGTCCCACGACACGCCTTTAGTATGAAGCCTTTACGTGCCCAGGCCCCAACGGCCGTTTCATCAGCTATTTAACCCCCCCTTCACAGATAAACCTTAATGTTTGCGTGGTGGGGTTTAGAATATGAAACAACCATTGTTTAACGCCATGTTCAATAAAAAAAGAAAAACAACCCTACAACTCAAATAGCATAAGGAGGTCATTACACGTCAATTCATAATCGTAGTGTACAGGACTGGACACTGCAACCTGAACAAACACATGCACAACTTGGGCTTCACAGACAGTCCCCTGTGCAGGGCTGTTGTCTGTATGTCTGCAGGAGAGCGAGACAGTGGAGCATGTGCTGCTGTACTGTCCCGCAACCCGGGAATTCATATCCGAAACGGGGCTGACAATAGACCGCGACCTCTCGGCAACGAGCAACCTGCAACAGTCCTGCCGTCGGCCAGAAACCCTACCCCACTACTTCAGGGAGTTGGAATGACTGGACTGAGTCTGACGGCCCGGGGGGAATTGCGCAAAACTCACGCTTTCGTGGAGTTGGTGCACGGACCGCCACCCGAGTCTAAGAATAAGAATCATCGTAACATCAAAGTCATTTAACGCCATATAAGGCCTTGTTTAAATTACCTTATACATTATGACATGTTGTGAAATTGTACCCGCCGTCTCAGAAGGCACCATTATCGAAATTAATGTCAATAAAACTATTAGTACTTACATACACCAGGGTTATCTACAAATTGTGAGAATGTCGAAACACGTGTCAAAGGATTTCTAAAAACAATGACTTTTAAAGAAACCCTATGCATAGTCAGCCCTGATCAAAATCCTTGGATTTTTAATAAACCGCTGACATACCTACCAAACATACTACAATGCCAGTTATTGACTTACAAATCATAAATTGACTTAACCTCTCACTAAACGTTTATGAAGCTCAACAGTCCCGTGACATTTGATGGACAATACAGACGTACAGACACACAGATAATCGCCGGTGCAATCTGCAGTGGTGCAACAAAAGCAAGATGGCGGCGCGTCTGCATCGCGCCGGTGTCCCTGAACCTGGCGGCGCTAAATTTACACGCGCGTCATCCGGTGCGTGCGCATAGATGATAAATATAACAGATGTGACAGCGGGTACGTGCAGCGTTTACGAATAAGGTTTACAAAAGCCCTTTTGCCTACCTGGTGTAGTTAGTCACTTGCAATAATTAAACAATGCAAAGAATTTAGAAAGAGTGCTAAGTTCACTAAAGGTCAGATTACCCTGCAAGTAATTAAATCTACACCTCTAGATGCTTCAGCTCTCGGGTTTCCAGCAAATTGGAAAACTTAAAGTAACTTCACGTGCTTAGATGAATCGTAACATTTAATTTTAATGACAGCAACATTTCAAACGTTTATCCCGAAACACAAATAGGCACATTCTAATCCAAACCGCGTATCGGAAGACGCATCGTAGGCAGGCTCCCCAAGGTGGACCGGATCATTCTGGTGAAGGTCGCGGGACCAGGTGGATGAAGTTAGCGCAGGGCCGGACGTCGTGGAGATCCCAGCCTTTATCCAGCAGTGGACGTCTACAGGCTGATATGATGAAATCAAACGCGTGTCGGGTCTGGACTACTTGGCGACATGAGTAACGAGAGATGATGCAGTGCGAAGGTCAGTCCGACTGCGCGCGCGCATACAGCTCACCCTTTATGTTATCCTCGTAAAGCCGAACAGTAAACTTCCTTTGCGCATTTCAACACAAAATTTATGGAAACTGTAAGTATATCTAGTTAAGATGGAAGGACTACATTTGACTGCTTCGTAGAAAGGCGTTATCAAGCACAATTTTCAACTATTAAAAGGAAAATGGTCGATATTCCCGAATTCTTATCGTACTAGCCATGAATTTTAAAAAAAGCTACTCACATATGGGTGAGTAACAAAACCATTTTAGGGGGTGCCAAAATCGTGCCAAATGTATATCGAAATTGATACTCACTCACACATTCTCATTTTCAAACTCCATATAAATTTGTATGAGCAACTTCCTCCCGCTAATCCGCTTCATTTGTCCGCACCCCCCCCCCCCCCCTGATTTTGACACAGAATTTTTCATCATTTCCCATACTAAATTTGCAAGATGCGATCTCCACAGGGAGCGCGCGCGTGACAAAAGAGGTTTGAAACTTCTTGGTACTAGCCCTTAGCTAGTACACATCCTTAATACTCGTTATATAATAGTTGTCTCCAGTCTAGGATAGGAACTCTACAGTCATTATCGGAATCGGTTCTATTGTTCATTCCATTGTTCTAGATTAGGTACTTGATTCTATTACTTATTATATTACTACTTCAATGTTAATTCTATTACTTGATAGATTACTTTTTCCATGAGTTCTTCGCATCGAGAATGATTTACCAAACGCCATAGCTTCAATACAGTGCTCCACTTACAGTTTTCATTATAATCTGCCTTATTATATCAGAGGAATTAAATGTTAAATGTATAGTGAAGCTATGAAGTTTGTAAAGTTAGTCTGGTGGTTACTTCTAGCCCCGGGAAAGTATTGATTAACGCTTGAAAAACATTCAAACAGTCATTGTGCTAACAATTTCGACCAAACGTTAGTATTGCTGTCTGTTTATTATTACTGTATTCATGACTGAAATATTCCTCGTATTCCTCCTTTTACGTCTGCTAAGATCTGCACGTCGTGCGTCCATCTCTTCGAGCTCAACCATTGTCGGATGTAGTCTGCCCTAAAATAATAAAAGGATGCGTGCGCCCGCGCCGGCGCGCGCCGTCGGATTTTATTCCGTTTTGGGA
This sequence comes from Metalampra italica, assembly GCA_949699065.1. Lineage (NCBI taxonomy): Eukaryota > Metazoa > Arthropoda > Insecta > Lepidoptera > Oecophoridae > Metalampra > Metalampra italica. The sequence continues at coordinate 2,490,805 of OX452993.1, forward strand.
AAGGGGTTCGAATTTAAAATTAGAACGGCGCGCGCGGCGGAAATCGCTCGCCAGTGAGTCACGTGCAGCAGCAGGAAGGTTCGAATCTCTTTGGTGGCGCGCGCGCTCCCTGTGGAGACTGCATCTTGCATATTTAGTATGGGAACCAATGGTGCCACTTACAGGGGGGTGCGGACAAAGGAAGCGGAGTAGCGGGAGGAGGTTGCTAATACAAATTTATATGGAAATTTGAAAATGAGAATGTGTGAGTGAGTATTGTCATACATTTGACACTATTTTGACACCCATAGAATGCTTCTTTTACGCCTCTTTAAGGGGCCGCGAGCGCGCACCAAAGAGACCTTAACTCTGTGCAGCAGTGGTTGTTACGTGGGATTACAGATGGAAGCCGTACTTTAACTGGCTTTGTTTATTCAGCAAAAGTATGGGGTAGACCCCCCCCCCTCCCCCCCGGCCACTAAGATCAGTTGGAAATATCACGCTTTCTTCGCTTATTTTTGACGCCTCCGTAGCCGAGTTGGTAGTGACCCTGCCTATACGTGCTCGGAGTCCCGGGTTCGAATCCCGGCCGGGGCAAGCATTTATCTAACCGGTAAATGGTATTGGATGTTTGTGTTTGTATGTGTCCATGCCTCCCGCGAAACAGGGAGGAGCGATACCTAATGCGAAGAATAAAATTCTTCTCCACAGGGCGTTAAAACACAATTAAAACTAGCTAGGCCGTATCCTTACCGGTGACATGCATCGGTGCGAAGAGTTAAATAAGCCCAGCAATAGCCACTATCTATACATATAATAAAATCGTAAAGGCCAAAAAGTCTGTACATTGAATATATTCGAAAAAAAACCAACCAGGGCGACTTAAAATGAGTAACTGAACATGTTAGAACAGTTTTTAAAATTTTTGTCTGTCTGTCTGTTTGTTTGAACGCGCATCACGCCTAAACCGCTGAACGGATTTTGACGAAACTTTGTATAGTGACAGTGTATATCCCGGAATAACATAATAAATCACAAAAATCTCGAAAATTTGCCGAGGAATAACAACTAGCAATAAAAAACTCTCATTGGCTAAAATTTGTATGAACTTACAGGTCAGAGTAGCCTGGTTATTATAGAAAGTGTTACAAGTGAGCCCAGTTCAAAGGATAGGGCTACTCTGCAAACTACCATAGGTTTTTCATTATAAACCCTGACTGGATGTAACAAAATCCCTATAGACCGGTTACAGGGGCTCTCGGTATCGAATACCTACTAATTTGTTTTCTACAGTGACTGGCCATTGGCTTAGTTGATGGTGAGTGGTAGCCACGGGTGGTGACCCTGCCTACTGAGCTAAAGGTTTTGGGTTCATTCCCACCCGGGGCCAACATTTGTGTTCGCGCGTTTGTTCGTGCGTTTGTACGCGCGTTTGGTTGGTTGGTTCGCGCGTTTTGCGCGTTTGTTGATTGCGGGTTGTTCGCGCGTTTGGTTGGTTGGTTATTTGGTTGGTTTGTTCGCGCGTTTCGCGCATTTGTTCGCGCATTTGTTTGCGCGTTTGGTTGGTTTTGGTTATTTGGTTGGTTTGTTCGCGGGTTTCGCGTTTGTTCGCGCGTTTTGTTGGTTGGTTGGTTATTTGGTTGGTTCGCGCGTTTGTTCGCGCGTTTCGTGCGTTTATTGGTTGCGGGTTTGTTTGCGTGTTTGTTTGGTTATTTGGTTGCTTTGTTCGCGCGTTTCGCGCGTTTGTACGCGAGTTTCGCGCGAATGTTCGCGCGTTTGTGTGCGCCTTTGGTTTGTTGGTTGGTTATTTGGTTGGTTTGTTCGCGCGTTTCGCGCGTTTGTTCGCGCTTTTCGCGCGTTCGTTCGCGCGTTTCGCGCATTTGTTCGCGCGTTTCGCGCGTTTGTTCGCGCTTTTCGCGCGTTTGATCGCTTGGTAGGTTAGTTGGTTTGTTCGCGCGTTTCGCGCGTTTGTTCGGGTTTGTTGGTTGCGGGTTTGTTCGCGCGTTTGTTCGCATAATTTTATTGTAACTAGACGCTGTCTGAGTATAGGAGCTATACCTACTTCCAAAATCCACGCATACGAAGTTGCGGGCAACAGCTAGTGAAGCATATAGTTCGGTCGCTAGAGCTTCTAGCAGACGTAATGTTTAATAATAAATGTGAATGTCCTAAGATACTGATCAAACAACATCAGATAGGTATGCAAGTAACGCAACAAGGCTCGTAGGGTCGCCGCACGCAGGGTCCTTGGCCTTGAGACCTGGATAAGGATGCCTACATACTGGTGATATAAGAAAAATGATACGTCAAACATGATAATGAAGTGGAAGTTCTTTCTAATGACACTTGAGGAAAAGTCAATATTTTTGAATTTTCACATTTGTGGGGCATTACAAGTTCTAGAGGATGGGCCACGAACCGTAATGAGGAGATCCGACGGAAAACTAAGGTTACCGACATAGCTAAAAGGATTAGCGAACTGAAGTGGCAATGGGCGGGTCACATCTGTCGCAGAACCGGCGGCCGTTGGGGCAGACGAGTTCTGGAGTGGAGACCGCGGACCGGGACGCGCAGCGTGGGGCCCCTCCGCCAGGTGGACCGACGACCTAAAGAAGGCTGGATGCGGAGAGCGGAGGACCGGGTGTGGTAGCGTTCGTAGGGGAAGGCCTATGTCCAGCAGTGGAAGCTAAAAGGCTGAAATGATGATGACCGTGAACCGGTATCTGCAAAGTGCTAAACCCCCGATGGACCGACAATCTGAAAAACGTAGCTGTTTGCGACAGGGTATGATAGACTTAGGTAAGGAATGGGTGTAGTGGTTTTTAAGGATCCATCACAACGGATACCTATAGGGCGAAGATATTTGGGCTGAAACTTGAAACCTGCATACGCCGAAGAGGGAATATCGAGGCGCATGTGAAGTCCACCAAGTGGTGGACTATACACTCGTTGAGAGGGTAGGCCGGTGCCGCAACAGTGGGGACATAAATAGGCTCTAATAAACAATTCATATTATTGGCTTGTTAAAAATGGCTATAAACATGTCTCAATAATTTGAAATGATATTTTTATGAGTGCGAAGAACCGAGTTGAGACTACTTGAGACGCAATACTGACTGCAAGGTCGATGGACACAGTTTGTGAAGGACAAGTGAGGTAAGGGACTGTGCACACAAACGTGTGGCGCGGTGCATGGTTGTTTCGACAAATGAATAAATATAAACATAAATGTGCAAAGGCCACTTATTTATAAAGGGCTTTTACGTTTACGTTTATGGTATCTTGATTTCTTGCAGTGGTTTTGAACCATAATTATAATATTTGTCTTTACTACGTATTACGTAAGATTTATTAGCGGCAAACCACTTCTGGAAGAATGAAATAACTCTATTTACTCTGTCATTGACTTCTCCCTTGTTATTTCGTTTGAATCGTCTAATGTATTATACCTATATGCTGCCTATACTTCGTCGCAGATTTTGCAAAAGGGCCTATCTCCAGAACTGGAGATATGTCCTTTAGCAAAATCAAAAACTGAGATAGGCCCTTCACAAAATCAGCGATGAATTATGATATCATTGATGATCAGGTACAAACAATATTAGTCCAAAGACCGGGCCTTGAGGTACTCCTTTAAATATCGTATTTTGCACGTATGTTTAACAAGTCTAAGGGCCTCTTACACCGCTTGCTGATAAAGTCCCAGATACCCTATATGAAGTTTATCTACCAGATATCCTTTTTTCTGTTTCACAGGTATCTGATTGCCTATATCTTATATATTTTATATAGTATATCACACAGATTTATCTGATAGATTAGTTTATCACTAAGATTACTATCTGTAACAATATCAGGAAGTGGTGAAAGAAGCCCTAATAGTTTCTGTTGACATCCACAAATCGACGTAGGCCTTCCCCAATGAGGTCCAGTTCACTTTGCTCTCTGCCATCTTAAAAGAAGTTGAGCTTGAAAAGAAAACTGCTATTCATGTTTGTGTGAAATTAGTATAGGTAATAGTGATAATAAGCAATAAATAATAGATTACATTTGCCTCTCAATAGGTCTATTTGTCTCTATGCGTTGTGGGTAATTAATTAATTGATTGCATTATTTAATTTATTGCGTTGTTTTTCAATTATTACAGGCTATTGTCTTTTCTTCTAGATTATGCACCGACAGTGGCAAGGGCATGTAAAATTTTATTATTGCGGAATAATGTGAAAGTAAATAATTAAATTGAGTAAATGTATTTTGACGATTTACTGTATTATTATCCAACCTTTGGAAAACGCCCAATCTGTAAAAAGTCCAAGGACTCAACGCATAGCCCAGGCAAAAGTAAGAATTAGTGAAACATGGTCTTTCATTTTGTATTCAGGGTTTGAAAATGTCGGTCGGCGAACATATGTTTTTATTTAGTCGGTTCACTCAGGGTTCACTGTTTAAATTTCACTTTTATTTTCATCAAAAAAATAACTATACACCTTTAAATGGACCTTTTATTAAACACTTAGTACAGTCGCTGTATGAAACGTTTCGTCAAGTTAAGGTCCGTTTTTGTTTGTACCAGCGCAAGAAACAGTTATTGACAACATTTGAATAACTCAGACATTAACCAAAAAGAACAGCGAACATAATTTAGCAAATATAACAATTGGTAACGTGGTGTCCTCGGCATCTAAAGGAATTAATTTAAAAACTTGATAACTTTTTCATACTGCGCCTATACAATCAAATAACAGCCTATTAATAAGTCCCCACTGTTGGGGATCAGGAGCTCTATGTTTGATTCGCTCGTAGGGAATTGTATTGTCGCATGCGACTTAAGTCATACTCGACTTCCAAGTCGCACGACGCTGATTTTCTGCATTTTTGATTCGCTCGCGTTCGGTGTTGCCAATAATATTAGAAATGTAGAATTTTATCCGTTTCACCCAGAAAAAATAAAAACCAGTAATTACCGAAACGTAAAGTGGAACGTAAAATGCTCAGTAATGGTCGAAACCATAGAGACTGTATATGATATTATCTTTGCCTTTTGTTAGAAAAAGTGAAGTGTCAGTGATAGTTGTCTCTTTTCTTTTGTCATATGGCATTTGACGTTTATTCTACCGCTCGGCTCGTCCCAAGCGACGATTGGTCGATACCACTCGTTGCCGTTCGAGCGGTTCAAAAATGCGGAGTCGAGGGAAAATCAGTAGAATCGAACGCTCAAGGCGAGGAGAGCGAATCAAAAATAGAGCGCCTGGTCTATCCACTCAGCGAGGGCGTTAGGGCTATACTCTTATATCTCGCTATACTCTTCCACGCCAGCCTAATACGGGTTGGTTTACTTCACATGCGCCTAAATTCCTTCTTCGGCGTTTGCAGGTTTCATCACAATGTTTTCCTTCACCGTTCGAGAGCAGAAGAGACAGTAAAAGTACTTAAGTTTCGAGATTATTCCATTAGCACTTGACACGGCCGAGGATCGAACTGGGATCTATCGACATGACATGCCGCGTCTTCTCCTACCAGCGACTGTAGACAACAAAATTAACATCTTCAGGCCACATTTTATTGCTTAATCTGCAATATCTGTAATCATTTCCTTTTCCTCAAGATAACCCTTGTTATTGTTTCCAAACAAATTGTTTCCATTATCCAAAATGGCCGATTGCTCGGCCGGGGATCGACACACTTACAAGTGAACGAACGGCAGGACACGTGTAGGTCGAGCCCAGGGGCCGTTCAACCGCCGCGCTGAAATTGCGTCTATACCTGTCTTAATGTACCTACGATGTAATTTGTTACGCTGATAATTATAGAATTGATTGTATAGATCTGTTATCTGTCGGTAATTTTGTATAAAATTATTAAATATTATCATTATACTTCATTAATTTGTAATGATTAAGGTCGCTCAGCAAGCTATGGAGAGGGATATGCTCGGGATGATCCGCAACGAGGAGTCCTGACGGTGGGTAGGGTTACCGACGTAGCCGAAAGGATTAGCAAACTGAAGTGGCAGTGGGCGGGTCACATCTCTCACAGAACCGTCGGCCGTTGGGGGCTGGGGCAGACGAGCTCTGGAGTGGAGACCGCGGACCGGGACGCCCCTCCGCCAGGTGGACCGACGACCTACAGAAGGTGGACCGGCGACCTAAAGAAGGTGGCCGGAAGCGGCTGGATATACGGAGGGCAGAGGACCGGGTGTGGTGGCGTTCATTGGCGAAGGCCTATGTCCAACAGTGAACGTTGAAGGGCTGATATCATGACGACAGTCGTATTTTAGGCGTTGCCTAATAAGTTGAAGGTTTTTTTTGTCGAACTTGTATTTGTATGTAGGTAAGTAGGTCACAGATCGAAGCATGCCGCTTATTCCCAACAGCGTCGTGATGCTTTCTTCCCTCTTATTTAGGTAATTACCTACATAAATACAAAGGACAAAATACATTACTTATTAGCATGTCTTTGGTCCATTTATCATGTCTCTGGTCCATGGTCTATGACTCTTATCCAGCGTCAACACAGTATAAAAAACAATAATAGGTACTTTGTCCTTGCGCAATGTAGTTACAAACAAGCTTTAATTCCTTATTTACGCATGTACCTTGAAACGTTATCCTTATCACAATATGACGCATAAATATTGGCTCAGAGAATAAAAGAATTTATATTTGTTTTCTTCGGAATACACATAATGTGAACATTGCATTGAGATAAACAGGCAGACTGACCTAATCTCAGTGCGATGTGTCAGTACTTAGGTACATATTGCGAAAATAAGAAAAACAAATACTTAATGCTAATATTTTATTCTCATCACCATCATCAACAGCCTATTAATGTCCCCACTGCTGGGGCTCAGGCCTACCCTCTCAACGAGGGCGTGCGGGCTATAGTCTACCACGCTAGCCCGGTGCGGGTTGGTGGACTTCACATGCGCCTAAGAATTTCTTCTTCGGCGTATGCAGGTTTCCTCACGATGTTTTCCTTCAACGTTTGAGAGCAGTCAGTAAATGTACTTAAGTTTCGCGAAAAAACCTATTGGTACATGGCCCAGCTGGGGATCGAACTCCGGACCTTTTGATATGAAAGGCCGCGTCTTATCCCCTCACCACTGACGCTCTCCTACGCCATCTTTAATCACCATAGAATAGAGAAACAAACAATAAATGCTAAGAAAGTGTTTCTGAAATGGTTATTTTTACACTTTTAAACCAATAAAAGGGAGAAACAATCTCATTCAACCGCTATAAACTAGCGTAGTCCCGCGGCTTCGCTCGCATGGGATAAGTGCCTATAAACTATCCGGAAGAAATTATTTGCATGATAGTGATTCTATAATATAAATACACAAATAACTTTAAAACTATCAATGTACCAAATTTCATAAAATTTTCGTAACTCAAAAATTTAAGGCCGGAACGCATGGGAGCTTGACGTCGCGCAGATCCTTGATGTATTGTATGAGACTATATGAGAGATGTCGCACCGGCGGCGTCTTTTGCCACGCGCCGCACATGCCACGCATTTGACGTGCTCCAACCTTTACGCCTCAAAAATAGGTACAGTCAAGGTTCATAAGTGCAGTAGCAATTTCTCAATTCAATTAGTGATTGAGAGGAGAGACCAGTTTCACTTGCGACCTTCTTTAATGTCAAGTTGTTTTTGTACGCACTCACGCACACATCCACTAATAAATTCCTGGATATTACGATGAATTGGTGACTTATTGCTATGACAACAAGGTCATCCAATGCCTTATTGGGTGGTCAGCAACCTTAGTGTTTTCGTGCGCACCGTTGTACAGAAGAATGATCCCTAGCGTGCCACTGCACTTATGAACCTTACTGTACCTATATTTACTTAAAATTAAAAATGATTCAACAGAACTAAGGTCGTGTAACGTTTTTATCATCACTTTCTTCAATGACATTATCTCACCCAAAGTGGGTCATTGTGTTAAGGATGCCCGTGTTGACACAACGCAAATAATGTCGGGTGACACAGTTTTTATCATTTGTTTTTAAATTAACACTCCAGAGATAGCTGAAGTTAGGCAGTTAAGGCAGCCAAACAATTCTCAGAAATTTTACGGGATGTAAAACTCTTACTTCGTAAAGAGCGTCAGTGGCCTCGAGGATTAGAGCGTCAGTGGCCTCGGGGATAAGACGCGACCTATCATATCGAAAGGTCCGAGGTTCGATCCCCGGTTGGGCCGTGTACCAATGGTTTTTTTCTTTACTTAAGTACATTTACTGACTGCTCTCAAACGGTGAAGGAAAACATCGTGAGGAAACCTGCATACGCCGAAGAAGAAATTCTTAGGCGCATGTGAAGTCCACCAACCCGCACTGGGCTAGCGTGGTGGACTATAGCCCGCACGCCCTCGTTGAGAGGGTAGGCCTGAGCCCCAGTAGTGGGGAGATATTAATAGGCTGTTGATGATGATGATGAAAACTCTTACTCGTTCGGTTTAAAAAGCAAAAGCATCTTCCCCACGACGCCACTGACGCTCATCAACCTATTAAGAAGCCTATTAACATGTCCCCACTGCTGGGGCTCAGGCCTACCCTCTCAAAGAGGGTGTTCGGGCTATAGACCACCACGCTAGCCCAGTGCGGGTTGGTGGACTTCACATCCGCCTAAGAATTTCTTCTTCGGCGTATGCAGGTTTCCTCACGATGTTTTCCTTCACCGTTTGAGAGCAGTCAGTAAATGTACTTAAGTTTCGAGAAAAAATCCATGTACTTGGCCCAGCCGGGGATCGAACTCCGGACCTTTCGATATGATAGGCCGTGTCTTATCCCCGACGCCACTGACGCTCGATGTAAGAAAATTACAACTAAAATGTGGTAACTTGACTGCATTATCAACATCATTCGCTGGCCGATAAATTAATGTCAGTATTGATGCAATGCAAATGCAACTGGGTAATCAAACCCGTCTCCGTACAATTTTACTGTGCCCTTGATAAATATACGCAACCGGTGTATGCCATGCAATAATGCATTTTCCTAATCATCTGAACTTATAAACTCGAATGTCCTGAATGGACTGATCTATTACAAAGTACAGCCAAAAGTAACTTACAAGTCAAGAAAACTGTTTGGAACATAGAGATTTATTTTATAACGTAAGCAGCCGCTAAGAAAGCATTTTTGGTAATGTTTTCAAAATAAATATTACTAAATAAATTTATTTAAAAAAAAGAAAGATACATAAGGGGGCAAATTGGTGAAACCGTCTTTGTTCTTTGAAGTTAGAAACATTATATTTTAAAAACTTACTCCTTTAAATAATTATGTGTTTCAGGATTCAATTTTCGGAAATGGGGTTGAAAGTTTGTATGGAAGTATCGGTTTTTTTAAACATAGGTACTTCAAAAATTGGATTATTAACTGTTTTGGCATGTGTATGGAACGCACTCTACTTATTAGGCTATATACCTACATGGACGTTTTTCTGTTTGGACATTTTTCAGATTGGACATTATTAGTACACTAAATCATGAAACGTCCAATCCCTATCCATTTAAATTTACGCTGTGAAAATTCCGGACCTTGGTGATACGGTAACTTACAGCCACACACAGAGTGGAGTGTGCAAGGTCAGTTACAATAACTGGCATGGCGTGACAGGTGTCAAATAATCCGCCTCATTTATAGTCCACTCATGCGCATGTCGCGCTTAGCTGTATGGACTAGCGACATGTTTGGCTTCGTGGGAAAGGTATAGTATTTGTGGAGAATTTACAGTGTTGACTGTAGGTCTTTTGATCATCATTGGGTCTAGATCTTGCAATATAGGTTCTGTAGTGTTTGGTGGAGATCCGATTAAATCCAAATTAGTCATTTTGACGGAATCGCTACTCCAAATAAACCGATCTAAAGTCCGTGAGCATTCAGAATAGGCTTCAAGTCGGTTATTGCCCGAAGCACGCATAAAAATTTTCTATTTTTTGAAATTTTGTTTTTTAAATTATCAGTAGGTACTTGATGTCAATGTTATTATTGTCATGAAGACACAAAGTTTTATAGAAACAGCGTCAACAATCAAGAAATGAGTGAAATGCAATCCTATTCTGAATGCTCACTGACTGTAAACAGTATGAACGATATGAGTTATTTCATAAGATTCTTAATATTGTCAAGTCGATATAAATAGAGTAAGGAGCTTAACCGACTATTTTAATAGTACATTGTTACCCCAGGGGTGAAAGTAACTTATTTAAGTCCCGAGACGGGCAGCGAGGGCGCCAATAGTTCGAGGGACCTCTAAATAAGTCTTGAACACGAGGGAAACACTGTGCTTTTCATTAAGAATACACTGAAAGTAAAAACAAAAACATAAAATAAGTGTTAATACAAATCTCTGCTATACGGAAGTATAAACAAAACTCTACAACTCGAAAAAACAAAAGAAGATCGGATTGCCGCTTTCCCGTCTATTTTGAATTTTTTTTTGACCGGCCAGCTATTCTGCTATTATTTTTCATTTCCATCATTGAAAAATGATAAATATTTTGCCCAAATCTGTGTTATTTTAAAGAAATAGTTGACAGTAATAATTATAATAGTCATTTTAAAAAATATATTCTTTAATTATTACATATCTTTATATTATTTCAATTTTACATCGCGCTGTAATTGAGTGGCTGTATAGACAGTTGGAACATGGTCCAATAGAAATGTCAAAATAGCACTAGTTTTTTTTATATATAATTTGACAGCTGTCAGTTGAAAGCGATTCTCCCTAGGGCTGAGATGTATTACTTTCAACCCGCTACTCAGGCAACTTCAGACCTTTCAGAGTATGAGTAATGATTAATACATAACACATTACTGTATCCCTTAATTTAATCTTTCAACGTCGTATTCCGTGTTGGTTCTAAGGGAGGTTTCATAGTAGCTTGATTTCCCTTTTTCTGTATACCGTTACTTTTAACTTCTTTAAAGAACTTTACTAGCAAATGTCAAGACCTGAATCATCGTTCAGTCAGACATACAATTATTTCATTATTTATCTAGTCACCCTCATATATACAATTATTTCATTATTTATCTAGTCACCCTCATACATACAATTATTTCATTATTTATCTAGTCACCCTCATACATACAATTATTTCATTATTTATCTAGTCACCCTCATACATACAATTATTTCATTATTTATCTAGTCACCCTCATACATACAATTATTTCATTATTTATCTAGTCACCCTCATACATACAATTATTTCATTATTTATCTAGTCACCCTCATACATACAATTATTTCATTATTTATCTAGTCACCCTCATACATACAATTATTTCATTATTTATCTAGTCACCCTCATACATACAATTATTTCATTATTTATCTAGTCACCCTCATACATACAATTATTTCATTATTTATCTAGTCACCCTCATACATACAATTATTTCATTATTTATCTAGTCACCCTCATATATACAATTATTTCATTATTTATCTAGTCACCCTCATACATACAATTATTTCATTATTTATCTAGTCACCCTCATATATACAATTATTTCATTATTTATCTAGTCACCCTCATACATACAATTATTTCATTATTTATCTAGTCACCCTCATATATACAATTATTTCATTATTTATCTAGTCACCCTCATACATACAATTATTTCATTACTAGCTGTTGCCCGCGACTTCGTCCGCGTGGATTTTGGAAGTAGGTACCTATCTCTGCTATGTACAGACATACATCGTCTAGTTATAATTTTCCAATGGTAAAATGGATCATTCTAAGTACCTTCACCATAATTTAAAGTATACCATACCTTCAGGAACAAACTATGAACACCGTATCCAATTTGGTGAAGACAGATAAAAATTTAAAAAATTGTTGTTTTCACTTCTATTGCTCATAAGACTTCTCATATCAATTTTTATTATACGTGTGTATTTTTTAACTAATACAGTATGGGCAAAACCAAAACCATAGGAGATACCGGGAAACAGTCTTAGGAACCTTTAGGTATTTTTTCGTGATAACAATTTTGACATAGTAATCGGAGCAGCTGGAGTTCAGGTGGCATGCATGAATAAGTAGTAAGTTCCTAAGTACATTGCACAGTCTGTTTAATAAGAAAACATTTTATTAAATTTGACTAACTTCTGCTGCTCAGATTTTTTTCTTCCGATATAATGAAGTGATCCCTACATGAAACTGAGTCGAACCGCATTAAAAAAAATATGTGCAAATTGTCTCATTTTTATGGACAACACACGCTTGACCAAAAAATTTCTATGTCATAAGACACTTTCCCTGCATCTCCTATGGTTTCGGACTTGCCTATACTGTCCCAGTTAAAAAAAACACTGATATCTCCTATGTCTATGACATCGTCTTGTTACGTTAAATGATTTATCTGTAAATGACGATAACTTTTTTCGCTGTCATCCGATTTCAATTAAACAAAGCCTATAAGTTGCGCCAGGCTGTGCTTAATCTACCTGTGAAAACCGCAAGAAAATCCGTTCAGTAGTTTCGGAGATTAGCGATTACAGACAGACAGAAAGACAGAAAGACAAAAAAAAATTAAAAATGCTTTTTTGTGTTCTGTTACTCTTTTTTTATCGTCCACACTCATTTTTTTATAAATTTATTCAAAGTACAGACACACGGTTTCTACAGATTTATTATAAGTATAGATTACTTCTCTCCTTAATCCCTTAGCCTTGATTTTTCTTGCGAAACCAAGATTGTGACTGCAGCGATAAACTGCAAACGTGGTTAATTCTTAATTAAACTTGCATGTTGTTATAGCCTTTTTATGTTATCTAGATGCAATATTTGCCGTCTCGTATGATTTATTAAGCTTTCTGACATTGTTGCAAGTTTTGCGATTATCTGGGTAGGTTATATAAGTTTAAACCATGAACCACGCGTACGTTGTATTTTTGTTCTGTTTTACCTATTTATTTTATTTGTATTTCCTATGTATTTCTTATGTTTTAAAATACCTATATGTATTTGTTGGTTTTTATGTGTATTGTGTGTGCCGAGCTGTAAGGCAGTGAATAAACGTCTTTCTTTCTTTCAAAATGTTCCTAGCTTCATGATTATCTAAATTCGTTCCTTCAAGGTTTCAACTGAGAAGGACTAATTTAAGTACTGTTTTACCATAGTGTAATATATTTCTTTAGACAATGGTTTTACTAAGGTTAATCACCAATCAAGCTAATAGTGGCTTGACAGCCAACAAGAGAGCTAACTAGCAACGATTTCATTGAAACGGACAAGCAAGATGGATGAGAGATGAACGAGACTGCTGAGGATGATGGTGAGTCTACAGAGAAGAATAAATTTCTGTTTCACAGCACTTGACATCACACAATACATAACAGCTATAGATAAAAGTGAAAATAAGAAAGTTGATGAAACTTAAAACCAGCCGAAATTTTCCTCACAAAATAAAGTGTAGTGCCTAAGACGTCATTGTAATAAATTGTTGAGATTTTTCCGTTTTACGTCGGACAAAGTTCAGGAACCGGTTTATTGATGCCCAAACGCATATTTTGGCCACAACAGCGCGTTGCGTGTCAATTAAAGTTGTTTTGAATGTTCACACAACCAATTTGAATGCCCTCCTCGGGTTGAAGAAGAGCAATAGTATCATACTATAGATATCTGCTATCAAATCCGCGTTTGTTTTATATTTTGCGAAAGTCTATGGTCAAAACTCCACATTGGCTGTCCCTGTCGCGAGTTCCAAAGAACATCTTTATAAGTTACAGAATTGAATGACTACTTCTCCATGACGACAGCGACTGCCAACAAAACCATTCCCACGACTTCCATGATGTAAACATTATTCGAAAAAGTTTCCAGACTTTTGATTCCGACTTTTGCTCCACCCGACCCTTGCGTCTGGACAGCTGAGGATCGAACCTGTTTCCCCGACCTACGGTAAGTGCTTTATTACTGAACCAGTTATCACAAGGATACAACATGTTGCTTTGACAAAAAAACTGATGCGTTTTGACGTTCTGTATGGCTGGTGAGAATGAGAATCTTATAAGAATAAAATGAGAAAATTTTAAACCCGGTCAAACTGGGCTAGAAGACCCGGTTAGCCTGATTAGACTCGGTTTAGATCCGGTGAGACTCTGTTAGACCCGGTTAAAGTTTATTCAGTTAGACCTGGGATGGTGAGACGTGGGTGAGACCCGCTAAGATTCGATACTAACACTCGGTTAGACCCGGTTAGACTTGGTCGGATCCGGCTAGGCTCGGTCAGACCCGGTATAAGACTGAGAAAAACATTTTTTTACAAAACTTACACTAGCTTCAACAGATGTCGCAGTTTCTTTTACCAATAAAAAAAATGTTAAGTATCCGTAAACATGAGTCCAAAAGTGGGAAGAATTTCTCCATATTTCAGTCAGACAGCAAGGTCTAATTTCAACTAGGTACGGTCTTGCCTTTCCAACTTACACGTCTTGTTTAGTTGAAACGCAAGCGAATAATTTTGTTAAACGGGGGGAAATTGTCCTGAGATACCCGACCTCCTGGGGGGAAGGCCGGGTTACATGGGATTTCTACCCACTAAAACCCCCTCAAACCGCTGGGGTAGACGAGTTCTCGAGTGGGGACCACGACTAGGCAAGCTTAGTTTGGGACTGTCAGCGACTGGACGCGGAGAACCGAGGATCGGTTTCAGTGCTGCGCCTTGGCCATGTCCAGCAGTGGACTAGTACTAGTATGGTGGTGATGATGATGAAAACCCCGTCGGTGGCCACCTCTACAGCCTTGCCTCTTTTCCAACTTACACGTCTGTCTAGTAAACCGTAAGGGCAGACCTGCCTCAACGCGGCCCGCTAGCGCGCGCGCCGCGTTCGTATGAGTGCGCCGGCGCAGCGCAGGACGCGCCGCAGGGTATTTCGAGACGCACGGTGGACAAAACAGGTGAGGTTAGGTGCACATTATATAAATTCGAAGAGGCCGAAAGGAATGGAAATTAAGCCTTATAAAGAATTTCTTCTCCGGCGTATGCAGGTTTCCTCACGATGTTTTCTTTCACCGTTTGAGAGATAGAACTTTACATCGATTTTTAATATGGTTCCCGTGTGAATTCACATGAAATGTTTGTACTAGCGGAGGTACTATTTGAAGTACTATTTATTGATATATCATTTAAATTTAGATACGTCCGCTTTCTTTATGAAAACAACATGACTTTAATGTGTACGCTGGCTGAACGCTTGCTCTGAAAGTTATGTTCAATATCTCCGTTCCTATAAGAGCAATCGTTATGAGATTTCCGGTACCGAGGGTACTATTAGGGTACTATTTTTTTGTGTAATTTCGTTGCTGTAATCAAAGCCGTTTTCGAGATCGGCCATGTGTACGCCAGCGGAACGTTCCGCCAGCGTACACACTAACACTGGCGTATATTTCTTAAACCACAGGGGTACTATTTATTTGATCTAGGTACTATTTAGGTACTATTTGGGTACTATTTATTGGCACTAAAACTAGCCCAGAATTTCTTATGTGTACGCTAGGTGAACGGACACTGAGAGCAGTCAGTAGGTAAATCTAGAAAAAAACCCATTGTTACGAATACTTACATGGCCCAGCCGGGGATCGAACTTCGGACCTTTCGATAGGATAGGCGGCGTCTTATTCCCGCTGCCACTGACGCTCACAACGCCACTGACGCTCTAAAACGAAAAAATTTAAATATACCTAACTAAAAAGTAATTCAGTTATTATAATTAACTGCATTCCTTGCTGCACTCTTCTGCGGACGCTACCGTAGCATCCGCGCCATTGACTTTCTTGGTGCCATTAACCGAATAACCCATTGCACAAAGAACTGGCGCTTTTCAAGGTGAACCCACACATGCACAGCTCACACACACGCGCTACACATGCACACACATCCTGTGTCTCGAGTACGTGATTCAAAATAACAACACGCAAACTTACGCTTTGCACTTCAAAAAGATACGGTCGATCGACACTGAACCTTATGCGTTCCAAATAGAGTTCTAACTAAACTTTTTGGGACTCGAGTGTTAATTTGACGGGATATAAAGCGAGAAGGGTGCACGCACTCATCGAAAGCAGACGATGCACACGACTGCACGTCGTTGCAGTCTGGACTCATACTAAAGCAATTTTTGTACCTATCTATTCTTTATTCACGTAGGTAACTTACTGCTCATTAAATAACTTGATTTAAAAAATTTTTCTAAATCGAGATTAAAACTTAATATTATTGCAGTTTTTTTTTACAGAAATGTTCGACAACATTAAAAATTATAACCTGCCTAAATAGATTTAAGTAGATGAAATTTTGGACTGCACTAAGCTGTCACTAAAAATCTCCTAAAAAGTTAAAATTAATCTACAAAACAAGTAACACATGATTTTGTCTGTGGTGTTTCAGGAAAAATACGAATTGAATACATTCACACTCTGTGTGTATTGGACTCATACAGGAGTGTGGCGACGTGATCTGGACGTGTGTGCGTTGATGTAATAAACGATTATTTATTTATAAAGTTATTCGCAATGACGAAGTTTCGTGTAATGTGGCCTTTCAATCCATTATTTGTGTTACATTGTGTGCATACAAATAAAATAATAATGATAATAATTTATGGGTTTATTGATCATTTTACTGATACAAAGTAATAAACTATTAATTAATAAATCTAATAAATTATGTTTAAGAAACTACTGAGTGAGTTTTTTAATGCTGAAATAATATGAGATACTAATTTCTATCTTGATAGGATATTTGGATGTTTGTTCTTCTTTCAAGCAGAACAGATTTTGATGAAACTTTACATTAATAAGATTATACATCGGAATAACACATAGGCACATATACCTCGGGAAAAGCTGTTTCCGCGGAAAACCCGCAGCAAACAGCTAGTCTGTCATATTTGTAGGTTATGTACATATTTATAAGTACATACACTTAAATCCCATAGTACTATTAGTCTATCTTTACTAATAGTCTATTTTTAGCAGAAAATTGAAAACGTAAAAAAAAATCATTAAAAGTTATGCCGCAGGGAATAAGTAAGTTAAAAAAATTCTTGATATTGACTACCTCTACGAAGATAAACAGCCAGTCAATGCCCTGTTTTTCAGGGAGTTTGATGTCCTCCGAGGGCATGGACCTTGTCGGAGGCTTAACCGGCGATGACACTTGCGTTTCAAAATTACAATAAATGTTTATTTTTAATAATACACTAGCCGTTTTCCGCGGCTTCGCCCGCGTAGAAATGTTTTTCCCGCGGGAACAGAATCTGATCCGTTCATCTAAATCGGTTACGTAGTTTTTGAGTAACAAACGCATCCATCCAAACTCTTACGTTAATAATATTAGTAGGATTGTTAGAAGTTCGCTCTTTGCACCCAAGTTTCTCTTTCATCATCATCATATCAGCCTGTAGACGTCCACTGCTGGACAAAGGCCTCCCACAAGGTGGACCGACGATCTGGTGAAGGTCGCGGGGCCCAGCTGGATGAGGTTAGCGCAGGACCGGTCGTCGTGGAGTTTCACTTTATTGTGCTGTAAATGTTTTATCTGTGTGTACAAATCTGCATTCTAAAATCATCGATACAATGAACAAAAAGTACAATATCTGTTTGATAGATAATGGATACCTTCATCCTTCGAGCAAACCCATAGTAAATCGTTATAAATAACAGTTATAGTGTAGATTTCACCATGGATTATTATAACGTTTATTCTTTCAAAAAATGTGGATTGTATATGCCGTAAAGCCGTAACATAGGTTGGCAACAACAACATCAAACGCTATAAGGGCCAACCTGTCGACATGGTTCTGTAAGGCGACCGAACTATGGCAGTTAGATAGGATAAAATCATAATTAGTACCTACCTATATTAAAATAACAAGTTATACGTTATGTAAGTACTTTATAAGTTAATACGTACATGTCATTGTATTACGGTATTCAGTATGGTATTCAGTCATACTATTCGTGGACTAAACTTAGGTAATAACACAAAGTAATAAATTAACGAATTGTTACAAAAAGCCGAGATAAAATCAGCGATGATCTGATGAAGTCCAGAGCTGGCGGATTAGGAAAAATGTTTCCAATGTCATACGTCAACCGTAAATGGCAGCAAAGCGGACGTGACGAATCGCATGCGCGCACACGCAATGTGCGGGATACGTCAATTTTGGTTCATTCATTCGTTCGTTGGTTCCGTCATTCATTATTCATTCATCAAAAGCACAAGTTAATTAGGTAAGTACTTAAACCATGCATACTTTAGTAAAAGTTTCCATAATATTGAAGTTAAAATGCTTCTGCTGCGCGCTTTCTTCATCCTCGCAATCCATTCTCGCGCTGCATACGTGGTCATGATGGCATATTTGGCAGCCAGGTGCTATTCAGTCTTGAAGGTTCTAGTTTTGAAATGCGAGCTCTTAGCTTTGAGGCTTTGGAAATACATTATTATTATTTACATTACAACAATATCTTCATGTTTAATCCAATCTGCATGGCTACTGCTCCATCCAACATTCTCGCTGTCACAATTTAGATACAGCATGCGTACGTAATGTCACGATTGACGTGTTTCGTATTACAATGGACCCGAGCAACGCGTGCATTGGCTCGGGTTTACATAAGAGGCGTTGGCGCTGGGTCGGTACAAGGGCGGTCGGCCGTTGATCTAACTGCACGCGCAGACCTACCAACACTCAGATTGATCACGTACAAAAATAGACACCAGAAAACAACCAGACATACACAGATTGTGAACTCAGATGAGAGAAAGCCGACACCCAGAGGCTGTTTACAAGACTATAGAGACATAGAATGCATGAAAAGGGATTGGATTGATTAGCAGACATGAAGACGATTGACATGCCTGCTTCTCGATCGTACTGCAACTCCTGTAGATCAGGATTGACCGTGAATGTACATTGGGCTAAAAAAAATAAGTTAAGGGTGGATCCCCATAGAAAGAAATAGTCATCAACAGCCTATTAATCTCCCTGGAGCTCAGGCCTACCCTCTCAACGTGGGCGTGCGGGCTATAGTCCACCACGCTAGCCCAGTGCGGGTTGGTGGACTTCACATGCGCCTAAGAATTTTTTCTTCGGCGTATGCAGGTTACCTCACGATGATTTCCTTCACCGTTTGAGAGCAGTCAGTACATGTACTTAAGTTTCGAGAAAAAACCCATTGGTACATGGCCCAGCCGGTGATCGAACCTCGGACCTTTCGATATGATAGGTCGCGTCTTATCGCCGAGGCCACTGACGCTTTATCCCCGAGGCCACTGACTGAAAGAAATTGTCTTACTTCCCAATTGTGCAGGAGGATTGACCGAGGCTTTAAGTCTAAAAGAGCAAAATAGAGGTTGCAATGAGAGCGGACTCTTTGTCGTCACACTGTACTAATAACTACATCATCTATACCAAAAACTTGTCCTATTAATTATTCTGTGACCAAAATATTAGGACACAGAATAATTAATTGGTTAAGACAACAAAAATCATTAAAGTATCGGAGGGTTGCAATGGAGAATCAAAATCAAACTAACAATTTGTGGTACTGCACTGACAACAACTGCCGAAGAAGAAGCTGAATGTAGAAACAAGTAGAAAGGACTATTCAAGTGAACAGACAAAATATGTAAAGAAGCAAACCCTGAAGGTAGACGTAAACGAAAATGGGTTGTTTATTTGCGATGGACCTACAAAAGAGTTGGATCTTTTGAAGCTAAGAAATATAATGCCGAGTCTAAATCTTTATTAATCTATGCTGGTGTGGTTGTTGGCCATAAAAATAAAATAATTTGATTTAGCTTGTTTATTGGGGGTCTGCAGAACTAAATAAACACTTATCAATGCTTGAGTTCGCAAGCTTTAGATTTGTTCGTCGACACAGATAAAATAAGTAGTAGTGGTACAGTCCTATTGCAGATATTTTATCTGTGTCGGCGAAGGGAAGCTGAAGTAGCAGTGGGCAGCCTCACTTCTATATAATAGCATAACTGGAGTTATTCCCAACGAATCATATGATCCGTTTGATGGCAGAAGCTTCTGCATAAGGAGTGATTTAAGAATGTCACATCTGTCAGAGAACCGATAACCGCTGGGGTACACGAGTTCTCGAGTGGAGACTGGAGACCACGACTAGGCAAGGGTAGTGTGGGACGCCCCCCGGCTAGATGGAGCGACGATCTGCGTAAGACTGGCAGAGACTGGACGAGGAGAACCGGAGATCGGGTTCAGTGGCGCGCCTTGCGGGAGGCTAGTACAGTCTGATGATGATGAATCTTCAATATCTTTCAAAAGATAATCTGACCTAACTTGTTTGAAAGCACACATCCCCGTGTTCAGTTAATGTTTACTAGCTTTTTCCCGCGGCTTCGCCCGCGTAGAAAAGTTTCTCCCGTGTACATTGTGAAACAGCGCTCTCTATGTAGGCGTTTTGTTACTTAGGGGGTATTAGCGGACGCCCCGCGACTTCGTCCGCGGTAAAAAGTAACCTATATGTTATTCCAGGATATAAGCTATCACTGTACCAAGTTTCATCAACATCTGTTCGGTAGTTTTTGCGTGAAAGAGTAACAAACATCCTCTCAAACTTTCGCCTTTATAATATTAGTAGGATAGGATTACTGCACTTTTATTTTCAATACTCCAACTAAAGAGTTGCAATCTGTTGAGGCGTCACTCTCGCCATGGAGTTCAGAGACCCCAGTATTTACATACAAGCTAGTACGTGTGTAGGTACGTACATAAATATATTATTGCTTAGGACAGACAGTTCAGGGTGGCGGGGTGACTGGCCGATCGATTTGGATGCTGTTTGGGCCTTGAAACATAGACAGGGATGGATTTAACCATGAATCAAAAAATTTAGCCACTCCCATATGGATGAGTAATAAAAGCATTCTATGGGTGTCAAAATAATCACAAAATTATGACTCACTCACATATTCTCATTTTCAAATTCAATAGTGAAATGAAAGAAAAATAGAAAGAAAGAAAGAAAAATAATATATTCGACAATCACAACAAATATACAAGTGAAATTAATTAATTAACCTGACATAAAACCAGGTGGTAGACGATGCTGTGATCGTGAAAAGGTCCCCAGCTCAGCATAGTGCTGCACCCAGGAGGCGCAGCGCTGGTTTTCTGCTGGGGACCTTAGCTAGATGTCCCCGTGTGTGTGTGTGTGTTTGTGTGTGTGTGTGTGCGTTTAAAAGTAGACATAATTATATTATAATAATTTATAGTTGTAATAATTATTTTTAAAGGTACATAATTAGTATAGTTTATAGTAGTAATTGATATAGTATATAAATAAATAAATAAATATATAGATGAAAATCTTACTTAATATACCAAGATATAGGTACAAAGCATCATGGTTGGGTTTGCAGGTTGAGAAAATATGCTACGAGTTTGATTTTGAAGGTATTTTTTGTTATTGTTTGTGAAATGATACTTCCACCTCCTACCGCTACTCCGCTTCCCTTGTCCGCACCCCCCCCCCTCCCCCCTGTAAATGGCACCATAGGTCCCGATACTAAATAAGCAAGATGCGATCTTCACAGGGAGCGCGCACGCGACCAAAGAGATTTGAAACTTCTTGGATTTAACTGAGTGAATTTATAAAAGAAAGTGGAAAGGGTAGACAGCTGATAGATGGCCTATAGGGTGGAAAGTTCAGACCCCCTGGAGGGAAATTACCCTTAATATTGAAGATAGCGGCTTTTACTCAAAGAAAACATAAGTAGGCACCTTTATTTTTAAAATTACCAAAAAACGGCAGATTTTTAAGAAACCACCTGTCTGCCGGAGCCGGACAAATGTAAAAAACGCATCTTGTATTTTTATGATACCAATATAATCGAAATGGTCAATCAGAATCAATTACCACTAAGTATAACATAGTATCTTAACATTTAATAACAAACAAAAAACAGGAAAATAAGGTCAAACTTGACTTTTTAGAAATACCTTTCAATCCATTTTATTTTATTCAACATTGTACTACACTATTATTCATATTTTATATGGATTTTTGTAGTTATTTGTGTATAGAATTTTGTCAATTTCTACTTCGTCCTTCGACTACTGGGAGTCCGTCCCCTGTCATGTGCTGTCGAAAGGAAAAGTTCGTTTACTTCGGTGCCCGTCTGAAATAAAACTCAGTTTCGCAGGAGTTAGCACCCCGGCGCATTCACCTGGGTACAAACTCATAGTTACCCGTTTATTGCCTCCGTGGGGTTAAAGAACCTTCTGTTTACAAAAAAAATTACTTTATTTTTATCAATTAGTTAGAAGCCTGGAAGAAGGGTAGGACAGATAGACCTTTTACTTGTACTTAGCAGATATGGAAAAATACACACAGTATGTACAGTCGACCACACGTTAAACCTTGAGCTGACCCAGCCTATTAGGAAGTTTCAATACTAAGAAAGACCAGTTTATACTGGTTTAGTTTCTACTGACGTGCGGTCGACCGTACATACGGTCTTATCACCGCCACTTAGATGCGATCTCTCTCTCTCTCAAACTTTACTAATACAACTCAGTATACATTTTATCGAGGCCTATGTCCAGAAGTGGACTAGTGCAGGCTGATGATGATGCCCTCCGAAGACTGCAGAAAAATTTGTGCGGTAAGTAGTTGATGAGGTATTGGAGATTGTTGTTACCATAAGTATCTATCGACCTACCTATAAGTACCAGTATAAGAAAATGTATACTAAGCTATGCCTATACCTACCTTCGTGTAACTACTATTTATTATAACATTTATTTTTGTGTATATTGTAGTATAATTTTACTTTCTTAACTTTTATTTATTTGTATAAATAATTTTACAGCTTTAATCAACAGCCAGGCAATCACTAAAAATACTAAAACACCTACCTAATAGTATAATAATTTTTAAGTACTTTTTTATGTACTAAAACGGAACTCTTTCAGGATTCTATAAACGAGCAAAGTAGCGGGTAGTAACTAGTTACAATGTAATAGTTACGTCATCACGTAAACCGTAGGCATTATTCCGGCCCGCTTCGTAGCGCTACGCGGCCATTGACCTGCCGAACTGTACCGCGTAGCTGATAAGGCAACGCTCGTAGCTATATCGAGCGATGACCTCGGCGTAGAGGCCCTTTGTGTGTAGGTCTACGACTTTTTGGTAATTTCATATAACTTACTTACCTTAGTTACTTACTTAAAGAGCGTCGGTGGCGTAGTGGGTGAGAGGGCTGTGTTCGATTCCCGGTGAAGTGTCATCATCGCCAACAGCATAGCCCACTGCTAGACAAAGGCCGGGGGCGTACGGGCTATAGTCCACCACGCTAGTCCAGTGCGGGTTGGTGGACTTCACATGCGCCTAAGAATTTGTTCTTCGGCGTATGAAGGTTTCCTCACGATGTTTTAGTTCACCGTTTTTGAGCAGTCAGTAAATGTTATGTACATTTTGGGACAATCTCGTTGGTATATGGCCCGACCGAGGATCGAACTCAGACCTCTCGATATGATAGTACTGCAGCTTCATAATATGCTAGGCTAGCTCAAGGTTTCCACTGACGTGCGGCCGACTATACCTAGTGGGACCAACTCATTATATTATGAGGGGTAAATCTCAAAAACCTCGCATCCTATTACGAAATTAGAGTGAAGTAATAACTCACAACTAGGCTATCAGGAGTAGCAGGGCGGGTCGACGACCGATAACGCGAGAAATAATCGAATTACACACGAATTTTTTATAAATTGTTTACATTTCGCAAGATAACAGAGGTGGGTTTTGCATGTGATGTCATTCCGGCCTGATTCTGTCTGTTATATGTATAAGTCAGATACCTACCTAAATTTATTATATCGCTGTCTATTCTTTAACTCCATTGCCGTATGGAATTTTTGAATGGGCCAAAAAAAATCGCAGCAATTTGAGCATGAAACGAAACTTAAAATTTTTTTTAATGCCAAACAAATACTGTTACAGGTACGTTATGCTTTTGGATAAGAGGTAATATTCTAGTCGTTTGAAAGTAAAAACAAGTAAATCGAGTATAAACTCATTAACTGGTGTATTTCCTGAGAAATATGAGATCCTTAGAACTTTAGGCATTCCGTCGCGTAAAGCCGCGGACTCTGGTGATCTATATCGATAAATACTATCTCAAAACCTGCTCTGAACTCATACCAAACGTTTGCAAGAAACTGCGTTCAAATTGGTTCAGCCGTTATGGAGATAAATGATAACCTACACACAATCAAACACACAAATAACTCTAACGGAACACTTTTTTTGTTTATTTTTAGTTATATCATATAGTCGATAATGATTGACACATGACGCACACGATTAAATTTGATGCGGCCAGTACCCATCGCAACATTATTGTCTGTATGACTAGGTTACCCACGTAACTAAGTTGAAATAGGTTTTAATGTTAATATCGACTCCATAGTTTTCTTTCGTCTTATCGTGCGATGAAAAATCCGAGCTATGGTAATATATTTATTCTTATTATATATATGTGTTTTCTCTTTTTCATTTATTGAGCAAGAAAGTACGTAAAAGCGAATAAAATGAAAATTAAGCACGCATCTTTAAAATATAATTGAGTAGCTCGATATAAATGCAAACAGAGTCCAGTCTAGACAACAAAGACTGGTAAATCACCCGGGTTCGCGCGGGAGGGGGCGGCGAGACGGTCTGCTGAAACTGAAAGCGTAAACTGAACTTTGATCGTAATAAGTGAATCAGGGCTTATCTTTATCGGTCTGGCTTTTTAAGGTCTAACGACTACTATACTTATTGTGTACTACTGGTAGTATCGTCACGGGTGATTTTTAAAAGATACTTAATTAAAATTAATTCGTAGTTGAGTTGATTTAGACGCATAATGCCCTAAACGCGTTATGTCCTAAACGCATAATGTCCTAAACGTATAATGTCCTAATCGCTGTCCTAAACGCATAATGTTCTAAACTCATAATGCCCTAAACGCGTAATGTCCTAAACGCATAATGCCCTAAACGCATATTGCCCTAAACGCGTAATGTCCTAAACGCATAATGTCCTAAACTCATAATGTCCTAAATGCATAATGCCCTAAACGCGTAATGCCCTAAACCCAGAATGTCCTAAACGCATAATGCCCTAAACGCGTAATGTCCTAAACGCGTAATGTCCTAAACGCATAATGCCCTAAACGCGTAATGTCCTAAACGCATAATGCCCTAAACGCGTAATGTCATAAACGCATAATGCCCTAAACGCGTAATGTCCTAAACGCATAATGCCCTAAACGCGTAATGTCTTAAACGCATAATGCCCTAAACGCGTAATGTCCTAAACGCATAATGCCCTAAACGCGTAATGCCCTAAACGCATAATGTCCTAAAGGCAAACACGGTACTAAGCCTTAAAGGTCTCATCCAAGCTACTTAAAAAATAATAATAATGAGTTGACAATGTGAATACTCGCCAGCGACTAAGTAAAAACTATATTTATACCTATGTGTCTTTCGTAAATTAGCCGATCGCACTATTATGTATTTCCGTGGTCGTTACGAGTTATCATGGTAGGGGTACTGTATTAAAAATAGACATGAGGTCACATAACGGCATAATAAGAACGAAATAAGATTTAAATGAATAATAAAACTGTACACGGTACATACCTAGTTATGATAAGTGTATTCATGCAATAGATAAGGCACCGTAGCGACTACCGTTAGCCAGTGTTCGACTTGTTAGAGCATCCACTGACAATATGGCGTTATTAAATGTTATAGAAAGAAACAGGAATGGTTGAAATCGCACTTGTGTTGTGACCCAAGGGGTACCTTGGCTCTGGGATGTTTCTAGTGGCGTCGGGGATAAGACGCGGCCTATCATATCGAAAGGCCCGAAGTTCGATCTCCGGCTGGGCCATGTACCAATGGGGTTTTCTCGAAATTTACTGACTGCTCTCAAACGGTGAAGGAAAACATCGTGAGGAAACCTGCATACGCCGAAGAAGAAATTCTTAGGCGCATGTGAAGCCACCAACCCGCACTGGGCTAGTGTGGTGGACTATAGCCCGAACGCCCTCGTTCAGAGGGTAGACAGTGAGGACATGTTAATTTCATGATCATCCTTTCATTTAAGATGCTATGTTATTTAGGAAAAAACAATCCTTGTGATTAACCCTTTCGACCGTTATAATAAAATACGTGGTGTTTTTTTCTCACATTTGTCGGGTTCGATTTAAGTTGATGCAGGCGATTTAAAAAAAAACTGTAAATGCAGTTCTACTTATTCAAAAAATTTTAATGATGTCTTCTTTCAGTGAAATATCCTATCTTCAATATTTAATGTACTTTCCCTCCGCGTGGCATGGCTGTGGAACCCCCTGTATAGTTCTTAAAACTGATATAGAACCCACTCCTTTCTTTTAGATCTAATTTCTGGTACAGGTAAACATAGCATAGCATAATATAGTCACAGTAGAAGCTAACAGTAGACGCGCTATTATTTAAAGCTCATTTAGAACCAAAGGTGTTAAAACACTCCTTTCCAGCTCTGTAGAGCGTATCCTTGGTAGAACTTTCTACTATCTGCTACTAACGGATAGAATGCTAAGCGAAAACGAAGCAATAGCGCCTGTGACAACGAAGTACCACCCCGCGCGGCTCAGACGCGGCGGGTGAAACCGCGGGGCACAGCTAGTCTTATAACAAGAGTATTTAAAGCCTATAGTAAGTAGGTGCGTGAAGTAGACGAACAAGATTCCCAGCGCGACCGGTTCCCATACGACGCACCTGGTGAACTACAGTTACTTGCAATCCTACTAACCTGGCATAAAAATGGTTACCACAATTACCTATGTGTACCACCTGGTGACACGTAATTGAGCCTAGGTAGCCAGTGAAGATAGACCGTGGGGGAGAGGTTTTGGGTACGTTAGAAGAGGTCTTGGTAACTGGGTGTTAGAACTAGAAGAGTAAAAATAGACATCCGCTTTAAAATACAAAGAAGTGGTATTTATAATGATTGCTGTCGAGCAATGAATTTTTGAGGGATGTGATGATGAGTTGTACATCGAACCATAGTGTCACTAGTACCATTGATGGTACTAGCGATCATAACAACTGTTCATAATGGTACTACAGATCCTAAATTAGTGTCACTAGTACCATCAATGTTACTAGCGATCATAAAAACTGTTCATAATGGTACTACAGATCCTAAATTAGTGTCACTAGTACCATTGATGGTACTAGCGAGCATAACAACTGTTCAAAATGGTACTACAGATCCTAAATTAGTGTCACTAGTACCATTGATGGTACTAGCGAGCATAACAACTGTTCATAATGGTACTACAGATCCTTAATTAGTGTCACTAGTACCATTGATGGTACTAGCGAGCATAACAACTGTTCATAATGGTACTACAGATCCTAAATTAGTGTCAATAGTACCATTGATGGTACTAGCGAGCATAACAACTGTTCATAATGGTACTACAGATCCTAAATTAGTGTCACTAGTACCATTGATGGTACTAGCGAGCTTAACAACTGTTCATAATGGTACTACAGATCCTAAATTAGTGTCAATAGTACCATTGATGGTACTAGCGAGCATAACAACTGTTCATAATGGTACTACAGATCCTAAATTAGTGTCACTAGTACCATTGATGGTACTAGCGAGCTTAACAACTGTTCATAATGGTACTACAGATCCTAAATTAGTGTCACTAGTACCATTGATGGTACTAAGGATACAAAGTTGCGTCACTTGTACCATCAATGGTACTACTCAATGGTACAACTGTTTGGTGCAAGACATGCAAACAGACTCGCACAGCTGAAATCAGAGTCGGTTTGTTCCAGCATCACGTAAAAACTACGGTATGAGTGCGGTTTTTACAGTAAATAGTTGTGTACCTAAAGGTCTATCTTTGAGTATGTTTTTTCCCATAGCAAAATTATAACAAGACGAAGTTTGTACCTACTTCCAAAATCCACTCTTACGAAGTCGTGGGCAACAGCTAGTGTATCTAAAACAGTACCAAGCAAATGTGCATGAAAATTGACATGCAATCAATTCGTCGCGTCGCCGTCGTTCCGTGCTGTATTAAGACCGATTTCAGTAAGTGTAACGTGTCTTTCTTTTTTTGGTTTTATCTAATGTCTGAAAATTATTTAAAAGTTATATAAAAATTTCACGGTTGCCCAAAACGGCTATCAGTCAAGTAAGGCCCAATCCTGTCAGGTATTATATTAGCAACCTTGGTGAATTTTCTATTTGCGGATTCAAAAAATTCGATTCAAGAATTCGATTATCTAAATGACAAAGATGCCTTGTGTTAATGTTACTTCAGCTTCGCACAACCTTTACAAAATAATGTTATGTACAAACTTGATTTTAAAAGATGTGTTGCGGAAGTTTGTTGCGCCGCTTCTTCCCAGCGCTAACACCTTGGAGGCGGTGGTAGATGAAAAATTGACGTTGTATAAATGTACCCAATGTACTTACATGCAATGAAATAGTTTTGAATATTGAATTTCCTCCAAAAAAACCCCAAACTTAATCCTTGGCTTAACTTAAAAGTTTTACTTAATTGGTAGTTTTTGTTATTCTTTCATTTATACCTGTCCAACAAAGTCTATGTGCCATGTTGCTGATGCCTTTTATTTCATGTCCAGTCTCTGCATAACACCTGGCTTTACTGTTATCAGACTATTATAAATTGTAGCAGCAAGATTTGATCTCGACGACTTTAATTTTCCAAATAGACCATTATAGGATAGGCATAACATTTATAATGAAAAAAATCATAAAGCTAACGAAGTGTGTACAATGAAAAAAAAAACAAGTAAAGAGAACCTTCCTCTGTGGTAAAGATAGGTACTTAATAATATGTGATAATATGTACTTAATACGTTAAAAGTACACCAGCGTCGGAATAAGAAATAGGTGATTTTATCCAGTGTTGTTTTTTTACCGTCTTATAGTATTTTTAATGTGTTTTATTCCTATAATCCTTGTCGTTTTGTATTTTGTGTTGTGTATTTTATTTTGTATGGGCCTATTTTTTGCCTGAAATAAATAATTTTGTTATTATTAATTATTTATTAAATAACTTATTTATGGTACTATATTTATACATACAAATATATAAAATTATTTTATTAAATAAATTACATGACCCATACATCAATATACTTATTACATGACATTTAACAAACGTGATTCTCTGACACAAATTATTTACGGATTTATCAGCTGGGAATGAGATTTACAAAGAAACTAAATTTTCATACTTTGTATTTATTGTGCTGACTTACCTAACGCTAACGCTAGGTAAGTTAAATAAGTATAGGTTGTATCCTAGATGAGGCAAACATAAGCCTTTTAATTCAAAAGGAGGTTCTCTTGGTAATCCAAGCTACAAGGAAAAAAACGTTTAACCTTTCGATCCGACGCAAGACGAATAGGGATCGTATCGCATCATATAAACCAATGTAGTGGTGTTAAATAATTCCAGCACCTGGTATAACGAGCGACTATTACAATAATATTATTACAAAGTAGAGGTACTTGCTATCTGACGGAATGATGCGATAAGAATTTCAGTGAGCGTCTAGACCTATCTGCTGAATAACAACGTCTGCTGCGTAGCAAGGCTAAACTTTTCCATGAAAACATTGCATTTTCGACGTAATAATAATAATAATATTTTTGGACAAGTCCACACACGGCTGTTTAGTCCCAAACTAAGCCGAAGCTTGTAAATGGGTACTCAACTACTGATAAACATACAAAAATACTTTTTAAAAAATACTTAAATACATACAAACACCCAGAATCCGAAAACCAACTGTTATGCTCATCACACAAATGTTGGTCCTGGGTGGGAATCGAACACACGACCTTTGGAGCAGTAGGCAGGGTCACTACCACTACGTCAACAATTTTGTAAGATTGCTTAATATAAGTAGACGATTTTTCGAATGACAAAGGTGCCTTGGTATTATTGTAACTTTAGTCAGCCTCGCACAATCTTTACAAACAATTTGTTTATACAAACTTCATGTTAAAACGTGTGTCGTGGAAGTTTGTTGCGTCTACCAGAATGTGCTAGGGGTGTGAAGACTAAAACATGGTTGTTGGTTGCATGTACTCCACGCTCAGGGAAAATCGAAAAATCATTAATAAAACAAATATATCAACATGGGTCCATCGCCCAGCCTCGACGTTTTTGGGATATTTTAGTTTTATATAGGTTTTAGTTTAGTTTTTTATGATAATTTACTTTTATGTTTTAGATTTATATTAAGTTATTTTTAAGTATATATAATTTTCCACACAAATATATTCTAATGAACAACTAAAATTATTTTTTACATTTGTTTATTTCATACAGTATGCTTGTGCGACAGTCCGTTAGCTGCACAATGAGAGTGCATTACATAAAGCCGGCCCTGCGCCCTTGGAACCGTCTGGGCGGCGACCCGGCCGGCCAAGGCCGCGGCGCGCGCGCACATGCGCGTCCCTGTGTGCGCGCGCGCAGTGCGCACGGGGTAAAGGGGTAAACCGACTGTTTATAAACGTAGCCAGAAATAAGTCTAAATATAAAAATAATTTAAAAACAAGCTTTTATTAAAATGCACAAAAAATAAACTCACCTGACCTGATCTATCACAGCAAACTACTCATGATCCCAAATTCAGACAGGAGTGGTTCAAATATAGAAATAGGAGATGATGAAGCTGTAGTAAGAAGAAACAAACGGAAAATAGTCTTAAAGAAGTGCTTCTGATTTACTATTATCCTTAATTTTTACCCTACGAATTAAGATCCCAACTTGTAAGTATTTAAAATACGGCGGAGGTAAATATCTTAATGTCTGAATACTCAAATCATTGTCTCATCCCATCAACAGCCTATTAATATATCCCCACTGCTGGGGCACAGGCCTACCCTCTCAACGAGGGCGTTCGGGCTATTAGTCCCCCACGCCAGCCCAGTGCTGGTTTGTGGACTTCTCATGCGCCTAAGAATTTCTTCTTCGGCGTATTCAAGGGTTCCTCACGATGTTTTCCTTCACCGTTTGAGAGTAGTCAGTGAATGTACTTAAGTTTCCAGAAAAATTGTCTCATCTACCTATTTAAAAACCAGACCGCACGATCTTTGAACATGCAAGGTAAACGGCGGCTGAACGTGCTTATCAGTTTCATTAGATCTCAATAGTTATTTAGCTGCTTTGTCAACATTTATGATCGTGATCGCCATCTTATCAAAATCTATTAAAATATTCACAAATGAGAAACCACCTTTAGTCTTCTCTCGTCGCACATTCTCCATTCTAAAATACCCACCAGTCACTTTAGACCTCTCGTCGTCCTTTCATGAGCCCTTTTGCCTTCAACTTTATGAAAGGAAGGGTAATACGGAAGGTCTTGTTGCACTGGCAGTCGCGCCACACATGTATGAAAAGTGTATATTGAGTGCAAAAGGGAAAACCCTGAGAGTATTTTTGAAGAAAGGAGAGCTTCCCCTTGCTAGCGTTGCAATTTTACAGACAAAGAAACTGCCGAGTACTGAAATTTATATCAAAACAGACTACATAATGGTTGCAATAAGTGCGAAGCAGAGGGACACATCATCAATTTCTGCGTTTTCCCTGTATATTTGTTCTATTGCTTAATTTTCATCTTCGAGGCTTAAAAGCGTTATTTGTAGCTCGTTTCCTTTTACTGTTCACCAATTAAGCTTTTGACGAGTATCTGCGAAGTCCTCTCTGCCTCCTAGCTTAACTACTTATTCTGTACCATCCAAATTATAGAAGCTTGCGAAAGCTCCTGCTCGTATTTAAAAAACCGCAAGAAAATTACAACAAAATTTTGTCTTGTATTTAAAAATCTGTAAAGTTACGCTTCTATGTCATACATAGAAAAAAATGGGTATGGGTTGTATGGGTTTTTTTTCCTGGACCACTTCCTTCACTCCTATTACAAATAATAGTCGTTTTAAAGGGCTCCCTAAACGATCATGCGGCATGACATGCATTACGTTTACGTGAATTATCATGCTGCATGATGGACTCTCGTGCTTGCTATCTCACACAGTACAGTGAAACAACGGCCCGCACGTAGTTTGCATGTTATGCACGTAGTTTGCATGTCATGCACGTCAATCACTACTAACAAGGTCATGCATGAGTGACAGCACGTAATGCATGTCATGCAGCATGATCGTGTAGAGACCACTTAAAGCAAACATATGTACATGAACAGCGGATAGTAGATAGGTACTGTATTGAACATTTTGACATATTATTCAATGCAGGACGCCGCAACCGCCAAACAATTTGATTCCATTTATCAACATCAAAACTCTATTACTCATCATTATTTTTATCGCGCTTCTGATCTGAGGGCTTGCATGTTCGCGTGGTGATGCAACGCTTGCGCAAGCGGTCAGTGACCCCAAGGTGACCGCGGGGCCACGGCGACCCTTCCAAGGTTCCGCACAAGGACAAAGTCCCGCCGTTCCTTGAAATGGTTAGGGGCTCTAGGTGTTTTGTTTTAGGTTATCGTATCGCGTTAATTTATTTATAGATCCTCAATATTAATTTTGTTTTGAAGCCAATTGGCAGTGTCAGGTATGAGACTGATAAGGTTGGTGGAGATCCAGGAGCACGCAGTGGGCAGGGATGATGTATTCCACCGTCTAGAGCCCAGTTTTTGAATAGCTAGTCATACATCGAGCGATCGCTCGGATGTCGATAAGAAAATTAGTAGAATCGACCGCTCGAAGCGAGGCGAGCGATTCAAAAATAAGGATCTTGGTCCTCCTCGCCGCAGTGGCACAGGGCCGACCCTTTCTATGCCCACTTGTGCCTAAGGTAGTTGCATGCAGCGGTCGTGTCCAGTTCTCAGTCGGCTGAGTTGGCATCTACCTCCTGGGTAGCTCAGTTTGTTTTAGATCTGAGTTTAGCGAAACCTTAGAACTACGCTGTTTTATTGGAAATCAAAATGATTGCTCTGCTAGATTGTATACCATTGTGAATTTTAATCAAGAGCTGACTGATCCTACCGCTTCATCCCACCTGGTTCGTTCGTAATTTATAAGTTTAAGTATACATATAGGCAAATTCAACAGCCTATTAATATGTACGCACTCTTGCGGGTTGGTGGACTTCACATGCACCTAAGAATTCTTTTTTTGGCGTATGCAGGTTTCGTCATGATGTTTTTACTGCGTATTGTATCATTGCCCTCACGGACGCATTTTCCCAAGTTGATTATACCTACATACGTTTTTTTTAAACTATGATATCATCTGTCTGTACCTACTGTATATAATTATACCAATTTCATGAATGTTATGTGTGTATAACTGTCACTACAGGTTATAAAATAAATAAATAAAATAAAAATAAAAATAAAAAATAAAAAAGCCTTTATTTGACATCTTAAAAAGTATAAATTAATTAAGAGATTTTATTTTAATTAGGTACATAACTAGTTATTTTCATTAAATGTTACATAATCTATTTATTTACTTAAATTTAATATTATTATTTTAATTTTATATATTATACATTTATAGAATTGTAATGATGTTCATTATTATATGTGTATGACACTGCAGTTTAATTAGATGTCCCCGATTGTCGGGTGTAGGCCTCCTCCAGGCGTAGCCATTCGTCTCTACATTGTGCCGTGCGGGCCCAGTGCGCGCCCGCCGTCGCCGCGATGTCACTACAGGTTACATGGTAAAAATACCACGAGCACCACATCCGCTATGCAAACTGAAAATTTTGCACTGTTATGTTTGTATGCATGAACTCACGTTCATCATCACAGCCTATTAATGTCCCCACTGCTGGGGCTCAGGCCTACCCTCTCAACGAGGGCGTTCGGGCTATAGTCCACCACGCTAGCCCAGTGCGGGTTGGTGGACTTCACATGCGCCTAAGAATTTCTTCTTCGGCGTATGCAGGTTTCCTCACGATGTTTTCCTTCACCGTTTGAGAGCAGTAAGTAAATGTACTTAAGTTTCGAGAAAAAACCCATTGGTACTTGGCCCAGCTGGGGATCGAACCTCGGACCTTTCGATATGATAGGCCGCGTCTTATCCCCTACACCACTGACGCTCGTTCACGTGAATGTATATATTTGTGTATCAATGCCAGCTGTGATAATATGTTAACTCCATGCATATCAGTCTATTGACGTCCACTGCTGGACGTATGCCTTCCCCATGAACGCCACCATACCTGATCCTCCGTTCTCCGCATCCAGGCGCTTTCAACCACCTTCTTTAGGTCGTCGGTCGCTTTCGTTAAGTATACAATGTGTTTTCTTACCTGTTGGATAAGACAATTCTACAAACTTGGATTGTTACAAGTAGGCTGTCACACTGCATTTTCTGTTGCAATGCCTCCTGGCTTTTGACCCTTCGTACTGGTAGCAACTATTACAGTCCTCTGTGGTACTGGAAAATATCAATGCATAGTTCTGGTCACAAGTTACAACGTCCGCTTGTTCCATTCTTCTTCGCTTTTGCTGTATCTGGTCCTTTCAGTATTTTATTGCATCTCGAATCCTATAAAGTCTTGTAATAAAAATATAGGTCATGTAATTCAAGTTACTACAAGGTAAATAGGCAGAGAGGAGATAAAACCTACGGAAATAGGTACCTACCTAATAATGTCTGTGGAACTTCCGTCAAAAACTTGAATTTGACGCACTCTTTCTAAGAAGAATCTAATTATTGCACGAACAAAACATCGTTGTTAGTTCTGTAGTTATGCCAAAGAGGACGGACGCACCGCATGGAGGGGCCAGACAATAGGGGGTCACCTTGCCGGTCGTTGCTCGCTTGCATAATGATTTTTTGTTTGTCTTTGTTCAAACGCCAGTGAACTTGGACGAATTTAAAATTGCGTATTAATTTGACTTTTTACAAAAATACTGATTTCTTTGTTAGATGATTTATGTTATCGAATTTTTTTAATTATTCACCTTTAGGTATAGGTGAAATATTGTTTTCAAATGGAAACTGACCACCCTTGGATTATAGCCTATTCAATAAATAAAAATCTTTCAAATCGGTTCACAATTGGACACACAAAAAAAAAGAAAAATGTCTATATGTCCAATACAGTCGACGTCGTTTAAATCTGGATCTTACTTTCTGTGAAGCCAGTTCTCTTATAAGACAAGGTAATCTATTCTCCAGATTGTATTGCTTTGCATAAAATTAATACAAATTAAAATAATAGTTTTGAATTATGTACTTTATTACCTATCTTACATATTTTATTACTTAATCTATCTGCCAATGCGCCAAAATTCGACCTTGGCCTTACCTTGAGTCTAGATAAGGTACCTGTTTCCATAAGTAAAGATGTTTTCAATTTGTTTTCAATGGAAAATCTACGCAACGTTCAAAACAAAATGTAACATTTTATTTATAGATCCGTCCAACGACTCGATAATATGTTTTGATTGTCAAAGTCTATATTTGTCGTTAAGAATTTTTTGCGCCTTAGCACGATAGGTACAGTCGCCCTAGAGATAAACTATACCGTCTGTCCAATTTGGGCAGTGTAAAAAAACCCCATTAATTATGTAACATATAGAAATAATAGAAAAGTGGAATTCCAAACAGTGTAAGTGGAAATTGCAAGAAAAGTCTATTTTTAAATAAGCCAAGGCTATGAATTAACTTAGTAGACAAATAAAAATAGACTACCTACATCGCAATTTGGCACTTACGTAAACCGTTTGGTATATCCATTCCTAAAATAATAAAATACTACTATTATGTAGTTTTTATATAGGTAGGTATACCTACATCTACCTAATTTATACCTTTACGAGGAAGGAAAACAGTTACAAAAACATTTTGCTAGTCGATTGGTTTCGTAATAACACTTTTTGTGGCCATGATTTACCTATAATACAATCTGCGGTTTGACCTACGAAAAATTAATGCACATTTGGTATTTTCTTGTTGTAAATGACTCCGTGCACCAGGAAAGAAAAAAAACATACATACAGCCGAACATAGTACCTCCTCCCTTTTTGGAAGTCAGTAAAAACTAGTATAGCATATCGATATACAAGATGGAATTTTGTAATGCCGCCTGGAGTGAAAGTACTCTTAATACTGTAGATAGAAAATTTTATTCAAAGAAAACATTCCTTTATTTTTGACAGGAAAGAAAACTGCATTCAAAGATTTTCGAAAATTCGCTTGCCACACCTGGGAATCGAACCGACTAAAATCTGTAATAATTACACCTATACTTTGCATCGATCGTGTGGGTCAATTATAAGAATGAAATCTCTCTAACAAACTTGATAAATTAAATGAAAGGAAAACCATGAAATCATAGAATCTAGGTACTCTTTTATTACCTAATTGTTATTGCTATCTTTGTTATTGTGCAAATTGATTAATTAATTTTATAATCATTATTTATTATTATATGTAATTTCAAACACAATGTAAGTATATATGTAATTAATTTAATTGATTGATCCCTGAAACTAACACTTACTGAATGCAGTCTGCTCTACTAACGCACGGCCCAAACAAGCCTCTCGCGGCCCATTCGGCAAGGGCATCCCGGTTCATCGACCCTCAAGGTGACCGGGGTCACGATGACCTACCTTAACTCCGTGTGTCCTGGCCCCCGTTCCCAGAACAACATAATGGTCTGGAGTCTTTTGATGGGAGGGCAAAAAATGGACGGAATAGAGGTAGGTTATGGGAACTTGGTTATTCAAAAAGTGTTTGAACGGAAACAAAACCTTGTCTAAGTGTACTGTTAGATTCAACACATGTCTTGCGTTGTGTTTAAGCCCTGGCGCAAACATACGGTTTCCTGATTTTCTGATCAGGAATTCAGATTCGAAATCCCGAAATTCATACAAAATGTTAGTTTTTCCATTCGGAAAATATACTCAGAACATGTGCGTCGTAGATAGAACACTTTTAATGAACTGATGTGCATCAGGAAACCAACCATTGGCGCCAGGTCTAGGAGAGGTCGGTGTAGACAAGCTTACAAAAAGTTTTAAAATACTATTAAAACCTAAATTTTTTGAATTACATCTTCCATGGGCTCGCGTAATCAATGGACGTTTTTAGCACTTTACCTACTTACCTACCCTAGTTTTAAGCACTTCTAATAACAAACAGGAAATTAGGAACCATATTGTGGGAATGAGTTATTCCCCTAGCTTTTAATTTGAATCGCTAAATTACGACCACCTAATTACGTCGTAAACGACACACGTGATCAAGTGCGAGTTACGATGTATCCTTTACTGCGAAATGGTTTTACATGAACAATTATTGATTGTTTAAACCGCATTTTAAATTTTAAAATGTCCAAACTTCAGGCTGTTTTAATGATCTAAAGTAGTTTCTTGGAACTCTAAAGGGAAACTTTCAAACTACTAGGTAATACAAACCAATAAGACGCTTCGTTCTGGCTGGCTACCCCGTCAGGGGTATAGCGTGAAGAATAAAACATTCTAAAATGGCATCAAAATATATGGAAAACCGCATACGCAGGATCCCGACTAGCCTATGGATTGCCTGATCAGGTGTATGGCTCTCTGGACGTCCTTCATCTGTACTCCAGACAGCCACCATCAGATCTCATACGGAGATCTAAAGACCCAAAGTGACCTGGGGCCTATTGCGCTAATTCTGAACGATATTACCAAATCCAAACCATAGCCCTCTGGTTTGTATGGAAAATACCTTTTCATTACTCATACTCTGAAAGTAGGTCTGAAGTTGTCTGAGTAGCGGGTTGAAAGTAATACATCTCAGCCCTAGGGAGAATCGCTTTCAACTGACAGCTGTAAAATTATTTAAAAAAAAAACTAGTACTATTTTGACATTTCTATTGGACCATGCTAACTTTCCATACAGCCACTCAATTACAGCGCGATGTAAAATTGAAATAACATAAAGTTATGTAATAATTAA
Organism: Metalampra italica; assembly: GCA_949699065.1. Taxonomy (NCBI): domain Eukaryota; kingdom Metazoa; phylum Arthropoda; class Insecta; order Lepidoptera; family Oecophoridae; genus Metalampra; species Metalampra italica. The sequence continues at coordinate 2,528,825 of OX452993.1, forward strand.
AGAATATAAATTTTGAAATGACTTTATTATAATTATTACTGTCAACTATTTCTTTAAAATAACATAGATTTGGGCGAAATATTTACAATTTTTTCAATGATGGAAATGAAAAATAATGGCAGAATAATGGCCGGCCACAGAAAAAAAACAAAATAGTCGGGAAAGCGACAATGCGATCTTCATTTGTTTTTTCGAGATGTAGAGTTTTGTTTATACTTCCGTATAGCAGAGATTTGTATTAACACTCATTTTATGTATTTGTTTTTACTTTCAGTGTATTCGTAATGAAAAGCACAGTGTATCCCTCCCTATCAGTGGGTTTCAAGACTTATTTAGAGTCCCACGAACTATTGGCGCCCTCGCTACGCGTCGGGCACCAAACCCCGCCTCGGGACTAAATAAGTTACTTTCACCCCTGGGGTAACAATGTACTATTAATGACCCGAATTTATTGCACCCGAGCACAGATTCCTCTGTGGTCGCGGGGCGTTTTCTAGTTAATTGATAAAGTAACAACGCAAAACTCTACACCTATTCATTCTTACTTACATCTGTGTTCTTACAAAACTGTGCACACACTGTATGTAATTGTAAATATGACGCAACTGAATAACAATATTGTGAATCATTTTCGCTTGTGTACCTCCCGGAATTGAGTCTAGACTTGTAAGTGTAAATATTTTGTAATCGTCTCGCTTTGTTTGCTGTTCGCTTATCTAAGGATATTTATGATCTTATCACTTGAACTAAGGCGCCGGAAAATGGTGTGAGCTTTAATCCCATACAAAGTGCATGTGTTGAATGGTACCTCGGTACCAAATATAACCAACTACATCCTTTAAAAACCTTTGTCCAGCAGTGAACGTCTTCCTGCTGATGTATAATGATAATGATGATCCTTTAAAATATTTACCTCGTATCGATTTAGATATGGTGTTAAAACACTGATTAAGACCATACGTAGTTATTTGATAGCATCATGCAGGAGAATTGCTTTTGATGATTGGTAGGTTAGTTGGTTGTTGATTCAATCGACAGGGAATCGTCATCCATTTTGAGGAAATCCCAAGAAAGTTTGGCTCCAGTTTACCTTTGAAGGATTGGCGTGATTCATACATCCCGCTCCGTTCTTTCTGCCTCCCCCGTCAGGGACAGCGTGTATGTATGTACGTGATTCATATATTTCCCCGGTTTTGTAGTCACCCCTTCCGTTACTGTGACTAAGCCATGCAAAAGAAGCCTTGGATATGACCAATTATAACACATTGTGTTTTTAACCCTGCGAATTTTTTAGTATATTTCTTTACCCTCAAATTGAAATTAGTCTAAAGTGAAAAATACGGCTAGACGGGCCATCGTTATTATTTACGTATAATAGGACCACGTCGAAATTGAGTACTATCTGAAAAACGTCCAAAAGGGAATGCCTATACGAAAGAGTGCGCAACAAATTTTTCATTACTCATACTCTGAAAGTAGGTCTGAAGTTGCCTGAGGAGCGGGTTGAAAGTAGTACATCTCAGCCCTAGGGAGAATCGCTTTCAACTGACAGCTGTCAAATTATTAAAAAAAAAACTAGTACTATTTTGACATTTCTATTGGACCATGTTCTAACTGTCTATACAGCCACTCAATTACAGCGCGATGTAAAATTGAATCAACATAGATAAGTAATAATTAAAGAATATATTTTTTTAAATGACTGTATTATAATTATTACTGTCAACTATTTCTTTAAAATAACATAGATTTGGGCAAAATATTTACCATTTGTTCAATGATGGAAATGAAAAATAATGGCAGAGTAGCTGGCCGGCCACAGAAAAAAAAACAAAATAGTCGGGAAAGCGGCAATCCGATCTTCATTTGTTTTTTAGAGTTGTAGAGTTTTGTTTATACTTCCGTATAGCAGAGATTCGTATTAACACTCATTTTATGTTTTTGTTTTTACTTTCAGTGTATTCGTAATGAAAAGCACAGTGTTTCCCTCGGGTTCAAGACTTATTTAGAGGTCCCTCGAACTATTGGCGCCCTCGCTAAGCGTCGGGCGCCAAACCCCGTCTCGGGACTTAAATAAGTTGCTTTCACCCCTTGGATAACAATGTACTATTTACAATCTCTACGACTGCGATCTTCTCCGTAGGTCGCCTTCACATCTGATCAAATCCACTGTAAATTCTGTGTCATCATCATCTTATCAGCCGAAAGATGTCGATGAAAAAAAATCTCCCCAAGATCTCTACAATGCGCTGTTCGCATCCAGGTTGTTTCCGCGACTTTGACCAGAACATCGGTCCACTTGTGGGATGCCTGCCCACAGTAGGTACGTCTTTCCTGCCACTTAACTTGGCAATTCTTTGAGCTACTTCGGCAACTTTGGTTCTCCTGCTCATCTCTTCATTCCTGATTGGATTACGCAGAGGAACTTTGAGCATAATCCTAGTCCTACTAATCCTATCCTATATCCTACTTCCTACTAATATTATAAAGGCGAAAGTTTGTAAGGATGTAAGGATGTTTGTTACTCTTTCACGCTAAAACTACCGAATAGATTTTGATAAAACTTGGTACAGTGATAGCTTATATCTTGGAATAACATATGGTCTACTTTTTAACGCGGAAAAAGTTGCGGGGCGTCCGCTAATACCCCTAAGTAACAAAACGCCTACATAGAGGGTGCTGTTTTACAATGTACACGGTAAAACTATTCTACGCGGGCGAAGCCGCGGAAAAACCTAGTGTTGTATTTATTTTTAAAAACAATATTGTCATTGCAGTTTGTAAAGGGCTCCCTAAACGATCATGCTTGCATGACATGCAATACGTGCTGTCACTCATGCATGATCGTCTAGCTGTAGTGATTGACGTGCATGACATGCAAACTACGTGCTGGCCGTTGCTTCACTGCATTGCTTGATAGCAAGCATGATGGCCCATCATGCAGCATGACATTCACGTAAACGTTGCATGTCATGCAAGCATGATCGTTTAGGGACACTTTAAGCGGTCGATGCACGAAAGCGCGGAATTAATTCGCGACGTAACGGGGTTACTTCGGGCAACGAATGCGCCCGTGTAATTGAATGACATTAAACCCAGCCAGTGATTCAGACCCAATGACACATGGAGACATGTCCCCGATGCTTATTTATGTTGTTTTGGATACAGAAATAAAGCAGCAACCAATATAAATATACGTTAACTGACTTCTACAAAAAATAAAATCGACTTCTTTGTAAAACGATTTTGAGTTTTTTTTTTTTGAGGTTTGTTGATTCCCAATTATTATTATTATTATAATGCCATAATTATTTAAGTAAGTTTATTTTTGAGTTAGTATATTTTAAATAATAATTATGTATTGTATCTATTCTTATATGATTATATTTCTTTAAAGTTTATGAATCTACTACACTACCCTTATAGGTGAAATGATGTTTTCAAATTGAAATGGGACTACTCTTGGAATATAGCGTAATCAATAAAAAAAGGACCATTCAATCGGTTAACAATTTGCGAAGATATCGACGTACAATAAAAAGGACATAATTAAATTACAGTAGAATTGAGAAACTTCTCCATTTTTGCAGTCGGTTGAAAGGGTACGGCCATACAGCACAAATTTCTCAATCTCACACTAATTGCGAGATATATTAACTTTATTTGTAAGCATGTTTGATTGATAGATAGATAGATCAATCATTTATTTGTGGCTTCGACACATACATACTTACAAAATACAAAAAGTTCAGAAGTATCGAATGTTTGTTACTCTTTCACGCAAAAACTACGGGACAGATTTTGATGAAACTTTACAGAAACATAGACTACCTATACTTCAGAATAAGACAAAGGCGGGAAAAGCTGTTCCCGCGGGAAAAACTTTTCTAGTAGACTATTCAGGACTTTAGGCGGTATACAAATAACATTTTTTAGATGAACATGTTGTTTGCTAACTGTTTCATAATGCTGACATGTCATGAATGCGAAGTCATCGCCGGGGGGGCGCCAGACGGCTGGCGGGGAGGGAGGGAGGGACCAGCGGAGGGGGAGGGGAGGAGGGGGGGCGTCGCGACGGCGGCGTGAGTCAGTGAGTGAACCTTCCAGGAACGTGAGCCCATTGACTTGCTAATACCTACCTATTATAGTTTCAAACAACATGTTTTTGAAAGTATTTCATTAGCTGAATATGACGGACTGATTACATAAAAACTTTGTTGATTATTTGTAAAATAGATGATTATTTAGATTGACAAAGATGCCTGGAGCTAATGTTGCTTTAGTCCCGCACAATCTTTACAAACTTGATAATAATAAGAAAAGATGTGTTGCGGTTAAAATACAAAGTTAAATTTGCGGTTCATCAAATACCCATGCCTACACACTGTAATGTTTACCAACATTTTCATAGAAATGAATTGAACGATTTCTTTGTTTGGTATTTATATTATCTTACTAGTTCGAAAGCAGAAAGTGTAAATTGTAATGAAGGCAAGTATAAGCCAAGATTCCCGACCAGTATTGAACGTTTTGCGTCACTAGTTGTTATGACCGTTAGACAAAAAATCTAGATATATTTCCTTTCGTCGCAAACACCGATGTTGTTGTCAGATGACGTAAGTAGGTTTAATATTCAATTGTATAAAATAAAGAGTGGAAGAGGCACAACTATAACGGCACCTCAAAATTTTTGCTAGGCTATCCTTCTTAGGACCACCCACGGCCCTTTTGATTGAATTAAAACTCTGTAGTCGTTCAAATTATTTATTGACAAACAATATTACAATGTATTCGAATATTTTACAAAATACAATCACAAAAATTTCAGACCTAGATCAAAATTTTTGACTTGATGGGTTTTTGTGTCCTACGCCTCCGACCCAAGCACCTTTTTCCGCGTAGTGTCATTTGTACATATATTCTGTGCCATTGAGTAGTACCATTGATGGTACAAGTGACACAACTTTGTATCACTAGTATCATCAATGGTACTAGTGACACTAATTTAGGATCAATAGTACCATTATGAATAGTTGTTATGCTCGCTAGGACCAAATCTACTATTAATTATTGGTCCTATATAAAGGCATGTAATGTAAAACACAATAGTACATTGTTACCCCAGGGGTGAAAGTAACTTATTTAAGTCCCGAGACCAGACGCGTAGCGAGGGCGCCAATAGTTCGAGGGACCTCTAAATAAGTCTTGAACCCGAGGGAAACACTGTGCTTTTCATTAAGAATACACTGAAAGTAAAAACAAAAACATAAAATGAGTGTTAATACAATCTCTGCTATACGGAAGTATAAACAAAACTCTACAACTCGAAAAAACAAATGAAGATCGGATTGCCGCTTTCCCGTCTATTTTGTTTTTTTTTCTGTGGCCGGCCAGCTATTTTGCCATTATTTTTCATTTCCATCATTGAAACAATGGTAAATATTTTGCCCAAATCTATGTTATTTTAAAGAAATAGTTGACAGTAATAATTATAATAAAGTCATTAAAAAAAATATTACTTAACTTTATGTTATTTCAATTTTACATCGCGCTGTAATTGAGTGGCTGTATAGACAGTTGGAACATGGTCCAATAGAAATGTCAAAATAGTACTAGTTTTTTTTAAATAATTTGACAGCTGTCAGTTGAAAGCGATTCTCCCTAGGGCTGAGATGTATTACTTTCAACCCGCTCCTCAGACAACTTCAGACCTACTTTCAGAGTATGAGTAATGAAAAAACTATAAATAGACCTGGGTATTACGGATACCATTCATAAATAAAGCTCGTTACTTTCTTGTATGCTATAAAAGTATTACCTGATGAGTTTGGCCCGGGACCTAGTTCTGCGTCTGATGAGGAAAGACCTAATAAAAACTTGGATGCTTCTGCACTGTTTTATTTATTACGAAGGATATGCACAAAACGTGTTAAAACACCTAGAGCCAACTAACCTAACCATAGCTTTCCGTGCTGTACTGACCAAAACCAAGCCCTTTCGTAATGCTTTTTGGTTTCATTTGAAGCTACTCGTAGTATCTTGTGCTGGCTTAGCTGCATTATGGATTAACATAAATACACAAACAGACAAGAATGCAGTCAACAAAGGTAGTAAGCCTCAAGGCTTCGGGGTCATTGAGCACCCGCGGTCTCATAGTGCGTCAGCAGTCAGCACTACATTCAGGTTTCGTACAGGAAAAAGCAAGCTTGTTTGCCTTGCCTAGTGATGAGACATCGACCCACGGATGCTTGAGACCAAAATACCTACCGACCAGGTACAATTGAAGATAATATGTTCGTTAGGGTCATACTCATAACACACGGCGTTTCTGCATCGCTTCAAGAAGTCGCTTGTCGCGTTTGCATGCGATGCAGTCGCGATTTTACTACGCTTCTAAACGAACGAAATCATGAATAAGACGAACAGGATAGACTATTACTTCCTCTGTGACAGGATGTTAAAAAAAATTAAAACCGATCTGTAAGAAAGTTTAGTTTATAATAGATGATTAAAATAAATAACAACAAACAAAACAAACAAACAATCAACCTCTCACCCTAAACGCATATACCTTCTCCGTTCCGTCGTGGGTAAAAATGCTACTTGGTATTGACACTTGTCTTCAGCACAGAGGAATTAATAGTCTTCAGCTTCGCACAATCTTTTTATGTGTTGCGGATAATGTTGGGTTGATTCCCATCTCGACCCCTTAATATCTCGGCCCCCATGAATTTATACCTACGAAAAATTCCCATCTCGGCCCCTTACCATTGCGTCGTTTCTTCTTCTCAGCTAGGAGGACACCTATAGGAAGTGGTGGTAGATAAAAAATTTGGACAAATGTAGCCAGTGTACTCATAAGCAATAACAGATCTTGACTTTGATTATAGAGATATTAAGAATCGTGAAGCGTGTGCGGTCTGTTTTCGCTGCTGTCGACTGCATTCTACGCAAAAAGTCGTGTATGTGACGTCAGGACTGTCTTGGTCGTAGCTTCCACAGTGAGACCTTCGGAAAGATACTGGCATGGCCTTCCTGGAAAGAGTACTGCAATTGATGGCGAATCATTTATTAAGGGAAAACACAACTAGGTATCAATGTTTTCTTTCATCTTTTGTAAGGAATGTCCTTCAGGCAGTATTAAATGTACTTACTTAAGTATCGGTTTAGTAGATATCCGAATACTTATATATGCAAGTCAGTCGGTTCTTGTAGCAGGAAGGATAAACAGAAACATTTAGGCACATAGGTATTGTTTACACAAAATTTCAAAACTTACTAACTATGAATAAGTATTAACTTATTACCTAGGTATGGAAAGGAGTGGAGTGCAACTGACTGGAATTGAATGAAATTTAATTAAAAGGACTATAATAATAGGTAGTTAATCCAGTTCTTGCTTGATGTGTAAAGGTCGTATAACAAATATTAATTTTTTGACCCTTTCATCAAAAAGTTGTATGGGAAAGGAGGGGCTGACAAAATGTTTTTCAGATTGGATATATTTCAACGGTACATTTTTCAGATGATCATTAGTCGTAAATCGTTGATACTTATGTAGCGGAATAAACAAACTCATGTGTTATGTATTATTTGGGTGCGCGGGCGTTGACCCCGCGCCCTTGAGACGTTCCCTTCACGGCGCGGCGCGGGCGCAGCTTTTTGCGACACGCCTCTTTTTGTTCTCTGTCGAGCTTGAGACGCATTCGTTTTACGAAACCTTTTGTTTGTGACTACAGAAACTATATTTTCGCGTAGTGGCATTGCCTCTGTAGAATTTTCAGCAGGAATTTCTTTGAATTCAAAACCTTTTTACTTTCGAACAGTTATCTTTCTCATATTTATAAGGTAAAGTCCTGACTGACTGACTCATCAAAAAAAAATTTCCATAGAAGTTCCCTTTATGGTGTTCACAAGAAATAAGGAAGGATAATTCGAAATTTAACCCCTATAGGGGTGAAATGGGGGTTGAGAGTTTGTATGAAAGTCCGTCATTTTAAAAGTTAGAAACGTGAAATTTTACAATAAGGTTTAGTTTTAAAAAATTTACGACGTGTTTCAATTTCGAAAATTCCACCCCTAAGTATGTAAAATGGGGGATTAAGGTTTGGTGGGAGTAACGTCACACAGAATTTGACAGTATAAACCGCTGAGCCTAGAAACGTGGAATTTTATATTGAGGCTTTTAGTTAAAAAACAACGATGACGTATTCCGACAAATTTGAAAATTCCACCCCTAAGTATGTAAAATAGGGGATGAAACGCACAGCCCAAACCGCTGAGCCTAGAGACTTGAAATTTTGCACAAAGGTTCCTCATATGTTTCTGATGTCCACTAAGAAAGTATTCAGGCGCGTTCCTTTCTACCGAAGTACAAGTCCACATGGTCATTCGCGGTACCTATATCGTTGTGTTGGTATGTGTTGGTACCTACTCGTACGATACGTTACGTACATATGTAGTCACTGATGTCACGTCGTCAGGTTTGTTTTAAAAATAGAAATATTTATAACTGTGGTAAGCATTTATATGTGCTTTAAAAACACATTTTTTCAAGTCTTAAATAATCTTCATTAGGTATGCAGAAAATTTTGTCCTTTCAGAACTGCTGGGGGTGTTATAATAAAATTGGTAAGGTAAGTTAACTTTCTGGATTAGAATTCTTTATTTGTTATTGTAATGCTATTCACCGGTCGTCGTGGAGATCCCTGGGGGAGGCGTTTGTCCAGCAGTGGAGATTATTCGGCTGATATGATGACGATGATGATGATTCACCAAGTAATCACTTGTCTCACCCGAATCCGAATAGGTGTACGGGTTCGGGTCAGCTACATAAATACGTGTTTTTTCGGTGGTGTAGCACACAACCTAGGACTTGCTACGCCCGCTACGTCGTAGCACTTATCCACAGCCTTCACTCAGGCAAAGCCGCGTTCATTTGCTAGTTTGTATTTTTTATATATTGATCCTAATTCGTACACCGATTTAATTATTCTGTACTCATAAATCTATCATCCTATACTTTAGACACCACTTTATTTTTCGGCCAATTTTAGGTTTAAAAGCTTACAAAATAAGAAATATTCGGTATTTAACGATATAAATTAATCTAAATATTATACATATTTACTTTAAAACCAATCAGAAGCGCCTATAAGGTTGGCAGCTGCAACGGGATGTTAGCCTCTCCGTTATCGGCAGACGCTAGTGCCCTATTCAGCTTAGGAGATGGATGGAGACGAGGGAGAGCTAGTAGCATAATTTGAATCGTGGCCTAACGGAGTGGCATAGTAGCTATGCGACTCAACTCCATAATCAAGAAAAAATGAAAATAAAGTAAACATAATGTAAAGGTGCATCCAGCCGTTTGCTTAATCCAAACGTGACGTAACAGCCGGCCGGCCCGCGGCGTGCCCTACCGCCCTACTAACCGACACGTTGTGTTTACTGCACTTGCAGATTTTCTGCAATCTCACCGTTGCTAACCGCATTTCTTTCGTAATAACTCCTCATTTGGTAAATCTTTTTTAATTAATTCACATTTTAAATTGACTTAGATGGATTGTCGCGGGATTATAATAAATGACGCTGGGACTGGGCGGTCTTTTGTGGATTCCGTATCGGACTACGGACCCCTAAAAGGGACATACCGGAGTGAGTTTGTTCGAGAATCTTCTGAAATTAAAAAGTATTAGTTAGGTAGATGTTTTCGAGGCGAAAATAGTCTCTTTTTTGGGAAACCTTACACACTGTTTTTCCACGCTTTGTTCTGTAAAAATGTCTTGTTATAAGAGTTTGTATGGCTTGAACGTTTCTTCAGTCAATTTCGAAGTTCCAAAACGTTTTTATAGAGTTTTCTATTGTGCTCACCAACCAATCTCAATTCATAGGCAGATTTTTCATTTACCCTTTTAAAAAAAATTATATACTTACTCAAATCAACTTTAATGTAGCTAGGTAATTGCCTCTTACATTCCTGTATAAACAAAAATAAGCATAAAATATAATATTCACACTGCAGTAAATCATTTGTGGCGCTGGTCGATACTTCAGAAGATTCCTGCTCCATTTCGCATTTCTATTTGCTCTTATTTTTATTTTTATTTATTTAATTTATCGAACCCAATCAATCAAAATCAACAGCCTATTAACATGTCCCCACTGCTGGGGCTCAGGCCTACCCTCTCAACGAGGGCGTTCGGGCTATAGTCCACCACGCTAGCCCAGTGCGGGTTGGTGGACTTCACACGCGCCTAAGAATTTCTTCTTCGACGTATGCAGGTTTCCTCGCGATGTTTTCCTTCACCGTTTGAGAGCAGTCAGTAAATGTACTTATGTTTCGAGAAAAAATCCATTGGTAAATGGCCCAGCCCGGGATCGAACTTGGGGCCTTTCGATATGATAGGCCGCGTCTTATCCCCTAGGCCACTGACGCTCCTATTTATCGAACCCCCTAGTTATAAATTGAATCCGGTTGTAACACGAGTCTCGAGTAATACCGTTATCATATATATTTACTTCTCTTATGATTGCTTTGTATTAATTATCAAGCTATCATAAAAGGAACCATGCAGTAATAAGTGTCAAGTATTCGGGGAATGAATTTCTTTCATTGATTAGACGTTCAAGGAATTGGAGGCTCGAGGCCGGAATCACTTGATTTCCTGTTTGTTTGTTTGTTTCGGGGAGGAATCCTGGTAGGTAATCAATTTTTTAACTCAATTCAATCTATCCGATCACGTTCAAATTTGTACCATACAATTAGTAGATTTCAATTTTATGAAACAAGCTTTTATATTGCGAAAAGCAATATAAAAGCTTGTTTTCTTATAATGTACGCTAAAAAGCTAATAAATTATCAAATCTGCCCGTAATAATTCGAAACAAATTTACAAATATACGCTGATTTCGAAACTTGATCGATTAAATTAAAAAATATTGCGTTGTAAGTTTTAACACCTAATTTGCTAATCGGAACACTCGTGTCGTAACGTAGTGTTGTAATGTACGTCGGCGATAATACACGACTGAATGGCGGTTGACCTATTTCAATAATTTCAATTCAATTCAGTTCATCGCAATCCTTGCATTGGATCTCGTAACAACGCGTCATTCGTCGTAATAAGGTGGCGCTTGTAGTTTCTGAAACGAGAGCGAGGTGTTTAGTTTCGACTGTTAACTGTTTGTAAGGAACGTATAGGTTTATGTAGATTTTTCGTATACTGATTCGACGTAGGAAGACCGTCGTTTTTAGTGTCCTTGGAGTTTCCAATGTGATGTTATTTATTTTTTCTTGCTTTACCTATACCAGTTCATTATTTATATTCGTGTGTGACAAAGTTTGGTAGCAATTATTGGTTAAAATAAAAGGTAATGTAATTAATAAAAACGTAAAAATAACGAAGTCAAACAATACGTACAACATACGAATTCTTTAAAAAGTCATTTCAGCGGGCCTAGCCTATTAGGGAGTTTCATTACTACGAAAGACCAGTTTATACTGGTTTTATTTTCACTAACGTGCTGTCGACCGTACAAAGTTGTCAGTCCCCAGTAGAAATCGAACTCATCTGGCTATCCAACGGCCAAGTCTCAAGGCCAATGGGGCGGTCAACTACATTAACCAACGAATAAAAGCATGAAGCTAGGATCTTTTTGGTGCAGATAAATTCAATCCTTCCTGAACAAAAGCATTAAAATTAATGTACCCGAACATTTTAAATAAATTAAATATTACCACTACTAAATTAAGGTCCTCTAACACAGATATATTTTAAGCTTAACAAAATGACCTTGGCATAATTTTAGTTTAAGTTAAGCAAGGTGTTAAAAATAAATCAATTTTGTATTTTGAAATATAATGATACCTAATTTGGCGAAATTTTATGCACTATGACTTATGTGTAATGTAACATCTTATAAACAATATTTCCGCGAATAAATAATTTCATTCGGCATCGAACATTCGCCAGTGATATTCGGCGCAGCGAGCCGGCACCTGCCCTAGTTCCGTCGTATCTAGGATTGCGCCATAGCCCGATAGTCTCTTGCATAACCGCTAAACTATTTCGATATACTATTGTTGGTACACTTTAGGCTATTGTCGACATATATATTGCGCATAATTTTGTTTTAGTACTGTTTATTGATAGTATCAGATTGTACTAAAACTTGGCTGGTTTCCTATCAGTTTAATGGAATAAAAAAAGCATCAAACGATGATGAAATCTCGGGTATACCATTTTTTTTTGGTTTTTTACAGTTCATGTAACTATCTAGTTTCTTTCTCTTTCTTCCTCTTACTTCGTCCTAAAAATGCATTTGCTAAATATACCTACTAAATTATAATACCTCTAGGTTGCGGGACCCGGCTCGGCGATCGGGAATAACCCGGCTAGATAAGGTTAGCGCAGGACCGGTCGTCGGGGAGATCCCTGGGGAGGCATTTGTCCAGCAGTGGACGTCTACAGGCTGATATGATGAAGTTATAATATATTTTTGTGATATTTTCTTTTGATGTAATTTTATTTTTATACTATTATAATTATACCTTAAAAATCATAATAGATTCATATGATCGATTGGTTTTTTATAATATATAGATTGTTATAGAATAATTTGGCTGCCTCTCCCTCATTTTTTCCACATGTCCTATTGGTAGAACAAAATAGTTGAACAAATGGGAACGACCCCACCTTTCTTCCCCTGTCTTCCTGATCCTCCCTGGCTAACTCCCTCTCCTCCGCTGCCGTGTATTTTAAATAAAAGTATATCATCATCAGTTCGTGACTAAGTTACAAGTTAAGGACGACCGGAAGTTCCGTAAGGCTACATGCCTACATTCGTAGTTCACCAACCGGAAGTAGGCAGGTTTTTTTCTCTTTCAAGGTGGACTATGACAGTTGTGATGTAACACGTGGAAGTGATAGACCAAAATAGCATTGGCCTTACGGAGGTCGTCGCTGGACATGGCGGAATAGATAAATAACACCTAAGTCAGAGATCTGAATCTAAAGACAAAATAATACATTATTATTATGTGCAGTTAGCAATTAACAGTATAAAAACGTATATTAAACGTATATGATTGAATTTCTATACTCTCCCTAAGGAAGAAGATATACGTATACGTATAGGTATACGTTGAATAAGATTTCTAAAGGGACACTTTATGTGCAATCACTCACCTGCAGTAGGTAACCCATATACAATGTCAATGTAGTAACCACTCATTGTCCAATAGTGGGATTTAATATAGTGTTTGGTGAATCGATGTAGAAATATTTATATTTATTTTATATGGGATCGTTAAAGAAGGTTTTAATTTTCGGCCATATTTAACATATTTTTCATATAATATTTTTATATTAGAGCGTCAGTGGCGTCGGGGATAAGACGCGGCCTATCATATCGAAAGGTCCGGAGTTCGATCCCTGGCTGGGCCATGTACCAATGGGTTTTTTCTCGAAACTTAAGTACATTTACTGACTGCTTAAAACATCGTGAGGAAACCTGCATACGCCGAAGAAGAAATAGGCGCATGTGAAGTCCACCAACCCGCACTGGGCTAGCGTGGTGGACTATAGCCCGAACACCCTCGTTGAGAGGGTAGGCCTGAGCCCCAGCAGTGGGGACATTTAAGGCTGTTGATGAATATTTTTATACAAATACCACTCTTTAGGTGAAATGAAATTTATTCGCAAGTGAGTTAGTAATTAAATTGTATGAAGCTTAGTATAAAGCACAGACCTGCTGGCACAGACGATGCTGTTGTCCATCATCATCAACAGCCTATTAAGATGTCCCCACTGCTGGGGCTCAGGCCTACCCTCTCAACGAGGGCGTTCGGGCTATAGTCCACCACGCTAGCCCAGTGCGGGTTGGTGGACTTCACATGCGCCTAAGAATTTCTTCTTCGGTGTATGCAGGTTTCCTCACGATGTTTTCCTTCACCGTTTAAGAGCAGTCAGTAAATGTACTTAAGTTTTGAGAAAAAACCCATTGGTACATGGCCCAGCTGGGGATCGAACTCCGGACCTTTCGATATGATAGGCCGTGTCTTATCCCCGACGCCACTGACGCTCTTTGTCTGAGTCCTGAGTCTACCTACTCTCGCTGTACTAGCGTGGTGGAATAGCCCATACTCTTTAGTGAGGACATATTAATAGGCCGTTGATTGATTTGATATTACCAAACAGATAGTACCTAAATCTAACTGAAGATTATCAGAGCTTCATCGAGTGACCTATTCCGGGTCACCTTGCGTAAGGCACTCCCGCGCAGATAAATAGTGTCCTTCACGTGTCTGGGTGTTGAGTAACCACCGACTGATAAGTTACTTTGTGATTGTGCGCTTGCGCAACAGCTGTAATGATGTAATCAGTGTACACGCAGGCACTCTTTCCAAGGTTAAAGGTACAAATAGTCTACGTGTGGCTTTGTGTAGTCTACTGTAGTTACTGCATGAATTGATCTGGCCACAACGTGCGGACAGTCCAACTGATGGTATACACGGCTGATGTTACACTAGAATCCTAGTATAGAATTGTGATAGTGGCATCATTGTTAAGACGCAGCCATATTGAAAGGTCCGAATTTCGATCCCAGGCTGGGCCATGTACCAATAGGTGTTTCCTCGAAACTTAAGTACATTTACTGACTGCTCTCAAACGGTGAAGGAAAACATCGTGAGGAAACCTGCATACGCCGAAGAAGAAATTCTTAGGTGCATGTGAAGTCCACCAACCCGCACGGGCTAGTGTGGTGGTATAGCCCGAACGCCCCCATTGAGAGGGTAGACCTTAGCCCCATCGGTGGGGACAGTTATTAGGCTGTTGATTTGATTTAAACAGTAACGATGTCATAATATCCAACTATATATAGTTCTAGTCATAGTATCCAACGCCCCTATTGAGAGGGCAGGCCTGAGCCCCAGCAGTGGGGACAGTTATTAGGCTGTTGATTTGATTTAAACAGTAACGATGTCATAATATCCAACTATATATAGTTCTAGTCATAGTATCCAACGCCCCTATTGAGAGGGCAGGCCTGAGCCCCAGCAGTGGGGACAGTTATTAGGCTGTTGATTTGATTTAAACAGTAACGATGTCATAATATCCAACTATATATAGTTCTAGTCATAGTATCCAACGCCCCTATTGAGAGGGCAGGCCTGAGCCCCAGCAGTGGGGACAGTTATTAGGCTGTTGATTTGATTTAAATAGTAACTAAGTATGTCATAATTGTTTCAGTTGTGGTCATAGTATCCAACGCCCCTATTGAGAGGGTAGGTCTGAGCCCCAGCAGTGGGGACAGTTATTAGCCTGTTGATTTGATTTGGACAGTAACGATGTTATAATTGTTTCAGTTGTAGTCATGTATCCAAAGGATGCCATTTGTCATCATTGTCTCGTTGTCTCTATATTGCATCAAGAGCCACTATTGCACAGCGCATGCGTCCCCCTATCTTAACTATGATTTATTGATGTCTAATCTTACGCCACTGAGCCCTAATCCCTTGTATAATACGCGAGAACTATGCGACTTTTATAACGATCGTAGCATTGTTGCACGTTGGCCTTTGACCTAGTTTACTTAACAAATACTTGAAACAAAGGAATTTGTTTTCTACTAGCTATTGGCGCTTTAGGGATGAATTTAAAAAAAAAATTACGGAGGACTGTGATGCGTCTTTCTCGTCACAGACGACGCGTTCTATTTCATGAAATAGCAGCGTATTTTTTTTCTAAAGTGTATGTGGTAACAAACATAGTAAAATATCTGTTCTTGAATGGGAACAAGGTATACTGACTTAAGTACCCTTTATCCGTTATTATTTAATTACATATTCTAGGAGATGCAATTTATATATGCAATGATAACATACGGCGGTCATTACGACCATAAGGAAGCGGTAACCAAAGTCCTTGTTGCTTGGA
The DNA here is from genome assembly GCA_949699065.1 of Metalampra italica. NCBI lineage: Eukaryota > Metazoa > Arthropoda > Insecta > Lepidoptera > Oecophoridae > Metalampra > Metalampra italica. The sequence continues at coordinate 2,544,763 of OX452993.1, forward strand.
TTACGCATTAGGAAATACCTGCAGTATATTTACTATACTTTACTACTACTTGAACAGAGTTGCTGGTGAGCTATCGGTCAAAAGTTTAAGTACACAAAGTTTTCATATCCTTTATTCCCTGGAGGGGCATCATTAGAACTCACCCTGATCCATCCCTGGCGAAGAACCAAGGTTTTAAATTAACCTCTGCTCTTGCTGTGAATCCTTGGACCCATTTGTAATTCCGGGAGTGAATTTTCGCTTAGAATTCTGAAATAACTTGTTTTAATCTTCCGAATATTATATTATTCTTGAGTCTTTCAAGGCTTATCCATCCTTGTATACAAGCGATACATCGCTGTGACCATTGCTGTCTATTGTGATCGCAAATTTAAGTTAGTACCGTGATGGGCGTCTCTTGCACATCAGGGCCATTCTCGCACATACTGTGCATTAGGGTTTTCTCTGGTTCCTGGCAAAGTTTGCAAACATCAGTTTCGGATTGTACCGTTGTATTTTCCTTACTACTTAATAAGCTTGCCTGTGCTGAATGTAATATCTAATAATAAGTGGTAACTATGATGATGTAACAATGTTTACGCCTGATTACAGGGTATAATGCACAATGAAGGTACAGCAAGGTGAGGCGTCCAAGGTTCATTTCCCGACTTCCTGTCTGTGCTGCATTACCATGCTAGTGTTTCTATAAAAAGAATTGCTGTAGGTACTTCGCTTACATAATTAAGTATGTTTTACTATTCAAAGGGCCACCTAGATTGTTTACACTTCTGGTAAAATGGGAAGTTTTCAATATAAAAAAAGATTTGTTTAAATTTGGTCAATATTAAAATGAAGTAAACAAGAAATAGAAAAATATTTGTTTCAAAATTTAAAAAAACTACGTCGGCCCTTAATTTGTTTTGAGACTCGTTTTTGAAAGTATTTGATTGGCTTTTCGAATTTCATGTCGCCAAGTACCGATAATTTTTATTATTATATAATACTGTGTCTTTGCCCTCATGGGATAATTTATAAACCATCCGGAAGAAATTATGTGAACGATAGTGAAAACCGCATCAAAATCCGTTGCGTAGTTTAAAAGATCTAAGCGTACAGACGCGGAAAGCGACTATACTTTATACGAGGTATGTTTAATAATGTTATAATGTAAGGAAAGGATATCAACTTTTATAACTACCTGCAAGTAAAATAGGCCGCCTAGTGGTCACACTGGGACATTGTGCCCAGAATGCTGGCAACGTTTCCTCTTTGTATAGGACTTTGCTTCCAGAGCCGTAAAGCCTAGTTTAAAAAAAGTATGGCAACACTAATACGTTGCCTCAGGTAGCTACTGGCCAGCGGCCCTCTGGTCACTGGAGGCCTCTATGAAACGCGATGACAGCTCATAGAGATGTTTAGCTAAATTAATTTCTTTACCAACACACCACATAATATAACCTAATGTAGCCCGTGGCATTTGCAGGGTAGATCCCATTGCGAAACGTCGAAAGGAGCCGGCTATGAGTGCCTTGACACGCTGCGCGAGCGCCGCTCCTTTCCTAACTCGACATTTTGAGGTTTCGCAACCCCGCGCCGGCTGGTTGCTGTATCCTTGAGGTTTGCGTAACCGTTACCTCATTGGTTACGGGTGGTTACGGCGGGTAAGGTAGATAGATGGCGCCATGCGGTGTGAACTCCGAGAAGAATGTGGGTAAGGTAATGTAATTGGTCTAATGTAATCTTATTAAGGTAACCGCGCATCGATGTTGTTGCTTTGGTTAATTAGAGTTCCCTCAAAACGGGTTTACACAAATAAAATCGTTTCATTACTGTTTGTGGCACAATAAATAAAAGAGAGATACACTAATACTAAATACTAAAGATTCTCGAGTGGCGACCACGTATCGGAAGACGCAGCGTAGGCAGGCCTCACAAGGTGGACCGACGATCTGGTGAAGGTCGCGGGACCCGGCTGGATGAGGTTAGCGCGGGACCGGGCGTCGTGGAGATCCCTGGGGGAGGCCTTTGTCCAGCAGTGGACGTCTACAGGCTGACATGATGATGATGATGACACTAATACAGTGGCTTACATTAGTACATTGAGGCGGTGTTATCGCATATAGAGATTCCACAGAACCTTACCTATAAATATTATCGGTAACCTTTTTTTCCGCCTGTCTATAAGCTGAATGACTCAAAACTATTAAGTTGAGTTAAGTTATATACGATATGATAATAATATAATATATCTTACACGGCAATGCTTGGAAAATTATGGAAAATATACAGCACCTACATAGAAAATATTGCGAGGAATCCAGGACCTGTTACAGTAAAATCTCTAAATCGTATGTGAAATGCACATAACCCGCACTACACTAGGGTAGTGTGGGTTAAGCACTACACTAGCTAGGGTATCTACAGTAGACAAGTTAAAGATAGCTACATTTCAGTAGCAACAGTACACATAGACAAAAATATCAGAAACCCTTCTACTTAAAAAGCGAACTAAAAGGTCAGATGTAGGTAGGTAGTACAATTTAAGCGGTGTTGTCGTTTCAAACGATTTCTCCCAGACATACTCAATTATTATCCCACGTCGGGATTACGACAAATCTAATGACACCACACATATTAAAATCCATTTATCCAATCAGATGCTGCAATGAAAGAAAGAATTTCAAATCATAGAACGCGCGAGAAACTTAGCTACTGCCACTGAGTGGGATAATGAAGAAAGAAACAATAAAAAAAGAAATACGAAATAAACAATAATTGCAAAGCCTAAAACAAAACCTAACAAAGCAATTGCCAATTCGGTGTCTCCATTTTTTTTGGAAACACTTCTCAACATAAACCTACCAGTTGCAGTAACAATTCAAATATTTCAATGTAGCAGAGCAGATTGGAGGAATTAACAAAAACAGCGTCAAAATCGCAGCAGTCAGTCAACCGACGTGGCGCAAACGCATCGAGTTTGCAAACATTTCATTGCACAGGCAGGTGCGCGAAATTGCAGCATTTCATAAAGCTCGTGTCACACGATACATACGCGTAAATTTCATCTTAATGTGTCGGAATGGAAAGGTCAATGCTAAAAACTTTATTCCATATAAATTAACCTACCACTTAAGTCTTTACAATAAAGCCTACATAACTATCAAATAATTATATACACAAAAATACAAAGATAAAACTATGTACATACGACCCTATCAGTCGAACAGCCCGCCTCGCCTCGTAGCCGGAATGCTAAAAACACTATCGATCAATCTTACAGTTACTTTGTGTCGGTTAATGAGTTAATAATAATAATTAAATCAATGTTAAAGGCACTGGCTATAGGCGGTAATGGGGTGGGGACAGAACGGGTAAATGCAATTGCAGTGTTATAATCATTTTGTGATTATTAAAATGAGATGATGTAAACAATGATTTTGTCCATCCAGTTTATGCCGTCTGATGTTGCATTTGCACCCTAAATGAACCATAAAGATTGGTTTAACAGGTTTTGATAAGGATGAATAAAGTTATTCATATAGTTTTAGTATAGGACAAGTGATTCAATTCATATACAATTCAAGACATCATTTATTATAATAGGTAAAAGCAAGACCATTGGTTTCCGTTTTTCAATCTTGGAAGCCATTATCACCAGACGCGATTTCTAGAATAACTTAATACTGATAAGAGGTCAGGAGTAACTATTGTGGACTATTTTGTTGCAGTTAATACGACTACTTTTACAAACTTAACAGTAAGCATGAATGTGGCTACAACCGTTGCAGTTGCAGCACCGTTTATTTTCTTGCGGCATGCCGTAACTCAGCACCATATCCCCATCTAAGATTGCAGAAAATGAACACTTTTTAGGCAACCCGCTCTTCGAATCAGCAGTGGTGCAGAATTGCTGATTATCTCTTACCGTTTTGTAGTAAGGAATAGCCAGCAGCAATGGATTTTCATTGTTGTAAATCTGGTTATAGTTTTGATTGTTGTTAGAGCTTTGGGAAACACTGTTGATAGGGAAAGAATTGGACTGTTGTTTGCTGATGCAGGAACACTCTTTGTCAACAGTTTTGGAGTGTTGAGCTTCCTGGTGTTCGCAGGTCGACAGGCAACCTGGTTGCAAATAGATAGCACCGTCATAGTTTTGTATGTGTACCATCGTGGAAGGCTCAGAGCATGCTTGTGTTCGTAGGATTGTGACCTGTAAATTAAACAGAGTTAAATATGGTATCAAATTAGGTAGCCAGAAGAGAGACGGAGGATCGGCTGATGCATTATAAGATAGACCTAAGCCGTGAGATGATAATCAAAAGTTATTGACTAAAACTCATCCATGCCCATAACTGGCTTCCGACAACAGACCAAAAAGTTGTGAAGGTCAGTGAAATGTCAGTATCACAAGACAACATTACATGCTACAGAGTTCACTCCAAGTTCAAATAACACAACGAAAATAAATAAATAATTAAGTCTTACTCACATAAATTATCACGAAGATTGACATGTTATACGTCATTTTAATTTAAATTAATAACACGTCAATGAATAAGTGCTCAAAAAACTGTATGAACTTTAAATTTGAAAGGCGAGTTTTTATTTAGAATTCTTTATCAAATTATTGGAATATTGCACTAGTTCTTTCCGAAAATTCATTGATGTGCGAAATTAAATCACGTATGTACAATACAAACTTAAATTGTCGATAAGATTGAAATCACTGTAATAGGTAGATACTGTTTTTGGAAAAGGTGAACTAGTTTATTGTATTTTTTCTCATAATGTTTTATATCAGTTCTTTGTCTCTCTTTAATAAATCACTGGTTTATTTAAATTCACTGATTACCTAATCTTTTAGCGATGATGTGTTGACTCATTAGGGCCACCACTGTCTGACGTGTCCTATGTATTTATATTGTATATTTCATCACTATTATATCATTCTTCAAACAAATGGTTTTAGTGTAAATTAATAGTAACGCTTCAACTACTATATGGATACTTATCCTTTCAGATACTTAATCTAAGTTTGACTGGAAGAGACCACTGTATAGGGCAAGTCCGCTTTGTACATAGATTTATTCCCTATTTGTTATTTCTATACATACAATTTTGATTAAGCGATTTTGATTTGATTTGAATGTACTTATGATGCTTATATGTACATGTTGTGTGTCATATCATTATGTATTCTGTGGTCATATTCATGTCCATGTCTATTCCTTTGAGCAACAATGACAAGAATTGTTTTTATCATAGTTTATTCAAAAAGGGTTTTAAATTATATGCCACCCTCATCGTGGCTCTCTTACATTAAGTAATATTATTAGCTAAGTTGTGATATCAGTAATAAGACTTTTTACATAATACCGATCAAGATAATAAAGAAATGGGGTTTATTGAACGAATTGCCGTATACCTACTTGCGAGGACTTGATCAGTGTGTGGAAAAAATACTGACATGTTATCTTTATCAATACACGCGGCATGTGGATCAGTGTGCCACCGCGCGACACACTGCGGCACGTTGGAGTAGTGTGGATACTACAATACCGCAGTAACGCATGATTTAATGCAAGGTTTTTAATTGTTATAGATAGATAGGATAGATAAATCATTTATTTGTGGCTTCGACACATACATACAAAAAACAAATAGGTATACAAATAAAAGGTTTACAAAACAAATTGAAATTAGTTAGGTATGTGTCGTATTATATGTAAATGTATGTATGTATTTATATGGGTAAGTATAATATGTGTTTTGGTATACATATTTAATTTAAATTTTTATACAAAAAACCACAGTAAGGAGCACGACCTTATTAATAGTCAGTCGTTCAGACCCAAATCTTTTTGTCATATTGAGTTTTTGTGTCCTACCACGTCCTATGACCCAAGTGCCTATTTTTAGGATCAAATCCTATTACTATTCTGTGGTATTGGCCCATAAAAGGCATTTGCATCGTAGAACTCAAAAACAAAAAAAAATACCTGGGCCTTACTTATTTGTGTATTATGTATTAGAAATGCTAACCTAGGTATATAATTTGTATTTTAGATACCTACACAAAGTCATATTACTAATACTAAATGCATTACGTTAAAAGATTAATATGGCATATCCATAAGACACTAACGCGCGGAGTCCCGTTACGTTAGCAGTAGGTTAGCATCCGCTGAGCACATCCCTGTGCTGTGATGTGATGCTGAGTTCGTAGGGTTGAACATAGTTTTTTAAGATTTAAATATTAAAAAATATATTTAGAATAGGTTATGGATTAACCTTGTTCATTATCCGCACATTAATAAAATATTAATATGTAAGTATCGGTGTAAATAATTTATTGAAATGAAATTAGTTATTAACATACTTACATACATACATATTATCTTCACCCTATTATTTATTTACTTTAACAGAAATAAATTATTAAAGTTACAAACAAACTGACACTTAAATAGAAAGAGGATAAAATAAACTAAACAAAATGAGAGGTAAAAACTTTAGATTCGCCATAGCTGCGCTGCTGCCTGGCTGAGAGTGAGCTCTAGGTAATAAAAAAAAACGACTCACATTTCTATTACTATTTTTTTGTACTTTAAATAGTGTACTTAGAAGTTTCAGTAGTACTTTTAAATCACCTATTTATTTACATACTTCAAAATCTAAGTTGCTGTAAGTGCCAACCCTAGCCCGCATCCGGCTCGTTACTGGGTAAGCGGATTATGTCACGGGGCAAGTGCGGGCGCGCGTGTAACTGCCGGCTAACTATGGGAATTTCACCGCCACACATACACGGCCAGACATTGTTCGCAATGTCGCACTGTGGCGGCCATCTTGTTGCAAAATGCCTGCGGATGTCTTGGGAAACTGGGCTGCACTGACACTTCTAATTAGAAGGACAAGGTGTCGATTTGGATGGGTGCATGCTTTAACTTAATTTTAGTCTCTTGTTCTCTTTTTACTTAGATTTATGTGTATCACAGACACACGCGACCTGCGGTGGCGGTGGCGGCCCGTTGTATTCCCTATGCAATGTATGAGAGACTTCAGACACGCGCGGCCTGCGTTTTCATATTGAAGCTGCGGCCTGCGGTAGAACGCCTCCGCAGAACGCGGGTGTCTGTGATACGCCTTAAAACTAAGAAAGGGATGGCATGAATTTTTGAAATGTCAAAATCACGGAAAGAAAAACAAGTGGAAGAAAGAAAAACAAAGTAGGCATGGCGCGGCTGCCACAGTTAGACGCTGCGTATCCCAGACACACGCGGCCTGGTGGTGGATGGTGGTGGTCCAATCACTGCCAGCCGCTTTACGCAGGTCGTCGGTCCATCTAGCCGGGGGGCGTCCCACACTACGCTTGCCCAGTCGTGGTCTAGACAAAAGATCCTGGGCTGCAACGCCGATAATTCTGCCAGTACCTTGCCGTGAATACAATATAACCGCTTTGAACCGTTTGTGTAACCCAATTCCCGGGATTAACGCTCTGTTTAACTGAAACCAGTTGTATATCTCTGTCTTACAGTCTCAACTGCACTGCCGACATCCCCCGGTTTTGGTTTACAGTTACGTAACGTTTTAAGGTCACGTTGCATAACGCTGCTGCTGTGGCAAAAATGTGTAACTCGAAAATGAGATTTTTGAATTAAGTTTTGACTGGTTATGTTTTTATTATTATTTTTCATTCAATTTCTTATACAATGTTAATCTAATAGCCTTCTAGGAAGCTTATATCTCATTGACAAATGAATTTAAAAAATTGAAATCAGGTCTACCCGGCGGCGACACTGTAACCCTATGCGATCTATTGTGTCAGACCATGTGTTTACCTGTTGCTTTCCCCCTAAGTGTTGGCTGCACAAAAGCTATATAAACAGCGATCCTGTAGTCCAGTTCATCCAGTCCGTCCAGATCCTGTAGTTCAGGATAGGCTGTATCCATGAGACTCATTCGCCATAAAACTAGTGCATTGCATTCGCACTGCAGGATTTTCTGCTCTGACGTAAGAAACATATTTTGTCATTTATTTATCGGTTAAAATACGTAATTTTTGGGTATATTTTTATGTTTAAATAATTAAATAAATAGCTAAAAAACAACAATAGCTAAAGATATCACTTTTTGACACAACATCCCCATAGATTCGTACATACTAACCCACCACTTAACTAGATCCTAGGACTGTATTGAGTCATCCCCTCGTTCGTACATTTTGAATGGGGTTGGAGCGGGGAGGGAGCTCAACCGTGATTGGTCGGCGACCCGTTTGAAGTTGGCTAATTTTAGAATGGCTGTGTTGTAACGCTAAAATGTGAATTATTGGTTTATCTCGTTTCGTTTTGTTTTAGCGAAATGTTGAAGTGTATTGAATTATGCAAAATGTATTACGGAATTTGAAATATTACACTTAAGTCAAATTTATGGGCATACAATACAGGCATATGAGGCATGTCATCAGACTCCTCGGGTTGGCAAGTGATTAAGTCCAAGAAATGAAAAAATGGAAACTAATTCCGTAGGTATACTTACACTAAGGATGAATATCTTTGTAACCTATCTTCATATCAAACCCAAAAAAATCAACTCAACTGGTGGACTATAGTCAGAACGCCGTCGTTGAGAGGGTAGGCCTGAGCCCCAGCAGTGGGAACATGTTAATAGGCTGTTGATTTGAATACATAAACTATTTTCATTATCATTTCGGTCCAACTGGCAATTAAAGAAGAAACAATAATCTCATAACCTTAATTGAGATAAACAATACTCGTAAATTAATATCCCAACAGCTGCAAGCAGGTGTTGAAAAAAGTGACCTGAACTAGAAACCTTGGCTGAGTTGCATGAAAACTGGACCGATAGTGATGAAACTCTTGCATCACATCTGCGGATTAATCAAAAGAGCGGCCTCATTCGGTCGCTTGTGAGAAATATGCCAGTCGCTACCCCGCAGTATGCCGCAGTCTTCAATAATATTACTGAAAACATTATGATAAATATTTATTAACTAGCGGCCCGTCCCGGCTTCGCACGGGTGGACATAGATATAGATAAATATAGCCTATGTCACTCAGGGTGAATGTAACTTTTCAATGGTGAAAGAAATTTTAATGGTTTCTCAATGGTGTTTTGAAATCGGCACAGTAGTTTTTGAGTTTATTCATTACAAACATACACTACACACACACAAAAATACAAATCTTTCCTCTTTATAATATTAGTACTTACCTATAGAAGTATAGATGTGGTAACCATTTCAGGTAACCGTGATCCGTTGGGAAAATATTTAATTCAAAAAACAGTTGCAACGGATCATATGATCGATTGGGACAAAATAATCAAAATTTCTTAGTTCCATGGATCATGGTGATTCGATGGGAACTTTTTGCGTGATCAGATGCACCCTAGACGATCGGTCTAGGGATCGGCTAGGGACGACGGTCCCTAGACGATCATGCGGCATGACATGCGTTACGTTTACGTGAATTATCATGCTGCATGATGGACCATCCTGCTTGCTATCAATCACTTAGTACAGTGTATTGTCAATCAACGGCCAGCGCGTAGTTTGCATGTCATTCGCGTCAATCACTACAATTAAACGGTCATGCATTGAAAATTTGCATGGGAGTATCGGTTTCTTTAAAGGCAGTAACTTGAAAATTGGAATTGTAGTTACTTGCTTTTGACAGAACGACGTCTGTCGGGTCAGCTAGTACAAAATAAAGTCTTAACAGTTAATTATTTAAACCAAGCCCCAAAAATAAACACCGCAACACTTCACAAGCAGCCATCAATTTCCCAACGACATTAATCTGTGCGTCTGTCTGTCAGTCCATTACGATACCCAACTATTGCATAATCCGAACCAGTTACCGCTCTTCACCTTGGTCATGATGTAACATGTCAAGGTCCGTTCTGGCCGCACAGTTGAGGCAACCGTTTTGTGCCTTTTTGACACTACTTATGCTGTGTTGTAACCGCTTTATTTGCAATTTTTGCATTGTTACATGCGCCAAATTGGGTGGGCACGTTTGGGTAATCATTTTATCGTACGACTGAAAGTTTTGTTGAATCTTTCGATACTGTTGAAAATTATTTTGGGAAAGTTTGGCAGCTCGGTGTTACCTAAGAAGTTTCGGATCTCTTTGGTGGCGCGCGCACTCCCTGTGGAGTTCGCATCTTGCATATTTTGTATCGGAACATATGGTGCCAATTACCGGGGGGGTGCGGACAAAGGAAGCGGAGTAGCGGAAGGAGGTTGCTAATACAAATTTATATGGAGTTTGAAAATAAGAATATGTGAGTGAGTTACAATATTGTAATCCATTTGACACGATTTTTACACCCATAGAATGCTTCTTTTACGCCTCTATAAGGGGCCGCGGCCGCCAACCAAAGAGATCCTAACTCTATGGTGTTACCCATAACAGGTATGATTATATACATACAAAGCACTCGAGTCATGGGGCGAGCGTGTGCCAAGAGAATGCTGAGACTGAGCGAAGCGAAAGAGATGTCCGTTCTTTTTGCCTACCCCGCTAGACACATAGCGTAAAGATATGTAATGTATGTGTACATATATTTGTATCTTCCTTGCGTGATGCGTCCGAAATTCTAGTCAGATTTATTTTTATGTCTCGAATTAGTTGTGATCTTTTTTTTTGTATTGTAACCTAAGCTTGGTAAAGATGTGTTTTATTTTCGCCATATGAAGGCTATCACGCTTATTTTGTTGGATATTTTGGCGATGCCAGTTTTGGAGGAGAATTTCTTGAAGTATTCAGATAATTACTCACGTTGCTATAGAAATAACACGATACTTCATTCCATAATGTGACGAGTGTGTACCACAGGGTCCGTCACGGTACATAGCAACCGTATTAAAGCTTAACCGATTCAATATGCAAACGCAGGCCGCGCGTGTCTGAAGTCTAACATACATTGCATAGGGAATACAACAGGCCGCCGCCACCACCGCCACCGCAGGCAGCGTGTATCCCTTTAAGGTGTATCACAGACACACGGTCTGCGGTGGCGGCCTGTTGTATTCCATACGCAATGTAGGTGAGACTTCAGACACGCGCGGCCTGCGTTTTCAAATTGAAGCTGCGGCCTGCGGTAGACCGCCACCGCAGGCCGCGGGTGTCTGTGATACGCCTAATGTCCACTGACGTTTTTAGCTTCATATCCTTATGTAAACAGAGGACTACATTAACATAATGTCAAAGACTCAACTCAATCATCGAAGCATAAAGAGATTGAGCAACACCTAATCAGCGGGTCCGTCTGTCTGTCAGATGGTACAATTCGTTTCACGCTAACCGGTCGATGATGTAACTTACATTACACACTAAATATGTCAAGGTGCCTTGTACTGCAACGTTTTGTTTTGCGGAGAGTGCACACTCACCTGCATAAGGCTGTATGTCAGTTACACCAATAATTCAATGGATGTTGGATTAAGGCCGGGTCAAACCGAATGCAGCACGGCGCAGCACAGCACAGCGCAGCACGGCTTATGACGATGTAAATGTATGGGATATTATGGGAGAGGACACACCAACGCACGATGCTGCACAGCGCTGCGCAGCTACGCGCGTATCCGTGCGTCAAGCCACGCAGAGACAACCCGAGCGCGCGCGGTCTGGCAACGTCGCGCGCGCGCCGTGCCGCGATTGGTCCTCACTAGTTGAAGTCACACCGCGTGAGGCCGCGACAACTGGCCGATGTGACGTGCTAACTACGCAACGCGCTGCGCTGCACCGCATATGCATCCGGTGTGACCCGGCATTTATCCCGGCTATAGAAAAGCCTCGGTAACCAGAGATGGACAAAATATAATCGCGATTACTGATTACTTCCTCAAATTGGAATTTAATCAAATTACGGAAATAAGAAAGTAACCGGGAAAGTAATTAGGAAAGTAATCGAGATAGACTATTACTTACTCTGTGTCGAGCAGCGAACTTTAATATGTATAGAAGCATTACTTCATACAAATTTATTTGAAATTGTGAGATTCGATTAAAAACAAATGCAATTATGATATGCTAGTCTGAAGTAACAAAGCGTGTAAGATGATTATAGACCATATCGCTATGCGACAAAGTATACATTTGCTTGTATTGAATTCTACATCATACATTCTCATGTCTAGTACACATACTCAAATCACCTACTGCTGGGAACAAAAGAGTCGCCGCGGCGACTCCTTTGGTGTCATCATTTTTAGGGCTTACTAGTATTTCTATACTTATTAAAGTTCGCTGGTGTCGAGATACACTTTGCCCAACTCTGCCTACGATGCGGCGGCGGCACACAGTACAATGGTACATTCGACCGCACATCAGTGGAAACAAAACCAGCATAAACTGGTCTCTCGTAGTATTGAAACTCCTTTTGGCTAGACCAGCTCAAGGTCAAAGTGTTTCCACTGACGTGCGGTCGACTGTACCTATATAATAAAAATAACCCTTAATCGCGCTAATTCTGAACGATATTACCAATCCAAACCTTAACCGAAAATGTTATGCTGCATGTACACCTTTACAAACGCAAGCCAAACCCCTGCTCCACACGTTAGCGTTTGTAAAGGTTTGCCAAACGTGTACATGCAGCATAACGTTTTTGGTTACTGTTTGAATTTGGTAATATAGCTCAGAATAAACGCGATCGGAAAATAATTTCGAACACGATAAAATTGTATGATTTTTTTTTTGTATTTACAACCAGTGCACCATCTCCTTAACATTAACCCGTTCTAATAATGCTGCTTACGATAACACCCACTTGTGTATGAAATAAGAATTCGTGTAATGACTCAATGGATCGCTGTGAGGTAAGAGTTGTATGAGTGTGTATGATAACATACAATTATGTATGCTATGGTGTCAAGGTTCGATGCTCCACATTTCTATATTACTTGCTTACTGATTATTGTAAGAGAGAATTATTTTTGTGAAGCGTTGCATGACAGGTTATTCAATTTCTAACTTATGACAATATTTCTTTGGAGGAGGTTTTGGTTTGGTTACTAGACCTCTAATAAGCTCTATCTTATTTTAAAAATATAGAGTCATATCTTATTCGTGGGTTCGATTCCCACCCGGGACCTACATTTATGTGATGAGCATAACTGTTGGTTTTCGGATTCTGGGTGTTTGTATTATGTATTTAAGTATTTATTTAAAAGTATTTAAGTATGTTTATCAGTTGTCGAGTACCCATGTACAAGCTTCGGCTTAGTTGGGACTAAACAGCCGTGTGTAAATTTGTCCAAACGTTATTATTGTTATTTATTATACCGGCGGTTACAGTAAGACAGCCCACAATACATACGACTAGAGTGACTAGAGGTAGTCGCGATTTTCACTAAGGTTCACATCCTCACAGAAGCGATAGTAACTTCAATGGACATTTACTACACGGACAACTTTGATACGAGCCGAAAATATTGTCGGTCGTCAAAAAGCGTGCGATTATCACTTGAAGCACCTTGAAGATCGTTCTTGCCTCATCATCATCATCATATCAGCCTGTAGACGTCCACTGCTGGACAAAGGCCTCCCCCAGAGATCGCCACGACGACCGGTCCTGCGCTAACCTCATCCAGCCGGGTCCCGCGACCTTCACCAGATCGTAGGTCCACCTTGTGGGAGGCCTACGCTGCGTCTTCCGATACGTGGTCACCACTCGAGAACCTTCTTGTTCTTGCCTATCATTAGAAAATTAGCTAAATTATGGATTGATTAGCTTGTGTCATTACCCTGTGACATACCTACATAACCCAGGTTGAACATGGAGAACAACCGTACGTCACGGTGGCTCCACTGAAAACCAGCGCTGCAGACCCTGCAGCATATGCTGAGTTGGAGTCCCTTTTGGCGCCACATTGCAACACCGACGCGTGTAGTCGATCCGCAGGTGGACGCCATGGGCTATAGGGTTCCAAGCCCTGTCACTGGCCGACGCTCTCCGGGTTCACTAATACTTAAGTGAGCTATCTAGATAGTAGATATGTGTACAAAATTATTGTAATGTGTTGCTTTGTGTGTGCTATTACATTGTTACCCCAGAGGTGAAAGTAACAGCGAGGGCGCCAATAGTTCGAGAGACTCTAAATAAGTCTTGAACCCGAGGGATACACTATGCTTTTCATTACGAATACACTGAAAGTAAAAACAAATACATAAAATGTGTGTTAATACAAATCTCTGCTATACGGAAGTATAAACAAAACTCTACAACCTGAAAAAACAAATGAAAATCGAATTGCCGGTTTTCCGTCTATTTTGTTTTTTTTCTGTGGCCGGCCAGCTATTCTGCCATTATTTTTCATTTCCATCATTGAAAATTTTTTTTTTCCAAATGTTGCTGTATAGAGAAAGTTGGAACATGGTCCAATAGAAATGTCAAAATAGTACTAGTTATTTTTATATAATTAGACACCTGTCAGTTGAAAACGATTCTCCCTAGGGCTGAAATGTATTACTTTCAACCCGCTACTCGGGCAACTTCAGACCTACTTTCAGAATATGAGTAATGAAAAATAAATTTATTCTATTCTATTCTAACAAAACGGCTAACGACTAGACCATGGCCGGCGTGTACCAATCAAAGTACAAACAGAAATATCAACGTGTGCAACTATTACGGCGAAATTAAACAACATTACATTACCCCCGTCCGCGGCACCAGTTGGGCAACTGCTGCGGTTGCTGGCAACATTGCAACATGTGCACGTGTGGGCTTACACCCGTGGAAATAGGTAGATTTTACCTGAGGAGCCCTAAAATAGCTACCCTATAATGTTGTATCTTATCTTATTATTTCTTCTTCTTAGCCTAAGCTCACTGTTGGGCTTTGACACAATTTTGACAGCCATACTGTTTAGTTCAGGAAAGGTGACACGGATTCTAGAATAAGTGTCGCTACAGATAATGTGGATTCGCAACTGTGATTGACAACAGATGAAGGTTAATATGTCCCCAGTGTCCCTCTCAACGAGGTCGTTAGCGCTATAGTCGACCACGCTAGACTAGTGCGGGTTAGGGGACTTCACATGCGCCTAAGAATTACTTTTTTGCGTATGCAGGTTTTCCCGCAGGTTTTTTTTCCATCGTTTGAGAGCAGTCAGTTAATTAATCCAGTTTCAAAATCCCAATGGCACGACCGGGGATGGAACTAGAACCTCTCAACGTGACAGGCCGCGTCTTACCTCGCCACCGACACTGTCAACAACGAACAAAATGGCTTCAACATATTTTTCTTACCCATTCTCTTTTCTGACACTGTTATGTACCAAATTACCACGTCCCCACTGCTGGGGCTCAGGCCTACAACCTCAACGAGGGCGTTCGGGCTACAGTCCACCACGCTAGCCTAGTGCGGGTTGGTAAGTACCTAAGTAAAGCAAAGTAAATACCTACCTATTTCGTTATTAAATTAATCAATGCTTGCCGCCTACCGCCGTTAGCGGTGGAAGGTGGAAATGCAACGGGTCAACTAACTCGGTGGCGAAACTGCTCCGGAAGGTCTGCAGTTCGCTCGCTCAAACTTGGTGCAGCTTTTTATGTCGTCCGGCGCCAGGGACCAGCGTGGGACGCCCCTCTACCAGGTGGACTGACGGCTGGAGGGCGGAGGACCGGGTGTGGTGGCGTTCATTAACGAAGGCCTATGTCCAGCAGTGGACGTTGAAGGGCTGATATGAATGAATGAAGGGAACCAGGTTTAAATGGCGACACTTCAACCCTAAGGATCTGTTTTTTTTTAAATTCAACTTACATTATCTTAACAGCATAATACTAAACCGACGACTGTTGTCCCAAACCCCTGTCGAACGGTGCCCCCCGTTTTTGGCGGACATCACTACGCCTTAGAATAGATATTCTAATCATATATATCAGGTTTCCTCACGATGTTTTCCGCCACCGAAAAGCCACCACAATTTTCTAATAAACCGTACATACTTAAGTGACCGAAAAACTCATCAGTACGGGCCAAGGTTCGAACCCACGACCTCACGTGAGGCGACACAACCAACTAGGCTACCACGGCTCTGGACCAAAGTATTTACCTGAGAGCTTCCACACTAACCAGTCGTACGTAGAATACCACTTAAATGTATATTTATCAAGCATGAGGTAACACTGTATGAACGTCGATGTTGACATATCTACGGAACTACAGTTTCGTCACAAATAATGTTGCCAGTCGCAAATATCTCGCTGGTTTTGAACCGGCAATCTATGGTGCGGAGTTGGTGTATTTTAAGGGAGGTTTAACAGCTGCTGCTAAGCCTTGTTGACATATTGCTCTACTAACCGTGATTAATAGATAGATTTCACCGCTACGAGTATAATTCTACATTTTTGTTACTATCGTATTTAACTTGCTTCTAAGTAGTTTTTTTATATCTCGCGTTAGTTTTTAAGCCAAGCTTATTTTTGGTTCTCTATAATTTAGGATTTTTCTAGTATAGTGTCCAAATTAACGAATATGTTATAATAGGTACCTATAATTTTGTGTTTTTTTGATTAACTCGAGGACGATTGTTGGTGATAAAAGTCCCAACTTGGGCGCCAAAATATTGATACTCGTTGGCACATTTCATGTCTCGTATTTTCGCGGGAGCACACTCAAGACCTCCCCTCTGACTACGGTCCTGTGTATTTACTTCAAATATTGTTTTGCAACTTATCATTTTGATTATAACAAGATTATACATTAGTAACCTAATCACGTATACCTACATTAAATAGTTAATTAAACTACCCACGGCACTACCTACGCACCATAATAATTTAATTTTAATTAAATTTATTTTTTCAGCAATTCAAAATATGTTTTATTAAAATCATCAATCACACTAATAGTTAAATCTTTTACATTTTTACTAACAATTAGCAAACTCTGCCGTCAATTTGTTAAGTACCGTTAACAAATTGCCCACAAACAACAACAGATACTTCATTATGAAAGTTGCAAAATATGACATTACCCATTTGCGGCTAAAAAAGCAACAATCATTAGTAAGTATTGCAAATATGACCGTTTTCCGTCTTTGATACGATGAATCGATTTATTTGACGATCAAAAGAGTTTATGAACGGTATGGTCAACCTTTTTTCGAACTAAAAGAAATAAGCCGTTGTTGATCTACATACACTTAATTGTTCCATAATCTTTTTTTTCCTATTTAATGTGAATTGAAACAGAACACGTCACTTATGAAATGTCACGAGGGCAATGAAAGATAGGACGTCAGTTGTAACGTTATAACGCTACGTTTTATATTAAACTTAATTAGGTAATAATCAAAAATTAAATAAACAATAAAAATAAAATGCAAAATACAAACTCTCAAATTCGCATGACAAACAGTGCTTAAAATACCTATATATACTTTAAACACTGTATAATCAGATGTATTTTAGATCCTGTGGTCGCGTAAACACTACATAATAGGTAGTTATTTATTCTATAAGTCAAGCCAAAGCTTAAAAGTCAATACCTAAGTCAAGTTGGTAATGTCCACCAACCCCCGCTGGGCCACTGTGGCGGACATACAATACTGCCTGTGCTTCAAAAGTGCGGGCATAATTTAAGCTGTTGATTTAGATGATATCAAAATATGCCCGTGCCAAACGTTGGCCACCCCTGCTTTTACGCTACCGCTGTCGAAAGTGCGGAAAGTGGCGTTCAAGGACAATATTAATGGATTCCAACGAGTCGTCGTAACAATATTAATGCAATTCACGATCACGGTTCGACAGACAGTTTTGAAAAGTGAGTTTCCCAATTTTCTTGGCGAAGGTCACAAGATGGCAAAAGATGGCGGAAGATGTCGACATTATAAAGTACCTTTTTTTAAGATAGCCGTCTAGGTAAACGGGCAGGCAGCCGACCATCATGTCGGCCCGTTAAGCTTTCGCTGTCTATGAACACATGCAATTCTTGGATTGATGGTTGCCCAAAGCCCACAAGTGCGTTGCCATCAGAACTGCGATCATTAATACAATAGTATTGACGATCGCCGCATCAGAAGGACTAAAATCAGACAGTTTTAAAAAATGAGTTTCCCAATTTTCTTGGCGAAGGTCACAAGATGGCAAAAGATTGCGGAAGATGTCGACATTATAAAGTACCTTTTTTTAAAGATGCAGGTAAACGTCAGTCTGCCGATGTAAAGCCTTCGCTGTCTATGAACAAATGCAATTCTTGGATTGCTAATTGTCCAAAGCCCACAAGTGCGTTGTCATCAGAAGGAATAAAATGTTAGGCTCCGGCATATCCTTCACAAACAGCAATTCTAATATTGCGAGCGGGAGCGTAGTGAGCTTTTTCCGGTGTTCTGTGTATAGTACTTACCCACACCATCTCACCTCATCGGGGATATCTTCCACCATTATCCTCCGCTATTTAAATTTGGTTAAGGAATTAAGTATTATCACAGAATACATAATGTACCTATTATATTCTATTTAATTAAATTAAAATTTTGCCCAAAGTTCTTACTTACTCTGTGCTTATGTGTCGAATGTTTAATTAAAATCGTGATTCGGAAAAAGCTAGGTACAGTCGACCGCACTCTCTAAGCCTACTAGGACGTTTCAATACTATGAGAGACCAGTTTGACAGTTTTTTTGATTCCACTGACGTGCGGTGGACCGTATACGGACATGAGAAAAAATGCGTTCGAGAAAACTATTTAACAAAACCCTTACTTCACTTTAGCTTTCGGTTTTGTAACAATATTAAGATTAACACTTTTTCACTCTGTCCGAGGCGGGCCAATCAAAAATTCTATCGTCATCTACCTATGTGTCAAGTGTGTGAAACAATCTAATGTAAATGCTCCATAAAGTGCATTCACAAATGTTAATGTGGCAACCAACCTTGCACCGCTGCAGTTGCCACACCGGTTGCGTATACGCAGCTAGTTACCCGGCATACTGCGTAACCAAAGCTTACGGTGGTTTGGTGGTTTACTCATCAACAGGCTGCCCCACTGCTGGGCAAGGCTCTCCCAAAATAATGGGAGATTTATTCCAACTGATGAGTGACGTGTCCTTTTGATAGTGCTACACGTTATTCCCGAAATTACACTTGTTTATTTACATTTGCAATAATTTTGCAATACTTGCATAATAGATATAATAATATATAGATATGTATCGCGTTCTAAATCAAAAGGGACCTTATGACGGCATTTAGTTTCCGAGATAATTAATCGATTCAAGTATTGTAAAATGACTCAATAGACGACATGACACGATTGGGTCACTATAAGAACCATAAGAGCTAGGAGGGTTCTTGGATCTATGGCTAGGTATATTTATGTAGTTTTTAGTCCGGTAACAAATTTTCGCTACAAGGTAACTTTTGATTCGGAACGCCACATTTAAAGGGAAGATAAGGAGCATTATTCTAAATATTTTTGCTAGATGTACCTACTAATTATGCAGTCTACTTATTAGTTTTCTCAATGTTGTCACAATTTGTATTTATTATCAACAACTTACAACTTCTACAAGTCCAATTTACATGCGATATTATAGGCTACAATTCTGAAATAACTTAAATAAGTCATACAGACAACTTTCAGTATATAGGTTGAAATAACTTTCAGGACTAACTAATAGAAGCCTTATTTAACCAAGTTTATCTAAATCCGCTCAGCCGATATTGCGTGATTGAACAACAAACATCCAAAC
Organism: Metalampra italica; assembly: GCA_949699065.1. Taxonomy (NCBI): domain Eukaryota; kingdom Metazoa; phylum Arthropoda; class Insecta; order Lepidoptera; family Oecophoridae; genus Metalampra; species Metalampra italica. The sequence continues at coordinate 2,564,466 of OX452993.1, forward strand.
TCACAAACTAAAGGATACTTTTGAATGCGGATGAAGTCCTGGAGCGTCCACTAGTATGATTAATAAATATTCTGTGGTATAATACCATAGTATGTAATAATATAAGTCAATTCTAAGGTCGCACCGTACGTGACCCGTAATTATTTTTCTTAGGTATTTTGTTGTAATTTGATAGAATTAATAAGGTAAGTATATTTAGTATAAACTTTTAGTTTCTTAGCTTTATTAACATTGGTAGTCTTAGATGTTACTTTATTTTGAATTTTGTTAACAATATTAATCTTATAAGTCTATTATAATTATAATAGGTAGCAAATAAGTAGTCCGATTTGACAAAAAAAGGTTTCTTGTGTTGAAATTTACGTTCTTTTAAAAACTACCTACTAAATAAACACTACCTACGCAAAATATATAGGTACCTACCTATAAATCTAATCTATACAATAGATTGCTCTACTCACGTGGCGTAAGTTCGTAAGGCCTCCCAGCTGCCTCCCCCTCACGTGCTGCCGACGTAACCTTAGCGCTACGTCCGAATCACGTCGGAAGGGAACGTAGCAACAATGTCACGGGGACTTTCCTCGACATTTCGTAAGTCTCTAAACGTTCGCGTACGTCATCGTCCGAAGACGACATAACGTCTCTGTACTTCCTTGTGACGTACTAACTGAGGTCTTTTGTAAGATTTTTCTTTGTTAAGCGTACTATATTAGGGTCTTTCGTAAGGCCTTTCCTTGCGTAGCTATTGAAGCCTTTTGAGTGGCTTGGTCGTTAAATTTCGTGGACTTGATTTCCACAGCTCAGAAAAGTTAGTTATGTAAATTGTATTATCTACGAGTATGTTTAATTTTCATAGTAGGTACGGTGAAGAAAAACATCGTGAGGAAACCTGCATACGCGGAATAAGAAATTCTTAGGCGCATGTGAAGTCCACCAACCCGCACTGGGCTAGCGTGGTAGACTATAGCCCGAATGCCGACAGCTCTTTATTATTAGTAGATATTAACATATCCTCACTGCTGAGGCTCATAGCTCAGGGCGTTTGGGCTATATAGTCTACCACGCTAGCCCAGTAGGTGTTGGTGGACTTCACATGCACAAATAATTGCATGCAGGCTTCCTTGCTCACGATGTTTTCCTTCACTTAAGTTTCAAGAAAAAACCCATTGGTATAACATGGCCAAGTCGAGAATCGAACTTCAGACCTTTTGATATGATAGGCCGCGTCTTATCCCCAGACCTTTTACTGAGTAATCCTTACTTCTGAAGATTCTGTCAACATTCTCACCATATTTTGTCATTTTATGAGATAAAGTGTCATCTATCGAGGTATTTAGAAAAATCATTTTTGAACAGAGCTGCATGAAAATCGGCTTACCGCTTACTCATTCAAGACTGGCAGCCTCATTCCTTATCTCAAAAGTCACATGTGCACCAACGTGTCAGAATTGCGGTATTGCACAACATGAAATCAAATAACAATATTATTCGTAACACCGCCCGTGCTGGCCGCCTGCGCACGCGCCGCCCCTCACGTGCTGCACTGTTACTAAATCGGGAGCAATTTCAGCGCACTTACAAAACATTTTCAAAATGGCTGATTTGGTTTCCAAATACGTAGATATGCGTACACGCAAGTTAAATCCCGCAATTATACCGAAAAAAATATATATTAGGCGTTTGGCTACATCTCAAACTAGGATTCGCGGAATCTCAGTGAAAGAACTATAATTTTGTCCTTACCTATGAAGTTGCCGTTTTTTTTCTTACATTTAATTTTGCATGTAATTTCCATAAAACAATAGCTTTGAAATTTTTCTTGTTTCTAAAATATTGTATTTACTAATGACTTGCTGTAGTATTTTTTTCATTTATTTGTATTTTGTGTAGATATAAAGATAAATTGAAAACAGCTTTGGTTTATGTTATCAAGTCATACATACAAAATATCGCATTCTTTATTAACAATAATAATAATAAATATATAAACGGGTCGAATTGAGAACCTCCTTTTTTTTTCGTCGGTTGAAAATTATGCAAAATAGTTTATAATTATGAAAAATGCAAATCCATACAAATCGGCAACTTCTTATGTAAGGATCCATTATATAGAACTAAGAGCGTCAGTGGCGTAGGTCCATATTGATAGGTCCGGAGTTCGATCCCCAGCTGGGCCATGTACTAATGGGTTTTTCTCGAAACTTAAGTACATGTACTGACTGCTCTCAAACGGTGAAGGAAAACATCGTGAGGAAACCTGCATATGCCGAAGAAGAAATTCTTAGGCGTATGTGAAGTCCACCAACCCGCACTGGGCTAGCGTGGTGGACTATAGCCCGAACGCCCTCGTTGAGAGGGTAGGCCTGAGCCCCAGCAGTGGGGACATATTAATAGGCTGTTGATGATAAAGATAAAGGTTGAAAACAGCTTTGGTTTATGTTATCAAGTCATACATACAAAATATCGCATTCTTTAATAATAATAAAAATTATGCAAAATAGTATAAATGAAAAATGCAGATCCATACAAATCGGCAACTTCTTATTTAAGGACCCATTATAAAGAACTAGACAATAATGAAAATAAAAACAGGACAATTTGCGATCCCGACCTCGAACTTCCGTTTACACCGTATTCCCCGAAAGTAAAATCCGTTTCCCCGAACCGAAATCGAAACGGTCCAAAACCTCGGAATGGACAATCCGAGTTTTTTAGGTTTGCGGTTTTGCGTTCGTGGAATATGGACGTTCGGGGAATTGGACATACGGGAAAAGATTTCGTTGATTGTATATTCGAATTGAACGAGTTATATACAGTTTTTTATATACAAAAAAAAACTGTTATAACGAGTTATACATTATTGTACCTAAACCAAATTTCTCTACAGAACTATGTTCAGTGTTCAAGGTTCATACACAAAATACATTTAAATCAGTGCAAAAATGAAAGTAACATAGGTATTCAGAACAGTATACCTACAGGGTGTTTGGAAGGTTGATGCAAAGAAAAAAAATAGTGTTATTAACTTATTATGTATTCTGTGGCTTATCAGAGGTGACAGGGAAGATCGTTTCAGAGTTCAGACTACATTCGAGCATGCTTTATTTTTTAGGTTGGTTCTGTACATTGATGTAGTTTTCAGCTCTGTAGATATCTCATTTCCCCCATGAGGTCCCTTTTGATTTGGAACGCCACATTTTACTAACCTTTACCTATCATCATCATCAGCCTGCACTAGTCCACTGCTGGACATAGGCCTCCCCCAAGGCGCGCCACTGAGCCCGACCCTCGGTTCCCCGCAAGTCAGTGCCAGCCGTCTTACGCAGGTCGTGGCTCCATCTAGCCGGGGGGCGTCCCACACTACGCTCGCCTAGTCGTGGTCTCCACTCTAGAACTCGTCTACCCCAGCGGTTATCGGTTCTCCGGCAGATGTGACCAGCCCAATGCCGCGTCAACGTGCTAACCCTTTGAGTTATGTCGAAGGCTTTGGTTCTCTGGCGGATCACCTCGTTTCGGATCCTGTCTCTCAGAGAAACTCCGAGCATAGCTCTTTCCATAGCCCGTTGAGCTTGAGTTTTCGGACTAGTCCCACTGTCAGTGTCCACGTTTATCTATAGTTTGGTAAAATCAATTTGAATTCGTGATATGACCAAATTGAAACGTTGGACAAATCGAACCAAAGTTTTTTTTCAGCGCGGCTGTTTTGCGAGAGCACACATTAACATCTATGCGCGGCGAGCGCGCCTGCGCGGGCGCACGTGCGCGCGCACGTTGCGCGTCCCGTGAGCGCGCGTGTGCGCGCCGCCGCACGCCGCCGCGCATGCACCGCTGATAACATTCACAAAACAATAATCTTGAATGGGAGAAATATGCAGGGTTGGGTGTACACTCACTTCGATTAGGATAGTGCAATGCACGCTTTCACAATTTTTTTGTATCTTGTGCTTTTAAAATTTTCTTTAAAAATAAGAAAAAAAATTTTTTTTTCAAAAGGTTATTATTTATTGTTTATTTAATAATTAGTTGTAAAAAAAAAAAGAAATGCCATGAATTAAAATTCAACTATAGAACTGTCAAAATAGCTTTATTTACTAAGAACAAGGATCCCTTAGTTATGTCCCAAAGTTAGGCCGGAAAGTACTCCGTTATAATGGGGGCGCGGGCGCCCACCAAAGAGATCCTAGCTCCATGTTTATTTTTTCGAATAAAACTGCCATAAATTTCGTCAATAACGCCTTATATTGTTTTATTTTAGACAAAATAAAATTGGGCCGACATTTCGATAATTCCATTTCTTCAAGTCCCTATGGCAACGCACCAACAAAGCTTGAATGCGTTCCATTCCTTAACAGTTATAATGTATGAAATTGTATGGGAGACCTCGCGCTGGCTGCGTGGCGAGTGCGGCGCGTGGCAGCTGACACCGGTGCGACGTCTCTTGTACCGTTTCATACATCACAACGCAGCTGCCACGCGACGCGCCGCACACGCCACGCACCATGTGTTCCGGTCTTTATTCCCTGAGTCACGTGGTACTCCACGCTAATTGCAGCAACCATGAACTTGCATCTAAATGCATCGCATTGCATAAACTAATGCACGATCTTGGCATAAGTTCAAATGCGCTAATAAATATGATCGTTATCAAACATTATGTAAACATCTGACTCTATTCTTGACCGCCTCGTAGGATTAGTGGTTGTTGGACTCGAACATCGTCGCGGGTTCGATTGCCATTGAGGACACAACTTAAATACATACAAACACCCGGAATCCGAAAACCAACAGTTATGCTCATCACACAAATGTTGGTCCCGGGTGGGAATCGAACCCACGACCTTTAGCGCAGTAGGCAGGGTTACTGATGATGTCCTCCTCGACGCATCCGCCGTCGGCGACACCCTGTCGTAGTATGGAGTGTGCCCGAATATGACTCGCGAAACCAAACTCGGTCTTGAAACTTGGTCCAAACTCTTTGGTATTGTTAAGTGATGGCTGCATTATTATATTTGTGGTGGGGCTCTTTCAAGGCTTATCTAGTCTTGTATCACTGCGACCATTACTGATCTATTGTGATCGCCGCCATTACTATAGTACAGTGTATGCTTTGCTTCCGTTAGGAACTTCGGCATGCTTTTGTTTATATGTTTTACTTATTTATTTGTTTAAACTTTATTGCACACGTGTTTTTTGTACAAAAGGTGAACTTAATGCCGGAGGCATTCTCTACCAGTTGACCTTTGGGTCGTGCTGATAGATTTTTGTAGGTGTGCGAAGACAGTAGGTAATTATTATTTGTTTTACTTCATCAGGGTGAAGGTGTGTGAGGTTGCTCAAATGGATACTTCTTTTACATATCGGTGGGCCAAACTCGTACAGAAGGTGCAATGGTGTTTCCTCTGCCTCTTGGCAGGGCTGCATATTCAGTAATGTAAACAGGAAAATGTCTATGACACGAGGTCTATTATCTGGTCACACCGAGGCTGCCCTTGTTGGCGCCGCCGCTTGCATAATAACATGCAACCCGCTCGCTTCCGGGACACAAATACACTATCTGTGGCCGTGACTCCTATCTGAGAACCTAACCGCTGGACGCGTGATGTACAGTCGACCGCGCGTCACTGGGAACACTTTGAGCATGAGCTGGCCTAGCCTATTAGGGAGACTAGTTTATCTATACTGGTTTTGTTTGCGGCCGACCGTACGATAGAGTATGAAATTACTGTACTTATTTCTATGATACCAATCTAAAGTGTACACTGTCCCATTATAAGGATCAAATTCTTCTAAGTACCATAATTCCTCTGTGTAAATACCACATAGTCACAGAGGAATTAATAGTACCTACATAGTATCTCAAAATAAAGGAAGACCAAGAGATGCAATATAGACATCGCACGGAGACGGCGATCGTCAAACTGATCGCAGCACGGAGAGTATAGAAAAAGATCGGTGAATTTAACTAAAATATATAATAATAATAATAAATCTTTATTTCAGGAAAATTTACAATCCCTTAACTGAATACACAAATTAAAATAAAAGTACCTACTAATCAGAAATGATGCAATAGCAAATAATTAAAATTGAGATTAAAACTGTAAAATCAAAATTAATAAGATAAAATTAATAAAAACAATCTCAATCTGTCACTTAATAAATAAACTACTTTTTATTTTGTATTTGTATTTTTTTATATCTTTATTTATGTATTTGTTTTGATGAATATAAGAATATACTCGAAGGGCAATAAAATTCATGTCAATGCATGTTTCCATATTTATTGTTATTTTTATTCTGTACACAGATCGTATTCCGAAAAAAAGTCAAGTTTTATTTTGTTAATTTCCTAGACAACATTTTAAATTGAATGCCAATGCGCAAAGCAATGTGTTAAATTAACGAATGTCTTCGACATAGCTCAAAAAGTTAGCACGTTGAAGTGGCATGTGGGCTGGTCACGTCTGAGAGCCGTTAGCCGATGGGATAGATAGTTCTCGAGTGAAGACCACGCGTGGGCAAGCGCATTCTGCGTGAGGCGACTGGCAGTGACTGGAGCGGAGAACCGAAGATCGGGTTCAGTTGCGCGCCGATGTCCAGCAGTGCACTAGTGCAGGCTGATAGAGAATTCTTTTTAAAATTCTCGTCCGTGGAAAATCACCTTCTACGTGGGCACTACACAGGAGTCGATCAGTAACCTCGCGACTCGATTGGGTTGCGAGTCAGCCACGCCGTTTGACCCGGCGCAAGGCGGCCCGTGACATGCATACGGCACCAACGGAAGTGGAGTGAAGGTTGCTGGCGTCGCGGTGCTAGATCAGGAACTTCGGTTGGTGATGAACCTCTTACAGGACGAATGTGAAAACCAAAAGACTAATACCAAAAGAAAAAGAACTGAAATCTTTTAAAGTGTCTTAATCCTATCCTTCCTACTAATATTATAAACATTATAAAGGCGAAAGTTTGTAAGGATGTGAGGATGATTGGATGATTTACTGGAATAATGTCGAATCTGAAAAATATGTTTGTGAGGATGTTTGTTACTCTTTCACGCAAAAACTACTAAACATATTTTGATGAAACTTGGTACAGTGATAGCTTATATCTTGGAATACCATATCCTTTAGAATGTGGCTGTCAAAATTAGAAAACTCCGCAGAATGTTGACGTCATTTTTTGATTTTCGAGAAATCACTCATACCTATACATATACATATATACGTGATAATAGCCTACAGTGACGACACCCAAACGGGTCGCGTCACATTCTGCAGACAATATTAATAAAACCCGATCGGGTGTTTTAACACTCTGAGGGATATAGGCTACTTTTTAACGCGGACAAAGTCACGGGGCCAATACCCCCTAAGTAACAAAACGCCTACATAGAGGGCGCTGATTCACAATTTACACGGGAAAAACTTTTCTACGCGGGCGGAGCCGCGGGAAAAAGCTAGTATTTTATCCGTTTTTCCTTGGGTGTCTTAGGAAAACAAAGGCATTTGCGGCTGAAAGCAAAATAAACTATAGAGGATGTTCCTAAGTGGACCGCTTTGATCTTGTTTTTTCTGTTACAGTACCTTGCTCGCACATGTGGTTGACACGTCAAAAAAGTTTGTTTTCTTAAGACAGCTAAAGAAAAACGGAATATAGATGCATATTTTATAGCACGTGCGGTAAAGGGCATGTTCATCAACAGCCTATTAATCTCCCCACTGCTGGGGCTCAGGCCTACCCTACCAACGAGGGCGTGCGGGCTATAGTCCACCACGCTAGCCCAGTGCGGGTTGGTGGTCTTCACATGCGCCTAAGAATTTCTTCTTCGGAGTATGCAGGTTTCCATGTTTTCTTTCGCCGTTTGATAGCAGTCAGTAAATGTACTTTTCATTACTCATACTCTGAAAGTAGGTCTGAAGTTGCCTGAGGAGCGGGTTGAAAGTAATACATCTCAGCCCTAGGGAGAATCGCTTTCAACTGACAGCTGTCAAATTATATTTAAAAAAACTAGTACTATTTTGACATTTCTATTGGACCATGTTCCAACTGTCTATACAGCCACTCAATTACAGCCCGATGTAAAATTGAAATAACATAAAGTTATGTAATAATTAAAGAATATATATTTTTAATGACTTTATTATAATTATTACTGTCAACTATTTATTTAAAATAACATAGATTTGGGCAAAATATTTACCATTTTTTCAATGATGGAAATGAAAAATAATGGCGGAATGGCAGAAAAAAGAAGAAAAGAATGGCAAGCTAGGCCGGTCACAGAAAAAAAACAAAGTAGACGGGAAAGCGGCAATCCGATCTTCATTTGTTTTTTCAAGTTGTAGAGTTTTGTTTATACTTCAGTATAACAGAGATTTGTATTAACACTCATTTTATGTATTTGTTTTTACTTTCAGTGTATTCTTAATGAAAAGCACAGTGTTTCCCTCGGGTTCAAGACTTATTTAGAGGTCCCTCGAACTATTGGCGCCCTCGCTACGCGTCGGGCGCCAAACCCCGTCTCGGGACTTAAATAAGTTACTTTCACACCTAGGTTAACAATGTACTATAAGTTCGATATGATGGGCCTCGTTTTATCCCCGACGCCACTGACGCTCTCATGGACATGTTAATAGACAATATTTACCACAGAACTCTTTATTCTGTTTTGTGATATTAATCCCCTCTAAACCCCTCAAGAAAGGCATGCGAATATACAACATACAAAGCCACTTAAACAAACTTCCTATTAACACAGAAATTTGCAGAATCGGTAACTAACATTACGACAAACCTACCTACGAGTCATACACGTTTTGTGTCACAATTCACATAACACTGTGGCATCTGACACCTCCAGTACAGGCTACAGATTACATAACAATAATTATCTCACATACTAGTTGTAAATCGCGACTTTACCTGCGTGTAAAAGTGTTCCAAAGATATGATGAGGTGATTATTCTTTTTAAAAAATCGGACAAGTGCAAGTAGGACTCGCGCCCTGAGGGTCCGTAGAAATAATTAGAAAATCGTTAATAAAACTTCATGGGCAAAGTTAAGTTTGTTGGTACAAAAAAAGTTTTTTTTGTGATGTAACTACAAATTTACGGTTTTCGGATTATTGTCAAATTTCAAGATTCTAGGTCAACCGGAATTACCCCATAGATTTTAATGACCAAGATACTCAAAAATGCGGCAAAATCGGCCATATCTTCTGACTGCGATGACTTAGAAGTCAGATTTTTTCACGGCTCAAAATTTTTTTTTAAGGGACTGCACACTTGAGTTCCTATTCGACATTTCAACTTGATACCTCCACGAGTCACAGAGGACTATAATAGTTACTACGTCACGAGTTCGTGAGAAAAATGGCTTGACAGACAGACGGACAACGATGTGATCCTATAAGGGTTCCTTTTTTCCTCTTTTGAAGTACGGAACCCTAAAAATCGCTAGAGCTTGCACCAATTTGGATAATTTATCATTAAGTAGCGAATAGATTATCAATTGTATTAGGTATTGGAAAATAAACAATTGGAAAGTTACAATTATTTTACCATTAATGATAAAACTAATAACATCATTAATAAAGAAATTTTGTACACGTGTTGACAACAGATACACGTGACGTGTCACGTTTTAGAATTTATTACCTTTTTGCTTCACTACTATGCAATTAAATAGATGTAATTAATGTATGTAAGTATGTCAATTATTGTCGATATTGCACCCATAAATTGTGTCGACATCGATGATTTCTAAAAGGGCTTACGACCTTTATTTGTATGCAAACATAATCAAAATAAAAAAGTCGGCTAGTATTTCATCGTAAACAGTTTAGTAATCCTAGAATAAAAACATTTCTGAAAAGAATGTTTTTCCAAAAGTTTCCAAATGAAGTCATCAACAGCCTATTAATGTCCCCACTGCTGGGGCTCAGGCCTACCCTCTTAACAAGGGCGTTCGGGCTATAGTCCACCACGCTAGCCCAGTGCGGGTTGGTGGACTTCACATACGCCTAAGAATTTCTTCTTCGGCGTATGCAGGTTTCCTCACGATGTTTTCCTTCACCGTTTGAGAGCAGTCAGTAAATGTACTTAAGTTTCGAGAAAAAACCCATTGGTACATGGCCCAGCTGGGGATCGAACTCCGGACCTTTCGATATGATAGGCCGCGTCTTATCCCCTACGCCACTGACGCTCCAAATGAAGTAGCAAACACTAATAGTTATTATAATAATTTTGCACAAATTTACACACGGCTGTTTAGTCCCAAACTAAGCCGAAGCTTGTACATGGGTACTCGACAACTGGTAAACATACATAAATACTTTTAAATAAATACTTAAACACATACAAACACCCAGAATCCGAAAACCAACAGTTATGATCATCACACAAATGTTGGTCCCGGGGGGTATCGAACCCACGGCCAGTCAAGTATACGAGATTACTTATGTTTGTCAAGTATGAGACGAATTTATTTAGGCAGTGGTGGCCCTGTCGCCGCGCCGCTCGTAGATCCCGTACAATATTCACGAGTAGCGGCGACGCCGCCCATTATAATACAGCCCTAATAGAAGATTTATTTTCTTCTTTCACAACATTTATCTGCAAAATCATTCAAGTCCTGAATTTAACATAAGTCCATAAAATATATCATACAATACTCAAACCCGATTTAGACGAAGGCCTTATAAACATGGGACATCCCCTTTCCCCTACTCTATACCCCAGAAAGTTCCAACTAGTGTTGCAAAAAGACTCAAATCCATTATGACTCGATGTCAATTTACGTGACTCGGTTTCTACAACCATCGAGCAGAACTATAATATTCTTCTTTCTATGCGCTCCAGTAAGTAGTTCTTTTTACCACGGGTTAAATTCTTGTTTGAGGTCTCATCGTCTTTGAGTCTTACTGACGTTACGACGGAAACAATCCTTTCCGGACGAATTCGTCCATTTTCTAAGCACATAATTCCTAACTCACGTTCTTTCCTAGCTCGTTTTAACCTCAGGACTGAGAATCGTTTTTTAAATTCCAACTTCGCGTCTTCGAGTTTTTCAAGACTGATGGAATCCCCTTTAAAAGACTCGTGCTCGACAGGACATGAAACTTCAAGCGTATAAGCGCTCCATGTCTTGCATATAACAATAATGTTTGGACAAATTTACACACGGCTGTTTAGTCCCAAACTAAGCCGAAGCTTGTAAATGGGTACTCACAACTGATAAACATATATAAAAATTCTTTTAAATAAATACATACAAACACCCAGAATCCGAAAACCAACCTGTATGTTCATCACACAAATGTTGGTCCCGAGTGGGAATCGAACTCACGACCTTTAGGCAGGGTCACTACCAGTACGCCAACAGGCCAGTCATATCGCAGAGACTCTTCAAAATTACGACTCAGAGGACTCTTGTATTTTGCAACTCTAGTCGGATCCAAACAGATAGAAGCACGAGACATCCAGTCACGTTCCAGTGACACGTGTAGCGTGACCGTAATTTTACTGTGGTAACCACAGAGCGCAGAATGCGCAGGCGTGGACATCGCCGCGGCGGTCAGTAACATAAAGCAACCTCTTTGGTGGTAGCCTATCACACTTTTTACCATTATTTCGTGTCAAGTGACTACCGACTATAGTTTAGTTAATCATCATCAACAGCCTATTAATATGTCCCCACTGCTGGGACTCAGGCCTACCCTCTCAACGAGGGCGTTCGGGCTATAGTCCACCACGCTAGCCTAGTGCGGGTCGGTGGACTTCACACGCGCCTAAGAATTTCTTCTTCGGCGTATGCAGGTTTCCTCACGATGTTTTCCTTCACCGTTTGAGAGCAGTCAGTAAATGTACTGTTTCGAGAACCCATTGGCTCGGCCGGGGATCGAACGCGGATCTCTCGGCATGATGGCCGCTTCCCCACGACGTTCACATTTTTAGTTAAGGTTGTGTTTTTATTGATAAGTAAACTTGGACAATGGCGTCCCGGTGGCGTAGTAGGGAAGATGCGGCCAGCCACGTCGATTGGTCCGAGATCGATCCCCGGCCGTGCCATGTAAATACCGATGGGTTTTTCTCCATGTGCTTACATTTATGGTCAGCTCTCAAACGGTGAAGGAAAACATCGTAAGTAACCGGCGAAGGCTGAAGAAGGAATTCTTAGGCAGAACCACCAACCGGCACTGGCTTATTAGACTGTTGATTTGATTTGGTGTATAATTTACGTACGGTTCAGATTATATTCAACACGTTTCAATCATGATAAAATTAAATGAATGAATAAATTATTACATTCTTGCGACGTCAACTCATCACAGTTATGTAAGTACGTGATTGTTTTAGTATTAAATACTGTGTTATGTCACGATTTCATACGAAATAGCCCAGATTTGATAAGATATATAGATCTAATGATAATTTTATATGTTTGTTTTATAACATGATTTGATATAATTTTATATAGTTTGCGTATATCAGCGTTTGTTTTCGGAAAATATGTCTGCAAAGTCACATACTATATCATGATGACTACTGACTCTCTTCTTTTATTACGTTGATGATTCATACTTGAAAATCATCTCTCTCTAGGGATCCTTTAAATATAAATATGTTTAGTAAAAAGTACAATTATTTCAGAGTGTTGTTGAATTGTAGAGATACAATAGGCAGACAAGCGAAAGAAGTCTGTTAAGTAAAAAATTGCGCGTAAAAATGTACCCAGTGTCATCATATCAGGACTTTACCGTCCACTGCTGGACATAGGCCTTCCCCAATGAACGCCACCACACCCGGTACTCTGGCCATCCAGACGCTCCTGTCCTTGCTAATCTGGTATTTTGCTAATCTGGCATTTTGCTAATCTGGCATTTTGCTAATTGGACATTTTGCTAATCTGGTATAAAACGTACAAAACCCACCTTCTGTGTAGGTACTCATTAAGCAACACAATATTTTGACTTTTCAGCCGTCATAACGTGAGTGGGCAACAAGCATACAAACTTTCGCATTTATAATGTTAACCTCTGAATGAATTTTTATTATTATTCTTTTTATGTTTTACGTTTCGTTTAATTTTTAATTTTTTGTCCTCAAGAGAAGTGAACGTCAAAAAATACAGTGTATTTTTTAAAATGTATACGATATGTTCAATTTTTTTATTTTTATGTCACACACACACACACACGCACACACACACACAAACACACACACACACACACACAGACGCACACACACTCATAAACATACAGACTGTCTGTGATAAAATAAATGTATATTGCAGTAAAATTTAGCATATTGTAAATCCTCTATAATGGCAGTATGAGCAATGTAACCTTTAATAATAATTACCTATTTTTTCTAAGTGCTGTGGATTTTGTGAAATAAATAAAAATAAAAATGAATAAATGTCCTCAAACGAGGCCGTGGGGTCCCAGGAGGATAAGATTTCTTAAGATTAAAAAAAAAAATTGTTTTCCCTGTCAATCTTCTGCCTGGCTCCTAATCTTACGGTACCTACTGTTGAACTAAAAACTCAACACCAATCACGTGTATAAAATATAATAATTTAAGTAATTCCGATACGAAAACACTGTCACGTTTTTACTATTAAAACATCCAGTCATACATGACCTTAGTAATGTGAGACCCTTCGCCTTTTCCGCCCTTTTAAATACATAGCGCAGGGGCGGGGTAGCTCTACTTACAATGGACGCCCTACTTATTCTGAGCGCAATAGAAACCAACATTGTTGCAAATATGGATCTCGTTAGTCCGAAAAGGAGACCGAAGGTGTCGAATTAAAGGAGTTATCTCTGACTTCGTAATCAGTAGAAAAGCATCCAAAGTTATGTTATTTATTTATTTTTATCTGAACCTGTACTTTAGTAGAAATTTGGGATGTTTGTTACTCGATCACCCAGTAACGGCTGAATGGATTTTGATGATTCTTGGGTCAGTGATAGCTTATATCCCGGAATATCCGCGGATCCCTGCGCCGCGCCCGATCTTGGAAGTCTCGCAGCTCAGAGCAATAAAGATAATTGTATCCTAAAATGGCAGAAGTTGAAGTATGTTAAATAATAATAATATTAATAATGTTATTGTCACGACACCTACCACAATCTATTAGCACGACCCAAAGGTTAACTGGTAGAAAATGCCTCCGCCATTAAGTTCGCCTCTTGTATAAGAGTCGTTCGTCATTAGACCCCACTACTCAATGTCCCACATGGGACGTAACGGGAAATTCAATTTTAATATTATTTCTATTCGTCATTAGACCCCACTCCATTTTTTTCGCCAATTATGAGTAGTCTAAGTACAGTTAGCAAGAAAATGCTTTGAATTAAAAATGTTTACTAAATTGAATATATTCCTAATCCTAGCTTTCGCCCGAGGCATTGCCCACGTGGACCAGGATAGATGTTAATCTACATCATAATCTACGTATGTACCAAGTTTCATCCAAACAGCTTAAGCCGTTTCGACAAGTTCTCATATTTTCGCGTTAAAAATATTAAATAGTTATTTATATTATAAGACAGAAATGCTATTTTATGATTTATTTAAAAATTTAAAAAAAAACATTTTAGATACTATTCAGTCACCTATAAAATCACTTCTGAATATAATTTACAATTATATTTAGAAATCAGTGTTATAAAATTGAAAATATAAATCTAAATTTTAAAAAAATATTAAAATAACAGTAAAAATCAACCTTCAAAATATACAGTTTAATGTTTCCTAAAATCACAGTTATAATGGTATATTGACAAAAATATTGACGTATACGTCGTTACCCCGCTATATGGCACCTAGCCAATACAAGTAAAAAAATACGTCATTACAGAATCAGTAGTGCTCGTTTTTCAAATTTATAGTAAAATAAAATAAAATCGATTAAAAGTAACTACCAAAGACTTTTCTTACTGACGTTACTTTCATTTAAAATGAGTAAAAAAACGGAGTGGGGTCTAATGACGAATAGAAATAATATTAAAATTAAATTTCCCGTTACGTCCCATTCGGGACATTCGGTTGTGGGGTCTAACGACGAACGACTCTTGTATAATACATGAGGTGCAATAAAGTTTAAATAAATAAATAAGTACTTTCCTTGGCAAATTAAATCCGGTTCAAAGGACCAACATATCATTCAGGGTATGTTATCTCCTTAACAAAAAAATATCTGTAGTTCTACTATTCTCTTTAAGAAATGGTAGGTCTTGATAGAATTATAGAAATTTAAGACCATGTAGCGAGCGGGAGCGTAGCGAGCTTTTTCCGTGTTCTGTGGGTAGAATAATAACAGAACCAATTTTAACCGCAGACGATCTCACACTCTCAATTTGAGTGCCCCTTACAGTATGTTTGTTATTATTTTTTATCTAAATGTGAAAACTTTTATTTTGTTGTTTTGTATCATTGTTGTCATTTGTCCTGTTAGTTTTCCTAAGAGTAAATAAATAAATAAAATTTTGTCCGAAGAAACGAAGTCAGAAACATTCGGATTAAAGCGTCTTACGTAACTGCAGAATACCTATCGGTAAGTCTACACGTGACAGCCACGGCCAAGGCCACGACGGAGTGTCGTCGTAAGGCTTTCACGTGACTCCTAGATCTTGTTAGAGCAGTAGCTCGTATAATTGACTATTAGTTACGTCTGAAGCAACATTGTTGTAATTCTTGTATAACGTTATGTATGTTTTAACTTTTATGGCTTTAGTACTGAAGTTGTATAATAACTGCGCAAAATACAGAGGGCTGAGGCCTTGAAATTGTCTATGTCCTGTAAAGTCGTAGACAAGAGGTGCTCGTTTATGAATTTCGGGAAAATCCACACCCTTGATCAGTTTTTCGAATACCACGGCTACAAAATATACCTGTACATTTAGTCATTTGCAAGAAAATTCTAGGTAATTCTGCATTCTGCGTTAGGTGTCATTTTATTTATTACCAACCCTCGCTAGTATTGTGCGAACAGTATTACCACTTGAATGTCTCATACTTAACCGAAAAGAAATGCAAACTATTCAATGAGTAAGAAGATTTCATAATTTTGTTAATTAACTAACAGCAATTGTTATTTTAAATGTAAGCGAGTGAGAACTAGCCCGAAAAAATGTAAGACTTAGACCGACACGACACTTTGCGATGTGCTCCGAGTATAGCCGAGCATTCACCAGGTATTTATTTCATTGTAATAGCGAAATATTGTTTGTTATAATTGGTATGTAGGTACGGTCGACCGCACGTCAGTGGAAACAAAATCAGTATAAACTGGTCCCTCATAGTATTGAAACTAGGCCCTAATAGGCTAGGCCAGCTCAAGGTCAAAGTGTATCCACTGACGTGCAGTCAACTGTACCTACGTACTCGCGGCATGAAAGGAAAGATTTGAAAACTGAAGATTTTTTCATTCCTAAACAGCTGATTCAATGACATACGAGTAAGCGACAAACCTACATCCGGCACTTGACGTTGTCAGGCCGATAATGACGACATATTATCAGTAGTTTAAGAAGGTATGTGCCATACGCAAAACATTTATCTAAAATATATTCTTATCTATGTCGCTATGTAGGTTAGTGGTAACAGTTGCCTATGGCGGGCGTTATCGAGTTTGATTAACCCAAAATTACATCATAGGCTGAGTTGATAAAATTCACAGGTACTTAGATATACGGATGTCGGAAAACGTCATGCAATATTGTTCATCGCATCAGCCTGTAGACGTCCACTGCTGGACAAAGGCCTCCCCCAGGGATCTCCACGACGACCGGTCCTGCGCTAACCTCATCCAGCTGGGTCCCGCGACCTTCAACAGATCGTCGGTCCACCTTGTGGGAAGCCTGTTCCGATACGTGGTCGCCACTCGAGAACCTTTCTGCCCCAACGGCCGTCAGCCCACCGCCACTTCAGCTTTGCAATTCTTTGAGCTATGTCGGCGACCTTGGTTTTCCTGAGGATCTCCTCATTTCTGATTCGATCTTGCAGGGAAACTTCGAGCATAGCTCTCTCCATTGCCCTCTGGGTGACCTTGAGCCTTCTTATGAGGCCCATAGTGAGCGACCACGTTTCGGTACCGTATGTCATCACTGGCAACACACACTGGTCGAAGACTTTCGTCTATTTTCGATATATAATCAAATAATAACCGTATTGTACTCGAATAATATTACGTATATAGGTTGTGCTAATCACCCGGAGCTTATTTTTCCGATAAGATTTTTAATGTACCTACAGACTTTCTTACCTTCTCTGTTTATTTATTGATTATGTACATAAATTTCCTGTCACGTGTCCATAAAAATGTACCTATCAAACATTATGTATTTATGTAACAGTTTGGAATGTTTTATTCAGAGCGGTCACGTGAATTTCTAGTCATACTTTGTCATTGAAACCACAACTGTCTATAATTTCATGACTACTTTGACGTGAATATATTTAAATATGTCGCTCACTCAGCGATCGAACTAGCTATACAAGACGAGATTGGACGAACAACTGAGCCACCGACATAGCTAAAAGGAATCAGTAACCTGACAACAAACCATACCATGGAAGAATCGTATAAGAAAAGTAGTACAAACAATTATATCGAAACTAATCTATAAATATTTTGTGGCGTATTAGGTATGTACTACCTCTAGAAGGCTCGCCCCGTAAGGTCCTATTTGATTTGCAACGTCACTTATTATATTTGAAATGCATAATTTCAAACCTTTTCTTTTTTTCTTTGCTTTTAACTTCCCTTCCTCTTTAGAATTCAAATCGTGTGCGCAAAAGAATAGTTTTAACATAATAAGTACATTCAAAATTATAAATCTAGAACTAAACTACAAAATGAATTATAAATATAATACCCCCTCGAGGCTCCCCACCTGGGAGCGTGCCCAGAAGGCTGGCGACATTACCCCGCTGAATGGTGAGGCTGATACTCTGAGCGAGGTAATACCCAGCCCTCTGGTCGTTGGAAGTCTCGACCCAGACGCTTGGAGATCTCCCGGTCCCCAGAAGCTCTATTTTTGAATCGCTCTAATCGCTTCGGGCGGCCGATTCTCCTAATTTTCTTTCGACGTTCGATACAAAAATCTGTAGAGTTATTACCGTCAATTACTTAAAAGCGGTGGTTTTAATTATGATTTCTTTGACATGCCTTCTTTGGCCGACTGTTCCTAATATCGTGATGTTTTGATGGTGACAAATTGTACCTTTCTTGGTAGTGTACTTTGTCTATAGATAAAACACTTGTTGTTAATGTATTTCGTATTGTTTCCTTATTATTGACTTCATTGAAACATTAATGTGTTTTTAGTTATTAATAAGAACTAATGGAATGTTTTGACGGCAGCCACAAATGACAGGCGTGATATCTCTCGCTTCCGTGAGAAAAACTATAGGTACTCGCACTTGTTGGAGTGTAAACATGTATATACGCTATTATTTCTATTGACACAGTAGATGAAACCAAAGGAGGAAGATACGGGTACCTACTCTCTTACAACGTATACGTTACACAGTTTGTTCTATATCCATAATTAACCTCCTGAGTCCTGGGAGAAGTGAACGAATATTTATTTTTATTTTTGAGTTTTACATATTGTTTTATTTTTAATTTTTTGTCCTCAAAATAAGTGAACGCTGAGTGAACGTAAAAAAATACAACTATTTTAATGTTTTAGTAATGTTTTATTTTTAATATTTATATACTCAAGCGAGGCCGTGGGGTCCCAGGAGGTTATTTAAGCAGACATTTTTAAACCGAAATCAAAATTCGTTACAAGTCAAAATATTTATCGTAAATTTATTTTGAAAAAAATGTTTAAGAAGTTAGTCGTAATGTGTAATCAGCAAGTTCGATAGACATAGAGATATGTGTGTAGACACCCTCTCTAGATTTAACAAAGAGGATCTAGGGTGACCCTAAATAATAAATCACAATCATTCATGCATGAGACTTTTTCATTTCGGAAGTTACCCACGGAATTTACCACTGACATAAACAAAACTAATCTACCAAAAATAACTAAAAAACAATAAGAATTATTACCAGATAATATTTTCCAGGGAATTGTTTACAAATAAACAGTTACTAATAATTTTGATAATCCCTACAAACAGCGTAGTACAACAAACATGATAATTTTATTTGCTGTCTAAAAATAGACTAACAGATAACTTTATTCTGCGAATGTTTAATAATAGCCTGAATGCGATGTCGTTATTAAAAATATTATCTTAAAATTTGGATTTTCCAAATTGGTGCCTACGTAAACAACAATAGCGCCTACAGCCGACTGCACGACAATGGAAACTATGAAAACACTTTACTTAAAGATACACTTTTTAGAGACAATATATTTCTATTGGTATTGTTTCTACTTATATTATTGTTATTGGTACAAGTAGTATACCTACAATTGGAAGCCGTAAACCCTGTTAATAACAGACACTAATTCTCTAGCTGTATATGTTAACCATTCCTTAAAAACACCAACTGTATAAGTAGGTATAACTTTCGGGATCAAGCACCTACTGTAAAAGAACAATAATTACATTTAAACCACACTGTATAAGTATAACCACTCAATTTAAAGCACCTATTTTTTAACTACAACCATTTGATTTAAACCACCTACTAGGTCCGATTCTGAATGCACACATTTAAAATGTCAACAGCACTAAAATCAATGTAAGCAGTCCCTATGTTCATAATACTATATTATATTCACTGGGATAGAAACAATTTTAGTGCTGTAAAATTTTAACTTTGTGCCTTCAGAATCGGACCCATTGTATAAATAAAACCATATAAATTAAACCACCTACTGTATAAGTACAACCATACCATTTAAACCACCAACTGTATAAGTTTAACCCCTCAATTAAAATCATTTGCCGTATACTACTGTACCTGCATAATCTTGAAGCTTTGGGTAATTTAGAACTCGAAAAATAACCAGATACAATAGGTAGTCTGTGGTACTCTGGTATTTTCCTTTACAAATAAGTGTAGCGATAGACAAATACGGTCTAGGCGGGGTTACGTAACTCGACCTTGTCCGTTGCGCGTTGCGTAACGAGCGCGCACGTGCAGCGCGCACGTGGCGCGCGCTGCGCACGAGACCAGGGTGGGGGGGACTGCATGAAATAATAGCTAAATATGCAATTGTATATACTTACATATCTATATAATGTGCAATTAGTGACAATGTATCGGTATTATGTGGTTTATGTGTGGTAGATATGAAGAGTACAGGGGAAAAACGATTTAAGTAACAAAATCTATAAGCTCTATATTCAAAGTGCGGTTGTTACTGCACTCCGTAGTTTGTGACAATGTAATTTAAACTTTATTGATTTCGTGACTTAGACCGTTCTTCCCCTGAACCTGGCACTATCTTATCTGTATATATGCATTGTTACAGAATTTTTCCCCTTAATGACTTTTTATCCCCTTAGTACTTTTCACACACTGTATACTAAATCAGTACCTATGGATTATATCGAATATAGATAAACGCTACGTGATCCCCGTTTTAATTAAATTAATGTTAATAATATCGTAATCAAAGTGTTTCGTTACGCAATATTACCTCGCACTTTGTATCTGTTTGGAAATCAGTTCAACAGGTCCAATGTGATAAGAGGACATACATACATGGTGTAATAAAATGATGGATCGTAGCCATCAAATGACCCGAATAATTTAATCGCAAAGTAGAGCAACATTCACTTCACATATCTTAGGTAAATTACGTAAGGATGACAGCCGGGTGCTCTCATGATGGGGCACGCGGACTCTATTTCTTCGATTTTCACAGCTAGAATCCATATGAGAATTTGAGGGTTCCACTTTTATGTCAAACATCTATTCATTCATATCAGAGTGTAGACGTCCACTGCTGGACAAACATCTATAACATGTTGAAATTGCTGGCATTGATTTTCTTGGGGACAAGCCTCAAGAAAAAATGTATGAAATAATAGAAGAAGAAAAAATATATGAAATGTATGAACGAACAAGATGGAAACAAGAAACGAGGAAGTATAAGCGGCGCAACAAACTTCGTCAACACACGTTTTAAAATCAAGTTTGTATAACAGTTCTTTAAAGCTGAAGTTGGTATGTATAAAATAACCCATTAAAATAATACCAGGCATCTTTGTCATTCAATTTTTCCTAAAATATCTTCCGAATTTCACTGTCTCCGACTCTTCAATGTGTAAAACGCTGGTGACCAATCAGACATGATTCAGAGGAATCCTTCGACCAGGATAAGCCGTGGTAGTCTATAGTTGGTTCTGCGCTCGCCTCACGTTCAGAGGTCGTTGGTACCAACTTGACCCGTACCAGCGAGAGCTTCAGTACCTCCGGTTTATTACAATGCCTCGGTGAAGAAAAGCATTGCCAGAAAACCTGCCTATAGTCCTTTAAATATTAGAACTTCTATTCGTATGTGAAGTCCTTTGGTGGTCCACACAGATCCTGTAGAGTTGAAGTGTCGCCAGGTTACTGATGGTTCGTTATCAAGATGACAAGGAAGTCATAGGTTCGGGTGTGGTGGGAAAGCCTTAGTCAAAGCGTGGACGTCATATATACGCTTTATCGATACCTTAAATTGAATTTACTGCGTAGTTTTCGTGTCACTAAAAATACCACTGGTATTTTCCCTGTATTACATATCACAACCAACTTAGGTAAGTATATTATATAGGTTAGGCAATAAGTATGACTGGCTACTGCGCAATTATAGTGGTGAGCTATCATTGTTTTGTAGTTTCTGGTTTCTTCTAAATACAGGTGGTTGATAAAAACGAATGGGTATTAGTGAATTTCTAATCAAAACAGCCTTATTTACTTACGAGGAAAAACTCCTTTTCAAAATTAATGAAATTTTTGTGATTTGTAGAGTAGGTGATTATGATCGGAAAATTTCAGAACACTAATAGGTATTTATTTATATGAACACGTTAGTCATTGATGGACAGATTATATCACCTTTAGAAAATCTAGACTAACGTATTAAATTCTACGTATTTTTTATTAACTCAATTTCTAAAGTATGAGTAGGTAAACTAAAGAGATTGTAAAAAAATGATTGTCATAAGATTTATTGGTCTTTATTTTTTTTACATTTACATCGAGCTGGCAGTGACCAAGGTTTTATTCGCCAATTTTCTTGGTGACAGTAATACCTTAAGAGTTTTATAATGTCACCCTGTATACGAGTATCAGTAGGTATATCAAAAAAACAATATCGCTATCTAAACTAATCATTCAGGATATCCTATACGGTAAACAAAGACACATTTCGACATAATAATGTTACGAAATATTTGTTACCTACTATCGGCATATTGTTACGGGATATAATCGGATAAATACACTTATCGATGCGACATGACTCATTCAGCTATTTAAAGGTCATATACACGAACGTTTATCATTATTTTTTATCCCTAAGTAGGTAGTTACTTTAGGAATGTTTACCAGAATTTTCTCCAGAAGGTGGTCAAGGCATAGCGTTCTTACTCTCGCATTGGGAAAGCCTATATCCAACCTTGGACGTTTACAGATTGATGACTCCTTTCAACAACAAAATATAACAACAAACTTGTCAATTAATTTTTTTAGGAACGTAAGTTTTAATTGCATGCTTTAATGGCAGGTTGTGTAGCTTGGGCTAAAATACTAGAAGCCATAAAATTGTATAAGTAGGTACCTACCTAATAACCAGCAATAATCCATTTGAATTTGTAGTTTGTCACTTTGAGAAATACAACCCGAAATCTTGAGATAAACATTATTGGAAATTAGAAAGAAAAAAACTCTATCTGTCTGTAATAAATATGGGGTTCATTCAATTATCTATCTACATTCAAACACATTATACCTACCTGTTTTATGTATAAGTAAGTATCTACATCTTGTTTTTTATTTAATTCGCCTGATTCAGCCAGATTGAGACGTAGAAAGTAAATGAATCATTCACAAAAGTTATTAGACAATATCACAGGAAAAAGTACTTCACATAATTGACTTGATTCATCAGAAACATCTTCCGATTCCGGTAACTGAGTGACTCATAGTTTGGCGCCGAATTCTCAGTGACGCCAACCGACGCCATTTTGATTTATTTATTTTTTAAGAGTCAATGTCAATGACGATGATCGTCAGGTTATTAAGCCTTACGTAATCTATTAGTAGAATCAAGTTGTTTACGTAACAACTTGCTAATAATTCGCGTGACGTCAAATCGCTTATAACCTCTTTGTAGAAGATTTATATAAAAAAGTTTGATAAAGTATGTTTCGCAATTCCAAAAGTTATTTAAATTAGGTATTGAGCAATTTCAAATACAAAAGTAAACATTCTTTTGTGTTGTAACCTTGTAACGAAAGTATTATCTTGTTTCAAAGTTCTGTAGGCTTTCCACGGTTATAGCCTTTGCTTACAAATACACTTTGCTTATGCGGTTGTGCTCTCATAATTTCTATCGTTCTATTTCTATCTGACTCTTTGCGTCATGAACCCGATTTTATAGGATATGTTTCGTAAACATCAGGTTTTGAATTTTTGATATAAAATAACACTTTGAAAAGATGGTACTAATAGTACTCACTTGCGGATATAAGAAAGTACCTAAGCAGGTTATGTGAAAATTTGTTTCAATTATATTACTATATTAAATTATTACATATTAAATTATTATCACATATTATTATATTTAACTTCAATTAAAATTTTTTCATAACTTTATAATAAATCTAAAGACCAAAGTAACGAGTGTGAATTTGTGTAGGTAGGTAGTTAAAAATATATTTAATTCCAAAACCGGTTTCTGGTTAATTACCTATACATGGTAGTAAATAGTTAAATGACGTAATAACGGAAATGGGTGTTTCCGTCAACGATATACTTAGGAATCTATCGATAAATACTATAGTAGGTACCTACTTACATAATGATTTGGGATTGGGACTTCGGTGCCAATTAAATTGTTCGTAAACGTTTGTTTTGTAGTTTTCGAGATATGGCGAGGCTCTGTTATCGTGACGTCATCTTGGCAGAGACACCATAAGACCCCCATAACTTTTAAACCCCTATAACTTTTAGACCCCTATAGCTGAGGTACTAATAATAATTTTTGAGTAAGTACATAATACGTACATATTAGGTACATTTATTCTGCATAGTCAGATTTTAAATCAGAGGCAGTGGCTCCAAGATGACGCATATCTTTTATTCACTGACCTACACAAAACTCACAAACAAAACTAACAGATGACTTAAACTCACTTAAGTGCTGCCCATCACCTGGTCTTATACATTTAATTGCCTAGTACGACATCCACAATCACAACACACGGGAATAATTGTGTACCTATCAATCAACATTCACGTCCCCAGTGCTGAGACATCGGCCTGCCCTCTCAACAATGGCGTACGTATGGGCTTTATAGTCTACCACGCTAACCCAGTGCGGGTTGGTGGACTTAACACGCGCCTAAGAATTCCTTCTTCGCATGCAGGTTTCAGAAAACCCATTTGTTACTGGCACGGCCGGGGATCGAACTCGGATCTTTCGACGTGACAGACCGCGCCTTTCCCACTAACACCACTAACGATCATAATCGAGTATGAATACAAGAAACATCTGAGTGAATAATTTAAACCGAAACGTTTTTACATCATGTCGTGTATAATACAAGACATGATGTAAAAACGTTTCGGTTTAAATTATTCACTTGATCACGAGGGCAAAGTCCTACGATAAAAAAACAATGTATCATACAGTTTATCACTGGCAAATATTATGCAATGCAACGCAGTGGGTAATTATATGACAAGGACGCCATTTCTGTTTATAATAACAACAGATAAAAGTATTCACGAGTAAAAAATATTATTATTATGGTGTTTACGTGGGATTGGGATTTCTTGAAGTTTCATTTTGTGTTTAGGCCTAATATACAGGGTGGAATCATGAACGCCAAACCACGAACCATGAACTGATAAATGATTGTCATCATCAATCATCAACAGCCTATTAATCTCCCCACTGCTGGGGCTCAGGCCTACCCTCTCAACGAGGGCGTGCGGGCTATAGTCTACCACGCTAGCCCAGTGCGGGTTGGTGGACTTCACATGCGCCTAAGAATTTCTTCTTCGGCGTATGCAGGTTTCCTCACGATGTTTTCCTTCACCGTTTGAGAGCAGTCAGTACATGTACTTAAGTTTCGAGAAAAAACCCATTGGTACATGGCCCAACCGGGGATCGAACCTCGGACCTTTCGATATGACAGGTCGCGTCTTATCCCCGAGGCCACTGACGATAAATGATTGTAACAGACAGATTTCCCCAAATTAAAAACAAACTAAGTAAATACCTACATACCACGTTTTTTTAAAGTCTGATAGAATCGTGATATTAGGCTAGCCCCTGAACGTTGTAACAAGACCGGAACAAACGAAAAAGAACTTTCCAATGATTGTTTAAAAACGATTATTGATTATTTGATGATGAGTGTTGAAAGGTTCTCAAGTGGCGACCACGTATCGGAAGACGCAGCGTAGGCAGGCCTCCCACAAGGTGGACCGACGATCTGGTGAAGGTCGCGGGACCCGGCTGGATGAGGTTAGCGCTGGACCGGACGTCGTGGAGATCTTTGGGGGAGGCCTTTGTCCAGCAGTGGACGTCTTTTGGCTGATATGATAATTGTTTTATAAGACAATTAATTAATATATTGCATGCCTTCATCTGAAGGTCCACGTTAGTGATCGTCATTTATGCCACAATGGTGATTAGAGTATACCTTTATGCGAAAAGTATAAGAGCTGATCCGAAAGTATGTACTTTAAGAACACCTTAACTTAAAGGGTTCTCTAACCCCCATCCACCCACAATCCTTGAACCCACATAGTCATTATCATCAGCGTTATTTCTTTGTTGATGAAATAATGAATCATTCATCGTATCGCGTTACCTACTACGTCATCAATTCCAGATAAAAGCGTCTGGCGTTTTCCCATACAATTCCATAAACAACATTATCAAATGAAGTTGATATCTAAAGTAAATACTCATCATCATATCAGCCTGTAGACGTCCACTGCTGGACAAAGGCCTCCCCCAGGGATCTCCACGACGACCGGTCCTGCGCTGAGCTGGGTCTCGCGACCTTCACCAGATCGTCGGTCCACCTTGTGGGAAGCCTGCCTACGCTGCGTCTTCCGATACGTGATCGCCACTCGAGAACCTTTCTGCCACCTCAGCTTCGAAATTATTTGAGCGTCTGAGTCTTTGAAGTAAATACTCACGGAAACAAATTTATTTGCGTCTCTTAAGCTAAATATTTAATGGACAGTAAGGGCCATAAAACGCAATATTATGTTGGTGTTGTCACGTTAGCTTTGCGGTTTGTTTTTCGTTTCGAAATATTGAATTAAACAAGTTTTTGTACACAATATTAGTAATATAAACTTTTTGTGCCCACAGATAAGGTTTAGAATAGTCTATATCTGTAACACATGTCATAGTTACATAGTTGACAAAAAAATTAGGCATCTATCATCATCCTCCTAGACCTTCCTCCCATTTACTTGGGGTCGGCCCTTCTTGTCCTTCTCCTCCATTCAGCGCGATTTTGTGCTGAGTTTTTATTTAAATTTGCCTCCTTTAGGTCTTTTTCGACCGTCGTCAACCAAGTGGCGGGGGGTCGTCCGCGTCCTCGCTTCGTCGTTGGTAGGTTTTGGGCTATTTTAACAATGTGATCTTCTGGGCGTCTTTCTACATGCCCGTACCACCGGAGTCGCTTCTCTTTTACTTTGTCGATGATTGGTGCCACCCTAAAGCTCCCTCTTATATACTCGTTTTTAATTTTGTCCAATAAGGAAACACCCGCTGACCAGCGTAACATGCGCATTTCTGTGACATGCAGTTTGTTGAGATGTTGTTTGTTTGTCGCCCAACATTCAGTTCCATACAGTATGGCAGGTCTTATCGCCGTCTTGTACATCTTGCCTTTTACTTTTAGAGGCATTTTTCTGTCACACATGACGCCAGTGAGTTGTCGCCATTTAAGCCATCCCGCTGTGGTTCTATGGGAAACGTCGCTATCTATTTTGCCATCATTGCTGATAATTGATCCTAAGTATTTAAACTGACTAACAGTGGGTACCCGTGTATTTCCAATGTGGAAATCTATATTATTTATGTTAGTAGTATCATCAAATACACAGGACATATGTTCCGTCTTCTTTCTACTGATTTTAAGCCCATTTTCTTCCAGTGCCTTTATCCATAGGTTGAGGGTATGTTGGAGATCATCAGTGTCTTCGGAGGCAAGAACGACATCGTCTGCGTATAGGATATTCCATGGTAGTGACTGCTGACAGCCCTTGGTAAGGTAGTCCATAGTAACGTTGAATAACAATGGGCTAAGTGTAGACCCTTGGTGAACTCCGACTTCTATGTGAAATTCATCACTATTTCCTGCTGGGCAAAGGACTTGAGTGGTTATGCCTTTGTACATATCCTGTATTAGGGAGATGTAATTTTCAGGTACATTTTGTGCTCTGAGTGCTTCCCATACTAGCTCTCTTGGGACATGATCAAATGCTTTTTCTAAATCAATAAAAACCATATGTAAGTTTTTACGATTTGTCTTAGCTTTCTCCAGCAGTATCTTTACAGCTTGAATTGCGTCCGAGGTGCCTCTATCTGCTACAAAGCCACATTGATTTGGGGTAAGTGAAATTAATTGATTTAATCTATTATTTATGACTCTCTCCCATATTTTGAATGTGTGCGACATTAATTTTATTGCTCTATAGTTACTGCAGTCTCTAACATTTCCTTTCCCCTTGTAGAAAGGTATCAGGTAACTTTTCCGCCAGGAATCAGGAATGGGTTGGCCTTGGATAAATTCGTTGAATAGATTGTATAGCCAAAGCACTCCCTGTTGTTCTAGATGTTTCCAGACCTCTGCAGGTATTTCATCCGGGCCAGTAGCTTTGTTGTTTTTCATTTGTCGTAGTGCCGTATGTATTTCACCAGGTGTTACTACAGGGAGTGGCCCTGATATTGTTTTGGGTCGAATATACTCCAGATTCCTAGGATGAGACACGTTTAATAAGTGTTTGTAGTATTCTTTCCATCGGTCTTTAATATGTGTATCCTGGGTTAGCAGTTTATTTTCTCTATCATTAATGTATTTGGCTGTGGTTATGTCTTTTGTGTTATTGTATCTAGTTTTTGCTAATTTGTAAATGTCAACTTCTGATTCCGCTGACTCTAGGTTTTCGTAGAGTTCAGAATTTGATTTTGCCATTGATATAGCTACTTGACGTTTTGCTTCTTTCTTTAGTAGTTTATAAGTGTCATGGTCAACTTCAGCCTTTGTAGATTGCCATATTTTGAAGGCCTCTTTCTTGGCCTCCACAGCTTCCTTTACTGTTTGTTGCCACCAGTAAGTTTCTTTGGACGGGCCTTTTCTATTTCTAGTTTTGCCAAGATGTTTTTCGGCTGTGTTTTTACAATAGGTTTCGAAGTTGTTCCAGGTTTCATTTGTTGTTAAGTTTGTGGCATCTTGTGTACTGAGGTATTCATTTAGGTCCTGTACGAAATGTTTCCCAGTCGGTCCACTCAAGGATTTCCATTTGATTTTTGGGGTAAGCTTTCTGTTTTCTTTAATAGGTTTTGGGAGTTTATACACTGTGACAAGAATTCGGTGTTGGGTTGTTAGGGGTTCGCCCGGGATGACCTTGCTGTCTTTGTATCTTCCTAAATGACTCCGTCTCGTTAGTGTGTAGTCGATCTGAGTTGCTTTGCCGCCGCTCTGATACGTGATGAGATGGGCTTCCTTCTTTTTAAAGAATGTATTTACTATGGCTAGGTCTTGACTTGCTGCGAATTGAATGATTCTGTTTCCGTCATTGTTACATGAGCCGTATCCGAACCCACCATGCCATCTCTCGACGTCTGTGTTATCTTCACCGACATGGCCATTAAGGTCTCCTCCAAGGTGGAGAGTTTCTTCTGGTGGAATATTTTGTAATAGTTTATGCAAGTCATCCCAGAAAGCTTCTTTTTCAAGGTCTTCACAACCTGATTGTGGTGCATATGCTGAGATTATATTGAAACAAGGTTGATTCTCTAGGGCAACTTTTAGTGCAATGATTCTATCGCTAATTCTGTCAACATTTATTATTCTTTGTGAGAGAGCTTCGGATACTATGACTCCAACGCCGTTTCTGGTGGTCGTTGTTCCATGGTAGATAAGTTTATAGCCGTTACCGATTTTTCTAGATTTTGATCCCTTCCACTTGGTCTCTTGCACACAGCATGCATCGATTTTACGCCTTTTCAGGACGTCACTAAGTTCGGCACTTCTGCCCGTCATAGAACCAACGTTCCAGGTAGCCATTCGCATTGAAATACATGTGTTGCATCGACCGTCGCTTAAGGGGTACGCCCTAGCATTTATACTCGCTCTTTTTGTGACTTTATTCATGATTGTTTTAAGGACAAGAAGTTGTTAAGTGGCTATTGGGGTTTTTACGGCCGGTTGCCACCTGACGCCAAGACAGTAGCCCTCCTGGAGTGCTTGGGTGCTGCCGTTGAACTTATAAGTTTCATCCGCCACCATCCCTATTGCATCATCCTGCCCAGTGATGCAACTCTAGTGCGACCTAGTTGCCCCAATATGTGAGGTTAGCTCGCCCCTAGGATGTATTTCCGGTGTTACAGACATTCATTACTATTTTGTTTATTATTACATCATAGTGCAAGTATGCCTGGAATGGTATAGAGGTTCCTGTGGAAAAATTGACGTTGTATAAATGTACCCAGTGTAGTACTTACATGCAATAAAATAGTTTTGACATTATGTGAAGTTTTCCAAAAAAATAAAATAAATTTTCCATAAATTTTTTGAAAAATTCACATAATGCATTAGAAATTGTACGCAGCTTTTCCCACGATATTTACTTCAGCGAATAACCTGATTTCAGGTACAGTAGTGGTATAAAAAGGTTCGTCATTTTAAAACAAGAAATAATAAAAGGCAGAGGTACATAGGCTAAGAAAAAAGAACATGTAACGGAAAGAATTTGAAAACTGAAAAACTTTTGAAGTTCCATACAATGTTTTCTACCTACTACTATTGTATGAAATCTAATTAGGTAAGTAAGTGCTTACCTGTATTTATGATAACAAATTACGTGACAGATATTTTTCGTTGATTTCATCATTTTACGAAGAAGTGTGTTGTTTTTGTACCTACTTAATAAAGAAATTTCATCTGATAGGGAATATGGAATGATAAAAGTTCATTGCAACCCTCGATATGTGCCGGTATAATCCGGTACCTAACGATACAATGTGAAGATTACCGATTTTCTTGGTAATAGATTACCTTCAAATGGGGAAAGTACCTGCATTGTTTTTCAGGACTTGAATATCATGATAACTATTGATAACGCAAAATTAGAAGAAGTGAGAAGGGTCGCTAATGTTTCCCTTTCGTTTGTTTTGCTTTTAGGGGTCATCCGTAAATTACGTTACATGTTAGGGGGAGGTAATGGGGTCCACAAAGTGTGGCATCGTGTCACAAGGAGGACGAATCTTCGTGACGTCTAAAGTATTAAAATTCGGAACAACCTCTAACGAAGTTATAATTTTTAGGGCTTTTTTCACCACTTCCTGATATTGTTACAGATAGTAATCTTAGTGATAAACTAATCTATCAGATAAATCTGTGTGATAGACTATATAAAATATATAGATATAGGCAATCAGATACCTGTGAAACCAAAAAAACAGGCTATCTGTCAGATAACCTGCAGATAGGGTATCTGGGACTTTATCAGCAAGCGGTGTAAGAGGCCCTTAAAATTGCAAAATATGTGACGTCACATCAGGGTTGGTGAGACAAGACTGGGGGGACGACGACTTCAAAGTCATGAAATTCGTTTGACGTAATGTATAGATGGATCCTTTGTATCTGTTTGTATCAATTTATTCAACGACCTATTTCTGACTAAACTTCTTGTAATGCCACTTGTCTTTCTGTCAAAGAGTTTTCAGAAGTCTTAGTTTGATTTCTTTTTCATATACCTATATTACCTAAGTTAATTCAAACACAATGAAAAAAACTTGTATGTCCAGCAGTGGGTGGACATATGCCTCCACGCCCATGCCCACACTCGATGCTTTCATATGGATAATGCGTGTTAGCGTCAACAGAACAATGTACAAAGGTACCCAATTAAGTAAATTATCTTTATAGGTAGCTATTAATACCAAACGCTATCTGCCACAGTCATCAACATCATAATACGTAAAAATAACAATGAGACAATATCTAAAAATAACTTGTGGGCAATAATAATTGTATTATTGTTCATAATATTATTATGTACCTACATTGATATAATAATTATATAATTTGTGTACCTACCTAATGCTCATTTCCTAAAACCTTGACTGGATATCTACTCACTAAATGAATTGAATAATTTTACTGCTTCCAATGCCGAGGTCTACTGTTCGACTAGAACCTTCTTTCCTCAAGCGGGAATAATAAAACTTTTATAGCTTCTCCCTTCTGTAGGTACAGTCGACCGCACGTCAGTGGAAACATTTTGACCTTGAGCTGGCCCAGCCTATTAGGGAGTTTCAGTACTATGGGAGACAAGTTTATAGGTACCAGTTTTGTTTCCTCTGGCGTGCGGTCGACCGTACTTCGTCTACTAGTAGTACAAAAAGGACTTAAAATGTCCACTCTGTACTAATATCTAACTAAATTGAACAGAATGGTCATATAGTATTTGAAGCAAGGGACTTCCCCGCCCGATTTGCAAGTGGCAGTGGGCAGGTTACACATCGGTCGCAGAACCGACGGCCGTTGAGGCAGTCAGTTCTGAAGAGGGGAGTTGGGACCACGGCCGGCACGCGCAGCGTGGGACGCCCCCCGCCAGCTGGACTGATGACGTAAAGAAGGTGGCTAGATGCGGAGGGCCGTTGGTGGCGTTCACTGGCCTATGTCCAGCAGTGGACGGCGAAGGGCTGCTATATACATACTAAGTAATAGAGCTAATATTGTTAATGAAACATGCTGAACATTTTCTTACGAAAAAGCGTTTGCCGGCCAGCATATCAGGAAAAAGAGAAAGGAAAAAGGCTGGGATGCCAGCTACAAACAATTGTTTGGCTTTGGTTGCCTAATGTTTTTGGTCAATGTATTGAACAAATCGTATAGCACAAAGAGTCCATCCCATGTTCCCATGAGGTCTGAGGTATAGTGCTACATAATTTAACAGCGACACTTTTCCTAGCTTAACTGCTTAGCCATTTAGTCAGCCCGTGTGTCTCCACATTGCCACATTAGAATGTAACAAAAGGCATAACTGTGGCACGCGTCAACAATCTATCACAATCAATATATTTACTAAAACACATCTTATTGATCTAGTATTGACCTGACAAACACCATTGTAACATTGTGACATTGTTGGTGGCTGTTGTTACTCTAGGTCCAGATAGGGCATTGTATAACCCTTCTAGTGAGATCTTATTCAAGCCCTGTAACATAGTAACAAAATGAGTAGTAAGTTGTAAACTATGTTGGTAATTTGTTATTAATTACTAACAGGTCTTTGTCCAGCAGTGGATGTCTACAGGCAACTTTTACTTAAAAGTAAGTACATAGTAAGTACTTACCTAGTGATAAGTATAGTTGTAGGAACGTGCGTCTTTTTTCTAATAAAATCTGAATATAGGTCATAAAAATATCCAACCAATTGATTCATGAATAAATAAATACTGAATCATTCATGAATTGTAAACCTAGAAAATACTTATATTCTCTGTATAAAATTTGATTCTTTTATAAGTTTTCATTTAAGTTTCAAGGTTTTACAGACAGAGGTAGGATATAATCCCCTTCTACTATCGACTTTTATATATTTTTCGATAAAAACGAGTCATTAAGTATTACTATGGTTATAGCAAGCAAAGAAATCAATTTAATTCATTTGTATAAAAGTATTTACAAAAAAAAATTCAATTAGTGCAGCTCTCGTAATTGTAATTATTACGGTTTGCAAGCATAAAGTATTTTGTGAGCCGCAAATTTTACTTTGTATTTTTTAACTTTTGCCTTGTGTTTATTTGACATAGAGTAATGATATCATAAAAATAAAATGAAGATTTCGGTACCTATATGCGGCTTTGTTGTTGATTGATACGTAAATAATATAATATATAACTATACCATATGTAAGATTTCCTAATTTCTGTGGTCTATGGATTCTATACTAGGTAACTATTTGTTATACAATGCATAATTCACAAACGGAAAAATAATAAATCCGTATAATGGAGTTGCCACCCGAACAAGATGAATAAAAAGTACGACCACACACACTACATAAATTTCTTACTCACTCCCTAATCCGGAAAGCAACAATTACTTTGAACGTTATTTTGAACTTTACAAAAACAAGGTGAATTCATTCATCTTGTCTTTTTTTTTCTCGCAATGGAAGTGTAAAGCAGAGTGTTTCACTCGAGACTTAACGCTCGAACTATATTCGCTGTCGCATCGCTATGGCTTCTAATCTATCGTCTTTTGACTTGACTGAGTTCTGGAGTTAATTTGTTTTTTTATTGCTACGGGAGCAACAAGCAGGCGGGCCTCCTGATGTTAAGAGGTGACCGCCGCCCATAGACACCTGCAACACCCGGGGGGTGCTGGTGCGTTGCCGGCCTTGGTTGGAGGGATCTTTTGACTCTTGATTTGGGACGATTTTATGTCATATAAACAATATGCCTACCTGGGGATTATGTAACCAAATTGTGTATCGCAAAAGCGTCAGCCAGACTTGTCCTTGACAATGCCTTTATTTCTTTGCACGTGACATGTGTTTACAACGACTTACGTGACATGTTATTTGAGGAAAATGTATCGGTTTCCTGTAACATTAAAACAATATTTTGTGCTTACATAAAATACCTACCGTGTACCGTTACGTAATGTTTTTTTTTTTTAATCTTTACTTTATTTAGGGACTTTTTTACGTAATGTTGCAATTTAATATTTGCACCTAAACTAAACTTATGAGCACCTAGAACTATTGCGTAAAAATTAAACCGGACCACGTGGCTTTATTTTGTTTCGATAGTTTTCCCTTTAAAACTCTATAGTAGTTTATGATACTGGTCTTTATCATAAAACATGAGTGTGAGTTTAAAAACCGTAGGTTACAGTATTGTTTTATTTAATAACTAATTAAGTGCAGTTTCATTCACTAATTTAAATAAACCTATGCCAAAAACACAATTCATTAAAGGTACCTACGCAATTGTAAAATAAATAACGTAGGTACTACAATGGCTCAAAAATGTAGCAGTCCACCGCGCATGCGCCCTAGCACGCGGCACCATAGATAATGTAATGTGTAATATTGAATTAAAATGTCTTTGGTCGGGTCACATTGTACTTTAATAGAAAAAAAAATTAAAGAATTATTTCGTTAGGAAAACAATGCAATAAATAACTAATGTTAAGTAAAACTTTATTTTAGAATACATAATCAAAACATTCGTTACCATATGAGTTTATTTTAAATTATCTGTTGCCCGCGGCTTTGCCTGCATGAGATAAGCTGTAAACTAGGCGGAAGAAATCATCAGAATGATAATGAAAATCGCATCAAAATCTGTTGCGTAGTTTAAAAGATCTATGTGTACATAAGGACAGATAGCGGGAAGCGTTTTATACCATGTAAAGATATCTAAATCTATAAAGTAAAATTTGGAATAATTTTTTCATTCAATTTAATTCAATTTGTCTTTTGCTTGCTATGTATGTGTCTTTTCTATGGGCTGTACCGGGATGAAAAAAATGCAATTTAATTTAATTTTAATAAATAAACTCAATAAACAATAACATGTTCCCGACGCCCCCCTGCACTCTGCATTCACGCATTTTTCTTCTAACAATTTTACTCTAGGTATTTCAATCCATAGCCTTCTTTTTGTTAGATTGTATTGTTTTAGTTTTTTGTGTAGGTACTTACCTAGTTATTTTATTGGAATTCATAAACAGTTTAGAAATTATCAGAAAAGAAAAACTACCATTCTTGTTAATGGCATTAAGTAAATAGACTCCTAAACTCTCCCATAGAAAATTAAATTCATCTCCTTGCGTTCTAAACAATTTTCTCCCGTTTTTTTTCCAAAACTGTTTATATAAAAAAATCTGGTGTGGACGTCGTTGATAAAAAGAAAATAAGCGAAGTCTTATTCGAAAGGCCGATACCAATCTTACTTTTTATTAAACTATTTGCTACAGAATTATCTATTGAGCCAATATCGTTAGTTCTTGCACCAAAATAATATCACAACACCAAGTGCTGCTGGGGTCAAACCAACCTTGTTTAAACAAATTGCGTTTACCCAAACTTTACCCAACACGGCCCAAAAAATATGCGCGTTAAATCGGCAATACCACTATTCAATTACGCCATTACAAATTGCCCAAAAATAACGCGCTTATCAATCGATTACAGATTTCGTAGAAACAGAAAACGCTACAACAAACACATGACTCAACAGTCGCAAATTAGTTTTAAAAAAAATCGGACAGTACTTGAGTCGCAAATGCGCTGGGTTACGTAAAAACCCACACAGAGAACTTTACCCACACGACAGTAAATACTCACACTAGTGCGGGCGAGCCGACGTCAGTGTGCGTGATACTGGCAGTCCGCGAGTCGGTCGACCCCACTACAAAATTTAGTCGCGCTCTAAGCTTCGCACAGAACAGACGTGTCCAAGTGGTAGAGTACTACGCAACGCAGCATTGGATATTTCGTCATAACAACATTGTGATAGTGACAAAAATATTTCAGGACGTGAAAAGTGGGAGTGAAACATTTTATTAATTATTATTTTCGGAAACTGTGAACATTTAAGCAGACATCTGTGTATTGCTGTTTATGTGATTTTATGACATTGTTCCCAATATTTGGATAATTCCGGACAAGGAGTGCTTAAACACCGCAAATATTTTCGTAAGTATTTTTTTTATGTTTTATATAATGTTCATAATATAACTAATATTTTATACATATTTTTATATTAATTTTATTCATATTTAAATTTTATATTATAATGTACAAAACAGGTGGTTGCATGAAATTCCTTTAAAAATTAAAATTATATCTTCTAATTCAACCACTTAATTTTCTCACCTACAACGTTTCAAATTTCACGAAATTGTATTTTTTTATTTAGGTAAACTTGATATAATCTAAATAATTACGTAGTTCATATAAACAAAATTTTACAAACAAAGGATAGTCCGTTTCTATAAATTGCGCATTTGTTATTTTTTTTTAATTTAATTACGTATCTAATCGAAATTTAGAGGAAGTAATTAAATGGCTGATTAAAGGTAAAATTTATATGAAAATTGAAATACAATTCAATGACTAATAAATAGTTGACTCAGATATCCTGGTCAGAATTCTTATTGGCTTGTTCATCAGTTCATAGAATTATTTTTTCCCGCGCCATGTCATTGACTCCGGGCATTTAAATTTGTTTACTCATGTATTCTCGGTCTCTTGCCAAAAAGCTTGATACGTTAATCATTTTATTTGTTTGTTGCTGCAAGAATGTTCAAGTACCTTCTATATGATAAGCCATGTTGTTTTTCCCTTGTTTTGTATCTTTTTTGTGCGTTGCTGCTTCCTCTATTGCGTTTCCATTATTATCTTTGTTTACTACCTACATTTTAGCAATCGTAATCTACGTACCTATATCTTAATTTATTTTGAGTCTGCGTTTTGTTTTTTTATTTCATTTTAAGTTTGTCTTTGTTGTGCAATTTTGGGATATTAGATTTGCTGTTGATAGATCCAACAATGCAGATATAGATTTGCCTTACAAGATTACTTTTAAATGCATAAAGAATTTAGTAAAAATACCTACGTTACATATCAGATAGGTAAACAGTTGTTATCTTATTCGTCACGTAAGTTTAAAGTCTAGACAGGCAGTCATTAACCGATATTGTATCATTGAGAGTATTATCAAGAACACAGTTCAAAAAAACACTAAAGCCGTTCCTGCGTTTCTAAACTCCGGAGGAAACTTCGCAATTGGCAAAATCGAAATACAAATTTCGCTTGGTTAATTGGCGTATTGCGCTTTACTTGCGAGTAGTAGCCTAGCGTGGTGTCGTAAGCGGCGCCTGGCACCACAGTTCTGTCGTAAGCCATTGTAAGCCGTCGCTTACACAACTGGTTCAAGGTTCCAATCCGGCGTGCATTCGCCCGCGGATGTGCGGAAACTACTCAGTCTGTAGCGCGCTATTGGTCTTTAAAAATATAACTGCGGTATTGACCCCACCATATTGTATTATACTTTATATTTTGGAACATAGTTGGCGCGAGGTAACTGTTCAAGAAAACTTTTCACTTCATAAAAGAAATCGCGAGACGGATAATTGTTATGAACTTAAAACCTTTACCTCGGAACCAAAAATAAAATCATGACTGAAATAATTTCACTCGTGACAAAAGCAAGGTCCGATTGTTATTTAATTTTTATAAAGAGTAATCGAAGGAGTTGGATATGACTATACTGCTACTTCCGAAAAATTACAGAAGATAAGATAAGGGGGGAACAATAAAAGAAAAAGATACAAGTAATCTTATGAATGACGCTGTCAATAAATAGATGAATACAAAGGCTGGGGAAACTGCTCAGCTGTCAATGCATAAAGTATTAGAAATGAGAAGAAAGCTAGAAAGGAATCTTAAGAAATGGTACCTACGTACCTCTGCTTGTTGCTAACAATAAAGACAGGCTTTACAAACTGCGTAACTCTTTGGTAGACAAATAAGGTGTATTTTTTGAAGTAATTGCGTCTGCAGAAAACAAAGTCAGATAATAGTCGTGCGGTCGAATCGATCCACCTAGTAAAGGTCAGTTCGCTCTGTGTCATGTATTATGTTATGACGCAATGCCCGTAGGGCGTTGTTGTGTTGCGCAATGCACTGAAACACAGCTGTACTCACAGCTACAATACCGACTAGATTAAAGTCGGACAAATAATGACAAATTCCACACTTATCAAGTATTCGAATGACTCACTGATAATAACTGGCATGATCTTAATTGCAAGGTCAATTAAACATTCCGCTTAGCAAAATCTGTATAGGATTGTACAACACAAAGGAGCATATCGAATTGTCTAATTAAATAGCCGTAACACACTATGGCTCGCTACACGAAATGCATTATGGCATATAAAATGATGTAATACAGGAACTAAAGCGCAAGGTTGTCCGGAAGGTATTATTAAAGACCATAAGGTCATAGCCGCATGCATTTAGTTAATCATGCATCGCTGTTATGAATGTTTAATACTCATTACATAGGCTTGACCCTGATTCAATACATGCAATCATTATTAAGTCATCTCCGTTACTAATATAATTGCTTCAGTCAAAATTGTAACTCATTAATTTCTGGCGCAATATCTTTGTATTCGTGCTTTAATTACTTCACAACAAAATTTGGAAACTTGCAACAGACTAAAGAATAAAATTGTAACAAAATAGGTTATCAAAATTCCTTTGTTTGGATAAAAGTTTGAGGTTATATACATATGGATACAGCACAGACGATGTTACGTAAGCTAAAAATTTTCACGCGCAATAACGGCCGACGATAATTTCATCGGTACGAGGACAAGCAAAGATAACTTGACCTATTTTTTTATCTCACACACTCGTTGTGTAACCTACATACTGGCCACGTGACTGTGTGCTCACCAATTGCGACAAACTGGAACGCTGTGACGTGTCTCTGAGACCCTAAATGTTTAATGATTGATGTACAATGACTGACAAATGTCGAGCAATACACTATAGCTGTACACCGCCTACTATCATTCTTTGTTTACAATGTCGTGCGAGCAATTGAAATAGTCATGATGACACTGCAGAATTAAATACTGAACGGTTTGTAACTGTGACTTATTTTTCTAATAACGGGGAACACCCATGACTCAACCGAATAATCTACATAGCTAATAGTGCCAAAGATTAGAAGGTAACTGAAAACATTGTCGTGATTCACAAGGAAATTCAACAGCTCATTAAGATCGCACCTTTGCTTCCTCGAAATGAGCGACTAGAATTGC
This sequence comes from Metalampra italica, assembly GCA_949699065.1. Taxonomy (NCBI): domain Eukaryota; kingdom Metazoa; phylum Arthropoda; class Insecta; order Lepidoptera; family Oecophoridae; genus Metalampra; species Metalampra italica. The sequence goes on from OX452993.1 coordinate 2,603,711, forward strand.
GTAAGACGCAGAAGTAGCTAAATTCAGATAATCTAGCGCAGTAATATAGGTTAAGTGTTTCTTAATAATATAGCAATTAGCAGGTATGGAGCAAGGTCGGCTGTAAGTGTGTTTTACAGTCTTTGTTATTTATTAACTCATCAATGTTTCAACTGATTACTGAGAAGGAAAAGATATCCGGAAAAAAGGAAACAGAGGAAGGTCCTTGGCACGCTTGATATGTCGTCGTTTACAGCCCGGAGCTGTTACGAAACGCAACCTTGACACCAAACATTATCGCGGCCCGACCGATAGAGGCCGCCCCAAAATAACCCGATCCCTCGCTTGTTTAATTGGGTCTTGTGCTCGATGCGTTGTGAAAAATCGGTCAAGTACACGCGATTTTAGCGTGGAACATCGCTTGAAACACTTCCAGAATTCACACGACCTTACTAAAGAACTCTCGAGTCACAATATAATTAAATAACATTGCAGGAAGGATAGTCAGTCGGCTATTCTAAGACAAAACATGCGATTGGCGCGTCGGTAGTTATGAAAACATTAATATCTTGACATAATCCACTATCATAGACAATGACAGGTTGGCGCCGAACCATAACCAGCAATAACATATTAAAATCGATAGATAATAAACCTTTCTCTACGTTCCGACTGCACCTTCTAATCTTGCATGTATTTTCTTATTGAGACCATCTTCAAATGGCGGTAAAATGTCAAACCAAAGATGGCCGCCAGCCTACTTTTCCCGCGCAATAAACGGCGAGCGTGTGGAAAGTTACCGCTGTACTACTTTCTCTACTTTTTCCAAGATGGCTGTCTTTATCTTTAGTGCTTAGAAGGTCAAGAGCGTAGCTTGTTAATTTAAGTGGCACAGAGTTATTTAAAATTAAAAGAGAAACGATGCATTCTGAACGCGCTGTCAAACAAATTATATTAAATGTTTATTGTATTCAAATTCAAAACTTACGACTGCGGTAAAACATTTCCGTTCGAGATGGAAAATCCCACTCCAGAAACATTCGAAAAAATATTTTATTTTTAACCCACTGAACAGCAGTTATGACCTAACCCAACGATTCCGAGAAAAACCTCAAATCATGGTCCAATCTTGATACGCCGCCAATAATTTCAAAGCAGTTTCCTTTTAGCCAGAAAGGTCATCTTAACAATAAATAACGAAATTAATTATTTACTGCACTTCTTAAAAGTAATTAATTACAGTCAGGCATTTATTAAACAACACATAATAATAACCAAAAAAAAATTACAATCATAGTTATTTGTAAGTATATCACAAAAAAAAATTATAATTGAGCCGAGTTACGCATTTACATACCTAGAGTTAAAGTCTAACCTGCTCGTACCAGCTCATTTATGAAGTTTGATACACAATAGCACAGATTGAGTAATAGTTACTATACCTATAATAGTGTTAAAAAAGTATAAAACCAACCCTTGAATAGCTTCTAACCCTCTAAAGCTTTTGGACTAAAACATAGTACCTCCTCCTTTTTGGAAGTCGGTAAAAAGCAATTCAATTTCTGGCGTCTTGTGCGTCGGATCCCGCATAACTTGGTCCAAATGACGGTCAGGGTTACAGCACTAGACTAATAACAGACAGCAACAGGACTTCACGTTTTGCGATCACGTTGCAGTTTATATAACGGTTTAGTTTAGAGAGGAGCAAACTGCCGGGGGCTTGTTGCGCAAGCGCCAACGTGAGGTTCAAGGCAGACACGTGTCGCGGGCCGCGTGATCGCGGTTCGCGCGACCCGGGCACGTGTCGCAGATAATCACGCTATGGTCGGAGGGTTAGGTCGGGCGATAGTCGCCAGACACAAATCCTTTTATGGTAACACGGAAATATACACTTATTGGGTCCGATTCTGAAGGCACAAGTGATATAACTAGTCTCACATTCATAAAGGTAAAAGACGAAACTATTTCTAGCGCTGTCAAAATTTTTATATGTGCTGTCAGTCAGTCGACATTAATAATAAAGATATTGCAACATTTCATCTCGTGTTTAGACACGTGATACAATATAAAAACTGTGTTATGTTTTGTCTGACAAAATAATGCTAGTCTAGTCTCAACTTTTGCAAGAACACAACTTTGCAAAGAAAAAGCAAAGCACAAATCTGCATTAAAGAGCACGGCGATGTGACATAAATAATTCTTTTTTAATAGAATGTCGTCGTTTAAAGATAAAAAAGTGCGTCCAATATTGACTTAAATTGTGTAATACCTCAACAATGTTCCGTGTAATGTAAACTGATAGGGTATCAATGTTTGCGACACAAGTAGATGCTATCAGATGAGTCAGCCATGGCACCTGCCCTCACACGTATAAGATTACACGTAATACGTTCATTTTATGGTGCAAAAAATAAAAATATTTATATAAATTATTAGACATTTCTTAAAACACTGGAGGCAACTTCAAAACTACCAAATCGTTTTTGTAACTTAGGGTAGGTACTCCGTTGGAGTATTGATTTCTAACTGAACGAGTCCATTTTTAGTTTAGGAAAATTCTTGATTCCCACGGGAAATATAGACTGACTTCGATGGAAGATACATTGTAATACAAGCAAATGGCTTTACGCAATCTAATTATCTATTGCACGTGGCGGTCAGGCCTTTAGTGACGAGTCCGCGATGTCCACTGTATAATGAATGACCTTCGTTCCACACCGAAATGACGTAATAAGGATTCTCAGAATAATAATTATTATGTTATATATTTTGGCTTTGTATTATCAGTTTTATCGTATTTCAGTGTACCTTTCATTTGCTTTACACATGTCATGGTCATTCATGCGGCTAGACATATTGGAATCAAGTCAATCCTAAAAAAAGTCCTTCCTAAAGCAAGTTTCCTTCTAGAATGTTCTGTTTTGTGGATCTTGGTCGGTATGGCGGAAAAAGCCATCAGTGGGACAGCCTAATAGACTGGTAATAAAATAAATACAACATGTTATTTAGCAGTTGCACCCAGTTATCTAACGATGTGCTGTCATTATAATATTTATCACTATTTATCACCATCTTCATTGCTAACACTATTGAGTCTTAATGCCATATTAGGCACTTAAGTAATTACACTAGTGTTTAGATAACCTTATAACGGGAAATCAAAGTCATTGTAATCTGTGGAAACTGTCTGTGTCTTTTTCTATTATTTGTTTTCATTATTAAAGTAGTTCCTTGTTTAGACTGTAAGTTTCCCGAATAAAATAAAATTAAAAAAATTAAATAGGTGGGATTTTTCTTTGTTTTGTGAACTTTTGTAATAATTTTATTATGAACAACTTTTTGATAACATGTTATCAAAACGACTTACTTTACTAAAATCATTTCTGCTTGGCGTCCTCTCGAATAACAGTAAAAACTGGATCATAATCTGTTCAGAAAGCATCTCTAAATTATAAAATAAATTTGTTTCTATTGCGATTTATCATTCTTATTTCATCCAAAGCTCAAATGCAAATTCTCAAAACAACCAAGTTTACAAAACAAGCTTGTAACATCTTCAAAGTTAACTCACAACGCTATAGTTGCCCAATTCAGCCTTGAAACTACGAAATAAAACATCAATTTCGGCCCAGCAATGACGAAACACTAATAGCTGTTTCATAACAGTATTACAAGTATTATAGATCCGTGATGAGAATAAAAAACCGTTCGCCGTGTACCGTACGGTCCCAGTTTTTGGGTAACGGTTGCCGTTGAGAAAGTAGATGATTAGCGTTAACCGTTCGAACCGGCTGGTTGTGCAACCGTTAGTAAGATATCGATTGGTATTTACGGCATTGACCGTGACAGCTTTGGCACGGGTCACTGGTTTAACTAGTTTGTCGCAAAAATTCTCTCGTACTCAAAAATATATAAGTGGTCAAGTCTTATTTATTAAACAGTGTATTTATTAACATTTTATTTATTTACTATCTGTGTTATCGCCGTTTTTTTTTTCATTTTGGTGGCTTCTAAGGGTTGTAGTGTGATCTTCAATAGCCTTACTCAATAACCTTTCTCAAGAATTTGGCTATTAAATGCAATTAATTTTTACCTAATTAAATTGAAGACTGGAAATTCCAAATAGGACATTGCAGTATCACAGAATACATAATAATAATATGGCAGTATCTATTTTTATTCGTCTTTTTTTTTCATTTGTCTCTTTACACTTGGATAATTTCTGAAGATAATTTATTCAAGATTCAAGATTCAAACTTTATTGCAAAGCCACATGTTAAAAGATGACAAGGTACAAATAAGCCAGTACATGTGACGCCCTGCAAGGGCACAGCAATATGAGGGTTGTGTCAATATTAATATTAACAATAAATTCTTACATTACTAAACAATTATACATTATAAATTATGTTGTGTTCTACTCGTATTTATTATATTTATATAATCTTTTGTATCATTAATGTCATACCTACTTACATATCTATGTTATTAACACTCAAAATTATTTTTGGAAATAAGTCATTTAATTTTGTTTATATATTTGTATTACTTTTTATAATATATTAGGAGTAAGGGTACTATGTAGTTTGGTCTGTCATGAATTCTTCAAGTGTGTAATAACTTTTATTTATCAGATGTTTTTGTAGCATATTTTTAAATTTGTTGTAGTTTGCTTCGCTTTGTAACGCTTGTGGTATTTTGTTATATATTTTTATACACATGACATATGGGCTATTATCAAACATCTGTAGTTTTCTATTTGGTAGCGCTAACCTAACTTTATTTCTCAAATTTGGTGGTCTTGAATAAGTTGGAAAGAGGTGTTTATTCTTCTTTACAAAGGTGCAGATTTCCATAATGTATAGGCTGGTGAGGGTTAAGATTTGGAGCCTGACGAAATGTGGTTTACAACTCTCCCTTGAATCTATATTTGTTATTATTCTTATACATTTTTTTTGTTGTATGAATAGTTTATGTGCGTCGGTGCTGTTTCCCCACAGCATAACTCCGTATCGCAGCCAGGAGTGCGCGTAGGCATAGTATGCGGTTTTAGCAGTCGTTAGATTAGTGGTTTTTTTCAGTTCTAGTAATGCATATGTAAAGCTGGACAGTTTATTAGTTATATTCTGAATGTGGGCTTTCCAGTTTACATTTGTATCTATGGTAAGTCCGAGTAAAGAAAAGGTTGTTACACATTCTAGCTTGTTATTATTTATTGAGTAATTTATATCTAATGGGGTTTTTTGGTAGGGTCTGAAATGCATTAGTTTAGTTTTTGAAAAGTTTACTTGTAAATTGTGATCGTCTAGCCAGGATATTATTTTAGATAAGAGATTATTGAGTTTAGTTTTTAAATTATAATATAATTATAAGTTTATAAAGATTCTGCGCTGTTGGCACTTACACCCTTTCTAATTTCCACTCTTTAATTAATGTATATAGATTACTTACTTACTTATTTTTAATAATGAATATACTTAGGGGTCAAAAGTGGATATAGGTATAAATGGTTCGTGTATGTAATATAATATAACACACGGCTGCCGAGTCGTCGCCAGTTTCTTAATAATTAATCCATTATTTAATGATATCTAATACCGCCTTAAAAAATTAATCCAAGCAGTGTTTGTAAAGTCTTAACTTTTTTTCAATCGTAACAAAAAACCGTCTGGATGGTTGATTTAAAATAAAACCGTGGTCCAGTTCTCGATCGGTGTTAAACAGTAACCGCTCGATTTGAACCGGTGTTGTGTGTTTAACTGCCTGCTTCGCCAAGCGTCACCTCGGTAACGGACGAACTCGTTTTTTATTTAAATTACAGCAAATTTGCAAATGTTACAATGTTACATCAATATTGTAAATTAACATAACACTTTGGAGCAATCTTTTGTAACCTGACAAATGTAATACGATTGTATTAACTAACCTATGACACACTAAATGGCTTTTGTCTTGACTTTTGATGCGTAACCTTTTGTAATATTAATAAATAGATTTCCTAGTGGTTTTACGACATTCCTAGAGTAATGCTTAGTCCTACATTTACATAAATAGCGTCGGATGGACTACTTAACAGATCTGATGTAGTCAGACCCTGAGCAAATATTTTATAAATCATGATCATTGTAGATACTTCTCAATACCTTCGTATTTTTAAACTTTCGTATGGAAAAAATACCCTTTTGCCTGTGCGGCGGCGTCTTATGATCACAAATTTTCTTATTTTCCAACCATATATTACATACCTACCTCCTTATAACGTTATAATTTTAAATATTAAATAACATTTGCTAACCTATTGGTTACCCATCTAAACGAAATAACATCTGTAAACAACACAAATATTGCTTCTAAATTTTCGACACTACATCCGTATGTAAATAATATAAAGTTAACACTTGATTATAAGAGTAGGTGGTAAAAAAACCACAATGATTGAATAGCTACAAACATAACTGTACAACATGGCAACATTAGAGTAACGGACGGATCTGATTCTGTAAAATAAACCAGTGAATTAAAACACTACGGACGGTTGAACCGGCGTATTTTTTTATATATTTAACTGTAATGTCGTAATACATCATACTTAGACGATAAAAAAATTGCATTGAAATATCTAGATTATTTTTGCAAAATTAAAAGTTAGGTGCATTTTTAGATATTCTACTTTGAATAGTGACAAAAGCCATAAAAGCTCCACTCACATTTCCCCTCAACAATGAAGGCCAATTAAAGTTGGAACAGTTACCGGCGTAACGGGTGCGCCCGCGCAACTAGGGCGGCCCACTGACACCGATGCGTGGAACGGAACGTGCTAACTACAACTTAACTTTAAACAGTTTTAGCGTGATAATATTCACGGCCAATTGAAATAAAAAGAAATGAAAATTATATTTTTAAAATATCTATAAACATGTGTATTTCGTTTTCTTTCTTCTTTTTGTCGTTTATAACCATGGTTCAAAAAATTTAGCCACTCCCATATGGATGAGTATTAAAAGCATTCTATGGGTGTCAAAATTGTGTCAAAGTAATCACAAAATTATGACTCACTCACACATTCTCATTTTCAAACTCCATAAAAATTTGTACTCCCACCTACTCCCGCTACTCCGCTTCCTTTGTCCGCACCCCTCCGGTAAATGGCATCATAGGTACCGATACTAAATATGCAAGATGCGATCTCCACAGGGAGCGTGCGCGCGACCAAAGAGATTTGAAACTTCTTGTTAACTTAACTTCTTGTTGTCTTAACTTTCTGCTCGTACCGGCACTTGTCCGCGGTCTACACTCCAGAACTCATCTGCCTCTACGGCAGTTCGATTCTGGCACAGATGACCTGCCCAGCCCACTGCTACTTCAGCCTTTATAACTCGGAAACTGCTGGACCGATTAAGCCGAAACTTGGAACATAGAACAGAACGCACGTGTTGCTTACATCGCTTCTAACCGCGTGTAGAGAAACGTGGACGCTTAGTTTTTTTTCCATGCACTAGTTGGTGCCAACATTGTTTTAAAATTTAAGAAAAAACGAATTGAACTGTTTTTATGGTCTCGCCACAATGGGCAGTTTAACAAGTGATTCTTTCATTGTTTTTTCACAGTTGATAACAGCGTTTTAGTGCGTTTTTTAGACTTCCTGTCGTTGTTCTAATTGTTGAATAAAGCTTGATAATAAAGTGCCTAAGAGTGGACAGTTTACATAAATCATCGTCGACCCGCGCCCCGTGTCCGCTTGCGTGTTATGTAAAGGTTATCGACTCCAATCAATCGATGATCGTTCAATAAAGATTATTGAAATAATAAAATAGCTTACATTGACGTCTAATCTAAGATTCGGACAGCGCTGGAGACCTAAGAAAAATATTAGTTATTGTTCTCAGACAACAAAATACGGTTTAGATAAAGGACTATTACTAGTAACAAAGCCAAAACCTCCTAAAAATAAAACTTAAATATTTAGTTCGAAAACTTTTGCTTTGTTTGTATGTTGTCTATTCAAATGAAGAATTCATTTGAAACAAATTAGAGTTTGGTAACGTGTCGAATCCGGTGTAACCTTTAAATTGGATTTGTGTAACACTGAAAAAATGTTAAGAAACACGACTTATTAATGAGTTTGGCTAATATGAAGGGAGCAAAAACCGTCTAAATGTGGCAATGGTATTTCACAAAGGTGATTCCACGTGCAAAGTTGCACCGCGGGATCTTGCGACAGCGTTTTTGCAACCATCTGTTTTGTAAGCGACATTATTTAGACAATTGCAACGGTTTGCATGTATTTTTGTAATCTGTGCTTGGTAACTTACCTTTTTTTCTTTTGTTGCAGAACCACGGTGAAGATTCTTGCGGGCCAGGCTCAGTCCGCCGCAACATGGTCGCAGAGTTCATCTTGAGCCAGCAGCAGCTGCTGGGAGGAGGCGGGCCGCCGCTGGGGCCCTCGCCGTCGCCGCTGGGCCCGCCGCCCCGCGGCCGCCACTCCGTGTCGCCACATTTCCCCATGGACCAGTCCATGGACGGTCCGCCGTCGAACGGGGACCCCAACGAATACCTCGACTACAACAAGAGGAAGGAGTTCTTCGGGCAGCGCAAGCAGCGCGAGTTCATCCCCGACTCCAAAAAGGACGACGGCTACTGGGACCGCCGGCGACGCAACAACGAGGCCGCCAAGCGCTCCCGTGAAAAACGCCGCTTCAACGACATGGTGCTGGAGCAACGAGTCGTCGAGCTGTCCAAGGAGAACCACGTGCTCAAAGCGCAACTGGACGCCATCAAGGAGAAGTACGGGATCTGCGGGGAGAACCTCATCAGCATCGACCAAGTGTTGGCCACGTTGCCGACGTGCGACCAGGTCCTCTGCGTCACCAAGAGGAGTAAGATAACGGGCAACGCGATGTTCTCGCCGGGGCCGCCGCCGCCGCCGCCCGCTCCTCCGGCGTCTCCCCCATCGCCGCCCCCGCAGCGCGCGCCCGAACCTTACCAGGAGAGGCTGCCGGCTCCCGAGACGTACTACTCGCACCCGGCTCACTACGAACCTCCCGGTTCCGTCCTCAACCTGTCGAGATCTCGCCGCGCGCCCTCCCCCTACGAGCTGTCGTCTCTCTCCGGCTCAGGGGACGAGACGGCGGAGCAGTACGCGCCGGAGAACAACTGCTTGCCGCTCAAACTGCGCCACAAGTCCCACCTCGGCGACAAGGACGTCGCCAGCGCGCTGCTGTCCCTCCAACACATCAAGCAGGAGCCTGGCCCGCGGTCGTCCCCCTCGTGGGACGGCGAGGGCTCGAGCGACGAGCGCGACTCGGGGATCTCGCTGGGCGCGGAGTACCGGCCGCAGCAGGAGAGGCTGATGAACGAGGAGGAGGACGCGCACCTGAAGGCGGAGCTGGCGCGGCTGGCGACGGAGGTGGCCACCCTCAAGAACATGATGCACCAGAACAAGACGCGCGCGCACGAGCATTGAGCGCGCGCGCGCCGGCGGATCGGTTGGCCCCTGCGCCGCTGCGCCTGGACCGCGCAGCCCCGCGACCCCTCGCGACCTCGTCTCCAGTCGCACAAACAAACAAACAAACTGTCTCCTACCCCCCTCCCCCGCCCGTAGAGTTACCACGCTGTAAAGAGATGTTTATATTTGTATCATATTGTGCAGCTGTAAGCGGCTAAGCCGTATCGCCTATTCGTAATCCTTCCTAGTAGTTTAATGTGGTCGATGTCGTGCTTAGGGTAGAGACACGCCAGTCGTCGTAAACGACGCGCGATCGTGGACCCTTAACGTATGAAATTGAGACTAATTTTCGGTTTAGATTTTTCGAGCAGATTAAACTGTCTACTCAGTGATAAGTTTATTGAAAAATGCATTTTTAGTGGTGAGCTATGTATGTATATGTAATATAATAAAATAAGGCAAGTAGATCTGTTTCATCTATTCGAAGACTCGATAGAGAAAAATCGATGGCTAAAGACTATGTTCTTATAAGGTAACCTTAAGTTTGATGTAAGTAAAATTAAGTCCCACGTAGAATTATTTATGATAAATGTATAGTCTTTCTCATTCGGATTTCCGTAAGTTCCAAACCAAAAAAATAAGTGGTAGATCCTTTAAATAGCTGTCATGAAATCGCAAACTAAGTATAAGAATTCTACTAAAATCCTATCATATTATAATTCAGATTGTATCAGATTAAGAGTACCAGTGCCTTTGACAATACCTACATAATCTACCTATAGAAATATTTTTATACATTTATAAATAAAAAAGAGCGATTTCAATTATCGGACACCATGTATGTAAGGCAGTCCCTTACTACGGTTCACTTACACAATTACTTAACAAAATCATCGAGATAAAAACACTGTCTCCATCAAATTCTAATGAACTCATTATTGTAACAAATGTAGAATTAAAACTTCTTATTTGTGTTATTTATAATTATAAATGTTACGTGAACTATGTAGGGGACATAAACTAAATATAATGTATTGAGTCCTTAGATGGCTAGTGGCGAGTATTGCAGATTGATGTAAATTTACTCCTAGTATTGCTCTGAGGGCATGTGATAGGACTGAAAGGAGTATACTTGTAGGTATTTATTTATTCGGACCGCAAAAGAATTTACAATTTATTATCTTTGTATAAGAAACACTATACGATATAAATAAATTGTGTACATACAATTATGCTTGGATTTTATTTCATCTTCGATTCCTATGCCTAAGTAGGTACCTATACCTTTAAAAAGATACAAATATTTATTAGGAAATAATATGCTGAATATAAAAATATTTTTATCCGAAACAACAAAAGTCAAGTAGGTACCTTACCTACTTAATCCAGCAAATTAAAAAAGTACAAAGTATTTTCTTTTCAAGAAAAAATATCAGGTACCTATATAAGCTGGAGATATCAAGAATATTTAAAGTCATCTGCAGACAAATCATAGAATTAGTCATTTCACAAAATGCCTCGGATCGACCTGGTAACACTGCGCAGGCTGTGTAAAACCTACGTCCAACAGAGGTTCTAATAAATTGACGTTACTATTTCTCAGTCATTTCTAGTTACCACGGGCATGGATTAGGCACTTTGTAAAATGGCTAATGTTACTGTTCAACTGCGACAGGCTCGAAGGCAAATAAAGGGTGGATCTCACGCCACTAGGTACTTAATGAAATTAACTTGGCATTATCGGCTTACATTAATGCCCGCTACATAATTAGAATCTCACTGGAAAATTTTCAATGGAAAATGCCTTGAACAATTCTATTTTGGTGAATTGGAATTATCGACTATAGATTATCAAGTCTATAGATAGCGTAGAAATACAGCCTGTACAAACAAAAAAGAACCATGATGGTAGGTTGGCAGCCTAGGTTTTGCAGTTGCACTCACCTCATGTTCTAAGGTCGTGGGTTCGAAACCTTGTTGAAATTTAAGTAGGTACGGTTTAAATACCAGGCTTTTCGGAGAAAGAAAACATCGTGAGGAAACCTGCATACGCCATGATTAGTATTTCTATTTTAAGGCGGATGTGAAGTCCACCAAAAAGCAGACTGGAGCACTGTTGGTTGGCAGGGATTTGGCACAAAAGATCCCCAAAGGGGTCCGCGCATGCACAGCTGGCTTCAGTCAGTCCTGTGTGCCTACAACTTCAAAGTACGGTACCCTAATAACTATCACATTGCATGCCAACACTCCAGGCAGGTAAACATGTGTGTATTTCTGAGCTGACCTCATTTCTCTGGTCGTGCTGACGTGTCCAGGTGATCTGCAGCGCCGGAATCAGTTGTACCGGCGCCCTCGCTTTGGGCGCACAATATGAGAGCGCATTAGGTATATAGGGTTAGCACGTTGAAGTGGCAGTGGGCTGGTCACATCTGTCGAAGAACCGATAACCGCTGGGGTAGACGAGTTCTCGAGTGGAGACCACGACTAGGCAAGCGTAGTGTGGGACGCCCCCCGGCTAGATGGAGCGACGACCTGCGCAGGGCGGCTGGCAGTGACTGGATGCGGAGAGTCGAAGATCGGACTCAGTGGCGCGCCTTGGGAGAGGCCTATGTCCAGCAGTGGACTAGTGCAGGCTGATGATGATTAGGTATATACTTACTTGCTTTGCCTTGTCACGGCTTCGGCTTTCGGAATAGCTTTTCCTGAGGTATCTCAGCCTAGGTGTTATTCTGATGTATAATCTATATTAGGGAACGACCGTAATTTCGGAGTTTGTGCCCCACGACGACGCAAAAGAGTTGGAGTTTGGCCCCAATATGTAGCAATACTTCGAATTTGGCATACCGGACGTAACAAGTGTCGTTTGTCATTTCATTTATTATAGTTACTATAGGGGATGCCGACTTCGTCCGCATTAGTATCCTATGTTATTAAAGGTATACCAAAGTTTCATGAAAATCCGTTTAGCAGTTGTATAGCGAAAGAGAGCGGCAGTGGCCCTGGGGATAAGACGCGGCCTATCATATCAAAAGGTCCGAAGTTCGATCCCCGGCTGGGCCATGTACCAATGGGTTTTTTCTCGAAACTTAAGTACATTTACTGACTGCTTTCAAACTGTGAAGAAAAAACATCGTGAGGAAACCTGCATACGCCGAAGAAGAAATTCTTAAGCGCATGTGAAGTCCACCAACCCGCACTGGGCTAGCGTGGTGGACTATAGCCCGTACGCCCGTTGAGAGGGTAGGCCTGAGCCCCAGCAGTGGGGACATTAATAGGCTGTTGATGATAAAAAGTATAGCGTGATTGAATAACAGACTTCCAAACTTTTGTAATATAGATGGGATTTCGTAATTCGTCCAAAAGGATTTTAAAGTACCTACATTCATACACCTATCTGTATGAATTTTAAAGTATTATTATATTTTAAAGTATATTTTAAAGTACCTACTTTAAAAATCCTTTTGGACTAGATACTAGATACAATAGCGGTAGACTATTTATACTGAAACAGTGGTTGTTTCGACAAATACTTGGAAAGAAGCCGCAAAAAAACCAACATCCATATAAATAATTTATTCTTTATTGTATTACGTAATTACAGTGATAACTGATATAGATTATAATGTTATATACACGTTCATTAAAAATAATATGTATTTTTTTTAAACATAGTCGTTAAAATCATGCTTCATCTAGCCTAGGATCTACGATCCTAGATCCTACGATCACAATAGACTTTTTCTTGTTTTTCGTTTTTTCAAACGCAGCGAATGATTTTTTTTATTAAATCTCAAATTAAATCACGCCAAATAGGTATTAATCTGGTCTTTAATTTAACTGCAGATTAATCTGGTCTCAAACTTATTTAAATTAAAATGCCAAAACAAAGTACTTATTGGTCGCATTTATAATTTCAATAAACTTTGATGTTTTACCTATTTTAAACACATGGGAGGGTTTTATTTATTAAATACACCAAACTATCCTATAGGAGATTACGTTTGAATATAGGCACATTGGATAAGAATAGGTATACAAAAAGGACTAAAAAAACATATCACGTTGAAGATTATAATTAAAACTATCAGAAAACAAAATACTTACCCAAAATTATTAATAAATTACAATAGATACTGATTTCGTTACAAAATAATACGACCGTGCAGCGCGACGGTTAAAACTCAACTAACAAAATTTTCACTGCCTGAGCGAAGATACCCTCTACCCATCTCTTTTCCCCAACAAGCCCTATGACCTGTGGTTCGAATCTAGATTAAATCTTAGGACTGTTGTAGTCCACCGCACGTCAGTGGAACACTTTGACCTTGATCTGGCCTAGTCTATTATGGAATTTACACTGGTTTTGTTTCCACTGACGTGCGGTCGACCGTACAAATTACCACACGAGGCTTAGCGAATACCTACGTGAACAAACAAGTAGCCTTACCATGAGCTAGCGACTACATAAATCCGTAATAATGCTGTCTCTTTCCGGTTCTACAGACAGAGAGAGATAGATTATAGTGTTAATGTATTCGCTAGCGAGTATTGACGCTGTAAATTCATGGTATAGTAGCCGGCAAACTTCTTGAACATTGAGTGACGCAGTGGGGGAAAGTTCGCGCATGTAGTCGACTGATCTACCAATAGCGCGCTCGATTTTCGGTCGCGCCCCCCACTCCTTCGCCATAGAGACCTATAATTGAGTTCTGCGCAGTCAAGGTCATTATTCAAGTAGTTTGCCGGGTACTATACTACTGGGCCTTCCTCCGTTAAACGAGTACGGAACCTGCAATTGTTCAGGCAGAGCGCCAGCCCTCAGTCAGATCCGGGAGGAGGCATCACCTCGCCGCAGCTCAGGGGGTGCGGTTCGAAGTTAGGGGAGAGCTGGGAGACTGTAACCGGAGCTCTAAGCCTGGCTGAGCTCAGCTCATTGCTCTGCACCCACAGCTCCAGCTGGAAAGGATATTGAAAACAGTTTTAAGCAGCAGTCAGGGTCTGATCAATTGTAGAGAAGAAAAGTAAGTTACGTAGAAAACAAAATAGTTTTCCAACCTGATGGGGCATCACTTTAATCTGATTCAACTCATGTCACTCGTATAGTTTGACTCACCTCATAGGGCATCACTCATATAGTCTGACTCAAGTCATGCGGCATCACTCGCATAATGCGACTCACCTCATGGGGCATCTTGTTGGGCGGCTCCTTGCACGCGCCGGCGCAGTGCAGCTGCACGAGCAGCTCGGCGATGGCGGCCGCCGACGTGTCTATGACGCGCTGCCGGCAGACGGCCACCGCGTGGACGAACCCGCCGGGCCCGACGAACTCGTGCTCCATGAATACTGTCTTGTCGTCCCAGTATACCGCCTGGAAGATATCCAACGCCGAATGGTCCAATATCGAGGATGCAAAATCACAAATCAACAAAAACAGTGCACTGGCCAGTGGCAAAATTTAGATAGGTTTGGCGGTAAATGATCGATAACCCGCCAAATGCCCTATATATATTTTGATTTTGTTTGCGAGTATTAAAATATATAACTTGACGTAAATGACCTTATTTTTTGGTTGCGTTGACTTAGAAGCATTTTACAGCTCCAAGGGACCGTATTCAACTTGATACCTCTACCCTGCTCCTGAGAGAAAGGGCCTTGACGAACAACCAAGTGATCCTGCGTTCCGTTTCTTCTTTTCGAGGCGTGGTTTAACCGAAAAGTACAAGCAAATCAATGATTAATGGCCGTCCTGCCTTGATTTATGTGTGATGTGACTTCTACCCATCATGATCAGCCTGTACTAGTCCACTGCTGGACATAGGCCTCCCCCAAGGCGCGCCACTGAACCCGATCCTCGGTTCTCCGCATCCAGTCACTGCCAGCCGCCTTACGCAGGTCGTCGCTCCATCTGAGGAGCACCCCACACTACGCTTGGTCTACCCCAGCGGTTATCGGTTCTCCGGCAGATGTGACAAGCCCACTTCAATGTAAACTGCAACTTGTACCCACCTTTGAGGTAATAGTGAACCTAGTGAAGGGCTTGAGATACCGCCGGTAGCGGATGGTGGAAGCGGCCTGCACCACGGCGCCGCCGGCCGCCTTGATGTTGGCGTACAGGCCCGTGCGCTCGTAGAAGTCCGCCCTGGCGAAGTCCAGCTCGCGGAGGTAGCGCGCGTTGTTCATGTGGTACAGGAGAGTGTCGATGTCGGTCAGGAGACACCATGCTGCAGGTCGAGGGTTATTATCAGGAAGGTTCGAATCTCTTTTGGGGCGCGCGCGCTCCCTATGGAGACTACATCTTGCATATTTAGTATGGGAACCAATGGTGCCACTTACAGGGGGGGGGGGGGTGCGGACAAAGGAAGCGGTGTAGCGGGAGGAGGTTGCTAATACAAATTTATTTGGAGTTTGAAAATGAGAATGTGTGAGTGAGTCACAGTATTGTAATACATTTGACACCATAGAATGCTTTTTTTACGCCTCTTTAAGGGGCCGCGAGCACGCACCAAAGAGATCTTAACTCTATGGTTATTATCAACATCTTGAAGTAAGAAACTAGTTAAGCGAGCATGGAGATCGAAACAAATCTCTATAGAATCTATACAGAAATTACATTTAATATGTAAATATAGCCGGGCGCAACAGAAAATCAGCGCTGCTGACACTATATCCACATTACTAAGCTGACTTCACATAACATTTGCATACGACTATCGCCCTTAAGGTGGCAAACCGCGTCTCGGGCCGACTGTACGCGATTACGCATGTTAACTCACATTCCACGGTGGTGGTCTCCAGGATGCAGGCCTTCTTGCGGAAGTACCTCGCTCTGGCGACGGTGTACATCATGCGCGCGAAGTAAGCCACGTCGAGGGTCCCGTACAGCAGTAGGGCTCCGGCGACGGCGGCGGCGCCCCACGCGGGCACGCACACTGACCACATCGCTCCTGGAACACGTGGCGTCCGAGCCGGGATAAGACAGACGTCTATCAACTTCCACTGACGTGCAGTCAACAGAATGGAAAAATGCTCGAGCACTTTTTGGCGTCGGTGATGGCGACAAACGATGCCTAAAGTACAGTCGACCGCACGTCAGTGGAAACACTTCGACCTTGAGCTGGCCTTGAGTTTCGGTACAATGAGAGACCAGTTTATACTGGTTGTATTCACTGACGTGCGGTCGACCGTACATTGTATTTTTAAGAAAATCAACACAGACGTCAGCGTCGCCTCGCGGATATGATTTCGCTATGGTGATATGGTTTATATGACAACGACGTCAAAAAG
Organism: Metalampra italica; assembly: GCA_949699065.1. NCBI lineage: Eukaryota > Metazoa > Arthropoda > Insecta > Lepidoptera > Oecophoridae > Metalampra > Metalampra italica. Next base: position 2,620,419 of record OX452993.1, read on the forward strand.
TGAAACTAAAAACCTTCTTGCCCAAAATGTTGAATTCTGTTCCTCAAAATGATCTATTGCCAAAATGTTGAATTTAAGAACGATTTTTGTGTTGGGAATTGGGATTTTGGGAATTCTGCACTTTGACTAGGTAATGAAGAAGAATGACAAGAAACTTTATTTATCCGAAAACATAAACAACGTCTAAGGGACTGCGCAACGCAAACGAAGCGGAAATTCTGCACGTCGTCGGCGTTGCCTCGCGCATAAGGTAATTCATACGATTTTGTTCCTATAGTGTTATGGTTTATTTGACAATGACGTCAAAAAGTGCGCGGGCGAATTCCCGCTTGGTCTGCCTCGACCCTAACAATCATACAGAAGCCTGATGATTACGTATGTCTGATTAAAACTATGGCTTTCTATTCTATATAGGTACCTATCTACAAACAATACATGTAGATAAAGGAAATAGAAAGGGTGATCCAATACTGAACGTAAGGTACACTTACATTAGGCTACAAATACATTTTTTTACCAAACTATCCTATCCTATCCTACTAATCCTATCCTATCCTATCCTTCCTACTAATATTATAAAGGCGAAAGTTTGTAAGGATGTGAGGATGTGAAGATGTTTGTTACTCTTTCACGCAAAATCTACTGAACAGATTTTGATGAAACTTGGTACAGTGATAGCTTATATCCTGGAATAACATATATGATACTTTTTAACGCGGACAAAGTCGCGGGGCGTCCGCTAATACCCCCTAAGTAACAAAACGCCTACATAGAGGGCGCTGTTTCACAATGTACACGCGAAAAAAAATTCTGCGCGGGCGAAGCCGCTGGAAAAAGCTAGTATTTAATAAAGCGCAGATTAAAATAAAATGCACAGTACCTACAGGCCTTTTATATTCGTACATAGAAATCTCGTAAACCATAGAAGGTTTATGTACAGATTTTACGCGTACTTAATGTCTGAGGGATATGTTATGTACGGTCGACCGCACGTCAGTGGAAACAAAACCAGTATAAACTGGTGTCACATAGTATTGAAACTCTAGCCAGCTCAAGATCTGGACTCCAGCTGTAAACTCGCTGGCTAGGCCAGCTCAAGGTCGAAGTGTTTCCACTGATGTGCGGTCGACTGTACACACAACACAGTCTAAATAATATCATGCCAAATAATCTAGCTGTCCATTATTGAAAACGCCATTCGACTTTTCGAATCAATTAAGTGGTTTTGGATGATAAAAGTAATAATGAGATTCTTTTAAATGTAGGCGTAATATACCTGTATTATTATTTGTTCCGTGGTACAAATTTTCTTTAAAACTTTATCAGGCGTTGAAATTACAAATAATAAATACTTTAAAATTTATAACACCTGTTGCAATTTTATAGCAAATTGGTGATTTTAAATTTTGTTTTTGCTATTTAATTATGACAGGCAAAACAGTTCAACCACCGATTCCTGTGCCTATACTAAATTTTATGCAAGGTAAGGAGTATTTTTTTCTTTTATTAGGTAATTAATTTAAAAATGTACCTGGATTGTATCAATAACTTACATTTACTTTATTTCTTAGATTCCTCCAGTAGTGGCAGGGTTGGAATTCGTAGTATAATTATACTATTTGTACCATAATTTAACGATCTGTAGTATGTAGTATCGTAATGCCAGTATACTACGCGAAAGTACCTACCATAATTTAGCCGACTTGTTTTATACCCTACAAATATATGGAATTTCCTTAGAATAAGCCTTATTCTTAGGGAGTTTCGGTATGCATGGCAATATCGGTCTAGATTTTTTATCCCGGTTGTTGTGACAGAGTAGGATGGATGTATTTTATTTGATTTTATATATTATGATGATATACGATGATACGTACAAGCCTCAATTTGAATAAATTCGTTTCGAAGGATTTGTGTACATTTTCAGAAAAAAAATCCCTTCAAATGCAATTTTACTTCAATTCAATACAAAATCGACAAGAAACGAAACGTAGTATAATTTTAGGCCAAGTAGTATAATTTTAACTTCCAAAGAGTATAATTTTCTGAGGGTCTGATTCCAACCCTGAGTAGTGGGCATACTTATCTATTTATAAAGTCGCCTGGAGTGTAAGGTAAATTACCTATATTTCAACATTTAGCATATCATGAAACTGTCACGCTTGTACTTACATCAGAAACAAGTATTTTAAAATACTTTAAGGTAGGTACCAAGTTAAAATATCTAATCAAATCACTCTTACTTACCTCAATGGAGAACCGGCAAATCAATTCACAAGTATATTAGAGCCATTGTAAGAAAATCGCCAGCAAATTCCACTTATCCACGTCTAAGCTTATGAAACAGTTATTTCAAGTGTAAACTATGATGTTATTTTATTATTTTAGCAAAACTAACCTCCCGGGCCGTGTCAATGTGAATATTTTCACCGTTGATTTTCACGTATGGGAATGACATTTCTTACCCGTTGCGCGCGCAGTGCAATCGATAAAATTGTAGAAAGACACACTATGCAGTATTTTACTCATTTAGACTGGAACTCTATCATCGATATACAAACTACTTGTTTAATATTATTATAGTTATGATATTATGAGCACTTCCAGACCGCGGCAGAATATGTGATCACTGCTACTTCAGCTTGCTATAATCATCTCGGATATGTTGGTGACCTTAGCTCGCAGAAGGCAAAAGAGCCAGAAATTACCTTTTTTAAATTTTTGTTCTGAAGTCTACAGCTAGTTTTTGCGTGATTTGGCCATAATCGCTAAAATTCTTATATGTAAAATGAACTAAATTAAATTAATATGAACCACAAATAAATAAATAGGTAATTCAATGTTCCCGACCGCTGGGAGGCGAAGGCTGGCGGCATTTATCCCTCTGAATGGTAAGGCTGATCCCCGTGAGCTCCCGGTCCTCAGGAGCTCTATTTTTGAATCCCTCTAATCGCTTCGAGCGGTGGACTCTACGAATTTTCCTTCGACATCCGATACAAAAATCAGTAGAATTGACCGCTCGAAGATCGATTCAAAAATAGAGCTCCAGGTCCAGGACCCAAGCATTTCGACCCCAAACGGCTCATAGGTAGGTAGTAGTCGGATTATTGTAATACAGAATTACTTTTTTGACCTAAGATTCTTCGAAGGATTTGATCCTAAATGAGGACATTCGAAAGTAGATTACGTACTACTTAATCTACCTACCTAGTATGGTGACGTGCGCACTGACACTTCAGCTTACTGATAATTTGGACTACCTATGTCGGTCGGTGGGTTAGTCCATCTAGATTCTAGTTGAACGAACTATTCAAGAAACATGTTTGGTGCCACAGAAGTGATACTTCCCCAAATATCAAAATGCGGCCTAGGTATTGCAACAATAGAATAAGGTCGTATTTCTGTTAATCTGAGCATTTCCGCTATAAAATACCTAGATGTTTAGAGCAGACTGTACAACTAACGTTTAGAATAGTTTAGATTAAATACAAACGTAATTTTTTGGTCAAAAGTACGCAATATTACAATGCCCAGCTGGAGTTATACGAACACAGGCAGATACCGTCAACCAGTGACTGAGACATCTCAAACCAATCACTACCAACTCTAATAGTTACGGATCTAAAAACAAGGGGAGCTCTACCACAGCTGGTCATACGCTGAACACTGCATTGGCACACGACATTACGAAAATGTCGGTGACCTCGCCGCGCTATCGCCTTCTCGTTCACACATATCAGGTCTGCGAAGATAAAGCGAGATGGAACACACGGCACGAATCGGTATGATCCGTCCGAACGACGTTCAGTCGATGACGCTGACGTCGTAAATAAAGCAGTGTCTACGCAGTGCTGTTTCTAAGTGATAGATAAAATATGCCGAAAACATTCAAATACGACGTTGTGGATCTAATCGAGGCTGTGAAGCATCGGCCATGCCTCTGGGACAAGACTTTGGAGAACTATAAAGACAGAGTGGAAAGGAGGGCTGCTTGGGAGGAGATATTCTGCAAATTGGATGACGGATACGAAGCAATGACGTGGGAAGGGAAACGGACAACGGGTAATGTTTTTAAATGGTTTTACGGCTTTGGAAACAAAGTTATTTTAGGCCAGTCGTGGTTTGTAATATTTACAAGCGGCGGTTACCATTGTTGTGTTGTTAGTTCCCGTTGACTATCAATCGCTTTAATCACAGATTAATGATATAGTGTCTTCGACTATAATTATGACATTTCGGCAAGAAGCAAGATATCACAACACAAAGTAAAGAAATAAAATCCAAAAGTCGTTAATTTGTAGTTTAACACTTAGTTTGGTATCTAGGTATAGGTATTTCTTTGCGATTACAAAACTGCCTACTTACATTAAGTTTGTACGGATCCCCTCAGAGCGCAAGTCAGCTTTACTCGTCCAGTTTTTTTTACTTTCTCGCACCCCGGCGCTAATTAGCTAATTTTTTCCATTCAAGTTGTTATGGTACTAAACCAATTAACTATTCTGTGACTAAACCGACTGCTCGATTGCAACAGTTAGTCAGGTTTAATAGAACAAATACATATTTTTAACGTTTCAGGGGAACTAATACTCAACAAATGGACGAACATACGAGACACTTTCATCAAAACCCTGAGGACCAAGATGGGAAAACCCAAAAAGAAATACCTTTTACACGACCATCTGAAGTTCCTAATGAAAGTCGTGCCAGAGGAGGAGTGCAGCATAGAATACGGCTCAGAAGAAGTGATCACGTATTTGAAGCAAGAGACCGTTTCCGATGACGCCAGCACTTACGACACGAGAACACGGCCCAAGAAATCCGAATACATTACAGAGGATTCCCACCATGAAGACGACACTGAAGACGAAGTGTACATTCCGCCGAAGAAGACCAAAAAAGCCGGCAATGATGTGGCGAAAAAATCCAAAAGCAATGTCTTCGAGTACTCTAATGAGGGTATAAACTTTGTGGAGGTAAACGAAACTGATCCTAGGATCATGAATGAAGATGAGGCGTTCTTCGCTTCGTTACTACCGACCGTGGTGAGGTACCGTGAAGATGAGAGACTGGAGTTCAGAATAGAGGTGCTGGCTGTTATGAAGAGGTTGAGGGAGAAGAAGAAGTGGCCGGGAGAAGACTAGGTCATGAGGGTAGAATATGATTTGAGCAGGCGGAAGCAGTAACATGCTTATTTTGTTTGTATGAATTGGGAGGTTTCAAAGTCAAATTATTGTATTTTATTGCGTAAGAGTACACTTGGTATATAATATACGGTCCCGAGAAAGTAGCGGTATTTTTAGGGTTCCGTACCTCAAAAGGAATAAAAGGAACCCATAAAGGATCACTTCGTTGTCTGGCTGCCAAGACCTTTTTTCTCAGGAACGCGTGGAGGTATCAAGATGAAATAAATATCAATTACTCAGGTCTGCAATCCCTTGGAGCTGTGAAAAAATCAAACTTCGAAGTCAACGCAGGGAAAAGATATTTTTTGCCGCATTTTTGAGTATTTTGGTAATCAAAACCTATGGGGTACTTCCCGTTGACCTAGAATCGTGAAATTTGGCAAGAAGCTGTAGCACAACTAAAGGAAAAAAACGGAAAACCGTAAATTTGTAGCTACTTCACAAAAAAGTCATTTTTCTATGACCAACAAACTTAATTTTGCGTATGAAAAATCATCCATTTATGTTAGCATTTTACCGTGTCATTGTGGTATACATAACTATAGGTATGTACTTTTAAAAACGATTTTCAAACTATTTCTTTAATTCAGTTTGAGCGGAACCTTCAGGGCGCGAGTCCTACTCGCACTTGTACGGTTTTTTTGTATCTACGATCGCTTCCCTTACCGCTGTGAAGAAGTATTTATTCCAGTATACGCTCGCTACATAATTTATTTATTGCATGACCTGGTACCACAGAATAAATAATAGTACACTAAATATAGTATATTTTTTAACGCAAACTAGATCGTATGATAATTATGTGTAATTTAATTAAAAGATGTACATGAGCGTATCATATTTTAAAAATATGCTATAATTTAACTAAAGATGTAAATAAAAGCAGAAATTATTTAATAGATAAGTTTTAATGATCATTTTTTCTGTAGCACTTTTAAAAATAACATTTACAGAATACTAAAACACAAATGGGTGAATCGAAAATCACGAGGTCTATGTTATATTCTTAGATTTTTACATACAGCCCCGCGTATACGGCTAAAAATACATTTTGTAATTGAAACGAAAAACAAATTAAACCAGCAATACTGTAAGTTCTATAGTTAAGTTAACATCGAAGGTATTTACTCTTACCTACAATATTTTCGAACGATAACAACATGGTGGATATAAAAAATTTGAAACTTACGTTTAGAAATGGCAGAAAGAAATACATTAAAGAGTTTTCTAAAAAACTCCCAGGTTTAAGATTCTATGGCTTTGGTTCGAATGCGAAAGTGTCCAACATGGCTACCACTGGCATGAATCCGAAAAAAAATTCGAACCGGTCATGGGAAAGGAAATCTGCAGACATTTTATCTAATAATCCTATCTTAAATGCTACTCGAAACCCGACCTATCTGGTTACAACTGCGACCCATTAAAATATATTCAGTTACAATTTTCACTATAATACGGCCGTTTGGGGCCAATCGTTAAATCCACCAAATATGTACAATTTCGGAATGAATTTCAGTGTCTATGTGCCACCATATGTACACATAGCTGTAGAATACTGCAGGAATTGAAGTTTATCTGGCTTAGAGCCCGTAATTAAGTCGTGGCGGGCCACGAGACCTCATTAGATCTACACAAGACGTAACTCTACATTATATACCGGTACATAGTGACTAGACGGCCCCCTAAACCAAGATCGGGGACCAAAAAGTATATTTACACATTAATAACTATGGATAGCAAATTCACTCTAGCATAACACATACGTAGCTACTATTAAATGTCCTCAAATTACTTCGATACAGCAAAACGCCCATTTGGAAACGCAAAATCAAACATCCATCGGAAAAATTATACGGTTCTAGAAAAAGCATCTCAAAAAATCTCTAATCGTCTTTTTAATTTGTGCAGTTTCCCTGGAAGTAGCTCAACCAAAGCTGGGCGAATATTATAAAGTGTCCAAAATTATAACTACATAACGTTGGCATCCAGAATGGGATGGAATGGTTTTGGTAAAATCCAACGTCAATCTGGCGTCATGCGAAATAAATTATACTTATATACCGCTATCGACGATTAATTTCACGTTTTGAGTATGGCTTGTAATCACTAGAACACTTACGCCTATAATGGAGGTAGCCTACAGAAATACAATTTTTTTACAATCATAGTTATATCAATACAATATGTATAAATGTATACATATATTACACGAAGCAAAATTTAACAATCGAACGGAAAACAAAGAAAGTCATTACACATTTTCATATGAAACCACAAAACTAGTTTTCAACTTTTCAGTTAAACTTAGACGAAATAACGACTACAAGGAACTAATGCTTAAATTAACTAATCGTTAACAAAATAAAACCGTCATTATCAAACCTGCTAAGAACTTAGCTACCTGTTCACTTAAAATTATATACAAAACAATTTCAACAATTTTATTTATTTATTATTATTAATTATTAATGTATCGCCTATAGAAGTGAATTCTCATAGCGAAAAGAGATCGCGAGTCAGTTTGGCGCGTGGCAGACAACGAAACATATTCTTTATAAAAACCATTGTAAGCCAGAGCCCAATATAATATTTCTCGTACATTTATGTCACTTTAGATATTCGTAAAATCGTTCGCAGGCTTCCTTTGCCTGGGTTTCTTGGGTCGCTGGGGGGCGGGGGAGCCGTTGCAGCAGTGGCAGCCTCTCTTCACGACCCCCCTGCCCGAAGCCCTGCGTCTCACTTCCAAGCTGTCCGGCGACCGTTCCCCGGCTCGCGTTTTCCCCGACAAGCTCCTTTCCATTTCCCGTTCTAGAGGATGGTACAGCCGTTTAGGTGGGTACGTGCGGAGTGGGGGGTGGGTGTCGTCCGCAGACGATCCGTCAGCGCTGGCGCTCCGCTCTATGCCCCTCGCTTCTTTGATCACGGAATCCAGCCTCATGTGGGTGCCGACACCGCTCGAGTCCGTGGAATTGGTCTCGTCGAACGACGGACTTTTACAGCATTTCTCGCTGTCGCTGCTGAAGTCCAACGGGCGTCGGCCATCAGACCTTTCCGAGGCGGAGTTCGATTCCCAGAACAGCTCCACGTGACGCTCAGGCGAGGAGTTACCGTCGTGAACGTCCCCCGCCATGGAGTCCAGGGTTGCGTCTCTGGAGCTGTCCTCGGCCACCATTTTGGCGTCGTCGCCCGCTATGACCCCATCGGGCTCGTCCATCAGGAATCGTGCGTCCCTCTCCCTCTTGTCGTCCTCATAGCACACTCTCCTTATCACTTGGGTCGCGTTGCCGGACGAGTGGATCACGGCCGACGCCGTGTTAGACAAGTGCAGCTCCCTGGAATCTGTGAGGATGCTGTCGAATCTGGTGAGACCGTCGTCTTTGACTAGAACCGATGACAGGTTGATGTTGTTGCCGTGTGTTACAGGCATAGAGTTGATCATGTTGAGGTTATACTTGACTGTGCTCTGGGGGTTCTCGCTGATCGCTTGGGAGATGACCGTGGTCTGCGGGGCGGTCATGAGCACGGTGGCAGGAGCTCTGTTCGAATGGAATATGGTCGACGTGATGTGGCGACTCTTTAAGCCGGTTATAGTAAACGGCTGTACCTGGAAAGAGATTAATGAAGTGTAAAAAACAAATTTAGGACATGAACGACAGATTCGGATCTGGTTAATGTATGCTTTCTGGCTAGAAAAAGATGACGCTGCATAAAAACCCTTATAGAGTACTTCTCGTTGACCTAGATATTGAAATATCGGAAAACGGAGTGATGGAGGTCTCAAAGGTCTCATAGCACAAGAGTGGAAATAATCCGAAAGTCAAAAATTACCAATTTTGTGTATTTAGATATTCACCAATTACCAATTCAATCTGTGAATTTCTTTACTATTACTTCTTAACTTATTTACTTTCCGAGAAAAAGATCTTTCTGATGAAAGCGCTCTAACGGCATGTCTTAGATTAGAAAACATGTCGAAATGTATCGACGCAGCAAAAAAGAGTTTTTAGACTAAAAGCGCATTCACATTAGCGGTTTAATTTCTAATAAAAAAACGGTTAAATAGTTTGTAGTTCTCTTGCTTTTTGCCCTGAGAACTTGTATCTCCAATTATAACAGTATAGCTCTTTGATTTGAAAGACCTACCTCCCCCTCGTCGGTGGGCTCGCTATGGAAGGTGGTGTTGGGGTGCGCGCGCGCGAACTCCTCGTGGTCCAGCGTGACCGTCGTCTGCATGCCGTCCTCGCTGACGGTCACGATCCCCACATCCTCCAGCCCCAGGTTCACCTCCAACTCCTGGCGGTCGTCGGGGATGCCCTCGCGAGCGAGGAGCTGGTCGGTAGCGATCTGGTCGTCGATGTCCGCGTGTATCACGCTCTGGTTCAGTAGCGGTTGGGCTGAAATTATAATGGTTTTATTTTATTCGGTACGTACTACATAGTGTGTGTGGGACGCCCTCCGTGGAGCGACGATCTGCGTAAGGCGGCTGGCAGTGACTGAAGGCGGAGAACCGAAGATCGGCTTCGCCTCGCCAGTGGCGCGCCTCGGGGGAGACCTATCTCCAGCATTGGACTAGTACAGGCTGATGATGATGATGATTCAGGAAACCTTACAGTCTGAGGGACTGCGCAAACGAAGCGGAAACTTGCCCGCACACTTTTGGACGTCATTGTCAAATGAACCATATCACTATAGCATAAAGAACAAAATCGTAAAACGACTTCTGCTCGTCGGAGTCGCCGGCGTCCTCATTGCGGATCATGTCCTTCAAAGAAACTCCGAGCATAGCTCTCCATAGCTCGCTGAGCGACCTTCAACTTGTGGATAAGGCGTCGATTCAGTAAAAGTCCGACAGATTCCGCTTTCGTCAATCTTTTCTTTTTTCCGCATACATAGGTGGACGGATAATTAGAAACAGGGCAAGAATTTCATACAATCGAGGTCACTTTGAAGCCATGGGTCTCCGTGAAGGATTGATCGGGGCATGATCTGATAACGGTCATCGAGAGAGTAGATGGAGGACTTTTAGATTGCTATAGATATCTAACTGATCAGATGAGCCGTTTGGAAGCAGCATCGTCATTAAGAAAAAAAAACCGCAAAATGGCGTCAAAATGTATGACGATGCTGCTTCCAAACGGCTCATCTGATCAGTTGGATATCTACGGCGATCTAAAAGTCTTTCGTCTACTCTCTCGATGCCCGTTATCAGATCACGCCCCGATCAATCCTTCACGGAGAACCATGGCTTCAAAGTGACCTCGATTGTATGAAAATCTTGCCCTGTTTCTAATTATCCGTCCACCTATGTATGTCAAAATTGTGAAACTGGTGACGAAACCGTAATTAACGTGATCCCTCGTCAGTCAGAAAGTACTGAAACCCACCGTCAGTGAGCACGTTTTTTTTACTGAGATCGAATCAGAAATGAGGAGATCCGCAGGAGAACCCAGGTCACCGATATAGCTCAAAGAATTGCGAAGCTGAAGTGACAGAGGGCGGGGCACATCGCTCGTAGAACTGACGGCCGTTGGGGCAGAAAGGTTCTCGAGTGGCGACCACGTATCGGAAGACGCAGCGTAGGCAGGCCTCCCACAAGGTGGACCGACGATCTGGCGAAGGTCGCGGGACTCGGGTGGATGAGGTTAGCGCAGGATTGGTCGTAGTAGAGATTTTTGGAGGCCTTTGTCCAGCAGTGGACGTCTACAGGCTAATATGATGAGTGTATACTGACGTGTGTGCGAGTGGTGCTGGTGCTCGGGCGCCGGCGACGCGGCGAACAGCAGCTCCGCTTCGGGGAACAACTCCGACGCCGAGGGGGAGTCTACGCCCAGATCCTCGCACTCCTCCGACAGAGATTTCTGCGGGCAACACGCAGCGTAGACACATAACAAGTGGACTATTTATTTAGTGCTAGATCTTATCATTAGTTTCAGAACGACAGGTTTTTCGGTGAAGGAACATAATGTTTGAGGGTGCACAACTAGGTATATAACAATCTGCCGAATGATATCAAGGAGTGTGAGAATATAACTGCCTTTGAACGTAAACACATAAATAAAATAGTATTAGTCTGCAACTTCTGTAGCATCAGAATATCTACATCATATCATCATACCAATATTATAAAGAGGAAAGATTTATAATAATAATAATAATAAATAATAATAAATGTTTTATTTCAGGCATAAAAAACCCATATACAATAATTTAAAAACTAATTCGAATAAAAGTAAAAATAAAAATTAAATAAATTTGTATTTTTGTATGTTTGTAATGAATAAACTCACAAACTACTGTGCCGATTTCAAAAATTCTTTCACCATTGGAAAGCTACATTCACCCTGAGTGACATAGGCTATATTTATTGCAAAAAAATGTCCACCCGTGCGAAGCCGGGACGGGCCGCTAGTATACTTTATATAAAAAAATTGTAAATCTCATTTTAAGTGAACCTATGTTCTTTTATGAAATAAAAAATTCTTTAAACCTAAGGAAAACATTGTAAGGAAACCTGCATTTTGAACTGAATGGATTTTTTTGGCCATTGTATTCTATTGCGGCTAGCAGTAGAAATGTCCGGATTTTTTTTGGCAATTTGTTCTATCGTAGAACTGATAGTAGAACTAGATGGACTAACCCCACACGTAAAAGCGCGACACACACTGGGCGGCGGCGTTGCGAAAGCGTTGCGGCGGCGAAGGTTTGTATGAAGAACGCGCCGCGCCGCCGCCGCTTTGATGTAAAGGGCTTCATACTATTTCGAACATTACAGAAAAAAACCGCAACGCTTTCGCAACGCCGCCGCTCAGTGTGTGTCACGCTTAAAAGTTAGAGTTTGATCATAGATCCCGTGGGGTTGAAGTGTCGCCAGGTATTCTAAGATATCATAAGGTTATAGGCGTGAATTATAAAGAAACGGCGTGGTTCGAGCGCGGCGCTGACACGGTCCGCTTCAAAACTTTTATCATACAAAATGTACGCATCCATTTTAAATTAACAATCTTTAACTTCAAATGCTATAAAATGAATAAATAATAATAGTCTTTTAATAGCCTGTACTTGAAAGAAATGACATTTGGAGTTTGGACCAACTGCGTCTAAATAGGCCAAAAGTTTGTTCTAAAGTTTGGTCTAAATAGACCTAATGCCTACAAGGACCAATCGCGTATTAGACCAACTGTAACAAAATTCTATAACGATTAAGGGTCAAAAAACCAAAACTATGCGACGTCGCATCGTAGAAATCTATAGACGCATCGCAAGAACTTGCGAATTGATTAGCATCGTGCATGCGCTGTTTTGTGTTTTGGCCCTAAGTACCGTTTATGTATTTTCACTGATATTTTAAAATACTGTCCATACCTGCAGTCGTAGTTCGTGTTCCAAAATTGCATATTTATGCCTTAGGGCTGCCGCAGACACGTGCGTGAGCCTGTGCTGTCGGTGAGCCGCGCCCTCCTTCTTCTGTACCACCTGTTTTACAAATCACATCATTATTACAAACAATATAAGTTATTTATTATCGGTTTATGCGGATTAGGTCCCGTTCGCGATTCGCGACGTAGACGCATTGGGTCCCGTTCGCGATTCGTCCCGTTCGCCGATCGTCCCTTTCGCGATTCGTCCCGTCCGGCTTTCTACAAATAATTGTAAAAAAACATTCTGTATTTTTAAGATGCCCATCGAAAGGTTTATAGGTGCCACGTTGGAATAACGAACGGGACGAATGGCGAACGGGACGCACCGCGAACTGGACATAATAATGCAGCTGTGACCTATTTTACATCACGCAACTTTCTCCCGCAATTTTTTTCCAGGTTTATTCTTATTAGATTACGAATTTATGCAAGACTAGTGACGTGTGTCATTTAGCGAGGATTAACTTTGTTACACGTATGAATCGCTTTTTGCGGTTGTTAGGCTAGTCACAAAAAGTTTTTTTTTACAAGCAACTGCGGCTAACATCTATAGTAAATGCTCATCGCACAAAAACTTGCACTTAACAAAAATTTTAAGATTTATTTACCAGTTTAACATTTAATTTCGACATTTCATTTCTCTTGCTCTTTTATATTTAAAAAGCCAATATAATGTCAATGTTTTAAATCTTCATTTAACAAGATTTAAAATTAGCCCACAATAAGGCTACACGGATATATGACTGCGAAAAAGCTGAAAGCTATTTATTAACTAACAAATGAAATATTACATGGATATTTTTGATACATGTATTTTATAAATAGGTACAGACACGACAATAACGTTAAAGTTAAAAATAACAACTAATGAAGATAATCATTTTAAATGAACTTCTGATGAAAGGGACATGCACAATAATGCAGGATTATAATATGTTGACAAAATGGAGAGATTTTAAACGTAGAAATTGAGATCCACATGCATAAAATTAAGACAATATTTAACTAACTATTCGACACTAATAATGATTTGAAAGAAAGCGCTCATTTCTCCTTCCTAATAGCTGGAAGTGATGGTAAAAATTAAAATATAACGACTATTTTAAATGAAGAAGGGGAGGGCGACACTGAAATACCTAAAACATGGCCCATCTTCGATCCATGTGGAGGAATGCCAGGGTTAGTAGACAGAAGCGACACAAACAGTCATTATTTACGTCTAAATTGCACTAGTTCAATGCCTTATAATTATAAAAGCCCAACTCCTCGAGCGATTTCAAAATATTCTAAACTTCATATAAATAAATTGTTGCAAAAGCAAGCAATAGTTGGTGTTGCTTTTAATACTTTGCTGAGCGCGTGAGGCAGAGCTTTTAGGCATTAACCGATTGGGTAGCAAGTCGCATCTATATTATTAATCTTTGGCAAACCGGCACAGAACGGAGAAAAACAGAACGGAAGAGAACGGAAACCTGTGTAGACTCTAACATAGTACAGCAATATGTTCAATGGCCAGAGATATCTGCTTTACTCACTTGAGTTTGATCACCGGGGTGTATTAAGTACACTTATAGTATATTTTGTCCACTCAGGTGATGTTGGTCACAGTGAGTTTGAACCCGGTTATGTTACCATTGACAATGAGGTCAGCATTGATAATGATCGTCGGCATGGACAAAAGCTGCCATCATTGATAATGAAATCATGAAGACGTCAATTCAAGCACGGTTTCTGAGAACATATTTGACTATGCTCCTAGTCATTCAAATTCCAATGTTAGTAACAAAACAAATGTTGAATCCTAAACTTTGACGACAAGTATCGAAAACTGTTTTTTTTGTTCCGAAAAAGTTTGAGACTGTGACTTTTAGATTCAACTTCAGTTTTGAAACACCCTATATATTTTGGAGTTTGAGTGTTAGGAGAGTAATACACAGGCGCAGCGGTAAAATCAAAACGATGCGTGCACGTCTACTAAGGCACTAATACTGTTTCGGCGTCAGCGCTACGACAGATCACCTGGTGGTAGGCCTTGTCGTCGTCTGACGCGTCAATATCGTAACCGCATCGCGGCTGATCGTCCTGCGAGTCGTAAGACTTTTTCGAATCGACGTCGAACATCTTATCGAAAATCCTTTGCGCCTCCATATCTGGACTGTAACGATCTGGGATCGGGTCCTGAAGTTGCAAAATGCGTGTCATACACTATTTACAAATTTTGCGTGATGTAGCAATGTGTTGGAATCATCTAAAGCACAGGAGATACCTTTGTGAGCTGTTAAGACCCGCGAAAATCAAAGCCAAAACCTGCTGTCTATGTTTTTTTCAATTATTTTCACATTTAAATACGTTTCATTTAAAGGCCAAAGATATCTTTTGAACTGTTATTGATTCGAAATACAAGAAGCAAAAAGTTGAACACTCACCAGAACTGTCCGGTTCATGTTATCCGTCTGCACGGTCTCCTCGTAGTGGTATTCGTGCGGGTCAGCTGACGACGGAAGGTTCCAGGGCTCTGAAGCCTCTGGACTTGACCCGCGATCTGGCTTCGCATTGTCGGGCTCTCTGTCCGCCCATGGAGAGCGCTCGGCTCCAGTTTCCACCAGGTCCGGCGGCGTTGGGGTCGGAGCTGGCGCCGGTGACGAGGTATTAGGCGGTTGCACAGTCGCAGCTGTTGTCAGATTAAAGGCTTGTAGGTTGTGGATTGCTGTAGTGGGCAACCTCACGTGTCTGACTCCAGGACGCGCCAACACCGGCTTCAAACCCGCTGGGCCTATCAACCGTTGCAGTAACAGCGCATTAGTAGCCCCCCCTTCCCCACCACCAACTGTCAACAACTTCGGTCCACGATTGGTAACTATTGCTATCTGCTGACCACCTTTAACCATCGAAACAGGTAGAATGTAATTTGCTGGCATCAGGACTGCTGTAGCCGGTTTCCCAGCAGTTCCTCTAGCGACGGTTATCGTTTGACCATCAGCGACTATCACATTTCGAGGCGGTTGGGGTCGCGGTTGATTTATAACAGGATCTTGCTCGAAGGTGAGTTTTCGAACTACTTTGCGAGGGCTGTCTTGTGGAGAATTGGGTTCTAAACAGTTCTCACTGCAATCGCCTTGGGAGGTGCCGCAGCTGCTGTCTTCTGAACCCATCGTTCTGCAACTATCGTCACCGGTAGGGCTTAAATCTCTTCCTCCAGAGCGCCGGGAACTCTTCCTTCGCTTTGAGGAACCCGAAGGATTCAAGGGTGGATTGGATCTCCTACGAGGGGCTGGCTTATCTTTATCTGGCGAATTTTCAACTTGCTCTTTATATTCTGCTAAAATGTAGAGAATTCTTTGTGTTGTTTGCTCATCTTCCTGAGGTTTTTGAACAGTTGGTTTTGGAGGTACAGGATTTGTTTTCATGGGTGGATTGGATGATGCTCTATTACGCGTTTTGGGTTTGCTTCCGACTTTTGCTGCTCTTGAATGTGAAGGCGTCCCATTCGACGAACTCTCCGAAGATCTTGTTCGTGGTAATTGTACGTGATTAGAAGAGGTTGCAGAGTTTCCGGCAGTTAACGTATCCGATGACCGCACGAATGTAGATGTTGTAGGGGTGGTCAAAATTGTTTTCCTGTTAACGTAAGCTACATTTAAGGGCTGACTGGTCCCTATCGAATAAAGCACCTGTTGCGTCGTTTCTGTTGGAGTTGAATTGACCGAGCCGTTGGAAGTTTCAGTTGAAGGAGCATGCAACTTGAAGGTGGCATTTGGATTCGTGTTAGGTTGCACAGTACTTCTTTCCTTTACTTGTTCTAGAACCATGTCAAACTCTCGCAGCTGTTCCAGTGTTGAAGTACTCATTTGGGATTCGGAAGACGACTGACCGTCTGCTGGTACTTTGACTTGTCTCGTCTGAGCTTGTGGTAATCTGATAGTCTGCTGGCCGAGCGGTGGAGCAGCGGTTAGTACGAGTTGTTGATACACGGGTTGATTTGCACCACCTATGACGTTTCTTTGTATTTGGAAGAAGGATGGCCTCACAACTCTAGCTCCAGAAACCATTTGTGGACTTTTAGTCAACATTGGCAATTTAATTCTCATTTGTGTCAGAAGCGGCTGCGACTGTGGGTTTTGAGCGTTGTCAGTTGTCACATTTATGTGGTTGTTACTTTCGTCTTGCGAGCTTTCTGCATTGACAGGTTGAGCTTGAGGAACAATCTTTATAATTGAAGGCTCTATTTCACCCTGGTTGAAGATTTTGACGTCTGATTGTTGTTTTTGACCCGAATCATCTATTAGTTCGGTACTGGGAACTGTAATAAGATTTATAGTTTGTCCACCGCCTATGTTTACTGGTATTTGACGGGTGTAAATAACTCCACCATGCATAGTTTGAATGTTCATTGGAGCAATAGTTTGTTTTATTTGTTGTACTAAATTGGCTTGTGGCTGTGACGGCTGAGGTGGTTTTCGCAATAGCAATGGTGGACTACCTATTTGCCTGATATGTTCCATATTTATAGTATTATCTGTTGATTGGCACTCACCACTATCACCATTTGTATTTCCAGGCGTTAAACTCCCGTTTATTTCATTTTGCTTTTGACTTCCATCTTGAAAAATAGGCTTACCGAAAGCTTGATTGAACTTCGGTAAACTAGTAGATTTTTCTGAAATCGGCGGTTTTCCAGCAGAGTTTTGTATGAATTTCGCGTAATTTTCTTCATATACTGATCGTGATTTTATTTCTTGCTGAGCAGTAGCAGTTTCTGTGTTAGATGAAGAGTTGACGGCGCTCGAAGGCGAACTATCTAGGGATTCGACCGGTTTTGGTGTTTCTATAGGCTGTAATCTCAAAACCATGCTACGTTGGTGAGGAGCATTTAATTGTATAGCTTTTCCATCAGCCGATTTGCAAACAAATTGCACCATCTTTTGCTCGTTAGCCCCTTGAACGTTCGCCAGGTTAGTCAATAGGTTTACTCTTTTCAGCAACTGTCCAGCAGCATTGTTATTCTTTTGATTTCCGGTGTTTACGATATGAAGAAGTTGGTTCCCCCCTTGTTGCAGTCCTGCATCGACTAAAGATAAACCACTAAAAGTATTTTGTTGCGGAGTGCCATTGGAAACTGAGCCCGCGGGTGGTACTTTATTTTGTACAATATGAAGAACTGGAGTTGCATTTTGGGCGTTGATAATAGATTGCTGAGTATTATCGACTAATGTGATTTGATTGCCTGAAGCGTTCTTGCCTTGTACGATGTGTAGTACTTGCGGAGTGATTGCAGTGTTTTGCCCTTGTTGACTGTTATCCGTGGTGTTTGTTTGGTTTAACGGAGGTGGTAGTATATGAGCTAAGGCCTGTTGTAACGACATAGTATTTATAGATGTTGCTTTAGCATAGGCATTAGTTGAATTTTGTGAAGCATTGACTGCGCCTTGAAGTATCTTCTGGGACAACATGTTGACCAATGCTGTAGTATTGTCCATTTCTGGTTCTGCTGTAGTCGTAATACCAGCAGCATTCATAGCATGTGCAATTTGGTCGGTTTTCTCTGGTGGCACATTAGGTTTCGGTTCGGAAAAAGTTTCAGCAACCTTTTGCTTGTCAGGAGTAGTGAACAATATCTGGACATTTGGATCTACGGAATCCTTAATGTCATATGAGTAGTCAACGTTATTAATGTGTTCATTTCTTAGTTCCGAGGTCTGTAATTCATTGTTATCTTGAGACTTATGTTCATCTTTGTCTTCGGGAGTTTCTTCTACCAGTTCAATTTTAACTTCGGATTTGATAAGCTCAGTTTCTATCGGTATATTTTCATTGGCCGCAGACATGTTCATATTTGGTTGTGATTCCATAGTGACTGCTTGATGGTGTTGCGAGTAGTCATGCACTAACGGCAAAGTCAAATCAGCGGTTGTTAGTTCTGTGTATTCAGTTTTGATCTCCTGCTGTGAATCGTCTTGGGGACTATTTTCCGCGGAACATTGTGAAGGGCTAACGTCAGATACTTGCGTTACACGTGGGTCACAAGTTACAGGGTTCTGTGCTGCAGCACTGACAGGTAACTGTCCTACTTGCACAACCTGTACGATAGCCTCGATCGGAAAAGGCGCAATACTCTTTGGAATGTACAAATCGAAAGGAAAATTTTGTGCGTTAATATTTTCACTATAGAGAGTCGTCTTGTCTTTCTTGTTTTCGTTGACTAAATTGCGATTAAGTTCAACTGCTGTCTTTTTAAAAAATGTCCGCACTTTATCTCTTACTCGGATGTAATTTATATAGCGTTTTATAGTTTCTTTTTGATCTTCATTTGAATGGTTAATATTTTGTTCGTTTTCACAATCATCATAAACTTCGGACAGTAAAAACGGCTGAGATTGCTTTACGTCCGACAGAGTCGCAGCCGAAAATTTTAAAGCACCACCATCCATCAAATTTTTTATGACTCCGTCGGACCTCTCACCAAAACCCACACTGAAATTGGTTTCTTCGAACTCACTAGAAGGGTAATCATGTAAACCATCTTTTATTTCTTCTGCCAGAGTTTGTTGCATCGGATCAGTTACAGGTTTTGTTACCTTATCTGAATCAACAAACAGAGTGTCATCAAATTCTACTTCGTCCTGTGATTCTTTGATGACAGGCGCTGCTATAGGCCAGTTTCTTAAAAGGTCAGGCACGTCTATATACTCTTTATCAAATGGAATGGAATAGGAAAATTTAATTGAGCTGTAATAATTAACTAAACACTTATATTCTTTGCAATACGATGAGTCATTCATAGCAGTAACCGATAATCTCGGATTATCTATGTTTCTAGCCTTCTTGTACCGTTTTATTTCACTTACTTTACCTCTTGCAGTTCTTCTTAATTTTTTGTCGATTAAATTTACGTCTGTCATGTTTGCCTTGCGTTTTAAATTACGTCTAGAATATGTCACTTTAGGAATAACTAATTTGAGATCCATGTCATATGAATCGGTGCTCTCATTTAAATCTTCGAGATGTTCATCTTCGATTTCTTGAATAACTTCAACCATGCTTTTTGATCTAATATTTAAAATGTCACTTTTGGTACTAGATTCTGGGAGTTTTGTTAGCGGAAAAACATAGCAAAGGTTTGCTTCAGGATCTTCCTTTAAAATGTTCTTTGTATAAATGTCGTCCAAAGCTTCAACAAAAATTTTAGTGTCACAAAAGTATTTGTTTTCATCATCAGTGTCAATTGTAATAATTTCAATTTCATTGTTTACTTCTGGTATTACCAAGCTGTTGTCTCTACCGATTGTATCATTTTGATCTGTATTGTTGATATTTTGAGCTATGCCGTCACCAGAGTTGTTTTCTAGTGCAAACACTTTTAAATTGTGACTATCAGTTGAGTTGTTGTTCACGGCGTCATTCTGGTTTTCAAGTGACTCTTTGACAGTTTTTTCAGCTACAATATGCACATTTTGATCATCCACACTTAATACGTTGTACACCATTGCACATTCAGCACGATTTTCAATTTGGTTGTTTTCTTGTAGTTTTAAACTTGTCTCAATTATATTTTTAGCAACGACATTGTAGTTTTCAAGTGACTTATTTTCTTCCAGTTTAATACTTTTGATTGTATCCTGTTCAGCGCCCTCTTTTGTCTCGTTCCTTAATTCCACTTCTGATGCCATCGTATCATTTATAAAGCTGTTACTTGGTATTTCAAGGTTATGATCACATTTCATGATTTCTCTCGTCCTATTTGCACATTTTGGCAAAATATCCTCGATTTCCATACTTTCGTTTTTATCATCCATGGTTAGTTTCTCGTCTGCTGTGGCGTTTTCTTCTATTTGATTTTTGTCTTTCACCTCTGACGTCTTGCCAGTATTATTATCTATAGAAAGTTCACAGTCGATGCTTATATTTTTTAAATTCACATAATTTTCCGAACCGGTTTTACCTATGGCGTCCGAGACCACAGTAGAATTGTTCGAAGTCATGTATTTACCCGATGTTTTTGACATATCAGTATTGTCAGTAATGCCAGTCTGTTTTTCAGGCAGTTCAATAATTAATTTGTTCACATTTTCTTCTGTCTCGTTGCTTTCATTTGTATCCTCACTAGCTAGTTTTTCGGACGTCATTGCAAAGTTTGCCTTCAACTCGAGATGTTTAATTTTGTTCTCATCACCTGACTGTATGTTCTCTATTTCAGTGCTTTCTTCAATCTTGTTTTCTTGTACTGATGTTACAGTGTCTAGTTCATGGCCTATAACGATTCCATGATCTTCAATAGCGATGTTTTCAGTTTCCAAATTAGATTCGTTATCAAGGAATTTATTATCACTTTCTACTATGTCATTATTCACGTTTTCTACTTGTTTACCAGAAAAAATTTCATTGATCATTTTACTAATTATAGGTTCGTCGCATTGAATTTGGTTTGGTAGTATCATCACGTTATTAATTTCTATGTCATTTACACAATTGTTTGTATCTTCTTCATTCATAACTAGGTCATTCATATGCTTAACATTTCTCTCTACATTTACTTTTCCGTCTTCTATATAAATTTCGGAAGACAAAGATTTCTTCTCATCATCCTCATGTTCTGTAGAAACCTCAATTATATCTTCATTTTCAATATCTAAAACATCATTCTGGTAGTGGTTTGCTGACGTCGAAGTACTGTCAATGTCGCCGCTATTTATGTTTTTCTGATACTCTAAATTTTTGAAGTTTATATCAAACTTATCATGCAGTTGAATATCGTCCAACTGTCTAGATTGACTGTTAACTTCTTTTGTTTCAATCTTAGTAATGTCTCTCTCAGATTTTGGGTAAGTTATAATTTCGTGTTCCAACAGGTCAGCTATCGTGTCTTCATAAGTCACTTTATCAGTCTGAGCATTCTCTGAGCTTACCATACTATCAACCAGTTCCCTTGATTCGTCTGAATTGTCATTTTTAGGATAAGGAATGCAAGAGACTCGAGCTTTCTTAAAGTAGACATCTGATGAAGTTGAATGAAGCCGGTTCTCTATCGAATTGTTCATTGTATCAGATGTCTTTCTTTTTAGTGTCATTGAAGATTTATCATCAAATTTTCTTCTCACATCTTGAAGAGATTTTATTTCATTCCCAATAGAATTGTTTTCAAAATATTTCCACATAATCTTGGACAGACTCCATACGCTAACAGGCATTTTTTCAGCAAAGTGAGGTTTGGGCAGCGTAACATGCTCATTTTCATAATCTGATAATATGTCGTTTATTGGACCTTGAACAACAATGTCATCAGGTTTAACAGTTATTTGACAGTGGTAATGCAAATTCCGTTTTGTTAAACACCAATCGGAGTAACAGGTTATAACCTCTGTGACAGCTACAGGCAAATCAGGTTTTTCTTGGTAATTGTTATCATTAAGAATTGGGACGATGACTTTGTTTTCGGACACTTCCTGTAAGTATTCAGATTGATTAAGGTTGGCTTTAAGATTATCATGGTGCAAATTGCATTTTGTTGCAAGCCAATCAGTATGACATTTTATGTGTTCTGTAACATTAACAGACAAACCGGTTTCTTCGATTTCCACATTGTTATTGTCTCCACAATTATTTCGGATTGATACTATTGCTTCAAAAGCTTCCATTACTGGCGAGCTTCTCTCGTATTCGTGAATATTTCGAAGAGTTGCAATACTTTCAAAAACTTTTATAACTGGTGAATTTCTATTACTGCTATCCGAATCTAATATTGGTACAAAAATGTCATCATCTACTACAAACTCGTTAAGAATAGAAAACGAATCACTGCGCCACAATCTTGGTTGTGATGTATCTCGATCTAATATATTTTCTTCGATATCACTGTCTTCAATAATCTGTTCACTGTCAGACACGGAATCTGTTTGGATTTCACCAATGCTACTGATTTTTTGGTGGTTATCACACCTAACAAGTTTTACGAAACATTTTTGCTGGATAATTTTTGAATAGTCCTGATTGACGCATTCACATTTCTCATCGTCAACAAGGGAACTGTTACTTACGTACGTTTTTGTTTTAACGTTCTTCTGAATGGTTTTAGAAGATTGCAATTTGTTGTCGGGTTTATCAGGCTCCATTTCCATAGAATTATCGTTGAAAATGTCATCTACGCCAAGGTCTTTAAGTAGCAAATTCTTTAGTTCGTGTATCTTCATAACTGGTTGTGGCGTAGACAAAATGTCAGGTAAGATAACACTCTCATTTGAAGAATCATCGATTTCTATTATCTGTGGAATATTAAGAACATTTTCCACGTTTACACGTTTTGATGAATCTTCTCGGTTCGACATGTCGCATATATTTTCCACGGTATCTGTCAGTATATTCTCAACCAGATTACGCAATACATTTTCTTTATCATTTACGAACGCTTTGAATGGAGTATCAGGATCTTGTAAAGTCACGTCCGTAGTTTCAACCAATGCATCAGACTCATTAATGATAACGATAGGATCTTGTTCCGGTAATGGACATCTATTTAATTTCACTGCACACTTTTGTGAAAATTTATTCTGATGTAGTGTAAATTTGTCTTTATCTAGGGAGCTCACGATGTATTTACCAAATTCAGTTGTAAAGTTCTGTATAACGTCATCTTCATCGTCACTGATTAGATTCACAGTATCTGCATCACTTTGTAATGTTTTATTTTTCATATTTATTTGTCTAATACGAGTATCTGTTTTCGTCGGGGTCGTAAAATGTTGAATACTCAGAGTATAGTGTTTCTTATCATTGATGCCTTTTAGCAGAACATTTCTTAATGCAGGGTCTGCAAATAATATGTCAACATTAACTGGAACTGCCCCACATACTGTAGCTTTGAATGTTTTTCCATTAGGCAGTCTAATTCGAACACACCTTTTTAGTGAATTAGTCACATCCGGAAGAGGCAATTCTTCAAATTGTATGGTGTCCTTGTACGATTGTGGTATCTCTGAATTTTCAAAATTGACATCTTTTTTATTTTGTTTGTTAGTATTAGATTTCTTTTTAGATTTTTCACTGGCGTCGTTTGTCATTTCCGAATTAATTGATTCAGAATCGCTTTCGATTGAAATCACTTCATCAGCGCGGTTATCTTTATCTTTTATCAAATCGCTATTTATTACTGTACTACGAATTTCTTGTTCAGTAGACGAGTGGATTATTGTTAATTCAGAGGTAGACTTGGAATTAGACTCGAAATTGTTATCTAAACATTGTTCTTGATCAGTAGACGAGTGGTTTATTCTTAACTCAGAGGTAGACTTTGGATTAGACTCGATATTGTTTTCTGAACGTTGTTTAGGTATCTTTTTACTTTTACTAATATCAGCTGCATTTTTTATAACTGAACCGCACATTAATTGAGAATCAGAATAAACACAGCCACTGTGCGGCTTATTTTCGTCTATGATTGTATATTTATCAGTAGAAGCGACATTATCATCACTGTCTTGATTAGACTTCAGTTTAGGCATGTGTCCAAGAGCAATTGTATCAGCATTTGCATGTTTAAAAGCAGAAAATTTTGTTTCATTTTTGAGAGATTGACTAACACTAGATTCGGCATCAATAGCTTTAACGACAGCTGATTTTATAGGTTGGTAGACTTTTTGTGGGTCATTTGCAGTAGATGTTGGTAAGCTTTCTTGAACATTCCGCAGTTTTTTTGTCACTTCAAAACCAGTGAGTGTTTCGATTTTATTTATGACGTTAGTTTCATTTTGAGCGGACTGTACTTCATTGGTCAGTTCGGCAACAGCAGATTTCGATTCCTTTGTTAACTCGGCAATGGAGGAAGTTCTGGATTTAATTCCAATGTTAAGGGTTACGTCTTGTACCAACTCCTGCATTTCAGGTTTATCTTTGAACTCTATTGCAGGTTGATAAATTTCCAATGAGGCTATTTTCGCATCAAGTGGATCTTTGCATTTATTTTCAGATATATTCGTAGATAAATTTTCTACTTGAATTGTTTCGGATTCTGGTAATAGGTTAAAATTGTTGGTGTCATTATTTTTCTTCAATGCGGAAGTTTTCTCTATTTTGGCTCCTAATAAAGAATCCTCTATCTCAAAGACATCATTGTCAACATTAACAGTGAACTGTTTAACAGTATTTTTATCAGCTGTCACTTCTGTTATTGGCGACTTAGGTTCATTAGATAGCTTAATTTTTCTTTCGAGTATTCTTCTTGATATACGCGAAGGGGCAAGCGTTACTGCATTTGTTGCGGACTCAACAGGCTTGTTATTGTTTCTTGTATCCACAATCATATGTGCGTCATTATCCCTTTGTTCTAACGACTCATTAACTTTGCTGCTATTAAGATTTTTGTCTACTACCATACAGTTTTTAAATTTGTCCTCCTTGGAGCCAGCAACTGCTACTTTTAGTCTAACTTTAGTTTTCCTTCCTTTTGACTTGGCTTTGGATTTTACAGCTTTTCCTTTCAAACTGTTTGATGTTCTCCGACGACATTGCGAAGCGCTTTGCTTATTTTCTTTAGCGCTAGCCGGATTGAGTTCTTGAACAGTGTTTTCAACTACTAGACTTTCTGGTATATCTGGGTTTCTGATATCTGCACTAGGATTGGAATCGGTTGGTGTTACTGTCGTAATACTTTTGTTTTCTGTGTTTTCTATTACCTTATTCGAGTTTGAATCCATAACGCTCAACTTACCTACAACATTACTCAGGTTCTTCATCTCGTTATTGGAAATTGTAAAATATTCTCCTTTACAATCTACTGTTACTGTAGGAACCCTTAATGGAGCATAAGCTAGAGGAATTGGTGGGTAGACACAACGATGATATATTTCTCTATTGATTAAAGCCAAGCGTTTCATGATCAGTCTTTCTTTTTCCTTTAATGTATCTTTTTTCACAGCAATTTCCAGAGAACGTCTATTTCTAGGATTTTTAGAATCATTTTTTTTTGGAACTATAGCGTCTTGTTTTGCTTGAACCACTGACAATACTTTTCGATCAATTTTGTGTGTATTAAATTCGGGGAATTCTTTGCTTTCTGTTATTGGATCGATATTAGCAACTTGAAGTAAATCTAATTTCAATTTTCTTTCATCGGAGACTTTTCCTGTATCGCATCGAACAACTGCTTCAGGTTCATTTGGTACGGTATTTGGAGTTTTAGTTAAAAACGTTTGATTTGAAACTACTGTGGCTACAGTTGTCGATGTTTTAATTGCTTTAGCTTGAATCGATTGAACATTTTGCACTGTGTTGAAAGGTGGAGCAAATGTTGAAGTAGGGTCGGTACTGGTAGTCACTGGCAATGTTATTGTGGTAGCAACTATAACGGGACTAGTATCAGAAGTCTGCTGTGATCTTTTAAACACAGTCAAGTTTGGGGTACTGTTGATCGTCACGTACGAATTAGAATTCACATTGTTCAAAGCACTCTGAATTTGGGATCTCTTCAATTGTTGTATATTGGAATATGCATCAAAGACAACCATGTTTTGTACGGCTGGTTGAGGTATACCAGTAATAAGTACTTTTGTCGAATCCAATTTGGGTTGTACTTGGTTGTTAGAGACGACGTTATTATTAACATTGAAAGCTGGTTTACTCCCATTCTTAGAATGTGAAACCACAATGTTCTTTGGCAAATGTTTGACAACATTATGGATCGGTGTTAGCAAGGTATTTTTTGGCTGTTTGTCGACCTTTTCGTGAGTTACTATTTGTGGCTTCAAGTTAGAGACATTAGTGGGTATAGTGGAAGATGTTTTAATTATCTTCGTATCAGCAATCTTAAGTGTGGTGCTATATTTGAGAATTGGCTGTTCTGTTGGTTTATTTAATGCGCTATTCTTTTGTTTAAAAAGCACAGAGCGTGGATCAACGACAATCGGAGACTTATGAGCGACCGGAAAATTAGCAATGGGTTTCTTATGAGTTTCGCTATTGCTTTTGGCATTTGAATTGTTCTTAGGCACCTTTGAAACTGCTGGCAAACCGTAGAGTTCGTCGTCAGATAATTCACCGATTTCTTTTCTTAAATCATCGTCCATTAATTCTTCGATGAGATCGTAGTCAGAGTTCGGTATGCCCGAGATAAACGGATCATCATCCTTTTGTAGTTCACATGTGAATTTTTTCGGAATCTCAGTGGTTCCTTTATTATGAAAATCAATCTGGTTAGGTTCTTTGATCAGTTCATTCTGACTTTGTATCTTTGCTATATCTTGCGCTTCCTTTACAAGCTGTTTACTGTTGGGTGCAGGTGGAATATTTGACGGAGGTTGAGGTGTGATACCTATATTGTATTGGATTGAACTTGATATCGTCTTAGTCACTTTGCTTGATTCTCCTGCTGTATTTGTCCTTACTATCCTTTGATTTCGCAAACTATTTGTATATTTTTCGTAAGAGTCTTTTTTCACTAAGTCGAGCGCAGAGGGACCTCTACTCGGAGTTTTATGAGCCCGAATAGCGTCCAAAACAGTGGCCCAATCTTGTTTCAGTTCATTGGATTTCTTGTTGGCAGTATCACGGCTTATTTCATTAATATTTGTGACAGTCTTTTGAATCATATTTAATTCAGAGCTCCTGTCTTTAGGACAGTTGACAGTTGGTTTAAACGCCTTTGGGGCGGGTTGTTGCTTTATTTTATCTTGATTTTGAATTAAATTTGTTGGAATTTTAATGTTATTGTTCTCGTATGGAATTGGATGGTTCAAATTTAGTTTGCTATGGATTAAATCTGTTTGATTATTTATCTTCCTGCTGTCTGCTGCTGGATTTTTGATGTCAACGCAGTCATGCGACATTGGAGTGTTGGGTGGAACATTTAATTGTGTGTTCTTTAAATTAGCATTTGAAACCAAGACAGGGGCATAAGTACTTAAGCCACTATTGCTTGTTACGGATATATTTGAAACCCGTAAATTGTTTATAAGTTTACTTGTATCCGGTTCTGTTTTGGCTGGTGTTATAATAGCGCGTGAGTTCAATTTATATTGCTGTCGCAGCAAAACTAGAAGATCTTGTTGATCTGTTTCCGATAGTGACGTGGTTTGAGTTTTAGACGGCATCGACATTATCATATTTCTGGATTGCTCTAAATTGTCATTCTTTTTGTGACTTTCAGTTCTAGCGTTCGGCCTTTTTATTAGTAAATTAGCTGTGTTTTCCTGCAAAATGTTTGTCAGAACTGGGTTCTCACCAACCAACGATGAATGTGGCGGCATGCCGATTTTCTGTACCGCGACTCGTGAGCTCTCGTTGGGCACCGCTGTTGCAGCTGACTTATCAACTCGCGATATGGATATATTATGAAGGTATTTTAAATTGTTAAGTTTCATATCCGCGATACGCTGATCTAACTCAGCATGTATTGAATTTTGCAACAATAGTCTATTTTGTATTTCTGGTGTAATCATTGGGTCAGCTGTTGGTTTGGGTTTTGTTTCGCTTTGTTTATTTTTATGCATGTAACTGAGGCGCGAGAACGTATTTGGTACATTTTCGACTTTCTTTGGTTGCACTACAGGTTTGGCACATTGTGGAGATATTGTTGGTTCAGCCTTTATAATATTGTGTATCACAGGACTAACATCAGTAAGCGGTTTCATTTCTTTTTTGACATTTGCAATGCCTGATGATTGTTTCGAGTGAGTATTGACACCAGCATTTATAGTGCCTTGCAATTCTTTAAGGAATTCTTGGAAACTATTTTGATGTTTATCAAATGCGGGCCTTTCTGGAGCAATATGACATGGTGGTACTTGACTAAACTTCTCTCTGTTATCACTGATTTCGGTAGCAGGTTTTGAATGTGATGTGTTCTGGAATACATTGGTTGGTTTATTAAGTAGTGGGGACGACTTTTTACTATAATGATATTTGATAGGTAGTACGCGTGAACAGCTGTCTTTTAGTTTTTCATAATGATGTTTTACCATCGGAGGTTTAAAGGTGATGCCTGGATTAGGTAATAAATTATTCATTTCATTCGCCAGGACGCCCAACTGATCTGCATGTTGCTTCATCATCACTTTAGGCACATCAGTAGGTTTGGCGATTTTAGAACCGATAAGAACAGACATATCCGTTTTCATCATGACAGGTTCCTGCTTGGGCTGGAACTTGGACCCCTGCTTAGGGTTAAACTCCTGCTTAGGAACCAGCTCCTTCTTAGGAACAGACTCCTGCGTAAGGACCGGTTCCTGCTTAGGTGTGATATTGGTTAATGCTTTTTGCCGCCTGAACTGCATTAGTTTCGCGATTTTCCGCTTCAGTTCTTTATTGGCATCATCCGCGCTTGTTACTGATGGCTCCGGAATCTTTTTGATAACATTTTTACAATTCTGCTTAGTTTTGTCGATTGGTTTTTGAGGTAATATGGCGCTGTTCGTCGCAAGGTCTCTGGTCAAACTGTGATTATTATCTGTCGGTCCTGTTTCTGAGGGCAATGTCTTATTAACATTTTTCCTACTCTTCTTAGGTTTGTTGGCTTGTTTCATCGGGCCTGTGAGTTTATTTGTATCAACATTGCAGTTTAAAGTGGTTAACCCATTACAAATATTTGTTTTACCCACTTCGTCTGGCATTTCTCTTTCTGAAGATTTGAGTTCGTCCATTGAGAACTGTCCGTCATACAAAATGTCTGGTTCAGACTGTATCGACGACTTCCCTTGACAATCGTTGTCGCTGTCAGTTACACCGGTGTAGTTCACGTCCCGTCTTTCATTTTTCACGTCCGGAGCAATCATTGGCACTCTGGCCACTTTGATGCCTATAAGACTGGACAATGAATTAGATTTGCATTCACTTAGATGGTCATCAGATTTCTTCAACTTGCGCTCTTTCTTCTCCTTCTTCTTGCTTCGCGATCCACCCTTTTTGGATTTTCTTCTTTCCTTACCGTGCGATCTGTCCTTTTTCTTCTCTCTTTTAGATTCAGCGACGAGACTTAGGGGATCAGAATCGTCGCCGGAGGAACGAGAGTGGCCTTTAGATTTCTTCTGTCTTGATGTTGAGTTATGATCGGAGTCGTATGGGGTCGTACAAGCACTTTCCGTCGTGTCATCATACCATAGCGGGTCATCCCATATAGCTTCGGGCTGGGCCTCTTGGAATTCCACTAGATGTTCGTAACCTGGGTTTAAGAGTAATATAATATTAAAAATATAATTTATAATTACTTGTGTAATCCGAAACTTTGAATTTCTCCTCTAATATACGAATTAGACAAGGGCCAGGATAATGTTATGTATGTTATCTTGTTTACAGTGGGAATCGAACCCATGGCCTCTGGCACTCGAGTCATATGCCAAAATAGTTGGACAACTTTAGTTGGATAACTGTTTTGTAATATGATATGTGTGTATTACATCCTACGAAAGGCAGAAGTTGTTTCATCTCAGCCTTTTAGCGTCCACTGCTGGACATAGGCCTTCCCTAACGCCACCACACCCGGTCCTCCGCTCTCCGCATCCAGCCGCTTCCGGCCACCTTCTTTAGGTCGTCAGTCTACCTGGCGGAGGGGCGTCCCATGCTGCGCGTACCGGTCCGCGGTCTCCACTCCAGAACCCGTCTGCCCCAACGGCCGTCGGTTCTGCGACAGATGTGACCTGCCCATTGCCACTTCAGTTTGCTAATCCTTTCGGCTATGTCGGTAACCTTGGTTCTCCGTCGGATCTCCTCATTACGGATCATGTCCTTCAAAGAAACTCCGAGCATAGCCCTCTCCATAGCTCGCTGAGCGACCTTAAACTTATGGATCAGGCCCACCGTCAGTGTCCACGTTTCTGCGCCGTAGGTCATGACTGGCAGGACGCACTGGTTAAAAACTTTCGTCTTTAACGATTGTGGGATAGGCGACGTGAAGACTTGACGCAGTTTTCCAAATGCTGCCCAGCCCAACTGGATTCTTCTGTCAGCTTCCCTATCGAAGTTGTTCCTACCCAATTGTATTGTCTGTCCTAGGTAGACGTACTCCTGAACAACTTCGATATCGACATTATCGACGATCACCGGTCTAAGGTCGACGTGTGAATTGGACATGACTTTCGTCTTGTCTACGTTCATCCTAAGACCTACTCGTCTGAAAGAACAGTTGAGAAGTTGTTTGGCTGTTTGTCACTCTTTCACGCAAGAACTACGGAAGAGATATTAACGAAATTGAAACTACAGTAATATAGATTACACATAGGTTACAGATATCTCGGGAAAAGCTGTTTCCGCGGGAAAAACATTTCTACGCGGGCGGAGCCGCGGGACATAGCTTGTCATTTATATATGACTCATATGCCATATGTCCAGCAGCAAAAAATGATATTTTGAACCGGCTTAATGTCAGAAAAACGACATTTCTTTATTTATCAATAACTAGGCGTATTCTCGTCGGCATTCCGCGTATTCAAATTTCCTTGGTCGTACGTATTGAGTTTCCCTGCGAGATCGAATCAAAAATGAGGAGATCCGCAGGAGAACCAAGGTCGCCGACATTGCTCAAAGAATTTCGAAGCTGAAGTGGCAGTGGGCTGGGCTCGTAGAACTGACGGCCGTTAGGGCAGAAAGGTTCTGGAGTGGCGACCACGTATCGGAAGACGCAGCGTAAGCAGACCGCCCACAAGGAGGATTGACGATCTAGTGAAGGTCGCGGGACCCAGCTGGATGAGGTTAGCGCGGTACCGGTCGTCGTGGAGATCCCTGGAGGAGGCCTTAGTCCAGCAGTGGACTTCTACAGGCTGATATGATGATTTAGTATTGATCACACAGCGTAGAGATGCAACTAGTCACCTTTCTCGATGCCGTAATAGATGTCGGTGTCATCGTCCTCCTCCTCAGGCAGATGCTGGTAGTCGTCCAGGTTGAGGTTGAGGAACTTCAGCTCGGTGGTGACCGCGCGCGTGCCGCCGTGCGTGCGCTCTATGTACGTGCGGCAGTTCTCCAGCAGTCGCTCTCTGTAAGGCAGTTGCATGGACACATACAAACACAATCACAAACATCCAAAACCTGAGAACAAGCATTTATCGGTCAGATAGCGGCCGGGATTCGAAACCGGGCCTACGAGCACAGCAGGCAGTCACTATCAACTGGGCTACGGAGGAGTCGTCCAACATCCTACTAATATTATAAAGGCGAAAGTTTGTAAGGATGTGAGGATGTTTGTTACTCTTTCACGCAAAAACTACCGAACATAATTTTGATGAAACTTGGCACAGTGATAGCTTATATCCTGGAATAACATATAGGCTACTTTTTAACGCGGACAAAGTCGCGGGCGTCCGCTAATACCGCTAAGTAACAAAACACCTACATAGAGGGCGCTGTTTCACAATGTACATACATGGGAAAAACTTTTTTACGTGGGCGAAGCCGCGGGGAAAAGCTAGTAATTATATAATTATGAATACAAAGTGCGAAAATCTAAAATGTATTAATAGGCTGTTGATTTGATTAGTACTAAGTCTAACCTGTCCATATCCCAAGAAAGCGTCTTCTCCCGCGGCCCAGAGAGGAGCACGGCGATGTCCTGGCACACGTCCACGCCGAGGCCGAGGCTCTCGCCCTCCGCCAGTATGGCGGTGGACAGCACGTTGGCGTGGTCCTGCGTCAGCTTGATGTTGAGCGTCTCCGAGGTCTTCACGAAGTTGGTCTGCGCGCGGCTGTCGGTCGCCCAGCTGCCGTATTCTAGGTTCGTCTCCTCCTTCGGCTCTTGGACGTCCTAAGGAATTGGTATATTGAAGGAGTCTTTAGAAATAGTCGGTTGTGCTCGACCTGGGGTTGTTTCCCGTTAGGTGAGTGGGTTGGTTACATCTGTCGGATAACCGCTGGGGTAGACGAGTCCTCGAGTGGAGACCACGACTTGGCAAGCGTAGTGTGGGGCGACCACCGGCTAGATGGAGCGACGATCTGTGTAAGGCGGCTGGCAGTGACTGGATGCGGAGAACCGAGGATTGGGTTCAGTGGCGCGGCTCAGACGAGTCCTATGTACAGCAGTGGACTAGAACAGGCTGATGATGATGAAGATGATAGGATTTCGGCGAAGGAAAACATCGGGAGGAAACCTGAACAGCGAGCCCAGCTCTATGAATATAACATCATCAACTCACCATAACAACGGGCGGCAGTATCGGCGCCATCTTGATCCTCTCGTACATGGCGGGTGAGGGGTGAACGGAGAACGCGGTGAGGGTACACTCGCACTTGAACCGGGGGCTGGCGGCGAACAGCGAGCCCAGCTCTATGAACCACGACGCGAGGGTTTGTTCCGTTGAACGCGCTTCTGGTTCCTGGGAGACGGTGAGAACAGAGTGGGGCGTGGTTAACTACCTACTTATGAGAATTAAGTTACAAACTACAGTAGTTGCATTTACAGTAGTTAGTCAATAGATGTAGACTCACAAGGTACCGATTAGCGAGGTATGGCCATGAATTCCATTACTTCCAAAAACACGTAATTATTTCAGTTGGTTCACTTATAACATAAAAAGTAAAAAAAGGTTCAAGATTTTTTTTAAAACATGGGTTAAATATAAAGTAAGTCTTTAAAAAAATTTTTGATAAATGAAATTACACTTGAATCATTAAAGTGTCATTTCATTTTGTAAAGAACATTTAGTTCAGGAGTTTGCCTCTTGCTCTCCAATAGACGATATGAAAGTCTACAAAAAGTTCTAATTTAAAGAAAGAAAGAAAAGAAAGAAAGAAATATGTTTATTTACTGCCTTACGGCAAGGCACACACAATACACATAAATACACAAACAAATAGATAGGCACTTTAAAACATAAGAAATACAAATAAACGATAAAACAGAACAAAAATATAAAACGTAGGTAACTAATAAAACCTACATGAATCATTTAATCATCAATTAAAATGACGTTTTCCCATATAATTCTTTCTTACACTTCCACTTAATGTTGCCAACCAGATCTACACATTATTTCCGACGAAAAAGTAATAAAAATTTAGTCACTAAAAGACTGATGTATATTATAAGTAAATGGCTAGATTATAACCATTTGAGCCTACCTTCTCAGGGTCCAGTTTCAGTTTCTCCAGCTCGTTCATGCCAGAGGTGATGGCGCGCACATACAGTTCGCACACGAACGGCTTCATATCGTCTGCCTTCTGAAACAGTGATCAATTCATATTAGATTTTGCTTGCGTCTTAGGGCAAAGGGTTTGTTTCATACAAAGTTTAGACTAGAATTTATTCATTTTAGACTTTCGCGCTTTGTATTCATAACGTCGGGCAAGGTAAATAAAACTATTTCGTGTGTAAGACCCGTAAATAATTATATAATTAGAATTTATTCCTCAACAAGGCGTTAAAGAAGCGCCACCTGGGCAACTACTCACCTCAACCTGACGAAGTAAAACCAATCAGCGCCTAAAGCGTGCTGAATTTCATAACTGACGCAAAGCTTACCACTGAACTATAAGTATGCAGTAAGGTGGCGATCACAAAAAATTTGCATTAATCTGAGATGGATAACATAGAGCAGCTGTTACGGCAATAAGCTGGAATAAATAAATTGAAATTGGTCGCAGTGATACAAGGCTGCATAAGCCTTGAGAGCCCTGAAGGTGAGATAGTACAGCGCCGAACGAACTTTCCCCTTCATAACATAGGGTCATTAAGTTGGTAGGTCAGTCAGGTAAGCTACCTTGCAGTTTATATATTTTCATTGAATGCATTTATTTTGTCTTTTGCATTTGAATTTTCAAGCAATATCTAATAGTAACATAATATTTCTGAAATATAATGTTACTTACTAGTGTTGTGGGTGACATAAATCAGCAAGCAAACATAAATGGCAAGATCTGGATCTTTTCTAAGAATGCTTTAATTTTGAGTTTGAATAAAGCATGTTTCAAACAAGTTTTTATTATTATAACAATAATCGACAGAAATATGGCGCGTCACTACGTCCTCCCATAAGGTCCGTAAGTGCGAACGAGAGCGCGATATTGGTAATGCCGCTCCCACGTTTTATGACTGCGCGTGCCAGATAGTTTGGCGGCCAGTATAGTAGGATAGATAGCATGCGCTGTTACCTGCGTGTGCGTGTTGACTGCACGCGCCAGCCAGTAGAGGTGCGCGGCGGTGGCGGCGGGCGCGGCCAGCGCGGCGGTGGCGCGGCGCAGCGCGGGCACGCCCAGCAGAGCCACCAGCGCGCGCGCGCAGCAGTACAGCGCCGAGCGCGCCGCGCCGCCGCACGAGGGCACCACCATGCAGCGCGCGATCACCACCTACACAAGCCTCATTTCAGCTCTCCACTTACATTTGGTTTGTTCCACGTAAAAAAAACTAAAATGTAATTTCAGTGTTGTTTTGAATATTTACTCACAATCCGTTTTCCCTTTACTTGTGCTATAAGATCTTGCTTATTTCAAGATTCTAGGTCAACCGGAAGTACACCATAGGTTTTGATGACCAAGATACTAGAAAATGCGGCAAAATTGGCCATATCTTCTGACTGCGTTGACTTAGAAGCTTGATTTTTTTCACAGCTTTAAGATAGATAGGCATTCTCCACGCGTTCCTGAGAAAAATGGTATTGACAGACGGACGGACAGACAAACAGACGGAAAACGAAGTGATCCTATAGGGGTTCCTTTTTTGAGGTACGGAACCGTAAAAAACGCCGGCAAGTGCGAGTCGGACTATATAAGAATAAGACAAAAATGATTCCTTTTTTTTCCCAAGCTCGCAGGAGAAGTCCAGCATGACTACTACATGCTGTTGAGCAAGTGAGGCTTACAAAGTATTGAATTGCGTAATGACTACACTGGCCGGGTAGAAGAAGACAACTTCTGCATCTTTATAAACAAGTTTGTATAACAATTGTAAAGATTGTGCGAGGCTGTCATTCAAATAATCGTCTAGTTTGATAAGCTTTCATACATTGCATTGACTGGGCTGTTGGCGTAGTGGTAGTGATCCTGCCTTCTGCGCCAAAAGGTCGTAGGTCGAGCATAATTGTTGGTTTTCGGATTCTAGGTGTTTGTATGTATTTATTTTAAAATGTTGAGTTTACAAGCTTCGGCTTAGTTTGGGACTAAATAAAAAATAAAAGCTGTGTGTAAATTTGTCCAAACATTATTATCATACAAACCTGCGCAATGAGCGTGGCCACGTCGTTGGCGCTCTTCCAGAGCCGCTTGTCTCGCGGCGTCTTCGCGTTCTCCAGCCGCTTCTGCAACCGCTGCACCAGCTCGTAGCCGGCGCGGAGCGGCGTCAGCTTCGCCTGGTACCACAGACCGTATGTTACAAAACATGATGATGCTATAAATATATGTATCCCCAAAAACATAGGGACATGGCAGTGATCGATATAGATTATATGTGATTTTTCCTTCCGGCCATATTCGCAACCAAATTTCGTAACCAGTTGCCGCAGAAGAAGTACTTTTCTTTATTCGCATCTAGTTGCGTGGGGAAACTATTACTAGATAGCTGGAACGGATTCTTTTTGCTCTAGTGTCATTGTTCAGGGAGAAAACAGAGGAATACGTTTGTATGGGACATCGCCGCCCGCGTTTAATCTTAATGTGAAATCAACTCACCAGCTCTATGCACCGCGAGCGTCGGCCTGCCTTGTGCAGCAGTACAAACTCCATATCGGCGAGCAGCGCCCACGACTCGTCCGTGAAGCCGGCCTCCGCCCGCATGACGCCCTCGAACGTGCGCTCCTGGCCCTCCGCCGTCGGCTTATCTGTTTCATACATAGCTTTTTTAAAGGAGGTTTCGGCTTGATTACTCGACGTTTAAGCCATACCTTATCCTACTAATATTATAAACTAGCTGACCCGACAGACGTCGGCGTCAGCCCCCCCCCCCCCCCCCTCAAAATGTGAAAATCCAAAAATCCATCATTATTTTTTTAAAATACATTTCCAATTTTATAGTTACTGCCTTTAAAGAAACCGATACTCCCGTGAAAATTTTCACCCCGTCCTCACGATGTTTTTCTTCACCATTTGAGAGCAGTCAGCTGTAAAACACAAGAAGTTTCGAATCTCTTTGGTGGCGCGCGCGCTCCCTGTGGCATTCGCATCTTGCATATTTAGTATCGGAACCTATGGTGCCAATTACCGGCGGGGTGCGGACAAAGGAAGCGGAGTAGCGGGAGGAGGATACAAATTTATATGCAGTTTGAAAATGAGAATGTGTGCGTGAGTTACAATATTGTAATCCATTTGACACGATTTTGACACCCATAGAAAGCTTTTAGGCCTCTATAAGGGGCCGCGGCCGCCAACCAAAGAGATCCTAACTCTATGGTAAAACACGAGAGAATTTATAATTAATTTCACCTTTGGGCTCGTCAGCCTGCTCGACGTCGGGGACGACGGCCCTCGCGGCGCGCGCGCGGTCCATGACGGCCGTGGCGAGCGAGGTGGCCAGGTCGTCGCATTTGGACGCGACCAGCTGCCGCAGCCGTGTCAGGAACACCACGTCGCGCTCGCCCGTCAGCCATTCTAGCACTGCAGCAACAACATTATGGTCATTATAGTCGCTTTACAATTAAAGTTCATATCTATCCAATCATTACACCCCGTTATCAAGCAAGCAGTTTGGTGGCTCCCAAACATACTAGAATTCAAAAATATTTTATTCCATGTAAGTACACTGGGTACATTTATACAACGTCAATTTTTTATCTACCACCGCTTCCAATGTGTTAGCGCTGGGAAGAAGAAGCGGCGCAACAAACTTGCGCAACACATCTTTTAAAATCATGTTTGTTTAGAACATTATTTTTGTAAAGACTGTGCGAGGCCGAAGTAACATTAACTGATAATTAGCTTTCTTACAAAGTTGTTGTTTAATGAGAGTCTAATGTTAGGTCACTAGATTTTCACAAATAAAATTTTGAAGTTCCCATACATAGCTACACTGCAATGTCGAGACTTGGATAGTTTGTATTGCACATCACTAATGTTAGGTACCCACCAAACTGCCCCATTGACAACGGGGTATGATCATCATTATATCAGCCCTTTAACGTCCACTGCTGGACTGGCCTTCCCCAAAAACGTGACCACTCCCGGTCCTCCGCCCGCCACATCCATCCACTCGCGGTCATCGAGATATCTATAATATACTAAAATAATAAAGAAACTGAAGAGTTTGTTTTGTTTAAACGCGCGAAACTTTGGAACTACCAGTCACATTTGAAAACTTCTTTTTGCCTTTTTCTTCATACAAAACATGGTGAATTAAAATTGAAATTTCTTTATTTCAATATCTGAGAAATGGTCGTATGTATACTGCATTACTGTCACGCTAGGCCAGCTCAACGTCATTCTTACTGCCGTGCGGTCGACTGTACGTAGCGAGCTTATGACCTGTGGACACTTACCATCGTCATCAGAAGGCGGCTTCCCCTGAGGGTCGAGGAGCACGCTCAGCACGGGATGCACCCACGGGTTGGCCAGCGCATTCTTGAACCAGTCCGCCCTCTGCCGCAGGTGCGTCTCCCACGGCTGCCAGCTGCCGTGTCGGTCGACGACGGCGGCTGTGACGTCTCGGATGACCGATTCGAGGGCCTCTCTGAGGGTTGTCTGCTCATCTTTGCTATTCGGTGACTGCCATTCCGTCTGTGGCACACAAAGACACAAATAAATAAAATACATAGACAGGTATAAAAATCGCCTCTGTAGCCCAGCTGGTAGTGACTGCCTGCTGATAGCAGGAGCTGAGCTATCTGACCTATAAATGCTTGTTCTTGGATCTTGTTTGTGATTGAGTTCATGCCACCCGCGAAACAGGGAGGAGGAAATCCTACCTAATGTCACATATAATAGTAGTACTAATGTGAGGGTATGAGAGTATTGTGTTTATTTGACTTGCAGTAGTTGACGCGCGTCGTACCGGGAAATGTATTTATTCGGCATCAACGCGCCGTGTACCAGCTAGTAATTAAAATAATATAGTGTTTAGTAGACCTGTAGCACGATGGTGGCAGTGTGCCGCTCCAGCCAGCCGAGCAGCAGCGGGTGGCTGGCGGGCAGCGCGTGCCGGCATATGCAGTGGATGCGCCCCCACGCCTCGCACAGGTGCCCGGTGCGCTCACGCAGCTCACACTCACTACTCAGCCGGGCATCTAGCGACTGTGGGAATGTACAATTACAAATCTGCATTATTGTGCATCCTACATACTCGTAATTACCTACCGAAACAGTAAAAAATCAAATCAACAGTCTATTAATATGTCCACACTGTTGGGGCACGGGCCCCTCTGAACGAGGGCGTCAACAATAACCTATTTTGTAAGTTATATGCAAAATGCAATAGCATTTTTATTTATGCCTGTTGTGTTCTACTGCTGGGTAAAGGCCTGCTTCCATTTTCACTCTGTTACATGTTATAGAATTACAGTACAGCTGTATGGCATCAAATCCCTTTACCCAGTTTCCAAAAAAAAACCAACTGTCAAGTGTGACAGTTGCTGACAGACTCCACTTTCCTACTCTCTTCGAATCTCGAGGTGTATTTTTTTAAGGAAATCGAGACTTATATTTTTTGGGAAAATGGGTAAAGGGATTTCATGCCATACAGCCTACTGTAACTGTTTTACACTTTACAACAACGTTACTCCTCCAGGCATGTTACCATTATAAATAAATTGTTGTGAAAAACATCCAACGCATCAATCCTGCGATCATTTCCATGGTTGAACATGTAAAATACTATCCAAATTGAGTAGATGAGAAAAAATATTTAGATAATTGTCAATAAACATAATTATCATAACTTACAACCTTGCCCGTGGTAAATATAATATGCCTATTGTGTATACTCACTCATGAATTATATTATCTATATTACTAGGTTATGTTATGAATTAAGTTAAAAGGATGTGAAAAATTCTTCATGTGTTCAATTCACAAGAAAAATCAACAGCAAATATGCATAGAGAGCTAGTCAACATAGGAATGGAGTGATCAATATACATTATTTACTATACAAGCGGTAAGTATAGATGAGTGGTAAATGATCTACGTGACTTTACGGTGTTATGTTATGGATGTCAAGTCAAAATGACTGCTGATTGCGCCCTGATTACCTTCCATAATTACACAAATATAGCTATAGTTTTATGTGTAATACAGATAAAAACGTGTACACAGACATTTATTATGACAAATAACATTAAATCTACGACTCTCTAGGTAGGTATTACACAAATAATTACAAAAATTCTATGAGAAGAGTGCTCAAAATACAGGTAGCATCAATTACGGAGTATAAGGTATATAAGGTAGCTAAACATAAAATGGATCCTTTAGAAAACATTTCCTGGAACTATTAGGAGTTATGTTTCATGCAAAATAAGCGTAAATATTAAAAACAAGACTTCTGAGGAGACAAATATGGCGGACGTACAGGACTATATGACCACAACGGCGTCGCACTGTGCTCGAAGATCTCTATGACAATAAAAATAAAACTTACGTTGTAAAGGTCAATATAATATTTTTTGCCTTTTTGGCCACTTGTCTGATTACTTTTCACGTCTTTTTCATCATTTGTAGAAGTCATTTCTCACGAAAATATCGCGGGGAGACATTTGCGCTTGTGTTTTCGTAATGGTGCTGTCAAACTCAGTGAGTGTTGCAATGTAGAAAAACCTTTTAATTTTACTATTTTGACAACAATACAAATTAAGCGTTCGGATACACTATGGAATTGTATGTGGTCCGATTTTTCTTTTGTTTATTATTGACAAACGGACCGAGGACCCCCGAGAGCGTTTGGTAATTTTACCCTCCGGTTGTCATTTTTTTTGGTCTGATGTGTCAGTCCATACATTTCTAGGGATATGTAATGAATGACCATAATCTGACACATCGGATCGTAAAAAGCCGGACCTTGAGTGCACATTATATACGCCGTAAAGCCAAAGTTAAAGTAAGGATGTTTGTGCACTATACGTTCATAATCAATTCGTGAAAAAGACGAGATTCACGTCCTACCATTGTGCATTTAAACACTCATTTTGTAGGTATTCGATACTAAAAAATACTGATGGGAAAATGGAAAATGTACACACATTAGCTGAATCTCTGCCAAAATCAGCCGAACACTATAGAGAAAAATGCCGGAAATGCGGCATACGTTTAATTTGTCCATGGGGGTAGAATTAAAAAAAAACTTATATAAATCAAAATTTTTTGCAGTTACTGAATATTAATAATAAGTAGTAATTAATGGTAAAGAGTACCTAAGATAAATATTAATAGGTAATTATGAAAATTTTTGTAATTTTTATAATTTATCAACGTGGGTATTCTGCAAAGAAAATTCAAAATTCAAGCAAAATGGCAAGAATCTGCCTCAAATGGTTAAGCCAAGACCATACCTACCAAAAAGTCTACGTCTTTTTCACGATAAACGTACAGTGCATAACGCCTTTACGTTCGGAATAAAAAAGTATGTAGGGGGCTTTTTGGCGGGATTTTGTCAGAGATGGTTGTCGTTTTTACCGACTTCCAAAAATGTATATTGTAGGTTTTGGTGTTTATTTGTGATAGTTTTGCAACAAGTGCCTATTAAAGTGTATTTTGTGCGGGATAGATAAATAAAAGCGTGTAACGACTCTACCGGATCGTTCCAAAATGTCCCTTGTTATTCTTCATTAAACCTACTATCGGTTTAATGCGGACATGAACCTGCAGTGTGGATCACCGAATGGCACTAGTTGTGCCCTCGTGGAGGCCTCGCTGCGGTTTAATTGAAAATCGCCGACTAACTTTACTCTAGTCGCATTCTGTTTTTGTGGAGGCCGTGCGGTAACCGCTGGTTTAAATAAATAAGAAATAATACTTTAAATAAGACATGGCTGTATGGACAAAGCTTCCCTTGCCCGTCCTCAATAGCTAGCAATAGGACAAATCAACAAAAAGTATGAAGAGTGGTCGAGT
The DNA here is from genome assembly GCA_949699065.1 of Metalampra italica. Taxonomy (NCBI): domain Eukaryota; kingdom Metazoa; phylum Arthropoda; class Insecta; order Lepidoptera; family Oecophoridae; genus Metalampra; species Metalampra italica. Next base: position 2,661,952 of record OX452993.1, read on the forward strand.
TATTTAATTTTTTGCGTTGGCAACACAGTTCTGTACAAAGCAAAACCGAGCTGTGTCAGGAATTTGCGTTTTCTTTGTAAAAATATCTTTTTCAGTAATAAAATGTAAAAAATAAACATCTGCAATAAGTTAATTATGTATGTGAGAAGCTGAGGTGATAATTGTTCAGATCGCATCTCAATTTTCGGGGTGGATGCTGTTTTAATTTTATGTGTCAAAGTGCAGGGCTCTCCTGAAGAGCACAATATATTTACGATTAATAATTTTTGCTCGTAAATTGAGTTAATTTCTGGTAATTTAGCACGGGATTATCTACGAAGTCATATTTTTATTGAAACAGTTGGTAGGTGAATAGGGCGTGTGTCGAAAGTCGGCACGTATGTGGGCTGTTTCGGAATAACATTTCTCTTCCGTTCTTCATTTACTCCAATTAAAATGCAGCAATTATTCACTTTTACGAGCGTAAGATCACTTTATTTTGCGACTGACTATTCCGAAACATTACTGTTTATAATATCAGTTAATGTAATAATTTTTTTTATGGATTACTAATTGAATTCATTGTATGTTCACAACAATATCATCATCTTGTCGCTTTATGTACTTAATTAACTAAATTTTTTACACAATATTACAAAGTGTTTAGTGTTGTGATATGTATGTATCGGATGAATTCACTTTTTACTGTGTGCCGTTTGAGTGAAGTGCTGGAAAATGGCTAAGAAGTCTGAAAACACTGGAGGGAAGCTGGTCACAGTGTCGGTTGTTGGGTTATCTGGTAAGGGCTATTTTTATTAATACTTCTACGGGCGCAAAAAGCAGACGGGCCTCCTGATGTTAAGACTTTGAGTGGTCACCGCCACCCATAGACACCTGCAACACCCCGGGGGTGCTGGTGCATTGCCGACCTTGGTTGAAGGGCTCTTTTGACTCTCTTCTTGAAGGACTCCATATCACAGCACTGTGGAAAAGTGTCAGAGGGAAGGTCATTCCACATTTTGCACATGTGCAGCAAAAAAATCAGCGAGAAGAGCACGGTGCTGGTCCGCCAGGGGTCTATGTAATGTGGATAAATTCCTTTTAAGTTTTGTTTTCCCCAAGAACAGATATCCTGTGGTGAAAAATGTGTAGTCAAAAATTCATGGAGATACTAGGTTTAACAGTCAAGCTGTGAATGTGTAACAAACATACATAAAAACAACAAATGCCTACATTTCTACAAATATAAATCAATTTTAAACTCATGAAACCTGGATCCTGGGGAGAGCTTTTTACCCCTGTTAGAGAATAACATTAGAGAATAACAAAAAGAAAAAAATATACTGCAGAGTTTAAGGCTTATTATGTCTGGTCAGTTCCACAGTCACCCTAATTTCGTGTTTATTTTGAGAAAATATGACAGCATACAGCCCCTCTTGTAACTAAAATCAGTGACTGGCTGGGCTAGGCACCCCTCTTGTATCTTTGAATAAAAAATTGAACCCTTATCCTCTAACATTTGCTTAGCATGCACTCAGAAGCTAGAAGATTATTTCTTAAAAAATTAATGATGACCTTAAAACCACAGTCGGTACGGTACAATCAGGGTACAGCCATTGTGACGCCATAATGAAATAGATAGCTTTTAAATTATATTCTTATTTAAGTAACCATGTTTTATTGTAATGGTAGGGAGCTGTTTCAATTCAATACTGTTTGTCACCAATTGTGAATTGTTGGTTTCTATTGTTGTTGCATTTGTTATCTATTCTATTTCCTGTTATCTTGCTATGTTGGCATGTTTATATTTACATTTATAACAAGCTGGAGAGACTGCTCTGATAGTGTGTGATTTTTTTAAATGCGGAATATTAAGGACTAAGATTACTGTAATTTTTCAAAATAGATATATTAAACTGAACGGTCTTTGGGATCTCAGGTGCCCAGTCCTGTCACCTGCTTTGACTTTGGTTGCCTGTCAGTTAATCATTCTTGTGCCTATAGTTTCAGCTATTCATGCATTTTTATTTATTTTGGGTAGAATTGTAGTAGGTAGTTTACTAGTTTACCTGACTGAAACTGGACTAGAATATTCTTATTGAATCATATTTCACTGGTGTGGGGGTCAAGCCTATCTGTCAAACTTAAATGGTTCAGTAGATTTCATCATTTTAAAATAAATGAATTGAATTGAATTCAAAATTGGGAGAGGGATTGCCTCAGGCCAGTGATGAGCTGCATTGCTACCAGTGCCAGGTCTTGTACTGTTTAATTGCTAGTACATGGTCCTTCTCATCTATGGTCGATCCATGTCATGGTACCTCTTTGATGGTGGGACCTGGTGACCTGTATTCGTTTACAGACTATTCTAAGTAACCATACTCCATAAATTAACTTTAAGTCAGTTGCGGAGTAAATTAAAGACTATTTTTGTATTTGATATCTTCAACGTGGACACTGACAGTATGACTAGTTCTTGCGCCTTGGGGGAGGCCTATGTCCAGTGGACTAGCACAGGCTGATGATGATGATCTTCATCTCATTCTTCATTTTTGTTTATTTATTTGTTTGAGCGCCGTAATTTCTGGAACTATACCAGTCGGATGTGAAAAAAACTTTGCATTTGATGGCCCAATTCTTTAGGAAGTTTATAGGCTATTTAGCATCACGCTACGACCCTTAGGAGCCGAGCAAAATGAGAAAAAAAGACAGAAATAACGCGGGAAACAGCTAGTATATAATAACTGTTTAGGACTTGCAGTTTAGCACTATGTTGTCATTGTCATTAAACGCTTTTGCTTGTTGTTGACGAATTTGAACAACCATTATTGACTTCCAAGGACAAGTGTGGTCACGAAGAGCAAGGAACAGAAGGAGTGGAAAGCCTTAGAGGAGGCCTTTGTCACAAGACAAACTACTGGCAAAAGAAGGGAAGAGGAAGGAGAAAAATAAATACAAAACTAAGTTAATGCAAATTTATTTATTCATGTTAGTATGTAAAAATTGTTAGTGACAAATAAAGGTTTTATTATTATTATTTATTGACTTCCAACAGGTACTGAAAAGGATAAAGGGCAGCTGGGCGTCGGGAAATCGTGCCTGTGCAACAGATTCGTGCGGACTCACGCCGATGACTACAACGTCGACCACATCTCTGTGCTGAGTCAGGTACGTTTGTTAGTAAACAGATCACTCAAGCAAGATACACTTATCGCATCATAGTTCTGTGATATTTAAGGAGAGTGCAACCTGTGATGATTTAAACAAATTAAACCGTATAGGTACTTCAGGATACTCTGACAGACTTATTGGTCTATTTATGGCTCAAACAAACGGGTCTAGAAACTTGAAGATAGATTAAATCAAATAGACGACTATTTTAATGACAAAGATGCCTGGTATTAATGTTATTCCAGCAAGCCTCAATTATAGATTTTGACTTTGACGGTCGTAGAAGCACTCTAAAAATTTATCATCATATCAGTCTGAAGAGCTGTTGGACAAAGGCTTTATCTATACAAAGACTGGTCCTGCGCTGTCCGCATGCTAGTACCCGCGACTTTGACCAGATCGTCGTTCCCCCTGGTGGGAGGCCGGCCTACAGTACCCACGTCTTCCGGTCCGTGGTCGCCACTCGAGAACCCTGCTGCCCGAACGACCGTCGGTTTTGCGAGCGATGTGCCCTGACCACTGCCACTTGGCAATTCTTCGAATTGCCAGCTACTTTGGTTCTCCTCCTCTCTAAGAATTACAACCACAAAACCGTAGTCGCCAATTGAAATGCCTCGTGTGGCTGTAGTAAATATTAGTGTTATCTCTGGTTAAATGTTGACGGATGTACGGATGAACTGTTGACAGTCGGACTTCAGCGGGCGCGTGGTGAACAACGACCACTTCCTGTACTGGGGCAGCGTGCACAAGGACCACGATGACCAGGAGTACCGGTTCGAGCTCGTCGAGCAGACGGAGTTTGTGGACGACGCGTGCTTCCAGCCGTTCAAAGGTCGGTGTTGGTCATTACTCATTCATCATCATCATATCAGCCTGTAGACCTCCACGGCTGGACAAAGGTCTTCCCCAGGCATCTCCACGACGACCGGTCCTGCGCTAACCTCATCCAGCCGGGTCGCGCGACCTTCACCACATCGTCGGTACACCTTGTGGGAGACCTGCCTACGCTGTATCTTCCGATATGTGGTCGCCACTCGAGAACCTTTCTGCCCCAACGGCCGTCAGTTCTACGAGCGATGTGCCCCGCCCACTGCCACTTCAGCTTCGCAAAAGTACTCTAAATATTGAAGACAACACATTTTACTGAAAAGAAACATTCCTGTTTTCAAAATTAAGTAGCATACTGCATTCAAATATTTTAAGGAAACCAGACCTGAGTCGAGAATAGAATCACCCTGTTTTTATGATACCGATCAAAAGGATAAATCATCAAAATTATTCCTTCTAAGAAACATATGCGTGGTGGACTATAGCCCGAACACTCTCGTTGAGAGAATAGGTCTGAGCCCCAGCAGTGGGGACATGTTAATAGGCTGTTGATGATGATGATCAATAAACATAGGGAAGACCATGTAATTTAACATTTTCTTCTTTCTCCAGGTTTCCTCGAGTTGTAACTTTATCTTGTTTTTAATTACTTTTTTACCCGTTGGTATTTTCTTGCAGTAAACTTTATCTTGTTTTTAATTACTTTTTTCACCCCTTGGTATTTACTTGCAGTAAACTTTATCTTGTTTTTAATGACTTTTTTTTACCCCTTGGTATTTTCTTGCAGTAGGCAAAACGGAGACGTACGTGAAGCGCTGCGTGGCCACCAAGCTGCAGTCCGCCGAGAAGCTGATGTACGTGTGCAAGAACCAGCTGGGCATAGAGAAGGAGTACGAGCAGCGGCTGATGCCGGACGGCAGGCTGGGCGTGGACGGCTTCCTGTGCGTGTACGACGTGAGCCTGGTGCCGGGCCGCAGCTGGGAGAAGCAGGCGAGTGCTGGTTAAACGAGGGAATTCAAAGGGGATCCATTTCATTCCATTAGGCCCATTTGAAGACGCTACATCAATATCAACACTATCGCATTTACAATATGACTAAAGGCCTCTTTCACCGCTTGCTGATATTGTTACAGATAGTAAACTGACAGATAAATTAATATATCAGATAAATCTGTCAGATAATATAAGTCTCTGATAAAATGTCTGACAGATGAAAAAATAACAGCTACTAACAGGACCTTGCAGATCTGACAGATAATGAATCAGATACCTGTGAAACAAAAATAATAGTCTATCTGTCAGATAATCTGCAGATAGGGTATCTGGAACTTTATCAGCAAGCGGTGAAAGGAGCCCTAAGACTAAAGTCTAATTTTCTCACAATTACAGAACGAGAATCTAGCAGCGATCCTCCAGAACATCCTCAAGCTGAAGAAGCCTGTCGTCCTCGTGACGGCTAAGAACGATGAGGCGTGCGAGCAGGGCGTCCGGGAGGCCGAGCGCCTGGTGCAGAGGAAGGAGTTCAAGGGGTCCATACCGATAGTGGAGACGTCCAGCCACGACAACGTGAACGTGGACCAGGCATTCTTCCTGCTGGCGCAGATGGTGGACAAGACCAAGGCTAGGATCAAGGTGAGTTAGCTATACATATACTGACACGGTTTCTCGCGGATTCGCCCGCGTATAAAAGATTTCCCGCGGGAACAGCTTTTCCCGAGGTATCTAATAGAGTATGTGTTATTCTGATAATTCTGTAAAGTTTCATCAAAATCTGTTTCGTAGTTTTTGCGTGAGAGATTATTTTGAGGTGGGGCTCTTTCAAGTATTATCTAGCCTTGTATCACTAACTGCGACCATTGCTGATCTATTGTGATCGCCGCCTTTATTAGTTACTCTTAATATATAGTTCAGTGTTGAGCTTTGCATCCGTTAGAAACCTCAGCACGCTTTTTGCACTAATTAAGGAAAGAGTAACAAACATCCAAACTCACAAACATCAAAACACAAAAGTGTTAATTTTAAATATTTTTCTGACTCTAGCACACCAAGCCAAATCACCTGGATTTTTTCGTTTGAAAAAAAGTCAATGCAATGAGGAGTTAGTTTACTAATTGTTGTGATATTTTGTGTGTTTATCACAAGTTCTCATGGGCATAATCTTACTTTCCCACCAGGTGGCGAACTACGCGGAGGCTTTGAGAATTAGAAGGGAGACCCTGGACTTCGTCACCGAGGCGTTCACGCAGCTCATCAGGATACACGTGCAGGACCACAAGTAATATTCTAGAAGTTGTTGCCTGCCCACTGCTGGACTTCCCTCATAATGAACTAGCTGTTTCCCGCGGCTTCACCCGCGTTTTATAAGTTATTTCTGACTTTTCTTATTGCTCGGCTCCTAACGGTCGTAGCGTGATCTTAAATAGCCTGTAACCTTGTTATAACTGATAGGGCTTCTTTCACCGCTTGCTGATAAAGTACCAGATACCCTATCTGCAGATTATCTGACAGATACCCATTTTTTTTTGTTTTATACGTATTCGATTGCCTTATCTGTCAGATAAATTAACAGCAAGATCAAGCGGCTGTCAGATATTTTAATAGAGACTAGAGGTGTTATCTGATAGATAAGTTTATCTGTCAGCTTAGTATCTGTAACAATATCAGCAAGTGGTGAAAGAGGCCCTTAATATTGTTATAGGGAAGTCCTCAAAATATTTGGTTATGCTCTCTCTCTGTCATTGTAATCACCTCAACCCAACAAAGATACATTGACCGCAATCCATAGATTGCTGGTTTGTTTCTAATGACAAAAAGCATGTTTTATGTCCTACTAGCCTTTTCCCGCGGCTTCGCCCGCGTAGAAAAGCTTTTCCCGTGTACATTGTGAAACAACGCCCTCAATGTAGGCGTTTTGTTACTTAGGGAGCATTAGCGAACGCCCTGCGACTTTGTCCGCATTAAAAAGTAGCCTATATGTTATTCCAGGATATAAGCTATCACTGTACCAAGTTTCATTCAAATCTGTTCGGTAGATTTTGCGTGAAAGAGTAACAAACATCCTCACATCCTTACAAACTTTCGCCTTTATAATATTAGTAGGATAGGATTATTTTCTGGCATATCTTTGAAACTTGTATTTTGTTTCACCAGGGAGATGTGGTCGGCAGCTAGCAAGAGACTTTGTCATTATCCAGAGTGGATAAAGTTCGTGCAGCAATTTGGCAACGACGGTACACAAGTAAGTATGAATTCTCGTTTTTATTGTGCTGTATGGGTTCGCGTCATCGGCTAGTCAACGGTCACTGTTGACCTTGCCTTCGTCATCAGCCTGCACGAGTCTCCTGCTACTAGACTTGGGCGACACCATGAATCAAAAAATTTAGCCACTCCTATATGAAAGCATTCTATGGGTGTCAAAATCGTGTCAAACTAATCACAAAATTATGACTCACTCACACATTCTCATTTTCAAACTCCATATAAATTTGTATTAGCAACCTCCTCCCGCTACTCCGCTTCCTTTGTCCGCACCCTCCCCCAACCCCCGTAAATGGCACCATAGGTTCCGATACTAAATATGCAAGATGCGATCTCCACAGGGAGCGCGTGCGCGACTAAAGAGATTTGAAACTTCTTGGGCGACACAATAACAATCTTTCTTTTCGATTTCATTAGATTCGGATTTTAATTTTGTTGTTAAACACATATCGGGTATTATTTTATCAAGGGCGGTGCTCTGCATTCTTAGAGCCCTAAATTATCTACTACAACAACAAAAGGGCTTATATTATAAACATATAGTTAACAGTAGAGTTCGACAGTAGAGTTCGTTGTTTATTATTATCGCCTTCAGGCAACCCTTATGCGAACGTAATGTACAGGACAGGGTAGTCTCTTTTTGACAGGGGAGTCTGCCCCAATGGCCATCGGTTCTATGACAGATAGGCTTCGAAAAGTCAAGAAATTTATTAATTTTAATTGCTTCAGGTGGTATACCGCCGCCACATAAGGAGACTGAAAGAAGAAAGATCAGCCAAGAAGCTTCGCAAACAGCTGGCCAAGCTTCCGCAGGTGCTGTCTCGGATGCAGCTACCGACTGAGGACTTGCAGGAAAAGTAAGTCCATCTGGTCATTCCGTCTGGGCCATGTAGCAATGGGTTTTTTCTCGAAACTTAAGTACATTTATCCTCCTGAGTCCAGTGAACGAATTTTTATTTATTTATTTTTATGTTTTACGTTTTTTTTTCCTCAAAAGAAGTGAACGCTGAGTGAACGTCAAAAAACAAAAATTATTTTATGATTTTTTTATGTTTTAGTTATGTTTTATTTTTAATATTTATGTCCTCAAGCGAGGCCTTGGGGTCCCAGGAGGTTATTGACTGCTCTCAAACGGTGAAGGAAAACGTCGTGAGGAAACCTGCATACGCGGAAGAAGAAATTCTTAGGCGCATGTTAAGTCCGCAAACCAGCACTGGGCTAGCATGGTAGACTATAGCCCTCGTTGAGCCCCAGCAGTTGATTGATTTTGAATGGGTAAGGTTCCTAATTAGTAAAGTCTCAATTGCGGAGTGTAGAACTGTTGAGAATGTGTATCACATACGGAGTGTGATTGGATCGACGCAGAGAGGGGAACACTCCGAGTTTGTTTAGTCTAATTTAGAAGTTGCCGAGGAAATTTATCCAAGACAGACATTCGGCAGATATACATATGTGTTTGTGTTCAGAATCACCAGCTCTACATTCCTACAAAGTTCCGTCCACTTTGGAGTCATCATCATATCAGCCTGTAGACGTTCACTGCTGGACAAAGGCCTCCCCCTGGAATCTCCACAATGACCGGTCCTGCGCTAACCTCACCCAGCTGGGTCCCGCGACCACTTTGGAGTAGTGTTGTCAAACTATTCATAGTTTTCCCTATCGATAGTCGATAGTTCAAATCAGCCACAATATTAGATATCAATTTCGATAGTATTGATAGAATCAATCAAAATTAAATCTAAAAGCTTGTAAGCTTTATAACCCTTTATAAGGCCCCAGTTACACAGATATGCTACGTGAATGTTAAATACACTACCATGTTTGTAAAGCACTGGGGAACACATCTACGGCTAAAAAAATCATTAACAAAAAAACATGTGGTCAATATATGCACTCAGCCTGTTAGTGCACTTGAGTTTTCAAATGATCTGTTTCCAATACACCTATTCATTAACATTGAATGAATGAGGAAAGAAAGCCTGATATATTCGCTATATAATACCATTATAGTTAAATAAAAAAGAGGATGTTCTTCTCCGTAAATGTTTATTAACTAAGTGGTATCCAAATCGCCTCTGCCTTACAAAGGGTTAAGTAAATAAATAAAATAATGTGGGGGCACAAAACTCATGACACGACATTAAGCAGCCGGCCGCGCGGGCGCAGCCCGCCGCCGAGCCAGTCGTTCCCCATCACTCGCCCCCCACACTCGTAACACTCGTACATTCATAAGAAAGTATTTGGACAGTAATTAAATACAGTTTATCTAAATAGACTATTTCATTTAACCGACCAGGGAGTAGGAACCCCAAATCCTACAATAAGTTAAATTTTATTCAGCCATTATTCTCATGACTGTGTTAATTTACTGTGATGCTTTGTTGACAGCGACTGGCCCATGGTGATCCGGCAGCTGCGCTCGCACCGCGATTTCTCGGTGTACTTCAGCGAGGGGCGCACGCAGGACAGCGGCTCGGAGTCGGGCTCCGAGCTGGACAGCCCACTGTCGCACGACACTACCCTGCGAGTTGGGGAACGCGCCAACAGATACCAGGTATCATGTACCCTGAGTTGACAGCGTCGACACTCGCAGTACACTAGTCTATGCAATTATATTGGAGTTTATTTAATGTCCAAAATACACGTGTGAACGAGTGAGAGGGACGAGTGGCGAGGAACTACTGGCTCGGCGCCAGGCTGCCTATTGTCGCGTCATGTGGTTTGTGCTCCCACATAGTAAACAATTGACTATGTAGAAATGTACCGAGTGTATGTGATTTTTTAACCTACATGTCTAATTTTCTTTCATATTAAAACTGACAATTTGGCTACAAGAACATTGCTTTTATAGTATCAAAGAATATATAGATTTTATGACAGTATCCAAATTTAAGTAACATTAACGACATTAAGAGCTTCTTTCACCACTTGCTGATAAAGTCCCAGATACCCTATATGAAGCTTATCTACCAGATATCCTTTTTTTTCTGTTTCACAAGTATCTGATTGCCTATATCTTATATATTTTATATAGTATATCACACAGATGTATGTGATAGATTAGTTTATCACTAAGATTACTATCTGTAACAATATCAGGAAGTGGTGAAAGAAGCCCTAAATATTGTAATCATTAGATAAGTAATAATTCCAATCCAACTTGACTCTATTACATAGTATTCTAAGTCATAGAAAATTTGGTACGTCTGTTCACAGACAGGATAAATCTACTGGACACCTAGGCTAAGACCTTTAAATATGTAAATATTATCTTTGCAAATAAATATCTTTATCTTGTTCATATTTCAGACATTGGGGCAGTCACAGAAAATTCCGTACGAAATTTTGGAATCGAACGAAGCGGCCTCCGTGTTCAAGTCTTACTTGCACGAGGCGCAAGAGGAGCAGAGAAACTATGAGTGAGTCAATTTTTTATTGACTAGCTGATGCCCGCGGTCGATGCGTGATGTAATAATCCTCATATATGATAACCTTCCTAGTTCCACGGAAAAAAATACCACGTAGATTTTAGGCTTTGGTTCTCTGTCGGATCACCTCGTTTCGGGCCCTGTCTCTCAGAGAAACTCCGAGCATGGCTCTGTCGCATCGATATAAGGAAAACAAGCGGTAGATTTGTCAGTATCCTCTAGCGCATGGACCTTATAAATTAGGCCACTTTGTCCTTTGACCCACTTCGTCTTGCTCGCGCACCACCTGTTTTCGTCATTCTATCTCTCTCTGTTTGTATCCGTATCAGGTCCATGTACGCAATGAAAGAACGTCCTTGTTTTCCTTATACCTATATAAATATATAGTATAAATCTATCCCAATATTATGACTGTAAAAAATCTTTAACTACGCTAATGACGCTAAACTATGACGACACTGAAGGACTAATGCAATTTATTACTTAACTGACGACTTGACTAACTGAACCACTTATAGTTACAATCATACACACACACAAACACACACACACACACACACACACACACAAAATGTAATCAAATAAGGTATATTAGATTTGTTTTATTTATTCTTGTAACTTTATTATCAATTTTAAACTATTTATTCATTAAGAATTGAAGAAATAAACATTATTATTATTACCTATGCTCTTTCGGGCGGGGAGTAGATAAATGTGACCGTGTATCGCAGGTGGTGCCAGCAGTTCAAGCGGCTGCTGGAGGAGACCGGCTACGTAACGCCCGGCAAGCAGCTGTCGGAGGTGCGCGTGCTGCTGATGGGCCGCGAGTGCTACGAGGCGCTCGCCGACGAGCAGCAGCAGCGCGTCTACGACCAGCACCAGCGGCAGATACAGCGCCGCGCCAAGCACAACCTGCAGGTAACAGACTGCCTGATCAGTAGGATATACATAGGTGGACGGATAATTAGAAACAGGGCCAAATTTTCATACAATCGAGGTCACTTTGAAGCCATGGTTCTCCGTGAAAGATTGATCGGGGCGTAATCTGATGACAGTCATCAAGAGAGTACATGGAGGACTTTTAGATGACTATAGATATCCAACTGATCAGATCAGCCGTTTCGAAGCAGCATTGTTATGAAGAAAAAAACCCGCAAAATGGCATCAAAATGTATGAAAATCTTAAAGTTAAGGAATCATGACGATGCTGCTCCCAAACGGCTGATCTGATCAGCTGGATATCTATAGCCATCTTAAAGTCCTCCATCGACTCTCTCGATGACCGTCATCAGACCATGCCCCGATCAATCCTTCATGGAGAACCATAGCTTCAAAGTGACCTCGATTGTATGAAAGTCTTGCCCTGTATCTAATTATCCGTTCACCTATGTATATTATACATACATGATTCCAGAAGACTGTATAGGTACTTTTTTGTACTTTTAGCACCTCTTGAAGGGGTACTGTCCTACCCACCTACTGAAGAGCACTGCATTAGTCAATTAATTTTAACAATGCGTTGCTTATATATACAAAACGTCGCACAGTACATGTTGATTGAAGATTTCCAACTCATGAAATCACGAGGGCTGATAGAGCGTCTCGGAGACCCGCTCTGTAGCTGGTCACGGTCCCGAAAAGTATCACACCTGTTGATGTCAAATATACAACCGCTTTCAAAAGGAAATAAAGGAAACAACATCACACTGCAGACGGCCAACTGGTTCGGGGACTATCTCGAATGTATTGAAAAAACACACAATATCACTGAAGATTTGCTATGTTTGCCTACTAAGGTAAACACATAGCATATGTGTTTTGTTCCATACATTACGGATATTTTCACATCACAAACATTAGTAAAGAAAAGACCAGCAGCTCTATTTTCGAATCGCTCTCCTCGCTTCGAGCGGTCGATTCTACTGATCGAAGGAAAATCAGTAGAATCGACCGCTCGAAGCGAGGAGAGCGATTCAAAAACAGGGCTCCAGATGTAAATGATATGTTTTCAGGAGTTGCTGCTGGAGCATGCGGACCTGTTCTACCACTTCAAGAGCATATCCCCCACCGGCACCATCACCCAGGAGGACATTAAGGAGATCACAGACGTGCTGCAAGACGACTTTCGGTCAGTTTACAAAGAAAGGAAGACTTTTATTTAATCAGAAAAACGTTTCTTTCTAGTCTATTAAGTCTTCTAGTCGAAATCTAACGAAGCGTTCTCAACACACCTTTGAATCTCGGTCGTGTTTCGCGTCAGTCACACCTGGCATTGTCACAAAAAAAAACTGACAGCTCAACAGTTGATTATAATTTAAATCGGGCTTTATGTCAGAAAAAAAACATTTTTATTGGCATTGCCTTGCTGGCTCGTTAACGGGCCGGCGGGTATCTATAGGTTGAAATTAAAATAATACCAAAAGTGCGCCCTTTGTAATACAGTTTTTAATCACAGATACAAAATGCTAGACCGCATGGAACAGGACCGGAAGTTGATGCTGTTTCAGCACTTGGGCTTCGTCCACTGCCCTATGAGAGAGCACTGCCCGGCGGGGTCCAACTGTCTCGATGGCACGCTGCCGGTCATACTCAACACCAGGGTTGGGTACGTAGGATTGTTCAGCAATGCTTACATAAATGTACATAATTATATGTAAATTTATAAATTTGGATTTAATAATTTGTAGCGGCAGACCAAATTCAGTAAATGACCACAAAAACGGGTTGTAAATATCACGAAGCCACGAGATGTTAGGTTGACATGACCCTTGGAACGAGCGATGCGAACAACAGAACCCAAAAAGAAACACAGATTAGGTAAATTTTAATTATAACGCAAGTTTGGTGCGCATTTAATAGTTTTGGTGGGCAGTTAAAGAAGCATTTACGTAACTCTAAGCAGTATTGATATCTAATATTAGACACCATAAATACTACAATAACGTCACAACAACTCCACTAAAATCTCAAACTTCCATGTACTAAGAAAATAATGAATTTTCCAATGACAAACAGTTGAGGTAAAGCAAACAATTGTCTATGAACAGATCGCTAACATCGTCGGGGGAATCCCAATGCCACGCGGGCCCGCCGGCCGCGCCGTGGGCGCTCACCACCGACTCCAATCAAATCAACATCATTATCCTAGGCGTAAGTATCACGGATTAAACAACTTGTTAAATTAAATATTTATTATACTACTGAAAAGAAAATAAGGGACCTTTTCATACATTCACATTGAACCCTTGGATGATGCCATCTTAGACCTTTTTGATTAGTCTATGGTGAAAACAGCTTGCCTAATCACTTAGGTGTGTACGGCTCTCTGTACCTCCTCCATCCGTCTGTACTCCTGACAGCCACCACCAGATCTCACGCAAACCGTTCCCTGACGGAGTACGTCTCCGTCAGGGAACGGAAGAGACCTGAAGGTTCAAAGTGACCTCGAATGTATGAAAAAGACCTTTCCATTTTTCTTGCAGTATACATGTACAAATTGGTTATGACTTATCATCATCAGCCTATTAACATGTCGTTCGGGCTATAGTCCACCACGCTAGCCCATTGCGGGTTCACATGCGCCTAAGAATTTCTTCTTTAGCGTATGCAGGTTTCCTCACGATGTTTTCCTTCACCGATTGAGAGCAGTCAGTAAATGTACTTGAGTTTCGAGAAAAAACCCATTGGTACATGGCCCAGCCGGGGATCGAACTCCGGACCTTTCGATATGATAGGCCGTGTCTTATCCCCTATGCCACTGACGCTCATTGGCATCGAGGATTGGCAACTGATGGTTCTGACTCAAGAGTAACAAAAGCTGTTGTTGTGTTAGGTGGAAGGCGTAGCCGGCGAGTTCGGCAAGCGCTTGCTGGCCGGCTGCGACTCGGAGCGGCGCGTCGCCGTGCGCGGGCTCACATGGCGCGTGGAGCAGCGCGTGCGCACCGACGACTTCAGCGCCGAGACCACGGCCATCGACGAGTTCGCGCCTAACGGTAATGTTGGTACACCCTCAGCGGTGGACTTATCTTTTTTTTTTCATTATTATTTATTTAATAATCAAATACATAATGCATTAAAAGTATATAGTTGTCCCCTAAAACCGTCTTGTCGGTTTGACTGGGGGTCATGGGAGGGATATGGGGGGTCATGTTCACCTGGAGACACTGCGACTCTATAGGATCTATTGTGTCAGCGCTTGTGTTTACCTCTCGCTCCCCTCCCCAAGCGTTCGCTGCCTAAAAGCTATTTAGGGGTAGTAGCCAGTAGTCCTCGGGTTCAGGATCGACTGTTTCCAGGGCACTTAACCGCCTTAGTATAGTCTCCGTAAAATTTTTTGGCGGCTCAATGAATATAGTCATAGACTGTTTGCACATCGCTGACAGTGTTTATATGCAGTCTTTATGTGCGTAAGCGAGATAGTGTGATACTAAAAGATGTCCAAAAACTTGAAAGTTTGATTCGGTTGATAGAATCGTTAATTTTTTTTTTCTTAGGTTACTTCTGCGTGTATCAAGACCAAGAGTCGTTCGAGTACATCAGAGGCTGCGCCGAAAAGACTCTCCTGTCTAGTCTGGAACAAGAAGACAAGCTACCTTTCCAGGTAATTACACAGTTATATCAGCCCTGAAACATCCACTGCTAGACAACCCTGCTCTAAACCACCTATATGTCGTCGGTCCACCTGGCGGAGGGGCATCCCGGTCCGCGGTCTCCACTCCAGAACTCCTCTGCCCCAAAGGCCGTCGCTTCTGCGACCGATGTGACCTGCCCACAATCCTTTCGGCTATGCCGGTAACTTTACTTCTCCATCAGTTCTCCTCATTACGGATCATATCCTTGTAACAAACTCCGAGCATAGTTGAGATAAGTTAATAAATAATTTCTTACAGGGACTGCCGCTGGTAGTGATGTTCGTCCAGGACGAGGGTATGGACAAGAAAGAGCTCGCGAGGCTACAGGAGGAGGGCCAGAACCTCGCTGACAAGTGAGTCTTTAATAATAATAATAAAATAACACTAGATTATACCTTCACCCGCTTTAAAAAACGTCTGTCTTATCTATGCATTTAATAAAATTGTAAAAAAGTTGTTTTGCAGTCACATGTACATTAAGTATTTCTTGAAAAAGATCGAGGGTACCTAGGATCGACACCGAGGCCGAATTATATGAAATTAATAGCACATTGTGCTATAAGGGTCGTAAGTAGGATATTACTAACGAGAATCTGTTAGAAGCCCGACGCCGAAGGCGGAGGGATTTTAATGACTCGAGTTTGTAATACCCTTACTACCCGTCATGCACACAATGTTTTTCATCACATTTGCGAGAAAATAAGTAAAGTTTAGTCAAGTTAATTTAAGTCAAGTTAACTACTCAATTTAACTTAATTAATTTAATAAACCAGTTCAGTACAACCGGCTACACATTACAGACCCTAGGGGTATAATATTGTACTGATTTTCATTACTCCCGTGGGTGTATAATATAGGCCATTGTGTATATATATAGGCCATTAGGCCACGAGCAAGTTTGGTGAAAAATAATTTATAAAATAAAACCATACAAATAAATCAATCTAATACTATACTTATCTAAACTCCACCCGTAAGAAGTCGCAAGCACAGCTAATTTGTAATATTTATTCAACACAAGCTGCTTCTCGCGGCTTCGCCCGCGTAGAAAAAAATCAATTCCTAGTAAACGTCAGAGTGACATAGGTGGACGGATAATTAGAAACAGGGCAAGATTTTCATACAATCGAGGTCACTTTGAAGCCATGGTTCTCCGTGAAGGACTGATCGGGGCAGGATCTGACGACGAGGAAGGATTGATCGAGAGAGTAGATGGAGGATTTTCAGATCGCTATAGATATCCAACTGATCAGATGAGCCGTCTGGAAGCAGCATCATCATGATTCCTTGACTTTTAGATTTTCATACATTTTGATGCCCTTTTTCGGGTTTGTTCCATAAAGACGATGCTGCTTTCAGACGGCTCATCCGATCAGTTGGATATCTATAGCGATCTGAAAGTCCTCCACCTACTCTCTCGATCAATCCTTCCTCGTCGTCAGATCCTGCCCCGATCAGTCCTTCACGGAGAACCATGGCTTCAAAATGACCTCGATTGTATGAAAATCTTGTCCTATTTCTAATTATCCGTCCACCTATGTATATGAGGAACCTTTACGCCAAATTTCAAGTCTCTAGGCTCAGCGGTTTGGGCGGCACGTTGATCAGTCAGTGAGTCAGTCTTCTTTTAAATAAATATATTGATTGTATACTACTTTCCCAGCCTACACTGCTCGTACATGGAGGCGTCAGTGACCGAGCTAGGAACCGAAGCGCTGACCTCTGACGCGATACAGGAGCTCATCCGCGCCAACAGAGAGAAGGCCAGCTACGCGCATCTCTACAAAGACCTCATCGTCTGTTTCGACTCGGATATACGGTGGGTTTTGCCAAATTTCCTTTTCTAAAGAATTTCGATTTATAAAAGAAAAGTTTTTCCCGTATACATTGTGAAACAGCACCCTCTATGCAGGCGTTTTGTTACTTAGGGGGTATTAGCGGACGCCCCGTGACTTTGTCTGCGTTAAAAAGTAGCCTATATGTTATTCCAGGATATAAGCTATCACTGTACCAAGTTTCATCAAAATCTGTAGTTTTTGCGTGAAAGAGTAACAAACATCCTCACATCCAAACATCATTACAAACTTTCGCCTTTATAATATTAGTAGGAAGGATAGGATCGTTAAAGTGTCCCTAAACGATCATGCTTGCATGACATGCAACGTTTACGTGAATGTCATGCTGCATGATGGACCATCATGCTTGATATCAATCAGTACAGTGAAGCAATGGCCAGCACGTAGTTTGCATGTCATGCACGTCAATCCCTACAGCTAGACGGTCATGCATGAGTGACAGCACGTATTGCATGTCATGCCGCATGATCGTTTAAGGAGTCCATTAGGGCTGTCACGAACCCGACGCACCAGGGAAGCGATTCTTTTGCGCATGATGGCGTAGACATCATCCACGCGGGCTTCTGGCTTTAGACCGTGTCTTCCTGGGGTCCATGTCCTCATCAGCCTGTGATTTTCAGGATAATGGTGTGCATGTTCTGCGACGACCCGTACTCCCCGGAGCGTGTCCTCAGTCCGCTGCTACTGCACCGGGCGTGCTTCCTCACCGGGGACAGGTCCATAGTCATCGAGACTTTCCTCGGCGACTCCAAGAGGAAAGTGGAGGTAAGCTAGTTTTTACTTTGTCTATACTATACTAAAAATAGAGGTAAAGTTTGTATGAAGGATGTATGTGTGTTTGAAGTAATCTCTGTAACTACTGAACGGATCGCAATAATTCTTTCGCTGTTGGATAGCTGATACTCTCTGTGTGAACATAGGCTATCTGGTGTTGGGTTTTATGAAAAGGCGACGACCACAAAATGTGTTAAAATGAAGTAAGTCGGTGAATACCCCTTTATAGAAAACCATTTGGGATAAATGGTAACAGACACACAAATCCTACTTACCCCTGCATATAGGTACCTCCGTTCCGTCGTAGGTAAAAAAATTACCTTTTTAATCTGTAAGTTTAGTCAGCAAATGCATTTTTTTTTGTTGATTGGTCGATATCAATTGCACATTTTGATGCGGTTTATTTGTATGGTCGACCGCACGTCAGTGGAAACATAACCAGCAGAAACTGGTCTCTCATAGTATTGAAACTCCCTAATAAACTAGGTCGGCTCAGTGGCTCAAGGTCAGTGTTTCCACTTGATTCGATTGTCCCATGGAACAAATTTGTCTTTGTTCATAAAACAAACTAAGAATAAAAGTTAGAGGTTCATACATTTATTCATTAAAACAATAGCATAATATTTTCGTGTAAAACCCCGTGTATTATTAATATTATAATATGTAATAATATAGAAAGTCAAGATAATACTCAGTAAGTAAGGGGTAATTTACGTAAAGTAAATCATTTTTTAAGCTAAGCGACCACTAACAACCCAGGCCTCTCAAAACAATGGTGGTTGGAGACCTGTACGCCTACCATGAGTTGATATATAGTCTATATCTCTCTGTCTTTCGTAATTACTCGAAAAGAGATGGCACTATTAAGCTACGTAAGACTACGTAAATACGTAGTCCCTAGCGAGTATTGACGTGGTCAACTCATGGTATAGTAGCCGGCAAATTTCTTGAACATTGAGTGACGCAGTGGGGGAAAGTTCGCGCATGTAGTCGACTGATCTACCAATAGCGCGCTCGGCTCGGTCTGATCTACCAATAGCGCGCTTGATTCGGTCTGATCTACCAATAGCGCGCTCGGCTCGGTCTGATCTACCAATAGCGCGCTTGATTCGTTAGCGCCCCGTCGCCAAAGAGACCTATAATTCAGTTCTGCGTAGTCAAGGTTACGGTTTAGGTGCGCATTATTCAAGAAGTTAGCCGGCTACTATAGGCGTACTGATCACCACCGAGGAGGGTTTGTGATCAACGGTCACTTGGGCGATGATGATGAAGATTGCGGTCCTGGGAGTTGATAAACTGAGGAAGAAGACGGCGATGCGTTTGATGACGTGACAGCCACAAAGGAGTCTTCATTTAACAATCCAATTTTGGCGTAATAAATAGTATCAGATATCAACTTCTGAGTTATCATAAGTTGTTTCTTATTCAAATCCCGCAACTGTAGCCCTATGGCCTTGCCCAAAATCTCGCATTCCTCGTGTGTCATTGGCAAGGATTCCTGGGCAGTATTTGGAGCGGTCTTACGGTTTTGAGGAGGATTGGATTTTGTGTTTTTCCATTTTTTCTGTGGCGACACAATATTGACGGGCGTCTCGGATTTTATTTGATACTCGACTTCGGAATCCGACGATAACGGGTCGTGGCACTCCTGAAAACAAATAATTATCTTAGGCGCGGCCACGACTATTTCAAATTATATAAGGCGTCCATCAGACGATCATGCAAGCGACAGTCAATTCCATCAGTCATGACTGATGATTGAATGATGTAAAAATCGAAGTATGGAGATTTTCGTCAGTCACCGCATTAAACGATCTTTCATCCGACAGTCACCGCCTTGACTATCAGCAAAGTGACAGCAAAACCTACCGTGTAATGGGCCTCTAAGAGACGTAGGACGTATTGAGAGGATCAGCGAACGAGACTCGGCGGGTATTCCCCGTAAATCTTGTTGGCGGTTGAATTAATATAGTCGCAGATTGATTGCCACATCGTCGCTGACAGTATTTACAGTCTATGTGTGCGTAATTGACATAATCATTACATGCGTAGAGATGTCCAAAAACGTAGAGATGTTTGATTCGGTTGATCGAATCAATGACTACTTCTTGAAATACCAAAATTGACCGTTGTAAAACTTCTTTTAAGTTTCCATCGCTTTAGTGAAATGCGAATTGTACCATCGTGCTGTAACCGCCGTTTTAATACTTATGAAATATGACTATATTTTAAATGATCTCGAAATAGGCTATTCAATAAAAAAAAGATTCACTCAAATTGGTTCAGAGTCTGCGGAGATATCGGGCAACATACAGACACATAAAAACACACGGTCGAATTTAAAACCTCTTGGAAGTCAGTTGAAAAGGTGTTATTTCATGACCTTCCTTTAATTTCGGATAGTATGTTACTTAGAAGGAATTAATTCTGATGATTGACCCTATCGATTAGTATCATAAAACTACACGTGCGCTTTTTACACATTTGTCCGGTTCGATTCCCGACTCGGACAGGTGGTTTCTTAAAAATCTTTGAATGCAGATTTACTTAAATTTGAAAATAAAGGAATGTTTCCTTTGCGTAAAATTTGCTATCTTCAATTTTTAGGGTACTTTTTTCCAGATGGCATCTGAACTTTCCACCCTGTATATAACGAACAAACTTTTCAGATTACACTTACCTCTATTTCAAATGTTACCTCCTTTTCTAATGAGTCATTTATAAAACTACACGATTCGCTGTTTTCTCCAAGAAAAGTAAGTGCATTGAAGTACCACAATGTAGGTACGTAATTTTCGCCGGTGTGTTGAGATTCCTTGATCTGAAAACAAAGTAAGTAAACAAATTGTAAGGTGGCGGAGGAGCGGGTGTGGTGGCGTTCGTTGGGGCAGGCCTATGTCCGGCAGTGGACGTTGAGGGGCTGATGTGACGATGATGGTGGTAAGCACAGGTTGGCTAGAGATTAATGACGTTTTCTTCGGCAAAATGTGACATCTCTTCAGAACTTACTCCCAAATATTAATTAAGCCATGTTCTCTCTCAGCAACCGCCCGCTAGAACATGGTTCGGAGGTACTGAATTGTCATGTATTACGAATAAGTATATAAGTGGTCATTTATCATGACTTTATCATTATATTACTATGTATAATAATAAAAAATCTATACAAAATTGTATAAAAAATTTTTTGATAAAAAAATAACAAAGCGGCATGAGTTTTTTTTTCTTTAAAAATTTAATTGGCGAGAAAGTTGAGTGCGGACCGCCGTACAATTTATTATTTTTGCTCGGCTCCATAGCATGATGTTAAATAGCCTATCCTTTAACCTTCTCCGACTGGTAGTTCCAGCCAGAGATTAGCGCGTTCATTCAAATCAAATTACATACAAAAAATGTGTAATTAAAATATCAAGAAATAAACCCTTCACCTTTATTATATTAGAATAGATAGAGATACCAGCCTATAAACACCCACTTCTGGACATATACCTTGCCCAATAAACCCGGTGCTCCGCTCTCCGCGTTTTAGAGATTCAAGAATACATACCTTTTTTACTTCTTTGTTGTAACTTGTTCGCAAGTTTTGTAATTTTTTGGTCAATATTTTTATATTCGCATTTTCATCGTATCTCCTGTAAACATTGAGAAGCACATTGTAGGCTTCAATACGCCGATTTTTATTCAAGTATTCTTTATGTCTTTTGTCCCATAGAAGCGGCATGTCTTTGTACAATTCTATGACACTTAATATCGTCTCTTTTGCTGTTGGCATATTTATTATTCGGACAAATACACTGTTGATACACGCAATGCGTGCGCTCGGCTCGCTGGTGGCGCGTCAACTGACAATGACAACTGAGCAAATCAAAATGGCCGACTAACTAGCGTGCTAACTAAAGCGCTCCATACACGTTCGAATGCCGTCCGATTTATCGGAAATTCTGAATCGGTAGCTTTTTCTGCACACCTTTCGACCGGCTTTTTCGTTTAGTGATGTTTGTTTTTGTATTGTTGTGGTACATATACCTATCTTTTATGGATTTATGTAATGAAGCAAAAAAATTTTTTTTGGAAACAATAAACCAATGCATAAAAATTACTTACATAAAAAAACTTGTAGATATTTACCAAGTACTCACGAATATTGCAAAATTTCTGTAAGAATTAAAAGTAATTTTGATAGGATAAGAATATACGATAGGATCAGAAGTCAGAACGTCTGTAGCACTTTTTATCGCGCCATCTAATAATTAGTCATATTAAAGGGGCACTGCTCTAAATTTACAATCAGACTTGACTATTATCTAGTGAGGTTACCTATTTAGAGTGCGCTCATAACATTACACTAAATTAGCTCTCTTACCCTTGCATTGTCGCAATATCGATAATTTTTATCCAAAATCGAAATTTGTTTATTTATTTTGTTTATTGGAAAATCAACAGCACAATACATTAAAATTTTTCAATAGCAGTTATACATATGTAGGCGAATTACAGATTTTCCTGCACTTAAACTAAGAAATCATACTGTCGATAGATTGGAAACAGACAAATAAATACTATACGTATATGACATGAGGTCAATGTACGGTCGACCGCACATCAGTGGTAACAAAACCAGTATAAACTGGTCTCGCGTAGTATTGAAACTCCCTAATAGGCTAGGCCAGCTCAAGGTCAAAGTGTATCCACTGATGTGCGGAGGACTGTACTACTGACATAACGGAGATTTCCCAAGCAGCACAGTGAAAATCCTTTAAAACCATTCTATTTAATCGTTTAATACAATAGAAAACGGTCTATCATACTTGGTTGGTACTTGATTCCAAATAAGAAAAACCGGACAAGTGCGAGTAAGACTCGCTCTCTGAGGGTTCCGTACAAACTTAATTAAAGAAATAAATGGAAAATCGTTAATAAAATTTGTAGTTACAGCACATGGTACTAATTTATATGTATAACTTGCTCTACGCAGTTAAGTTTGTTAGTACAAGAAAAAAAAGATTTTTTTGTGATGTAAACTCCAAATTTACGGTTTTAGGATGTTTTCCTTTACTTGTCCTAAAAGACCTTGCTTCTTGCTAAATTTAAAGATTCTAGGTCAACCGGAAGTACCCCATAGATTTTGATACCAAGATACTCAAAAATGCGGCAAAATCGGCCATATCTTCCGACTGCGTTGATTTAGAAGTTTGATTTTTTCACAGCTCCAAGGGACAGAAGACCTGAATATTTGATATTAATTTCAACTTGATACCTCCACGCGTTCCTGAGAAAAATGGTCTTGACAGACGGACGGACGGCCGGACGGACAGACGGACAACGAGGTGATCCTATAAGGGTTCCTTTTTTCCCCTTTTGAGGTACCTACGGAACCCTAAAAAAGACAGAAATAACTTATAAAACGCGGACGAAACCGCGGGAAACAGCTCGTTTAAGATAAGATCGGAATAGAGAAGGTCGAAAACGCATTTCCGGATTTTTTAAAAGTGTTTTTATAATCACACACTGGTACACATGTCATTACCTAGCCTAGGGGCCAGAAGTCCAACCCCTTTTGTTGATTTTGTACAATCTACTCTTATTTTAACTTTGTATCTTTCGCTAAATTGTACTCTTTAGAAATAATAATTATTATTATTTACTTATTTATTTATACTCTTAAGTATACATGCTTTATAATATTTTTATAAAAAACTAATTACATTATTATTGTTTGTTGCAGGTGATAATTTCTAGTTTCCACGGGGCTAGTCAGTTCAGGGAGGAGTTGATTCATGGCTTCATACTCATCTACTCGGCCAAGAGAAAAGCCAGCTTAGCCACACTCAAGTAAGTAACTGACAAACTAAATATAGAAAAATAACGACTCGTCGGCCATATAAAGGTCATATAAATGGGTCCCGGTCTGGATTTATACTCTTACGGCCAATAGAATTGTGAACTTTTTCATACATTTGAGGTCATCATCATCATCATATCAGCCTGTAGACGTCCACTGCTGGACAAAGGCCTCCCCCAAGGATCTCCACGACGACCGGTCCTGCGCTAACCTCATCCAGCTGGGTCCCGCGACCTTCACCAGATCGTGGGTCCACCTTGTGGGAGGCCTGCCTACACTGCGTCCCGTACATTTGACAATATCTGTCAGAGAACGATTTGGGTGGGATCTGATGATGGTTGTCCGAAGTACGGATAGAAAGCTACCAGAGTGCCATGCAGACCTAACTGATCAGGCAAGCGGCAAGCCGTTTGCCCCATAGATTAATCAGTTTAAAAAACATCTAAATTGACATGCGTTTACGCAGGATTCTGACATAAAAAGCGGATTGTTTATATCAATTTTGTACCTGGGCCGCCTGTGGTGAGTTCGCGTATATTAGATATCTTACACATAGTATTTATTGTAGATTTTATCAACCAAAACGATGCATCCAACGTCAACTATAATTTAATTATAATGTTGCATTATCACCTATTCATATGTAAATGTCAGTAACAAAAGTCTGACAAGGAGTGAGTATAGACTTGCCGAGTTATCTGTGAATTGAAGGGTGGCTCTGCCATCGATCCATGCCCGTCATTCTATATATTTTGTGCTGACGACCGAATGACATTCTGCGTAGTTCCTGATTCTGCCACTTCACAGATAACTTGGTATATCTATACATTGGATACGGCACTGAAATGTCCTAATGCATCATCCCTTTTTATGTACAGTGCGTTCTCAATGAACATCCCGAACCTGCCGATCCAAATGGTGGCCGTGACGGACGGCGGCGGGTCCGCGGCGAGCGCGTTCTTCGGCACGGACCTCGGCCACGCGCTCATTACGGAGGGGAACGCCACTGCGGACAGGCTGGGGGCGCACTTCACTACGTACACCTCTAGTGCTGAGAATAAGTGTAAGTAGAGGGTTGATGCACACTTTGCCTACTTTTGGACGTGACGGACGGCGGCGGGTCCGCAGCGAGCGCGTTCTTCGACAGGGACATCGGGCACGCGCTTATCACCGAGGGGAACGCCACCGCGGACAGGCTGGGGACGCCCTTCATTACGTACACTTCTAGTGATGAGAATAAGTGTAAGTAGAGGGTTGGTGCCACCGATATAAGGAAAACAAAGGTAGATGGATAACGTTCTTTCATTACGTACTCAAACAATGGATCTGATTTATTATCTATAATGAAACTAACAGAATGGCGCAAACGGGTGAGTCAATTAGGACATAGTGGCCTAATTTATGAGGTCTATAAGGTGTAGGTAAAATAGGCTTGAGCACACAATAAAATGTGTATGTTTCTCTAGCGGCGTTCTACACGCCGTTTTTCAAGGAGGTGTGGGAGCGGAAGGGCGAGATCGAGCGCGCGTTCCGCATGGAGCAGCCGCACAACCTGCCCGACGTGGCCACCGCGCGGCCCACGCCGCCGCCCAGGAACCACTCCTACCACCTCAACCACAAGTGAGTGCCGTCAACAAGCCCCGGAATTCCCACAGCGAAAATTGAAATGCGTAGGGATTGGTTGTAGTCTATCGACTTTCGACGGCGAAATTCGATTAACTACGAAGCTCTATGCATCTTTTTTATTTTTATTTATTAATAACCAATACATTTAAATTACATCAAATTTGTTCATACCGTCCTACTTAAAGCACTGGGTTTATCCGTAGGATGGTTGGTCGCTACTATTATTATTATTACTATTATTCAAAATTTTTGCTGTTTTTATATTATCACTAGCCGATGCCCCGCGACTTCATCCGCGTTATAAAGTATACAGTTTTATATGTTATTAAAAAAATTTTAACACGTTCTAATCATGCCAGTTTCTTAGTTTTAAAGTTTGTCAATAGATGTATTTTACACCCCGCTATAATTTGGTTCTTCGCAACATATACCCATCATACCTAATACCAATATTATAAAGAGGAAAGATTTGTATGTTTGTAATGAATAAAATCAAAAACTACTGTGCCGATTTCAAAAATTCTTTCACCATTGGAAAGCTACATTCACCCTGAGTGACATGGCTATATTTATTACAAAAAAAGGTCCACCCGTTCGAAGCCGGGACGGGCCGCTAGTATAAGATAAGCGTGCAAATTATCCACCAGTTTTTACCTCTTTTATTATTAGTATAGCTACACGGTGTTCGGAAGGTCGATGAAGAACCGAGAGACAACTAAAGTTCTTAAAATGATGCTTGTCTTTTGCTTTGTTTAAAGAATGGAACACAAGCTCACCAACTCGCTGGACTTGCTCATCGGGCCGGACTCGCGAGCTGACATCGATTCAGAATACAGCGACACTTTGAACAACTCCAAGAACAGAGGATTTTTAAAGGGTAAGGTCGAACTATACCGGGTGGATAGAACGAACGGAATCTGGGGAGATATTACCCTAAATATTGAAGATAGTAAATATACTTGAAGAAAATAAAGTCACTTTATATCGTCATCATCTGTCTGTATAGTAGCCGGCAAACTTCTTGAATAATGACCTTGACTGCGCAGAACTGAATAATAGGTCTCTTTGACGGCGGGGTGCGGGGCGCGACCGAATCGAGCGCGCTATTGGTACATCAGACCAAGTCGAGCGCGCTATTAGTAGATCAGACCGAGTCGAGCGCGCTATTGGTACATCAGACCGAATCGAGCGCGCTATTGGTAGATAAGACCGAGTCGAGCGCGTTATTGGTAGATCAGTCGATTACATACTCGAACTTTCCGCCACTACGTCACTTGTTCAAGAAGTTTGCCGGCTACTATACTAGTCCACTTCTACAAATAAGCTTCCTCCACGGCGCGCCACTGAACCTGATCTTTGGTTCTCCGCATCCAGTCACTGCCAGCCGCCCCACGTTCCATCTCGCCGAGGGGCGTCCCACACTACGCCTACCCCACGCGTGGTCTTCACTAGAGAACTCAGCGTTTATCGGTTCTCCGTCATACTCATACACTTTAAAATCGATTACTAATTTATGAATTCCTCATACAGGTTTCAGCGTGTACCCACCGCCGAGCACGCCGCCCGAGCCCGCACCGCCAGATCACAGAATGCACGATTTATCACGTAAGTTGTACATTCTTAGCAATTTAATACTTACGAATACTAACAGATCCGACAAAGTAGTGTAAAGTCTTGTTTGTTAACGGCACAGAAAAAAAAACCGTGGACGTCTTATCCACAAGTTTATAATCTTTATTAAGAGAGGTTTTTTTTATAAATAGAAAATGTCTTCCTCATGATTAAAGAATAAAAGAAAGAAATAGAGAGTATACTTTATTAACACCATTGCATCATCTAAAACTAATAAACTCATACAATTATTGTTTAAATGGGATGCGCAACAGTGTCAAAAGGACTATTTGTCTAGGATTATTTGTCTATAACTATCAAAACCATTAAGCATACAAATCAAAATCATTATGTAAAACTTACTATCTACGCCTGAATGTTCGAATTATGTTTCAATTTTATTATTCAATTATTTAGTTTTTAAGGTTTTGTGTATTACTAACAATATTATTTATGGACAATGTCTGAAGTAAATATATTCTGTACTAATTTCTACAATGACCTGGCCGTCCGCGAGATGGGAAAAGATTATTTTAGTAACCCCAAAGTAATCCGACCGAAAGTAAGAGTCGCGTAACACCTTGCGATCTCCCAATGTCAGGTGTGCACTATATATTTTATAAGGTGACATCTGTAATTCTAATCTAGCTATTCTGAACAATTTTATTTTTTTACATAGGTTTTGGCTTGGTTGCGAAACCTTTAGGACATTATCTTAGGATTGAAAGTCATATTCGAGGCCGTGCTGTAACCGCCTGTTTTAGGCTTATAAACGCTGTGTATAAGAAACAGTCCAGCAAACTCTGAACAATTTCTAAATTTACTTATCTCTACTAGTGAGTTCGATTGCCATCCGGTACCAACATTTGTGTGATGAGCATAACTGTTGGTTTTCGGATTCTGGGTGTTTGTATGTATTTAAGTAGTACATTTTAGACTTTCGCGCTTTGTATTCATAATTATATAATTATTTACGGGTCTTACACACGAATAAGTTTTATTTACCTTGCCCGACGTTTCGACCAGGTTACACTGGCCGTGGTCAGCTCGTGACCACGGCCAGTGTAACCTGGTCAAACCTGGTAAAACTTATTCGTGTGTAAGACCCGTAAATAATTATATAATTATGTATTTAAGTATTTATTTTAAAGTATTTATGTATGTTTATCAGTTGTTGAGTACCCATTTACAAGCTTCGGCTTAATTTGGGACTAAACAGCCATGTGTAAACTTGTCCAAATATTATTATTTTTATGTTTACAATACCTACTACTAAATGTTGTGTTATTTATTAGTTTACTTAGTATGTAAGCCATACAAAAAGTATAAAAACCCATGTTTAAACGCAGCCGATCTCAACTGTTCGGAGGATTCGCTCAGCACACACGAGTCAGGTGACTGCATGACAAACATATAAGCAAACAGACATTGTTTCACACGTGGAGGGCACCGTTTTGTGTGTAGATTCACTCTTGTCTTGCCATAGACTAGATTTTTAAAGGAATGACTATGTTTCGCCTGCATGAATACTAGAAGTGTGGTTAGATCTTTTTGTTGATTTATTTTTAAGTTACTGCAGGGTTAAGAATGTTTGTTTTCAATGATTGTTCACTGAGAATGCGAAGTGTTTCGTAGATTTTTGTTTTTTGATTGCTGTTTTAGTGTTTTCCAATGCACCAGTAAATCAATATTAAAAACTGCGCAACATTGCATGTTAAATATAATGTAGAAAAGTTTGTGTTAGGGCGGAGTTGTAGATTACATTTATTTTGTCTTTGACACGATTGATTTATTTCAATATTTCTTTACATGTAGAGCATAAAAAAATGAAATGGCATCAGTGGTATTGCTTATTTTTGTAAGAAAGTTCTGACAGCCTTCCTAGATAATCGTTTGTCAATTTGTAGACGGTTATGTGGAAGTTGTCTAGTTATTTGAATGTGAATCCATTGTACCTTATAATAAAGGGTTTTTGCCATATTTTTCGATTAATACTTACGTTCAAATATGTACAAAGTAAACATATTATATATCGTAGATGGCGGAGGATTATGGCAGCCGCCGAGCTACGGGCACCGCGCGTTCACGACGGGCCGCACGCGCCCGCACCCGCCGCCGCAGCGTGTGAGGCACTCACAGACGCTAAAGGTTTTTTAAATATAGTTTTACGGCCAACTGGAAACAAGTCCTTATAGGCCAAATCGTAGTTTAAAATCACGAATACATAAAACCGCAGCACGGCCTCCAAGGCACAACTATGGTGCCATTCGGTGATCTCCACTGCAGCTAACAACGCACTAAACTGATAGTAGGTTTAATGTCGATTTAACAAGGGACAATTTGGAACAATCCGGTAGAGTCGTTACACGCTTTTATTTAACTATCCCGCACAATATACACTTTATTAATATTATTATTAATAGGCACTTGTTGCATATAAAACTATCACAGATATACACCAAAACCTACAATTTTTGGAAAACTAAACAAAAACAACAACCGTCTCTGACAAAATCCCGCCAAAAAGCCTCGACTTTAATGGGAGAAATGGCCTTATTAAACAATTAATGGCCATATTAAAATTCAACAATTTATTGTATGGCCATGATCTAATTTTAACTATCCTAGTAATTTTATCTAATTCTATGCTAACGTATCGCAGACCGCCTTGTTCCAGCAACCTGGGAAGCTGGATTTGAACAACTACACGATGGTTAGCGACGCGCTGCAGCACATCACTATTGGACCACCACAATCCAGGGACAGAAAGGTACAGTACACACATGAAGGGACGTTTTATGACGTTACGTATTCTTACTTAGTGTTAAAAATGTGGTTTCGTATAAATACTTAGGAGCTTCAGTGGCGTCGGGGATAAGACGCGGCCTATCATATCGAAAGGTCCGTAGTTCGATCCCCGGCTGGGCCATGTACCAATGGGTATTTTCTCGAAACTTAAGCACATTTACTGACTGCTCTCAAACGGTGAAGAAAACATAGTGAGGAAACCTGCAAACGCCGAAGAATTCTTGTGCGTTTGCAGGTTTCCTAGATGTGAAGTCCAACAACCTAGCATGGTAGGCTATAGCCGGAACGCCCTCGTTAAGAGGGTAGGCCTGAGGCCAGCAGTGGGAACATGTTAATAGGCTGTTGATGATAAATACGAAAAATGAATAATAAATGGGGGTTTAATGACTGTATCAGAACCCATCCTATTAGCTTGTCATTATCCCAATTTTTTTGAGGTCTCTCGATTCACCAATAAATCTTAAAGGGAACTGATCATTCACTCTGAATAGATCCTAATTCCTAAGTGAATACTGTTATTACCATTTTTAAGTATTTTATTTAGTAAAAAGTATTTTATTTTTTTAACAGTCTCAACGCTCCGGCTGGTCGCATTCTGGCAGCCAGCAAGGTGGTCACCACCACCACCCGTCTGGAGTCAGCTCCGAGACAGAGCTGGATGCTCAGTACGCGCAGGTGAGTTGTTTGTATTGTTCAGATGACGGGCGGCAGTTATACCGCCGTGCGAGCTCTTAGTAATGTAATGAGATTTCTTAAAAATCTGTTCTCCTTAATTGTGAAAATAAATGAATGTTTCCTTTTAGTGCAATTTACTATCTCCATTATTTGTGGTACCTACTCTTCTCTCCAGACACGGCATTTAATTTCCTCTATATACAGGGTGGAAAGTTCAGATGCCACCTGGAGGAAAAGTACCCTATAAATTGAAGATAGCAAATTTTACGCAACGGAAACATTCCTTTATTTTCAAATTCAAGTAAATCTGCATTCAAAGATTTTTAAGAAAGAGCCAGGAATCGAACCGGAAATGTAAAATTTCATGACCTTCCTTTAATTTCGGATAGTATGTTACTTAGAAGGAATTAATTCTGATGATTGACCCTATCGATTAGTATCATAAAACTACACGTGCGCTTTTTACACATTGGTCCGGTTCGATTCCCGATTCAATTTTTAGGGTACTTCTCCTTCAGGTGGCATCTGAACTTTCCACCCTTCATAATCTTGGTCCTTTCGACGCATAAAAAAATCCTAGGCACCTTCGTTGTGGACAGGGGTTTGGCACAACAGATCATATTGAGTATTCCTGGCCCTCTAACAACATAAGGTATACAGATATGATTGTGTCGATGCTAAGTCGACTTGTGCTTATGTGACAGATAAAAGAGACGAACGAGTTCATGGAGGCGCCGTCGATGATGAGACTGAGACGGCACAGGAGACACGAGAAGACGCCCCTGCATCAACCATGTAAGTTTTGGCACTATCTATAATTCCGGTCAGTGTTATATTCCAATGCGCCTCATGGTATTATTCTTAAACGGGGGTGGCAGTCCCTGCACCGACTTCACGAAACTCTTGTGCAATTCCCCCCGGGCCGCCAGTCCAGCCCTCCCAACTCCTTGAAGTAATGGAGTAGGGCTTCTGGCTGACGGCAGCGCCTCATGGTAAGTAAATCATTTATTTTGCCAGCCACTAAACAGCAGCCACTAATATATATATTAAATTAAATTGAACTATAGTAAGGCGGCGATAATGAAATGAATAATAATATAATAATAATGTTTGGACAAATCCGCACACGGCTGTTTAGTCCCATCTAAGCCAAAGCTTATAAAATGGGTACTCAACAACTGATAAACATACTTAAATACTTTTACAAACACCCAGAATCCGAAAACCAACAGTTATGCTCATCACACAAATGTTGGTCCCGGGTGGGAATCGAACCCGCGGCCTTTGGCGCAGTAGGCAGTGTCACTACCAATACGCCAACAGGCCAGTCATAGTGCCAGTGATAGATAATAGATCAGTAAGCATTGAAAGAGACCCACAATAAATATTAATAATAATCGTTGCAGCGTTCTCTGAGACGGACAGCTCCGGGTCGAGCGAGGCGTCGGGCGGCGGCGCGCGCGTGCACTCCCGCCGCCGGCACAACACGCACCACGCGCCCAGGCACTACAAGAAACGGTATGACATGCATTCATCATCATCATATCAGCCTGTAGACGTCCACTGCTGGTCAAAGGCCTCCCCCAGGGATCTCCACGATGGCCGGTCCTGCGCTAACCTCATCCAGCTGGGTCCCGCGACCAGACATGCATTCGTATACGTTTATTTAATACTAGCTTATGCTCCGTGAATTCGTTCGCATTAAAAAGTATTGTCGTCGTGGAGATCCTTGGGGGAGGCCTTTGTCCAGCAGTGGACGTCTACAGGCTGATATGATGATGATGAAAAAGTATTGTATTACTAACTGTTGCCTGTAAATTTGATCTGTAAATTTTTGTTCCCTTACAAATATTAACATCCCTTTTCAACCCTTTAGGGTTGGAATGGAAATGCTTCCAAACAAAAAAAAAACGGTTCAAATCAGACCAGTAGTTTTATCGTGATGCGGGTTCAAACAGACAGACAAGAAAATTTTTGAAAAGTGTTTTGAGGTCAGTTTAGCCCTTAAGGCGAGTGATTTTCAATTCAATTCAATACACTTTATTGCACATTTAAAAATTACAGACAAAAAAAGAGAAAAACAGATACAGTAATGTACATCTAGGCTAGGATTTCATAATATCAATGCTATTTTTTATTGTTTTTATCTTACAGATCATTGGGTAACCTAGTGGCGGTACAAAGTCCAAGGGTCCCCAAACTGGGAATGTTCGTCGGCCCGCCAGAACTACCCACCGGCTATAGAGCGAGAACGCAAGAGGAAAAGGGTAATAAATTCATTTTTTTTAACTTATCCAATCTAGCGACAGTGTCAAAAAAACCATGAAATCCTAGTGTCGCTGTCAGGGGTTGGTTGTTGAAAAAACACCCTTAGACAATAAATAAATAAAGAACAATGCGCGTGACTAGTTATTATTTTGTCTATAATAATAATTTTTTTATTCAAGAAGTATAACAATTATGAGACATGAATTCTTATAAGTACCTAAATCTAATTATCGCCAAAGCGATTGAGCATCTATTACTGAACTTTGCGCGAGCCTGTTATTCAGCTACAGACCTATGTTCTATTTCACATAAATGTTCATAGAAGTTTAGTAACACTTAACACGTAAAAAACTATATTAGTATAGTCCTTTTTTGTGGTTGTGTGAAATTGGCTGATTTCTGCGCAATGACTAATTTTAGGTGTCAAAGGGGAGCTGAGAGGGTTGACTAGAGACGCTCATTCAATTCCAAGAAATAGTTCATTGATTCGATCTCTCTCTCTCTCTCAGCCTTTTAGCGTCCACTGCTGGACATAGGCCTTCCCTAACGAACGCCACCACACCCGGTCCTCCGCTCTCCGCATCCAGCCGCTTCCGGCCACCTTCTTTAGGACGTCAGTCCACCTGGCGGAGGGGCGTCCCACGCTGCGCGTACCGGTCCGCGGTCTCCACTCCAGAACCCGTCTGCCCCAACGGCCGTCGGTTCTGCGACAGATGTGACCTGCCCATTGCCACTTCAGTTTGCTAATCCTTTCGGCTATGTCGGTAACCTTGGTTCTCCGTCGGATCTCCTCATTACGGATCATGTCCTTCAAAGAATTTCCGAGCATAGCCCTCTCCATAGCTCGCTGAGCGACTTTAAACTTATGGATCAGGCCCACCGTCAGTGTCCACGTTTCTGCGCCGTAGGTCATGACTGGCAGAACGCACTGGTTAAAAACTTTCGTCTTTAACGATTGATTCGATCAACCGAGTCAAACTTTCAAGATTTTGGACATCTCTATTTATTAACGCAGTATCCCGCTCACGCACGCATAGACTATAAACACTGTCAGCGATGTGCAAACAATTTGTGACTATATTCAGTCAGCCGCCATAAAATTTTACGGGGACTATGTAACAGTCTAAAGCTTAGCTTATTAACTGAATACTGGTTTTGTTGTATTATAGCCGCAAGCGAATCCAGTGAAGGCAGCTCGGACGGGGAATCGAGGAGGCCCAGGCCTCTGCCCCCACCGCCGCATCACGAGCCCACGCATAAGGTCAGTACCTTATATACCTCAGATTTAATTTTTTTTTTGACTGGCCTGTTGGCGTAGTGGTAGTGACGCTGCCTACTGCGTCAAAGGTCGTGGGTTCGATTCCCACCCGGGACCAGCATTTGTGTGATTAGTATAGCTGTTGGTTTTCGGATTCTGGGTGTTTGTATGTATTTAAGTATTTATTTAAAAGTATTTAAGTTTGTTTATCAGTTGTTGAGTACCCATTTACAAGTTTCAGCTTAGTTTGGGACTGAACAGCCGTGTGTAAATTTGTCCAAATATTATTATTATACGTTTTTTGATGTAAAGTCCATCAAAAAACAGATCGGAACAAAATATTGGCACAAAAGATCCCTAAAGGGTCGAAGTGTCGCCAGATACACAGTGGAAACGGAAACTCCGAACAAGCGCTCTAAAATGCACGCACACAAACGCAGTGTTCACCTACACTAACACACAGAGATAAGCGCGCGGAAGGAGTACTTGGCTATAGCTTGGCGACGCGCTTATCTTTGTGTGCTGGTGTAGGTAAGGCTGGTTCACTCTGCCCTAAGAACAAGGATCCCGTAGAACCGTAATCATCGTATAGCATGAAATAGCAAGTCTTTTACCCCAATAATTTGAGAAGACGCTTCTTACATGGCGGGGTCAAACTGAACAAACACTATCTATTTTAGTCGGGTTGTTGTGCGTTGACAGTTACGGTTTGTTGTTGGGGGGACAGTTCACTGCCCCCCAACAAAAAATTCACATACGTAGACAGATATAGAAAATGTTATATCTGTCTTGCTTACTCTTACCACTTTTGTAATAAGTGTGTCCCTCTCTGATTATTGTTGTTATTTTAGCAGCTGTTCTTTGGGATTCTTTTTCTATGACTCTGCCAGATATTCCAGGCCCCCTAACAAGATAAGATAAGCTATGATCCCATGGCCGATAGCAACCTGTCTTGTATCGTAGATCCTCGGAGGAGAGTACCCGTCGTCGGCGCAGGATAACTCTTCTTCGAGCGCGCCAGACACGCGCCGCAGACAGCACCCGTTCAGCAAACACGACCGGAGGCATAAGGTTCGCAGTGTTGCCAGACGAGAAGCCGTACATACAACTTGTTTTAGTACACTTCATTTCTAACATCAGCAAGGGCCGGATGATTCGTAAAAAAATTTAAATGTCATCATTGTTAAAATCATTTCGCGTTTATCGACTTTCAAAGATCTATTAGGGTCGGGGCAGACCAAGCGGCAAATTGCCCGCGCACTTTTTGACGAGTGGCGACCACATATCGGAAGACGCAGCGTAGGCAGGCCTAACAAGGCGGACCGACGATCTGGTGAAGGTCGCGGGACCCAGCTGGATGAGGTTAGCGCAGGACCGATCGTCGTGGAGATCCTTGGGGGAGGCCTTTGTCCAGCAGTGGACGTCTACAGGCTGATATGATGATGACTTCTGCGCGTCGGCGTCGCCCGCGCTCGAGGTCATTCATACGATTTTGTTCTTTAGGCTAAAGTGATATGGTTCATTTGGCAATGACGTCAAAAAGTGCGCGGGCAAATTTCCGCCTGGTTTGTGCAGTGCCTTGGACTGAGCGAAATAAAAGAGGTATTTCAGACTCGCGACACGCGGCGCTCCGTTTTCTCTGCCCACGATACCTGGTCGTGCCGGGCATCGAAGGGGTTTTGTCGAAATCTGAGTACTTTTACTGACTGCTCTCAAACGGCGAAGGAAAACGTAGTGAAGAAACCTGCATACACTGATGAAGGAAACACACGTGAAGGCTAACCCGCAGTTGATATATGTGTAATTGTAGGTAATTTTTAAAAACTGTTTATTAAATCATAAAGTCAAATCTTTCCAAATAAAATATTTTTGAAGAATTAAAATTATTAATCGTATAATATATTAATTACTTCTTTAATAAAGCTTTTACAAGTTGTTGAAATAGCTTCTCATAATTGTTATTTGGTGTGTTAAATTTTAAATTTTTGATGTCGTGCCGTTGGTACTAAGATCTATGTTTCTTCCTTATATATTTTGGCTTAATATCTGGAATATTATTTGCCTTTGCTTCTAGAACTGCGCTTACTTTCGTAAAATTCTTTGCAGGAGTTTTCAAAGAGCAAAGACTCCAAGAAGAATTCCCCGTCACAACTAACGAATGCGCCGCCGGCGCAGAATTGGGGGCCTCAGGTAACTTGTGGCGTCTTTCTTCTTTTGGAGACAAAGGGGGACGAGAAAGACCTAAGAAACAGCGACCTAAATTGAGTCGCGAAGATAGCCATAGTATTTTTTTCCCAAATAAGTGCACTTTTTAATTTCATCTCGTTCTTACTAATACAAAAGTAACTTAAATACAAAAGAAATTAAAATTATCTACGTACATTATTTTGTATGTAATGTAGACTTTATTTTTTGTTGTATTATTATTTTAGTACTAGTTATTGGTTTTCTACGCGGAATAAGAGTAGTTGCATGCACCATGGTCAACGATCGACTGCTGCGGTGAACATAACCGCGCTAATTCTGAACGATATTACAAATTAAGAAATTTCTTTCTTTCTTTGCCAACAAGTGTTATGTTCTTCGTAGAATACTGGTTATATAACTTATGAAAGAAAGAAATTTATTGCCACATGAACGTGTAGGTACTTACATAACAAACAAACAAAAACTTGGTTTTCTACTAGGAACAAGCGGCAACTGCGCCTATGTCGAAAATAAGTGACAGCTTGATAAGAGTCGTGTTTTTTTTCCGAATATTTTGATTAAGCCATATTTTGTGATTGACTAAAGCACAATTTTGCGTTATATTAGTTTAAAAGACATCTGTAGATTTTAGAATGAATATAAATAAAATAAAAATGCGTGTCCACTCCGCAGGGCGCCCACGGCGTGCCCCTGTTCGTGGAGAAATGCGTGGAGTTCATCGAGCGTGAGGGGCTCGCGTCGGAGGGGCTGTACCGCGTGCCCGGCAACCGCGCGCACGTCGACATGCTGTTCACCAAGTTCTATGAGGGTGAGTCATAATGACGCCCGTTAGGGGCAGAAAGGTTCTCCAGTGGCGACTACATACCGGAAGACGCAGCGTAGGCAGGCCTCCCACATGGTGGACCGACGATCTGGTGAAGGTCGCGGGACCCAGCTGTGTAGTAAAGTTTTCCCGCGGGAACAGCTTTTCCCGAGATATCTATAAACTATTTGTTATTCTGATTTATAATCTACTAGCTTTTTCCCGCGGCTTTGCCCGCGTAGAAAAGTTTTTCCCGTGTACATTGCGAAACAGCGCCCTGGCGCGGCGTTTTGTTACTTAGGGGGTATTAGCGGACGACCCGACGCGACTTTGTCTGCGTTAAAAAGTAGCCTATATGTTAATCCAGGATATAAGCTATCACTGTACCAAGTTTCATCAAAATCTGTTCGGTAGTTTTTGCGTGAAAGAGTAACAAACATACATCCTTACATACTTTCGCCTTTATAATTTTAATAGAATATTGCCGAATATCAAAATCAAGGCCCTCGTTCAGGGCGGTAGGCCTGAGCCCCAACACTATAACAACAATAAAATGACAATACAATTTTCCAGATCCGAATGTAGACCTTCAGTCGCTGGACGTGCCCGTGAATGCGGTCGCGACGGCGCTGAAGGACTTCTTCTCCAAGAAACTTCCCCCGCTCCTCGACGAGGCCAGCATGGCGCAGTTGGAGGACATAGCGGGTAATTTTTTTTCGGCCTGTTGGCATAGTCGTACTGACCCTGCCTACTGCGCCAAGTCGTGGGTTCGATTCCCACCCGGGACCAACATTTGTGTGATGAGCACGCCACAAGCATAACTGTTGGTTCTCGGATTCTGGTTGTTTGTATGTATTTAAGTATTTATTTGCATTGTATAAACACGCTCAATCTTACTTGCTCAAGCAAACATGTGCGTAATGCCAGCAAAACGGTATACCGCACAAATGGTTTGCACAAAACGTTAATTTTCACAATCTAGATTAGCACAAGTGGTCATGTGCGTTAAGACGGCAAAACGGTATACCGCACAAATGGCTTGCACAAAACCTTAATTTTTACAAACTAGATTTGCACAAGTGGGCATGTGAGTTAAGACGGCAAAACGGTATACCGCACAAATGGCTTTCACAAAACACTAGTTTGCACAAGTAATCATGCGCGTTAAAACGGCAAAACGGTGTGGGAGTCCTCTGTCCAGCAGTGGACGTCTACAGGCTGACATGATGGTGTGTTTGCAGCGATGCGGGGATGCATCGCGGGCGGCGTAGAGCTGAAGGACCGCAGCTGGCGGCTGCTGGCGCTGCGGTCGCTGCTCAACACGGCGCTCACGCCCGTAGCGCGCGCCACGCTAGACTACCTGCTCCACCACTTCTCCAGGTACCCACATACTCAGCATACCAAAACAAATAAAATAGGCTACGGAAGTTTTCATAGAGCGTCAATGGCCTCGGGGATAAGATGCGGCCTATCATATCGAAAGGTCCGAAGTTCGATCCCCGGCTGGACCATGTACCAATGGGGTTTTCTCGAAACTTAAGTACATATACTGACTGCTCTCAAACGGTGAAGGAAAACATCGTGA
Source organism: Metalampra italica (assembly GCA_949699065.1). Lineage (NCBI taxonomy): Eukaryota > Metazoa > Arthropoda > Insecta > Lepidoptera > Oecophoridae > Metalampra > Metalampra italica. The sequence continues at coordinate 2,700,560 of OX452993.1, forward strand.
GGAAACCTGCATATGCCGAAGAAGAAATTCTTAGGCTCACGTGAAGTGAAGTCCACCAACCCGCACTGGGCTAGCGTGGTGGACTATAACCCGAACGCCCTCGTTGATAGGGTAGGCCTGAGCCCCAGCAGTGGGGAGATTAGTAGGCTGTTGATGATGATGACGGAAGTTTTGCCATAATTGGCACAAAGAACTCATAAATCTCAAAGGTCTCATGTGATTTGGCCCTCGTAACCGCAAGGTTGGAGGGGCCATTTTTTGACAGGTGTAACTGACGCGAAATAAGACAGAGTTTCAAAATTTACACAAGGTTTACACATCAGACTAGAAACCAGCTGTCCTCCTTGGTACATTTTCCACTACGTTGATATTGGCTAAAACTTTTTATGCCTAAAATGCATAGAAACAAAGGCCAAAAAAATGTTTATGCGCTCCGTGCCTCGGGATTCGAAAGGTGAATATAAATCTCTGGTTGCAGAGTGGCGGACAACTCTAAGCTGAACTCGATGGACAGCAAGAACCTGGCGATATGCTGGTGGCCGACGCTGCTGCCGGTGCAGTTCTCCGACATGGGCCGCTTCGAGATGTGCCGCCCCTACCTGGAGGACATCGTGCAGACCATGATCGACCAGCACCCGTTCCTGTTCCGCGGCCGCGAGGCGTTCGTCATGGTGTGAGGCACGCCTGTAAGTACACATCATACTAGCTATCTAGTATCGCCATGCTAGTGGCCTATGCTGCCGCCGTTGCAGTTCTCTGACATGGGCCGCTTCGAGATGTGCCGCCCTTACCTGGAAGACATCGTGCAGACCATGATCGACCAGCACCCGTTCCTGTTCTAAGGCCGCGAGGCGTTCGTCATGGTGTGAGGCACACACGGATTGCCGAACCCGCTGCATTGGTAAATTCAAAACGTCTAAGCAATTCTGCGGGATATGGTGATAACAACGTTCAATCCTTGCGCCTTTAAAATGTCAGTTTGAAAATTTCGGACCTTGGTTATTATTTTGTTTATTTCTCTTTTTCTTTCTTGTTCTGATGTACTAACCTGATTTTTCCAGGACCCCACAATGCATGTTGCATTCGTGATGGACGACGTGTGACGTCGACTCGGAGCGGGGTGGCATCACCAGGCGAACGACGCGTCATTCCGTGACGCAAACGATCGGACCGCGCTCCCCAACCAGTGAGGTTACTATAGATACGACTACGTGACTAGATTGTAAGTTTGGCTATTTTCTGTAATGCAGTCCTCACACTGACATGTGACGTCATCTGTGACGTCATTTGTACGTCGGTTGGAGATCGAGACGACTGAATTGTGAAGACATTTGTGGAAACAGTGCTTTCCAGTTCTGTCTTTGCGTTTTAGTCGCGTTATATTGAAGCTATTGTTGTTCTAATGTAGGTTTTTACTATAAATATTATATAAAAAAGGTGTCTGTCGGTATTTCCGGATTGTTGGAGGTTTATTTTATACAAGCGTTTTTCATATCACGTGCTTAGGACTGTACCGCTAGAGGTAAAATTTTGATGCTTGCATTTTGATGTTTTGGCCAAGAAATTGACTTTTTTTAAAGACATCGCCTATGTCAATATTGAGTAACTATTTGTTTTTGAGAAATAAAACAGTATTTTTAAATAAATTAGGTGTTATTTAAATTGTATCGCATTTGTAATAGGCATAAGATTGAAAATTCGTGCACAAATATGTATTTATCGGGAAGGTTTGGAACTAAGTATTATCGGTATACATATTTAATATTAATATTTGTATTAGGGGGCGTTCGGTACACGTGTGTGTAGGACGCCTTATTTAGACCTTCCGCACACTCGATGCTCCTAGCATCGCGTTTCGGCGACTCGACTTTCGCACGCGACTTTCTTTGACTATCAGGGCCGTTTTCCTGTCACGCGTGTTTGCGCAGCGTCCTGGCCCGGCGCGCATGCGTGCCGCCTATTTCATACAAGTGGCGCGCGGGCGGCGCGCATGACAGGAAAGGCTTGTATGAAAGGACTGGATTGCGGGCGCACGCATGCGCGCCGCGCCAGGACGCGGGCGCAAAAACGCGTGACAGGAAAACGGCCCTCAGGCTGCTACATGTAGCAGGATGACAGCTAGCTAGTTATTCCGCCGGGTAATATGTCATATTATTATTGAGTTCGCAGTCACTCAGACACATGTCATTGTCATACTTTGTCTTGACCAATTAAATCGCGGTTACGTTTCGAAATGACAGTTTTTTGTGTGACAATGCCAGGCAGGGTGTCTGACTGACGTGAAATACGTCCGAGTTTCAAAGGTATTGCGCTCTGAATCGTGCGAGCCGAAGGGTTAATTCACAGTGAAAGGTACCAATTGTCAGGCTCCGATCATTCTAATATTATGTTGTAGAGTACAGAGTACGAAAAATTATTGACACGTACTTTCGGACGGACTTCAAAAAGGAGGAGGATCTCAATTCGGTTGTATATTTTTTTATGTGTGTTACCTCAGAAGTCAGTCATTTATAAACCGATTTAGATTATTTTTTTATTTGACAGGGTGGGTATACTTACTGGTCCTATTTTAATTTGGAAACATATTTCACCTGTAGGGTTGGAAAATTTAAAGTAGCTAGTAGATCAAATTAATCATCGGTGTACAAAAATCATAATTTTTGCAAAGGAGTGTTTTTTTTTTAAATTATTTTTTCATTAGTTGTTTTATTTGTTACACGTTGAATCGGTACAGCTACCCATGGAGAAACAAGCGAATAAGTACAGAAGCGAGTAATTCGCCGAGCCGCAGCCGCTGATGCTGAAATCATCGCGTGTGCGCAGGATCTAAATAAAAATCACCACATAATACTGCCTGAGGAAGACCGAGGCCGCTAAGTGTAAAAATTTTGTTCTGAGAAATTGACAATGGAGACATACTCGTTTCCTAGTGTTTTATGAGCCTTGAAATTTCATGCTCCAATTGGTGAAAAAACTAGTTGTAGTTTATGTGGCTCGACCAAAGAGATTTCAATACAATATTTCACTCTCTATGGTTAATGGTGGCGCGCGCTGGGCGCAGCATGCGCGCTCTCTGTAGACTGCTATACATTTAGGCGCCGTTGTGTACGTTATCTTATCTGTAAATTGTGTTTTTGTGGATAAATTGTATTTTATTTAATGAGATTATGAAACTGCACATAACTATTATTAAATCACTCGTGTGATACTATTTAAAAAATCTTTTAAACTCACACACATGTTTTAATGACCCCTGTTATGTACCAGTTTAATAAATTGGATTCCAGAATACCGATATACCTGTTTTTTGGTCATTGTCTCGGAACTCAATTTTTTCTTTTTTACACTCAGCGGCCTGCCGTGTTAGCGCAGTTAATGAGCACATTCCGTTCAATCGAAATCTAATTATGAATAACATTAGTTGATTAATAGTTAATATTATGAAATAATGATACTCGCGTAATCATTAATTTTAGGGAGGCGCGAGTTAATACGACGTTCGATACGGAAGTTGTCGTTCTTTTGGATTATTTATTACTAACAAAGCAGTCGGTAGCAAAAACAAGATCTGAGATTTTGAAAGAATTTTAGGTAATGATTTATTACTGCCATGTGACTACTGGTTTTTCTATGTTCTACCGGAGATTATGGTTTATCCAACAGTGAAAGATTATTCAAAATCGGCTCGGTAGCTTCTGAGATTACCTCAAGCAAAAATCCACTTTTTTCTTTTTAGAATACATGCCTTCGTGTCATACACTTGTCTAATTCTCAACTAGGAATGCCTGAATGCCCAAGTCTTTATGATTTAACTTATTATGTCGATATGACCATTAAGTCGGTTCACAGATTTTCATTTAAGTATGAAAATAAAATAACTGTTTTGTTTTACTGGTGGGTGGTACCTAATATATTTGTCAACATTTGTTTATTTCATCTATACCCCCCTCCCTTGAACGTTTATGTGGAGGCTTCAGTAATAACCATACCCATAGTATTTTTACTGCAATAATTTTGTTACAGCCTGTTGTTAATTTGCTATCCCAACAAATCGCACGACAGCTGCGGATGTTAAGTATTGATCTCGTGAACGAACTATAGTTTTTTTTTACAAATTACAATTATATGTGTCTGTTTAGATCCACGCTAGATTGTCGAGGCACATGGTAATTAAAGTTAAATAAAAGGTAAAAAATTCGTTTGCGGCCGCTATCGCAATTGTGTTTCACAACCAGTTGTCAACGAGGTTTTTTAGTCATTAATGGCAGCCAGTTGTGATAGAAGAAAATTTATTCTTGTTACGCAACCGGTTGCTCATAAGGAAAAAAAAACGCCGCCATCGCAACAGTTTTTTTAGTATTTCCAGGCAACCAGTTGTGATAGAATAAAGAAGAAGAAGATAGGAAATTTCTCATTATTTGTGCGTACGGAACTCTCTCCACGGGAGTTTAACTTTCACTTGTCCGGTTTTTAATTTGCCAAAAGGTGAAAGGGTAAATCACCCATATTCATTTTGGCATCTAGTTTGGTTGTGAGTTGTGAACAAAGAAAATTAACTCCTCGATATCAGGCTTATTTGAGATTTCCTTGTTGGCAACTGGTTAGGTAACAAGAATGAAATTTCTTCTATCACAACTGATTGCCATAAAATACTATAAATTTCTCGTAGACAACTGGTGGTGACTTATAGCGCCTGGGTTGTCTTCCCTAAATTCTGCCGTTTTAATTTATGAAAAAAAAATTAATCCTAGACAGGTAAGAAAAGTCGTACTGTTTTACAATTTTCCAAAAGTTGTAGGGCAAAAGTTGTTAGGTATTTGTAATATTTAGCAACTAAAGACTTGTCTGTAATAATTATTGTCTACATATTATTTACAGGGTGATATCGAGGTTTTCGATACTAAATGTCTGCAATTTATTTACATTCAGGCTATACTTTTTTACACCATATATTTCTATGATAAACCCGCATTCGTTCTTCCCTCATTCCAATTTTATATAATTGTTTATAGTAGTGGGCAGCTTGGTATTTTCATTTGAGACTGAATCTATTGAAAATTCGATAATATTTAAGTGTCAATATATTTTATCATAATTGTTTCTCATTCGATTTCTCACAATGTCATTTAGAAGTCACTCGAAATGTGTAATTTTGTGGTAAAAACTCAGCTGTATAGCGGCTTTATTTTGTATATTTTGTTTAGTATTTTTATATAGTTATACTAAAATTTTTTTTGGCAATATTTTGTGAAGGTATTTGCCCTACGGATAAACATTGCATTATGTGGCTACTATCTTCTCCATATAAACATTCGTCTGTCTTAATCTAATATAAACAATCACCTTTATTCAGCGTTCGCAGTAATGAGTAATGTATTTCTGCAGCGCTGTTTTTGCTTTATGCTCATGACGTAACCCTTCCTCTTGTAATGGGCTCCCTAAACGATCATGCGGCTTGTCAAGCATTACGTGCTGTCACTTATGCATGACCGTCTAGTTGTAGTGATTGACGTGGCATAACATGCAAACTACGTGCATGACATACAAACTACGTGCTGGCCGTTGCTTCACTGTACTGATTGATAGCAAGCATGATGGTCCATCATGCAGCATGACATTCATGTAAACGTTGCATGTCATGCAAGCATGATCGTTTAGGGACCTTTAAATTCCATGAAGAATGCGAGTGATATTTTTAAAATTATTCTGCTGATAAGTGTGCAATAGTTTTTTCCAATTAATGTTAAATTTTTTTTTAAAGCTTCGAATTTTTATTTAATTTGTGTTTTAAATCAACAAAAAATGCAAAAATTAATATAAATGTAACTAACTATAAGTATATTTAATATATTAGATGTTTCCATTAAGCCTAGTTATGGGTGTATTTACGTAAGTTTTTATCGATATAATAACGTCATTATATCACTCGGTCCCTCTCGCACACATGCCTGGCGTTCCGTAGGTCGTGTGTGGGAGCGGGACGGAATCATGTCCGTTAGCGGGAGATGTGATGGATTTTTTATATTTTACTATTGAATCGAAAAGACATAGAGCCTGCCTGTGTTTTAAATTATTTTCTAGAATTTTTCGCTTGTCTTAGATCTCAATGAGAAATAACAATTCATACTGCGTTATGTGACTTCCCCTAATGATTTAAATGCAATTTCTATATAAATATTCGATGTAAATATTGTACATTTATTCATTTCGAGTAATTTATTTATTGAGATGTTTTTTTTATTATTATTTAAAAAATAAGAGTTTTAAAGCCATATTCTTTGTTACTCTAAGTAATTTTTGTTTAGTAGAAGGTTTTTTTTACTGCACATTTTCTACTTGTTTTACGTGCCATTTACGTTGGAAACTGTGATTTCGGTGATTCCTTAAACATTTTGTATTGTCATATTGTGTTTGTCCAAAATTCTTTCCAGTAGGTTCTCGAATGTTCTAAGGTAGAAAATCAATGTACGCTTGGCCGATTGAAACGCCATTGCCTTGGATTATGGCCCAGTTCGGTGTTGGGAGAAGAAATCGCTTGCCTATGGAATAACGCGGTTTTGCTTAGGTGTTAGTAGTTTAGGTGTGTACTGACATGCCAATTTCAGTTTCTGTTTTTGCAAGGGGACGGGTGGGTGGTGCTTTACAGGTAAATTAGACTGGGTTCGGTCGCAGGTTTAATAGAACCTTGCCGCACAAAAATGTGGCAATGGTGTCCATTCGGATGGTGCATGCCTTAATTAACTACATTTAGTCGTGTGCTCTTTTTTATCTGTAAAAAAAACTTTTTTTCAACTGACAAATTAGTTTAGTCCTGTCAGTAAGAGGGAATTTGTATCGCCATGTTTTAAATTGCAATATTTTTTTTAAACTGGGCTTTACGGTTCTGGAAGCATAGTCCTTTTGAGCCAGTCTTCACTATTTGTTTCGGTAAATGGTATTAAGTTTTAATTATTATTATTTGACGTTTGTTTGTTTACAGAATTTCACTTCACTCTGCACTTAAAGTTTTTCAATTGTATTATAATAAATTTGTATAATGGTTTGAATTATTTTTCTTGTGTGTGACAAGACTAAACTAATTTGACAGGTCTGAAATGTATGCCATCTTTTTCTTATTTTAAATGATAAAAAAACACTAGAGACTTCAAAAGGCGTGCACCTCCGAATTCGACACGATTCTAGTTTCAAATCGGGACTCAAATTGTGATGTCAATCTGTCAAATTGTGATGACAAACACCTTCGGGACTGAGTGAGTTTGCCTTCAATGTTCCGCTAAAACATTGGAATGTTTTCGCAGCAAGGAATTGTCTTAACCAAAAGGTCTAGAATAGAGTAGGGTTAAATATAGTTTCAAAATTTAATTTTTTAAAACTTTCTATAGACTAAATAAAACTGTCAACGAATGTCTATGAAAAAAAGATAAACTATAACGCTTAATTCGCGCATTTGTCGATGCTTATTTTGTTCACTGATAAAACTGTAAGTTGATAAATTAATCATGTAGTCTAAACAATTTTTGGTAAGTGTAAGATTATCATAAGTTTGTTCCTATGATGAAGATAATATTAGGCTCTATGGAGTGATGAATGTTGTGATATTATAATCGAAATGGGAAGGTACGGTGGGCCCCAGGTAATGGTGGTTCAATCGGCAAATCAATTTTGCTATGTGCGTCTCAATTACTGTAAAACACAGTTCAAAGGAATGTGTCATATTTTATAATAAATAACCATCTATGTAATAACTTTGGTGATATTTATTTCAACTCTATGGAATCCTTTGATTAATAACACCTTTACGCTGTTTTCATATGGGCAATAAAGCGCGGGACCTGATCACAATGTCTCGATAGAATCCTACTAATATTATAAATGCGAAAGTTTGTAAGGATGTGAGGATGTTTGTTACTCTTTCACGCAAAAACTACCGAACAGATTTTTATGAAACTTGGTACAGTGATAGCTATATCCTGGAATAACATATAGGATACTTTTTAATGCGGACAAAGTCGCGGGGCGTCCGCTAATACCCCCTAAGTAACAGTACATTACGGGCGCTGTTTCACAATGTACACGGCTTTTTCTAGCTTTTTTAGACTAGCTTTTTCCCGCGGGCGAAGCCGCGGGAAAAAGCTAGTAACAAAATAAACGAAGAAAATAATATTTAATATGTAAAACTTTAATTCATTTAACAGACAGACATATGTTTATAGTTTATTCGAGACAAATCATATACCTACTAAATAAAAATCACAGATTATTTTTGTTACATTATTTACATGGCTTAGTTCTATTTATACTTAACACTTATTTGAGTAGGTATTATTATAGAGCAAGACGTAGTGAGTCAACTAGGACAAAGTGGCCTAATGTCCTAATTGACTCAATTAACAAAGTGGCCTAATGTCCTGATTGACTCAATTAGGACAAAGTTGTCTAATGTCCTGATTGACTCAATTAACAAAGTGGCCTAATGTCCTGATTGACTCAATTAGGACAAAGTGGCCTAATGTCCTGATTGACTCAATTAGGACGAAGTGGCCTAATGTCCTGCTTGACTCAATTAGGACAAAGTGGCCTAATGTCCTGCTTGACTCAATTAGGACGAAGTGGCCTAATGTCCTGCTTGACTCAATTAGGACAAAGTGGCCTAATGTCCTGATTGACTCAATTAAGACAAAGTGGCCTAATGTCCTGATTGACTCAATTAAGACAAAGTGGCCTAATGTCCTGATTGACTCGCCACGTCTTGCTCGCGCGCCACCTGTTTTCGTCATTCTCTCTGTTTGGTATCCTTAAAGATAATAAAGCTGATCCATTTCTTGAGTACCTGTCGACCGCACGTCAGTGGGTTTCCACAGGTCAAGGTGTTTACTTTGACCTTGAACTGGTCTAGCCTAATAGGGAGTTTCAATACTACGAGAGACCAGTTATCTTCTTAGGAGGCCAGGAACACCTGGCGACACTTCGACCCTATGGGATCTGTTGTGCCAAACCCATCTCCGCCAAACGGTGCCACAATCCGATTTTTGGGGGACTTCACATACGCCTTAAAATTGTAAATACCATTCTTTGGCTTATGCAGGTTTCCTCACGATGTTTTCCTTCACCGAAAAACCTGTGGTATTATAATAAACCCTACGTCAGAAGTCATCTTTCTACCGCTTGTTTTCACTTACATAGGTGGTCGGGCAATTAGTTTGGGAGCAGCATTGTCATGATTCCTTAACTTTAAGATTTTTATTTGATGCCATTTTGCAGGTTTTTTTCTACATGACGATGCTGCTACTAAACGGCTCATCTGATCAGTTGGACATTTACAGCCATCTAAAAGTCCTCCATGTACTCTCTCGATGATCGTCATCAGATCACGCCCCGATCAATCCTTCACGGAGATCCTGACCTCGATTGTATGAAAATCTTGCCTTGTTTCTAATTATCCGTCCACCTATGTATATCGGTGACTTAGATACACCCGGCGCCCCAGCACCCGCACCAGGGGATGGCGCCGCCGTCTTGCGGCGGCACGGACAGCTTGCGCGACTTGTGCGTGCACGCGGACCCCAGCGAGTTGAGCGACGAGCACACGCTGTTCGTGCGCTCGTGCTCCGAATGGGACGTTGTCATCTCCTGAAATGAAAAGAATATAATAATAATAATGTTTGGACAAATTCGCACACGGCTGTTTAGTCCCAAACTAAGCCGAGCTTGTAAATGGGTACTCAACAACTGATAAACATACATAAATACTTTTAAATAAACACTTAATACATACAAACACCCGGAATCCGAAAACCAACAGTTATGCTCATCACACAAATGTTGATCCCGGGTGGGAATCGAACCCACGACCTTTGGCGCAGTAGGCAGGGTCATTATCACTACGCCAAGAGGGCAGTCAATATACTTTGTTAATACTCATCAAAGTTCCAAATAAGATCAGATTGGGTACGGTGTATCCATGGGGCAAATCGACAAAATGATATTATCCAGTGAAGAGACATCTAGTAAAAATCCTGGTACTTATCGGTAAAAATCATTTGAAAAATGGATTAGTGTTTTTCGTTTGTGGATTTTTAACTACATGCATCTTTACTGATTCATTCTCTCGCATTTGTCAATGGAGATGGTCATTATGCCATGTAGTTAATAAATGATTTAGTCATTCCAACCAACCACACAATGGTCAAAGTAGTAACGAGGATGCCCAATAGATGGCGTTCTTCGAAATTATTACACGCTATCGTTGCGGTTGCATGTACGGCTAGAGCTCCATGGAGACTATTAATTCCTCTGTGGCTCTATTAGTAAATGGTAACCTATATTAGTAAATGGTAACCTATATTAGTAAATGGTAACATATTATATTACTAAATGGTAACATATATTACTAAATGGTAAACTAATGGCCGTCGTTCCGTGCTGGACTAAATTACTTGGGACTTGATACATCTATGCGAAACATTCTTTAACTTTTCGCGGGGATACATGCACACTTGTACTCTGTCGCTACGAATCACGTAACAAATCCATTATCACATTCATAACCACTTGTACATCGATACATTTTGATTGAGTATGTCGACTCCCCTCCGTGTTGCTTTTACTTCTTACCTGATAACTGTCCCGCTTGTAACGCGGGCCAGAGCTCGAAGATGACATTGTATTCCTCGGCTTATGCCTGCTGCAGTGCTTGTGCTTTGCCATATCCTGTACCTCCGCCTCTATCAGCCTTTCGTTGTCACTCTCCACATGCACCGGCCCTCCATTCTTCGCCGTCCCATTCTTCACTTCCTTCTTCTCTCGTCTTTTTCTCTCCCTCTTCTTAAACGTTAAAGAAAACCTCTTCCGTTTCTTCGCTTTAGGAGAATCGGGCCTTTGCGGAACTGTCGATTTCTCCCTTTCAGACCTGCTCGTGTCGTCGTCTGGAGGAGGCAGTTGGGACTCCGAATCCGTTTTTAAAGTTATTTCTGTGCGTGTCGAGGAATCTGGCTCAGCACTTTTATACGCCACTTCTTTCTCTAGATTAGCAAGTTCCATTCTGCGTAGTCTTTTCGGTAGTTTGTTCACAGTAGCATAGATAGGTTCTTCGTTTTCTCCAACGGGAGCGGATCGCGAACGAAAGAAGAAGTCGAATCTTTTCGGCTTCACCGGAATCGTTCTTTCGACGAACACTACGGTGCTTGCCACTTCAGTCGTGGTCGTCAACTCCTCTGATTTTGGACTGCTTTCGGTGCTTGAGATCGGCGTTCCTCTTGGATAGTCATAAGTCAACTCTATATTCTTCTCTGTGACGAACGACTTTGGTGGAGGAATGCGGTCATCATTTTGTGTCGCTACTGGTTCTCTCCTCTGACAGCAACACTGCTTCTGCGTCACTGTTCTAGTGTTGCACATGAATACAGAGTTTTGTTGTATGAAAGTCGTTTGTATCGTTGGTGTTGCTTGGACGTCACCAAGTAGGTCTTCGACGTTGCCTCCTGTGTGGAAGCGTGGTGGTTGGTACGGGGCGACGATGAAGCCTGCTGGTGGGGGAGAAGCAACATGATATGGTGGTGATGTCACTGCTTGGAAGAACCTGGGTGCCTCAGCAGGGGCATCATGAACGAGCACGTCTACAGTCCGCTCGTGTCCGCTGTCGGCCATATTTGGCGGAGTGCTATTGTTCGATTGCGCGTGCGTCGCTTTGGTCGGTTTGTTAATTTGCTTAATCAGCTTCCTAGCTTCGTGTTGGCATTCCTCGCACATGCATGGGGAGTCGACGCCGCTCTGTAAATTGAAATTTTTCTTTCTGTACTTCATCGTCTGCATATCAGCCTGACGACGGCTCCTGTTGGATAAAGGCTTTTCCCCAATGCGCACCATCGTAGTGGTTAGTGTAATATGCGTGTGGTTGGGGTGTGGTGGTGCGCATTGGGAAAAGCCTACGTCCAACAGTGGAGCTCGATAGGCTGATTTAAGAGTATGTAATAGTAATCCACCAATCCACACTAGGCCCGCGTGGTGACCATAATTGTTGACATAAGAAGAAGAGAGTCAAAAGAGCCCTTCAACCAAAGCCGGCAACGCACCAGCACCCCCCGGGTGTTGCAGGTGTCTATGGGCGACGGTGACCTCTTAACATCAGGAGGCCCGCCTGCTTGTTGCCCCCGTAGCAATAAAAAAAAACATAATTAAGTGACTTGTGGTTTATATACGTCATCTGTGTGGCCACAAGGTAAACGATTCTAGTCCCTATATTAATCTGACTTCCAGCAAATGCTGTCGATAATAATGTCAAGTGTTTTATTTATAAGAACGCTGTAGGTACGAAGCAGCGGAGACGGCGAAGGTGTCGGTTCTGCGGTTTCGTCCATCTGGCCGGTTCAGAAATATAGCCAACGTCACCCAGTCGTCGGTCAGTTTGTCGCGTTTACACTTTATTATTATATTTAGTTTAATGTCCTGCAATTAACCTTCGAATATCTGTGTTATGTTCTCTTGTAACTGGACAAATGCTGGACAGAATTCGATGCGGTTTTCACTGTTACGTAGAGAGTCTTTTGAGGAAGGCTTAAGTATTTAAACTACCAAGTTACAGTGCGTGAGAGCTGAGTATTGAAGATTTTGGCGAAACAAGTAAAAACAGAAAATTATGGTGTGTTTGGTTTAATACCCACCCCCACCCACTCTATATTCAAAATATGATAATAATTATTTTGTTGAGACCTGAAGAAAGTCAACATTTTTCTATACATATATGAATTCTTGCAATTTATGTATTAATTATTATAGAAAGTTATGACTATATTATCTAGTCTTTAATTTTAAACCATGCCTAGATATGAAATAAAATAAGTATATGTATTTGACTGAATGGTCACAGGCATGACACATTTTCGGATCAGAATAAATCCCTCTAAATACTCATTTATTTGCGAGCATTTATTTAATCTTTTTCATACCTTTTACCTACAAATCTAATTATTTACATCAACAAAGTATCTAAAACAAATATTTATATCCCAAAATTCGAACCAAGTTCCACAAGAATCCGAAATCTTCCCGATGGTTTAATACCTATCATTATTTCAACTATTAACAACAATCAATATATTTAAGTGTCTAAATTATAAATAATCAAATAACCAAATCACCTGCATTGCTTACAAAACTAAATCACTGTCACATAGTCTCTCTAACGCGTCCATCTCACAGTTTAAATCCCAACCAACTATCCACGACTCGACTCGGTTTATTTATAAAATTGGGTGTTACAATATTTTCGCGGAATGGCCGGCCTTGACTCAGATTTTCCCCGGCCAAATTAAAAAATTCCCAAAAGCAAACTGTCTCCCTTTCGCTGTAACAATTTTCTTTGGCAGTGGGTATGTTTTCTTAGGCTAATGCATGTTCTATTTTAGTCGGATTATGCTGATGGAAGTTGGGCGGAAGCTAACTGGACGAATATACGTCAAACAACTCATATTCGGTGAAGTTTCTGCCACGTGGTTTCGAGGAATCGTAATGTTTAGCATTTGCTGAGACTGTGTTTATTAGAACATCCTTGAAGTGAGATTTTCACCATATTTGCCTACCTACACATTCAAAATAAACTAAGGGCTTTTGAGTGGATGTTTGTTGTTCAAACACACCGTAACGGCTAAACAGGACTGCAAGCAAGTCAGGAGCTCTATTTTTGAATCGCACTCGCTTCGAGCAGTCGATTCTACAGATTTTCCTTCGACATCCGATACAAAAATCAGTAGAATCGACCGCTCGAAGCGAGGAGAGCGATTCAAATAGATGTCCAGGTATGAGTCCTGCATAATCAAGCCGAGTTTTCATAAAAGTCTTCATTATTTATAAAGTGCTTTCAAAAATGCAAATACCTTGGTCCCCTCCTGTTCCCCCTCCTCCGGCACGACGCTGAGGTCGTTGAAGGCGACGCGCGCGCAGCCCTCGTCACCTGCGCCCGCGCAATCCGGGCACGCGCTGCAGACCGACGCGCTGTCCTGCCAATAGACAATATGCCTTATTTGCCTGCTTGTCCACTGCTGGACAAAGGACTCCCCCATGGATCTCCACGACGACCGGTCCTGCGCTAACCTCATCCAGCCGGGTCCCGGGACCTTCACCAGATCGTCGGTCCCCTTGTGGGAAGGCCTGCCAATCATTTACGCGAAAGTTTGTAAAGATGTTTGGTTACTCTTTCACGAAAAAACCATGGAACAGATTTTAATGAAACTTTACATGAGATAATATAGATACCAGCCACAGAGCTCGGAAGGACCGCGCACGCGCGGCAGCAAATCGGTGCTCTGTGACTGTGACATAATATCTAAGTACCTTGGGAAAAACTGTTCCCGCGGGAAAACTTTACTACTTGGGCGAAGCCGCGGGAAACAGCTAGTATAATAGAAAGGGCGAGAGTACGTACGTCCGAGTGTTCGGGCGAGGATCTGCGCTCCCTCAGCATCGTGTCGAGCCGGTCATACTCGTAGCGCAGGGCCGATATCTCTCTCTTGAGCTGATCGTTCTCTCGCTTCAACTTCTTTATGTCCGATTGGCCTGAGCGAGAAGATAGATTAGTAGATAGATTATAGAAACGTAGAACCTTTCGAACCTTGGCCAGTATCAGTGAGTTTGACGAAAAGCCTTCTTCTACCGGCTTTTTGTTTTCGGTTCTGCCAAACAGTTCATTTTGGGACCACGTAACTAAGGTTGTAAAGGATTTTAGCTGATTTCTAAAAAAACTATGCTAGTTAGTGTAGTTAGAGACTTAATTTTATTTCTCATATAATATTTACTTAAACCTCTGAGAATCAAATCTTATTATTTTAGATTTTTCGCTTTTTCCAAAGCGAAACTTATATTCTTTAGAGATTCTTGCAGTGCCCTAACAGGGTTCATGTGTCTGTTACAAATTTTAATACTAAGATCTTTATGTTCCACATGACGCAATAAATAAATTATTATTATTATTATCTCTTTATTATTATTATTATTCATCATAAGTCAAAAATTATGCATGCGCCATATCACAAAATGGTACCTATAGGTAGGTAGGTACCTATTTCAGAATGTACAATGAAGCCCTTCATATTAAGATACTCCACTTGACCCGGCAACCCCATTTAAAAATTTCCGCCCGGGTTCTTTCGTCATTTCCAAATGCCCCCGGCTAGATGGAGCAACGATTTGTTTACCTCGTTCAACTTCTGCATTTATGTTGATGGTGCGCAGTCGCAGCTCTTCGTTTTCGTAGAGCATACCACGAGAGGATTTGCGGTCCAACCTGCAACGAAAATATATCACATAGAATGTGAGCAATTCCGTTGTTACTGCGTCAGCCAAGTCTTGGCATCACTTGTCACTAGAAGGGGAGAGTGCGATCTGTGGGGTGTGGACCCATGCTCCACCTAGACTCGCCACCTTTTTTTACGTAGGGATATTCCTTATGCATACCCGACCTTCTGGGGGAGAAGACCGGGTGATGTTGGACTCGCACTCATTAAAACTCATCCTTGACGCAAATTGGGGGACTCCAGGCAACGGCTACATACTCCGGAGTCCCTCTAGCGCCACGCCTCGGGGGGAGACAAGCAAGGCAAGACATGAGGACACCTCGTGCTGCCGCCGCCCTCCTCGGGGACGCTTGGATGGCTACACACAGCTCTATGCACTTTTAGTCTCTATTTAGTCTTTTAGACCTGGATGAAGCATGGTTTACGCACCTTATCCTCTGACCATTTGAGTTAGATACATAATTTGCTCTATAGTATACTTGTGACGGTCTGTGAGCTGAGAACTGGTAAGAGACGATGGGCTCTGGTGTTGTTGGAAGTCGAAGAAGTAACCATTTTACCTTCATTATTGTTTTATTTAAAACTGGTTTTACGTCTTGGTAGGAAATAAAAAAATATTAAGTATACAAAATCAGGTCTGTATGGCTCTAATTGTCGAAGTTATGCCCTGTATAGTGGCGGCTGTATTATACAAAATATAATACAGCCGCCAGGATTGAAGTCTAAAGCTCAACAATAGTAGAGAATTAAAGGTAAAATAACGCCTCGTTATACTAAGTCGGAACACACTCACTTGCGGTTGGGCTTGAGGTTGACATCCTTGCGGCGCGTGCGCAGCATGCTCGCTCCCGTCATGCCCGACATGGTCCTGCTCACACGCCATGCGTCGATTAACGTCTGCCAACAATATTCACATTTGAAAAAAAATCTCCTAATTTAAATATTATACTGCCTAAAAACCGACCCTATTTCCTGAACAGGATAGGTACATCAAAATTGACCAGATTCCTCTGAACTGCAAGTTTATACCTACAGCTTTGTACCAAAGTCTTTTTATCGCTGGTTAGTTTTTCTCAGTCAATTATCGAAATGTTTTATTTATAACCTTTATAATGTTTATTCATATTTTATGATACACGTCATTATTAAATTCAGATTATTAATAATCAAATAACACAAAATTAATAACATTAAAGTTTACAGAGGTATTATATTAGACCCAGCGAATTATTAAACATAATATTATTATAGAGGCACGTACTTAAAATTAGTGAATCCACATTGTTAAAAGATAAATTCTCATCAACAAAGCCTACATAACTATCAAATAATTATATACACAAAAATACAAAGATAAAACTATGTACATACGACCCTATCAGTCGAACAGCCCGCCTCGCCTCGTAGCCGGCGCACCTTTATTGTATTCCAGAGACATTTAATAACACTGTACAAAGTTTCGTCAAAATTCGTTGAGTGGGTTTTGCATTACGACCGAACAGATACACAGAAAGACTCAGTGACTCTCTAATACAGTACTACAAAATAAATGCAAAAAAAAACTTGAGGCTTTTAATTAATTAATTAAAAACTATTAAGAAAATCTCACCTCAGGGAATGGGAAAAAATACACTCACAGAATTTACGCCCCTATTATAAGCAAAACATATCCGCCTACAATTAACACGCGCTATCCTTTTATGTAGGTAATTTAAGTAGTTACCTAACAGGATTATGCGAGGTGCTGACTAGCCTCAACACACCGGAGTACTCAGCCAGGCTGATACTCTGAGAGCACTCGAGCTGGGTCATGCGCAGAACTCACTGACTTTACGAAACAATGTAAGTAAGTACTTGGGAGCCGGTGGCACAGTTAAACCCTGGTTAATTTAATAGCAAAAGTGGCAGTTGGACAACCGATAACCGCTGGGGTAGACGAGTTCTGACCACGAGTGGAGACCACGACTGGGCAAACGTAGTGTGCGACTCTACCGGATAGATGGACCGACGATCTGCATAGAGGCAGCTGGAGGGTCTTGGTTATGGTGATTTATACTAGCCGCAAAATTAAAATTCTAAGGTTGACAATTTAAAGTATGTAATTAAGTATTTTACAGAAATACTTGGGGCGGTCGCGACATTTCTCGCTATTCATATCAGCCTGCAGACGTCCACTGCTGGACAAAGGCCTCCCCAAGGGATCTCCACGACGACCAGTCCTGCGCTAACCTCATCCAGCTGGGTCCCGCGACCTCCACCAGATCGTCGGTCCACCTTGGGGGAGGCCTGCCTACGGTCGTTGATAGATTAGATAGTCTGCCGGAGATTCTTCGCACTCCCTGCCTGATTTTTCGCTAGCCAGTTCACAATTTCAGCTTAGTTCATAGTTTCAGTAAGAATATGCCTTGACGTTTTAAAAGACTCGTTATCCATAGAGTTATGAACCACCTCTATTGAAAATCCACATATCTAGTCTAATATATAATAATAAAATAATAATACTATACTTAGCAAATAAATCCTATCCGACTTCCTACTAATATTATAAAGGCGAAAGTTTGTAAGGATGTGAGGATGTTTGTTACTCTTTCACGCAAAAACTACCTAATAGATTTTGATGTAACTTGGTACAGTGATAGCTTATATCCTGGTATAGCATATAGGCTACTTTTCAACGCGGACAAAGTCGCGGGGCGTCCGCTAATACCCAATAAGTAACAAAACACCTACATAGAGGGCGCTGTTTCACAATGTACACGGAAAAACTTTTCTATGCGGGCGAAGCCGCGGGAAAAAGCTAGTTAAACTATAAGTACATTCATGATGTCAATCTTGATTAACAGGTAGACTGTGTCGTAAGGCAAGGCGACAACACTCGACCAGTACGTTATAAATTTGACGGCAACTTTATCGCTTTGGATGTAATCTGTAATGATAATGTTTGTAAATAAAAATATATACAAATATACAAATAAAATATATATATATATATACAAATATATACAAATAAAATGATTGTTCTCTCTTATTCTAACAATTTAAATTAAGCAGCACCCACAGCCATTTGTGGTCACCTGTATACTGTAATACCGTGCGCATTAAAGTATGCATGGCCATATATTATACAGGGCGATGCAGAGTCACGTTCCAGCAGGTAAGCAAGGTAGGTACTAGGAATTTGAAGCTGGGATTTGAATGAAAATGTAGCTGCGCATTTTACTGCAGGGTTTTTACGGTGTTTTGGACGATAAAGAAGATTCTTCTAAATATTTTTGGGTAGATATACTTAAATTTATTTTATTTTATATATTTATTTAATTTCACAGCATAAAAAAAACATAATTACATTAGAAATAACAACATGCCAATTACGAAATTAAAATACAAATAAAAATTATAAGGATAAAAAAAAACAGGGAAATACGAAAATTAAATTAAATGAAAATAATGAATAATGAAAAGTTACAACACAAATTACAATTATTATTACTATGTATGCACTCTGCGGATGATAGATGTGGTGTGACTGTGTGTGTTGAGTGAGAGGTGTGACGTGTGAGTGGATGTATATAGTGAAAGATAAAATAAAGCGGTGGTTAGCGATTTTTTAATGCCTTATTGACTTCTCTAATATATTGAGTGCGTTTGAGAAAATAACTGAAAATTATAATCTTTTTAAATATACATATATTAGCAAATTACCTATTAGCAATACCTATTAGCAAAATGTGTGCACCTACTAGTGAACCTCCCATTGCTTCATCCGCATTAAAAAGTAGGTATCCTTTAATAAGTTATTCCAAGATACAAGTTAGGTATCACTAATAAAGTATCTAAGCGTTTTATCGCTATCATAGGTATAATCCTTTTCTGAATAGGATATGACATATTTTGGAAGAGAGGGCAAGATGGAGCGACGCTCTGCGTAAGGCGGCTGGCAGTGACGGGTTGTGGCACAGAATACATAATAGGTTGTGGAGAACAGAAGGTCGAATTCAGTGGCGCGCCTTGGAGAGGCCTATGTCCAGCAGTGGACTAGCACAGGCTGATGATAACGATGGGAAGATAAATAATAAAATTTCAAGTTGTACGTACCTATACTATACATACTAGGTACATATTATACAGGGTACATTATATTTTTAACTGGGAGACAGGGAAACTGTCTTAGGAACCATTTGGTCTTTTTTTGTGAAAACAATTTTAGCATAAAAATTTTTTGGTCAAGCGTGTGTCGTCCATAATAATTAGACATTTTGATAAAAAAAATTTTTGATGCGGATCGACTCTCTTTCATGTAAGGATTATTTCATTATATCGGAAGAAAAAAATCTGAGCAGCGCAAGTTAGTCAAATTTAATAAAATGTTTTCTCATACAATCCCAGTACAAAGTAATTTTGATGAAAATGTCTAATTATTAAGGACAACACACGCTTGACCAATAAAATTTTTATGCTACAATTGTTTTCACAAAAAAAGACCAAATGGTTCCTAAGACAGTTTCCCTGTATCTCCTAGGGTTTCGGTTTTAGCCTAAGTGTCCCAGTTAAAAAATCACTCTGTATACTTACTATTTCAGATGTGAAATATTGTTGGATTCCTCACCACACCACTTTGCTTCACCAAAATGCCCGTGGTATGAGAAATTCTATAAAATGCTACGCTTGAGGAATGAAACTCATATATTAAGCTGTTTACAACCTGTACAAGTGTTTAAATGCAATAAACAAAACCACTCATAAAACTACTGTTTATGCATCGAATTGATAACCCACTACGTAGAGGCCTATAAATTGTAGGTATACACTTCAAGCAATAGTATAATAAATCAATTTTAGCCTAGAAATGGTAAGATGAGAAATACTTTTCTTTAGTGGATTAAATTAAAACTTTTTCGATTTTTAAAGATATCTCACATTGAGGGCATAAAATTATTCCATATCTTTCTAATCTGTGATAGAGGGGGAGATTGTCGACGACACTCTCATTAATGTGTGAAGGAGTTAATTAACTACCAATGTCAAGTCACTGATTCCTTAAAATTTAATTAGAGGAAATTCCATCAGAATTCTTTTTCTTATCCTAATAAGTGACTATGATTGGATTCTAACAACTTCGGTGGATGTAAAAGTAGGTAGTTTCCGTTTTACTAAAATATTATTTAAGACTTTTCACTAGGTATCTATATAAATTATTTTAAGCCTTATCTTAGGTGGTGTTATTCTGATGTATTATGAATCTATATTACCTACTGTAAAGTTTCATCAAAATCTTTTCCGTAGTTTTTGCGTGAAGAGTAACAAACACCCAAACATCCTTTCAAACTTTCGCGTTTATAAAATTGGTAGGATTACTTATTGCGATTTCTTGATTCTCATAAGTGCGTGACTGACATGACTGTCCCAAATCGCTACGACTCCGTCCATTGTTGCTACCCACCCATACTCCTGCACTGCCACGCCCTCGCTACCATCGTACAACACCGCTGTATTCTCCATCCAATACGCGTTCAAATTGAAAGCGAACAGAATCTACATTTGACACGGAGCAATGAATAATAAAGAGGGGTTGCGGCCATAGTAGGGAGATGTTGGTGGAATCGTGAGGGGAGCGATGAGCGACGAAGACAGCGATACGAGTGAGCGGGAGCGGACGCGGCGTCGCGCATAGTAGGGGCGGGGGCGGGCGCGGGCGCGGGCGGGTGATCCGCTTCTCGCTCGCTCGCTGTAGCTCTAGCCAGTTCCGCGCCGCGCTCCGCTCGCAGCGCCCGCCCGCCGCTCTCGCTGTACGGTCATGTCCAAAGCCAAACCTAAAGGCGTCCGCGCCAAAAACATGGACAAGCTCATAGCCGCCGTACAGGCCAGAGAGTGTTTATGGGATAAGAGCTACAGGGGGCACAGAAATCGATTCAAGTTGGAGCGCTACTGGAACGAGGTGGCGGCGGAGGTGGGGACGACAAGTAAGTAGCGGCTGCGGTTCGCGGAGCGATTGTGAAGGTTAATGCCCGAGCGGCCATGTTCAAACTTCAAACTATTTATTCGTAAACATGGTATACAACAAGAAGTTTCAAACCTCTTTGGTCGCGCGCGCGCTCCCTGTGGAGATCACATCTTGCATATTTAGGGCTTCTTTCACCACTTCCTGATATTGTTACAGATAGTAATCTTAGTGATAAACTAATCTATCAGATAAATCTGTGTGATAGACTATATAAAATATTGATATATGCAATCAGATACCAGTGAAACCAAAAAAAACAGGCTATATGTCAGATAACCTGCAGATAGGGTATCTGGGACTTTATCAGCAAGCGGTGTAAGAGGCCCTTAGTATCGGAACCTATGATGCCATTTACCGGGGGGTGCGAACAAAGGAAGCGGAGTAGCGGGAGGAGGTTGCTAATACAAATTTATATGGAATCTGAAAATGAGAATGTGTGAGTGGAGTCACAATTTTTTGATACATTTGACACGATTTTGACACCCATAGGATGCTTTTATTACTCATCCATATGGGAGTGGTTAAATTTTTTGATTCATGGTATACAAGATGGTATACATTAGTCGGCCTCTCTGTGTTTTGCCCATAGGCGTACGACATTAATTCCTAGTTTTTCATCATGTAAATTATTATGATTGTTATTTAATTTACAAATCATTCTTACAATATAATATTACACAATAAAACATTCACATAAATATTCATTTCATTCAAATTTATTTTAAAAATTGTCAAAATTGGTAACATAAGAAACTTGATTAAAAACATAGACAAGAAAAAAAAAGTTGGATCTACCGATGATACAAAGCAGGAAACCGGCTTTATGCAGCGCGTGCATTGGTGGGAAATTAAGCGCTGCACGTGGCTGTACTAGCGATCGCTTGAGTCTTAGGGCTTCTTACACCAGTTGCTGATATTGTTACAGATAGAAAACGGACAGATAACGTAATCTATCGGATAAAGCTGTCGGATAATATTTTCCGTTTTCACCACTCAAGTCTCTGTTAAAATATCGGGCAGCTAAACTGTCATCGATTTACCGGGGAGTTGGAACATTCCGTTCATTCAATTCAGTTCTTCAGTTCAATTCATTGTTGCGTTTCTATTTAATCCATATCTGTCGTGCCTAGCGGTCAAATAATGACCATATTAATTCATATCTGTCGTGTAACCATGGCAACCACGGAGGTAACATAGCAAAAGTTTTATTTAAATTTCGAATGATGCATGAAATTACATTGATTGCAGGCTTGTATAGCACTTTTCTCAAATAATGCGCGGAAATTGTTGAATAAAAAATTATATATACAGGGTGTTTTTTTAATATTATATTCAGATAGATCTCATCGAGCCCTTTCATTTGAGTACCATGAACAAGGGTCTAGCACCAGCTGTTCCGGAGATATGGCCAAAAGAGTGTTTTTTTTTCATTTGGCCATATCTCCGGAACGGCTAATACTAGACCCCTCGTGTTTGTACTCAAATGAAAGGTCTCGACGAGATCTAGTTGAATATAATATAAAAACACCCTGTATATACAATTTTATATGAATATACAGGGTGTTTTTTTATATTATATTCAGATAGATCTCGTCGAGCCCTTTCATTTGAGTACAAACACGAGGTGTCTAGCACTAGCCGTTCCGGAGATATGGCCAAATGAAAAAAAAACACTCTTTTGGCCATATCTCCGGAACGGCTAGTGCTAGAACCATGTTCATGTACTCAAATGAAAAGGCTCGACGAGATCTATCTGAATATAATATTAAAAAAAACATCCTGTATATTCATATAAAATTGTATATACAGGGTGATTTTATTTTATATTATATTCAACTAGATCTCGTCGAGCCCTTTCATTTGAGTACATGAACATGGTTCTAGCACTAGCCGTTCCGGAGATATGGCCAAAAGTATTTTGATTTGCCGATAGTATTGTGACAACCCTATGTCGTGATCGTTCAGTGCAGACGGTTCACAATTTTAATAAAACTTGATATTTTTTGGATTTCCGCGCATTATTTGAGAATAGCATTATACAAGCCTTGGCCTCAACGAGGCATTGATGGACTCACGTATGTGTGCCTCGGTTTCGCCTCGGCCTACATTCACACGCTCATCCATCAATGCCTCTGTTGCGGGCCGCGGCAGTAATGTACTATTTATAAATGAAACAGTGATAAATCCATATATCATAAAAAGTTAACACAAAACTGAAGTATTACCGCGTTAAATTCGAAAAAAAACAATCCATATCCGACAGATAAAGAAATAACAGCCCCTTGATCTGGCTGTAAGTTTATAAGACGGTATATCGGACAGATAAGGCAATCAGATACCTGTGAAAACGAAAAAAACGGGTATCTGGTAGATAACCTGCATATAGGGTATCTGGGGCTTTATCAGCAACTGGTGTAAGAAGCCCTTAATCTCATTGTTGATAATTTTATTATCGTCTGCGTGGTCTCGGCCAAAGCGTTTGATACAGTAAACTACCTACTCAGGAAAATCAAGCTGGAAAGAAAATCTAGGAATGTGTCGTCTCCGTAGCGCACTTGGTTGACTATCCCTGCTGTGCTCGGAGTCCCGGGTTCGAATCCCGACCCAGGCAAGCATTTATCTGATCGATAAATCCTTGTTCTCGAGTGTTGGATGTTTGTGATTGTGTTTGTATGTGTCCATGCTACCCGCGAAACAGAGGGGAGTGAATCCTACCTAATGCGGTATGAGTGTGCAAAAACCTACCTACTGAAAAATATTTTTGCATTAAATTTACATTCACAAATTTTCCGCCAAAGCTATCTGTATTAAACAAACAACCCAAACATTCATTTAAAATTAAATGGGTTGATTGTAGGTAAGTAACCTACTAGCAGACGGACAGACTTAACATTTTCTCTTCGAGTTTTCGCAGTTTAGTATTTTTGGTCTTTTGTGTATGGTACCTACGTACAAAGAACATCCAAATGACCGATCGCATTTTCAAAATTCCAGGTCTCAACTGCAGGAAAAAATGGAAGAATCTCAAGGACCAATGCCGAAAAGAGATGAAGAAGAACCCGAACGAATCAGAATGGCCTCATTTCGTGAAGCTGAACTTCATTCACAACCAGTTCTTAGCTGAAGAAGATGACGGAGACAACGATACCAACGATGAGGTGTTCAGTGGCTTAGATGAATCCATTAAAACTCCGAAACTAGGATATACAATGAGAAAGAAACTGCTGATGAATAAGAGACGAACAATAGACGTTGACATGAACAAGTTAATAGACTTAGTCAGAACGAGAGACATAATATGGAACAGGCAGTTGAAAGGGCACCACAATTGGTACAAATTGGACGAGAGTTGGAAGGAGATAGCGTTGGAGTTAGGCGTTACACGTAAGTGTTAAATGGACATATTAAATCTCAAAAGCCATTTATCTGTGGCTTAGAATTTAGAAATATGAATGCGGCTGAATCTTTGAGAGAAGTTGACCAAATAGGATTTGACATTACCTATAGGAAGTTGACATTTTAGGAAGTTGTCGTTCGCAAGCAAAGGGAATTGGTATAAAGACTAAATAGAATGTTAGGCTCGAACTTAGACAAATGAGCATGTATGAATGGATCGTAACAAACAGTTTCTGAAACATAAGAAAAGCTGTGTTTACATTGCTGGGTGGCCTGTCGGGTCCAAAAGAAAGAATTTAAAACGTGAGATGCGGTAGCATAATATTAAATTTCTTTTTTCAGGTGATGAAGCAAGATTAAAATGGAAGTACCTAAGAGACCAAGCCAGGAAAGAGGTGAGGAAACACGACTCGGAATGGGACTTCCTCCCAAAACTCCAGTTCCTGACAAACCAGTTCAACGACTACGAAGGCAATGAGATCCAGGATCATGACTGGTCCGTCTCGGCCAGCCAAGCCAGCCAGGACTACGATGGCGATCAGAGCACCAGCTACTACATGGACCCTGCTCCAGAAGAAGACAATGTCACCTCCAATGTCAGCGTCAAGGATGATGAATTTGATGAGTTTGACACGAAGCCTGTGATAATGGAAACCGATTTTTATGACGACGACGATGAAGCACAGAAGAGTAATGGTAATGACTGTGAGGAAGGGGTCACGAAAGATGAGGATATAGGGTTCTTCAATAGTCTTCTTCCTCACGTAAAGAAGCTAGGGCCAGCTAAGAAGCTGATGCTAAGAATGAAGATACAAGAGTTGGTGTACAATACGGTTTATAGTGAAACTTAGTATCTGTTAATACAAAAGGTTGTTATAACCGTTGATTATTTATAGAATTTCTAAAGGAGTTTTTGGTAGTGAACTTCAAACTGCATGTCCAGTTAAAAACTAATACAGTTAGAGCTACAAACAGCTCGTATTAGATGGGCAAAGCAAAACTGAAAAGTTTCATAAGCATTGAGTCGCAGCGTAACAATATTCTGAACGCAATATTATCCGTGTGAAAGATAAGTAGGTAAAACAAAATGTTAAAGATAAAAAAGAACTGGAAAATGAAAAAGAAAAAGAAAAAAAAAGAAATGTTAAATAATTATGTGTGCTTTCAAAATTGGGATGTGAGTTACCTACTACTTTGCTCTACCGTCTAACTTTATGTAGTTAATATAATAAAAGAATACCCGACTGACTGATCTCGATCCGGCCTAGACGCTTGAAACTTTTGCATAATGAGTAAGGCAAAGGCAACCACTAAAAAGGGGTTTCCGGAATTCCCGCGGGAATGAAACTCGGATTTTTTTTGTCAACGTGAATTAAGCCGCGGTCCGCTAGTTCTATATTTTAATGTTATAATTAACAAAGCAATCGATATTATAGTTAAGTTAAAAATTTCTAACGTCGACTTTATATTATAAGAAAAGCAGATGAAGCTATAAATAATAATTTAACTATGTTAAACTTCTAAAAAGTTCAAATATAAATATTTAAGTGTTTTATACCATTCCAAAAAGCCTCAATTTGAATATAAATAAGGAATTATTTAAGAACAAATAAATATTATAGTAAGTACCAACTATGTTATTATTTGATAACATTTCTATTTGTTCGTAGCCGCCAGGTGAATGAACTCCTTGTTAAAAGCTCGCAAATGTTAGGCGAGTACGTAACTCTTTACGCCATCTATCGTAACTGCTACTTAACTGCACTGTTGATTGCGTAGCAAGCTTTTTCTGTGCTCTGTGGTGATTTCATACGGTGCGTGCGAGGCGTAAAGAGAGAAACTATAGAGGACGCACTAAAATAACAATAATAATCAGAGAGGGACACACTTATTACAAAAGTGGTAAGAGTAAGCTAGACAGAAATAATATCTTCTATCTCTTTCTACGTATCTAAATTTTTTGTTGGGGTTCAGTAATTGGTATGTACCAACTGCCCCCCAACAAGCAACAGCCCGACTAAAATTGATAGTGTTTGTTCAGTTTGACCTCGCCATATAAGAAGCGACTTGTCAAATTATTGGGGTAAAAGACTATTGCTATTTCATGATATACGCTGATTACGGTTCTATGGTTCATTCTTTTTCTAAGATGCGAGGGGACCTGGTGTCTTTTTTGTTTAGTTTTCGTAAAAAGTGTATATTGCAGTAGGTACGCTCTGTTGTTTATCTGTGATAGTTTCATATGCAACGTAAAGTGTATATTGTGCGGGATAGTTAAATAAAACCGTGTAACGACTCTACCGGATCGTTCCAAATTGTCCCTTGTTAAAACGACACTAAACCTACTATCAGTTTAGTGCGGTGTTAGCTGTAGTGTGGATCACCGAATGGCACTAGTTGTGCCCTGGAGGCCGTGCTGCGGTTTTATGTAATCGTGATTTTAAACTACGGTTTGGCCTATAAGGACTTGTTTCCATCTGGTCGTAAAATTCTATATAAATAAAACGGTGCGAGGGACCAAAATCCACGACTTTTGATCGAAACTTCACATTCTTTTGTTCTAATTAATTAGGACCAAAAAAACTGCACTTATGTTTACCGACCCTAATAAGGTGACCTAAATACAGACGTTTTTAGCCGATTACATCATTATATCGACTGTTTTGACCTGAGCCGCGCGCTCGATGTTATTGTTTACGAAACCGGCTCTCGCACGCTGGTCGGTTGTGCGTTCATTTGGTTTCGGATTTTGGCACTTCCGGCCGAACCTGCTTTGGTCGAAAGTTCACGGTATCCTTCGGGTAACCGATTGTTTTCTAACATGAGACCTGAAATTATAATAAAAAGTTCGATATAGAGTCGAGAAACCGAACAGCTAAACACGCCGGAGACGTGGTTAACTGGGGAAGACGCGGCCAGTCATGTCGAGAGGTCCGAGTTCGATCCCCGGCCGTGCCATTACCAATAGGTTTTTCTCGAAACTTAAGTAAATTTACTGACTGCTCTCAAACGGCGAAGGAAAACATCGTGAGGAAACCTGCCGAAGAAGGAATTCTTAGGTTATACCTACATGTGAAGTCCGTCGCACGCACTAGGTGAGTCATTAAGCCCTCATTATGAGAGTAAGCCTGTGCCCCAACAGTGGGAACATATCAATAGACTATTGATTTAATTTTTATACAACCAGTATGTTTCGTTTGAAATATCCGTCCGAGAAAAAGCACATTGTTCACACACTATTTCTCGTGAATTAGTTTACATTCACCCGTAAAACACTTTTGGTTAATTGACAGCCACTTTGTTTTGTTTCTCGTTAACGATATCCGTTGTTATACACAAACGCCCGCCCCCACAGAATGGTGGAAAATAGGTCTATTCGTAAAGAAAATGTACTACTGAACGGTCCAAATACAGCTGTCCAAAACAAAACGCTTCAGTTAGATACGCCCCAATAAACACCCTTAAAGGATTTCACTCCACTTATTCTGACGGTCGCTTTTCTTCGTGTAAATGGTGTAAATGCAATTATTAAAGAACTTTCAGTGTTAACCGACTATCACACTAGCCTAAGTCAAACTATTTTATTGTTTATGAGTGAGTACACTAGGTATATTCCACAGAACACGGAAAAAGCTCGCTACGCTCCCGCTCGCTATGTATTTCTATGGTATATTCATAATTGCACAAAACTCCCGCTTTCGTGGAGTCGGTGCAGGCCGTAGGAACTATTATCTAATCTGAGCTGCCACCCCCGTCTAAGAATAAGAATAAGGTATATTCATACACATCAATTATTTTTTTGCCTCCGCTTCCTAAGTGTTAAAGCTCTGAGAAGAATCGGAGCAATAAACTTCCTTAGTAATAAACTTTCCTCGGAATCGATGATACTGATTTAAGTAAACACAACGTCAATTATATTTTCCAGACAGATTCGCTCAGTGACTATATTTATAGCGGTAAAAAATTTGGAGATAGAACTTTGCTGTTAATATTTTCAGATCTGAATATTTATACAGATTCAGACTGGGCTCATGCCTCATGACAGAACGAGGCAGACAATGGTCAGAAGTTATTGAAAGAAGACTGTGGGACGAAAGCCTGACGAAGTAGCTGGCACGACACGAACAAAGAAAGAAGAACTATGTAGGTATATATTAGAAAAACTCTATATTACCACACGAATGTAGGGAGTTACCCAATTCAGGTGCAATAGGAATTTGTCAAGGCTAAAACGAAGATAAAAGAGGTCGCACTGACCAGAGTGAACGACTGAGTTGGGAGACATAAGGTTTCGTCAAACAAATTGTCAGTTATGGCGGCAATGTTGGAAAGCCAGTGAAGCAAAGCCATAATCGTTTTACAAAATCCGCGTAAGTTTAAAAATTTGACATTATCCTTGAAATTTTCGAGTGCCGCCCGGTCATGAATCAAAAAATTTAGCCACTCCCATATGGATGAGTAATAAAAGCATCATATGGGTGTCAAAATCGTGTCAAATGTATGACAATACTGTGACTCATTCACACATTCTCATTTTCAAACTCCATATAAATTTGTACTATCAACCTCCTCCCGCTACTCCGCTTCCTTTGTCCGCACCCCCCCGGTAATTGGCACCATAGGTTCCGATACTAAATATGCGAGATGCAATCTCCACAGGGGACGCGCGCGCGAGACCATAGAGATTTGAAACTTCTTGCGCCCGGTTGACAATGAGATTGAAATCAATGCAATGCCATCTGTTGCCTAAATTTTACTTCATCGATCCTACTGCGCGGGGGCGTTGTAACGGGCGGAGATACAAGGATCAGAGGAAAATTTAGCAGTACCTATCATAAGTGTCGACGAGGTTTTTCTCACAACACGACACGTTCATACTTAGGCAGTGTAAAGGAAACAATGCTAAAAATGGACTGTATTAAAGTGTCCCTAAACGATCATGCTTGCATGACATGCAACGTTTACGTGAATGTCATGCTATGCTTGCTATCAATCAATACAGCGAGTAAAGAAACGGCCAGCACGTAGTTTGCATGTCATGCACGTCAATCACTACAGCTAGACGATCATACATGAGTGAGATCGATTAGGGAGCCCTTTATGTATGAACTAGCCATTGAACAAGGATCCCATAGAACAGCTGCTAAAATAACAATAATAATCAGAGAGGGACACACTTATGACAAAAGTGGTAAGAGTAAGCAAGACAGGTATAAAATCTTCTATCTCTATCTACTTATGTGAACCACAACCCGACTAAAATGGATAGTGTTTGTTCAGTTTGACCCCGCCATATAAGAAACGTCTTCTCAAATTATTGGGGTAAAAAACTATTGCTATTTCATGCTATACGCTGATTACGGTTCTATAGTTCATTCTTTTTCTATGGAACTAGCAAACGATGCAAAAGGAAGGGCACACAACACTGGTAGGAATAGAAAAACAAAAACATATCAAAACAAAAGAACAAACGTTAATAAAAAGAAGTTGCAAAAGGAGTTTTCATTACTCATACTCTGAAAGAAGGTCTGAAGTTGCCTGAGTAGCGGGTTGAAAGTAATACATCTCAGCCCTAGGGAGAATCGCTTTCAACTGACAGCTGTCAAATTAAAAAAAAAACACTAGTACTATTTTGACATTTCTATTGGACCATGTTCCAACTGTCTATACAGCCACTCAATTACAGCGCGATGTAAAATTGAAATAACATAAAGATAAGTAATAATTAAAGAATATATATTTTTAAATGACTTTATTATAATTATTACTGTCAACTATTTCTTTAAAATAACATAGATTTGGGCAAAATATTTATCATTTTTTCAATGATGGAAATGAAAAATAATGGCAGAATACCTGGCCGGCCACAGAAAAAAAACAAAATAGACGGGAAAGCGGCAATCCGATCTTCTTTTGTTTTTTCGAGTTGTAGAGTTTTGTTTATACTTCCGTATAGCAGAGATTTGTATTAACACTCATTTTATGAATTTGTTATTACTTTCAGTGTATTCGTAATGAAAAGCACAGTGTTTCCCTCGGGTTCAAGACTTATTTAGAGGTCCCTCGAACTATTGGCGCCCTCGCTACGCGTCGGGCGCCAAACCCCGTCTCGGGACTTAAATAAGTTACTTTCACACCTATGTTAACAATGTACTATTGCAACAGGTAGGATACGAATATTGATACGGCATAGACCTACCAAGTTATCTGTGAAGTGGCAGAATTAGGAACTACGCAGAATGTCATTCGGCCGTCAGCACAAAATGTATATAATGACGGGCATGGATCGATGGCAGAGCCACTCTTCAGTTCACAGATAACTTGGTAAGTCTATACGCCTGATTTTAAACATCAAGATGATACAAATGTGGACCAAAGCTATCAGGAAGCAAGCGAAAGAACAATCATAAAAGGAGAAGCCGAAGAAGACATAGCTATGGAATGAGTCACTTGTAAGTTACACCTACAAACACGTGTACGTAGATTTTATTCGTAGAACGCGAATGTGGTACATTTATTAATGCAAACATTTAAATCATGAATCGCGCGAAAACATGCGTGGGCGCAGCCGGCGCGTTTGATCCGGGAAGTCGAATGCTTGCAATAAAAGCGGCCGCGTAGTGGAAAATATCACCTTAGGAGTAAGGAGCAGTGACGTGTTATGTTCTTGTTCTATAATGCAGGTAATAAAGGAACAAATACCTACACTAAAATGTGTATGGTGTAAATAATTATATAGAATGCCTAGTTATTCTACGGTAGGGTAAGGGCCATTTCCCCGAACGTCAAGTTTCAAAACAACGAACTCTGGAATCTGATCGTAGCCAAACCTCCCGAAAGTAGATATTTTGCGGTAATTAACATTATAAATAGGACCGTATAAAAAGGATATTAGGATATTACTACGAGTATATACTGTCACCACCTTGTACGTACAAGCTACAGATGGACAAGATATCGTATACGAAGTAACACATTGTGAATTACAATAAAACATTCACGCATTCACATATTAATTGAATTTGCAAACGCAATATCGCAGCACAATCAGCCGATGCGATACGATGCACTGGATATCTTTGTGAAGTTCGTTCACCTTATAAATGCATGGGGATTTGGATAATATTTATGATTGGTAAGAACAGAAGCGACAGAACGGACATGCCTATGTCTATCAAGAAAATGAGTTCAGATTTTATGTATAAATTACTGTTTGAAGATGGGGAGGCAGTCCCTGTGTTTTTTCCTGCAATTTCACCCAAAATCACTTCAGATTAATGCGAAGTGAGTGTTCCTGGTTTTAATGAGGTTGGGTACCTATTTTAATAGGCATCCTAAGGCTACTCAGGTGTTCATAGTAGTCTCTATTAACAGATAGAGCCGTATAAAATTCAAGGATATAGTCATAATATTATGTTGTCACTTGTCTCACATCTCTTGATACTTATTTCAATTTAGACAGACGTGTTGGCTAACGCAATACAGTGTAGTACAGAAAATATGTTTAAGATACCAACTACCTCGAGCAAAACCAGAAAATTTACCTCTTTCATAATATTATCTTAGTTTAGATTTAAATTCATGTATCACAGTCTACCTTGAGTAGATTGACTATTTGCCATCAATCATTTTTCGCTTCTGTTTACTAAACCTCCCACTCTTTGAATGCACTTTCATTATTTATTGCTATCATAACGAATGCATTTCCAAAGCTAAACACAAGTTGCGTCCATTTCTTGTTATTTATTGCTCGCTTATTGTTGTATGTGTTTGTATGATCGTTGTATGAATTCATAGTTTCATTGACTGCTTCGATTGTGTTACGTACAGCGTTTTGGCTGCGTTTCAATCATGTGATGAGTTATTGTAACTATTGTAAGTGTATTTTTTCATTCATACTGTTTATAGTTTTGTTTTATTCCTCTCTTCTTTGATATTCTGGGATCTTTAATAACTGACGTTCATCGTACCTATATAGTAGTTCGTTGCCTGGTTTGCTACTTACAAAAGAAAATAAGAAAAATCTGTTTTTATTGCAAGAAGAAAGGGCATTAACTGCAGTTTTGTTCCTTTAAACTTGTATTACCTAAGGTAACCAATAAGGTATAACCAATTTAAATATATTGGTTTATCGCGAAAAGCAACAAATAGATTTTAGGGACGTGTCTACAAGCGGAGTTTAGTATCTCCTTTCAGCAGCAAACCAAAAATATCTACCAAGAGATGTAGTCATCCACAGAACTTGACCCCATGATCTAGAAACCGTCCACAAAACTCAGCAACCCATCCGTATAAACACATAAAACCCGACCGGACGGACGGATGGACACATCACAGTGTTGCCAAGTCTAGCCTGATTCGAGTCGCCAAAAATTGGCGCCAAGTAGCCTTCAGTGTTTTGTAGCGTTTACCAATTTTTTAGGGTTTCGTACCTCAAAAGGAAATACGGAACCCTTATCGGATCACTTCGTTGTCCGTCTGCCTGTCTGTCAAGACCCTTTTTTACCCACGACGGACGGAACGGAACGGAGGTTTGGCGTTAGAGGTTGTTACACCATTACACCTTCTGTGCGAATGTAACCCACTGATGTGTAAAAGAAGCGTCCATCTGGGCAACTACCTACTTCAACCCGATGATGTAAAACTAATTAGTGCTAAAAGCGTGCTGACGTTCCTAATGGATGCAAAGCTCAACACTGAACTACTTATAGTAAAGGCGGCGATCACAATAGATCAGCAATGGTCGCAGTGATACAAGGCTAGATAAGCCTTGAAAGATCCCCACCTTAAATAATAATAATAGTGGTTGTTTGTGTTTGTGTGGTCACTCCGACATCCCTCGAAGTAGCCTAAAAGAGAAAAATCCCCTAACTTGGCCACACTGGACGGACGGACGACCTTGCTGGGCCATACGTACGGCGCTTATATAGCCGGCGCCCGGCGATGTTTGGTAAACAATGTCTTAGAGCTGTATGAGTTACGATTTTATATAAAAAATTAATAGACGCAAAAAATGTAAAGTACATAGGTACGTATCGATGAGCAGCGATGTTATTTGTTTATTTAGAACAAATCTCTTCTATACCTCGGAGTGCCTGCGAGATCGAATCACCGACATAGCTCAAAGAATTGCGAAGCTGAAGTAGCAGTGGGCTGGGCACATCGCTCGTAGAATTGACGGCCGTTGGGGCAGAAGGGTTCTCGAGCGGCGACCATCGGAAGACGCAGCGTAGGCAGGCCTCCCACAAGGTGGACCGACGATCTGGTGAAGGTCGCGGGACCCGGCTGGATGAGGTTAGCGCAGGATCGGTCGTCGTGGAGACCCCTGGGGGAGGCCTTTGTCCAGCAGTGGACGTCTACAGGCTGATAATGATGATGATGATGGTATTCTATAGCTACAATTCAAACATGATAGAAACGCGTAGTGTCAGTTGTACCATTGAGTAGTACCATTGATGGTACAAGTGACACAACTTTGTATCACTAGTACCATTAAAGAAAAAGTGGACATTCCTCGCAATTAATAGCTTATCTACCAATACTATCACTCGCTGATAATGCGGTGTGAATCCAATGCACTAGCTGCAAGGCGATTATCCTGAACCCGAGGACTACATAGGCTACCATAAGGTCACAGTGACGACGTGTGAACCTGGCTCCCACCTATAAAATAAGTGAATATACCTATATTACCACTGCCATAAACTTTTTTTTAGCAAAGTGTTCGTCAATTAATTCACCTTCGAACTCTCATAAAATAAAACACTGTTTTACTTTTAAAAAAGTGTATGGTTGAGTCCAATCTAGTTCATAATATTATTTCTGTCGGGACAGAAATATCTTCCTTTGACAACTAGAGCGCGTAATATGTGCTACACTCTACTGACTCTAGTACTATCCGTGGTGTACAATCGACAGCACAAATGTAATGGTAAAACTACATTTAACGGTTGAAAATAAATAAATAATAAAAGTTAGTCCAAATATTTTATAGCATATAAGTATACTGGATAAATTTCTAGTTACACACTAGGATTTTCTGCTGCATTGTGGAGATGAACAAGAATAGGACAAATCACAAATACAACACCAGATCGGGGCCAATTTGTATAAATTTGTACAAAGTTGTCCCCGATATCAATTGAACCAACGGCCTCAGCACTCGAGTCTTTTAAATAACCAAGCCATGGTCATTGCTAAATAAATAGGTACAGTTTTGCGAAAAAGTCAAGAGTTCAGTTAAAAGTTCAGAGCAGTGAACAAGCTGAACGGGGTCGTTCGGGGTCGGTCGTTTAGTTGTTAGTATGAGGGTTCATACTAAAAAAAGTTGCAAAATTCATTAAGCAGGTTGCATACCTACATATTTGAAATATTTTCTTAATTTCACACGTCATCATTCACCGTTCTTTTAACAGTTTTGTCTGCGAATGTACGTTTTTGTGACAATATTATTATTTCAAATAATTTCTTTGGCACATGTTTCCCTCCCACGTCTTCAATGGGCAACGTCGTGAAAAATTGGTTGATAATTACTTCTCAGTTTTTTATTGAAATAAACATTGACATTAATATGTTTTGTTTCTGGCATTAGTTTCTTTTCTAGTTGTTGACAATTTAATTGTAACCGACGACAGTCGACTATTGTATTATAATTGTGCTATGTACTTAGTATTGTCATATTTACCTACACGTATATGTATTATTTTATACGGTTTATTCAACCAAAGAATCTGCATTGAACCTAACTGTACCTACATACCTGGGTACGTACAGTATTAGCTTGGATATTTTTTATATATTTTGATACAATCGAGGTCACTTTGAATCCGTGGATCTCCGTGAAGGATTGATAGGGGCATGATCTGATGACGGTCATCGAGAGAGTAGATGGAGGACTTTTAAATCGCTATAGATATCCAACTGATCAGATAAGCCGTTTGGAAGCAGCAACGTCATAAAGAAAAAAACCGCAAAATGGCATCAAAAATATGTAAATCTTAAAGTTATGGAATCATGACAGTAAATGACATCGACATACTTTCTGAAAAGAAATCAGATCTCAAATTCTTATCTCAACTGCCAACTGCACCTGATAAACTATGGGTCCATCGCCCAGCCCCGGAGATTTTAGGTTATTTTAGTTTATATAGGTATTAGTTTTAGGTATAATTTATTTTCGTTTTTATTGTATTGTGTCCATCTATACTTATAACATTTATGTTAATATTAACTGCATCTGATTTAATTTTAAAATAAATATTTTTAATGTAATTTATCGCCTTGCCGCGACTGTGTCGCGTTATCCCCAATCCCTTGCACTCTCAGTATATATAATGTACTCTGTGTTTCACACCAGTGTGTGGAAGCTTTATTGTAGTTTTCTATAGTCCACTGTGGCGATGCGACGGCGGCGGCGGGGTCACTCGCGTGCGTCTATTCTAGTCGCAGAGAGAAATAACCGCGCACATGTCTCCAGCTTCCCTATGCCTTTTGTATTCGCATTTCACGAGAATTTGATATGCGTATCTTAGTGTTGATCTGCTAAACTGATCGTATTACATTTGTAACTCGTCTATAGTTGCTGTCACCGGTATATAATGCGGAATAGTAATAAAAATATAAATAATACTCGGCTGTTTAGTCCAAACTAAGAGAACTAAGAAGCTTGTAAATGGATACTCGACAACTGATAAACATACATAAATACTTAAATACATACAAATACCCGTAATCCGATTAAATAAATTAATAAATATCTAATGATCCTAATTTAGACTGATAAATCTTCTTATTTATTATTATATAAATGTACATTTACTGAGATTTTTCTAAAAACATTTCACCCTGTAGTTAATCGAAATCATCATCATAAAAATTAATATCTGAGAGAAATATTAAAGTCGAAATGTAGTTCGGATTTCGGATGGTGTTTTATAGTCCAATAAAAGATCGGAAAGCGGTTATAAAGAGCTATGCGATTTTATGACTAAGTAGTTGTGTATTACGATTACGGCACATAATTTACGCGTTCAACTTGGAAGTAAAAACTATTCGAAGAGTACAAAAGGCTTTGTTTTGAGGACCTACGATCATGTAATAATCTAGATAAAGCACTTCATACAAATTCAACCTACAATTGCACTTAAAATGCAACCGTAATCCAAAACGTTACCATTCATATCGAACCGATTCATTATCTGATTCCACATCAGATTTCTTTTGGAAACGTAGGTTCTGATCCTACCGACTGCGCCATGTGAAATTGGGAGATGTGTAGGTACTTACAGTGAGATACAAGTGACGTGCAGTATGACGTTTATTGTAAAGACCCCAAGCACTGTTCACACAGATTACATATTGACTGACAGTCAACTTATGTAGCGCAAAAACTTAAATTGCAATGAAACAAAACACAACGCCGAACACGACCGCAGCGCGCGCCGTAAACAACACAACTGATTACAAAACAATGCTTAGAGCCTATTTTAGCATTGTTTTGTCGCGTTATTGTGCATGGACGCGGTATTTGAATAATATATAATCGAAAACTAAGACTGAACTGAGCAAATGAGAACTAATTG
Source organism: Metalampra italica (assembly GCA_949699065.1). NCBI lineage: Eukaryota > Metazoa > Arthropoda > Insecta > Lepidoptera > Oecophoridae > Metalampra > Metalampra italica. The sequence continues at coordinate 2,737,825 of OX452993.1, forward strand.
CTTTAATTTGCAGGTATTTCCCAAAACTACCAACTAGCTCAAGCCGTAGACTACACTGATAGGCAATTAGGCATAAAACAATGGGTTTGCATGTATCCGCGCGGGGTATTTTAACAACAGAGAAAAGTCGTATTTCAACTGTTCATATTCTATAGGTATACTTGAGGTGTACTTACCAACCATTAAGGTATTTTAGGCTTAAATACGCAATATATTTAAGTACTCTATGGCTTTGATATGTAAATCAAATCGATTTAAAAAATATAAATAAATGTATATAAATACATCTTTTCACAAGGTGGACCGACGATCTGGTAAAGGTCGCGGGACCAGTCGTCGTGGAGATCCCTGGGGGAGGCCTTTGTCCAGCAGTGGACGTCTACAGGCTGTTATGATGACTCTACGACGCATATTAGAATAAATCAAATCAACACTTGGGTGTATACCTTTACTTATGTTCTTTATGTACGAGTATGCTTAGATTTAGGAAAAAATTAAAATCACTGCGAAAACTAAAAAACCACTGTTAGCACGGCACTGTAGGTTAGATACCTGAAAATATAATTTTCGTAGGTGTATATATATTTAAAATATCTTCGCAAACTACGCAGTTTCATCAATTTTCATAACACAAATTTTCCCTTCGTTCAAATTTATGAAATAAACAGGAAACCTTTAAACTAAATAAGCCGGAGATTCATAAATATCAGTAACCAGCCTTGGTCGAGCCCCGGTTTCATCACGCACTTCTTTTTTAAACGCGTATAAATTACGGCCTACTATATAAATAGTAGTGTCAGTTCGTAAATTCGCGTCGCTTTTGGCCGAAACCGTGACCGAAAATTCGCATTCAAGTTCGCACCCATTGGGCTCTTTCAGCACACTGAGACTTTAACGTGATGACACTGGTATTATTATTTTCCTGGTTGTGGCTTCAATCGTCTTTAGGATGACGACTGGTTCTGCCAATGTCAAGTGTTTACAGAAACAAGGTGGAGATGGCTTGATGATAGGTGGTTTTTGATATATTTTCTACCTTGAGTTTTTAACATGCACTAAATCATTTATTTAATATACTTACAAGTAAACTAATCGCATGATCGGGAGATTCCCTTTAATTTAAATTCAAAACATGTTCACGCACGGATTCCCCTTTAGTCCACTTTACGTTATTCGACAAAAATAAAATACCCTCGTGGACCTACTTGTTAGGACAAAAAGTAGGTCCTATAAAAACACCCATTTAATTATTTTTACAAGCTTTTCTTGAAAATATTTCGGTATTGGGAAGGTTTTGTCTGTTTTTCACCTTTTTGATGAACAAGTCCATTAATTATAGTAAAAAAATGCCTACCTACCAAATTTTTAATATTTGATATTCATTTTTAAATTACTTGTTTGACTTGACATTGTTTTATACCTATATACTACAAAACGATTTCTGATCGCGACGTAGTACAACGCTAAATTAAACGTTTTTCAAGCAAAATTTCCAGTTTGGCTCAAAGACAGCGTGAAAATTCGGTCGAAAGCGACCGACGTAAGCCGAAACTAATGTCGGACTCTATTACAACAAATGTTGTTTATCCCTGGCTCAGATACAAATGGGTCAAGTTCTAGATTAAGAAGGCATTCGATTTTTCCGATAATACCTTTGGCCTTGAGAACACAGTACGCTTTTGTTTCTCATAGTGATAAATCGGTTTCTGCTTGTAGTTTGACTTTTATGGTTTACGCGGTTAAAAACGCACGCGTTGTTTTTTTTACCGATTGAAGTAGCAAGCTCTTTTAGCGGGAGCCGAAATGTCACATTCATCTCCTTCTATTTTATTTTCCTAAAAATTACCTATACAATTGTGATAGTAATTTATACAATGTGCTTGTGGTTGTGTATATTGACCGCAAAATAAAATTAAAGCGTGTAACAAACAACTCTTTCAGTTCGGACCAAAATTGTTAAATAACTGAAACTTATTAAATAATAATAAAACCAATAACCAAAAACTAATAGTTATGTACACAGTATTTCTTAAAATATGTACTTCAACTAGATATTTCGTCCATATGGCGATGAATTTGCTAAGTATGGTCGACCGCAAGTCAGTGGAAACAAAACCAATATAAAGTGGTCTCTCAAATTCTTGAAACACCTAAGCCAGCTCAAGGTCAAAGTGCTTCACTTGACGTGCGGTCGACTGTACCTACATTAAATTGGTGGAGTTACTTTGAGACAAGAAATAAGTTATTTCTTTATGCTATTTGTGATGGGTTTTGTTTATTGACCGAGCGAGCGAAGCGAGCGAAGCGTCTACGTTTCGAGACTGGCCAAAAATGCTCTTGTCCGGCTGTCTGTCTGTCTGTCTGTCTGTCTGTAATTCTCTACAGGTCGCAATTTTCAACCGATTTTGACGAAAATTTGGCATATGTATAAATTAATTAAACCTACAAAATGAGTAGAATAAAATTTTGAAAAACATTTTTTTTAGAGTACCTACCATACTCGCAAAGTGGGAGTGAACTTTTTTTTTCTTGTGAATCCCATAGTGTGGGATATCGTTGGATAGGTCTTTCAAAAATATTGCTGGTGTGTGAATACCATTTTTTCGATTTAGGGATCCGTTGGCGAAATATTAAGCTTTAAAGCGGTAATTTTTGTTAGAGTCACGTGTGTCCCCCCCCCCCCTGCCAGCTAAACGGTTGCTTCTGGAAATGTGAAAAAATTCATGGCAGTAGCATATATAACGTAGTTACAAGGAAAACTATTACGGCTAAGTAGGTTCTATTAGTTTTTGAGTAATAGTGGATCGACTTAAGAAAGTTGAAAAAATAAATTATGTTCATAGAACTGCATACGTAAAATGGAAAATTATTTTTTTCCGCGTGATATCCATGGTGTGGGGTATCGTTGGATGGGTCTTTCAAAAATATCGCGGGTGTGTGATAAACATTTTTCGATTCAGGGATCCGTTTGCGAAATATTAAGCTTTAAAGTGCTAATTTTTGTCACTTTAGTAGGTACTTTTTCTGTTTCCAAAGTTGACTTTTGTTGGTTTCATTTAGGTTTGGTTTATAAGGGCTGGCGAGGTCTACTGTTCTCACGGAACTACTAGTTTAATTTTTTTACTGTTCCGCTACCAAGAGTATTCCGCGTGTTGTTACTGATACATTGTACAGTCGACCGCACGTCATTGGAAACCCTTTGACCTTGAGCTGGCCAAGCATATTAGGGAGTTTCAATACTATGAGAGTATATACTGGTTTTGTTTCCATAGATGCGGTCGATGACGTTTAGAGACTTATAAGGCTTCAGCGCATTATTTGAGAAAAGTACTATACGAGCGTTGGCCCCAACCAGGCATTGATGGACTCACGTAGGTATTTGATAATTACTAACTGAAATAAACGGTGCAATGGAATACCAAACAAAATATAAAAATATAACGACACGAGTTGTGTTAACAATAAACTGAATAATGAATGAACCGAATTGTCTAACATTTTAATATTTGCTCTCCTGTGAAATCACTAAAACGCAAACATCTCATGCCGAGAACAATGTTATTATTATAACATATTATAGACCTGGCATCGGACTATATGACTAACATGACTTATGATCAATCAAACGGCTATAAAACTTTATTATCAACTTTCGATAGGCCACCAAACAAAACAGACGTTGATTACAACTGACGTCATACAAATAGTTTTTTTATGGATATTTTTTATGTAATGGGACTACCTTTTGTAATGCTGTTTCCTGGATTGGAATAAGGTTCAAAATGTAGCTGAAAATTAAAACCACAACTGTCTAAAATACTCGAATCGCGACCTTTCCAGTTTCAAAGTTGCCAGATTCAAAGAGGTTATTTTTCTTTCCTCTTATACGATCTGTCACTCTTTATTTTACATTCTGTAAAACGTGTGGCATAATGATGGACCCAGCTGGATGGGGTTAGGGCGGGAGATCCTGGGGAGGTCTTTGTCCAGCATAGACGTCTTTCGGCTGTTGATGATGATGTGTCTTGCTGGGCAATTATGTCCATTAGCGCATCCAAATTTTCTAATGTAGAGTCTGGTCTAAGCTGATCTTGGGGAATTATTCTATTTACCCGGCGAAGTTCTTCCTTTTCAGCTATATTTAGATAAAGTCAGTAAAAAAATAGGATTCCGTAGTTCGACAAGAAACCCTTTTACTTTCGTCCATCCGTCCTATCCGTGTCAGTCTGACCCAACCTGCCACAGGGTCATTACTTAATGAACCACAAACATGCACATTTTCGTATTTAAATTTTTAGTGTGTCGCGTTTTTTATTTATTTTTTTAGTTTATTAATAAGTTAACTACGCACGTGTGTGTCGTCCATGTTGGAATCCACACTTGTTGACTGCAAGACAGCGGTCCAACTACTGGAACGCAGCGGGTCAGTTGATGATTTTAACATGATTTTAACGTTTTATGACGCATTTTTATTGATATTACATCTGTTTGCATGTTTTTGAAATGCATGTTGATCTTATTCAATAGCCTTTAAATTCGCTGCCGAATTAGGCTTCTCTGGCGTTAAAAAACATGAAAAATAACCGATTTGCTATTCAATCGTTACATCAGTCAAACAGAACTATAGTATGTGTGTATCTTATGAATATAATACAGTAGATGCATTGAATCACCTGCAATAAACAATTCAAAGGAAGTGTGGCTAAGACCACAAAAATTGTTCACGCTCATATGACATGGTGGTTAAATCTAAGCTTCTAAGCTTACGATTAATGAGCAGGGTTTCAGACCTATCATCGCCCTACCCCTGTGCTGCACAATACTAGCAAAGGTTGGATAAATAAACTTCAAAAATAAGATTTTTTTATTGATATAATGTAATTTTCTGTCTATCTGTAATAATCTGTTAGAGTCACTTAGATAATTATTGCAGATAACTATTTGATCTTCCTACTAATATTATAAAAGCGAAAGTTTATAAGGATGTTTGTATGTTTGTTACTCTTTCACGCAAAAACTACCGAAGAGATTTTCATGAAACTAGGTACGGTGATAGCTTATATCCTGGAATAACCTGGTACTTTTTAACGCGGACAATGTCGCGGGGCGTCCGCTAATACCCCCTAAGTAATAAAACGCCCACATAGAGGGCGCTGTTTCACAATGTACACGGAAAAACTATTTTACACAGGCGAAGACGCGGGAAAAAGCTAGTCCTGTATAAAAGCTACTCATATAAAACAGTAGCACATTGTCTGTCGGTCGTGCGTGTCGTAACCGCGTGTCAAGGGCGCCGCAAATAGACGGCCCTAATACGTTCGGGATTGAGTTACCTGCATCTTTATCGTATAGGTACAGTACAGTCATGCATGCACATATGAAATTAGGTGAAACTAGAGCCAATTTTACGGAGATACTATTACAAGAAAACGGACAAGGGTTCCGTACAAACTTAATTAGAGAAATAATTAGAAAATAATAACTCTCTTAAGTGGATGAATTGCTCATATGCAAAGATAAGTTTGTTGGTACAAGTAAAAAAGAATTTTTTGTGATGTAACTACATGTTTAAGGTTTTCTGATTGTTTTACATGTGCTATAAGACCTTGCTTCTTCCCAAATTTAATGATTATAGGTCAACGGGAAGTGTCCCATAGGTTTTGATTACCAAAATACTCAATAATCCGGCAAAATCTTCTGACTGCGTTGACTTAGACGTTTGATTTTTTTCACAGCTCCAAGGGATTGCAGACCTGAGTATTTGACATTAATTTTAACTTGATACCTCCACATGTTCCTGAGAAAAAGGGTCTTGACAGACAGACAGACGGACAACGAAGCGATCCTATAAGAGTTTCTTTTTTCCTTTTTAGGTACGGGACCCTAAAATATTTTAAAAAGTTTTTTTAAGGGTAAGTAGGTACCTCAGATACGTATCTATCTAATAATGGTGCAGGCGTGCCCAAAGCCTTCTAACAAGTGAAACCTACAATTCAACGCCGAAATTAAACGAGACAATCAAGTGCTTCTTATAAGAATAGAAATCCCTATAAATCCTACAGGAGTAATAAATACCAATATTTCAGTTAGGAACTATTATGTAATTCGAAATATTAGTAAAAGAAATTAAACAAGAGTCTACTTAAAATTGAATATAAGTAGGTAGTACATTTTAGACTTTCGCGCTTTGTATTCATAATTATATAATTATTTACGGGTCTTACACACGAAATAGTTTTATTTACCTTGCCCGACGTTTCGACCAGGTTACACTGGCCGTGGTCACGAGCTGACTGGAGAGGCGAGCTGTCATTGTTAATCGCTGTGAGTAGTTTCTGAAACTACCCTCTGCTGATCTTGTATTATTGGAAAGTCCCGGCACACAACACTCACGGTATCCGCGGGTGTATTCGACGATAAATCACGAGATTTAAGTTTATCGATCACTGGATTCCACGCCGGTGACAATTTAAAACCATCTATCATAAAACTATTTCGTGTGTAAGACCCGTAAATAATTATATAATTATAAGTAGGTACTTAAGTACTATAGTTATTGTTTTGTCTTCAAATTACCTACAAATGATGAAAGGGGTCGAAAAATCGATAGCATCTAAGTATATCTAAGTATCTATCTCTCAGACCACCGGACAGACAAACAGGAAACCAAATCAAATCAAATATACTTTATTGAGCACCAAATTATATCAAAAGTTTACATTATAATAATTTACTAAACTGTGTACAATCAAAAGGCGGCCTTATCGCTTTCAGCGTGAAACCAAGTGAAAGAAAAGCTTGTAAAATGTTGAGTCTGTGACATATACGTGATATTTATTGTGGTATAGCTACCATTAAGGCATAGGCATGATCATCATCATCAACAGCCACCACGCTAGCCCAGTGCGGGTTGATGGACTTCACATGCGCCTAAGAATTTCTTCCTCGGCATATGCCGTTTCCTTACGAAGTTTTCCTTCACCGTTTGAGAGCAGTCAGTAAATGTACTTAAGTTTCGAGGAAAACCATTGGTCCAGCCCAGTCGGGGATCGAACATCGAACCTTTCGATATGGTAGGCCACGTCTTAATCCCCGAAGCCACTGACGCTCTTACTCTTAACTAGGCATATTAATTGTAATTAGAATTAATTTCATATAGAGAATTGACATGGGTACTATTTTGACATTTATATTATTATTATGACATTTTAAGTTTATAATAATGTTTTAGAATTAAGTTATTGTTTTATACATTGTCGCCTTGGGACTCTACCTGTAGACATGTATTTTGCAAATTTAAAATAAATGAATTGAATTGAAAAAAAAAAGTTTAATTGATAATATTATTTGTGATTATTTTCATTATTGCTTTTTACTGGCTGCTCTCAAAAGTTGAAGGAAAACGCCCTGAGGAAACCTGCATACGCCGAAGAAGGAACTCTGAATGAAGGCGCATGTGAAGTCCACCAACGCTTGAAAACATCTTACATATTGGTGATCGCAGCATCTTACCGAAGAAATTTTTAAACAGCACGTCGAAATCATTATCGCAATTTTTAAAGGACCAGTAATTTTACTATTAATTTACAAAATTAGAGAATTATTTTACTCACGTGATGATTAATTCATGATAAGAGAGAAAATCTAAGAAAATTGGGCTTTCACAGAAATAACTTTGTCGAAAGTTTAATCTGAAAAATGACATTCAAGATAGTCTTTATGATAGAGTCACCGGCGGAATCGCAATTCTGTCAAATTATTGTTATCGGAGATTTTTACAAATTAACAATCTGTGTCCAACTTTTCCAGGTAAAACCTTCTCAAAATTAAGTCCTCTACCTTGACTAGAAGTTAAAACAATATTTTAATTACCTTAATTATATGAATCCCAGCTGCGCCCTCGAACGAAACCCAGAAATCCAACAAACCAAGCAGGAATACAAACAAATAAACCAGCACCACAAAGCCACCACAAAAGGCAACACCAAACAACCACGTATCAAATCGAAATGAACAAACAAACGTTAGGAAAACCGTTTGAAAAATCTACAAAACCGCACAGAATCGTGGCTCGAAATCCCTAGCGGCACGCTCAAGAACGCACTTTCAAATTTAAAAACCGAAGAGGCCCGATTTTCTCTCATAAAAATAACTCTACGTGAAAAACATCGTTTTTTTATTAACGTAAACATTGCTAGCGCGATTATCGTACGGCATCTTTGACATCGCGATTTGGACTGGGCTAAAATTAACATCAGACGGTTGAGTTGGGATGCATCGCTGTTTCGTCACGGGATCTCGCTCGAAGGAACGCGCGGATTCGTCGACGATGCGTTTGCGATTCCTCAGTGCTGGCACTGGTCAAGTGATCGCCCGATAACGCTGTGCAGATGTTTCCCAGGGTTCTGCTCTTGGAATGTGGAAACGGTCTTATGTTTTTAGGGTTCCGTAGTCCGACATGGGACCCTTATAACGTCCAGTCCGTCTATCCATCCACCTATCCCAGTCTGCCACAGCTTACACTCGTGCGTTGACTGATCAGTTAATTTGATCGTAAGGACCGCGAGCCTTTTATTAGGATTGGAGCTCAGTAGTAATTCAGGCCCAGAGCAAATTAATTGTCATTGAGTTTTTGTATCCTATAACCCAAGATATTTCTAGGATAAAATCTACAATTATCTATAGGTCCTCTAGCAAGACACTTCGGTCGAAGGACACTAACAATAGACCAGGGCCTTACGGGAATAAGTACAACTTGTTCAAAATGGTATGTCCTCTGTGGGAATCGAACCCAGGATCTGTAGTTCAACGCCCAAACCACTAACCCAGCGACGCAATCCGAATAGGTAACTAACAACATCATGCTTGTAATTTCCCTCGCAGTAGGAAATTGCTTTTAATTCCGCCAAACACGTGTCATCCTTCGTCACAATGGCTATTATTGGATACGGCTCAAAGTATCAAATTAAGTGAGCCCAAATGTTACATTAGGATAGAAATTCTGCCGAACATTTTGCGCCTTGACCTAAATAGTCGCGTATGATTCTGATATTTGCTGTTTTAAGCAACTGCAATTGCACAGTGGTTCATTTCAGCCTTTTGTGGAGAATTATACGGGTGTTTTAATTGTATTTGTGCTTTAGAGGATAATATCGTATTGAGCCAAAACAAATTGCTCAGCTTTTGCCTTGTAATTTTGTGTGGGTGTTTTATTTGTTTTTTAATTACCAAAAGTCGACAGAATAAATAAAAATGATTCCAGCTACATTAGTCGGAAATTAACCACAATTAATATTTCTATGTTTTTTTTTCAATAAACGAAACATTGATATTATTATGCAAAAGGCCCTTTCATAAAACGATCGTTACCAAAAGCTAAGTGCTAATACAAGACGCTATTGTTCGGCGCTTACGCCAATATCTACAGCCTTTGTCGGCCTCGACACCAAGTCTGACATTTCCTAACATCTGACCAACCGTTCTGCATTATCGATTGTATTTGTGAATACGTAAACCCCACCCAATACAACATGACCTACCAAGCTTCTAGAAAACCCTCTTCAGTATCTCAAAGGCAAAGGTTTGAAGAGGGAGGTGAGGGTCAGGGTAAATTGGTAATGACAATAGCATACAAGCAAATCACGCACACAGAGGCTCACCCCCGCGCAGTCGCAGCAGCTACCCGCCACCCCACCCTATTTCACTTGTCGACCAAAGCCGGCAAAATTCTTCTACACCCCCGTCGAAACGTCCCAAACGCAACAACTAGTTCAAAACTATTCGTAGAAAAAAATCATTTAAAATAATGCGCTAACGCCAGTGTACGTACCGCTTCAGCTTTTTAACCGTCGCTTAGTGATTTATTAAAAGTTATTTGGAAAACGAACAGTGTACAAAGGACTAGTGAATTTGTAACCAGGAAGGAAAATGGCGGAGCTCGCCTCGCGCCTTTCCTCTTGAATCGCGAACTGTTGGAATCCAATTTTGAATTCGCTTGCTTTTTTATAAAAAATATAAAGATTTTTTAGTGACGAGTATGTCAGTAAGGACTTCTTTAAATTGAATAGGAGCTCGGCAGTACGCGAGTGCAAGGACACTGTAAAATCGATATTCGCCGGCGATGTCGGCAGAGCAGTAGACTCATTCGCGCCGGTTGAGGTTTTACGCTGTCCACGCTGAAAGATTGCTGTTCATGTCAGAAAAAAAGGAAGAGGAGTAGGCTACTAGCGTCCGTAGAAGAGATGACTATGGAGACGGCCACGGCGACGCCCAACCAGGTAAGCAACCTTTGATTTTGCCGCAATATTACTGTAGGCGCATACTTTACGTGTCAAGGACGCTCGGGTTCTCCCAATTTAGATTTTAGATACATGTCTAGCTGTTACGTAACGATTAGACGCTTTGTTACATTAGAAATGAGAAACGTTTCGAATTGATTCATATCTTAACGCCATGTCTCTGAAGGGGTAGATAGAATGGAGTGCCAAGTATCCTGACACACCTCTTTCGCTTCGTTCAGCCTCATCATTCTCTTCACACATGCTCGCCTACTTGAATATTTGATTTGGAAAAACCCAGCAATGACATCGATCGATTTTATCACTACGGGATGCTATGCGCAAATGAAGTGATATTTTTCTCGCAAATATATTCCCCTCGGTGTAATGATGTCCCACTGTGCATAATGTATTGCTGTTGTTTCCATTTACGAGCAATGTTTTTTCGGTGTAAATAGATTATTGTGTTATTTTCTGTCTTTGTTCGTTCGTTATCGTCCTAGCTGGGTGAGAGATAGATTTTTTATCGACGCTTTTGGAAGCCTTTAATATATATACATGTATAATCGTTGTATCACTGTGTGAATATTTTTAGTCTTCTAAGCTTTTAGTCTACGTTCTGCTTTTCTTCTATGAAGTTGCAGGAAGGCATTTCTTTTTGCAAAGAAAGGTCCAATTCGTATAAGACTCACAATTTGAGGGATTTATAGTATGGTACGTTATACATTAAAAAAATTGTGTTTTTTTTCCTTATTTTTGTAGTACCATTTCAAAACACTTTTTATTTATAAATGTTATGTTCTCGTTAATTTTTATGCTTTTTAATGAGTTTTATTTTAGAAAGTTATATGGTGTAGAGACACCTCTTACGGAGTCTCAAAAGGCGACATGGTGGAGCCAGTTGGAAAAGTCTACTCCCAACAGTGGACACAGACAGGTTTAGGTTTATTCATGACGGTGATGTAAGTTAAAGAATAAAACGGCCATATTTCTTCACTTTTCTTTTCCTAGGCACCCTAATTTATTTTACGACAAAGGGAATTTGAACGCGTACAGATTGTTCATTTCCCAGGAAAATTGTCTCCCGAAATTCCTGGGCTGCCCTAAAATTGAATTAATTACCGCTAGAAGCAATCTATCTATTTTCCGTCTCTTTTGGTTCCGCTTGTCGTCTTCCAATCTGGAATGCGAGGAATATTATTGGAATTTTCCGTAAATGGAATTCGGTTTGCCCTCGCTTGTGATTTAATTAATTTACCTACCTACCTATTGGAATAATATATTTTACTTGTGGTTTATTTATTTAATAAGGTACATAATGTAACAAATCAACAGTAAATTAAAAACAACTTAATACAACAACTTTAACTAAAACTAAACTACAAATAAATTATAAATAAAATACCCCAGGCTCCCCACCGCTGGGAGCGTGCCCAGAAGGCTGGCGGCATTACCTCACTGAATGGTGAGGCTGATCCTCTGAGCGAGGTAATGCCCAGCTCTCTGGTCGTTAGTATTCGCTTTACTTATGTGTCGAAATTAAGTTTCTCTAACTTGATGCGATGGTTGTATATAAGAAAGGATACTTGACTATCCAATCTGTGACTTGACCAACATTATATAAATATTTTTCTCTCTCTTTCTTGCGAGTCGCACGTTTGGCTAAACGAGAACATACCTACTATATTTCAGGATAACATAGGCCCAGTGCTGGTTGGTGACCCTTACATCCGCTATAGACATTTTCCTTTGACGTAAGCAGGTTTCCTCAAAAAATTCTATTATTTATTTATTTATTTATTTAACTCTTTATCGAACACACACTTGCTTATTTTGAACCCTCGATCTTTTGGACGTGAGGCGAGCGCACTTCCACTGGGCTACGATTTAGCTGTGACTTTTATTACTGTAAAATGTCGTGGGAGAAAACTTAATTCTAAACGCTACTTCACCTTACATACGTTTACCTTCAAATAGATCTAAAAGTTGGGCCCACAAAAATCATCCAAAACTTTCCAAAATCAGGTTTCGTGGTACTTATAGAAGCTGCCCTAGTTGCTCAGTTTGTTATATGGAGTCCTATCAAGATCTACTCCAGAGTAAACAGGATTAGGAACTGTAAACAGGCCCACATGTTGGGGGGCAAGGCTCGCCGCAATTTGCCGATCCATTAGTATCGCCCTTGACTGCCCAGGTGTCAGGTTACCTCGTGTAGGGTTTCTACAATCCCTTGCCACGGATTTCCTTAACATGACGACATGGTTTCAACTATTGACATAATTATATCTCATATAAACTTACCTAGATGACCCTGAAACAGATTTTCTTAGATCTACAGATAGGTTGTTTCTGTACATTCAATATTTTTGGGAAAAATTGGGTAGGGGGTACCTTACGAGCGATAACGAAGCTGAAAATGCAACTTTTGGAATTTTTGTCTGTCTGTTCGCGAGTCCACCACGCTTTTGCCGCTGAACGGATTATGACGAAACTTCGTATGGAGATAAAGTAGTCTATATCCCTGGACTCTTGAAAATTAGCCAAGAAATAGTGACCAATACGGTAGCAATAAAAATCTCTCTAGGGTGCAAGGGAGCGGAATACCAGCTGACCACTACAACTGTCAACCTCACCTGCACGTGGTACACCCTGCTGATTAACAGACGAAGCGCTGACTACCGACAAATGGCGGTATAACCATCTACTATAGGCTGGTGACGGGCAGCAGCGTCGCCAGCGCTAGGTGCCTGACACTGCGATCGACAACCCGCCTGCCCAGCGTGGCGATTAGGGCATTCCCCCCCAATGAATTACGCCAATACTCAGTGGCACGCCTTGGGGGAGGCCTATGTCCAGCAGTGGACTAGTGCAGGCTGATGATGATGATGAAAAATCTCTCATTTCATAACATTTGTATGAAAAAGCAGTTCAGAGTAGACTGGCTGTTGTTGAAAATGCTACAGATGCTTTCAGTTCAGAAAATATGGTTTTGGCTTGCTTTGTTTGGTAACAAATTAATTTGATGGAATTAGCACTATATGTCAACAACTACTTACATAACTACTATAAGTCCACGCGTACGAAATCGCGGGCAACAGCTAGTTCTATTATTAAGGTAAAGTATTTTTTATAAAGCATAGCTTTGACTCATCATGGCTAGAACGGATTGATTGCAAACTTTTTTCGGCAATAGACAGACACATTCCCGTAAAAAAGTTGGTGAAATTATAATTAATTTATTAATTAAGGAGGTGATCTCAGTGTCCAGTCGGGTGGTTATTATTAGGACAGGGGTGGGTCGCGGCCTTAGGTCAGGGTCGTTCACACGCTTTACGACGATGAGGCACGAAAATTTAATAACCTTATTACTTACATTTTAGACTACAGTAGGGTTATGTCCTCAATTTATAGGGTTTCGTATATCAACCGAGTAAAAAGGAGCCCTTATAGGATCACTTCGTTGTCCGTCTGTCTGTCAATACCATTTTTGACAAGAACGAGTGCAGGTATCAAGTTGAAATTAGTATCAAATACCTGCCAAGTTTCAAATTTATTTCACAACTAGCTTTTGCCCGCGGCTTCGCCTGCGTGGTATAAGTTTTTTTTCCGGGGAACAGTGAACCGCGGTAAAAAGTATTCCAGGATATAAGCTATCACTGTACCAAGTTTCATCAAAATCCGTCCAGCCGTTTCAGCGTGAAATAGTAACAAACATTCTCACTAACATCCTTACAAACTTTCCCATTTATAATATTAGTAGGGTTACGTACAACTCTGCATTCGAGGTAAACGCCCTAACCACCATGCCGACGTCGCGGTCTGTGGCTACATTTACCGTATTCAATCACTGTGCTGCACTCTAAGATTGTTGGAAATGACAAAAGTGCATTTGCGATATGAAATCAGAGAAAGTCAATAATCGTCGTCATTTCTATGGGGTATAATGGCGATTGTAGGCATCCATTACTCGCGCCCTGAGGGTTTTGTACTTATTGTCAAATTTCAACCGAAAGTACCCCATACTAGGTTTTGATGACCAAGATACTAAAAAATGCGGCAAAATCGGCCATATCTTCTGATCTGACTGCGTTGGCTTAGAAGTTTGATTTTTTCACAGCTATAAGGGACTGCAGACCTCAGTATTTGATATTAATTTCAACTTGATACCTCCATGCGTGAGAAAAACTGTCTTGACAGACGGACGGACATGCAGACAGACGGACAACGAAGCGATCCTATAAGGGTTCCTTTTTTCCTCTTTTGAGGTACGGAACCCTAAAAAGAAAAGTAATAATAGGTACAGCCAACCGCACGTTAGTGGAAAGACTGGCTTTGATCTGGCCTAGCGTATTAGGGAGTTTCAATACTATGAGAGCGTAGTTTATACTGGTTTTGTTTCCACTGACGTGCGGTCGACCGTACATCACGTCTCAATAACTTAAATAAAATAAAACAACTTTATGATTGGCGGGCCAGCAAAGACACCAAGCTCGGCTGTTGGCATTTTTTCCTTGGTCCCTTTATTATTTTAAAAATTCCATCTTATCGAGGATAAAATATGGGTTTCATCTGCAACGTAAATAATTCATTTAAGCATACTTAGTTTTTTTTAAAGGGCGAAAACGACTATTTCCGAGCATGTTTGAGAAAAAATATAAAAGTTTCATTTTGCGAATCGTCAACTTTGCTACGTATTCACATTGAACAATGGCCTGTCTGCTCAGAGGGGAGACTGTTTACCCAGACAGACACTACTCCAGACTCATCTGTCGCAGACTGTGTTCGCGTCAGTCCTCTTATGCAGTTTTACTGTCTGCATTTACTTAGGGTCCAGTTAAAATTTCGTGCATTTAAAATAAAACCCCTTTTTTATTTGCCGGAGTGTTTGTTTGCGGTGTTTACTCCATTAATATTACACCTAATACAACTGATTAAATATTTTGCAACCATGTTTTTCCTAAATTAATTTTAGTTGATTAATTTATCTTATATGTTTATTATTAAATCAATTTTTAAACTCATTTTTAACTTTTTCTGCTTTAGTGTATTCTCTCTATGGGACCCATTCAACACAGTGAAATGGCATAATATCGATCATCTACTTTACCTACTAAATATTTACTTAATGAAATTCTCCTCAAAAATTTGCAGGTGGCCAATGGTGCTAATTCAGGCGCGATTGGCCCCCTGATCATCATCATCATCATCAGCCTATTAATGTCCCCACTGCTGGGGCTCAGGCCTACCCTCTCCACGAGGGCGTTCGGGCTATAGTCCACCACGCTAGCCCAGTGCGGGTTGGTGGACTTCACATACGCCTAAGAATTTCTTCTTCGGCGTATGCAGGTTTCCTCACGATGTTTTCCTTCACCGTTTAAGAGCAGTCAGTAAATGTACTTAAGTTTCGAGAAAAAACCCATTGGTACATGGCCCAGCTGGGGATCGAACTCCGGACCTTTCGATATGATAGGCCGCGTCTTATCCCCTACGCCACTGACGCTCTACACTACACTGGCCCCCTGATATCCACACAAAATAAGCGTGATACTCCTTCCATATAATAGGGCTGCGGCAATTTTACCTTCATGTCTGTATTTTACAAAGAAATCCCTCCTATGACTGTCACAAAATGACATACCAGACGAGCGCACAGAACGGAATCATGGCGTGCATTGACAAATTATAGAGAGTGCATTGTCCTCCACGACTGCACTTTACCCCAATTTCCTCGAATTTCCACCCCTAGGTGACGTCACCGCGGCACCAAGCCGTGACGTTCGACACATATCGATGGCAACACAAACCATTGATTGGGGTGAGTGATACTACGGTAGAAATTTATGTTAGTAGATATGTCGATCCTCAAATTTTTTTTAAGTAGGGTTTGGGTTGGTTACTAGCCATTTAAGCCATATCTTATTTAGAAAATAAAGTAATATTTCTCATATATATTGGCGGCGATTTTCACTAAGATCGAACTTCGGACCTTTCAATATGATAGGCCGCGTCTTATCCGCGACGTCAATGACGCTCTCTATTTATATTAGTATAGTCTATATTATTAATATTGTCCATAGGTAATAGTACCTATTATTACTTAAAAGTATTTTTTATAGCGAGCACATAAAACTAATCGGAATAATCGAAAAGTAACATTTCCAATACAAATAAATCTACGTAACATTGCTTATACATTCACAAATTGCCCCAATGCACCCCACCCCACAAATGCATACAGATATAATCCATATACACAGGGGGAGGCCAGCCCCCGCCGGCACCGGCTCTAGTGAAGGGGTGTGAAATAATTGCTCGCGTGCGCTGCGTCTCTCTTTGCGCACATCTCTAGTGAGAAACTTGGTAGCTGACATGACGATTTTAAAGAAGAAAAAAAGGGTCACAAGTTGTAGAAAACTGTTTTTAAAAATACAATATTTATAAAAAAATTGGGTTTTGTGTCGGGGGTTTTTAGTAATGAATTTTAAAGGCTATAAAAGGATGTTATAGAAAAGTGTTTTAGAAATCTATGAATCTTTAAAATAAAAAGAAATAGTATAATTAATCTTCTAAACAGTATTTAAGTATCTTATTTACTCGATTGACTGTTTCGAAGGTCCGAAGTTCGATTCCCGGCTGGGCCATGTACCAATGGTTTTTTTTTCGAAACTTAATTACATTTACTGACTGCTCTCAAACGGTGAAGGAAACATCGTGAGGAAACCTGCATACGCCGAAGAAGAAATTCTTAGGCGAATGTGAAGTCCACCAACCCGCACTGAGCTAGCGTGGTGGATTATAGCCCGAGCGCCCTCGTTGACAGTGTAGGCCTGAGCCCCAGCAGTGGGGTCATGTTAATAGACTTTGACTGCTTAACTGACCAATCACCATCGATTAATTAAAAGAACACTAGATACCGATTACACGTAAGTGATAAACGGCAATCACATACTTAGTTTTGATACTCACCAATCGACTTATTGAAAGGAATCTGCAACTGCATCATATCATAGAAGTCGATCTATGTGATAAATGGTTTTAAATTGAACTTTATACCCTTTATACACCCGTTTCGAAGGCACGTGGCTGCAATGGGTAGATTTTAAAATACAGCGATGAAAAATTATAGTAATTTAGTTGGTAATTTAGCGTTTTGGGAATTTTACGTCTATCTGTGGTTGAGGGCGTTCACATTTACAAATCTATTTTAATAGACATGCAATACCATATACGTATGTAACTATGTTTGATACATAGAATATTACATTCTCTAAAAATATTGTTTTATGATTTTATTAAAATCAACATTTTTCTATTGACGTCTTTATTTTTCACTTTTCATGTGAACGTAGTTTGTTTTAGTTTTACTAGTATTTTGTATTCTGTGGTTTTCCTCAGTCTGTGATTGAGAAATATACCCCAAAGAGATGGAAAGGAAAGATGTGGAAAAAACGCAAGAAACCAATACAAAAACTGGTCCACACAGAGATCTCAACTAAAAATAAACTTGAATTCACGAATAGCACCTGCCAAAAATATTGATCGGGGCCCTTCCTGGACTAGGCAAGGTGCTATTCGGACGGGTGCTGTAGCTGGACTACGTCAAATAGCCTTTTATAGAGACTCAACCCCTTCGAACATCAGTAATATCGATAATTAAAACCACATATTCGAGTTATTCGCCCAAGGGTGCTAATGGTCTCCAGTCCTTTGTTTCAATCTCACCCCTCAATGACACGGAGTGAGTCTAAATTGGGTAGTAGGGTTCCACACGTGAATGAGTCGTATTAATGAACTAGGGTGGATTTTTAGAACTCGTTTAGCCTTGAGCTTCATAGGTATACTTCTGTCCGAACTTCATCCACTCTTTCACACCGCTCCCGGCTACCTTCTTCAATTTGCGTCGTTTCCCCGTGGACAAACTATTCAATTTTTTTAGTCCACCTGGGAAACGCCTACAGATAAAATATGGAGTTAAATACACTGATGGATCGTCTAGATTCGTATTTTAGTTAAAACGCCCTAAACGACAAGGAGTGGACACTCGGACTCCTCTCCGCCAGGTGGACCAACGACCGAAAGAAGGTGGCCGGAAGCGGCTTGGTCTAAAGGTTTTCATGGACGATGTTACTCTCATAACACCAGGTTGGCTTGTTGCCCATTCGAACCGTAAAAAGGACCTTAGATGAGCCTGTCTTGTAAACATAGTCGAGGTTGTGTGGGTCGTAACCGACTATGTAGCAACCGGCGCTGTCGTAAAGACGTCTCATTCGAAGAGTAATGGGCCGCGGTATTAATAAAGGCTGCAGTAAGCTTACGTCAGCCACCTCACAACTCTCAGGGGTGAGTTTTATAGGCACTATCTTGCTGTAACTATTGTCATATAAAACTTGGAAACTATGTCTTAAGGCGTCAGTATGCAGTAAGAGCGTCAGTGGCGTCGGGGATAAGACGCGGCCTATCATATCGAAAGGTCCGGAGCTCGATCCCCGGCTGAGCCATGTACCAATGTTTTTTTTTTCGAAACTTAAGTACATTTACTGACTGCTCTCAAACGGTGAAGGAAAACATCGTGAGGAAACCTGCATACGCCGAAGAAGAAATTCTTAGGCGCATGTGAAGTCCGCCAACCCGCACTGGGCTAGCGTGGTGGACTATAGCCCGAACGCCCTCGTTGAGAGGGTAGGCCTGAGCCCCAGCAGTGGGAACATGTTAATATGCTGTTGATGATGATGATGTAATAAGCTACAGGCGTCAGATAATGTGGCTATCTTCAGAGGGTAAGTCGCGTGTAGCATAACACCTCATGACTTGCAGGCAACTTGTTATGCTCGTTGTCTTGTGGACTTAGATTTGTTTGACCGTTTTTGGGAAGGCCGACATGGGGATCTTCCTCGTGCTCCATTCACTAGACTGTCTAGAGCTTCAAAGTCAACTAAATTTATAGGAGTTAAAAAATTAAATAAATACCAAAATGTATAAAGGACAGTCATTCGTATGACACCTTTGTTTCTCAATTAAAAGACTTCCTGTTAAAAAAGGCTTATTATAATTTTAATGACTATTTAGAAGAAAAATTGAATGAATAATCGTGACATTTTAAAATTTAATTTTAATTTTTTGTATGTAATTTTATTTGTATTTATTATGTGTGCATGTAAAACTTGACTTGTAAAATGTCTTTACCAAATAAAATATTGATTGATTGATATCGTATCACCATATCAGCCTTTCAACGTCCACTGCTGAACATAGGCCCTCCCCAATGAACGCCACCACACCCTGTCCTCTCCGCATCCAGCCGGTTCCGGCCACCTCTTTAGGTCGTCGGATCCCACGATGCGCGTACAGGTTCGCGGTCTCCAGAACCAGAGCTCTAAAACTCCTGAACTGCAGAGCTGTGTGATTATTATTATCATCATCATTAACAGCCTATTAAGATGTCCCCACTGCTGGGGCTCAGGCCTACCATCTTAATGAGGGTGTTCGGGCTATAGTCCCTAGCCCAGTGCGGGTTGGTGGATACGCCGATTTCTTATTCGGCGTATGCAGGTTTCCTCACGATGTTTCCCTTCACCGTTTGAGAGCAGTCAGTAAATGTACTTAAGTTTCGAGAAAAAACCCATTGGTACATGGCCCAGCCGGGGATCGAACTCCGGACCTTTCGATATGATAGGCCGCGTCTTAGCCCCGACGCCACTGACGCTCTTCAACGTGATTGTTATAAATGTGAACAATGTTGTGTTTGTGGACAGGCGGACGCCAGCACGTCGTTCCTGCGGGCCGCGCGCGCAGGCCAGATCGACAAGATCGTCAGTCTGCTGGACCAGGCCGTCGATATTAATGTCAGCAACGCGGTGAGTCCACACTACAATAGTCATCATCATCAACATCATATGTTGTTCATAATGTTTGGACAAATTAACACACGGCTGTTTAGTCCCGACTAAGCCGAAGCTTGTAAATGGGTGCTCAACAACTGATAAACATACTTAAATACTTATAAATAAATACATACAAACACCCAGAATCCGAAAACCAACAGTTATGCTCATCACACAAATGTTGGTCCCGGGTGGGAATCGAGCCCACGACCTTTGGCGCAGTAGGCAGGGTTACTACCAGTACGCCAACAGGCCAGTCAAATAGCATACTAATACTAGTCCTGTCGTGAGACATTATGTTCCATAAACAAGTTTCGGTAATACTAAAAGTTTTCGTTTTTGCGGAGTGTATAAGGTATGTACGTCGTAATAGGATAATTGGAAGCATCGGATCTTTGCGAAAAATCCTAGGATTTTGCAAAAAGTCGGATAATTGGAATGGAAGATTTTTTTTTTCTGCTAGCCATTATTTTCAGGATTTTTGCACTCAGCAAAAACGAAAACTTTAGTTGGTAATAATTTTTGTAGTGGGTAGTTAAGTTTAGTAAAAATTTTCAGTCATTTTTTTCCGGATACGCGACTAGGTATACCAATAAATTCGTCACACGCCCGTAAAATCATCGTCATGAAACCTGCATACCGAAGATTAGGATTTCAATTCTAAGGCTACTAAGTATTAAGTTAATAACAAATAAAAATATAATATTGAAATATTTAATGATAAAATTTCTATGTAAAGAATTTCTGGTGGATTGTACGTGCATTTACCTACATTTAACAATGTCTATACCTGTGTCATTCATTATTTTTTACCTAGTAAGTATTTTAACTATAAACAACTTTACAATATACTCGTAGTCGAATATACTCGTTACACATGTGATGTTGTGACGCATAAAACATCTCAGCACTTTTCCCGACCAAAAATAATACTAAATTATCAAAATTATGGAAATAATACCAATGTTTTGCGAAAATTCTATTTCGTACCGATTTCTAAGTATTACAAAAGTAATTCTATTGCATTGCAACAGAGTTTAGTTTGCAGTAACATAGTTATAAATATTTACTTACTATTCAACGGATATTGTCGAACGCACGCAATCTGAAGTCACGGCATCATAATATACAGGCTGTATTTTAGTATACAGTCAGCAATTCACAGGATGTGCAGTTTCCTAATAAAAATGTCGTATCGAAATAAAATGTGCGGCCCTCTTAGCTGTACAATAGAGAAAATGGAGGCCGGCGCCGCACCAGCACCCCCCGGGTGTTGCAGGTGTCTATGGGCGGCGGTGACCTCTTAACATCAGGAGGCCCGCCGGCTTGTTGCTCCCGTAGCAATAAAAAAAACAATCGAAATCAATCAGTCCAGTAGTTTTTGTATGATACTTGGGAGATATGAGTATAATTAGTAAGTATCTATTCAAACATGAATTTAATCCCGACGAATTTCATATATGAATGCAAATGAATACACTAAATGAATTAAAAATCATGTAGGTACAACACCTACCTAACAAATAGTTCCTATAAAATAATTATAATTAATTGTATACCTACTTAAAAATAACTTCCAAATAATATTATTATTGTATAGATACACGAACGGGATTTTTCTTTTAAATATTTTTGACAAAATGTGTGTGATTTGGTAGTTGCAGGATATTTGCAACACCAAAATACTTTTTCCTAACATTCGAGAATTGAACACCGGACCTTTTATGTAAAACCTTACATAAATACCATACCATACCATAGTTTTATGGTCATCGCATCACTTGTTAGTATCTTCAACTGTATTGATAACTTTAAAAAAACGATATATATCGTGTTTTACGAAATCTTCACTAGATGGCGCCACTTTGACTTTGCAACGCGCTAACGTTTGGTCTCCGCTGAATCATGACCTGGCGTGGAGTTGGCGGTACGGGTAACTTTGCGCAGAGGCAATATCGTAACCGATGAGGTTAATCCGAGGTGCGATTATTGCTAGTTGAAAACTTTACCAATACCCCGCCGTGTGGACGTGAAATACCGTCCGCTATGGCAATTTTTGAACAGCCGTAAAGGCTAAATAAATAAATAACACTGCTATTATTGTTGAAAAGTTTACCAATAGCGTAACTTGTAAATATTTTGACTTGATCCGCTATCAAATATTTTGAAAAATTTTAAAGTGCCTTGACACCTACCTACCTAGACATCGATGTAGAATACTTTACCATACCAATACCAAATACCACGTCGTATGGAATGGACATGAAATACCATCCGCTATGGATAGATAGGCATTACTAACAAATAGGTAATTAAAGTCTTTATTTATAACAATTTCTATGTCACTCAAAATAAAATAAATAATATTATACGGCAATTTTTGAACAGCCGTAAAGGCTCAATAACGCTACAAATAAATCATTGTTAAAAACTTTACCAATGCTACCACGCCTGTGCTGTGTGTGGACGTGAAATAACGTGCGCTGTGGCAATTTTTGAGATTGCCAAAATCAGATATAACTTTTAAAACGCGGGCAAGGCCGCGGGAAACAGCTGGTCTAATATATTATTTTAAAAGATATATTAAATCCAATATAACTTAATACATTTTAAAAGTTATTCCGTGTTAAACGTTGAACACGAAACAAACTAATCATGCACGTTATGTATTTACGTGCAAATTAAGATTCCATAGATTCGACCAACAACGCCCTCCCCTTGGCTTTGCAGTTGGCACAATTTTATTAACTCCATGCACGTCATGCTAAGTGTGTGTCTGGCCTACATGAAAGCCCGCGTCATGCCAAGTGAAGTGTGTGTCTGGCCTGTTTGGCCTACATGAACGCCGGTCCTGGCATGTCCTGCCAAAACTACTGAAACACTTGGGTACATGCCAAAGGTAGTTGTGAACGCACCATTAAGCATATTCGAATAGGTTCATTTTTGACAAAACTTATTTCGTACTTCTACAAGAAATAAGTGAAGGAAATAGTAAAGTGAATCTAAGTAATTAACGTGACGTAACGATTAGGTAAACAATTAAATACAATACAGGAGTTCAATTTTTGAATCGCTCGCCTCGCTTCTAGCGGTCGATTCTACTAATTTTTGTATCGGATGTCGAAGTAAAATTAGTAGAATCGACCGCTCGAAGCGAGGCGAGCGATTCAAAAATAGGGCTCCAGGACGGGATACAACGATCCACTTTCCTGAAAATGACAGATTGTGTTGCCTTTGCTATTTTTTCCCAAAGGAACTAAGTAAGTATGTTATTATTGTTAACCATTTTCAAGTTACAGCTCGGCAAAGTTTAATATGTTTATTAACTTTATCAACCCTAGCCAGCTGATGGGGTTAATGACACTGTGTAGTACTGTAACGATTCAAAAAGAAACTCCATGACTTATTAATTGAGAAATGTTATTATAGCCTGGATGAATTTGTTGGTGACGGGTCCATCTAAGGTTTTATTTTCGTATTAGTTAATTTCTTGACATTTTCTGTATTTTAAAAAAAAAAAAATTTTTGACATATAATAATTGTTTTAATACTTAATGCAACGTTGTATGCCCATGTGGCGGGACATAGCTGAGCTCTTTGACATCTCCACCAATGTATTTACTTACCTACCTATGATCCACAATAAATAAATATTTGATTTGATTATAAAACGACTAATAATTACAAACTATATAAATAACTTAAATAGAATTAGAATAAATAGATTTAGAATTTTAAAAAGTTAATATCTAAAATTATTATCTAATATTGCTTTCGAGGATGTGGGTCATTGTGTCTTGTACATACATATAAATACATAAATAAGTAAGTAAATCATAAGAATAGTAAAAGCTTGTAAAAATCATGTATATACCTACTTATGGTAACCCCTTTAATATGCCTATTTTGGGACGTTTTGCTTCTAGGTCGATATATATTAGGAATATATTCAATTTAGTCCACAAAGCATTTTCTTGCTAACTGTACTACTCATAGTTGGCGAAAAAAATAGACTGGGGTCTAACGACGAATAGAAATAATATTACATTTGGATTTCGCTGTTACGTCCCATTTGGGACATTCGGTAGTGGGGTGTAACGAAGGACTCTAAAAATATAGTCATTGTGATACGAAGGGTTTACAGACAGGTACACAATGTGGAACACTTTTCGGGTTACGGAGGGAGTACAGTGAACTATGGAACCGCTTAATGTAACTTCGTATGCAATCCACAGAACGGCCTGAATGCTATCCACCTAGCGTCGAAGGACGGGCACGTGGAAGTGGTCCGGGAGCTGCTGGACCGGGGGGCGGCCATCGACGCGGCCACCAAGAAGGGGAACACCGCGCTGCACATCGCCTCCCTCGCCGGCCAGGAAGCCGTGGTCAAACTGCTGGTCCAGAATGGTGCCCAGGTAAACGAAGAAGCTGTATATTTGTAACCGAGTTTTGTAACTGTAGCTGGTTACTAAACTCAGTTACAAACACGGCCGGAGCCGTTATAACTAGGAACTAAGAAAAATTGAAGATCCGACAATTGTTTGTTTGTAACTCGGTTACAAACGAAGACATTATACATTTTTCAATCGTAACTACTTACGAGGAAAGCAAATAGGTACAGCGAACAAATTATTCTTGTTTCGTAACTTGGTTAACAAAAAATCTTCGTTTGTAGCTGGTTACAAAACTCGGTTACAAACACCGCCGGAGCCGTATAATTCAAAATTCGTTCATTCAAAATTTTTAAAAAATATAATAGATTTTAGTTCGCAGCTCGCGGACCTTTTGGCGGGTTCTCGTCATAGATAGTTCTCTTAATATTTTGTTTTCATAGAAAATAGTATGGGTTTTGGTACCTACGACTACGGCTGACCTAACAGGATTTTGTTTCCAGGGCCGTAAAGAAAGAAAAAGAACAGCTTAGTACCACTACGCGCTGACTAGGTTACGCCACAGAATACTTGATTACGCACGAATTTTAAAGAAGTAGTCTCAGTCATGCAAGCGTCATTTAATTCCATCAGTCATGACTGACGGTTGAATGATGAAAAAAATATAGTGTGCAGAGATTTTCATCAGTCACCGCATTAGACGATCATTCATCCGTCAGTCACCGACTGACTGTGGTAAAACCATGGTAAAACTGACAGCAAAACCTACCGTGTAATTGGGGCCTACCTAACGTGGTTTATGAATCTCCCCACGATTTACGTGATCAAATTGTTCGTCATGATGTTTTGATGGCTCATTATTTTGTACGATGTTTCAGTTTTATCGGGCGGAGATAAAATAGGTTTATTAAGCGTATTATGTTAACGTTTATGGTAGGCACTTGGGATTTAAGAATCTGCATTGCAGAAATTTTGCTGCGTATGTGGAAACACTCAACCTGTATTTCTTATATTTAATTATTACAAAACCAGTATAAACTGGTCTCTCATAGTATTGAAATTCCCTAATAGGCTAGCCCAGCTCAAGGTCAGTGTTTCCACTGACGTGCGGTCGACTGTACAACATGACGCACTTCCACAAATAAAAACAGATACAATAAGCAAATACGTATTAAAATTTAGGCGGACTAAAAAATAAATCGTTTTAAGTGATTTCATCCAGACAACCTCGGAATAGAAGATGTTATGTTAGAAAAAGGTAGACAGTGCATGTATCTTTCAATTCAATTCAATACACTTTATTGCACATTTAAAAGTTACAGACAAAAAAGAGAAAAACAGATACAGTAATGTACATCTAGGCGGTATTATCGCTAAGAGCGATTTCTTCCAGACAACCTTTGGGTAGAGAATTTAGAGCCAATCAGAAGGTAGATTGTGCAATTAGCATATTAAAAAAAACTGCATACACTAAAATACATAGGTAT
Organism: Metalampra italica; assembly: GCA_949699065.1. Lineage (NCBI taxonomy): Eukaryota > Metazoa > Arthropoda > Insecta > Lepidoptera > Oecophoridae > Metalampra > Metalampra italica. The sequence goes on from OX452993.1 coordinate 2,763,861, forward strand.
ACAAAAAAAACATCTTTCCTGTAAAAGGTCATGCAATGATATCGATATAACAATTACCTTTTCTCCGTAGGTCAACATCCAATCCCAGAATGGCTTCACGCCCCTGTACATGGCAGCCCAGGAAAACCACGACGGTGTGGTGAAGTTCCTTCTCACGAACGGTGCCAACCAGAGCCTTGCCACTGAGGTAAGTGGCAGTGGGCAGGTCATATCCGTCGCAGAACCGACGGCAGTTGGAGACGAGCTCTAGACTGCGGGTGGGTACGCGCAGCGCGGGACGCCCCTTCGCCAGGTGGACCGGACAAGAAGGTGGCCGGAAGCATCTTGATGCGAAGGCGGAGGACATTACAATTAAACCTCAGTGAAGGATAAGCCGACCTTTGTCCAACAGTGGACGTCCGCTGCTGGACAAAGGCCTCCCCCAGGGATCTCCTCGACGACCGATCCTGCGCTAACCTCATCCAGCCGGGTTCCCGCGACCTTCACCAGATCGTCGGGCCACCTTGTGGGAGGCCTGCGCTGCGTTTCCGATACGTGGTCGCCACTCGAGAACATTTCTGCCCCAACGGCCGTCAGTTCCGTCTGTGTATTCCTTGTGGTACCTAACACAAACTTTATACCATACAGGATGGATTCACTCCATTGGCAGTTGCGATGCAACAAGGGCACGAGAGGGTGGTGGCGGTACTTCTAGAGTCGGACACCAGAGGGAGGGTCCGGCTGCCAGCTCTGCACATTGCTGCCAAGAAGGACGACGTCAAGGCTGCCAATTTATTGCTTGAGGTACTTGATGAAAGATGATATTCTACATTGATCAGTCGGTAAACAACAAAACTGAATGTATGGTTGTTTTTTTTCAATTTTTCAATTTATTCAAATTCAAACAACAGATTTAATTACATTTCGTTAAACACATTAATATGTATACTGATATATAATAGACTAGACAGACACTGTAATAAATAAGTTGTTAAAAGAGACGCAGCAAGCTAAGGCTGGTGGGTGGTCCTCACTAGGCAAGCCCGTTTCGAGGTCCACCGTGAAAGCTAAACTGTGATATAGACCTCTATTCTCCGTGCACCATGAAGTTCTTTCACCAATGAATCAAGAAATTTGCCAAGACGTAAAGTGTCACAGCACGAAGAATCAGAAAATCATTAACACATCCGATCGGTAGACTTATTCACCTGTCGTAAATCACCCAAGTGTATTACATTATTTGTGTACTTCACATTAAAAGTAACCCTCCTTTCGAACTCTCATAAATGGTAAACTTAACACTAAAATTAAGTTTGTAGGGAACCCTCAGGGTGCGAGTCCTATTTGTACCTGTCCGGTTTATAATTAATTTTTTAAATTTAATTAAATGTGGGAAGAGGTAAGCCTGGCGAGTGGGAGGAATTCCGTCAATTCTGTCTGCTTGTCGTGTTTATTCAATCATTAATAATAATAATTTTCAATTGTTTAGTAATATAGTTTTAAGGATTTACGATAATAATGTCCAATCTGAAAAATGTCTAACCGTTGAAAAATGTCCAATCTGAAAAACGTCCAATCTGAAATAAGTAGGTAGGATTGACTAACAATGCAATTATTATTGTGGCCTCAAATATTTTTAAATATTTAAAATTTTATTTTATTTTATTTAATAGTGCTTCTTTCTCCATTTAAATCAGAACGATCATAACCCCGACGTCACCTCCAAGTCCGGCTTCACACCGCTGCACATTGCTGCTCACTACGGCAACGAAGCCGTCGCCAGACTGCTCCTGGTGAAAGGAGCCGATGTCAACTGTTCGGCGAAACACAACATCTGCCCGCTGCATGTCGCTGCGAAATGGGGTAAGTGTCTAAAATGTGGTCAGTGTGGACATTATGTACAAGAAAAGGCTAGGTTTTAGAAAAAAATTGACGCTAACCTTAAAGTTACTATTCAAATTTAAATTTTATTTATTTTCTCACACAAAGATATAACAATATTAGCTTGCAGTTTGATAAATACCGGAAATGAAATTAACCGGAGACCGGTCTTTGTGAGACTGGTGCCTGTATTAGGACAAGTCCTGTTCTACAGGTCACCAGGCCCCCACTGGAAAATGAGTGGACTGAGTGCGAGCGTGTGTGTGTTGTGTTTGAGTGTGTTTGTGTGTGTGTGTGTGTGTGTGGGTGAGTATATATTTATGATTAGTCGTGATATAAATTTTTATTTTATTAGATTATTACTAAAAACATTTTATTAATTTAAAATGTTACTTTTAAGGATGTTATAGATAATTGTAAATAATGTTATAGAATTTTGTTTGTAAACATAATTAAAAATAAATAAAAATTAAGAAATGTTTATTTCGCTAATAAGAATTACATTATAAGTATTAGACGTTGGGCTCTCCCAGTGGGAAAATTGCTTCGCCTGTGACGGGAGAAAAATTAAGTATATTAACATAATTATATTTTAAGCAAAAATAAAAATAACCTTTCATCACAGACAGCCCCCTGTGTATGGGCTGTCTGCAGGAGAGCGAGACGGTGGAGCATGCAGTGCTACACTGTCCATTACGGGGCTGGCAATAGATGCCGACCTCTCGGCAACGAGCAACCTGCAACAGTGCTGCCGTCGGCCAGAAGCCCTACTCCACCACTTCTAGGAGCTGGGATGGCTGGACTGACGGCCAGGGGGAATTACACAAAACTCCCGTTTCGTGGAGTCGGTGCAGGGACCGTCACCCACGTTTAAGAATAAGATAAAAAACCTTTCATCTATGGAGGAATTAACTGTGGAGAGACACAAATTGTGCTTCAATGGCCGCCGAGGCCTAGACTTATCTAAGTCTAGATAGGGATGATTTTTGGAAAACAAAATACTGACAGCCACTCTAGCCGGGCACGGGGGTGGGAGCATTTCACAGCCACATTCTCAAAGTTAAAGGACTTTGGAGACAGGATTAAAAACCTAGACTTGTTACTACAGTTAACATAAATTTACAAAAAAACACAGTAGCTGACACAAAAAGTCCCATAGGATCGAGGTGTCGCCAATTATGACGGGCCCTCTTACCAAGTTAAGATTAATATAAAATTTGAGTTGTCTTTCCGTTCTGCACTGGTTAGTCGATCTTTACGCAGAAGACAGTGTACATCACAGGAGCGTAGCGAGCTTTTTCTGTGGTGTACATTATACTAATGTAATGACTGAACACTTCTAATGTTAGAAAAAGAAGACGAAAGTAGCAGATCCTTATATCTAATCCTACATTTCGTTTTAATCACAATAACACGATGCCTTTGACCCCAAAAAAATTAACATTATTAAAGGAACAAAATTAAATCTCTTGTCTGGCTTAATCATCATTTTCCTCGCAGTCTACTGTGACTCAATATCGTAAAATGTACATAAAGTTCAGTAACACAAGGACCGTTTTACGAGAGTATTGACACTGGACTTTATGGGTTATTATTTTGTTCATGGCATCTAATCAAAAAATTGTGTTACAATAAAATCTCAGTGATGAATTGTAGATGTTCGAAATATATCGCAGCACTTTGGATTCCGGCTTAATGAATTTATATGATGTGCTTTATTTACGTAATATGTTCCTTTAATCAAAGTTTATATTAAGTTATTGTGCGAAGTCAGACTCACGCGTTTCTATTGGACCTTAAGGATGCTCTTCCATCTGACAGTATCCTGAGCATTGATATCGTCTTGACCTCAACCTACTAGTTATTCGTCCAGATTGTATAAGAATCAACAGCCTATGAACACGGCCCACTGCTGGGGCTCAGGTCTACCCTCTAAACAAGGGCGTACGGGCTATAGTCCACCACGCTAGCCCAGTGCGGGTTGGTGAACTTCACATGCGCTTAAGAATTTCTTCTTCGGCGTATGCAGGTTTCCTCACGATGTTTTCCTTCACCGTTTGAGAGCATTCAGTAAATGAACCTAAGTTTATGAGAAAAAAAACCATTGGTACATGGCCCAGCCGGGGATCGAACTTCGGATCTTTCGATACGACAGGCCGCGTCTTATCCCCGTCGCCACTGACGCTCGATTGATTGTTTATAATCAGATTGTTTGATCGAGATTGTTTATAATCACATCTAACTCTTAATTCCATCTGCCATCTAACCTCCAGGTAAAGACAACATGGTGACTCTGTTATGTGTCAATGGCTCAAACGTGGAGGCCCGCACCAGGGACGGGCTGACCCCTCTGCACTGCGCGGCCCGGTCCGGTCACGAGCGGGTGGTCGAGGCTCTGTTGGACAGAGGCGCTCCGATCACCAGCAAAAGCAAGGTATGCTAATAAGCAGTAACCTTATGTGCCTATATTCTTTAGAATCAGGCCTTAATTCTGCGAGTACAAAATATTGCAAGCAAGTTGAACCACTTCCCGGTCTCCGAATGATCTAAAATTTGGTATACCTACGTAAATTCGGTGACAATGCAATAATACGATACCATGAATCTGGTCTGATGATGAAGTCGGAAGGTGGCCATAGGAACTCCGCAACGCAACAAGATAACTCCGGCTTATTTCGGCTCGTTACGTTAGATTGGTCTCAATTAGTAGTTTGCTGTCAGATGGTAATTTTAAGGTCTGATGATGAAGACTAGACCCAAGACTTAAGTACCTAATATAACTTATTAGATATCTTTTATATCAATACATTTAATTGGCAAACAATAAATATATAAACCTAAAATGCAATAGACTATGATCAGGTTTTAATGGGTTTTTTTCTTTTACTGCATTTTTATAAAAGCTTGTTTTTAAAATATCATTATATTGATGATACTTATTTAATTATACAAAACACGCAATCAACTAAATTCCTCTTAACTTCAGAACGGTCTAGCCCCCCTTCACATGGCAGCGCAAGGCGATCACGCAGAAGCTGCAAGGGTCCTGCTCTCGCGCAGGGCACCAGTCGATGACGTCACGGTTGACTACCTCACCGCTCTGCACGTGGCCGCGCATTGTGGACATGCTAAAGTTGCTAAACTGCTTTTAGACAGGTGAGTTTTAAACAGAGCGAAGCGAGGGATGTTTCCATAACTAGACATTCTCTGTCAAAGTTACAGTGCCACATTAAGCGTATCCCAGACACACGCGGCCTGCGGTGGCGGCCTAGCGCAGGCCGCAGCTTTAATATGCAAACGGAGGCCACGCGTGTCTGAAGTCTCACATACATTGCATAGTGAAGACAACAGACCGCCACCGCCACCGCAGGCCGCGTGTGTCTGGGATCCCCTTTATCTGACACGGTAGTCAAAGCTGGAACTAATGCCGCCATTTTGAAATGTCATTCATTCTACTGTTACATAGAGAACATCGATGAGAACAAACTGACTCCATCACCGGGTCAAGTTATCAGATTTGTGTAGGTACCTGTACATGTCAAATTATATAACAAGAGTTTCGATTTGACTCTGTGTTTTACTGATTTGAACCTTCCTGGCAATTTCTCAATAGGGCATGAAACCAAGCTATGTCGAGTACTTATTAGTTACCCATGTTTTTGTGACAGAAATGCTGATGCCAACGCACGCGCGCTCAACGGCTTTACTCCTTTACACATCGCTTGTAAGAAAAACAGAATCAAAGTTGTGGAGCTGCTTCTAAAATACGGAGCAAGTAAGAATGTTAATATACAGTAGATAAGTACATTTAGTCACCTGAAAAATTAAACAGTGCAAAGAATTTTGAGTGCTAAGACTACAAAAAATGGTTCAATGAACATTTGTCACTAAACAAAATCCTGGTTTATTTAACTAAGTAGGATTTCCATCCGCCACAGGACTTGAAATACAGTGTTTGGTATTGAATTAACCGGTGTCTGCTAAATGAAATTGAGTTTTGATTAATTATTGTCTAACTTTAACAATTGCAAATCTACTCATAACTTAGCTAAATACTCCAAATCAAAATGAATTATCGCTTCTACTAAATGAGTATTTGCAGAATGTTCTTGAATACTAGAGGATGTACAAAGCAATTCACGTTTGCTTTTATGACGTATCAGGTATACAAGCAACGACAGAATCTGGATTGACTCCTCTTCATGTAGCTGCGTTTATGGGATGCATGAATATCGTCATATACCTGCTGCAGCATGAGGCTAACCCTGACGTCCCTACGGTCAGGGGAGAGACACCTTTACATCTGGCTGCTAGAGCTAATCAGGTTTGTGCTCTTTACATGACCATTAGAATAGTACAGTAACATAGAGAGTAACATGAAGCTAATATTATTGCTGTCAAATTTTAAATGTGTGCCTTCAGAATCAGGCCTATTATATAATAGACACTGATGATAATAGATTATAAGCTTAACATGTGTTTACAACCGTAGAACATTCTTGCAGGGATATTTAATACGAATTAAATGATAATTTCAAACTTCAGACCGACATAATCCGCATCCTGCTTCGCAACGGAGCAGCGGTGGAAGCGAAAGCTCGGGAGAGACAAACTCCTCTCCACATAGCGTCGCGTCTCGGCAACGTCGACATAGCCGTTCTTTTGCTGCAACATGGTGCTGATGTCAGGGCGATGACCGCTGATAATTACAACGCTCTACACATAGCCGCCAAGCAGCATAATCATGATGTGAGTTCCCAACTTACTTCAAAAATCAAAAGTAAGCCGCTCAGAACAGGAAAACACAAAATTACAATAGATTATATGCCCTCTCCCTCTGCGTATGCTTGTTCGAATGGTGTTTTCAAGAAATTGAAACTTACTACTTACTTACATGTAAAAAACATCTAATCTCCAGGTCAAACACTCTTTTCACCAGATTTTTAAATCTTTGTTTTTTACGATAAATCGTTTCTTTCACCACCAGGTTGCAGCAGCTCTTATTGAACACAACGCTCCCTTGACTGCGACCACGAAGAAAGGATTTACTGCATTACATCTTGCAGCTAAATATGGAAACTTGAAGGTAAATTCAATCTTGAATGTCAAGTTTACCAACCAACAAATACCAAGTTTTTCTTACTATTTAATGTAGCGTAATTTCGATTGTGACTCCAATTTATCTGAACAGGTGGCAAACCTTCTTCTGGCCCATGGAGCATCACCCGATCAAGCCGGCAAGAACGGCATGACACCTCTTCACATTGCAGCCCAGTACGACCAGCAGGCTGTGGCTACCACGCTACTTGAAAAAGGAGCTGATGCGAAGGTAAACAACCATGTTCTATAGTTTTCCTTACATATTTATAAAAGAACTTGACTAAACGTAATTGTTACATTACCAGGCTGTAGCCAAGAATGGCCACACTCCGCTGCACATAGCGTCTCGCAAGAACCAGATGGAGACTGCAGCGACACTGCTGGAGTATGGAGCTCTTACCAACGCCGAATCTAAAGCTGGATTCTCGCCGTTACATCTAGCTGCTCAACAGGTATTAGACACGTATTTCAATCTAAATGTTTCGAACCTTCATTCGTTCCTTAAAATTTAAGTATGCTTTTCGGTTGTATAATATTTATTTATTTCATTTTTAAAAGGAAAGGCAGCTTATAGCTGATGCTACCATATCAGCAGTCGACTTGCTTTCTTTGTTTATATTAATTTATTGCGTCTCTTTAGATTTGAGGAAGTTGTTTAGTCTGTCAAGCTTAAGCAGTAATGTTTCATTACAGGGTCACACGGAAATGTGTTCTTTACTGGTAGAGCACGGTGCAGAAGCTGATCAACAGGCAAAGAATGGTTTAGCAGCATTACACTTAGCGGCCCAAGAGGATAGAGTGCCTGTAGCTGAACTCTTGTTGAAAAATGGCGGAGAGGTAAGTTCTGACAAAAAAGAAAAGTATTGGACCAAGTATTGAGCTTTGTGGAACACCAATTCAATGGAATAATGTAAAATATGAGAGAAAACAGTTTAGCGTCGGCTGTTTTATTACATCCACTTAGGAAAGTTTGGATTAGTAAATAATAGGTAAAGATTGTTTTATTTTTGCAAGTCAATGTAATCAAACGCTTCAATAAAGTCAAATAATCTGTTTCTCAGGTGGATATTTGCACTAAAGGCGGATACACACCTTTGCATATAGCAAGTCATTATGGCCAGGCGAATATGGTACGATTCTTGCTCGATAACGGAGCATCTGTCAAGGCACAAACTACTCATGGGTAAGTTACTGTTTCTTTAAGCATTTGTATTGATGGAAGCATTGTAAGTGTGTGGAAAATTCTATATTATTAAAATTTATTATACAGATATACGGCACTGCACCATGCAGCGCAACAAGGCCATATCAATATCGTCAACATCCTTCTGGAGCATAAGGCTGATGCCAATGATACAACGACGGTATGTGTGTTTTTTTAACTGATGTGTACTTTATATGTTGTTCTATAATATTTAAAATATTATGCGTTGAAATAGAATTTTATCTACATTGTATTTCTTTTAGAATACTTTAAACATCTAGCCTAAAATCTATTTTATTTGGCTACTAAACTGTACTTTATCTTCCTCTTATATGCAACTAGCTTTTTCCCGCGGCTTCGCCAGCTTATAAAAGTTTTCCCGTGTACATTGTGAAACAGCGCCCTCTATGTAGGCGTTTTGTTACTTAGGGAGTATTAGCGTACGCCCTTCGACTTTGTCCGCGTTAAAAAGTAGCCTATATGTTATTCCAGGATATAAGCTATCACTGTACCAAGTTTCATCAAAATCTGTTCGGTAGTTTTTGCGTGAAAGAGTAACAAACATCCTCACTCACATCCTTACAAACTTTCGCCTTTATAATATTAAGTAGGATTTATATTGTTTTTATTCTTTGAACAGAGCGGCCAAACACCTCTAGACATAGCATCAAAACTTGGATACGTCACTATAATGGAAACCCTGAAAGAAGTCTCCGAACCTACAATAGCTCCTGCGTCACAAGACAAATACAAAGTCGTTGCTCCTGAAACCATGCTGGAGACATTCATGTCAGATTCAGAGGAGGAAGGAGGTGGGGTATAAAAGATATAGTACAATATTAAATTAAAATAGGTATAACGGCTGGTTAATTTTATCAAATACAGTCTTAGTAAGCTAAAACAGTTGTGGTTCACGATCAAATCAAATCAAATAGTCATTTATTTTCTCCCACAACAACGATCATGAATTGATGTGTTATACGATTTGCTTACTTCGAGATGTTCATCTAGAAAAATGGTATTGATATTGACGATTTAAATTGACTTTTAGGTGAAGACACAATCCTAAATGACCAACCGTACCGGTACTTGACAGCAGATGATATGAAATCGCTTGGAGACGACTCTTTGCCAATTGATGTAACAAAAGACGAAAGAACGGAATCGGCTTTGAGTCATAAAAATATCATGGAGATGTCTCAAGGTAAGGTTAAAAAAGATCAAGAAACATAGCGCCAACGCCAAGTTATAGTAAATAATAAAGAAAGATTGTAACTAATACCATTAGCTGATTCTGAAAAACATATAACAGTATCGCCAAATAGGGTTAAACATCATAATGATTCATGACATTATAAATTAAAGAAAAACGTTCCATTCCTTAGGATCAGTGAATGGAATACCCTACCAGCCTCAACAAGAAGTTGTGGTGAAGAGCATCAGCCGGTACAGCACCGCCGCAGCACCTGAGGGCTACTGCTACAATGTGGACCCGACTGTGCCCAAGTCAGTATTAAAACATAATTAAAATTACTGTAATTGATGTGAGTATATAATTTAAATTATTTTGGCATGGAAACATGAAAGAAATTGTAAGTTTCTGGGAAAGCACACTTGCAGATTAAATTAAGCAAGTAACCTAATAATATAGGAGAAATATAAGCACGCCTTTTAATTATAATCGGTGTATAAAAGTATAGAGCGTTTAATTATAATGATTAACTCATTTCAGAAGTGTGACTGTACATTTCTAATCCAACCGCTTCTTACGCACGCTACCTGGATATGGATTTGCAGGAAAAAGCTGCTGTGGAAAAAGTGAGTACTTAATTTATATCTTCCACTTTTCCTATTATCATCAGTCAAAAGTGTTCTCTTGGATCCTTATACTGGTTGATCTGTCATATGAAACACAATCCTTATATTATAAGGTCCAACCTTATGGAGATAGAGGTTTACACTTATCACGGACGATGTTTTTCTAAAAATTCGTTTATTCAAAATTGGATATTTAAACGTTAATTAGTCTAAAACTAACTACTCTGTTTCCACCTGTATAGCCGGGGGAAGATATACCAACACATTATATCATCAATCAATCATCTATCATTCTATCTCAAAACGAGCTAGTCTTAGTCCACCACGTGGGCCAAATTGTACCTAATGATAAGTTCCTTAAAATGCAATCTCTGACAGTATTCAGGTTTCTTTACGATCACGATTTCTACTGTATGTATAGAGGAATCCACAACTAAGGCAAACAACACAACTACTCGACGTTTTTGGTTCGCTGAATAAGCACCAACATGATTTTAAGCAAACTTGTATGAATATGTATGGTTATGAAGGTGGAATAAATGATCCTTGTACTATACCGGCTTCGAACCCGGAATGTCCATATACGTAATTCATCATCATCATCATATCATCCTCCCCCAAGGATCTCCACGACGACCGGTCCTGCGCTAGCCTCATCCAGCTGGGTCCATACGTAATTCATCAACAGATAATGATGAATCAGGAAATTAAATACAAGTTTCGTTGACTCCAGCTTCCTGGTGTCGTTTCTGGTGGACGCTCGCGGAGGAGCCATGAGGGGATGCCGGGGTGGAGGGGTGAGGGTCATCGTGCCACCGCTTTCTGCCCAGCAGCCTACCAGGATTACCTGCAGGTTTGATCATGTTCTATCTTCAATAGTGTCAAGGCTGAGTAATGGAGACATCGATGTTGGCGATAAATAGAGAGTCAGACGCAATCTTCAAAGTAAAAGCTAAAAGTAAAAAGAAAATTCCCTTATGGGTTTATAAAAATTATTCATTTATTTTGGTGCAAATCAGAAATAGCCAGATAATAAAGAATAATTGCTATATTCTGTTAGAAGAGATACAATAGTTAATTTTGAAATACCCTTAAAGTACGTACGTTGAAGTTAGATAAGGTTGCTAATCAATAAATTCATAAATTTTTGAATGTTGTGTTTTATTGAATTTCAGATATCTCAAGCCATCTCGTATAAACCACATGCCCCCTCTGATGGAAGGAGAAGCACTCGCTTCCAGAGTACTGGAGATGGGGCCAGTTGCGGCCAGGTTCATAGGGTAAGAGACCCAGAAACATGTTTTTGAATGCTTCTGGACAAGGAAACATCAGCTTTTCATTAAATTCTTGTTTCATGTTTAAATAGTAATATATATTAATTCTTATGTTTTAGGCCTGTGGTACTGGAAGTCCCGCACTACGCTTCGCTTCGGGGCAAAGAGCGTGAGATCGTCATATTGCGATCAGACAACGGAACTAGTTGGAGAGAGCACAGCGCGGACGCATCTGAGGATGTGGTCCAGGATATTCTTCACGAGACTCTAGAGATCGAAGGTGAGTGTCCTAATATACAGAATCCCACGCCTACTGAACATAGCCGGAAAGTACTTTAAATAGTTATATGCACTGCATTCAAAAATTGTAACTGACAGGAAAAGTTAATTTTAATAATATGAAAACCATTTGAATTTGAATAACCAAATATAAAATCGCCCCGCCTGATGTCCACAGAAACAAATGAAGAGGAGAAAGGATGGGACGCGCCTCGAGTCACGAGGATCCTGACGCACGACTTCCCGCAATACTTCGCCGTGATATCCCGCATACGCCAGGAGGTCCACGCCATTGGTCCTGAAGGTAACAATCAACTTAGTATTCTAACTGTTTTTGTTTTCTTGTAGGGCTGTAAACAGAAATTATATTAGTGTAGGTCCGTTCAAAGTGTCATTTATCGCCGCTTCCATCACGACAAGAGTTCCATAAGCTCCTAGCTACCCAAAGGCTTAATAATCGACACAGTCAGATTTGGAGATTTTTCCGGGCCGTGTTTTAAGGTCACATTTTTAATGGATGCCCCCTAACATAATATAGGCGCCATCGTGACGGAATACCCATCGTGCTGATTTAATTTTGATTTACTAGAGTTAGGTTTTTTATTTTTGCAATAATATTATTCTTAAAACTTGGAAAACACTAATTAAGTATTATTAAGTATCATTAACATCAGCAATATCGTCAGCAGCGTCATCGTCGCCATTTAAGATTAATAAGAGGTCGAAAGAAAATTCTAAAACCGATAACCGCTGAAGTAGATGAGTTCTCGTGTGGAGGTCATGACTGGGCAAGCGTAGTGTTTGTCGCCCCCTGGGTAGATAGAGCGACGGTGGCTGTAGTGACTGGATGCGGAGAATCGTAGATAAGGTTCAGGGGTTCGCTCCATGCTCCCTCACAGCAATGGTAAACTCACAAATTTTCTAATGAAACGCAATAGAGGCGACCTCAGACTTCTGGTCGGCATCATAACCGGTCACTGTAACCTAAACAAACACATACACAGTTTGGGCATCACAGACAGCCCCCTGTGTAGGGGCTGTCTGCTGGAAAGCGAAACGGTGGAGCATGCAGTGCTTCACTGTCCTGCAACACAGGAATTCAAATCCGGAACGGGCCTGGCAATAGATCCCGACCTCTCGGCAACGAGCAATCTGCAACAGTGCTACCATCATCAGAAACCTAACCTTTCCATTACCACAGAGGAAGCAATTACTTCAAAGAGTTGGGATGGCTGGACTGACGGCCCGGGGAGACACAGAAAACTCCCGTTTCGTGGAGTTGGTGCAGGGAGCGTCACCCCCGTCTAAGAATAAAAATAAGGACTAGTGCAGGCTGATCATGATGATTTGTAATTTTGTTCGTACGTCGTTGCAGGCGGCATGGTATCCAGCTCGGTCGTGCCACAAGTCCAAGCCGTGTTCCCTCAAGGTGCTCTCACGAAGAAGATCAAAGTCGGCCTACAGGTAAACTTATTCAAACCCCGCACAGGGGTTAAAGATAAGAACTTGAAAAAGATCACTGTCAATAATGTGTCTAAGAAGAAACGTTTCTCACTGATATGGTAGTGTTCAAGGGATTTTTACACGTAGTGACTTACAAGAAAATACTGGCGACCCGGAAATTCTATAAAAGCTGAAACCTTGTACTAAAAATGGTTCATCATAATTACGGCAAAAAAATTATGCTCAATTTTAGGCTGGTGGAATTTTTTTTTCCAAAAAATATACTAGACTATTTACATATAATTGCTAAATATGTTATCAAATCAATGAAAATGAAACACTTATTATTATTGAAACACGAATTATTCTTTATTGATACAGAAAATTTTTGAAAAACAAATCCACATCAACGGTAAACGCAGACAGTAAAGTTAGCAATGTAAGTTTAGGTATAATAAATAGGTTAGGTATATACCCAGTTGTTAAGGTATATTTTTTCGATAATTTTGTTTTTCCACAACAGTCTAAAATTGAGCACGATCAAACATCTTGCAGTATCCAGCATGACCTACTCTACTTAAAAACTGACAAATTTCCGATTCTCCAGCGTTCCCTTGTTAGTTTTGTAGCCTAGTCAGTATATTCATATTGTAATAACGAGTACGAGTAACTTAACACTGACAAAGTCGGAGTTTATACAATCTTATGAATTTGTAACTAATACTTAATTTTCTGTTTGTCTAATACTATTTACTAAAATCTTTCTGAAAGCTTATTATTTGCCAATGAGTAAGTAACGATCGCATTTGATTCTATCTATATTATATTACGATTTTAGTAAAAGTTTATTAAATAGAAAGTATATTTTTCTAAAATTTAGAATTTTGAAACACTGGTAAAGTTGTATGCTTTTGTGTTCACTTACAAAGATTCGTTGTAATTGTTTGCCAAATTGATTGTGTTCTTTAATTAGTATTACACTTAGTTATGTAATTAACCAAATTATTGAACTGTAGTACAAAGTGTAAATGCCAAATTTTAAACAAAAGGTTCTTATTTTTCTACGATTTTAATTTTTCGTAATTACCTGCATACTTTATACAATAGTTTAGTTTTATTTAGCATTTATTGTTAGCCATTTTAATTATAAAAGTCCATGAAATCTATACACATAGTTTCTAAAATGTATTGTTTAACTATGGCAATGAATATTTGTATCTTTAGCTCTAAAAGCAAGTCGATGTTTAACTTCATACTTATTATCACATATCGTAATCATCATACAGGTTCAGTCATACTATAGTCATTTAAAGACGTGATTATTGATCTAAGAAAATATCTATTTTAGCAATTAGAATATAAGTTTCAGATGTGCGTTACTCCATTAGGGATAATGTCATACCCAATAAATTTAGTACATAAAAATAGATACCTACTTCTTTCAATGTTAGCTGGAAAATTTCAATAAAATTGTTTTTTTTTGTCAATATTTGTTTCAATTATGAAGCAAATTTGAATGATATGAAATCACTTATTCTACAACAATGAGTTTTCTCACACTGCGATTTGACACCTGACAATTTGATAGTTATTTTGTATTTTCTCTAGTTGGTCTTTAGGCTTAGGACAGAGCATGACTTGATCATAAGTTTGAAGTTTTGAATGTTATGAATGACTTTGAAAATGTGTTAATATAGTTTATTAATTAGGTTTATGTATGAATAAAGTGTGTTTTTATATATGTATATTTAAAAATAAGGTTCGGAGTGACGTATTGTTTGATAATTTAGCTAAGTAGTTATAATTCCGTATTTTTAAGTCTGCTAAATTTATTGGGTAATGTCTACTTTGTGCTTTACATTGAGATTTACTCGATTTATTGTTATGCGAAAATATTATAATTTATTTCCTAAAGACCAAACGTGAGATTTGCATGATTTAAATATATTTTATTTGCTATTGTTTTCGGTGTGCGAGCTTACTAGTATCAAGTGTGTTGCATTATGATTTGGGACGCATGTGTGAGAAATAGATGAGTCCGCTACACATCGCAGAGTGTATTTGACGAGATTCCTTTTTTTATGCTTTTCCTGTGATTTCATATGTTCATATTTGCTTAGTTTTGCACCAACCGCTCTAACACCTATCTGCCGTTTTAATTTTTAATAATATAGTAACATATTTTAAGCCGATCATACAGAACGCTAATTCGAAATAAATGCTGTTTCCGTTAAATATCAACATAAAATACGAAACAAAGCCAAATGTTTTTGAAGACTAAAAATACTACTTAGTTTGCGATAATATAGTTATTTTTCCATTGAATCACAAGGTAAGTACAGTATTCATAATTTCATTACAAAGCACAATTATTTTGCCCTTCACAAGCATGCATCTCTTAAACTAATCCGCGTTTGGTCTTTAGATTGGTTGATTATTGATTACCTATTGATTATTATCAGTAAACAATGTTTAATAATGAATGTTACAGGCGCAAATAATAGATTCTGAGCTCACTGCAAAGATGCTGGGTCGAGGAGTGGCGGTTTCACCAGTAGTCACCGTGGAACCTCGAAGGAGGAAGTTCCATAAAGCAATCACCTTGAGTATGCCAGCCCCAAGACCTCATACTCAGGGAATGACCAACCAGTACAGCACATCTTCAGCACCAACCCTTAGACTACTCTGCTCTATCTCAGGTACACTTACAATATTTGGCTTTTTTCCTGCAGATTTGGTTACTAAAAACAGTAATTGCTTTTATAGAGGGATATTATAAAATAACTTTTCGTAAAATAAACTTTCGATATTTATAGTTACTCTTGTAAAATGTGAAAATATTAATTATTATGACAATATTGAATAATGCATGTTTTTAGTAACCAAATAAATCTGTCAAGTGTTGCAATGGAGTATGGCTTATGTTTGCTATATCTTGACGACATTTTAAAGCTTGCGAAACTTTCGTCTTCGAAAGGTAAGTGTGCCTAAAATTTGGTATAAGAAGTATTAGGCTTACGAAAAAACTTTTTGCTATAGTTTTCTTAGGTACCTACCTACTTATATAAAAAAACCAATATTCCATTACAACACGTTAGTGGTGTAGAAGGGCATAGAAAAAATATACAACGAACTTATAAACTGATAGAGTAGATTTCAGTCATTTTTACGATTCGATAGAGTAAATATTTTATACTTAGTTGAAAAAATATGTTGTTACCTTTTATAGACTTTTTCTAATACTTTTGACAAACTAATATTACCTAGAAGTAAGTAGCTGGTATTAATACAATTATACAGTCTTAGAATTATTACACCCAATTATATAGACAAAGGGATGAGCATGTTTATTGACGAAATTATTAGAGTAGTTCATACTATTCATCGCAACAAAAACTTAACTAGCGGGAAGTTATGATAATATTGAGGTTCGAACAGTAAGTGATAAATCAAACAAGCGCTTTTAGCAAATACACCGGGCAGCCAAAGGGATGCGTCCCTGTGTGTGCGTTTTGTGCGTGTCTACATTGTCTTGTTCTCGTGTTTGTGTGTGTTGCACGCTCACCGTGTGTGGCGCTAAATAATTTGCTGCCACTGATCGGCGCGCACCATCAGGGGTATTTCGCAAACGATCTCTCGAAGGTAAAAAATTAGAACTATTATACAAATATTATAAAACAAAATCGAAATGTCGGATTGAATTTCATATTCCTTTGAGTTTAATTTTCTTTTCGTCCTTTTTCGTTTCACATTTAATTTTTCATAAGACATTGTTTCAATGTGATATTTATACTCTTATCTTAGCATCTATGTCATGAGGAGTATAACTATCAAACTCATTGATTTTCTTCGATCTATCACTTTTTGAATGCTTTTCCATATCTTGCTTCTCATACATTCTTACTCTTTGCACGGGCTGAGAATTTTACGCTTTGTCAATCACATTCACTCTGTATCATAACCATCCAATAAATCTTGGAATATCAAGAGAATGCACTGCGATATTTTCACTGGACGTTGTCGGTATAGAACAGTGTATACTAAAACAAAATTCTAGACTTCTTTATTGAACTGCAATGACTGTATTGGCACATTATAAGACATTTTGGCACATAACGTATCTACCTGTACTCGTATAGTGTAAGCGTAAAAAAATAAACGATAAATATTTCATGCGGTGCCATCTTCGTCATACCCATTTCATTCTTCAGCGTCAGTGTTCCCAAAATTTTGTTATTTTGCTTGTAATACTCGACATTATTTTCCAAAACGGCCTATCAGTTCTGTTTTCTTCACATCATCATTTATTTTTTCTTTTCTGTTCTCGTCATGATTTCACTAAACATAATTTGAGTTTCGTAATTTATTTTATGAAATACATTTGGGTTGTTCTTCTAGTTAATGTCCTTCGAGAGATCTGTTTTTCGGAAACCTGACCAGCAATTTTGTCAATTTGTCAAAGAGTAGTCATTGTTTTCATTTTGAAAATAAAGCACTATTTTTAAGAAACAGGTCGTGAGAGTACACAAGTGTGCCACATTATTAGTCACTTTTTCAATCAAAATGAAAATGGTACGTTATTTATTGTTTTTGTGTAATGTGTTGTGTTTGCTTGTTGTGTGTTTGCTATAGGCCGTTTTGGAAACATTTTTTGTTTTCATTTTAATTTCTTATTAACCTATCTTTCTGATTTCTAATCTTTCTTCTACATCGGTTTTTATTTACTGATATTACAAGTGTAGGTACTTTAGATTTCACACACTAATTATGTGATTAACCAATTGAACTAAATTACTATTAGCTTACTACACATATTTCCTAAAACAACTTTAACATAATTTTTTTGGTGTACAAAATAATTGATAATCGTAGATAATAAGTAGCAGTTTATAAACGTAGATGACATCATACAGTACTTAGAACAAGCCTGCTTTGGCATGTGATACAATGGTAGAGTCTAAGTCATGTGGCAGTTCAAAATAGCGTTATAGCCGCTGAATACTGCCTGTAGCTGTAGCTACCACGACGAAACAATCAAAATTAAAAGCATCGATGTAGTTTGATAGCATGTATATAGAATTTAAAGATGTATAGATTTAGGTGCATAAAATAATGAATTTGATGGACAGGTGGGACCAACCGAGCTCATTGGGAGGACGTGACCGAGAACACACCGCTGACTTTTGTGAATGACTGTGTTTCGTTCACAACTACGGTTTCGGCCCGATATTGGCTGATCGATTGTCGACATATTGAAGACGCTACGAAAATGGCCACCGAATTATACAGGTAATTCAGAGAATAATATATATGAATATATAATAATAACGAGTCTTCGACCAGTGTGTGTTGCCAGTGATGACATACGGTACCGAGACGTGGTCGCTCACTATGGGCCTCATAAGAAGGCTCAAGGTCACCCAGAGGGCAATGGAGAGAGCTATGCTCGGAGTTTCCCTGCGATATCGAATCAGAAATGAGGAGATCCGCAGAAGAACCAAGGTCACCGACATAGGTCAAAGAATTGCGAAGCTGAAGTGGCAGTGGGCTGGGAACATCGCCCGCAGAACTGACGGTCGTTGGGGGAGAAAGGTTCTTGAGTGGCGACCACGTATCGGAAGACGCCGCGTAGGCAAGCCTCCCACAAGGTGGACCGACGATCTGGTGAAGGTCGCGGGACCTGGCTGGATGAGGTTAGCGCAGGACCGTTCGTCGTGGAGATCTTTGGGGGAGGCCTTTGTCCAGCAGTGGACGTCTACAGGCTGATATGATGATGATGATGATATAATAATATATCTTTATTATATCGTAGCCTGCACTAGATTTAACTTAAATGTCTTGGAAATTTAATATCCTGCCAAAATATACGGTGTAAATGTTCCCAGGGAAGCAATCCACGTACCTTTCATGTCGCGTTTCGTTGTTTACGCCAAACGCTCCGACGAAAACCAGGCGCAACTGCGTATGTTCTGCGTCACTGACGATAAGGAAGAAAAGGCGCTGGAACGGATCGAAAGGTTCATACAAGTCGCAAAAAGCAGAGATGTTGAGGTAAGACCACGGGTTCAACTACAACTCTACTTTATAATAAACAACAGGAGTATAAGCACAGCAAGGGGGACTGGGACCTCGCCGCACATGAGACAAACCGAAGAGGTTCTTGGTGTGTTTTTTATGTAATTCTATGTATTTTTATTAAATGTTTAAAAATATCACACGTGGAAGCTAGATAGTAAGATAGGAAGCTAGAGATACACACGAGGGGGCTCATTTCGAATAATTTATCAGATAATTTAAGTGTCACAAAATTATATAAATTAAGTGAGTAGTATAATTAAGTAAAATAAAGTTAATGTTAGATTTAACGATCATTTTTATTTTTAAGACCAAATGTTTGTTAGAGAAATTTTATCTTGAATAATAATACTATCGATTAGTATAATAAAATAAGGAGTGTTTGTTTTTTTTAATTTTAGTTGGTTCGAGTCCCGGGCTAGGCAAGCGAGTTTTAGAAAATCTTAGAATGCAGTTTTGTTTCTTTTTAAAAGTAAAGGAATGTCTCCTTTAAGTAAAATGAGCCAGCTCAAGGATTTAAGGTAGTTTCCCTTCAGGGCCCGACTTATCTTTCTATGCTGTTTAAACAGATATTTGCTTCTGCATTCTGAAGCAAAAAAAATCGAAAATCGAACTACATAGTTAAGCACTGATTAATGATCAGAAGATGCATTCCCAACAAAATTGTTAGTGAAAATCTGAGGAGACAGCAAACAAATATCACGGATAATTATTATTCAGATGTGTTAATTTCACAGGTCCACGAAGGAAAGCCAATTTACTTAGAGTTCGGAGGCAACCTGGTGCCAGTGGCGAAGTCTGGCGAACAACTGTCGATTCCTTTCCGTGCGTTCCGGGAGAATCGGGTTGCGTTCCCGGTTATGATCAAGGCTCAAGACTTGGAACCGATATGCAGGTGCCAATTCATGAGAGACTCTAAGGTTCCAAAGGGAGAACCTTCGCCTGCACCTGTGAGTATTGACAGATTAAGGTAGTTTAAGAATTTGCTCAAAGTCAGAGTCAAAAAGAGAGTGTTAAAACATATTCTTGGTACATACACATTCCAGAAACTAATTAAGTCAATGTGACAAAGTGACAAGATGCTAAAGTAATGATTATTGTTATTATTAGTGATGACATTATGAGTAGAAATTGACAACGAAGGCACATTTTGAAAAACTGTGTATAGGTATTTGTTTTTGCTTTTGACTGTACCTACCTACTGTAGCTTTCATACATTAATGTTTACGTTTACATTCACGAATAAGGAGATGTGATAAAGATAGCCGAAAGGATTAGTAAAATAAAGTGACAGTAGACACATTTTGCAGAACAGAATCTATGGTTATTAATCAGAAGTTCTGGACGACGACTTAAAAAGTTGCTGGAGTGTGGATGACCAGGTGTGGTGACATTTGTCCAGCAGTGGACGTCAATAAGCTGATAATGATGAATTGATGACACATATAACGTTGTATCTCTCAGATTGCAGTCCTCAACATCATGGTACCAGATGAAATGCTAATGGAGAGAAGCTCTCCAATCCCAACGGACGCGGTGCCTCGGCGTACAGAAGAGCAAGAACAAATTTGGAGACAACGACTCAGTGATCCAAGGTACGGACTAATAAACATTTTATACAAGCACTTGGCACCAAGTCTCTTCTGTCTTCAAAATTTTAAAGTCGCAAAGCAAATGTAGTAGCTACTAGAAGAAATGTCAATAATGAAATGATACTAACAAACTTGAAAAAGTTTGCAAAATCTTTCTTTAAATTAGGCAAGGCTATTAAAACTATTAGTGCCTTTGACGGTCCAAACCTGCCCATGTAATTATTGTGTTTGTAATATTTTCTATAGACTAGAGGACATCTGCAATCTCCTTGGCAAGGACTGGGTAGCCCTGGCCTACGAACTTGGTATCAGTGTGGCCACCGTCAACCAGATACAAGCCAAGAGAATCACAGCTGCCGATCAGGCGCAGCTTATGCTGAAGCTTTGGAAAACTCAGTCCGGAACCAAGGCTCAAGGTAAGACTATCAGTGATATCAGGCAATTTATGTTTTATTTAATTAAGTATGAAACTAGATCAACAAAGATTTTACATGCTAGAAATACAATGTCGTTTTGTAGATACTTCATTGGAGTTAGCTCTGTGCCGCATCGGAAGAGATGATATCATCGCACCACAGTCCGAAGTAACTAACGAGCGTAGAATCCAACGTAATATTTATCAGGAGCGGCAAGCTTCTGAAGAAATCGAAGCTTATAAAGGTAAACAAAGTCAAATTAATTTATTGCATGTAAGTACACTGGGTACGTTTATACAACGTCATTTTTTTATCTACCACCGCTTCTTAGTAGCGCTGGGTAAACAGTTGCAACACCCGCCGCGCTAACAACAGGTTATGGGATTATGATTTCAATATGTTTCATAAAAACTTTCACAAGTTGTACAAAAATTAAAACTTGTAGGCACATAATTTAAATGTAAAACCAAATTGTTGCTATGGAAATATTTTTACGATTTATTTTAATCATTTAGCGGAAGAGGACAATAAACTTAAAGAGAAAATATACGAAGACAATCAAATAGCTGAGCACATGCGTGAGTCTGAACACGATCAGGATGAAGCTAAGTACTCCCCTGAAGAAAAGTCGATAGTCGAGAAGAGTGAAATTGAAAGAACTCCTACACCGAGTGAGGAAAGCGAAGAGGACGAAGGTACAAAAACATTTTAAATAGTTTTAAAATAGAAAGGTATAATTCATTAAATTATTATGAATAGATTATGTCACTTTAACTAAGTCGCTTTTTCAGATGTTAAACGAAGCGTAGCAGAGAGAAAAGAACAAATAACAAGAAAACTAAGTTCCAGCAAAATACCAGCGTCTAAACAGAAAAAAGAAATTCGAGAAGAAATTATAGAAATAAAGACTCAAATAAAACCAGACATTAAGAAATTTCATGATATTGAACAGCAGGTAAGAGAGTAAAAAATTGTGTTATATTAATTTATGATAATTATATAAGAATTGGAAATTTTTGTGGTTCATTATTTTTAATTAAAAAAAAATAATTAATAGGTAAAGGAAAAAGAACCCAAAATAGAACGAACCCGTTCGAAAACCTCACCCGAATCAATTGAGGAAGAAAAAGAAGTAGAAGTAATTAGGGTAGAGGTTGTTGATGTTAAACTTAAGGAGGAACCTAAGCTCGCTGAGAGACCTGTAGAACAATTCAGAAAATTTGACCCATCATCACCTGGTAAGCCTACTCCCAAACACTTACAAAGACATATGAGAAATGAATCCATGAGATTTCCTTCAGGCGATTTCTCCAATGTGACTATTACTCCAAGAAAATCAGTAACCGCCGAGATCACGGAAGTGAAACAAACTCTTGAAAGTAAAACTGAATCTTTTAGCAAAGAAGCGATATCACAAAAAGAAATTTACAGTTCCAGAGTTGAAGAAAAATTTGATGATGGTGACCAGTCACCAGACTTAGTAACTGAAGAAGAACAAGACATAGCTGAAGCTACATTAAAAGATAAAATTAGCTCATTTGAGTCAAAAATGTCTAAAGAGTCATCTATTGAACTACCTAAAACCACTGTAAAGTTAACAAAAGAAGCTCTGAAAAAACATACGATGGAACAGGAACAAGACATCGAATATACACAAGAGTTTGTTCGAAAACAATCAGAACAAATTTCAAATATGGAAACTATCGCACACGTAACTCAAAAAGATGCCGTTAAGACTGATAAACATATTGAATCTGCAAAAACTGTTAAAGAAACCATACAACACTTTGATTCTAAGATCAAACACGAGGACAAATCAAAACCTTTTCCTAAAACAATGAGAACAGATTCAACTATCGTACAAGTCTCATCGGAAGAAGATAGTGAGTTTTTAAAAAAATCCACTGATTCTGAAACAGAAACAGAATCTCAAACAACAGTTAAAGTAGAGAAAAGTGATAAAAAGTCTAAGACTAAGGTCGTTCTGGGTCATGACGCATTAGAAAAAAAGAAGGATTTTGTATCAAGGGACATCCCATCTGATAAGAAAAAAGATGACAAGTCTAAAAAATTGGATGACAATGATAAGAAAGATCATCAAGCTGTGCTTGTTAAGGTAAATAAATTAGAGAAGCAAATGACTGACGAATTACGAACTAAAGTAAGTGAAGAAGACATTACGGAAACATTAGAGGAAAAGGATGTATCTATAAGTGAAAAATTGAAAGATAGGGTACGTACGTATTATAAAAATTCAACCTGAAAGACATAAAGCGGTATTTTACTTTTATTTAGTATTTGACAACAAAATTTATTATTATTTTTTAGGTGGAAACTCAACTATCTATTGCAAGCACAAAATCTGATGTGAGCAAACATACCAAGACTGATTCAATGGGGTCTGACTTACAAGCGCGCAAAATTTCACAAGAGTCCCCAATACAACAGAGCACTGAGAAAGATTTTAGTTTCGTATCACAAACAGAATCTAAGGTTTATTCAAAAGAGTCTAAGCATCGTAGTGACTCACTTGACGAAACTTCACAGTTTTCTGACTTAGAAGACCAAGTCGGTACAAGTCCAGCTCATCGACCTATATTGAATAATGTTGAATCTTCTGTAACTAAATTGGAAGAAAAAATTGTTTCTAGTGCAACAAATAGAGACCAAACTCTAGAGTTCCTGAAATTCGAAAGTGATTTTAGTGCTCAATCACAAGCACCCATTCTTACGCCGCGAGATGTAGATAAGGTAAATAATATATATTAATTAAGTAAAAAAATATTCTATGTGGTTTTATAAATTACGGAATCTACACAATAATAGAGAAATACCTAGCAACGTAAACTAACATTGAAACTTCTCTATTAAATTTTTAAATAATATTTTCAGGTCTCACCAAAAGAGTCGCCAATAATAAGCGCTAAAGCACGTCAATTTATAGAAACTGTACCTGAAGATGATTCTGTACAAGAATGCTTTTTCTCCAAGCGCATTTACTCGGATTCGCTAGAAGACTCTGAGCAATCCGATTCAAGGCGCCATTCAGAAGCAGAGTCCTTGAAGTCTGACCAATCAGACATAAAAGCTAAAGTATCTTCATCAGATTTCGATGAACGAGCAGAATATGAGGAAACGGCAGATTCTGGTAGTGGTTTTGGTGATGAAAAGTTTGAAGAAAGTATCGGTTTTACTTCAACGAAAATAGATACTAAAGTTCTTGAATTCGAGAAACAAGATTCGGAATCAGAGAAAGAGACAGAATTGGTTTTCAAAAAAATGGCACCGAAGCGCCACTCGCGAACTGAATCTATATCGCTCACTAAACTAAGCGATTTACACACTGATATCGACACATCAACATCTAAACAAGCTTTTCAAATGATTGTGACCGAAGCCGAGGAAGTAGACAAATCAGATAAGGAAGAAGTTTCAGATAAGATATCTTCAGAAAGTAGTAGGGAAGTTGAAATCTCTGACAGAAAGTCGTCCGAAGGAATGTCAGACAAAATCAGCTCAGAAGATGCGGTGACTGAAAAAAAAACCTCATCCGAAGAAGACGCAATTAAAGAAGGTGAACAGCTGTTGGAGCAACTCAAACAAAAAGTAGCTCCGATAGTCAAAGAAGGAAATATTAAGGATATTGACAAAGTTGATATAAAATCGCAAATATTGAAAGAAGATGGTATAGAAAAAGGTTAGATTATCTTATATTGAAGTTTACTCAAACTTTTAAATAATTAATTATTAATCATGATAACTTTTCTTATAGTAGAAGTAGTTAAACGTCAGTCAGTAACATCAGCAGGCTCAGGATCTATAGGTGAGCTACGATTAGACGAGAAACGTCTATCTGATGCTCATAGCTTGACAGAGTCCAGGGATTATACTTTTGAAGAGTCCGAAGATGATATTGGTACTCAAGGAACTCATGTAGATGTTTCAAGAGATAAACATGACTCTAAACAAGAAACGGACTCCAAAACCAAAGTAGTGACAGGTAAATTCAATATACCCAAATTTACTTGTTAGACAATTTGAATATAATAAAATTTTATCTTGTATTCTTTGAATATTTTAGGTAAAGCCATTTCCAAATTAACTCATGGCGATTCATTAGATGACGTTGAAGGCTTTCCAGAAGATCATGTGACTGATTATGTCCATAAATTACCTCATATTGCTGAAGTTGGGTAAGGAACTTTGAGTGTTCGTGATATGATGGGTTTTTATTATTAATTTATTTTAGGTAGGTAAGTAGGTTAGCATAGTATATATATATTGTATCTATCCTTAGTAACTTTTGATACCAAGTCTTTTCAATATATTACTCATAGGAACTTTTTATTATTTTTATTTTTATAAATAAAAGAAATTTATACTACTTTATATTTTAGTGCTATGTCTGACAGAGACGTCACTAATGATTTTCTAAGTAGAGAAAGAGATGAGCAGTTAAAACGAGAAAGCGGACAAATGATTTTGACTGGAAAATTAGAATCTACAAAGACTATAAAAGAAGACAAAACAATTGAGACTAACATACATGACCAAGCTCCAACTCTTTCCTCCCAAGATATTGAGACAACTAATTCTTTATGTAGAAAAGGAGAACCAACAAAAAAAACTGAAACCACCACTTCAACAACTAGAGATGTTTCAATACATCAGCGCACTGAAGTTATAAAACAATCCGCAGTAAGTGAATCTAAATTTGATGTTTCTAAAATACGAACGGACACTCTTGGAAAGTTTGATCTTGGTGATTTAGATGACGCAAAAGATTCAAAGAAATTTGTACCAAAAGATTTAGACTTAAAAGAAACACCTGAAATAACAAAGGAACAAGTCAAACCTGTTATCGATGATATTCTACAAAAAGGAACAATTGCAGCAGCAGCACGGAGTCCGACATTAGATAAAGACATCAAAACTATTACTAAGGATATAATTGACACTGAGAAAAGATCTTACGATGCTAAAGCGCCTCATAAAGACGAAAGGCGACATTCTTGTGTTAGTCCTGCATTATCTCTTGAAAGAATTGCAGAGTCCGACGTTGAGGAAATGGAAGAAAAAGTAGACAAATTTATAAGTAGTGTAATCTCTGAAACTCAGAAAGTAGGTGAAACAAAAACAACGATAAAGAAATCGGATTCCGCTATGAAACAAATGGCTGATAATATAGAAATTATAATAAAACAAGCTTCAGAAGAAGTAGATTTATCCAATGATGAACCTGTTCCCATTTCGGCAGTACCAAAAGACATTGCAGATCAGGTTTCAGTAGACTCTATCATCGAAGAGGCCGTGAACACAGTAGAAGAGTATTTAGAATCTTCGAAAGAAGTCAAAGAAAAAGAAATAGAGACTAAAAAAGAAATTATATTTGAAGAAACAAAGAAATTTGCAAAAGAACGACCAGGTCTTATGAAATCTCTTTCTAAGGATAGTGGGGAGATTGTTATTATGCCAAAGAAAAAACATGCGCGAACTTTCTCAGTTCAAAGCTCTCCTGAAGAAGTTGAGGAACAAATATACACAGATTCTGAATCTGGTACGTGGTATTAGTCTAAGTTAGTGTAATATGACTGTAGGTATTTATTTTGTGAAAGTAGCTATATAATTGGTTTACTTGTTTAATTTTAGATATGGACAAAGCAAAAGTTTTAGAAATAATTGAACCATGTTCCGACCTTGAAGGTAAAGCGCCTACATCTATTTTCGATACACGAAAAATCCGAACAGATTCACTTGATGATGCTGACGATTTTCCGGAAAAAGAGGTATTTAGTTAAAACCCAACTACATTTCAATCTTTACTTATGATTCAATATTTACTCATGTTTCTCTACTGATTTTCTGTTATCTGGCCATACTTTATTTCAATTAAATTTTTAGGCAGAATATTTTGGAGATGATGATAAATACGATGAGGTAGTTTTTGATAGCAAATTGCAAGAAAAAAGTCTGGCAACTCATATGCCAGGACCAAGCACTAGCTCCGCACAACCGGAAGTAGATGATGATAAATCAGAAAAACTAACTAAGAAAACTCAGTATGTAGAAAGTTTATTGCGTTCTGATTTGGTCTCAAAATCTACTACTGAATCGTCCGTTACTACAGTAGTATCTACATTAACGAAATCATCAGATGAAGATCAGAAGTCAGTCCTTGAAGACGGAACCTCGGCCGATTTCTCAAAAATAAGTGGAGCAGACTTGGTAAAGGACTCTTCTAAAACATCTATAGATGCCAAAGACGATTTCAAAACTGAAGAACAAGTAGAAGACCGAGGTACCCCCGACTTATCAAAAAAATCTATTGATCTCACTAAAGATTATTCTAAATCTTCAATTGACAGTAAGGATACATCAAGAGACTTTGCCACGAACGAATTGTCGAAAGATTCAACTGTAGACCTGACAAAGGATTATTCAAAAGCTTCTGTTGAAAGCGTTAAAGAAACTTCAAAATCTATTGATGACAAGACATTTTCTGAAGACCATTCTTCTCTTGATGTATCAAAAACTTTAGCGTCTGATGTATCAGAAGGTATAACAGTTAGCCGAGAATTTATAGAAGAAGAGAGGTCAGTCTCAAAATTCGTTAAAGTTTCAAGTAGCTCATCCCAAGAAACTTCAGTCATGACAGAAAGTAAATTATTTAGTGAACCCGAAGACAAATCTTTCGAAAAAACAAAAGCTTCGGACAAATTAGATCCAGAAAAAGATTTTATCGGAGAAATAGAAGAAAAGATTGCACAGTTGAAGTCAGAATTTAAAAAAGAAGAAGATAGCTTAAAAGGATCTAAGGAAAGTTTAGAAAAGGTACCTGAATCAAAGCTACAGAAGAAAGCCACAAATGAACAAAAGGATAAACCAAATGAATCTCTAGACACAGAAGAAACTGAGGCAGAAGATGACGTGCCAGATATGAAAGAACTGAACAGACGATGTTCTAATCTTTTGGAGGATATATCTCAAGGAGCTCTAATTAGAATAGATTCGACCCATGTGTCACAAGGTACGTTTATTGCATATATTAATTTTGTTTATGTATATTGACCAGAAAATACATTTTGATTAAAAATATAAGATACCAAAAGGAAAAAAATATTTATTTACAGAACTTTTATCCAAATTTTCAAAAACTCCACCACCATCCCCTGTGGATTTAATAAATAAAGCTAAAGTGGAGGAATGTACTGGCGATAAGCAAACCGGGCTACAACTAAGAGGTAAGCATGGCTTATTAAAGTAACAGCTGGCTTCGCAAACAAAAGATTTATCAGAGTCAGGAATTATTGCAAGAAAATTAGAAAAAAAATGAAAGTAGGTAAGTAAGTACTTAACAGATACTATTTTTCCTCGCCTAATAGTAGAGGTACCTTACACAGTAATATCCCTGCTATTATGTATTCTGTGGTAATATTCAAATATTATTTAGTGCAAGAGACATCGAGAATTAGCTGTTGCTAAGTACACAAGCTCATATTATTAACAATCAAAACTAATTTATTTTAAAACTACTTATCATGACCCATTCATCGCAATATAGACGCTAACTACCCATAACATTTAGGTTCCGAATCTTCGTTCCTGGATGCAAGCCGTCAATCTCCTAGAGCATCTTCTGCTGGAGACAGCCTCATCAGTGAAACAGAGGCTCATCAGAGTGGTCAGTATATTATTATTAAATCGTAAATATCTATCTTTCTACTTTTTTTCTGGTCGTTATTAGGGTCCCGGTGATGGTCATTGCGATGGTTAATTTTAAAGTGATTGAAGGATTCAATTAATGGACAATTAAAGCCGTTGTCATTCTCATACTCCCCATTCATTTCCTACACTGTGTGGAGAAAAGTCATTTCATTCAAGTGTATTTTTTTCAAAAAAGTACCAAACGATTATATTCGCCATCCATGATCACGATCACCAATATTCGGAGCATTAATTTACCCTCAATCAAAATTTTCCTCATTCGTTGTCAACACCGATTTTTAGTTTTAAATTACAACTTAAACTTGACTTACAATTTTAAAAGTTCACGGCCAATTGTCACAGCAGTCACATAAACAAAACAATCGCAATTGACCTCTCCGAGACCCCTTTATGAAAACTCAAATGTAAAGAAAAAAAATTAAAGCATTTGAAAAAAAAAACGTTATCATCGACCTACTCATTCGTATCCTCTCTTATTACAATAACACTATGATATTTCTGTTTCGACCTATAATATGAATTGTAATGATTTTCAAAATTAAAGCAAGCTTAATGCAGTAAGTAACTGTAGTGGCAAAGTAGAGTCATAGCGAAACTTTACTCCTAGTTTTAGTAGAAATTAATAATCATCGTTAAACAGATTGTTTGCCACAGTGTTTAAGTTCAATGCCAATAGCATGTTTTTTCTGTGATTCATTTTCACACGTAGGTAGATTAAATACCATCTTAGACTTTGTTCCCTGAAGCATACATGCTAAGTCTTTGGAGATAGTATGAAAAGCACAAAGTTATTATTAACCAACAAAAGCACTGTCACTCCCATTGTTAAAAAAGATAAGCTCTATTTATTGACTAATAATTCTTAAAGTCAAACTAGAAAAAAGTATTGATCAGACCTATATTTTGCGATTTGTTTGCAACCGCCACGTAATATGTTATGCTAATATTCGTCAGCACAGTAAATTTTACTTTCTTTCTTGCGGAGCCCTTACGTTGCTATAGGTAAGTGGAGCCACAAGCAAAACGAAAGTTTCATCCTTTTTATTATTGTCGCTTCTCAATTTTTAAAAACATTATGGTTTTCCTTCAATTTAATTCGCAATTTTTCATCTGTATTTATTCTATTTTGAGTAACGTTTCGCTTTGATTCTAAATCTGTTATTGTTTGATTTTACCATTTTGCCATCACACGAGCTTCTGTCGATATCGTCTCATTTCTCATCTTATGACTAAGACCAACTACCGTCGTTGTCGAGCAATCATGCTTTAGGTACTTCCAAGGCCTTTTAAAATATAAGTGTTGTATAACGCTAGACATTACGCACATGCAAAATTCCTAGCGGAAAGTCAATTTCAGCTTTATTTGCATAAATAAAACCTAAGTCAGCTGGCAAATAATGTGGCACTTTATTTTAAATATGTTTCTAGTCACTCCGACAGGAAAAATTTCATGGTTCAAAAATTCTTACATTGCTCTTTTTCTCCTTACAGAAGTACTAACGGAGGCGTCTAAGGTACTTAGTACAGCCGCCAGGCCAAAATCTCCAACAAAGCACTTAGCCGATAACATGACCTTTATAAACGTTGACAAACCCACTATTGCTAGTGGTGCCATAGAACTGGTCGATCGAACCATTGAAAAGAGCATTGATGTTATTGATCAAATCAAGAAAGAACAGCTCGCAGTTAAAATGGAGGAAATGCAAAAACCAACATCTTCTGATACATTTTACTCTGAATCGAAAATCGAAACATCTACTTCATCTTCATCGGTGCATAAAACTGAGGGGTCTGACTTACAGTTCCAAGCTATTGATCCTAAAGCAATGATGTCAGACATGGTAGCCAAGTTCGGAGCCACTAACGAATATAATACTATTTTGACACATAAGGAAACGGAAACAAGAAAGATTTCGGGTCAAGAATATTTTTCTGAAACAAAACATGTGTCTTCTTCAGATGATGACTCATTAGTAATAAAAACGGAAACAACACATGAGTTACGTGGTCAAGAACATGAAGTTAGAGAAAAAACTATCGTTCGTAAAGATGGCGATCAAACCGAGACGTCCCAAAAAAAGGTAGAGAAAGCACACGAAGCTGCAGCAAAGAGATCAGATGTTGAAACAAAAACAGTGTACAAAAGTACAGATGATACTGATATAATAAAAGTTGAACGTGAATTTTCAGAACAAGGTTTATATTCAGGTCGACAAACAAAATCTGAGGAGAGAATGACTGCACTCAAAGATGAAATTGTAAAAAAGAAACATGATGTAAAAATTTCTGAGAGAGACCTCCACCACGAGCAGTGGGGCAAAGAATATTTTACTCAACCTGGAGAATTAGAGGATATAAAAGAGGACGACGACGCAAAATCAAGAATTGCATTTGTTGATTCAGCTCTTAAAATTATTGAAAAGGACGAAGTTGTTAAAAGTGTAGAGGTATCTGAGAAAGGAAAAGTAGTGAGTTCAAAAGTAGAACATCATAAAGAAGAATCTATTATTGAGAGCAAAGAACATGATGATCTTAGTTCGGACGCATCGCATGCACCAAGCTTTAAAATTGAGACAGCTGAAAGGCGTGGTTCGTCTGAAATGAGTCCGAAAAGTAAATCAAGGTCTTTCAAAAAAGATGACGAAGTCTATGAAGTAGACTTCATAAAAGAAATTAAGGTTTCAACATCTCCTGTCAAGAGCACATTTAGCCGAACTGGAAGTCAGGATACTCATTCAGAATCTGAAGCGGCCCCCGATTTACCTCAGGATGATAAGACTGGGGATACACCAAAAAAAGATAAACTTTCAAAAACACCTATAAAATTACCTCAACAGCAATTTCAAGATCAAGTATGGGAAGTATCTCTACAAAAAGCCGATTCTT
The DNA here is from genome assembly GCA_949699065.1 of Metalampra italica. Classification (NCBI taxonomy): domain Eukaryota; kingdom Metazoa; phylum Arthropoda; class Insecta; order Lepidoptera; family Oecophoridae; genus Metalampra; species Metalampra italica. The sequence continues at coordinate 2,795,533 of OX452993.1, forward strand.
TTGAAATTGCTGATGATATACCAAAACTTTCTAAACCTAAATCTATTAATATGGCTGAGACTTCAAGTAGTATAACAAAAAGTTCAGATAGTGATACTATTTTAGAACTCAAAACCGTTGCAGAAACGAAGTCAACTAAAACTTCCAAAACTGATATGTCGCCGACTACTTTAGAAATATCGGATGATATTAGCACAACGTCTAAAGATATTATGATCAAATCTGGTGAAAGTGTAGATACGGAGTGTATGATAAAGTCCCTGGAATCTCATGAAGGGGAAATACTACAAAAATCCATTGATTCAACAGTAAGTGCGGAAACGTTACATGCATCTGAGTTTTCAACTGAAGCTGATTCAGCTTTCTTAACTGGAACCGATCACAAGAGAGAAGAAGTAAAATTAGTTAAAGAAAAGAGCCTTGAAGATATCTGCAGCAGTGGATATGACACTGACCTTTCCTCTGCCGAGTTTCACGCGACGAAACTTGAGTCAGAACGGGTGGATTTTGATACATTGATGTCTGCTCAGCCACTCACGGACTTATCAGTTTTGGAAAAAACCATAGATGAAGTCAAGCAGTCTCTTGAAGCAGCACAAGTAGAAATAATTAGTGAGAAAAATGATGGAAGTAGTAAATACAAGCAGTCTCCTTCTGAATTTCAATTTAAACTTCTGATAAGTCCTGAAAGGCCTGAAGTAATCACTGAAGAAACTTTTCATATCGATGATCATCTGAATAAAGTTGACGTACGTAACGAAAAAAAAACAAAAACATTAGACAGTCAAAGATCTGATAGTGCCTCACAAAAAATTAGTTCACAGGAAGAAACTACTTTTTCTGATGAAGATAAAGATACAGTACATTTGTTAAAAGAATCCAGTCCGCCTTTGGATACTGGAGACATATCAATAAAGTCAGACAGTGGCCCTCATTCAATTTTAGAGACAGAAAGTGATATCATACTGTCAGATAAAGATAGCTCATCAAAAGGAAGTCCAGAAGTAAAACTGCGTATTCAAAAACATATTAAGTCGAAATTAGGCGTGGTGGAAAGGCGTTCTGCATCCGAGGTAGAAGGCTGGTCTAGTTCTGGCTCGAGTCATTATCAAAGCTTTGAACACTCAGAGAGTAGGCCTTTGTCTTCTGATATTGAGGTTATGATGACAGCTCAAACTGGAACTGAATTTGATACTGCATTAACCAGTCATGACATTTCATCACAATCAATGAGAACTTCAAAAGACTATTATACAGCAGCTAGCTCTTTAGCATCAAGAGACAGCATGAAAAGCCTTGATTCAGATGGTTCCAGCCATGTGGCCAGCATCGACATATCTGATGCATCAGAAACACTAGTACCGTCAGCCAATGAGTTAAAAGAAGAATTAATGGAAAGCAGTACATACGTGGAACAGTTTCTTCATGAAGGTGAAAAAGAACAAGCTCCTAAGATTAAAGATGTCAGTGATGGTGAAGTATCCGCAGATGAAGAAGAAAACAAAAACGATGAACCTGTGGGTAAAATGAAGAGATCCCACGAAATGCGTTTCCAACCAAAAGAAATGATACCAGAACATTTTCCTGCAGAAGGTGTTTCAGAAAGCATTGAAGTGGACCAAGATTCTTTAAAGGATAAAGAAAGTTCCGATACAACTATTTCAAGTCAATTTAAAACTGACGAAATCCTGTCATCATCAATTTCAAAACTTGATGTGTCATCTTCAATATCTCAACAGGAACTTGATAGAGATATTATAAAAGAACAGGTAACAAAAGTAACAAGAAATGAAGAATATGCATTACCTTTCTCTGTAACAAAAATAGAGAAACCACACCGTGAATTTGTTGATATTGAAAGCGAAATTATCCCCATAGGCTCAAGTGAATATGAAGAAATAGTCAATTCTGGTAGCGTTTCTACAGAAATCCAGAAACCATCAAAATCGGAAACTACCATAGTTAGAACAACTGTTCATCCAGAGCAGAGTACACCAAAAGGAGAAACGGAAGAAGTTGAGGAAGTGTGTCAGAAAAAAATTGTTAAAGAAGTAAGTGTTGTGCCATTTTCATTAACTGAAATACCATCTAGCCAGAGGGAATTTGTAGACATTGAAAGCGAAATAATATCAGTAGATTCAACACAATATGAAGAAATTTTGAAATCTAAAAGTGATTCATCAGTACCTAAAACAAAGATTGAAAGATCCACAGTTAAGACACCCGATTCTCAGTTAGACAGTAAACCAAGTTCTACGTCAAGTCTAAAAACTCATGATCATCAATCAACGCCAATCACTCCTTTGTCTGCACCTAGTCAAAGTTCTCTTTCTACTGACAATGGGAAGGAATATGTTATAGATGACATATACGATATATCAGAAACTCCCGAACTAAGATCTGATCTTGTGACAGAAAGTAGCAGGTCAGAGTTGGTCGTAACAACCGAAGAAAGAGCTTTACATACTTACGACAAAGAGCAAGAATCTCCAACAAGTGATGAATTCGAAATGGTTGACAAACCAAGTGAAATGGACGATTTCGTCGTTATTGAAGAAGTAGCTAAAGAAGCTTATGAAACTGACCCTGAAGGCAAGAGTGTACAAATTAAAGCACAAAAATACGTTAAACGACATGATACTGAAGTCGAAGAATATTTATCAAAAACGTCTAAAAAACAAGAAAGTACGAGTAGCACCTCTGGTTCATTATCTGATGATGACTTACTTCAGTGTGAACTGGATCAAAAGAAATTGCAAGCTCAGGAATTAGCAGAGATTGAAGCTGGAAAACGCTGGGTACAGATGCAGTTTGAAGGTGATCCACGATATGATTATGAAAGAGTACCATTAGAAGACATAAAGGAAGAGGAAATGACAGATTTTGACGCAAGTAGAATTGGTAGTTTGAGCTCCCAAAAAGAATCAGTTGGGAGCTTTGGTAGCTTCAGGAATTCTTACGGCAGTCTTTCTGAATCTGAAATGGCTTCTCGTATAAGATTTAGAGTTAGAGGAGAAAACGACGATATTTCAATTAGTTCATTACAAGAATTTGAAAACCTTGAAAAGGCATTAATGGAACAATACCAACAACATTCTTCATCATCTCAAGATTCTTTAAATGGTTCGTTACCTAGACGTTACATTCTAAGCAAAAGCCAGGGAGATGACATTTCTGTGTCAAGTCTTAAAGAGTTTGAAGGACTTGAATCAGCATGTCTTGAAGCTTTAAAAGCTGAAATACTTGCAAAACAAAAAGAATCACTCTTATTAGCAGATCCAAAGATAGTCAGTAGCAGTTTCTTGGAGCAAGAAAAGCGTTCGTACTGTAGTAGTAGTAGCACTGAAAGCAGTCCTCCTCAAAAAGGAGGCAGTCCAAGTCAAAAGAGCGGCAGTCCTTCTCAGAAAGGCGGAAGCCCTTCACAAAAAAGTGGCAGTCCTTCCCAAAAAGTTGGTAGCTATGGTAGCCCATCACAAAAATTGTTAGCTGAATCAGCAGCTATAAGAAAACTAATCGATCAACAGATGGCATTAGAACAAATGATTCAAGAGCAGGTGACACCTAAAGTAGTCACTGTTAAAAAATTTGATGACCGAGGTGCTTTTTTTGTGCCTGAACACGAAACGAAATCTTCAGAAGCAATACCTGTAGAAGTCAAAGAAGAATGCAAAAAGTCATCAAATTTCGTATGTGCTGCAGCTCCTAGTGATGGTTCAGCAGAATCTATTCCTGGAGATTGTGAGGAAATGATGAAATTATTAGATCAAGAAGAAAAATCTAGAAAAGAAACGGCTATTACTAAAACCTTTACAGACGGAGGCGTTATTGAAGTTGTTAAAACAACCACCGTTATTCAGCAAAAATTCGTTGACGGGAAAAAAGTGTCTGAAACGGTTACTAGTACCGATCCAGGTGGTGCAGTAGATATACCTGCTAGGCCAAAACAGTTTGATGAGGGCGCCATGTCATTCGGATCTGAAATGTCTTCGTCAATCGCATCACAACCATCTGAATTGGATAGCTTGATGACCGTTGTAGAAAGACATGCGTCAGATGGCGATATAGAGTCAGTTACAAAGCAAACAATATTGATGTCTTCGGATAAACTGGAAGATTTAGACTTCTCGAGAGAAGGGAGTGCCGTTCGTGAGCTGTCGCCCTCCTCAGGGAGGTCAATAGCACACAGCGTCATTTCTATATCCGGTAAACAATTTACAGATCCTGCAAGCGGCTCGTGGAGCGGCCAAGATGAAGAGTTGAGCTCTTCTGGTAGTTTTAGTAGGTAAGCAGTCCTGTAGGTGCAACATCTTTTATGGATTTTCTTGTTATCGTTCTATCAATATATTGATGATTTTTATTCAGGGGTGCACGAGCTGATTTGATGTTAGGCAGTACAGATAGTTTAGAAGCAACCAGCTCAAATGCAACAAGAGCAACATACAACTATGAGGTTGATACTCCTATGACAGGAAGCCTTACATCTGGAGGTGAGAGTTTTGCTTCATCTTAATCAATACGTAAATTCTACTTGCTTGATAATGGTTTTAAGTATCCTTAAGTAAGGTAATTTTAAATTTATAAGTCGTTTAAAAATAATAGCACACAATTAATTATTTGTTTACAAAAATCTTTATTATTTTCCATGATGCTCGCTCTCATCCTCGCTTTGATCTTGAGTACTTACATATTGCTGCCCCACCAAGCTTGTTACTAATCAGAAAGATAACAGCGGTCCCCCCTCCAGGGTCGAACACCATGGTGTCTTCTCTGGACACCTTCGACCCTCTGACCGCCGTCCAGTTGGAGAGCTTGGAACATCCGTCCACCAGTGAACATTTCACCCATGACTATGAAGTGCAGGAGCCAGACTCTGATACAGAGAGATTGGTGAGTTTTAACATAAATTTTGTCTTATTATATCAATTTGACCGTTTGTATAGAAAGCAAATAGAAGGAAAATCCAGCTTTCATCCAAACAAGTGCCGTTCAAAAAAGTCTTACTGACAGCTAAATAACTACATACTTTGCCAGTAAGAAGTGACTATAAACTATGATAGTAATGATAATGGAAATTCAGGAATGTTCGAACAAAATCTACATTAATAAACTTACTGATTGATTACTTGTTCAACCCAATACAGGAGCTAGACGGTCGAGTTCCCCAAGCTAAGGAACGCACAATCATGTTTGACAGCACTGACACACTCAGCGCTGTCAGTGGAGACGGCTCAGTGAAGGAAGCTGCGGTAGAAGCACCTGCACCAACGTTCTACATTGGAGATACACCCATTGTTCGAGGTAAGAACAAAATTATGTCTAGCTTGCAAAACTTTTTAATGCCCCGCGACTTTTCGCATTAAAAAGTATCATATGGTAAATGTTACTTACTCTTGCCCGTGGCATGTAAATTTGATCTGTATTTTTTTTGCCCATACAAACCTTAACATCCCTTTTCACCCCTTTGGCGTTTAAGTCGACCACATGCTTTCAAACAAACAAAAGAACCCGGTTCAAATCAGACCAGGCAGTTTTAGCGTGATGCGTACAATTGTACATTACACCACGCACACGTTTTGACAATTAGACCAATTTATGAGTTAGACATTTTGACATGTGTGCCACTGAGTCCCGGAACCATTTATACCATGAATTTAAAAAAAAAGCTACTCCCATATGGATGAGTAACAAAATCATTTTAGGGGATGCCAAAATCGTGCCAAATGTATATCGAAATTGATACTCACTCACACATTCTCATTTTCAAACTCCATATAAATTTGTATGAGCAACTTCCTCCCGCTAATCCGCTTCATTTGTCCGCACCCCCCCTGATTTTGACACAGAATTTTTCATCGTTTCCCATACTAAATTTGCAAGATGCGATCTCCACAGGGAGCGCGCGCGCGACAAAAGAGGTTCGAATCTCCTTGATTTATACAGACAGACAGACAAACAAGAAGTATTTAGAAAGTGTTTTGGGGTCAGTTAAGCCTAAATAACGTATTTTAATTGTTTTTGTTTAAATCCCTTTAATTTACAGAAATACTCCAACCAGCATCTGTGTAATAATATGACAATGCAATAATAAAAAACTTGAACTTGACATTAGCCTCTTACCATCAGGTAGGATCGAAAGAGGACGCGTGCGCCCACCTAAGAGGTCCTAGCTCCATGCTTACCCAAGTCTGCCCGCTTGTCACTTAATTTCAAAAACAAAGTTATAAGATAAGATAGTTTTATTACTTGCTATGGTGTCAATAGTTAGACATATACTCAAGTATGGTTTTGTGACTGTCAATTCAGGAGATAGAAAAGAAGAAGAAGACGACGTAACTGAACACCAGCTGTCCGGAAGCTGCCCAGCGTCGTTGCCGCCCACGACCCAACCTTCTCCCCCTGTCCCGGCTCAAAGGAGGTACGATTCATTTGATTAGATCGTCTCTATTCATTTTTTATATATTGAAATCGATACTTGTTTACTGTGAGCTGCAGTTCATTCTTTTATTTTGTATTATATAATTTTTCATTAATTTGTATCACTTGTTTATTTTTTAACAATTTATCACTTTATTCTATCATTCATTTAAAAATCTCATTATAACATCTAAGTGTTTTTCAAACATTGCTTGTTATTTTTACTTTGTATTTAAATCACTATAAGTGCTATTGGATGAAGTACCTACTAAACGATAAAATTGTTACCATTGCAGCTGCTATTGCTTAAGTCACTCGCAAGAAAATCTCAGGACATAGGTACACTACCTTGTATAGTACTTTGTATTGCTTTTTTACTATTATTTGCTTCACCATCGTCATCTTCGTTATAATGTCATCAACAATTATTTTTGTTTCGCAGTTTTTTTATCAATATTGTGTTTATTTTATTTAAATGTCGTGTGATATTATTTCCTGGAGATTTAAAACAGTTCTAATAATGGTACCGCATGTAGTGTGAAGATTGGTTTAACAACGAAAAGATTCTTGTAGAAATCAACTCTATTTTTTATCTTAATAAATTAAGTTGCAAGTTACTTTTTTTATCTTCTTATGAATATATTCTTTATTATAAGGATGTTGTTGTACTGAATTCTGTCTTATTACTTTTCTTTTCTTGCATTAAGAAAACAATTTTCAGAGATTTCTACAAGAATCTATACATACGTCAATAATAGTGTTAATTTATTTAATACTTAAATTTTCTTTTCAGATCTCTAACAATGATAGCAAGATCTCCACCTACTAGTCTAGATGGAGTTGCAAGGAAGTAATTTTTTTTTAATTTCACTTTGAACCCTCTCAAAAGCCCATAAACAATTTGGTTTATTACCTTTGAATAGAGTTTTTATCCTAGATTTTATTCGCCAAGTTTAATAGTTCATTTACTTATTACAGCTAATTTTAATGGCTTAGGCAAAGCAAATATTGCACAGTGCGCTACATCAATGCTGTTACATTTTATTCTGGTATTACAATCTTTGAAATCATCTAGACTATAATTATCAATACGTGTAAGACACATATTATTATGATAGTTACTAACGAAATTGATATTTGATATAACTCGTATGTAAACATTAATCATTGCGAATTCAACGAAGATATTACTAAACAATTGTAGAACTGAGCGTACTTAACATCATTATGACTGAGTGATTTAACTTTGAATTGAATCACGATTGATTTCTCTTTTGATACTCATTTTGAGTCTGAGTGATAATAAATCTTGGATCACATTCCCTACTTCTATCAAATAGTCGACTAAGTCAAATTTGATAAAAGCCGGAGATGAAATCGAAGTAAAGTTTTTGGATGTATTTTGGTACTCACTTTTGTACTGAATCGTCGGTTTTATACGACACTGGTCCATGTTACTACGACCTCTTAGATAGCGCTTAGCTTAATCTAGTCTTGAAATCAAATGCTTAATCGATATGATGTTACAACGGTAGTAGAACTATTAACTATTTTGTAAGGTTTTTAAATAAGATTTGATAATGGATTCTCAGAATTGAATAAAGAAATTACTATGAAATTGTGAATTTAGGAACGGATGTAATATAATACTGCATTTCTTACATAAACTGATATTGTAAGATATAGTGACATTGTCCATCCAGTTTTGATTCTTGCACAACTTCAGTAGTAAGTAGTAGAATAAGTTAGATATGTATTATCGGAGCCAATTGAAATGTTTTAGAATTTATTTAATGAAGGCATAATTAGATAACTATCTGCTATTATTAGTATAGCATCTATACTTGCATTAAATGTTGAGAATAAAGAGAAGGCTATTAGAGATAAACGTAGAACGGTTTTCAGTATTTCATAAATAATTTCAATTGGCTCTAAACAATGATGTAGTTTATAATAATATTAATTCGGGGCTTGCTCACTTCCATTCATGATGATATAAACTCTCGAGAACTTAACTGTAACTAAGGAAACATCAAATATCTGTTTAGTGGTAATTGAGTTTAATTAAAAGTTATCTTTATGGAATACAGGTAAGTGTTTAATGTAAATGGTACTAAAGGGTAAGTGATATATACGCACAAGCCAACAAATGCAAGACTCCCGTTAGTGTGGCTGCTCGCTTAATAAGTACTTATAAGAAGCTTTCTCCTTGAAGATAAAGAAACTATGACTCGTGTCAAAATGACTAGTGCACTAGTGTGATAAAAAAAATCTTTAAATATTAGAAAAAAATGAAACTTGGTGTTTCGTTTTTTTCTAATATTAAAAGATTTTTTTACTTTAGATTTTCTTACTTAAAGGTGTTGCTGGCTTGTGCGTGTATATTTGGGTTAGTATAACAATGTGTTTAAGAAAAGTCAAAGAAGTAGTAAACGGATTTAATGAATACGTTTTTTGACGTCAAAACGACATTAAAATTAGACTTTGGTAATTTTTGAAAATGTATTTCCGGTTTATTTAATTTGAAGAAGTTGCATCTAAAATAATTTATGTTAGATAAAAGTAATCGCCGCTAATTTTCCTAATGGGAAAGTTGTCCAACATATTGAAGAGAATCAAGAATGTAAAACTTCAGAAATCGTTTTGAGGCCAAACAAAAAATAAGAGCATCAAACTCTCTCTCTACAAGGGAGTTTCACGATGCGATGTCGTGAAAAAAGATTTTCTGTTGACTACGAAGTGTGAAATGTCGCGATTGCGAAAATTTTAAAGGATGAGACTGATGATGGTGTAAGATCTAGAAATTGTACATTGGGACAGAAAAGCTTAACTAACTCACTTGCTAAATGCTTTAATATAATGTTAGTAGGATTGTAGAAGGAACTTGACATTGGTCCGCCAAGTGACGGCGTTTTGACTTGACTAAACTGTAAGTTTGATTTTTAATGGAGTGCGACCATATTACACTATTCGTTAATAAATGTAGTAGGTACTTATATCGGCACAATGTCCGCTTAGATCCAATCAAATCTGACCATATTATGTTTCCTCTAATATCCTAATCCAATCCGTAGAGATCTCACTTAGTTACTATCATAAAGATTTTAAACGATACTAACAAAACTGTAATCGGTTTCACTTTCAATTGACAATCAATTGAATCTAAGAAAGAAGACAACTGAAGCTAGTGGATTTTGCGCTCAATATTCTATAATGGCGAACTTTAAACACATGTCTGTGGCTAGTTTGTTATGTAGGTTAGTAGGTCGGTTAGGTTATTGGTTTCCAGAAGAATCAAGTGCCATTTTAACTCAGCTATTGGATTAAAAATGGCACCATCTTGACATAACATTAATATGGAAATTGTCTCTAAGATTTTGTGATTCCGGTGTGTTACTAAATTCAGTTAATAATAATAATAATAATTTATTGCGTCATGTGGAACATAAAGATCTATATGTATGTTAAGGCTTTATCAAAATTACAATCTGGTGATGCGCCTTTTTTCATGGGAGACAAATTTTTGAACCATTAGATTTTTGGTACAGCTTTTTAAATGTACAATATAGTCATCAGTCTACACTATAACGATGACTACATTCGTAATATTAACTGTAAATTTAGTAATTTTTCTACTTATTCCGTTTCTCAATTTTGAGTTTTTGGTACAATCGAGTTTTAAATTTGTCTCCCAAGGATGTCTCAAAGTACTTTCTTTATTTAGACTTTTAGGTAAGTACTTATATAAATCGCTGATCAGAAGCAATCTTTCATATCAGCGTTTTGTATCTCATAGTAAATTAAGGGATCATTGCTTAATGTAAATGTATTTATAAATAGTTTATTCCTTTTTAAGTCAGTGTGCTTAAGGAAATTGGTGTTAAGGTATAAAATGCTAGTGTCTGACGTTGCTATACTCTTGTATTAAGTTTCAAAATCGATTAAGTTGCCCTGTTCAATTGTTTACCGTTGTATTTGTAATATTGCTAAATATTCTATGGATTTAAAGTAAATATTATTAAATATTTAATAAAAATGCTGTCTCATATTTAAATTATACATCTTTTTATTTATAGTTTCCTATACCACTTAACTACCTTACATTGAGAAATATTTTAAAATATTGATGACTTAACACAGAATGTAGAGATTCCTTTGTGAACGTTATATGTATCCAGTTATCAAAATGTCAGTGTCGTTCAAGAATCAAGTGTAATAAGAATAGGTACCTAGTCTTATTAATAACTAGATGTTTGCCGCGGCTTCGCTCGCGTAGAAAAGTTTTTCCCAAGGTATCTATAGCCTGCTCGTTGTGTTATTCTGATGTTGATATGATGATTTGATGATGATCAAAATCTGTTCTGTAGTTTTGGGTGAAAGAGTAACAAACATCCAAACATCCTTTATCCAACAATAGTAGGATAGCAACATGTAGGGACTAGTGGGAAGCTAATGCTAACTCTACATTGTGTACTATTTTCTAGATGATTTGCAAGTTTTTACGTCAAATGGTGAACCGAAACTACTCTAAAAACATACATTCCGCAAACAAACAAACAAATAAAGAACCTCCTCCTATTTTCGACGTCGATAAAAAGCCAATTATTTTCCTATTTAAACACATGGGGCGAACTGACGCGTTTCTAAACAACCAGGGCTAAATAAAATAAAAAAATTATTTAACGTTATTTATTTATTAACAAAAACATACAAAATAAACCCAATGAAACATTTTTTAAAAAAATATAAAACGAAAATATCGTCAAATTACCTACAGATTTCATTGAATTTCCGGAATTGGCACTTTATTTGCACAAAAATTTTCGAAAATTGTAAATGTTTTTTTTAATGAAAATTCTTCAAATAAGAAATCGAAACGATAAAGAAATACAAATAAGTAGCAAAATTTACATTTACATTGATTTCTCATTCAAATAACTTTCATGCCAGAGCTTAAATCTAAAGAAATGCTTACATTTATTATGGCATTATGCATGAATTTCATTTTTATCTTGTAAATAAAAAACATAACAATCAAAATCAACAAAGAGTAAAATTCAAATTTTAAGCAAAACTTATCAAGTAGAATAAATAGGGAATAAATTAAAAAGTCTACTTTGGTGGTAAAAGTGATGCCACATAATTTTAAGTCAAAGTCCAAGTGATCTGCAAATTAATACTTAGATTAAGTAATGACTGGAACTTCATAGTGAGTCAAATTCTGACACGTCGCTTGTCTGGAAAATGAAAAACAAAATAGTTTAAAACACACACACAAATAAATCAGGCAAGTATAGGAATAGTGGTGATTTGGTGGTGATTCGTGCTATGTCAAAGATATGTGTACCATAAAATGGGGTTAAAATGATCATCTAGTCAAATTCACACACGGCGGTTTAGTCACAAAGCCGAAGCTTGTGCTATGGGAACTCAACAACTGATAAACATACTTAAATCTTATAAATACATGCAAACATCCAGAATCCGAAAACCAACATGCTAATCACAAAAACGTTGCTCCCGGGTGGGAATCGAACCCACACGACCTCGAGCGCAGAAGGCAGGGTCACTACCAATTAAGCCAACAGGCCGTCTAAAGTCTTAGCAGTCTATTTTAAATTACAAAACTGATTATAATAGGAATTAGATTGAAATAATTACAGATACTGACTCCTAAAATACGGCTTGACTAGTCTGGGAGAGAATCTAAATAAGTGAATAAAGTTCATGTTAATTAATTTAGATTTTTCCCTATTCAATTCACTCTAGGATCCAAATTCACCCCAGTTTACGGTGTGTAAATCAAGAGTGAGGAGTGCGAGATACCCACAAGGTCCGGTTTGTACAGGTGCACGTGAGGCAGAAGGAAGGTGGAGCCAAGATCTCGTTCAGCCATCGTGTTGGCCTCCTGCATGCAAAAGGTATGGCTACATGACTGTGCATATACAAAACTAAACATTTGTGCAGGATACCTTAACTCTACATGTACGTAACAATAATACTTTGAAAGAGCAACGGTTACTGAGATATAATTTAGGCATTAGAATGTAGGTAAGAAATCTTTCAAGTCACCGCCGCCGCCGCCGCCATTGCAGAACTGACATCACGTTTATTTTGAATGAAAATCTAATGTCAATTTTTATGAAACCGAAATGACGCGAATATTAATTGATTTTGAAGTTCATAATCTTCAAAATCAAATAATATTCGCGTCATTTCGGTTTCTTTAAAATTGACACTAGATTTCCATTCAAATTTTTCTTTTTTACAAATTTGAATTTTTAAAATTTGAATTCACAGGAACATTTTCAAACAAACGTTGGGTATGCAGCGATCTGGACTTATCATTTACTCTCTGAATGGCCATCGTCAGATCGCACCCTTGTCAATCCCTGGCGGATAACCAAGGTTTCAAAGTAATGACTTTTGTATGAAAATGTTGTCGTGTCCCCAAACTTTTTACCGACAGTGTTAGGTACACTTCCATTTATAACTAGGGATTGACATACTGAAGTAGTTTGTTATGGGCTCCCTAAACGATCATGCGGCATGTCATTCATGCATTACGTGCTGTCACTCATGCATGAACGTCTAGCTGTAGTGATTGACGTGCATGACATGAAAACTACGTGCATGACATGCAAACTACGTGCTGGCCGTTGCTTCAATGTACTGATTGATAGCAAGCATGATGGTCCATCATGCAGCATGACATTCACGTAAACGTTGCATGTCATGCAAGCATGATCGTTTAGGGACACTTTTACAAATAATATTTTAGTATTATTCATGTCTATCAGGCAATGTGTATATTTATGTCAACTGTATAAGGTAGCCACAAGGAATTATCAAGAAGGAACCATCAGTATTAACCTGGTGTGTGAGACGTGTAGACGACGCAGCTCTGCCCGTGCTGGCCGGCAGAGTTCCACCGACAGATCTCGCTTCTGATAGAGTACTGTATGAACATATAGATTATTACAATGTATACTATGTTTTGTACATAGTCATGACTTTAAGACAACCCGCAAAAGAGTCCCGGAGATGGTCAATTGCGAATGGTGTCGATACGGATGATGCACGCTTTAACTAAATTTTGGTCTCTTGTGCTCTGTTTTCAACCGAAGAAAAACAAAAGGAGGAGGTTCATATTATAGTACAGTCGACCGCACGTCAGTGGTAACACTTTGACCTTGAGCTGGCCTAGCCTATTAGGGAGTTTCAATACTAGGAGAGACCAGTTTATACTGGTTTTGTTTCCACTGACTTGCGGTCGACCGTACATTGTTAACCTAGGTGTGAAAGTAACTTATTTAAGTCCCGAGACGGGGTTTAGCGCCCGACGCGTAGCGAGGGCGCCAATAGTTCGAGGGACCTGTAAATAAGTCTTGAACCCGTGGGAAACACTGTGCTTTTCATTAAGAATACACTGAAAGTAAAAACAAATACATAAAATGAATGTTAATACAAATCTCTGCTATACGGAAGTATAAACAAAACTCTACAACTCAAATAAACAAATGAAGATCGGATTGCCGCTTTCCCGTCTACTTTGTTTTTTTTTCTGTGGCCTGCCAGCTATTCTGCCATTATTTTTCATTTCCATCATTGAAAAAATGGTAAATATTTTGCCCAAATCTATGTTATTTTAAAGAAATAGTTGACAGTAATAATTATAATAAAGTCATTTAAAAAAATATATTCTTCAATTATTACATTTTATGTTATTTCAATTTTACATCGCGCTGTAATTGAGTGGATGTATAGACAGTTGGAACATGGTCCAATAGAAATGTCAAAATAGTACTAGTTTTTTTTATATAATTTGACAGCTGTCGGTTGAAAGCGATTCTCCCTAGGGCTGAGATGTATTACTTTCAACCCGCTCCTCAGGCAACTTCAGACCTACTTTCAGAGTATGAGTAATGAAAAGTATTTTTATTTTTTCTGTATGACCACGCATAACTTTTTACAGAGTAGTCCGATTTCCATAATTTTCTTTTTTACTGGATAGGGTATACTTCGAAGTTGGTCCCATTTAAATTTGAAAGAAAAATGACATGTCAATTATTTACATATTTACATTAGTGTAGGAGCATAATTAGACTGAAAATGTTATTTTTTTATATTTGGCTCTTCAGTGCCTTCCTTTTTTCGACGGTTTAGTTTTGAAACTATAAAATAAAGAATGAGATGGCATGAATAGAACTGTCAAAATAGTTTAGTGCTGACAGTAAAGTAAAGTAAAATATAGCGCGTTTCTATTGCAATTTTAAACACGGCGATTAAAAAACCCTTTGTCGGGCAGGACCGAACTAATTTGACAGTGCTAAATTTTATGTCATCTCTTTCTTAATTTTAAAGTAAAAATAGAGCACAAGTATCGTGGAGTTTTTTGGCGGCTGTGTGAAGTTGGCTGATTTCAGGTGACTAATTTTAGGTGTCAAAGGGGAGCTGTGCAAGGGTTCACTAGAGACGCTCTTTCAATTTCAAGAAATAGTTCATTAATTCGATCAACGGAATGAAACTTTCAAGTTTTTGAACATCTCTATGTATCACTCTATCTCGCTTATGCACACAGACAATAAACACTGTCAGCGATGTGCAAACAATCTGTGACTATATTCATTCATCCGCCAATAAGTTCCGCGGGGACTATAACTAATAGTTTTAAAGCGTGCAGCATCCGCATCGTCAAGATTGTCAACGTACTCTATTATTATACAACAAAGAAGTTTACGTTCCTATCGTGTTATATTCTAATTACTCACAGTTCCCCAATTCTTCTTTCAGCATCCGTCCACTCAGACAAATCTTCTTGACTAAAAAAAAGGTAAAAGTAAAATTTCGCAACATAACTGTGTTACTTCCTGGATCTTTGCTACTTTACGGATCATATCGAAATCTATTGGAGCGACACTAAGCTAAAATTGGAACATACATAAGAAATGACGGATTTTTTTAAAGTCAGGAAAAAATATATTTTCCGAGTACTTTTTGAGTTTTAGGCATACGCAATGCTAGCTATAATTTAGAGCATCACGTAGCGTCAGATTTTTTTCTATCTTTCTTCAAGGTTTAAACTGTGTACTTTTTATCTTTAATTAGTATTAGTCCTATCTTTTTGTTACTGTTTGTTACCTGTACGACTTTCTAAGCGAGTCAAATCGCGCCAGCTCCGCCTCCAAGTCCGCTTTATGGACCGAGGAGAGGTCGTCTCTGTCATCCTTCATCGCGTCCTCGAGCCGCACGGTGGTCGATACCTTGAACCCGGCTGATACTAACGCCCCTGAAAATTTATAAAACTTACTTATAACTTAGTAGTAGGAACCTTTCCGGCATAATTTCCGCCGCCATTTTGTTTTTTTTTAATTTTTCCGATCACGATGAAACCGTTAAATATCGTCAAATTCAATTCAAAAATTAAACAAAATGGCGGATCGGGCTATGCCAGCGCCCATAGTAAAATGTTCATACCCCTATTTATAAAACTTAGTTATAACTTAGTAGTATTTTAGACCTTTTGATAATTAGACGTGCGTTTTAGGCAAATTACTTTTGAAAAGAATGAAGTAGAGTCCAGTAGGTACGCCGTGGTGCTCGCGATTGTAGAACAGTTAAGAAAAGACAGGATCACCAAAAAATTCTTCGTAGACAAAAAAACCAAAACCCTTGCAAAACCTCTGTTATACTGATACCTTGTTTGTTATGTCGATCTTTGTTCACGCTGTAAGAAGACTCCATACTGTGTTTACGCCTCATCTGAAGCACGTATAAAAACAAAATAGTCATAGATGTTTTTTAAAGTTTTTATTGGTTTTTATTACACGTCAAGACAAGAAAATAGAAATCTTCATGTCATCTGAATATTTTATAAATTTATTTTCATCTACTGCTATTACCTCATCGTTGGCATTGGCTACTCCTGACTCCAAGTAACTGATGAGTTTAGCTTCACTGCTCAGTTCCATGCTTTTCCTCCTAGCAACGTTCTCTCGGCTGTAAAAGATATTATCCTAGATTAGATCTTGACTGTCCGCTGAAAAGCTAACTACATTAAAACATTCTTATAGGTACAGGACGTCATGACAACTCATTTAAAAGCAACATTATATGAAGTTGTTGAAAGAATTCGTACAAATTTTTTTTCAGATTTTTGTTTATAGTTGTTTTACCGTGTTTTTTCCTGGGCGTTAAAGTGAAAATTTTGTGAGAGTGAACAATAAAATAAACCTTGTATAAACCTTATATTTATTTAGATAAATACAATTACTCTACATCAAAATAAAGATTTTCCTAAATGTTTCTCAATTTGTAATGCATATTTTTTTAGAGTGAGTAATTTTTAGCTCGCGATAATAATCGGGGAAAAGTACAACTAACCATCAAGAGTTGAAGATAACAATTTAAGAGTTGAAGGTAAACGAAATCGCAGAGAAATAAACCGTTGGATTTAATGCGGGGTTAATTTTATTTTTCCTCGACTAATAAGTAATGGTACTTACCTGTCGGAATGGTGCGGATGTAACCTTGCTCGGGGGATCATGACGGCCGGCGCGGGGGGCGGCGGGGGGTCATGCGCGGGGGGGTCTGACATCACACACTTCTTACCCCCCGATGGTCTCTGATAAGTTAGAAAAACACAAAAAGGTTGATTGTATTATTTAAATTACTGCATAATTTATGACTCTAAGGGCTTCTTTCACCACTTCCTGATATTGTTACAGATAGTAATCTTAGCGATAAACTAATCTATCAGATAAATCTGTGTGATAGACTATATAAAATATATAAGATATAGGCAATCAGATACCTGTGAAACAGAAAAAAAACGATATCTGGTAGATAACCTTCATATAGGGTATCTGGGACTTTATCAGCAAGTGGTGAAAGAAGCCCTAAATTTTTTCAATTTAATCATCATCATCATGATGACGGAGGTGCTCGTTAATCGTATCGTAAGCTTCGATAAGCTTAAAATATAGAGGGTGATTTTTTTATATTATATTCAGCTAGATCTCGTCGAGACCTTTCATTTGAGTACCATCAAGATGGGTGTAGCACCAGCCGTAAGTTCCGGAGATATGGTCAAAAGTTGAACATTAAACAATTTTTTGTGGTCTTAGGAATCAAAATACTTTGCATTGTTTAATTATGCAGGTGACTAAGTTGCATCCTGTAATTATAGAGTGTGGAAAATAAAAGGTATCTACCTTTGCGGGCATGTACGGCAGCGAAGCATTTTGTATACTAGACGCGTCGCCCGAGTCTCCTCGGTCACTGATAAGTGCGCGCCGGTCGGCTCTCTGCTTCGGCACTGCCCCCTGAAACATAATAGTAGATTCTACAACAAGTGCATAAAACGCGTCATTTTGCCAGAGACGTTTAAGTCGAGGGTAAAACGGGTTTTATGAACGAGTTATACACTCTACTTTGCACTTCGATTGCGAGGAAATTAAACATCAACATTACAAATAAAAGTTTATTTTTCTAAACGTAACGCTTTTAACCAAGGTCGCAATACTTAATACTCAATTATATTTTACAAGCCTTTTTTTATACATTTATAGGTATTTCTATAATATTACTAATTTAGTAATATAGAACTCACAAGTGTCTGCATATTAATATAGGATATAAGCATTTAGCCTACATTGGAAAAAATGGCTTAAGTAGGTTACAGAGGCCAGCGAACATTCGCTAATAAAAGGGGTTACCGTCACAATAGCTCCGGCTGGTTCCGGGCCCTCACCTGGTGCAACGAAGGCATGCCCTGTATGCAAGTGACGATGGAGCGGGGCGGCGGGCGCGGGCGGCGACACGCCACTATGGCGCACGCCGCTAGCACCAGGGTCAGAAGCGCTCCCAGCGACACCAGCGAGATCAGGACCACTGGAAAAGTTATTTTAAATTCGTTTGAGCCATTTAAAAATAGCAGTACCAACTAGATTACACTTGCAACTAGGCTAGGCTACCCAGATCGATTTAAAGTTGTATGCAAAAAGTACACAAAAACCGAGCTTTAATTTAAAAGTTTGAGTTCCGTTTTAGATTGTACAGATTTCATAGATATTACTATGAGTTCGAAGTATTACCATACCCGTGCGTACTATGTAGCTCAGATTTACTGCAAAATATAAGCGAAAATCTCACATTACACAGTTTATTCGATTACTCTACACGTCCACAGACCTCGTCATAAAGTGGCCCCTTTTATTTGCATAGGAAACTTTCTTTTTTAGATTTTGTATTTTTATAATTCAGTATCCCTCTTATTCGTTTGTTTGTGCAGTCCTGGTTTAGTAAGTCAACAACTGCACGGACGCACTTACCCTTCAGATTGATTTGACACGCGCTGCCCGCGTACCACTGGAAGCATTCGCAGAGCACGCGCCGATCGTCGCGCGAGTAACAAGCCCCATGGTAATTGCAACGCTCGCAGCCCACTGGTTCAGCTGGAATGTTCGGTAAGTCAAACAATATTTTCCTCAAAATATACTGGTTGGAAGGACTCCAGAGCTCTAGGATCCACCTGGATAGGTTCCACTCCCTTACTAATTTCTATTTCTTCTCAGGCCTTTCCATCTGTGTAAGATGTTCTAAAAAGTCGTTTCGTAGACACACTAGCCCTTCCATAGACAATGCAGTATTTCGTTTTTGTTAATAGATGTCTCTTTATCTAAAATTGGATTCATGGTATCGTTTTCTGAATAATTAAAAATAAACGTCACACACACCTCGTGGTCACACCGATTGGGAAGGGTTGTCATCTATGAAACAAGGAAGCGGTTCGAAACTCTGTATTGCGTATGACCCTATTGCTAAGTTAGGCGTATCCCAGACACACGCGGCCTGCGTTTTCATATTGAAGCTCTAGGGATACGTCTTGTTCATTTCTACTATCAAAGAGCAAGAGAAAGAATGCAATATTCCGGTGTGCACAGATGTTGTCATCAGCTCTATACCAGATACCTACAACTCCTGTCGAAAAGCTGTGTGTATAACAGATTGTTTGTGAATACTTACTGGAGCAAATTCTGCCGGGATACAAGGGGTTAACACTGAGATCCGCGTAGCCTTCCAAGCAGCTGCATGTGTATGTCCCACGCAGGTTGAAACACTGTGCATGCTCAGAACAGTCGTGGAACTGACCGCTCTTGCACTCGTCGAAGTCTGGAAAATATTTTAATTTATTAGGTTTCTTTGTGATCGGTCTTGTCTGAAGGTCGTGTCTTCGAATTTCATTCAGCTTGATCTGGTCCGTCCAATTGGGCGTGATCTTTCATATGCCCTTTTTTGTCTATGAATGGGGAAATAACAGAGTGCCTCTATGTTACTCTATGCCCAATGAAATTTTCATTGTATTTTTCTAAAGCCACAGATTTATTTACTTACCACTAACATCCAATCGCTCCATCATTTCTCCTGCGGCGTGCACGTCGGTGCCTCCGAGACTGTAGTTGTTATTCCTGAGATACTTCTCGATGACTTCCTTTAGTCGGCTCTCGTGTGCATTATCAGAGAGCTGAAACATGGGGTAGGGTTTGAAACGCTTTAATGTTTCTTCTTTTTGTTATTTTCAATGAAATTAGTAACAGTTTTAGGTTTAAGTTTCCATTTTACACGATATTGCAATGCGTTTTATATGGCTTAGTGTTACCTCTATTCTATTTGTTTTTATTATTACATGTGATTTATAACGTTTTATGTAGATATTTATTACATTCACCTGCACATAGAAGTCGTTCATGACTCCTTGGTGGGTGTCTCCATCGTCATTCTTGATTTCCACTGGACTGAACCCAGTTATGTGTACTCCATGGAAAACATCCCTCAAGTCAGATTGCATTACCATTCTGTTAATGCCTTCATGGGTCGCCACGGCTAGAGCATGATACTGCTTGCTGGAATTATCAGCAAGGTTCTCGTGGAATTGAAGCCGCTCGTTTCCTTGAGAGCCGAGGGCTAACTTCACTGAATAAGTGTATGTTGCTAAAAGTCAAACAGTAATCGGTTTAATGTAATATTTTATCATGGACAGAGTAATATAACGTAATAACACAGAGTAATACAACGAAACTTACGTTTACAGGGTCTATCAGGGAACATTCTAGCAAATCCTGGTCTACATACGCACTTCATCATACCATCTATTCTCTGGCATCTTTCGTTTCTTGACGCCTTGCAATCTGGTTGGCATTCTTTGCCATATCCCACACCTAAAAATGTAAAATATAAGCAAAATTTTCAAAAGTTAAATTGCATAATTTTAAAATGTTGTACTTACCAGTAGGATGAACAACATTACTAGTCTCTAAAAACGGTGTACCAGCTAATAATATTTCACCAAATAATACTTGTGATACACCATTACTATTCACTTGTTCATTTCTAGTAAGATCATAGTCACCAGTATCGATATCAGTATTAACAGGCGGGGATTTACCACCATTCTGTGATTTGTTCATAACTACGAAGAATGTATCATTTTCGCCATCACTGTCATTCTCTAATTTTTGTACATTTTCGGTAGTTTCGTTATCTCTGATGATAAGGTTATCATTTTCTTCGGAAGACATGGTTAGGTCATCGAGAGGAACTCTTGTTTTTGATGGTATATCTTGAACAGGTGTAGGTTCAACTGTAATTATTGGTATATGTTTTGTCACCGTTTCAATAATCGTTGTTGGTTGTACTTGTGTGTGTACCTCAGTGACTACGTCGACTATTGTCGATGTATGTGTATTCGTTAAGACTAGAGTTTGCGTGACTGCTCCTTCAGATTGACTGATTAGACTAGTCTTGGTATGTGTTACGGTTAATGTATGCGTTAGATTTACATAACCAATACTGGATACTGTCGTAGGCGGTTCAGATAGCGTCTTTGTGAGAGTGACAACTGTAGTTTTAAATTCTGTTTTGGTTGGTGTTACTTCATCTGATATCTTTACTTCATTTCCGGCATGGTGTGTTGGTTTTAGATTAAGTTTTTCATCATCTAAACTCGGCGTAGTAATACTTGCAATTGCTTTGTCTACTGAATGTGTTATTTTAGGTTGCAGAATAGTAGCACTGTCTTTCAAGACTTCAGTTGGCCTTATAAAGTCGTCATCAATAGATGACTCAGAACTCTCAATAACACTTGTCGGAATGATAGTTGGTGATCTAGTAGGTATCGGTCTTACAATTTTCCTAGTAGATGTATGCCTAGTTGGATATAAGATTTCTGGACGAGATAGTGTCTTTGTTGGCTTAATAGTAGACGTGGGCTTCGACGGTACCTTGTACTTGTTGGTACTAGTTTTTCGGTCATCACTTCTAATTGGATAAGGTTTACGCGTTCTATTTTTGTGTGACATAGAAATGACTGTCATTTTATCTGTAGTAGCATCTTCCTGGCTTGTTTCACTGACCATTGCATCACTTATGTTCTGTTCTTCGATTGACGTTGATTTTTTTGTAGTTGGTTCTGTACTAACTTCCTTTAAGTTTGGATGCCTATCTTCAGTAATTGTTTTGTCAGAGTTTACCTCGTCATTATATTCAAGTGACGGTGCAACTCCATACGAATATGAATCTTCTTCATCTTTTTCGGAGGACGCCCCAGTCGAATCTGTAATCCTTGTTGGCTCAGGTATTCCAGGGAAATGTACAGATGTAGGAGCAAATTCAAAGCTTGATGAAAAACCAACGCCAGATGATGTCAACCATCCAGATGAAATGGGTGTTGGGAAAACTACATTTGGAACTGATTGTATGCTAATAGTTGGTCTAGGGAAATCGCTTATTGGTGTAATGACCCTTGAAGGTATTTCTCTAGGTGGAGGAAGTAACTGCGACGATGGCTGATCTCTGTTGAAACCTGGACGTTTCATATTATTTAGAATATCATAAACTGGTCGGTAAGTAGATACTTCATCCCTACTTATTGGTCTTCTAATAGGTCTTGGCGTAGGAGGTACCCTAGGGGGTAAAGTTCTAGGTGGCTTAGATCTATAGGGAGGTGGAGTTCTGAGTGGTATAGGTCGAGGTGTAGGTTGATTTCTTGGCGGAGATCTGATGGGAGGTTGTGTCCTAGGCGGAGGAGGGCTCATGCCCATGATCATTTCATCATTTGTTGACGATTTGAAGCTATTGTTCATAGTTGGTGGCGGTGGCGAAAGATCGATAATTTCACTTGAAGATCGATTTATGTCGATAGTTGTTAACGAAATCGGTGGTAAAGTTGACTTGTCTGCCACATCTTCCACAATCAATGGTTTCTTATCATTAATATGAACTGTAGAAGTTATAATATTTGAATCATTTACTACACGACTATTATTGTAATTGATTGTATACACTGGCCTTTGTGGCCTTCTATATTTGTTATCTGTATGGCGATTAGGAATGCTTGGCGTCGGTGAGGGATTGTTTGTAGTTCCCGGGCTCATTTCTTCGCCAATATTTAAATCTAGATTTTCTTCATAAGACATGTTTGTTGAATTGATCATGAGCTGGTTTATTTGCCAGTGAGGTTGTTGCAGTTGATGATCTAGTACTCCAGTATTAACTGTGAAAGGTCTAGGTTTCATATGATTGTAGACAGGCCTTACTGTATTTGATTGGAAAGAATTTGTATTATTGTTTGTGCTGAATGGCTTTTCTGTTTGAGTTCCAGAGTCAAACTCAATAATGGTTTGTTGTTTAATGTCCTTCTGAATATTTTTAGACGGCTCAAACTCTTCATCACGTAGTAAGGTCACTGCAGTAGTCGATTTAGTGATATTTTCGGGATTTTTCTGTTCATTTGACGTAGATACAACTGGAACTTTCATAGATTCTAAGCTGACTTCTCCATCGCTCTCACCGTTACTGTCTTCGTCTTCTCCATCATAAACTTCTTCAGAATTCTCAAACACAGGTTTTACTGTTTGCTTAATAGGTGTTATAACTTTCATTGTTGTAGTTTCATCACTATTGTCTCTTATTGGTATATCGTAAGCAGGCTGCTTAATGCCATCAAGATTAGAAAGTACGTAATCCTGACGGTAAGGCTTTTTAGTGATTGATGAAGTACTTGAGAAAGGTTTTTCTGTCACTTCTGGTTTCGTAAAAGGTTTACCAATATTATAGTTATTGTGAACGGCTGGCGTATTCTGAGACCAGAATCCTGATGGAGGTTTACCAACGCTTGTGACTTTATGACCAAAATCTAGAACGCTGTCATTATTGTAATCATGTATTAAAGGTATAGATTTTCTTGTCGTAGCTTTAACTTTGATATTATTGATTTTATTTAAAGTGTTTTCGTTTAATAAAACACTAGAGTACCATCCGTGTGAATTAGTAGGAATATTTGGTATAAGTTTTGCAGGTCTCTTTTGATCAATATTTTTTATATCATCCGTGTCTTCAGTGACAGGTTTCACATTATCGTAACTATTCGATACAGTTGTAAAGTCGTTCATCATCGGGAAGTTCGCATGACTGTTTAGTGATGGTGGTACAGATGGAATCAAATTTTCTTTGTGTGAAGGCTTTGTAGGATAATTTTGATTATAGTAATTATTTCCTATTACAGTAGTTTCAAATTTAGATCCATAGTTTACAGATGTGCTTTGGTTCCATCTATTATCCTCGACCGGAATCTCCACGGGCAACCGGCCGTGCTCGTCATAAATATGTGGTGGTTTTCTATTTCCATGCAAATTATAGCTTTCAAAAGGTGATTGTCCATCTTCCACTTTTATAGCAAAATTTGTACCAATTGGAATATCGGTATTCAACTGGTCAACGTTTGAAGTTTCTACAGCCACTGGGAAACTTGATCCAATCACTTGACTAGTATCTCCAACATTGCTTGCTACATTAGTTGCAGTATTTAGAGTGACTGTGTAAGTATTGTCTTTGTTATTAACATCAGTCGTAAATATTGATTTGTTTGCAAAGTTAGGTGACGAAACAACAGTAAATGAGTTACTATTTTGAGCTACATCTGTATTGTGTACCAAATGAAGATTATTGTTATTGTTGGGTGCTTTATTATTATAATTATTATAAGTATTTTCATACGCAGGAGATGGCGGTGGTATATGAATGGTATATGTTGGACTTGGATCGCTATTTGGTGCCTGTGCCGCAAAATAAATTTCCGAAGTAACCTTCGGCGGTATCGGCTCTTGTTTAGGAGCTTCTGGAACCGGATGCTGAATATTCAAAAAGACCTTCATATCTTGCACTGGCTTTATATGTACTATTGGTCTTTGATTATAAGGTTTGTTTTTATGGTTTTCTTGATTAAAGTGCATTTTTAAAGGCGGAGGCGGCGGAACTGCTAGGTAATTCTCATACTCTTTATCAATCACTTGATTTCCATCTTTGTACTTATTATTATTGCCTCTAACATTATTATACTTTTCAAAGTCACCATTATTGGGATTGTAAATGTCGGGATTGTATGCAGTTATTTTTGGTCCAACTTGTACGTGAGTTTCTTGGTTACTAGTCGGTGGAGGCAGTTTGTTGTAATCTGTCGGCCGTTTATTGTCCTTCCATTTCTTTAGATCATTTCTGTATGGTTGCTCTTTGAAATTTGGTGACATATTTGGTTTGTAAGATTCTGATTGTTGATGTATAGGCTTAGATATGAAATGTTTGTTATTGTTAGGTGCCACGTTATGTACGTTAGTCAGTTGTGGCGCATCTATGCTAAAGCTACCGAAATAACCTGGTTCAGGGTAAGGTAAAGGATCGTCAATATAATCTCCTGTTTTATGAGGCTCTGATGACCCAGCAAATACTAATGCTGTCGCACTTCCATGCGGTATTAAGACATTGGCAACTCTTGAAGGTTGAATGTCAACTAACAATGGCTTCGATATAGAATCTGAATTACTAAGAGCATAGTCTGCATTAGTTGTGACTCTTGTGTTTACGATTTCAGAAGAACTAGGACTATTGTCAGGTATGTCTTCACCAATATTTCCCTCCAGTCGAAAATCGACGTGTTGTTTTATAGGTGTGTTACTAGTAGGTTTGCCAAATGAAGGTATGTAATCCAAAAATACTGGTCTACCGTGATTTCCTAATATAGAACTAGTAGTTTTTATATGCTCTGTTTTCATCTTATGATCGGAAGATGAATGATGTGACTGCGGCAAGCGATGATGATATTTATTATTTGGCTGAGAATTGTGATAACTGAAAGTCTGTGTTTCTGATGGTCTAGGCGGACTTCTGTTAGACTTTGGTTTTGGTAGCTCTGGCGGTCTTAAATCATAAGAATCGTCAACTTTGACCTGTTCAATCAGACCAGGATTTTCCTTCACTAAATACTGTTCATTGCCTGATACGAAACTGTCAATAGGAGGAGGATTAACTGGGTTGTGTAAGTTGAATCCACTGGCTGCTAAGGTCATAGGTCCACCTACAGCTGGTTTCCCAACTATTACATCGGAATTGGCGGTGATTATTTCACCAGGGCTAATGGGTATACCGCCATTAACAAGTGGACTTTCATGAACCATTTTAGGTGGGACGATGCGTGCTTTAGGCTGCTTGTGCTCATTTGCCCACGCTAGATTCTGATGCAATGTAGCATTAGTAAATGCAATTTGAGATTCCGATGTCTCCATCTCATCCACCGGTATATAAATTGGAAAATGGTTTTGCTTTAAATCCATGTCATTGTCAATTCTTTTATTAACATGGTATGGAGTCAATTTAATTGGTTTTTCAGAGGTAGTAGTGGTTGTTGTTGCAGTTTTGTTCGTATCTTGACGTTTTATTAATCCACCAGTCATTTTCTCTATCACAGGAGCTAGTTGTGATAATCCTTTTATTCCTAACGATCCAAGTTTCAAAAGGTCAGCAACTAATACTTTATTTTTGTTAGGTTTCTGTGGTTTATCGGGCTTGGTTTTTTCAGGGGTTTTGTGATTAGTGGTTACTTTGTTGGTTTTAGGAGGGGCAGGAGCTTGTTCATTTGTTAACAATTCGCTTGCCTCTACTGAATTCGTGTCTTTTTCGTCTGAGTAATCATTAACAACTTCTGTGTATTTTTCAACGATTCTATCCGTTGGTGCTAACTGAGAATTTTCGTACTCGTAGGGACTGTATTGAGTTTTTTTGTCAATCGATTCTATCTTTGTCGGCCTTAGGTCTATTTTTGTTGTTCCATATTTAGATGTCTTCATGCCGAACTTTGTTGCTGCAGACATAGAATGATCGTGCAAATTTGTGTATTTAGTTTTCAAGCCTTCTGTTTTTGTATGGCTACAAGAACAAGAGGTTGTGCATGGTACATGACCCGATTCAGACGGTTGTATCAAATCGAAACCGTTGCTCTCTTCGTCGTGGTTGTCTATTCTCTTATCGATTTTTGGAAAATTGCTGAGAAACATGTTGCTTGGAGCGGTTGGTTGAATAGTCTTCACTTCCATGTATTTCGTCTGAAAGTACAGATTAAGTAAGAGTTAATACTTCAGAATAAGAGGTATCTAGTATTATCAGATAATTACTAATATACACATTACTTTTAGTTACACAAATATGATGATGGGGTATTTTTCGTAAATTGTGTGTTAAGATGTTAAGTGGTAATAGTGGTATATAACCGTTTGGAGTGACATTATATTAGATGGGGTAGAGATTAAATACTAAAAGCAAGGTGTAAACGATAAGGGTATTGTGAGCACGACTTTAAAGTCAGTATTTAAGGTATGCGTCTAACAAATCTTAGGGTATCAGTGGAATCCACCAGGATATTTTATTACCAGGGTTCCGAAAACAATTCTTACTTTCGTTGGTTTTATAACTGGCAACAAATCTGTAGCATATGGATTCGTCAGAGATTCAGTAGTGACCACTGAAACTATTGTCTCAAATGTAGATATAGCACTTCTTTTGTTTTGAACTACCGTCGTTAGGTAAGTGTATGTAGTCATACAAGTCTTGATGATGTAGTTATGCTGCATGAGTTGACGCAGCGGAAACATAGCGCTCATATGTTGACGATTGATAAATGTGGCAACGGCAGACGATAACAATGATTTGGGCGGTGATGGTGTACTTATGTGATGATGCGGTGATATCATTGATGGACTTATGTGCATGAATTTAAGTTTACGCTGAGAAAATAAAAAGTCATCGTGAGATTGAAGGTCTGATGAGTAGTATTTGATATAACGACAAATATGAAAAAATAAACCAATCAAAGTATTTAAATTGAAAACAATAAATAAACTACTAATAATGAAGTTGAAGATGATGCATAAAAAATTGAAAGTAGCAAATATAAAAATAGTAACAAGTTAAATCTCTCAAATTCTGACATCTTTCAGTTAAGTCAAAACAACATAATTACCTGTTCTTGTTTCGTATCTGCACTTTTATCCTTAACTAAGACTTCTACACCATTCGACATTATCCTAGTGGCTAGGTTTTTGAGTTTCCGCTCATCTTCTTCAGAAACTGGTCTATCTACAATGTCCATGTCTCTTCCTGGCCTCCATGGGGAGTTGTCGTATACTATACCATTTGAGTTAAACGCTGAAATGTTAAGTAAATTTTTAAGTTTCTTAACTGAGTAACAATTATTCAAAATTAAGATTTTTATTATTAAAATTTGAGTTTTAAATGATTGAATGATAAAAATGATTCAACAATGAAAAAACAAACAATAATAGATCGTATCTAAGTATATTTCACCAACCAACCGTCAATTATAACAAAGTAACTATCTACAAAAGTAGTTTCTAAAATACTTACAGAAAGCGTTTTTACAGCCATTTCTGGTTCCATCTATAACATACTTGTTACAAGTGCAAACTATCATACATTGTGCAAATATTGGTTAAATGTAATGTTAAACTATATTACAAATTATTGGAGCTACTAATAGTTAACAGTATTCACCAGAAAATGCAAGTTTTTCAAAATAATAGTTGTTAAATCATTCAAATGTAACTTCATAAGTATCTTTTGCAATCTTTATTATATTTTCTGATGTATACTGTTTATATGCGGGTTAGATTAAAATATAGTGTTCTCTACATTTTATGATATTATATTATTTTAATACTATTTTGTCAATTTTTATTAATATAATTTTAATAAAAACAGTTAAAATCATTTCACGCTACTGTTAGCTTAACTTTTAGTTAGATGTTCTTGAAATACCATTTTATTTTTCTACTATAATTTGACTCTATTGAATTGTATCGTCACGTCTACTTAACGTTGCCTGTATAAGCTTTACATATTCAAGGGGTATATTTTTAAAATTAAATGCACTTCCAAATTAATGGTTTGCACTTTTAAAATAATAGATCCCACTTTTTAAAAATAATTCACCCTAAAAAAATTTGTGTAGTAAATGACCATAAAAATTTAGCCCAAATCTGAGGTCCTGTTTCGGTCGCTCAATGGTCACCAGCGATGTTATTTTTAAGAAAACTATTAGGCAAAAATTAATAGTACATTGTTACCCCAGGGGTGAAAGTAACTTATTTAAGTCACGAGACCGTCGGGCGCCAATAGTTCGAGGGACCTCTAAATAAGTCTTGAACTCAAGGGAAACACTGTGCTTTTCATTAAGAATACACTGAAAGTAAAAACAAAAACATAAAATGAGTGTTAATACAAATCTCTACAACAAAACTCTACAACTCGAAAAAACAAAAGAAGATCGGATTGCCGCTTTCCCGTCTATTTTGTTTTTTTTCTGTAGCCGGCCAGCTATTCTGCCATTATTTTTCATTTCCATAATTGAAAAAATGATAAATATTTTGCCCAAATCTATGTTATTTGAAAGAAATAGTTGACAGTAATAATTATAATAGTCATTTAAAAATATATATTCTTTAATTATTACATAACTTTATGTTATTTCAATTTTACATCGCGCTGTAATTGAGTGGCTGTATAGACAGTTGGAACATGGTCCAATAGAAATGTCAAAATAGTACTAGTTTTTTTTATATAATTTGACAGCTGTCAGTTGAAAGCGATTCTCCCTAGGGCTGAGATGTATTACTTTCAACCCGCTACTCAGCAACTTCAGACCTTCTTTCAGAGTATGAGTAATGAAAAGTATTATACTGAAATACCATTTTCAAGTGGGATACATTATTTTATTTATTCATCCCATATTTTATTTTCTGACTACAACGGAATTCAAGAGCACATCTATAATTTATATTATGTTCAAATATAACATTCAACACTCACCCTTAGGTAGTTGGAAGACGCAGGAGTGGATTGGAACCTTCCTCTAGTGAGGGGCCTTCGGGATCTTCGGGGTTCCAGAGTGTCGTCAAGTCGGCATTGAGCTGTCATGGTCACCACATCCACCGTCTAAGTCATCCAGTAAGTCAGATAGGTCATTCAGAGTCAAAATCTGATTCTTGCTATAATTTTGTGTAATAGATAATTTTATGGAGAAAATCTGTCTTTGCGATTACGCTTATTTTTTTACTGGTTGTTCAATTTGGATTTTCTAAGAGTGAAATAGTTTTCTAAACCGGTTCAGTTGTTTCTAAACCTTATGTTATGCTACGACTTCTAACTTTATACCACTTTGTTTTTGGTGTAAAAATTTAATTTAAAATAAATAATTGAAGTAATTAATATGTCATGAAATAGGACAATTAGATATTGAGTTCTTAGGCGAATTTATTTTTAAGTTGATGAAAATCTAGTTTGATTATTTTCCGTTTTAGAAACATTCAATGTTTTATGTAACTTAGACTGATAATGAACTTAACAAAGTTTCATGAACAATACAGGAAAAATGAAATCCAAACGTAATTTCTACAATATTTATTAATATTAACATTCGTTAAGTCGTATTTGCCATTTACAGTAGTAAACAAGGGAAGTACGAGTTATATAAGACAACAGTTAATCATAAAATTCACAATCTAAGATTAAGACTTATTTTTAGGCAGTGAATAGTCTTTACCTAATCATATTAATTACAATATACACAATAATTTTGCGATTCTCGTCACATAAAAACCTGGTAACACATCACATGAAGAAAACATTTTTGGTGATCTTAAAGAAATGTTATACGTATCTAGTTCAAGAAGGTACAAAAGAGTATTTCGATCTTATGAAACTAAAAATTCATTAAAACTATAAGGCACTATTCATAGTTAACTTACTATGATACAAAGTAAATAAATAACTAAAACATTACTTTATACACCTAATCGTTTGTTCGGGTTTCACGAGACGTCATCCAGTGAACTTTTTATATCTCTAATTGCCGATGGGCTTGCTAAACTCACGACATACGTCGGTGACGCGTCATACTTAATGTGTTTACTTATTTCCCCTACAATACTTTCCAGACTTTGTGTTTCAGCTTGACTTTCAACAGATGGGTAATCCAAATACCTCTCAATATCAGATATTGCGGAATCGTCTATTTCATTGTCGGCCTGAGAACCGACAAGCTCATCAACGGACGGCAATAAAGATGGTTGTATTTTGACATCTTCGTAATATATTGCCTCACGTTTTCTCACAGTTTGAGTATCATCTGTTACAACAGTTGAAAGTACTGTACTAAACTCACCAGGGTGCCTACCGGATACGTAAAGAGTTACAACGCTGGTTAGTTTCGGTGGAGCAGGTTTTGGTGCTTTAGGCTTATTTCTTACACGTTTCGGAGGGGGTGGAGGAGGGGGGGAGTCCTCTTTGTAATCTTGTATATCTTCAGAAAAGTCTTCGTTACTAGTTAGATCTGACAGGATGTTAGGTTTAGGGCTATTGCTATAGATATCATTTAAATTATTATGTTGTAAGAGGTTCAGGTCTTGCTGTCCCGTAACACCAGCTAAAGGATTTGCAGTTTGTAAAGACAAAGCCTGTTGCTGTTGTTGCTGGAGAAGAAGAGGCAGTAATAATGAATTAAATTGTTGCGGTGGGGCCGCAGTTGGTGAAGTAACTATCGTTTCAGTAATAAATTCAGTAGCGGTGATAACGTTCGTTGTTGGATTAACGATGGTTGTTTCAATAGGTGTAGCTCTAAAGGTTATGGTCAAAACTGTTTCTCTAGCATCAGTTATCGTTGTAACATAAGTTGTCGTTCTTGTTTTGAATTCCGTGACGGGAGTTTGTGCTACTTGCTGTTGCTGCGGTAACAAACCCTGCCCTTGCAATGCAAGAAGAGGATTGATTGCAGGCTGCTGATTACCAAGAAGAAGTTGAGATAACAGCAAATTAGCCAAGGGCACATTAGCACTTATCTCTGGCGCAATAGTCTGCGTGACAGGCTCGACATTATAGACCGTACTAGGAAGAATGTGAGAGTAAGAAGTTTTTCGACCTCTAATAGTCGTAGGAGTGAAAACCACAGTTGTAGTAGGTGTCTCGTGAAGGACAAATCTAATTACTTTAGTGGCACCATTATCACCTAATTCAGTAGCTTCTGAAACGATTATTAACTGTGGAGTGCCTAAAGGACCTATTGAAGTTGATACCTGATTCTGTAATAAAGTTTCTTTGCTGGGTGAAGCTGATATAACGCTTTTGTACTCTGTTATCTTTCCGTTGACAATTGGAATTGTAACTTCTGTAGGTATGTGATGTGTTACAGTGATCCTTCCATCATTCACAAGGTGATTATAGTTTTTTCTTTCTCCACTAAAGTTTTCATATGAACCTCTTTGTCTACTAGATGCTCTACTCGTAGTACTGCGTGAGCGTGACCTACCGGTTGATCGTGAAGGACTTGACCTTGACCTATCTGAACTCTTACTAGATAATCTTGGAGCTTTTGGTCGTGATGAAATAGTTGTAGTTCGTCCTGAAGCCCTAGATTTGCTTCGCCGATAGGCTGGGGCAGATGTAGTTGTAGATCTACTTTCTCCACGAATAATGAATGGTTGTCTTGAAGATTTAGACACTGGAGCTGACGTGGATCTAGAGTTACTTGAAATCCGAGAACTGTATCTATTGCTTGGTCTTGTCTTTTGTGTTGAAGGCGCTGGTGGTTCTGTTTCAGGTTCTGGCTCAGGTTTACGTGTGGTAGCTCTAGACCCAGGTCTTCGGAAATTTGAATACTTCCTGTTTCCATAATCTACTTGACGTTTTGTTCGACGTCTGAAAGCGAATGGCCTTATTTGTACAGCATTGCTGTTCCTTTTTGGAGGTGCTGGTGCAGGGGGGGTGGAAACTTGCTGCTCTTTTCTATTAGATGATTCATATTCGTTATCTTCTTCAAATCCTTCTTCTTCTTCATCTAGAACCTCCTCACTCTCTTCTACTTTCTGTTCATTTTCCTTAATTTCTTCTTCTGGTTCAGGATCAGGTTGTTTGAATAAGTTCCTCCTTGGAAATAGAGTGTTATTTGGTCTCGGTCTACGTAAGGCAAGAAGAGGATTAGGAGTAGCACGCGTTGTAGATCTTCTTGTTGTGGTTGTGATTCGACCACGTGTCGTGGGAGCTCGCCTCGTTGAGGGTGTAGTTGATCTAGGAGCAATAGCTGTTCCTGGTTGTCTAGCTATTGGTGGTCTTCTAAACCTCAGAAGTGGATTATTCGTTGTCCTGACTGGAGCTTCTGTAACTTCTTCCAAAGTTTCAGTCACATTCTCTTCCTGTTGTGTTACAGAAGTCTCGGATTCGTTTTGATCTGGTGGCGGGAGAGATATGGACGCTGATTGCCTACCACCCCTCAATCTAGACGATGCAGTAGGTCTGATTCTAGGTAATACTGATCTGCTGGCATAATCTAAGCTATTGCCTCTGATTGAACTTGATCTAAACCCTGTTCTTCTTGATGTAGCTTGGATTGATCCTCTACCAAAACCACTTGCTCTTGATGCTGACGGCACGTTACCAGGTAAGTTGGATGCGCTGCTTCGTCCAGAGAATCTTCTCCCAGAACTCGAAGAACCAGGAAAAGCAGATGACTTTCGATTTCCTCCAAAACCAGATGCTCGTGCAGATTTCAATGTTGGTGTTGCAGTTATGGTTGGCGTGAAATCAGCTCGAGTTATGGTTGTTGCAGAACTTGGTGCTGGAAACCGAGGTTTAGGATTGAAAGTAGGTCTATTTCTTGATGCAAAAGGCCTGATAACAGGTGTGCTCGTGGGTTTCTTTGCTGTATAAGTGAGACGACCCTTTTTTCTAGAACTGGATCCATCTTCTTCCTCCTCAGATTCAGGTTTGGCTTCAGTCGTCGTATCCGATTCAGCAACTGAACTTTCTATTACTTCTGTCGTGGGACTAATAACGGAACCTTCAGTGCTCTTTGAAGTAGTTGTCGCAGATGTAGTTGTTTCAGTATTTAAAGTCTTATTATCACTTGTCACTACAGTAGAATCTCCAGAAATTACAGCCACTTGAGAGAATAGAATCTTTTTGTCAGAATCTGGAACGGAAGTACTTGCGTCAGCTGGTTTAACTTCGGCAAATAGGTTGTCAATGTAAGTACCCAAAAGAATAGTTGGTGATGCTGAAGCAATATCGGGTAGCTTAGTAGGTGTGATCTCTTCTTTCACAATAGTGGGAGTAATAATAGGTTTATCTTCTTTGTCTTGAATAAGATTTTTATCAGCTGGACCAGTAGGTACTTTTCGACCGAGTTGGTTATCTTCGACAACTTTTGTATTATCGACAATGTTTGTAACAGTTTCTAAACTACTCCTAATTTGTGATGTATTGCCAGCGTAAAATGTAGTGAAGTAAGTATAAGTGGTGTAGTATGTAGCCTTGCCGTCGTCCTGTTCTAAGTTTCCGTCATTAATTAAGGAAGGTTTTAGTTCAACCTCCAAGTCTTTTGGAGGCAACACACTATCGATATCAATAGGCGTTGTATCAATAGGACTTACTGTTGGAATAGCTTGAACAACCGGAGTGACTACATTAGAAACAATTTCTTCACGACTTGTTATGGTCGTTGATTTATCTTTGTAAAGGGTGGTCCAATACGTAAATGTAGTGTAATAAGTAATTGGTAAATTGCTCTCTTCTTCAATATCTTTTTTCGGCATTATAGTCTCTGTGACGACATTTGTTATAGTTTCTAATCGGCTCTTGACTTTACTTGAATCTTTTCCAATATACATTGTAGTGAAATATGTAAACGTTGTATAACTAGTTTGTAAAAGTAAAGTAGGTGATGGCATAATCTCATCTATATTACTTTCAGAACTAATTTGATCATCCAAAACGTTATTGTTTTCAATGTATTTCTTTTCGCCTTTAGAAGATGAAGATTTAACATCAGTAACGTAAGAGTTTTCAGATTCTAAAGGATTAGATTCCACACTAAACAACATATCTACTTCAAGTGGAGTCGGTTGTGGTGTAACATCTTTTTTAGAATCCTCAGTCAACTGACCAATGTTCTCCTCCATACTTATACTAGTTTCAACGGAAGAGTTTTCTTCTGAGTTTGCTAGAGGTTGTCTTTTAACTTGTTTACAGTTCCTGAAATCGAATTGAGGTTTTGTACTGTCAGCAGTTAACAAATTGGTTTTAGTGGGAAGCAACGTATCTAGTCCAACATAGTTCGTGTAAACTTCTCTTCTACTGCATACGTTGGCATCCGAACCAACATATATTGTTGTGAAGAATGTATACGTTGTATAGTAAGTTTTTACTGCATCCGGTTTGATACTAGCAATAACATCGTCGCTCAAAGAAGGTGTGGGTGTTTGAGAACTATAAATTTCGTCTCCTTCAACGGATTCAATGACATCTTTATTCTTTACTAACTCAATAACGCTATTAGTCACATAAGCTTCCGTAGGACGGCCTATACCTACACTAGTAGGTGCTATTTCATCATCATCAAATGCACCCAACAACGAAGGGTCTAATTTAGAAAGATCAATAGTTGACGTTATTATGTTAGTTACTACTGACTTATGACTAGCGACACTTGATGTTTGATCCCCAAAGAATGTAGTGAAGTACGTATACGTAGTGTAAAGAGTTTTATAAATAAGATCAATTTCATTCTCTTCGCTTGAAGTATCGTTAACTTCTTGCGAAGTAGATTTTTCAGTTGTTGTAGTTGAATGTTCAGTACTAACAGATACTTGAACGCGTTCTGTTGTTGTTGAAGAAGTGGTAGAAGTAATAGTTTCTTTCTTTTCTGTGTTCTCATCAGGTGCTTGAGAACTGTCAACTTCAGAAATATTATGTTTATCTTCTTGGCTACTTTCCTTTAATTTTTTGTTTGATTGTGTAGTTGGTGGGACTCTTTCAGTAACAATTTCATGTTTTATTGGAGGTTTAGCAACAGCTGCCTCTGACGAAGTGTCCGGTTGTTCTAAACTGCTATGTACCGAAGATTTAACATTGACAGATACGACAGAAGTTGGTTCTATATCAAAATTAGTTTTACATACAACATTTGTTAGATAACCTACATTACTTTCAACGACTACATCAGATTTTATTGACGTAGTTGTCTCGGTACTTTCTAAAGGAATAAAGTAGGTTGTCAAATAAGTCAAAGTCTTATACGCCGTCGTCATTGTCGATTGAGTTTCTAGGCCACTGGTGCAAAATATTTTTTCTGGAAAATCATGTTTAGCTTCCGTAGTTGTCTCAAAATCTTCAGATGATTCTTCGCTATGGCCACTTTCCGTTGTAGTCAATACATCAGAATCCAGGTCACTAGTAGTTTCTTCTTCCTCCTCCTCCTGCTCAGTAACTTCTGCCGCTGTGTTTTGAGTTTCCTCTTCAGAATTGGTGAACATATCCATCATATCACTTTCTGTTACCACAGATTCTTTTGATTCTTCGAAAATAGTTGCAGATGGTCTCAAAGTATACAACGGCTCTGTCGCAATGACGCTGTACTCTTGTATTGGTATGACTTCTAGGTTTTCTGTCATCCTTGTACTTTCTGTAGTAACATCGATTGCCTCTGATGACTGAATAACATCTAAATTAAAATCAAACCCGTTGTTATATTGAACATTTACAGAGTCTGGCATCTTATCAACTTCGTATAAAACTTTCTTCAAACTTTCGTCGTCGTTATAAAGAGCTTTCTCAGATCTATCATAACTACTTGGTGTTGTTAGTTTTGTTGCAGCGTTTACTTGATGGGCTTTAAAAGTGGAGGTAGCCACAGGAATATCAGCAGAAAGGAATGTTATTTTTGTGGCTAATTTATCAACACGTTTTGCTGATGGGAACACGTTAACTTCATCTGGATTCGGAGGGCGGCTAGTATCAGTGTTAGGTGTGAAAATGATGACCGTGTCACCGACTACTGTCGTAAAATCTGCAAACCCTTCGTAAGTAAAAGTTTTCTTTGGTCTCGGTTCGCTTTTTTGCCCGAATAACTTTTTAGGGAGTTTCGTTTGTTGGCCAACTTGTGGCGGTGAACTACGCGATTCTACATTATCTATATAATAAAATATAGGTGAAAATTCGTTCTTTATCGTGAATGTCGGTAAATCTAAATTCGGATTAACTTTGACAACATTTGATTCATTCAGTGTATCTTCAGTTACATGAGAATCTGTCTTGTCAAGCTTAGAGACTGGCTCGTAAGCTTTGCTCTGTCGATGCAACGTGTTAATATTGTCTAAAATTGATGGCTGTATGACAAATTCTAATTTTCTCTCGTTTTCGATGGCTGGACCATCAAGATAGTTAAAAGCTTCATGTTGTACATATCTAGGAATTTCATTGTGAGGTTGTACGACTCTACGAGCAGTTGGTTCCTCAAAAATTTGATTCTCAACTTGATTATCAGGGGAAGTCGGAGGACTCCAATGTTTAATATTATCCTGAACTGGTTTACTAGCATAAACAATTTCCATTTTACTGCTAGGAGCTATATAATCAGTGTTTTTGATTGCAATCCTATCCGGGTCTATGAAGCCTAAATCTTGCTTGACGCTCCACTGGCCATCGAAATCGGAGTGCACACGAGTAGGTTTGACAACAACAGGATCTTCTATATTCGTAGGTTTATTATATAACACAAGAGATGATTTTGTAAGGAGCTGTGCGTAAATTCGACCATTATCTAAGGTGGTCCCAAGGATTTGGGTGGCGAACTCCGTGGTGACGCCGTCTTGGATAAAAGTCCTGGCTGTAGATGTCAGTAAGCCGATGAGTGGTTTCACATTGTGATACCTTCCGATCCTCGTGTTGTATTCGTTTCTCTTGTCGTTAACGAGAAGTACTGTCAAGTCTATGTCATCATTCATTGTCGTCGTCGTTATCATATCGTGGTCGTTACGTCGTCGTGTCGTGGATAGGATATCAGGTGCGTTATATTACAATAGTTCCATTGAGTTGAGTTGTTGACCACGACCGGATTAGATTTGAAAGAGAAAGAGAAAACATACAATTAATAATGCAATACAAATAGGTATAGATTATAAGTATAAGACGCTAATAGATATAGAAAACAAATTCTTGTTAGCACTAATTTTTTACAGCTATTTCATACTTCTCGTTATTGAGGTTTGTGATGTTATTTTGAATTATACAGGGTTAAAAAAACGAAAACGGGATTATCAAACTCAGAGGTTTTCTTCTATAGAATGATTTCAGAATACCTCATTCCACTTTTTATCAAACATCTATGAAATGAAAAACGTTTTATTGAAATTGACTTCAATTTTGCATAGCAGACGCTCTCAGATTTGTAGTTTCAGATTTCATATTTTTTGGTTAGATACATAGAAACTTGATTAAATGAAATGGCAACACCGTTATCGTCAAGTCCCACCTTATTATTGGTGGCTCCAAACATTCATTTGAAAAAAAAAAATTTGAAAGTATTTTTAGTTTATAAATAATATTACAGAATTAGTTAGGTATTGTTGTTAAATAAATATACTAACACTGATGGACTATATCCGAGATAAAAGTTGCTATAATTTAATTAAAATGAATATAATTAACATCATAAGCCTCAAAACTGTCTCTAATGTACCAAAGTATTAAAGTAATAGATAAAGGAAGTTGTTTAGTTTAAATAATAAAAGATTAATAAATAGTTTGCACAGCATGTTTGAAATAAAAGACAGGTACGTAAATAAAAAAATTCAGTACAAGACATCATCTATCATAGTCACACAGATTTCATACAAGCACAGGAGGAAAGAAGAATATTTTACAGAAATAATCAGAATAAAGCTTAGAATGTTCAGTAATTATTACTCACCCCTGTTTTCCGGGACATTTTCCCTTTTCATTCTAGATACTTCTATTGATTCGTCATTATGTATATCTGAAACAATAGAATTGAATTTAAGAATTAGAATGAAGTGTCAAAGTTTAGAGTTTTTCATTTAATTTTATTATTAACTAGCCGATGCCCCGCGACTTCATCCGCGTTATAAAGTAAGTAGGTATACTATTTATATGTTATTCAAAATGTTTTTACTCGTTCGCATTCTAATCATGCCAGTTTCTTAGTTTTAAGTTTGTCAATAGATGGCGTTAGGTGTGTTTTACATCCCGCTATCATTTGGTTCTTCGCAACAATTATAGAAGGTAAGCGTGCATATAATCCACCAGTTTTTACCTCTTTATTATTAGTACAGATTATCTAAAATAGGTAGGTACCTAAGTCTTTATTTTTAAAAGGATTTGACAAGCTCTTACAATGAAACCTTTTAAGAGTTTTTAATCCTATTATTTGTTTCTATTCTATTTTGGTTTGTGAGCATGTTAGCCAACTTTTGCTCATAGGTAACAATTTTATTTTTTTGTATTCCGATAACTAATAGAGCGTCGCGATCAGTGGTGTGGTGGGGAAGAAACGGCCTATCATGTCGACAGGTCCAGGTTCGATCCCCGGTTGAGCCATGTAAATGGGTTTTTCTGTAACCTAAGTACATTTACTGACTGCTCTCAAAACGGTGAAGGAAAATATCGTAAGGAAACCTGCATACTGATGAAGGAATTCTTAGACGCATGTGAAGTCCGCCAACCCGCACTGGGCTAGCGTGGTGGACTATAGCCCATACTCAATAAGAGGTTAGGCCTGAGAACTAATAGGACAGCATCTACTGAGATTAATTTTATCTTTCAGACATTCAAAAAAAAAATTCAAAATTGTTTTATAACGATATAACATATAATATATATTAATAAAGATATAACATTAAAAAGATGAAGACAACCCTATTATAGTGGTGTCAAATTTTGAATTTTTGCTTTCAAAATCGGGCCCCACGGTCAGAGTAGATGAAGTTGCCTGAAATGAAGTAAGCCTAATCATTTAATCTTATAATAGGTACAATGGTCTATGACCCACAAAAGCATCACAGAGAAAAAATGCACCAATTCTTATATCCAGCCAGATCGATTCGATTTCGTAATTCAAGTCGTTACGGTAACCCAGATGTTTTGTAGAAAGTTCGAGCGATACGGGCAAGGTCATGCGCAGGCGGGTTGTATGTTTTTTAATCTGTACAATGATTTAAATGATACCTAAATTGATAAGATTAAGTGAGTGTGGCAATAATTAATTCGTAATGAATTGCCGTTGCCTCGCGACTTCATCCGCATTTTAAAGTATACTATTTAAATGTTATTCAAAATTTTTAACCCGTTCTAATCATACCAGTTTCTTAGTTTTAAAATTTGTCAATAGATGGCGTTAGGTGTATTTTACACCCCGCTATCATTAATTATCAAACAGTTTTTACCTCTTTATTATTAGTATAGATAAGTGCAATAAACTTAATCGTGTCTGTTTTTATAATGTATACCTATCGTATCAGTGCATCACAATCACAGAGCACAGATGCGCATGCGTGGGCATCGCAGCGCGGAGGGGGGCGCCTCGGGGCGGTCGGTGACATTTCCAAACTCTTTGATCACAATGCTGTAATTTCCGTTATTCAATCTCCAAATTACCGATTTTTATTTAGTTGCATGAGGCATTTTTGGTATGTCTTAAAACATTATAATTAAATCTAAGCTATTTCTGTCTGTCCCCCGCTCGCGTCCGTCCGCTGCCCTATCGTACAACACTAGCCAGGGGTGAAATTTATTTAAAAAACTTAAAATGATAATTGTATACTGTATCATCATCATCAACAGCCTATTAACATGTCCCCACTGCTGGGGCTCAGGCCTACCCTCTCAACGAGGGCGTTCGGGCTATAGTTAATTATTGCAGGTGAATACAATATCTACACCCATTATGATCATAAGCATATAATATATATTATACATATGTGTGTATATATTTATGTATCCATTAAGTAGTATATTATGTATGTAGGATAAATTATTCATATGTATTATACTTTATGAATATTTATGTAATAATGTAGTTTATTGGTACACACTGACTGCCCTATCACACATCTTTCCTGTCACTGGTAGGCTGGCAGAAATCTCATAAAGAGATAAGCCTCACCATTTGTACATACTTTCTGTTTTGTATTTGTATCTTGTTAATGTTTTGTGTCTGTGTGTGCAATAAATTGTTAAATAAATAAATAGATCATAATCATTACATCACCTCCTCCTCCTGCACCGGCCTCTTACACCGCTAGCTGATAAAGTCCCAGATACCCTATCTGCAGGTTATCTGACAGATAGCCTATTTTTTTGGTTTCACAGGTATCTGATTGCCTATATCTTATAATATATTTTATATGGTCTATCACACATATTTATCTGATAGATTAGTTTATCACTAAGATTACTATCTGTAACAATATCAGGAAGTGGTGAAAGAAGCCCTTAGGGTTGTAGCGTGATGATAAGCCTTAACCTTCCTCAAAATTGGGCTATCACATGCAAAAAGATTTTTCAAATCCGACTGGTATAATGGTAGTTCCAGAGGTTAGTGCGTTCAAAAAAAACAAACTCTATTATGTAGCTTTATAATATTAGTAAGTATAGATTATTTTCGAATGGTACTTATTTGCTAAGTATCCGGACAGGAACAAACAATTTCTCTGACACGGTATGTGACGGTAAGGAGCACGGAAACGCATAACCGGCGCACGCGCACGCGCGACGCGCATAATGATCACCGCTGATCTGTGTCACAAGCTGAGGTCAGTAAACGAACACAGTCTGGTACGCTCACCATGAGTTGACAACGTCGATACTCGCTAACGGCTACATAAAAACGTAATAGCGCTATCTCTTTTCGACTAATTACGAAAAACAGAGAGATATAGATACAGCTTTTACATCGTCGCTAGCGAGTATTGATGTAAACTCATGGTAAGTGTACCGTATGTCGCAGGCCGTTCATGAAACGATGACGTTACAAACAATACAAACATCCCTATAATTCGTTCTTATCGCATTTATTTATGGTTTGACATGTAGGTACTTCAGTCACTTTGAGTTTGCAATTGGTGCATCGAGAAAGATTCCAGAAAAAAACTGAAG
The DNA here is from genome assembly GCA_949699065.1 of Metalampra italica. Lineage (NCBI taxonomy): Eukaryota > Metazoa > Arthropoda > Insecta > Lepidoptera > Oecophoridae > Metalampra > Metalampra italica. The sequence goes on from OX452993.1 coordinate 2,837,290, forward strand.
ATTGTTAGAGTGGTGTTATAGACAGCGCAGCAGCGCCGCCGCACAGTGGGCTGAAAATGAAGCTCCATAGACTTAGCGTCGCTCAAAAATGAAAAACCTAATTTTGAAAAAAGAAACATGCCTTCGTATTCCTTTACTAAAGAGCAATATTTTATGTCATATAACATTTTTTGATAAAGCTATTAATTAGGAAGTTATTTACGATTTCTTTTTCTTTGTATGGAGCTGAACAGTTTATTGGATTTTAGTCATTATTCTTAAACTTTCTTAAAAGATTACTGTATGTGTCATAAAATCCATCATATATCCAATATTTTCACAAAAGCTTGAATCTCGCGCCGCTGCTCTGTGAGATTTGACAAGCGGCGCCGCCACTGCTTATATATTTCATCATCACCAGCATGTACCAGTCCACTGCTGGACATATAGGCCTCCCCCAAGGCGCACCACTGAACCCGATCCTGGGTTCTCCGCATCCAGTCACTGCCAGCCGCCTTACGCAGGTCGGCGCTTCATCTTAATTCGTCTCATACAAACTCATGTAATTTCATAAGCGGCAGCGGCAGGGGTAAATTTGAAAGTGACATAAAAACAGTGTTGTTTTAGTTTGAAAGGAATCTTGTTTTTTTTTAATTTTTTTGTATTTCTGCGTATTTTTTTATCGATACATTACATTATACAAATACCTATTAATTATGTTATCCTCGCATTATTAGGCGTCCTGCCACCGCAAATCCGGTGTACGAATTTATAACTATTGGGTAGGTACAAACGTAGATGCCCACTTTGTTACATTTTGCCATAAAAATGCTAATTACACGGTCTGAACTACCAAAATAATAATTATTTCGCACGTTCCCCTTTTCAAACATAAAGTCTACTCTTAACGTCTTTTGAAGTAGGTAAGCAATTAAAGCTAACTAGAGTCCGTCTAAAGCTTTCGGTTCGGTCGAATTTAGGTTTGGCCGAAAGTACAAGGTTTCTTCATTGGTGATCGCTGCCGTCTTAAAATGTTGTTATTGATTCAATTCCAACATTGCCTATAAACCTATGTTTCAGATATGTCAATAAATAAATCTTCAGCCTGTTGAACATGTGACCTTAAGTTTCGGTCTATAAAAACACATTATAATTTATAACTGTGGCAACACAGATTCGCTCTTGTCGAAAACTGATTAAAGTGCTCACACAATCATTCCGCCATTTTATTTAAAATAAAGTTCATCAGTTAAATACATTCGTATCGCATAGTGCATGCTTTAAGTAACTAAATAGTTTCTTGTGCTCTTTTTTTAAGTTTATGAGAAAGATATGGCATGAATTTTATAACTGTCAAAATAGTTTAGTCTTCTTAAGCAGGGAGAATTTCAGTAGCCATGTTTTAAATTGCAATAGAAACCCGCAAACATTTTCTAGTGTCTGACAGGACTAATCCACAGATTAGATAATAGTTCTGACTAAACTAATTTGACAGTTCTAAAATTCATGCCATCTCTTTCTTATTTATTAAAAAAAGAGCACAAGAGACTGAAATTTCGTTAAATCATGCACCATCCGAATTGAAGACACCATTGTCCTTCAGCCACTCAACATTTTAAAAACAAAAATTTAAAAAACCGCAATTCGTTCTAGTTTCGAATGTATAATGACGAGGTGTTTTATCGCACCCATGGCAGAATTCTTTTGACGCCAAACACAATATAGAGATCACAATACCTACTAGCCACAAAAAGTTGGCGGTTTCAATAGAAGTTCATTCTATTTTTATTTTTCGTAAAATTTCACTTTTACTTGCTATTGGCGATGGTTTCAATGAAAGTAAGTTTCGGTTGTTTTGTTAGTCTTCTTTTAAAAAGACTGCAGAGCGTCGTAGGTACGTCGCCGTACAGATGTGCAGAATCCTTCAATTTTAGGTTTTCTTTCTGAAATATCTCGGTGAACAATTTATTTCATGACTTTTCCATAACTTTCCCTTAACTGCCAGGGTATTTTACATAATTATCTGTATTGATAATGAATGTGCCAAAAGCACTGCCCTGTATTAAATTACCACTATACTTACAGGCTGCTGTCAAGTGTCGTGCCTATTTGATTACCGCCATTTTGGCGCTGAAGGCTATGGCGACTAGTGACGAACGTCCATGGAACTAAACGTTTTGAACTATTCTGGCGCTGAATTCCATATTAAACGTCAAAATTAGTTCTCGAAACACTCGCGGATGGCGCTTCAAATTGGTAGACAAAATTATATGAAAAAGCCAATCCGGAACTATTTATACAATAAATATTTCTAAATGAAATACTTAATCTATCTAGTCTACTGCTTCCTAATAAGCCATTTCGAAACTGGTCCTCAACTTTTATGGCGAGAAAAGTGTGGTGCAAAAACCTGTACGCGAGAGCAGGAGAAATAGATCGAGGTGTCGATAGTGTGAGCGGGATGCAGGAAAACTATGTCAGTGGGTAAGCCAAGCCCTGTGTCAATGCACTTGCAGCATGCAGTGTGCAATCTTGTGACTTGTATGGGTGTGTGTCCGGGTTGTGAGAATTTTAAGTACAAAACAAGACTGTTGATAACCCAGCGAGTCGATACGGTGGGGCGGCAAAATTATTAAGAGAGGTGTATGACGGCAAACTGGTCCGGAATTAAGGAAGCAACCAGCCTTATTAGGCAAAAGATAGAAAGGAATTTCAAGTGATAATCGCCGAAATCAGGTAGGAAATGACCATAGAGCAAAGCGTGGAGGGTAGCCATCCGGTCTCCTCTACAAAAAGCAAAGCCCTTTTAGTCATAAGTCCCGTGTCCAAATGTGCTAATGAAGACACTAATGGCATAGAGCAGGCGGAAGGTGGCCGAGGTGCTCCAAGGATGTGGCATACGGTATATAAATGTTATTGGGGCAGCAAAATCATCACTAAACCCAATTTGACAACACTGTCTCTATGAATGTCATCAACCAATGTGAAGTTCCTTCAATATTGAACGATTTGCTCTATTTGGTAATTTAGGTAGGTATCTCGGAAAATAATTACTTTTTCGATATTTCAATAATTTATTTTTTAAATCTTCCTAGATAGTTGTTTAAGTTCAAGAGAATTGGTAACTTTTTTTAAATATAGTAATATTTGTTTATTTAACTATAATTAATCTAAAATAACATTATTATTTTATTGGTTCAGATGTTTTAAGTCATCAGGTGTTCGGGGACAGATGTAGATTCGCTTTATTAAGAGTGTCATTAACGAACCCTTGAAGCTAAATTTAGATAAGTACGCCAGTAATAAATTGTATGCAGTAGCTATAACTTACGAAATGTCATCAAATTCTATTATGGCGTGGCACAAGAAAATCTATTACACGCAAGATGTAAATGTCCCAACAGTTATGTGTCATCAGAGACATAACTGTTGTGCAAATAATTGCGTGCGGAGAGGTCTAATCGTGGGAGAGCTTTGGGAGGCTGGGGACGTCGGCCGAGATGTCGCAGATGATCTTTGAAGTTCATCGCACCATGTATGGGACAGTCCATTCATTGTTTCTAATTTTCAACCGACTTCAAAATAAAAATAAACTTAAATAATAAAAAACTTTTATTCAAAAGTTCCTGTAGCTACCTTCCAGCTCCATCATCAGATCAGCTCAATGACACCATAATATTGTATTGTCATCCGACTTACATACGTATGTAAAATTTCAGCTCAATTGAACATCGGGAAGTGGTCAAAATTCACTTGCAAGATTTGACCCATAAAGGTTCTGCGTGGATAATTTATGCGTTATACTTTGGATTGGAATGACTTGATGACTAACTAATACCAAGTGTATTAGTTAGCCGTACTAGTTACAAAATGTAACGTTGTGCAAGTACAGAACCGGTATCGGTCTCCGTACCGGTTCCTTTAGAGAGCTATCTTAACAATGGTTCAACACTAGGGTCATTTATTAGATCATGTTAGATAATGACCTTGTTTAGTGACAGGTATTAACTATAATTGTGTCGACATTGTTACTTACTAGAGCCTTAAATTTGATGGTTTTGTGGGTCATAATTGCCTTAGTTAAAATACATTTTGTCAAAAGTGCTATGGTCAAAGGTGTGGTGTCGTCAAACTTGCGATTCGTCCAAATATATGTTGACAAAATGAGCCTTTGGTCAATGATATAAGTTCGTCAAAGTTTATATACCTCCTTAGGTCATATAGACCGACTAAGTACCTATATTTGGCGAAAAGCGTAATTAGACCACAACAAATTTTCGTAATTCGCAAAATTTCGCATTTAGCACCCTTACTACTAAACTGTTTAAACTGTTTGACCAAAACACACTTTTGGCGAAAATGACGAATTTTGACGAAAAATAATTTTGACCTCAGGCAGGCACCTTTTTGTGAAAAAAATTCAGACAAAATACATTCCAAAGGGGGAATTAATATAAGTGAATGACATAGAATACCCTATCGACTTTAAACTGCAACCTTAAGATGAGAGTTCCGTATCTTTGTTATCTGAGATTCAGATGATGTCACATATAAATACCTAGATTCCTAAAAAAGTGTTTTGAGTGGCGACGTACGTCTTGTAAGTTTAATTAATCAATAATGTTTATTGTCAAAAAACACAAAGTACCTATGTCTTTTTTTGGTCCCATCAGGAACATTTCCTGTTTTTAAACCCAATAAATTGACAAAAAATCTTAAAATCGTGACTTACCATAGCAATTATTGTGATATTTAAGCCATTGCTAATGAGATGCAATAAAAAAGACAAAAATAATAAAACGGACAGATTTATAAACAAGGACATCCAGTTTTAAGCATAATATTAGTTAAGCTAGGATGTTTTAGTTAGAATGACTAACGCCATGAGGTCATACGCTCAAAACCATAAAATTGGCATTTTCATTACAAGTGAAATACCTTAGATGAACCCAAAAAGATGATGATGAGTTACTTATCTTTTTACTGTTTTAGTGGAAGAAAGCATACGTTATTGGCAATAATAGCTAAATTAATATGATTTTTAAGGTCACAGAACCAGTATTTTGAGACAGTGAATAAAAACAATCTTAGCACCCCTCTTTCCAGCAGTAGAAAGTTTAATTTATTCAATGGTGGACGCTGACAGGCTATTTATTGAATGGCAGGCAAAAGGCAAATAAACCCGTGGTTTTTGAGAGACATCATCTTCACAACCACAGCATCCTTTGTGCTAGGATGTAGGTAATAAGTGGTCATCTAAAATATTTTTTCTTCCTTCCTTTCTTTCGCAGTTTCGTACTTTCTTTCAAAATCTAAACAGGTTCTTCTGCGTCACATCACACTATTACTAATAAATCCTTATATCACACCGTTGCGTCACAGCCGTTGCGTGTGCGCACATCTGTGTGACGAGCGCGAACACAAGCACTTCCGACCGCTCACTGGAGCTCATCGAGTTATCAGATCTAATTGATGCCACGGATCATCTGTTTTGTGATATATGAGATTTGCTGTTGGAACCAACCACAGATGTAACACAATGTTGTTGTGTTACATCATTCGGTAACATGTTACCCTCTCGCGTAACGTGTGGTCCGTTTATATTATAGGCTTTTTCGGCGCGATTTTGAGATTGTTACCTCTTTTTTTATCGACTATTTTTATTTCTTGACTAATATCTCCTCTTATAATTAGTTTCCCTAAAAAATGATTATTGTTGGTTTTGATGCATATCTGTGATAGTTTTCTATGCAACAAGTGCCTAATAAAGTGTATATTGTGCGGGATAGTTAAAAAAAAGCGTGTAACGACTCTACCGGATCGTTCCAAATTGTCCCTTGTTAAATCTTCTATAACTACTATCAGTTTAGTGCGGATGTGAGCTGCAGTGTGGGTCACTGAATGTCACTAGTTGTACCCTGGAAGCCGTGCTGCGGTTTTATGTATTCTGAACATTATAAACTACTATTTGGCCTTATGGACTTGTTACTTTGGCGGCGTGTTCCTCGTGGCCAAACTACAAGTAATAACACACTGTATATACATTCCCTTTTATCGCATCTTGGCCATGAGGAAACTTAATGTCTCGTAGAATTAAGATGCCTCACATCCAAAATTGGTTGCCTAGCTAGTTTGGCCATAAGGAAACTTAATTCCACGTAGCCAAACTCTAACGAAACTGTGACTACGAATGTAGAGTTTGGCTACGCGGAATTAAGTTTCCTTATGGCCAAAGTTTAGCCACTAGGAACACGCCACTTTGGCCTATGTCGACATACATATTAATCATTTTCAAGATATTTTCCGCTTTCTGCATTGATCATGCAGTGAGATAACAAAATACCACGTACAAGTAATGTATGTATGACCGTTTTATACTCTGTTAAGTTCCATTTTCACCTGCACACCGTGATTGATGAAACATACCAAACAGTTCATCACTGGAGACAAGGTCAATCAGCTACTGGGTCACTATTCCACCGTGACGCCGCTCTTTGCAGCAAAAATGCGCTTCATCATTACTGCTAGACGCTTTTTCCAACTCAGTACCTACAAGCGCTTGAAAATTATGTTGGATACAGCGTCTAGTAAGTAAAGCTTTTTAGGTTTTTCTACCAAAAGTGTACAAACAAAGCCCTGTTAGACGGTTCAGAATTTAAAAAATTTAGCAGTTTATATTTACACTTTGGTGAATTAAGATGCTTATTTTTACTTATGCATGCTATTTATTAGCAGTGAATAACTAAGTACTTAGTGTAAGAAAGTAGGTACAGTAGGCCACAGCTGGGGTTATACAAAATGTAGCCCTATTAATAGTATAGCACCGTAGTGCCGGTGTGGAGGCGTAGCTAGAACGTGAGGGCCTACTGTTTTAGTAAAATAAAAATATGCTTTAAAATATTTCGGTTTAGTAGAGCGAACGAAATAAAATACTAAAGGGTCACGTCACAGAGAATTATTTGCCATGCGTTGCCGACTTAAAAAAACTGAAAATTTCCGATTTCAAGATTTTCTTTAAAATATAAAATCAACAGAGAGCGTACGTCGAATATTTCCTTTTGAAATGTGTGGGAAAATATTCCGATTTTCTTTAAAATGAAGTCAATCTTTTGAAATATCTGGAAAAATATTTTTTCCATTGAAATTTCCATAAATTTCCCAGGGATTTTTACATTATTCCTAGTTTCCGCTAAATCCAGGAGTTTCCGAGTTATGCGGGCACGGACAGACGGACAAAATATTTTCGCTAATACCTACAGGTATCCTTTTTCGCGCTACATCAAGCGCAGTAACCGCTGAGCTGGCAACATTGATACTCCTAACGATCAGATCCCATAATATGTGAAAACAATAGCCCGCTGATGGGAAGTAGGGTTATTCTGTGCTCGTTTACATACAATGGTCTAATAGCTGAGATGTTGGTAGCGGTTGTTGGATAACATTATTGTTGAGATGTTTAATTGGCTGATATTTCGTTTCCGAGTATACTTTGTGTAATTGATATTGTAGAAAGTCTAAAGCAGTGTTTGGATAATTTAAAAAAATACTAATTACAATAATTAAATGCTATTAATGTCCGTCAAATTGGATATACCCTATACAAAATACTTCGCTTTAGCGAAGTATTTTGTCCGTCTATATACCACTGTATAAAAAATACAGGCTTTCTATACGCAACGATTGGATTTGTTGCGAAAAAATTTGTATAATTTTCAAGGCGATCTATTTTTAATTAAGATTATTTAAAGTGATATGTACCTATATCCAAATGTATTCATAATAGTATATTATTTTCCATCAAAAAATTTAATTTAATTTATTTCCAATCGTTCTGTAAATGATTCGCGATTTCTACCATTCATTCCTAATTCCAAATTCAAAAATATCAATCCGCGCCATCTTTCTGTCAAGCGGACAATAAAAAAGAAAACAAATAGGCATTCGAATTTCAAATCAATACGCATAAGGCCAGTTACACATTGACCTCACAGAAAGCGACAGTGAAAGTCTATGGTAATATTTTGAAAATGGAATTTCACATTCCGCTAAATTGTTCACACGCATGTGTTAATTCCCTGTGTATTCACGGCGTAACAACCGAGAAGCTTTTTAAAGGCATTGTTGTAGTTATCTAAAGCCCGGCACACACTCGATATTTTCGAAGATTTTGCGACTGTTTTAGAGGACTTTCAGTTTTTCACTAATGCTCGAGGCATTAGTGAAAATCTCACCTAATGGACCTAAAGGACAACAGGAAACATAGGCACTAAGATTCAGACAACGTGGACCTAAGTGTCTTTTTAAAGGACCAATAACTAAGATTTGGTCTTAGAAAAAGGTACCTACTTGAGTCGTAGGACACAGAAATTCAATAAGTACTATACTATTAAAAAGTCCGCCGCTTTAAGAGACTATATTATTTTACCACCGGTAGTATATGCTTAGGCACAGTGGCTAAAATTACCAAGTGTGTGCAGGGCCTTACGCCGTGACAAATTTTTGCCGGCATTTTTTTCTCGGTATAACGAACTCTATTACTAGGTATGCTAGGTATACTATTGCATACGAAATATATGATTAAAATTTTGAGGCTATTTACACATTCAATTTCGTTGGCTCACTCAGTTCGCTCACATGCTTTCTATGATTGTTAGTTTAACGACGGTACTTTGGGAGAGAAATGTTTATTTTTATGAATATTACAACAATATTGTTGCGAAAGAGTAATTGAAATTAATTAGGGTCAAGTCGAGAACTTTCATCAAAAAAATAACCAGATTAGGTTTCGTTGGCGTAATGTAATGAATGACGTCAACTCGAAATGCACTGTGGTAAAAATTGTCAAGACTCTAGAACAAAGACAAGACAAAAAAAAGAAGAAAGTTCGAAATAGTTTAAAAATCGATTCACGAATGTATTCGAAATTCAAAATGAAGTAAAAATCTTATTGCAAACAAAACCGCATCACAACGGTTGGTGTCGCATAGCTAATTTGGTATCTCTCTATTTTACCTGTCACTGTCAATGCGATTTCGATTCTTTTAGTGTCGCTATAAAGGTTAGTTTTATTGACTTTTTTTCATTTGTCACCGACTTGAATGTCAAGTACATGAAATCGATTAAATATAGAATCGCTCGCAAATTTTTTAACGCTTTCGAATGGAGGCCGTTGGCTGGCATCACGGTGAAAGATAATTAGCATATAATTATCTAGCACTATTTTTATTGTGTATTATTATAAGAATAAAGGGCTCATTAGTAAATAAGAATAATCTCATCATAAATAGGTAACGTGACTGGCATATAAATAAATATAATTAACTACATTATAGTTTTTATTAAATAAAACGTCTACTGCCGTCGTCCCCTCATTTTTATTTTATTTGTTTTGATGTTCAAACAGATTTTATAATACCATTCAAAGATAGAATCGGGGTCAGAGTCGCTCGAGAGTGAAACTGCATTTTTTGTGTACACAGCGGGCCAGTGTCTGTGGCCTCTTCGCACATTGCTCCGAACTCAGTCATTGGACAAAAAATATTGTATATAAGTAGGTACTTATATGTTTTTCACATTGCACCGCGAATTGTTTTCTACAGTATTTATTGACGTTTTCAACAATATTTTAATCTGTATGTGGTATGAATTATAATCTAGTAGATAAGTTAGGTAATTATTTATAAGTAAAATAAAATATTGTCTTGTCATAGAAATTAGCTATCAAAATAATACACAGATAATTATCGCTATAGACCATTTATTTTTAATGATGTACAAAAAAAATATCGTCATTAATGAAATAAAAATCCGTGGGAATCTTGAATCAAAGACTATATTGTAACAGTGTAAGTTATAATGAGAATTTAATATCCCTTCTGTTTCAACCGCCAACTGTACTTGACCCAGAAAGAGCCCTTAATATCAACTGCACGTTTGTCGGCTTGTGTCTCTATGTATTTTCCATCGTCATATTATTCGTAAACCTTCTGTCGTGGAAAACCTAAAAATCTGTATTAAATTCAAAGTCTATAGTAGATAGTACAACAAATGCATAAAACGTTAAGTCGAGGATAAAATGGGTTTTATGAACGAGTTATACACTCTGCTTTTCACTTCGATTGCGAGGAAATTAAAACACACCTTTTAAAATCAAGTTGGTATTACAAATTGTTTGTGAAGATTGTGCGAAACCTAACATTCATACGCAGCCATCTTTGTCATTCAAATAATCATCTATTAAACTCGCTATATATACTTTACATAAAATAATTAACTGTATTCACGATTTAGATAACACATGTATTTCATTAAAGTTAATGTTAAAAAGCGCTCATTTTGAAAACAACATTAGAAGGGAATTAAAAGTAAAGAGACCGCAAACATTTCTTCGCAATCCATCAAAATTGAAAGTGAAATTGAAAAGTGGAAATTCTACAAAAGCCCCGCTGCCTTTCGACTGCTCATGGAACGAGGTCGAATGAGATAAAAAGCGCGAAACAGGTTTATAATTCGAATTTGGGCGCGTGACAGTAACAGGTTGTTTTCTTTTTCCCCGCGGCTAAAATACTTGTTCTCACTGTCCGCCTGTTTTTGTAACATTATTGCACCTGATTATTAATCTAATAAATAAAATCTTGCTCAATTTCGCCTGACACTGTGACACAATTAAACCATTGTGTGGAAAGAGACCTGTAACAAGGAAGTTGCCGTATTTAAATTAAATTAAACTTTTTTGAGACTTTTTTTTTTAGAGAGCGTCAGTGGCCTCGGGGATAAGACGCGACCTATCATATCGAAAGGTCCGAGGTTCGATCCCCGGCTGGGCCATGTACCAATGGTTTTTTTTCTCGAAACTTAAGTGCATGTACTGACTGCTCTCAAACGGTGAAGGAAAACATCGTGAGGAAACCTGCATACGCCGAAGAAGAAATTCTTACATGTGAAGTCCACCAACCCGCACTGGGCTAGCGTGGTGGACTATAGCCCGCACGCCCTCGTTGAGAGGGTAGGCCTCAGCCCCTGCAGTGGGGAGGTTAATAGGCTGTTGATGATGATGATGAAACTTTTTTGTATTTTATTTTTGTCAATTGTGTGAACGAGCTTTACTTTACCGTGAAATGTCGTCATCTGAAACCTTTTTATTTACTTTTCGTCTAAAATTCTTTACACATCATAATGCATAAAATAGTAGCAATTTAACTTAGAAGAAACTGATTCTTAGGATGGACCCTTTCTATTGATATCTTTATAAAATCTTTGAATGCAGTTCTACTTAATCTATACTTATAATAAATCTGTAGAAACCGTGTGTCTGTACTTTGAATAAATTTATAAAAAAATGAGTGTGGACGATAAAAAAAGAGTAACAGAACACAAAAAAGCGATTTTAAATTTTTTTGTCTTTCTGTCTTTCTGTCTGTCTGTCTTTCTGTCTTTCTGTCTGTCTGTAATCGCTAATCTCCGAAACTACTGAACGGATTTTCTTGCGGTTTTCACAGGTAGATTAAGCACAGCCTGGCGCAACTTATAGGCTTTGTTTCATTGAAATCGGATAACAGCGAAAAAAGTTATCGTCATTTACAGATAAATCATTTAACGTAACAAGACGATGTCATAGACATAGGAGATATCAGTGTTTTTTTTAACTGGGACAGTATAGGCAAGTCCGAAACCATAGGAGATGCAGGGAAAGTGTCTTATGACATAGAAATTTTTTGGTCAAGCGTGTGTTGTCCATAAAAATGAGACAATTTGCACATATATTTTTTAATGCGGTTCGACTCAGTTTCATGTAGGGATCACTTCATTATATCGGAAGAAAAAAATCTGAGCAGCAGAAGTTAGTCAAATTCAATAAAATGTTTTCTCATAGAACGCCAGTGAAAAATAATTTTTATTATTTTGAAAAAATGCGTATCGACTTAGTTTCATGTTAGAATCATTTTATTGTATCGGAAGAAAAAAATCCAAGCAGCAGAAGTTAGTCAAATTTAATAAAATGTTTTCTTATAAAACAGACTGTGCAATGTACTTAGGAACTTACTACTTATTCATGCATGCCACCCGAACTCCAGCTGCTCCGATTACTATGTCAAAATTGTTATCACGAAAAAATACCTAAAGGTTCCTAAGACAGTTTCCCTGTATCTCCTATGGTTTTGGTTTTGCCCATACTGTATTAGTTAAAAAATACACACGTATAATAAAAATTGATATGAGAAGTCTTATGAGCAATAGAAGTGAAAACAACAATTTTTTAAATTTTTATCTGTCTTCACCAAATTGGATACGGTGTTCATAGTTTGTTCCTGAAGGTATGGTATACCTTATATTATGGTGAATAATATATACTTAGAATGATCCATTTTACCATTGGAAAATTATAACTAGACGATGTATGTCTGTACATAGCAGAGATAGGTACCTACTTCCAAAATCCACGCGGACGAAGTCGCGGGCAACAGCTAGTGTTAAATATAAATTAACGTCTTCTTTCAGTAAAATTACTTTACTACCGTGGGACACACGCCGATGACTATAGATAAAAAAGCTAATAGCTGTCAAACGAGCGGACAGCCGGCCGGAAGAATGAATGAATGAAACGAAGTCAACATTAACCGGAATATACCTACATTCGCGACAGAAATAGATTAAATAAGATAGTGTTAATCGTGCCACAGATTAGTATAAGTTACTTGGCGTACGGCGAAGTATGCATTAGAATCCTACAACAGAATATTTACGGTTCCGTATGACTTAAGATCATTGCCAACTGCTACATTATCTGTGGGTTGTAGGCGAGTTGACATTTGGACAGTAATGTCAATAATGTTGTTATGTGTTAACAGGTGTAGGGTACGTACGTACCTACAAATAGATGAATATAATTTGATTTAAGTACATATTTAAAAAAATATTTTGAATAAAAAATCTCTGACGTTTATTTCCCTTTGTAAACGGAACAAGAAAGTTTACGATACCCAGAGGTAAGTAATATCCACTAGAGTATCTTCTAATCTTGAAGAAGTATGATTCGAAGCTTTGCTATTACAGCTTTCTAATTCTTTCTGCTGTTTTGAATTGATTATATATAGTTCTTCGTCGAAATTCTTATATTTTCAAAAACTCAAAAAAGGTCTATAAGTAAATACGTACAACGTATATCAATACATACAATGCTTCAAGTGTCTATGGTAAATTTTGGATAAATGCCTACCTTACTACATGTTGCGGGCCTCCTTTTGTCAATTTCAACAAAACATTTAAAATTTTGTCAATGTCAACAAAAGTTATCAATAAATGTATGTCTATGTCAATACTCGAAGACACTATATCACTAATCTATGGTCAATACAAATGTTCAATTTCCGGAAGAACATCAAAGCTAGTGATGATTGATGTGAATAATTATTTTGTTTATTCATCACTGATGAATAAGCAATATTCCCATGGATACAATACTGATATCAATAACGAGTACAATGCGTTGAGTGACCTCGAGTCGACCTTACTTTCCATCTGTACTGGTGTAACCGAAGTTTCCTGTATCACTGGTTATTTTAACACTTGCTGAATGATAAAACCTTTATCCTTAAATGAGTGTGCATAAACGATACACTTAATGGTAGGTTTTACACTTGCAACAAAATACGAATGTAGTGAACGTGTCACAATTTCTTTAATATAGGTTACTAGCCGATGCCCTGCGACTTCATCTGCGTTATAAAGTATACTATTTATATGTTAATCTACAATTTTAAACCCGTTCTAATCATGCCAGTTTCTCAGGTTTAAAGTGTCAATAGATGGCGTTAGGTGTATTTTACACCCCGCTATCCTTTGATTTTTGGCAACATATATTACGTTAAGCCACAGAATACATAAATGTTAAGCGTGCAAATTATCCACCAGTTTTACCTCTTTATTATTAGTATAAGATAGCTTGTTGCTTGAATGAATTTGTAACAGCGTCATTCAGTAAAGAATTCTGCACAGAAGAATTCTAATAGTAATAGCTTTAACGACTTTTAGAAATGCGAAAGTCAATAATATTGATGCGAAAGACAGTCTCAGAAAAACTAATCCTTTTATGATTAAGTTTGCAATCAATAATTTTCCTTAACTATAGAATGTTACTATAACACCGTTTCGGTAACAAAATAGTGATTAGTCTGGGTTAACGGTTCGAAACGGTAACAATACGTAACTTACGGTAACGTGGATGTGATGTTACATTTGGGTCAGCATTGTAATGGCTTTATTAAAATTATGAGTGAGATGAATGGACATAAAGAGATGAGTGAGTGAGGCAGTTGTATTTATTTCTAGCGTTCCACCTGTGTAACTTGACACTTTTTATAGCTTGCAGCTTTAAGGGTTAATACGTAAAATGGTATCAATCAAACCTCCCACTGGATCTCATTTATAATGTAACCTCATTAAAAATGTAGGTACACCTATCCATTAATCTTATATTAAAAAATATACACAAAGGTACGTAATCTTTTATGATCGATACACCATTGTTCGATAATTTAATCATACAGTAGCAATTTCGTATTCCTGCCACCGCAAATTCGCTCTTAATTAAAGACCACCATCATCATACGTCGCTGCTGGACGGCCTTCCCAATCAAGTGACGCCCCTCCGCCAGGAATGGCCAGGTGGACCGACAACCTAAAGACGGAGGACCGAGTGTGGTGGCGTTCAAACCATCTATCAGTTTTATAATGCGGAAGATTTCACCCACATTCCTCAGTGACACTCGTAGGTAATGGCAAATCATAATTTTGTCCCGTTGCCAGTCGCGTGCGCAGCTACGCACCATCTGGCGGCGAGGAGAGCTTTACGCCACCTGTCACACCGTCGCGTAATCTAGATCAATTATTTTAACATCTTTTAAAATTCACTGCGGATGCGCTAGATGGGTGGGGCTCACAAAGACATGGTGTAATAAACAATAAATGGTGCATGGTTATGGTACAGACGACCGCACGTCAGTGGAAACGCTTTGACATTGAGCTGGCCTAGCCAATTAGGGAGTTTTAATAATATTTTCAAAACGGTCTGGGTTTTCTGCAATTCCTTAAACGCCAAGTGTTTTAGTAAAACATCAAGGAACACTTCTTTTTATTTCTCAACTAGATACATTTTTCCATCTTGCAGGTTAAAAATTGTAATTCTTCAAATTGACCTTTGGTAAGCAATCAATTTACGTTACTGGTAATACAATGTGACATTTAATATTACTGGTAATACAAAAGATACTAAAGTTTGCTCTGCATTTATTTATGGTAAATCGGTGTAATCATAGAGTCATTGCCCGTTACGAAACGGTGTAAGCGCCAGGAAGCACTCAGGTCTAGCTGTATTCGTTTCTACGGAGATGACGAGCAATTTCAATAAGAGTTTCCTTTTAAAGAAGTATTTCTGGTGCATTATGATTATGACATTATGACAGGTAGCTGCTGGTGAGAAATGTTTTACTATCATTAGATTTCTATATTTTTTCTATATTTCTATATTCATAATTTGGGTATGAAAAGTAGCTTGCAAATGTATAAAGTACCTATACCATGAATTATTTTATACCCTACAACAGGTTCCTATAACCAAACTATTGTTTTATATTTTAATGTTGATAACTATTTAACGTGCCCCAGGGCTCAGTTCTGGGTCCTTTTCTTTTTCTTGTATATATAAATGACTTGCCATTTCTAATACAAAACATGTCCAACATAGTATTATTTGCCGATGACACTTCTCTGATTTTTAAAATTAGTAGAAGAGCTTGTGATCTTCATGAGGTAAACAATACTCTCACACAAGTACTTAACTGGTTCAGCATTAATAATCTAGCATTAAATACAACAAAAACTAAATGTATTAAATTTTGCCTACCAAATGTAAGACATGTAGATAATAATGTAACTTTAGGTACAGAAAGA
Organism: Metalampra italica; assembly: GCA_949699065.1. Classification (NCBI taxonomy): domain Eukaryota; kingdom Metazoa; phylum Arthropoda; class Insecta; order Lepidoptera; family Oecophoridae; genus Metalampra; species Metalampra italica. The sequence goes on from OX452993.1 coordinate 2,853,217, forward strand.
TTAGAATTTATCAAAAGCACGGTGTTCCTAGGTATAACTATAGACTCATCTCTTCAATGGGGGCCCCACATAGCTTCACTAGCTGGCAGACTAAGCTCGGCCGCCTACGCCGTTAGGAAAATTAGACAATTAACAGATATTGCTACTGCGAGATTAGTCTATTTCAGCTACTTCCACAGCATCATGTCATACGGCATCCTACTGTGGGGTCAAGCGGCAGATATAGAAACCATCTTTATTTTGCAAAAGAGAGCTGTTAGGGCGATCTATAATCTACGTTGTAGAGAATCATTAAGAGAAAAGTTTAAAGAAATTAATATATTAACCGTTGCCAGTCAATACATTTTTGAGAATATTTTGTATGTCCGCAAAAATATATCTCTCTTTTTGAGGCACTGTGACATGAACACAGCTTATGTTACAAGAAACAAAAACAAACTTGTACCACCACAGTTAAGGCTTAGTAAGGTCAGTAAATCATTCACGGGGCAATGTATACGCTTCTACAACAAACTACCAGAAGAAATCTTAAATATGAATGACAGAAAATTTAAGACCTACATTAAACAACAACTTTGTAAGAAAGCTTATTATAGAACAGTCGATTATCTAAATGACAAAGATGCCTGGTGTTAATGTTACTTCAGCCTCGCACAATCTTTACAAAATAATGTTATGTACAAACTTGATTTTAAAAGATGTGTTGCGGAAGTTTGTTGCGCCGCTTCTTCTTCCCAGCTCTATATAACACCTTGGAGGCGGTGGTAGATAAAAAATTGACGTTGTATAAATGTACCTAGTGTACTTACATGCAATAAAATACTTTTGAATTTTGAATTTTGAAAAAAATTTTGAACGTAATGTGTAGGTAGTATGTATTACAAAGTTTAAAGATTTTGACTTTGAATGTAAATAAATAAAGATATAAGTATTCGTTTCCCGATTTTATTCACCATTAGTTCGTTTCGCACCATAATACCTCTCTACATCAGTGAAGATTCAGCAACACCTCTTTCAGACCGAATACCTACATAAACAGTTCTGAAAATTCTTGTCATTCGATGTCTAAAAATAATTTCGCATGAGATTTCTTTAATAACATTTTAGTAAATAAAAGAGCAAGGTGATGGCAGACTCCATTTATCATTTCTCCTAATATATTTCGCAATATCAATAACTAATATAAATCATCTTTTATCACGCCAATCCCAATACAAATGATCTCGACTTATCAATGCAAATTTTAGATTATAAATTATTTATCCAGCTCAATAAATTTTGTCATTATCATAAAATATCCATTGCACCGTAAATCCGTTTAAGAATTCGGTCTGAGCTCTCGGTCATCTCGCACGTTCTCGAGCACGAAATATCAAGGCTGCAGTTCGCAGGCTACGATGCAAGGCTGCTGCATAGCTGCAGCTATGACGCATATAGCTATACCTAGCCGATTTTTTTGTTATTTAAAGAGCTTAGCATCAACATAATCAACATAAAACAACAGAAGAAATCTACCAGATACAAATGGTCCAGAGGGACTGGGAACGGTTAGATTTCTTCTGTTGATTCCGATTTTGACTAATTTATAAAGTGACCTGGCACCTCGGATAATGGATTCATTCCGAAATATTCGCAGGCTACGATGCAAGGCTATTGTATAGATGCAGCTATGACGCATATAGCTAGACCTAGCAAATTTTTGTATTTATTTAAAGAGCTTAGTATCAACATAATCAACATAAAACAACAGAAGAAATCTATCAGATACAAATGGTCTAGCGAGACTGAGAACCACAGATTTATAGGGTACGGTTATTTCTTCTTTTGATTCCGATTTTGACGAATTTTTTAAAGTAACCTGGCAGCCTTCGTTAATGGATTCATTTCGATAATATAACCATCGGAATATGATACTTGTTCTCTGGTCTCTATAGTAATCTCTCGATCAAAATAGTAATTCTACGGTACTAGGCATCCTAGCCTTCTTTATGTTTCGACATCGGCTAAGTGTCTATTGTAGGTATAGTATATATACTTATCAGTAACTCTCGTATCTTGTCTTCATAGAAACAGCAGCTTACCTGTAAATAACAACAATAGTTAAAATAAAGTATTTAGAACCAGAGAGAGAACCAATTATGTAACGGGTAAATTATTAGTTTACTTAAAAAACTAAGAAATTATGAAAATATCGATGATATTTTAGAGAATGCACATTTTCAATAAGGGAGAAGATTACAATATTTTCACATGCACGTAACATTGTAGTGTGTAAGTGACACTTTTCCATATGGACTGGAACAATAACCTCGATAAATGCGGGGCGGACGCGTCTTGCATGTCAATTTTGCACCAGGAGTTTCCCTTTAGGTCAAAGAAAGTGGTTTACTTTGTCAGTGATAGACAGGTCTCGTAGTAGTAAATTCATACCATGGGGGAGGCCTATGTCCAACAGTGGACCAGTACAGGTTGATGATGATGATATAAGGGTTCAGTCATGGTGGCCTAGGAGTTAAGGCAGTCGCCGCACGTTCATGAGGTCATGCGTTCCAATCCTAACCCATGAACTTAAGTAAAGTTTGTTTATAATATCATAGTTTTTTTGGTAAAGGAAACGCAAAGGAATACGCCAAGGCGTATTAATTCTAAGGCGTATATGTGAAGTCCATTAACCACCACTGGGACAGCATGGTGGACTATGGTTCGTAAGCTAGGACTGTACCCAACAGAGGCTGTTGATTCGATTCTAAAAGTTTGGTACTCACTATTTTATTAACTACAAATACGAGACCTTTCCAGTACTAATGAGTATAATTTATTGAAGTATCATCAATCTCTATCCATTTCAAAAGTCATACAAAAAAAGTCGAATCTTCTCCACAAACCGATAAACCGCCGGGGACAGTATAATTCGTTATATTCCCTTATTGGTAATTGATGAAATTTTCTTACAAAAACATTGTTGTCTGTCGTGACATAAATACACTTAATCCTTATTTGGAATAGATACAAGTGGTATAGAGTTGTGTCGTAACAAAGTGTTCGCACATTACTTCAAACTGAACGCAATCGCGTGCACATCTCCTATTATACATCTCTGTATGGTACAAGTGATCAACAAAAGCCGGAAAACCTGCGTAAAACAATGTTTGCTTATATTTCTCTTATCTTGTAGGGGCCAGGAATACTTGGCGAAAAACAATGTTCACTTATTTCTCTTATCTTGTAGGGGCCAGGAATACTAGGCGAAAAACAATGTTCACTTATTTCACTAATCTTATCCGGGCCAGGAATACTTGGCGAAAAACAATGTTTACTTATTTCTCTTATCTTGTAGGGGCCAGGAATACTTGGCCAAAAACAATGTTTACTATTTCTCTTATCTTGTAGGGGCCAGGAATACTTGGCCAAAAACAATGTTCACTTATTTCTCTTATCTTGTAGGGGCCAGGAATACTTTGCCAAAAACAATGTTCACTTATTTCTCTTATCTTGTAGGGGCCAGGAATACTTTGCCAAAAACAATGTTCACTTATTTCTCTTATCTTGTAGGGGCCAGGAATACTTTGCCAAAAACAATGTTCACTTATTTCTCTTATCTTGTAGGGGCCAGGAATACTTTGCCAAGAACAATGTTCACTTATTTCTCTTATCTTGTAGGGGCCAGGAATACTTTGCCAAAAACAATGTTCACTTATTTCTCTTATCTTGTAGGGGCCAGGAATAGTTTGCCAAAAACAATGTTCACTTATTTCTCTTATCTTGTAGGGGCCAGGAATACTTGGCCAAAAACAATGTTCACTTATTTCTCTTATCTTGTAGGGGCCAGGAATACTTTGCCAAAAACAATGTTCACTCACACACTTTACATTGTCACATTTTACATTTTAACACACTTTATATTATTATCACTGGGACCAAACACCACTATATATAACCATAATGGAGTCGCGTGCGCAGATCGGCCATCAACCGCTCTCGCGCTCCGTCAGGCGTGAAAACGGTATACGCAGCTGTATATCCTGATTTAACGTAAAACAAAGCACTGAAGTTCAACTGGACAGAGTTCTGTAGAAATGATCCAGCCCACAATACGTCAATATACGGAAATTTAAATTAACTTTACTCCTGTGGGAAGCAATTAACCCCCAAAACACGGGGTTAGTATAGAATGGGGGATAGATACACTTTCTACCTACTGTACAGAGTTCATTATAAGCATAATAGTATTTTAAAAAAAATTGTGTCGTTTTTGTAGAACATAGATTTTCGAGTTGTTCCTTTTCGATATTATGTACAAGCCGAGCCTGCGGTTTCCACAAGCGTTATTCACTAATCCATTCTAACTCCCACATCTCGTTTGCAGTGAAAGTGCTAAACAAACAGACAAACAGACACATCGTGCATAACTAACCCGATGGCTATTAACACCGAGGAAAGTGACCGAGCCAGTGCTATGGTCATTTCTATAGAGTTTTATTGGCTATCATGGGATTCTATAAAGCAAGGTAAAATGTACATTTTCTTGAATGGAGTGAAAGTGCATATGAACATACCCTAATAGTACATACACAGATTGTCCAAGCTATATCGATTACGGGGTAAAGAGGGGTATTCTTTTAATAACGTATTCTATTTTATAACACACTAGCTACTACTTTTATAACACGCCCCGCAACTTCGTCCACGTTAAAAATTAGATGTGTTGTGGTTGTAGACACAGGAAAACTCGAGAAGATCCCAAGCTAAGTGCAAAATGAAAATTCGCTACTAGCGCAGTATCGGAGCAGCGTAACTACCGGCCGACCAATCACAGCACAGTGCGCGGGACAAAGTAACCCGTTGCGCCATGGATCCGCTCAAGTGTAGCTAACTTCAGTCTGTCCTGAGTACAGCTACATAGCTATTACTGTACCTACCAAGTTTCATCAAAACCATTTCAACTTGATTGAGCAATAAACATCCAAACATACTTACTTTCGCATTTACGAGTGTACGTAGTGGGATTAATGTAATTACTAACATATTTCTAGAAGTCTATACTAGGAAGATGCTTAACAAAGTACGGTCGACCACACGTTAGTGGAAACAAAACCAGTATAAACTGGTCCCTTATAGTATTTAAACTGCCTAATAGGCTAGGCCAGCTCAAGGTCAAAGTATTTCTACTGACGTTTGTCGACTGTACTAACAAACCTCGTCTGACACCCGGAAGGGGAGTTATTTCGAAATACAAAAAAGTGTCCGAAATACGATTGAAAAATTCGTGGTTGACGCAATTCTTCGAACAAAAAGCAATGGAGTCATCTATAAACTCCAGTCACGACTAGATCTTTACGTAAACAATTTAGGCTGGTTCAAAATTGTCTTTAAGTGAACAAAAAATATAAGGAAATTTAATAAAACCTCAAGCAAAGGAAGCGAAGGCTGACGCCATACTTCCAATGTGAAAAATCCTATCAAAATCCACGCAGTACTTGCATGATGTATGGTTACGAAATATACCTCCTACTTCATCATCAACAGCCTGTTAATGTCCCCACTGCTGGGGCTCAGGCCTACCCTCTTAACGAGGGCATTCGGGCTATAGTCCACTACGCTAGCCCAGTGCGGGTTGGTGGACTTCACATGCGCCTAAGAATTTCTTCTTCGGCGTATGCAGGTTTCCTCACGATGTTTTCCTTCACCGTTTGAGAGTAGTCATTACCTCCTACTTACACGTAATAAATCGAACAACACATTCATAATGTCGTATAACATCGATACATCTAAATACAGCGCATGACCAGAGTTTGTACCTTTGCCTCATTTTGTGACAAAAAGGTCTAGGATCCAGGTAAAAACAAACAATTAACCAAACTAATAGAAAACAAGACAATGAAAACGAATACTGCAGGACAATTCTTATTCAAGATTATTCTTATATTAATATGATGCCATAGCATACCTACAGAGTGGTATTTTTGATATCGGATTTGCCTTTCCCGTCACGTTTATTTAATTTATTCTGAAAGGAACAAATTTTATTACGACCACATGATGACAGCTGAGAAAGATAAATTTATGTGGATAAATTTCACTGGCATAACCGCAGAACACGTAATTTTATTTTTTGCAAATACCGATAGCTGTTGAGACAAGTTTTGAAGAAGATAGCGACTGGATGTGGGCGGCGTAGGTAAAGGAATCAGCAAGAAAACAATTTATATGTATCCAGAACTCTACCATTTTGAACCAACCACCACGTTGAAGTGGCAGTGGGCTGGTCACATCTGCCGGAGAACCGATAACCGCTGGGGTAGACGAGTTCTCGAGTGGAGACCACGACTCGGCAAGCGTAGCGTGGGACGCCGCCCGGCTAGATGGAGCGACGGCCTGCGTAAGGCGGCGGCAGTGACTGGACGCGGAGAACCGAGGATCGGGCTCAGTGGCGCGTCTTGGGGGAGGCCTATGTCCAGCAGTGGACTAGTGCAAGCTGATGATGATGAACTCTACCATTACTAATCTGATATTTTGCTGATTTTGAACTTGGCCTTAGAATAGGAAAGGTTTAACGCTACATTAAATTATAATTACACGGTTCTAACTAAAAAGTCCGAAACAAAAGGCTACCTTATTTGAGACGTCTCGCACTATTTCCTATACAGTAAACCCCTGCAGTAAATACAATATTTTGCACGAACCTCGACGATTCTGTAGTTATAAAGCGCTCGGGAGTATACTCTAACATGTGTTTCGCTGTACGAAGGCGCACGCGCATATTTAAGCCCACATTCGCGAGGTCGTTAACCCTGAAACGTACCGTAGCATTGCAATAACCCATATTTTATGTTCTTTTATAAGAAAAACAACCATTTTCGCATGCAGCGTACACCTTATCAAAACATAATGGCTGTGTCATCTTTAAAAGAATGCACATAAAGAGCTAGGAACTTTAAGATTTACAGCGACTTATTAGATTGTTGGCATCAGTGCTTTAGTTGTGTATCTACTCGGCCGGCTACGAAACCCACTCTACGTAACCATTTTCCTACAAATACTTTTTTTTCTTCACGCGTAACCGGTTTCGTAGAAATACTTTTATTCTTTTTAATTATTGAATAAATCATATCCCACCAAGAACACCTTAACTTCTTAAATCTCTCTATCCGCGGATAGTGCGAGAAGCTATTGAAATCAAGAAATTCAAAAATTTTTATAGGGAAGATGGTTTTAAATTGTCACCGTCGTGGAATCCAGTGATCGATAAACTTAAATCTCGTGACTTATCGTCGAATACACCCGCGGATACCGTGAGTGTTGTATGCCGGGACTTTCCAATAATACAAGATCAGCAGAGGGTAGTTTCAGAAACTACTCACAACGATCAACAATGACAGCTCGCCTCTCCAGTCAGCTCGTGACCACGGCCAGTGTAACCTGGTCGAAACGTCGGGCAAGGTAAATAAAACTTATTCGTGTGTAAGACCCGTAAATAATTATATAATTATGAATACAAAGCGCGAAAGTCTAAAATGTACTATAACAAAGTTTATGTTACCATATTGGCGAAAAATTAAAGCTAGTTAAATCTGTTACCAAGTAACTGACAGTTTCGTAATAATATATTAAATTCTTCATACGAAACTGGTTACGTATAAAAAAAATAGTTTCATACAAAAAAATGTATTTCTACGAAACCGGTTACGTATGAAGGAAAAAAGCATCTGTAGGAAACTGGTTACGTAGGCGGCCGAAGGGGTATCTACAATATAATGGTGTAAAAGGATCAACGCAATATGAAGTTTCAATACATACCTAATTTTGCATGCGAAAGTAAAGATGGCCTCATTTATTGTGGTTTGGTCAATGGATTCGAACTCTAAAGGCCATAGGTAAAACCCACCGGTGACAGAGAACTTGGTTTGACCGGTTTGGATGCTATACTCGTCTTAAGTGTATTGTCGAATCATTGTATACAAGAGAAAATTCTAGTTTGGAATTAGACCAAAATAAATGCAAGACCAAAGTCCAAAACCTAGTACTACAATAGCCAGTTCATTTGTCCAGCGACGCCAAACTCCCACAGGAAGACTAAAGCATGCAGTGATAAAGTCGTATCGACGTTGACTGCAATACCTATCAGAATCATAAATACTTGACCGGAACATCAACGAAAGATCAACAGCCTATTAATATGTCCCCACTGCTGGAGATCAGGCCTACCATCCCAACGAGAGCGTTCGGGCTATAGTCCCCCACGCTAGCCCAGTGCGGGTTGGTGGACTTCACATACGCCTAAGAATTTCTTCATCAGCGTATGCAGGCTTCCTCACGATGTGTTCCGTCACCGTTTGAGAGCAGTCAGTAAATGTACTTATGTTTCGAGAAAAAACCCATTGGTACATGGCCCAAACTAAAAAAATCTACAGACGAAAGAGGTTTGACGAATCCTAATTTAAACTCACAACGAAGTGTTAACTTTGCAGAAAGTTTCGCAAGCTGTTATGATCAACACCATCAACACCATCTTGACTATTACAAATTAAAATATGTGGTCCAGTCAAGGCGGAAGAAATATTTCATTTTGAAATGACGCGACGTAAGCGAAGATCTTATGCCAACTAATTTCAATTCCAGATACCTACATTCATAGTTATGTATGTGAAGATTAACATTAAGTATTAAAGACGTCTTTAACTATAATGAACCCGCAATCAGTTAAACGATTGAACTTCTAGTAACACAAATCAGACATAATATAAATTACTCTACAGTGTCTAAACTTCAAGTATTGCATAGTTGATAGTTTTTACATAATATGACTGCGTATGATTCTGTGTGCTCATATAATAGTGATGAGGTGTGGCCCCATTGCGAGCAGGTGGCGACAAGCGATCCGCTTTGCTTTGCCACCACTGGGGTACGGGGGGGGGGTACGATATTTTATCTTTTTAATTTTTTTTTTTAAATTTTTGAATGTGTTTGTAGAAAGTTTTTACGATGTAGGAATTTATGGTGTTAGACTTTGTAATGTATGGTCCACACGTCCTCTACAAGAGGGTATGTCAAACTGACATATTATTTTCAATAGAGAACATCCTTCAAAGGCAGATGAGTAATTACTGGAGCTATTTCATATCTTCAATTTCTTCGAACCCGTGACTAACCAATACCCATATAGAAAAATCTTTATATTATTATATGGAAAAGTGGTAGTAGGCGTGATACACCTATCAACAGTTATTCGTACTACATTTAAAGCTAATAAGCATATATTCATGGACTCTATGGTTTTGCCCGCTTTTGGGTAGCCAAGCTTAAATCTGCATATTTTATTGCTTATAGCAATGCCAATGCATATTCTGATGTTGACGATTTGTGTGGTGGATCAAAAGAGTTTTTAAGAACGTCCAGTTGTTCTACTATTTGTTCTACCAATAACACATATAGTGTGTTTAAAATTGAATATAGCCATTCCTCGTACTTGCGGGTCGAACCAAGTGGAATTCAATGACCCTCGTGGTTCTAGAGGGGAACCAGGTGGAATTTTAAAAATCCTCGTGGTTCGTTAGGAGGTGGACCAGTTGGGAAGGGAATGAATTCGTCCGGAAGGCTTCGGTTGAAGGGCGCATTTCACGTAAGCTGGGTCACTCAAACATCGTAATTTGTACGAATATTCGGTTTATTATTCAATCTATGTCATTGATAGAAACTCGACCCGCGCCTACATAATAGCTATTACAGGCGTACAGTCGACCACACATCCAATTACACGTCTGCACCATGCGTAGCGGTAATAGTGGCTATTTTGCAATGGTTTTATCTCGTTCAAACGTACACAAAATATTTCTAAACTGGCGTTCTATTCTACTAATTTAATTACGCGTACGAATTCTCGCACGAGCAATGAATATGCAGTTTAGAGGTAAAGGTTGGGATCCAGTGGTAGCGTAGACCGCGTGTGTCTGGGATACGCTTTTAACATAGATCTAGGAGCTTTTAGACATAGACATAAGGTCCGATACTGAATGCACAAAGTTAAAATGCGACAGCACTAAAGTCGAAACTATTATAATGCATGTAAGTACAATTTTCTTTACAACTTCAATTTTTTATCAAACACCGCTTCCATGGTACTAAAATTGGTTCCGTTTCACCATTTCTATCCCTGTCACACATTATTACAATCTTAGAAGACGAAACTATTTCTCGTGCTGTCAAATAAATGTGCACCTTCCTGAGATCATGAATTATGATCGCAGACCTTCCTGAGATCATGAATACTTTCAGAATTGAGCCTATAGACATATTAATCTTAGATCAATGCTGATGTATGTTTTATGTTACGTCCTGTATATTAACAGCAATGTGTATATCAAGATACTGAGATATAATCGTTAATATTGCGGTGAATGTCGTTCACTGGTCGTTTGCAATTTGTTATATATCTGGCTTACTCCACATTATTAACGAGTTCAATAATTCTGCTTGCGCCAACGCATCGGGTTCTGTCCGGTTTTCTCCTTATCTGCGATCATATAATTCATTATATTTTGAGTCAAAGTCAGACCGTCTGTCTGTGTTGTCTGTTATATATTTATATGTATTAGAAGAAGTGAATTCCGCATCAACTCGACATCTTCCTACCATTTAATTTTAAGTTAGTATTTCAACCAATGTTATTTATTAGTTCTATTTTTTATGACGCTTTTGGACCCGAACTCTCCGAAATGGGCGAAACTGTCGAAATCTGTCTCATTAAGACAGAAATCTATGGTTGTGCGTTCACAATTACTCACTGTGCATCAAGTTTTGTCCATTTCGGAGAGATCGGGTTCGACATATTTTCCCATGTAGGGTAAAACTCGGTAATACGCCCCACTTGACAAAACGCCCCACTCACCTAGTACAAAGCTACTCAGCACACGAAAAAGCCATACAACGTAGTAGACCTTGTCGAGCGACTGATGGCTACTTGCGTTTCTATTCGTGTGCTGTTTTGATTGTGGGGCTTTTTGTCAAGTGGGGCGTATTACCGAGTTTTACCCTAAGTGGTATGTGAATATATAAATTTTATCTCTTTCTTTCAGAGTACCTACAAAACGTCGCATTGGTAGCACGACTGCCCGTTCCCGGGCTGTAGACAGTTTAATGGTTATACCGCCATTGTCTGTTTTAAGTTATAGATGACAGAGTTAAACACCGCAAAACCTGACGTGTACATTAATACAGAAGATACACTGTATAGTTTGTTTTTTAGGCTTTCATTAGGTCATGGGAGCGACCGCATTACACATGGAGCTTCTGTCGCAGATTGTCGTGTGACCATGATTAGGTTGATTGATGAGACAGTCTCATGAAGAGACGCACATTAAAAGAGTATGGAATTGAATATAAGGTGGGTAATGTTTTGGTAAGTTCCATGCAAAATTTAATGTAAGATTTATAAGATATTTATTATAACAACGCTATTGTTTAGAAGTATTATGAACTAATTAGCAATTTTTATACATACTATTCGTTTAATTGTCTGTTAGTTATGTAAACTTTAAATTTAATTTTTACATCAAATTTTGGAAAATTTTAAGTTTTCTAGTTAGTTGAACATATTTAAACAACTGGCAACTTAGAATTCATACTAAGAATCTGATAATATTAATCCATTAAATCCATCTTAATCAAAGTTAAAATATCCATTTAAATAACAAAAAGGATTTTAAAATTATTATGTTTTTAGGACATGTCCTAATTTATTCCGAAATGATATTTGACAGTACCAAGTTCGGATTCCGCCACGGTACGGCGCCTGTGATCATCCATTGTTCTAGGCTCTACTAGTGATGTTATTTTTTCTGTCACATCGATGTATCGATATTTCACTGTAAGTAACTTTTAAAAATCTAAAATACCTAAGTCAATATTATTTTCCACGCTAATTTCATCTTACGATTAACAAACTGCTTTTCATTCAACCCTATTTGCCACGCGCCGCCGGTTAAAAGGGTTGGAATTTAATAAAATAAATACTTTAAAGTTTGTTTTTTCATTGGTAATGCACACAATGGTCAGAATAGCCCAGTTAATTATTGTATAAGTGCCAGTGATTAAACCCACACCTGTATTGGTCAAGTAGTTATAAAAAGTGAAATTTAACAGCATGCGTGCGTACTTTCACCCTACAAAAGGACAAAAGTAATTTTTCAAATTACGCACTCTTTGTACAGCACAACAGGTCTTCCGTTTTAAAAATGCATGCGAATAGAAGAATCTAGATCATTGTCGTCAAAGTTCTTTGTTGTTTGACTCACAAAAAATGCTACATTGAAAGTGAAAATAGTCACGAAATGGCACAAGGACCTTTGTGAGTTGACATTGCTATAGATGAAAATAAGTTTTCGGCATATTTTTTTTCTTTAGTATTGTTAATTAATTTGGTCAGTATTTTTTCGTAATTAAGCTGCTACCTTACCTACCTAGGAAAAAATGAAGTATTTGTAATGTTAAGTTTTTGAAATAAATAATTTGTATTTCATTTCCATTATCTAATTGCGGCAACTTTCTATCTCGGTAACCTCTTCCTATGTTACACCTTTGCATGTTACCCCATCAATGGACTATATATTTATTAAATTATACTTTTTAAGTATAATTGTGACATAATTTAGAATTTGTATTATTTCGGGTAAATGTGAAATTGAATGAATGTTATGACTCTATATAGCTACGCATTAATTTTGTACAATTATGAATATAATTCTACTAGGTGCATATTGTGTTGAGCAATAAATTAATTTAAATTAAATGTCTGTTTATGAAAAGAGTTAAGATTTTATTTATTTAAACTTTATTACACATGAATTGTACAATAGGTGACGGAACAAAGAAAGATTTATCGACAACAAATCATGACATCACTAGCGAAGTGATATCAGACAGCTTTATATGGTTTTTAGAAGTGGATCGCCGTTACTTTGTACGATTACAATATCACGTGTACAGTCAGCTGCTAATACCATCTTGTTTATTATTGACATGATTTAGGATGATAGATAGCTTTGCAGGTGACTGTATCAATTTAGAAGAGCATCGTCTATTTATCAGTTACAGTTTTTGCGTTCAAATAAATTTAGTCAACATTTTGGTGACCAATTCCAATTTGTTCCGATAGATTTTATAATAATTGTCACACTAATTTTACAATGTAAGAAAAACATATGATAACCTTACCTATTTACATACATTATATTGCATAAATTCGGTCGATAACATCAATTTTAAAACATACCACATCCAGATACTTTAGATAATACTGCAAGTCTTACCTGAAACAATAATGCAAATATTAAATTTATAGAAATAAAAAAAAATTCAAACTTAAAACTAGTTAAAAAAATAGTTTTCATTAATTTTCGCAGTTTTCGTGTTATAAATATTAAAACAAACTTTATTGATGATAATTACAGCCAGGATACTAAAAATCACAGAGCTTGTTACTAAACCAGGTTGTGTCTAAAAAATAAAGTACTCCTAGTACTAAAGTAGGTTCACAATAAACCTACTTAAGTCCTAGGAATTGCGACATGTAGGCCAGTGCGTTCCGAGTAAAAAAACTCGTATAGACTGGCCTGAGACGCAGTACTAGTACACTACGCTACGTCCGGTACGATCGATGGAATGTTTGTAAAAAAACATCTTCCCTAATTTGGTACTTTCGTAAAGGGCAGTAAATTCTACAAGAGTACCTAGAAGAGTACCTACCTTTAAATTTGATCATACATATAAGTATAATTAGAGATAAATCTGAAACTAAACTACAAATGAATGAACCCCCACCGGTGGGAGTGAGCCCAGAAGGCTGGTGGCATTACCTCGCCGGATGGTAAGGCTGATCCTCTGAGCGAGGTAATGCCCAGCACTCTGGTCCGTAGAAGCCTCGACCAGACGCTTCTCTCGAAAGAGACGATGAACTCCTGGTCCCCATGATCCGAGCATTATCTCAAAGAGAGAGATGATCATATTAATAGGTTCCTACATTATGTTATAGTAGGTATAGTAACCGTCTTAACCCTATATTTAAGAAATAGCAAAGAACTTAGTTTCCTGTATAAATTGGCGGTGATTATTTATTATATAAAATGTCATTAGGTGTTGACCTTGAAAAGGCAACTGTCTCTTGCTTGTTCAATACCGGAACAACAATCTTGTTACTGGCGCTTGGTAGATACTTTGAAGGATCTTTGTTTTATCTTGTATTCTATATTTTTTATATAGCAAAATAATAATCAATATGATTTTTACTGCCTGGTTTTATTTTCGGGGACAATTAATACACAAAGTTTCAATCAGGTATTTTTGACCTCAATAAGTACCTAATCAACTTGTTCAAATTGGATGCCTTGACTGATATGTTCGGCCTGTTAACGTCGACTGTTGGACTTCTTTCATCCACTTCTAGCATCCAGCTGCACTGCAGCCTTTTATCCTTTTGAAATAGGTAAAACAAGCAAATATAATAAAGCATGACAACTCGAAAAGTGCTCAAAACATCACCTTTGACAAACATTTAAATAGACCAAAATCTGAACGATACAACTGTCTTTGGATTAATATTATGAAAGCATGATCATCCAAAATTCGTTCGCTTCCTAAATATTCGGCAAGTTGGCACCAGGAGTATAATATTGAATCGCTCTCCTCGGTTCAAGCGGTCGATTCTAATTTTCTTTCGAAATCCGATACAAAAATCAGTAGAATCGACAGTTCGAAGCGAGGAGAGCGATTCAAAAATAGAGTTCCAGGCCTACCAACGACCCCACCCACTCATCCCCTCGTCTTAGCCGTTATTCAGCAACCTATTTTCAGTTATAGTCGAAGATTGATCAAGGTTTGAATGACTGCACCGATCGGAATGCAAATAGAAACCAAATTATTCATTAAAAGCCAAAACGGAACATATAAAATAGTAGTAAAATAGAAAACATCATTTCAACGGACACGGCGTGGCGATCCGCGGGCGATTCGAGCTTTCTAAATCCTTTTTAGTAGTACCCGCGGAACTCGTTTGGTGACAGACGGACGGACGCTATTAGCAATGTTAATAGAGTCATCCGATAGTCAGAGACTTTCTTTGTCTATCTAGATGTTGCGTGGGGTATCAGGAATAGAATCAAGAAAGAATAACCCAAGAGCATGGACAGCAAAGCATTCTGCGATAACCAAAAATAAATTCCCAGTGTGTTGAATTAGAGCATGAACCTTTATTTTGGCAGTTTCGTGTGCCCTGAGCCTAAGAAAAATTTTCATGCTAAATCTCCCTTTGTCGACCGTTTCATCACTATTTTTCTTCACTGGTGATGCAACGTTAACTACTTTTTTCCACTTTCGTCACTAATGATCGAAAAGGGCTTTATTTTCTTGTTTCATAATTTTGGCATCAGAAATTATATAGGCAAATAAAATTATAATAAAACTCGTTTTAAAACGGGAACAAAATTGCCATTCCATCACTAGTGGTGGAACGGTATAGGACCAAATACAATGTCTACAATGCCTGAAGTTTCAACTTTCAATGAAACTTAAATTAGGTAGTCGTTAGTAGGTAAGTAACTGAATAACTAAACGCACTTAATGAAGAGTGAATTGTAGATATAAGTTATAAGCTAGTTATACCACAAACCGCAAGTTTAGTCGACTGAGATGCCTAGGAATTTTGATTAATGCGCCAGATCTAGGTCTAACATTAGTAGGCGAGGCAAGTCATATAACTAAAGACACCTGAATTAATATATTTACTTAAGCTTGCTAAGGCATTAAGGATTCAAAGCTATCTAATCTATCTAAGCAACTCTTTATTAAGACGTATCTCAGAATTACACTTAACGTCAGAGTATATATTATGTTCTTAATTTATTTGTTTCTTTTTAAGGAAAACATCCAGATTTTTGCTGAAATTGAAGATTTAGAAGCACTTTTCGATTTGGATTTTTTCTTTCAGCACATTTGCATCAACTGTTTCAGATCCACGTGAGGTAGGTACAGCATTCATTTTTCCCGCTGATACCCAATGATGCCTATTCCGGGAAAGGAACTGATCACTTTTAGTAACACCTGCATCTAGTACAACTGTTTTATTGAAATCTTTCTTCAAATCTGCCTGCAGCTCTTCACGACGGGCTAGCCCATCATCGCTTTCATAGTGCCGAGAATCTTCTTGTGAAACCTGTACACCGTTCTTAGCGTTACTGCGATGTATTCTGCTACTTTCCTTATATATTCTATCCAAATGGCATTAATAGTTAAAATAAAAACAAAGAAAAGCAAAGCTAGCAATTCAATTCCAACATTTCAGCATTGAACCTGCTTGCTACTAGGCCGAAAAAATACTTTCCCACGCATTAACGACGCTATTAAAGAAAAAGTAAGACACTTAAAATTATAAAAAGAACTTATGACAGATGACCGTGCAGTGTGCTATTTTTTTAGGGAGTTTAATGGTTTGAATGCTACATTTAACGTCAAAAATAGTAAAAAAACACTTCCTAGTAGTAGTGATAATTTGGGAAATATGTACTACCTTTATTTGGTGGTAGAATGATTGTTTTTAACTAGGTTTTCACTTTTATCTAAATGTAGGAAAATGCTCACTAAAAATCTACTTTTTTATTTACATGCGGCTTTTTCTTCACCGTTACTAGAGTTATCAGAAAACATGAATTCGCAAATCTCTAAAAAAATTGCTTTTTGCGTTGTTAAAGCTGCTTCATCCAAGTTCTTCGGCCAGCAAAAACCATTTGTTCAAAAATGGTTCATCATCATCATATCAGCCTGTAGACGTCCACTGCTGGACAAAGGCCCCCCCCAAGGATCTCCACGACCGGTCCTGCGCTAACCTCATCTAGCCGGGTCCCGCGACCTTCACCAGATCGTCGGTCTACCTTGTGGGAGGCCTTCACTGCGTCTTCCGATACGTCGCCACTCGAGAACCTTTCCGCAAAAAGTGGTTGAATTTGTTTATTGCAAAACAGAATCTTAGTGAGTGAAATCTCCTTGGGTGGGAAATTAGCACCTGTCTCGCTTCCGCATGTGCAGGTCAACGCCCGGTGAAAGAGAGGCATTGTTGGAAAGCGAATGTTGGTACAAAATGTTTTGTTTTTTTCCCTGTGCGGTCATTGAGAGAAATTATACTACTTGCATTTTGTTTATTTATGTTATATGTGGTTACGTTATATTACAAGTTAAGTTAGGTTTAATTTAAATTCAAGTTACTAGCTAATAATGAAGCAATGTGGCTACTTACTTTCCTTTATTACAATTTGAATTTTTTGCAAATTGTTGCGGTAATTTTGTTACGAAATAATATATCTACATAAATGGCAATTTTATTACCAAAAGAAAGTCAACAAAGCATGTAATAACACAACATTACTTAATAGTTTCATCTTAACTTGTGAGATTTGTATAGGTGTCTGCTTAAATATCACTTTTCAGAATATGAACCCAATTTATTAACCCTGACAACCGATCTGTGGCTTGGGTCAGGTCCGGCTAGCTTTTTAAGGTCGTCGGTCCATCTGTCAGATGGATTCTACTCCAGAACTGCGAGTAGGTACTTAGGGCTGTTGAGTACCTATAGTCAGATTTGTTTTATGATATTTATAAAGTGTCCCTATACGATCATGCTTGCATGACATGCAATGTTTACGTGAATGTCACGCTGCATGATGTACCATCGTGCTTGCTGTCAATCCAGTACAGTGAAGCAACGGCCAGCACGTAGTCTGCATGTCATGCACGTAGTTTGCATGTCATGCACGTCAATCACTACAGCTAGACGGTCATGCATGAGTGACAGCACGTATTGCATGTCATGCTAGCGTGATCGTTTAGGGAGCCCAATCCATTGCGAAGTTTTCGACACAAACTTGTTAACCTTCAAAGTGTTACGACGAAGAGTCTGTCGCAAAAAGATCGTTTAATAATGACCTTTTGACCACAAACTTAATTTATACGAGAAAAATACCCGTCCTTATAAAGTAGCTGTCAATATCTAAATCCACTCCTACCTAACTCCTATATAATAATATAATTGAGAAAGTAACTCTTGTCTGTCTGTCTGTTTGTTGTCTTTTTACAATTAAACCGCTAAAAGGATTTTGATGAAATTTGGTGTGGATATAGGTACATCAAACCCTAGGACAGTCAGAACATAGGCTACTTTTTAAAGCTGCTGGTAACAAATAGTTTTATTATAAGCGCATACACGTCGGTCCTCAATTACTATATAGATAATATATTCCGGTCCACATGGACCCACGACCTGAACGGCTGGATGGGTAACTCACACGAATGATCTTCGATAAGCTGCCGATGATAAGCATAACATGTAAATTATGTCACCTAAGTATTAAAACCTGCCTTCAAATTAATGCCTGTATAAAAACACATTTAAATTTAGTTTATTTAATAATCAACTTGATCTAATAATGTACTAATTATATCTTCTTGATAACCTGTTAGTCGACATTTTACTCAGGTCTAATTTACATGAAATACAAAGTCATCTAGAAATTTTTAGATAATAAGATCCCATTCATCACGGTCTCCTGTAAATAAGACTTTCTTTCTACTAAGTATATAAAAAAGTATGTTTAATGAACTTATAGCATGTGGCGATTATTCTTTATAAGTTACAACGAACTGTTAGTTACAGGTCAAGGGTTGACGTACCTACTATGTAATGGGCTCCCTAACCGATCATGCGGCATGACATGCATTACGTGCTGTCACTCATGCATGACCGTCTAGCTGTAGGGATTGACGTGCATGACATGCAAACTACGTGCTGGCCGTTGCTTCACTGTACTGATTGATAGCAAGCATGATGGTCCATCATATTACTTACTCTGTGACATCATGCAGCATGATAATTCACGTAAACGTTGCATGTCATGCAAGCATGGTCGTTTAGGGATCACTTAAGTATGTCAGATTTCCCAAGGATCGCTTGATTTGGAGTAGTCCCATTTGTCACCGCTATATCCTTTGCCTTTACTATGCTGCTAGCGCCGACGGTGGCAATTGGGATTTTTCTCCCAATTGCCACCGCACAGGTGGTCAATTGGTCCTGGGGAAGAATTGACCCATTTGCCAATCGGGTGATAAACCAAATAATATTAGGACAAAACAAAAACTAATGAAACTTGGTGCAGTGATTGCTTATATCCTGGAATAACATATAGGCTACTTCTTACCGCGGTAAACTGTTCTTGCGGGAAAAACTTATTCCACGCGGGCAAAGCCGCGGACAACAGTTAGTATTTACTTAAAAGTATAATCAAATTGGTTTATATATAAGCAATAGAAAGTATTCATAAATCATCAAATAATTATTAAAATGTCAAGGTCACCGACATAGCTCAAAGAATTGCGAAGCTGAAGTGGCAGTGGGCTGGGCACATCGCTCGTAGAACTGACGGCCATTGGGGCAGAAAGGTTCTCGAGTGGCGACCGCGTATCGGAAGACGCAGCGTAGGCAGGCCTCCCACAAGGTGGACCGACGATCTGGTGAAGGTCGCGGGACCCAGCTGGATGAGGTTAGCGCAGGACCGGTTGTCGTGGAGATCCTTGGGGGAGGCATTTGTCCAGCAGTGGACGTCTACAGGCTGACGATATGATGATGATGATGAATTATTGAAAGATATTAGTAACTATTATTAAAAGTGCGCCTTTGTACAAAATTTGTTTCAATTTGTTGCTATTTCGTAAAGAATAAAGTGTATCGTACACTTACATCCACCGATTAATATGTATTACCCACAGTGTTCGGGATTGGACAAGTGTACGTGTTGTTGTGTCGTTCTAGCGCGCAATAAAACATATTGGTCACATTGCTGCGCGCGCGCATGTCCGGTTGTCGCTACTTTCGACTCTATCAGGGTCAAGTGGGTAGAAATTCTACTCACCCACGGCTGGTAGGTGCGACTGAAATGTCGCACGCTTTTATAGCCGCTAGTTTACATGTGAAGAGTTATATAGGGGAAAAACGACCTTAATCGCAAAATCAATAAGCTCCATAATCAAATGGCGATTGTTACTATACTCCATATTTTGTTTCAATGTAATTAAAACTCTATGGATTTTGTGAATGACCGCTCTTCCCCTGTACTCTTCATGTGTATGCAGACCAACAGTGAACGGTGCCTATCTATTCTATTTCATTGGTTTTTGGTAGATTATTTTACCTTTTTCAGGTCCTGGGTACATTTTTTCATGTCCTCTGTCTATTTTTTCTATTCGGATTGTATATATCCTTCAAAGAAACTGTACAGGTCAGAAATTACAACTTAGAGCATGTGGAGAAGACAGCGAGACGATGAAACACCCGCACAGCGAATAAGTGTCTTGGATACAGACTATCCTGAAACCGAGGACTACACCTTAGCAGCATAACAGCTGTTGTGAAGTGAAAACTTGGGGAGGAGAGCAACATTAGAGATAAACATAGGGGGTGACACAATAGATCTGAAATGTGTAATGAATGGATATTGTAATGACGTATAATGTTAAATTATTAATAAATGACTGAAACTGAAACTGATCCCATAGGGTCCCAGGGTCGCCTCGTGAATCTAGGCACCTTACTTTATGAGAACTATAAACAGAGCTCCTCTATATAGCTCGCTAAGCGTGATATCCATACTTATACCTATAGATACCTATCTAGAGTAACTTAACTACAGCCTATTAGTACTCGCAAATCTATTTCAAGGAACTCCAGTTGCCTATCTGGTCAACTTACATAACATCACGCAACAACCGGACTAAAATCACTAACAAACTGCAACAGTGCGCCCAGTAACGTAAATTGTTATCTAATTTGTGCTAACAATCCGAGCCTTGATTAAATAAATTGTATTGGGCGAATACAATGACCGACTCGTAATGGTGTCGCTTAGTTACCGTGGTAGCCTATGGTTGTCCCCTCGCTTCGCGATCATGAGGTCTTGGTTTCGAAACTTGGCCAGTGCCAATAAGTTTTTCGGAACCTAAGTACAGTTTATTAAATACTTTTCGGTGACGGAAAACATGGTGAGGAAACCCGCAAATGCCAAAAATTAGAATTTGTGCTAAGGCGTGTGTAATGTCCACCAAAAACTGGATTGGGACACCGTTGGTAGACAGGGGTAAACCCCTGCTAAAGCACAATAGATCCGGTAGGGTCGAGGAATCGCCAGGTATTCCTGACCGCCTATAAGAGCTGACTCTAAGTTAACTAAGTCAACGAAGCGGTAAATGTAGATATAAAAGAAGATAAGTAAGGTAAGCCGTCAGAATACGGTTCATCCAAATGACATAGACCCCTGGCGGACCAGCACCGTACGCTTCTTGCGTTTTTTTTGCTGCGCACGTGCAAAATGTGGAATGACCTTCCCTCTGACGCTTTTCCACAGCGCTACGATATGGGCCCCTTCAAGAAGAGAGTCAATGAGCCCTTGAACCAAGGCCGGCAACGCACCAGCACCCCCGGGTGTTGCAGGTGTCTGTGGGCGGCGGTGACCTCTTAACATCAGGAGGACCGCCTGCTTTTTGCCCCCGTAGCATAAAAAGAATTATTTATTACAGTAGAGTAAATATAAGGTAAATACGCCAATAATTGACGCGACAAACGGACCCGGCACGCACCATTTACTAGGAAAGCCGACCACTGACCCCATTGCCGTAACAACGCATTATCGGACAGTTGTTGAACCATCGCACTCGGGACAGCGACTAGACGACAGTAGTACTGGCAAGTTGAATCATCAGCGTCAGAGGCAAAATATCCTTCGATAAAGAGAAGTTAGGTTAGAGCTTAGCGTGGTAGTGGAGTACCCCACTAACTGGTTTGGCTATAAATTTAGATAAAAGGGCATCTCCCTATTTTCCTAAAGTTTGGATTTGTTTTTTATTCACTAGCCGACGCTATCCTATTATATCTGTTAATCCAAGCAACCAATTTTCATCAAAATCCATTCAGCTATTACAGCGTGATTGAGAACACTACCACTACACTACACTACTACATTATGTCCCTAAACCCAGATCCAGAGTAATCTTAAGCGTAAAACACAGCAGAGAAAGACGAGGCAAAGACGCGGCGCGGACGCGACTATCCAAACCATAATATACAAAAGACAGTTTAGATGCTATTTATAATTCACAGAACAAATCTTTCTATCTTCAAAGTCCTACGCCCAATAGCAGGCGTTGACAGGCTGCTATATAAACAAACAATCAAGAGTGTAATAAATTATACAAACACTTTCATTTGCTCGCCCAATGCCTAGCAGCTAAAAGCAATTATGTTTTATCTCCCACGAGATTGCATTCGCTACAAGAGTAAGTGGTCATGAAAACCAACAACCG
The DNA here is from genome assembly GCA_949699065.1 of Metalampra italica. Lineage (NCBI taxonomy): Eukaryota > Metazoa > Arthropoda > Insecta > Lepidoptera > Oecophoridae > Metalampra > Metalampra italica. The sequence goes on from OX452993.1 coordinate 2,875,603, forward strand.
TGAAGGTATATTACTGCAGACGAGGGGAGCGTTAGATAATATCCCATCTGCATCGTCACTAAAAGGAAAAAAAAACATCGTCGGTCCGTCTGAAGGCTTCCAACTAGACTAGACTTAGAACCTTGGATTGATTGACGAAGGACAAAAGGAAACTTCCAGTACTGTTAAAGCCTTGGTAGCCTAGTTGGTTGTATACTCATGAGGTCATGGATTCGAACCTTGGCAAATTGTGAGTTTTCCGAAACTTATGTTTTTATTTTAATATTTATTGTAATATGCCAAAAGCTTTTCGATGAAGAAAAGAAGCTATTGTGAGCAAACCTTTGGAACCGTAATATTAGACTTAATTTTCTACCCGTGAAGATATATAAAGTTACAACTGTCATAATTTATATCTTATCTTGCCAATAATGTGTTATGTTTTATGTATCTCTGTTTTGTTATTTTGCAATGTCCTGTATATGTGCTGTCTTGTGTGTCAAATAAACTTTATTCTATTCCATTCCATTCCATTCCATTCTATTCTATTCTAATAATACCTGGCGACACTTTAGACCCTAGGGCCATTGTGCCAAACCCCTGTCCACCAACGTTGCCCCAATCCGCTTTTTGGTGGACTTCACATACGCCTTAGAATAGAAATTCTGATCTTGCGCAAGATTGGAATTTCTCAAATTCAATGGCCCCAAAAGGGTCAAAGTGTCGCCAGGTATTATTGGCAAGATAAGATAAATAATTATGACTGCTGTTAACTTTATATCTTCATTTGTAACAGGTAGAAAATTAATTCTAATATTACGGTTCCAAAGGTTAAATACCTACATATAAATAGGTGACGGTTCGTCTGTCCGTTAGTTCAGCCGTTACTCACCGCTATAGCCGCGTTTGTCTAAACTTTGCGGATTGACGGTAAACTGGATTCTAGTTGGTTTTACTGGCCATGCCTATGACGTTCGCGTGACTACAATTTTTTATAGTCAACCGTCACGGGACTGACCAGTCATGAGTGAGTTACAATTCGTACCAGCCCTTAGACGTTGGACATAGGCCTTCCTCAATTAACGCCACCATAATGGTCCTCCGCCCTCCGGATCCAGCCCCTTCCGGCCATTTTCAGGTCGTCGGTGCTTCTGGCGTCGCCAGAAGTTATGGATGGATGAATAGGGTGGATGGAGGAACAGGATGGTAGAATATCCCTCCCTAATTGCAATAAAAGAAATAAGAACGCAAATAGAAGGGGAAATAATTGGCACGTTTAAATTATTATCCAATAATAGTTGGACATGTAAAAAACTTAATGAACACTTAATATAAATGAACGTTTGAGTATCCGTTCGTAGGTCTGGGAAAAGCTATAAGTTGCGAAGAAGCGGCGGAAAGGGCTCGAAAGTACCTGCTCGCTGCGCGCACGCAGTAGAAAGTGACCTCATTGTACCACTGGTATTGCAACGCCGACTGCATTCTGTATGCAGTTTACTTACCTGTCACTTTTTGCCCAAGTTGACTTAGAACTAAGAAAATTAAGTGCAGACATATTTATTGGTAACTGAGCGTTCTTCATTTTGAGTTATAAATACTTACTTGACACACTTACTGTACTTACTTACATACTTTTTTAAAGATAAGTAAAACAATAATTATAACTCAATTAAAATTTTGCAAAGGCCAAAGACCTGTGTTTACCTTCGACAGGGAAAACTGGCTTTGGCAACGATATAACTAACAGCTAAGTTTTATCATTTTGATGACGATTGGATGGAATTTCTTTTCACCGAAACCTTTTCAGATAGGTGTACGTACCTCAATTACAGCGAACAGTACAGTCACGAACCGAGCCACTTGCCACTGTTCGCATTTTGGCCGTGTAATGCAAATCGGGTTACAAAAGGGTTGCTATGGTCACATTTCAATAACGAAAAACGGCGGCATTAGTGTTACACAACCAAGTTAGGATCTAGTGGCTCAACAATCCCGGTTCGTGACTGTACCTACACAAACTAGATTTTTGGATGTGTAACATTATGTTTAATTTATATAACATCATTCTTTCTTTATACGCAGCAAATTACATCATGACTTCAAGCTAACTGCACAATATTCTTAATTCAGATCTCATTAATTAAAATTCACTTGAGAGTCGTCATAATTTTTATCACGTTTTGAAAAGTATTCTCAAATCTAGATTGTAACTCGCACCACACCTAGTCTCATCAGAATTCGTTCAGTGGCTAAGGCGTGACTGACATTGAGTGACGAAAGCGAACCAAACGCAAAGGGCAAAATCACTCAAACTCACATGAGAGAAAAACATATCAAAATCTAGTATTTAGACATTCCTACTTAAAGCTAATACCAAAGTATTCACGCATTCTATATGCCTATAGACAAAGACAGAACTTTAAACATACGTATAGGCTTTAACTTAAACTCCAAAGAAAATGCTTTTGATCTGTTCAAACCTTTACCCATCATTAATCTTATCTTAACTATCTTTTATCAATCTGTCTACGGCTTACTGAACAATAGTTAACAGAATTGTTAAGGCGGTGTTAACGACCGCGGGATAACAACGTCAACTAATGACGAGTGAAGCCGAGTGACGAGCGAGTGTCATGACGAAACGCTGCTTTCTCCGCGAGAAAGTAATCGGCCGTGATGCTCGGCGGCCATCATGGTTTTTTTGGTGTAAGGTCGCTGCAGGGCGTTCGGTGTTCGGTGGAATTGTCTCTTATTTTTAAGCTATAATCAGAAACTCTTACTGGTAATTTTCGTCTTTTTTCTTGTCAGTGACGTGTTACAGTTTTGTAACTCGTGTAATTAGAGTTCTATGGGAATCAAATTACAAGGAGCGTGGCTTTAGTCGCGGCTTGAAACACAATTCGATATCTCCCTTTTGTTCCATGGAGCAAGACGTCTCAGAACAAATTGATACTATTTTGTTTGTCCCAGTACTATACTATACAAGAAAAAACATTATTCCATAGAACAAACATTAGAATCTTAAGTTTTTGTGCCAAAATCCGAATGGAAAAATTGTGACAAGTATTTTTTTGACGTCATTTTCAAGTGAGCCAGGTAAAAATGCCAGTACGCTATAATTGAGACAAAGTATTGTTTTATACTATGACGTCATGTTCCATTGTGGAAATGGGAACTATTGAAATAATTTCGTAGCATAGCACGGTAGTCTAAACTTACAACTTCAGAGGTCCTGAATATATGTTGAAGGAGTTCAAAATTCAAAATTCAAGTCTCGAAGAAACACATAAAATAAGTAGAATATGTTTAAAAAACAAAACAACAACCTGTAGGTTGGATATTCAACATTTGTATTTTTCAGTAACAAACTGAATTATGTGAATTGAAGCGTATTAAATTTAATGTTGCGGTGTGTTTGAACTTCTATTGTTATACCATTATCGTAGTTAGATTTCCTTTTTTTTCAGGAAAAATATTCAAAGAAAAACGGATGTTGGCAATGGGATGTTGGAATATTTGAAATATTTTATTTGAAACTGTATGAAATCCTCTGTCGAGACACGAGATATGCAAATCAGTCTCACGTCGAAACCTGTCAAGGTCCATTGCATCGCGACAATCACTAACAATATCTCATTTTACTGAGAAATGATACAAGATCCAACGATATTGTGACATTTTCATCTCACAACTCACAACAGAGGCAAACTACGGATCTTTTGGGTCAAGAAAGACCTTTAGTGTTAGGATTCTTTTAATGTAGGTACTCGTACCTAACCATATCAAATATATATAATTAAGATTAGGTACAGGGCGGGACCCGGCTGGATGAGGTTAGCGCAGGACCGGTCGTCGTGGAGATCCTTTGTCCAGCAGTGGACGTCTACAGGCTGATATGAAGATGATGATAGAGCGGGACAGAAAGACGCACGTTCCCGAAAGAGTAATAAATTAGAATTGAGCAATGGTTTTTAATTTGTAGTTAGAATGTATTTTTATTACATTTTATTTAAAAATTAATTTAATTTTAAACCCTTTAGTCATAATAGTTTTCAATGTTTTGTAGGTTTTTAATCGTTACAGTGTCATTGACCTTGTCAGCTGGTTAGAGTTGAAATTTTACATTAAACATGATAATACAATAAAAACGGTTAAAAATCTTAACATCGTGCCTTTGGGAGAAAATTCAAAGACAACACAATCTGTAATTTCCAGGTACGCGGATCGTTCGTTTTGTCCTACCTGGTATTTATTTAAGTTAATATCAGAAATCTGATCATAAAATTTCTAATATACCAGTATTATGTACATTGATATTTGAAGATCGCCACCGTACACCCGTGCAAACAAGCTGGCTCGAGTCAACAAGGAACCGCGTACAGTGGGCGTGCCAGGTGAAAGTGGATTCCACAGGTGGGCGTAGAAACCGAGACTGGGCAAAGTAGGCCCTTGCGAATTTCGTTGGAAAAAAGACAAGTGCGTGAATGATTTACCTACGTAACTCCAGTGAGTATTGAAGAAATATTTGTGAGTTCGTTAAAGGCTTTAAACATAGGCTTTTAAATGGAGATTAGCTGTCAAAATTTAAAATATTCGTGAATTTTAAAATAACTTTTAAAAAACTTTTGTTTAATTTTTATTGTTTTTATCTATCTAAACGGTGAAAGTAGGACCACCGATATCAGCTGATTGGAATACAAACGCATCGTGATATAATTTCATTCGATCACTAATCGGTATTATGCAATGAGGAACCATATTGAATTTTAATTAAACAAAACGCACGCGCATTATTGTTCAAAGTGATTTATAATGTGTGAATGTTTCCACATGATGTAATTATATACCTATTTATCTATTTTTATCATTAGCAACAAATAAACTAAAAAATAAACACTGTTATTATATAAACATTGTAACTAAAAATAAACACTGTTATAATTTATAACAGTGTTTATTTTTTAGTTTATTTGTTACATAAATATACCGAACCATAGATTCAAGAACCAACCTCCTAGCCATTGTGGTTATTTTTTTATACATTTTTGTAGTGACCCAATCATGTCGTGTCGTCATTTGAGTCATTTTACAAAAAGCTATCCAAAAAAAAATTTTCCTGACATTTATAAGTTATAACTAACCACAATGGCTAGGAAGTTGGTTCTTGGATCTATGGTTCGGTATATTTATATGTCGTTTTCAGCCCTGTAGATAACTTATCCGCCATAATGTAAGGTTCTGCCTGAAAATCAGTGCCGCAGACAACTTTGAGGCAAAAAACTGAGGCAGTCATTTTGACACTATTGCTCACCCATTTATTGAGGTAATAGTTGTAAGCATTTATTTATTAGTTTTGCAGTAGTCCATTAGTGTCCTTAAAGAGTACTCTTTCTTTCTTTCACAAGGTCCCTTTTGATTTTAAACGCCACACCTATTTAACGCCTACGTCCAGCAGTGTGTACCAAAACGCTGATGATTACGAAGCAAAGCGTTGCGAAGTCGAGACAGTCAGCGACATATATTACGAAGCAACAAGATAACCTACGATTAAAGTTAAACAGTAATGCAAGAAGTGTCATTGTGCTTGCAAGTCATTGCACCGCTTCCCACGGCCAGGCGGCCGCTAGCGCGCGTCACGCTCCGCCGCGCTAGCTTTGAACACGCGGCGTGTGTTTCAAGATTCACTTTAATTACTCTGCTTAAGAAATTGTTGAAGTTTGCTTTTGAAATATTGTTAATGGAAAGTCAAAACATTGGTTAGTCGTGTTTGTTAAGTTGAACACACATTTAGACATCAAATCAAATGACTGTTAATATGTCCCCCACTGTTGAGGCAAAGGCCCTCTCGATGAGGACGTACGTGCTATAGTCCACCACGCGAACCAAATGCGGGTTTACATGCGCCTAAGAATTCCTTCTTCGACGTATGTTGGTTTCCTCACAATGTTTTCCTTCACAGTTTGAGAGCAGTCAGCAAATATACTTAACTTTCGAGAAAAACTCGGAAATCTCGCGTCTTCCCCACTCATCATCAACAGTCTATTAACATGTCACCACTGCCGGGGCTCAGGCCTACCCTCTTAACGAGGGTGTTTTCTTCCCCACTCATTTGGACATAATTTCTGCGATAAGTATGACCGAAGGTCATGCATGACTTATGACTAAAACAGACGAATTGATATTTCAGGTAAACTAAGGTTACAGATATTTACAAAAAGGTAGGTAGAGACTTCTAAAACTATAAAAGGTGACTCCAGTAGTATCAAAAGGTTTCTATACAGCAATCTATTTAAAAAACCTGACCTATATAATGTTAAATAGAGCACTTAATGTAAGTATGCAAGGCTGTTAGTTAATTGCAGTTTTACATCACCCAGAAGCAATGTTTAACGTAACTGCATTTTTGTGCAATTTCTTTAAAGCAATGCTAAACTAGTTAATGACAGGTAAAGTAGGTACCTACTTAAAATCGACATCAATAAATGGAATCGAAAGCAATATATTTGTCCAACAATCTAGTTTTTAAATGTATTTATTACGACAAACAGAACATATTTTAAAAAGGTTGTCTGGAAGAAATCGCTCTTAGCGATAAGACCGCCTAGATGTACATTACTGTATCTGTTTTTGTTTTTTGTCTGTAATTTTTAAACGTGCAATAAAGTGTATTGAATTGAATTGAATATTTTATTGTATTACACTCAACCGAATTAATGAACTAGTACTGGGATAAGTAAAGCAAAGCACGTGCGTGAGCTAACGGCCGGTTTTTTAATCTAGCTAAAAGATAATATGCTTACCATAATCTAACTTACTGACTGCTCTCAAACATCGCGAGGAAACCTGCATACGGCGAAGAATAAATTCTTATATAGGCGCAAGTGAAATCCACCAACCCGCACTGGGCTAGCGTGGTGGAATTAACCCTAACGCCCTCGTTGAGACGATTGGCCTGAGCCCCAACAGTGGGGACATATTAATGAATGTACAATATTGGACGTAAAACATTATTGTTACGCCTAAGTCCAGGTGGACAAGACCGGCTAAAGCGACTTATTTTTAAGTCCACTGTCACAAGCCACCTAAATCCATTTCGACAGTCCCCCAAGGTCGTCCCGCGACCTACATAACGGACAAAGACACCCGGAAACACATGTTTAATTAATACGGACAGACGTGCAAGCGAATACTTTCTATACAAATAAAGAATTTAACTTGTTGACCTTAACGTGCGAGTGGGATAGAGAAAATGTCAGTGATTAAGGTCGAGTTTTACGTCTAGGAATGTCACATTTAGCGTTTTGGTCGAAAATTAAGCGTTCTTAAGAGCTGGGGTCGCGTTAATAAGACACCGTTAGTAAGGTTATTAAGATGTAATCTACAGTAATAGCCTACAGAGGTCAGTTTTCCAGGGCAGTACCAAAACTGATTATTTTCTTATTCTGATAATAATAAATATATTTTTTGTTTAATAATTTCGATGCATCCTTTAAAATTAATTCTTCAATGCCCTTTACAGTACCGGAAAATTTCAAGTTTTTTAAATCTTCAAACAGATTTGTTCAACATTAAATGAAGTAAACACGTTAAACAAAAAAAATTGATAGATTAGGCTTTATTTTCCTTTTCCTCTTATATTATTTGGTTTTATTGTTATTACGGTGCGGGCAGGTGGACGCAGCTCCATACAAATTCATACATAGCAAACGAAATGCGGCGCGTGCGGTGCGGACAAGTTGACGCGCAGTTTAAGGTGGCCCTTATTTTGTTTAGAGTAGTATATGTACACATGTCGACCTCAAATATTATTATTACACTCCATTTCAACTATATATCATACTTACCAATCTTTATTTTTTAAAACAAACTGTGTGCAACTCATAAACTACCTCCTTTCCTTTACAATACACGAAAACCAAATTAAGATTACTTCCTGCCTCATTTACGCATAAGTAGTTCAATCGATTTTGACCTTAAATGGTAACCTCGATTGATTATTCGGCCATTTTTAAATTCAAAAAGATCTCTTATTTTTCATAACATGTACTTCCCGATTACCTTAAAATAATATGACATTGTCATATAAGTAATACCTTGTTAGACTGATTAAATCTTAAAATTGTAATCCGGTAATTTTAATTGAAATATAATTTGTAATAATTTAATTTCAGATCTTATTCACGTCAGAGTAACAAGACAACATTTTTAATTACGGACTACCGTAATATAAGTTAAACTTAGTCCTTGCAAATAATTGTATAATGTGCTATTCTTGGAAATAAATAAATTTACAAAAAAAAATTGAGTTTTCTTATAAAATTACAGAGTAATTTAAGTTAGTGAGTTACGTTTTCATGTAATGACTATGATATAATATTGTTGGAAGAAAAATCGGAACGGACGACATTCATCAGCCATCACATCACATTCATTCAATGTAAAATGTAACAATAGTATTGTGATACAATGCACATAGTAATAGGATAAATGCACGTCACGTGACAGGTAACAATGATAATAAATATGTGATAGACACCTACCTAACCTATACTTATGATCATATCAGCCGGAAGACGTCCACTGTTGGACAAAGGACTCCCCCAAAGATGTCCACAATGATCGATGATGTGCTATCCGCATGCAGTTAGTTCCCGCGGCTTTGACCAGATCTTGGGTCCGGGAGACCTGTTTATAGTACGTATTTTATAATAATGTATAACATATAGGCAGTAATAATAATGTACAGACATGGGAATTTTACTAGAAGGTGAAATAACCTAAAATCACATTCGCGTAACCGCAAATGTTTTTTAATTTTAAGAAAAAAAGTAATTTATATTTAAACACCAAGTAACAAATTAGCACTAAAGATTTTTTATTCATCTTAGCACTCATTCTTTGCATTGTTCAATTATTGCAGGTAAATCTACATCCTGTATATGTTGTAACTCCATCCTTATCAATCAATGCTTTCTCTTTCAAACAAACGAACCAATCACGAGTAACCAATCAGAATCACTATGTTAATTATACCCTTAGTAATCTCACATTTATCTAATAGACAGACGAACAAACTAACCGAAAAATTAGAAAGTCGATAACATTGGATCGCGGTAACGATGCGCGGACGCATAGGTACTCACACATACCAGAACGCACACACACACAGACCCGTTTGACCTTTCATTGGAGTTTGTGAAAGTATTCATGTTGGATTTTAGAGTGCGATCTTAGTGGAGATGCTTTTTGTTACCAGTTGGTTACAACATTATTAGCTCTAAAGTTACAAAACAGAAGCTTCAATCGTTTACAGCATTACACCCATGTCATTTTAGATGTGGTAAGGTTTTAGACTGTCGTGAAAACCAGCTGGAAATGTGCATTTTGTAAGGATTATTACTCGAAGAAAACTAATGTTAATTTAGTAAAATACTATCACGAAATTTTTATTATTCAATCATGACTTCGGCCTTTTTCCTTTGGTCTAGATGCAATGCCTATAAGTTTCTGAAACTACCCCAGCTACCATTTTTTGTCAGGTATCTTTGGTCAGACTTACTAACTACTATGTACCTAACCAATAAATTCTTTCGAATATAATATTGAGCGACTTTAATTCCCAAGAGAGCGTCATCAGTCACGTCGGGGATAAGACGCGGCTATCATATCGAAAGGTCCGAAGTTCGATTCCCGGCTGGGCCATGTACCAATGGGTTTTTTCTTGAAACTTAAGTACATTTACTGACGGCTCTCAACCAGTGAAGGAAAACATCGCGAGGAAACCTGCATACGCCGAGGAAGAAACTCTTAGGCGCATGTGAAGCCAACCCGCACCGGGCTAACGTGGTGGACTATAGTCCGAACGCCCTCGTTGAGAGGGTGCGCCTGAGCCCCAGCAGTGGGTACATATTAATAGGCTGTTGATGATGACTTTAATTTTTGCCTTGTGTAATGTAAATAAAAGAAAATAATATATTTTAAACATCTTAAAGAATCGCTTTCCCTGACGCGTATTACTAAAGCTATGTCATGTAACGCTACATCTGGATATTAATGGGCAATGTCCAATAAATTGAGCCCTGTTTGCATGCTCGGGAAGCGTAATTACAAATGCGGATGCAGCTCAGACAGAGACCATGCAATATACAAACGCAACAAACCCAATTACACTACAGACAGAGCGGTCAGATCAGATAGAGCGATTGTCCACAGGCGGACTCGTGAAGAGCACACGCGTCCCGCGGCGAGCTTGTGTGACGACGATGAGACTGAGCGAAACGAAAGAGGTGTGTCAGAATCGGGATACCTGGCGCTCGATTCTATCTGCCTACCCCGTCAGGGACATAGCGCGAAGATTTGTATACGAACGAACAATACAGTTATTTAGGTTTAGGTTAGTTAGGTTGCTGGTGAACATGGAGCGAGCGACAGGGTACAAAAAATGACTTGCAAATTTTTTATTATTAAAATGTGTATTGCAGATGGGAGCGTGCGCCGTATGTACACAAGGCTCTGCAGCACAGACTATCGGTGTCTGTGTTGCGTCCGCATTTGTAATTACGCGCTCGGGAACTGTGTTAATTGCCTTAATTCACGATAATCCGGTTGCGGTGATTGACGTGGTTATTCGTAGTGGAAATTAACTGTAATTGATAGTGTACTTTATCAATAAAAGTACTGGGTGTATTTTGACGAGTCAATAAAAATCTGAAAATGACAGAATGTTGAATTGAAGAAAGGTTCAGATGTTAAGTCTTCTGCAAAATTTAGTTCCGGGCGGTTTTTTCTTCCTCCTGAAATGCTTACCACCTATAACGTTTTTTCATTCTATGGCGACATTTTTTCATTACATGCTGGACTCTAAACTTAGAGGTTCTAAAAGAAAATTTGTAAACAGTTACGTCAACTTATCCGCGAAGTATGTTTTAAGTTATCTGCATAAATGTAACTTGAACGCATAAAGAAAGTAAATACGGTTTACCAAAGAATACGTAGGCAGGTACTTAATTAAAAAATACTTCTGTAATAATATTGCTGAGGCAAGCAAGGCAAGCAAAACCTCCGTTGCGGTGAAAGTACTAATTAAAGATGTGGAATTTCGCCAAAAATATGTTGCTACGAAAATTTTGCACGGTTATACAATATTTTATGGTAGCTACCTTCCCAATCGTTTTATTATACTACGTAATTTCTTGCAATGACCGAATATAATATTTGTTGGTTCGTTTCAAGAATATTACAAACAAACTTATTAGTTCAAAATCGTTTCTAATTGGATGCTTTTTATTAACTGAGTCAGTGGCGCATAGTGGGGAGAAACTGTTTCAATAAGTCTCACATCACAAGGGAAGCTTTTATACCATAGTAATTAATTTAATTGCGAGTCCATAGTAATTAATTAAATTTAAATTAATACTTTGTTCTATTATCTTCCTTCAAACTTACATAGCACAAAAATAGATTTAAATGTAAAGTCTATAAAACAACAAAAAATGATATTATTATGAATGCGTATAAAATGTCTTTTACAAAATTAATTGTCTTAAATATATAATATTGCATTTTTTAAAGTTCTCTACGGTTTCCCAACGATTTCAATGTCGACGAAATGTTTCAATTATGTTAGGTTATATCAGCTTAAAAAAGCCTACTTATTCCCAGAACTATCAATCAATTGCAGCCTCGTTTACTTAGATCAGTAAAGGTTAAACATTTCGACATATTAGTTTAAATTGAGAGACGAAATAGATGAGCTTTATATTTTATCGATATTTATATTATAATCATCTTGCTCTTTGATGCAAATTGATGATTTGGTTTTAATTATTAATATATATGCTACTGACATTCTCGCCATAACCTATAGTGAAATTAAAAATATGTAGGTACATCATAAATCAGGAAGATACACGCTTTTTCAAAAAGTAGGTTAAAAACATATGATATTTTGTCTAAATCGAATACGAATATTAAAGAATCTATTTTAAAAATCTTTACATTTTTCTGCCTTATGAATTTGTCGGTATTTCTGTTAACATGAGACGGCGCTGAGGTTAAGTTTAAATCGATGAAATCCAAATAATTTCATACCGGAACAGACTACTTTACAGTTAAAATCCAATTATTTACAATTCGCAAAACAGTTAAAAGTTTTAAGGACTCATTAAACATTTACATCCGGATTTATCAAAGTCGACTAGTGTTATGGAGTGGGTGTGCGTGGTGTGACAAGTAGCGAGAACTATCGACATCCGTGTGCGCATCACTAGGCCTGCCCAGTCGACTGACCCAGTGAGGTACAGGTTTCGATAGCACGGGTTAAGGTGGGGCCCCCTTTAAGGCGGGCAGACGAGTCACAGCACAGTTTCAAAGTATTACCAATAAATATGATTATGGTTATTAATATGTCAACACCACTGCACACGTCTCCCCTTTCGACGAGGGCGTGCTATAGTGCACCACGCTAGCCCAGTGCGGGTTGGTGGACTTCAGAGGTACTTCTTCGCCATATACAGGTTTGTTTCTGTACCTTTTTAAGTTTATTACATGCGTTGATTACATGTATTGTATTGTTTAAGTCAAGAACAGAGGTTTTAAGTACCCTTGAAAGGAAAAAAATATTTTAAAAATGCTCGCTCATAGACAAAAAGGTTAATTTATTATGAGTTAATTAATTTTTATTATTATTAAATTTTAATTATCTTTCACACATGACACGCGTCTCTATATTCATCATAAACACGAATAGTATAAGAAATGCTTGTAAAAATCTCTCCAAGTTAAACCCCACAATGTATTGAATAGGTAGGTAGTTCAAGATCTGTTGTTCCACTTCTGAGCGGCCGATAGTTAAAATGTTTTAACCGTGGTTATTGAACGCTAATCAACTCTATGGTATGCTGTGAGATCAATTTTATAGCTGACTCCATGTGTTGGTCCAGATTTTGACGTAGATACCTGCTTCTCGGGTTAGTCAACTTTCCCCTGGTAAAAGATAGCATAAGTTAATGTCCAACAAATCATTTTTTTTATATATAAAGTGTAATAAGTAAATAATTCTTAGTTTAAGTTATGACAAGATTAGTTAAGTATGTTGCTGCGTTATTGTTTGACCGAGCGAGCGAAGCGTCTAAGTTTCGAGATTGGCCAAAAATGCTATTGTCCGTCTGTCCTTATGTCTTTCTGTCTGTCTGTAATTCTCTACAGGCCGCATTTTTCAACCGATTTTGACGAAAATTTGGCATGGGTATAAATTAATCACGCCTACAAAATGAGTAGAATAAAATCTTGAAAAATATTTTATTTAGAGTACGTACCATACTCGCAAAGTGGGAGTGAACTTTTTTTTCTTGTGAATCCAATAGTGTCGGGTACCGTTGGATAGGTCTTTCAAAAATATTGCTGGACTGTGGAAAACATTTTTTGATTTAGGGATCCGTTTGCGAAATATTAAGCTTTATAGTGCTAATTTTTGTCACTTTAGTACTTAATCTCCAACTGCAAAGTTGACTTCTGTTCGTTTCTTTTAGGCTTGGTTTATAAGGGCTGGCGAGGTCTACTGTTCCCACAGAACCACTAGTGTTAAGTTACTTCGCTTCTACTAGTGCCTAGGCATTGAAGTCTATCTACAATAAATGAATGAATAGCTACTCACTATCTTCACGCTGACTTCGTGAGGTGATCATTAGAGACGATTCAATTTGAAACGGTTATTTCAATCGAAGTTCGAACGCTTTTAGAATGGTTTTGTTTTTGTTTTCGTTCTCTGCAAGAGGTGTCGGAGAAAATACTTGTTTGTACGGAATGTAAGATCGGAGTGGCATAGCTCTATTAAATCAGACTGGAAAATAACTTTTAGATATATTTTATACAATTTCACAGCATTGAATAAAAATACATACTTACCTAATATTTTGTTTGATCACCTATTTATTCTGAAATATTTATTTATTTCTATGTATTTATGAAATGCACTCTCTGTGGAAGACAGCGGGACCTTAAAAGCGTCTTTTTTTTCCGACAAAAAAAACTGAGGAGGTTCTCAAATCAACCCGTATATATTTTTTGTTTTGAATCCGCTTATTTCTAATATTAAAGTCCTCTTTTCATGGCCAGTTAGTATACAACAATACAGACTGACAATGTCCACTTTGACCAAATTTGAACATTTAAAATAATTTCACATGAACGATCAAAAATAGTTAACAAAACGGAAGCAACGACAAAAAGATGGTGACGTTTGTCAGACAAAAATAAAGGTCTTAAAACTTTCTATCCAACTTTCCTATGATAGCGACACAACACTATCCTCCTGTTGAATTGGAAACTATTATCATGTACCGTTATTATAAAATATTAGTATTCAATAACTGTTGGGTAAAAAGTAGCACATAGTGTCATATTGCTTGAATGAAAGAAATGTATGACAGCCGACGATGGCTGGCCGACACACTACATCGACATATTGAACAGGTAGGCATCATTAATGATTGATATCTTTTGTTATCCGTGAAATAACGTATAACAAAGGAATTTGCTCTATACATAACAATCAAACGGTAAAGAAAGTCTGTGACAAAGTAGAAGACTTTATTTATTATTTGGCAAAGCTATCCGGTTTTATTATAGAGAACTTATTAATGGTATAAAACAATAAAAGAAAAAAGAAAAATACTAGGTAAAGCCGAATTAAATCTAGTGTGGTTGGGTGTAAAGAGAGCGCCCCGGGTCTGACCTGGACCAAAGGTTCCGAAGACGTTAGCGGCATCGCCGCGCTGGATAGCTAGGTTCAATAGAAGTTGAGTAGGTACTCCACGAGAGTTGATTAACTGAGTACCTACTTAATTTGGGTTTCAGCATTAATTTTGGTTTTTATTTAAGCTACCTATATACATATAAAATTCACGTATCTACGAGTAAAGTGTACCTGCGAACTGCTTAACAAATTGTTTAAAAGAATCGACTCCAATGTTTTTACAACAGACATTATGTCATAAAGTCATAAGTCATAAATGCTTTGATGGGTATAAAGGTCATCAGACATTTAAGAACTTGCAATATCGCCGATAGGTAGCAACATGTAAGGAACAGTCAACCACACAACTTGCAACAGAACGTCAATTTAATGGTAATGAAATAGGGTCTTAATTGACGTACCCCAGTGCTGCACTGTACTATAAATCTAGCCGACCTGCATGCTGCAATCACTTGCATAACCTGGGTGAGCGGTCATCCTAAATGTCACGCGATATACTTAGAAGTTTTTAGTTTGCACCTTACTGCACTTGTATTACGTACATATGCGCAATAGTAAAGTTGGCATTCACTTTGAGAAACAATGCGGAAAATAGTTTTGGTAATACATACATACTTACATATCTTTACGCCATATCCCTGACGGGGTAGGCAGGAAGAACGGACGCCAAGCTTGCCGAGGCATAATTTATAATTTACCAACTAGGTATTTTGTTAATTTCAATGATGTTAAATGTATTGCTGAGAGCGTCAGTGGCCTCGGGGATAAGACGCGACCTATAATATCGAAAGGTCCGAGGTTCGATCCCCGGCTGGGCCATGTACCAATGGGTTTTTTCTCGAAACTTAAGTACATGTACTGACTGCTCACAAAACGGTGAAGGAAAACATCGTGAGGAAACCTGCATACGCCGAAGAAGAAATTCTTAGGCGCATGTGAAGTCCACCAACCCGCACTGGGCTAGCGTGGTGGACTATAGCCCGCACGCCCTTGTTGAGAGGGTAGGCCTGAGCCCCAGCAGTGGGGAAATTAATAGGCTGTTGATGAAATGTATTGCTGATGATAAAAATCTAGCAAGTATAAAAAATAAATGACATTCTGTTAAAAAAAACAATTCCTGTTTACTTAACCGTCAAATAATCAATGCCATATTTAAACTATTTGCATGAACAAGGCTTAAACCGCAAAGTAAAATCATACTAAGAATGCAGTTAATTGTTTAACAAATTGGTTAACTATTGTAGTCTATTAGCGTGACGAAATCGAAGTTTTTTCAATAAGCTATTTGGTTAATATAATTGGTTAACAAGATTTGCAAGTTATGCTAGCTTTTTAATTACCAATCACTTTTGGTCATTTGTTTTAGGTGATTTTTGCGGAATTCCCTTGTCTAAGTTCGTAATGAAAATTATGTTGTTTATGATTGATATTTTTATTTTAAAAATGATGAAGGCTGAGCTACACTCAAAGTACGAAAGCGGCAAATATTGATGTTATCTAGTTTCTTCTTATTTACAATACATTTTCGACCGTAAAAATTTATAATTTAAGGCCACAACAGATCCAACATTATACATTCTCAAGACGACTCTGATTCATTCGATCGAAAAGAGAAACTTATCAAAATGGCCAATCTCTACAGAAATATTCATAGTACATAATATTAATATAAATCATGCAATTCATTTCAAAATATATAATATTTTGAGAAATTCGTCAATGAATTGATGACATTTAACCACAAAAAAATCTTGATATTAACAAACGGTAGTATAGGGTCACTATAGCTTAAAGTAAATTTTATGAAAGCGCACATCAAATAAATACTAAATTGTAGACCAAATATACTGATTGCGTATCAGAGGGCACATTCGTGTGCAATCAGTATTTTTAATCAGATATTTTTGAGGTGGGTTAGGGTAGGTTAGATGTTAATTTAAACACAACCCCTTAATGTTAAATTGAGTAAACAACTTAAGTACCTAGTATTAAGTTGAATAAGTAGTTTGTATCTGTACTGTAACAGCCCACTTAATAAGATAGGCACCTATAATCTCATTGCGCAAGCCTTCGAAAGCGCTCGCATTCACTCGGTCCTTGACATTATTGTCATGAAAAATACCTATCAAATGTGTTATTGCAAAATTATGTTAAATCGTAGGCAAATAGAGTTATGTAATTATTGCATGCATGTGTGAGATTTGCAGTTTTTCATTTACTGTACATACATTTCATTAGGTTTCTAAAAAAAAGTTTTGACTTAGAGTTCAAAGCAGTTAAGTACCTACTATAAAGAACGCAAGTTTCTTTGACGAAGGATATTTTCAACTTTGACGAAGTTTAAAATTTTGATTGTTACTAAATGATCTATGTTTATTTAGTTATAATTATAACCTAAGTGGGTAGGTATGTAACGAAAAAGGTATGCAAGCTTTGAATTGTTCTTAATCATGAAACTCTTGAAATATTTTGACGCAAATTGACCCGGGCTCTGAAAGAACATACTTTAATTTTAATAGCTCTGTAATTATCTCTCTTTCTGCCTCTTACGTCCTCTCTGCAAGAGAGAAAGAGACAGAGCTAACTTTTTGATAGACTTTAATTTGACATAATATTTAAAATCGGGTCATTCGTACAAAAGCGCGGCTCACTGTCTTTTAAATAGAGGACCTTTACCTTTGAATGACAGAAAAAAAACTCTTCACAGAAAACATTAAGTCAACTTTTAGTTATATCTATAATAAGTTTAAATCTAAAGTTAGAAACTAATTAATACCTTTATTTATACTGAAACGAAAGCTCTTCCTTACAAAAGACATCAACGCGCGCGGTTTAATCGTCTGACCCGATTTTAAACTAAACTCGTCTCAATGGCTAGCACCGTTTCTTTGACCGATTTATATGTTTATTTACTTGTATATATGAAAATGTTTACTTATTAATAAGAATTCTTAAGCCATTACAAAACTGTATCTTGTATAATTAACACAATGAATGATTATGCTCTGTCCCTTAAAGTATTTTTCTGTTTGTGACGAAATTTAGACTTGACCGAATAGAAATGCAAACTACGAATATAAGTAAGGAGTTTTAATAATTATAAGATTTAACGCAGAGAAAAAAAAATTGAAGAACCTTTTCATTTCCAAACCATTAGGTGGAGTCACAGGCAAATTAGATAGTTGTTATCAGTGTAAATGTTGAACTGGCCATTATAACCGAAGTTAATCCAGTGTGTCACAACATAAGCTTGACTAGTCGCGATCTGTTGAAAGAACTGTTGACATTTTATAGTCATATGTGTATGTAATTTACAAATCTGACTTACCTTGACATGATACTAAAGTCGCGCTGAAAAATACCGCAACGCACACCCAGCCCCATCTCCTAAAGTTCCTTGACTCCATTTTGGCACTACCACATCCGGGAAATAATCTCGGTTTCATTTCACTTCAATTCACTTTTAAATAAAAAACAAAATTGAAAACATTGCAGAATTCTGTCCGTACAAGAAAAAGTTTTTCGTTCCCTTCTAGCACAACACAAAAGTGACACTTGGGATTTTTTTTAAAGTTGAATGGTTTATTTCGTATGGTTCATGGTTGCGGCTTCTCGCGTGCCAGTTGTAGAGTTCCGTTGGTTCGAGCTGGAGGTCGGTATGGCGGGAGTGCGCGGCGACGGCGGCGCTAGACTGAGCCGGGTCGGCGCGCGCGCAGGCCGCCGAACGCTTTTCCTCTCTCACCTTCTTGAGGCTTTTGTGCCAGTTGCTCGGAACATTTTATACGCGAATTCGATAAACGTCGTCCTCGGCGTCTCAGCGCGCGGCGGACATTCCGGAAAAATTGTGTAACAAAGAAATGTACTTTTGAAATCTTCATACTTCTAAAGTTACAAAAAGCATAGTTATATCGCTGTAAAGATCCATCTGACGCCAACACAAAAATATATGTTTGACCCTCGACCCACGTGATGACGTCATAGATAGCGGGAGTAAAGCTGCCTTTCCTGTCACGCGTGTTTGCGCCCGCGTCCTGGCCCGGCGCGCATGCGCACCGCCTGCAATCCAGTCCTTTCATACAAGCCTTTCCTGTCATGCGCGCCGCCCACGTGTCACTTGTATGAAATTGGCGGCGCGTGACAGGAAAGGCAGATTAATAGATGTCACGCGGGCGCCCCGCTCATACTTGCAATAGCATCAAAACTTCTTATTAGATTTAAACAAAATGGAAATCATCGAATTAATTTGGTCAACGTCCTATACTGTATTTTAACATAATATAGCAAAGCGTCGTCTTCTAATATATATTTTTGGTTTTGCAGGTGTTTCAAGAAAAGGTTGGCGAGTCCTGCGGCGGCGGTCGAACCCACTTCACTTTCAAACTCGGTCGCCATCGCGGGCGCGGCGAGCGGGCACGCGCGTACACACCGACCAGGAACTGCGTGCTCGCACCGCCTTGTGCAGCGACCTCATCCCACTGTCCACCTTCGGACGGAGCTACTGACTGGACTGTTGCAGTTGGCTTAGCCGGTAGTGACAATGCCTGCTGATTCTGGAAGAGCGTAGGTTCGATTCCCACTTGGAACCAACATTTGTGTGACGAGCATCTGGTGGTTTTCGGATTCTGGGTGTTTGTATTTATTTAAGCAAAAGTTTAAGCGAGTATGTTGAGTGCCCATCCACAAGCTTCGGCTTAATTATACTGTAGGTATAGAGGGATAAACCAGGGTGACCGGGAAAGTCCACGTGAGCAAAGTACCGGGATATCGCATGATTCGGTTTAAATGACCTAGATGTCGAAAGGCCATGGGAGATGGAAGGCAGATCCAGCCTGGGACTAAAAACTAAAAACACATATTATTTATATATATATGTTATAAATTATTATTTATACTAGCTGTTTCTTACCCGCAGAAACAGAGTTTCCCGAAGCAATATAAATAGCCTAGTTAATTCTGATGCATCTATACTACTTATAAAATCGTAACGGGAGTAAATCTGTATGTTGAAGGGATTTAAAAAAAACTTTTGGAATACGTTATTTAGGC
The DNA here is from genome assembly GCA_949699065.1 of Metalampra italica. NCBI lineage: Eukaryota > Metazoa > Arthropoda > Insecta > Lepidoptera > Oecophoridae > Metalampra > Metalampra italica. Next base: position 2,895,383 of record OX452993.1, read on the forward strand.
TTATCTGACCCCAAAACACTTTACAAAATTTTTTTTGTAATTTATATTTCTGTCAAGTTCCATCAAAACCTATTCCGTAGTTTTTGCGATTTATGATAATAATGTCCAATCTGAAAAACGTCCAATCTGAAAAACGTCTAATCTGAAAAATGTCCAATCCGAAAAACGTCCAATCTGAAAAATGTCCAACCTGAAAATGTCCAACCTGAAAAATGTCCAATCTGGAACATTTTACACTACAGAACCTATAAAACCGCTATATATTTATTTTTCACATTGGACTTTTTTCAGGTTGGACGTTTTTAATTTTTCAGATTGGACGTTTTTCAGATTGGACATTATTCAGTTTGTACATTTTTCAGTTCGAGCATGGTCGTTGGACATTTTTCAGATTGGACATTATTACAGTAAATCGTTTTTGCGTGAAAGAGTAAAAACGTCTAAACATCATTACAAACTTTTGCATTTATAATATCAGTACGAAGCTATATTTCCAGAATGATCCCATTTTTATTTAAAAATAAATTAGAATATTAAAAAAATAGTGAGCTTTATTTACAGGCGACATCTATCGTCACGAGAGCGTAATGTTTAGTTACAAAACAGATGGTACAAATATCGGACAAAGCGCCATCTATGTCACGCCTGGTAAACTAAAAGCAAAGTACCAAAATATAGCGCCATCTATGATTTAGTTGAAATACTATTTCAATTCCATTTGACGGCGCTTCATTCGATTGCAGAGCTACGCTAAATAGTTCCGCTTGTATTATAATAGATGGCGCCACAAACACACTAATTACCAAAGTCCTCAAACTGTGCAAATGATAAAGCCTACACCACACCGGTGGCGGTCAGTTGACTTCGACCACCATGTCTGGGGTCATTTTTATTTTTAGCTACATGCTTAAGTATGACCATAGAGCAATAATGTTCTGATATTTACAAAGCGAAATGCCGATATAACCTGTTTATCAGATTCAAGCTCTAGCCGGAAAGGACAAACAGACCAGAGCCATAAAATACCCTTAAAACACCTAACAGACCTAACATTTTATGGTAAGGGAGGTTTATACCTCCCTTAGTACTTGTATAAATGTAGGTACCCAGTGTACCTACTCATTTATATAAGCAATAAAATATTTTGACTTTGACTTCAAAAGGCGGTCAACTTTCAACTTTCGTCTCATTGCGTCGAGAATCAAAACTTATTTTTTGTTATACGACAGATTGCCGCCTTTGATATTATACCACTCGCTTAATTTACAAATCACATTGTATCCTATTGCTATAGGTACTTACCTATGTAAGCTAAAGTTTCGGTGATTGTTGTTCAATTCCGCTTTATCGGCTGAACCTATTTCGATAAAACTGGATACAGAGGTGACGGCTTATAACCTGGAATAACCGGATACTTTTTAACACGGACAAAGTCGCGGGGCGTCCGTTAGTATATAATTAAATGCTTACTTACATAGATACGAATTGAATTAAGCACATAGGTATATAAATATTCCGCTACCCACGCGAATCTGACACCGCGTTGTCAATGAATGCAATGCAATACAATGACGTCACCGTCAGTGCAATTGTAGCTCGAATTTCGCATTCGCATCATACATAGGTGGGTACCTACCTACATCTAATAGTTAGGTATCTTAAATTCATTTGCAAAGTGTCCAATGGATACTTTGAAGTTATCAATCAAAGCGGAACGCGCCAAAATTCCAGTGCTGCCAAATTAGGAAAACTAACTTTAAGCAAACTATTTAGTTACGTTTTTAATATCAACCATTCACTATGGATTCAGCCTAAAGGCAAAGGCGTGAAGTTCTAAAAAAATTAAATCCTTCCGCAAAGAATTTAGGAGTGTCCAAGCTGCTGGGACGAAATCTGACTTGCTCGTTATAAATTTTGTAAGATAACAATGAGTGTGGGTGTGTGAGTCGCTGACGACTAGTTACGGCACGCAATAACGCTAACAAGCGTGCGAGGGAGACGGCTATACCGCGGTCAGCTTTGCGCTTTTGGTGCTAGATTTAGCGTTTTTGTTGACCACTTTGGCGCCTAAAATTTATGTAACGCTTTAAATTGGCTTTTGAGTAGACGTAGATTTTTGTATTGATTAACTTAATTGTTACTAGGGTGCTAGTCATGAAACGATTTTAAATAATATACTAGTGACTTAAATCAAGATGTTTGTCTTGAACGCAGATTCTTTAAATATTATAAAACAATGGTAGGTCCTATAATTAACATCACTTTTTATGTAGGCAGCACGGGTAATTAAGCATTAAAAAATCAAACTCTAATCAGCTGGTGGTGTTGATAACTGCCACAAAAAAGCGCTACATGCGCTAAGTATAGTTAAAGTGCAGAGCTGAAAGTGAGACAGTAACGCTTAGTAGAGCGCTGTCCCACTCTTGCCACCGACAACATGGCGCGCTGAGCTGACTCGGGCGCGGGCGCAGGCTCGAATCGTATCGCCTGCCCACTCAAGGTTCGCTGACTGCCGTACTTTTGTTTTTAATGTTGCCACAAATCTAGTTTTGGCCGGAGTTTGGTTAAATATTTTGCTGATTATTGTTTTGATTCTTCGCTTTTAAAGTTATTTTTCCCATAAATGGCTGGCTGCACACTTCGACAGCTTGGAAAAATGATGTCAAACCTATTCAGTCTTTTTACAACTGACAGCAGAAACTCTAAAAGAGTAATTCTTGTTAGTTTTGACTTGAGCCAATAATATTGAGCTGGAGTAATAACTGCTACTGAAACTGAACTGGCCTCGAGATAGGATCTTAAAGAAAATTAAGAAGACGGAAGTAACTAAATTGGCTTCACAAAGTTGGTAGTACTTACCATTATAGTTCTCATTGTAATTATTGGAGGCACTGCCAATGTCAATCTTTTTGGAGGGAACTTTTTGTCTTTTTGGAGGGAATACCGAAGTGTCATGTTTGTCTTTTCTAGCACAGAAGTCTTCTAGTCTCTTCTATTTAATTTATTGACAACTACAACTGGGGCAACGCACGACGTACGCTTTGCGCACTTTTTTTGTAGGTACTCAATATTAGTATTTAAAAAATATGACGGGCCTAAAACGACTTAGTTTCCAGAACCGTAAACCCTATTATAAATAACAAATTCATTACCATCCTACCTACCTACATTAAGTATACCCAACGCTCAGAACAAATACTGTAAGTACATAACATACCTAGGTACCTAAAAAGGGAAGGACCCCACCGAATATCGAAACAAATCTCAATGTTTAAATTCTTTAACACATATAAAAGCGTAATAAGTCTAAAAAGGATGCCTGAATGGGTAGCTACTCATAGTTTAGAAAAGTTTTATGGGGTTTTACCGTCCATAGATAATTTTCCATCCAATAAAAGAGTGACAGATTATAAAACAGAGTGGAAAAAAAGATAGCTAATTTTAATGATGTGATATTTAAATAGTAATAGGGGTAAAAGTAGATACTAATAGGTATAAGAGTTATAAGTTTTTGAGTGCACAGGTAAAAAAGGGGAAATCAACGTACTTTATGCCCTTGCTCTGGGATGACGCCCGCCCGCGTGCCTCCCCGCTTCTGTAAATAAAGAACTTACCTAATCAGTTATTATCAATTCCAACAAAAACAAACTAAAAACGTGTGGAGAACCGCGATCAAATTCCGGGAACCCTGAACCGCAGACGAAAACAGCGTCGAGCCGGTGGACCTGCTCAACCGAACGTCTGCATACCGATCGTACGTTTTTTATATACGCCTCCGTCTGTGAAGGCGGCGCGCGGCAGTGTGCGTGCGCGACGCGGCTGTGTGCGGCAGCTCGTTCGTTCGCCGCCGACCGACTATTGTCGTGTGCAGTTCACTCGCGGAGCCGCATCACCGCGGCGCGTACTACGCCCGTTCGTTCGTTCGCCAACAAAACTGCCGGCCGATAAACAAAATAATGCCCAGTTACGTGCATCGCGAGTGCAACAAGCGACAACAGTGTGTGATAACGAGAATGTAACGTGCGTGTGGTGTTAATCGTTCAGTGCGTTTTTGAACGTGTTTTGGAGTGCCGCGCGTGGACACCGAACCGACAGCCATGCCCAACGTGTTTAGGTATGTGCCGACCGATTAATTATGGCCCATCAGTGTTTAAAGGGGTCGCTGGCCTGCAATTTCGCTACCAAGATCCGTTTCGGTGTATTTTTGTAATCGGTGACAGATTGATTTGCGTTCGCAACCCGCGCCGCTCGCGTCAAGTTTACACAAACATAGTTTTCTAGTGACATCCGTTGGTTCTTGAGTTTTATGTTTGGTTTGGCGCCGTCGGCGGTTGTTATCAGTGCGTGGGGAAGTGTGTCGGTTAATTTATAATGTAATTAATATGTTATCGGTGCCGGTGAACCGATCGCCGCATAAACTTTGCATCCATTTGTGACCGACGCGTGCAGTGGCACTAGTTTTTAAACGAATCATAAACAAGGCAAAACTAATTTAGATGAGGCAGAAGAAATGCCTGGGTCAGTGTTATAAAAGGGGGCACTACCACAGAATAGATAAGCACTACCTATGAAGATATTTGCAGAATTTTCACTTTTTATTTTTTTTGTTACTTAGCTTTTCCTAGTCTTTTGTAACCTCAACCATGTTAGTTACCGTAAAACCAAGCTACAATCAAAACCCCATTCGAATCTATTCAGTGGTTTTGGGGGAGAAAAGTAACAACGCGAAAAGCAACCCATTACTCTGCTACTAGATAACAGTACCTACAAATTAATTTTTTAATGTAATATAACAGAAATAATCGTAACATAGGTATAACGCCTCTCTACCTAAAAGTTTTCGAAATAATACTGTGCCAAAATGTTTACGGTTAAAATCACAAAAAAAAGTCTTATAGGTAGGTTCATATAGGTTTGGATTCACCAAAAATAGATAGGTAAGTTAGGTTTATAGGAGGTTCTAAGTACCTTACCTATACAATACCACATACTACTTAATACATTATAATATAAAGTAGGTAGGTACCTACCTAGGTAGGTATTTAACCGGCGGGCGGTTACAGCACGGCATTCCACAAAAATACAGCACAACTAATTAAATTAAATAAACAAGTAATTACCTACTGTATTCTATCTAATCTACATAAAAATCAGCAGAAATATTTTTTACGAAATTAAATAGAAGAGACAAACGTGACACATTGCTTTCCCGCCAACGCCATGCGAAAAAAATCTGAAGTCTATGGTTCCCGCTAAAAGTATCTAGATAGGTAAGATAAATGACAGACCTAGCGGGAGACCTGCAATGGAAAACTAGGCTTTTTTAAAAATTAAATGTTATCTTAAACCCGTAACTTATCAAATCCCGGCGGCGGAAATTTTTACGATTCTTTTTCCAAAGCAATCTGTAAAAACAAAATTCGATAAATAAGAAACCAAACTTTGTTAGTGATGGGACAGTTGATTGATACCGATACCAGATAATTACGTTAATTATTAATCGGTAATCATAATCAATCATGCTTAGCTAAATACCTAATTAGATAAATTTAGGACTTTTAACAAATGTTTTAGTTAGGTAGTTAAACTATGTATAAATTTTTTACCTATTTACTTAAAAAACGCAATACATAATACCTAATAATATTATTACATTTATTTTATCGACTTAACCTAAACTGTTATAGGTATAGGTAACTAACTAGTTGGTTATTGTAGAACAAAATTATTAAGTACCTTAGAAACCTAGTAATAGTAAAGTAAAATTGAATTCCTTCCTAGGTTAAATAGGCTTCCTATTTCATTCTTAGGTTACATTACCTAAGAAACTCACACTTAAAGGTTAATTTACCTTCTTGAACGTATGCTTCAAGGGATGAATTAAAGTCGAATGAAATACCCCATAACTTATACCTAGAAAGTAGGTAATGACGTACCAACGGCCCTTGGAATTATTGAAACGTTCGTTTGCAAAATGAAATGACAACTAAAGAAGGGCATAGGTACCTAACTACTATAATTGTAATGTCATTCCTTTTTTGTAATCAAGGGGTCCCTAATAAATAAAGGAATCGAACTATAACGGGCGCAACGCACCTGCTTGGTGAAAAAGTTGGGATGTCCTTATAATAAAATTAATAGGTAGGTTAGGTAGGAACCTAGTATGATATTAATAAATTTTTACGATACTTACAAACATTATAATCTATTATTATCCATTGTCAATTAACTGCTGTAACTTAGCTAGATAGGATCTAGACTAACTTTTACTTCTTGCCCTAGAACTTGATTGAAACTTAAAAGTACTTAAAAATTAGGGACTTTTGTCAAAAAGAACAGCAATACAGACCCCTTTTCTCATTCAGACAATCTCACTGCCGACCGTTTCTTAACACGGCGACTGTGGCAAACAAAAAAGAATATTATTTATAACCCCTTTATCCATTCCTGTTTTAAGAAAAAATAAATATTTTTTAAATCTTTTTCCTTTTTTATGGTGCGCAGTAAAATGCGACAAGCGGGGTCACGAATGGCCAGCTCGAAAACTGAGTTTTTTTTTCCTTTTGTTGAGCGATTTTGCTTGAAAGCGTTTTTTAGGTTATTTTTATTGCTGGTATAGATAAAGGACCTACCTAAAAGTAATACTTACAAGTCAGAATTTACTTAAATTACGGATTATGTAGGTAACATGTATTTTAGATTAACGTAATTTTAAAAATCCCCTACTAAACATTAAAAAATACATGAATGTTCTGAATTTAAAATAATCAAGCCTCGTGAATGAAACACGAGGCTGCGCGCGCCACATACTCTGCCTAAACACAGTGCGTTCTCCGAAGCAAACAATAGTCTTATTTTAGTCGTTATCTTAAATGAATTATTCATAGGTAGGTAGGTAGGCATTTCCTAAAGTATTCGGTCTAATTAAAATAAAAATACATAATCTTACTTTCCGACATAAATCGACTTTCGATACCCACCTAACAGAACAGACAATCTGTAAATAATTATTGCACCGCTAAGTATTTAATTGTACTTAATATTATGTACGATCGACCGCACGTCATTGGAAACTAAACCAGTAAAATAAACCGATCTCTCATAGTATTGAAATTGAAACTCCCTAATAGGCTAGGCCAGCTCAAGGTCAAAGTGTTTCCACTGACGTGCAGCCGACTGTACTAATTAGTTATTTGTATGTTTCTTACGTAAAAGCCCAGTTTCCTATGGAAACCCTGTATTTCCCGGTAGACTACGCCAAATCAGTATTCCATCTAACATTAAAATAATTTTAAAAATCAGTTCGTGCCTTCCGCAGAAAATTTAACCTTTTTTACCCGAGCTAAAACAGTCTACATACCTACCTAGTGACTGAAGTGAACATGATGTAGATTTTTACGGAATAAGGCGGTAAACTTTCAAGTGATGCCAAGTGGCCACTGTCAGAATGCCAGAATTGCGTTGCCACCGTCTGGTCTAGGTTAGAATGTCTACCCACCCAGAACACTCACTGTACACTAGAATCCTATCACCAACGGGAAGATACGACTAAAGCGCAAGCCACACAGAAGACGGGGCGAGGACGAGGCGGCCCTTTAAATGTGCTTTCACAAGGGTTCGAAGTGATAATTATAAAATTGGAAACTAGCAATGTCGTCCTGTTCGAAATCCGAACAAGATTTGCCGCTTCGAGCGAGACGTTTTCAAATACATCAAATGTCAATCTAGAAAATGAGATACTTAAGTGTTACATATTTTTCTTTTTTGACAAAAATTAAAGACTAGTATAGATAGTCAAAGTATCGACATGGATAATTATCAGATATTTGTTATAAAAAACTTGATAATTTTGAACCCTAACTTTCACACAAAATGTAAAGAGGTGGACAGTTAAATACCGATTTTGAAACTACAATGACACTCTCCACGCCCCGTCTCCTTTATAATATTATTATGTAGTTTGGAAAGTCACATCCGCGCCGCCGCGTCCTCGCCCGACGAGCCGTCTTTTCTGTGTGGCCTGCGCCCAAGACGCGTGCGGGTCGCTATGAGAACCTGCGCGAGAGTTGAGAATGCTAATGCTCTCGTGTCGTTCGTTGCGCATACGCAGAATACAGAATGCATTTTCATAATACACCGCGCAACTAAAGTTTATAAAGCGATTTAATTTAATTTTCCAAATCCTACTATCCTACTAATCCTATTTCCTATCCTATCCTACTAATATTATAAAGGCGAAAGTTTGTAAGGATGTGAAGATGTGAGGATGTATGTTTGTTACTCTTTCACGCAAAAACTACCGAACAGATTTTGATGAAACTTGGTACAGTGATAGCTTATATCCCGGAATAACATATAGGCTACTTTTTAACGCATACAAAAACGCGGGGCGTCCGCTAATACCCCCTAAGTAACAAAACGCCTACATAGATGGCGCTGTTTCACAATGTACACGGGAAAAACTTTTCTCGCGGGCGAAGCTGCGGGAAAAAGCTAGTAATAAATATATAAACTAATATTTCTTGAAAAGACCTACCTATCGTTAAAATAATTAATTTCTTGCAACGAGCAGGGTAAAACAATTCATAAACTTAGTTATCTGAGCACGTTTTCTGAGGTACATTCATAAACAGTAGGGGTATAAAATTGTTCAAGTAGGTATAGCTTTTAGCCTGACATTACTGTACAAACCATCAGGAAAAATAATGGTTGTTTTATTTACAATGACATTACGTCGAGGCTGTCGTGTTACATTTACGACTGGCCTGTGATACAAGCCTGAATTCTCAATTTCACATTTCAAACCCCATCGGTTATACGGTCTTCGTAATTCGAGTTGACGTTCATTTCAATTGCGAGATGTCAGTGAGTTTCGATAGTAAATCTTTGTTTATGATTGCGAACACGTATTAAAATCGGTCTTTGTTGCCCAGCCGTAGGTTAAGTTATGTCACATAAAATAAAGCTTTGGTGATAGTAGGCATTGTATTTGAATGTAGAATTAGTCTTTGTACTGATAGCTAATTATATGTTGATGTTTTATGCTGAATACCGCTATGGCTTTAACTTTTGTAGTTACACTACCTATTTAATTTTTACTTTGTTAATAAGAGAAGTATCTACATACTTATCAACGGAGAAACCGATAGGTACTGAAAATATCGTTTTTTTTTCGTCCCATCACTAGCTTTATTTTTGTCTCCGGTAAAAATAGTCGGTACTCGGCCCTAATTAAAATGAAACTTAAAAATATTCTATTGTGTGATTTATATAATTAGTCAGAATCACAAAAACAACATGTCGACGGCATCGCAATAAATTTATTCTTCAGCCCACGCTGTTGTAATGAGCAATTCCTAGAAAGTCGAAATATTAAAAAAAACATTTAGTCGCTGGTCGAAAATTTCCTAACCATAGTGGAGAATACATAGAGTAGGATTTGAAAAATCAGTTCCAAATGTCGACCGCATTTCGTTTTCCTTTATCAAAGTTCGGGACTACGTTCCCGCGCCAAATTTTTTGTTTTCGTTTTTTTGGCAAAGGCATTGGAGTAGGTAGGTTTGTACATTTGCTACTGATTTGTTATCAGTACCTAATGATTTCAGACGAAATGATCATAACCGATCTCATCAACAATTGCGAGGAATGTCCACTTTTTCTTTGATTGTACTAAGGATACAAAGTTGTGTAACTTGTACCATTAATGGTACTAGTCAATGGTACAAGTGACACTTCGCGGATTTGACGTTTTTTTTGCATTTGGTCAGTTCTTGTGGAAGGTTTTAGGCTATTTAACATCACGCTACGACCCTAAAAGAGAAAACTAGAAGAAAAAAATCATCAGACACGTCTTATAAGACGCGGGCGAGGCCGCGGAAAACAGCTAGTTGTGAATAAAAACAAGACAGAAGTGGAGAGACATCCTATAATAAACCACTTTGCCGCGATGTGTCATGGTATGGAGGCTCGAATTATCGTTTTAAAACTGTTGACTTATTAACTACAGCACAATCCCACATGGACGCGATAATAATAATTAGCGCTGCGTATACGCAGGCGACATTGCACCCGGCGAACTGGCGGTGGTGTAAGGTACGGACGAATAGGGTTTGTCGTTAAAAAATTACTAAGTAAACGGTAAAATACGTAAAGAGAGAAACTATAGAGGACGCACTAAAATAACAATAATAATCAGAGAGGGACACACTTATTACAAAAGTGGTAAGAGTAAGCTAGACAGAAATAATATTTTCTATCTCTTTCTACGTGTCTGAATTTTTATCTGAAACAACAGCGCGACTAAAATAGATAGTGTTTGTTCAGTTTGACCCCGCCATATAATGCAGCGTCTTCTCGAATTATTGGGGTAAAAGACTATTGCTATTTCATGCTATACGCTGAATGCAAATCTATGGTAATATACAGAATCTATGGTAAAATATGTGTTTTTTAACATTTTTATTTTGAGTAACGTTCTTCCGTAGTGCTTCGCAATCAGAGAGTTGTTAGTATACATAGAGCGCGTGTTAGCAAGTTTGAACTGTAAGCACGGGTTTGAACAGTCTCGAAATTTTCGGAGCGACGCTACTTGTCACAAAACGTCAGGAGCGCTGATTGTTGCTCGCGCCGGTATTTATTAAGATTTGGAGTAATCATGGTGAAATGTGCAGTGCCAAGCTGTAAACACAATTCACGGAAACAAACGATCTAGAAAAAATCGATATTGAAGCGTCCATACAACACCTGCTTACACTTGGCACAATGGGCAATGAGCGATGCGCGCACTCTATAGCTAGTATCCTAACTCTATGTTCGCAATCATTTTTTATTTCACGCTATGTCCCTGACGGGGTCGACAGAAAGAACGAAGCGCCAGGTATCGCGATCCTGACACATTCTCTCCACTTTCGCTCAAACCATTTTCCTTACAAGAATATTGCAATTATAAAAAAAATTAAGAGTGTAAGGTGCCATAGACTTGCGGAGACTTAATATCTATCATGTTCAAGTCTATCTTATCTTAAGATAGGGGACCAAAATATCTGACCACGCTTCGACATCATGCGATCTTTTGTGCCAAACCCCTGTCCACCAACTGTGCTTTAATCCGTTTTTGGTTGACTTCACATACTAAAGATTCAGATTTTTTTGGCGTTTGCAGGTTTCTTCGCGATGTTTTCCTTCTGATAACCGATAAACTGACTCATTGGTACGGGATTAGTAAACTCCAGGAGTTTATAACTTGCGCCTCCATCGAAGATCTCAACGATCGTCCATCTCGTTCTCGCAAGGTCTTTCAGTCAATCGCCTCTCTGTTCCCTACAATCCGCCACATTCAATGCCGCCGTGTGGGTGGGTGAACCTCTATGCAAAATTTCACGTTCCTAGACCCAGCCGATGCTGGGCGTTGATGGATGAGTCAGTCAGACAGGGTATTAGACTTATGACCGTCAAATCTACTGTAAACTTAAGACTGCTGTCAAAAAATATTTTAGGTCTAAACAGCTACCGATTCGTTCAAGTCTCATTTTGAATATGAGTAATATAGTCCCCGCGGAGTATAATGGCGACTGTGTCTTGTCCTATTATCTATTCTGTGACTGTGTGAAGTTGGCTGATTTCTGCGCAATGACTAAAAGGTGTCAAAGGGGCAGTGCGGTGTTCACTAGAGACGCTCATTAAATCAAGAAATGTTCATCGATTCGATCAACCGAATCAAACGTTCAAGTTTTTGGACATCTCTATGTAGCACACTATCTCGCTTACGCACACATAGACTAATAAAACACTGTCAGCAATGTGCAAACAATTTGTGACTATATTCATTCAGCCGTCAAGAAATTCCGTGGGGACGATACACCGGGCATTTAGTATATGGGTGCATTTCTTTGTACACGTCATTTTTTTATCTGCCACCGCCTCCTTGAAACCCGTTTTTATCAAATGAAATAAGAAATCATTTTCCCAAATTAAAAAAAACCTATCACCATTATTTATTTATTGTAACGAATAAGACCAAAATTTTGTTTAGTTAGCTCCCGAAAGCCTAAAATTACACTAAACTTTAGGTAATCAATCTATCACTTTCGCACATAGGGTCGCAGGCAAGCGGCAGTGAGACAGCATGTGTTTATTGAAATTGAATACCTACTTCTAACTTGCTGTGGCGTAATACCAAACGGCTACTGATTACAAACTGCGTTGGCAAGTGATTATTTTTTAAACTACAATCACGCATGCGCTACCCTACGGATTCCGAGGCGATATCCAAAGTGCCCAGGCTTCTGGGCGACTGTCAACTCTATTACAAGGACAGAACATCCACGCCTGGAGGTTGACCCAAGATCGATCGTACGGACTCGGAATGGTTAATCGTTTTTCAAACGAGCTCACGCACATCTCCTTTGTAACCGGTTCCGAGGCACGGGTAATGTGAGAAAACAGCCTCACGTTCAATGATGGGTTAGGCACACAACAGGCGGTAGAAAGAAACGCAACCTTGTCTTTGGTTTTGGGTCACTGTTTAAAATAAAAAAATAAAATATCCATAAAAAGAATATTAGGTACTTTTGGAAAACAAAAAACTTTAATTTCCTAAGGTATTTATAGCCCATATGTTACTCTGACCGATGCATATCATGGCTGTAAAGTCTCATTTAAATCTGTTTCGTAGTTTTTGCGTGAAAGAGTAACAAACATCCAAACATCCTTACAAACTTTCGCGTTTTTAATAAAGTAGGATTATGAAATTTGAAAATAAAAATCATGTAAGGTTCAATAATAAATGTATACACGTATGTATTATATAATAATTTGAGTTGAATGTCCTGCTCAAAGGTTAGAAATCATATTCTAATTCCAAATTCCAACTTCAAGCGAACAGTAAACAACGCCGCAGGGCCAGTTATTATCAATTTTATACTGCGACTAAATTGCAAAGCCCATGATATCCGTTCAGTATAAACTAAACTACGGTCTTTTTAAATTAGCCTTTTTATCCGGAGGTCTAGTCCAGGAACGTTATTTTTAAAGATCTCCGTCCCCCCTCTTTATCTAAAGCAGAGAGTATCCCCCAGAAGGAAGATGGTGCAACGCTGACAGCTCAATATGTTTTGGTTGCTGATAATTGCTGCTACTGGGTATAGGTATTAAATAAGCTGCTAACAATTGTGGTGCGAAATGGCGCGCGTTGATACTTGAGGATATTCTACATATACACCCATACATACAAACTACATATATATATACATATTATGGTCACGCTATGACCCTGACGGGGTATGCAGAAAGATCGGAGCGTCAAGTCTGGCCATCCTGACCATTCCTGACACACCTCTTGCTTCATTCTTGAGGATATTGTACATTAAAATTAATTTTAAAGACATTGGATAATGGAGCTATTTACACTTAAATGAATTCTTTGTTTTTCTTACTCTATTTATTGTCTTTGGTTCGTCAATATCGGTTTTTGGTTCAGACTCTCCGTAAATGTTCTCAACGTTTGTTTGTTTGTCACTCTTAAACCGCTTGACAGATTTCGATGCAGTCTGTGATCTTGCTTAGAAAGTGGAAGGTTTTCGTCTATCAACCATCAATCCACGAGAAAATCGAGCCGAGCAGTATCGATTTTAGTAAAACAAGTCAGAGAAAAACAGGATATTTGTTTTCTTTAGAGCCAGAGGCAAAAGCGTATGTTTTATTTATTATAAGTACAAACTAATTTGTGTTATTAATTATTTCCCTTGTTTTTGGTACTAATACATTGTGACCATTCAAAGTTTACCTGGCTTAAAATATAAGTAACGGGGCCGCAAGGACACGAAAACAGGCCAAAAAAGATGGCGTCCATTGTTTGGCGGGAGATACCATAAAGTTTTATTTATCGCCTTTTGTTCCAGCTTTCACAGGTTTCAGTTTAGAAGTTTGGCCGTTTAAAGCGTATCACAGACACACGCGGCCTGCGGTGGCCGTGGCGGCCTGTTGTATTCCCTATGCAATGTATGTGAGACTTCAGACACGCGCGGCCTGCGTTTGCATATTGATGCTGCGGCTTGTCTTAACCCTTGGAATGGAAGCTTTCTACTAGCTTCTTCCCTCGGGTAAGAAAAAGCGTCATTTTGTAGTCGATTTCTGTGAGTTCAATTTTCACGATAAATCCAAAATTCAATTCAGACGAAAAATAAAATTCGCCCAAAAAAAACTAAATTAAAATTAGTAAAATTTTCGGACATGTGTTTTTTATTTATTTGTGTTCAGTATTAGCAGTGTATTTACCGTGTGAATATTTTTTATTTATTTACACCCGGTACAATACGTTTGTTTTGTATTATGCAACGATTGGCTGGCGCCGTAATTTTAATAAGACAATCAACCGTTAATCACATGTTTAAACTTCACCGTAACTTTAAATAACCGTCTGATTAATGTAAAGTTTATGCAACATTTTAAAATGTGTAGGTACCTACTCCATTAAAATACGATTTACGACATCTTATTTGCACATATCAAATTAATTTTTTGAGGCTCATTAAAAATAAAATGTGCGAAATGATTTAAAATCACAGTCAATGTCAAAAAATTAATCAGATTATTCATGTATTCAGTCGGTAAAGTTATGCTGCTTTTAAAAATCTGATAATATTTAAATGCTAATTTAGTGCAAGTACCACGGCCCTAAAAATGTAAAACAAACATCATAGGCCAGATTAAAATATGTTATTATATCCTCGACAGGACCGTGACCCTTTAATAGGATTAAAGCTCAGTAGTCGTTAGGACCCAAAGCAATTTTTTTGTGACCTACGACCGACCCAAGTACCTTTTTCTAGGACCAGATCTATTAACTATTGGTCGACTGGCCTGTTGGCGTAGTGATAGTAACCCTGCCTACTGCGCCAAAGGTCGTCGGTTCCATTCCCACCCGGGACCAACATGATGAGCATAACTGTTGGTTTTCGGATTCCGGGTGTTTGTATGTATTTATGTATTTATTTAAAAGTATTTAAGTATGTTTATCAGTTGTCGAGTACCCATTTACAAGCTTCGGCTTAGTTGGGACTAAACAGCCGTGTGTAAATTTGTCCAAACATTATTTATTTATTTATTTAAAAAGGCACAAACTTAGGCCGCTGGAACTAAATATAGACCTGGGCCTTTGAGGATGTTAGGCCCGATTCTGAAGGCACATAAAATTTGACAGCACCAAAAATACCATCGTCTTTTACCTTCGTTATACTGTGTGACAGGGATAGAAGCAATTTTAGTGCCGTCGAATTGATCCTTTGCCTTTAAAGGCGGCTCCATTATGTCATTTTTTTACGAATCATTTTTGTTAAAAAAAAACCCGCAGTACTTGTAGCGTGTCAGCAAATGGTTGCGCACGTAATTAAATCATCGCTATTGTAAACGTACACTTAGTTATGTAAATACCTGGCATCGACGCCCCCGGTGCTTGCGGATGAGATTTCAATAATTGCTATCCGTAACACTTTTTACGGCCACTGTACGTCATGTGGAACTGAGACCCGAGTGCGGAAAAGAAATTTTCTATGAATTTCTGTGTTTTATTGAGCTTTTTGGAATTCCATTTCGCCAATACGTTATGCTAGTGTTGTAGTTCCTAGCAAAGTCTTCATTCACGCAAGCACTACTTGGAAATAAAATAACATCTCATAAAGAGATAAGCCTCACCATTTGTACATAGTTTCTGTTTTGTATTTGTATCCTGTTAATGTTTTGTGTGTACAATAAATTGTTAAATAAAATAAATATAAAAATTTAGATTTTATTACAAGAAGGTAAGAGTATTATTAGTAGGTAAGGAAGGTATTAATATGTGACTGAACTGAACAACTTTTGCTTTATGAATCTATCGGCCACCGGCCAGTTAAAAGTCATTGAATTCAAAACTGATCTCTAGGTGGTGGTAGGACTGGTCATAGGGTCCATATTCAAAAGTTGCTATGTACTATCAACAAACTTCTCGCCTTACCAATTTTAAATTTTTGTTGCTTGCATGTGGCGATCGGAGCTAAGCCCTCTTCGCTCGCTGTTCTATTGTTTAGCAAGGACAATGGCCTCAGCAGTCAAAGTCAAAACTATTTTATTGCATGTAAGGTACATTTATACAACGTAATTTTTTTATCTACCACCGCTTCCAATGTGTTATATAGAGCTGGGAAGAAGAAGCGGCGCAACAAACTTCCGCAACACATCTTTTAAAATCGAGTTTATACATAGCATTATTCTTGTAAAGGTTTTGCGAGGCTGAAGTAACATTAACACCAGGCATCTTTGTCATTTAAATAATCGACTGTTTTATAATAATAAGCTTTCTTACAAAGTTGTTGTTTAATGTGGGTCTTAAATTTTCTGTCATTCATATTTAAGATTTCTTCTGGTATTTTGTTGTAGAAGCGTATACATTGCCCCGGTCACTCGGAGCTTAGTAGCCGCACGCAATAATAAACCTTAAGATGGTAAGACGGAAAGTTTGGCGGAGGTACTTAATGTCCACGAGTCGCGCGCGACTGTACGGTCGTCAGTGGAAACAAAACCAGTATAAACTGGTCTGTCATAGTATTGGAACTCCCTAATAGGCTAGGCCAGCTCAAGGTAAAGTGTTTCCACTGACGTGCGGTCGACTGTACAATTACAGAAACTGATAGATAACACGTGTTTATAAAGAAAGCATTGACACTGTACGTCCGTATCAGATTACAGCGCGTCACATTCCTTCCGTCGGCGGCGATGGACCGGTCCATCGTGACCCGCGCGGCCGTCGGCGCGTGCTCGCGGCGGAGGTCCACGGGCGATGGTCGTAGTGGCCCTAATTTCGTAAGAATACGGTGGCATGTGGTCGCGACCCGTGTCGCATTACTGCGATGGGTCACGTAGGGCGATAAATAGATAAAACCATTGTAATAAATTAATTAAGTAATTGTTATTTAGTTATTAATTATTTAAGTAGTTACCTTTTCGCCCTGTGGCGTTACCCACAGTTTTACCCGTGGGACATCAATTTTATCCTGGTATTTTTATCCAAATAAATCCTTAACTATTTCAGCGTTCTAGGTAATGGCCGCCCGACCAACAGTGATAGATTTTTTAACGTTATTAATTAATTTATTTATTTATGTATTTAAACTTTAATGCACATTGTATTGTACAAGAGGCGAACTTAATGCCCGAGGCATTCTCTACCAGTTAACCTTTGGGTCGTGCTGATAGATTGTGGTAGGTGCGAAGACAATAACAATGACATGTTAAAAAGGCTTTTGAAATTAGTTCTAAAACTTTTTATATAATTAGACTAGAGTAAATTAAGGCCGGAGCACACCGAATGCATGCAGCGTGGCGTGTGCGTGGCACACCGGTTGCGGTGCGTGCACGCATCGCCCGCCGCACGCAAACAACATACCGAACACGCAGCGGAACGGCAACGTCGCGCTCGCGCTCACCTCGGTGACGTTGTATTCTATGGCATTCCATACCAGACGTCACACCGGACACGCCCGCGTCGGTGCTGCGTGGCCAGTCAATCACGAGCGATTTAATGCTTGCATTGTCACTGAAAAGTAGAGTAAGCTTCATAAATAAAAGCTGAAAATCCTTGAAAATGTCTTTGCCTTATGGTAAAGGAAAAACTGCAGTACAAACAAAAAAACTGTACGGATACTAGGATACTACGAGTATACGACACCAACAACAGTATCGATAGTATCCTAGTTGAATCAGATCAAATCAAATCAAATATAAGTACTTTATTGAGCACCAAATTATATCAAAAGTTTACATTATAATAATTTACTAAACTGTGTACAAACAAAAGGCGGCCTTATCGCTTTCAGCGATTTCTTCCAGGCAACCTTACTTCACTGATCAAGCTCGGAGTTTCTTTGAAGGACATGACCCGTAATGAGCAGATCCGTAATGAGGAGATCCGATGGAGAACTAAGGTTACCGACATAGCCGAGAGGATTAGCAAGTTGAAGTGTCTGGAGTGGAGACCGCGGACCGGTACGCGCAGCGTGGACGCCCCTCCGCCAGTTGGACCGACGACATAAAGAAGGTGGCCGGAAGCGGCTCGATGCGGAGAGCGGAGGACCCGGTGTGGTGGCGTTCGTTGGGCCTATGTCCAGCAGTGGACGATAAAAGGCTGAAATGATGATGACTGATCAATGATCACCATAGCTTATCCATCATACGTCGTCAAAACTGACCCCAGTCACTGCAGCCCACTGCAGTCAGTAAAACAATTTTAACTTGAAAACAATAGATTTTACGGTCTTTCTTCGTTTATCCCTTTCTATTTATAGTAATGCGCATGCGCATGTGGGTGGTGGGATAAAAAGGCCATTTGCATTTTAACTGCTAAGCGGGACGGACGCCTGCGAAGTTGTGGGGCTTTGTTTCTATGGAGAAGACAAATTGAACTTAACATATTAGTGGGCAACGAGAAATAAGTTTTAATGCTACGTTTTTTTTCAAAAATAAGGAAGGTCTGATTTTCACCAACAGAAAAATTACCTATATTTACCAGAAATTAAAAACTTCAACTAAGTGAATTCAAATGAACTTTCCTGCCGTTGAGTTTTTGTGGGATTTCTAAATAATACGAATTTTACAAAGTGTCAGTCTCTTTTGGTTATCGAAGCCGCGACCTCTGACAACCGTTTTATTCAAACAACTAAGACATCAGCTAAGCGAAAATAGTATAACAGAAACTCGTGAGAAAACCTACAAGGCGACAAAAATTTGGGGGCGTGTGTTGTTATACCGTCCACCAATACCAGAGTTCGTTAGACTATAACCACTTGTATAAGTTTGTACCTGTAGCGATTGGCCATCCCTAAAGTTAAATAATGATAGAAAGTCAGGAAATCAGGAACGTAAGGAAACTTCGCATAAAACCTGGTTACCAGAGCGGTATTAGCAGATTCACGAATGAAAATATTATGGACTAGCTTTTTCCCGAGACTTCGCTCGCGTAGAAAAGTTTTTCCCGTGTACATTGTAAAACAGCGCCCTTTTTTAGGCGTTTTATTACTTAGGGGTTATTAGCGGACGCCCCGCGACTTTGTCCGCGTTAAAAAGTATCCTATATGTTATTCCAGGATATAAGCTATCATTGTACCAAGTTTCATCAAAATCTGTTCGGTAGTTTTTGCGTGAAAGAGTAACAAACATCCTCACAAACTTTCGCCTTTATAATATTAGTAGGATTCCATATTTTATTTACTTTGTTACGACTTAAGATTAGAAATTACTGGCAGATGTATTTACGTCAAGAAATTTCTCGCAAAAACAAGTAGGTGGTTCATATCATGGTTTTATCAATTAAATTGATTTGTTCCATTAACGCTTCAAGATCGGGGCCGCGATTAATTTCCATTATCTTACACGGATTGCAATAAGCTCCTTGGTGCTACTTAATTGTACGTTGTCAATCTTGATAAGGTGTATTTATTTTTTATTAAATGATGACTTACTAGCAACGGACAGGTGACGATAATGTCAAAATTATCGAAGTACAGCATTCAATCAAAATTTGATCAATCATCATTATACATTTTGGTGTCATCGGGTGTCATTGTGTCTATAATTGAACGGTTTCTGTTTGTTCATTTGTGTCTACGTCGCACCGAACAAGGTAAACGGATTTTGATTGAAGTACATTCAGTCATGTGACCTCGAGTCCTGGTTGACATGGATCGTGCCATGACATATATGGCGAGTGTATGGCATATAATTCAGCGTGGGGATGACAATGCTACAATAAATGAAACAACAACACTAAAAAACTCAATACTTGAGTGGCCGCTCTGTACAGATTACATGAGTTTGTATGGGGCGAATTATGTTAGCAGCGGCGCGGCGGCGCCGCTTGTCAAATCTCACAGAGCAGCGGCGTCGCCGTTCACTATATTAGCATTCGGATCCGAGCAGTCGCTGCCCGGCAGCCGCGGCCGAGCAGCGACGGCCGTGGCCGCGTCGTAATTTTTCCCGCGCAGCCGCTCGGCCGTACTGCTACCGACGCGGTTCGGCCGCGCTGCCACGGCCGCCTGCATCGGACGGTTCTGCATACAAATCCATATCCTTTAGAATGTGGCTGTCAGATTTTGGTTTTTGAAAAACGAATTCTATCTAGACTTCACATAAGTCTAGTATTTGAACTTGTTTTTTGGGTCGCAAAACCAGTTTTAACACTCTGAGTGATATAGAGCGCGCTCTACGGTACGACGCGGCCACGGCCGTCGCTGCTCGGCCGCGGCTGCCGGGCAGCGACTGCTGGAATCCGAATGGTACCTTTAGTGTCTAACAATTTTTTAAAACTTTCGAAAAATACTAAAAGAAATTGTGTATTTACGTCACTTACGATAACAGCCTATTTCTTCTTGTTGTTTTATTGCTATTTAATTACAATTGTTTAAAGAAAAACTAATTCGATTCAGGCGATATCTTTACTGATTTTATTTTTGTTGTACTGCGAAGAAAGACAATAAAATTGTTGTTAAATTCTCAACAAAATCTTTGCAATCGCGTCGCAAATAGGCTTTAGTGATAAAACTTTTGCAATAAACAGCCGCGTTGGTGTGTCGTAAACGCCGACCCTGTAATGGGTTCTGAACGTGTGTTTTTATTGTACTTTTTACGATTTTCGCTATGTGAAACCACAAGTAGGATGGGACAGGGCGCGGTCTTGTTTCCACGGGTTTTCCGACTGCGTAACCTAAGTACAGTCCTATGTAACATGTTTCTTTCTTTCTTGTCTGGGATACCCTTTATTTCGCTGTACTGGGTAATATGTCAGTTCGCAGTCACCCAGACACCTGACATTGTCTTGACCAATGTAAATCGCGGTTACGTTTCAAAATGGCAGTTTTTTGAGCGACAATGTCAGAGTCTGACTGACGAGTCTGATATACGTCATCATCATCAGCCTGCGCTAGTCCACTGCTGGACATAGGCCTCCCCCAAGGCGCGCCACTGAGTCCGCTCTTCGGCTTTCCGCATCCAGTCACTGCCAGCCACCCTACGCAGGTCGTCGCTCCATCCCACACTCCGCTTGCCAAGTCGTGGTCTCCACTCGAGAACTCGTCTACCCCAGCGGTTATCGGTTCTCCGACAGATGTGACCAGCCCACTGCCACTTCAACGTGCTAACCCTTTGAGCTATGTCAACGGCTTTGGTTCTCTGGCGGATCACCTCGTTTCGGATCCTATTTCTCAGAGAAACTCCGAGTTCCGAACTCTTTCCATAGCCCGTTGAGCGACTTTGAGTATTCGGACTAGGGCCACTGTCAGTGTCCACGTTTCGGCGCCGTATACGTACGAGTTTAAAAGGTATTGCGCTTTCAATACTGCGAGCCAAGGCGTTGAAATGGGGGAACGGTAGCTGAGATGAGAGGAGAGATGGTAGCGGTGGCTATGAGAGAGAAAATACAGAGGAAATAGTACGTTAGTCTTAAAGTTCTGTCTCATAGAGTTGACAAACGAGTTCGTCCTCAGACACTATGGCTAAACACACGTTGCATTGCATAATATTGACACTTGCACTCGAAATGAGTGATTGTTTGTGCCGACGAATGGCGACAGTTCCGCGACACTAATGAATGCCACTTCGATGGGGTGCGATTATCGATACGAGTATCGACTTGGGAATCGATTAGAATCGATAAAAACGTATTTATTTAGTATCTGAAGCGGAAAACGGGCGGACAGCACTGACTGATAATCTACCTTCAAACTACAGTAATACAAGCCTGTAAATTACTCAAGCAACGTAAATCTGAAGTAAACGCTCGAGTTTAGTTAGGGCTCACAAGCGAAGTTTTCTGACTCGAATTCTGAAATGGACGAAACTTGGCCGGAATGTAGACTTGATAATTCTAAGCGCAATCACATATTTTGTGCTTAATTATCGAGGCATAAAATATCAGCGTCGAGGAAATAGCCGAAGAGCGGTTGCAATTGACATCCTTCTATTTATTTCAGCTGCCAAAAGGTATGCTATGGCTGCATTGCTTCTGCCTCCGGATTTTATTGGGAACTCTTTCAAACACGTGTTACACGTGGTCCTGTCTACAACTCTTAAACTCTACAACTCCAATTGACATGCATAACTCTCTTCGGGCGTGTCGGCTCACATTATTCATATCGCGCCGCGTCTCGCGCCTCTGACAGACATACCAACTATGACAAATGCATTGTCGGTACATAGTAACAGTCGCAAGCGCAGCCCTAGTGGGTATCCTGCGATAAACAATCTTGGGGATTGCTATTCCATTCAGCTGGGTGGCATGAATTTGTGTGATAAGACTGATAAGGTACAATGTAAAGTAACTAGGATGTCGTCTAAGGTTTCAATTTTCTAGCGTCAATAAGATGCAGTAAAAATAGACTTTGTCCTGAATTTTGGATACTAACGGTATGGGACAGTAAAAGATCTGTAGCTCAATCAGCAACATCACCGCTAGAAAACTTCTGTTAAACAATGACTATCTTATCTTGTTAGGGTCCAAGAATACCTGGCGACATTAGGGAGCCATGGGATCTGTTGTGTTAAACCCATGTCCGCCAAGTGTAAGAATGAAGGTAAATGAGAGGTCCACTGTACGAAATCGTAACTCCAAAACGAGTGGAACTTGTACAAAATCAACATCATTACTACTTCCATATTATTATGTTACTTTTAAGAAACCTATACAATTTGTACGTACTTTTCTCCAAAGAGTTTGTCTTCGCTTTTGGCTTGAAGCCAGCACAGGCTGTTGACGCATACTCGACAAGAGACTTGACCCAGAACACGACTACCAACGTAATATATACGGAATTGTATATGTGGGCAAATAAAACACTTATTATATAAATGATATGGTAATGATCACTCGTCGGCTGTTTAGAGAAGTGTCTAAGAGCTTTCTGGAAAGCTATCGATTGGTTATTATTGATGGACCCGAGTATCTAAACCAATAAAATCTGGTAGAGTGAACTATCCATACTCTTTTTTACCTTTTCAACTTACTAAGTACTGTAAAAATTTAGGTCGTGATAAAATTGTCTCTATATGTTGTGTGATTTGAAAGTACTTTGCAGCTAAAACCACCCGATTCTTATCTAATTCACCAGCCAGTATGAAAGGGACCAAGAATATCTCTAAATATCTCTATATTGTTTAATTCTGTGACATAAAATTAATGTTTTTTTCTCTCTTCTTTACAGATACAAACCAGCACAAAGTTTAACGGAACACCTCAACTATAGCATTTTAAGTTCAACCTGACAAAAGTTATCTGTGATCTCAATTTTAGTTAAGCAAAACAATCGCCTAATCTAGATAGTTTAAGTGAAAAATAAAACAATAGACCGACCGTGGCAACAAATGTTTATCGCGAAAATCCGGCTCGCAGGACCAAAGTTCGTTACGATTTGAATTTTCGCGCGAACAAAATGGAAGTGTAGTGATTAGTTGTCATGGATGACAGATAGTGTGTTAGGTTCGTAGGATGGGATAATGGGATTTAGGGCGTGGGGTTGGTGAAGATGCCGCATGCGCACTCGAGTTCTGCTGCGAGCTCGGGCGGCGACGACCTGGGCTCCACGGATGAGGTGAAGGTCTTCAAGGACGAAGGTGACGGGGAGGACGAGAAGAGAAGCTCGGAGAACCTCCTCGAGGAGAAGTCTAGCCTTATTGACTGGACGGAGAGTGAGGTAAGTTGCTTGTTTCACTAACCAGCTTAATTGTGTTTAAAACAGAAGCTGGAGAACTACCTATTATTAAAGATATTCGTCAATTTTCTGCTAGAGTAACGCACGCATACTCTGATCATTTTTCAACAAAACATGTAGCGCCTGCAAATACAAACGTAACCGTAACTGCACACTATGCCTACGTCGAACGCGCTGATCTAGATTTGAGATAAACATAAACGTACCTAGTTAGGCTATAGGCCGCGCGCGTGCTGTTTGCTAGCACGCGATTTACATTAACGTCTTAAATATGGTCGGCAAATTTCTTTGGTGACTGTATCACAATTGAAAAGAGTGAGTAAAAATATGTATTTGTTTAGAGCTTCTGCATATCCGAGCCTCATTTGAAAAATGTTCTTGCTTATTATTAACTCCTTTATTATATCGCTAACGGCTGTTAAACTGTCACATTCAACAAATTAGATTTTCTTGACCGGTGGTCCATTTAATTATGTTACTGCCTGCTGCCTTCTAAACTGTCTGTTTGAATTATTAATTGCACACAAAGATAAATTGTCAAGCCTAAAAGGATACTTTACGCGGCGCTACAATTTAGATATCTATGACCAAACAGTCCTGCACATTGTGGTTCGTATTAGCACAGCAGGTGACAACCTCAGGTAGGTCTCTTTTGAACTTGTTCCGTGTATTTGTGCCTCAATTCGATTCAATAGGATCACAATGTATTGCACCCTGACTCAGAATAACTAGGATTGCAAAGTTGTATCTGCTACTTTCGAAGGGTTTTCTTGCGTGAAATTCGATCTTATTTGCTGTAGGTTTAAGTGGATGGTGGTGTTTTATGAGTGGCGTTTAGAAATTATAGTTTGCATATTTCTATTTGTGCGTATTTCCACGATTTTACACTTTCAATCCTCTAGCACAATTACGACGCCTACCATTATTGTATTATATTCTATATTGTATTGCATTGCTCAATGCTCGCTGATTTTATCTAAATTTTATATTATTTAAATCGAGATGTGTTTTTATATTTTAGTAACTATCACGAATATATCCGACATGCTCGCTGTACTTTTTATGGTTTTAATGCTCATTTCAATATAGTTTACGATCGTAAAAATATCGTAAAAGAGACGGGTATCAAATTTTTACACACTTCTAAAATGTGTTGGGCGTATTAATATTCATAAGTGAATGCGGGACCTCATTATGTCCGATTCGATGCGTAGATTAACATCGTGGCCAACTATAATGAGTCAACTACTTAATTAAGTTTACGCTACCACAGATATCAGATAGGCATCGAGATGCACAGATAGACCTGTCACAGTAATCGCAAATTGTCCGTAAAACAAACAAAAACAACCGCAAAGACCGAAACGAAACTCGACCCAAAACATTGAACAGACCCGAAAGCAAAATCACAGGTAGGTACGTTTCCGAAAAATTTATGTAAAAATATTGTGTTCCACCCGACATAAATTACTTATTCATTGTATTATTTCCGAAAACTCTATTATTCAACACGAGGGGGTTCGTCCACAATGCACGTCTACCTGCATTCAGGTATTTCTTATAATAAACAGACTCCCACTGGCTTTTGTCGACGAATTTACCTGTCGGAGAGGTGAAGGAGTGCAAACATCCATGGACACCTACGAAAACGTCCACACTCCCTCCCTTTCCCGCATAGGCGTTCCAATAGGGATGCAAGATCAAATGATTTGTACACCAACAGTCACGGATCGTATAAATATTGGATTATACTTAGGTGCAATTCTCCCGTGTATGTCATAATAGCGTCGATTATCGTACGTGATGCCATTACAATGCTCTTTGTACAACCAATCTTGTGATGTTTCGATTTCTTTTCGATTACAGTTTCCGTTCGATCGTTTATTGGATTCGACGCGAGATTTTACGCCCTCTTGGGTTTTGGAGTTTTCGTTACTACATTTTTATGTGATGTTTGTTTATGTAAGTCCCTTTGCGTCCAGTCACGTTGTTGGAATGTTTTCTTTCGGCGATTGATTTAAGTTTCTCTCAGCTGTCTTATTGTAAAAAATAACATGGTCGGTCATGTATTTTTCTTTAAGTCTCAATTTTTGTTGCCTGATTGGACTACAAGTCTTCGGTACCTAAATCTGTAATGATTTTATCAAATACATTGTTTCCTATAGCTACATTTTTTTCTTGACATTTTTATCTGTGGTTTAATACAAAGTGTTATATTTATTACATTCAATTTTTGTATAATTTTTTGTTAAGTCAGGAAATTCTTAGTTAATGGTATCCTCACAGTGTATCTCGTACTTGATCTATATAGGCGGAATATCAAGATGCCTTTCACTGATATCTAAAAAAAAGATCAATGGCTGGCCATTTCCGCTGTGGTCAGAAGCGTGTATCGAATGGCTACTGTACATCAGACCCATCTGTAGGTTAGCCTGTTGCGTCTCCTTTTGGATCTGGTTTTGAGTTAATCAAGTCATGAAAGCAATAAGTACTTACTACTATGTATCAAGTTGATTAAGTGTCACTAAAATCGTTTGACAAAAATTAAATGTCAACGATCCGAGTCCAAAAATGTGGGGAAATGTACCCATATGTGTAATCAGACGGATTGGTCATCGCAGTTAAGAAATTATATGAAAAGTTATTGATATGAAGTTTAATGCACCCACGATTCCTCGTGGGGCAGCCGGATCCGAAAAGCACCACTCCCAGGTGATGGAGATGCCTGGTCCAATATAAGTCGTGGCTACCAGTGACCAGAGGGATTTGCGCATACTATGCTATAAAGGGCGAATGGACCGGACCAATAAGAGTTAGTGAAACTACATATAAACGCAGTTATTTCCCCAGTAAGCTAACTAACACTCACTACCCAATACAATGTTCCCGTTACTGGATTCGGTCTATATTTAGCGAACAGCGCGGTCTTGTCTCACCATCCGCTTCCGTCGGCCATGCTGTGTCTTATTCTGAATCAGGACTTCTCGGTAGCGAGGGGTTTGGGACTACACACGGTCCGATCGGGTTTGCTGGTACTACGACATTCTCCCGAATATATATTTTCTACGAAACTCTCTTTAATCTTGATCCTTTTGTGGTACCATCAATTTTATTTGGTAAAAGTAAATGAAGAGATTACAGATTTCCAGGATTTTATCTTCAAAGCAGTTCTTTGACTAGGTGAGCTTGTACACCAGTTAAAATTGTGTTCATCAGATGAATTAATAGTAATAATTATTTAATTTTATTTATTGTACACAATACAGCATTTAAAAAGTACATACATAATACTTAAATGCGTACTTAATTCTGAAGGATTCTTCTTTCAGTAGATCCAGTGAATCATTTAAGTCAGTGGCCCTGTAATAAATAACGAAACGCTTTCTAATTTTAACTAAGGTGCTTGGACTGGTCACTAAATTCGGCATGTGACTGTACCTATTTTCTATAGCGGACGCAAAGTTGAGCTTGTTTCCTTCGTTATAAATGTCGCAATTTTTGTCTTTTTTGCCTTATGAAACCCTCATTATTTGTGTAATATAATCGAAACAATCAATTTGTTTTTATTAGATGGTTTAAACGTTGTTGGACGGTGTGTAGCCCCTCTTTAAGTAGGTACGTGTGGGAGTGAGACGCGAAATCGGCAACGCAAATAAAAACAAAGACAGGCTGAAGACAAATAGAACTGACCTGCCCAAGGTCTTGGATTCCCGTGTCCATGTTTCTTTATTTGATTTGGCTTTAAGGATTCTCGGAATCCTGGTACATCAATCAAGGACTGATAGAGGACTGACATAGATAGACGAAGGACTCGTTTATTTTTGACTATCAATTAGGTCCTTGGCAATGCTTTTATTATTATTTACGGGTACTTACTGCTTCGAATTCTCTTTTTCTTCATGCTTTTGAATATTTTGTAATACATTTTTAATTCAATTTGTCACAGCTGACCGTACTGTCTCTAATGTAAAATGCCTGGCGTGTCCATACTATAACCGTCTATAAAACCAGGAAAAAGTGTTAATTTGTCAAAATAATAATAATAATAAATATGTATGTATTTATTTATCCGTGTGAGGTTGGGAATATGGCCGGAAAAAGCAAAAGTACTGAACCACACAGTCATTTTGTGAACCGAACTTAGTTGTACTATTTGTATGTATGTCGCTAAAAATCAATCAAACCGGATACCCACATACATGAAAAATTGCCAACAATGAAAGCCAGGGAAATTATGAATATTTCACCAAAAAAAATTCAGATATATTTCGGAAAAACTAAAATTGGCGGATGTGCGGGATACTCGCCGTACTCTTTTGTGACTTTTTGTAATAGGAGATATTTTTCAAATCGATGACATTACATGAAATCCATAACGGTTGTATTGTGTGTGTATGATTGCCTTGTGGGACTGTATGTCATGCACTAAAAGCCCGGCAACGCAAATAGCAATTAAACGTCTAATATTTCTTGTCAACCTATGCATGACGCCCACCCGTGGTCCTCTGTATACTTTGGTTTAGTCTTTGTTATGATCGCGTTACTTGAGCCAGTTATTGTCTGTAGACCGTTAAACAGTACCAGCATTTGACTTTATTTTTACATTGCGACAATTTGGTTGTCTGTAACGGCTGAACGGATTTTGATGAAACTTGGTACAGTGACAGATATTATGGTAGTAGAACTACTCCCCTTTTGTCCCCAAATTGCTTGAATGGCGACAATTCTTTGTCTGAAGTTAGAAACGCGTTGCGTGAATTTTTCTTTGAGTTTTGGCTTTGGTTACTAGAGACCTTTAAGCCATGTCTTATGTGAAAAGATTTACTTATTTACACTTTTAGTAACAGTGTTTTTTATATATTTGTATAGAGGAATAAAAACAGATTGGTTCAAATCAAGATCAAGCGGCGGGAGCTGTTTATTACTTCACAACACTGTCTTCTTTCGCGGAGAAAAACGAGCCTGTTCAATGACAATTTTTGACAGCTAGAAATCAAGTGGCAAAGGCTAGGGTCCAAGGTCACCAATGGCGTTCGTTGCAGTTTGTGCACATATCTTATACAATTCCAAGTCTGGAAAAAAATGCGTCGCGTGAATCTATAGCGCCAATATAAAGTGACGACTCGACTTTGGTGGCTCGATCTGTAATCCTTATGAATTCGGCCTTGCATGCGTTTTAGTTAATCAGTATTTATTAGTACAATAGCGATGTCTATTATCATTTTGCATTATAAGTAGGTTCATAAATCTTCTCCTGTACGTGAGAAATATCTTCAGTTTGGACATTTTTAGGATTGGACATTATTACAGTAAATCATCTAAAAGTACCAGGAAAATATAAATTCATAGAAGTTTTGTTTAGGATTATTTAATTAAACTACCTACTAACATTTTTAATTGGCAGCTGAGCAAAATGGCTGCTAATGCATTCAGGCTACCTTGCATACCAAGGCAACAGCGATGAAAACCTTCGTCTAAGAAATATTAAATTCATTTACAATTCATATACAGACCCTCCGCCGTTACCTGTTATTAATTTTACAAACCATATCCAGAAGTGCGTAGGCGCACATCATAACATACGCTAGGCCTCCTCACCCCCCTTCTGGTGAAGTTTTAAAGGGACACCGAGGGGAGGGAGTTTGTATGTCACGGTTCATGATTGACTGGTATGGTACAGTACTTCCTAATTACGATCTACGAGAGCTGCAATGTTTGTTGGTTTGTACGTAGGCTGTTGCATTGGCCTGCATGGCGTTGAATTAATTAGTGACACTGGATGTTCTAAGTTTGATGACTTGAAGTGTGCTTGATAAATAAAATTGTCCATTGAGGTGTCGTATTTTAGGATTCAAGATGGCGGCGATGACACCTTTCTTTTACTTTTGCAATAGGGGTGTTTTTTATATATAGTTTTACGGCCAATTGGAAACAAGTCCTTATAGGCAAAACCGTAGTTAAAATCACGAATACATAAAACCGCAGCACGGCCTCCGGGCACAACTAGTGCCATTCGGTGATCCACACTGCAGCTAACACCGCACTAAACTGATAGTAGGTTTAATGTCGATTTAACTTTTACTATGTTGTTTGGGTAGTCTTCACATGCCATTTTGAATGACAGGTTTTTCTCGAATTTTTTCACTCTTTCAATCCTGTTCCAATTTTACTATGAAGGTTATGGAACTCGACGAAAAAGGCTTTTCTGATTGTCGATGGTTGCTCTATATGCATGTTCCACACATTCTGGGAGTATCTAATTTAATATCACTTCCAGTAAGCTTTATATCCGTTACACCTATATGCTCGTACCGTGTAAATTCACCTTCGCAATTGCATTAGCTATGCAAGTTTAGTGCGTTGCTGAGCATTCATTTGTACTTTATGACCGGCCATGTTTCCGTTAACATGTAAACTGGCAACAAACTGAATATGTTAGTGACATAGGTGTGGGGTCTAGGGCCGTATTCAAACACCAAACGGTGTCTACGAAGAATATTAATACAGGGAAACTCAACTGTCTTATATTCTCAATTTTAAAATTATGATTCGTCTTTATTACTCGCTCGGTTAGTGCCTTTAGGAGTTAGGACCTTGTCCCCGTCCGACCCCAGACGATAATATTTGGTTGTGGTAATTTAATTTACGGTGGTCCAAAAAGCTATCTTTAGGTACAAGACATTATGACAACTCATTTAAAAACATTGACGGCCTACCTAATAAAAATGTTTAGACCACTGTAGTTTGTGAATAATCCCCGTAAATAACCTGTTTGTATCATTGAATTTAATATCAATATTACTTACATGTTCATTTTCTTTTGTAGTTTTTTTTCTCCTGTTTACATACAGGATCTAGGAGACGGGGCTGCCGCGCCTCTTATGCACGTCCATGCGCATATAGAGGCGGCAGCCCAGCTCCCAGCTTCTATACGTGCATGTACGTGCATACAGGCGCGGCAGCCCCGTCTCCTAGCACCTGTATGTACATTTACTTTTTGGAAAACTAACAGGACAAATAGAACCAATAATACATCAGGACAATAGAATATACAAATGCCAATTACAAGTTTTCATATACATATTCGTATTGTCATTTATCACGGAATGGTTGCACATCCAACTGACTAGACTACTTTTTTGTCATACATCACATTTTTTATTGATTGCGTCAATCAATATAGACTATTCTGTTACTTATAATGTACTTTTGCGTATTAAATATTTATTAATTTTTTTATCTATAATGATAAGATTATCGACATGTACATAGTATTCAAGGTTACTGTCTGAAAATACTTAATACGTTGATGTGTATTGTGGGAGTAACAAAAACACTTTTAAGCGGTGGACAAATGGATAGACGAGGAATGATTCTATCACCGATTTCCATAAGCACCTGCTGTAACAAACGTTGCTTATTTTTTATACATATTTGTTTGTACCTGTCGAAGAACACCATGCCGCTCGGTGTAATGCTATAAACATGTCTTGCAATGTAGTAAATTACAATTGAAAGACACAAAATTCTCTCATGACCGATTTTTACACAATTGAGACAATTTGCAAGGTGTTTCTATTTAAAATACTACTAAATAGAATTTCAGGCCTATAAACTAAACGCAACAGTTTTATGGGCTTCATAAATCACCCAACATAACATGATCCAAATCTGTAGTAGAAAGTACAACCTTATCGTCAAATCAATAATGTCCTGTCTAATATCGATATGATATCATATCAGCTACGCCAGCCCTGCAAGAGTCACAGACTAAATAAATCGTAGAAGGTAAAAAAGTCGCGCGCTACAATGGCTTCTGAATTTTAACCTCCATAAAGAATACTAACTAGTACTATAGTGTGTATTTATTGATTTCTGATCAGGGTGGGAAAGGGTCTATTTTGTTGTTTCTTCTATCTCCTTTGAGTCCTCGTAGGGCTTTTGATGTCCCTCCGTGTCCTGTTGTCTAGTCCCCTGTTTTCGACAACTTACCACGTCAGGCCGGTCACTTTATCTCTCCTTGGATTGCTCCTTCTACTATTTCGATGTATTTTTTCGATGAATGACATACCTTTCCGAGGTCTGGTCCTTCTACCACGTTAGTAGTTGATAGTGCAATTTTTTTGTTCTCGACTAGTGCCATTACATTATTTTAACATTCATCTTTATTATATTTTATTATATGGTCTTCTGAATTAAATGTCTTGATTTGCAGTCTATGGCTAGCGACGTAATCTTAATTCAGGATGTTATGCATCCGAATTCTTAGTCCTTTAAATTGCAAAGCATAGCATAGCACATGCTTTTATAAATTCGGTGTGTTCCACGGCGGAACATTTCCTTTTCCTGAAGTAACCAAGATAGCAGAACTTCAACACCTGTGTTGTTATTTCATTAATCTTTGGCTATTGGACGACTTAGGTTGTCCAAATACTGTTATCGTGCGGAGGGTCTGTCAGCCTTGGATTATTGGGGATAGTGGCCTCGATAGAGTGATATGAGGGTACTACTACAATTTGACATATCGCTACTACATGCTCTTCACTATATTTGTAAAATAAAACGTTCTGTTTATCTGTCTGACAGGTCTATTTATAGTCACGAATTCACGATCACGAACCGATGGAACGATTTCGATGCAGTTTTCAATATTACATAGAGGTGGTCTTAGATATAAAACCCTGAATCCGCGACTAGAGCAAGGCAAGCAATCGCATGTCAAAAACAGTACGGTGTGCTCAATTTTTCTACGGTTTTCCTCTCCCTAACACTATTTTACTTTTGTGATCCTTTCTTCAATATAATATTCACTCTAATCTAGCTTTATTTATGAATGAGTGTTCATGTTCGTGTTTCTGTAGTAGGTAGATACCTATTAGCCAATCAAGTTTCTTGGTTGTAAAGTTTAGACTTCTAAATTTCCAGCCTATTTGTATCAGCTAAATCTCATCCATACCACGATTATACTTATTTTTAACTCGAAGTTTAAACGTTGCTCGTAAAATTCGGAACACTGCTTTAACGTGTTACAACGTTTTTATTGTCCTCTAAAAGAGGGTTTATACCAGGTTTATACTGGGTTTATACTCGAATCAAGCAACTGGAGTCTATTGGAGATCGCATATTATAAATAGCCGTACAAAATGCTTGGTCTTCATCAATAACTAACTATCTTGGCCCTATAATGCAACCCTGTGGCAGTCATCCACTGGTTTTAACAGTGCTGATGCCAAATGATGTAGATATTATTTTTTACACTAGAACTACTGGTTTATTTTGAATACAGACTCCAGTTTTGTTAGCCTGGATGTATTGACTATCACATTTCATGATAGATTTTAATTGTTCGTTAATTGCTGATATGTCATTAAGAATTATGTGCAACTCCAATAATTAGGTCCTTAATTCTAACTCACCTAGATCCAGTTTTATAATTAGAAATCACAATTCCTCTCGCAATTACACGGTCATTCTGCTAATAAAACAAAATTAGATGGTATAAAAGACTACTATAACGAATCGTTAAACATTCTAGCCACTGTAAAAATCGGATAGACGGTTTATTTACTTACACTAAAGCCAATGTTGTCTTGTACCAAGAACTTGATTAGCGGAGTTCGTCGATTTAATGCCTTGATTCTACGTGCTGAATCCATTTGTTGTTTTTAACTTTAGTTTTATTGTCTCTTTCTGTTTTAAAATCTTCATTATCTTTAAATTCTATTCTAGCATCTTGTTATTCCTAATCATTAAGTTAAGTCATATCTAATAATTCACTATCATAACGGGTAGGTATATTCGTTTTGATAATTTGAATGTGATTCAGAACTATTAAATCTTTCAAGGTTATCTATCAGAGAGAAAACGCTGTAAGCTGTATTAGACTGCCTAGATTGTACATCTGATGTGTAAAAGAATTGAATTCATTTTTTTGTTTTACACTGCTAATAGTCTGTCACTAATGTCAACAAAACAGCATGTTGCATCATTTGTACGACACAGGCGATTGGCAACTATTTTAGCGTTCATTCTGTACAACTTTAGTTGCACTTTGCGTCGATTTGTCTGACAATTCTGTGGCTCCAGCCAGGTCCACAGTCAAGCACCTATCTTCTGCAATCCAGAGCTTGAGGCGCCGCGATTTGGTTGTTTGTTGTTTCCTTATCTTGCTTAGTTTTTGTCGGGTCATCCAATCCTTTAATTCTAATCCATACCTTCCCTTACTACTTTACCAATACCATATTTATCTGGGACTTCACGAATTCTGAACGTATATTCCTTCTCTCTATATGTGGCGCTTTAGTGTCCTTTTCTATTTTTCTCTCTTCTCTTCTCTCTTATCGGTATCTTTTTGAAATTAGTTTTGAAATCGTTTTTTGTCTGTCCTTCTCCCATCTTTCTTTGGTATTTGTATCAAGCAAAAACTAACTACTAGGTTTTCAAATGGAATCAGGAATATTATCTCGATACGTCGCGACGTCAGGGTGTTGACTGAGCAATCTACCTATTGCCGAAAACATCGCAAGCAAACCCGCGGGCAAAGCTACTAATAAATAAAGCATGTATTAAACCGGGAGCATTAGCCGGTGTCGGTTTACGCGCACATAAATCGCTCCAGCTCGTCAATTACGCGTACCATACCACCAGGACCTGAAGACACCTTCCATCGCCCTACCCTTCCCCTCGGGGCTCCTCGTAATCTCCAGCCGAGAGGGGTGGGGAGGTTAGCAACCATTTTGTTCAGTTGTACAGCTATTTCGGGATGTTTAATTGCTGTGCCCATGCGCAGTCGACAGTCTGTCGACGGGTGCTTTTTTTTGGGGCAAACTCGAAGTTGGCTTTTGGTAAAGAGGAACGTAGGTAATGTAGAATATTTTTGTAAGTACATATTTTTGAAATGTTATACAATACCCAAACCTACAGTGTGCTGTGTGCATTAAATTAAATAAGTCTTTATTTCAGGTCAGGCAACGAACACAAATAATATATGGCACTACCCTTGAATCCACACTCATTGAATTAATATGCCAATAAAATTATCATGCAAATAAATTATTTTACAAAAATTAGAATATGGATGTACACACAAGTTCAATAGTCCTAGTTGGCGAAATAAATCGTTTATGGCGCTTCGTATCGTCGTATACACACACATTTATTTCTTGCCAGCCAAAGTGTACTTTACCGTCTTACCTTAGACTGCACTTTAGAATTCGACTGTACTTACAACTAAATATAAATGGAACGAAAAAGTCCCATTTATTATTCTTTAGACTTCAATCTAAGGACTCCTCTAACAGGTATACGAATAACGGCATAGCTTAAGTTTGCATTTTTAATGTTTTTGTATGTACTAGGTGGACGGATAATTAGAAACAGGGCAAGATTTTCATACAATCGAGGTCACTTTGAAGCCATGGTTCTCTATGAAAGATTGATCGGGGCATGATCTGATGACGGTCGTCGAGAGAGTAGATGGAGGAGTTTTAGATCGCTATAGATATCCAACTGATCAGATGAGCCGCCTGGAAGCAGCATCGTCATGATTCCTTAACTTTAAGATTTTCATACATTTTGATGCCATTTTGCGGGGTTTTTTTTTCATAACGATGCTGCTTCCAAACGGCTGATCTGATCTGTTGGATATCTATAGCGATCTAAAAGTCCTCCATCTACTCTCTCGATGACCGTCATCAGATCATGCCCCGATAAATTCTTCACGGAGAGACAAAGCTTCAAAGTGACCTCGATTGTATGAAAATCTTGCCCTGTTTCTAAATATCCGTCCACCTATGTATATGAAAGGGATATAAACGGCTTTATAAAATAGAGCTTACTCATACGAGAGAAGCTAAGGAACAGTAACGCCCACTGCTAAAACGACATATCTCAGCCTTTATCTAAATACGTCCCGTTTATCTCGTCCCAACCGAAGCGGTGTAACTTAAATTCTTCAAATATTAGCTTCCGTATCTTGGAGCTCACGACGCTTGGGCGCTTACGACAGTGGCATTTGTCACTACATACCGACGTTATCATTGTCACATACCTCTGAACAGTGCCGCAGGATCTGCCTCTTACTCCCCACTTAGTGTTATGACAGCTGTCATGATCGAACTGTCAACGACTACCTTACTACCACTATGGAAAGTCTGGTCTGATACCACTCTCTAATACCATACTTGTATCGCTATGTATTGTATAGTCACTTAACTTATAGGTGCTATAAGAATATGCTCTTTGGGTGGTAAGTATAGTAGGGGTAGGTCGTGGGTTCGATTCCCACCCGGGACCAACATTTGTGTGATGAGCATAACTGTTGGTTTTCGGATTCTGGGTGTTTGTATGTATTTAAGTATTTATTCAAAAGTATTTATGTATTGTTTATCAGTTGTTGAGTACCCATTTACAAGCTTCGGCTTAGTTTGGGACTAAACAACCGTGTGTGAATTTGTCCAAACATTATTATTATTATATTTCTTGAAATTGAATGAGTCTCTAGTGAACACCCCTTTTGACAAAATCAGTCATTGCGCAGAAATCAGCTGACTTCACACAGCCGCCAATAAACTCTACGGGGAGTAAAACAAAATTTGTGTAGGTAATAAAAATTCTAAACCTGAGCTTTTTAAAAGTTTTCATCAACTTGAATCTCGAATCACTGAACTGGTGCACAGTCCGACCCGAGTGCTTGACTCATGTTCCCGGACAAATGTTATCGCTCTTCATTTGTTTGTTTCTCCAATATCATCCGTGGAATGAACGCGTTCGACGGACCACAGCCCTTGAGCTTCCACTCCCCGATCTTGACTCACCAGTTTAGATGGAACGCTGGGAACAGACCGATCTTTGGCGGGTCATGTTAAGTTGGTTCTTTGTTGCCGCGCTCGATCTTAACGTGTTACTTCTCGCCTTAAAAATTAAAGCAATTTTATTCATACATCTTTTTATAGGTTTTGTCTTGCTATTATGGCATGTGGCAAATCAAATCAACAGCCTATTAATATGTCCCCACTGCTGGGGTTCAGGTGTATCCTCTCAACGAGGGCGTTCGGGCTATTGTCCACCACGCTAGCCCATTGTGGGTTGGTGGACTTCACACGCGCCTAAGAATTTCTTCTCCGGCCACACACAATAATATGTCACTGACTCATTTAGACGAGCGATTAGTCGCAAACTAGGGTTGATCCTGTTTTCACACCAATAAATAGGTCATTTCCCGAATTAGGTTTCTTAACGACCGATATAATTCTTGTATTACGATGATTCTAAAAATTACTATAGGTATCTCAAAATGTCTACACACATCTCAAAATAAACACCTGCATAAAATGACATCTCTTGTTTTTGAAATTATTAGAAAATTTGCAAATTGTAAATCGTCGTACGTTACGCTTTAAGGATTATGCGAGTTGACGTAACCTTAAAAATAGTTTAACATATTTAATTTACCGATTTTCAACTTTGTTGCAGAAAATAGTAATAAATAAAAATAAAATCACTTTACTGTTCATTATGTTTTTTCAACTAGCCTACAGATAATATAAGAACAAATTAAAATTTATTGCAGTTCATGTACTCGTGGGTAAAGAGATAACATAGTTACGAGCCTGACAAACATTCGGTTATATCAAAGAGGCGTTTTTTTCACATAAGGTCTCATTGTAAATTGATAAATTGCTTACATTTGACCTCATTTATTTTAAAATACTTTGTTACTAGATTAGGTAGGCAACCGTTTATTGACTCACACAGTATTATAGGCTGATTTTGATTGAGGGTCCAAATGACTATTCATAAACATATATGCCTGGCCTATTGGCGTAGTGGTAGTAACCCTGCCTACTGCGCCAACGGTCGTGGGTTCGATTGCCACCGGGTACCAACATTTGTGTGATGAGCATAACTGTTGGTTTTCGGATTCTGGGTGTTTGTATGTATTTTATTATTCTTTATTGCACAAAATAAATTTACAATGAAAAACAAACAAGAAATATGTGTACAAAGGAGGACTTATCTCTACAAGAGATCTCCTCCAGCCAACCCTCACTGTTAGAAAGAGTAAACATTACGGGAGATCTAAAGTTGTGCATGTTGTACAAGCTAAAATTGTCATGAAGAAAAAAACCCGCAAAATGGCATCAAAATGTATGAAAATCTTAAAGTTAAGGAATCATGACGAGGCTGGTTCTAATCGGCTCAGCTGATCAGTTGGATATCTATAATGATCTAAACGTCCTCCATCTACTCTCTCGAAGACCGTCATCAGATCATGCCCCCATCAATCCTTCACGGAGAACCATGGCTTCAAAGTGACCTCGATTGTATGAAAATCTTGCCCTGTTTCTAATTATCCGTCCACCTATGTATATCTTCACGCTATGTCCCTGACGGGGTTGGTTGACCAACCGTTGGCAGAAAGAACGGAGTGCCAAGTATTGCGATCCTGACACACCTCTTTCGCTTCGATCAAATACGTCCGAGTTTCAAAGGTATTGCGCTTACGAATCCTGCGACCCAAAGGGTTAAGTTCCGCATAACTCATTGGTCCCGTACCATGTAAGATATTTATTTGACTTTAGTATCGGTCGCATTTTGACGTTTCGCTTATCTGTGGTGTGATGACACCACAAGTGTCCACAGCCGCATGTCAACGACCTCCGCCCCAATACTTAAAATTGATCATTATCTAATATCGTAAATCGTAAAATTGACGATCCTTTTACTACAAGCACTAATTTATAAAAGCCTTTAATTAAAATCATCAAAATAAAAGCTCATTTCAACAAAAAATTAAACTTCGGAAACGCAATAAAAACCGATGTAATGCTATACGATAGTGAACCGAAAAATTTGTCTCGGAATTTAGATTTTTGAATAATTAACTAACGCGCGCTACGTCGTAAACTTAAAGAAACTATATTCGAATTTTATAACTAATAACGAGATTTCGTTATAAAAACTGAGAATTAACCGATATACACAACACCTGCTCGATCAAACACGAACGATGATCATTATGTTAATGCCCTTACAACCGTACAAACAAATACAAACCTTACCGCCATCATAATTTAGATTCCATTTCACGATGAACGGGCAGCCGAGGAAAAAAGTCAATCCATATCGAATCGAACGAGGTATCCGAGGGGCGCCAATTAAAGCGAAATGAACGCTTATGCCTTAAGTTATAAATCGATATCACGCTATACCACGAGACACAGTTACGCCCTTTAAAGGATTCGTCTCGATAACCTGAACACAAAACTGTATACACAAGAAGCAACCTTGTTATGAAAGCTGAAAGTGTCAAAATTACGTAACGGTGGAAGCGTCGGTTACGCCCTGACAGTACGCCCTTCGCGCTAACAAGACAGACAGAGATGTATGGATGCTGTTGTAGTGTGCGGGAGTGGGTAGGAAGACAAACAGAACACTCGAAAAACACTTGTGAGATAACAAAGGCTGGCTTCCACGAAGAACGTCCAATAATTTGTCTTTTTAATTTTACGACGGACTGCCATAGCTTTTAAATATAGGCTTTTTTTTTCGCCCTATAAGTCGACCTCGGTCAGGTCCATTAGGTCGGAGGCTGTATTCGGGAACTCATTACGACTCGTTCGCAGTGAAAATTCTTTTTATGACTTATTGTTTCTGTGGCCTTGCACTGGAACGAACTACATAAATACATCGTAGTCGGTAAAGTTGTAGAGTATCTTGAAAACTTAAGTTTTGTGTTTCTTTGCATTTTCGCTCTGACTTTCATTGACTCCGAGTCTTTGGAAGTGTAATTTGTGACTTATACCTTTTAGAGATAATGTAGTTCGAAATTATAAGGATAAAAAATTACATGTCTTACTTTGTATATTTATACCACTATTCTTATTCACTTCTACGATTGGAAATAAAAATAAATTGCCGTATAATATTTTCAGGTTAGGCACTAAAAGCTTAAGGCTTACTTAACAGACGTGCTGTAATATAATGATACGAAATATAGCCTCGGTGGACGACTAAGCACAATAAAATGAAACGGGCGTAAAATAAACCAGTTCTGCCTTTGCCATCGGTTTTAGTTGTAAAAAAACTCATTCCATTTAATATTACCCATTACAACCCCGAGAATCACTGCTGAGCCAATCGTCGGAAAGAATTCGAAAATGGAATCCTGGTTCGATTTTTAATTGTTTCAAATGAAGTTTGTATTATTATGGCCAGGGCTGTTTTGTTGCGAATTAAACACATTTTATTTGTTGAATTTGAATAAAGAATTTCTTTTTTTAACACCTTATAACTTGAGATTTATGCCGCATTTTTTTAATTACAAGCAAAAAAAATCTGCTTATTTGCGTGACCAACCACAGAACACATAAGGGGTGGCGAGGCGCGCACGAAATTTTAATTGTTCCCACAACGATTTGGCATTCACTGTGAATAGTTTTATAAGTGGGCAACCCCATGGCGTGCGCCCGGAACTCGGTAATGAGCGATTAGTGTTGCCAGTTACGGATAATACTCGGTTAATAGTTGGGGTGTTACTAAATGTTGTCGATAGGCGAGGGTTGCGTAAATGAGATGGGTATGCGTTTTTTTATGCCAATGATTTAGCTTTCTGAAAATAGTTACTTTAATACTTTGGAATAATAATGAAATATGTATTGTTGTTATTTATGTATTTAACTTATTGTCTTAAAATCCACATAGGATTGCATGACTTCTGCAAATAATGAAGGTTAAATCTATTAACCGAATTGAATATGTCGAGAATGTCATCAAAAAAGCTGTAAAAACAATTTCTCGTTTTGGCTTCATAGAATCTCATTATCATATCAAGAATCCCAGAAACTTACCCCAGCCAGTCATTTATTATTTACGGATTAACCCGTAGCCTCACTTCGGGCACAATTTACGAAATCATGTTTTAAATTTTAAGAAATTTTTTTATCGACTTGATATCAATAATTCATAAATACCGTCATATTTAATAGTCAATTCATTCGAATGTGTTATTTTTTCCACGACAGTCTTCTATTGTAGCTGCGTGCATTGGTACTATGAGTTAAATAGCCGCTTCCAACTCGCTCTCGACTAGACTAGAAAATTAGAAATCCTGTTTACCGCCAATACGAAGAAGTCTATACACTAAATAATATTTATAATAAACCAGTAAAAGCCAAGAAAATCTGTATGTTAAAGTATTGTAGAGAAACAGAACTTTTAATGGGCTTTGGAAAATAAACTACATGTATTTTTTGTCCATCACAAACAATTTAGTTTTAAAACAAATTAGCCTAGCAGTGGGGACATATTAATAGACTGTTGATGATGATGATAAAACAATTTAGTTGATGAATTTGCACTATGAGACTCTCAAATAGATTCATGCAATGTACTTCATCCCGCTAAATCATGAGGGAGCTGAATTTCATAATCTACTAATTGATGAAAGAATAATCTACTAATTGATGAAAACCATGCGAGGAATCAGGACGATAGCCACGGGTAAAGCTAGTATTTCCATATTGAGTGAGTTTAAAACGACTTTTGCGGTCAGAGTAACACTGAACCCGCCTGTCGTCGTCGCCTTTATAATATTCGCATCGTAGAGACCACCCACGTATTTTTCTATCAGTTGACCATTTATCTTAGACTGTGGTATCGAATGATCTCCCCCCGCGGGGTTCCTCTGCACCTTCACCCGGGGGAGGGCGGGTGGTTCAAAAATGTTTTTTTATTAATACCGGTTTTTCTACTGGTTACCTTACTTTATTTATTGTGTGTCAAAATTGTTTCTATTTATTGGACGGTGTCGCTTATTATTGTTAATTTAGCCTTTTGTTATTCACACATACTACTAGGCTTTATGTCTGCAGTTATTTCTTCTGTATTGGTTTGTTTAAAAAACGGAATTAGTAAGTACATATTATTAGTTTTTTCGCCTCGGAATATCTAATTAACTAATAAAAATACTGGATAATTACTATTTGCAAATAATGCATACAGCATCAAATCCGTTCGCTCAAGAAAGTATAGGATACTGGGGTACCATAGAAATATAAGAGCGTAGCGAGCGGGAGCGTAGCGAGCTTTTTCCGTGTTCTGTGTGGGGTACTGTTTGTTTTTTCTCTATTTTGCAGGTTATCATAGGTGACAGTTGAGTGGTTTGATCCTCTTAACAATTATGAAGGATTAAACGTAAGATATACAAATACGGTAATTATTAATTTTTATATCAACGCGGTTTCGATCTAGTGATAATAATAGTTTCCAAACCGAAGAGTTAGATTGCGTCCGTAGTTCCACTAACGAGATGTTACCAACGAACAGACGAACGAGCTAACAAGCCGAGCTAACTGGGAAAATAAAAGCTATGCGTGATGCACACAAAAACGCCCGCGGGCGGTGCGCCCGCGCACCCGTACCGTTAGCAAAACAAGTCGATAAAATTTATTATTAACCATTAATGACAGTGTTTGAAACTTGTTTTGAAATTTTCGACGAGCTGTTAAGTTTAGTCTCTACTTGACACATGATTAATTTGTAGTTTTGTTCCTACACTCTTTTTGAACTTATTTCTTCTTTAAGCTTTGTATTAGATAACTTTGTTACAATTTACTGCCATGCGCAAGCAATTTAAGTAAATCTGGTTATAATATAGGTAAAGCAGTGTCTTTCTTACCGCTCTCGCTGTTCAATATGCCAATGTCTAAAACTGAACGCAAAAACTCTTAGTAAAAAAAAAGATTACTGTGTAAGAAAATAAAAAATGTCTCTGCCGACGCTACCCCAA
Organism: Metalampra italica; assembly: GCA_949699065.1. Taxonomy (NCBI): domain Eukaryota; kingdom Metazoa; phylum Arthropoda; class Insecta; order Lepidoptera; family Oecophoridae; genus Metalampra; species Metalampra italica. Next base: position 2,937,902 of record OX452993.1, read on the forward strand.
ATATCCAGAAAGAAATGAATATTTGCTCAGAACACGCGGCGGGTGACGCACGCGCGTGTGGCCAACACCGGTAGCGTCGGCAAATACCGCTGTTGACGGAACATTGTCGAAGAATTTCCACTGTTTGAGTATCGAACGCGGCTACCTGCGTAGTGCATGTGGACTAGGGTTAACAATTTTTAGATCAACCGGTTTGGGCTTGAGATGATCTATCTGGCTCTGGCGGTAACGTTTTTTGGTCTTTACGTACCTTTATTCGGTAGAAAACATCAGACAGTATGTGGTATGAAAGCTAGACGTGAAAAGTTATGAATGAGGTCTATCTCCAACCAATAGTGCCATTGATCTTGTTGTTGGTCTTACATACTAATGATATATAATATAAAAACTCAGCAACAGCGTACGACGGGATCCGTCAATTTTAGTTTTCCTGAAATATCTCGGAAAATATATTTTTCTAGTCTATAATTTTTCTAAGGCAATTTTACATGTATGTTCCAAGTTTCAAAGGACAGAAAAAACAGGCGGACAAAATATCTACGCTATATGTGCAACCGTTTTGTTTGTCGGATCCTTATCAAACAAAACCAAAGATACTATTGGAATATGATAATTATAGACACAAATAATAAAGATGGGGGGCAATTAGGTACGCTTCTCTATAGTTTACATTCGCAAACTAAAATACAGATTACTGATAACTGTTAAGTCTAAAAGTATCTGAAAGGAAACAACCTGTATTGACCCTACGGCTTAAACAATTGAATTATCAGAACCATCAGTGGATTTTGATGATCACATTCGTCGCAGGATGTCATGACTTGGCACATGTTTCCAGAGATGTATTTACTTATACATTTTTTTAAAGCCATCAGTCACTCTCGGCGAGATGATTGTAGAGGTCACGCCTAAATCGTCTTTTTGGATACGGCATTTGGTGGGCATTTCACTGATGTCTTCTTCATCACCCTTACTTTATGCTGAGACTTGTCGCGAGATTCAATTGTATAATATGTTGTGATATCCTAATCCTCAAACGTTTCATTCAACTATCAAGTCCGTCTTAAAAACATCTATCGCAGATTGTCTGAAGGATTCGTTTGCCCGAAAGAAAATTTGTCTGAAGGGTTGGTCTTGTTGTCTATTGTCTTATTCAGCTGAAATAAACTATTCAGGCATTTCTATTCCATGGCCTTGTCACCTTGGCCTTGTATTGATGTAGTTTTAGTTATTTATTGAAGTGCATTTTAATTAATACACCATTTCGTAACATTACAAATATTTTGTGCACAAAACACGATGGGGTGTTTGAGGTGTTCAACTACGGATGGTATATATTTTTCCTCCTTCCATGGACCACATGCATTGGTCCATGGTTTCCTTTTTTTTGGTATGATTAAATCACGATTAAAATCAAGTGATTTTTTCAATAAAAATTCTTAATTTTAGCGAACACCCAGTTTTTATATTACTGTTTTTGTCAAAAAAAAACTGCCAGATGGCATCGTTCTGTCTTCCACCACCACCAGGCATTTATAACTATTTATTGATCAAAAGTTGTGTTTCTTCCATGAATCAAAAAGTTTTGCCACTCCGCGCCACCAAAGAGATTTAAACCTTCTTGGTTTCTTCCGAACTAATCATAATGAACTGAAGTGTCAAACAAAACAAACCGAGGGAAATCCCCCGGCCGCCATCAAACAAAATTGCGCGTTTCGTTTCACGCACTATTTTATGTGAATTTTTAAGGCTCAAGCAAATCACGATTTTTTTGATTATTTGGAAAAAAATCAATGTTTTTTAATTTTTTGGAAAAAATATGTAGTGATTTTTCCAACCGTGGCAACACATTGATTGGATCATCCTTTCTTGTACAGATGTAGATTCTGATCCAGATTATTTTACCGAAAATAAAAGAGTGCCTATATTAAAAGAGTGCCTATATTCTATCTGCCTAAGATTTTACCGTATCCTAATATATTGTGTCCTCCTGGCCTGCTTCTATATTCTGTGGTTCTGTGGCATGATGTTGTCCGATTGCCAGTCATGCACCCTAACGAACGTCAGACTCGGTTTTATATGTCCATAGATATAGCTATGGTGGGTGCCTACGTTCCTTTTGTTTGTTTTACTTCGCCCCGTTGCTGTGTTTTGGTAGGATTCCTTTTTATGTTGCGGGTTTCGTCTCAGAACGCTGTATGAGTTGAATTGACCATTTTTGTCCTCATTGTTCATTTCATTTGGTGCGAAATGTTTTTGTTTCTCTCATCAAAGTGTATGGGAACAACGGAACGATTGAAAACTTTCTTGGAGGTAAGAAATGTTTGCGAGTGAAATGTTTTTGTCCCTTTATATTCAAGGGCTTCACTTGGAGTGTTCAGCTTAACCCAAAGAATTCTGGTAATTACCTTAAACGTGGCTTGTAATTAATTTGCTGCTTTAAAATATTATTTTAATTTTACTACCTTATTTTGTACTCCTGTAGGTACTACGTTCAATCATTGAATAGAGTTGTAGAGTCAAAGCGTAATCATTCTTTTTGATAATGCAGCTGTACTCTGGAACATTATTTAGCTGGTTAGGTTCCATCTAAAACATTGAATACAAAAAATATATTGCACCTATAATATAATTATTCAAACATTTACTTTAATCCAGTAAATCATACTTTAAATCAGTTGAATATACTTAGCGATTCCTGCCGGAAACAAACGCCTGTAATATTGGCATTGTTAGCTAAAAAAATTATTTTCAAATTCAATAGTTAATATTTATTTTTATTTAAATGATACCTATATCGTAAAAAACTAATAAATAATTTGAATAAATTTAAAGCTATAATCTAACCTGTAAATTAAAATAATTACACAACTTCTTATTAAAAAACATATATGTAAACAAGTATAAAATAATATTTTAAAGCAATTCACATGCGAGTGAAATACTCGGAAATTGCGTTCGAGTGCTCACTTAAACTGTTTTTTAAGTGTCAGGCCTACCCTTATTTAGAGAATCTCAAGCTTCGCATCTTAGGGATTAAGATAGAAGGGCCAAATGTTTTTTCTCGACCACAATCTGTGTGCAATGGCCTTATCTCCGCTTACAGACGCCTGCGCATGTCCCTGCTATCTTTCAAAAGCATAATATTTGGGCATTTGGATTTTTATCGATATACAAATCGAGTAGAGGGCTATGAAAGAATATGATTTTGTTGATCAGAAAAATATATTATTATTAAATTAAATTAAAATCTTATTTTATATATAAAAAATTAAATAAGTTATTTAATATGACAAATGACCAAGCCTAAGCCAACGAGGCGGTAAAATTGTTTTTTTTTTCTCGGTTAAAAATGATTTTCCTTATATCTTAACGAAGAACACTTCGAATGAGAGGTTCAATGTTTCTAGAGATATTTAATAGACAGCTATCTAGCTAGACAGACAGATAAGCAGGAGTAAATAACCCAGAAAAGTGGTATTAATGTACTGATAGTTAGAATGTGAAAACAATCATACTAATATTATAAAGGCGAAAGTTTGTAAGGATGTTTGTGAGGATGTTTGTTACTCTTTCACGCTGTAACGGCTGATCGGATTTTGATGAAACTTGGTACAGTGATAGCTTATATCCTGGAATAACATATAGGCTACTTTTTACCGTGGTAAACTGTTCCCGCGCGGGCAACAGCTAGTCGTCTATAAAGACAAAGCGTACAGAGAACGAACTACACGATTTGAATAGGTAGTTGGAACAATAATATACTCGAACACTGATAAATTCACAATGCCCAAAATTTAACGACCTGTCTGGTAGATTCAGAACCCTCCTGTCAAGTCCCTTGTCTCTGGTCTTATCTCAGTATCTCTTGGGATTATTTTTTTGGAATTAGGGCTTATTTTCGAGCAAATAATGGTAAACAAAACTCGGCAAACCCATCCGGTGTCTTTGTGATGGCGATACGAAACCTTTGTCCAGTTACCAGTTACGTATCCCGGGAATCAGAACAACCAAAGATAATTTCTGTGTAAAAGAGTCCATTGTTTGTATGTCGTACTTAAAAATTAATGGGTGATTTGATTACTGATTAATTATAAGGAATTGTTTTCTTCTCTAAATATAATAACTACAATATAACTACAAGTATAGTTTTTGTTTTTCATATCTCTGACTGTCATACTAATATTGCTAGTTTAGTCCATGGATTAGTGATATAGTGTCTACGAGTGTAGTCTATCTGCACTGGGCTAGCGTGGTGGACTATAGCCCGCACGCCCTCATTGAGAGGGTAGGCCTGAGCCCCAGCAGTGGGGAGATTAATAGGCTGTTGATGGTGGTGGTGGTAGTCTATCTAAGAACCTGAAAATGCCATGGGATCGCCTGTAGTGACGGAAGACTTACCTGAAAAAAAGTGATTAAATTCAATAAAACAATAACAACGATTTAATAAATAGTGACGAATTCGTTCATTTCATATTTTTAGTTTCTTAGTATTTTATGTTATATATTAAGTAGGTAGTTGGCCAGTATTTGATTCTGGATGATGCAGTTTTATTATTGTCATACGATAGCATTAGCTTGTAACCTCTTAAATGATTCATAACAATGAAGATGTGTAATATATTCTATTATCAATTAAGTACATACCACGAATTCAGAAGAATGATGGGACATTTGCAGTGTACCTGTGCACTGCAAAATAATGTACCTACCTACTACAGGTATTATAAAATAATCTGTTTTGATTGATTGAAGCTGGAAATTTTCTAGCCAAATATATACCCTATCTTATATTAATGTACACATATCCTGCATACAAAAAGAATATACCTGATTCCATCCCGACTCCAAAGCACGTATAACCCAGTCAAATAGGCCGAAGAAACCCATATATCATCAAAGGGGACTTAACAACTAATTATGAATATAATTTACTAAGAAACGTCCGAGAGTGGTCGTCTATACCCGAGGCTGGGCCCATAAATCATCTGACTAACTGCCCTTGTTTCCTGTCCCCTCATTTTTTGCATACATGGTAGAAAAAAAACGTCTTTGTCTATGGTTTGGTGATCATATTACGTCAGATAAACACACACCAAACCTTCCAAAGACTGCTTATGGGGTCGTAGTTAAACATTATATAAGAAAGAAGCAAAAGCAACACCGTGATTGTAAATACATAAATACAAAATAAAACCTAGTGAAACAACGGAAGCCTAAATTAGACATATCCAAAATAAACAGTTCGTTCTCAAATTTTATAGACACACCAATTTTATATCCGTGGCAATCATGTAAATCTGAACAACATAATGAGGGGAAACCAACAGTTAGCCTAACAAGGTTTTTAATACCGAAACCGTGTAGAACCGGCACCAGATTATACCGATTTATACCACGTGGTTTCGGTACCCGAACGGTGCACGAGTCAGGCGCCATAAATACAGCCTCGTCGGCGCAGGCGCAGCGCAGGTACGCCCGCCAAACGAGATCGTTCCTTTTTTGAAAACAAACAAAAAAGTTCACACCTCTCTGGCGTTTTGAACTATAAACCCGACTCGTTACAGTTCAAACTCCATCGGCGTTCGCGCCCAGTGATTTCCATAAGTCACTTTGTGCTTTCCCACTTCTGAAATAAAGCTCCTTTTTCGTAGCACATATTCCTAACTGCTTGACACTGTACCGTACAAATTTGAGACGTAAAGGTGTGATTTTGAGGTTGGTATTCGGTTGTGGCTGGGTGGCGAGGATTTTTTCTGGTCATACCAGATTTTGGTGTTCTTTTAGTACTTTTTTTGTGGCAGCGAGTGGACTCGGCGCGGTGCGGTGGGTGTTTTGCGGGGTCACCGAGGATAATAACTGTAAATTATCGTCGTTCGGCTTATTGAAATTCGTTCGGACGTGTTCTAATGGGAAAATTTTAGTGTCCGACACGGTTTGTTTCGACCACGGCCGGATCTTGTAGGGTTAATAACATGATTCGCGCGTGACGTCATTTCGGATTGGCGTGTGATCGACTGTTAGCATCCTCTCTCATCCGGATAACTCTGGATAAGTTTAGTTTATAAGACACTCAGTTCCTTTTCACTGAGTTATGGGTTGGCGTGGAGCAACCGACCGCCAAAAAAGGAAGCCCAAAAAGTGTTCACAAAGTTTTTTATTCTGCCTCCTCTAACCGGTCACCTTTATGTGATTTCAAGATGAGGTTACTCCAGAACCTTCTATGATGAAACTATAAGTGGCGAATGGTTGACTCGTTCCATAATTGTATGTATTTAAGTATATTTATGTATGTTTATCAGTTGTTGAGTACCCATTTACAAGCTTCGGCTTAGTTTGGGACCAAACAGCCGTATGTAAATTTGTCCAAACATTAAAAAAATTTCATGTTTTAAGTTCAGAGACAAACAAACGCACTCTATTAATGTAATTACTTGCTTAGAAGTGATGATCTACCAAATCTGAAGCTATAGCATTGTGACCTTAAATGCAGCAAGTCATTAGAACAAAGCACTATAACAATCCTTACCTATGCAGACTTCCTCGAGTTGGGACCATTTAATATTTCGTGCAATCAAAGAGTACTTCGTGTTGCTTTTTTTTAACTACAGATAAAATATATGTAGGTAGATCATGTTAGATGTTATTAACAATCTGTAATTCGATATCATCAGTAGTTTTTGCCAGATTACCGATAATATCAGAAGTGGCTTCGATAGTTTCGTTCGATATTGCTGGTTTAACGTCGGTATTTTTCGTTTAACTACCTATCTATTGCAAAACATGTTGAGTCATACCTAATTGTTTGTATTAATAGATAACTGACTGGGATTTTTATTGCCATATCGCACTGATTATAGCATTTTTAAACCTCGGATTAAGTTTTGGAATCGGTGACCGAAAAAAATCACTATTTGGAATAGAATTTCGAAATCTGACAATCGATAAAGATACTAACGAAGACTAAATCAACTTACATGAAATCGCATTAAAATCTCTTTGGACACGGATTACTTAACAGTACGCTGTTTGGACGTTACTGATAAGTTATGTCGCGGAAAGGGAGGTACTTACTTACTATTGAGTACTTAGCCTTCGTAGAATAAGGCAAAAGATTTATATAAATTCATAAATTTATCTCTCAGATTGAAACACGACAAACTAGTGATACAAATAAATACAACGAGAACAAGCTTTGAAAAACATTCAAGAAAGAGTCATTTCATTTAATTTATTTAACCTTAAATTGTATGTTACATAGGATCTTATTAATATAAATAATGTTTCAATACAATTTTACTCAAGGTTGTAGCTTAGTTCATTCCTATACTTAATTTATTTAATGATTTAAAGCAGTCTCAGGTTCATAGTATACGTTTAACAGTAGAGGCATCATTGAAATCAAAATCTAATCATATACGACCATAGAGTTAGGACCTCTTTGGTGGGCGGCCCTGTATACGACTTTTGGAAACTTTTAAATTTTTTTGTACTTAAATTGAAATGTCCTAGGTTTCTTTATGTACACCGCGAATAGGACCTACTGCTTCCAAATTCACATTTGCGGCATCATCTCTGTCGTTTTTTTGGATTTTTCATTAGTTACACTATCTTTAACATTATTGTAAATTTATACATGCATAACTTTGCTCTTGTGACCTACCGATTTTCTCAGAAACCGAAAAACTCGGACATCGCAATCTTAGAACGACAATATTACTGTCGCTTCACGAATAGATGGACTCGACTACCAATAGCCGCACAGACAAAGTAAACGTGAAACACCAATCGGTTGGTGGAATCCGGTATCAAGCAGACAATTCGAAATCCTCAATCAAGCCGATAGAGACGGTGGTATCGACCTCGCACGCGTGAGGGAGACCGGTGTAGTTCCGCGGCTCGCTTCGGACGTGCTAATGAGACGGGAGGGCTCTAATTGCGTGTGAACAAACAAAATGATCTGATAATACCTATTCTGTAGTTAGGAGATAATAATGTGAGGACAGATCGAATGGTTTATGTTCTCCTCGTTTGTGACGTGAGCCTTGGTGAATGACAGTGATGCACCATACCAGCTTGTCTCTAGAATAATGGTGCTGTTCAGTTCTAGTCACCACACCAGTCATCATCATCATATCAGCCTGTAGACGTCCACTGCTGGACAAAGGCCTCCCCCAACGATCTCCTCGACGACCGGTCCCGCGCTAACCTCATCCAGCCGGGTCCCGCGACCTTCACCAGATCGTCGGTCCACCTTGTGGGAGGCCTGCCCACGCTGCGTCTTCCGATACGTGGTCGCCACTCGAAAACCTTTCTGCCCCAACGGCCGTCAGTTGTACGAGCGATGTGCCCAGCCCACTGCCGCTTCAGCTTCGCAATTCTTTGACCTATGTCGGTGACCTTGGTTCTCCTGCGGATCTCCTCATTTCTGATTCGATCTCGCAGGGAAACTCCGAGCATAGCTCTCTCCATTGCCCTCTGGGTGACCTTGAGCCTTATGAGGCCCATAGTGAGGGACCACGTCTGTGACGTGAGCCTTGGTGAATGACAGTGACGCACCAAACCAGCTTGTCTCTAGAATAATGGTGCTGTTCTGGTCACCACACCAGTAGCTAAAGTTTATAGAGCTCCTAGCGTATCCCAGACACACGCGGCCTGCGGTGGCGGCCTACCGCAGGCCGCAGCATCAATATGCAAACGCAGGCCGCGCGTGTCTGAAGTCTCACATACATTGCATAGGGAATACAACAGGCCGACACCGCCACCGCAGGCCGCTTTTTTCTGGGATCCCCTTATCAAAGGTTTGTTTTTGTCATATTGCAAGGGATGTGAAGCGATTTCAGTGTATTATTCCTTTCGCGTATGTGTCATTTAGCGTAAGTGTAAATTTTCGTGGCCGAAATAATATCTCATGCATTGTTACGTATACTTTGAGTACCTAAGTAGGTAAAAAGAATATTTAAATAAGCAAATGATTAAATCTTTACAATGGATTGAATCCAATACGACTGCCTGCATCCAAATATCTTAAATGCTAAATTTTCAAAGTACAAGTAAGTAATTAATATCTTTAGTAGGTACCTATTCATAATGTTTTCACAATGACATCCACTTTACAGATGTGCATGTGGCAAAGAAATGGATACCGAAAATAAGTGACCAATAGAATATTTACACAATGACGTCACTCGAAACTACTTCCACTATTTATCTTTTGGGCAGATATTCGTGACGGCCGAAACTGAGGGTGTACAAAAAAAAGAAAAAGGCAAAGGCCTGTCCGTTCTGAGAAGCAGACTTGTTAGTATCACCATTTATTACGCCACGGGTACCTTGGGTATTAAAAAATCAACGAAATGGCACGAAATTATACGCAAATACCAAGATGGTACCTACTCTTGAAGTCGATTTATTTGATTTTGACGACAAACATTACGAAATCTTGGGAATTTATATGAAACTATAGGACAAAAAGAAGTTTGTATATTGCGTTTTTCCTTAGCTGTCTTATGAAAACAATCTATATTTGCGTCTCGTTCATATGTGCGAGCAAGGTACTGTAGCAGCAAAAACAAGTTTGGTGTAGTGGCGTTCATTGGGGAAGGCCTATGTCCAGCAGTCTACGTTGAGGGGTTGATGTAATGTGATGAAGGTACAACACAACCACCACGGGCGAATTAATCAAATCTTTAATTACTCCGCGACAGTTATTCCTTTTCGCCACGCAAGTTCACGCAACCCATTTTCTGGCATCGAATCACCTGATTCATGTTTTGCATTCGAGTAATTACATACCAGGAAACCCAGATACCGGATTTTGGTACCCAATTACCGGACGAGATAAACACTACGTCTTGCATGCGGTTTTATAATTTCATAACGAGAAATAGTGAGTTTATTACACGATGCGTGTTGAATTGGGTTGTTTTGTTTGTGAGAAACTGATTATGGAGAGTTGTTACTGGTTTGTTTATGCTTTTTTTACTCATTCGTACCTACTTTCATAATTATTTTATTAGGTAAACAATACAAGCCAAAACCCCGTTAACAAGCGGGCAGTTTCGTGGCTACCTAACATTAGTGACTCATCCAATGAAACTGAATAATTTTGACAAATAAACTTTTGGAGCTCCCATGCATAGCTACAACGTCGAGACTTGGATAGTTTGTATTGCACATCACTAATGTTATGTAGCCACCAAACTGACCGCTTGATAACGGGATATGGTACTAACGAATGCGATGTCCACCTAAAAATCTGCGTAGTGAATTTATGGCATCCTTACCGCGTTAGGGCGTCAGTGGCATAGTGGGGAAGACACGGCCTGTCATGTCGAGAGGTCCCAGTTAGATCCCCGGTCATGCCACGGCTGGCATGTCGAGAGGTCCCGGTTAGATCCCCGGTCATGCCACGGCCTGTCATATCGAGAGGTCTCAGTTAGATCCCCGGTCATGCCACGGCCTGTCATGTCGAGAGGTCCCAGCTAGATCCGCGGTCATATGCCTTCTACAAATCGTTTTTTCTCGAAACTGACTGCTCTCGAACGGTGAAGGAGAAAATCACGAGGAAGCCTGCTTACGCCGAAGAAGAAATTCTTAGGCGCAATGAAGTCCTCCAACCCGCACTGGGATGGCGTAGTGGACTATAGCCCGTACTCCCTCGTCGAGAGGGTAGACCTGTGCCCCAACAGTGGGGACATATTAATAGGCTGATGATGATACTCTCCTTATCAGGGTTAGCAGTGTGTATGAACGTCCATGATCTTGAAGTGTGGACTATTAGACGATTGGTAGTAGTATTATTGTATAGCGGAATAAGTATAGGTACCTAATCATTGTTGCTTGACGCAAAGGAGATATATCGCGATGTGCTATTTTCGCCAGTAATCATCGTGTCAGTTCGGCTAAGGCACTTGATTTCTTATCTTCACTTTGATCAAATATTAATGTCCGTCTATTTCTTTTAACTATACTTATGGGCGACTGCAGAGAGGAGGATCAGACGGTGAAACACATCTACGGCTGTCCGCTGCGTGTATTCCGCGGCATGTAAATTTGATCTTTAAATTTTTGTTCCCATACAAACCTTAACATCCCTTTTCGCCCCTTTAGGGTTGGAATTTATAAAAACCAATTACACCAGATTTTAAGTCAGACCACACGCTTTCAAGCAAAAAAACCCGGGTCAAATCGGACCAGTAGTTTTAGCATGATGAGGGTTCAAACAGACAGACAGACAGACAAGAAATTTTTTGAAGGGTTTTGGGGTCAGTAATGCCATTTAGGCGTATTCCAATAGATTTTTCTTCAATGTACAATGTACTTTAGTTACAATAAAATTTTATAATAGTATATATAACGTTTTAAACGCTACAGTATGTAGACAAATCCAGGTGTCTCGCTGTAGTCCACTAAAATGCATCGTGACACCTACAAGCAAGATAAGATAGCCGGCAAATCGAATATGCGTGTACGACATTAGATAATAGTGGTGGAACATCGATCATCGCTGTCCGGGATTACCTTATCGATGTCGATAGAGAGATTTGCAGAGATTAGCTTAGCAAATAGTAACTCTGTTCCAAATTTTATTTATCTATTTAACTTTTTAAGTAAATATAAGAAAAAAAACGTCTTTGTCTATGGTTTGGTGATCATATTACGTCAGATAAACACACACCAAACCTTCCAAAGACTGCTTATGGGGTCGTAGTTAAACATTATATAAGAAAGAAGCAAAAGCAACACCGTGATTGTAAATACATAAATACAAAATAAAACCTAGTGAAACAACGGAAGCCTAAATTAGACATATCCAAAATAAACAGTTCGTTCTCAAATTTTATAGACACACCAATTTTATATCCGTGGCAATCATGTAAATCTGAACAACATAATGAGGGGAAACCAACAGTTAGCCTAACAAGGTTTTTAATACCGAAACCGTGTAGAACCGGCACCAGATTATACCGATTTATACCACGTGGTTTCGGTACCCGAACGGTGCACGAGTCAGGCGCCATAAATACAGCCTCGTCGGCGCAGGCGCAGCGCAGGTACGCCCGCCAAACGAGATCGTTCCTTTTTTGAAAACAAACAAAAAAGTTCACACCTCTCTGGCGTTTTGAACTATAAACCCGACTCGTTACAGTTCAAACTCCATCGGCGTTCGCGCCCAGTGATTTCCATAAGTCACTTTGTGCTTTCCCACTTCTGAAATAAAGCTCCTTTTTCGTAGCACATATTCCTAACTGCTTGACACTGTACCGTACAAATTTGAGACGTAAAGGTGTGATTTTGAGGTTGGTATTCGGTTGTGGCTGGGTGGCGAGGATTTTTTCTGGTCATACCAGATTTTGGTGTTCTTTTAGTACTTTTTTTGTGGCAGCGAGTGGACTCGGCGCGGTGCGGTGGGTGTTTTGCGGGGTCACCGAGGATAATAACTGTAAATTATCGTCGTTCGGCTTATTGAAATTCGTTCGGACGTGTTCTAATGGGAAAATTTTAGTGTCCGACACGGTTTGTTTCGACCACGGCCGGATCTTGTAGGGTTAATAACATGATTCGCGCGTGACGTCATTTCGGATTGGCGTGTGATCGACTGTTAGCATCCTCTCTCATCCGGATAACTCTGGATAAGTTTAGTTTATAAGACACTCAGTTCCTTTTCACTGAGTTATGGGTTGGCGTGGAGCAACCGACCGCCAAAAAAGGAAGCCCAAAAAGTGTTCACAAAGTTTTTTATTCTGCCTCCTCTAACCGGTCACCTTTATGTGATTTCAAGATGAGGTTACTCCAGAACCTTCTATGATGAAACTATAAGTGGCGAATGGTTGACTCGTTCCATAATTGTATGTATTTAAGTATATTTATGTATGTTTATCAGTTGTTGAGTACCCATTTACAAGCTTCGGCTTAGTTTGGGACCAAACAGCCGTATGTAAATTTGTCCAAACATTAAAAAAATTTCATGTTTTAAGTTCAGAGACAAACAAACGCACTCTATTAATGTAATTACTTGCTTAGAAGTGATGATCTACCAAATCTGAAGCTATAGCATTGTGACCTTAAATGCAGCAAGTCATTAGAACAAAGCACTATAACAATCCTTACCTATGCAGACTTCCTCGAGTTGGGACCATTTAATATTTCGTGCAATCAAAGAGTACTTCGTGTTGCTTTTTTTTAACTACAGATAAAATATATGTAGGTAGATCATGTTAGATGTTATTAACAATCTGTAATTCGATATCATCAGTAGTTTTTGCCAGATTACCGATAATATCAGAAGTGGCTTCGATAGTTTCGTTCGATATTGCTGGTTTAACGTCGGTATTTTTCGTTTAACTACCTATCTATTGCAAAACATGTTGAGTCATACCTAATTGTTTGTATTAATAGATAACTGACTGGGATTTTTATTGCCATATCGCACTGATTATAGCATTTTTAAACCTCGGATTAAGTTTTGGAATCGGTGACCGAAAAAAATCACTATTTGGAATAGAATTTCGAAATCTGACAATCGATAAAGATACTAACGAAGACTAAATCAACTTACATGAAATCGCATTAAAATCTCTTTGGACACGGATTACTTAACAGTACGCTGTTTGGACGTTACTGATAAGTTATGTCGCGGAAAGGGAGGTACTTACTTACTATTGAGTACTTAGCCTTCGTAGAATAAGGCAAAAGATTTATATAAATTCATAAATTTATCTCTCAGATTGAAACACGACAAACTAGTGATACAAATAAATACAACGAGAACAAGCTTTGAAAAACATTCAAGAAAGAGTCATTTCATTTAATTTATTTAACCTTAAATTGTATGTTACATAGGATCTTATTAATATAAATAATGTTTCAATACAATTTTACTCAAGGTTGTAGCTTAGTTCATTCCTATACTTAATTTATTTAATGATTTAAAGCAGTCTCAGGTTCATAGTATACGTTTAACAGTAGAGGCATCATTGAAATCAAAATCTAATCATATACGACCATAGAGTTAGGACCTCTTTGGTGGGCGGCCCTGTATACGACTTTTGGAAACTTTTAAATTTTTTTGTACTTAAATTGAAATGTCCTAGGTTTCTTTATGTACACCGCGAATAGGACCTACTGCTTCCAAATTCACATTTGCGGCATCATCTCTGTCGTTTTTTTGGATTTTTCATTAGTTACACTATCTTTAACATTATTGTAAATTTATACATGCATAACTTTGCTCTTGTGACCTACCGATTTTCTCAGAAACCGAAAAACTCGGACATCGCAATCTTAGAACGACAATATTACTGTCGCTTCACGAATAGATGGACTCGACTACCAATAGCCGCACAGACAAAGTAAACGTGAAACACCAATCGGTTGGTGGAATCCGGTATCAAGCAGACAATTCGAAATCCTCAATCAAGCCGATAGAGACGGTGGTATCGACCTCGCACGCGTGAGGGAGACCGGTGTAGTTCCGCGGCTCGCTTCGGACGTGCTAATGAGACGGGAGGGCTCTAATTGCGTGTGAACAAACAAAATGATCTGATAATACCTATTCTGTAGTTAGGAGATAATAATGTGAGGACAGATCGAATGGTTTATGTTCTCCTCGTTTGTGACGTGAGCCTTGGTGAATGACAGTGATGCACCATACCAGCTTGTCTCTAGAATAATGGTGCTGTTCAGTTCTAGTCACCACACCAGTCATCATCATCATATCAGCCTGTAGACGTCCACTGCTGGACAAAGGCCTCCCCCAACGATCTCCTCGACGACCGGTCCCGCGCTAACCTCATCCAGCCGGGTCCCGCGACCTTCACCAGATCGTCGGTCCACCTTGTGGGAGGCCTGCCCACGCTGCGTCTTCCGATACGTGGTCGCCACTCGAAAACCTTTCTGCCCCAACGGCCGTCAGTTGTACGAGCGATGTGCCCAGCCCACTGCCGCTTCAGCTTCGCAATTCTTTGACCTATGTCGGTGACCTTGGTTCTCCTGCGGATCTCCTCATTTCTGATTCGATCTCGCAGGGAAACTCCGAGCATAGCTCTCTCCATTGCCCTCTGGGTGACCTTGAGCCTTATGAGGCCCATAGTGAGGGACCACGTCTGTGACGTGAGCCTTGGTGAATGACAGTGACGCACCAAACCAGCTTGTCTCTAGAATAATGGTGCTGTTCTGGTCACCACACCAGTAGCTAAAGTTTATAGAGCTCCTAGCGTATCCCAGACACACGCGGCCTGCGGTGGCGGCCTACCGCAGGCCGCAGCATCAATATGCAAACGCAGGCCGCGCGTGTCTGAAGTCTCACATACATTGCATAGGGAATACAACAGGCCGACACCGCCACCGCAGGCCGCTTTTTTCTGGGATCCCCTTATCAAAGGTTTGTTTTTGTCATATTGCAAGGGATGTGAAGCGATTTCAGTGTATTATTCCTTTCGCGTATGTGTCATTTAGCGTAAGTGTAAATTTTCGTGGCCGAAATAATATCTCATGCATTGTTACGTATACTTTGAGTACCTAAGTAGGTAAAAAGAATATTTAAATAAGCAAATGATTAAATCTTTACAATGGATTGAATCCAATACGACTGCCTGCATCCAAATATCTTAAATGCTAAATTTTCAAAGTACAAGTAAGTAATTAATATCTTTAGTAGGTACCTATTCATAATGTTTTCACAATGACATCCACTTTACAGATGTGCATGTGGCAAAGAAATGGATACCGAAAATAAGTGACCAATAGAATATTTACACAATGACGTCACTCGAAACTACTTCCACTATTTATCTTTTGGGCAGATATTCGTGACGGCCGAAACTGAGGGTGTACAAAAAAAAGAAAAAGGCAAAGGCCTGTCCGTTCTGAGAAGCAGACTTGTTAGTATCACCATTTATTACGCCACGGGTACCTTGGGTATTAAAAAATCAACGAAATGGCACGAAATTATACGCAAATACCAAGATGGTACCTACTCTTGAAGTCGATTTATTTGATTTTGACGACAAACATTACGAAATCTTGGGAATTTATATGAAACTATAGGACAAAAAGAAGTTTGTATATTGCGTTTTTCCTTAGCTGTCTTATGAAAACAATCTATATTTGCGTCTCGTTCATATGTGCGAGCAAGGTACTGTAGCAGCAAAAACAAGTTTGGTGTAGTGGCGTTCATTGGGGAAGGCCTATGTCCAGCAGTCTACGTTGAGGGGTTGATGTAATGTGATGAAGGTACAACACAACCACCACGGGCGAATTAATCAAATCTTTAATTACTCCGCGACAGTTATTCCTTTTCGCCACGCAAGTTCACGCAACCCATTTTCTGGCATCGAATCACCTGATTCATGTTTTGCATTCGAGTAATTACATACCAGGAAACCCAGATACCGGATTTTGGTACCCAATTACCGGACGAGATAAACACTACGTCTTGCATGCGGTTTTATAATTTCATAACGAGAAATAGTGAGTTTATTACACGATGCGTGTTGAATTGGGTTGTTTTGTTTGTGAGAAACTGATTATGGAGAGTTGTTACTGGTTTGTTTATGCTTTTTTTACTCATTCGTACCTACTTTCATAATTATTTTATTAGGTAAACAATACAAGCCAAAACCCCGTTAACAAGCGGGCAGTTTCGTGGCTACCTAACATTAGTGACTCATCCAATGAAACTGAATAATTTTGACAAATAAACTTTTGGAGCTCCCATGCATAGCTACAACGTCGAGACTTGGATAGTTTGTATTGCACATCACTAATGTTATGTAGCCACCAAACTGACCGCTTGATAACGGGATATGGTACTAACGAATGCGATGTCCACCTAAAAATCTGCGTAGTGAATTTATGGCATCCTTACCGCGTTAGGGCGTCAGTGGCATAGTGGGGAAGACACGGCCTGTCATGTCGAGAGGTCCCAGTTAGATCCCCGGTCATGCCACGGCTGGCATGTCGAGAGGTCCCGGTTAGATCCCCGGTCATGCCACGGCCTGTCATATCGAGAGGTCTCAGTTAGATCCCCGGTCATGCCACGGCCTGTCATGTCGAGAGGTCCCAGCTAGATCCGCGGTCATATGCCTTCTACAAATCGTTTTTTCTCGAAACTGACTGCTCTCGAACGGTGAAGGAGAAAATCACGAGGAAGCCTGCTTACGCCGAAGAAGAAATTCTTAGGCGCAATGAAGTCCTCCAACCCGCACTGGGATGGCGTAGTGGACTATAGCCCGTACTCCCTCGTCGAGAGGGTAGACCTGTGCCCCAACAGTGGGGACATATTAATAGGCTGATGATGATACTCTCCTTATCAGGGTTAGCAGTGTGTATGAACGTCCATGATCTTGAAGTGTGGACTATTAGACGATTGGTAGTAGTATTATTGTATAGCGGAATAAGTATAGGTACCTAATCATTGTTGCTTGACGCAAAGGAGATATATCGCGATGTGCTATTTTCGCCAGTAATCATCGTGTCAGTTCGGCTAAGGCACTTGATTTCTTATCTTCACTTTGATCAAATATTAATGTCCGTCTATTTCTTTTAACTATACTTATGGGCGACTGCAGAGAGGAGGATCAGACGGTGAAACACATCTACGGCTGTCCGCTGCGTGTATTCCGCGGCATGTAAATTTGATCTTTAAATTTTTGTTCCCATACAAACCTTAACATCCCTTTTCGCCCCTTTAGGGTTGGAATTTATAAAAACCAATTACACCAGATTTTAAGTCAGACCACACGCTTTCAAGCAAAAAAACCCGGGTCAAATCGGACCAGTAGTTTTAGCATGATGAGGGTTCAAACAGACAGACAGACAGACAAGAAATTTTTTGAAGGGTTTTGGGGTCAGTAATGCCATTTAGGCGTATTCCAATAGATTTTTCTTCAATGTACAATGTACTTTAGTTACAATAAAATTTTATAATAGTATATATAACGTTTTAAACGCTACAGTATGTAGACAAATCCAGGTGTCTCGCTGTAGTCCACTAAAATGCATCGTGACACCTACAAGCAAGATAAGATAGCCGGCAAATCGAATATGCGTGTACGACATTAGATAATAGTGGTGGAACATCGATCATCGCTGTCCGGGATTACCTTATCGATGTCGATAGAGAGATTTGCAGAGATTAGCTTAGCAAATAGTAACTCTGTTCCAAATTTTATTTATCTATTTAACTTTTTAAGTAAATTGTGATAGGCAACGCCTATTGCTGAAGAGGTATCTTATCTTGTTTAAGGGGCCAGGTATACCAGGCGACACTTTAGGGATCTTTTGTGCCAACCCCTGTCCGCCAACGGTGCGCCAATCCGTTTCAAGAAGGACTTCACACACGCCATGGAAACCTAACATCTTTGGCGTATGCAGGTTTCCTCACGATGTTTTCCTTCACCGAAAAGCATGTGGTAAGTATTATAATAAACCGGGCCGTAATAACTCATTGGTACGGGCCAAGTTCGATCCCACGACATCATGAACGTGAGGCGAGTGCGCAAGCGCAACTATAGGCTACCACGGCTCTTTTTGGTGAAGAGGTTACCTTCTATATATTATAATTCCATTTCTAACCAACCGGAGTTATTTACCGGAAAAAATATTTAGTGTGGTTTCGTTGTTATCAGTTTCTGGAATTTTATTTAGGTACCGAATGTCTTGTTTACGATATAGAATGGGTTTAGATTATGTTTAGATTACTTAATAATACGCGATGCTATTGCATCAATGTTATCGTGTAAAATAATTTTTACACGTAAGTATCAAAACTTTTGTTCGTTCGACGAAATCTCGGATACTACTACCTAAAAAAACAAATATACGGGTCGAATTGAGAACCTTCTCCTTTTTATTTTCGTCGGTTGAAAAGGGATAATCTCAATAGACAAGGCCTGCTTTTCTATAGGTGTAATAATAACCAAACTCTAAACTTTATATTAAATAAAATTAAAGTAGAAAATAAAGTGTATTATTATCCTGCATCTGCTCTCGTATGGGTATTTTAAAAGCCGTGTCTACCTTACCTAGAGTATCATTATAGTACTTGGTTAATTAAAAGCGACTGCTTAAAGGCCGTAATGACAAATTTAATTGTGCTTACGACGACACGTGCTAACGATACAAATACCGCAATTAAACTTATAGGGATGCTTACATTATAGTTCATTTATACATTAAGTTAATTATTAATCCAATATTAACAAGTTTAAAAAACTGCTCAGTACAAATAATAAACGTCTCTGCAACGTTACATCCAATATTTATATATTTAGTTTTTTTTTTTTTAATGGAAAGGCAGCTAAAGCTGATGTTTCCATATCAGCAGTCGACTTGCTTTCATAGTATTAATTTATTGCGTCTTTTTAGATTTGAGAAAGTTGTCTAGTCTGTTCTTGAACATGTTTACAGAAGTGGCGGATACAACAGATTCTGGCAGATTATTCCATTTGGATGCAACCCTGTTGCTTAGAAAATTTCTGTAGTTTTGTCATTTATTCACCGTGTTTTCTATTATCATTATCATCAATTATCAGCCTGTAGACGTCCACTGCTGGACAAATGCCTCCCCATATTAGGGAGGTTTTCTATTAGGGAAGATAAAATTAAACTTCCCATGGAAGTAGTACATTACTACAGTAGTACAGTCGACCGCACGTCAGTGGAAACACTTTGACCTCGAGCTGGCCTAGCCTAAGGGAGTTTCAATTCTACGAGAGACCAGTTTCTGGTTCTGTTTCCAATGACGTGCGGTCGACCGTACTATATTATGGTAGTACTCAACGGTTTACGATTCATTTGATGCAGATCCGTTGAATTTTAGAGTCCTGAGGTATAAATCAAAATCGTATATTATATATAAAATATTATATAACTTTGCACATATATTGTACAAGAGGCGAACTTAATGCCGGAGGCATTCTCTACCAGTTATCCTTTGGGTCGTGCTGGTAGATTGTGGAAAATAACTTCAAGTTCATAATAGAGTAACATAGGACGCCTTGGACCCGATGGACCACGGCTAGAAAGAGATGGCCGGAAGCAGCTAGATAAGGAAGGCGGATGACGGGTGGGACTGCATGCCTTAAGCTGGAAACAAATTATACGGCTTGTTCTGGACAATACAAATACACTACGCTATGCAAACAATCGGGCGTAATTCGCGTACATGACCTTAAGCCCTCCCTGAGCGTTCGAACGTCCGAATAGAATCTGGCAGGCGGACGTCCGAACAACCGTTCACACTACTCAGCCGCGTCCGTCAGCCGCGTCCGTCAGCCGCGACTTACGGACGCGTCCGATAGTTCGTTTCCAGCTTTAGGGATGCCCTTGTCCAACACTGACGTCAAAAAGCTGATGATAAAGATTCTTAAAAAAAAACTTTCCGTGAAACAAGTCTTACATCAAACACACAACTCTTCCCTGTCATTATAAAACTCATCGACGACGGCCGCAGCCAATACGTAATTAATAAAAGGGTAAAGACACCCATATTTAGGGTTCTGTGGAAACGGGAATCCTATTCGTGCGTTGACGCTCTGTCTTATGACTAGAGCAGGGATGGGCAACCTTTGGGCAGTTGCGGGCCAAATCTTAAGATACTAATGAAGTCACGGGTCATAGGTTCAGGCCCAGACTTAGACACCCAGGGCCCCTAGGCACTTGACAATTCGGGATGTTAGATACCAACTCAAAATAATGACAGCGGCCTGCAAAAAGGATGATAAATTATAAGAAACTATGACATGTGGCGAGCGCGGAGCGCGAGCCGCAAATTTTTTTTGAATTTACGGCTGGGGGCACCTAGGATGGCTGGACCCCTAAGCACAGAGTAAGTAATAGTCCCCTAAGGCCAAGTTTTAAGTTTCTTTTAAGTTAAGTTTATTAAGAGTTGGCGTGAACTGCCGAATTTAGTATCATTCTTGAATGCTGAAGAATTTAATATCATTTTTCACGCGCGATTTGAAAATACTTCGCGGGCCGGATCAAAAGCGTCCCGCGGGCCGGGGGTTGCCCATAATTGGACTAGAGTTCGGAAGCTTTGTCATTCATTCAAAAGAGCTCGTATTATTACTTACCCAACAGCGGAACGCATTCTGGGCTGTTAATTGAATGATTTCTTATCTTGTTAGGGGACCAGGAATATCAGGCGTGGCGACATTTCGACCGTATGGGATTTGTTGTGCCAAACCTCTGTCCACCAACGATGCCCCAATCCGTTTTTTGGTGGACTTTATATACGCCTTAGATATGAAATTTCTTTGGCGTACCTACGCAGGTTTCGTCACGATGTTTTCCTTCACCAAAAAGCCTATGGTATTATAATATACTTTAGTTCGAATCTGAGGCGAGTGCCCGATTGATTAACAGGCTAACACGACTACTTGAAGGTTTGATATAAATTTATGTACAGAACGGAACGGACACTGTAACCCATAACAGGACACTGTAACCTAAACAAACACATGCACAATTTGGGCATCACAGACAGCCCCCTGTGTCCTACACTGTCTGCAGGAGAGCGAGACGGTGGAGCATGCAGTGCTACACTGTCCATTACGGGGCTGGCAATAGATCCCGACCTCTCGGCAACGAGCAACCTGCAACAGTGCTGCCGTCAGCCAGAAGCCCTACTTCATTACTTCAAGGAGTTGGGATGGCTGAACTGACGGCCCGGGGGGAATTGCACAAAACTCCCGTTTCGTGGAGTCTGTGCAGGGACTGTCACGCTGTCACCCCCGTTTAAGAATAAGTACAGAAGGGAACGTGCGTATGAAGAATCGTGGACGGAACCCGTACTTGTACGCGCCGAACGCGCCGACCACCTTTTTTGTGCGACCAACCATCGAACCTGGTACTGTTACGGCGCGATGCCCATCAATTACCCGGTCTTAAGGGACCTTAATTACTTTTATCTTGGAATCTAGAAGTCGTTGGGGACGAATGTCAAGTGAAAACTTGTATTTGTCTTTTGTGCTTTTTTTTCGGACATGACCACGCGGTGCGGTAATTGTTTTTTTTTGCTGCGGACTTGAGCACGCTGCGTTGTCGACGGCCGGTGTCTAGGAATGTGGGCTGGGTGGTTCTATTATGCAAAACTTCCAGTAGTGTCGCTGTGTTCTTTTTAAATTGAAGTTTAATCAAACAGGAGTGAGGATTGCAAGTGATCCAAAGGTCAAACTCACCGGCACACTTGCTCTTCTAACTTGTGTAGCCTCCGTCTGTTATCTTGTTAGGGGGCCATACTTGGTGACACTTTGATGCTCTGGGATCTGTTGTGCCAACTTCCTTTCCACCAATCCGTTTTATGGTGGTCTTACGCCTTGGAATAGGAATTCTAATCCTTGGCGTATGCATGCAGGTTTTCTCACGATTCAACGATTTAGCTTAGCCATTCAATTGATGGGCTTGGCTTTCAATTGAACGAAATGGCTGTGACATAATAATATACACAACCATTGCAATGCTATTACCATTGCGCAAGGTGCTGCTACAGGTACAGGTATAGCGGAACGTGAGGCCGACTGTACATGAATGACGGTTGATAATAATATTTTGACAATATTAAACTATTCCAATATAAAAAATCTACGGTAACAAGAATTCAATCAACGCTGCTGACATTCACAAAAAATCCGAACATGCCACTTTATGTCAGGTTTGGTAGGGTTGCCAACGTTCAGATATTTCCGGATTTTTAGGCATTTCGGCCGAAATTTATTTCAAGTCAGTACTTTTGATGATTAAGAATATTTTATTTAAGACATAAATAGTTCTTGAATAATATGAATGAATAGAATGCTTTTATAATAAAATTGGTAAACAGTAGATTGCACTGTGAAGAAAAAGCTTGGTAACTTATTTAAAGAAGTGTTTCATTAAAAGTCAAGAATCGTACTTCGTTTCGAATCTGGCAACCCAAATCAAGGGTTGTCACTCGGCGTAAACAAGGTAAATTGATATGAATCAGCTCCTCGAAGGCTAGTTGGCAATAATTGGTGGCCGGCGGCGGTGCGTGCGCGCGCGCTCCATTGACCGGAGGTGGGTCGCGCGGATTAGGGCTGACAATTTGCTTTTATGAGTTTTATGTCACAAAATGTAGTCATGTTAGCCTACACAACGTGAGCACAAACCTGGCACATTCGCCGCGCATCAGCGGCAGGGAAATCAATATAAATATCTTTCTTCACAATTATTTGTTAAATAATCTATTGTATTCATTTAATTGTTATTATTAAATTAGTAATGTTGTCGATTTAGGTTAGACATCTGTAAAGATATCATGAATTTGTATATATTGTATCTAATAATAAATACATTCAATTTGCAATAACTTCTTGCAAGCTCTTTTCAAGTACCATCGTTTTTGCTTTGCTCATTTGCAAATTTTTCATTAACTAATTTCTCTTCTTATTTTGTGACACGTTTTAATTACCTGGGTATTGACAACCCTTACTAAACGCATGGCTGGCTGAGCGCAACCATTATCTTGAAGACTCGCACTTGTCTAGACATCTTTTCCCATACACATGCTTTTTAACGTGTCTATCTATAGCATTGCTAATTGTATGCGTGTACGTTATCTTATAACTAAATATAAGTATTTGAAGTGATAATAATGTTCAATTGTATAAACATATGAGTACCATAAGCCTAGTTGGTTGTGCACTCGCCTCCCGTTCATGAGGCCGTGGGTACAAGCCGGTTCAATGAGTTTATCGGAACTTCAGTACGGCCAATTATAATACCATAGGCTTTTCGGTGAAGGAAAACATCACGAGGAAACCGGCATTCGCCGAATACTAGAATTTCTATTCTAAGGCGATGTGAAATCCACCGAAGAACGGATTGGGGCACCGATGGTGAAAAAGGGATTTGGCGCAAAAGGGCAAAGTGTGGCCAGGTATCCCCTTACAAGATAAGGTACCGTAATCAACCTGTTTACGTTATCCCCAATGCAAGTTTTATTTGTAAATAAGTGTTTGAAGTGACCATACAAAGACTCTTTGATAAGAATTATTTTTGGTTTTTAGATAGGGAAGGGCGTAGGGTGTGGACGGCGTATATTACGTAAGGTCTGTGCGCTGGATGTCAACGGATATCTGATAATACAACGGATATCGCGGAAATATTTTTACATTTCCACCGGAATTATGCACATTGTTAAAGCTTATAGGAATTATTATTCGCTGCCCGAAATACCAAACATTGTAAAATTATTGGTTTCAATTTTATGGAATAGACCGCCCCGCCCCGCCCCACAACATCGTTGGCGTTTTGTCAAAAATTCAAAATTGAATTTCGATGTAGCCGATTTTTAAACTGAAAATGTCGCCGGTGTAACACAGCGAATCAATTTTTAAAATCAGCTCTGTAGTTTCCTCTCTAGCGAGTAGGTATCACGAACCTTTCCGTTCTTCCCTTTTAAGTTTGTGGACACCCTTCTCTCACCTGTATTTGTAAGACGCAATACCCCCATTTAATGTGACGTAAAAAAATTACCAGCAAATTGGGGAAATCCGTTACCCTTGATTTGGGGTAAACACGTCCGAGTGGGGTAAACTGATTCGGACTTATCCAATTACGACCGACCCTCCTACTCACGGACAACTACTAGGGTACTATTCTGAATGCCATGCGAGAATAGTCGAACACGAAACAAGACGACGACATTAGTAATTTTTAAGTATGGGTATTTATAATTATTGAGTCAGTAACAAAGAAAAACCCTACCCTAACAATAAGATGAGAAATATTTTGTATGGGAAATAACTTTAACTATCTCGTCCATGTTTCCATGCACCTACTATTGTATTTTATTTTAAAATCCATTGACTGTAAGCAAATACCTCAAACAATTTTATATAGTAATTTTATTTACGACATGTCAAAAAGGTTATAAACACAAAAATATTACTTATTCACGTTCGCACTTTCGGTTTCAGTTCAAACATGTTCGAATACATTCTCGCACGACTCACTAATACTCCCCGGCAATATAACGTAAGGTGTTGAGATTTCCAACGGTCATTGGTTCGGTAATAGCGGTCCATTCGGTTTAATGGAAGCGGAAACCTCTATATATTTAGCACTAGTGCTATCCCGTGACTTCGTCCGAGTAGAATGTCGAGCCTTTAGATTTTTCCTCGTCATTTAAAATCACATTAACAAGTGTTTATATGTCCCCACTGTTGGGAGTTGGGACACGTCGACCCTTTTGAATGACGACGGCGGTTATAGTCCACCACGCTAGCCCAGT
The DNA here is from genome assembly GCA_949699065.1 of Metalampra italica. Lineage (NCBI taxonomy): Eukaryota > Metazoa > Arthropoda > Insecta > Lepidoptera > Oecophoridae > Metalampra > Metalampra italica. The sequence goes on from OX452993.1 coordinate 2,963,163, forward strand.
GCGGGGTTGTTGACTTCATATTGTGCGGCTTAGAATTCTTTCAATTCAATTCAATACTCTTTATTGTTAGAGAGTTTCTTCTTTGACAGTATGCAGGTTTCCTCACAATATTTTCTTGGTTATTTCTGCCTACTCCGCCAGGGACATAGAATGAAGATATGTATGTATGTATTTATTTTCTTGGTATATAAGTCAGTGGCGTTGACATACGAGCTTTCCCGTCAGATAGTTTCCGGCGCTATAAAATAACCCTGTGGCGATGGATCTTATGGAAATGAATATTCCAATAGGAAGTAAAATAAAATGTTTGGTTATTTTATTTTAATTAAAATAACCAAACCTACAAATCTAACTTTTAATAACGATACTTACCTGTGTCTTGTTTTTGTTTCAGGAGAAATCCGGCGAGCCTTATTCCGGTAAATTATCGGTTAAGTCGGATCTAAGTCCTGTTTTTGGTAAGTGTTACTAATTATTTAACGCATTTCTTCAATCATTTTAGTGACGTGATTGTTTAGATATTTGGTAAGGAATTTTCGAAGTCTAATGTGAAAGAGTGTTTTATTTTATTTATCTTTAATCTTACAAGTAAAATAGTATAAGAAACATATATAATAATATTGAAAAACCGCGTCTAATTAAAATAATATTAAGTAATGTTAAAAATCTAAGTCTAATGTTGAAAATCTGTATAACTATGTTGTTTGTTTATTCTTTTTTGCAGCTTCTGCAACCCAAAATTTTGTATAGAAGTGTTTTTAGTCATTGAAACGACTATATCGCTCTATTAAGTTTGTATTAAACAATGATATATTTCTTATGGCGATCTTGTATAATTAACTGCAAGCTGGCATGGAAATAACTGGGTAGGTATGTATACACTTTGAAGTTAATATTTCATCTACTAATACCCCGCCAAGCACAGCGATATCGAAACAAAACCTGTAAATTCAAAAGAAAATCGATCACTTATCCATAAATCGTCGACTAGTGATGTGAAATTGATTTCCGTAGAGCCGCGGGAAGGTGGGAATTATCGAGTCTTAATGTCGATGCCGGGGCTCGCCTCGCGGCTATTACGTGAGAATTATGTGTGTTTTATCGCCAGCTTATAATCATCTGTCACTATCGTTACAATATTTTCATATAATTTCATCTGGCTCCGCCTCTGGATAGTGTTGGGATGTTTTTGTCGGTTAATTTATCGATTGCACTTTACGTAGGCTTTAATTTTGTTTAAAGTTCTCTTAACTTATTTGTCGCTCATTAAAAGGCTCTTCTTTTCTCAAATTTTTACTCGTAATGTATGCTGTATCTGTTGGCAGAAAAAATACCTTACGTGTAATAAAGAAAGTTTAAACACATTGTAATGTATCTTTGTTCAGCTATATTATTGATTTGTTAATTTATACACTACGCTGGTTAGTAAAATATGATACGCATGGTACATGAAAAAGGTCAATATTCCTGACTTCACAACACCAACAGGAAGTTTAGTCACACCAAGTCAAACACCTACTTATTTATAAATATGATAATAATAATTTTCTTTAGACATAGTGTTATGATGATAGTATGTACAGTTATATTATATACCAAATAGATAAGAATTTTTTGTAAATTTGACAGTCATGCTGTGTCTGAGGGTCGAAGTGTTAATCTTCTTCCGTATGCCCATAAAGCCGTTGTTATTTATCGACACCTCCCATCAAATTATCTATCGACAACAATCCTCACGTATCCGTCACATCACTATCATGACCGCGGCCGAACGCCTCGTTATTTGTTGTTATTAGTGTCTTTTTTTCTTTTTTTTCCTCGGGATGTTTTCGAGAACCGGTTACGTCTCTAATCTGATCAGCTACACCACGACTCTGGGTCGTGTACTCAAAAGAAAAAGACTATAATATTTTTCACATAGCTAGTGCGTGGGACGTTAGGTATTTCTCATTAACGCAAATCCTAATGGCAATATTTTGAATAGAAAATATAGCCACAGCCCGCAACTTCGTCATTTCTTGTTTCAACTGTGAATCAGGCAAGAAGATTCGAATCTCTTTGGTGGCGCGCGCGGTCCCTGTGGAGTTCGCATCTTGCATATTTAGTATCAGAATCTATGGTGCCAATTACCGGGGGGGTTGCGGACAAATGAAGCGGAGCAGCGGGAGGTGGTTGCTAATACAAATTTATATGGAGTTTGAAAATGAGAATGTGTGAGTGAGTTACAATATTGCTATTGTAATACATTTGACATGATTTTGACACCCATAAAATGCTTATTTTACGCCTCTATAAGGGGCCGCGGCCGCCAACCAAAGAGATCCTAACTCTATGGTATCAGGCAATCTGTCCGTTTACCACTTCAGGGTGCCAATCGCCCTAATTCTGAACGATACTACCAAATCCAAACCATAACCAAAAACGTTATGCTGCATCCACACGTTAGGCAAACCTTTACAAACGCAAGCCCAACCAAGTGATTGGCCCACTGGTGGTTTTTAGTTTTCACTCGGTCCCCATTCTAGGACCCTTTATTCCACCGACTTTGGTCCATTCGGGCGATATGGCCGGCACATCTTGGATTACGATCCGCTATGGTGGTAGAGAGCGTCGGGGATTAGAGGCGGTCTATCATATCGAAAGATATATAGAAAGAAGTACATTTACTGACTGCTCTTAAACGGTGAAGGAAAACATCGTGAGAAAACCTGCATACGCCGAAGAAGAAATTCTTAGGCGCGTGTGAAGTCCACCAATCCGAACTGGGCTAGCGTGGTATACTATAGCCCGAACGCCCTCGTTGAGTGGGTAGGCCTGAGCCCCAGCAGTGGGGACATGTTAATGGGCTGTTGATGATGATGGTGGTACCGTATCATCTCTTACCTAGCTCTATTCAACATGCAGGCTGTTGAAAAAACGTACAAGGTTCTGTGAAGGTGCTATTGAATCTTTCTTTGCGTTTTCATTTCACACTTCCATATTTATCTATTTGATATGCCATTCTTGTTTCGTTTGATGTGTATCATTCTTTTTGGGTATCGCAGGTGTATTCAAAATGATGACTACTCTCCCATGTGATTTTTAAAAATTCTTACTTGAGGAAGGCTATTTAGTTTGTATTACTTATCGTAACACAAATTTAAAAAATGGAAAGATTATGCCTTTTCATTTTTATGACACCCAGACGATTTTTTAGCATCTCTGTCAATTTCTAGGCCAACCAGCTTATATCAGACTAGCAGTCCGTCCCGGCTTCGCACGGGTGGACATAATATAGATAAATATAGCCTATGTCACTCACAGTGAATGTAGCTTTCCAATGGTGAAAGAATTTTTGAAATCGGCACAGTAGTTTTTGAGTTTATTCATTACAAACATACAAAAATACAAATCTTTCCTCTTTATAATATTGGTATGATTTCTTTCCTGTATCGTCTTTCTTTCTATCTATTTGAGGACTATGTCTACTATAGTCCTTAATCCTTCACACAGTACAGTACAAGCACGTACCGAGAACTCTCACGCCAACATAATACTTTTTTATTCTACATCTACTTAAATAGTAATCTATGTAAATCCTTCTGTCTTTTTCTGACCTACTTGAGCCCGTCAGCCTTCTCGTTCAGTCAATTTGCGACTCATATTCCAGTGGAAGTGCACCTCAGTGTTGCCAAGTGTTTGTTAGGTTGCCTGGAATTTAGATCTAAAAATAAATTCTAATAGTTTATTAAAATGTTTGAAGCTTTGTTGAAAATGAAATGACTTTATAGAAATCATTAGTTTTGACGTCACTGATTGGTGTATTTATTGTCATTAATCTGAAAATCATCGAACGGTAATGTTACTGACGTAAGTAAGTAGTGCGTTGAAAAGTAACTAAGTGCGTTGAAGTTTATTGTAAACAATGCGCCACAAAAAATTGAAAATCCTTCACTATTAGGTAGAATGTTTTCTTCCTTGTTTCATCTCGTATGTTATAAAATAGTCCAGTTTTCCTCTGATAAATATGACTTGCAAATTATCTCTTTTCTATAATAGAAACAAGGTCCAGAACCTGAGACACTGAAAGAAGTCACATTAGCTTCCCCCGGAAAAGTACCTTAAATTTTAGCGAAACTCCCACATCTGGCAACATTGCTGTACCTGTTCGGATGCAGTGCGCACTGTCATTATATCATCTAATTGGAACTTGATATGCAAGGAGACTGGTCGTTATGAGATTAACGAGATCTTTACACTTACGGTGTTTTGTGCAAGTGGAGATCGATCGTGGGATTGTTTTTCACCGACACGAAAGATGCGGATTACCTAAATGTATTTTTTGGGAGATATGCTAGACTAGCTGTTTCTGTCGGCTTCGCCCGCGTATAAAAGATTTATTAGAAAATTTGTAGAATCGACCGCTCGAAGCGAGGCGATCGAGTGATTCAAAAATAGAGCTACAGTACCTCTACCGTTGAGTTAACAGCGTCGATACTCTCTAACGACTACGTAAATACGTAATGGTGCTGCCTCTTTTCAACTTATTACGAAAGACAAAGAGATGTAGTTTATTTATTTATTTAATACTTTATTGCACACACACAGACAAACATTACAAAATAATATATATAAACTTAAGTACAAAGGGCGAACTTATCTCTCAAGGAGATTTCTAGTAGATTTCTTTGTAGTCGATCGTAAACTCATGGTAGAGTCAGTTAGAACTCTTCAATGATCATTCCCGGGACATGAACGTGTTTTATCCGACTGCGGTGACGGCTATGGGAGGGTTATGTTATAATGATGGGGTTTTCAGTTCATGTAGTAAGATTAATAGTGCAGTGAGATTAATTTTTACAATAAAAGCTTTTACAATTATATATATTTTTGTTCACACTTACCCAAAAGTGGGGGTTTTCCGTGGGCACTTTAAATAGTCTTTTGGTACAAATAAAGGTAAAAATCAATAGAAAAATCAATAAATTGTGATCGGAATGTCCTCTCACAACTGACAGCTAACCGATGAGAATAAACTGTCCTCTATAGGGCGGTGCCGCTGCCGACTATAATCGACAATCGATATCGATTGTGATAAATCGCATCGATTATGGTTAGATGTGTAATAAATGCCTATTTACGCTACAGGATGGTCGTTTTTGTCTCCGGTAAATCCGGTATTGCCGCGCAGGGTAAACTTGTCAGTGCTCGGCCGCTCATCAAACACCATCACGCTGAGAAATTAAAAAAGTTTTTATTTAAATTAGGGTTTTCACAGGGCTTCTTCATGTTACTCGGGAGATTTGGAACGCTCTTTTTGGAAAGTGGCTACAACTTGTATTTAGTTTTTGCAGGCAATGTTTTTTTGTAAATGCAAAATGTCACTGAGTCACAATATAATCTTACTACATTTTTAGACTTTCGCGCATTTTATTTATTATTTTTATTATATTAGACACGGGTTTTATCCTGTAATAGGTTTTTTCTTTTTTAATTAATTTATTTTTATTTAACTGAGCTGATGTAAGCTCGTGACCTCTACCAGTGCAACCTGGTCGAAACTTCGGGCAAAAGTAGGACCCTAAATAAAAAAAATTCGAGTGTAAGGCCCGTGTTAATCCTACTAATCCTGCTTACTACTAATATTATAAAGGCGAAAGTTTGTAAGGATGTGAGAATGTTTGGATGTGAGGATGTTTGTTACTCTTTCACGCAAAAACTACAGAACAGATTTTGATGAAACTTAGTATAGTGATAGTTTATATCCTGGAATAACATGTAGGCTACTTTTTGACGCGGACAAAGTCACGGGTCGCCCGCTAATAACCCCTAAGTAACAAAACGCCTACATAGAGGGCGCTGTTTCACAATATACACGGGAAAACTTTTCTACGCGGGCGAAGCCGCGGGAAAAAGCTAGTGTATAATAAAAATAATATATACATAATATACCTACTGTCTGACTGGTAGATTCATGATATTGATAAAAACACAGTAAAGAGTGACTCAAACTTTAAATTTCAAAAGCAAGATCAATCCCAACAAGGTAAAACAATCATCCAAGAAAGGTTAGGTATATAACCTTAATTTTAACAATGAGTTCGTGGTAAAATCCACAGTAACACCGTATAATTGGTCGCGACCGCAACTTAACGAGGGCCCATGTCCGGCCGGGGATCGAACCCGGGCCGCCCAGGTAGCGAGGTTTTTTATGTCCTTCTAAACTTGGCTAAGCCACGGAGCTATCTCTTTAAATTTTAGTTGAGTTTGTTTAGTGGTTGCGTGGAGTTTCGACACGATTGCGTTTAGTTCATGTATTTAATCGTATTCATCATATTAGCCTGTAGACGTCCACTGCTGTACAAAGGATCGACCGGTCCCGTGCTAACCTGCAGCAGTGGACGCAGTGGAAGCAGTGGACATCTACAGGCTGATTGATGATGATGACATCTTAAATCTCCGTTCTTTAGCACTATGTTAAACATTTTGTTGAATGTAAATTGATGATCAATCGAAAACTAACCGTTCAACCCATGAATTTTAAAAAAAAGCTACTCCCATATGGATGAGTAACAAAAGCATTTTAGGGGGTGCCAAAATAGTGTCAAATGTATGATAATACATATTTATACTCACTCACACATTCTCATTTTCAAACTCCATATAAATTTGTATTAGCAACTTCCTCCCGCTAATCCGCTTCCTTTGTCCGCGACCCCCCTGATTTTGACACCGAATTTTTCTTCGTTTCCCATACTAAATTTGCAAGATGCGATCTCCATAGGGATAGCGCGCGCGACCAAAGATGTTCGAATCTTCTTGGTTCAACCGGTAGCGTAATCTCTCCAGACTCGGTGTGACTTTCTCTCCACACTCGAACAACCCTCCAAGCCTCGAACACAAAAAACCGTGTATACAATAGTTGTTACTGCACATTACACGGAGTTTGACCGCGTCCGCCGCGGGTCAATATTTGTTTAGGTTACCCTACGGACCCACCGCGGAATACGTTCCAAGAAACTTGAATTGTATGGATTTTTATTCAGTTTTATGAGGTTTCATGGGAGATCCACAGCGCTACGATATGGGGTCCTTCAATAAGAGAGTCAAAAGAGCCCTTCAACCGCGGCCGGCGCCGCACCAGCACCCCCCGGGTGTTGCAGGTGTCTGTGGGCGGCGGTGACCGCTTAACATCAGGAGGCCCGCCTGCTTGTTGCCCCCGTAGCAATAAAATAAAAAAAAGATATAGTGTTTTAGGGTATTTTTGGTGGAGGCCTCATCCAGCAGGGTTAACGATCACGCGATTCTAGCCTTAGATGAAACAAAAAAGAGAAAGATCTCACATTGCATGAACAAAAACTAGACTCAGGGTATGTATGTATGTAAACACTTTATTGTACCAAAAATTTGCAGATACAGACCGTTATGAATAAAACTAAGTACAAAGGCCGACTTATCCCACTAAGGGATCTATCAGGGTATGAGTTTTATTCCATAGATTCAGTTGAAATCAAACTTACATACGTTCGTACAATCAATGATAGACAGAGGAATGCAACAGGCGTGCGAGAGAAACAGCCGACAGAGCATGTTTCGTCGCTTACACAAACATGGCGCGGCAGAAAAAAGGAATTTGGATGTAATTTAAAGAAAAGTAATAACATTCATTTTTGTCTTGGGTAATGTTTAAAATACACAAGAAGCCATTTTTAAAACATAATTTACCACCACATAAAACAGTAATAATGAGCTAAAGCGGTTTGATTCAAGCCGTCATACCACGCGGAACTGAGCAAACGAAGACTATTGAACTTACATTTTCTACGACCATCCGCACTAACTAAGTCACCTATCTTCCTATTTTTTGGTTTAATCTATGTAGCTAGCTAACAGATGTAACTTTGGTTACTGAACACTGCAGGCATTAACCATTCAATCTTACTATTGCTAACAGACTGGTGACGGATAACAGCGTCACTGGCGCAAAGACAAAGCCTAGTACTAGTTTTGCAAAAGCTTGTCAATACTGTGCCGTACTGTATGCTATGTCCAACAATGAACGTTGGCAGGCTGATTATGTTTCAAAATATCTAACCGTGTCACGCGATGCAATTTCTTGGAAAACCAATTTCAATGACGAATAGGTACGATATGATTAATTATCGTATCGGAGTGAAATAAAACCGGCATTATCTCACAGATAACCGCCGGTTTTGAACAAAAAACACACCGTGTGGTGATTGACATACGTAAATTAAAAATACCCTATTAAAACGAAACGTCTCGTTTGTTTGAAATGAATACATAATTTGATTTGATTTTAAAGAATGTAACTACATACTCAAAATGCTTTATTTAGATGATTCTTACCAACTGAGTGATATATTAATGTTTTGTAATTTAACTTCTTTTAAATATAATTTGGCTTCTATACGGGAATGGAGAAATGTCTAAACTCGTAATAGTACGAGCGGGGACCGCTATATTGCCTACGTTACTTGATACAGTAATAAGGAGCAGTATAATTTTTATAAATAAAGTACATAAGTCGAAACAGTAATCTAATAAAGTTTCATTAGAATCAGCCTTTCCATGTTAGAGATGTTTGAATTCAAAGTATAGAGACGAGTACCATTCTTTGTGGTACTCGTCTTCCATACTTTGATTAGTCTTACCATGTTAGAGATGTTTGAATTCAAAGTATAGGAGACGAGTACCATTCCTTGTGGTATTCGTCTCCCATACTTTGATCAGTCTTACCATGTTAGAGATGTTTGAATTCAAAGTATAGGAGACGACTACCATTCCTTGTGGTATTCGTCTCCCATACTTTGATCAGTGTTACTATGTTAGAGATGTTTGAATTCAAAGCATAGAGACGAATACTATTCCTTGTGGTTCTCGTCTCCCATACTTTGATCAGTTGTCCTATGTTAGAGATGTTTGTATTCAAAGTATGGGAGACGAGTACCATTCCCTATGGTACTCGTCTAGTCGTCTCCCATACTTTGATCAGTCTGCCCATGTTAGAGATGTTTGAATTCAAAGTAAGGGAGTCGAGAACCATACCTTATTGTACTCGTCTCCTATACTTTGAATTCAAACATCTCTAACATGGAAGGACTGATTCTAATGAAACTTTATTAGATTACTGTCTCGACATACTTTATTTATAAAAATTATACTGCTTTTTATTATTAAAACCAAACCCAGGACAAGTTAGTAACCCCAACCTCTGCTGTTACAGGATCAAAAGAAACCTTAAACATTCCAACGGGTCATGATATCTTGGTAGGACGGTACGTACACCTCTCTGTTAAAGGTTTCAAAGATACCCGCGGGAGGGGGCCTTACTATCTCATGCTCATGACGCCTTGGTACTACAGTACCCATCAAATAAGTCAAAAACTAGAAAAGCTCCTACCCCCCTCTCGATTGGAGGTTCTAAGGATCCCCGCGGGGAAGGGCCTTACTACCTCCATGCTCTGAAGCCTTGGTACTTACAGTACTCATCAAAGTAATTCCACGCTCACAAACTAAATTACTGACAAATTGAAAAGGCGTAAAGCGTACTTATTCTGTCGAATGCTCATTTGAAAAACTTTTTAAAAAGTAGGTTTTGGTTCGGTTACTAGACCTATAAGCCATCTTATTTTAATGTTTTTATTTATTAAATTGGCAGTTACGGCACTGCAGTCCACAATAATACGGCACAACTAGAACTAGTTGGCTTACTTTAATGAAGGAGATGGAAGGAAGTCATATGCCGCCGAATTTGATACACAGACCGGAGAGTACAGTCCGTGAAAATATTGTGTATTTTATTTAATTTATGTTTGTTATTAATTGTTTATTAAATCTTATCTATATTACTAACATAGTAGTATAGTTTTAATTCTTTTGTCATCATCATCATATCAGCCTGTAGACGTCCACTGCTGGACAAAGGCCTCCCCCCAAGGATCTCCACGACGACCGGTCCTGCGCTAACCTCATCCAGCTGGGTCCCGCGACCTTCACCAGATTTCTTTCGTATTACTAATTAATTAACATTATCTATGGACACTGGTCTGCAATAAATTGTTTAAAAATTGAAATTAAATTAGTAATGAATAAAATAAAAAATATTGATTTTGATGATTTAATTGACAATTTTTACGTCAATAGACTGATAGACGTTTTAGCCAACCTTTCCAACTCCATCCAGTACAATGAGTTCAAAATTGAAATACTTTATCGGAGAAACGCGGAGTGCTCGGTCGACTCGGCGGCGGCTAGTCGTATTGCGCGCGCAATTACGCGAACTAATGACTCGCCGGTTCCGTATAATTTCCACGTCTGCGCCCCGCCCCCCGCGCCTCTCAGCCGCCATGCTTTTATTTGTCTGACTGTACTTTTGTTTGCGCCCATGAATTTATGCGGTTTAAGTTGCGTTATATTATAACAAAAGGCGTGAAACACAGGGTGGGACACAGCGATCCGCTTTTCCGAAATAGTCGTGTTAATGTTACAATCTAAGTATCTATACATATTTATACCTAAGCTGTAAAGTTCACATCACTCTACACAAAAAGGAAAAAGTCAGAAATTACTAACCTATAAAACGCGGGCCTGAAGCCAGTAGAATCAGGCCTAATAACCGCGAGACCAGGTGGACCGACGACCTAAAGAAGATGGCCGGAAGCTGCTGGATGCGGAGAGCGGAGGACCGGGCGTGGTGGCGTTCATTGGGGAAGCCCTGTGTCTAGCAGTGGACGTTAAAAGGCTGATATGATATTGATTAGTAGGTATGATATAATTTTTAATTCACTTCATTACAATTTTTCTGGATTTTTTCAGGTAAATTCGACCCGCACCCGGCTAGTTTCAACATGGGCTACCTCATGGCGCCGTACCCGTACCCCAACGGCGGCGCCCACCCCCTGCCCGTCTCTATGGTAAGTGGTCCATCATCACAATTTACTATCCCTATGTCTCATTTCCGTAATGACCTGCGCCGCAGAAACATGGACACTGACGGTGGGCCTGATCCACAAGTTTAAGGTCGCTCAGCGAGCTTGGAGAGGGCTATGCTCCGGGTTTCTTTGATGGACATGATCCACAATGATGAGATCCAACGAAGAACCAAGGTCAACCAATGACAACTTCATTCTCTGAATTATATCATCGTCAATCGTTCAATCACTTTCTGAATTATTTATTTATTTTTACTGTTTATTTTGAAATACAATCTTGAAACGAAGTGAAATGACAGTGGTTTATCTAATAAATGTCATTCTTGTAATCAAATCTTGATGACTGCTGTCTCAAACGACACAACCACGCGATCATCATTAATCATTCGATCATCTGCTGAATTATATATCTATTTCTTTGCCTCAATATAATAAAATCAAATTGTTTTATCAGCAAAATGACATTTTTGTAGTTGTACCGTGCCAAAATGTATCAAATGTTATCACTCCCTATCTACGTGTGCCCGAAGTATCGAAAAATACAGATAGTGGCCGTGCAGAAATATTACATTCTCAATCTATACAGATATCGATCTGGGGAATGTTGAAAATTTCGCGGCTTATCGCCTGTTATCGCTTGTCAATAGCTTGTACGTGAAGTGTCGTAATGCACCATGTTTTGCTGCCGTTCGGTGTACACTGAAGTATATTTTCAGCGCGCAAAGAGAGGTTAGATAATGATACAGGCTGTTCGAGTGGACTGCGAGCAGGCGCGCTCCATGCTCCCTCAGTTGGCACAAACTTTCTAATGAAACGCAACCGAGGCGATCTTTAAGGCCGGGTCAATCCGAATGCAGCACGGCGCAGCACAGCACAGCGCAGCACGGCTTATGACGTTGTAAATGTATGGGAGAGGACACCAACGCACGATGCTGCACAGCGCTGCGCAGCTACGCGCGTGTCCGTGCGTCAAGCCACGCAGAGACAACCCGAGCGCACGCGGTCCGGCAACGTCGCGCGCGCGCCGTGACGTGATTGGTCCTCACTAGTTGACGTCACACCGCGTGCGGCGATTGCGTTGCGGCACAGCACGTCGCGACAACTGGCCGGTGTGACGTGCTACGCAACGCGCTGCGCTGCAACGCATACGCATTCGGTTTGACCCGGCCTTAAACCACGATACCTACAGTTTGGCATCATAACAGGACACTGCAACCTGAACAAACACATGCACAACTTGGGCATCACAGACAGTCCCCTGTGTAAGATCTGCAGGAAAGCACACTGTCTCTCAACCCTGGAATCAGACCCGAAACAGGGCTGACAATAGACCGCGACCTCTCGGCCACGAGCAACCTGCAACAGTCCCGCCGTCGTCCAAAAGCCCTACTCCTTTGCGTTTGTAAACGTTTGCCAAACGTGTGGATGCAGCATAACGTTACTGGTTATGGTTTGGATTTGGTAATATCGTTCAGAATGGTCTACAAAGAACTATTTCAGCAGTCTTCTATATTATCATTGACACACGATCACCGTGGGACGCGAGGCTGTGGGTGTCCTCAGCTGGTTCATCATCATCATCATATCAGCCTGTAGACGTCCACTGCTGGACAAAGGCCTCCCCCAAGGATCTCTACGACGACCGGTCCTGCGCTAACCCATCCAGCTGGATCCCGCGACCTTCGCCAGATCGTCGGTCCACCTTGTGGGAGGCCTGCCTACGCTGCGTCTTCCTATACGTGGTCGCCACTCGAGAACCTTTCTGCCCCAACGGCCGTCAGTTCTACGAGCGATGTGCCCCGCCCACTGCCACTTCAGCTTCGCAATTCTTTGAGCTATGTCGGCGACCTTGGTTCTCCTGCGGATCTCCTCATTTCTGATGCGATCTCGCAGGGAAACTCCGAGCTGGTTATCAGAAAAAAAACCAGATCGCTAAGCCTATCGAGTTAAATTTAGTGGGACCACTCTCTATTTATCCGATTCCATATTTAATAAACACACGGAGAACCGAGATGGTCTCGCATCGAATATTTAATCGCCGACTAAACTATTTTTATTGGATTATTTCCTCGTATTAACCGCACCACGTGCCGGCCGGGGATCGAACCTGGGACGCGCCGGAAGTGCTAACACAAACAGTTTTTATTTCTGTCTTCATCCTCGCATTTGGACCACTCGGTGCAAGCTTGGAAGAGTTTTTGTTTGATATAAAATTTGTTGGCTTAATGGTAGTGACCCTGCCTACTGCGCCAAAGGTCGTGGGTTCGATTCCCACCCGGGAACAACATTTGTATGATGAGCATAACGGTTGGTTTTCGGATTCTGGGTGTTTGTATGTATTTAAGTATTTATTTAAAAGTATTTATGTATGTTTATCAGTTGTTGAGTACCCATTAACAAGCTTCGGCTTAGTTGGGACTAAACAGCCGTGTGTCAATTTGTCCAAACATTTTTTTTTATCAGTCGTGAGTTCTTCACCCCTACAGGATCTGTTGCGCCAAACCCCTGTCCACCAACAGTGCACCAATCCGTTTTTAATGGACTTCACACACGCCTTACGCAGGTTTCCTCGTGACTTTTTTCTTCACCGAAAAGCGTATGGTATTATTGACCGAGCGAGCGAAGCGAGCGAAGCGTCTACGTTTCGAGACTGGCCAAAAATGCTCTTGTCCGGCTGTCTGTCTGTCTGTCTGTCTGTCTGTCTGTCTGTCTGTCTGTAATTCTCTACAGTTCGCATTTTTCAACCGATTTTGACGAAAATTTGGCATATGTATAAATTAATTAAACCTACAAAATGAGTAGAATAAAATTTTGAAAAACATTTTTTTTAGAGTACCTACCATACTCGCAAAGTGGGAGTGAACTTTTTTTTCTTGTGAATCCCATAGTGTGGGATATCGTTGGATAGGTCTTTCAAAAATATTGCTGGTGTGTAAATACCATTTTTTCGATTTAGGGATCCGTTGGCGAAATATTAAGCTTAAAAGCGGTAATTTTTGTTAGAGTCACGTGTCCCCCCCCCCTGCCAGCTAAACGGTTGCTTCTGGAAATGTGAAAAAATTCATGGCAGTAGCATATATAACGTAGTTACAAGGAAAACTATTACGGCTAAGTAGGTTCTATTAGTTTTTGAGTAATAGTGGATCGACTTAAGAAAGTTGAAAAAATAAATTATGTTCATAGAACTGCATACGTAAAATGGAAAATTATTTTTATCCGCGTGATATCCATGGTGTGGGGTATCGTTGGATGGGTCTTTCAAAAATATCGCGGGTGTGTGATAAACATTTTTCGATTCAGGGATCCGTTTGCGAAATATTAAGCTTTAAAGTGATAATTTTTGTCACTTTAGTAGGTACTTTTTCTGTTTCCAAAGTTGACTTTTGTTGGTTTCTTTTAGGTTTGGTTTATAAGGGCTGGCGAGGTCTACTGTTCTCACGGAACTACTAGTAATAAACAGTACCTACTTAAGTTCCGATAACAACTCATTGGTACAGGCCAAGGTTTGAACCCACAACCACACGAACGTGAGACTAGAGGAGACTGAGGGTACGAAGGTACTCGCTAAAGGCATTAAACATCGATTATCTAGTTTTTAAATTTAGCAAAGTGAAGTTTGACAGAATACTTAGGGAATGCGCAGACCAAGCGGAGAAACCCCGCGCACTTTTTGACGTCATTGTCAAATGAACCATATCACTGTAGCATAAAGAACAAAATCGTATGCGCGACGCGACGCTGACGTCTGTGTTGGTGTTACGATTGTTTTTTAGGGTATAGTGATATAGTTCATTTGACAATGACGTCAGAAAGTACGCGGGGATTCCCTAAATATTCTGTTAAACTTCACTTCGCTAGCTTCAAAACTAAGGGCTTCTTTCACCACTTCCTGATATTGTTACAGATAGTAATCTTAGTGATAAACTAATCTATCAGATAAATCTGTGTGATAGACTATATAAGATATATAAGATATAGGCAATCAGATACCTGTGAAACCAAAAAAACAGGCTATCTGTCAGATAACCTGCAGATAGGGTATCTGGGACTTTATCAGCAAGCGGTGTAAGAGGCCCTAAATATTCGATATTATTGCCCACTTGCATTTTTTTTTTCTTTTTTTTTTGGGACTTTTACTATACTTGCCATTACAGACTGATATTTCTCTACATACTGTATCCTATCCTAGCGCAGGACCGGTCGTCGTGGAGATCCTTGGGGGAGGCCTTTGTCCAGCAGTGGACGTCTACAGGCTGATATGAAGATGATGATGAATCTTATCCTACTAATATTATAAAGGCGAAAGTTTGTAAGGATGTGAGGATGTTTGTTACTCTTTCACGCAAAAACTACCGAACAGATTTTGATGAAACTTGGTACAGTGATAGCTTACATCCTGATATATAATATAGGGTGCTTTTAACGCGGACAAAGTCGCGGGGCGTCCGCTAATACCCCCTAAGTACACACACCTACGTAGAGGGCGCTGTTTCACAATGTACACGGGAAAACTTTTCTGCGCGGGCGAAGCCGCGGGAAAAGGCTAGTCAATAAAGAAATACTGAACAAAATGAAATTCCGTTCTGTCTTACGAAATAAAACACAATATGTTAAAAAACCCAAACAATTAGCAATTGTGTCCATTTACAAAACTTGTAAGAAAAGTTTCTTGATTCTGTAATTCTTGTTTCGTTTTTTTGTGAAAATTCAATTGTTGAACCTTTGACTTAATTTCTATTCAACGTGAGTTTTGTTGGTTTCAGCCTTTTGTTTTCAAACTAAGCTGCCCTTTTGTGTTAAATTGTTGAGAGTCGGTTCAGACCAAGCGGAAATTTTCCCGCGCACTTATTGACGTCATTGTCAAATGAACCAAAGTCAAAAAGTCAAAACTATTTTATTGCATGTAAGTACACTGGGTACATTTGTACAACGTCAATTGTTTATCTACCACCGCTTCCAAGGTGTTAGAACCATAAGCCTAAAGAACAAAATCGTGTTAATGCATTCTATCGCGAGGCTCGAGGCCATTCGTATTTTGTTCTTTAGGCTGTAGTGAAATGGTCCATTTGACAATAAATAAATAAATAAAATTCTTTTATTTCAGGCCACTACATTGCCCATAATTGTTAGTCAAGCCTACCTACTTAGAAACTATATTAGACACAATAAATAAACTATATTAGAAACTATATTAACAATTGGAAAAAATTTTGAATTATTATTAACACACACGACAGACAGAATTGACGAAATTCCCCCCACTTGCCAGGCTCACCGCTTCGCACGTATAATGTGCAAATCGGTGAACCTGCCAAGCAGGCTTGAAGACAGTGACGTCAAAAAGTGCGCGGGCAAATTTCCGCTTGGTCTGCCTCGACCCTAAGGCGACGACACAATTCGCTACATTCGCCGATCATTGCGAAACCGACCAAATCTGGATGGTCTTAATGAAGATAAAAAACCGGACAAGTGCGAGCAGGACTGCCGCCCGGAGGGTTCCAGGATGTAAGCTATCACTGTACCAAGTTTCATCAAAATCCGTTCAGCCGTTACAGCGTGGAAGAGTAACAAACATCCTCACAAACTTTCCTCTTTATAATATTAGTAGGATGAGGTTGGCGACGGCGCCAATTTCGGAGGAACGGTCTACGTCCAGCAGTGGACGTCGGAAGGATTGATAATGATGTCTTTAAAACGAGTTCCGGATGACCTGAAAAAGGTGCCCGAATACTACTAGATGGGCTTAGGACCGGAATTGACCGGATATGGTGGTTTTCAATGTATAAACCTATGTCCAACAGTGGACTGGCACACGTTCTTAATAAGTAGGTATAATAATAATTATTATACTTCATAGGCAGGTAGGACACCTATATTTCATATAATAATTATGGTGATGGTTATATAACTACATCACCACAGTATGGCGAAAAGGTATGCGAAAATTATGATCATTAAGAATAATAATTTAGTAAGAAAGAAGAATAATCCAGGCAACCTGGTCAAATTTTTTCTTTTATAATTTTACACTGGCGGCCATTTTTCACCCAGCATTTGAATTGCCACAAGCAGAAACAAAGGAATACAATTTTAAATTAAGAATCGAGTGAATGAATGATGAGTGGAAAATCGAACGACAAGCGTCCGCCGCAGCGCTCCAGTCGCGTCAATATCGTTCGATACCTACCCCCAGTACGCATGCACTCGGCGCACCATTCAAATCCCTTGGAACGCGCCAAGAAACGAGAAAAGAATCCACCGCGAAAATATGAAACTTGAAACGCAACAGGTGGACATACGGCCGTCTCATTCTTTTCTATGAAGTATTAAGTCTCGTCTCTGTTGTGCGGAAGCCGCCCCTACGGTCGCCGCCCCCGCTAGGGCGGGAAATTTAAATGAAGGAGGGGGTGGGGACGGGATGGAAATGCTTTTCTTTTTACTCGCGGGGTGTGTTTTAGGGCTTTTGTCTGGGTGAATGCGGCCAGCAATTTCGGGGTCGCTTGGGTACCGTTCCGTCTCGGGATTTGGAAATCGAATGTTTTATTTTTAAAATTTGCTGGCTCTCAATTTTTGTTGAACTCGAAAACTTTTTTTTTATTGTTATAATTATAAGGCTTTAAAGATTTAACGATTCGGAAAATATCTTTTTTCAAGTAAAGCGGCCTTTTTATAGAATTCTTTTTATAGAATTATATAGAATTCTAACTGTATCTTATTTGCTGTCGCCAAGCTATGGCCAAGTACTCCTTCCGCGGGATTATCTCTGTGTGCTTGTGTAGGTGAACACTGCGCTTGTGTGCGTGCGTTTTAGACCGCTTGTTGGAAGCTGCTGCACTCTCCCATCATCATCATCATCATCAACAGCCTATTAATCTCCCCACTGCTGGGGCTCAGGCCTACCGACTCTCAACGAGGGCGTGCGGGCTATAGTCCACCACGCTAGCCCAGTGCGGGTTGGCGGACTTCACATGCGCCTTAGAATTTCTTCTTCGGCGTATGCAGGTTTCCTCACGATGTTTTCCTTCACCGTTTGAGAGCAGTCAGTACATGTACTTAAGTTTCGAGAAAAAACCCATTGGTACATGGCCCAACCGGGGATCGAACCTCGGACCTTTCGATATGATAGGTCGCGTCTTATCCCCTAGGCCACTGACTCTCCCATCAATAGGACGTAATACAGGGTGTTTTTTAGCAATTTGCTGATAATTTCACACCAGTATTTGTAATATTATATCGATTTGTCTACAATAATACGGCAGAGTAGAGGCGTTGTGATAAGGTTAATTAATTGTATGTATTAATTGAACCACTACTGCTGTCAGGTCAGTCTGACCTACCCTTGAATTTATTGCCGGCGATCAAACAGCTGTTGATCTCTCTCGTATCTGTGACAAAGCTGTCACTTTAAAAAAAAATATTGTTCCATTTTGACAGATAACAAAACAGATGTCCGTTTTTTTTTCACAGAATTTTAAAAACTTGCATGGGTATTAAAAATCTAAGTATAGTCACGAACCGGGATTGTTGAGCCACTTGCTTGCCACTGTTCGTATTTTGGCCGTGTATGTATGTATGTATGTAAACACTTTATTGTACTAAAAATATTACAATAACAGATAGTAATGCAAATCGGGTTACAAAAGGGTTGCTATGGTCGCATTTTATTAACGAGAAACGACGGCATTCGTGTAACACAACCAAGTTAAGATGATAAGCTAGTGGCTCAACAATCCCGGTTCGTGACTGTACATAAAACTTAGTACTTTTAGAGAAAAATTGTACTTATTAATTTTTAAAAATAAAATAAATACATACTAGGTACATCTAAGTAGGTACAAGTAAATAACTAACTTATTAATTAACTTATTGCGAAAGGCAACCAAATATTATTTTTCATTCAAACTGTTACTGGCCACCGTTTTTAAAAACCCGTCCAAACGTAGTAAACTTATAGTGTAGGTAGACCCTTATTTCGTCCGTCTGCATATCCGGTGGATTACTCGAAAACTACTGAACCGAAATTTATTAGACTAGACTTCGAAATACACCTTCGAAGTTTCTAGGTAACAATAGGAAATTTCAGAAAATAATAAAATTCTGGAAAACTAAAATTGACGAATCACGCTTTGCTGACTTTTTTTTATTATCCGCCGAATCTAAAATGTACAAGTTTAAATTGCACTGTGCTCTGAGTGGCTGTCATCTGGTGGACTATATCGTCACGCCGCATCAAAACCACGTAGGGCCGCCGTGACCACTCACCCTACAGACCCGTTTGAAATATAAATTGTGCACTGCTACAATCTAACGGTTGTATTCATTTTTTTAAATAGTTTTACGGCCAATTGGAAACTAGTCCTTAAAGGCCAGATCGTAGTTTATGATCACGAATACGTAAAACCGCAGCACGGCCTCCAGGGCACTAGTGCCATTCGGTGATTCACACTGCAGCTAACACCGCACTAAACTGATAGTAGGTAAATAATTATAGTCTGGATGTCTCTAATGTTATTCCAGGATATACATAGGTGGACGGATAATTAGAAACAGGGCAAGATTTTTATACAATCGAGGTCACTTTAAAGCCATGGTTCTCCGTGAAGGATTGATCGGGGCGTGATCTGATGACGGTCATCGATAGAGTAGATGGAGGACTTTTAGATCGCTATAGATATCCAACTGATCAGATCAGCCGTTTGAGAGCAGCATCGTCATGATTTTTTAAATTTAAGATTTTCATACATTTTGATGCCATTTTGCGGGTTTTTGTTTTCATGACGATGTTGCTTCCAAACGGCTCATCTGATCAGTTGGATATCCATAATGATCTAAAAGTCCTCCATGTACTCTCTCGATGACCGTCATCAGATCATGCCTCGATCAATCCTTCACGGAGACCAATGGCTTCAAAGTGACCTCATCATCAACAGCCTATTAATCTCCCCACTGCTGGGGCTCAGGCCTACCCTCTCAACGAGGGCGTGCGGGCTATAGTCCACCACGCTAGCCCAGTGCGGGTTGGCGGACTTCACATGCGCCTAAGAATTTCTTCTTCGGCGTATGCAGGTTTCCTCACGATGTTTTCCTTCACCGTTTGAGAGCAGTCAGTACATGTACTTAAGTTTCGAGAAAAAACCCATTGGTACATGGCCCAACCGGGGATCGAACCTCGGACCTTTCGATATCATAGGTCGCGTCTTATCCCCGAGGCCACTGACGCTCAAAGTGACCTCGATTGTATGAAAATCTTGCCCTGTTTCTAATTATCCGTCCACCTATGTAAGCTGGCACTGTGCCAATTTTCATCAAAATCCGTTCAGCCGTTAAAGCGTGATCGAGCTTACATCCAAACTTGCGCACTTCAACTTTGGACATATCCTTAGAAAGATATTGTTTAAAAGTAAAGTTCATAACTAAAGTCTATCGCTATAGTTTAATTTGTTTTCGGTATATCCCAGACACACGCGGCCTGCGGTGGCGGCCTACCGCAGGCCGCAGCTTCAATATGAAAACGCAGGCCGCGCGTGTCTGAAGTCTCACATACATTGCATAGGGAAGACAAAAGGCCGCCACCGCTACCGCAGGCCGCATGTGTCTGTGATACGCCTTATTCTAGCCAGCCTAGCCAAATGACTGGGCTTACATCCTATGTAACAGTTTGACATTTATGTACTTGATTTTATGTCGTTTGACCAGCTGTGTAGCGAAAACTTTTTAGAAAAACCCATAATTTTTCCATGTGGCCGCATGCATCTCCAGTAACAACGTCAATCAGTAGTACTATACAACTGTACCATGTGGTACTAATACATTCGTCTTCCAAGCCAAATTCCCTAATCACTTTCCCTGCTAAAAATAAAAAGAACATCCCAATTCTTCCCGGATCCGACTCTGATACGGGGAATAATTCCGGCAGGGAAAATCATTACACACGCCCCGGTAATTCGGATTTAGAGTGCCCCGTCCCTTCTGCCCCCTTCCCCCACGCTTCCCACCCCCACGAACCCCCATTTCCACCCCTAACCCGCGCTGCATCTCATTTTCAAATACTCGACTAACAA
Organism: Metalampra italica; assembly: GCA_949699065.1. Lineage (NCBI taxonomy): Eukaryota > Metazoa > Arthropoda > Insecta > Lepidoptera > Oecophoridae > Metalampra > Metalampra italica. The sequence continues at coordinate 2,984,158 of OX452993.1, forward strand.
CTCGATTCCTATACGATGGACTCGAATGCACGATACGCTAAACTCTACTTTATTCCCATGGGTTTATGACCTCAGTTTTCTTGACGACAATATAAGAAGTTGATATTGCAATTGTAACTTTGTATTGTAAAGGCTAAAGTTACAATTTCTTTGAGCTTTACTAGGGACGTGTATTCGCGGATTTGGACTTTAATATGTAGGGTGGTAGGGGTTTGCGTATAATAGAGAGGAGATATTTCCTCTTATTTTTTCGTGAATTTTTTATTTAAGAAAGGGATAAGATTTTAATGTGGGCGCTCGCTTTTATTACGAGCGATTGTGAGATATACCTCCATTGTTGGCGGATCTTGATGCGTATGGGGTTTCTTCCGCTCAAGGTATTTTGTATGGGGATTTGTCCTGTGTGTGTGTGACTATGCCGATATTAATGATGTTTTAGAAGATTTCCTTTCGTTTTATACATTGCCTTTTTCAGTGAGGGTTTTGTGCGTAGGTCTTCCATTTGTTATTGTTTCTCTTTTGTTGGTTTTAAAATAACGAATTGATTCCTATTCCCTATACGAACTATTTGTCAAATCGTTTCACATTATCAGCCTTATCTACCACTATATAAAAACTGTCTATTTTATATAATTTTTGATCTACAGGGTGTTTAAGGTTTAAGGTTTAAAGAACTTTATTATCACAAAGGCAATTGTCACTTAAGTGATAACACAATTTTACCTAAAATTAAATAGTTTTTAAATGTTCGTCGTGTTTGGAAGGTGGATGCAAAACCGTGATAGGGAAGACCATATAGACTACATAAGTCAAACATATCTTCCATCATCAGCCTACACTAGCCCACTGCTGGACGTATGTCACCACCAAGATAGAGTAATATCACGTATTTGAAGCAAGATCTCGCGTACCCTGATTGATATTTCAAACCCTTGACCTCACGAATGTAAGGGCCACATCAAACTGGGCTTCATAGTTTGCAAATGTGTTCTAAACACTATGTAAAATATATAATAAGTAATAATATATATGTGTTCTAAACACTAAAACAGCATGTTACATTTTTAAACGTAACCGTCTAACCAACCACACGCCGCCATTAACTTTTTTCGAATATGTCAGTCAAAGACAAAGGTAATAAATATTCCGCCCACGAGCCGGTAGAGCCTTAGTGCCGCCGGAAGCTAGGCCACATTCCCCGTCTTCGGCTGCCCTTGAACCGAGCCTTCTCAACAATGGCTATAGATTGGTATAGTCCAAACTAGAAACTTTAGCGGGAGTGTGAGCGATACTTCCCTGACGCTTATATCTTATATATGTTGCGAAGAACCAAATGATAGCGGGGTGTAAAATACACCTAGCGCCATCTATTAACAAACTTTTCATTACTCATACTCTGAAAGAAGGTCTGAAGTTGCCTGAGGAGCGGGTTGAAAGTAATACATCTCAGCCCTAGGGAGAATCGCTTTCAACTGACAGCTGTCAAATTAAAAAAATAATACTAGTACTATTTTGACATTTCTATTGGACCATGTTCCTACTGTCTATACATCCACTCAATTACAGCGCGATGTAAAATTGAAATAACATAAAGTTATGTAATAATTAAAGAATATATTTTTTTGACTGAAATGACTTTATTATAATAATTACTGTCAACTATTTCTTTAAATAACAGATTTGGGCAAAATATTTACCATTTTTTCAATGATGGAAATGAAAAATAATGGCAGAATAGCTGGCCGGTCACAGAAAAAAAAACAAAGTAGACGTAAAAGCGGCAATCCGATCTTCATTTGTTTTTTCGAGTTTTAGAGTTTTGTTTATACTTCCGTATAGCGGAGATTTTTATTAACACTCATTTTATGTTTTTTCTTTCAGTGTATTCTTAATGAAAAGCACAGTGTTTCCCTCGGGTTCAAGACTTATTTAGAGGTCCCTTGAACTATTGGCGCCCTCGCTACGCGTCGGGCGCCAAACCCCGTCTCGGGACTTAAATAAGTTACTTTCACCCCTGGGGTAACAATGTACTATTAAAACTAAGAAACTGGCATGATTAGAATGGGTTAAAAAAAATCTGAATAACATATAAATAGTATACTTTATAACGCGGATGAAGTCGCGGGGCATCGGCTAGTCGTTAATATGATAATAGGCGTGATGACAGATTTTGAAAAATGGTTGTTTATTGCTTGGAAATTAATTCTACTTACAAAGTATTATTATGTATAGTATGTTATAGACAAAATAAACTTTTTATCATAATAATTTAAATTAATAAAGCAAGAACCCAATACTATTTGACGGATATTAATGAAGTTATTAACAGTTAAACGAGATAGACTTTCTGTTTGGCACATAAATAGATTCAAGACTCACAAGCCACGGTAGGCTGGTACAGGGTTGACCCGGTAAAAATGGAACCTCATGGTTTGTAAACCCTCCCACAGTAAAATGGTAAGATTTTGAAAAGAAAAGAAAAGAAAAAATTTCACTACATTGCCTTTATTATTCATAAAAATCTGTAAATGCGAAAGTAACTGTCTGTCTGCCTGTTAATAACGTTATCACGCTTAAACCGCCGAACGGATTTTTTTGATATTTGTCGTGGAGATACACCGAACGCTGGACAAGGATATAGGCTACTTTTCCCGGGGAAAATACGGCAAAGCCGCGGGTGACAGCTAGTTAAAGCGCAATACAGACTGGGCGGCGGCGTTGCGAAAGCGTTGCGGCGGCGAATCTGCGAAAAGCGAATACAAAGCGGGCCTCTTCAGACAGGAATACCGCTTGCAGCGGCAGTGTGTATGAAGAACGCTCCGCACCGCGCCGCGCCGCTCTATGTGGCGGTTCTCATATACTACAAAGGAATACAACGCGCCGCCGCCGCGCCGCGCGGCGCTTACCAATCTGTGCGCGCGGTTTTGTCGCTTTCGCCTTCGCACCGCGCGTTTTGCCGCGCCGCTTTGATGTGAAGGGACTATTTTGAACATTACAGAAAAAAACCGCAACGCTATCGCGCCGCCGCCGCCCTGTCTGTGTCACGCTTGCCTTTCCGCTCCGCTTATGACTCGCACCACGCCTGAGTCACCAAATCGGAAGTACGAATCACAATTAAATTTTCTTTTGTCGGCTCCTTTCGGCTCGATCACGTAGTAGGTATTACTGTGACGTAGGTACCTTTATGGGCGCCGCTTGTGATAGGTATCGTTTCCCGGGTGATCGTTTATTGTTTGTTTATGAGTTTACGACTCGTTATTAACGATTGATTCGCGTCTCGTTAAATTTAACAAGGATACGTTTCTTTTTTATGTTGTTACTTGATAGGTATTTGTTGTAATATCACCTTGAGGAAGACAAAAGTTGCCAAAAAAATACATGCTTTATGATCTATATCTATACTAATAATAAAGAGGTAAAAACTGGTGGATAAATGCACTGAAGACTGGAATATTAAGCTAGATTGTCGCGCCTGAACCTTACTACCCTTAAAGAACGCAGAGAAAAAGGCGATCTAATTGAGACCTTCAAGATTCTGAGTAACCATTACAACTCATCTGACATAAGGAACATATTTAACCCTAAACCCATAGAGAGACTCATTGGGCACAACATGAGAATACAAAGAACCAATGCACAGCAGAACCCCTCCAGAAATGTTCTAGGCAACAGGGTTGCATCCAAATGGAATAATCTGCCAGAATCTGTTGTATCTGCCACTTCTGTAAACATATTCAAGAACAGACTACACAACGTTCTCAAACTTATAAAAACCGCAATAAATTAATAATGAACTATGAAAGCAAGTCGACTTCTGATATGGAAGCATCCTTTCCATTTTAAATAAAATAAATATATAAATAAAAATAAACCGGAAACCGCATCATCGTTTGAATCTTGTGAGGAACCAAATGATGGCCCATTGTAACACAGACAGAGCGGTGCGGAAGCGGTGCGGTGGCGTTATTTTTGTAATGTTCGAAATAGTATGAATCCCTTCACATCAAAACCATCATCAATCGTCACCAGCTTCATACTATTTCGAAGATTGCAAAAAAAACGCCACCGCAACGCCACCGTCACGCTTCCGCAGCGCCATCTATTGCAGTATCACATTTTAATGGGTTGGAACGGAGATAAAAGTTTGTATGGGAGTATCGGTTTTTAACTAACCAGAGGGCAATGGAGAGAGCTATGCTCGGAGTTTCCCTGCGAGATCGAATCAGAAATGAGGAGATCCGCAGGAGAACCAAGGTCACCGACATAGCTCAAAGAATTGCGAAGCTGAAGTGGCAGTGGGCTGGGCACGTCGCTCGTAGAACTGACGGCCGTTGGGGCAGAAAGGTTCTCGAGAGGCGACCACGTATCGGAAGACGCAGCGTAGGCAGGCCTCCCACAAGGTGGACCGACGATCGGGTGAAGGTCGGGGGACCCGGCTGGATGAGGTTAGCGCAGGACCGGTCGTCGTGGAGATCCCTGGGGGAGGTCTTTCTCCAGCAGTGGACGTCTACATGCGGATATGATGGACTAAAGGAAGGCGCGGTAGAAGTCGCGGGACATCGACTAGTCTATATCTATACTTATAATAAATCTGTAGAAACCGTGTGTCTGTACTTTGAATAAATTTATAAAAAAATGAGTGTGGACGATAAAAAAAGAGTAACAGAACACAAAAAAGCGTTTTTAAATTTTTTTGTCTTTCTGTCTTTCTGTCTGTCTGTCTTTCTGTCTTTCTGTCTTTCTGTCTTTCTGTCTGTCTGTAATCGCTAATCTCCGAAACTACTGAACGGATTTTCTTGCGGTTTTCACAGGTAGATTAAGAACAGCCTGGCGCAACTTATAGGCTTTGTTTCATTGAAATCGGATGACAGCGAAAAAAGTTATCGTCATTTACAGATAAATCTTTTAACGTAACAAGACGATGTCATAGACATAGGAGATATCAGTGTTTTTTTTAACTGGGACAGTATAGGCAAGTCCGAAACCATAGGAGATGCAGGGAAAGTGTCTTATGACATAGAAATTTTTTGGTCAAGCGTGTGTTGTCCATAAAAATAAGACAATTTGCACATATTTTTTTTAATGCGGTTCGACTCAGTTTCATGTAGGGATCACTTCATTATATCGGAAGAAAAAAATCTGAGCAGCAGAAGTTAGTCAAATTCAATAAAATGTTTTCTCATAGAACGCCAGTGAAAAATAATTTTTATTATTTAAAAAAAATGCGTATCGACTTAGTTTCATGTTAGAATCATTTTATTGTATCGTAAGAAAAAAATCCAAGCAGCAGAAGTTAGTCATCTATACTTATAATAAATCTGTAGAAACCGTGTGTCTGTACTTTGAATAAATTTATAAAAAAATGAGTGTGGACGATAAAAAAAGAGTAACAGAACACAAAAAAGCGTTTTTAAATTTTTTTGTCTTTCTGTCTTTCTGTCTGTCTGTCTGTCTGTCTTTCTGTCTTTCTGTCTTTCTGTCTGTCTGTAATCGCTAATCTCCGAAACTACTGAACGGATTTTCTTGCGGTTTTCACAGGTAGATTAAGAACAGCCTGGCGCAACTTATAGGCTTTGTTTCATTGAAATCGGATGACAGCGAAAAAAGTTATCGTCATTTACAGATAAATCTTTTAACGTAACAAGACGATGTCATAGACATAGGAGATATCAGTGTTTTTTTTAACTGGGACAGTATAGGCAAGTCCGAAACCATAGGAGATGCAGGGAAAGTGTCTTATGACATAGAAATTTTTTGGTCAAGCGTGTGTTGTCCATAAAAATGAGACAATTTGCACATATTTTTTTTAATGCGGTTCGACTCAGTTTCATGTAGGGATCACTTCATTATATCGGAAGAAAAAAATCTGAGCAGCAGAAGTTAGTCAAATTCAATAAAATGTTTTCTCATAGAACGCCAGTGAAAAATAATTTTTATTATTTAAAAAAAATGCGTATCGACTTAGTTTCATGTTAGAATCATTTTATTGTATCGTAAGAAAAAAATCCAAGCAGCAGAAGTTAGTCATCTATACTTATAATAAATCTGTAGAAACCGTGTGTCTGTACTTTGAATAAATTTATAAAAAAATGAGTGTGGACGATAAAAAAAGAGTAACAGAACACAAAAAAGCGTTTTTAAATTTTTTTGTCTTTCTGTCTTTCTGTCTGTCTGTCTGTCTGTCTTTCTGTCTTTCTGTCTTTCTGTCTGTCTGTAATCGCTAATCTCCGAAACTACTGAACGGATTTTCTTGCGGTTTTCACAGGTAGATTAAGAACAGCCTGGCGCAACTTATAGGCTTTGTTTCATTGAAATCGGATGACAGCGAAAAAAGTTATCGTCATTTACAGATAAATCTTTTAACGTAACAAGACGATGTCATAGACATAGGAGATATCAGTGTTTTTTTTAACTGGGACAGTATAGGCAAGTCCGAAACCATAGGAGATGCAGGGAAAGTGTCTTATGACATAGAAATTTTTTGGTCAAGCGTGTGTTGTCCATAAAAATGAGACAATTTGCACATATTTTTTTTAATGCGGTTCGACTCAGTTTCATGTAGGGATCACTTCATTATATCGGAAGAAAAAAATCTGAGCAGCAGAAGTTAGTCAAATTCAATAAAATGTTTTCTCATAGAACGCCAGTGAAAAATAATTTTTATTATTTAAAAAAAATGCGTATCGACTTAGTTTCATGTTAGAATCATTTTATTGTATCGTAAGAAAAAAATCCAAGCAGCAGAAGTTAGTCAAATTTAATAAAATGTTTTCTTATAAAACAGACTGTGCAATGTACTTAGGAACTTACTACTTATTCATGCATGCCACCCGAACTCCAGCTGCTCCGATTACTATGTCAAAATTGTTATCACAAAAAAATACCTAAAGGTTCCTAAGACAGTTTCCCTGTATCTCCTATGGTTTTGGTTTTGTCCATAATGTATTAGTTAAAAAATACACACGTATAATAAAAATTGATATGAGAAGTCTTATGAGCAATAGAAGTGAAAACAACAATTTTTTAAATTTTTATCTGTCTTCACCAAATTGGATACGGTGTTCATAGTTTGTTCCTGAAGGTATGGTATACCTTAAATTATGGTGAAGGTACTTAGAATGATCCATTTTACCATTGGAAAATTATAACTAGACGATGTATGTCTGTACATAGCAGAGATAGGTACCTACTTCCAAAATCCACGCGGACGAAGTCGCGGGCAACAGCTAGTATCTAATATAGGCAGTATCAGTGAATAAACGTCTATCTATTCAATTCAATACTCTCAATTAATACAGTAGATTAAAAGATCCAACTAGGCGGTCTTATAGCTAAGATTCTTCCAGACAACCTATCTATCTATCTAGATAGCAAAACTATCATCCCCTTTTAAAATCATCAACACTGTCACCAAACCGCCATTAATAATCAACCTTCAAGGGTGGGGAGGTGTCACCACGCCGTCCCTTCGAGGGGGGACGGGGCTGTAATACTTTTAAAAGCATCATCGCAGCCTCCCAGCCGAGCTCTTTGTTGAGAGTTTGAGATACTGTGTACACTCACAGAATAAAGTCGCTGTGTAGCGTCGATCAGAAAGCGCTAACAGATTTTTATGATAAAATTTTTGAGTATAGGTAGGTTTTTGTATAATTTGTCAAAATGTTTTCATAATAATAACAATGTTTGGACAAATTGACACACGGCTGTTTAGTCCCAAACTAAGTCGAAGCTTGTTAATGGGTACTCAACAACTGATAAACATACTTAAACACTTATAAATAAATACTTAAATACATACAAACACCCAGGATCCGAAAACCAACAGATATGCTCATCACACAAATGTTGGTCCCGGGTGGGAATCGAACCCACGACCTTTGGCGCAGTAGGCAGGGTCACCACCACTACGCCAACAGGCCAGTCGCGTTTTGTTTGGATATTTTTGTTTGTGACTGTTTCCCGAAATAAAGTGTAAACCCAAAATTATTTCTTATTATAATTTATAAAATATATTCTTTATATACTACACACACACAACATGAGAATACAAAGAACCAATGCACAGCTGAACCCCTACAGAAATGTTCTAGGCAACAGGGTTGCATCCAAATGGAATAATCTGCCAGAATCTGTTGTATCTGCCACTTCTGTAAACATATTCAAGAACAGACTACACAACGTTCTCAAACTTAAAAAAACCGCAATAAATTAATAATGAACTATGAAAGCAAGTCGACTTCTGATATGGAAGCATCCTTTCAATTTATTGATGTATACGAATATTTAATGAAAATATATTCTTTATATACTTTTACAACATAGTATTTTCAGTTTTTTTTCGTGTACATTTACAATTAATTTAAATATTAGTGTTCTGTTATTAAGATCTGATCACCTCTGAAATAGGAAACTGCAGAACCGGTTTATTTGCGTTTTATGTAGCAAGAGCGTTTTGAGAAAATGCAGTTTGTTTGGTTGGGAAAATGCGATTGTGTAGAAATAGGATTGTGTAGGAAAGCGAATAGGAAAAAATGCGATGGGAATAACTTCGCACATACCTACCTAAAGCACGATATAAACTTTCAGGCTTAAGTCCAATAAGAGCTCGCTTCGTTCCCCGTCGCAACGGATGGTAATTGCCTAGAAAGTCCTATTTCCATCCCCTAACCCCCTAGCCAGCCACCTGTCCCAGTTCCACCCCCTTCTCCCTGCGTCTGGTCTAGATTCCAACCTAGATGCACCTAATCGGGTGCGGGTGAGCTATGTTTGGTATGAGTACGTATATTGTGATTGTTAGAGTAGTGTTTTGATGTTAGACTGGGCCAGCGTGGTGGACTATGATCCGTATACGCTCTTGTGGTGGCCACATGTCCAACACTGAGACATTAGAATAAAATGTTAGTGTGAATCACAAGAAATTACACAAATTAAAATGCAACGCAAATAAAATGATGGCGAATATAACCACAACAACCCTTTGGGTTAACTAAACCACTCGATTGTGTGTGGATTAACCCTACCGAATAACCCTTAAATGGGCGTTCAATTTCACACCGAGTGTTGCCAAAAATGAAAATATTAAATCCAATTTACCAACTTACCCCTCGATTATCCTCTCAATAAAAAAACATGAATATCATAACCTCTCAACACTATTGTGCAGTGCTAATCGCCAGTTATAAATGCGCACAGTGGGCCCACCCCGCTTATTTGCGCGGCCAAAAAAACTGAATATGATTTTATGGCAGGTTAAATCTATTATAAGTGGGGATTAAGTTATGAGTAATATTTCTATTTGTAAAGGGGCATTTAACGAGTTATTTGACGCCTCCCGGCATCGCGTGCGGTTCGCGGGCTATTCACGAGATAACCCGTAATTATGATCAATCTCGCCGCTATAGCCCAGCTTTATAAGTGTTTGTTTTCATGACAGGTGGATTATAATGATCGTTGCTGATTAAATGAGCGCTCGTTTTGTTTATCTGGGCTTTTTGCTGATTTTTCACGCTCCTTAAAGCGCTGATTTAAGATTGTGCTTTGTGTAATTAACGACTACGTTATAAACTGTTAATGGACTTGCTGTATCGCCTTGAACTTTATGATTGTGACTAATTTTTTTTGTCATAAATGTTTATTCTTGAATCTTGTCCAATAACACGGTATTATTATTATGTATAGCACATTAAATATGTACCCTAATACACATACAAAGTATATTAATTTCCATGGAATCGAAAATCAAAGGAGCACGTCCCAAAGGACAGGCCCAGTGGTCTCTAATGTGCCCACTCCCTGGACAAAGCGGATTATTTTCGATGTTGTCATATCTTGAAGCTATTAACATAATGTGGTGACTTGATTCCCTTGTTTCGGTTTTTTGTTTCGTTTTTTCGCGCTTCGTCACGCTGTGTGGTCTAGTAGGTATCTATTTTGTTTTGAGGTTATATTTTTTCTCTTTGTTACTCTAAGAAGCGATGACTGGTTGGCCATATTCGTGTCCTATGGCGTTAGTTTTACGTCATACAAGATAAAACATGAAGTAATTCTTCTTGTACGTAATATTATCAATATTTATAAACAATATTTTTACATCAATATACCCATTATTTACTTAACTAGAATTTTGTCCTACGGACAAGGATGGACAATTGACAAATATAAAACCACGTAAACTAGGTCCAACTTGTACAAAGCTGTCTGTCCCTAGTGGGAGTCGAACCCAGGTGCTCAGGCGCTATAGTCCATCGACCACTTGCACTAAATCAATGATTGACGAGTGGAGTGAACTGGTTTGCTATGAACAGTGGGGTTCTACAAATGCATAAGTTAATACGTCTCAGACCTATATTTTCACGTTAAAAACACAATTACTGAAACGATTACCTTCCCTTCCTTTGCACACAACACACTCAATTACAAAAACAAGGCAAAGAAAATACACACTTTAAAAAAAAGTGTGCTCAACCCAACAACATTGTAAACGTGAAAGAATACACAACGCACCATTACCTCCACCGCAGTTGCTAAACAAGCGAAGTTTTCCCACAAAAACGTGGGTTTAACGTTAATATTTAAGGGTTATTGTTTGAGTAATTGCTCGCCTCGCGAAATAACCTAATGGGCGTACTTTTGAGTGTACGGAAAAAATCGATTCACCCATATTTGTTGTTAATTATAGTCGGTTGCGCCGTCTTTCCGCCTCCGCTGGTTCGAATGCGATTTGAGGCCCTCCCTGGTCCAATTACAGAGTTCTCAAAAGTCCCCCCTCTCACCCTCCCCTCTCATTTTTAGATTGAGCCTCGTTTTAATGACCTCTCGAGCTCCCGATGTTCATTTGTCGCGGGGGTTTTTGCGTACGATTTTCACCGCATTTTTTGCCTGTGTAGCATTCGGAGTTGAAGCACTGTGAAGAAATGTTCTCAAGTTTTGAATGTTGCTGTATTTCCTTTTTTTATATCAAAATACACGAGTGGGTTGTTAAGAAAAATATTGTATCGTGTGCCGAACCATTCACACATCACCTGTAGCTTAGACGGAAGAGTCAGCGAGAAGATCACATTTTCTGTATCCTCAGCTACACCTACGTGATCTCGGTCAGCATCTCCTCCCACTAGTCATAGACTTCATTCAGTATATGTACCTGTGCAAATCAGATTAAATATATCAGTATGTATCAGTATAAAGATCGAGTACAACACTCTTTTTAACTCTCTCATATCGCATTCTAGTTCTATGAGATATTGCGTACCTATTCATCGTTTAAAATCAATCAAATTTCTCCTATAAACAGTATTACTATATAGAAAGAAACCATGCAATATCTAATTGTTTAAAGCCACGGGAGCACCCCATATTAAAAATTTGTCCCCATTAGTATTGCGTACTTCGCTGACGTAAGGGGCGCCATTGTGCCATTTGTTTGGAATCCTGTAATTTACTACAAAACTTATAGGCATTCCCACCCCCTCTCAACTGGAGGGTTGCCGGGCCCCCGCGGGGTATGTTCCCTCAGAACCACCGCACGTGATGTTCTGGCAGAATAGTAAATTCGTATGATTCTGCAGTTTGCCCCGTTTTATCATAATTGTGCTTAGGGCCCGATATATTAATCCAGAATTCCCTTTCCAGCCTTTTGTTGGCAATTTTCAATCTTCACTAATACGTAGATGTTTGCACAAATAATTCTGCAGGGGCTTTTAGTTATTGACTTTTGTATATTTATAATTCATGTCCGCTTTGAGTAGTGATTGAAACCACTGTGCGAAAATTCTTTGTTTAGATTTACGTAGTCTTCAAACTATAGATTTAGGGATATTGTATGTGAAATTGTTATGTGTTATTTAAGTAGGAAATCAACTGACATAAGACTTCCAAGTAAACAAAATGTAAAAACTAATTACATCTTTGTAAACCAAACAGATTCGCTCTCGGCCCGAGTTAAACAAATACAGATAAACAAACATATCCATGGGCCATGGACTAAGTCCAAATAGTGATCTTCATGTTTAAACATCAATCTACATTGTGAACTATCCATGTTGTACCTTCCCATAGCCGACAAATTAAAATTTACAATCTAAAACTTCCAACATAACCTCTAAATGCAACGTTATAGGGTGAAAGACCCAGTCGTTGACCGCACACCGCGCGTACGCTAGAGATATTTTTTAAAACGACATTTTAGAACACGACTGCACGACATGTGTCATCACATCATGTCAATGCAGGGATTATGATAACCATCGTACGGATGCTATCCAGCTTGGGGAATCACCCTTTGCGATCTCAACATCGAGCTCAAAACAATAGAATACGTCTTGCGTTTTAAATCCTACTCTGCAGTCAAGCTTTAGGGTTTAGATTTGAATTTGTCGATAAAAAGTATGCGAGGGTGATTCTGAAAAGACAATTTAACCCTAAAAAATGGTGCACGGACATTAATCCGCATGTAATATCGCAAATTTGTCGTCGGCTCGCCGGGGCCGGCGTGTGCGCAGGTCGGGGCCATCTGTCGGTTGGTACGGGATTCGATTTGGTGCTATTAGAGATGGGACAATGGCGATGAATGTAGGGCCACTTGATTGGACGGGCATAGACAATATGACAGGAAGGAATTTGATAAGTGAATATTCGTTCTACGAATAATTCGTAAAAATCGAAACGACGAACTAAATGTATATAAAAATACAAACCTTAGCCTATTTAATATGTCCCGTTGAGGGCACAGGCTTACCCTCTCAACGAGGACGTTCGGGCTATAGTCCACCACGCCAGCCCAGTACGGGTTGGTATAATTCACATGCAAATTAGAATTCCTTCTTCGGCGCATGCAGGTAATTTTTTCGTAGGTAAATTTCTTGGGGGACGAGTTGGGACTACGCCGTTTCTCAGGCAGTTTTATGTAGGTACCTATTTTATAGGTTTTTATTACGGCTCCGTTCATCAACTTATTTTAATCATCAAAATGGCACAACCCAGATTAATCTCAGTGCTAATCACAATGTTCAGGCTGTATCATTGCAAGCAATACTTATTGAAAACAACAGTCAAGTGTTTTATAAGTACAATATTACTTATGACGGATCATATTCAATCAAATTCACATAATAATTCACAGATACTCAGACGCTACCCTTCATCCAGCCAATAATAACACCCCAAATATGAAACGCTTAATAAAATCCACATATACGTTCTCGAGCGGCAATAAATTGCCCTTTTTGACGTCTTATTCAGAAAACCCAGCGATTCATGTGTCAGTTGCGAAGGGTACGCGTTCGATACACGGAGGTAATAAAAAATGTATTCCGCCATTCAATGATGCCACGCGTCGCGCATCTTCAGGTGACAAGCATTGGGCGTTTCACCCTAGTTTTTGGAGTTCATCTTTGTTTTGATTTTGTTAACTGTTTTCAATTCGACGAAGGGAATAAAATCTACATCATTTACGAGTATTACATTCTGTAAGAAATGGACGGCAGCGCCAGTGTGGCCTTCATGAAACATTATTTACTAGTGCGTAAGTGCTGGCCTATAATGTCCAACAGTGGCCATGGACAGGTCCTGTAATATTTGCCACACAAATGAATGGTACAAAATAAAAGCAAAATACAAACAAAGGTGGACTTATCTCTTCAAATTGTCTATGTCGGTTACAATTCCAATGTATTAATATTTAAAATCCACACGTTGTCGACTCCACATACATACAGGATGATGTTAAAACTGTCACAAACAGTCGCGTGCCCCAGACAGGCGCGACAGGCGTGTGCTTATTGCTCTTAATGAGTCGGGGCGATCGTGGGACGAGCTCGCAGACTGTTACGTGGACTTGTTAGACTTACCTTGTTAAAGCTTAACACCCACAGAGGCGGGAGGGAGCCGCGGGACAGCGGTCGTGATTCGGGACATGATTTTTTTATAAGGCTGGTTTTCTAGCTGTACGACACACGCGGACGGGTGTCCCGTACGGACTCCCGGAGCGGAGACGCAGATTGTTCCGTACGGGACACGCTCCGGGTAGACCGCGTACAAGGCCAGCACATTCATACTCTATGCGACACTAGCATTGCGGGCGCTAACCGTACAGCTGTAAAATGCCAAAAAGCAGCCTAATGTTCGAGTTTGTAGCCATCTGTCGCAGAAATGCGGGCGCGATCTGGCGCGGTACGATCTCTTTCTATGTGTCAGATTGCATACAAACTTTAACGTTACAAAAAAGTGTCGTCCCGGATCGCTACCGCTTCCCGCGACTCCCGCCTCTGTTGGTGTTAAGCTTAAGTCTACAAAAATGCCTGGACTATCTAACTAAATCCCCAACAAATCATACTAATCACACTACACTGGTACCTATGATAACGTGAAGAGATCTTTACAACAAGATGTTGTCCCCACATTTATCCCGTTGTGTTCCCGGCTCAGACAGGTGGTTTCTTAAAATAATTGAAAGCAGTTCTACTTGGTTTTTTTAAGGAATGTTTCCAGTAAAATTTGCTATGATAACCAATATTTAGGGTAATTTCCCTCCAAGCACGGCTTTTAATTTCGAACCTGTATACCATTAGATAATATCGACATGGCTACGTTAATGCATGCACGTCTAGCGTCTAACAATAGACTTCAGTCGTCTAGTCTAGTTGGACGCAAGAATTATAGTACGCACGACTCATTGCGTCCGGTGGTCGAAACTTGTATGTGTCTATGTCCTCAGAATACTGATCACTTCCGTCTACTTCGTCTAATGATTGCATAATAATTGTCCGTCGACACTTGCCTATGTATTGCCAATGCCGTCGTATCGGAATGACGTAAAAGCAGATCATCCTTTAGGCGAAACGTCTTTATGTGAAGTAAAACTAATCAGTGCTAAAAGCGTGCTGAAGTTCCTAACGGATGCAAAGCTCAACACTGAACTATAGTAATGGCGGCGATCACAATAGATCAGCAATTGTCGCAGTGATACAAGACTAGATAAGCCTTGAAAGAGCCCCACCTCAAATAATCATAATAAGACATGAAAAATACCTTGGCCGTGCACGTAAGTGACTGTTTAGTTCAAATTGTGCATTTGATTGAGTGATACAATATTACACATCTATGCACATCCCTGCTTATTGACCATTCATTATATCGATTTAAACACTAATAGAATCTACTCATGAAGCCACTCAATCGTTTCCATATGCTTGTAGCTCCGTTCTTTCTCTCTGGTCATGGACATAGCATGAAGATATGTACATACGTGCGTACTGTCATAATTAATATAGGTAACTGATTTGTTGATTAAGGGCTTCTTTCACCGCTTCCTGATATTGTTACATATAGTAATCTTAGTGATAAACTAATCTATCACATAAATCTGTGTGATAGACTATATAAAATATAGAAGATATAGGCAATGAGATGCCTGTGAAACAGAAAAAAAAGGATATCTGGTAGATAACCTTCATTGTTAAATATGTATGTTAGTCTGTAAGGTATTTGTAATATGGCCCTTTTGTAGGCTGAAATAAAGTTATTATTATTATATAGGGTATCTGGGACTTTATCAGCAAGTAGTGAAAGAAGCCCTAAGTCTATTTTTACTCCGGGTATATACTATCACCTGCTTTTCTGTTATCCGTTTATAAATAAACATTTAAAGAGCTTCGTTATCGTTCTAGGTCTCATCTAAAATTGCAGAGTCACGGATTTGGAACTTTCTGATGTTTTAACAGATAACATAACGTCTGTACAACGGGCAACAAAGCCTGTCCTATCTATCGCCGGCCATCATAGTTCTAACAACTTAATAAGGTTGCCGTGTGTACTTTTGAATCTGAGGAGTTTCACTCTATTACACATTTGACATAAGAGTTATAGAATATGTTTATTTTTCAACACAATGACACATTTTCAAATCCGCCGTGTTATCTCCGAGTGTAATCTTATTTTTTCATCCCGGGTCACTAAGCTTGGATCTTTTAAAGCCCAAGCCACGACTGATAAGAAGCTTGACGTATTTTTTGCTATTAGCTTTTGTACACGGTTTGGTATTTAGATTATATTCGAGTGATATTGTTTTATGATTCCTCTAGATTTTTTTGTCGTCGCCCACGGGTAACTTTAACTTTGTCGTGTGAAAGCAGTATTTTCTCGAAGTAAAATAGCCCATGTTTTTTAACTGAAGAAGTGACAAACATTATGTGAAAGCAGTATTTTCTCGAAGTAAAATAGCCCATGTTTTTTAACTGAAGAAGTGATAAACATTATGTGAAAGCAGTATTTTCCTGAAGTAAAATAGCCTTTGTTTTTTTTTTACAGAAAAAGTGACAAACATTATGTGAAAGCAGTATTTTCTCGAAGTAAAATAGCCCATGTTTTTTAACTGAAGAAGTGACAAACATGTGAAAGCAGTATTTTCCTGAAATAAAATAGCCTTTGTTTTTTTTTTACAGAAAAAGTGACAAACATTATGTGAAAGCAGTATTTTCTCGAAGTAAAATAGCCCATGTTTTTTAACTGAAGAAGTGACAAACATGTGAAAGCAGTATTTTCCTGAAATAAAATAGCCTTTGTTTTTTTTTTACTGAAAAAGTGACAAACATTATGTGAAAGCAGTATTTTCCTGAAGTAAAATAGCCCATGGTTTCTTACTGAAGAACTGACAAACATTATGGCAAAAAGGGTCGAAGTGTCGCCAGGTATTTCTGGTCCCCTGAAGTACAGACAATAAATAATTACGTATTCAAATTCGCAAAAACAATGGGCGGGTCTTTTTATAACAAGACCTTTGCGAGTCGTTAAAAAAAATTCTCACTCCATTAATTTCTATTTGCACCATCGAGACCGGGCGATGCTCATAAAGACAATTATCTCACAAAAAACAAATCTACATAGAGCTGTGTAAGCGTCTATAGGAACCGTAATCAACGGATCAAGCTGAATTGGCGGAGCAAATAAGCGACTCGGCCGTTAAGTTGCTATATTTTTATTCTAATAACACTAGAGGGCGTGGCTAAGCTACCGCGATACGCAGCATGGCTGACTGAGTTGAATATTAATTGTGATTACTTATAATTATAATCAGCCGTTATGTCAGCATTGTGCAATTGTACATATAGAAACATAAACGCAGTCTTCCGTTAAGAAAATAATTATATACTCAAGCCAAACAACTCGGTGCTTCTGCCTAGTACCGTGGTCTAGTATTTAAAATTGTCGTAAATATCCCTAAATCAAATTATAGCAAATACAAGTTTTTTAGGATAATTTAATTGTTATAGATTTATATTAAGCTATTTTTAAAGATTTATTATGTAATTTACTATTGAGAAAAGAGACCTCTATAGTTAGACATAAACTTTATACAGCTGGCTCAATAATGTAAAGAAAGGAATAGAGGGAACTGTGAATTTAGGAGACAATTTTGTCTCCAAAACTTTGAGGTTAAAATGCTTTCTTCCGACCGGCGACCCCCACAAAAAATAGAAAAAAAGAATTTTGCACTACTGGTTCTTTAGCATTAAACTGAAAAGGAATTTAAAACCCTCTCGCTATAGTTGTCCTATTAACTATTCTGTGGCTATAGTTGGCAGTATTTCCTGCATCTAGAAGAAATCAGCATTCTATCTAACAGAGCGAAGAATATTTTAAATCGTTTCGTCAAAGTACCTTCAGTCAGCTTGTCTCTCTTTATTATATAAAAATATAAATAAAAATATCTGTCAATGATGTCAATACTAGCTGATGCGGTTTATAAAGTACACTATGTAATGTAATTTATTTCATTAAATAACTATGACTAAAAATAACTTATTATAAAACTAAATCTTAACTACAAATAAATTATAAATAAAAAAAACCCCTCGAGGCTCCCCACCGCTGGGAGCGTGCCCTGAACGCTGGCGGCATTACCACGCTGGATGGTGAGGCTGATGCTCTGAGCCCAGTCCTCTGGTCGTTGGTAGACTCGACCAGAGGGCTGGGCTCGCTTTTTTAACCCGTTCTTATCATACCAGCTTGGTTTCAAAGTTTGTTAATAGATGGCGTTAGGTGTATTTTACACCCCGCTATCATTTGGTTCTTCGCAAGATATATAAAATAAACGTGCAAATTATCCACCAGTTTTTACCTCTTTATTATTAGTATAGAATAGATGTCGCCGAATAATTCTTAATGCTACTTTTCACTAGTTTCCACAGAGCAAATCTTAACTCCATGCACCCACTTTGCTTCCCAAATCTTCGCTAAAAGCCGCCGCCGGTTCCCGCATCACAGCATTAAGAATTCACAGTTTTCGTCTGCCTCGGCTCTAGGCGCAGTGTTAGTCTTAAACTTAAAACTAGGTTTGGAAGGCGCCGGGTAGCGTTTAAAGAGAACTGGGTGACTGACGCTTTTGTACGAAAACTGGGTGACTGGAGCTTCTGAGGTGATTTTCCGTCGCGTTAAATTCAAACGTATTTGATAAATGTTTGGTCTTTCCTCGTGCTTCGCCTGCGTAGAAAAGCTTTTCCCGCGGGAACGCCTCATACAACTCCCACAAGAAGACTTATTGATGTTTTTAACCTACTTCGAGAAAAGGAGGAAGTTCTATGTTCGGCTGTATGTATGTTTTTTTATATTCTGTATACGGAAATGCGTTTAATAAATTGCTCCTTTTCTGTTACAGGTACGTTTTTCTCCCAGCTTTACCCCAGTAAGTCGTTACGCTATGACCACATTGTCCCAGGACAGCAGGACTAATGTGTCCACATTATAATGCGTCCGTGTCCACGCGGCAACATAGCTTGTCTCGAATGGACAGATGGACATCATATTGTATTCAAGCAGTGTATGGCAGAACCATAAGTATAGGTACTTTAATTCTCATTAACATAGGTATTTTCAGTTTTTAAATCTTATCTTCGTTCGTAGTCAATTACTCTACAGTTTAACTAACAATAAGTATGTTTGAAGAAAGTCATCTCGTTCGTAGTCAACTATTCTACAATCTAACTAACAATTAGTATATTTGAAGTAAGTCATCTCGTTCGTAGTCACTCTACAATCTAATTAACAATAAGTATATTTGAAAAAGTCATCTCGTTCGTAGTCAATTACTCTACACTCTAACTAACAATAAGTATGTTTGAAGAAAGTCATCTCGTTCGTAGTAAATTACTCTACAATTTAACTAACAATAAGTATGTTTGAAGAAAGTCATAGTCTCGTTCATAGTCGATTACTCTACAATCTAACTAATAATAAGTATGTTTGAAGAAAGTCATCTCGTTCGTAGTCAACTACTCTACAATCTAACTAACAATTTCTCAACTTTAGATAAGTAACATAAGTTGTCCTATTACCAATTTGTTGTACAGTTTTCCCTCGCATGTTTCCCAAATTCAAATTAGCAACGGTAACAAAAAATATGCGCCTAATAAATATATCAAAATACGGCCGAAGGTTAAACGGGACACTCGTATGGAGACATCAAAGAAATGCTTGGAATAGATTACTGAAATGCAAATTGGTAGATAATGCTTTAATGTACAGTCGGCCACAGATATTAGATACCTTCATATTTTCCTTATGACGTGACCAGAATAGTTTGTTTCTCAATAAAGAGTTATGGATCATAATGTATTAAGTATTTATTACTTATATTATTTATTTATTATTTATATTAGGTTTAAGTAATCTTTATCTGTGGGTGGTCGAATAAATTTCTTATTTGTAATTTTGGCATAAAATTCAAAACGCATTTATTCTTCATTGCAAAAAATGGATCGAAATTTCTAACACTTAGTACCGATTCCAGATCAACACAGTTTAAATTCTATAAGTTAACTATTAAACATAAATTTCCCAAGTCAATATCATCCTATGCTCGAATCCAATCCAATGGATTGTTTTAATAAAAAAATATATATTTTGTGGTCTTTTTAACTGAAGTACAAATTATTTATGTAAAGGCAAAAAAGCATGGACAGGTAAGAGGGACACTTGACGTTGTATAAATGTACACAGTGTACTTACATGAAATAAAATACTTCGACTTTGACTTTAACGAAGGAAAGAAGAACTAGAAGACCAGATCTAACAAACTACTTATAGAGTTAAACACTATAGTCGTCCAGTCCACTCTGGTCTGGTCGTTGCTCTTTCTCCAGTATCCTATCTTACCCCACCTGACCACCTAAATGGTGTAAAAAACTTTAGTTTCATAAACCAAACCAATTTCATATTGTCGCCTGATTTAAAACAGGGAAATCTTTCCTTGAGTCATAAGCTTCAATTTTTATTTTAGAGCCGTTTTTTATATCAGAGCCGTGGTAGCCTAGATGGTTGTGCACTCGCCTCACGTTCACGAGGTCGTGGGTTCGATCCTGGCCCGTACCAACGAGTTTTTCGAGACTTAAGTACGGTTTATTATAATACCAAAGGTTTTTCGGTGAAGGAAAACATCGTGAGGAAACCTGCATACGCCGAAGACTGGTATTTACTATTCTAAGGCGTATGTGAAGTCCACCAAAAAAAAACGGATTATGGCACCGTTTGGCGGACAGGGGTTTGGCACAACAGATTCCATAGAGTCGAAGTGTCGCCAGGTATTCATGGCGACACACAAGAAGATAAGATAAGCTTCAATTAAAAAAATAAAAAATACATTAAAAAAAAACAAGGAAAAAAATCTCGTCGTCCGAACGATCGGGGTGAAAATTGTGTTGAGACGAGACCCGAGGTGGCCGACTGTACACACACGGGCGCCGCAAATGTTTTATTTATGTGCAGGGGTAGCGGAATTAATGTCCCGGCCCCGCTAGGGGTAGTTCCCTTGGAATATGACACTGAGTTGTTTTAGATGACCTGTCCTGTCAATTACTAAATACCTCGAATGTCAAAGGACTTGATGGGTTGGTAAATGAATCATACCATCGTCAACCCTGATATCTGTGGTATTTAGTAATAATTGACATGGTATTACTGAGGGAATTATACAGTTCTTTCACTGAAATATAGATAAGATAATACTAAATCATTTTTATAAGTTGTTTTGGCTGTATAG
This sequence comes from Metalampra italica, assembly GCA_949699065.1. Taxonomy (NCBI): domain Eukaryota; kingdom Metazoa; phylum Arthropoda; class Insecta; order Lepidoptera; family Oecophoridae; genus Metalampra; species Metalampra italica. The sequence continues at coordinate 3,005,186 of OX452993.1, forward strand.
GTATTTAAACATCATAATTATACAATATGACAGGAAACGTAAGATATATTTAAATGGGTAACACAAATTGTAAGGGTACTTATTAGGTAGTTAAAATAAGGTTTTGACATTATGATCAGACTATATAAGAGATCAGATCAGAATATATGACATTGTTCATTTTGATACAGAAACCTGCATATGAAATTCTTGGGCGCATGTGGTCTTTCTTATGCGCTGAACTAGCGTGTGGTAGACTATACGCCCTCGTTGAGAGGGTAAGCCTGTGCCCAACAGTGGGAACGTATCTATAGGTTGTTGATATGATTTGAACTACAAACAAATAAGTAAACAAAATAAAAATAAGTAAATTAAAAAATATATACGAACATGAATCTATTCCAGCATCCGGCTCGAGGGACTAAGAAACCATAAAAATGCGTCTCGAGCAATATTTCTCGAGAATGTCTATCATTTAACTAGAAAACAAAGCTAAGCGTCGGTTACCCAGCTTTCGCGTACAGACGCCGGCGGCGGCGACTTCAAAGGGATGTAAGCCCTCCCCCCAACCCCCCTCTCACTCCCCTCCCGCGCCCCAGGCGATGACGACCGCGTTTGTTCATTGCTGTAACACCATGTATTTGGGAAACGGATCAATGTGTATTTACCTTAAACGGGGTTTATACTGCAGGTGGCAGGCAATGAGGACTTTAAATAAATACACGCAAAGTAGATGAGAATATTGTCTCTTAATCGTATTTATCTCATAGAAAAATTAAAATACGTTAAATTTTAAAATTATAAAACCTTTAAAAAAAATTTTATTGTATAAATATTTTAAAGTTTTTATTGTTTCTATTCAAAGTATGTATGTTTTAAACAAGTTTTAAATGCGAAAGTCTCAATGTCTGTTTATATTGTTTGTTGCTAATCACGCCATAGTGGCTGAACGAAGTGGTAGCCTATAGGCTACCCTGGTATAACATATACGATAGATTTTAAAGCCTTTTTCATACATTCGAGGTCACTTTGACCCCTTAGATGTCAGGGAGCGATTTGGGTGACATCTGATGGTGGCTCACAATCAGGCCTTTTCTATAAATAAAAAATCTAAAATAGCATTAAAATCTATGGAAATCCGCTTAATTTATATATACTTTATGTTTTGAAAGTAATAAATATTTCCTTCATTCAGTATGAAAGTTGTCTGGTAGAGATCTCTTACAGCCTTTGTGACATCTGTACTGTACCTACATTATAGGTACAGTCGACCGCACGTCAGTGGAAACACTTCGACCTTGAGCTGGCCTAGCCTATCAGGGAGAGTTTCAATACTATGAGAGACCAGTTTATACTGGATTTGTTTCCACTGACGTGCGGTTGACCTTACCTACTAGACACGGTACACACTCTGTGTTAAAAAACCTATCCATAGACAAACATTCAACTCTATAATGAGAGGTTATCAATATTCATACTCGAGATAGTCACGTGCCGGAAAGAGGGGGACGCAGTCATTCAGCTCGTACACCCATCTCGCTCGCGCACACTTTTTTTAATTTCGAAACAATCTCGTTGAAGGCGTCCTGTCTCCATTTAAATTTCGAATGCACGCTCGCTCCCGTCCCCCGTTCATTGTCTAACGGATATTGTCATTTTAATAAATTTTTTCTTCAACATATTTCAGAAGTTTACGATAGGTTTTGATTCACTGCTGCGATGTTGGTGGGCTTGGGATGGGAAACGATAAATTTTTATTTTGTTATTGTGGTATAAAATTATTTTTTACGGCTTTCTGTAGTGTTAGGTCGGTCGCACACTATACGCAACTTAAGTCGGCAAATAGCTTGTATCATTTGTTTTAAGCCTATCCCAGACACACGCGACCTGCGGTGGCGGCCAAACGCAGGCCGCGCGTGTCTGCAGTTTCACATACATTGCATAGGGAATACAACAGGCCGCCACCGCCACCGCAGGCCGCGTGTGTCTGGGATCCCCTGTATCTCTCGGATGGTCAAAAGTATTTAAAAAATCGGATTAAGCTCTCCGAAAGTTTTTTAAAATTACGAGTATTTTTAATTTTTTTGGAGAAAATACCTACTTTCTCACATTGCCAAATTAGTGTAGTTTTATGTGTTATTTTTTACTTATTTGTCAATCTACAGGTTAAGTACGTAATTGGCGATACCGATCGCTACTATCTTCTCTTCTCTTATCAATTTACTACAAGTTGGTACCTCTTTAAGAGTACACACATGGTCTTCAGTTAAAACAGATCATATTAAGCTTATTCCAGACCATGTTATTTTCAATGTAGTCTGTGATTATGTAGCAGTTTTCAGTCAATCTATTCGATTATGATCAAAAAAATCTAGCATTTTATCTGTCAAATGGAATAATAATCGTATAACACTGACATTGCGGACAATTTTGCGGTAATTAGAGCAATACATTCGCGATCACGCGCGGCCCCGCGTCGGGCGCCAACACGCGCGCGCCTAATAGCCGGTTACGACTAATTGGACGCGTCGGTTAGGAGTATGACAATAATCGCCCGTGTGAGCCCGGCCTTACGGATAACGAGGATGCCGTTTTGTCAATTAAAGAAATTAGAATAGACTGTAGAGATGTAATGAATACAGACTTTATTAATGAGTTCAAACTAATCTATCAGATAAATCTGTGTGATAGACTATATAAAATATATAAGATATAGGCAATCAGATACCTATTTTATAAAAAATTGATATCTGGTAGATAACGTTCATATAGGGTATCTGGGACTTTATCAGCAAGTGGTGAAAGAAGCCCGAAGATTCACATTAAACAACAACTCATTACAAAAACAACAGAATAACATACTTAGGCGACTGAAAAACCTCATATGGATAAAGAATTATATTTCTCTGTCAAAGAATACATGAACGCAAAGTTCTAATTTCCAATTGTGACATTCATATCATATTTTATTATTATTAATTTTCATATTTTTATACACAATTTGCGTAAAAGTGACATTGGTGATATCTACTTCATGACATTTTGTTTTGACATTTTTGATGTTTTACTATGGTTTTTGACCGAGCGAGCGAAGCGAGCGAAGCGTCTACGTTTCGAGACTGGCCAAAAATGCTCTTGTCCGGCTGTCTGTCTGTCTGTCTGTAATTCTCTACAGGTCGCATTTTTCAACCGATTTTGACGAAAATTTGGCATATGTATAAATTAATTAAACCTACAAAATGAGTAGAATAAAATTTTGAAAAACATTTTTTTTAGAGTACCTACCATACTCGCAAAGTGGGAGTGAACTTTTTTTTTCTTGTGAATCCCATAGTGTGGGATATCGTTGGATAGGTCTTTCAAAAATATTGCTGGTGTGTGAATACCATTTTTTCGATTTAGGGATCCGTTGGCGAAATATTAAGCTTTAAAGCGGTAATTTTTGTTAGTCACGTGTCCCCCCCCCCTGCCAGCTAAACGGTTGCTTCTGGAAATGTGAAAAAATTCATGGCAGTAGCATATATAACGTAGTTACAAGGAAAACTATTACGGCTAAGTAGGTTCTATTAGTTTTTGAGTAATAGTGGATCGACTTAAGAAAGTTGAAAAAATAAATTATGTTCATAGAACTGCATACGTAAAATGGAAAATTATTTTTTTCCGCGTGATATCCATGGTGTGGGGTATCATTGGATGCGTCTTTCAAAAATATCGCGGGTGTGTGATAAACATTTTTCGATTCAGGGATCCGTTTGCGAAATATTAAGCTTTAAAGCGCTAATTTTTGTCACTTTAGTAGGTACTTTTTCTGTTTCCAAAGTTGACTTTTGTTGGTTTCTTTTAGGTTTGGTTTATAAGGGCTGGCGAGGTCTACTGTTCTCACGGAACTACTAGTTTATTTTATTGATGATCACATTAACTTTGACTTTTTACGTAAGAAAACTATGTATTAATATTTGTAATGTGAGATAAATAAATCTAATCTAATCCAGGTACTCATTTAAGCAAGAAAGTTAATTAAACCTAAAAATGCAAAACAATGTAATCTTAATTGAACAGACCGCCTCTGGTCGTTCATGGCGCGTACGTGTCTAGGACGCTTTATTGAGTTAATGACATTTCGAATCTGTATTATAGGTCTTCAAAAATGTGATAAAACTACAAATGAATGATTTTCGGATATATCTTATTTAGGCTATGCCAGTCATAACCGAATCGAATAGTTTCTTATAGACGTTCATAATTACTTACAAAACCAGTTAGTTGCACCTATTTTCAATTAACTTTAATCCATTAACAGAAACCTTTGAAATTTAATTGGTTCCCAACATTCAATTATTATATTATACCAAATTATAATAACGGTAACTCAGGAGAAAAGTGAGAGTGCACCGTGTTTCATTTAGTTAATTAATAAGACCAAAATCAAATAAATCCAACTACTATTGATACACTCAATGCTCAGAGTGGCGAGGGATGCGATGTGTTAGGGGTGGCGCTTTCTATAAATTGTGGCGTTCCAAATCAAAAGGAACCTTGTGGCGAAAGTGAGTTTCTTGCAAAATAAAACTGCCTTTTAAATGCGTCATTATCGCCCTTTATCGTTCTATTTTAGTGCAAAATTATAAACATAAATTTGGGCCGACTTTTCATTAATTTTTCATTTTCCCAAGAGGCCCCATGGCAACCAACCAACAATATTTGAAAGTGTTCCATTTCATAACATACCCTCCGGAGGCCAAAATATAAGAGTTACAATGCCATCATCTTTAACACATATCATCATAACAATATTACTTAAAAAAGAATCTTACTTTAATAAAGTCATAAGTCCAATATAAAACCCAAAAACCAATCACTATAAAATTATTGTTCCAAAAAAACTTGACTGGCCCTGGTTCCTTGTATTACAACTTGTGGCATACTTGTAGCCACATTTAATATAACCGAAGCGAACAGCACCTCAATATTTTCATTTCCGCCAAAATCTTCATTATAATTGGGCCGACATCATTAATTCCCAATTCTTCAATTCGCAGCTTAAATAGTCGCCATTGTTAATTTATTTTCGACACTGCTCCTTGCCTTGACTTTCGGAAATCAGACACTATTATTTATCCGCTTCGTTCATTTCTAACTTCATTTTTATGTTTTAGAGTAGCAGCTTTCCATACTCGCCATTTTCAATTATTTTCGATGCTGCACTCTCTTGAACATTGCATGCTCGTGTCCTGTCACGGTCGCCACTATCTTGCAAAATAAAACTGCCTTTTAAATGCGTCAATAACGCTCTTTATCGTTCTATTTTAGTGCAAAATTATAAACATAAAATTGGGCCGACTTTTCACTAATTTTCCATTTTCCCAAAAGCACCCATGGCAACCCACAAAACAATATTCAATATTTGACAGTGTTCCATTTTATAACATACCCTCCAGGGGGGCGAAATATTATGTAACAATAAGTACTTCACAATAATACAGGCCTAAAGCACATCAATACAACCATCAATCAATCACTGAAAATTATTGTTCTAAGACTAAGTAAAAGATTCACTTCAAGACAACTAACTTAACATTAACATCACCGTCACATAACACACAACAATCAATAATAAAATATTTTACTTTTTAAGCACTGCATTTATCTACCCTACAGTCCTGGACAGTAAACTCCTCAATCTAGAAATCTGTGGGGTAATTTAATTACACGTCCACACCGAGTAGTGGATGCGGTTGGCCGTTCCGGTTCCGTCGTCGAGATGTCGGGCTGTGGTTCTGACTCACTTGCCGGTGGGACGTTCCCCAGCCACTCCTCCGAGGCTGCCGAAACCTCTAATGGGAACAACCGCTGATAGGGCCGAACCTTTTCTCCTGAAGCTGTTTGAACCCTCGCTACCCTGGTGACTCCATCCTTGCCTGTGTACAACTCTTTAATTAAGCCTAGTGGCCAGTGTAGCCTACTCGCGTTTGTTTCTACTAAAACTATATCCCCTAACTTTGGTTCGTTCTTAACTGCCTTACCTTTAATTATTAGTAAAGCTAAATATTCATTCCTAAATCTCTGCTGGAAGTCGGCTCGCAACTTCTGTAAGTAGCGAAAACGTACATTTAAACTTCGAGAGTCAATATGATTCAAATCTGGTGTTTCGCTACTCGGCAACCCATGCAGGAACAGCATCGGTGTGAGCGGCCGCAACGTGTCAGTTTCCCCTATAGCTATGTAGGTCAGGGGTCTGCTATTCACAACCGCCTCGCAATCACATAAAATAGTTTGCAATTCATTCCAATCAACCGAAGCTCTGCCTAGGATTCTACGAAGCAACTCCTTTACGACTCGCACTAACCTTTCCCACCACCCTCCCCACCAAGGAGATGCTGGTGGTATGAATTTCCAAATAATATCTTTAGGGTTGGTGATTGTCTCTACTTCTCGCCAATCCACTTCACGGAGTAGATTTGCCGTGCCATGGAAATTAGTGCCATTATCCGTGTAAATTATTCTTATTCTTCCTCTTCTGGCTATAAACCTTCTCAGTGCCATGATGAAGCTCGCTGTAGAAAGCGATTCAACAAGTTCTAGATGGACTGCTCTATATACCGCACACGTGAATAATACAATCCAGCATTTCTGGGTATTCTTCAGATATAGAGGACCTGCCAAGTCAATACCAGTCACCTGGAATGCCGCCGTGTTCTTTATACGTTCTGTAGGTAGCGGTGGTTGTGGTGCTTCATAATGTTTGCTTTTAAATCTCCTGCAAATTACACATTGGGCCACAACTTTTTTCGCTAGCCTCCTGATCCCCGTAATCCAGAATGAATTCCTTAATGTTGACATGATAACACCTGTTCCACCATGTTTGAGCATCTTGTGCTTCTCTTCCACCATCCGGAGAACTATTTCGTTTTTTCCAGGTAATAAAATTGGATACACAAACTGTTCATCTTCGCTGCTCAGTTCTAATCTTGTTTTCACTCTTAGAATACTTCCTTTTTCTACTGTAACAAGCTTCTTTTCTATGTTGTTCTTGTCTCCAAAGTTTTCCCTTTGTATTAGTTTTATAAGTACTTCTTCTGCATTCTTGTATTCCTCACTTCCTATGCGCTCAGAACTTACGTCGTATTCTTTTCTAATTCTAGCGCTCATACGTAGTAATCTTGCCACGAGACATACTATCTTTGTATAGCTACTAAAGCGTAACAATTCGCAACTAAACAATTCTTTAGTTACGTCCACGTGAACTGATATATTCCTCTTCCGCTCCTCGCACACTGCTTCTTCATCAATAGCTAGGGTGGATACAGAAGACTTCGGCCATTCATTCATTTCTAAGCGTAGCCACGGTGGACCTTCCCACCAGTGGTTCTCAAGCAGCGTCTTCGCATCACACCCGCGCGACGGTAAGTCTGCCGGATTGGAAGTGCCTGGTAAGTGATACCAATTATCTTTATTAGTATTCATACATATCTCACTCACTCTATTGCTAACAAATTGTTTCCAAGTTTCTTGCCTCTTCAACCATGCCCATACTACCGCGGAGTCTGTCCAACAGTAGACCTTATAATCTTTGCATGGCGAGAGGAGACCTGACTGTAAAACTTCAACAAAAAGTCTGGACGCTATGAGTGCTCCCATTAATTCCAGCCTAGGCAACGTCATCTGTGTTTTTATTGGAGCAACTCTGCTCTTAGCTATAATCAGTTGAACTGTCACCTGATCTCCATGTTTAGTGCGCAAAAATACACACCCTGCATATGCGTTTTGGCTAGCATCACAGAAAACGTGAACGCTGGTCTCACATTCTTCAATCGGAGCAGAAGTCAATCGTCTAGGAATTCGACATTCGTTAATTAAATGAATCGTACTCGCCCAACCTTTAAATTCTTTCGCTAAGTCTTCAGGAATCTGTTCGTCCCAACCTGCATTAACCAACCATGCCTTCTGCGTAATAAGTTTATTAAGTGCGTTTAGTTGTGCGTATTTTCGATGCTGCACTCTCTTGAACATTGCATGCTCGTGTCCTGTCACGGTCGCCACTATCTTGCAAAATAAAACTGCCTTTTAAATGCGTCATTATCGCCCTTTATCGTTCTATTTTAGTGCAAAATTATAAACATAAATTTGGGCCGACTTTTCATTAATTTTTCATTTTCCCAAGAGGCCCCATGGCAACCAACCAACAATATTTGAAAGTGTTCCATTTCATAACAGAGTTATCTACAGGACTAAAAACTACATACAAATAAACTACGTGAAAAATAATTTTGGATTTACACTTTATTTCGGGAAACAGTCACAAACAAAAATATCCAAACAAAACTCGACTGGCCTGTTGGCGTAGTGGTAGTAACCCTGCCTACTGCGACAAAGGTCGTGGGTTCGATTCCCACCCGGGACCAACATTTGTGTGATGAGCATAACTGTTGGTTTTCGGATTCTGGGTGTTTGTATGTATTTATGTATTTATTTAATAGTATTTAAGTATTCAGTTTATCAGTTGTCGAGTACCCATGTACAAGCTTCGGCTTAGTTGGGACTAAACAGCCGTGTGTAAATTTGTCCAAACATTATTATTATTAAATAGATCCAAGAACCAACCTCCTCGTCCTAATGTTTTTTATTTAAATATTTGTAGTCACCATTCTTTTAGGTTTATACCCAAAGGTGTTAACAAATAAAATAAAAACTTGAAATCCGCGTTGGAGAAAAAAAAGATTATAAACTATCGAATATCGATAAATCGTTAAATCTATTGTCTGTCCGTTCATGATCTTACGTCAGTTTACAATCTCGCTGGATGTATTGTAAACTAACGGTGTTTAATATTTTCAGTGACAGTTACATTGTATTGGTTTCATTCAGTTTGCAAGATATGTTAGTACAAACAAACTTACCCCACACAAGAGATTTCTTCCATTGTTTTTGTTTCTTCCATTACAGATCTACTTTTGATCGTGTCTGTACAGTAGCTTTTTGTGTACTGTACTTTTCATTCATTCATTCATTCCCAAATCACAATCCTATTTGAATGAGTTCTTAAAACAAAATCTTTTCATTTTTACGACGGTACATTTAATTCAAATTCAAATCTCTACAAGAAACAAAGTCAACAACCCAAATAATTACGAATTCATGTCACGCACAGCCCTGCAGGTCGAGTCGAGTGCCAAGGGTCCGGAGTTCGATCCCCGCTCACCACTTGTTTTTTATTTTTTTTAATACCCGTACGAGGGTAGTTTCTATTATTCCCTATTGTCCGTACCCGCTGTTTTCATACGTTGACATACACTTGTGGGTACTTATATGGGGGGTCCAGAATAGGGGGGCGTAAGTGATGTATGAGATATTTCGGTTTATTAGTGATTTGTCATGACTTGAGGGTTGTCAAGTGATATGTGATATAGCTCTGAGTGACCGTTCAATTTTGAATGATTAGTTTCATTAGGTTTTTTTGTCTTTGATTTTACTTTTACTGGATTCAACTACTAACAGCTTACATAGGCAATATAACATAATCTATCTAAAGATCTCTTACTCTATTGATTTTATTATCCTATGGCATTTATTTATGAGCTGTGAAGTCCAAAAACACAGGTAAGACTGCCTTTGTTGCACTTTTACCACCTTATTTAGTATATGATCTTATCTTGTAAGTGGACTCCTGGCCTACCTGGCAACACTTCGCCCCTACAGGACCTGTTGTGCCAAACCCCTGTCCAACGGTGTCCCAATTGTTTTTTTTTGTGAATTTCACATATAACTTAGATTAGAAACTCATACTTATGCAGGTTTCCCCACAATGTTTTCCTTCACCACAAATCCTGTGGTATTATAATAAACCGTACTTACCACGGCTGTATAATATGTCTAATTAACCTTCATGTTACGTTTCATAGGACTTAGTTTTGTCGGCACCGTTTCCAATTTCCTACATCACCCACTACTAGATTACTAGAATCGTGTAGAGATATACAATTTATATGAATTATTTAATTCTTCGTTCTGCCACACGCTAACCCGCTATAACTCGCTCTGTCACCCACCAAACCACCGACTACAATCAGTTTTCAACCATAACATCTGCACATAGCTTACAACTCCTCTAGAAAAGGCAAAGAGGTTCTATCCTTTGGTTTCCGGTAGCTATTTGCCAACTGAAAATGTTGAAATTATCGAAAGTGACTGCCGGGTGCCCCCGGGTTTAAGGGTACTTCCGGCGAGAGCCGCCATTACCGGACCCTCATTTCCGGCTCCGGTTCGCCTTTTTCTCCTTTAAATTTTTCGGTATTTATTTACTAGACTAGAAATTTATTTGTGAAGGTCACGAACTAAACTGAATTGATATATAATGTAATGAAAGGCAATTAATACGGATATGAAATGTGTTTATGATTATGATTTATTAAACCAACATTATTACATCATTAAAATTCGAATACTATACCAATATGCGACTGGTGGATCTAATGGTGGTCTATGTCCAGCATAGGACGTCGAAAGGCTCATGATGATGACGTGACTATATGCAATTACATCTTAAACACACAACACCTAAATTTCATACCTGTACTTAAATATAATAAGCTGCAATAATACATTGTCATAAAACCATCAAGAGTTCAATGACGTGACGCCATTATTTATTAGCAGGTTAGTGTTATATGGACTCGATTATGAATGGGGAATTACCCCCATAAAAGGTCGCAATTCGCGAAGATAAGAGTTCGAGAACTCTTGCGTAACCTAAATAAAAATACAAAATCTGATGTTTTTCGAAAAAATCTTGTAGCTCTTGCTAGACTAGAATAGAGCTAATACCACAGAACGTAGCAAGCTTTTTCTGTGTTTTGTGGCTAATACTACTGCCGAAGATGCTCAACGAAGACGTTGTTTAATAGGTCCGATAGATAAAAGAGACATTTTCAATGCCAAAATCACTCCGACTCAATTGTCAAAACATTCTGATCGCAGATTTCAATGGAAATCAACGCTTTAATATCGAGAAAGATTTGCAAAGAAACCCACACGTCCTTTCCCGGCCGCAAGTATCAAATGAGAGGCATTTTTAATTAAACGCCAACCGGAACCCGCCATGTTGTAGCATCCGCCGTCGCCATCTTGCCAAGACCGTTTGACAAATTGGAACGCCAGAGTGACGCGCAATTTTCCCGCCTATTGTTCGCTTTTCCCGCGCAACAAAATGAAAAGTCGCGTTCCATTTGTATTTATTTGTTTTATTTTCCTTTTTTTTTAGAAAACAGTTCAGCTCGTTTGGTTTTGTGTGCGTGTTCATTTTTTCGCTATTGAGTTTTGTTAGTGAATGAATAGTTTTGAAGTAGAAAATGCTTGAACATTCTGCATTTTGCGTGTATTTCTTTGTAAAAAGGTCAGTACTGTAACAGCTAGATCTTTACAAGAAATGATAAAATAAATTTTCTTTAAAATGTCACAGGATTGATCATATTTCTTCATTTTCCTCGCTCCATTTGACCTATACTAATTAGTGAAGTAGGTCAATACGGTAACGTTGAAACACTGCAAGAATTATTGGCTTTATTCTCAGGAAACAGTCTTAAGATTGGTCTTATTTCCTTATTTTCCTCATCTTAGTTACTCCACCCTTTGTAAGCTTTTCGACCTACATTAAACTAAACAAACACGCAACATCAAAGTTAAAAAGCAGTTGTTTTCCCTAATTTTCATTCATAAACAGTTTGGAAATGTTAACAAATCGTTATTCGAGTCGTGGGACAGTACGTAAGTCACAATTCGAACTAGTTACCGTCTATACGGCCCGCCTCATTAAAGCGGGCGGCGAGATCAAAGGAGTCCGAAATACGCGCCCCGCGTACACCTATGAATTCGTAGAGTGGGCGGATTGTATTCTGTAATATGCACATTGTTGTTGTTTGTGAGTTTTACGGTATCGTTATAGCTCTATTATAATTAACAATCATTTATAGTAAAATAAAACGCAATACGGATATAAAAAAAATAATTCTAGTCTAATCTAGCTCACATCACACGGCACAGCGCAGCGTACCCTACAGTGAGGTCTGGATCTTACTGTAAATAAATCTTTTTTATTTTATTCTTTCTATATCTGGACTAAGACTGAACTAAATTCAACACATAAACTCTTAGTCATTTTAATTTTAAGTAACTTGGATTTTTTTTTTCATTTTTTAACTTAATTTATATTTATTAATAATATATAGATTAATGTATAACTGGATTAATGTAGTTTTCTTGTAAGCACAGTGGATTTTGTGAAAATAAATAATCGTTACATTTTTCTCGATTTTCAACTGACATCTTTACGCTCTTCTTAACACTACCCCTAGTTGTAGCACAAAACAGAATGGTCTTGAAAGAACAGATTTATGTTCCAGTCTAGTCGGCGTGTGCGCAGCGTGTATTGATATTGCCATTTCGGGGTAAACGATAGCAACAGTTGTTATTTAGCAATATTATTGCAACGTTCCACAGGTGGATGATTTAAACTTCCAGGCTATATAAATATACTCCAAATGGCCAACTGCTAGTTTTGTTTCTTCGTATCTTTTATTTTGATGTTTTAACCATAGTTATCCATATCGTCTTGAATTTTGATTGAAATAATATTTTATTGTTCAATAGCGCAATTTTTTCACACATTTGGATTGGGCGTAAAGACCTGAATATTGGCTCACTTTGCTGGTCAGATCTTTTCCTCAGTGTCAGATAAGGAGGTAAGATAGGTTCTTAGTAAGTACACCTTACACCATTACTGGGGCTCTAAAGTCCTAATTGATGATGTAACTTATCATTAAACTATTATTACTTTCATGTAACTTCCTATTAGATTCCCAGATTGACTTCGCTTCCGATTCAATTTATTCAGTTTCCGTACTTGCATTCCCACCATCGAGAATGTAAATTACAATTAAAGATAAAGTGCATTAGGCAACCATGTTAATGTTATATTACCGGAGTTAATTGCACCTAATTGGACCGATACATGAAAAAAATGTGACCAATTAGTAAATTAATCTAAGGCGCCGAGACACGGTAACATTATCATAATCTAAGTAATACTCATGTGTAGAAATTGAATAAAAGTGGCCCTATGTTTCAACCCTGTGGTACACCGTAAACTTTATGAAATATAGCATCTTGTAGTGTTCAACTTTTACACTTAGGTATACATTTGATACGTCTAGGCGCAGAAATTGTAATATTAGGTACTTTTTATTTAAAAATGGCATGGCATAACTATTAAGTAATAATTGTTGAGTCAGTCATTGGCCTTAGTCAAATCATAAAATTATTTAATCCTGTATTAAACCTATATTTATACATTTCACGCTTTTTAAATAAAATAAATTGTCTTAAGGTATCATAAGCTTAAGTAGGAAAATAAATGCATTCCATAAAGGTGCTCATCGAACAGAAACTATTTAAATAACTCCTTTATTGTGGTCATTAGCCAGTACCTAACTATAAAGTTAATCTCCCAACAGTTTAGTCTTAAAAAAGCTTCCAGTTTCGGTTTTTATTGCTCACCCATAAAAAAGAGAGCTCGTAAGTCGTAACCGTGAGACGGGACAAGACTTTATTCTCAAAAAGCGATTTTTATTTAGTTTTAGGGTCCCGTAGCTCATTGTAGTAAACAGAACAATGAAATGATACAAAGAAGAATATGTTTAATGATGAAGGTCACAAATTAATTAGATTAAACTAGTTTGAGCTTGTTAGAAAGATAGTTTGCCTTATAAGTTCTGAGAAGATCCGACGGAGAACTAAGGTTACCGGACATAGCGGAAAGGATTAGCAAGCTGAAGTGGCAGGGGGCAGGTCACATCTATCGGGGACGTGCAGCGTGGGACGACTACTAAAGAAGGTGGCTGGAAGCGGCTGGATGCGGAAGGCGGAGAACTGGGTGAGATGGCGGGAAGGCTTATGTCCAGCAATGGACGTTGAAGGGCTGGTATGATGATGATTATACGTTCTACTATAGTCGAACGGTCGGCTGTTGATTTAAGTAAGCATCATTGTACGGATCTCACCATAAGACTACCGATTCGCACTTGACTGATTTCTAATTAGGTCGGTTCAGCCTATTTGTGAAGTTTAATAGTCATAAATCTGAGGCTGTTTGAGAGAGACGCGCCTTGATCTAGGTGCGCGCGCGCGACACTGCACTCGCCAAGTCATTTTGTTTTGTTTCATTTTATTCCAGGATAACCTTGTTTGCATGGTACAGACCATGAATCAAAAAATTTTGCCACTCCCATATGGATGGGATGAGTAATAAAAGCATTCTATGGGTGTCAAAATCGTGTCAAACTAATCACAAAATTATGACTCACTCACACATTCTCATTTTCAAACTCCATATAAATTTGTATTAGCAACCCCCTCCCGCTACTCCGCTTCTTTTGTCCGCACCCCCCCGGTAAATGGCATCATAGGTTCCGATACTAAATATGCGAGATGCGATCTCCACAGGGAGCGCGCGCGCGACCAAAAGAGATTTGAAACTTTTTGGTTCAGACACACTAAGTTTATAGTTTCATTTATTAGATTAGTTACAATAAGTTATTAAGTTATCTTATTATTTAAGTAATCTTACGTTACTTGGCGCTCCGTTCTTTATGCCCATATGGACATAATTATTATGTTCGTATGTATGTACGCTCGTATGTAAGTCACAGAACACGGAAACAGCTTTCATTATGTTCTGTGATGTAAGTTACCATATTATCCGGCTGTTTAAAGACGTTCCCTATAGGGCATCATACGTTATTATTATTATTGTTACTTACCTTACTAGCAATAGTATTAAAAATATAAAACTGTCTGTTTATAAGTCTATATGTTATATTAACACGCCGAAAGGCTTTATCTGTCTACACATTTTATTTTTACAAATCGTTTCAGAGTCTGTTAATAGAAGGATGGCCATGCGTCTATTATTTTAAGGGATCTCCGTTTCAGTTGTGTTATTTTGGCTGTGATATGAATAGAGTTATATGTTACCTTACTACATAAGAAAATGTCTTTAATTAATATAAGGGTTTACTTAGTTTGAAATCAAGTATTTTATGTAATAATTTCTATTAATCTATGAGAAAAAAACTCACTACTGAAGTACTGAATGATCTCGTTTGATTGAAATATCTCTAAATTGGAATACCACCGAACTAATTTACGAACCCTACTCAAAATCCCGTAAAGTTTCAAGCCGTGGCCACCCTAATTATAAGCTATATCATCGGTGGGAGTTAATTTCGTGCGGCATCGCATAGTGCCATTAATTTCTTCGTTTGACGTTTT
Organism: Metalampra italica; assembly: GCA_949699065.1. Taxonomy (NCBI): domain Eukaryota; kingdom Metazoa; phylum Arthropoda; class Insecta; order Lepidoptera; family Oecophoridae; genus Metalampra; species Metalampra italica. The sequence continues at coordinate 3,020,486 of OX452993.1, forward strand.
TATGCATATTTAAATTTTTTCTTTGAAGCGAGTCGCGCTAGATTTGTATTAGATACGGGACACACGTGCGCTGCGTTCAGCGGAACTAACATCTTTATTCAATTAATTAAACTTAGGTTTCTATTAACCACATTTACATTTACACATTTAGCGTCTTGGGGGAGGCTTATGTCCAGCAGTGGACTAGTACAGGCTGATAATGATGAGATACTTACATCATAACAGAATATTTGAATTTATGAGTCAAAAATCACTTTTTTGGCTTGGAACCGAGGCTTTTGCTATAACTTTTATTTAAAATCCGGACTGTCAAAATGCTCCTACCCCCGGCGCCTGTGGCTGTCAGTTTTTTGTTTTTCAAAAATCATCCCTATCTAGACTTAGATATCTAGGTCTCTCGGCGGCCATTTAAGCACCATTTGTGTCTCTCCACAGTTACTAGGGAACTTCTCGACAGATAAAAGGATAAGATTCAAAGATTCAAACTTTATAAAAGTTGTCAAGGTACAAATAAGCCAGTACATGTGACGCCCTGCAAGGGCACAGCAATATGAGGGTTGTGTCAATATTCACAAGTCAATATTAATATAGTTAATTATTAATTTAGTTTTAGTTTTATATAATAAGTTTTTTATTGTTATCCTTCTATAAAGTGTTTCGTTTCTAAAATATAAATATTAACAATAAATTCTTACATTACTAAACAATTATACATTATAAATTATGTTGTGTTCTACTCGTATTTATTATATTTATATAATCTTTTGTATCATTAATGTCATACCTACTTACTTATCTATGTTATTAACACTCTAAATTATTTTTGGAAATAAGTAATAAGTAATAGTGGTCGGCTGTTGTATATTTCTTGTTGTCCGTATGTCGCAAGCGTTATTTGGAAATATAGTATGATTTATGAAAACGCGACACAATTTGGCAATGGCCTCTGAATGTGCCTTTATTTTGTTTATTCTAATAATCTCATTTATATTAATTTTTACGGTGGGTGCGGCACTGAGAACTAATGATTTATTTGTCGTCTCTCTCTTTGTCAAAGTTCTTTTATTGTACCGAAACTAAAGTTTGTTTTATGTACACGTTCGTTGTGTGGCCTAGTTTTGTAACATAGGAGACATACTAATTATAATTACTAGCCTAGATTCTGTAGTTTTTCGGTTTTGAATGCATAGGGATTGAACATTGTATTCTATCGACTTTCGATGGTATCGATGTTGTCCAACTACTAATTTTGAGTCAAGTGGAAACAAAACCAGTATAAACGAGTCCCTCAAAGGTTTCAAAGTGTTTCCACGGACGTGCTGTCGACTGTACTATATAAAACGACTATGAAATTATTACATTTTAATAAATTTAACGTTTTATACTGGAACATAAAACTTGATAGCTATAGTGTGTATTAGGTATAAAATTAAATAAAAATCCAATTTAAGCCAATTTTTACCAAATTTATAAAAAAAAACGATCTAACCAAAATAGAAAAGTTATGCATTCCATTAATATTAAAAAATTTAAATATAATTTCATTGACGTTTTTTATACTTAGGTACACACAATCAATAGTGCGACAACATCGATAGTCGATAGAATACTAGGTACAGCTAACCTAACTGACGGCCGTTGGGGCAGAAAGGTTCTCGAGTGGCGACCGCGTATCGGAAGACGCAGCGTAGGCCTCCCACGAGGTGGACCGACGATCTGGTGAAGGTCGCGGGACCCAGCTGGATGAGATTAGCACAGGACCAGTCGTCGTGGAGATCCTTGGGGGAGTCCTTTGTCCAGCAGTTGACGTCTACAGGCTGATATGATTGATGACATATTACAGTGCGTTCGGTAATATTTTCGCGTACATTAAGTACAAGCAAGATTATGGTACAATAAATATTAATTAGTTTATTCCTTGACATGATATACTTACTCATCGTTATCTACGGAACATTCATATCAAATCTGACTCACACCTTTACCGCTCGCCTTTATAGTTTCTTATCTTTTAATTTACTGTATGTTTTGATCTTCAAATCGCTTCGTTGACAGAAGACACTCGTATCATAGTTCAAACTGCGAGGCCGTTCTTTCATTTCTTGTGCCTCAATAAAAGACTTAAGTATTAAAAAAACAAATCCAGTTTGTCTATGTCAATGGCTATTGACAATCCAACTAGTCAAATCTCCCGGCGGCGCCCGGTTTACTCTAAATTCGCGTAGATTACACCAGTCCCTTACCATTGGCTTCATTTCAATTTATACGAGCCTTTCATCATATCAGCCTATAGTCCACTGCTGGACAAAGGCCTCCCCCAAGGATCTCCACGACGACCGGTCCTGCGCTAACCTCATCCAGCTGGGTCCCGCGACCTTCACCAGATCGTCGGTCCACCTTGTGGGAGCCCTGCCTACGCTGCGTCTTCCGATACGAGCCTATAACTACGGAGATTTATTTATACCCTAATACTAAAAGTAAGATATATCAATATGAGCTATGTATGTATGATGAGATGATTCTAGAAGTATTAAATTAAATATGGTTTATTAAATCAATCGCATGAGCACTCGCGTCCCACGGCGAGCGTGTATGAAGAGAATGATGAGAATGAGCGAAGCGAAAGAGGTGTGTCAGGATCGCGATACTTGGCGCTCCGTTCTTTTTGCCTACCCCGCCAGGGACATAGCGTGAAGATATGTATGTATGTTTGTATGTTATTAAATCAGTAATCAGACCAAAAGTCCATAGGATTATTCTTAGTAACAAACAAAGGAAAAACTTGAAACTGTGGGCTTACAAAATTGGAATTAATTTGTTGATTTTTCAGAGTACCACCCCCTACACGTGGGGTGAATTTTTTTGTTAGTAAAATTTCATAGAAACTCCATACAAACTGACTTAAAAACACAACAAAACCTTGGCCTTCTCGTACTCGGACATCGCGTATTGATATAGACATATGATGGTAGGGGCAACGTGTTTACGCTTCACGAATACGACCGTGACGCAATTTGTAACACCCCCCCTAGAGGGTTGGAGAGGGGGGCGACTTCAAAGGGCTCGCCGACAAAGCGCTAAATAAGATGAAAAAAAAAGAAACGACAATGGACAGGGAAATTGGGCCTTTCAAATTTTCGCGTTCTTTTTTTTAGTTTTTCGCGCGAAAATTGCGATTCGTTCGCTCACACGGCGGCGTATATAGTTTGCATTTCGATCTTTTGACGAGCGATTTAACAAAAAGGTGGGAAGGGAAGTATTTCCCTGGAATTTTTTCCGTATTTACACAGGAGTACGTAGGTATCCGATGAAATGTGTCATTTTCCGTTTATTTGTTCACGCGCATCGCGCTCAATTGGGTGGAAAAATGTTTCAATTAAACTTTACATTGACTGACACGCTTTTCCGGATTCGGTGTTATTTTACAAGTGCTCTTTATTACAGAAATTATAGTTTAAACTCTTGCAGAATGTTTTGGTCCAGCTGTGGGCGGCGACAGGACCTGATCATAGTTAACAGAACCTGATGTCGCTTACGTCAAAATCACATGACTGGTTTGACGTAAGCGCCAATAACATCGATAATGCGCGCGAGAGTCGTTCGAGTATCATTACGGGGGATTACGGGAATCTTATCGTGCACCTACACCGTTATCAGTTAATCCACCTTGTATAAACGCGTTCCATACAAGGTGTTTAACTTAGAACCACATGGCTACCGGTTCGACCAGAAGGGGAGGACACCACCCATCATAGCATTTTCTTCCGATACATCCTTTAATTTTTCGCGGTGAAGGGAGGTAGGGGAACATACACGTCATACCAATAAAAAAATTTTTATTGTATCAGAAGTTTTTTTTGGAGTTTTTTTTTCATAAACTAACTTAAAAGTTTTACAAGTTAAGGAACCTTCCTTTGAGCAAATATATTAAATTAACAATTGGCATTGTGGTGTTGTTAAACCAGTGTATTGGGTTGACCCAACACCACCAATTTTAGTACACCTTGTACTATGTGACAAGGTTGAGTTCGTTATCAGTGCAGGATGTTGGTGTGATAACCGAGGAAATTACTATTCAATACCATAAATGTTGAACTATTTTGTACATATGTCGTCTTTTGTACATTATTAATCGTCATCTTCATCTGATGATCACGTCCACTTCTTGGCATAACATTACGTTTGTAATTTCCTCTTCTACCCGGGCCATAAGGCCCTTGTATAAAAAGTCAAAAGTCAAAACTATTTTATTGCATGTAAGTACACTGGGTACATTTGTACAACGTCAATTTTTTATCTACCACGAATTTTTTATCGTACAAATAGGAATATGATAAACAGGCATAAAATAGGTACGTTTAAGTAGGTAGGTACCTTTTTAAATTAGAAAAATCTTAAATAATGATAGGCATCTAATTCTCACTATACACACCTAGGTAAGTGTCTAATTAATAAGCATGTAAGATAATGTAGGTACGGTAGAACGCACGTCAGAGGAAACAAAGCCAGTATGAACTGGTCTCTCATAGTATTGGAATCTTTATAATAGGCTAGCTAGACCCAGCACAAGGTCAGAATGTTGCCACTGATGTGCGGGCGACTGTACCATGTTTTGGGTTTAAATAAGTATTGCATACCTATGAAAGTTTGAAATTTTTAATCAATTTTATGTAGGTAGTAATTTATGCAAAATTTCTGAATCTACATTTTAACTAAAATTTAATTTTAAATGCTAAACCATTGAACACATAATAAATCTTTGCAATTATCAAATTCTCAGTCTCGCATCTCATCTGCATACACACACACTCACACGCGCCGTGTACGCACGCGCGGCGGCAAGATCAAAGAGAATGCGACCCCTTTGTAGTTGCCGACGGCGCGTGCCGTCTTTTTCCTTTCCTCTCCGTAACGCCGTAAGCGTAGATGGGTGCAAAGGAGACAGCTATAGAGCTGATTATGTAGCGCTTGCAACGTGAATATTTCACCTCGTTATCGAGTCTTGTTTGTGTTAGACAGAGTTGGGAGGTGATGAGTGAATTAAGATTATCGATGTCGATGATTTCCAAACTAAAAGTGTTTACTGTTTGCATACTTTGTAAATAGATTTCGTTCATATTTTTATTAATACCTACCTATGATATTTTACTAGTCTGATCTGCCGCATATCGTACCAGATGTTTCTCTTTTTAATCTTAATTTAGGTACTTACCTACTTGCCAAACACATTTGCCAAACAAAATAATCATATATTTTTAAAATTGAATCGTATTGTAAGTTAAGCCATATCCGGACTGGATCCGATTGGTATTGCTGGATCCAATATGTAGCCAAACGATGCCGATTCCGCCGGATTGCCGGATCCGCCGGATTATATGGCAATCGCTTTAATAGGCATCTATTGACTCGCCTCGTCACTCTTCTCTCTACTACCTATTCATAATTTATTTATTGCGTCGTATTGTTGATGCTATTAAAGTTAAACCAAACTTAATTTTTTTGTACAGTCGACCGCATGTCAGTGGAAACACTTTGACCTTGAGCTGGACCTAGCCTTTTAGGGAGTTTTAATACTATGATGAGAGACTAGTTTATACTGGTATTGTTTCCACTGACGTGCGGTGGACCGTACGTAGGTACTAATAGAGCCTTCTATCTATCTGTTTATAATGTTTATCGCTATATGCCATTGAGCATATGCAGATTTCACTGAATAGAATACTCTTCTATGCATCTTCAAAACACATTCATTATCCACATAGGTACTTATAAACAAAATAAAAAAACTTATCGATTGCACACGTTTTCGTCTTTAAAATAGAAAGACTGGCAATAGGTGGGTACTGTTATTTTTATGTTATTCTAGTAGGAAGTTTATTTCTTTATTGCTCACACACAGAAAAAAACATTACCAAACTTAGGTACAAACCTCTTAAATTTAAGATATTATCCCTCATAGAGATTTCTTCCATCAGATCCGTGAGAAATATTAAAAGCCGTTATTTATTAGTATAATAAAAACGAAAATAATATCCAGTTTATCCATCAACCGAACAAATTATCCCAAAAATCAGTTCGCTAAGTATATACTTACACACAAAGTTACTGTAAACGTAAGGTGGGTAACATACTTTTATTTTGTATGAAGTTCATAATATAACTTATCGATAACTTCGTCGATACTGTCCCAGCTCTAAAGGCTGTAGTAGAGTACAGACGGCTCCCGAGTAGGCAAGACAGGAATCCTCCGATATCGATGCCAGTAATTAAAATGGACTTATTGCTCTCTGGTTATGTACGAGACGTAATGCTGGGAATTTTGTACCGTGCTTTATGGAAGCCGAGGGCTTAGGTAACGTTGTTTTTCTATTTGTTTGACGTCGGTAGGTAAATACCTAATAAGTATTAACGAGTCCCTAAACGATCATGCTTGCATGACATGCAACGTTTACGTGAATGTCATGCTGCATGATGGACCATCATGCTTGCTATCAATCAATACGGTGAAGCAACGGCCAGCACGTAGTTTGCATGTCATGCACGTCAATCACTACAGCTAGACGATCATGCATGAGTGACAGCACGTATTGCATGTCATGCCGCATGATCGTTTAGGGAGCCCTTAATAATAAGCATTGGGGAAGAACTGTTAACACTTTATACGTAGACGGGTATAGGAGATATTATACTTACTTTTTTTATTATTATTGCTACGGGAGCAACAAGCAGGCGGGCCTCCTGATGTCAAGAGGTCACCGCCGCCTATAGACACCTGCAACACCCGGGGGGTGCTGGTGCGTTGCCGGCCGCGGTCTTACTTATTGATAACATAATACCTAAATGAAAACTTAGCATAGAATGTTATCACTTATATACTAATAATTCTTTTATTTCCGGCTGCAAAAATTCCTATAATTGTTAGTAAAGCCTATCTACTTAATACTATAGACAAGTGATAGAATTGACAGGATCCCCCCACTCGCGAGGCTCACCGCTTTGCACACTTAAGCGTGACACACACTGGGCGGCGGCGGTGCGAAAGCGTTGCGGCGGCGAAGGTTTGTATGAAGAACGCGCCGCGCCGCCGCTTTGATGTAAAGGGCTTCATATTATTTCGAACATTACAGAAAAAACCGCAACGCTATCGCAATGCCGCCGCCCTGTCTGTGTTCCGCTTAAAGGGGATCCCAGACACATGCGGCCTGCGGTGGCGGCCTGTTGTAGTCCATATGAAATGTATATGAGACTTCAGACACGAGCGGCCTGCGTTTGCATATTGAGGCTGCGGCCTGCGATAGGCCGCCACCGCAGGCCGTGTGTGCCTGGGATACTCTTAACGTGCAAATCAATGAACCTGCCAAGCATGGCGGAATCTAGTCTCTCGGCTGTAATTTTCATTAATTAATTAAAGCAACAATATAAACTTAAGTTACCGTGAGCAGGGTTGAATAAAAATAGTGTGGGAATACTAAGGGCCTCTTACACCGCTTGCTGATAATGTCCCAGATACCCTATCTGCAGGTTATCTGACAGATAGCCTATTTTTTTTGTTTCACAGGTATCTGATTGCCTATATCTTATACATTTTATATAGTCTATCACACAGATTTATCTGATAGATTAGTTTATCACTAAGATTACTATCTGTAACAATATCAGGGAGTGGTGAAAGAAGCCCTAAATGATGGCTACTCTGTGTGACCTCCGTGTACTGTTTTATACAGGCCCCATACATCACTTACCGACTTTGATGGATACTGATAAATTAGAATCGGACGTCTATTGACTTTCTTTTTTTAACCGTTGCAACATTGAGTCTGGACCACCAACCATACTTTTGTAGGTGTCTTGTCTTTAAGAGCACTAAACTACTTTTAATTTAAAGATGTCAGCTACCTTGTTGGTCATAAAAAAGTAATAAAGACAGTAAAGACACCGTATCTACCCGTATTAATATCATTATGACGTGATTGGATTTTTTTTTAAATAGATTTTTATTTAGATTTTTTTGTAAAAAAATAATTAGAAAAAAATATATCGTTGTCGGAAGGCTATTCTAACCTAACTACTTACTACATAATAAGTAAGAGTTGCTTTTCGCGTTGTTTGTTACTGTTTTCCAAGTAGGTAACACTGAATGGATTCCAATGAGGATTCTATGGTTTCTTTGGCGATATTTTAGGCTGAGCGCGAAAGTAATTAACCGCGGGCCAATACAACAGTTACTTACAAAATCCATATGAATATTTTGAAGTAACTATCTGTTTGTTACCTTTTCAACCCCTAAACCGCTGAACGGATTTTGAGGAAAGTTAGTGTGGTTGTCACCGCGATAAACAGTTCCCGCGGGACTTGGTACTTACTATTATTTTTTCTGTGCCGCGGGAATAAAAACTTATCCCACGCGGACGAAGCCGCGGGCAACAGTTAGAATAATCGAAATAAAAAACCTAGGTAATCAATCCAAGGCAATACAGAAATCCAAGAATGGAACTCTCAAGACGAATAATGTATAATCGTTAGTATAAAGAGAATACCCTATTAACCCTGCAATGACAGGGCGCGATCCGCGCGACCCCCTTTAATAATTTAAAAGAAAATGACAGGGGTACAGGCGCGCATAGAGCGGCGAGTACGCGCATTAGTTTTTCCTTTTGAAGTTTAGCTCGTGTTTGCGGGCGGTATTATTTTATTTCCCATTTTTCCGGGATTCCGTGGCGGATTTTTCTGAGGGTCGCATTAATGAATAAAATCAAATTTTTTCGTAAGGATGTTGAACATAGGCTCCTTTACTGTTTACACGGGTGTAATGTCCAGTATAATATGTCATCATCATCATATCAGTACGTCCTAGGTACGTATGCTAGGGCTTCCACAATCACGCCACCACACCTGGTCCTCTGCCGTCCGCATCCAGCCGCTTCCGGCCACCTACTTCGGGTCGTCGGTCCATCTGGGAGGGGCGTCCCACTCTGTGCGTACCCACCCGCGGTCTCCACTCCAGAACTCGTCTGCCTCAGCGGCCGTCGGTTCTGCTACAGAGTAATGACCTTAAAATTCAAATGTGCCCATTCCTCTTCTACCCTGCTTCATAATACTCTATGGCCTGCCATATTTTCCAAGCCAGTATTTTGTCGCCTGAACTGCTGGAAAAGTGGCCGGACTTTTCAAATAGTCTGATACGCTGTGACCAAAATGTCATTCGAAGATAGACAGTTTATAGTCTGTTTGTAATATAAGCCTCTGCTTTTATTTTATGCGAGTACCCCCAAATATTTTACGTAAACGAATTCGCACGTAACGCATGAACGTTTAATATTATAGTAACGAATTCCATTAACCCTTCAGCGGCTGAAGGTCGCCCAGGCCCCGGCGGGCGGATTTGCGCTAAACAATTCATACATTTATATTTCCTTTGAAGTGCCGCCGCGGGCGGCGCGTCAACTGCAGGGTCACCCCCCACCCCACCTGTTTATTACACGCGGAAAATTGAAACTGCGTACTCTGTCTGTATGTATAAAAATATTATATTATTTATAGGGTTCCCCGATGAAAGGGAAACCTAGCGAGGTTCTGAACAGACCCATTGAGCTAAGGGTTTGCACAGGTAATTGCTAACTGCTTAACCTGTACTAAAATAATTTACAGTAAGCGCAGCGTGGGAGCCCCCTGGCAGGTGGACCGGTGACCTAAAGAAGGTGGCCGGGAGCGGCTGCATGCGGAGAGGACCGGGTGTGGCGGCGTTCATTGGGGAAGTCCTATGTCCAGCAGTGGACGTTGAAGGGCTGATATGAGGAAAATGTCAAGAATCTAAACTGTTAAGTGGGGGCTTTTGATGGAACTTTCGCTATTGCAATTGATAATTTAAGTGACGTTTTTAAAAAAACCTGTCTCGGAGACAGCATTGTCCTTAAAGGTGGCCCCGGGTGGTGATAAAAGTGTAATTTGGCAGCCTTAGCCCATAACTAACCTTTTGGACCTCTGGGATCTGAAAACACACTTACGAAGTTGCAGAAAAAATCAATTTTTAACAATACAGGAGTAATAATTTTTCAACCCTTAAACGGCGAGGGCTAGTTGAGCCGCGGTTAAAACGCGCCGACAACCCTTTATTAACCCTTTGACGTGTCGCGAGGTTTAATTGGCGCCTTGTTTAATAAACGATGTCTCGCAGACGGCACTGTTAATCACATCACGCGGTTCCCACAGGTGTATTCTAGTGTGGGTTTTATCAATCTGTCATTGTATTGTGTTGTGGTATCATTAAACGCATAGAGAACCTACCGTACTATATTTAGTTGTTTGACGTTACTTTGTCATTGACACTTTCAAAAGTATTGTCGGAGAAGTGCTGGCTTCCTGAGGAACCGGCGGGTTTCTATAGATTTATTGTAATAATAGCAAGTATAATTTATTTAATTTACCTTTTTATTAACTAAAGAACAAGAAAGAGGTAGAAGCCTTTCATTTATTTACTCATTGTTACTAATTTATTATTCGTAATAGGGTACTTTGTGCAGATATGGCTGGCACGTACACGGTGTTTAACCACTAGTCTAACGTATACCTACTTGGTGACTAGATATATCAAATTACATGGCCACGTTAGAGCTTCCAAGTGGCTATCTACTGCTTCTAGAATCAACCCTCAGGGGACAATTTCTACGAGGACACTTTCTATAATCAGACATGCCATGATTGCACCTTACGCCCCTTGCGATTAGCTCCATTTCTAAATTAACCCCTTTTGACATGAGCTATCATTATTTCTAATGGCCAGCTTTTATTATAAGTAGATTGAATTGTTTGATGGGTTAATGACTAGAAATGTGGAATTTTTGCTATTTAAAACAGGGCTTTTATTAATAGCTTCTGCCCCGCGGTTTTGCCCGCAATTATTAAAATTATGCCTTGGATGACCAAGAATGAATAATGAATATGACTTCATGACACGGGTGCTAGAAACTTGGGAAAGTGTAATATTATTATTGCTTTTTAAAAATTAAAAAAAAAAGGATGACAAAGTATTTCACAAAAAGAACAACACAAATCCAATTGCATTCTCCACTTAACGTTAACACCAAATTCGCAAATACAACGGAAATGCCTGACGTCTCACTGTCCCGCTAATATAGGAGCGAGACAACGATACCCACTCGTAAATGAAAGACTGAGATGGCTCTATCAGAATCACGAATCGTATTTCTTTTACGCGCACAGTGCTCGTTTGGTGATAAATTCCAGAACAAAATCATGACTTTCTAGAAGTGTCATCTTTTACTGAATATTAGCTATTACTGGTTGGAGCGACTGGCTCTAAGCAACAAGTGGAATCTGGCTCGAAGCTTATTGTCTGTCAATGTTGATCTGTTTGTCTGTACGTTTGACGACTCACCTACTGGGTTGATTCTTGGACTTGCCTTCTTATTAAATCATATTTTTTCGACCTTTACTTGGAAATGCACAGTACAGTGTTGGACGCAGAAGCCACCAAAAGAGCTGCGAACAGATTCTTATTGTCTAATATTAACAGATCCTCAGATTATTGTTTTCCTCATGATGACCGTCTGTTGTGGTCTGATAAGAAATCATACTAAAGCTTCGAATACTCATTGGTACTGGCTCGGAGCACATCGCTTGTAGAACTGACGGCCGTTGGGGCAGAAAGGTTCTCGGGTGGCGACCACGTATCGGAAGACGCAGCGTAGGCAAGCCTCCCACAAGGTGGACCGACGATCTGGTGAAGGTCGCGGGACCCGGCTGGATGAGGTTAGCGCGGGACCGGTCGCCGTGGAGATCCCTGGGGGAGGCCTCTGTCCAGCAGTGGACGTCTACAGGCTGAGATGAAGATGATTGGGTCAGAAATGAACCCTCTACTACATCAGAATAATACAGGGTCATTCTTTTTTAAGAGACAGTATGGGCACATAATGGGCAGATGATTTGTGATTATTAATCTATTTTCCCTTACATTGTTTAGCTGATTAATAAACTAAACGGGGATATTTTTGTTTAAACTGAACTACTTACGTAATTTTTGTGTTATTTAACATCTGTCGGTATAAAGCATACAAAATGTATGAATTGTTTTTTTTTTTAATTTCACCAACTTCCAATGGTCAGATTTTTTATGCCGTACAGTGAATTTTATCGAAACATGAAACTGGATCGATGTATGGTATACTAGTAAAAAAAACATATGCTATTTCTGGAAATCATTTTTTCAAACTTTCAATTAAAATTGATGTCCTCAAAGAAGAGAGAAATCAATCATTTATTTATGACGAACTGGAGTGTTGTCGCCTTGCCTTATGACACAGTCTACCTGTTAGCCAAGATTGACATCATGAATGTATGGTTTATTTTATTTGCTACGTTGATGTATACACATAGATATAAAACTGCTCATACTAGCCAAAACCGAAATATTTTTATGCATAATTATTAGTACAATGGGTACATAAGTTTTTTTAACTACCAGTCCATTTAAAAGAATGATCTGCATACTAAGAACTTCCATTTTTCAAGCACAGATTCATTCAAAAATGACACAGTGTTTTAAAGTGTCTTGAACGATAAAGAATTTTTACGATCACTCTGAGACAATCGTCTCGACGGATTTAAAATTAAACTTTCAACTTTGCAACGCACTTTAAAGCTTCAATTGCAAAGAATTAAAGTGCATTTCCGCTTGGCAGTGAACCCTTGTGTCGCGGAGGCTCGTTATGACTGGTATCCAGATACTGCGACGAAATTCTGCGCACGCGCATCTCAAATGCCTTACACGGTGAAAGCGTGCAGTAAAAGATAAAGGAAATGCGAATGTGACATTTTGACCCATTGGGTAAAGTTTTATTTGACGGCCATTTTGTTTAATGTCCTTTACTGTCAGCATAATTTGAGAAAAGCATGCCGGATGCTAAGGCAGTGCCTGCCGCTGCCGCGATTTGAATGAAAAGATTGGAAACATACTTAAAATAAATAACGTCACGTTATTGCGCTGGGCAGTTGGGTTGGCCAGAGGTATCTTGAGCCTGGCCAGATTTGGTCATGGTTCTAGACACCGGGGATCTATCTGTTTAGGGGGTCAGGAATACCTCGACCCACTTCTACCCTACAGGATCTATTGTGCCAAGCCTCAGTCCACCAACGGTGCCCTAAACTGGTGGATTTTACATATGCCTTAGAATAGAAATTCTAATGTTTGGCGTATGCAGGTTTCTTCACGCTGTTTTCCTTCACCGAAAAGCCACAGGCATTAAAATAAACCTTACTTAAGGATGGTACGCGCAGCGCCTCCGCCAGGTGGACCGACGACCTAAAGAAGGTGGCCGGAAGCGGCTGGATGTGGAGAGGACCGGGTGTGGTGTCGTTCGTTGGGGAAAGCCTATGTCCAGCAGTGTACGCTAAAAGGCTGAGATACTACTAGAACAGGTTAAAATTAGAACAGCTGCCACCCTCAATCGACTGTCTTACTGAGTAGAAACGGACTCCCCACGGAGATGACGATGATTTACTTAAGAAAAAACTCATTAGTTCTGGCCAAGGTTCGAACCTATCACCTCATGAGCGTGTAGCGAGTGCTCTCCCAACTAGGCTACCACGGCTGTCGCCAGCGGCAGAACTATATGAGTCACAGTCACCCAGTGAGTCAGACCGTCTGTTAGCAGATTGAGATTGATGCGAATAGTTGGAGCCCGGTTTAACATTCAACACGGAGGTGGACTCGGCGAGACAAAAAAACAACTGGAAATGACTTGGCTAAGCAATGGCAGTCAGGCTTAAGTCAGAATGGTATGAATGGGGTTTCGAAGAAAGCAAATTGTGTTTTTTAGACTCGCTGTATAAACAATCACGTTAATATATTTCTAACAAAAAAGGATTTTGTCTGGTGTAGTATATTATATGGTAATTTCATGGATAAAGATTTTTTAACTTCGATACAGTCCGTTATTTCAAAATCACGTTAATATATTTCTAACCAAAAAGGATTTTGTCTGGTGTAGTATATTATATGGTAATTTCATGGATAAAGATTTTTTAACTTCGATACAGTCCGTTATTTCAAAATCTTTTTCATTGAATATCTATAATTTGCGAAGCATTTTTGTCTGTCTGTCTGTTCGCCGAGTGACTTGAAAACTGCTAAACATTCAGCATTGTATAAAGTATTTACAAATTACTTAGGTTCCATCACTGTTCTTCCACTGCTGGACATATATATGTCTTTCCCAATGCCAACCACACCAAATCCTCCCCTATCTTACAGATCTCTTACCTAACTTTTCTGGCAGATGGAAATTTTATTTTAATACAATTAAGTACCAGAAACTGTTATAATTTTTGTTAATAACAAATTCTTTGTATTTTGTGTATTTTAATAAAAAGCTATTATTCGAGCACGCTCATAAAAGAATAAATATTTAAATAACAAACATTCCGAGAATATCATTTTGACAAATTTAATATGATGGAAAGTGGGTAAGTTGGTCACTTACCCTGGTGAGTGCGGTTTAAGTGGTTCTTGTGATAAAGTTGACAGCATGTAAGTAATCATAATTACTGGCGCCAACAAAGATGCATCTATCGGGGTCAAACACTACATTAAGAATTTTATAACCCTTTCTTTAAAAAAGTTTTTTTTTTCTCTAAAACATCTCAGGAGAAATCTTTTTCATTGAATATCTGTAATTTGCGAAGCATTTTTTCTGTATGTCTGTTCACTGAGTAACTCGAAAGCTGCTAAACATTTAGCTGTTATTTTGAATATGTATTGGACTAAAATTGTCTTGCAATTATTACCTATGGTAAAATTATGGACATTTCAGGAGAAAAACATGCATATTGTTGAGTGCATAATATACATTTTTTTTCCTGAAATGTCCTGACTTTTTATCCGTCAGTTAATGAGTTTATTATAGGTTTATGCTATGGTTTCCTTTCTACATTTAGGTCAGTACCTATGCAGTATTTAATTGTACTAAAGTACATTACTGCCGCGGCCCGCAACAGAGGCATTGATGGATAGAGGCATGTGGGCCGAGGCAAAGCCGAGGCACACATACGTGAGTCCATCAATGCCTGGTTGTGGCCAAGGCTGGTATAGTACTTTTCTCAAACAAATGCGCGGAAATTCAAACTATTACCTATGTACGAACAACAATAAATTTTCACGCGCCAAAATGTTGATTTGTTTTTTTTTGCAATTTGCAAGGCAGTTCGGAATTTAAATAAAACGTTTATGTTCCTCCGTGGTTGCCATGGTCACAGGTATAGATATTGCTAATTGCCGGCGTGCTCTCATTTATTTGACCCCCTATTTGACCAGTATAGCATTGTCGATTTAACTCGAAGAAGGTTGTCAAAATAATGTTCACATTTCCAAGCATGTTTGAGAAAAAACCTTAGTACCGTGAGCCTAGCATTTCTTTCAGTCTTTGATTTTGGCAATGTTGTAGCAATTCTAGATAAATACCTAATGATACCTGATATCCAGACACAATATAGATTTCATTTCTCTCGTAATCCATGCCCATCGTACATAAAAGTTGTGTACCTATATTGTAATAAATAATATTGTTTGCTACAATACATAATACATATATAGCAAAAACCCCGTTGCGAATAAATATGGCGATAGCAAGAGGCCATGCCAATTCCCTTCGAAAGCCTGTAGCACGTCAAAAACATAATTGGCGTGCCCTTGGTCACAGATGTAATTAGATTCCTGCTGGATGTGACATGCAGCTATTCTGAATAAACAAAATCTTGATATAACTTTTTTTGTGACTGTCTGTTTCTTAAAAAAATTTATATTTCATACTCCTGTTCCTTATGAATTGGCAAGGACAGGAAGATTTCACAAATGTTGACAGGAAGTTGTCTGTTCCCAGTGGGAATCGAACCCACGAACTCTTTCTTTCGCTGTTAGAATGCCGATTTGTTCTAAATTGACAGGTAAGTTTAAACCATCAAAAATATTAGGTTCCCAACTTCCCACAGGAATAATCTACTTGTTGACCAAGGACAACGCCGCAAGGTGAAAAATTCGATTTAAAGCAAAATTTGTTTTAAAAACACTCGTTTACATACATACATTGTACAGTACAGTCTTGGGTAAAAAAACTGCAACTGCACGGTAGTTTCTTCACTATGCATTTGCCTTTTTCTGTATGCATATACAACTGCAGTCATAACTTTTGACCTGCCGAAACTATTCGTCTCACCAGGTTAATCTAGTCCCACCTCCTATTTCTTGATTTCCCTGTGTCGCTTCCATCTCCCCCTATCCCCGTCCCACACGTATATCTGCATGCCTCCGGGGAAGGTCAACAACCCCCAGCCTCCCTCGGGGGGTTTACCCTCCCGATATTTGCAGAATTTGAATATAGTGCGGCCTCCCCGAGTTCTGGGATTAGATTTTCTTGGAAATGTTCGTGAGGTTGACTTTAAAAAGTACCTACCTATTGTTTGCTATTGTTATATTTATGACTCCGCGCATGTGTATGTATATGTATGAAATATTTCAGTCCGTCGTGCTTTAAACCGGCTTAAAATTTACTTCAGTTTTCAGCAAAAACAATTTTTTAAAAATGTCGTGACAGATTCTTACACTATACTTTTCTAAATTATTTAATATTGGTATACTTATCAGTTTTCGTTTAATGATTTCATCTCAAAGTTAGTTAATATGGGATTTCTCATACTTTCTTACATGTAGTATGCAGTGTGTAAGAAATTCCATAGTAACTAACTTTGAGATGAAATCATTAAACGAAAACTGATAAGTAAACCAATATTTAAAAATTTTATACTTACACTGTTAAAAACCTCTTGATGTATCTTCGTAATCTTATTTCTACTAACAACGTTTGTGCGAAAATACGATAATCAGATTCCCAAAGATTGCAACACAGGGGAAGGTATATGACAAAGTTATGTATGTAGCATTAGCGGGGCGCTTACCCTCGTTATAAGGTTCCGGCGCCGCGGGCATCCGGCTCGAAGGACCAATGGCGGAAATGGATAAGAAATGACGCGGATCGGCGGGCGACGAGGGTAGTCGGGAATTTTCTGAAATATATCTTTATTAAAAATTTTAAAGAAAAATATATCCATAAATAGAGCAAATGCTTGCTTTCATTTTGTTATTTTAAATCAATATTCATAGTTTTGATCATATTCTAAAAGAAATATTCGAATTGGCTCAGTTTCGTGAATGCAAACATAGATAGATATACATTTATTTACTGACACAACACAATATACATATACAATTATACTCATATAGACATAGGCTATGGCATACATGTTATGTCGCTAGTCGCTATGTTATGCCTCACTTATATTCGAGACATTTTTTGCACATCTAGTAAAAGTGAGGCAAGGTAGTTTAAACGTATATTAAGATGTATGTCCCAAAGCCAAGGATGTACATAGCATTATTCCAGGAGCGTCTGATATCTGAACTGCCCGGATCGCTCTGCGGCTAGCCACGGGCAAAGTGTAAACTCTTCAATTCAATTATTTTAAATTTACAAAATACATGTCTACAGGTTTTAAGAGCACAATATTATCCGACAATACGTACGGTCGATCGCACGTCAATGGAAAATAAACCAGTGTAAACTGGTCTCTCATAGAATTGAAACTACCTAATAGGCTAGGCCAGCTCAGGTGTTCCACTGACGTGCGGTCGACTTTACAATATTGTATATCTTTGAAACCGTACTTCTGCGACGACAACTAAAACCAAGAAGTTTCAAATCTCTTTGGTGGCGCGCGCGCTACCTGTGGTGATCGCATTTTGCATAATATTTAGTATCGGAACATATGATGCCATTTACCGGGGGGGTGCGGACAAAGGAAGCGGAGTAGCGGGAGGAGGTTGCTAATACAAAATTTATATGGAGTTTGAAAATGAGAATGTGTGAGTGAGTCATAATTTTGTGATTAGTTTGACACGATTTTGACACCCATAGAATGCTTTTATTACTCATCCATATGGGAGTGGCTAAATTTTTTGATTCATGACTAAAACAGTTTAACAAGTCATGACTATACATAGTGCTCCATTTGACGATTGAAAACTAGACTAAACTCACAAGGTCGCTAAACGCAGGCACTCACACCGACGCAGCCCACACCCCCTCACGAACACCACTGCAAAGCACGTGTACAGTCACCCCTACACATGGTCGCCATGGCAACGCAGCATCCTACTTCCACGCCCACTACCCCGGAGTGAACTCTCAAGATATTACGCCCTGCTCCGTCCGCATTGGTGAACTAAAGGGGTGTGGGTACAGTGCGATAGTGTGAGTACCGCTACGGTTATTCGGATACAGATTTTATATCTGTTGTTGCAATAAGCTTGCAATACTTTCACAGTACCTTTGAATTTTTCCGGAGGCTATTAATTTAGAAATATGTCGTACTAAACATTACTTACTCTGTGACTAAACTGAGAAAGTTGTTTTTGTTAGACCAAACTACATTGGAATAAGGAAACATTCGCCGTTTTCTAATAAAAAGTTAATCTACCTATTTATTGAGGTAATAACCATGGTAATAGAGTTTTTAAATGTCTAAGTCTATTCAAAACACTTAGTGGAACTACCTATGTAAGAGTAATGTTGTTAGCGAATCGAGCCTCGCCATAAGTTAACTACATATAACCGGCCGCTCGTTAACAAACCCATTCAGTTTTGAAGTATTAGTCGATTGAGGCAACATTTCTCGCGTCCTATCGCCGTGAGTTCCAATTAGCGACTGGCTTGTCGCTCGAGTGGCGGTGACGTCACGCCGCGCTTTCATGCGGCTTCAATAACTACCCTCTCATTTCAATAGACGGCCCCTCCACCTGGCCTTCGTTAAGTACAAGTACACGCAAAACTGAAAAGACTACATGAAACTAAAATGAAGTGGGCAAGTTTTAACGAGAAAAGTTGAGCTAATAACTAGCGAGCTCGTAGCGAACTATAGACGCAATCTAATTGCATTATTTTTTAAATTATCACGAGCTGTCAGTTAAACAAAGCACGCTCTCGCCTTTTGTTTCTATCGGTCGCGCCATAGACAAATCTTATTATGGAAATATTTTCAAATTAAGAACGCGCACTCCCGCATTATGCGTCTCGACTGTCATCATTGTCTATGCGCTCTTTTTGTTCGGCCTCGCATGTCGAGGTTTTTCGACCACCGTTTCGGCTTTATTTTTTCTCTTCTTTTTGTTATTTTTTAGCTGTCCCGAGCATGAATGGAGGGCTTTGTTTGTGCGTGTTTTATTATTAATTAGTGGGGCTTCTTTGTTCGTGGTAATTATTGTCTTAATAAGCAGTTCCTGCTCTTCAAATATGGACGAGTGCTGAAGGAATTGTCTGCCCTTTTCGTTTTTAAATGGTTTGAAACGAGCGTAGTTTTTGTGAACGGGTTTTTAGTTCGAGCTTCCAACTCGCCTTTTGTGTTTGAAATATAGTTGTTTTAAATATACGTGAAGCTACTGGAATGAATATGTGAGCGATCTACTAAATTGTTGTTTGTTACCAGCTTATATCAGTCAGTACCTATTTTAAATACAACATAAGTGAATTCTAAGGAAATCTATATGTAATTACTCACCATGATTTAGGCCGAGATCCATTTCGGCATGCATAGTTAGTTTTTTAATTAAACAGTTCACTGACTGAAGAAAAATCATTAACAAGCGCTGTGGTAGAGACGGATATAGTGTGATCTTCGATCACTTATACTACTACGATCGCCGAGTGTGATCTAATTGATTGATAACATACAAATCAACCGCTAAGCTTTTAAAAGTTCCTCAGTTGCTTGTTAGTAAACGAGCTAGAAGACTGAATGTTTAAGACGATAATGAACAGTCTATAAAAATCGTCCTACTGGTGACAAAATTCCCTAATTAATTTTTTTGGCAATAAATCTATGTGTTTTCATTTTGTTAAAAATGTAGTAAGAAAATATTGCAGGTTGAATGTGTCAGTTACAACATAAAGACTCATGATGACATAACTACCCTAACCACATTATTATAATTAAGGAAAAAGAACTGTCTACGTGTTGGTGTCGTTTATTTCGCATAATAAAGTGCTGAAAAGAAGTTCCCGTTTAATTAGAGGTGAGACACTCGGGAAGCGCGACGCGCCTGAATGGCCCTCGTTGGGCGCCATTTTGCATAATTGGGCGACGAGGGTAGAACGAAATTTATACGGTGCCAGCGCCAATTTACTTGCTAATGATGCGTCTTCCCTGCGAGTAGGTAGTTGCCGGGACTTAGCTTATTTTTTAGGGTAAAATATACTCAGTCTTTGTTGGAGGACTTGAATGTTGGTTCAAAACGGACTTTACGAACTTAGATTTTAGTATTTACAATATAATATGCCTCTTTCAATTTGGTATGTTGATTTGTTTTAAACTACACTGATTGGTTGAGGGCTAATGCTAATTGAATGTTAGAAAATGTTATTGATTGATTACTCAAATTTTTTTTTAATTAAGCCAATAAATCATGTGTACTTTTTCTCATTTCTAGATTATTTAATAATAATCTTAATCGTAGCTATACAAAAATTACTAAATAATTGTCGTTTTATTGCAGACGAGCAAAATGGGCCTGCCAGCGGGAGGCGGCCTGTCCCTCTTCTGCCCCGGCGGGGACCTGGGGCAGCCGCCGCCTGCGCACATGGGCATCCCACCGCCGTACCAGCTCGACTCCAAACTGGGTGAGCACTTAGACTTGAATGTCAAATAAATTCATAGTCTTTATTTCCCCACCCATTTAAGATAGGTACCATGTTACTTAGAAGGAATAGGAACTGATTTTTTATTTTAACTTATTTCTTATTTATTAAACCGGCTGATTCTTATGATGGATTGCTATCATAAATATCCATAAGTCTTCTTCGTCGTTCCTCATCTCAGTGGAACCAATACCCATGGATGATGGCACTCCCTCTTTGTTCTAGCAGCAGGGCTGGCGCGGACGCCCATGTACCCTTTCCCTGGGGGTACGTACCCCTACCCCATGCTCAGCCCGGAGATGTCGCAGGTAGCAGCCTCGTGGTAAGTATCTACTGTTGACCACTGCTCATTGAATCCTTGCGGTTGCAATAGAACAACTCTTCTTTGGCGTGCACTAATGGATTTTTCTCGAAACCCGACGCCACTGACGCTCTGAAATGTACTTAACATTTGAGAGTGGGGTCGGGGATAAGACGCGGCCTATCATATCGAAAGGTCCGAAGTTCGATCTCCGGCTGGGCCATGCACCAATGGGTTTTCTCGAAACCTAAGTACATTTACTGACTGCTCTCGAACGGCGAAGGAAAACATCGTGAGAAAACCTACGCCGAATGGAATTCTTAGGCGTATGTGAAGTTCACCAACCGGCTCTGCGCTAGCATGGTGGACTATAGCCTATACGCCCTTGTTGAGAGGGAATAGGATGTTGATGATGATCTCTTCCTTATACGAAACCAGTATTAACTAAGATTACTTTTGTTTTAGCTAAGTAAGGCAGAGGACTTTCTACTAAAATTGGTTCGTTGTGAGCTAACTTATTACAAAACAAATATTAAATTACATAAGATACAATCATGTATCAAGCATATTTTTTTTATTTTCTTTAACGTTTTTTTTTCTGTAATTTTATTAGACGACCATTTTGACATTCCTAAGTACGAAAAATAATGTTCTAGGTACCCTATACTGGTTGACCGAGCGAGCGAAGCGTCTAAGTTTCGAGATTGGCCAAAAATGCTATTGTCCGTCTGTCAGTCTTTCTGTCTTTCTGTCCGTCTGTAATTCTCTACAGGTCGCATTTTTCAACCGATTTTGACAAAAATTTGGCATAGGTATAAATTAATTAAGCCGACAAAATGAGTAGAATAAAATTTTGAAAAACATTTTTTTTAAAGTACCTACCATACTCGCAAAGTGGGAGTGAACTTTTTTTTTCTTGTGAATCCCATAGTGTGGGATATCGTTGGATAGGTCTTTCAAAAATATTACTGGCGTGTGAAAACCATTTTTTCGATTTAGGGATCCGTTGGCGAAATATTAAGCTTTAAAGCAGTAATTTTTGTTAGAGTCACGTGTCCCCCCCCCCTGCCAGCTAAACGGTTGCTTCTAGAAATGTGAAAAAATTCACGGCAGTAGCATATATAACGTAGTTAAAAGGAAAACTATGACGGCTAAGTAGGTTCAATTAGTTTTTGAGTAATAGTCAATTAACTTAAGAAAGTCGAAAATTTTAATTATGTTCATAAAACTACATACGAAAAATGGGAAATAAATTTTTTTCGCGTGAATTCCATGGTGTGGGGTATCGTTGGATAGATCTTTCAAAAATATCGCGGGTGTGTAAAAAACATTTTTCGATTCAGGGATCTGTTTGCGAAATATTAAGCTTTAAAGTGCTAATTTTTGTCACATTAGTACTTAATCTGTCTCCAACTGCAAAATTGACTTCTGTTCGTTTCTTTTAGGTTTGGTTTATATGGGCTGGCGAGGTCTACTGTTCTCACGGAACTACTAGTTTTATGCTAGATCAGTTAATAAATCTATATATTTTTTCAGGAAATTCTACAGTTATACAAACTGACATACCGTTACCTACCTAACTAACCTACAGTTATAAATCTTAAAGTTGTGACGCTCTATGTGGTGTGTTGTTGGTACAGGCATACCCCGAGCATGTACCCCATATCTTCGGCGGCCAGCGGCTTCCGGAGTCCCTACCCCACTTCGTTGCCGATCACCAGTTCTAGTCTATCGAGGTACGTACTGTCTTATCCAGTTATCGTGTTTTTTTTTCTTATTTATTTCATATCACAATAACTAACACTCAAAATCAAAAATAATGGGCCAGGGGAACTTATTCGTACATTCGTGATCTTTTTAAACCTTTAGATCTCTGCCAGAGATGATTTGGGTGAGATCCGATGCGGGATGTCCGGAGTAAGGGTGAAGGAAGTCAAGATAACAAACATATCTCTCTGATCAGATCAGATTATTCAGAAACCTGGGTGTTCGGGTTTTTCTTTTTTCACGTTTTAAGATTTTATAATAATTTAAATGATGATGATTGTCGACTGATGATTTAGAGAATGCTGTGGTTTGTTGTTTTTTTTTTCCTTGTCAGGAGAAAGTGTTCCTATAAGAAGGTCAAGTCTAGACTCAAGCTGGAAAGCTAAATAAAGGAGTTCTTATGATAAATTGACCATTTTGCGTGTTTCAGTGAATTATACCGGTTTTCCCCAACGCTGGGCGGAGGCCTAGGGCTGGGGCTAGGGCCCGCGCTCGTGCCTCCGCCGCCCTCCAAGGCTGACCTCGAGTCGCATCACTCGCGGTATGCGCGGTAAGTTACTTTTATATAACACTTCTGGTAGCTTTAATTAAAGATCATTTCTTCCATAAACATCGTGTGAGATAAGATAGCTGGGGTAGACGAGTTCTCGAGTGGAGACCACGACTGGGCAAGCGTAGTGTGGGACGCCCCCCGGCTAGATGGAGCCACGACCTGCGTAGGGCGGCTGGCAGTGACTGGATCGGGAACAGGATCGGGTTCAGTGGCGCGCCTTGGGGAGGCCTATGTCCATCAGTGGACTAGTGCAGGCTGATGATGATGTCCTAATTGACTTCGTCTTGCTCGTGCGCCACCTGTTTGTATCATTATATATATCTCTCTGTTGGTATCCTTATAGATAATAAATAACAGATCCAATGTTTGGTAAGTAGGTAAGGACGTCACCCATCTACCGCTTGTTTTACTTAACTTGTGCAAATTAATCAAAAACATAAGTAGGTACTTCAAAAAACTAATTACAAATTAAAAGGAAAACACTAATATTTGAATTGTTAAAATGCCGTATCTCTCCACATACCGAAATAAAAACATTTTTGATTCGAGGCACGCACGCGCTTACATACCTACCTTGTACTTACACGTCTAATCTAAAATTATAATGGCCGTGTTTTGTTAAAACGTTTTAATAAAACTGCACGCGACACAACAGTTTTGTTTCTGTAAGCTATCATTCCGCGATTGTATCACCCGATGGCTACACCCCCTAGCTAATAGATCGAAGATAAGCTTTTTGAGGGTGTTATTACAGATGCGTTTCGAAAAATCGCGTTAGGGGATTATTGTTTTTTGTCACAAGTGGCAATTTGCTACAGTTTAATAAAATAGCAGAATGTATTACTTAGTTTAGTTACATATTGTTACTTACAATAGTTTTTTTTAGCACGATCGATCGATTTGACAGATATTAGTGCCAGCTATATCTGCATTAAAGTACATTGACCCCATCGAATTTCTGTACCAATTCGAATGACTTACGAATAATAATAACGAACAAATATATTATTAGAATTGGAAGTAATAGACTATGCAACTACCTAGACAATTTCAAATTAAATCAATAGCCTATTAATATGTCAACAATGTTGGGCACAGACCTAGCCAACGAGAGCGTTACGGGCTATAGTCCACCATGCTAGCCCAGTTCGGGTGGACTTTACATGCGCCTAAGAATTCCTTCGGCGTATGCAGGTTTTCAGCACAGTTTTGACATATTTGCACGGCCTGTTACTTGCCGGTTTTTTAAAAACTAATTTCCAAAAATAATTTACAAAAAAATAAAATTTCCCGCGGGAAAGTTAAGTTAAAGCTAATGTTTCCATACAATCACAAGCCATACAGAAGTGTGACTGTGTTCAGGTTTGTGGTAAAAAAGAAATTTGTAATCTTACACCTTTCAACACGTCAGAATCAAGTTTTACAAACGATACGTCCGTCAGAATGCATAATCGCTGCACCTCGGTAAGGTTGGGGCGACACTGCTAGCGGTGGAGTGCGAGTATTGCAGGCTTCGTAATAGGTACTTCGTAAAAAAGAGAAATCTAAAGAAGCAACGATGCTAAAAAGCAACAAACTTATTTTGCATTTTTTATATAAAAAAAGATTGGGCTTTCGTTTCAGAAAATAGGGCTTTGCATTTGTAGAAACAGATTTAAAGTCCGAATCAATGACATGGAAGTAATGACAGTTAGAATAAAGTTCAATTTATACTTTTAAATATGGCTAAATACTAAATATCAGTATTTAGAAGCGTATATAGGCCTCGTTACTAAAGTATAATTATAGTATTATTAAGTATTATACTTAGTGTAAGTTATTCAAATTAAAAAAATTAAATTCAAAATTCGTTTATTCAAAATTGGAATACAACATTCTATTTTTTACGTCAATTCCGACGTCAAATGCATTATTATCCTTATTCCTGTCTCTCCTACCTATATCTTGTCTCCGGTATTCTGTCCGCTTCACGCACGCAATGGGTCACACCCACTTACGCATAAAGGCCCAGGAACAATCATGTAAATAAGCTAGTGGTGGAGAAATTTAATTAAGATGATATATGAGACGCCGCGGGTTAACGGGCCACTGTGACGCGCGCGTACAGTCAAGAAAAAAAGCCACCTTTCTTATAAATTGACTCAATTATTATTATTACTTAAAACTGGATCAACATTTGCCCTCAACTCATCTGATGGTCAGGGACTGCATTACCAAAAAATAATGGTAACTTAAATTCAGATATTTTTAAGATTTTGATAGGCACTCGACTTTTTTTTCTTCTTACACTATTTATTACGCTGCCTAAAACAAAAATAAAGGCTTTCTTTCTCCACGCTCGCTTCGCTCGTCTGCTGACATCGTTGTGAAATTCTATAAAGGTTAAATAATAACTAGCGCTACCATTATATTATTTATACTGGGTACGTGCTGATGGAAGTGAGGATGACTGATGCTACATCAGGACATGGCCTTTCTCTACATCTTTTAAGGCCAAGGTAAAGCTTAATTCGCTTCGTTCGAATTGTTGCAATAGACACAAAACAAACTTAGCTATCCCCAGTGTGAAACTTCTGGCAAAATTACTAACTTGGCTAACAAAATTATATGCTACAACAATTATAATAAATCAATAATAAAGTCTAAATCCATCCATACATAATACATAACATATCAAACAGTTTTATATCTCGGAAACGGCGCGAGATTTTTATTTTATTACAAGATAAACAGTTTATGTGACACGTTGTATAAATGTATATTGTTATTGTTAATAAATGCAAACGACCGTGACAGTTTCGTTGTACGACTAAGTGACCGCCAAAAGATGTTATCGATTTGATTTCTATATAGATAAGCAAATTGGCTGACATACGTTTATAGCATATTATATTGTATATATATATTGTATTGAGTCGCATATTAAGTAGTCGCATATTGCCATCCCTGATGGTTAGTGGACACCGCCTGCAACACCAGGGTTGCCGACCTATATCGTTTCTTTTCATTCTTTTTTTTTAATATCAATTTATCGAGTTTTGGTAAATTCCTTTAAAAAAATAATGAATTTCAATCTGTAAAAGAATGTTGACAATATCTTCTGTCATCGACAACTTTTCAGATAGAAGTTTTAGCTTGCCATTTTGTTAGTTAGGCAAGTCATCAAAATAGTTAACTTCAAATACCTATACAAATAAATAAATTAACATTAATAACGCAAACTCTAATTTCTCTATAACGTTGTACAGAAAGCAGAACGCTTGGAAATGTGTGAAGGATCTATTTTTTGGGTAATTGTTTTGCTACCAGTACATAACACATAATTACCGCGTGCACCGTGAATACCTCGTTTGGGAGCGTACGCGCATTGTGGACGGATTTTCTCGATTTTTTAAAACTTTTTTCCATTTTAAAACCGACGCCCGGCAAAGGAAGTCGTATATTCATGTTCGTTGCGTATATTCTCAGAAGCCCACCACTAAT
This sequence comes from Metalampra italica, assembly GCA_949699065.1. Taxonomy (NCBI): domain Eukaryota; kingdom Metazoa; phylum Arthropoda; class Insecta; order Lepidoptera; family Oecophoridae; genus Metalampra; species Metalampra italica. The sequence continues at coordinate 3,047,346 of OX452993.1, forward strand.
TAAAAAAAAACTATATTAGAAGCTCCATATTGTCACTGGCAGCGTATTTTATTGGCGCTATTTTTAAGACTTAGAATTCCCTTGTTGCAGGAAGTCGTATTTCAGAGCTTTTGTTTTCTTTTTTAAATTCATTTTAGTAGGTTTGGAAAGTTATTTCAGCCAATCTATTAATTGCTGCTTTTAATGGTAACTTCATCAAATTAAAAAAACGTGTTTGAAGCTGATGGTGGTGCTACTGAAGTCCGTGAACAGCAACCGTTTGATTGACGCGTGCAATAAAGTCTATAGCAACAGGTGCGTTGCCACTTTACTACCCTACCGTCTCGTACTAGAATCCTACACTAGTAAAATGATGCTACCGTAGATATCAAACATGATAAACATTCATAATATGTTATAATGTAGACATTACTATACTTATATCATTGTATACGGTAGACCACACGAATGTCGCTCCGGTAGGCAGCGAACAGGTGTGCGGTGCGCGGCGCTGCGTGGCGCGCTGTACGCTGCGCGCGCGCACGCGGCGGAAGCGCGTCTATTTCCAACCGGACGCGCGCTGTTTACCGCCGTCTGACTGTCTGTGCCGTTAGCACCTAACACTTGTTATGGACATATTGATCCCTGACAGTATTAATGATAAGTATGGCAGCTTGTTCAGCGACCACCTAAACGGCAAATGGAAGCTGTTGAAATAAAACATTACCTCAGAAGAGGATGTATAATGGTAGGAAGTTATGTAGCGCTAAGATCTATATCTCGTAGATACGCCAAATGAACTCCTTTAGGGAGAAATTAATACAAGGGAATTCTGACATTTTAATGAAAGTGGGCCCACCCTATATGACAAACCTGAAAAGGGTAGCCGGAAACGGGTGGACGAGGAAGCCGGAAGACCGGCTTTGGCAGTCTGCAGCCTAATTGAATTACAGAACAATCGAATAGACAAACCAAAGAATAAATGATGTTTTTGACAAATACTTACTATTTTAAAAAAATTAATGAGTACGGTAAGGTAGGATGTTTTCTTTTTGTTTCTAGTTATGTTCTTTGTTTCTATGAACAATGCATTATTAATTAGGTTTAACTACTGTTAGAACTGAAGCAGTCTTAACAATTATGAGAAATAGTTAATAAAAGGTGTAATGTCTTAATTGTTAGATAAAAACAATTACCTAGGTGATTAATTAAAATAATACAGTATATGTCAACACGAGAATGTCAACAATTATAACTAAATTGCGCGAAAACATCAAATATAATATGAGTGAATATTTATGTAACATCTGTCCCAACGCAAACGGCATACGAAAAATAACGTATTTGCTACTCTAACGAAGTGAACAATAGAAGTGTTACCGAAATGTTACAGCAAAGCAAAAGTGGTATAACACAAAATATTTTTGCTGCTGTTTCACTTTTCATGTACATGTATATTTTGTTTCTAATATGCACCCTAAACGATCATGCGGCATGACATGCATCACGTTTACGTAAATTATCATGCTGAATGATGGACCCTCATGATTGCTATCAATCACATAGTATAGTGAAGCAACGGCCAGCACGTAGTTTGCATGTCATGCACGTAATTTGCATGTCATGCACGTCAATCACTACAACTAGACGGTCATGCATGAGTGACAGCACGTAATGCATGTCATGCAGCATGATCGTGTAGGGACCACATAAGACACATTTTATTTGGGATCGTATATCCTTACTATTGTTAGTGGCATTGCTTGCATTGACTGTACTATAAAAATACTTGAACTATAACGAATACCAATACGCACATAGGACTGAAAGGTCTAGCTATTTCTGAGCTTCTATTCGTGCCACCGGAGTAAAAGTATCCTATCTGTAAAGCGTGACACACACTGGGCGGCGGCGGTGCGAAAGCGTTGCGGCGGCGACGGTTTGTATGAAGAACGCGCCGCGCCGCCGCCGCTTTGATGTAAAGGGCTTCATACTATTTCGAACATTATAGAAAACACCGAAAATATCTATTCTGTCAACTATCCATCAGCAAATTTTAATAATGCAACATATGACTTCGTTTAATAATAAGTAATCTTTTAATATATAAAATTCTCGTGTCACAGTTTTCGTTGCCATACTCCTCCGAAACGGCTTGACCGATTTTGATGAAATTTTTTGTGCTTATCCGGTATCTATGAGAATCGGTCAACATCTATTTTTCAACCCCCTAAATATTTATATGGCAAAACAACGTTTGCCGGGTCAGCTAGTAGATTATATATGTCATCGTGGCATTCGATTCGAATCACAAATAGAAAGAACTCAAAAAGTGAGATTTTTATTTTTCATCACTCTCTGTACTGTATTATTTATTACCTACTTCGATATTTAATATACTATTTGTTACTCTTAATGTTCATACAATCGTGTAGGATTAAAGTTTTAAAATAGGTATAACATTGTTGGTAATAGATCTAGAAATAAAGGAGACGTTTCACGAATGTATGGAGCCCCGGCCTGGACCTTGTACACATATAATTATGAAATGTCAATATTATATAAAAGTGGTTTAATGATCATTTTGGTATATTTTGGCTTAATTTTTGTGTAGAAATGCATTAAACGTTATATTATAGGCAACACTTACCCTAAAAATAAAGATGGCTGCCACTGTCAATGACATATCATTTGACGTTTTCCACGACGTTTCCATTCGTTTACCATTCCACATTTTTTGTCGTGATCTGCAAAATAACTTGTGCCGTGTTGTTCCCAGCTAGATATTTACATAGGTATAATTATTTTCATTACAGTGCAAAAAATAATATTTAAAAAAAGACGCCTGTCTACCCTGTCTATGATTAATAATTCATAGACAAAGTAGACCAACGTCGTCTTTTTTCCAAGGCTCACGCAATGCCTAGATGTGGAAGGAACGATTTTAAGCCAGATCTTTTATAGTCATGGAAAGCTGATTTCAAGTACCTCTAGTCAAGTATGTTCGGATACGCATCTATTATTTATAATTCATAAAACCGATAATCGGTTCTCATCACTAGTGACGCGTGACTGATGAACGCAGTCACACCATTAATCTGACGTCAATCTCACTAAGACTGACGGAAAAATCAAAATATTCAGAAATCCATCCGTCCAATCTATCAATCCGTGGGTTAGATGGTCAGTTTCGCGTCAATATTACAGACTGATGGTTTGGACTAATATAAAAAGGGGGATAAAGGGATTAGTCAAACGGACCGGATTTGGCTGTATGGCTAGATACCTTTACCTAAAAAAATGCTTTTATAACAATCAATGCAGCCATCAAACCAAAATGATATTCAATGCAGCCAACAAACCAAAATCACATTCAATGCAGCCAACAAACCAAAATGATACTCAATGCAGCCAACAAACCAAAATGACATTCAATGCAGCCAACAAACCAAAATGACACTCAATGAAGCCAACACACCAAAATGACATTCAATGCTGCCAACAAAATAAACCAAATTCGTGACATTACAAAGTAGGTACGTTCAGAAATCACAGCTCGAAACTTCGACACATTTTTAAGCAATGAAAAATAGTTGGTGTATAGCTGTTTTATGGAAGTTAATAACCAACTGACGATCAGTTTTCCCATTTTTGTTTTTTTATATATTTGTTTCTTAGGAAGATAATTTAGTTCATGATTGACAGTTATCCCAATACTCCGGACTCAGTTTCGGAACGGACTCGTATTAAACGTACATGTTGCCAGCTTTGTCATCTATTTAATAAAATATTGCTTTTCTACCAGAAAAATACTGCAAATATTTCAATTTTAGTATTATTTTAATAACCTTCAGATTTTTCCTCGAATTTCCCAAAAGTGTACATAGTGCAGGCCGGATCTGAAACGTCTCCTTTCTCGATAGATTACCTTCAAAACTGGATATCTACTTACATAATGAGAAACATAAATCTCTCTAATCCATCATAGATCTGGCCAATGGATCTACTGACAAATAAATTTATCTACATCTTCAAAACTGGATCTATTAAGAAAAAAAATCTCACTGGATCCACCATAGATGTGGACAATGATCTACTGAGAAATAAACTTCTCGAGAGACCGACACCTTCAAAACTGGATCATATCACTGGATCCATCATGGGTCTGCCCAATGGATCTCCTGAGAAATAAACTCTGGTTAGATCCACACCTTAATGAGTATTTTATTTAATGAGTAACAAAAATCTCACTGGATCCACCAAGGATCTAGTCAATGGATCTGATGAGAATGATCGAGAAGAACAGAAAGAACAGACATTACCACAAACGGTGAGGTAAAAGCGTCCAATTTCAAATTTCCAGGTCGTTAGAGAAAAGCAGCAGCAGCGCCAACGAGAAGCCCTCCGACGGCGGCGGAGTCAACAGCAAGGAGCAGAACAAGAAGCCCCACATAAAGAAGCCTCTCAACGCCTTCATGCTGTACATGAAAGAGATGAGGGCGAAGGTGGTCGCGGAGTGCACCCTTAAGGAGTCGGCGGCTATCAACCAGATTCTTGGCAGACGGGTGAGTTCAGCACACACTTTTTTTGTTAACGTTACTTCTTTTTTTAAAAGGAAATTCACAGTTGACAGTTGAATTGAGAAGAATTTTGATAGGAATATCGCATTTGCTATCAGTATTGAATGGATTAGTCTTATTGATGTCACAGTCTTCATTTAAAACAAGCATTTCACCAACTGTAGACTTACGCCTGTAAGGATTTCGTCCAGCAAACCTGTTATTTGTGATATGTCAAGGAAAAAAAATATCTCAGAATTAGGTTAGATTTATGTACTTTATGCGATCACTTAATTCAAATATCTTAGTGTGGATTATATTTAAGGCTACATTAAGAGTGAATACAATTTATAGCTATAAAGTTATAAACAAGCGAACAGACACACTGTGTTCTATGAATTTTGTTTTGTCTAAACGTTTTGTTTGTTTAAAATGCTGATTACACCTTTGTTAATCTTGTTAGGAATATGATTCCTTATAATATACAATGTGACCTTAGCAAGATCTGCTTAAGTTAAGGCGCTGTCAACTCAGAGGTTAGCAGTATTTAACTAGATTATAAATGCGAATGTCTGCTAAAACTATTTAGATAAAACTTGGTGAACTTGATGGATGGGAAGTGTGGAGGACCAGAAAGGGACTATGTCCAGCAGTGGACGGCGATAGGCTGATGATGATGAAGGTACAGTCACATTCTACATGTCCTGGACCGTGGTGAAAATATCAATATCATTAATCATTGCAACTATCAAGTTTCATGAAAACAAGTTCAGCGTGATCGAATGACAAACAGATAAACATTCACATTTATAATAGTAGTTAGCGATGATTTCCATCAATCCCGTGGAATATGACGTCATAGAACAAAATGATACTATTTTGGCCCAACTATTCCATAGAGAGCGTCAGTGGCGTAGGGGATAAGACGCGGCCTATCATATCGAAAGGTCCGGAGTTCGATCCCCAGCTGGGCCATGTCATGTACCAATGGGTTTTTTCTCGAAACTTAAGTACATTTACTGTCTGCTCTCAAACGGTGGAGGAAAACATCGTGAGGAAACCTGCATACGCCGAAGAAGAAATTCTTAGGCGCATGTGAAGTCCACCAACCCGCACTGGGCTAGCGTGGTGGACTATAGCCCGAACGCCCTCGTTGAGAGGGTAGGCCTGAGCCCCAGCAGTGGGGACATTAATAGGCTGTTGATGATTGATGATTCCATAAAACTGTACAACTACATACTTTTGGCACAGAAATGCAATTCAAAACTGGATTTTATGAGAAGTAAAAATCTCATTTGACTTCAACAAATGGGATTTGTTTTCCAAAATTGTTGCATAGAACAAAACATTAAACTTAATTTCTTTGGGAGCTCATGTAATTGTCATCCACTTGAAAATTGAATTGAAATATTGACACTTGCCTTTGTATTACGTTATGAGTAGATAAGACGTGCAGAATTAAATCTTTTTAGTTTATGTGCCAAAAGTATGTAGTTTTGTACAGTTCTATAGAATAATTGGGACAAAATAGTATCATTTTGTACTATGACGTCATGTTCCATCGAATAAATGGGACTCATCGGTCGTTAGATCAAAACTAAATTAAACTGTTTTCATACATCGCCTTAACTTCGCGCTCAAGACAATGCGCACACGTTATCAGCGATCTATACTAGACGTATTGAATGAATAACAAGCCACGATGACCGCGAGCCAGTACCGGGAACCGAACCCGTTACCCGGCTTCCGAGAACGCAATCTCGTTCCTAACAAGAGTAGCAACATAGCATCGTTCATGGTTTACGATAGTTAACTGACGTACGCTATTGGTTCGAAGTGTTGGTGGAAACAGACAGACAGAAATATATTTTTGAGGTATTATTGGGGATTGAGAAGAATCTAAAGACGGCCTGAGAAGTGGTTCGTATTAAGGTAGACAAACGTATAAGCGCCGGCTGCATTTGATCAAGAAATCATACTTTTGAGTAATATTTTTAAATTTAGACTATATTACGTTAGACGAGTTATTGATTGATCCTTTGTATTTGAATAAATTATGGTCAGTAATCTAAAATGGTATTACAAAACTGACTTGGAGTATCTTCTGTTAGTGCACACGATTTATTTTTGACGAACCAAATTTTGCGCCCACTGTAAAAGAAGCAAAGCAAAATGACGGAAACGATGCAGATCAAATGTGGTTTCATCTCTCGGGAGCCGACTGTACTTACAGATCTGATCAAATTTATCACTGAAATTACAGACTCTCAAACCCACTGCAAACGTATTCCATTCCAACCCATTGTACTCGTTGTTTTTTGTCTCTTTCTGCTTCGCCGAAAGCTAATAGCGTGCGAGAGTAGGAGAACTATGTGGTGTCGTGGTGACGTATGTTGGTAACAATATCCTCGTAATAACAGTGGCACTCATTGAGTCGCGAGGAGCAAGCAAAGTATTATGAGAAAGCGAGACAGGAGAGACAGCTCCATATGCAGCTGTACCCCGGTTGGAGCGCGAGAGACAACTACGGTTACGGTTCGAAAAAGAAAAAACGGAAAAAGGACCGAAGTCCCGCCGAATTGGGAGGTATAAGACCTTAGGGCCACACGCGGGGTTGGGCCGACGAGCTTGTACACTCGCTTCACCTGTCACGTCCCATCCTGACCCCCCTGGCACCCAGTGGCGAACTAAGGCCGCTTGAGACGGTCTCTCCCCTCCTCCGTTGGGGATATTATATCCGGTGCTTTAAATGTCGTTATGTGGGCCACTTGAGAGTGAAATGACTTGGGAGTCGAATTGTGAAGTTGTTGGTAGTTGGAACTTTTAGGTGGGAATGCTCTGTGAAACGTAAATTGTAACATTCTGGTTCGAATTAAACCATTGACTGAGGGAGCTGTATTGTAATAAACTGGAGGAAGCCTTTCGTCGACTCTTAGTCCGCCACTGTACCGAGCAAGTACTCCCCAGCACTCCTCACTAACATCGGAGACTTGCTTGCCTTCCATCCGTGTCCCGAATAACATGGCTTGTTTAACCGATGATCCGTGACCTTGTCCCGTATGTGAGTGTGCGTGTGTGCGTGTTAATCTACTGTGTTTACTTGTACGGTGGCGACGCCCGAGCGCCTGTGCTAGAAAAGCGGCTGGAACCGTTGCTCACGAGTCGGAGTTGCGGCGCGCGGCGGCGTCTCTAGCCCGCCCTTCGACTGTGAGTCCATGTTGGACCATTACGGCTCATCGTGGACCAGGGTGGTACATCATGAACCACTCTGGTGCACTGAGAGGGCCACAGTGGGAGCGGGGCTGCAGCGCCGCCCCGCGCCGGCTAGCTGTTGCGTGTTCTGTGTACAGTAGTCGTCGAGTGACCGTGTACTACACCCTAACACCCCCGGAAACTATATTGGTTTGTTATATATGTCTAGACGACGCGACACTCCGTTCACGACCGCAGAATAGGTTCTGTGAGGAACGTCACAATTGGCCAATTTCATTTTTTTTCTAAATAGGATCAAAATTTTTCTGGGCTGTTTTTCTAGCACCACTCTTAGGGTTCGTCAGCTAGGTAGAGGGGTATATCCCGTCGTATCAAGAATATCTCTTTTCTTTCCATATTGCGCCGTTCAGTGGCATGCGCTCGGTCGCGAGGAACAGGCGAAGTATTACGAGCTGGCTAGAAGAGAACGCCAGCTGCATATGCAGCTATATCCCGATTGGTCGTCTAGGGCAAATACGCAAAGGGGCAAGAAGAGGAAACGAAAACAGGAGACAACCGATGGAGGTACTGCCTTGACTCCGTCGGCGACCGCTACCGACTTCTGTCCCGCCCTGTCCCGTCGCGGTGCCTACACGCTTGTTTCCAGTGACGTTTTTTAACATTTCGCACTAACATGTTCTAAAATTACTGTAAAATTCAGTGAGAAAGTTGCTTATGTGACCCAACGTTTGGCAACAACAACATTGTCACATATTACCTATGTGTTTAATTGCTGCGGAAACACCTTGCAAATATTTCACAGCGATAGTCAGCAATGTTGAGTAACATCACCAAAACAGTGTGTGGCCACCAACGATCCCAAGAAATACGTCCAAAGCGATACGCACCTAATAAAATTCGGTCACAATCCCTGACATGCTCCCGAGAGCAATGGACGACTCGTACGAACGCGATATCGTCCCGACTCATTAAAAAATGAGGTCAATTAATGAAGGATTAAAGTCGTTTGTAGACGTTCATTGCTCCCCCTCCCTCCCGCTCCCCGAACCCATCCCGTGGGAGTTCAACCAGACCGAACTCCCGACCGACGACATATTTAAATATTGCCGAATGTCTATGGTTGAAGGGGTTAAAGGTTGTAGTTACAAGTATTTTTTTATTTACATATTTATCGCATTTATTTATTTTACGCTATACCCTGATGTAAGTGGCACTCCTTCGAAGGTTGTCCCGGTTTTTGTTTTTTCCGTTCTGCTCCGAAGTGCCGCCTACGATTTCGGGGGGCCTGCATGTTACACTGCAAACACCTGAACAGTGGGAACGATAGCTTGCAGGGACAGCGTGCCGCTGAATGCTAAAGGCTGGGACAGCCTTCTCGAGCTGGTATTTAAGTATGCGAAGGAGTAGTGTGAGAGTTGCATGGCAAGGAAGAGCTCCGGCGTCAAACGTGAAAGATCTCCAGTGACGATGATCTGAGGACGCCTCCCAGCGAAATTGAATAGTCGATGCTGCCGACGCTTCTGTCTGCGGTGTTCATAATGATACTGGCCAAATGAAACTTGTTTATTTTGATTCCGAAGAACCTATTCTGCTTAAATTTGCTTATAAGCGTCATTTATTTGTGATTTTATTTCGAAGCAATATAGCGTAGTTAGTTTCTTTTTTTCTTTCTGAAGTTATGCGTGTAGTGTTATTTTTAAAACCAATGTTTTTTCCGTTGAGTCCCGTTCATTTTTTCCGATTCCTTCCTGCATGGTACTAACAATTTTGATGGGGGTTGGTGCATGATGCTTTTTCGTAGTTAGATCAGCAATGAATATGTTTTTTAAAGATGCTTCAAATATGATTTCCGGTAAATTTATTTACGCAAATAGGTACCTCTTAACATTAATACCCTTTTAATTTCAATATGATGTGCTGAATATAATAGAATTTACTCGACAACATATTTATTTTATCTTATGATTAAAGTTTTACTAGATTTCAATTTAATTCCTTTGCCACAAAAGTATACGTTTGATTTGCTATAAAATTTATTTAAAAAAATATATTATACAGAAAATAAAAGCATTCCTGTTTTCCTATTTGGTTTTCTCGTATCAAAGCTTGAAAAAGCGTATTCTAACGAAATGATATGACACTTCCAGGAAATAATTTGAAGAAATGTCGAGCGAGATACGGTCTCGATCAACAGAATCAATGGTGCAAACCCTGCAGGTTGGTAAAACTTTTTATTATTATTATTTTTCGCTTCTATAAGTCTGTACATCTCACGGTTATCTACCAATAGCATCACCCCATGCTGTTGGTCGCCGTTATTTTCAAATACCTATTGTTTCTATGTGGAAAGACTTGGCTTCTAGTCTTTTGTTTTCTACGAACCAAAACGAGCCTGGTCGTAACTTTTGTTTTAATAATTCCAATACTGTAGTATTTAGATGTTGTGTCTTACATTTGTTGTGTTTAGACAAATATAAAGTGTTACACAAATAAGGGTTACAGAGCGCGGCGAGCTCAGAAAATGTGTCTTTTCACAAAGAAATAAAGCTACAAATGTAATTTTGAATAACGGACATAGATTTTTTTGAAAGTAGACAAGTGTGGAGTAGTAGACATAGGAATTAGAAAGAATAGAACTAGTTGACCAAGAGGAAGGGCAATCATTGTCGAAAGAAAAAGCTTTCAAAAAAATCTTGACACATTTTCTGGTTTCGCTCGCTTTTACTTTGACTATCGTAATTTTGAACTATTGTGATTAATGTTGAAGGTATATTTGTATATTCATCGAAATGTTTTTTTCACTCATGATTGCCGCTTCTCACGGATCGATGCTGGATACTGCTGGCACTATTGGTGACACTTTTACTTTTCATTTTGCTCCTCGGTTTTCTATTACATTATTGCCTTACGCTACTTGACTCGGTGTTTGACTCTGCTCTTGCTGATAAATCACTTGCTTTAACTTTTATTGTTTCACTTTATTTCTTTTTGTGAAAAACTTCTCAACGTGATACTTTTGGTTCGTTCCTCTGTTCAACAACAAATGCACCGTCATTTTGTAAATTATTATCGTTATGATGATTTACTGCGTTAAATTCTTATTCTATCGTATTTTATTGCTTTATCTCCACTTCTACATCTTTTTTCCCCTAATCTGTCTAATTTCGACACTTTTTGCAAGTTTCTTCTTTGAATTCTCTTACTGTTCTAATTTCTGATTCTTATTTGAATTAACCTAAACCTTTTATCAAACCTTTGTTTGTTTTTATTCTTTTCTTGTTTCTTTGCTCTTTCTTCCTTCCCCGTCTGTGTTATTCCCCGGCGGGCACGCAGCCCCGAGTCAAGTAGCGTGATGGTAGCCGGCGGGCTGGGCCTGCTACGGCCGGAGCCGGCGACGCCGCTGCCGGCCAGTCTGGTCGGCAGCCCGCCACAGGAGCCAACGTATGTGAACCTCTAGTGCCGGCCCGCCGCCGCCGATGGACCAACGGTCAGTCAGACGTAGGAGTGGTAGAGTAGTTGGCATTAGGGTGAAATGCAGAATAGATGTACCGTAACAAAACTGAAATTGTAACGAAACTGATAAATTGTTACGTAACTGATAAATTGTTACGAAGCTTATAATCAGATTCGTAACGAAACGTAACGTAACGAAATTTATCAGTTTCGTTACGGTACATCTATTCTGCATTTCACCCATTACAGTTCAAACTGTCAACAATTAATCCTAAACTTCTACCTAAAAGTCTACCACAGCCAATTCAGTCGATATTCTAAAGTGTAATTTAATTGAAACCTTTTACTAAACGCAAACAATAGTGACACGCAAGGCAATGCATTGCTTGAGCGAGACGGCGTGGGATGGAGCTTACAATAAACATGCAAGAGTGAGATAGCACGTCCTAATGCGTGCAACGAGTGTTTGCGTCTAGTATAAATAATTAAATAATTTCAAACCTCATTAACGCTTCTTAAATAAAATAAACAGTCGCTCAACCCTAGATTCTTTTCCGTGTCTACTTGAAGTTGACTTGCGAAGCATACCTACTTTATCAATAATTAGACATATTACAGCGTAAATGATATTGGTAATTGTTGACAGTTTGTTGAGAAAATACGTGTATTTTCCAAAAAATAACTAAGAAACAGTAGTAGGTGTTCGAATTAAGGCGGTAGAATCCCAGTTCCAATTAAACTGGGATTCTACCGCCTTAATTCGAACACCCATTGAACAAAATTTGCCAAGAAAGGCTGAAGGTTACTGTTTCGAAAAATATTATTTTTGTTCTCTAACTGCAAGCTAACAGACGATTTTTTCGTACGTGATGGTTGGTAATAAAATGAGTTTGTAGACAAATCTTAACACACAGCCTCCAAGCAAATAGCTTGTAGTTTTTAAAATAATGTTTGTTACTCAAACCTGCGTATTCTAAACATTGTCTGTTAACTTGTCAATCTTTAGCGAAAAACCGACAAAATGCCAATTTCTCTGAATGATTGTTGTGAGAGCTTTATCTTAGAAGTGTTTCCTCGTTTTCCTAGGTTCGGAATGATTTTTTTTGTGGTAGTTGTTAAGTTTCTTCTTAGGTTTAATTCCTAATAGGAATGGCCGTTTTTCAGTTTGTTTTATTTACTTCAGTAATACGGCATGAGTGTTCCAGTTTTGTTTCCTTGTTTACAGATTTCGTTAACATTTTCCGAGCATGTCGTTTTTTTAGTTTAACTTTTTTTTGTGTTTCGATGTTAAGTAGGAGCTTTTTAATTCGAGGAGATTGTTTCATATTTTAGAATGTCATGTGATATTGTTGATAATTGAGTAATTCAACAGAATGGTCTGACTTAGGGCAGCTGATATTTTTTACTACAAGTTGAGTAAATATGAAGCAATCCCAAACTTAACTTTAGTATGCCATAATAACAAACTATCCTGAACGATAGTTTCATAGTACCCTCAGAGTGTGAACTGGAATTCTCTTGCAGGCGGAAGAAGAAATGCGTGCGCTACATGGAAGCCCTCGCGGCTGCGTCAGGGACCGTCCCTCTGCCGCTGGCGACGCCCCAGTCGCCCTGTTCTGAGGACGACGTCAAACTGGAGGAGATGTCGGACGCGTCCAGCGAGGGGGACGCCGACACGCCCCTCAACTCCGCGTCCAGCCCCGGCGGGCTTAGCGCGCTATCCTCCCTCGCGTCTCCCGCGTCCGACCCTCCCCCCAACCCGCCGCGCAACCCCGTCGGGACGAACCCCCGCGACGCGAACAACCCCCTCTCCGTGGGGCAGCTTACGTCGCAGTCGTGGCCGCGCGCCGCGCAGCCCAGGCCCGGGCACGAAGTCATATCAGTGTCATAGTGACGGTGGACCGCGTCCGGCGCCCGCGGCGGCTCGGACTCGACTGACCGATTTGGTTACGAATTCAGAACGCTCGCGCTCATTTGTCGGTCACGGACTTGGAACGCTGTTTCATCAGTTGCTTATATACTCTGTGATCATTTTAGCTTGAAGGACTTTCTTAGCAGAGGTAAAATTTTAACAGAGCGTATTGTTTTGTAATAGTAAGTTCAACTGGAAATTATTTGTTTGTTATTCTGCTTTGCGGACTTGTAAATTGTGATAGCAAATCGAAAGCACAGTTGGGAACGAATAATTTTCACGGACATTAGCGACATCTGTGCCCGACCAGCGTCAACAGAACGTCAAGCAGCGCCATCTGTCGACCGCGTCCTGTAGCAAGTCGTGTGGGTTGTGATAACAATAGGTACCATTGGTTTGATACTACCTTGAACTTGCATACTACGTGGTTCTGAAGTCAGTGTTCATTTTCACACGACGATATCTGGAAACACCGGCATTTTCGTAAACTAGTTTTCACTCGTACGTAAAGCGGGAAATATTGGAACTAATGCCATCGCCTTTACTCTGTTGCGATATCACGTATACGGTGGCGTTTCCATACATACATAAATATTAAACGTCAAGTCAATGGCCTAATTTTAATTCAGGAACCTACCTCCATGTTTATTCCAACAAAATGCCTGGTGTTTCTGGAAATCGTTCCGTATTGAGTGAACGGTGACAAACTCACAACTGACACGGAACAGTCATATTTCAAAATGATCTCAAAATTGTGAGCCCGAATCGAGTCATTTATTTTGCATTTCTTAACCCCACACTTTTGATGCATAAGTATAAAAATAACTACTATTTTTGGAACTAGTCACATTTTTATGTGCCATTTTAAAACGTGTTACTTTGTAAGATGAAAACGTCCAGAACAGTGTTTTCCGTTTCTTTTGGGGGAAACAAGTTTTTTCCGATAGGACTATGCTATGCTATAAAACCGATCAGCCGTCATCCTATCTACAACAAGTAAAAAACATAGAGCAAGAAAATAAAATAAAATAATGTGTACATTTCGAAATTGTTAAAAAAGGTTTATAATACATTAATCCGAATTATCAAACTAGCCGACCCCTATCGTCCTAAGCCTGGTACCTGGGTCCTTGTAGCAATATTGCTGACGGACAAGCCACAAGAATAGCAAATGCTCCGCCTGATATCAGCCGGCCATATTGTCAGTTTGTAACGAAGCTTGACACACACACGTTAAATGACCCTCACCACTGCAAAATCCACATCTTTGTAGTCCACTGAAGTATACTTTCATTCAATATAAACGTTTTCATCTTGAGAGTAATTTTTTAAGCTTGACTCGATTCTGAAGGTACAGGTTTTAAAGTGCAGCTTGCTGTATAGCTCTTTCATCTAAGAATTTTCTGATGAAAAGGTAAATTTAGTCCCATTGAATATTGAATAACTTAAAATGGACAATTTGAAATTTTCGCGAAGTGTCTGTGCCTTCGGAACGAGACCTGATCTGTAATACAGACTAAACTTTTTTTATACATTTATGTAGCAAAAGTGTGGATGATACCATATCATGACTTTATATCATGACTTTTAGTCGACCAAAAATATTACATCCATAAATGCACTTCTAACCTTTCTTTATTGTTGTAGACATCGAAACTTGTAAAAAAATTGTTTTTCTAACGGCTAGAACAACTCCAAACGTCTTTTTTTCAGTACAATGTAAATTGTGACCTGTGATAATATTATGATCTTTTCTCCTTTCAATTTGGCACCTCGGCGTAAATTGGATAAAAGTGATATTTTCAATTTATGAAAAAAGTTTTTGTCTTTCTCATCATTTGCCGGTATCTGTTTTCATATGAAAATCTAATAAATAATTAGTTATCTAATATAGGTCACAATTACATCATGTAAGAACTACGGGTGAGTAGAAAATTGTACCAATACCAGAAAAATAACTGTTACCAATTGTGTATAAAATTTTAGATTCCGAAATATATAATCCAACTAAACTTTTACAAATGTATCTGTAAATTTGCATTTTAACGAACTACCGCAGCGTTGTCAGCTGTACCGTTACTGCACGTACCGGCTCCTTAGGCAGTGGTAATAGTGGCTACATTGCAATGACCTGTGGTCGACTATACTGCCTTTTTTCTGGTATTGAAATTTTCATGCGAGCCCTTACATCGCAACTAACAAAAGGACTTACGCTATCTTCACGGACATTTCGCATTTTTAACGACATTTTCCTAAACGGCCTGCACCAGATAAGGTTTCATGTAGATTTAGAGATTTTAGTTTGTAATTCCAAACTGCTCGAAAGTAACTAGAGAAGTTAGTTTAGTTAGAAATTTGTCAAAAATATCAAATTGTTTTTTTTTACAATCATTCTAAGAGTGTATGAAAATGTACTGAAACGAAAAAGTAAAAAATATATGTTTATCTAGGTACCATTTTTTATGCTATAATATGATATTTTAAACATCCTATAGTTTATGTACCTATACTATATCGAAGACAAAAAGAGATTTATAATTTAAATATATAACTATTTCGCCATGAGATTGTTTTTAAATAGTTATAGTAAGTATGGTATAATTTAGTTTTGAATTTGTATTTTTTCACCAGACAAAATTAAGAAAATGGATTTCGCAATACCTAAAACCATAAAATACCTTTGATGCTTTAAAAAAAGGTAGTATTTCTAACACAAAATAGGTATGTGTATAAAATTAAAATGCTTTGCTAAACATGAAGTGGTTTCGCTAGATACTTCCGAGCAGTGTATTTTCCCTCCGCACCGAGCATGTAAAAAGTAAGTTTAAGGCAAAAGCGAAGGGAAAATTGTTTTTCCGTTGTACGGAATATGTTAGACTGTCTTACTTTTAGTCTAGGTAATGTTGTACGAGTGAAAAATATTATTATTGGTGATGTACCGATAACCCTTAACTGTACTTTTGTATTTTATGTTTTACGGCGCTGGAAACAAACCAAGTCATTTTAGACCAGTGGTATTTTTTTACTTTCATCATAGTACAAAAACCTTCGGTTACAGCATGGTTGTCACAAAAATCGATTCACATCATCACTAAAGTGATAGCACCTTTACAGAAATTAACAAGAGACAATTTAGACGCTCTGGATGAGTAGTTACAATCTTTTATGTTTCCTGAACAATACACAGTTACATATGGTGCTTGTTGCATTATAATACTATCACAGTTAACCACAATATGCATTTTAGGACAACTAAATAAAATCCCGCAAAAAGTCGATTGTGTGACGTCTGGATTAGTGAAGTGCCGTATATCCAGCATGCGGATATCGAGCTCTTATTGTAAGCTACATAAATTAAAATTTGAACTATAATAGAATGGGTTACGTTTAAAATTTCAATAAGATTTTCTTGTCGCTACGGTAAGGCCTTGATAAGCGAGAAAAAGATATCCGTTTTGTGGTTGATAAATCATCACTAGTCTGGACAAATACTGCGACATAAATATCCGTTCGTAGACAAATCTCTGTCAATTCGAGTTAGCAGCGTAGATACATTTGCCCTAAGGTTTTTTTTATACCTAATTGAAGTTTGGAGCCAATGCTGTCATCAATGAGTTGCATTTTTATTTTCGTATTTGTATATTTGCATGATGTTAAGTACCTACTTTCAGTTCTTTTTTCGTTTTTCTTTTTAAATATTTATAGGGGAATATTGGTACAACATCAACTTTTGTATATGTGTAAGTACATACATGATGTAAATGTATAAAATATATAGGTATAGTCTAACTGTGTCATATTAGAACGTAAGTGTAATATGCTACTTATTACTATTATAAAAAGAAGTTTAATGAAAAATATTTAGTTGAATACTGACTCAAAACGAAAAATACGTCGTACATATCCAGGGAAATAAATACCTATCATTGTTTTGCCGTTTTTTACCCCTTTATAGACTCGGGATTTGTAAATAAATTTGTATTTCATGAATATTTAGAACATTTTTGGTATTACAAAAATATTGCATTTATGTTTTGAATTCTAACTTTACGTGAAATACTCACGTGTATATTTGCTGTTGGTTTTTAACCAACATGTTATGAAGTGAAATGGCGGCTCCGTTTTGCCTGGAACTGAGTAATTTGCGTAAATTTAGAAATTAAAATGCATTTATATTATTATTATTATTACATGTATAAAAAATGGTTAACGCCCTTGGAATGTTTTCGGTTCTCGGATGGTTTGTTTATGTCCAACACTTCTTTTTGTTAATTACTTTTTTTAATTGTTATTATTAAGAATTTTAACGTTGTTAAATTGCAATATCACACCCATGACTTATAAAAATAATTGTGCTTTTTGATTTGATTTGAAAATGATTTTACTCAAAATCGGATTTTTTGACACAGATTTTTGTATCGTGTATTTCTGACAATCTGACAAAAATTATCGGATATCATCGATATCAATATTATAACTTTTATACATTATTGACAAGCATGACAGTTTATAATTTTTTTCCCAATGTATTGATCATCTGTTCGATTTCGCATGTAATCCGATGTTGTGCAATAATGAATATATGGGTATCTACTGTATAGGCACTAAATATAAATTAGATTTTTTCCTAAAATTTATTTTTTAAGGTATATTTTTTGAATTGATAAAAAATTATATGGAATTTGATTTTCTTTACGCACAGTGGATGCTTTTACGAACCTATTTTTCATTTAAACTTCAATGTGTTTTTTTACTTAATGTTTTTAATATTTGATATGAACCCGTGCCAAAACCATCTAGAACTAGATTGCCAGGGAATTTGGAATAGACAGTAAAGTTTTGTAACTATTATAGATCGCACTTCCGGGGAATCAATTACGTAATTGGTATTACAATTACATTATATGTAGTAACTGCAATAACGCCATTGTTGTGCCGGAAGTACGACATATCTGTGCCAAATTGTAACTATTATTCATTCACTGGATGGTATTTTATAATACCTGACATACCTCTGAAGGTATTTTTATGTTGATAGATTTTATAGGTTGTTTTTATTGTTAAGTGGGTAAAGACATACGCTCCTAAGATGGGCTAGTTATATTTTTTTTGTAGAGAAAAATTGTCAAATTAGTAAACTCAATTATTAGGTCTCGTCCCATGTCTTGTGTTCAGTTGGACAAATATTCTTTTAATAAACAACTTTAAAATTGTATTTGACTGTTTTATTTTTTAGCTGACCCGTGCCCGTTTTTTCGACTTCGTTGGGCGGTTAACATTTTCACTTGTCTTTTCATTGTTCGGGTTAATATACATAGTGTTTTTTTAACTGAGACAGTATAGGCAAGTCAGGGAGGACAGTAAGGGCCCGGAGGATGTCTACGCCATACTTCTGAACGCACCTTAACGTTCATTCATTCACTCTAGAATCTATGGTTCATTCGTGCAAGAAAAAGCAATGTCGTGTAAAATCAAATTATATTAAAACTTCAAGATAAAATCACTACTTTTATTTGCTAACGGCTACGACGTTAACAGAAGCCATAGGAGATACACGTAAACTGTCTTAGTAACTATTAGGTCTTTTTTATGGCAACAATTTTGACATAGCAAATTTTTTGGTAAAGCGTGAGTTGTCCATAAAAATGAGTAATTTTGAAAATTTTTTTTTAAAGCGGATCGACTCAGTTTCATGTAAGAATCATTTTATTGTATCGGAAGAAAAAATCTAAGCAGCACAAGTTAGTCAAATTCAATAAATTGTTTTCTCATACAACGCCAGTGCAAAGTAATTTAGATGATTTTTTTAAAATGCGTGTCGACTTAGTTTGATGTAGGTTTAGTTGTAAATGTTGTTTATATTATTAAAACTTCCTTAAATGATTGCCTGGTATAACCAGTCACCCTGAGACTAGGTACCTAGCTATCGCCAGCTGGAATTATATTGTGGTTTATTTGGGACATTTCTAACAGTTCCTAGACCAGCTGCTTGGGATGTATGTGCGATAATACATCAGGCTGTCAGGCGCCACTACAATCCATACTGTCTGTTTTTTACTGTGGCAAACTGGCCTCGAGCCACATTAAGAGGCTTGCAAGTCAGACGGTCATGCAAGCGTCAGTCAAATCAGTCATGACTGATGGTTGAAATCAAAGTATGCAGACTTTCATCAGTCACCGCAATAGACGATCATTCATCAGACAGTCACCGCCTTAAAAATAAATAAAAGATAATTTATTCATCGATCACACAATATTACATACTTACAATCATTATAAGATAACTTTTTGTAGTGAGATGAAAGGCTCGATGACTCAGCGAAGCGCTGTTTTTCAGTCATCACCATTATTTGAACATCGCTAAATTCGAAGTGGGAAAGAAAATGGTGATCGTCATCTCTGCCAAGCGCATAATGATAATTTATAAAGTAAGCCTCATTACAACGGGTCTTGACTGTCAGCAAACTGACAGCAAAACCTACCGTGTAATGAGCCCCAATAAAGGCCAACACGTGCATTGCCGTCCTAACAGGTGGCATTGTCTTGGTTCAAGTGACACCGGCTCACCTCCAAACGTATAATGCTATTTTGCAGAAATAGATAAATCAGTAATAATAAATAATAATAAAAGTTATTTATTTTTCCTTAACCTAATACATACAGGAACTTAATTACACTTAATAATATGACTATTTATATGTTTGTATATATTAGGGTTATGGAGACTGACGCTCGAACTAGGGCAAAAACCCTGTTACTTCGGGACGCCAGGTCTCCAGTAATAAATCTATTGTTATCAAACTACACTCGGCGAAAACGCAACGAGTGTCCAAAAATTGCTGATACCTCCTATTGGCAGCTTTTTTAATTTAAACTTAAAGTAAACATAGACATTAAGCTAAGCACATGCGAACGTCGACTATCCGCTTTAATAAACCTCGTCAGTGCTTGAACACGATTCGATAGCGCGTTTTATAGTGCAACTAGCGCCGCCTACCGGTGTATTGACGCACCATTTTGAGACAAAATCTTCTGTTCTAAAATAATATGCTCACTCAGTACGAGGACCTGGATCTCTTCGCTGATAGACTACCTTATATTATAAGCACTGCACGGAATTACTGTAACGCATTATTTTGAAATTTTTTTCTTTTGACATTTATATTTTTGACATTTTTTTGACATTTTAATTTGAATTGAATGTATTGTTTAACCCACTTGCATGTTGGATGTTAGTCTGTAAGTAAGCTGGTGTTTTTAAATAAATAAATATAAAACAAAGAGAATTATGTTACCGCACATATTGTATGACCAAAACCATATTTCTAGTTATTAGCTGTCATTATTTTTTGTTTGAAGTAGTACCGCTAAGCTATGATTTCAAATATAAGAGCAGATACTTTAAAGTAGACCGGTATCTATGTATTAAGTAGATATTTCTGAAATTGCAGTAATAAAACTCTTAAAAAGCACACAATTTAACTCAATCTGACCAAAAAGTTAAACCATACACTATGGGAAAGTATTTAATTCGAGTCATGAATACTGTGAATATTTTTTACTGTGAAGTGAAATTCTGTGTCTTCCTAGACACATGAATAGATTCCTTTCATCATCATCATATCAGCTTGTAGACGTCCGTTGTTGGACAAAAGCCTCTCCCAGGAATCTCCACGACGACCGGTCCTGCGCTAACCTCATCCAGCCGGGTCCCGCGACCTTCACCAGATCGTCGGTCCACCTTGTGGGAGGCTTGCCTACGCGGCGTCTTCCGATACGTGGTCGCCACTCGAGAACCTTTTTGCCCCAACGGCCGTCAGTTCTACGAGCGATGTGCCCAGCCCACTGCCACTTCGCTTCGTTCTCCTGCGGATTTCCTCATTCTGATTCATAGATTCCTTTAAAAAAGTTATATATCATTCTTTTTGCTATTCAAATGCAAATAGTTATTTGTTATGCTGCAAAGTTGATTATTATTATGGGAGTACTTATATTGAAACCTAAGCAAGTGAAGGATCCTGGGATTGAGCCACGAGCGAGCGATAGATACTATTTATATATTCTATATTTCCACAGATAGTTGAAAAGTCCAAACCTTTTGCACGCTAGCGGTTAAAAAACATTTTTGCAAGCAGATTTCGAAAGACAAAGTACACCCTTCCGAGCCTGTGAGGGGATAAAGAATTTCTCAAATCAGACTGGTAGTAGATCGCGCGTTTAAACAAAATTTGCAGCACTAGTAAAGATTAGCCAACGGAGTTAAAAAGTAAAAAAATGAAACAACATATGAGATTACATTGTTTATTTTGTGACAATGCTTATTAGAGAATATACACTTAGAAAAAAAATGTAAAAGTTAAAACTGTTGAATTGTGATGCACGTTGCAAGACTAGGTAGGTATCTAGGAAGGGAAACATCAGCCATTGGTCTAGGAATAGGTCAAAAATTTGTACTGTGTCATTAAAACCTAGGATTTGGTAATTTGTTAGGATACCTTGGTTATAGGTTGTGGCCGCAAACCATCAGGTGTTGCCATCTGCCCGTTTGGCGTTCTCAAAAATTTTTTTCTACCGTTTGGAAGGTCAGGCCTTGGAGACAGGCATATCATTTTTAGACTACGTTAGATCTCCCTGTCACATTTGCAATTTTGCATCGACCTTTCAAACATCCTGTATTATTCCAGGACAGCAATTTCAATTTACTAATGGGTAGTAGTAGCAGTGACTTTTTTTTTAGCAGTTTGTGGCTTGGTTGCAAGACCTTTAAGCCATAGCAGTAATTTAAACATTTAAAACGTTATTGAATAATAACTTACACAATATTTCGAACCTTCGGTCGAACAACGCTTACCACTCACTGCCAAATACGTGGAAATGTCACCGTACAATTTTAAACACCGTTAGTTTTATAAATAATGAACAAACTTTTTCCCGTGGCTTCGCCCACGTAGAAAAGTTTTTCCCGCGTAGATAATTTGATTTGCTCCTATTGTTAAGATAGAACAAAAATTTTAATTACATTTAATCAGTTGTCAAAAAGCAAAACTTTCTTGTTACTTAACCGGTTGCTAAGGAAGATATTTGTTGCCAACTAAGAACTCCTCAAGAAGTGTATGGTTATTTAAGAGGAATTCATAGACTTCTTTGGCAACTGGTTGAGTAGCAAGAACTTTTCTTTACAATTGGTTGAATTGCCATGGCGGCCGGAGGGGCAGTTTATAAGTCCCCGGTAGAATTTTGTTGGCGGTTGAGTGAATATAGTCACAGATTGTTTGCACATCGCAGACAGTATTTAGAGTCTATGTATGCGTAAGCGAGATAGAGACGTCCAAAAATTTAAGTTTGATTCGGTTGATCGAATCAATGAACTATTTCTTGAAATTGAATGAGCGTCTCTAGTGAACCACCGCACAGCCTTTGACACCTAAAATCAGTCATTGCGCAGAAATCGGACAACTTGACACAATCGCCAAAAAATTCTACGGGAATGTACGCCATTGTTCCACCGGAGGTGTGATTTAGTAAATTGTTACTTTAAGTATTAATGGCTTAAGTCGAGGTACAGTACTCAGTGGGAGAGTTAAAGGTGCTTAGTATAAAAACAATAAAAATTCTTAACACTAACTTACAACAAAACATGTCTCATTAATTATTAACTAATCACAAGCAAATACACATACACAAGAGTTTTCATTGAAATGCATACTTATGTGTGAATGCGAAGAAAGAAGCTATGGGTAAGACTCACACCTGTTCCAACACAAATGGCATACGAAAACTAATAACGTTCGATGGTACAGTCGATCGCACGTCACTGGAAACAAAACCGGTGAAGACAAAACTGGTCTTATGGTATTGAAACACCCTAAAGCTGTCAACTTTGAACACCATCTATCTTTTAGTTTTTTACGAGACGCATTACGATGGTGGTTGTGTCAGAGCACAACCACGTAGGTACTATCAGGACGTAGGTAGGAAGGCCTATGTCCAGCAGTGGGCGGAATGAACATGGATTCAAAAAACTCTACAGTCTTACCCAAAAGCTTTTTGATATGTGTGTTATAACAATAACTTAAAAAATCAAATGCATCAAAAACAAGTAAATAGAGAGTATGTAAGAGAGAAAGGACTATATTATGTTATGTATTTTGACACTTATGGGACTTGGAAAACTTTGTTCATTATACCGGAAGTATAGTTTTTGATTTGACTCAAAATGTCCATACGAAATCACTTACATTTTATATTAAATTCATTTGTGGGTTTAAACGCGCGCCAATAATGAACATATTTAAACTAAATATGTAGCTTTAGCTCCTACTCACTATTTTACATACTTACGTGGGCTGAATAATATGGGTACAGTTTTCTAAGTTTCGTTCAAATGTAATATTTATACACTTACAAAGGAAGTACCTATGACGTCACTTATAACTTTCAATAGAAGATTCCAATTAAGTAAACAAACCACAATGTAAAATTATTCACAAGTGAATATAATTAGCATTACATTGATTATAACATTGTTTTCATACGTTTTCATTGTCACAATACGAAACAATAATTGAATATTTTCATAGAAACATATTTTTTGAGGTTATATGATGTTAATTTCAGTCAGCCATGTTTGTTTTGTTTACCTCTTTGGAAACTTATAAAGCGTATCACAGACACACGCGGCCTGCGGTGGCGGTGGCGGCCTGTTGTATTCCCTATGCAATGTATGTGAGACTACAGACACACGCGGCCTACGTTTGCACATTGAAGCTGCGGCCTGCGGTAGGCCGCCATCTCAGGCCGCGTGTCTCTGGGATACGCTTAATGAAAGAGATAATACAATCTGAGTTCTCCACATTCAAATACCAAAAATTCAAATGAACCGCTGTAAATAAATCAACCCTTACAGTCTATTTTACACCCATCAATCAGATAGGTAGGTATGTAGAAACCGAATAAATACATTTAAATTGCAATAAACACTTCTATTATGTCATGACCTAAACAACGACCCTACACATACAAATCAATACATTTACCGCAATAAGGTAGGTACTATAAGCTTTGGGTTACGAGTAAATAACCTAACATTGGTTCTTGACTGCTTTGAGATGGATATTCACATTTTGCTTGTGGATAAACGTATCAAATAAAGACATGTTTTTTCTTATGAAATATGTGATAATTTCTGAGTATCACAATGACAGTGACACACTGTACCAGATGTAATTCTATCGATAGTCAATAGTTCGAATCATCCTCAATATCGATAGTATTGATGAGACTCAATTGTATCGATAGCACAAAAACAACAATGTACTATTGATGGAATTCAATAGTATCTAGTATCGATTCTTGTTCATACTATCGATAGTACAACTATTGTGTATATTCTGTGACTTAATTATTGTTTACGTGCGTGGAACGTGTGCCGCCACCACCGACGGCCAGTGTTGTGCTTTGTGAGAATGTCGATAGATTCGGTTGCCACTGCGCGCTTTTTGAATTCTCTATGTTGGGCACTCATCGATACAAAACTAAAATAAATAAATAAACGAAAAATAATAATGAAAAATTGAAATATCTGTTGCTGCAGCCGATAAAGCCTTGATAGAAGTTTTATAAAATTTGCTTTAAAAATTGCATGCGACACCCAACTTATCACTAAGTTATACCCTCTGGTATAAGTTAGTAGTAAGTTACTTGTTTTGTAAATAACTACATTTATCCACAAGCAAAGTAAATCCGGTGACGCAGTAGGCTGCCCGTTCGGTTCGAACCGGTTGTCACCGGCTCGCGGCGGCTGCTACCGGTTGTCGCCGGTTTACCAGAGGCCCGACGACTTGCCACCCGGTGGGTTTCGTACGCGCACTGACGTCTTCGTTTCGGCACCCTCCACCTCTTCTGCAAATTACAAACGCGATCGGAAATGTTATTTAGTGTGAGTACACACCTATAGGATGGAAGTTAATACTAATAATAACATCATTCCAGATTAACTAAGATCAATAAATCCATTGTGTGGCTCTGTGTGCGTTACTACAATAAGATCCCGGAAGAAATTATCAACTTCACGTCTGAGAACAAATTTAATCTTCCGTAAAATCAAACTTGTGCATTAAAGCATATTATAAGTTAAATGACTACCTAAATGATAAACTTCCATGGAGTGTCTGATGGCTCAACATAGATAGATATTGTAATCATCATCATCAACAACAGCCTATTAATATGTCCCCACTGCTGGGGCTCAGGCCTACCCTCTCCACGAGGGCGTTCGGGCTATAGTCCACCACGCTAGCCCAGTGCGGGTTGGCGGACTTCACACGCGCTTAAGAATTTCTTCATCGGCGTATGCAGGTTTCCTCACGATGTTTTCCTTCACCGTTTGAGAGCAGTCCGTAAAATGTACTTAAGTTTCGAGAAAAAACCCATTGGTACATGGCCCAGCTGGGGATCGAACTCCGGACCTTTCGATATGATAGGCCGCGTCTTATCCCCTACGCCACTGACGCTCTCTGACGCTGAAGAAACAGCAACAAACCCAACAGCACAGGGCCCTGCTTTCATACATATAGCTTGTTCATTACAATCATTTATATTTATTTATGTTGAGTCGTCCGTCAGGTAAGTTTAGGTGTCGCAACGATTAATGAGCGCTCGGCTAAAGTGGTGGGGGTGTTTGCGCAGGTGTACAGTCGCGCACAAAAATCTTAATACCAAGACTTTTACAATGAGTATTAAAGGCCTACTTCAGCTCGTTTCTTAGTCAATTTTTGAGATTTGACTGTAATAAATATAGGTACTTCTCATCAGAAAAATCGAAACACCCGTTTTATGGTTTTTATTTATTTCTGTATTTTACCAACAATACACGACTTACGAATAACAAATAAATCAACAAAATAAACAACAATAACAAACAGAAAACAACCAACAGTTAATAGTTAAACAGTATGTGTGCGCAACTGTACTTCAGGGGCGTGAGACGTGCGCGCAGGGCGCGGGAGCGGGAAGCGACTGAACGAACCAATAAAACGCGTTGGCGCCGCGTGGGGGGCTACCTCCCCGCGTCGCGCCTCAGTCCCCCCGCCAAAGAGACCCAAAAAATGAATTCTGCGCATTCAAGGTCACCGCTCATAAACCGCTGCGATACTTGTACTCCATGGAATTTGATCATTTAACTTATAACACGGTTTTTATGTGATTATTTATGGGTATTTAATAAGTAAGCTAGCTAGTGTAGTAAGTAGCCACTCACTGCTGATGGAGAACGAGGAGTTCTGCAGGTCCCGCTGGCCGGGCTCGCGCATCTTGCGGCCCGTGGGCGTGCTGCAGCCCGACGTGATGCCCATGCCCTCCAGGTGTTTGTTCACCAGCTTCAGCTCTGGGGAACGACACGGTTAGGTCATGTCAGTATGTGAAAGTATAACTATATATAAACAGTATATACATATATTGTGAACTAGAGGGCACTATAAGATAAAGTCGGTTACTGTCCGGACGATCTGGTGACCTAGCTGCATGAGGTTAGCGCAGGACCGGTCGTCGTAGAGATCCTTGGGGGAGGCCTTTGTCCAGCAGTGGACGTCTACAGGCTGATATGATGATGATGATTGTCCGAACCTCGAAGTGTTTCATTCACAAATACTACAACAAAGTGTTACCGAAATGAACGTCGGAGGTGGGCGTGCCGTTGGTGAACTTGGCGTGCGCGTCGGGCGCGTGCGGCGCGCGCGCGGCCGGCGCGGCGTCCGGCGCGTCCGGCGCCGCCTCCTCGCCGTACACGTACGGGCTGTTCACCGGCGTCTTCAGGAACTTGCCGGACCCTGCATGTTGGATAGATTGATAGAATGGGTTCGAAGATTTCGGCAAAACAGTAAATAAAGAAAATTGAGAATCCTATCCTACTAATATTATAAAGGCGAAAGTTTGTAAGGATGTGAAGATGGATGTTTGTTACTCTTTCACACAAAAACTACCGAACAGATTTTGATGAAACTTGGTACAGTGATAGCTTACATCCTGGAATAACATAAAGGCTACTTTTTAACGCGGACAAAGTCGCGGGGCGTCCGCTAATTAATATCCCCTAAGTAACAAAACGCCTACATAGAGGGCGCTGTTTCACAATGTACAAGGGAAAAACTTTTCTACGCGGGCGAAGCTGCGGGAAAAAGCTAGTTGATAAAAAAAAGTGAGATCCGTGTATAATGCGAAAGAGTGGATGTTTTTTTGTTGCTCAATTACGCCCTAACGGCTAAACGGATTTAGCTAATTACCTTCAGCGACCCTCAGGGCGCCGTCGTCGAGGCACACGCGGCCGCTCACTATCACGTACTGCGGGCTGCCCACCACGTGCAGACCCTGGAACCAGTGCGTCTCCAAATCAATTTTCATCACAACCCAACGAAAAAGTCGTAGTCACACGTTCAAACCCCTTAGTCTCAGCAGTTGTGGACACTGACAGTGGGACTAGTCTGATCGGATGTCGCTCAACGGGCTATGGAAAGAGCTATGCTCGGAGTTTCTCTGAGAGACAGGATCCGAAACGAGGTGATCCGCCAGACAACCAAAGCCTTAGACAAAGTTAGCGGTTTAATTGAAAATCCCCGACTAACTCTAGTCGTGCTCTGTTTTTGTGGAGGCCGTGCTGTAAACGCCGGTTTAAATAAATAAATATAAGAAATAATACTTTAAATAAGTCAGGGCTGTATGGACAAAGCTTCCCTTGCCCGTCCTCAATAGAGGACAAATAAACAAAAAAAAGGCTTTTTGGCGGGATTTTGTCGGAGACGGCCGTGCTGTAACCGGCGGTTTAAATAAATATAAGAAATAATACTTTAAATAAGACAGGGCTGTATGGACAAAGCTTCCCTTGCCCGTCCTCAATAGAGGACAAATCAAAAAAAAAAGTTAGTACGTTGACGTGGCAGTGGGCAGATCACATATGTCGGAGAACCGAAAACCACTGGGGTAGACGAGTTCTCGAGTGGAGGCCACGAATGGGAAGAGTAGTGTGGGACGCCAGCTAGATGGAGCGACGATCTGTGTGGCGGGTGGGAGTGACTGGATGCGGAGAACCGAAGATCAGGTTCCGTGGCGTGCCTTGTATGCTTTTCTAATTTAATTACATAATGTTGGAATTACATACATTTCTTGAGTGGCCGGCGTCGCTGCCTTATAATTCGTCCCACAGATTAGGAGCGTAGCGAGCTTTTTCCGGTGTTCTGTGGCACGACATATTTGACCTCTACGGGCCGGGTATGTCAAAGTCAAAACTATTTTAGTGCATGTAAGTACACTGGGCACATTTATACAACGTAAATTTTTTTATCTACCACCGCTTCCAAGGTGTTAGCGCTGGGAAGAAGAAGCGGCGCAACAAACTTCCGCAACATATCTTTTAAAATCGAGTTTATTCATAACATTATTTTTGTAAGTTGTGCGAGGCTGAAGTAACATTAACACCAGGCATCTTTGTCATTTAATTAATCGACTGCTTTATAATAAGCTTTCTTACAAAGTTGTTGTTTAATGTGGGTCTTAAATTTTCTGTCATTCATACTTAAGATTTCTTCTGGTATTTTGTTGTAGAAGCGTATACATTGCCCCGTGAACGATTTACTGACCTTACTAAGCCCTAGAGTTGTAATGTTCACTCACCTCGAATATGTTGAAGTTGACGGCGTGCTTGTGCTGCGCGGCGGAGATGGTCCGCTCGAGGCGCGGGTCCCACACCACCAGGTCCGCGTCGCTGTTCACCGCCACGCGGCCCTTCGCCGGCCACACGTTGAAGATCTTCGCCGCCGTCGAGCTGGTCACCGCCACGAAGCGGCACGGGTCCATCACGCCTGGACGAGGAAACCAGAGATATAACAACAAACTTGTGCGGTCGAACGACAAAACTGGTCTCTCATATTATAGGCTAGGCCAGCTCAAGGTCAATGTTTCCATTAACGCGCGGTCGACAATATCAGCAATTTATGAGACCTGCATAATACGCCGGTAAAGAAATTCTTAGGCGCATGTGTGGTCCACCAACCCGCACGGGCTAGCGTGGTGGACTATAGCCCGAACGCCCTCGTTGAGAGGGTCAGGCCTGAGCCCCAGCAGTGGGGATGGGGACATGTTAATAGGCTGTTGATTTGATTTGAAAAACACCTAGCTGATACAAAACATATTTTACTCCATTGATAAATTTCTTTGTTTTCATGTAGGTAGGTACCATATCTATCAGTAGCGAATACAAAAATAAGCTAATCTGTTGCTTGAGTATTATATCATCGAAATTCGATAGTGTTCTTTTTCCGTACGGAAAATATACGAAATCTAGTGTGCATCAGGAAACCTGAGGTACGGTTTCCTAATCAGGAAACCGCGTCACAGAACCGCCAGTTTGGCCTTGAACAACGAAATGACGATGGCGACGTACCTGTGTTGACGGCCTTCTGCCAGAGCACGGCCATGCGGTCCTCGACGCCGTTCACGCCGTTGGGGATCTTGGAGAAGTTCCCCTTGCCCAGCTCCTTGTCCTGCTCGTGGAACGTGCAGTTGTCGCTGCCGATCACCTGCACCTGGTCGCTGCAAGCAATCATAGCAAACAGCCTCTTAATATACGGCTCAAAACCACAAGAGATTGAATGTTTGTAATTGTAGTTGTAATTGTAATTGTTTGTTGTTGTGGCTCATAGTAGGACTCGCCTTTATGCCTTAGCACTTTGAAATTTTGCAGGTATATAGCTCTGACGTCCAAAGGGTTTTTCCCGTGGGAAAACTTATCTACGCGAGCGAAGCCGCTCGAAACAGCTAGTTACCAATAAAATGTTATGAAGTAAACACCAACCCGCAATGGGCTAGCGTGGTGTACTATAGGCCTAACGCCCTCGTTGAGCCCTAACGGCCAGAGCCCCAAGAGTGGGGACATATTAATAGGCTGTTGATTTGTATGTATGTATGGGAGAGTCTTATCCCCGAGGCCACTGACGCTCTACTGAGAGTAGAGCGTCAGTGGCCTCGGGGATAAGACGCGACCTATGATATCGAAAGGTCCGAGATTCGATCCCCGGTTGGGCCATGTACCAATGGGTTTTCGAAACTTAAGTAAATGTACTGACTGCTCTCAAACGGTGAAGGAAAACATCGTGAGGAAACCTGCATACGCCGAAGAAGAAATTCTTAGGCGCATGTGAACTCCACCAACCCGCACTGGGCTAGCGTGGTGGTCTACAGCCCGCACGCCCTCGTTGAGAGGGTAGGCCTGAGCCCCAGCAGTGGGGAGATTAATAGGCTGTTGATGATGATGATGATGATGTATGGGAGTACTTACTCTGCGAGCGCTTCGATCATGGCCTGGGGCGTGGAGGGGTCGGGGCGGAGGGGCGGGGACAGCACGTGCGCCGCCGCGTGACGGAAACACGCGTTCCTGTAGTGCGTGCCTGGAAAGGTACAATACAAAATATTTTACCGTGGCCACTCGAAAAGGGGCGTTTGGTTCACCGATTACAGTGAGCAAAACCTCTTTTGTTCAAGTTTTGAATTTCCGACGTTCGGCAGATACAAAATATGTGGTTTGGTTGTGAACAGAATCACCAGCCCTACATTCCTGCAAGTTTTGTCCGTTTCGGAGACTTCGGGTGAGAGAGTACATTATGAATTTGGTTGGACCAAGCGTGAATGAGGTACATTATTGAATCAGTTTTTTTATATTTTTGTCTGTAATTTTAAAATGTGCAATAAAGTGTATTGAATTGAATATAATTTGACACAAACTTCTAACGTACATTGTAGGTTATTTATAGATTTGAGATTTATTTACAACATAATACTGACCTATTAATTAAAATTAAATTTATAGTAGTACAGTCGACCGCACGTCAGTAGAAACACTTTGACCTTGAGCTGGTCTAGCCTATTAGGGAGTTTCAATACTACGAGAGACCAGTTTATACTGGTTTTGTTTCCACTGACTTGCGGTCGACCGTACAAAGGAAACATCATCTCCCGTGGTACTATGAGATTACAACGGAGCTGCGACGCGTCGCTCTCGACGCGCAGGTGCGTTACGTTAAACGTTACTTAAGCTATGGTTTCCTCCAGTAGCGGTGCCCGTCATTTAGCGGACGTAATACAGCGGTGAATGACGTCACTAGAACGTTGTCTATGTAATCAAAATGGCGCGGTTTCCTAGAGAGCGGTCGTCGTTTAGTCCATTTGTTCTAGTGACGTCATTCACCGCTGTATTACGTACGCTAAATGACGGCACCGCTACTCTAGGAAAACCAAGCTTTAAAGCGCGACTGACCGTCTGTGCCGACGGTGGCGGCCAGGGTCTCCCCGTAGAGCGGCTGCCTCTGCCGCTGGCGCGCGATCTGCAGCGCGTGCACGGCGCTTTTGGACATCATGTGCACGATGTACAGCGGGGAGTTCGCCTGGCAATCAATCAATCAATATATTGAATCAATCAATATTTTATTTGGTAAAGCAAGTGTGTCGGTGATTGTCAAACTCAAAAAAGGCTAACCACGTCCCAAATTCTAGTTAAAAATAAAAATAAATCAACATTCGCTTTTAAGAAATAGGTCAAATGTGAAAGTTTTTACACTCCCTGGAGAAAATAATATGAAATGCTAAAAAAAATTTCTAATCTAATGGGAAAACGTCCCCATCAATTTCAATCCATGGACATATAGCAGTTTGATATTTACCGATAAGGTCAGGTTGGGTATGCCCAACCTGAAATTACAAAAATTAAAAGTCTGTCATGATTGAATTCATTCATGCTTTTCTGTGAGATAACCCCCAATTAGATACGGCAAGTTTAAAACGTTATACCTAATGTTTTCAGTTCACAAAAATTGGCGGAAGGCGCGGGTTCGGGGGAGGGTAATGCATGTGATTGGTTATTTCATGCTCATTTGTGCAAATGCATTGATGTGTAGTGAGAGTCAGTTGCCCTGTAAGCGGTATCTAGTGAGCCTGGATGTTACCTGGTTGGCGATAACGCAGGCGCGGTTAACCGCCTCAGCCTCCACCTCCTCGTTGCGGGAGAGCTGGTGACCCTCGGGGCCGGTCACTCCCGCTGCCAGCAGCTTCTCCACGTTGCGGGAAATGATGGAACCGTTCTCTGCGTGCACCTGCAAAATATAACGGCATCATCTTTGAAACTGACAATGAAAGAAAAAGGGAAGAAGAACGCTTAATAAAGAACTTCAACTAAACTACACTTCGGTTTAAATAGGCACTTATATTTTGAGTAAATTTAAAAAATCGTCTTCGAGATTCCTGGGGGAGGCCTTTGTCCAGCGGTGGATGGTCTTCGGCTGATATTCAATTCTCTCTCTTTATTGCACATAATTAATTGATATGATGGTGATGATGAAAAAACCAAATGATGTAATAGACGTCCAGCCAGTCTACTCTGGTCTAGTCGTTCCTCTTTCCCCACCTGACCTTACTTACAAATCATAACTTCATACGTATTCTAGTCGACCAAACTACTGGCCAACGAGGCGACCTCTGCCAGGAGGCGACACTTCATACAGAAACTCACTTGTGCCAAAGCCTTGAGCTCTGCGCAGGTCTCGATGGCGCAATACAGGTCATAGTCGTCGAGCATCCACGCGTCCTTGTACGCCATGAACATCTTAAACGAGTTGACGCCGTACTGCTCGGTGGCAAGCTGCTGCATCTCCTTCCGCACGGACGGGGACCACCAGGTCACGCCCACGTGGAGGCCGTAGTCGCAGCACACCTGAAACGTTAAAATGTTACAAGTGCCATCAACAATCTAAAATTTTATTTCCTCGCATTAGGTGTGAAAAGCACTATGTACGCCTCGACGGAAAAGACAATTCATTCATTGGCAAGGATCGGCCTTCAACTCGACTAATACTTAATTGTTCACTCTTTCTTTAATCCATGCTGTCCAGGTGTATATAGCTTAAGTGTATGAGTTTCGACTTGACCGATCTGAAGCCTTTTTGATTTTTGGAGAATTTTTGAACCAGAGCGAGCTGTAGCCTGCCAACGTGTAGTGCAGTCTCTAGCAATAGATAGATAGATAGACATTTATTCACTGACACAACACAAACTCACAAGCAATTAAAAGATGACTTAAGGTACTTAAACGAGCTTAAATTAACTGAACAGGCACCCAACGAGACACAATAGGACTCCTATTGTTGTCTTGCCTAGAAGACGTTGGGAGCCCGCGAGAGCGCAGTAGCCGTGCGTGTGCCTGTGTGTCGTGCCAGGGGAAGGCACTGACTCAGCATGTGTTGCAGCCGGCGGTGGCTGCAACGCTGGTAATTCTGCCAGGGCCCATTGCAGCTATGTCCCTAGCGGTGTAGGCAGACAGAACGGAGCGCCAAGTATCGCGATCCTGGCACACCTCTTTCACTTCGCTCACTCTCATCATTCTCTTCACACACTCTTCAAAGAAACTAAACTTATCGCAAAGTCGTGATTAAAAGCTCACTGCAAGATGTCAAAGTGACGTAGGTATAAATGTTACTAGGTGCACTAAATAACTTGACTTTGACATCCTGCACTGTTACGCTTGCTGAGTGGATGACCTGATTCGTATGTCGCGTTGAGTAAATTTAGCACGAGCTTCTATTTCTGACATCGTCTGACTGCGTAGTGTGCATCGTTATATTCACGGCGTTGCAATACAGGTAAAATACATTAATATCGTATGATATTATTTATCAATCAATCAACAGCCTGTCAAATAATATGTCTCCACTTTCGGGGCACAGGTCTACCAGAGGCGTCTGCATCTCAACGAGGATGTATGGGCTATACAAAGTCAAGGCGGGCTATAAGGATTTGTTTTCATATTTGTGGGTCTGATTATCTCAAATTCACTGTTTGTTTCTGTAGACGAGTTCTCGAATGGAGACCACGGACTTGGCAAGCGTAGTGTGGGACCCCCCGGCTAGATGGAGCGACGACCTGCGTAAGGCGGCTGGCAGTGACTGGATGCGGAGAACCGAGGATTAGGTTCAGTGACGCGCTTTGGGGGAGGCCTATGACCAGCAGTGGACTAGTGCAGTCTGATGATGACTGTTTGAAAGCACAGTGCAATGTTTTGAATAAATACACTGGGACATGGCTTGATTCGAGATTGAACTCGGAACCCAATGCGCCACTGATACAGCATAAAGGTTTTATCAGCATTATTATAATACCTTATTGTCGGCTTTCTGTCTCCAATTGTTATACGCCTCAATCAGCGATTGTCCCTTCTGAGGAAGCACGAAGTCAACTGGAATTAGAAACGAAGTTGTCATTAATTGAAAATTACATCAAATTAAGAAAAAAAAACGAAAATAGTCACGACAGTTGGTAGCATTTGAAACAAAATGCAGCAAGTTAAATAAATAATGTTTGGACAAATTTAGACACGGCTGTTTAGTCCCAAACTAAGCCGAAGCTTGTAAATTGGATACTCAACAACCGATAAACATACATAAATTCTTTTAAATAAATACTTAAATACATACAAACACCCAGAATTCGAAAACCAACAGTTATGCTCATCACACAAATGTTGGCCCCGGGTGGGAATCGAACCCACGACCTTTGGCGCAGTAGGCAGGGTCACTACCACTGCGCCAACAGGCCAGTCAAAGTTAAAAAAAGAAACTAAATTTTTTTTTTAATTACACTGGCTCCTTTTACCATTCAAACTGAAACTTGAAATAGATAAAAGGGTGATCATCCACACTGATCCAGCACTGCGATCCGGATACTCACTGACAGTGGTGGTCCCCCCAGCCACAGCCGCCCGGGTGCCCTTGTAGAAGTCGTCAGCGGCCTTGGCCCCCATCATCTCCAGCTCGAAGTGCGTGTGGGGGTCCACACCCCCCGGCATCACCAGCTTGCCGGTCGCGTCGATGGTCCGCGTGCCGCCAGGGATGATCAGGTTGCGGCCCACTTGTCTAGAAAATAAGAATTGCTCATTTTAGTTAAAAAATTATGGCAAATTCGAACCCCCTGTTTGTTGCCCAGCCACGTCATAACGGCTGAACGGATTTTGATGAAACTTGATACAAGAACAGCTTATATCCAGCTTTTTAATTTTTATTTAAGCTAATAACAAATAAAAATAGGTATAAATAACATCAAAACAAATTGTTTTAAGTGAATTCCCCTAAAACACCCAACTCAGGTAGAGTTTAGTCTCTACCAACTCTAGTTTTTAAGAATATGTGTAACAATAATTTAATAGTAAATAGATACATAACTAGAATATTTTTAAAACTTATTTTTAATATATTCTAGGCAAAAATTTTGATATAATAATATGCTGATCGGCAAGACAATAAATAGTTCACGAATTCGAGAGAAAAAATTATATGCACTAACAGCTAGGCTCTTAAACTGAATGGAAATATCAGGAAGGTTCGAATCTCTTTGGTGGCGCGCGCACCCACCAAAGAGATCATATCTCTAATTCTCTATGGATAATATACACACAAGTTTTTGTGGGTGTTTAAAAACAACACCCTTTCAAGATAAATCTTGTTTCTTTCGATTAAATCGTCAGAACCAATAATACAAACGGATAATTTTTGTAACGTAACGACTCTATATTACAATTGGACGCACAAACGATAGCGCGATTTAATATACAAGTAGTGACATCTAGCGGCGTGAGACGCGAACTAATCTTTTAAATGTGTGCAACGTCACGTAACGTTACGATCCACATAAAAACCCAAACATTTGCACACTAAATGGATAAAAGTGGATATAAAAGTGGAAAAAGTTCCCAAGAATCCTTCCTAAGAATTTCTTCTTCGGCGTATGCAGGTTTCCTCACGATTTTTTCCTTCACCGTTTGAGAGCAGTCAGTAAATGTAAATTCGAGAAAAACCCATTGGTACATGATCCAGCCGGGGATCGAACTTCGGATATTTCGATATGATAGGCCGCGTCTTATCCCCGACGCCACTGACGCTACATTTTAAAATTAGATTCGTGGTAATCACGAGAAAAGAATAGAATTAGATAAATTAGTTAATTAGATTTAGAATAGAGATTTGTATACATAGGATGAATCGTTTGGAAGTTCGGGCACCACGCTAGCCCAGTGCAGGTTGTGGATAATTTGTACTTCACTATCATTATAGTTAATAATAACTATTAAAAACCCCACACTTGTTGAATACTTTCCAATTAAAGCCAACAATAACCATTAAAATCACGCCGCCGCCGGCCGGGGAAAGAATACAACCAGCTGAGTCACACACGGCTAGGGTTGCCACCAAATGTAACAACTATAAACAACCCATAATCCCACTGCTGGATTATGCTCTATCAAAACAATGGGAGGTTTATGCCCTAAACACCACGCTGGGCAGTTCTTTCAGGTAGACAGGTGGTAAAAGATTGAATAGAACTTAAAGGGGAAACCACTTGCGTAGATTCCGTTAAGCAGAGACGTGGTCATATCTTCGTTTCTATGCTTAAAAATATAAGAGGCATCATGGGTTCAAAGATGAGGCAGGTTGCATCCGGTTGGTACCCGGAGTCCCTCGATTTGCGTCGAGGATGGCCACTGTGGAGTCCCACATCACCCGGCCTTCTCCCCCAGAAGGTCAGGTATGCATAACGCATTTCCCCACGTGAAAAAAAAGATGAATCCGGTTTGACCGGATCAGGTGTTGACCTGGCCAAGTGTGATACCTTTTTATCTTATCTATCTACTACTAACTATTCACACACACACAAACACACCGACTATCGCATAAATTTTCAATCATACCTTTTTGTCTAGCAGTACCCTTCTAAGCTTAGAAATACGGAAGAACAAAAAATACAGGCTCGAGTTTGGGACTCAGGTCAATAATGGTGGCAAATGGGAATACTCGACGAAAATGTTAAATAAATTTTATTTATATATCTCTTGACCTTCAGAGGAATACTAGGACAGGGTTATTCGGCTAGCCGCACCAAATGGGCACTATGTATAATAATAATAATAATTTATTTAATCAAAAAACAATACAGTACAATTGTTACAATTGAATACAGTATTTAGATAGCATAATTAATAGACCCTGACTCCCAAAACTAGGTCAGCCTGTAACTTGGGGGTCAGTGTTCTTCCGTAGTATGTAAAAAAGTTTAGGAGAGTACTGTTGACAGATAATAGGAGTATGAATAAACGTATGTGGATGTGTGAATGTGTATGCGTGAGTGTGTAGTTTGCTTGATGAGAGAGACTAGTCTTATTTAAGTTATGTAAGTTAAAATATTTTCCGTTTCATTTAAGTTCAAGTTAAGTCGAATGTGAAGTGTCCTTACTAAATCCTGCGGATGTGTGCTATGGTAGGTAACCCTATTTACACGAGGACGGGTTCCATTGATTTATAGTAGAGCCAAACGCGAACCAATTTAATTTAACCAATTGTTAACGTCTCGTTAACGGAACGCATTATATTGGGGTTAAGAATCTATTGACCCGGTAATATTTTAAGTGATGCGGGAAGTTTCAGTGTTACGAGTATTTCTTTTGTACCCAGATTTTAATAAAAATTACCACAGAGAAACACCGAAGGAAGACGTCATTATTATTTAGATCTCCAAGTTTTTCGTCGCCAAAAAATAACGGTAAACGTTATTTAAAATAACTTATTTTTTTACGCTATTTATACAGGTTTTCTTTGTACGCAGCCACTGCGCTCGATCGTTCGTATGCTGCCATCGATTGTCGTGCTTTCGCGTCATGTTTTTCGGTAGGTTTCGAAATTTTATAAAAATAAAAACGATGTCATTTAATATAAACCCCTATAAAAAGGGCTACCATTATTTTATACAGGTTGCGTACAGTCGACCGCACGTCAGTGGAAACACGTTGACCTTGAACTGGCCTAGCCTTTAGGGAGTTCCTATAGTATATATTATGTTATATATTATGACAGACCAGTTAATACTGGTTTTGTTTCCACTGACTTGCGGTAGACCGTACCTTAAGTCCTTAACTGCTTTCAGTGAGTTTTGCGGCAAGGATTAAATGGCTCTTATTGTCGCATGTCGTCCCGTCGTCGTGTCGGACAGAGCGGAAGTTTGCGTCAGTTGACAAATAAAGTGTAACGCAAACTGAGCGAAATCCCAGGAGCTCAATTTTTGAATCGCTCGCCTCGCTTCGAGCGGTCGATTCTACAAATTTTCCTTCTACATCCGACACAAAAGTCAGTAGAAGGAACTCGTGTAGATTGGCTAACAGTCTAAATGAATGTTTGACCCAAAAAGGTTACCGTGAAACGATTAAATTTCTGAAATTAACCAATCTATACAGTTCCATATAATTTTGATGTTCGCTAATGACCTCAGTTGTTGAAGCGACCTTAATAACTTGGGGCACATTTTTTATCTATAAGCTTTTTGTATTTAATAAGTTTTCGTAGTAATTTTTTTTTATTTTATTCTATTGTTAATTTTATTAACTAGTAATGAGATGTAATTTAATAAACCTTATATATAAATAAATATATATTAATAAATAATAAATAGTATAAATAAATAAAAGTCAGTAGAATCGACCGCTCGAACCGATTCAAAAATAGTGCTCCCGGCCCAGTATGGTAGGCGGGTGTGCTTGCTTGGTTGGATGGATGGTGACGCGGATGTCGGCTCGTTGCCGCATTAGCGACTTCCGGCGCGCGCCACGCATTCGAATGTGAACGCGTGCCCGTTCGAATTGTTATGATTTCGGACTGTTCTCGCGTTCCGAATGTTACAAATGGGTAACTTCGGTGTTAAGTGATTTTTCGGTATGGTAACACTGAACAGAAATAATTCGGTACCTATAATACTAGTAGTTCCGTGAGAACAGTAGACCTCGCCAGCCCTTATAAACCAAACCTAAAAGAAACCAACAAAAGTCAACTTTGGAAACAGAAAAAGTACCTACTAAAGTGACAAAAATTAGCACTTTAAAGCTTAATATTTCGCAAACGGATCCCTGAATCGAAAAATGTTTATCACACACCCGCGATATTTTTGAAAGACCCATCCAACGATACCCCACACCATGGATATCACGCGGAAAAAAATAATTTTCCATTTTACGTATGCAGTTCTATGAACATAATTTATTTTTTCAACTTTCTTAAGTCGATCCACTATTACTCAAAAACTAATAGAACCTATGTAGCCGTAATAGTTTTCCTTGTAACTACGTTATATATGCTACTGCCATGAATTTTTTCACATTTCCAGAAGCAACCGTTTAGCTGGCAGGGGGGGGGGGGACACGTGACTCTAACAAAAATTACCGCTTTAAAGCTTAATATTTCGCCAACGGATCCCTACATCGAAAAAATGGTATTCACACACCAGCAATATTTTTGAAAGACCTATCCAACGATATCCCACACTATGGGATTCACAAGAAAAAAAAAAGTTCACTCCCACTTTGCGAGTATGGTAGGTACTCTAAAAAAAATGTTTTTCAAAATTTTATTCTACTCATTTTGTAGGTTTAATTAATTTATACATATGCCAAATTTTCGTCAAAATCGGTTGAAAAATGCGACCTGTAGAGAATTACAGACAGACAGACAGACAGACAGCCGGACAAGAGCATTTTTGGCCAGTCTAGAAACGTAGACGCTTCGCTCGCTTCGCTCGCTCGGTCAATAAAACGGCCTTGATTGTTCTGACTCTTCTGCTATATAGGTAAATTGCTTTTTAGACGATATGATAATAACCGCTCCAATCACATCATCATTCGCGGTACACACTAAATTAAAAACTATAAAATTTAGTTTTAAAAAATCTCTAATCAACAATGGCAAAGATGCATTTATAAAAACTCAATCCATTAACTTCATACTACGCTGACAAAAGTTTGCTACCTGCCGATATAGACGAATCATGTTGTACCGTGGCTAATTCAATTTCTTATACACAATTAGTTGCAGTTCTGTACCACAATAACGTATAGGATATAAATTAAATAGGTAGTTTTCAATTTGACAAAAAAAAGGTTTTCTCTAATTATTATGAACTGTTTTTAAAAGCAAAGTTTCACCCAATCCCTTTTAATTTGACACATATTCGATTCTGATCCAGAAGTTGGACATGTGCCAAGAATCTATAGATCAATCGATGTTATTGTTTGGCAGACTAAATAAGAAAAGTAGTAGCACACTCTAGAACTATGCTTTATTCTGTGCTGCAGAGCAGATCTATGCCCTTCAGTGGGCTTCGAAAGACTGTAAAGGCGTATCATTGCGACACTATTTAAACCATGAATCAAAAAATTTAGCCACTCCCATATGGATGAGTAATAAAAGCATCCTAAGGGTGTCAAAATCGTGTCAAATGGATTACAATATTGTCACACATTCTCATTTTCAAACTCCATATAAATTTGTATTAGCAACCTCCTCCGGCTACTCCGCTTCCTTTGTCCGCACCCCCCCCCCCCCACCCCCCCCCACCGGTAAATGGCACCATAGGTTCCGATACTAAATATGCAAGATGCGATCTCCACGAGCGCGCGCGCCACCAAAGAAATTTGAAACTTCTTGATTTTAACGGAAAAAAGTTAAGTGTTTACGTCCGCAAAAACAGAATGTCAGTCGCCATCTCAACGCAACGCAATGCGTTTTCTGATAACGCAACCGGCGTATGCGCAATATTTACAAACACCGAACATGGCGAGAAGTGTGTGACGTAATCACACACACAATATTATAATACATCTGTGTAACCGCATATTCTGTGGTTATGTCATTCATTTCAGTAGCATTGACATGCAAACATTTGAAAGTTTAAAATTCAAAACAACTTCAGTCACACGCCTTTTTTAGTCTGTGGAAAAACGCCAGGGGAACAGAATATGACATTTTGGGAAATCGTCATTTGTCATTAAGAATCGAACCCACAGAGCACAGAATGCGCAAGCGCGGTGGGAGCCGGCGGCGGCAGCGGCACATTTCCAAACCCGATCGAACATTTCCACATTTTGCATGTGTACGGTATCCCCCACGGGTTATTCTAAACGATCAATGTAGCCACTATTACCGCTGCAAAAGGTCTAGATGAATCATTAT
The DNA here is from genome assembly GCA_949699065.1 of Metalampra italica. Taxonomy (NCBI): domain Eukaryota; kingdom Metazoa; phylum Arthropoda; class Insecta; order Lepidoptera; family Oecophoridae; genus Metalampra; species Metalampra italica. The sequence goes on from OX452993.1 coordinate 3,088,535, forward strand.
CAAGAAAATCTTGCATCTGTAGTAATGTCATAATAATATATTACGGGATTATTTTTTTGGTATCAATGCGTGATTTATTAAAACACTACTACAAACAAAAAGTAAGAATTTTCTTATCCTGTTTCATTTAAAACTAGTGTAATATGACAAGGCGGTTGAGATAGACCGCGAAAATCTACGAATGGTGGGTTTTACAAAAACATTCTATTCTTTTAGCCGATAGTGAAAAAAAACTTTCTAACAGCGACACGCACGGGTGAACACAAAATGAGGATGTAGGTTCACACCTCTTTTGTGTGGGGCAGGCGATGGACAGGCGTTTGTAGTGCCTAAATTAAATTAGGGTAATGATGAACACGGAATGGGCGCGGTAAATGCGTGGACCAATGAGTTGTTAGTATAATACATAGAGCGCGCGTTAGCAAGTATGAACTGTAAGCACGGGTCTGAACAGTCTCGAAATTTTCGAAGCAACGCTATTTGGAGTAATCATGGTGAAATGTGCAGTGCCAAGCTGTAAACTCGATTCACGGAAACAAACGATATAGAAAAAAATCTATATTGAAGCGTCCATAGAACACCTGCTTACACTTGGCACAATGGGCAATGAGCGATGCGCGCACTCTATAGCTAGTATACTAACTCTATGGCGTGGACATATTATTTCATTTACGAAATGAGTTCATACGAATTGTGTCGTTTGATACGTTTGCTAAAAAGAAAGAATGTAGTATATTACAAAGCTATAAGATAAAGTAAGATATTATATATATATATTACTATTTAATATGTGAAGTGACATTAATAATTTATTTATGTAACAAAGTAAAAATTATAACTATAAAAAACGAATATACCTATTTACAAATAGAAAACTTGCCCCAGCTCGTCCCCCGCCTCCGCCGGCAGAGTGCCCAGGAGGCTGGCGGCATTGCCTCGCTGGATCGCGAGGCTTAGGCAAGATAAATGAGATTTGTTGGAAAAAAATCCCCAAACTCAGGCTCATACAAATTATTAGTAACATACTTAACATATGATGTGTAAGTATCATATAAAAAACTGGTGTCTGATAGTATTGAAAGTTCCAAGTTCAATTTCAAACTCCCCTAATAGCAATAGGCTAGGCCAGCTCAAGGCCAAGGTGTTTCCACTGACGTGCGGTCGACTGTACCTATTAAAGATTATTTCCTAGTATTGTAGTGTATAGACAATACGTTACAATAATATCGATGGTTACAATGAATTTTACATAAGATTTGACCTAAACAAACATACCGACAAACTAAGTGCAAACACTATTTATGAACGGTGCAATATTATTTGAAATATCCACTCACGCGCAAGATGACTGCATTATAGCATCATCTTCGATTATGACATTAGTTGATATGTTAATCAAACAAAACGAAATTATGTTTCTTGTTTCTTCAATTAAAATAAAATTATATATAAATGATTTAATGCAGAAAGTGATATATCTATACTATAATTAATCTAGAATTCATTGTTGACATTGAATCATTGTAATGATTTCCATTATCCAGCTTTAGTTAATTACAGATTTTACTCCATACATAGTTGCATTTACCCCCCTTGTTACAATTGCCCCCGGGCACAATATTGATAAAAGCGTAGAACTTTCATAGAAACTTCAAGCTTGTATAGCAAATTATTTTATTCCTATACAAATTGTTAAGCAATAAAACATAAAAACTCAGCCCAATTATTAGATTTGCCGATAAAAAGGCAAGACGATGACTGTGCGTGTACACTGCCGCTCAAAATAAGTATAAAGTACCAAACTGACGTAACGCTTGGTACTAAACAGAAATGTCACGCGATAAAGTCACGACATTGGACAATTTTGCCCGCTCTTGCCAATAAACGCTGACATACTTCAAAATCTGGAAGATGTACGTACGTTCTAAAGCGTAACACAGACAGCGCGGCGGCGTTGCGAAAGCGTTGCGGCGGCGAATCTGCGGAAAGCGAATAAAAAGCGGAGCCATTCAGACAGGAATACCGCTAGCGGCGGCGGTTTGTATGAAGATACCGCACCGCGCCGCGCCCGCGCAGCTTTGTATAGGGGTTCTCATACACTACAAAGAAATACAACGCGCCGCCGCCGCTCCGCACCGCCGCCGCGCCGCTTTGATGTAAAAGGCTTTTTTTTTTCGAACATTATAAAAAATTACCGCAACGCTTTCGCACCGCCGCCGCCCTGTCTGTGTCAAATTCAAATTCAAAAGTATTTTATTGCATATAAGTACACTAGGTACATTTATACAACGTCAATTTTTTATCTACCACCGCCTCCAAGGTGTTATATAGAGCTGGGAAGAAGAAGCGGCGCAACAAACTTCCGCAACACATCTTTTAAAATCAAGTTTGTACATAACATTATTTTGTAAAGATTGTGCGAGGCTGAAGTAACATTAACACCAGGCATCTTTGTCATTTAGATAATCGACTGTTTTATAATAAGCTTTCTTACAAAGTTGTTGTTTAATGTGAGTCTTAAATTTTCTGTCATTCATATTTAAGATTTCTTCTGGTAGTTTATTGTAGAAGCGTATACATTGCCCCGTGAATGATTTACTGACCTTACTAAGCCTTAACTGTGGTGGTACAAGTTTGTTTTTGTTTCTTGTAACATAAGCTGTGTTCATATCACAGTGCCTCAAAAAGAGAGATATATTTTTGCGGACATACAAAATATTCTCAAAAATGTATTGACTGGCAACGGTTAATATATTAATTTCTTTAAACTTTTCTCTTAATGATTCTCTACAACGTAGATTATAGATCGCCCTAACAGCTCTCTTTTGCAAAATAAAGATGGTTTCTATATCTGCCGCTTGACCCCACAGTAGGATGCCGTATGACATGATGCTGTGGAAGTAGCTGAAATAGACTAATCTCGCAGTAGCAATATCTGTTAATTGTCTAATTTTCCTAACGGCGTAGGCGGCCGAGCTTAGTCTGCCAGCTAGTGAAGCTATGTGGGGCCCCCATTGAAGAGATGAGTCTATAGTTATACCTAGGAACACCGTGCTTTTGATAAATTCTAATCTTTCTGTACCTAAAGTTACATTATTAACTACATGTCTTACATTTGGTAGGCAAAATTTAGTGTTCCGCTTAAGTGTGGCCGAAAGTGGAAGATGGAGTTAGCGTGCTGCGTGCTATAGTTAGCAATAAAGATGCTTCCGTAAAACCAGGGATATCGATATTAAAGTTCTTACTTTATTTTATTCTTCAGATTCGGGCACTTCATTGAGGAAGGCCATCTATCCAGGCATATCTATCCAGGCCATCAAGACTAAACAGATATGATGATGATGGGACAGTTAAAATGGCAGTGAACAGATAGTGTTTTGATCCAATCTTTTAGTATGACAGCAAACCCACCAAATGGTAATTAAGATAATAATATTGCAATAAGCGTTATACGTACATACACTAATAAATTTCAGTGTAATTTTGAATACAGCTGATCTTAGAGTCGGTTCAGACCAAGCGGAAATTTACCCGAGCAATTTTTGACGTGATTGTCGAATGAACGATATCACTATACCCTAAAGAACAAAATCGTATGAATGGCCTCGAGCCTCGCGCTCCCGACTCTTAGGGGGCCAGAAATACCTGGCAACACTTAGTCAAAAAAAATCTATAACGTAGACTACGTTAACTCAACAATAAATTCTCCTGAAGATTTCACCAAAGTGGACTCTCCCCCCTGTATCGTTCATATATGTATGTTGGCAACCCTGGCCGGGTGTTGGCGGGTACGCACAGATAATAAAGACGTCACTAATTGGAGCGGGCAGGTCAAGCACCTGCCACTATTGTGTAACCGAGAACGCACACTGGCGCGCGCCCGCGGTAGAAAACTGCAAACCGCAAACGAGAACGCATGGGAACTTTTTTCTTCATTGTTCAGCAGAAGATACTACGGCCAGCAATTAAAATTGAAGCTTTCTATATTTTTTTTCTTTTTAATACCTATTCACTACTATTTATAATTATGAGAGTTGCTTTCCGCGTTGTCCATCATCATGTCAGCCCTTCAAAGTTCAATGCTGGGCATAGGCCTTCCCCCATGAACGCCACCATACCCGACACGCCGCATCCAGCCGCTTCCGGCCACTTTCTTTAGGTCGTCGGTCCACCTGGCGGAGGGGCGTCCTACGCTGCGCGTACCCACCCGCGGTCTTTAACGGCCATCGAATGTAGTATGTACAGTCGACCGCACGTCAGTGGAAACACTTTGACCTTGAGCTGGCCTAGCCTATCAGGGAGCGTCAATACTATGGTTAATCTATTACTGGTTTTGTTTCCACTGACGTGCGGTCGACCGTACTATGTAGGTGCCAGTATGTAGGTAATATAGCATCCGTGTTCTCCAATTTGCCACTTTTACAGAAATTCTACAACAATCAAACACACTCGCTCACATGCCTGGCAATGGCGCAGAATAAGTAATAGCAATTGGTTTATTTACCGACCCAGCGAAGCGGGTCGCTAACAGTTACTCTGTTCGTAGTGCCTATGACTAATACGTGATGTACTTAACTTAGTTTAAGTACCACCTATATACGTAGGCACGGTAGGGTTGCCAGTTGATAAAAAAAAACAAGCGTTCCTTTTTGCCATAGATAATGAGAGTAACAAAGTCATTAAGTCGAGTAGCGCGTGGATGAAACGGTAGGACGGACTGACCCCGAAGTCAATCATAAACTTTGATTGGAAACCCTAAAATAAGGTTAACGAGAAAGCAGAATAGATACTTCTCGATCTAACCACAAATACCAGCATTTACATAGTAAACCACATAAGGATCACTGTGTTTTTTTTGCCGTTTGAAATCTTGATTATTCATCAATCAATAAATCAATAATATATTTGGTAAAACATTTTACAAGTCATGAACACATAATTAAAATACAAATACAAACAAATAGGTAGGTATAAAAAAATTAATTAAAAGATGTCACATAATCAATTTTCTTGCAAATATTCATCAGTGAACTATTCAGATGAGGAAATAGAAATAGTTTATAGTCAAAATAATTGCATACGTATATAAAAATACAATGTATCAGTCAGTGAATACCTATGTAACCGGTCCCTACAGATATTTTGTTACGTCCTGAATAGAGCATAGAGAAACCGATTATTTACTACCAACATAATTATCAATATTTATGTTCGTATCGCTCGTTTAAGTTATTAAATTATCCCATTAAAATTTAGCAGAGATATGAAGATGAACTTGTTATTTGTTAGTATTATAAGTTTATAACAATATATAACAATATTTGCTCATTAAATCCATTCATAAACATTTAAGCCTACTTTATGGTTTCAATCCAGCACGGCTGAGTTAACTGCTTTTCCACCAATCACGTAGCTATCATTATTTTAGGAAAGACGTGCCTGCTCGGTCGCTTCCTCGTGGCCAAACTATTTGATCAAACTGATTTGGCCACGAGGAATTGTCGACACCGCCACCAGTTAACCCAAGCTCTCCACACGTGGCCTCGGGTGGTGGTAACAGTGCCTTAAATATGTCAGCCATACCTTCTGGACCTTATGCATAGTTAGATTACAATTTATGATGAAAATTGTTAAGTTCAAGTTACAAATTAGACCACCTCGTATTGACTCGGTGGTTTAGGTTTGTCTCAAACGCTAGAAGCTGAGGAGCGTTCAACTTTGGAGCAATTTATAAAACTTGACTTATTCGTTGATTGCGAGTTCATTGTCAAAATAACACAGTAAAGGGACTGTGAGACACTAAGTTTCGTTTAGAAATCGTCATTGAACGCGGCTTTGGTTTCGATAAATGTTTGTTGACGAAACTTTAATTTTATGGTGAAACCTAAACAGTTGATGCGACAGTTGTAATAATGAGAAACCTTGTCTCCGCAATACACCTAGCATGCTCTGTGCCTCAGTTTTTAAGTTCTTATGAAGTACCTATCTTATCTTCATAGGAGGCCAGGAATACCTGGCGACACTCGATCCGTTTGAGATCTATTGCGTCAAACCCCTGTCCACCGGTTCCCTAACCCCATTTTTTGTGGACTTCACATACAAGACTAGACATTCTATCTTTGGCGTATGCAGGTTTCCTCACGATGTTTTCCTTCACTCAAAGTGTGGTTTTAAAACAAACCGTACTTAAGTTCCATAAAAATCATTGCTACGGGCCGGTTAGAACCTACGACCTCATGAGACCTCAAGTGAGGCGAGTGGACAACCGACTAGGCTATCACGGTTCTTAACACTTATGAATAAACACATCTTAACACTTGTAAATTTGTCCAAACATTATTATTATGGAGTAGGTATGGAGCGGAAACATTGTTAAAATTGGGAAAATTCATGGAACTAAGAGTGAGAGACGAGGCTATCTGGAAGAAAGGGGCAGATCCCTCGATGGAGGGGTCCCTCTGCACGTCAGAAAGTGGAGCACATCTGCTTATACTCGCAAGACTGATTGCAGATCTACCGAGATTTTTATTATTATTTATGATTAGGCCCTGTTGCTCAGAAGGTCGTTGCCGGAAACTTTAGCTTCAGGCAGTGGATTTATAGTTTTTTAATCTATATCCCCACAAAAACTCATCTGCGTGCATGCAAATCGTTGAGGAAGCCGTCGATAGTGTGTTTTAGCGTAAAAAGCGAAGGCGGACGGAGCCGGTTCCCGTGTTTTTCAAGTTCGCTTTCATTACAGCGACTTGTTAATTCAACGGTTAACACGCGATTTAATCTATAGAGCTGTTATCACATGTCCACAGGACTTAAGTGCTGTGCAACATTTTCCTCAGGAGACAAGTCAGAGAGATCAAGTCATTTTCACAAAAGGCTCATAATTTAAAAAAGTTAAATTCTACAGGTGGTCTACCACATTTTTTAAGTCAGCAACCAATCAACAAAGAAGTAGAAAGAGCTATGGTGGCCTAGTTGGTTGTGCCTCGAGTCACGTGAAGTCGTGGGTTTGCATCTTGACCAATACCAATAAGTGCTAGCGCTTCACGCGTGTTTCCGTTCCGGGAGCCCGTACGAAGTTCAATGAAGTTTGGGAGAAATATATGTTACCCTAGTTTTAAGTTTTTTGGATAAAATAAAATATTCTCCCACCGTGCTCCAGCGACGTATGGAGAAGAATAAGTAATCTTACTTGATGATCCCATCTTCGATGTAGACGTCAGCGTCTTCCATTCCATCATCGTTGACCACCCTGCCATTCTTGATGAGGAGGCGGTTCTGTGAACTCTGGAAAAAAAAAACTCCGATCAATGGATGAACGACTATAGGTGATTCACTTAAATAACTTAACTAGCTGTTTCCCGTGACTTCTCGAGGTATATCAATAGCCTATGTGTTATTCTGATGTGTAATCTATATTATTGTAAAGTTTCATCAAAATCTGTTCAGTAGTTTTTGTGTGAAAGAGTTACAAACATCCAAACTCACATAGTACGTCCAAACATCCTTACCAACTTTTGCGTCTAGATAGGATGCTATACGAAAGCATAATTATCCGAAATGAAATCTTAGGAAGGATAAAATTACTGTCTTATTTGGTGTTACCACAGTTGAAAATATTTGCATACCAGTAACATACATCAACACTGGAGAAATATGTAAGTGAGGTACTAAAAGATTAGGTCAGGTTGTGTTGTTTTATAACAAGATCATCAAAGACACAATTTTCTCTTCACAACAAAATTATATGCAGTTCTTGGTACCTATGTCCAATAATTAACATTTGAATTTGAAGAGATAAAACAGATATAGCAAAATATATCTTCCGCGATCGATAACTGGCACACACGTGGCCGGAAAACATAAACACTCTGAAACAAAGTCAGAGTTGACGGGCAAAACAGCCAAAAAGTCTCACGGAAACAAAAATAGGCTATGTAAAAATTAAAAACTCACTTAATTCCTCTGTCAGCAGGTTTTTTATCAAGGGTATCAAAGAATATCATCATAGCAAATACAATTTGTCCGTCTGTTTGTCCGGAGGTTATCTCGAAAACTACTGCAGGAATATACATGTAAAACTGCCTGGCGATGACGGAAAAATTAGGGAAAAGTATAATTTCCAAGATATTTCAGAAAAACTACAATTGACGTTTGGGGGTAGTTACGTCAATTTTATTATTGCTGACTTTGATTGTTAAAATACAATCAAGGATATCTTTGTTCCAGCTCTGGTCATTCCCGCGTTTTCTAACTGTATATTCACTTCATTTGTTACGATATACTTAGAATGCTCTTTCTATAGAACAAAGTAAGCCGGTACCGGAGGTGATTTCCGAAAATATACACTCTGTAACAAGCCAAAATAACCACTCACTTTTATATTAATACCAAACGCCGGCGTGGAATCAACGGTCATTTTGTAAAATCCGAAGTTAAGTTTTTTTTTTTGTTAAAGTTCGATTAAATTCAAAATGGTGTGGAATTCGCGTCAAGTTCCAATGGCGACCGCCGCGCCGACCGCGGGACTGGCTGAAACTGAAAATGCGTGGCCGAAAATAGAAGGTATTCACGTCCCCCTCACTATTACCCGTCGAACTAACAAGTATGAGTATTCTTTCACACCCGGCTGAAAGCAATAAGCGATTATTGACGTTCGATGAATATTATACTTGTTTTTTAATGAGGTTCTGGCTTTGTCGGTAGACCTTTAAGCCAATAACAACGGAACGATGGAAGCGTATATTTACAAGTTTTTTTCGCAAGTAGATACAGCTTTCCGCCATATCCAGTATTTTCATGTTTAGAAATAAAGAAAGCAAGTCTGTTTATGATAATTTAAATGCGATAAGTAGGCATTTGATTTTCAATCGGAGGGATGCCTGTTTGTCTCACGTACACACATTGTTAAACTTTGACCGTTTTGAAATGCATTATCAGCAATTATAGTTTAAAATGCAAGTGTGCATTATAAAAAAACACAAACAGACGTTACTGGCACAAAAACTTTTCCCATCGCCATATAAACTAAGCCAGAAAAACTGGAACAAGGGAAAAGCGCGCGAACGGTTTCTTGAATCGACCTTATCAACTTTCTCTGTCGATAAAACGGTTTCTTTCGATTGACATTGAATGTCAGATCGTTATCAGTTCTTATTCCAGATTACAATTGCTAATGTCTTTGCAATTGTAACGTACGTGGTAATAAACGTAATTGTTATTGTTGTGTAAAGTGCTGTTTTTCCTATTATTACAGTTATTATGGTGATTTTTGCTATTATAGTTACAATGAGAGGTCTTTGACTTGTAATAGCATGCTTGAGACCACCAGATGTTTTTATACGTTAGCTCACGGAGCAGATATACATGTTATTTTCAATCATATAATCATATTATTATCACTTTTTATGTAAGTAGGTTTTAATTTTTTATTAATTTAATTAAGTTTTTATTTTTATTTAAATGCAAAATTGACTGACAATGACTCAAACTTCGACACGATTAAAAAAAAGTCATAAGGTCTAGGGGGTTGGTTTTTGGATCTATCGTTAGGTATATTTGAATGTAGTTTCAGCCCTCTGTAGATAGCTTATGTTAACTCAACGTCCCTTTTGATTTGGAACGCCACATAATATTTTATTCTGTTATTAAGCTTTTTTTTAAGTTGTTGCGTGACTGAGAAAGCTAAAACCATAACACGTGATTACAAATTTATAAGTCTAAGAATACCGCCGACTACCGCTCGCATACTATCGATCGATCTTGCTACAAACATACAATTATGTCCAATAATGTAATAAACCAGTTCCGATGACTTAACTAATATTATTTATACGTAGAAATTATGCTTAACTAGCTTCTTTACAGCGGTGATATCCGCTCTCGTGATAAAAAGTATTCGGCCCTAATAAAATTCGGCCCGAGCCGAGTTGACAGAAAAATAATTTATTTCGTAGTTCACTTAGTTGATAGTCGATTCGGGCTGAGCGAGACATCACAAGAATTTGTCTATGAAATGATATCATACAGTACAGAATGGTCATTTTGTGAATTCAAGTGAAAAAATAACTAAATTGACTGAAAAGAATGTTATTTTCAAGGTGCCAACTAATTTCTAGACCTGTACTTTATTCGGACCGAATTGACACCAAACTCTTAAGTAATCTGTGACCAAACCCCCATTTTCATCGGTTTTACACGGGTTTTACATTAGCCTTATATCGTGATCAAGTAACCAACCTCCGAAATTTCGCATTTGTTTACAATGCTACTCAATTGTAGTTCCTTATTCATCAAGATTTATGAGAGCTGTCCAAATGTCTCCCACGCATCACTTTCTATGAGTTTCCCATCATAAAAAGTACGATACCATCAGAGAAAGTAAAGAGGGCCCTTAATGTGTCATTTTGTACACTAAGCAGGTACCCAAGGCCTTGAAAGTTTGATCTCTTAAAAGGTTATTATGATTTCCCTGTTTGAATATTGGTTTTACTTACTCCTCAATACCTATTAAGGAGAATTCAACTATAAAAGAAAACGTATACGGTTGAATTCTCTTTGGAGGCTTGAAGATAAACCATACTCAAGCAACGACCTGATCAACAACGACAAGTGTCTTCTAACGGAAACTAAAATAAGGATTATCTGTAGAAAACGAGTTCGTTGGTATATTTGTTAGTGACGAAATGATGTTCTGACCAGTGACTTTCATATACTACCTATGACTATGAAATGTCAGGCACAAAAATCTAGCAAACAAACGGTAAGTATTCTATTCTGGAAGAAGAAATTCCAAGAAGATTCCCCGAAAACATTGAATCTGTTTATCATACGAAAGTGAAAAGACGAATGCTAAAAACGGATAGGTCAATGTCTTCAAAAAGAGACGCACATGAGTCAGATCGGCTTGCTTTTAAAGCAAGGAAATCAGTACAATCATTCGCGAAGTACACAGCGCCTCATTATCAGTAATTTATCAGTTATCACACATTTGCATTGATCTACATTGCAAAACTTGATTCAATTAACATTTGCTTCCAAAGTAATGGAAAGTAGCAATACGAAATTCGATTAAAAACAACGACAATACAATCCAGTTTGAAGACTTGAATGTGCACTTCTCTATACAACTTTTACTCACCGCTCCGTTCGGGCCCAATTTCTTTCAAAGTGTAATCGGAGAAATCATGTGGAGGATGCATTTAATAGTCACGTTCCCTTTTGTATCTTAATTGATGGTTGTTACCATAGATTTAGGATGTAAAAAGTTTTAAGGTCTTTGATTGTTACCATAATATATCAGCACTAAACCTTCCAGACATTGAAAATCATTTTCAGGGCTTCTGGAGTTAAACAGTAAAACACACATATAGAACTGGATCGGAGACCGCGGACCGGTAGCCTCTCCGGCAAGTGGACCGACGACCTAAAGAAGGTGGCCGGAAGCGGCTGGATGCGAAATGCCAAGGACCGGACATGGAGGCGTTCATTGAGGAAGGCCTATGTGAGACCGCGGACCGGTAGCCTCTCCGACAAGTGGACCGACGACCTAAAGAAGGTGGCCGAAAGCGGCTGGATGCGAAATGCCAAGGACCGGACATGGAGGCGTTCATTGAGGAAGGCCTATGTGAGACCGCGGACCGGTAGCCTCTCCGACAAGTGGACCGACGACCTAAAGAAGGTGGCCGGAAGCGGCTGGATGCGAAATGCCAAGGACCGGACATGGAGGCGTTCATTGAGGAAGGCCTATGTCATCAGTGGACGTGGAAGGACTGATATGATGATGATACTGAACTGAGTCGAAGAAAACTCATCTTTGTTAACGCAGGCGGTGTCGCGGACAAAGGCTAGTATGAAGACAATATAATCTCGCCTCCCTAGTTTCCAGTAAGCGTTGTTTGTGTTACTAAAAGCAGAGCCCTAAGTAACCGAGGTATTATGTTTCTCGTTTTCCTTTTGCAAACAACAGTCTTTACATCTGTCGCGTCTACTTAAACAGTTATTTTCAGAGCTATTCTAGGGCTAGGGCACAGAAACAAAGCACCTGTCTAACTATTATATGTTAACTTTAGTATAGCGCATAAAGGTCAGACTCTGGTGACTGAACAATGGCGGCATAACAATTTTTTGATAGCTGGATATGGCGATTGTCGAAGTCAACGCGTCCTTCGGTTGAAATTGACTCCCCAAAATATGAGCTTGCAACCACACAACTGACAACGCTGAAGACCAGGGCAGTATAACCAAGAAAAATAATCTACATTATCAGTAAACTCCTACAGTACCTGTCTACAAATCCTCGTGCATGGTACTAACCTGCCAAGGTCGTAACTCAAGGTGTTTCAATTGATAAGTACAAACCCATAAAAGGCGAGCCGACCGTACAATTTTACAATGGCCGGTCACAAACAATCATGAATTATACTTAATACTTGTATATACATAGGAACTGCTATACGTTTATTAGACTGTGGTTAGACTCCAACTGCAGATAAGCTAGTTTAGAGATTATGGGCTTCTTTCACCACTTTCTGATATTGTTACAGATAGTAATCTTAGTGATAAACTAATCTATCAGATAAATCTGTGTGATAGACTATATAAAATAAGATATAGGCAATCAGATACCTGTGAAACCAAAAAAATAGGCTATCTGTCAAATAACCTGCAGATAGGGTATCTGGGACTTTATCAGCAAGCGGTGTAAGAGGCCCTAAGTACAACCCACACATATCACGCTACCTTACTATATTCAAGCGAGTCTTTCATGCCTTCTTCGAATCAATGCATTATTTGCTAGCATGTTCGTTATGGGAGACAGCGACAGGTGCTCTTTAGGTTTCCTCTTCATTGGTATTATTTGAATTCGAAAACATGTCTTTACATACATTTTCTATTACTAAAAGTCATACATTCATACTTCCACATGTATCAGCTTCTTTTTAAAATTCGCTCGATGTATGTTGTTAAGTGAGCGCATCAAACCCATTACCCAGAGGCGCGGCAAGCGACGCGTGAGATAAAGATATGATTTGCTACGTGCTTATACAAACCAAGTGTACAGGTTAGGGTATGTACCACAAATAATCGAATAAGACCCGGCTCCTTTTACCTAACTTTCATCTGCAATGCGGACACACTGCTGTCTTGGCAATAACACGAGTCCCGACTGTATAATATGGTACAGTCGACCGCATGTCAGTGGAAACACCTTGATCTGGCCTAGCCTATTAGGGAGTTTCAATATTTCAAAGACCTGTTTACACTGGATTTGTTTCCACTGACGTGCGGATATTTGTGATCCAACACGTGGTGCAACAGCAGAACCATAAGATACTTTGACCACTAGGGTTTCGATTGATATATCAATAATTTTCTGCACACAGAGCAGTCTTTCAGTAGACGTGGTAGTTAAGCTGGTGGGTCGATCCCGCAGTGCTCCCGTGTAATAAATAATACACTTCAGTTAATAAAAATTAGATTAATTACAGTAATTAATAAAAATTTATAACAGATTGCTCACCATTGTTTAGTTTAGCGTTAGTCCAGTTTCACAACTCAAGTACAAGTGCAAACAATCGGCAGTAATGATAAAAATGGCCTTCTCAAACCTATCTTATCTCCTCTTGTTATGTATACAATTTGTTTAAATATTGATTATATTTGTATATAAAACAACCGATAGCTGATATTATATCCTATGGGTATTGGCGGCTTTATTGAATAGAAATTAATGATCAATCGTGAACATATACAAATCTATACTAATATTATAAAGAGGAAAGATTTGTATTTTTGTGTGTATGTTTGTAATGAATAAACTCAAAATCTACTGTGCCGATTTCGAAAATTCTTTCACCATTTTAAAGCTACATTCACCCTGAGTGACATAGGCTATATTAATTGCAAAGAAATATCCACCCGTGCGAAGCCGGGACGGGCCGCTAGTGGACAATATAATGGTATAATGATTATTAGGGTTGTTCATTTTTAGCAGTACTGTACGGTTCCGGTTCCACTTACACGGCATGTAGAAGGTCTAAGTCCAAACGTGGATGGACGTCAGACTGATGACTGATTATCAAATCAACAGGCTATTAATATGTCCTCACTTTTGTCGCTCAACCTTACCCTCTATATGAGGGCGTACGGTCTATAGTCAATTACGCTAGCAGAGTGAACTCAAAACAAACACACATGCGCGGTGTCACCTACACTAGCACACAGTGGTAATCCCGCGGAAGTAGAACTTGGCCATAGCTTGCGACGCGCTCTGTCTCTGTGCGTTCACCTACACTATCTCTGTGGTGCTAGTGTAGGTGAACACTGCGCTTGTGTGCGTGCGTTTTAGATCATTTTTTCTGAGTTTCCGCACTCTCGTTCACTCTAATACTAGCCCGGTGCGGGTTGGTGCACTTCACATGCGCATAAGAATTTCTTCTTCGACGTATGCAGGTTTCCTCACATACTTCGAAGAATATATTTTCCTTCATCGTTTGAGAGCAGTCAGTGAACTGATTTGTGATTTCGTAAAATTAACACTACTTTGGGCCGAACAGATTTTGATGAAACTTTACGTTAAGTTCCAGAGACTGCTAGCCCCATCTATTCGTATGAAGAGGCCTGGGTTTAAGGTGTGGCTGACCAAGATGTCGGCACCCAAAAGGAGATTTACTGATAATGATAAACCTTATCTTACAACTAAACTCAACAACGTTTGCACCAAATCGTGAGCTAAGTGGGTCAATGATCTAAGCAGACAAATTTAGGGCTGCCAAATAACATGAACATCAACTAGAAAAGCTAAACTTAGTAAATACATTAAAATTTAATAAATAGTCAAAAATAAATAGAATATTACATACGTCAAAACAAAATTAAATAAATTTGTAATATTATATAAGTTTATGGTATTTTATAGTATTTGTATTTTAATAGTATTTTGTATTTAAGTACTTAGAAATATATATTTTTAGCTTTGGATCTTCTTTCCAGACGAAACGGGAAAGCTTCCAAAGTTTGAAATTAATCCTTTGATAAAGTGTCAACCCTAGTATAATATACTATGACCAATTCCATGTTTGTATATCAGTTTAACACAACAATGTGTCATAGTTAAATGCAAAGTTTTTTGTTTGCTAACAATAGTTTGTATTGAAACGGTCATGATTATGAATAATTGAAACATATTACTTAATACTAAATAAACGTCAAGTTTGTACGTCTTCGAGGTAATCTCGGGAACTACTTAACCGATTTAAAAAATTCTTTCACTATTGGCATGCGGATTTACTATAGTTTGACCTAGACAATTTTTTACCCCGGGAAAACCCGGGTTCCCAAGGTAAAGTCGTGACAATACTTCCTATTATAAATTTTCCAACCCTACTCTTTCTTACTGCGAAATCCAAATGACTATTTGCAGGGCGGGCGTCGACTTGAACTCCCCTTTGATGACGTCATCTCATTATATATAGCCCCCCATTGAGGGGCATTAGGGGGAATACTACATTGATAAACAGCTACAACCGACGCCTGTCTGTCGGTGCGTCTGTGTTTATAGTACACGCCAACAAGGGTTATTATTTTTACGATAAAGTTTGCAGTCTGTTAAAAAAACACCTGCCAGAATATACCAAATTGGGGGGGTGAGTCATGCTATTCCCCTAATTGTATTACCTACCTTAAATCTATAGGTATTCTACTGTATTGGTACCTTTTTCCTTTATGTTAAAATGACTCGTATTGTGGAAAATTAAAAATTTTATAATTTACTAATTATGTATCTAAGCACGTATTGTTCTTTCTCAACTTACTAACTTACACACTTATCAATTAGACATGCTGTAAAGTTTAAATGAAATAAAATAAATAAGGACGCATCCACATTATGCCGTTCGAGTGCAGATTGGTAGATTTCAATTTTAGAATTTCATTGGTATAGCGTTGCTGATTTCCTCGCCGCAAAACCTGTGGTATTGCTATACCGTTGAAATTCGTGCTTGCTATACCGTTGTATATAGAACTACACAATCCTCCCACCGGTATATTATTTATTAATCACTTCATCATCACATCAGCCCCTCAACGTCAACTGCAGACATGGGCCTTGCAAAGAACGCCACCACACCCGGTCCTCCCGCATCCTTTCCTCCGCCATCTTCAGGTCGTCGGTCCACCTGGACGTACCGGTCCACTCCAGAACTCGTCTGCCCCAACGTCACGGAAGTGAGTACTCTCCGCTGGATATTAAAGTGCTTTCACACATTATCTGGATGAGCGCATGTCACCACTCCACTTAAATCGGCTGACGGACAGCGGTGTTTGACGGCAGATAAAGTTACATCCGCTGAGGGACAGACGACGCCGGCTATTGATTTTTGGCGTGGCTTTGGCTGGAACTATCCGAGATATCTGGGTTAAAACTTTAACCTATCTATAGATACATAGGTGGACGGATAATTAGAAACAGGTCAAAATTTTCATACAAACAATGCCACTTTGAAGCCATGGTTCTCCGTGAAGGATATGATCGAGGAATGATCTGATGAGTCATCGCGAGGACTTTTAGATATCCAACTGATCAGATAGCCGTTTGAAACCAAACCATGGCTTCAAAGTGATATTGTTTGTATGAATCCTCCACCTATGTATGTAACAGGGATATTTCATTCATACACATTGAAAACACAAGTTCTGAAACTAAAACTAGAAACTTAACAGGGTCCTTGATCCCGGATCATTTGTACCCCTGTAAAAGTACCCCACAAGTGACACTAGTTCTGTCCCTGTAGTACCCCCGACATACATTTCCGGCTGAGCGAAGCGAAAGAGGTGTGTCAGGATCGCGATACTTGGCACTCCGCTCTTTCTGTCTACGTGTGTAAAATAAAATATATCTGTCCTTCCTAGATGCAAGTTTTTGCTATGCCAGGCATCTAAAAACGATTTTTTTATCATCATACGAAATGTGCAGTTGGTCAATATTTTGGAAAATCAAATAGGCAAGGTATACTTATTATTTTTCGAGATGTTTCGTGGAAGTTAATTTCACTTACACAAGTTATAAGTATTTCGATAAATCCCAAAACATTATACGCAGTATAGGTAATGTGGGGAAAATTCAATACATGACCTTGGTAGGTAAGGGTGCCATAAGCAGCTGATCGAGGTCAAACTTGTGTACCTACTTACTATACGGAATTTTAGTCTGATTTTAGAAGTATGTGACTTGGATTTTATATAAGCACGTACGTAATTGTTTTTTTTTAAAGTTATTTATGTGTCAGCCCTTACCGAGAACGCTACTCATGCGTTCGGTTTTCTAGTTGAAATATCTATCCAAGGTTCCAAACTTCGCTCATGAAGAGATGATTCAACAGAGGACAACCCTAGGTGTAAGTTAAATATGTGAAAGTAAAGACAGTTATCGCGTGGATGGTATATGTGCGGTTTTACATTCGCCGACACGACGCCGAGGACAATGCCTTCTTCTTCTGTAATGTATGCTGTTTATAAAGGTAACCCACACCCATTTATATGGGTAATAGTTGTATGCATTTATTAGTTTTGCAGTGGTGTCAATAAAGAGTACTCTTTCTTTCATTTTCCCTAGTACTACGTACACCTATGTAGTACGAAGTTACGAAAAACTATGATTTATGGGTCAATAGTTTTTCTTGATAGCAAATTGCACGGGTCTACTCAACGGGACAAGTGTGGATAAAAGGTAATACCCGCCTTAACAGAATGCCGAATCGTATTTATTTAAAGTGAGAGTACCGATCGTACGAATAATTAAAAGGAATTATCCAGGAACCAGATAGAGCTGTCAGAATGATAATAACGAGTCTTGAATACGAATTTCTTTATTTTTGTCGCCTACGATGTTTTGCCTGAACACGATCGTATGGCCTCTCCTCACAACAAAATGTGGGCTACAATTTGATTATGAAATTCGTGCCGTGCGACATTTTGGTGTCGGATGCCCGTCGTCGGTCGGATAGTGTCCGCATCGCTTCGTGTAAAAACGTCTGGTAACCACATATGCTACAGGTGCAAGTTACTTTCCTAATTTCCTTATCTGGCTAACGGAGTGAGAGCGAGCTATTTACGTATCGATTATTTTTTCTGTAAACACCACCAGTACTTATTATTTACGTACATATACACTAGTGCTTACAGCTGTAAGAATTACCACATCAATAATGTTTAATTTAATTTTTTTCACCGCCTCGCTCGTTTGTTTAGTGAATCGGAACCTTATGAATGAAAGATATGGGGACCGATAACTTTGTAACTCTGGCAGGGTTATCATTACCATCAGTGAGCAATAGTCCTATACTGGACATAGGCCTCCCCCAAGGCGCGCCTCTAAACCCGATCTTCGATTCTCCGCATCCAGTAACTGCCAGCCTTATACGCAGATCGGCGCTTCATAGACAGGGGGCGTCCCACACTACGCTTGCCCAGTCGTGGTCTCCACTCGAGAACTCGTCTACCCAGTTCTCCAACAGATGTGACCAGCCCACTGCCACTTCAATGTACCTACAAACATTTTGAGCTATGTCGAATGCTTTGGTTCTCTGATGGATCACCTCCTAGTGGGTCTGTCAGAGAAACTTCGAGCATAGCTCTTTCCATAGCCCATTGAGCGACAAATTTTCGGACTAGTCTCACTGTCAGTGTCCACGTTTCGACGCCGTAGGTCAGGGTACGGTAGGGTGAGTCTCCAACTTAATTGTTTTATATGAATCTGTGTCTACTCGTATGTCCATATCTCAGTAGAGAGATAGGACCATTTCTTAGAAAATCGAGCGTAACTAAACCCATAAGATGCGAGGTATTGCACGCGGCAAGCGTGACGGAAAACCGTGACGAGAGAGATTAAACGTGAAAATGATTAGCACATGTACTTCTACGAGAAAGTGAGCTCCAAAAACAATTTAAAATATGCACGGCTTCAATCGTAAATGTTTGCTAGCAATGTAGTTCATCTTAATAGTACATTGTGATACAAGTGAGCTAAGTTGATCAGCCATTGCACTGACGTCAAGGCTGAATTGCAGCTTGAGCCGAAACCGAGGGCGTAATGGCGCCGAGAATGTAATAACCAGTCTTTTCCGATATCTTTTTTCGCACGCCTTGTGCCTTTTGATGCGCGCGCAGGTGAACTGACTAAGTAGCCGTCGCAAATACTCTATTAAATAAAAATATAATAAACCAAGTATTTATAACACAAATTACTGTAATTTGTAGACAAAAATAAATAAATAATTTGACCATTTTAACAACTTTTTGCTGAGAAAAAGCAAAAACTGTAAAATAAAAAGCACTTTCGGTAAGTAAAAGCACACGTGTTTTACAGCTGCATTTTGAACCTAAAAGCGGTGCAACAAGAGTCACTTTCCACATGTTTTAATCATATCAAAAAATGTATTGCGAAGTAGGTACCTATAACTGGCCAGACATAAACATTAGACCACAGCTTTAGACGCATTTTCTTTAAACGGTTAATATCGAAACGAGTTGCAGCCGCACGTTTTAAATATCTGGTTTTAACGCATGCGTAAATCATACTTTACGACCCTTTGTACCAGCCGGGGGAAGAGCCCCCATGTCTAACGCAAGAATAGCCGACTTTAAGTGAAGTCACGGACAGTTATAAGTAGCGAGCTAACGGAGGGAGCCCGACCGATGTAATTTCATTTTAATGTAGTTACACTGGAAACCATGAATTTAAAAAAAAAGCTACTCCCATATGATGAGTAACAAAAGCATTTTAGGGGGTGCCAAAATCGTGTCAAATGTATGATAATATTTATACTCACTCACACATTCTCATTTTCAAACTACATACAAATTTGTATTAGCAACTTCCTCCCGCTAATCCGCTTCCTTTGTCCGCCCCCCCCCCCCCCCCACACGCTTTTTGCTCGTTTCCCATACTAAAAATATGCAAGATGCGATCACCACAGGGAGCGCGCGCGCGACCAAAGAGGTTCGGATCTTCTTGCTGGAAACTGAGCAAATGAGTACTCATTACTCAATACTAAATAACATTAAACTATAATCATTCATTACCGACTTTTATTTAATTGGCTTCTTTGATTTTTCTTTCTTTTTTCGAAATTTATTAACTTTTTTTCTCTGGACGTGACGCTGGCAGAATGCAACGGAATTGCCATTAAAAAAAAAACTTGAGTCGGCATTGCAAAACTCAAATCGGATCTGAACATTGAAATGTTTGCCGATCTTATTGTGTAGGCAAAGAAAAAAAAACACTTCATCATTTGGTTACGTTTATGAACATAGAAACTGGCAGTGACTGGATGCAGAGAACCGAGGTTCGGGTCCAGTCCTATAATACGTCCGTCCAGCACTCCAATAGCCTTCAGGTCCGTAAAGTTGACTTTCTAAAATGTTGAATTTTCCCTATGTTGAATTCCCAAAGTGTTGACTTTTTTCGAGCAGTGCAGGCTGATGATGAAAATGATGAAGCACGGCTATACGATCATCTACAGCTAAACTTTTGTGGAATAAGGTGTAGGTGTAAGTACCTCGCTTGTGGGACGAGTCAAATCATTGTAGTCAGAGGTTTTTACGACAAAATGAGAGAGTGTAATGTACTTCCATATATGCTCGCAACCAACGCGCATGCGAACACGAGTTGTAAATGCTTGCGAAAGTTCTTGGTAATCGGTGAGTCTCACCAAAGAATATACTATTATAGTCTCACATCAGGTCAGTGGTTTAACCGTTTTAGATGCGATTCTTTTTGTTATTATAAAGTTACAATTTAAACTGTATTAGAACTTTTACTGATTGGGGCAATATTGGCCGTTTACCATGTGAGCTGTACAGTCGGCCACACATCAGTGGAAACACTTTCTACTTTAGGCCTTATAGATGTGCCTTCACGTACTGTCCCCGTCTATCTCTCTCTATAGTTTTCATTAATATTATTGTAAAGTTATTTTTGCGTTTGATAGCCCAATTCTTGAGGAAGGCACATCACGCTACGACCGTTAATATCTAATCTGTGGTTAAGTGCCGACCAAAAAGAAAAAAGTCAGAAATAACTTATAAAACGCGAGCAAAGCCGTGGGAAACAACCTGTCAAAACTAAAAGTCCAGATAAAAAACTAGCATTTTATCGTCCAAGGCGAAAAGCACCTTGTCTTACATCAATCGTAGTTATTGATAAAGCAATCCACCAATCTGGCAACGCAGCCGACGTAGCCGCGACGATTTGAAGACGCAGGGTTCAGTCGAGGAAACCTGATCGGAGTTCCAGGTCCTGGATGCTTTAGAGGCTGCCTCGTGGACGGAAGAGACGAACCAGGGGAATGCATCATGGTAAAGGTAGGACGTGCCACGCTGGTTAACCGAGTGGGGTGAGCTGGTCTCATTTTGCAACAATTTGTGGTTGAAAATGAAAGCTTTATCACATTTGGTGCAATTTTGGTAAATTGCATGGAGAAATAGGAGAACATGTAGATTTTCTCAGGGTTGTAATTTGAATACTACAGCACGTTAGTTACTATAGACTGCTGGTAATGAAAGGCCATTAAATAAATACTGACCAGGAAAATAATCTGTCAAAATGTAAATTGTCACAGTATTTTTTTACATAGACTCAGGCAAAGGAATCATTGTCAATAAAGTTCTTTCAGATCTTAAAGTAATTTAGATTCGATTTTTGCAGAAAGTGGTCTATGGTGTGAACTATCGGAGAACAGTTAACCGCTGGGGTAGAGGAGTTCTCGAGTGGAGACCACGACTGGGCAATCGTAGCGTGGGACGCCCCCCACCTAGGGTGCGGCGACGATCTGCGTAAGGTACTGGATGCGGAGATCCGAAGATCGAGTTCAGTGGCGAGCCTTGGCGGAAGTCTATGTTCAGCAGTGGACTAGTGCAGGCTCATGATTATAGTTTTCTGTGTGACGTCACGTCAGAATAATTTCATGTCTATTGTTGGTAATATTTTGTAGATGTTTCAAGTAATTTTTAATCTGCAGAGCAATTGAGATCGAAACACATTTTAGAGTTAGATGCAGCGAACTTTACTTATTAGAGTTCGGTGGTTAGGATGTATGGCTTACCTTGCCTTGGTCCATCACAGATATAGCGAATCTCTAGCGAATGGTTTATCTTTTTGCAGTTTGCGATATCTTATGTGCAGTAGATAGGTATAGTGTACAGATTATAACAAGTAGAAACTGAAAATAATATGACTCAACTTATGAGTGACTTTCTGAAATAATTCTATCCATGGCTAGATAAGTAAATGGTGGACAATCCACCCATATAAAGAGAATCAATTTATTATACTAACGCAATAACACGATAATAACGTCAGCCTCCATATCTAGGAGGCTTTCCCATTCAGAGATTGGTCAGTTCTGTTGACATTTCTTATCGATTAAATAGAGCCGAGCGATAAACAAATCGATTATAGTTTCATTGTAAATGAGAATCGATTTTATTGTTTCGAAACAATAGATACAGATGAAAGTCAACAGATTTTTGTATCCACTGTGGAATGTTAAGAGATTGTATTGCATTCTATTCTATTGTATGTTTGTTCGTATGTTTTATTTTATAGAAGTACTCGTGTATATACATTTATAGATGGACGGGGAACGGATGATCTGCGTAAGGGACTGGATGCGGAGAACCGAAGATCAGGTTCAATAGCGCGCCTTGGGGGAGGCCTATGTCGTGGACTAGTGTTTATTTTTTTCTCTTTTTGTTCGGTTCCTAAGGGTCGTTGCGTGTTGATAAATAGCCTACAACCTTCCTCAAGAATTGGGCTATCAAATGCACGAATAATTTTTCAAATCTGACTGGTAGGTCCTGAGATACGAACGTCACGCATCTACCGCGTGTATTTCTATGTGGATGACTTCTATATCACATTTTTGCGTTTTTTATGTTTTACTCGGCTTCTGAGGGTCGTAACGTGATGTTAGATAGCCTATAGCCTTCCTCGAGAGTTGGGCTATGAAATGCAAAGAGATTTTGTCGAATTCGATAGGTAGTTCCTGAGATTAGCGCGTTCAAACAAACTCTTTAGCTTTATTACATTAGTATAGACGTATAGATAAGTGTATTATATGTATACAGTAAATTAATATACAGTTTGTTATATTAATATGTATACATATTAATAGGCACAATGTACAAAGTTTTTGTAGATGTTTTAGACAAGTAGGAGTCGTAAGTAAGTACCTACTAGAAGCAAGCTACCAGCCTTTACCACATGTGTTTGAGACAAATTAACAATTCGCAAACTAAATTGACCTTGAATTAAAGTACCTAGTTTAATACGTAGTAGGTAAGTTAAGTACGTACGTTGTAACGGTTTAGTTGGAGAATAGACGTTAATAATTATTAATCATCAATAATAAGTATTTAAAAGGTGAAAACTCACTGATCAAAGCACAGCTCAAACCGCTGAGCCTAGACTTGAAATTTTGCTCTGACGTCCACTAAGAAAGGGCTTTCAAAAACAAGTTTTCAAAAACTTCGAATTAATTATTTTTTTTGGATTCACTCATAAATTATTCATTCTTTAGGATAATGCACAGGTGGAAAAAACAAACGCCAACTGGAGAGAATGTAGGGATTTGTTACTAAAAATCCCAAGCTCTTTTTTTCCGTTCGATTTTTTTTCCAAACATCATTTTTCTAGTAAGTAGGTGCCTACTAAATAGTTTTAAGGTTTTTGTATTATGTAACTAACTTCTATCGCAGGACATTCTGTCTGAATTACAATATTTTGAATTTAAATCAAACGGTTTAATTCTTCCCATAAAAAACATACACCGGCACCGTGTCGAATTCAGAACCTACTTTTTTTTAAATCGGCTGAAAATAAGAATGAAGATTTAAAAAAAATGCCGCTTAAAGAGGCGTGCGGAAGCGTAGGCGAAAAAGCCGTAACGAACGACCAAAATTTTTCCCTTTTACGGCATAACTTTTTTGTTGTTGTTTTTGTACAGTTGACTAATAATAGCATAAAGGTTATGTAAAACCAATCTTATACCTACCTAGGTATAGCTGCTATTACCACTACGCATAGGTCGGTTCGTATAGCTGTTCCTGTGGTCGACTGTACAATCGTTTAAACTCTGTCATACCTAATAGGATTGCCAGATGCCCCGTATTTTACGGGTTACCCCGTTTTCCAGGCTAGAATAATAGAGAAAAGAAACCCATAATTGCAAAAATAAAATACGGGGTAAATAATGCTCCCGTATTTTTTTAAAAATTAGCCGAAGCATGATAGAAGATGTTTACCGTAAAAAAAATTAAAACCCGTAGGTATTTTTTATGCTGGTAACCCTTAAATCAAGAAGAGGCAGGTGGCAACCATACATATACT
This sequence comes from Metalampra italica, assembly GCA_949699065.1. Classification (NCBI taxonomy): domain Eukaryota; kingdom Metazoa; phylum Arthropoda; class Insecta; order Lepidoptera; family Oecophoridae; genus Metalampra; species Metalampra italica. Next base: position 3,112,920 of record OX452993.1, read on the forward strand.
CACCTAGGTACCTACCCAACTATTGCCATTAGTTTCGATACAGAATCAAAATATTGCAAATAGGTAAAATACCTAGACCTAGGTAATGTAATGTATGAGTACGTAGTTTAGTTAATCTATGGAGGAACCTACCTCCTACAGCATTTATTTTCTTTTGTGCGTGACTTTCTTCATCTGAAATCCCGGAAGCTATTGCGCATGTCACGTACGGGCCCAATGGTCCAACTCCGGTATGGTACGAGGCAACTATAGATACCCATAGGTAGGTATTGTGTCGAGGTCATCCACCCTTTTGAAGGTAAAGGAATAAGGGATGGAATCTGACGTAAGTAAATTATATGTCGTTTTTGCGTTTATCTTGTACTATAGAGTTTATGATCAGGTTTGGATGAATCTACAATGTGAAACTATGAGTTAAGATAAGTATGATAACTTATAGAACGAAGACCTAGTAGGTATATCATTTTGCTAAAAAACATTAGATCGTGGTAGGTAAATTAGTAAGTAGGTAAAACCATAAACTATATCAGGTAGGAATGTTATATTTACTGAATGGGCTGGGTTCGTATTCTGTATTATAGAAATACCTAGGGATCTAGGAATTGCAATACTATAGTAATACCTACCTAGGGATCTAGGTATTTCTGTGGAAAATCTGATGAGCTGCTCGAAGTCTATTTGTAACATTTTCGCAAGCGGCAAACCTATTTAGAGGTATCTGTTTGAAAGATTTAGGTCATCCCAGACTCCCAGTTGATATTAAAAAATTGCAAAAGATTATGGAACTCAAAGTACAGGCAGGTACTAGCTAAATCCTTACTTTTTTAAACCAAAACTGCGATCAATTCAAAACGAATGGTCGTTAGTAAATAATTTTTTATAGCAAATTACGATCGCCGATAACAACAGGTGCTCAGTCTTACCTGTAGGTGTATAGGCACTTTTTTCACCGGCGCGTTCGTCATCTTCCCGAAATCCAAAAACACTAGCACAATCACAAATTGTTATTTATAAATCGCGTGTAGGCGGCCGGCTAGTTTTCGCGGCACGTATCAACGCGAACACAACAATATCTCACTATCGACACACGCCTACTGAACTGACTGATTATTATTTTTCTTTCTCTCTTTCATTGAGTTTTACTACGCTGTCCCCTTCGCTGCGCATGCGTAAAAACATGCTCAAGTCCTGATTGGTTGTTGTAAATAAGAACCAACTTGTCAATTCATTCCCTACGCCTTCAAGTGGTCCTAACTGATTCCTCTAGATGGCGGTATCATGCTGTGAGTAAGTGCCACTACTTTTAATTATATCTTTTTATAAACAGACACAATTCACGTTACCTTACTTTATATGTGATACTCTAAAAATAAGTCTATTTATCTTATTATTTTTTAAGATTTTGATAGTGTGAACAGAAGGATGTATGTTAAAAGTTGTTCCTTTACTCACTTGAGATTGAAGTACTTTGTCAAGAAGTTCTTTAATACCATACCAGATGGCGTTCTGGTAGAATTTTACAAATTCAATCATTAGATGAAAACAGACAGTCCCGTGTTCCCGACCAAAACATTCAATTGAACCATGCGTCGGACGATACCGATTTTTCGCGCCCGTTTTATTATTACACGCGATTTCTAGACAAAATTAAGATTCTTCTTTCAATAGTATAAATGTGAAGTGTTGAGTGTACTTCGCACACATGCCCTCGTTGCATCTTAAACCAGGATTAACGGTAAAAGCATTTTATATTTCAGCTTCAGTAATTATTTTTAAGATGCTGTAAAAATAGATGTTAAAACTCGTCTAACGATGCAAGTGCCTAACATAGGTAGGTACTATGAATATAGAGAAGCTTTGTCGTGTCTTAAATTATTAATATATCAAATTGTAAGGCAGCAGGGAACTGAAATATTGTTAGAGTAGAAAATCTAATTTGTATCATGGTTGGAAAATTGGAATCTACAAGAGGTTGATCTCACAATAAAGAGTTTAAAAGCTTTCCAATTCGCATTAGTTGCGTTAATTTCTGTTAGGTACCTACCTACCACTATATTTTTTGAATAGGCATAGTTATTTTTACATCATAGGTACCTACCTTTTCCCGTGATACAAAACAATAGCAATCTGCTTTTGTTTGGTATGTTTTTGTTTGATCGATCATGCTTTCTTCTGTTTTGTATTGATTTCCGTGCATGTGGCCTGTGCAGGTTTTTGTGGGAGAGCAGAGGTAGGTACCTACCTACTCTATCTACCTGAATACGTAGAACGTTTTTGTCCTTTTTCGTTTGCAATTGTCCTGTATCAACATACCTACCTACCTATTACCCTGCTAGTACCTACCTATCTAATATTAACCCTAACCTTGCTGATAAATCACTTATCTATTACATTATTTGTATAATTCGGAGCTACCTACCTGTTACTTTACCTATAGGTCTACTCTACTACCTATGTTATATTTACGCATTCTCGCTAATAAAGATTGTAATCTTCAATTACATAGGTACCTATCTACCTATAGGTACTATACTTTAGATATTTAGAAACTTTCGTTAATTAGGAACGTAGGAATAAATAGTAAATTACCTAGACAAATGAAAGATATACCTATTGACTGATTTCAACTTCAGGCCAGGATAACATACCTACTATAGGTAGGTAGGTACCTATACCTACGTCGGTAAACATTAAACTGTCGTCGTAGGTAGATAGGTATCGTATATAGGTAGGTAGATAAGTAGGTGTAATTTCTTCTGTGATGGAATGAAATCGATGGGGAAATTTTATAATTCTGTTCGGGGTCGTAATGAAAAAATTATGAAAAAAACTTACACATTTCAACATTTTCAACCGACGAAAACAAAAGAGGAGGAGGTTATCAAGTAGACCCGTATATATATTTTTATTTTTTTTAAGCGAATTTTGTAGATTTTAATTTTTCGAAATTACCCTAAAATAAGAAGTACCTAGGTAGGTACTTACCCTAGTGACAGCTAGCTGAGAGATCGAAAAAGCTACCTTACCTACTACAAATTAATTGGCGTCCCCAATCGCTTAGGGTCATCTTTTAGAAAGTCCGTAAAGTAGATACAGTTTTCTCTGTCAAGATATTTATGATCACAAAATGTGCAACGCACTCTCTCATCACGCTCGGTACCTAATGTCCGTAGGTAATGTTGATTGATCTTTAATGGATGCAAAACAAGTCTTTTACTGCTGGAAAACATCATGAGGAAACCTGCATGTACAAAGATTAGAATTTCTAGACGTATGTGAAATCTACCAAAAAACGGTTGGTACACAATGGTATGGCACCAATTTAGCCACAAATGCCTATGTGGCTTTTTGTTTTCATTGCCGATTTGAAATCTACGATTTTTTTACATCACATTCGTTGAACAACCCTTTATAACGCCCCAGATATACAGATATGCTACGTGAAAGTTAAATACACTACCATGTTTGTAAAGCACTAGGGAACACATCTACGGCAAAAAAATCATTAAGAAAAAAACATGTGATCAATATATGCACTCAGCCTGTTAGTGCACTTGAGTTTTCTTTCCAATAAAACACCTATTCATTGACATTGAATGAATGAGGAAAGAAAGCCTGATATATTCGCTATTTAATACCGTTATAGTTAAATAAAAAAGAAGATGTTCTTCTCCGTAAATGTTTATTAACTAAGTGGTATCCAAATCGCCTCTCCCTTAACCTCTGCGTTAACTAACACAAAAAACCTCCTCCTGAATAGTTGGCCGTTGAAAGGATTGGTAGTTATTAGTTACTTTATTCGTAGAATACGACGAAAAGATCGAAGTCGGGTCGAAGTGGCGCCAGGTACCTATTTCTGACAGATTCTTAAAAAACATATCGGAGAACAAATTTAATACATGATAAAATTTCCTAACGGCTCAACTTAGATAAATATTTGTAATGAACAAGCTATATGAAACAAAGGCAGGGCCCTGTACTGTTGGGTTTGTTGCTGTTTCTTCCCCTCGGCTATATACAGGTGGAAACAGAGTAGTTTTAGACAGAATTGACGTCAAAAAGACAATATTGTATTCCAATTTTGAATAAAACGAATTTTCATTTCATTTCTCCCAACGACTATTGGTTTTGAGAATAGCGTTCACTTTATCAAACGTTTCTCTTGTCGCTTCATTCAACAGAGGTAGGTACTTGAATATTGATCAGTCGCTATCGAATTGTTAACTTATATCTGTAGATATTGGAAAAAGCTTTCCTGTGAATTGATTTGCGGACTATCGATCGACAAGGAATACCATACTGTCACTAACTTTATGGTCACTTCCCCCCTAAAGCGGCCCCTAAACGATCATGCGGCATGACATTTACGTGAATTATCATGCTGCATGATGGACCCTCATGCTTGCTATCAATCACATAGTACAGTGACGCAACGGCCAGCACGTAGTTTGCATGTCATGCACGTCAATCACTACAACTAGACGGTCATGCATGAGTGACAGCACGTAATGCATGTCATGCAGCATGATCGTGTAGGGACCACTTTAGTATGCAACTACTCGACTGAGAAAGAGAAGATGATGCCTCATCGTATCAGCCTTTAGACGTCCACTGCTGGACAAAGGCCTCCCCCAGGGATTTCCACGACGACCGGTCCAGCGCCAACCTCATCCAGCTGGGTCCCGCGACCTTCACCAGATCGTCGGTCCACCTTGTTCGATGCCTGCCTACGCTGTGTCTTCCGATACGTGGTCGCCACTCGAGAACCTTTCTGCCCCAACGGCCGTCAGTTCTACGAGCGATTTGCCCAGCCCACTGCCACTTCAGCTTCGCAATTCTTTGGGCTATGTCGGTGACCTTGGTTCTCCTGCGGATTTCCTCATTTCTGGTATCTCGCAGGGATGATGATCTCGCAGATGATGCCTATGTGTTGCGTATAACGTCGTCTAAATCTGTTTGTTGTATTGAAAGCCTCTGGCATCTGCTATCGATGTGGTTCAAACTCAAACGGCACTGTTAAATTCGAATCTATAACTGTTTGTGCAGCTGTTTTGTTTGTTTGTTCGTTTGTTTGAACGCGCTAATCTCTGGAACTAACAGTCGGATTTTTAAAAATCCTTTTATGTTTGATAGCCCAATTCTTGAAGAAGGTAGGCTATTTAATAGGCTATTTAGGGTATTTAATATCACGCTACGACCTTTGGGAAAAAAGTCAAACTTATGAAACGCGGGCGAGGAAGCGGGAAACAGCTAGTAGAGTTACCGGCTAGGGCTGTCGCTTTTCTTCCCCCATCCTGCCATCCGTAGATGGGAAATTGCAGCCTTCATATTCTATTTCTAGCACTGATAATTAAAAAATATTTAACAGAGTGAACGAGAGTGCGGAAACTCCGAGATATTCATAGCGCTTGGCTCTAAAACGCACGCACACAAGCGCAGTGTTCACCTGCACTAGCACTCAGAGATAAGCGCGTCGCCAAGCTATAGTCAAGTACTCCTTCCGCTTGCTTATCTCTGTGTGCTAGTGTAGGTGAACACTGCGCTTGCATGCGTTTGTTCGGAGTTTCCGCACTCGTTCGCTCTGTATATTACGCTAAATATTTGCTCGTTTTGTCTCCTGACATCTTTATTATACCTAAAGAAAAGTAAGTCTAATTCTTATCAAGTTTTAATGAGAAAAACCAAACATCTGTAATTATGCGTGAAGAAAAATATACAAATATTCCTTCATTACTGGACCAATTAAAATATAGAGTAGAGAGAGAAAATCTTCTTTAAATGAAAAAAAAAAAACTTTAGGTCGTTTATAGTAGTTATTTTGCTGGTCATTGTATTAATTTCTTTTTAATTTAGGTAGGTACTTAAGTATCAATTTTCTATCTATACCTGTTTGTCTATTATACGTATCTCATAAGATGTAGCTCAAAATCTTTTAATCCCTTCATCCTCGGTTTGTTTTAACAGACTATGAATAGAATAGAACTTAAAGGTCAGTGTTGTAAACAGGGTCATTGACAGGAATATTATGCGCCTTTTGCGCCCTTTGACTATGCAGTTAATTATGTTAGTAATTAAGAAGAAGAGTGTGAATAAAATTACGCATCCGACGCTTAAGACCAAAAACGCAAAAAGCCAATTCATACTTTTTGACGGATCGCGTGTTTATACACGTCAATTCGTGAATGACCTTATCAGTAAAATTACCAAAAACGCAAAAGGCCAATTCATCCTTTTTTACAGTTTAGGTAACTTTGTTTACGCAAACAAAGTTTTTTTTATGCTATCCAATCGATTTTATTTTTATTTGTATTTTTGTGTGTATGTTTGTAATGAGTAAACTCAAAAACTACTGTGCCGATTTCAAAAATTCTTTCACCATTGGAAAGCTACATTCACCCTGAGCGACATCTATATCTATGTTCACCCGTGTGAAGCCGGGACGGGCCGCTAGTCTATTATAATGTAAATTGTGCATTATTCTAGATTAGATTTCTCAATTATGTAGCAAATTCTTGTAATCACTTTCGCTATGCTTTCACGGCTCGACTAGTCAACCGTTTCATGAAATTTTTGCGTCCGCATAGCCTGTATCGTAGAGATAAAGAATAGGTTAATTATTTATTTCGGAGAAAACTTCCCGCCGTAAAATCTTATTCCACACGAGCGGAGCCGCGGGCAACAACTTAGTCCCATACCTAATAACTTTGACAACTATTCGCGTTATTTCATTTCATAAACGTATGCCAGCGTCAGTCAATTCCATCAGTCACGACTGATGGTTGAATGATGCAAAAATCAATTTTCGTCAGTCATCGCATTAGACGATCATTCATCCGACAGCCACCACCTTGGCTGTGGTAACACTGACAGCAAAACCTTCCGTGTAATGGGCCCCGTAGAATTTTAGTCGTTAAATCAATGGGATCTTTGCGCCTCGGCTTGCGTTCTTGGACGTTGCCTCATTGCGGCCCTGCATGGTGTTACAGGCTGTTTCATTTATCGGTCGGTCGTTGGAATGCTACTGTCGTATAATAATTACTGTAATAGTTTTCAACACAGAGTCTATGGGGTGTGAGTAACTGAATTTCAAGCATTGATGCTCTATCTAATAGGGGGTTTCAATGTTATTAGGTTTTATAAATAGTGTTGTAATAATCGTATGTAATAAAATCTTAACAAAGCCCACTGTTGGGCTGAGGTAGTATAGGTCTATGTTATCGGTGGCGTTTGAGACTGATTGTTAGTTTGGATGGCTATTCCTATATCACCGATTATTCCCAATACATTTATTTAGTTTCTTTGACAGTCCCTGTACATATCTGAAGGAATTCTAGGAATATGAACTACTGTTTCGAGAACAATTATAAAAAAATTAAATTCAACAACATTATTCAACGTAAGTATATGCAAAACAAATCTCACTTAACTCTTTAGATTGTAGATCGTAATTAATTACTGTAAGCGGGAACAAAATCGATAATGTAGCATACAATACAAAATGTTTTGATATGATAGTTCAAAATTCAAAAAAGAAAATTTGAAAAAAACATTTTTTTGTGTACAATCGTAGGATAAATCCCTCATGACCTTATATTTTTAACTCTACGTGTCCATGCTTTATGGGCTAATGCGGCTCATACGCGAAACTTTCAGCCAACAACACGTTTAATCGAATACTATAAAGTTGTTTTCAACAAGTCAATAAACTCTGAGCACATTTGCGATGCGATGGGTGAGGCTCATTGCGGGCTGTAAAGTCTTACTGATGCCCTGTTTACACGAGGACAGCAAACATGTAAAGCTAAATATAACAAGCTGCGTGTGCCTAGGTTACACGGTGCGAGTTAGCGTGCGAGCTGGACAGGGGGCCAATCGCGCTAATTCTGAACGGTATTACCAAATCCAAACCATAGCCAAAAACGCTATGCTGCATCCACACGGTTGGCAAACCTTTACAAGCGCAAGCCAAACCCCAGCTCCACACGTTTGCGTAGGCCGAGGTTTGTCCAACGTGTGGATGCAGCATAACGTTTTTGATTATGGTTTGGTTTGGATTTGGGAATATCGATAAATAATCTTTTTATTCGTTTCTCTCCTTCCCCCACCACTGACTCGAACGTCAAGTTGCACGATTTTGCAAAATGACAGTACGTACGCTTGGGCCCACGTCGAGAGCAGATGTTGCACGTGTTTTTTATGTTTCGACAGTTCAAATGCTGGATAGACTTACGAACAAAATATAAACGAGAAACATACGAGTACACATGTGCTTTATCACTCGTGTGACCAGTTGAGGAGAGACGAGCTACTATCATGCGAGTAGGTACCTATCTACTGTCACGTCAGCTCGCACCGTGTAACCAGGCCTTTATTGATCTTATCACTTTCAAACGTCGGACGCATGGTCTAGTGCCTGAATTGGATTAGGTGATGGTAATTGGATGTTTTTAATCAATACCTCCAGCCGTTTTTGATATGTATTTTCTAACTTCTATAAGTAGGATGCTACAGGGTCTTTTAAATGAATAATTTTATCTTCCTATCCTTCTGATTAAGGGAGGAATGTTGCTATCGATTTTTCGACCGCGTCCCGATATTTTATCATGATAGTATATTTAATGTTAAAGTTTAGCTAAAAAATCTTGTTTTTAATTATTTTTTTTGTTCTAAAAAAAACTAAACTAAAACCTAAGTATATAAAACTAAAATAACCTAAAATCGCCGAGGCTGGGCGATGGACCCATAGTGCCGAGGACGCTGGCTGCATTGCCTCGTTGGATGGCCAGACTGATCCTCTGAACCAGGTATTCCTTGCACAGAGGATCACCCGTGGCCTCTCTCAGCTTTGCAGCCAAGTCTTGTGTAAAAGACTGCGTCCTCGGACCAAGGGCTCATCGTCTCTAATTTTTTCTTATTTTCGAAGCATTCCTACTCTTACCTACCTCCTACGCATAACAACGACCCTCTTCTAGTAGATGCGCAGTTAATTTGAAAGTGACAGGATAATTGAATGTTTCCGATCTGTAATTAACAGCTTCTGTTTCATTTTACTTTCGTATGTACTTTTCAACCGACTTCAGAAAAAGTGGAGGCTCTCAATTCGACACGTATGTTTTTTTTACTAATAGTATTTGAAATAAGTAATAAATAATTGTTATATTTTTTGTCACAGCACCTGCTCTCCTCGAATAAGAAGATAAAGCGAATGACATACCTACTAAAAAAATTTAAAGTTAATTTTTGGATAATTCAAATCAATTGTGCACATGAATTATACGCGACTGGGATGACAAGACTATACGCGACTGGGATGACATATATAGTTTCAAAAATTATCTTTTTAAATTTCTTATTGACAAAACATATTACTCCATAAATGAATTCTTGAATGACAAATTAAAGTAGACATTTTCTATTTGACATTTTAGTTTACTATACCTAGTTTATTTTCTTGTTTACTAGACAAGGGTTTCCGTATGTGTGCTTTTATTTTCTATTACTATTTTAGTTTTTAATACTAAACATGACATTTAATTTTAATAAGCGTTGACATTATTTTGTATTAAATTATTCGTTGTATACTTTTTTCATATGCCCACGGGGTAAAACATAGAGTTCTGTTAATTTTATTTGACATCTTTTTACCTATGTTTATGAATAAATGATGTCTGATTCTGAATAAAGTAATAATTTAGAACTAAGTACTTATTAGTAGCTAAAATGGAATTCGCATTCATGCTAAGTTCGATCCCCGGCTGGGCCATGTACTGATGGGTTTTTCTCGAAACTTAAGTACATTTACTGACTGCTCTCAAACGGCGAAGGAAAACATCGTGAGGAAACCTGCATACGCTGAAGAAGAAATTCTTAGGCGTATGTGAAGTCTACAAACCCGCACAGGGCTAGCGTGGTGGACTATACTGCCGTGCAATTTATAAACGCAGTAAGGACAATTTGACAGTTTGAGTAAAACGCGTTTAAAAATTTGATTGTACGTTGTGTTGTATGGTGGTTTGGTGTTTATAGTTTTTGTTTCTCTCACTTCTATTACACGTAGCGAAAAACGGGTCTTTGTTTCTAAAAGATCTCATCACAACGATTTTAATTATGTAATAAAATTATAAACGCAGTAATGTGTTTTACTGCGTTTATAAATTGCACGGCAGTATAGCCCGAACGCCCTCGTCGAGAGGGTAGGCCTGAGCCCCAGCATGGGGACTTGTTAATAGGCTGTTGATTAGATTTTTGATTTGACAAGCCTATGACAATAGATTGGGCTCATCATCATCATATCAGCCTGTAGACGTCCACTGCTGGACAAAGGCCTCCCCCAATGATCTCCACGACGACCGGTCCCGCGCTAACCTCATCCAGCTGGGTCCCGCGACCTTCACCAGATCGTCGGTCCACCTTGTGGTAGGCCTGCCTACGCGGCGTCTTCCGATACGTGGTCTGACTGGGCTACTGCGACTTGATTTTCATCGTCGTTACTTGGCGATGGTATACTGATGAAGGTGATGACCTTTCGCAGATGGCTCGCTACAAGAAGACTGGCTTCATGGACGAGGATGCGGGCAGCGTCAGCTCCATCCAGCTCAACGAGGGGGTCCGGTCCGGCGGCACGCACATTCGGTATCACATGGTGAGTGAATAGCTTTCATCCTTCTTGTATGTATGTATAGATCGCCGGAATCATTTTGGCGGCTGTGTGAAGTTGGCTGGTTTCTGCGCAATGGCTATTACATATACGGTGTCAGCGGGGAGCTGTGCGGGGGTTCACTAGAGACGCACTACTGTCAACGAATTTTAGGCGAATACTCCTCATACAGCCAAGTTATAATATTTAACGTAATGATTATTTTGTTATTTTATTTTTTGTTTCCATTATTTACCGTGGCATATTTATCAAGTTATTGTAATACTTTAAAATTATAAAATTAAAATTATTATAATAAAATTAAAATAATTTAATTTAACCCTCCCATAATATTACATTCTTACGACACTGGTCCGCGACACATTATATTAAAGAACAAATGGATGGGGTACCATACGTAACAGGGAAATTGTATCACACTGTCATACAATTTCACGTGTGTTAGGGACATTCTTTGTGAGCCACACCCATACAAATAAGGGTACCTACCTACTATTGAACATTGTTACTTGTCTAACTCAACAAAGCAATTTTCTCGATATACAAACGTAGATTTGTAGTTCAATTTATGTGGAAATCAATTGGAACCCAGCTGCGACCCGCGTAGATATCAATTCCATTGTCGCAATATCCTATTTAGCGAGACAATGCCGCCAGCCCCTGGGCAGAGTTGATAGGCAAATGCGTCGCAGAGTTCATAAGCTGGTTAAAATTACTAGGCGTTTGTTGTATGGCTTCGTTGCAGTGAAAACCCTGATAGTAAATTATCAGCGCTGTGGTTTATTTTTATATATGATAAAGGATTTAATTGGCTGCTGTTACGTTGTTACAATTAAACTGATAACGGCTGGCCAACAAAAGTCAAAACTTGATCACAAAAAGGCCATGGAGTACCTTTGCGACTGAATTTCAGAATAATAATGATGGTATCTTATTTTAAGTCACAGACCACCCAACCAATTGACTGCGCATTGACGGCGAAAGCGTTCACCGACCATAAGGCCATCGCTTAGGTATATTACCTGCGTCAAGCCATACTTGTTTTAGTGTGTTTGGTTTTGCCGCAGGTAAGACCTCTCACAATAGTTATTTGTGTTACAAAGAGACTTTGTTCCTTACTTTAGGCAAAACCAAACTCACACTAAAACAAATTAAGGCCTTGTACGCGATGGGCGTTGGATGGTGATGAAATGTAACTCCAAATTGGAAATGGGAAAGTAATTTGTCGCGAGTGTATAAAAAGCGTGCGGATCGCTAGTGAGTCTGGCGGTCGACTGTGGGCCGCGAGTTGTATAGTGGTTCGCGCGGCTGCCGTGGGAGGGCGACAGCGGCGGCGCGCTTGCAATGTATATAAATAAAATAATGTTTTTCATACACTCGCGTCGTAGTATTTTTTATTAATAAAAATCACACATAAAAACTATTTAAGTAGGCTGGCAGTGCAGCCGTCATCACATGCTTGATGCCGGTAATATACCAAAGCGGAGATGACCTTATTTTCGGTGAACGCTGTCGCCTTCTCATGCACCGTCAAAGCGCAGTCAATTGGTTGGGTGGTCTGTGTTTCAAGTCTATATCAGTAGACATATGACGATAAGAGAAGACGAGTGAGTTGCTGTCCACCAACCGCGGAGTCTACGTTTGGATTATATTATATAGTATTTATATTATATTATCTTACAGATATTTATATTACTTACAGAGACGTGGTGTTAATTAATAGATGTATTTATTGGATTTAGAATATTTTGTAATATTATATTTTACAAAATGATATAAATAAATAATATAAATATAAGACTTTCAATACATACTCCTAGACTCTTAGCAAAACGCGCCACTTTAAAACTGCTCTGTATAAGTATTTCGTCTTCTATACAACATAATAAAATCGTAAGGAAGCCAAAAAGAACGTTATACATCAAAAAGTACTTTTGAAGACGTTGGATATTCAACGCGATTGCTTATGCCGTAACTTGGGGCCACGTCCAAGTTTGTTTCACGAGCAATGAGTTATAAGCTTATTGGAACTTGGAATAGAAACGCTTACTCAACAACGCACGATTTGCTGAGTCGAATTATTTATTCCAAACAGTATGACAATTTCATCAACAGCCTATTAATGTCCCCACTGCTGGGGCTCAGGCCTACCCTCTCAACGAGGGCGTTCGGGCTGTAGACCACCACGCTAGCCCAGTGCGGGTTGGTGGAGTTCACATGCGCCTAAGAATTTCTTCTTTGGTGTATGCAGGTTTCCTCACGATGTTTTCCTTCACCGTTTGAGAGCAGTCAGTAAATGTACTTAAGTTTCGAGAAAAAACCTATTGGTACATGGCCCAGCCGGGGATCGAAGTCCGGACCTTTGGATATGATAGGCCGCGTCTTATTCACTACGCCACTGACGCTCTCACAATTTATTCAACTATGACAATTTATTCGAAACAAAATATAAACGAACTGAACGAGTGAATCGCTTGCCCAATGTATAGTTTACTGAGTCAGTATCATGCTCTAGACTCAAGACAACTTTATATATCATTTCTATACCTACTTAATTTTGGGTTAATCATTGAGAAAATAATTTGATGAACCAATAGGCACTGCGCCTTCCCTTATAAAAACATTAAAATAAAATAACATAAAACCACAGCCATGACAAGCGAGTTTGCCCGAATAAGTATAACAATTATTTACATACAAAATACAAATTTCACACGTACAATGTTGACTGTTCTCATTGTGGTACAGACAGACTGACGGATTCGCTCACTTATTAGCGGACAGTATTGTTTATTTTTTTATTTAGTATCAGTCCAGATACGTTATTGTTCCGAGGTTATTTTCCATTGGGTATTAATAGCTGATACTTCCGAATCCTTGCAGAACCCGCCATGGGTTCGCTAGAACCATACATGGATGGAAGTTCCGGTGTTTTGACCTCTTACTATTTAGATGCCGCGACGCAAAGGTCTGCGGAACAGAGATGAATCTTCAGGGTTCAATCGCGCTAATTCTGAACGATATTACCAAATCCAAACCATAACCAGAAACTGCATGTACACGTTTGTCAAACCTCAGCAAACGCAAACGTGTGGAGCAGGGGTTTGGCTTGCGTTTGTAAAGGTTCGCCAAACGTGGATTCCATGGTCTGTGGTCTGCGGTCATAGATTGCAACATTTTTTTTTTTCAGTTGTTACGCGTGTGTAAGTATAGAACTTTTGATGCAGATTTATCCGAAACTAAGACCATCTTTGAGGAAAGTTTACGTGTTTAAACCACCAACCTACGTCAATTAAGAACGGAGTTGGAACGGTTTTAAGGAAACAATTCAACAACGTATAGATGCTGCAATCGTTCCATATCCATCTCTAGGAGTCAGCAGTCAGTGGCGTGCCTTTTTGTGGGAGGCCTATGTCCAGCATTGGACTAGTGCAGGCTGTAATGATGATGGTGATCGACCAGTCAAAAAAGTGCAGGTGTGAATGGGCGACAGTTGCCGATTACCATCAAGTAATGTCTGCCTGTTTCCTTCCACCTTGAATACCGATACAGTTTATTAATAAAGTTAAAACATGTTATGTAACTTATCTTATAAGGTTAAAGATATACCTATTTTTATTTTCGTTATAGTCCACCTTTGACTTGTGCTTCGTCGATATGTAATTAGTGATAGGTTGTCAGTGGTGTTTACCACGACGACGTATAGGCACTGTGTATAACGGTGACGTCATAAACCATTTCCTATACGGGTTCTTGGTATGGTGCAAAAAATTTAACAGGTAAGTATACGGCCTCGAACGTGTATTTCCTCGAATGTCTACTCTGTCCATTTCGTCGCATTCACCAAACGTCAGATTTCCTTATAGTCCAGTCTGTGGGGACATTTTATATGCCTTTGCCTTACAAAAGGTGGAGTAGAAACGGTTTTGACATATGTTGTTAAGCTATGGCGGCTTAATAAAAATCCAAGTTTTCGACCTTGACCTTGACCGGCTCGAGCCGCCATCTTGACTTGAAGGTGCCAAAGTTAGGTATTTTTTGAATAATGTCTCAACAGTTTACTTTATGACAAAAGTGTCTATGAATAGTTTATAGAAGACAAAATTAATCATTTTGGTGTATATATTTATTTTGTAAGTATTATAGGTAAAAAGTTACAAGCTACGAAAAAAATAATTTTTACAAAAATATACCTTTTTAGAATCACCCGGTGCGGGCACAGTGGGAGAGTAACCGACATTCAACGCGGCGTGCCGGCCGACAACAAAGACGCATGAGATTTTGGCATTCCGTTTTCTCCGATTGCGCGAGAGAGCGAGACGGCATCATGACTTGAACTCGCGGACCTGTTTTTTTTTAAACTTGTTATTTTTTGCTTTAGAAATTGTGTAAACAAAAAAGCAGTGGTACTGACGGTACCGATGAGTGACGTTTAACAAAAAAAACCAAATAAAGTGTACGGCGGCCCGCACTAAATTTTCTCGCCATTTAAAAAGAAAGAGGAAACTGATGCTGATTCGTCATTTCGCTAACATATTTTATTATTATACATATATGCTGTTATAGTCATGCATGTTGTAGGACCATATACAGAGTGTTTTTTTTTAATGGGACAGTATGGGCAAAACCGAAACCATAGGAGATACAGGGAAACTGTCTTAGGAACCATTAGGTCTTTTTTTGTGATAACAATTTTAGCATAGTAAATTTTTTGGTCAAGCGTGTGTTGTCCTTAAAATTTGGCATTTTGATGAAATTTTTTTTTGATGCGAATCGACTCACTTTCATGTAAGGAACAATTAAATCTACTGGAAGAAAAAAATCTGAGCAGCAGAAGTTAGTCAAATTCAATAAAATGTTTTCTCATACAACGCCAGTGCAAAGTAATGGATGTTTTTTTTTAAATGCATATCGACTTAGTTTCATGTAAGGATTCATTTCATTGCACCTGAAGGAAAAAATCTGGATTTTTTTTTATCATAATGACAAATTTTTATGGACAACACACGCTTGATCAAAAAATTTACGATGCTAAAATTGTTATCACAAAAAAAGACCTAATGGTTCCTAAGACAGTTTCCCTGTATCTCCTATGGTTTCGGTTTTGCCCATACTGTCCCATTAAAAAAAATACACTCTGTATATGGTCCTACAACATGCATGACTATAATAGCATATATGTATAATAATAAAATATGTTAGCGAAATGACGAATCAGCATCAGTTGCCTCTTTCTTTTTAAATGGCGAGAAAATTTAGTGCGGGCCGCCGTACACTTTATTTGTTTTTTTTGTTAAACGTCACTCATCGGTACCGTCAGTACCACTGCTTTTTTGTTTACACAATTTCTAAAGCAAAAAATAACAAGTTTAAAAAAAAACAGGTCCGCGAGTTCAAGTCATGATGCCGTCTCGCTCTCTCGCGCAATCGGAGAAAACGGAATGGCAAAATCTCATGCGTCTTTGTTTGTTGTCGGCCGGCACGCCGCGTTGAATGTCGGTTACTCTACCACTGTGCCCGCACCGGGTGATTCTTAAAAGGTATATTTTTGTAAAAATATTTTTTTTCGTAGCTTGTAACTTTTTACCTATAATACTTACAAAATAAATATATACACCAAAATGATAGTAATTTTGTCTTCTATAAACTATTTATATACACTTTTGTCATAAAGTAAACTGTTGAGACATTATTCAAAAAATACCTAACTTTGGAACCTTCAAGTCAAGATGGCGGCTCGAGCCGGTCAAGGTCAAGGTCGAAAACTTGGATTTTTATTAAGCCGCCATAGCTTAACAACATATGTCAAAACCGTTTCTACTCCACCTTTTGTAAGGCAGAAGTACCTATTGACTGTACTATTAACTTTTAGAGCAACACTCCCCGCTGTTTTGTCTTAGGCTATGGCGTAATTTGTTTCATCGACAAAACCTTGAATCAAAAAATTTTGCCACTCCCATATGGATGAGTAACAAAAGCATTTTAGGAGGTGCCAAAATCGTCTCAAATGTATATCAAAATTGACACTCACTCACACATTCTCATTTTTAAACTCCATATAAATTTGTATTAGCAATCTCCTCCCGCTAATCCGCTTCCTTTGTCCGCACCCCCCTGAAATTGACACCGAATTTTTCTTCGTTCCCCATATGCAATATGCGATCTCCGCAGGGAGCGCGCGCGCGACCAAAGAGGTTTGAAACTTCTTGGATAAAACCATGACTGAAAAAAATTCTGCCATTGACCGTAAACAGTCATTATATTCGATCAATGGCAGATTCTGTAAAATAATGCCTAAAGTACTGCCGCAACAACAAGTACTCGTATTATCAAAAATGTCGGAAGCGAAAAAAGGGGGCCTTTTCCATACAAACAAGGTCACTTTGTGCCCTTAGACCTTCGTTACGGAAGGATTTGCGTGAGATCTGATGGTGGAGTACAGATGGAGGTGGTCCAGAGAGCCATATACGTACTTACAACTGATCAGGCAAGCCGTTTTCCCCATAGACTAGTCTTACTAGTCAGTAAGTACTAGGATTCTGACTATAGTCTATGGTGAAAACGGCTTGCCTGATCAGGCGCGTAAGGGTCTCTGGACCTCCTCCAATCGTTCCCTTACGGAATTTACCTAAAGGCCTAAAGTGACCTCATTTGTATGTAAAAGGCCTGAATTCATTGCGGCCGGGTTTATATTATTCAGTCCCTATAATTTGTTTGCTTTTGCCCCTAGAACTTCTATCTCTAGTACGGTCGACCGCACGTCAGTGGAAATAAAACCAGTATAAACCGGTCGCTCATAGTATTGACTCCGTAATAATAGGCTAGGCCAGCTCAAGGTCAAAGTGATTCCTCTGACGTGAGGTCGACTATACCTAGAACGATATAATTCTGCGCGCTCACTACTTCTGCCGTTTCCAAAGTGGGTTTGGTCGCGTCATCATCACAACCTCATTCAAGTACTTTATCCTCACAAAAACATGTGTATCTTAATAAATACTGACTCATCACATCAGCATGTAATTCGATTCATAGTAAATAATGAGTAATGACGTCACAAGTGGATATAATTAGGATAATTTTATGCATGCATGTGTGAACTGTGAACATTCTTAGCGTACTTATTTAAAAATAGTACCAATAATAAACACCGTTAGTTTCTCCCTTTTTTCTATGTGGGGGCGGCATATAAGAAGAAAATATAGAGTAAACAGAGTTGCATAATAAGCATAGCACGTTTTGTTCTGCAAGCGATTATGATATCCTGATGTTGACTTTAGGGTTCTGTAGTCCTAAAAGGAACCTAAGATCGTCCAGTCCGTCTTTATTTTTTTATTTGTCATTATTGTTGCAGTTACGTGTGGTTATGTGCTGAATGCATGAAATTTTGTAATGTAGATATCTTTTTTTTAAATAATTGAACCCGTGAAGGTGTATTGAGTTTTTTTGCGCTGTAAAACGCATCCCTTTTGTTGGGGTATTTATAGATGAACATACGTTTTGAAATGACCGGTCGTCGTGGAGATCCTTGGGGGAGGCCTTTGTCCAGCAGTGGACGTCTACAGGCTGAGATGATGATGATGACGTTTTGAAATGAGGCAGAGATTCCATACAACATATTTTTATTAGACGTACTATTTGCGATATATATCCCGCCAAAGTCAGGAGCAATAAAATTTCTAAACCGTTTTTAGTCTAGAATCTTGTTATAACCCACCAATTTCTTAGTTGCATCGGATAACGTGATCCGCTGCAACCACGAACTGATCATATGATCCGTTGGGAATAAACCCGGTGTGGGACGAAATTTTAGGTATTCTGTGATGAAAGCTTTTCGAGTAATGGAGGGAAAACTGTAAAATACGGAGCCCTACCTAAGCGTGGTGGGACACGTACTTGACCGATTTTTATTTTATTATCTACGACTGTACAAACAAAACGGTACCAGTAAATGCATCTGACAGACGTTTTCTGTTACGTTCTTACTTGTATGTTTCCACAATTCCACATGTTGGAATAATGTCCCTAAATATCGTGTTACAATTGAAAACTGAAGGGTAAATGTGTGGTATTATAGTCTTTTTCATATTTTTTGACGTCCACTGCTGGACAAAGAGTGCGTTCCACCACACCAGCTACTTTTTCGGGTGGTTATGTACTCATAACAGTTCGTCACTATAGTAGACCCACGGAAGCTTTACTTATTTGACCGGTGTGATAAGGAAAAAACATGCTTATTCATTATTTCTGTATTAATCAAAAATGCTAAATTAAATAACTATAATCAAATGTTGTTAGTTACAAATTACGTACAGGGTGTAACAATCTGGTTTTAAAAATTCTACAACGCATTACCTACTACAATTAATTGATTATACACACATATACAAATAATAATTATAATATTGTATAAATAAACTCAGAGTCACATGCACCATGCTATATGTAAGGGACTACAATAGTTTGTACATTGTACTTAACAGTCAGTCTCTTGCGCACACGCAGACGTCAAAAGCACTGATCTAAAACAGTCTCGTAGCGCGCTCTACCGCGCATGCACGTCTCATAACATAAATATATAAATAGCACATTAATTTACTCAATAACAGAGTACCTGTTACAAATATTTATTAGAAGACCTTGCGTGCTAAATCAAAACAAATATGGCAGCCGCGAAAATTTGAATGAATGAAAATCATTTACGCGGCAAATAAATATGTTTATGTTTAAACTAGTTGAGAAGTGAAAAATCCAATTGGATTATCAAGATAGGTGAAGTGAAGTAGCTATGCAATAGTACCAAATTAAAAAAAGTGCAGGTTTCAGTAAATAACTGTGGTTTATCTAAACGATCGACACCGTGAGAAGCCAAGTAAATAACAGTACAAAGTTTGAATTAAACAAAAAGAAACTGGCAAACAAACGAATATGGCTTCCATACCCCCCGAAACTCCTACCGCCTCTGAAACCCCCGACGACACCCCCACCCCATCGCCTGGACCTGAAACCATAAACAAGTTCAACTTTATGAGGAAGGCTAAAACAGCGAGAAACAATCCATTTGTGAAGCCTAGACCGTCGCTAACCAGAGAGAGTTCTTCAGCAGAGCTATTTTCACGGGAGAACTCCACCCCAGACTTCTTCCAGAATTCCAGGCTTAACCTGTTTGAAACAGCGCCTAAGCCTGAAGTTTCGCCACAGTCTTATAATATTAAGGTAAGGACTATGTGGTTCTTTAGTGCTCTGAATTTTTTTGATTTATTTACTAAGCCTGTTAAATTTCGGTAACGTATTTCTTTTCTAGTAAGTATTATTTATTTATGCCGTAAAAACAATTAAAATGAAAACAATACTTTTACTTAAGTATGGGAGGTAGGTACTAGACATGATTGTTCAATATCTATGATCTCTAGTGATTTTGTTTATGAATCAAGTATGAAAGAATTACTAATTTAATCTTCTTCCCAGCGCTAATACATTGGAAGCGGTAGTAGATAAAAAATTGACGTTGTATAAATGTATCCAGTATTACATACATGCAATAAAAATGTTTTACTTTTGGCTTTTTAGATTATTAGATCTTAAAACGTCCTCCTGAGAAGATTCTCTGCCAGTTGGAGGCCCTAAAACGCATCCGGCATTCACTTACTAGTCTAGCTATAAGTTGATGACGTTACAGCCTATTACTTACTCTGTGGTTACAGACAGAAATCCGTAGGTTTGAGCATGTGGTGGCAATGACCACAAAAAAAAATTAAGAAAATACTCATCTATATTTATTTATTTAATATACAGTTTTGGATATAAATATGCCCGATACCCGCATATAAATAGAAATAACCAAACATACATATAGAAGAAAAAAGTAAATAATAATAATTATAGCACAGTAAATTAAAGAAAAAGAAATTACTTTACATTGTTTAGGATTATAAAATTAATTAATAACCCGTTAGCTAACAGTAGGTACTCTACTAGTAAAAAATCTAATAAAGGTGTTTGGTAGTCAAGGAAAAACAAGTACCTATACGTAATTTAATGGATATTAAATCCAATTCTGAAGACACTTTTTCGAATAGACAATGTCGCTGTCACTTTAAAACTTAGTACCATAACAGAATCGGGACCATTTTATCTTATCTCTAAAGTTTAAAGACATATTTTGTATCAACGGCTGCAGCCCCGCAGAAGTCGTTTGGCTCCGTTCCAAATGTCTGATGTTATAATTGTGGCTCATCAAAACGCTTTATAGCCGATAGCAGCGGACGCCATAGCAAATTATCAACTCGTTATCAAATTCTTTCATGGCATTCATTCATTCGTTGATAATCAAATCACCACGATAAATATAAGAGTCATATATAATATAATAATATAAGAGTCAAGTGTTAAGAGTGAAGAGATTCTATTGAAGCGCACATCAAATAAATACTTATTTGTAGGTAGAGCATTTAATATACCCGGGACCAACATTTGTGTGATGAGCATAACTGTTGGTTTTCGGATTCCGGGTGTTTGTATGTATTTAAGTATTTATTTAAAAGTATTTAAGTATGTTTATCAGTTGTTGAGTACCCATTTACAAGCTTCGGCTTAGTTGGGACTAAACAGCCGTGTGTAAACTTGTCCAAAACATTATTATTATTATTATACTGATTGCGCATTTGTATTTTGTGTGCAATTAGTATATTTTTGGTATTATTGCTGGATGTGGAGTGCGACACACGCTTGTGCGAAGTATTTGATGTGCAAATCAGATTTTTTTGATATAGGTTATGATAGATGTTTATTTAAATACAACCCTTACGTTTAATATTCATTTAGGTTATTTTGGATAGAGCTAGAGACCCGTGGTAGTTATACAGTCCAATGCATTTATTGAAATAACTATTGGCTGATGTTTATCTGACCATCTACTAACTTAGGAACTTATAAAAATTTTTCGTTCTCCTTGATGACTATAGGACTTTTGAGTTTTGACAGGACGACAAACAGACTATATACAAAACGTACCGGGCGGCGGTACAAGGTACTGTTTTCATGTGAATAACCGTTTCTTTGGTCGCAATCTTGTTTAAATTTTAAGTGCTAAGTAGTTAGTCGTAAGTAACAATTTTGCATGCTAATGTAAGCTACCTGAATAGTGCGGAGCTATTGTATGATCACCACCACCTGTTCGAACCCTATTCTCTGCAAATAAATGTATTTCATTTCATTTCAACTAGATGCGATTAAAGAAATAAAAATCTTCTTTCGCAACTAGTTGCGAACAAAGTAAAGTACTTCTGCGGCAACTGGTTACGAATATGGTCGGAAGGCAATATTGTGACGATATTTTCTTTTTTTCACCTTGACCCCGACTCTTCAGATCCAAAAAGGCGGGTGATGTAATCTGTTCCGGATACCGTATGGACAACAAGTGGTAAACTATACCTACACTTATTTGACGATAGTAAAGGCACGTGTATCTATTTTGGGACGTAATTCCGGAAACTGAGAAAGCTTTCATAGTGTTTACGCGTCGGCAAATTGCATGCTACCAATGATGTATGGCTGGATTCTAAAACACGCTTCAGTTGCGTTCACCAGCGTCTGACCAGGGTGCCCCCCTGGTCAGATGTACACGTTTGGCAAATTTTTTACAAACGCAAACGTGTGGTGTAGGGGTTAATTTGCTTGTTTGTTTGGCGCCGACTCAAAATTTATTAGATTTACATTAATTAGTGTAGGATTTTCGTTAGACTAAAAAGGTTCTTTTTTATTATTTTTCGCTTTTCAGTTGCTTTTTTTCGGCGGTTTAATTTTTTGTTAAAAAGTTTTTATTTTTTACTTTTTTGTGACTAAAATATACTATTTATTACACTCGACAGCCTTTCGTCTCCATCATTAACCATCGATGGTAGTCATAATCCATAAATCATAAGTTAGGTATAAAGTTCTCATTCACCATCGCCTGTACTAGTCCACTGTTGGACATAGGCCTCCCCTAAGGCGTGCCACTGAACCCGATCCTCGGTTCTCCGCATCCAGTCACTACCAGCCGCCTTTCGCAGGTCGTCGCTCCATCTAGCCGGGGGGCGTCCCACACTACGCTTACACAGTCGTGATCTCCACTCGAGAACTCGTCTACCCCAGCGGTTATCGGTTCTCCGGCAGATGTGACCAGCTCACTGTCACTTCAACGTGCTAACTCTTTGGGCTATGTCGAAGGCTTTGGTTCTCTGGCGGATCACCTATCGTTTCGGATCCTATCTCTCAGAGAAAGAGAAGTTCTGATTAAGATGAATGAATAGCCCAAACACGAGGTAGCTGCTGTACACCGTTGAAGAGTTCCCTCGACTGTCTTCCGTCTCCGTCATCAGATCAACTTCACCATCATGGTCTCTGTCATGTTGTAGTGTCATTAGAACTGCCTAAGTGTGCCTAGTTTCAACAGAATCGGTTCAAAGATGAAAATTTAGTAGGTGAACGATCAGTCATCCCTTAATTTTCTACCCTTAGGGCCTCTTACACCGCTTGCTGATAAAGTCCCAGATACCCTATCTGCAGGTTATCTGACAGATAGCCTGTTTTTTTGGTTTCACAGGTATCTGATTGCCTATATCTTATATATTTTATATAGTCTATCACACAGATTTATCTGATAGATTAGTTTATCACTAAGATTACTATCTGTAACAATATCAGGAAGTGGTGAAAGAAGCCCTTAGGGTTGAATTTTTTTCTTCAAATTTAAATGGGACCAACTTCGAAGTATACCCTATCCAATAGAAAAAGAATTATCAAAATCGGACTGCTCTGTAAAAAGTTATGCGTGGTCATACATAAAAAAATATATATATACGGGTCGAATTGAGAACCTCCTTTTTTTTCGTCGGTTGAAAAATGTGTAGATCATTTCATTGTCATCATAGAGGTGTGTACATAGTGCGTCGCTACCCGGCCGCTACTCTAATAAATAGCGTAAAATCAACTGACATATGCTTGCCGTCTCAATTAGTTGCATGTATAATGTATGCATTTGTTTCGTAGGTACATAGATACACGTGCTTAATAGGCGGAAATAGTCTAACAATAGGCAGTCAGGATGCGTCAATCTAGTTATCAATTGAATTGAACCGCGCTGTGGATTGCAAAACCTATCACTTTGTTTTATTTTAATCTATTCTGTCTGAGCACAAATGAACCTTGGTGCACTGTGATTTGATTACAGTTGGACGTATGCTTGGTTGTTAATACATATTGACGTGTATTGGGACATCTTTTAAACCTATAAAATCGTTTGTCTTGACTGATTGACTGATCTTTCAACACACTTAACTATATGCCTAGAAAGCTGTGGAACATATGTTTATTTCATAACGTAAGCACCTAAAGAGCCGTGGTAGCCTAGTTGGTTGTGCACTCGCCTCACGTTCATGAGGTCGTGGATTCGATCCTGGCCCGTATCAATGAGTTTTTCGAAAACATAAGTACGGTTTATTATAATGCCACAGGTTTTTCGGTGAAGGTAAACATCGCGAGGAAACCTGCATACGCCAAAGACTGGTATTTACTATTCTAAGGCGTATGTGATGTCCACCAAAAAACGGATTTGGGCACCGTTTGGCGGACAGGGGGTTGGCACAACAGATCCAATAGGGTCGAAGTGTCGCCAGGTATTCCTGGCCCCCCCAAGAAAAAAGATAAGATAACGTAAGCATCTAAGAAAGGATTTTTGGAAATTTCAACTTTAAGGGGGAAATGGGGTGGGGGGGATATAATGTGTACTACGTATAATTATACTTTTTAACGTGGAGAAAGTCGCGGAGCGTCCGCTAGTTGTATTATTGTATACCTACTGTCTACTCAAAACAAACATACTAGTTTGTCCCCACTGTAAAAACCTAGCTGCCCGAGGTAATACGGGCCATAGTCCACCACGCTGGTTTGTGCGGGTTATTGTACAGTAGCGGAATGAAAAGAATTTTCAGTTTTCAAATTCTTTCCTGTAAATGTCGCCAGCACATGTTACCAATTAAAATAATACAAGTAAATTAAATTAATTGAAAAATCCACGGGAAGAAAGATCAAATTCACAGTATCATTAAGCCAGTGGTATGATCTGATTGGTGGCCCGGATTCGAACCCTTAACCTCATGAAAGTTAGGTGAGTGCACTATCGACCAGGCTACCACGAATCATCATTAACTGATAGTCATTGAGCATAAAATTGATGCGTTTAATAAAGCCAGATAAAGCTCCGGACATCGGGCGGTAAATAATGATTTTCTTGGAAATCGAACGTTTAGTGAGATCAAAAGCTTTCGATAAAAGCTATTGCAAACACATGGATCCACTTAAATTCTAAAAGCTTATTGAATGAAACAGTGTTTGAACTCAGGACGCCATTTTATGAGTCGATGAGACAGCGATCGTGTGTAAAAGAAGAATTGGATACCTTTATAGACATAACTTTTTTTTTTCCTTAGTCAATTCTTTTGTCACAACACTATAATTATTTCATAAAAAGCTACCATTTCAAAATGTGGACTGATGATCTGAAGAGATGAGTGCAGTTGTTTTTCTTCTTTGTTATTTGAATTTTTAATTGTTTTATAACTTTCAAATGTAGGTAATAAAACAATTTTAAAATTTTAAATGCACCCTAGTTCTTTTTACATAGGTGTGGTGTGGTGCCTGACATTTTAGTAACAATTATATTTAAATAGTTTTTTTTTCAAATAGACAAACCGAAGAATCAGCATGCATATTGCCGAATAATTATAATGATAATTACCTTGATTTAACTTAAAACTCTGACAGTAAGCGAGCGTACCTTTCTTTACCAAACACAGTAGATAGATAGATAAAACATTTATTTCTTACTGCAACACATACATGACAAACAAGATAAACATACAAAAAAAGTCCTAAAACAATTATTTTGAATTTTGTTAGGCATGTGTCGCAGCAACAAAATGGCATAATGCTGCAGCACGCTGCGCGTACTGCGGCGCTGGTATTCTGTCAGCACCACAAGTGACCTCATGGGTTCAACACCTACAATTTAGGTTTAGAGGGCTGTTCTAGTTGCATTGTTTAAATAGGTATTTAACAAATAAAATAATTATAACGTTGATGTGTATAGTGTGTGTAGTAACTAGTTAATAGATATTTGAATTGAATTATTGTGTGTGATGTTGTGGTGTAATAAACGAGATTTTGTAGGAGTAAAGGTAGGTAAGGTATTTTAGAATTAGGAACCTAGTAATGTTATAATAAAATAAAATCAAGCCAACTCACGCAGTAGATTTTTGAACATTTAACAAAAATGCGCGGTAATGGCGTTTGAAACTACGCTTTGTGTGCAGTGGAGTAAGAAAACGCCGCGAAATATTCGTTCGCCAGTTCGTCGACTTTAATAGGCCAGAGGTTACAATGTGACGTACATACATACAACATTACAATGACAATACAATGGTTCGCTCGTTGATGGATTGTCACGCTAAGACCTTGAAGAATGAACGAAGAAATTATTAATAGTTACTATACTTTACTTACAAGGTGGATCAATATTTTATAGAACAGTTACATATCCTCTAAGATGTCGTACACTTACGTACAATCGACCGCACGTCAGTGGATACACTGTGACCTTGAGCTGGCCTAGCCTATTAGAGTTTCAATACTATGTATGAGATTCGGCCCTGTGCGACTGTGGCGATGATATCACATCATCATCATCATCATGGAGCACATTATCCAGCGCTGCCCGCTGCGTGCATATCCTGGATCTCCTGCTGACCTGACTGATCTCACACCTGACGCGGCCGACTGGCTCCAGAACAGAATGAATGTTGACCTATGAGCAAATTTTTACAAAAAATTTACAATTTGTTTTTTACAAGTTGTTTTTACAATTTGTAAATGAACGCCATAAAAAATACTATGTAAGACCAGTTTTTAATGGTTTTGTTTCTACGGACGTGCGATCGACCGTACCTTTATAATAAAACGACTGATGCGATGTTATATATATACAATAAAAGTCACTCGCTGCGACCCAGAAACTGTTTTATGTCTGATAATAAAAAACAATTCTCGCATCCGTTCGGATAGAAACGCAATATACTGTGACGGAAGGTCAAGTTCAAGGGTACAGCCACGTACCTTTCCTAACAATCTGTCATCTTCGTGTCCTTTAGGGGATTGTTAAAGTGAATACTGTCGGAAGTGATCGTCCTTCCGTGGAATAACTCAACACTACATAAACTACTGGGCAAAATTTTCAATCTCAGCAAGAGTCCATTAATATAGCAAATAAGAGTCCATTAATATAGCAAATTAACCGCAGAGCGGTGAATATTTATGGCCAAAGGAGAAAACATTGTTTACATATTTCATAAACTGCTATTCGGACGGGAGGTGTAGCTGGACTACGTCTTATTTATTCTGTGGTATTGATGAGATAAGTTACTGTAACTGAACACATTGATAGGTAATTTGTTAGTTTAATAATAGGTTTAGGATAAGTGAGGTTTATTTAACATAAACTTTATTCACATGATATATTGATTCCCTTACTCCCAATCTAATATTACATAAGATTTACCGTTAAAAGTCTGAAATTCACGATCAATTCGAAATTTTGTCGTAATCACGTCTTTGGTAAAATGCATTACCAGATAATAATATGAAGACCACGAAGAAAAACCTTTGCACTAGTATGTGGTAAGTTAGTAAAGGGCTCCCTAAACGATCATGCGGCATGACATGTAATACGTGCTGTCACTCATGCATGATCGTCTAGCTGTAGTGATTGACGTGCATGACATGCAAACTACGTGCTGGCCGTTGCTTCACTGTATTGATTGATTGCAAGCATTATGGTCCATCATGCAGCATGACATTCACGTAAACGTTGCATGTCATGCATGCATGATCGTGTAGGGACACTTTAACACCGGCTTAGCAACCGAATTTTTATCTTCAAGGTACAGTGGGCCACACATCCAGTTATACACAACGGCACCTTAGTCACCGGTAATAGAGGCTACATTATTAACCCGAGCTGTATTGTACGTACTGTAAATCTGGACAGTATTGATTTAATGCGTGGCTGGTTATTTTCGCGTCGAAAACACAAACAAGCTTTTTCAATGGAGAGTTTTATTCGCAGGAATTTCAGAATTATTGCGTAGTTTGGTCGAAATATTAGCATTAGCGTATATCTAAGAATTTAAGGGTATAAGTAGGTACCTCTATGTCTGTAGGTCACGTGATTATCACATGGTCGATCGCCCACTAGCTGGGTTGGTAAAATCAACACCAAGTATCCAATATGTCATACTTGTCCTATTATCTATCTGTGGTCATACCGAGCATTTAGCTACCTGGACATTTTATGTCCATTTTGTCATACAGTTGTGACCTGTGTCCCGGTCTATCATGGTCACGTGATTATCACATGGTCGATCGCCCACTAGATGGGCCGGTAAAATCAATCCCAAGTATCTATTAAGTCATACCGAGTTAACTACCTGGACATTTTATGTCCATTTTGTCATACAGGTTGTGACTGTGTCCCGGACTATCCTTTCAACGTGGTTAGGGCTTTAGTCCTGTAGTCTACTGTACCTGTAATTTTATATATTCTCCATATTTTCTTTCCACTTTTGAAATTAACGGTAGAAAGCTTACTAGAGTACGAAATTTTGATTTTGGTTTTTTTTGATTCCAGGGTATATCGTTCCTAGGATGGCACCAGCGGACGAAGTTAGAGCGGGTGCTGCTGGTCATCACCGGTGTCCTACTGCTGGCTGTCCTGCTGACAGTCTCACTGTTGGCCATGCGTGGCCCCTCGTACCTTCCTGTGCCGCCTTGCTACCAGATCGAGCCTAAAGGTATCAAACCCTGTTTCTTATGAGGCCACCATGAACTAGGGCCCTCCCAAATAATACCTTAAAGTATACATAAAACGAAATCTGTTTCTCCTATAAAACTGGAGAAATAGATTGTTAAAATATGGTAAGTTTCTGTTCTCATTTCTACGGATATTGGATAGTCATCATCAACAGCCTATTAACATGTCCCCACTGCTGGGGCTCATGCCTACCCTCTCAATGAGGGCGTTCGGGCTACAGTCCACCACGCTAGCCCAGTGCTGGTCGGTGGACTACACATGCGCCTAAAAATTTCTTGCTCGGCGTATGCAGGTTTCCTCACGATTGGATAGTGCTTATTTCCAAATTTCATTGCAAGTTTATGAGCTACGCGGAGGGAGGACAGACGCACAAAAAAGTTTTGCTATAAGATCATCTGTTTAGAAGGA
The DNA here is from genome assembly GCA_949699065.1 of Metalampra italica. Lineage (NCBI taxonomy): Eukaryota > Metazoa > Arthropoda > Insecta > Lepidoptera > Oecophoridae > Metalampra > Metalampra italica. Next base: position 3,141,887 of record OX452993.1, read on the forward strand.
AGCGTAAAAAAATACCAGTCTTGAAGTGAAGACGGTATAACTTGTAAGTCAGGTCGCGTGCACAGCAGATCACATGTTCATTATAAATTATAATTGTAGTCTCAAGCCGGAACTAATTTTCCTTCTAGGAAGTGTTCATCAGTAGTTGTTCTGTAAGGCTTTGTTTACATGACTAAGTACCTACTTACTGTTTATCAGTACATAATATTCATATGTAAAGTATGTAGGTTTATTTATGTACGGTCGACCGCACGTCAGTGGAAACAAAACCAATACAAATTGGTATCTCTTAGTATTAAATTAAATAAATTTTTATTTCGGAAATTCATCCATATTGAAACTCCCTAATAGACTAGGCCAGCTCAGGGTCAAAGTGTTTCCACTGACGTGTGGTCGACTGTACCACACTCACTGCCCTTCAATGTTGAATGAAAACATCGTAAGGAAACCGCAAGTAAACGATGATCGATCAGTGAGCGTTATCGTCCCTAACTACCAAAAGAGCTGATGATCCCATAGGGTAAAAATCGCCGGGTACACCTGCCCTCGCCGCTATTTATAATCATCATCATCTGATAGTTTATAAAAATAAGGTAAGATTATTAAGAAATATAGACAAGTGTATCTCTAATGTGCTTATACATACATACATACATATCTTCACGCTATGTCCCTGGCGGGGTAGGCAGAAAGAACGGAGCGCCAAGTATCGCTAATAATGTGTATAAGTAATAATGTGCTTATATCCGATTTATATCTATTATTTAGTTTATATGCTACTTACTTATTCTTTAAACTATATTGTTATTATTATAGTCGCCTCCGTAGCCCAGTTGGTAGTGCCTCTGGCTGCTGTGCTCGGAGTCCTGGGTTATCTGACCGATATATGCTTGTTCTCGGGTCTTGGATGTTTACGATGTGTTTGTATGTGTCCATGCCCGCGACAAATGGGAGGAGGGAATCCAGGCGGGGGTTGAGTGTGGTCGCGTGTATTATTTTTATTTTGCAGGTATTTCTATATGTAACGCCTGTATTATTCCAGAAGAAGCCAGCGTCTGCCTGTCCAGCTCCTGCATATACACAGCGAGCGAGGTGATCAGAGCCCTGGACGAGACCCACGACCCTTGCCAGGACTTCTACGAGTTCGCGTGCGGCGGCTGGATCAGAAACAACCCCATCCCTGAGGGGAAATCCAGCTGGGGCATCTTCAGTAAGATCGAGCTGCAGAATCAGCAGATCATCAAATACGCTCTAGGTGAGTTTTGAAAGTATAGTCGTGTTATTGAATGAAGGAAAATATGACGTTCAATTTTAAGCTTTTTCTTAATTACTTTTTACCGACCCTGGCAAGGGGAGGTAGAAGGAGGTTCCTTATGGGATTAGACCTAATAAATATGTCTATGCATTATGTAATTGGAGTTTGAGTATTAGACTCAACTCAAAGATTATCACCAGCAAGAGACCGCGGCTGAAAATCGTAACTTTTCAGAACTAAATTGATAAGGTACATACTTACCTATCTAGCTCTTGCCCTGTCTACCTTAAATAATTGTCAATACCTGAAGCGTCATCTCTTGTAATATTGCCGCTAGCCATTGCGCCAATATATCTTCTGAATGAAAAATGTTAAACTTCGATTAAATTCCAAGTGAACCTTATCGTCACGCTAATCCGTAACGTGACATTATGTCAAAACGTACGCTTTTTATTGCAACGACTATAATAAATAAACAAAGACGACAAAGCAAGGGAAAACATAGAGAATTATCGGTTTCGTCAAACAGCGCTTGCAAAAACGTGTCAATCGAATAAATACGTAAACTACAATGATGCCTTATAAAGGATTCTAATATAGAATATTTACATTTGCCATAAAGGTGGTTATCACGCTTCAGTATTTATTTTGGACAGTCACTTATAGATTTCGTCTTTAAATTCTATTTCATACTAGCTGTTGCCTGCGACTTCGGTGGCGTGAAACGTCGCGGGCGGCGTTGCCCATACAAACTTATTCCCATGTTTTCTCTCTGAATAATGACACTAGAGCAAAAAAAAAAACATACAATCTATATCTATATACACACACACGGTGACTTTTCGACTCAAATCGCCCTTCTGTGTGGTATTTAAAACAAATCTTTCTTTCTTAGTGCTTTGCACACACACAAACGTGTGCACCTGCAGTAGTAATTTAAGTAAATATCAAGTTATTTTCATCATCATCATATCAGCCTTCTAACGTCCGCTGCTGGACATAGGCCACCCCCAACGAACGCCACCACACCCCGACCTTCGCTCTCCGCATCCAGCCGCTTCCTACCATCTTCTTCTGAAGTTAATATGCTGTGCTTTTAATTTTGTCGACGACTATACTAAATCATGTTGTACCTATCTCTATACACTGTTCTTTTGTAAAACTGACGCCCACTTATGGACCACTTATGTATAATAAATTAGTATATCATTGTGAATTCACAGACTATTTTGTACATATTGTACTTCCAAGAAGTATTGACACTGTCTCACATACATTTTGTATGAGAGCCATGGCTCTTTTGTTATAAATATTCCGTTTGTATTGTATGTATGAGAAATTAGGGGGTCGCTTTTGTAGATCGGATTTTCTTGAAATGTTCAAGTTTATTTTGTAAAAATAAATGCGAATGTTTGGATATTTCGTACTCAATCACCGTAAGACGGATTTTGATGAAACTTGGTAGTCACAGTGATAAAGTGTCCCTAAACGATCATGCTTGCATGACATGCAACGTTTACGTGAATGTCATGCTGCATGATGGTCCATCATGCTTGCTATCAATCAATACAGTGAAGCAACGGCCAGCACGTAGTTTGCATGTCATGCACGTCAATCACTACAGCTAGACGATCATGCATGAGTGACAGCACGTATTGCATGTCATGCCGCATGATCGTTTAGGTAGCCCTATAGGATAGATTAAATAATACTCAACGTTTGACAGAAGCTATTCGTATATTCTGAAAATGATAATCAGGTTTTTTTGCGTGTGTTCAAAAGGTTTTTGCGAACAGTTTTCCTCTAAGCGGCAGTATAAGAGGTTTTTATAAATCTTTATAATAATCAAATAGGTACCGGACTTAGGTAGTGCAATGACGTCATGACGCGTCATTTTAATTGTTAACACATACATACATAATGTGGATATATACGGGGTGGCGGGCCCGACTATGTATGAAAGTCTTTGTTCTTTGAAGTTAAAAACATTACAGCTACTGAGCGATCATAAATTAATACTGACGTGTTTCAGGTTTTTTTTTTCACATATTCATTAGAATGTGGCTGTCAGATTTTGGTTTTTGAAAAACGAACTCTATCTAGACTTCACATAAGTCTAGTATTTGAACTTGTTTTTTGGGTCGCAAAACCCGTTTTAACACTGAGGGATATTAAGGGGGCGGGAATGAAAGGGGGGGGGGGGGATAAGTTGTATGGTAGTCTCGGTTTTTTACCGGAAAACTTATCGGTTATTTAAATGTTCCAGAGAAGGTAAATCTGACGACGCCTCCGAGCGCGGAGGCCAAGGCGCGCGTGTACTACGACGCGTGCATAGACACCAACGAGACCATAGAGAAGCTCGGCCGGAAGCCGCTGGTGACCATCATCAAGAAGCTGGGCGGGTGGCACATCCTCAACGAGACCACCATCAAGCAGCCCAAGTGGGACCTGCAGTCGCTGCTGCAAGATGTGCAGAATTTGTAAGTCATCGTTAAATTCTAAAGCGAAATTTTCAGAAAGCGTCAGTGGCGTCGGGGTTAAGACGCGGCCTATCATATCGAAAGGTCCGGAGTTCGATCCCCGGCTGGGCCATGTACCAATGGGTTTTTTCTCGAAACTTAAGTACATTTACTGACTGCTCTCAAACGGTGAAGGAAAACATCGTGAGGAAACCTGCATACGCCGAAGAAGAAGTTCTTAGGCGCATGTGAAGTCCACCAACCCGCACTGGGCTAGCGTGGTGGACGAACACTCTCGTTGAGAGGGTAGGCCTGAGCCCCAGCAGTGGGGACATGTTAAGGCTGTTGATGATGATTAAATTGAGTTCAATTCAAATAATTTATTGCAGAGTCCATAGATAATGTTAGTAGGTATAGGCGGACCGTTTATCTTGGACTACTCCCGCGCGGTAGGGACGGGGCCGAGGCGACTAAAGTTGTCGATAAATTAGTGTCGACTAGAAATCACTACCTACAATTATTTTGTTCGTGATTCCAAATTTTCTGTCTGGTTATCAAAGAAGAAATTAAAATATTCCTGTAATATTTTGAAGTGAGTGAAGCAAGACAATAATATTGTTTTAATAATATCTAACACCCTAATGTTTAATCTTGTCAATTTTTCAGGTACAATTTAGGTGGGCTTTTCAACTGGGCTGTGACAGAAGATGACAGAAATTCATCCAAACATGTGATAGTGGTAAGGAATTTGACAGTTATCTAATAGTGCTGCGTATTTTATACACATACTTAGTTTTCGATGTTCGTGTCAACATTGACGGTAGATTCTTTAAATTCACATAATAATATTTTGAGGGCTTCTTTCACCACTTGCTGATATTGTTACAGATAGTAATCTGACAGATAAACTAATGTATCGGATAAATAAGTGATAGATTATATATAATAGGTAAGAAGATATAAGGCAATCAGATACCTGTGAAACAAAAAAAATGGATTATCTGTCAGATAACCTGCAAATAATCTGGGACTTTATCAGCAAGTGGTGAAAGAAGCCCTTAATGTCTCTTATAATTCATCGACGGGCGCTTGCCCCACTACGCTTGCCCAGTTGTGGTCTCCACTCGAGAACTGGTCTACTCTCCAGGAAACTTACAATGAGTATTATTTCAGCTGGACCAAGGCGGCCTGAACCTGCCTACCCGTGACAACTACCTCAACAAAACCGCCCACAAAAAGGTGTTGGAAGCCTACCTATCGTACATGACCAAGATATGCGTGCTCCTCGGCGCCAACAACGAGACCGAGGCCAGGGAGCAGATGAACAGAGTGATTGACTTCGAGACGGATCTGGCTCTGATCACCACCCCGTCTGAAGATCGAAGGGACGAGGAGGGGTTATACAACCCCTATACCATCAAACAGTGGCAGAGTGAAGCGCCGTTTTTGAATTGGACCCTGTTCTTCAATGATGCTTTCAAATTGATCGGTAGGAAGGTGAGTGGTTTCAATTTTTCACCGATTTCAAAAACGAAAGTAAAGTAAAAGATGCATTTTGATTGTTTTTATTAGTTTAACTCTTTGACTCGCAGCCTACTACATGCAGTAGGATGACAGCTAGCTTCTTATTAATCAGTTCCGAGTTACGCAGTAAGGAGTTTCTTTTGTCATTGGTTCCGAGTCATTCAGACACCTGACAATTGTCATATTTTGTCTTGACCAATGAAATCGCTGTTATTACGTTTCAAAATGACAGTTTTATTTAGTGACAATGTCGGGGTGTCTGACGTGAAATACGTCCGAGTTTCAAAGGTTACGCCCTGAATCCTGCGAGCCAAAGGGTTAAAGTGAAAATTGCCGGATTTGTCCAATATAAATTCGTTTAAAAATAGGTTTCATAAAGAAACCACAGACGGAAACGTGAAGCGCACTCGTGTTCCGTGTGAAGTGATCAAGAGAATGATGAGACTGAGCGAAGCGAAAGGGGTTTGTCAAGATCGCAATACTTGGCGCTCCGTTCTTTCTGCCTACCCCGTCAGGAATATACCAAGAAGATATTAAATGTACATTGTACGGTACCAGTATAAACTGGTCTCTCATAGTATTGAAACTCCCTAATAGTCTAGGCCAGCACCCGTGTACCCGAAAGTAATAATTAATTTGAATTTATTGCAGGTACGAGACTCGGAGAGGATAGTAGTGTATGCGCCTGAGTACTTTAAGAATCTCACAAAAGTTATAAAGAAGTACACACAAACGGAGGAGAATCGAAGGCAAGTTCAATTCACACTACAGCCTCAGGATGCGGATGGTCGGGCGTGGCCATTGTCCCAGCAGTGGACGTAGCATCGACATCTAATTTCTGGTGCTACCATGCCCTCTAGAATCCCCTCGGCTCCGCAAGGAACCAGGATGGCAGGCATCCGTCGGGTAATATGACATCCAATTTCAATATCGCAGGACCCTCACCAGCTACATGATGTGGCAAGTGTCCCGCTCGCTGTCCACCTACCTGTCCAAGTCGTTCCGGGACGCCACCAAGATCCTGCGGAAGGCGCTGTTCGGCTCCGAGGGCACAGAGGAGTCCTGGAGATACTGTGTGACCGACACTAACAACGCTATCGGTATGTGTTCCACAGTACACTAGCTTTACTTTGCGTATTCATGTGTTTTCGGTGTTTAAAAAATCGAACTTCTTAATTTTGTCGGCTTATAAATTGGAGGCTAACTTCAAACCGGTGGTCTACTACTAATGTCCTTCTTCTACTGGCTAATGCCTTACGACCCGACCAAATTAATAATTTCAATTTTTTAAAGGAAGTGTGTACGGTGAACATTGAAAAAACTTTTTAACAAAAAAATTAAACCGTCGAAAAAAAGTAACTGAAAAGCGAAAAATAATAACAAGTTACCTTGTTAGTCTATAACTACGCTCCCACACTAATGTAAACCTAAGTAATTTTGAGTCGGCGCCCAACACACATACAAATTAATTTCTTTTATTTTTATTACTTACTATTACGTTTTTCGTACTTTAATTTGATGATCTTCTCATTGATTGCTTGTATCATTCCACTTTACGTAAACTTGGCTGCCATCATTTCACTTTACGTATCAACTTTAATTAATTTGCTTGTTTGTTAGGCGCCGACTCAAAATCACTTCGGTTTACATTAGTGTAGGAGCGCAGTTATAGACTAACAAGGTAACTTGTTATTATTTTTCGCTTTTCAGTTACCTACTTTTTTCGACGGTTTAATTTTTTTGTAAAAAAGTTTTTATTTTTTACTTTTTTGTGACTAAAATATACTAATTCATTCCCTCGACAGCCTTCCGTCTCCATCTTCACCCATAGATGGTAGTCGTAATCGAATAAATCATAAGTTAGGTTTAAAGTTCTCATTAAGATGAATGACTAAGCCCAAACACGAGTTAGCTGCTGTACACCGTTGAAGAGTTCCCTCAACTGTCTTCCGTCTCCGTCATCAGATCAAGTTCAGGTCTCCGTCATATTGTAGGGTCATTAGAACTACTTATTTGTGCCTAGTTTCAACAGAATTGGTTCAAATATGAAAATTTAGTAGGAATTTAATCAGTCATCCCCTAATTTTCTACCCTTAGGGTAGAATTTTTTTCTTCAAATTTAAATGGGACCAACTTCGAAGTAGACCCTATCCAATAGAAAAAGAATTATCAAAATCGGACTGCTCTGTAAAAAGTTATGCGTGGTCATACATAAAAAAAAAATATTAAAAAAATATATATATATATATATATATACGGGTCGAATTGAGAACCCCCTATTTTTTTTCGTCGGTTGAAAAGAGGTAAAACTGTTCTATCTCAAATCTATTCTTCAATACGGACTGATAATGAGCTCTTTTCCTAGCTCAGTGACTGAAGAAGTTGAATTTAGAATCATTTAAACAACTGAATTAGCTTTTGACAATCCCACTCTGCGCCACAATGGCGCCACCTCGAGCAATGATAGCAGGTACAGTCAACACCTCGTCAAGCTGTACTACACTTTGGTGGCAATGTCAACTTTAATTTGATCGCACTAATGCTACCCGGCGCCTCCACCAAATTTGTGACAATGAGTCTCAACTCACGACGCCCGCCGTCTTAAGGTCACAAAGGGGAATCAAGGTTGTGCTCACGGCTTATTGGGACTTTCTCGACGTATGGGTCAGTGTAACCAGTGGCTAGGACAATTCACTCGATGGTTTTTCACAGCACAATCACAGTGGTTCAAAAATCGTGTCGTGTTCGGAGCGCACTGCGGCGCGGCCGGAGCGGAGCACCGGAAAAGTGGGTAGTTGGAGATTAGCATGGAATTGTAGGTAGTGGGTAACCACTCATTGTCACAGCTGTATAGCTTGACGAGTTCTTGACTGTACCATCAGTTGCTGTCATAGACACTAATATCCCTAATCTGTGCCATTGCCAGATACTTCAATCTAGATAGTAAATAATATAAGTTTTCCTTGCAGGGTTCGCGGTGGGCGCCATGTTCGTTCGCGAGGTGTTCCACGGCGAGGCGAAGACTCAGGGCGAGATCATGATCGACAACATCCGGAACGCGTTCAAGAGGAACCTGAAGGGCCTGGACTGGATGGACGAGGAGACCAGGAAGGCGGCGGAGATTAAAGCTGACGCCATCACTGATATGATTGGTAATTAATCATAAACAGCTTTTGTAGTGGCCCCAACTAGCAAGTAACAAGTCGTATGAATTAATAATAATACAACTTTTTTTAAACAAGCTTTTATTCAAAAATTCAGTTGTAAAGGATGTTTACTTTAGTGGTATCTTTTCACTCTTTCTAGGGACAGTCAATTTGAGAGTTCTCTGATGATTTGTGCTTAGTATGTTTTGTCATTTCACAATGCACAGACTTACGCCAGAATAACGCTTACATATTGTTACTACCCCACTGCTGGAACGTTTACTAACAAAGGTTTAAGTCGTAAGAACGTTTCAGTCGTAAAAGGTTTTTATAAAGACGTACCTATTAAGGGCACGTGCAGAATCTGGTTGTAAGCTTTCGCCCCGTTCAGGGAAAACATGGCAAGCAACAAAATTAAGCATTTAATTTATTAACTTGTTCTCGCAGGATTTCCCGACTACATCCTCAACGCCGACGAGCTGGACAAGCAGTACGAGGACCTGGAGATAAGGCCCAACGAGTACTTCGAAAACAACATCAGGTTCAACGTGTTCAGTCTCAAGAACGACCTGAAGAAACTCGACAAGCCGGTGAACAAGACCAAGTGGGGTGAGCGGCTTGAACCATCATTTGGTCCCTGGTCGCACTGGCCAGGAGTGACATTTGCAGTGCTAGGCCTCGCACTGGTGCTCCTGCTGGCTATTACCGGTTTGTGGCGCTTATGGCCCGCCTGTTGCAGGCACATCTGTCGCAGAGCCAGCGACAGTTGTGACGGTTGATTTCTGGAGCGAAGGAAAATCCCTTCAAAATGTGCCGACAGCGAGTGAATTGATGCAAGGCATATGTTCAGTAGTGAATGACGTCGAGAAGCTGATGACGTGGTTATACAGTCATCGCTCCATCCCAAGGCAGTCTTGGCTCTCGCAGGATGCACGAGATTTTTTGGCGCAAGACTGAGTCGCGAAATTTTTTTGTCGCGAGACCGAGTCGCGAGATTTTTTTGTCGCGAGACTGAGTCGCGAGATTTTTTTGTCGAGAGACTGAGTCGCGAGATTTTTTTGTCGCGAGACTGTGTCGCGAGATTTTTTTGTCGCGAGATTGGGTCGCGTGTTAGTTATCTAAAATGTCCGCAGGCATGACCCCATCGACGGTGAACGCGTACTATACGCCGACCAAGAACCAGATCGTGTTCCCGGCCGGCATACTGCAGCTGCCGTTCTACGACGGCGACAACCCGAAGAGCGTCAACTACGGCGCCATGGGCGTGGTGATGGGCCACGAGCTCACGCACGCGTTCGACGACCAGGGCCGCGAGTATGACAGGTACAGAACGAAATATTTTTTTTGCAAGGATATCTAATTAGTGCATCATTCACCAAGGGTGTAGTTGAGCCCGAGGCGTAGTCGAGTGGCTCAATACACACGAGTTGGGAATCGCAAATTCTCCCGAATGACACAAAGCTACATACTGCGTCTTCGAGGAAAATAAAAGACAAATTCAACTGTACGCAGACTGGGCAACCTGAACCAGTGGTGGAACAATGCGACCATAGCGCGGTTCAAGAAGCGCGCCGAGTGCATACAGAAGCAGTACACCAACTTCACCGAGGGCGGGCAGCATCTTAACGGAAAACAGACACTCGGTACTTGTACATTTTTTCAATAAATCTTTATTTGTCTTTAAAAATGCAGGTTACAATCATATTTAGCTAAATAACACATTAGGCGCAAGAGCGAGTAATCGAGGGAACAATTATTCGTTTACACCCGAGTTGTACACTCTGCTTTTCATTGCGCATGCGAAGAAAAAAGTCTTGTGAAATAGATATTTATTTTTTGTAAAAATGAGTTCTAAAACAGAAAACTTGTTTCTCTTCTACAGGATGATTCTTTAGCAATAAACGAATTGATTTGTGTGTGTCAGGCGAAAACATAGCGGACAACGGGGGTCTGAAGGCGTCGTTCCATGCGTACGTGGACCACAGCCGCGGCGTGCCCGTCAACTACACCCTGCCCGGCCTCAAGTACAACCACCGGCAGCTGTTCTTCATCTCCTTTGCCCAGGTCTTCATACCTTCTATTACTAACTAGCCTTTGCCCTGAGTCCTTGCCCGCAGCTATCCAAGTTTCCCGCGGGAACAGATTTTCTCTTGCGAAAATAATCCCATGAAATTATTGTCTGAAATATTTATTTCCTAATGGCCTGAATACTACCTACAATACAATTGTAGTATTTATTTTTGTCTAAAATATTTTCTGTTTAGTATCCATCCATCCCTTTATACAAGATACTCAAAATTTACAGTCGCCAACAAAAACATTACCTGTGTGGGTTTTTTCATTTTAATAATTATTATGCAAAGTTGTTTAAAGCTGTAATTATTTCAGGTATGGTGTTCATCGATGACAAAAGAATCGACCAAGATGCAAATAGAAAAAGACGACCACACGATCGCTAAATATCGAGTAATCGGACCGATTGCTAACTTAAAAGAATTCTCCGACGAGTTCAACTGTCCTGTAGGCTCCACGATGAATCCAAGGCACAAATGTGTGGTGTGGTAAGACATATGGCTTTGAGCCCCCCTCTAGTAAAGGGGGAGGTCATAGTACGCAGGACGCAGCGGTAGCGTCGTGACCACACCGGGCCGGCGTAAAGGCGCGGCTATCGCGTCATTGCAGCGTATTTCAAGATTGGCACTTAGGGATAAAATTAAAAGAGAATATATATCAAACCTGACACATGGAATGTACAATTAAATCGAACAATTACAATAAAACGGAATGATAATCTTTCAAGAGAATTGTCGTGCATGAAAAGCGTCAGCGTATTTATAGCTGCGGTGTTGAAGGTTCACAAAAACGCGACGCTACCGATCCGTCAGTGTATTTTGAGCTCCGGTGAGGGGAAGACTTTACTGTTTAAAGCGCTTTGCCAATCCTCATAATATATAAATTTATATTGTCAGTAAAATGTACCCATAGTACATAAATGGACTGATCAAATCGTAGATTACGTAATTAACGATAAAGACATCAAGATATGTTACCATTTCAAATGTAAAATGAAATGTACCCTGACTTGTACCTTTATTAATAACTAGCCGATGCCCCCCGACTTCATCCGGGTTATAAAGTATACTATTTATTATTATTAATGTTGTTAATTTCTTTTAACCCGTTCTAATCATGCCAGTTTCTTAGTTTCAAAGTTGGTCAATAGATGGCGTTAGGTGTATTTTACACTCCGCTATCATTTGGTTCTTCGCAAGATGTATAAGATAAGCGTGCAAATTATCCACCAGTTTTTACCTCTTTATTATTAGTATAGATATAAAAAGTAACTCGCAACATCGGAGGAGTGATTGGTAACTTTTCTTGACGTGTTTTCACAAACAAGTTTATTACGTAGTCTACCATTTTACGATCTGAGTGATGGTGAATGTCATATAGTATTTTAATGTATACATATATGAGCTTAGCAATGGTTAAAACGGGTATGTAACATTCAGGTAGATTGTTAACGTTTTTGTAAAAGGAAAGACATCACGCAAACTGAGAGGTTTTCATAATAATCTGTGGATGTGTCAAAATGATGAAATTATCTGTCAAAAGGCAAGTTGTAACAAAATTGACATTAAATTGCGTGACAGAGCCACAGATTGAAAAGAAAACCCCTCATATTAAATTTTAAATACATTTTTCAAGGCTTCAGGTGTCTATATGCAAATGAGAATATATTATTACATTTATTGCTTATAAGTTTGAGTATATTTACTGACACAACTCCGTTATCAAAAACGCTTAGGTTTATCTTTGTCAGTAAACGGTTATTTATTCTGTCAGTAAATGTACTCATTTATTTTTATGTGATGATTGTGTTACCTATATTAATTTTAAGTAAATGTGTGCAATGTTTAGACGTACTTAATTTTAAGAGAATTTAATCTGTTGTAGTACTACATAGTGCCATCCCTAGTTTTTGGATGAATTTTGATATAACAAAATTTAGTTTTTTATTTAGTTTTTACAACACTTTTATTTATTTAAAAATGCTGGTCATTTTTTTAACGATTTATTTTTATTTTTTGACGTTTTATTGGGCCTTCATAGCCGGGTAGAACCATTTAAGTAGATAATTTTTCTTGTAAAGTGATTGTGTGATATGAATATAATCTATTGTGTATTTTAATGTTTTATTGTAGGCACAGTAAACGTCAAAATTGTGTACCTAACACTTGTCTTCTTAAATCCATTAATTGTTCATTATTTGCAGATTATTTTAAAGTTAGTAATTTGTCTCAAGTTTGACGTGTGCATTGGTACATATTTTGGGGCCAACTGAATAAATTTTGTAGTGGTATTGTACCAAGGTGTGTCACTCCAAGTTAATTCAAATTTCATACTAAAACAAACACTATTTAGATCTCATCTAGATTGACTCTGGACGTAATCGAGTTCACTTGGAATGACATTACTTGTACATAAAAAAACATTTAATTGTATTATACATTTACACGATACATATTTTTGTATATTTTATAATAACGAGTGAACATTATGTTATCAATGTTTTGCTTTTTGGTGTATGTTGGCCACTAATGTTTATTGTTTTAGTAGAGTAGAAGTATGAAATCTCTGAAACAGATATGAAAATTGCAATCATAAGATCTGTTTAGCTGAGGGTTTAAAATGACATGAAATAGAAAGGAGGGTGAATGAGAATTCAGCGAGAGAGTAATGATGGGGAAGAAGAAAGAAGAAGTAGGTAGATTTAAGTTTGAACAAAGGTTGAGAGGCTAGAATTACGCGAGTAACAAAACAAAATAATAAGGTAACCTTTTAGACCACGCTTACCACATATATTTGGGACACAATGTTATCTTGTCAACTTACCAGAAGTCCTAAAATAAATTTAAATGCCATAGATTATAATACATAGTGTAATTCACAGATGGTGACAATAATTTTTGTCTCAATGTCGACCCCATCCTCTTAAAACGTAAGTTCCCCGTCTCTTTATATTATAGTGATTTACGGCATCTTGTATATTTATACCTATACTTACTCTTTGTAGATTGACAGTTTATAATGTTTTAATGAAATGACCATGAGGATATATTTTGCATCTTATTCTGACGAAAATAAAATCATTTTTAAAATTTAATTATTTGACATATGTAGCGTGCAGTCAATGTAAAAAGTAGCTGATCAAAAACTAACTTCCAAAAGTACTGACTCTTCTTAATTTCACAATAACTTGATGTCCTACTTAATTATTCTTATTACACATTCACGTTAAAGATTCAAAATTGATTACTTCCTGGAATATATCGTAGATAAAATAATCAGTAACAGTTCAAATGACAATGTCGGAAACATAATAGACATAGCACAATGTTTAAATGAAAATATATACCTACCTCGACATTCCAATTAAACATTTTATAGAACAAGAGTTTTGTAATACTTTTGAAAATTTCAAATACAACTTTACTTTTGAAAGATAAATTAAAATGTTGCGAAGTTAAAGTATCAAAATGAAACAATTCTTTTTTTTTTAATATTCAGATACCAAGCTACTTTTGATGTTGACTGTACTTACTCAAATAAATGCAGAAAAAAGTAGTTTGGGTGTTAGTTCCTTTGAGGGGAAATTATATGAAATCAATATTGATTTAATCTTTGCGAAGTTTGAATAACTTACGTAATACTTGTGTCGGTAATTATCAAACGTCATAAGTCCAACCACGTTCTAAATAGTATGTTCAATAAATAAAACTCCGCCTTAATTAAAAAATTTCAAGATTCAAATAAAAAACGGCTCAAATGTGTTAGGTTTTTTTTTCCAAATCTACCTAGACCTATCTAAAAATAGGAAATTCTGAAAAACGTTCTAATCAAAAAAAAATTTCCCTTCAATTTCATTCCGTTGTTGATATTTACTGACACACTTATTATATAATTATGTTAAAGTTTTTTTTAAATTCTTAGACCAAGTATTATCTACATGGAACTATTGAGTACTACGTAGTACATAATATTAGTTCCATGATTATCTATCAAAGTGACTTTATATCACTTCATACTAATGTGTCAAAATTATATAAGAACTTAATGTAAGTATACCTATCTGATTTTATATTTGTCATGTATTGGAAAATAAATGCCTAGTCGATGTAATTCATAAACCTATAAAAATTAACATTATGAACGAAAAACACTGTAACAAATAGCTGGCGTAGGTAACTCTTTATACTATTCATATCATTAAAAATGCAACCAAATACCTAATACTATTAAAGGTATTGAGAGTCATTTGGTCTTTTTGCGTAGAGAGCCAGTATTAATTTTTTTTTTCTGTATTATAGTAGGTATTTATCTGTATTCCTGTCTAATATTTCAAAAAGATTGAGCTTATCTAAAAAAAAAATCAAATGTCTAAAAATTATGTTTTTTATTTACTTACCTACTTTTAAATTTCATTAAATCTAATTAGTCTGATTACTTATGTTTATGTGATTTGTGGTTACAGGCTAACAGAAAATTCTAAAACTAATGTACCTAGTTACAAAAATATGCTATTTTGATTTAACTTTATTATTTTGGCGACGCAAAATACCTATTCACCCCAGCCTTGTTCGTGAGTTCTTTCTTTCCTTCCGAAGAAAATTGAAAACTCTTCTTTAGTTTCCAAATTTTGCCGCTAGGGGCGCGCGCGTTACATTTGCGTTGCCAAAAGTTCATTTAAAAAATCCATTCTATTTAAATAAAGGCGATTTAAAGCAATGACGATGTATTAATTACCTACCTAATCGTTTTAATTAATACAAAGGGCGGTTGAAGATGGATTTAAAAAATAATGAGTTGAATGGACCTGTATCTTTTGAACAAAATTACATTATACCTATTGCTATACCTACTCAAAATAATGTTTTTTACTGATTTATTTATATTTCATTAATTTTTCCTGTACTATAATTTACTGAAGTAAACCTTGTGTTTTGATTGACACTTCTGAACAAAAGTGGTTTTATTTGTGTCCGCTCTATTTGAAATCCATAAAGTTAGAAATATATAATGTATGTGGTAATACGTACATTATGTATGACTGTACCACACTGTATGACGGGGTCTCGTGTCGTTGCTATAATTATGTTGTAACACGTATTTGGGAATGAGTAGTAGCAAACGACACAGGTTTGTCGTTGTGTCTCGTGTCACCAAATTTTTATCGTGTCATGTCTTTGGTCTCGTGTAAAACCGCCTTAACAACACTTGTATCGAAAACGTATGTGAATGTCTATGGCTCTATTCGTTTCATCAACCAAGTAGAGACCAAGTGGGACTAGATATTTCGCTAATCAAGGAGGCGCTGTTGGTGAACATCAGCTGTCAGTTCAACGTCAAATCCGTACTCAACGGGTGGTTAGTTCTGTATTTCGCCACCAATCGAAGCTTGGTTTTGTTGTAGCACCTAGAACGATGAATTTGAAATGAACGCGTCATGTCCTACGTTAGTTCGTCGGTCGTGCTCGTGTTCTTTTTCATTCTATAAAATGGCGGACAGAATGCTGTTTCGTTAGCGCATTGCTGCGCTTGTTGGATAAAGCTAATAAAATTTCTGACCAAAACTTAGAGTTTTCGCCGCCAATGTCAAATTTCGTCAAAATAAACAAGAGAATTTTGGTAAGTTCACATATATTAATCTAGTCTATTCTTAACGAAGACACTAAGTATATCATTATTACGGAGACTGAATGGTGTGGTTTAGATTTGTATTTAGTCAGTGTGGACAAAAGGGGGCGCAATGAAAAATTACCCTATGACACACATCGCTCTTCCTTGTTACCTCCTTCCAGATACTGTCGCTTGCTTCGCTCGCTCCAAGGGTCACCAGTAACCTAACGAACCTAATCTCTGGCTTGCTACGCTGGAATATTTTCAAAAAAAATTTTCCTCAGCGCCCTCTTTTCTCCACTCCAACCTTCCGGCTCATACCATAAAATATGTTGGTCATATATGTATGACTTTTTTGCAAAACAATGATAGGTACTGGTTGTAGGTATTATGTATCAGTATAAACAACACCCAATGTGCACTATGCTGACTGTTGTTTATTTTTGCAGACTTAAGGATGAATATGGAACAGGTGATTGTCAAATCAGAGGGAGAGTCTAGCGGGGAACTTCTGGTGTTCTATGTTGATGGTAAGAATTTTTGGGTCCTATATTAATACATCCTACAAACTAGTTTGTTCAACAGTGAATGTGAATTTTGTGGATTATTCGACGCGTTTCACGAGCCATGTGTCATGGAATTCCACATTTATCGACAAATAGAATTTACTTATTGCTATGATTCACAGTTGGTTTGTTGTGTGTGTGACCTGACCACACTCAAGTCGTCACACACCAACATGTGGTGGTTACACCAATTCATTTATTGCATGGGAGGGAGGTATCTAGGAAGTGCATGACAGTTCTCAAGCAGGGGTGGTGCATCACACAAATGCATCTTCAGTGTGAGATGTCCAGTCAGTCACTGCGCAGGTTTCAGAGAAACATTTAATATACAATGTACCTGAAAAATTTTTTTGGTCTTCATTGAAAATGAAGATTATTCAATTATTTATTATAACCAAAAAGGGTACCGTAAGATGGGGCTGTTTGGAACCCATGGGGCTATTTGGAATATCCCAATTCGCATGACTTCAAGCAGTTATTTGAAGTTTCTCTAGCTGTCCTTGAACAGTCATTGCCTGGCATAGCTGCTTTGCTTTTCTACCATTGCAAAAAAAAAAGTTATGACGGAAACTAAAAAATTTGTTTGTTCCGAATATCCCCATAAGTTCCAAATAACCCCATCTTACGGTACATTTTATTATTTCCTATATTTCCACTAATTTCAATACATACTTTTTCTTATTTCACACTAATAGCAGAGGTAGGTAGGCAAAAAGTATGGAGCTCCGAGTATCAGAATACTGTCATCTCATTTCGTATTTCAGAAAATGGAAGCCACGAGGAAGGAGTTATTACAGCCATCCAGAACATAGACCAAAGTGATTTGGAGCAGCTTCAGAGAGAGAACTACATTATTGAGGCTGTAGATGAAACATGCACTGAAATGGAGGTGGCCCCAGCAGATCAGCATATCACAAGCAGAGACCGCTGGCTAGATGAGGAGACTAAGAGACTCCTGATATTCTATATAGATAACAAGGAAACTTTTCTCAACGGCATCACAAAGAAAAAACACCTCTGGACAGTTGCATGCAAGACTATGCTCACAGATAAAACTGCAACTTCATGTGAAATGAAGCTACGGAATCTGAAGCGGAGTTATTCAGCTATTCGTGTAGATCAGGCGAAAGGGATAGGTTTATCTGTGTGGCCATACTATGACTTGTGTCATCAGGCTTTCCATGATGATAACTATGTCAATATGCTGATAAGTGATTCAATGGAAGGTCAGGGGGCGAGCACAGTTGTGCCAGCAGCGAAACAAGACAATGGCATTCTAGTTGTTAAAAAAGTAAATAATACTCGCTCGGTTGATGAACAAGTTGGACAAATGCTTGATTTATACCTGGCACATAAGAAGTCAAATAAAGAGAACTGGCAGAAACATGTATGGGAAATCATAGCCATAGAAATAGGAGAGGATGGTGACTATTGGCATAAGAGATTCTTGAATTTCAAACATCATTACATTACAATGCTAGAAAAACGTAAAGAGTCAGGACCGGAAAGCATTGTTTGGCCATACATGAAGATATTCGATCAAATATATGAAAATGACAAAGATTTTCAGAGAAAATATGGAAATCCTCGTCCTAAAGAGGCTGCGACTGTTTTAAATTCCACTATAATACAATCTATGAAACCAATGGATTGGGATGAGACTGAGAAAACAGTGTTGGTCAAGTATTGCTTTGATAGTTTCGACGAATTCCAAGATCCGACAATACCAAATAGTTTTCTTTGGAATGAAGTCGGAAGATTATTGGACAAGACTCCAGAAATCTGTAAAAAAAAGTTTGAGGAGTTGAAAATACATCATATAGATCAATACGTAGCTGGAAAGTATGATATGCGTAATAGAAAACCTATATCTATATTGTTTGATAATATTATATCTAAAGAAACTGAGATATTACTATCGAAGCCTTCAAGGAAGGCAGCTAAGCCAGCCACATGGGACACAGAAGAAACTGATAAATTGATACAATTCTTGTATGTCAACATGGAAATGTTTAAAGACCCTATATGTCATTTCGTTTGCTTGGCTGCAGTGAGTAGACAACTGAAACATAGTGTCCACACTTGTTACAGTCAGTGGCGAGACCAAACTGAACTGTATAAGTCTGTACTTGACGAAAAGAAAGAAGACCCGGAGTTGGAGATAAATTGGAAATACATAGAGTTGTTTGATATAATTTTCGACTATGGTATGGATACAAAATTGCTGGAGGGCTATGAGAAACCAGTGGAAGTACCTGTGAAGATCGAACCAGGGAAAGTCGGAGGTCAGTTTTACTTTTAGTTAGATACCAGAGCTTTCTTTGAACATTACGTTATTGTGATAGCCCAACATTGAGGTAATATAGAGTAGCTACTTCAAACAAAATTAATGGTATATATTATTTATACACAGACCTATGTTATGTTATAACTAGATGACGGCGGGCGGGGCACGCGGGGGTGTCTACGTTCTCATAGATAACATTCAATGCGCACAGATGTGTTTGTCTGAATATGAATGAATTACGGCTGAAATATGGCCGCCCCGCCACGCGAGTTGGTGCCAATGAACACCAACTCGTGTTGCAAACAGTCGAGTTGTGTCTTCTCTAGTACGTAGTACATGTTATCTCGATTTAGCCTAAACGAAATTTTAATAATTATGGTAATGTTATACCACTGTTAATTCCTCTGTGGTAATACGTAATCTAATCAGATTTGGCTTCGTTTGCCTCCGTTTTGTTTGGCCGCGAACGCCAGGGGTCGTGGGTTCGATCCAACTGTTTAAGTAAATTATTAAATTCTGGTCTGGGTGTTGGATGTATTTGTCTAAATCCCATAGTAGTTTGGGATTATACAAACGTGATAAAAATAAATAAAAAGTACGGTAATATTTGACTGACTGGCCAGTTGGCGTAGTTGGTACTTACCTTGCCTACTGCGCCAGAGGTCGTGGGTTCGATTCCCATCCGGGACCAACATTTGTGTAATGAGCATATCTGTTGGTTTTCGGATTCTGGGTGTTTATTATGTATATTTATTTAAAAAGTATATTATGGTATCTGTTGTTGAGTTGAGTACCCATTTACAAGCTTCGGCTTAGTTTGGGACTAACAGCCGTGTGTAAATTTGTCCAAACATTATTATTAATTTAGGCTGTGCCAGTAGATCTAAATTAATCAAATGGCGACAATAAAATAATTCTAAATGTATTTTTAAATTTCCAGTAAAAAAACTGAACATCAATTTAGAGGAGGATTTCTCTGAAAACGAAGATTTTGAGGAATACGACGAGAGGGGATTCGTGAAACGCTCCAGGGGCACCGGTGACTCCAAACAGTTCAAGATCCTAGAATACTACCAGAAGAATAAGGACAGATTCACCACTCAACGCAAGAAGCAAGCCCAATGGGAAGTACTAGCAAAACAAATAGGTATATCCACGGAACAATGCGCGCATAGATTCAGAAACCTCAAACAAGTCTACATGGCTTACATTCAACGTGAAATAAACAAGCCAGAAATGCCGATTCTATGGCCTTACTACAATCTGTGCAAAAAGGTGTTCGGATACCGAGCTATTAAAAATAAACTGAGGAACGGCAAGATTGAATCCGACGACAGCGAGGAATGGACTCCTAAGCAAATAAAACAAGTGATAAACCATTTCGCTAAAAACTTCAGTGAGATTGATAGAAACAGTGACGATAAAGACCTGTGGGCGTCACTGGCACGCGAGATAGGCAGGAGCGAAGCGTCGTGCAGAGACAAATTCCTGGAACTGAGGAAGTCGTACAGGAAAATTAAGACAATGATGAACCGGAATCCGAATTGCAAAGTGAATTGGAAGTATTTTAAACTGTTTGATCAGATCTACACGGGCACGAAAGTTGAAGATATGGAGGTGGATAGCAGTGAGGAAAAATATGTACCGTCACATGGCAAGGCTGTGAAGACTGAAGAAGATGGTGAGGAAACATTTAATTTTTTTATTTAGCTAGACTAGCTGTATTCTGACTTCGCCCGCGTAGAAACTTATTACCTGCGGGAGCAGCTTTTCCCGAAGTTAAATAAAATTATAGCCTATGTGTTATTCTAATGTATAATCTATATTACTGTTAGTTTCATCAAAATCTATTCTGTATTTGTACTACTAGATATTTCCCATTCAGAAAACTCATTCTCAGTGGTTGACTACATCTCTATTCAGAATTTCAAGTTTCTAAACTCGAGTGGTTTGAGCCGTGTGTCCTTTTATATTTATTTAACATTTCAATGTCGCCTTCATAGTGGAGAGCGCTAATTTTAGAATTCATCATCATCATATCAGCCTGTAGATGTCCACTGCTGGACAAAGGCCTCCCCCAGGGATCTCCACGACGACCGGTCCTGCTCTAACCTCATCCAGCTGGATCCCGCGACTTTCATCGGTCCACCTTGTGGGAGGCCTGCCTACGCGGCGTCTTCCAATACGTGGTCGCCACTCCAGAACCTTTCTGCCCCAACGGCCGTCAGTTCTACGAGCGATGTGCCCCGCCCACTACCACTTCAGCTTCGCAATTCTTTGAGCTATTTTTTAGAATTGCCAGTTTGTAATACGAGAATGTTATATGCCTATAGAATAGGAACTATTCTTTGCCTAAGTGCGTATTCCAGTAGGTATATAAAATCATTCATACGTAGTTTACAATTATGTTTTTAATAGTTATTTGAATTCGTGTAAATTCCATTTCAGATATCCAAATACAAATGAAGTGATGAATCAGTGTTTAATTTAGTTCCCATTAAAAATTACAATGAAAAGATCTTCCACATCTCTTTCTCAAATTATTGGCTTAACAAAAATTTAAGTAAATGTTAAATTCTTACTTACAGATGACGACTACCAGTGCATTATCGTACTGCCGGAAGGCGATGAATTAACAGACATCAGCAACGCCCAAATTATACTAAAGGGGCCCGAGGAACCTGCCGCCCCCAAACCACCGGAAACAAACAAGTTTTTATGGGGGGTAAGGTCCAAGAAGTTACTACTCAAAACCTATTTGGAATACATCAAGTCGCAAAAAGGAAAAATTATAAACACGAATGACATGTGGTTGGAAATAGCAAAGAAACTCCCAACGAAAGCGTTTTCCTGCAAGAAAATGTATCTCAGATTGAAGGCGGAGTTCAAAAGAAAGCAGAATGACGAACAATATATTACAAAATCACCATATTATAAATTGTTAAATAAGATAATGGCTAGCAAGCCAAAACTTTTCCAACCAAAGTATACAATCGATGACGTCAATTTATCTGAGAGGAAAACTTACAGAGATATACTTCTACCTCTATGGAAGGTGGAACAAGCATTACAGTACTATCTGGATCATATGGAAGAGTTCATATGCCCCAACTACGAAGCAAAATACGCATGGCAAGCACTGTCGAATCACGCTTCTGTGCCTGTTTATAAAATTTTCCACAAAGTCAACTTTCTTAAACATAACTACAATATAGAAACTGGTGAAGTTGCAGGCAAGAAAGTAGATTTCGATGGATTGTTGAATCGAATTTTCGAGAAGGAATTCACTATTAGAATCGCTATGGCCGCCACGGAAATCAAACCTATGATGGTAGAGGAAGAAGTAGAAGATTCGTGGGAAGACGACGACACTGAGCAACTGTTAAATTGGTACTTAGATAATTTGGATAAGTTTAAAAACCCTCAAAATGTGCCGAGCAGTCTCTGGATGGAGGCATCGAGTGTTCTTATGAAGACACCTTTGGCATGTTCGAAGAAAATGTCCGAAATACGTACACAATACAGTAGTATGGTCAAGGAAACACCAGAAGCATTGGTCGATTGGAGATTTCATGAGTTGTGTCAGAAAATCTATGGGACCGGTAAGAAATCTTAGACTTACAATATGAATATGCCTGTCTATATAAGCAGACAATTTTATCATCTTCGGAATTGAAGCATACAAGCCGGGAGGTTTTATTTGTGGACATATCGGTGGCCAGATTTATGTTATTAGTATTGAATAGTGATGAACTGAGTGACCTAAAATTACGCGACTAACCGAGTCAAATGAGACATTATCGTATTATGTCAAATCACTGGACATTATCATTTATTTCGATAGAATGTTAAAGACTCAAATAAGTACCGTGCCGCTTGAACATAGCATTGACATAGATGTGGCGGATTTGTAATGAATGTAATCATGACGTTTGGGTTCAAATTGTAACATACACTGCAGTAAACATGTTACAGGGTTGACTATTCGGCAGTTAAATTGATATGAGGGCGTTTGTGATGTTTTGAGATATGTTCCGGAGCATTTTGTAAGCACAATGCGTTAAGACTGAAGCCAGTCTTAGGGCGGCTTTCCTGTCGCGTGTTTGCGCCCGCGTCCTGGCCTGGCACGCATGCGTGTGTTGGCACGCTGGGCGCCACACGCAAGACAAAATTATTCTGCACGCAGCAGTCTTGCTTGTGCATGTCGCCAGGTAGGAAGCTCGCGTCGATAATGTTAAGAAAGTAATGAACACTTCCCGTGACATCTGTGGGTATCTTGCAAACGGTCATAACTCGAAAACTTCTAAATCCTAGACTACTTTAATTTGTGAAGAGAAATTGTAGATCTCGTCGAAATCTTCATTTCGGATGACAGCTGTCAAACTTAAAACTGCTGTAACTCGAAAACTATTGATCCTAGACTACTAGTTTCTAGAGAGAAATGATATATCTCGTCGAGATGTTTATTTCAGTTGACAGCTGTCAAACTTAAAACCGTTGTAACTCGGAAACTAGTGATCCTAGACTACTAGTTTGTAAAGAGAAATGGTAGATCTCGTCGAGATCTTCATTTCGGATGACAGCTGTCAAATTTATAACTGCTGTAACTCGAAAACTATTGATCCTAGACTAATAGTTTCTAGAGAGAAATGACAGATCTCTATGAGTTCTTCATTTCAGATGACAGCTGTGCAACAGTTACAAGCATGTGCTTAGATCATAAAATTATGTTTTTCCCCGACTGCGCAAGAGGGTAATGTTTTAGCAATAAATTATTTATTACGATGTCTTATTATCGACGACACGTGTATGTGACAAAAAAAATAAATACCTACATTAAGTTTTTAAGCTGTGGTTTTTCTGAATCAGATTTCATGCCTGCCTATCCTCATATTTAACTTGGATGATGAGGCTAACGACGTAACAAGCTTACTCTATTATTTAATTGTTTCCACAGTTGGGCACCTGGCCCAGGCTTACCTTCTTAATGAAGTCGTACGGACTATAGTCCACCACGCTGGGTGGCCTTAGATTTCCTTTGACGTGTACAGTTTTCCTTGCGATGTTTTTTTATATAACTAACACTTAGGGCTTCTTTCACCACTTCCTGATATTGTCACGGATAGTAATCTTAGTGATAAACTAATCTATCAGATAAATCTGTGTGATAGACTATATAAAATATATAAGGTTATAGGCAATCAGATACCTGTGAAACCAAAAATACAGGCTATCTGTCAGATAAGCTGCAGATAGGGTAATTGGGACTTTATCAGCAAGTGGTGAAAGAAGCCCTTAGTCTACGAGAAACTCATCAAGACAGGCCCGGGTTTGAACCCCCGAACGTGAGGCGAGCGCACTAGCAACGGAATAAACTGAGGGAATAATATTTTGTGCATCTGTAAGTCATTATCATCATTCTTTCTAGTCACTGCCACCCGTCTTACGCAGATCGTCGCACCATCTAGCCGGGGGCGTCCCACACTACGCTTGCCGAGTCGTGGTCTCCACTCGAGAACTCATCTACCTCAACGGTTATCTATTCTCCGAAATATGTGCCCAGCCCCTGCCACTTTAAAGCTTAACTTCCAGGAGCTCTCTCAGAGCTCCTGGAAGTTAAGCTTAGCTTAGAAGCTAAGCTAGTTCTCTGGCGGATCGTTACTCCTGTCTCTCAACGAAACTCCGACCATAGCCCGTTCAGCAACTTTTCCAATTAAAAGTCCTTCTGTCAGTGGCTATGCTTCCACGCCGTAGGCCATTACGGGTCTGACGCACTGATTGAAGACTGGTCTTCTGGCATTGTGGTACAAAAGGGTATGGTGGGAGGAGATCCAGGTCAATACAATCTGCAGTGTGGGTTGGATCGACTTCTCTTAGTGGCGCAAGGTCTTGCTTGGTTTGACACGGCCTTTGCGCCACATCCCCTATAATCCGGTTAGGTGCTAAGGTGACGGTTATGGTGACAGGGTGGGAGAGGTGTATCTAACGGAGGCTTTGGCAGCGGGTTCTCTCTCTTGCTTGTAAGAGATTTGTGATTTACATGCAACGTCCTGGTTGCCTCTTGCGACTTACCCGCAACCTTCCCCTACAACATACGGGGGGTTCCACGTCTTAGAGAATAAAAAACATGAGCTTGAATCACAAGATGTCCTATAATGTTGTAGCCTTAGAGTATAAGCTCGCTAAGCTTATGTATACTCTAAGGTTATAGCGTACCAAAGAAATTGAAGAGCAATTTTTCTGAGGTAGCGTACTGAAAAATAATTGACACGACCATGTCCTTATACAATCTATATAGCTAGGTACTTAGTACGATGATCGACTTTCAAAGCAGTTAACTGACAAAACTCTACCTGACCTCTACTTGTATTTTGAGTTTTGTAAGAGATGCTCGATAATGTTTGAAAACATGAAAGAATTACAAACTCGTGTTTTTTTCACTCATGTTTACATGAAGAGTAAGAACGAATTAAGAATATAAACAGTTTTATTCGTTTTCTCTTTTCTCACTCCTCACTCCTCAGCACTTTTTGCAGAACTTTAGTCGCAGCATGGTAGCACTTTTTCTTTAGATTTGAATGACAAAATGTGGCGGTTTGTTTACGTTTTAGAAACGCTACCTGCTCCAATCTCGCTTCGCTTGTGAACAATCGGCCGCCTTACCAGCTGTCCACTATTCAGCGAGTTTACAGTGCTAGATTGTATTCTGTGACGATCATTCCTGCAGTGTTTTTTTTTCAATAGAACCAAACTATGTTTTGTAGTAAAAGCAATTACGGTTTGAAGTTACTAATTAAGTTGTGATATTGAGTGAGATAGAGAGTGAGTTACGTGACAAGTGTTTTCCTTAGTCCAACAATTTTAGACTTAATCGTTTTATCGAGCTCATTTGCCTGAAAATCATAAAGGGTAACAGTGTGAATTGAAGAGTGTTTCTTCAAAAATGAAACTTGTCAATTTCGACGAATTTAATAGGCGCCTATAGGAATATACTAGTGGATTTACGAACTGATCTACAAAACCTAACATGGTTTTCATTTTATTATAATAATCGCACATTATAATCATTTCTATACCTGCGATAATAAAATAACTTTATATACTAGTTGTTATTGTACGATAAAACGGGATTTCGTTTCTCTTAGAAACAATTTTTGACTCGTAGTTAAAACAGCATTCTTACTATCTATACATAATGTAAGATAGTTAATGTAAAGTAGGTCTCGAGATTAAATTAACTCTTGTGACTCATTCGTCACAAAAGTGACGACATTTCACACTATATTGAATTGTCTGTCCGTTATTGAGTAATGAAGCCGTACATTGTACCCTACATATCTTCATAAGTACGTTGCAGCCGCTTTTGTAAGGGATTTCAATATTCTGACTTAAGTGCAATATAAGTTTTAATATAGGTACGTAATCTAAGGTAAACAGTTCAACTTTCAACGTACTTATAATTGCACCAAAACAGAAAACATTTTTTTGCCAAAACGACAGATAGCCGCCTTTGATATACTTTGCGTATTGTCCGAGTTTGAATCTTTGAGTATTTAATACTCTAAGTCTAAGGTTTGAATCTATACTCCTTTCCTTACCTACATATGTTAGGTATAGGTATAATACTTCTCATATCTTTTGTAACAGTTTGTGAGCTGAGTTACACAGCTGTTCAGGGTTCCGTCAAAATGGATATTCTTATAGCATAGCTCTGTATGTCCAACTGTTCGCCAGATATTTTAAAAAGTAATAATAAAAATAAATAAAAAAACTGCCTGTCCCATGTTGGCTTTCTCTAATACGCTGCCACATACACCAATATATATTTTCAGGTTGTCGGTCCATCTTTGCTACACCAGCTATTGACTCTTGGTCTATGCACTGTTTTTACAACATACATACGTGATACCAGCTTGTTGTTAACATTAATTTACACCAGCTGTTGCCCGCGACTTCGCCGTCGTTGAATAAGGTTTTGTCACAGAACAGTTTATCGCGGTAAAAAGTAGCCTATGTTTTGCCCCAGAGTTCGATTTATTTCCACATCAAACCTAATTAAAATTCTATTTAGCGGATTAGGCGAGAAAAGGTGACAAACATACAGATTTAATTGCTTTCCCATTTATAATATTAAAGTATAAATAAGCTGACAAACAGACTGACACAAAATTTTTAAAATCACTAGTATTTTATTCTAGCATATTTTCTACTTAGTTCCTAAACTCATTTTACCACTAAGTATAAGATGTATTGGGAATAACCCCTTACCCAACTATGTGCATGCTTTCTACCATCATTTTGTACTTCATAACTAGCCTATTGTCATTCTTTTAAAATAAAATGAAGTCTTACACACCTTACAAGCCTAATCCCTTTAAAGGGGTTGCTTCGTTACAAGGTGTAACTTATACAAACTATCTTATATTAGTATACATACAGGTGTTATAATCTCCTGGATTTGTTGGTCAATTTTCCCGTACTTTTTATTTCATTGTATGTATTCTTTTCCATTCGCGTTTTATGCATCATAAACTAGATATGATAATCGAATAAATGTTTCTGTTTACACACCAAGTACCTAATACATTTTAGTGGTCATAGCACTCAAAATTCTTCGCCTAGCCAATCCTGTATACAATTTTTGGTCCTTCGTAACCGGATTCCTTCTATTCCATCCAATCGAAATGTATTACGGCTCGTTGCATGCATCCAACAATAAAGTTTCCTATGTGTGGTAGCATGCTCCAGCAGTGAACGTCGTTTGATTGGAGAATCATGTTATCGTTATAGTGAAGTGATGTTTAGACTGAAGTCAGTGATGAAATAAAAATAAGATATTGGTATAAAGGAACCGCGTGGATTCAAGATGGACGTCCAGGTGCATTTAGTGTTGTTGTATTCGATATTATTGAAGAGCGCAGAAACAGGCAGAGTGCAGGCGGCCGTCAGCTTTGTGTGAGTATCTTCAATAGGAGGTAACTGCCACTGATTTCTGCTAGGCGGCGCCACTAGCGCATGGGTACACCAATCGGGTAGGTTGTTCTATACAACTGTGATGGTATAGATTCACTAGAAGGCCACTGTACGTGTTGCGGTGTTAGTTCATCAACATCATCGTGCACTAGTCTACTACTGGATATATAGGCCTCCTTCAAAGCGCACCACTGAACGCGATCTTCAGTTCTCCGCATCCAGTCACTAGCAGCCGCCTTACGCAGATCCTCGCTTCACCTAACCGGGGGCATCCCAACTCTGCCTGCCCACTCGAGAACTCGTCTACCCCACCTGTTATCGGTTCGCCGACAGATGTGACCACTGACCAGCCCATTGCAGCTTCAACTAACTTTTTGAGCTATGTCCAAGGCTTTGTTATCTGGCGGATCGTTTCGGATTCTGTCTCTCAAAGAAACCTCGAGAATAGCTCTTTCCATAGTCAGAGTTTCATTAATGAGCTGTGTTATTTAGTTAATACTATGTTTTAGAACGAATTCGACGAACCAAGAGATAGAGATGGAGTCTGAAACGAGTCTGTCGCTCCAGGACATTCTGCCTGTGAAGGCGAAGTACTACGACAAGAACAGGGCTCCCAAGTTCCAGGGGCAGCCCACGATCGTCTACTTCCACGTCACCGTGCTGTCGTTGGACTCCATCAACGAGGAGAGCATGGTTTGTCTTTTATCATCATATCAACCTATTAACGGGTCTCTATACTGTTGTGGTACAGGCCTACCCTCTGAATGAGGATATACGGAGAATAGTGCGGCCATAGTGCCCAGTACCGCGGGTTGTTGGCCTTCACATACGCCTAAGAATTCCTCATCAGGTATGCAGGTTTCCTCAAGATGTTATCCTTCAGCGTGTGACAACAGTAAACGTACTTAAGTATCCAGAACATTACACTCTCCACATCATAGCAGCCCCTTAACGTCCACTGCTTATGCCTTTCTCATGAACGCCACTACACCAGATCCTCTCCGCTTCCGGCCACCTTTAGGTCGTCGGTCCACCAGGCAGCGGGGCGTCTTACGCTGCGCGAACAGGTAAGCGGTCTTCACTCCAGAACTCGTCTGCCCCAACGGCCGTCATTCTGCGACAGATGTGAAACTCCACACCTAACGGCTGTTGTTGCCACAGACGTACGTGGCAGACATCTTCCTGGCGCAATCGTGGCGGGACCCCCGTCTCCGTCTGCCGGAGAACATGCACGAGGAGTATCGCATCCTGGATGTGGCGTGGCTCAACAACATCTGGAGACCAGACTGCTTCTTCAAGAACGCCAAGAAGGTCACCTTCCACGAGATGAGCATCCCCAACCACTATCTGTGGTTGTATCATGATAAAACTCTGCTGTATATGTCCAAGTGAGCATTTCATTATGCTAAATAGGTACCTTCTTTATTAATAACTAAGTTAACTTTATACTATTATTTGGTTCTTTTTTATGAAAACATTTTTTTGTAGAATAGTCTTATGTATGTAAGGTCTGCTGGATATGAACTCTACAGAGTTAAGTAGGTACGCCTTTGTACTTTATTATATTTATTTGTATACTAATTAAATGAAATCACTTCCCCTATTATTATAAATTAATAAATGAAATAGGTGAGTGAGTGACAAAGGACAAAGTTGTGCGGTGTGGCCATAACATTATTTTGTATGAATTGCTTCATGAAGGTACTTTCCTTCTTTGGGGGCAAGAAGGAAAGTATCCAATATTGAGGACAGAGAATTTTATTCAAAGGAAACTGTCTTTTTATTTTTCAAAGTAAGAAGAACTGCTTTTAAGAAACCACAAGTATCTGAGTCGGGAATCGAACCGGACAAATTGGGAAAAAAACATATTCCGTATAATTTATGACACCAATCGAATCACCAGAATAATTCTGAATAATTTCTCTGATCGACAGGCTAACCCTGGTATTGTCGTGCGCCATGAAGTTCGAAACCTATCCACACGACACGCAGAGCTGCTCCATGATGATTGAAAGTCGTAAGTACTTACATAGGTATATAACCCACGTCATATCCATTGTGGAGTCATCAGAATGCCCTTTTGGAATAATTGTGTCATGAGCATATCTGTTGGTTTTCGGATTCTGGCTGTATACATAGGTGGACGGATAATTAGAAACAGGGCAAGATTTTCATACAATCGAGGTCACTTTGAAGCCATAGTTCTCCGTGAAGGATTGATCGGGGCATGATCTGATGATGGTCATCGAGAGAGTACATGTAGGACTTTCAGATCGCTATAGATATCCAACTGTTCAGATGAGCCGTTTGGTAGCAGCATCGTCATGTAGAAAAAAACCTGCAAAATGGTATAAAAATGTATGAAAATCTTAAAGTTAAGGAATCATGACGATGCTGCTCCCAAACGGCTGATCTGATCAGTTGGATATCTATAGCCATCTAGAAGTCCTCCATGTACTCTCTCGATGACCTTCATCAGATCACGCCCCGATCAATCCTACACGGAGAACCATGGCTTCAAAGTGACCTCGATTTTATGAAAATCTTGCCCTGTTTCTAATATCCGTCAACCTATGTATATGTATTTAAGTATTTATTTTAAAGTATTTAAGTATGTTTATAAGTTGTTGAGTACCCATTTACAAGCTTCGGCTTAGTTTGGGACTAAAGAGCCGTGCGTAAGTTTGTCCAAATATTATTATTATTATTAGGCGTCGCGAGGAATAAGCGGCGTATCATGTCGAGAGGTCCGAGTTCGATCCCCTGTCGGGCCAAAGTACCAATGGGATTTTCTAGAAATTTAAGTACATTTACTGACTGCTCTCGAACGATCGTGAGGAAGCCTGCATACGCCGAAAAAGAAATTCTTAGGCGCATGTGAAGTCCACCGACCCGCACTGGGCTAGCGTGGTGGACTATAGCCCGAACGCCCTCGTTGAGAGAGTAGGCCTGTGCCCCAGCAGTGGGGACATATAAGTTTTTGATGATGATGTATTTGACGATGATGATGATGACTGCAGTGTCCCACACGGTGCACGACCTGGTGTTCATCTGGAACACGACGGACCCGCTGGTGGTGAACCCGGACATCGAGCTGCCGCAGCTGGACATCTCCAACAACTACACTTCCGACTGCACCATCGAGTATTCTACGGGTCAGTATCTCAGAGATTAGCTCGTTTAAAAAAAACGCCTCAGGAAATAAACTTATAGGTTTATTAACAATAGAATATAAAAATATTTTTTTTGTATCTTGTGCCTCAAAGAATTTAAAAGAGAAATTTAACGTTAGGACTATAACTTAAAGCAAATTTATTATGACTATTATATAGTCCACCACGCTAGCCCAGTGCGGGTTGGTGGACTTCATAGAATTTCTGTATGCATCCTGACGTTGTTTTCCTTCACCGTTCGAGAGCAGTCAGTAAATGCACATAAGTTTCGGGAAATACTCATTGGTAGGTACATGGCACGACCGGGGATCGAACTCGGATCTCCTGACATGACCGGCCGCGTCTTCCCCACTATGCTGAGAAGAAGAGAACAAGATGAGAGGAGTGATCAAGCAGCCCAATTTTTGTGAGCGAGTGATAAAATTTTTTTTTTTTTTGTTGAAAAATTCTGCGGATTCGTTCCAGGCAACTTCACGTGCTTAGCCGTGGTGTTCAACCTGCGCCGGCGACTTGGCTACCACCTGTTCCACACGTACATCCCGTCGGCCCTCATCGTGGTCATGTCCTGGATCTCATTCTGGATCAAGCCTGAAGCCATCCCCGCCAGGGTCACGCTCGGTGTCACCTCGCTGCTCACATTGGGTTAGTGCCGTGTCAATTACAACAACTGCAGCCTTACTGTTATGATGAAATAAATATGTCATCATCATCATATCAGCCTGTAGACGTCCACTGCTGGAAAAGGCCTCCCCAAGGATCTCCACGACGACCGGTCCTGCGCTAACCTTATCCAGCTGGGTCCCGCGACCTTCACCAGATCGTCGGTCCACCTTGTGTACTTAAATATGTACTTACTACTTATTATGTTGCAGCGACTCAAAACACGCAGTCTCAGCAGAACCTGCCTCCCGTGTCGTATGTGAAGGCGATCGACGTGTGGATGTCGTCCTGCTCTGTCTTCGTGTTCCTCTCTCTCTTTGAGTTCGCCGTCGTCAACAACTACATGGGCCCAGTCGCCACTAAAGCCATGAAAGGGTACTCCGACGAAGACCTCAGCAGGGATCTGGATGCTTTTAAAGTAAGAAATAGGATTACTTCATAACTGATACTCACTTTGTCTGTCTGTCTATAAGCCGAATAACTTAAGAAATTGCTGGACCAATTGAGGTGAAATTTATGAGTGAGAATTTAATTTTTTTTTCTCGCATTCGAAGTGAAAAGCAGAGTGTTTCACTCGTTTTTATAAAAACCATAATCATACTCCAACATTTTTTTTCTTTCCAGCACATATTCCCAACCCCAGTGGACCCTCGAGCCAGTACATCCGCCTCAGTCCCTCAATACGAGACGTTCTGCAACGGGAGGGAGACAGCCGTATACATAGATAGGTTCTCCCGTTTCTTCTTCCCGTTCTCTTTCTTCATATTGAACGTCGTTTATTGGTCTACGTTTTTGTAGAGCTGTACCCTGTTCAGAATAGCTGGATTAGAATGACAGATGTCAAAATGTGATAATATTTTATATACTTTTAGGGGCGGAGGGGTGGGGTCAAATATTGGGTAGTATAATCCTCTGGTAAAATTTCATCGTCATTAGTCTTGGTCAGTCCACTGCTGGACATAGACCTCTTTAAGCTCACACTTTCAATATTCTCACAAACACACCACAAACATTTTTTGTGTGTGCAAAATAAATAGTGTTTTATTTTGGACTAATAGTTTAAACTAAACAGTACTACACTGGCCTTTACTATTGGACGGTATTTTGAGCCCCTCACTAAAATAATCCGACTGAAAGCAAGAGTCGCGTAATCCATTACCATCTCTCAATGTAAGGTGTTCACTACAATTAAAAGATTTATACGCTGTGACATATGTCATTCTAATCCACAGCTATATGAAATTGTTTATTCGAGTGATTAAAAATAGGGTAGGTATAGGTTGTACGTATTCTAAAACTGTGTTGTATTTTTTAAAACTAATTTATTGCAGATAATTTTAAATTAATTATTAGGTAAGCTATACTATTTATTAAATAATTAAGGAGATTTTGGACTTTCATTTAATTTTAAGTAAAATCAACAATCATGTCCATTATAGTTGGGCTTGCTTAAAGCCAACCCATACTGGGGCGGTCAATGCTTCTGCACACGTAACAGTCTGCCCACTGGCACTTCCGCTAACTAATTCTTTAAATTACCTATCTAATTTATTTAAATATTGCAATAATATTCTGTCTTGCGCAGACAGTAAGGCTGGACTATAAAAAAATCCGGCAAGTGCGAGTCGGACTCGCCCACGGAGGTTTCCGTTCCGTCAGCCACACTAATATGCTATCACTGTACCAAATTTCATCAAAATTAAATATTTTTCCCGCGGGAAAAGTTTACCGCGGTAAAAAGTACCCTTTAAGTAATCCCAGGATATAAGCTATTACTGTACCAAGTTTCATCAAAATTAAATATTTTTCCCGCGGGATAAGTTTACCGCGGGAAAAGCATACTATAAGTTATTCCAGGATATAAGCTGTCACTGTACCAAGTTTCATCAAAATTAAAGTTTATCGCGGTAAAAGTTTCCCCATATGTTATCCCAAGATATAAGCTGTGACTGTAGCAAGTTTTATCCAAATCCGTTCAGCCGTTATTGAGTTTCCCGCGCGAACAATTTACCGCGGTAAAAAGTAGCGTATATGTTATTACAGGATATAAGCTATAACTAACTGTACCAAGTTTCATCAAAATCGTCGAGCCGTTCTTGAGTTATAAATGGTAGTTAGATTTGACATTTCTT
This sequence comes from Metalampra italica, assembly GCA_949699065.1. Taxonomy (NCBI): domain Eukaryota; kingdom Metazoa; phylum Arthropoda; class Insecta; order Lepidoptera; family Oecophoridae; genus Metalampra; species Metalampra italica. Next base: position 3,175,742 of record OX452993.1, read on the forward strand.
CAAGTTTTTGGCTGTATCTTTTTTGGGTTTTGACTTTTTGACATTTTCAGTATTTGTTGTTGCGCGTATTGTGTGAAAATTTCAAACGTATACGTTACCGTTAGATAGATACAGCCCGAAATGTCGTATTTTTGGTTTTTGGGCCCACGCCCCCTTTAGATTTTGACTTTTTTTATATTTTGAGTGTTTGTCGTTTGATGCGCCGCATAACGCGTCTTTTGTGATAATTTCAGCTTGCTACGTATCACCGTTGCGGAGATACAGCCCTTTGAACATCGGACGGACAGACGGACAGACAGACGGCGTAGCGAGAGAAATAAATGGATACCTAAGTAGACGCTACAATAGTGTGGTCGCTAAAATAGGCAAACGATTGAATTGATTGTGGTCTAGACTTCGATTCTGTTAAGGGGAACGCCACGGTGTGATCAATTTTATTGGAAATATACATAAATTATACAATTAAGCAATCAATCGTACGGTCGCCCGCACGTCAGTGGATACAAAACCAGTATAAACTAGTCTCTTAGTATTAAAACTCCCTAAAAGGCTAGGCTAGCTCAAGGTCAGTGTTTCCACTGACGTGCGTTCGACTATACATATCTTCAAGTCAAAAGCGTCAGTATCGACGCGGTAATATTTAGCGAATCATTTAAAAATCACTTTATCGTAAACACACGGTGATATTACGATCTTTATAAAGTTTCATTCAATTTATAAAAACTAAACTATGCCTTTTTGTGGACTTCACATACGCCTTGCAGTAAAAATTTTAATCTTTGAAATATAGTAGTATGAAGTAGTATGAAGCAGGTTTCCTCACGATGTTTTCTCATGAAGTTACGAAAACTCATTAATTCGGGCCAAGATTAGAAACCTACGATCTCATGAATGTGAGGCGAGTGCTCAACCATCTAGTTGGTTGCTAGGATACCACGGCTGTAAAATTTCCGATAAAAAAGAAGTAACAACTTCCCCTTTACTGTAACTCCCAAAGAATACCAAATGGATTGCCGAAAACCGCATCACAATGCTTGTATTTGCATACAACAACCGTCTAGACTATACGTGACTCGAATGTCTGTCTGTCACACCTAGATATGCAGCTATTGATAATGCAGTTGGATTTCTGGGAATGGTTTTGGTAGGCAAATTTAAGTTAGTACCTACCTAGTATTTTAGTAGGATATACCTATACCTAAAAATAATAAAATCACATATTTTCAAGTAATATAAATAAGGAGAGACCTATGCTCGGAGTTTCCCTGCTAGGTCGAATCAGAAATGAGGAGATCCGCAGGAGAACCAAGGTCACCGACGTAGCTCGAAGATGTGCGAAGCATAAGTGGCAGCGGGCAGGGCACATCGCTCGTAGAACTAACGGCCGTTGGGGCAGACAGAAAGGTTCTCGAGTGGCGACCACGTATCGGAAGACGCAGCGTAGGCAGGCCTCCCACAAGGTGGACCGACGATCTGGCGAAGGTCGCGGGACCCGGCTGGATGAGGTTGGCGCGGGACCGGGGCGTCGTGGAGATCTTTGGGGCGGCCTTTGTCCAGCAGTGGAGGAGTAGAGGAGTTCGAATCCGGGACACCGAGCACTGCAGGCAGAGTCACTACCAACTGGGCTACGGAGGCGACTAAAAACTTATAAAAACAAATAAAAAACAAAATATCGAAAAATTGTGAACAATTTTCATTTGAGTACAAAATCAGAAAATTTAACTGCCCTGATCTACGTTCAAATTCGTAGTGAAACCGAAGTTGTTAGACCGAAATTCTTAAATGTTAGACCGAGATTCTTATGTGTTAGACCGACATTCTTAAATATTAGACCGAGATTCTTATGTGTTATAACAAGATTCATATGTGTTATAACGAGATTCTTATGTGTTAGACCGAAATTCTTAAGTGTTAGACCGAGATTCTTAAGTGTTAGACAGAGATTCTTAAGCGTTAGACCGAAATTCTTAAATGTTAGACCGAGATTCTTATGTGTTAGACCGAGATTCTTAAGTGTTAGACCGAAATTCTTAAATGTTAGACCGAGATTCTTATGTGTTAGACCGAGATTCTTATGTGTTAGACCGAAATTAATATGTGTTAAACCGAGATTCTTATGTGTTAGAACGAGATTCTTATGTGTTAGAACGAGATTCTTATGTGTTAGACCGAGATTCTTATGTATTAGACCGAAATTCTTAAGTGTTATACCGAGATTCTTATGTGTTAGACCGAGATTCTTAAGTGTTAGACCGAGATTCTTATGTGTTATACCGAGATTCTTATGTGTTAGACCGAGATTCTTAAGTGTTAGACCGAGATTCTTATGTGTTATACCGAGATTCTTAAGTGTTAGACCGAGATTCTTATGTGTTATACCGAGATTCTTATAAGTATTAATCCGAAATTCTTGTGTAAGACTGTAATGTTTGAATAACCCTAATTTTTATGTGTTAAACCAAGGTTCGTGGTGATCGAGAGTCTGGAACATTTTAATGACTAAAAATGGTCATTTAAGAGGAAATCATTTTCAAAGTACGGTTTCGGTCATAAATGTCATTGCGGAGACGCACTTAAGTACTATTTTCAGATCCACAGCCACTATACAGCATGAGGAAGCTATAGTCTACGTAATTACATTCTTCTTCTTAAAAAAATACGTGTGATGTACCCAGTGTACTCTATGCAATAAAACTTTGAAATTTGAAATTACATATTTATTGTTGACAAAAAATAAAAACAACAGCACCTAGTATTTAGGTACTATTTGGGTACTATTTATTGGCACTAAAACTAGCCCAGATTCTGTTATGTGTACGCTAGGTGAACGGACACCAAACAGTCATGGTCCTTGGCAAACTGAGAAAATTAAATAAACAAGGAGAAATGAATTGAAATATTATCATTATTAATTAGGTACATCTCACTTATGGGCACAGGGATTTACGTCAGGTCCCTAGTAGAATATTTACAGGATTGCAAGGAAATACTGAAGGTTCTCGAGTGGCGACCACGTATCGGAAGACGCAGTGTAGGCTGGCCTCCCACAAGGTGGACCGGCGATCTGGTGAAGGTCGCGGGACCCGGCTGGATGAGGTTAGCGCAGGACCGGTCGTCGTGGAGATCCTTGGGGGAGGCCTTTGTCCAGCATTGAACGTCTACAGGCTGATATGATGATGAAGGAAATACTCAGGAAAAACTTGTACTTTATTGCAAACTCTTACTCAACTCTATTATTTACATAGAAACTAATTTAAATAGACACAGCTAGCCTGCATGGGTCGGCTGTGCTTAGAATAGTACAGAAATCGAAAAAATAGAATGAAAAAATTCGCTTTGCGGTCCGCGGAGCTCGGCTTTGTTATGAGTTAATGCTGAGTGTTTTTTATAATAACACCCTGTTTGTTGCGTACTGGCGTCACAGTTCATAAACATTTGTAGACGCACATCCCTGAAACGTGCAAGCGTCCTGTACTTTGGGTGGTTTAAGTTACAAACAAGGTTATTCGTTTTTAAACAACTTTTAAATCTCAATTAAACCCCACACTCGATGGTAAGTCATAGTGCAAAAATTTGATGTACAGAGTTGCGACCTATATCAATACGTAGAATTTCACTCCAACCGCTGAAGGCGTTTCTCGTTATTTTTTTTCAAAGAGAAGCTTTCATTGGAAATATTTAGTCCGAAGTTTGAACCACGATCTCACGAATGTTAGGTGAGGTGAGCGCATCTTGCTAGTAGGCTAAGGTAAACATGACATTCAGAAAGAAAACACAATTTTCAGACTGTTAAATTATTTACAATTACCTACGGTCCTATAAAAGCTCCTTTCTAGTGGACCTAACATACCGTAGAATATTTTACTAGACACATTAATTTCATAAATACATTAGTAGACGGTAAATAAACTTTTAGATTAGATAATAATTACATATTATAATTACCTACATAAGCTTCTATTATATAATATTAAAACTCTAGTAATGCCAGTAATTAAATAAGCTTGTTTCCATTTGCAGGAAAAACGCGAAGAGAACTTTAGAGCTTCGGTGGAGCGGGCTCCCGAATCCCGCCGTCCATTCGCGGGAAAGTGTGGCAGCTGGCCATCGAGAACAAACTTAAAATCTCCCACGACCACCAGGCGTACGTCGCCAAGGCGAAGCAGAAGCTTCTAGAAGCACAGCAGAGAAGGAAACGTTTAAAACTCAAGACGCAGGACACTTGCTGCTTTTTTATATTTCTAATAAATAATGATGTACTATTATGAACTATGATGAACTATTTCTAATAATTGATGATGATGATGAATAAATAATATTAAAACATTTTACGGTATGTTAGGTCTACGAGAAGGGAGCTTTTACAAGACCGTATATAAGTAGGTAATTTACAGTCTGTGTTTTAGCACGCTTATACCTCAAATTAATTAATTCAGCTTTTAATCATGTTTCAATATGAGACTGCTTTGGGTTCGGTACTTTGTAATTGTCAGCAATACTGATTAGCCCGTTTGTCACTCATGACTTGCACCGCCCATCAACTCCTGCGCATCAAAATCCTGAAGTGACGTTAACTGCGGGGCAATAAACCGGTAAAACCTGGACGCCATAAAATTATTTGTGGCTTTGTCTCGCTGCTTTTTTATATTTTTGTGTTTCATGCCGAAGTCACTCTCACTCAGCAAAAAGTCAGCAAAGCGTACGCCAACTCAGCTTTTCAAGACAAAATATCTTCACTAGGATTAACCGTTTTGAAAATATAGCTTAATTCGGTTTTATTTAAATAAATAAAATTAAGTACCCATATATTATGCAAAATAATTTGTATGAAAACCAAATATTATAATTTTCTTCATACAAATCGGCAACTCGGTGCAAGGTTAAAATAATAATTAAAATGTCAGGGCCCTTAATCTGATCACCAATAATAGTAGCTTCAGTCCGTAAAAAATCACCCTGTATTGCGAGACGAATTAATTACAAAAGGTGACATTAATGATCGACCAGCAATGACTGATATATTGACCTTGCATCCATCCATGACCTACATTGTCTGGTGCATTATTGCACTAAATGACTTTCAATGACCAATAAATAATGTTTTCATTATGTTACTCATACTCGGAAAGTAGGTCTGAAGTTGCCTGAGGAGCGGGTTGAAAGTAATACTTTTCAGCCCTAGGGAGAATCGTTTTCAACTGACAGCTGTCAAATTATAATATTATAGCATCATCATCATCATATCAGCCTGTAGACGTCCACTGCTGGACAAAGGCCTCCCCCAAGGATCTCCACGACGACCGGTCCTGCGCTAACCTCATCCAGCTGGGTCCCGCGACCTTCACCAGATCGTCGGTCCACCTTGTGGGTGGCCTGCCTACACTGCGTCTTCCGATACGTGGTCGCCACTCGAGAAATTTTTTTCCCCAACGGCCGTCAGTTCTACGAGCGATGTGCCCAGCCCACTGCCACTTCAGCTTCGCAATTCTTTGAGCTATGTCGGTGACCTTGGTTCTCCTGCGGACCTCCTCATTTCTGATTCGATCTCGCAGGAAAACTCCGAGCATAGCTCTCTCCATTGCCCTCTGGGTGACCTTGAGCCTTCTTATGAGGCCCATAGTGAGGGACCACGTCTCGGTACCATATGTCATCACTGGCAACACACACTGGTCGAAGACTTTCGTCTTGAGACACTGCGGTATTTGGGACGAGAAGATGTTGCGTAGCTTCCTGAACGCTGCCCAGCCGAGTTGGATTCGACGATTGACCTCTTTCTCGAAGTTGGACCTACCTAACTGGACCGTTTGTCCCAGGTATATATAATCGTCTACAACTTCGAGCGTAGAGTCTCCAACCTTCAGAGGAGTGGGTACAACACGGGTGTTCGACATGATTTTCGTCTTGTCCATGTTCATTTTTAGACCCACTTGTTGAGAGACTCTACTGAGGCCATTGAGCATTGTGCCTAGGTCCTCCAGGGTCTCAGCCATGACCACGATATCATCGGCAAATCTAAGATGAGTGACATACTCGCCGTTTATGTTGATGCCCAGTCCGTTCCAGTCCAGAAGCTTGAAGACGTCTTCCAGTGCAGCGGTGAACAGTTTCGGAGATATGACATCTCCCTGCCTCACACCTCGCTGCAGTTGGATAGGTTTCGAGTTCTGGTCCTGGAGACGGACTGACATGGTGGCGTTTTCGTATAAGCACTTCATCACTTCGATGTACCGATAGTCAACTTGGCACCGCTGGAGAGACTGTAGCACAGCCCAGGTCTCAATCGAATCGAAGGCTTTCTCATAGTCCACGAACGCTAAGCATAGTGGCTGGTTATACTCTTCGGTCTTCTGTATAACCTGCCGCAGCGCATGAATGTGGTCTATGGTACTGAAACTTTTACGGAGTGTTAAATGTTGCCAGGGCCAGTGGTCGTTGCTTATGGTAGCCTGGCCTCTGTGTATTTGGACTTTCCATTTGGGGGGAAGTTGCCATAATCGCCACGCTTGGCAGGCGGGTTGGCGATCGCAGTGGATTAAGTAGTACTCAGAAGGACGCTGCTGCCCATCCTCTGGTCTGGACTCCATTAGTCGCCTCTTACGACACCCACTGGAAGGAAGGGTTGGTGCTATTCGTCGCCGACACCACACAGCTTATTATTATTATTATATTATAGCATAAGTTTGTATAACACTCATTTTTTCTTTAGCTAATTCATGTTTTAATTTTTACTTTCCTTGTACTCGTAATGAAAAGCACAGTGCTTACCTCGGCTACTATTGGCGCCCGACGCTCGTCTCGGGACTAAATAAGTTACTTTCACCCCTAGGGTAACAATGTACTAGGTATTACAGTTTTGTTTAGCTTCTGCCCCGAAGTAGGTGCATAACTAAGTCAAAATATTTTATTGTGTGTGTACATATTATGAGTACACTGGGTAGGTACATTTATACATGTAATTTTATATTTATGTACCACCGCTTCTTATAGGTAGGTGTAAGCGCTAAGAATAAACGGGTAACAAACTTCCGAAACACATCTTTTAAAATCAAGTTTGTGTAACATTATTGTTTGTAAAGATTGTGCGAGGCTGGAAGTAACATTAATACCTATCAGCATCTTTGTTTATCTGTTGTTTAATAGTAACAATGAGCTTTGTGGATGTTTTACGATTACTTCATCCACTGCGCCTGACTTTTCAGTGGAGGACAATCGCCAAAGAAGATTTTATAAGGCGCATGTAAAGTCCACCAGCCCGCAAAGCTAGTCGAGGGAAGTCCCCCATTGGAAGTAACATCCGTTTTCCATTTGGTGCAATCTCAGTATAAAATAACTAATCAAATTTTTGTTTATGTAGGTACCTACTGTATTGTGTAAATAGCCTCTGGCCGTTCACTAATTTAGCTAAAAATTAAACAAAATAATTTTCAAAAACCAATATTTTAGATGATTTTTAAAGAAAAGTTGTCATTTTTTTTTCAGAAATGTAAACTTTCTGGCCGTGGTTACGTAGTATACAGTACCTACCTACTTACATAGGTACGGTCGACCGCACGTCAGTGGAAACAAAACCAGTATAAACTGGTCTCGCATAGTATTGAAACTCCCTTATAGGCTAGACCAGCTCAAGGTCAAAGTGTTTCCACTGACGTGTGGTCGACTGTACTTAGTTCGTACCTAAAACGACTATAATTGTTATTCCACAATTAATTCTATGCAATTAATTGTCTCTATCTCATTCTGTCTGTCAGTCTGTCAATATATGAAATTAACATGCATCTGGCTGTCAGTTCAAAGATTGATAGTACGACATTAATAGCGTCTGCATTTATTGGCATGATAACAATATTGAGGAATTTATGTTAAGATCATTTGAAGTTAGAGAAGTTCAAATTTCCAATCAATAAAACGCCAGGCTGGGTCCAGTAAATATAAAAAACCTTTTAACAAAAAAATAAAACCGACTTCAAAAACACAAAAAGGCACTAAAAGCGTAAAATGTTTTATTATTATTTTAATCCAAAAGGCACTACCTGTTACCTATTATTTTAACTAAAATATTATAATATGTGCTATGTACTGATCAGTTTGATATCGGTGCCTGTGTAGGAAAATCGCTGTCAACTGCCTGATACTTCATATTGTGACTTACGAAGTATGGGACTCAGGTGAGAGTTGCTAGGCGGGCTTTATGTATCGACGAACGAAGGAATTGATACGCTGAAGTAGCAGTGGCCCGCTACCAATATATCTGACAGAAAGGGGACCTTTTTCAGCTATCTTAAACCAAATAAGTCTTGATTGACGGTTCTATCAAAGCACAGCCTAAGTCTAGAGTCTAGAAAGCTGAAATTTGGAACATAGGTATATTTTGTTTAAATTTCAACTACCTATACGGGCGGAGGGGTATTTGTATAAAAGTTCTTCGAAGCTATAAACATGAAGAATTACAGCTACTGAGCCCAAAATAAAACATAAAGACGTGTTTCAGGGTTATCTGGATTTTCACATTTAAGTGGGGGAAATGGGGTCAAATATACCTATACATGACGCGGTCGAAGTCGCGGGGCGTCGGCTAGTCTACTAAATATTCGTAGGTACCTAGTTGAAAAATGTATTATTTTAATGTTTAGCCGATCGCACGTTATATGGACGTGTCAAAAATACTCGAGTACCTTTTTTGCATGACACCTTTCCTTTTTTTGGCTGCCGTCTGACAGCCGTCTGGCTTCCCAAAAATATGCACAAAAAGCCGGGGCATGTGCCTTGAGACATTCGACAGCTACTGCATGTTAATAGTGCCAAATTATAATGAACAGTCATGTCGCAGAAAGGACCACATTACACAATCTTTGGCAAAATTAACATCATGTATTATATATATACATAAATACCACGCGTAAGAAAAAGCGAAAATCAATAGTCAAAATTAAATTACAAATCCTACAGAAACGTAGGTTCGATACTTCCATAAAGAGATACTTATTACTGAATGCTAGGTCAAATAGCAAATATTCGTATAAAATATGTTTCGGTTTCTTTTATCTTTTCTATTATTTAATTTTTTTCAGCAGAAGGCTAACTACAAAAAAATTGCAATATTTTCACGTGTCTTCTAACTATATTATATAGCACTAGCTGTTAATTTAGTCTCAATTAAGCTAACGCGTCTACGATAGCATTTTCATTGGCCATAATCTACCATCAGCACACGTGACAAGAGTAGAAAACTTTGAATAACCGACCGTGGAGAAAGATGGTAGATAGCGCGGCAATGGAACGCAGAGAATGTGCGGTGGGCGGTGGCACGTAACTTCGTATGGCTCCTACAGGTCTACGATTTTGCCATTTTACGGATTTTTATCTGGAGATCTATTTCATAAAATACTTACTGCGACTTTGTCCGCGTAAAAAACTAGGTATACATGTCGTGGGCTGACTGATCGTAGAATTGGCCAAATCGTAATATGCCTAGGCATTTCATGATTTAAGTACCTATTATTATAATTATTCCTTTATATAAAGTTCAAATTTTCAGAAATCCTTTCTTAGCGGATGATTATGCTTACCTACGTTATAAAATAAACTTATGGTAACACTTTTTAGACTCAAGTTTTGGCTGTGCGTTGATAGAATCAGTCAGTCACTCATGCACTTCAGAAATCCACAAGTCGTCTTTTTGACCCTCACTTACCATGGGGTAAGTGATGGGGTAAGTGGGGCCATGTACTGATGCAATATCAATCGGAAGTAGCTTCGTATGGGGTCGCCCGCATGCTGTCAATCAAGCATCAAGCATTGTTTGTGAGAATGGGGGTTCGGATTGCAAGACCGCCCAGAATATACACTCACGAGCGAAAATAACAGGTCGGGGGTGAGATCAGATCAGATCACTTTTCATGTCAAACAATTATATTTGACAAAGTTATCTCTTCAGACTGAGGTCTGAGTAAGCATACATGGCTGGCATTGACTTCTTTGACTCACAACCCTTAAAAAGAGAATGCATAAGTTTCAAACGCTATACTTAATTTATGATTTTCTGCATATAACTACGCAACGCAACCAAGTGTGTGTATACATTTTCGGATTCTGGGTGTTTGTATGTATTTAAGTATTTATGTATGTTGGAATTGTATTGAATTTACTACATTAAGATTAGTTTTTATTTTAATATTAACATCCATGTAAATGTATTCATGCAAATAAATCACTAGATTAATAATAATATAATTTATATTGTATTTTCATTTTATTAAGTAATATGTGTGCAATTTATATGTCGAAATGACAGATTCTACGGGACTTATTAAGTTGTAACACAAAAAATCACAAAATTTTGAATTTGAATATGTTTATCAGTTGTCGAGTACCCATTTACAAGCTTCGGTTTAGTTTGGGACTAAACAGCCGTGTGTAAATTTGTCCAAACATTATTATTATTGTACCTAGCGTGAGTGAGTACAGGCGTATGCGCACCGGACATGCCGGGCCCGGCCGGGAACATTGTCCTTCACTAGCCTTGGCTGCGTTTATCGCAAGATCGCGGCGCGCAGGGGTGTCATGCGGGCACACTCTTGTTTCTCTATTTTGTGTATTGAGATTTATCACCAAAGGATATTGGATTAAGGTTGATTAATTTAATGTGGCAGCACTTACCATGACAACTCAGGGAAACGTTACGTGCAAAATATATTAAACTCACACGTAAGTTGCTTTTTTTTAAAGAAAAGTCTTATAAAAGGGCTTTTAGCAATAATAACTGTAAACGTCATTAAGAGAATTTGACTTGTCTTAACGGAACTCTACCAGATACAGCCCTTAAAACTAAAAATCTTCAAAGCACCAAAGATAAATTACACGCGATGCGATAAAAAACAGCTTCATCATCATCATCATATCAGCCTGTAGACGTCCACTGCTGGACAAAGGCCTCCCCCAAGGATCTCCACGACGACCGGTCCTGCGCTAACCTCATCCAGTTGGGTCCCGCGACCTTCACCAGATCGTCAGTTCACCTTGTGGGAGGCCTGCCTTCACTGCGTCTTCCGATACGTGGTCGCCACTCGAGAACCTTTCTGCCCCAGCGGCCGTCAGTTCCACGAGCGATGTGCCCAGCCCACTGCCACTTCAGCTTCGCAATTCTTTGAGCTATGTCGGTGACCTTGGTTCTCCTGCGGATCTCCTCATTTCTGATTCGATCTCGCAGGGAAACTTCGAGCATAGCTCTCTCCATTGCCCTCTGGGTGACCTTGAGCCTTCTTATGAGGCCCATAGTGAGGGACCACGTCTCGGTACCTAACGCTTTTTTTATTCGGAGCCCTTTCATCCCGTATAAATCAAGATTACAAAAACGTCAAGTCAGCTTACAACCAAAAAAAAACCGCATCAAAATCGGTCCATCCGTCTGGGAGCTACGATGCCACGTAGATTAAACTTAAACCCCCACTCTTTTTGCATCGGGTGATATTGTGACCCAGGAAAAACGTGTCGTAATTATATGGCTCTAACTTCAAATTACTGTCTTAGCGGCTGTATTGAATAATAACCACCAAATCCAATTGACCCAAATTCGTTTAACATCTCAAAATGTCATGTGACCCATTTTCTCAAAAGGTCGCGTCCTGTTCCTTCGATTCGCATGTGAAAAAAGGGGGTTAAAGACCGCCGCGGCCATACTGCCCTGCCATTGGTCGATGCAAACTGGGAGCAATTTGCATTATTGTTTAACAGGTCAGTAATGGGAAGATTGAAGAATACACACACAATTAAAAATGATTTGTTGCAAGGGGGCGAATGACCCTGTTCCTGGCCGCTCATTTATAGTGATGTTATAAAAAGTTATATCGATATTTAAATCTACTTTAACACTGCCCTTCCCTAGTATAATATTCAATTGACATAATCCTATCTTTAGGTCCTTACTTAGGTATAAATAAAACACTAATAGGTATTGCTTAAAATTGCCTGTGAAAGACGCACCAATACCCCTTTCAACAAGAGTCAATATTTTACATTTTTAATTGAATTTTTTTGTACCTAGGTCCGCAAACATACCTGTCTCTCTTTTTGATGGACTGTGTCATTACGATACAAGAAATAAAAACAAACTTGTACTACCACAGTTAAAACTTTTCAACTAACTTTTAGATCGCTATCGATATCCAACTGATCAGATAAGCCGTTTGGAAGCAGCATCGTCATGATTCCTCAACTTGAAGATTTTCATATATTTTGATGCCATTTTTCGTTTTTTTTTTCTTCATGAGCATGCTGATTCTAAACGGATTATCTGATCAGTTGGATATCTATGTACAGCCATCTTAAAAGTCCTCCATCTACTCTCTCGATGACCGTCATCAGATCGTGCCCGATCACGGAGAACCATGGCTTCAAAGTGACCTTGTTTGTATGAAATTTTTTGCCCTGCTTCTAATTATCCGTCCATTATCATTATCATTTATTATTATTATTATTATCATTATCATTATTATTTATCATTTTCTGGCATAGTCATATTCAAAATACTTTATTGCATAGGTATGAATGAGTACACAGGGTGCATTTATACACGGTAGTTTTTATCTACCACCGCTTCCAAGGTCATTAAATCTTGTAATTTAAAATAAAGTTTATATAACATTGCCTGTAAAGATTGTGCGACCATTAATACCAGGCATCTTTGCCATTCAAATAATCGTATATTATTTTAAGCTATCTACAAAGTGGTTTTTAAGGTGATTCTTAACTGTCCATAATATTTAGATATTCTCTGGTAGTTTGTTGTAGAAGCGTATACTTTGCGCCGTGAACGATTTACAGACCTAAGTCTTAACTGTGGTATAGGAAAATTAAACTTGGATTATCGATAATCATCGACTGCTGCCACCACTAACCAATCAATCTCTGGAAGCGACGGCCGTGAGAAATGAGGCGCATCCCTCGCGGCCTCACCATGTCAGCGCAACCTTGCGCTTAAGGAGATGCGACTATGAATGGACGATGCAAAAATGTTCCTGCTTGGAAGATAACCTAACGAATAAGTTCGTCAGGAGTTGGTGCTTTTAAACTGTTTGTACTTTAATAGTCCTTTAGTACTCTGTCAACCTTCGCTTCGTAAGAGAGTTGTGAAACAAGAATGATTTCATAGCGTTCTTTTGTTTCCTTCTTTATTATAATGTCTACGTTTATAAACTATTTGTAGTACCTAACTCTGTAACAATCGAAGGCATCATATGTCTATTGTCAACTTTAGTTTTTCATCGAATCTCCTAATTACGGGTGCAGCCCTCTGCTTGGCTACTTTAAACTTCATCAGTGTGTACAGTCGACCGCACGTCAGAGCAAACACTTTGACGTCGAGCTGGTAAGTAGAAGTATAGCCAGTTTTTCTGTTTCTGCTCATTTAGCCCAGAAAACAGAATAATGTCAATATTAAAATGTTTCATTCAACACTATATCCCACAAACAGCCAATGACATTGACCAGTTCAAGAACTAAAACCAACTTTCACCTTCCATCTTCCAAAGAAATTTCCCTTTACAATTTACTTATGCTGTTGGCGCAAGGTCGAATATCCCGTGGAAGTGTATTTGGAGGATGATAGAAGATGTTTGTGGGTGTGTCCGCGTACGCTTCGCAATATTGGCCGTAATTGTTTAATGTAGCGACATTTTGGCGCTCTGTGCAGGTCAGCCGTGGCCACATGGTACCTACGGCCAGATTGACAATTTCATGTACAGCAGAAACGCCGTAACTGGTCAAGGAACCCGTTTGGTTAGGTAGTTTTGCAGTTGATCGGTAGGTCCTTTCTGGATTCGGATTTCAGTTTACTTTGACGACATTAGATCACAGAAATACTTTTAAATATATTGTTTTGTATTAGTATAAAAAAACATGTGATTTTAGATTTAGTATATTGCCACTTGATTGAATACTTTTGAACGATTCTAAGGAATGAAATCACAAAACTAAAACCGTACGAGAAAGATTGTGTCAAGCAACAAAGTTAAACATGTTGATTTTAGAATATTGTATAGAGTTTTTGCAGCTTAAATTGTTAGTTAGATATTAAATGAATACTTATATAAAAGATAAAATGCCAACTATACTTCTATCGTCAGTAGTGTCTGATTTATTTTCTCAAGTAATGAAGGAAGGTTCTCCTACGGATGTGTGTTTTCTTTATCGAACTGCATAGGTAATAATAATTTCTCGTCTATAATTGAACGTAAGTACTTTGACCATCACAATACAGTTTAGGAAATGAAATAGGTATGATGGTAGAAGCTTCACACTAGAACCACTACTGTAAATTGCGTGCAACTGGTCAATTTGCGTAGTAAATATACCCTTCATGGTGACATTTGGGTCTATCACTTCGAGCTAGAAGTCACAGAGGACGCTGACTACGAAGGCAAAATAGCATACCCTGCAACCCCATCGGGTGGCGTTAACACTCTAAAGGTTAAAAAGGTGAAAATGTATTCAAATATTTTAAAACCACCACCGTTTACCTACAAAGCATAAGATTTCGTAGGGGCATCTAGCTCGCTGTGCTGAGTGAAAACTGGAAAATAAGCCCGACCATCGGTGGTCGGTGTTCTCAAATATGGAAGATGAGCCATACGGCATCTAGAGACATTTCATTTAGGTGTACATTAGTGATGATTCTAACCATCAATTCTAACGGCCATGGACAATCATCGAGAGGAATCCCACGGGTCATTGCCAGCGTTGTCCTGGCGAGCTTCCTGGACATTGTAGTGAATGACCGAGCGATCAAAACACGCAACAAACATGCACACTAGATGCCCGCCGATGTTTCCTCTTTTTATTCGGATCAACTTCGGTTTCGGCTAAACGGTTTTTTAACGTGAATTGTTTTATAGATTTAAATAACATGCTTCTTTCAACATTTATCATCAACACGTATGACGTCCACAGCTGGACATAGTTCTTTCCCAATGAACGGAAATGACACGCACCCGGTCTTTCGCCCTCTGCATCTAGCCGCTTTTAGCCATCTCTTTATGTCATCGGTCCACCTGGCAGCGGGGCGTCCCACCATAGTAAAACCTGAAAAGTAGGTTATCTTCTCTATGTCTGTTGGTTATCTTCATAAAATGTAATTAAACGCGGCTTGTAGGTATGCGTACCGGTCCGTTGTCCACTCCAGAACTCGTCTGTTCAAACGGCCGTCATTGTAATGAAAATTAGCAGAGGTCACCGACTGGTGGTGGGATGATTTCTGTCACAGAATCAACTGCGGTTGCATCGGAGCAGACGAGTCCTGGAGCTCTATTTTTGAATCGCTCGCCTCGCTTCGAGCGTTCGATTCTACTAATGTATTGTACCTATGTCGAAAGAAAATTAGTAGAATAGACCGCTCGAAGCGAGGCGAGCGATTCAAAAATGGGGCTGCTGGAGATCGCACACTGAACGCCTTAGTAGGACGCCTTTCTACCAGATGGACCGACGACCTGAAAGAGGTGATTTCGGCTCTCGGCCGAAAGATAAGAACTGAAGTTAAAGAATACACTTTTAGTCAGACTCTAATGCACGCACACAATCATACGCGCAGATCCTGCGTGTGCGCATGTGAGATACGAGTAATTTGGCAGTGTGTGCGCGGCGTCATCGTGTCTCTCACGCGGTGCTTTTGTATAGTTTGCAGAACAACTAGATTATTCTTAGTAGGTCATCTAATGTGCGATTCATCTCCATTTTTCGACTTAGGCGTTTTGAACATGTTTTGAAGTAGGTGTGGTATCTACATAATAATATTCTTTACCTTTGCGTGGTGTTTTGACCTTACATACATGAATAGTGGTTACAAGCTTGATTTGCTGTGGTTGCTTTCGTTCTATGAAGACCACGCACCTAACCTAACCAATGCATGGTTAGTTCATAGTCAAATATCTATATCTCTTCCAAAGCTTCTCTTGATTCTTTGAGTCAGTAAATGATCAACCTGCGCAGGCGCTCCATTTAATCGGGGTGCGTCTATCGCGACGGTTGTCTAAACGTGCACTCTACAGAAGAACAGAATAGAACAGCAAACATCAGAAGTGACTCTATTTCTATTTTAAAAATAACTTTCTAGCCTTGTCGACAACTAACTTACCTACATCTTTGTAATAAAATATATTTGTAGATTTTTTGATACTTTTTTACAGTTCTTATTATTAGAAGAGTCATTAAGAGAATTTACAGAAATAGACACACCGTATCTGTCACAGAACACAGAAAAAGCTCGCTACGCTCCCGCTCGCTAATGGTATCTATCATAGCAAATCAATGTGTATGTTCGAACGTCTCCCCAAAAATATATATCTCTTTTTGATGCAAGGAGTACAGATTGTCGAAGACACTATCATTAATCTGTGGTGCAGACTGTGACATAAGTTACTCAATAGAGTCCTCTATATACAATCAACAAAAAAAAAAAGAAGATGTAGGTATTATATAGGTATTATATATTATAGGTATGTGATCTTATAATATTTGCTGCATTGTTGCAGAACCTTTCTAAATGTTCCTTTTCTCCACAAATGTTGGCGGCTATCATGGCAACTTGCTCTTTGAAAAGGAAGATCCAGTGCTTTTCTTGCCTATTCGCTTAAAATCTTCAGTGGCTCTTCTGCTCAGTATCTTTCCTTGCATCACTAGTTGAAGAATGAGGTACTTGGTCTCTTATCACGTGTTGGAAGTATTGGAATTAACTGGTACTTAATTAGTCTACTATAATTGGTAGTAGTCCATGACACACAGTGGTTATTCTCATTAAAATTTCCAAACGGGATAATGTATGCTGTGCTTATTTATTGCGTAGGTACAGTGCCTACGTCTTTATCACTGACAATTAAACAAAATGTAAAAATGTGCATGCGCAGATACGTGTTGCCGTTCAGAAATAGATCTTAGCACGTGCTTCTGAAAGTTTAAAATTTTGCGAATACTTTGTGAGAGCATGATAAATCTTTTGCGAGTTGATAAGGTCCGTTCGCATTAGAAGCGGGTTGAGAACAGTTTTGTAATTCGTTAAGTCGATTTAATAGAATTGTAAAAACTAAAATATAATTAATTATATGTAAGTCATACGCTGCCCGAATATAGACTAATAACCTCTTAATCGTCAGCTTTCGTACCTACTAAAAGCACCCAAACGGTAACGTATAAATAAATATATTTTTTAGGTACGTAATTTTTAATTGCATGCTATAAATGGCAGGTTGTAGCTTGGACGAAAATATTTTATACCATAGAATTGTATACCTATAACCAGCAATAAAACCATTTGATTTCATTTCATTTCAAAACAGTTAATTATTTTGTCAATTTTATAAAAACGTACAGTATTGTCTATCAGAAAATATTCGTTTGTCTAATAATTTTATCAGTGTTACTTTTTACAATATTGTAGGTTATTAGGTACTTCGTTTACTGGCTAAGAAGTTTAGGTTGAGTTTAGCGAAATAGCTGAACCTTTAGCTGAACTCACGAACACTCTTAACTAAAATTCGCCATCATAGTAATGATTACCTATTAATTTTTATTTTTATTATTTTTTATATTTATTTATATTATTATTTTACGGATGATATTGTGTTCAATAATTTTAAGAAATATTCTGCGAATTTGACAAAATAAAGAGTAGACTAACGTCTGCAGTTTCTCTGGCGGACGGAAACGTATCCAGGTGAAGATTTAGAGGAAAGGTAAAAAGTATGAGTTTAAATATTTAACTATTACGTATTAAATTGGCGTGCGATTATACTTATGCCCAGCATGACTAATTGATATTAAAATTACGCCTGTTGGTCCATATTTCTTGATAATTTTAGTTTCCCATGTAACGTTGTAAGTACATTAAAAGTTGTGTAGTTGTATTGGTTTCATTAATTTCTTTGGGACAGATCTTGGTCTATTTATAGTGATCTGTGGTTGAGATAGTTTCCGCTCCGCTGCACGCTGCCCGCTCGCACTGAGACCCCACCCTGAGCCCATACGTAAGTAGACTACAGACACAGACCATCTTTGCAGCGCATCAGTTCGGCACTGACAGCTACCGGGCACGCGCGTCCAAAAATTTTCGAAAATGTAATTCGCGAATTCTGATAATGCGAATTATCGCAATCTTTTCGGTCGAGTCGGGCAATCGGAAGAAGTTTCGATTCCGGTGAATTTGTGTTTTCAGACGTGTTTACTTTTGTTTGAGCCAGTTAACCGGTGGGTATTTATATATATATTTTTAATTTTTGAAATTTATTTCCCATTTTATGTCTGTAGAAGTAGTTCAGTGTGTTGCTTGCTGTTCGATATCCTCAGTCCGGCCTTAATGAAATTAAGGAGATATGAGTCATGGAGAACCCTCTGCACAAAATAGAGCTTACTTAGATATTTTCTGTTACGTACAAGATCACAAATGGAAGTTTCGGAGTATGGACTTCAAATATTGTAAGTTAACTGTGATAAAAAGCCAGTGGGTGTCGTCATATCTGTTGCAGAACACAATATTATGACCGTTGGTGGAAATATTTCAGTAAATAGTGATGTAGAGATGTATAAATCTGCTTATATAAGTTAAGAATTGGTATGTAGCATAGGATATTTGAAAATAGTCATTAACTTTGTAAAGTAGACAAAGAACGTTTTAAATTGACTATAAGGTCAGGTGGGGTAAAACTGACAACGGAGAAAGAAGAACTAGAAGACCAGTTTTAACAAACTATAGAGTTAAACTCTATTAGACGTTCTGTCTACTCTGATCTGGAGCCCATTTTTGAATTGCTCGCCTCGCTTTAAGCGGTCGATTCTACTAAATTTCCTTCGACGTCCCATAAAAAATTAATAGAACCGACCGCTCGAAGCGAGGCGAGCGATTCGAAAATATAGCTCCAGGTCGTTCTTCTTTATTCGGTGTCCCACTTGACTTTATTAAATCTGATTTTTTGTAGGAAACAGGGACAAGCAAGAAGATATGTGAGAAATATTGCATTCAATTTTTATCTACCACCGCATCCTAGGTCCATCCGCATCAACGATCATGCGGCATGACATGCATTACGTTTACGTGAATTATCGTGCTGCATGATGGACCCTCATGCTTGCTATCAATCACATAGTACAGTGAAGTTTGCATGTCATGCACGTGAATCACTACAACTAGACGGTCATGCATGAGTGGCAGCACGTAATGCATGTCATGCAGCATGATCGTGTAGGGACCACTTTAGAGGATGGAGCGAAGTTCAATAGGTACGACAAAGAGGCAATGGGTGTCACAACAGATCCTGTTCATGTATTTATGTCCGCTGAAAGAAATCCAGTAAAATATAGAGATCCGGGCTACAGCCAGGAGCCAATGTTTCATGAAGCAACATACGAGTAAATAACCTACTTGATGGTTATCGGCTGCTACGGTCTATGAATACCTGCAAGTCCTGCAACATTGGTTTGCTGCAAGCAATACAATACGATGGCTTTTAAAATGAGTTACTGGCAGTAACTGGATGCGGAGAACATGATCGGGTTCAGTGGCACGCCTTAGAGGAGGCCATGTCCAGCAGTGGACTTGTACCGGCTGATGATCTTGAAATGGGTTAGCACAAATGCCTGGCAAAACATTGGCTTTAGCACACAATCGGCAAGATACTAATCCTTTCTACCACTGGTACTACAGCTGTTGCAGAGCTGATGACCTTTGACGGAGATGTAATTTTATCATGTTAGGGTGCAGGAATACGCGCCGACACTATGGTTCTATTGGATCTTTTGCGCCAAACCTGTCTCCACCAATGGTGCCCCAATTCCTTCTTTGGTTCACCAAGGCGTGAGGATGGAAATTCTATTCTTCTGCGTACGCAGGTTTCCTCACGATGTTTTCCTTCGCCGATAAGGCTGTGGTAATATAATAAACCATACTTGAATTCCGAAAAACTCAAGGTTTGAAAACTGAAGGTTACGACCTCCTAAACTCAAAGAAGAAATACTCTAGGGACTTACTTGCGCAGCCCGTGAGAGAGAATTCTCTAAAATAAGATCTCGTTTCCAATCACCATTTACTATTTAACCCTTTAAAAGGTCCCAGTTAAACAGATAAGCTACGTGAAAGTTAAATATACTAGGTACCATGTTTGTAATGCACTGGGGACCACATCTACGGCAAAAAAAATCATTAAGAAAAAAACATGTGGTCAAAATATGCACTCAGACTGTTAGTGCACTTGAGTTTTCAGATGATCTGTTTCCAACACACCTATTCATTGATATTGAATGAATGCCGAAAGAAAGCCTGATATATTCCGTCGCTATATAATACCATTATAGTTAAATAAAAAAGAGGATGTTCTTCTCTCGTAAATGTTTAATAGCTAAGTGGTATCCAAATCGCCTCTGCCTTTTAAAGGGTTAAGTAACCGATGGACAGCACGAATGGTGGTGTTGGGACAAACCAATGCACTAGTTTAACGACACCACAGTACCATACAATGTATAATTAAGCTTAAAATAATAAATAAAATAAATCACCTTACTTGTGGTTTGTACTTCCTTATCTTTAAAACGCACTTGGCTCGGGCTCACTGATGTCAGCCCGTTGGCAATATTAACAGATAATTTCGCCCAATTAACTTACCTACCTCGCCATACCCATAGTTACACGAAATGTGTAGGTCATGTCCGTAACACAGCAATATGAAGCTGATGTGACATTCTTAAATATGCCTTTTCACTACTTACTAAATGTTAATGAAACTATGAAATTTATGGAATTCGTATGATTAGAGCGTGGATGGAGCAGTGGGGAAGATACGGCCTTTCGTGTCGAGAGAGATACTTCGATCCCCGGTCGTGCCATGTAGGTATTTTCTCGAAACTTAAGTACATTTACTGAGTACTTTTAAAACGTTGAAAGAAAACATGGTGAGAAAACCTCAAGACACCGAAAAGGTGGTGCATGTGAAGTCCACCAACCCGCACTGGGCTAGCGTGGTGGACTATAGCCCGCACGCCCTCGTTGAGAGCCTAGGCCTGGGCCCCAACAGTGGGGACATAAATAGGCTGTTGATTTGTATGACTATCAAGGCGATTCTTAGATGAACATAATATTTATTTGATGGTAGTTTATTTTAGACTTTCGCGCTTTGTATTCATAATTATATAATTATTTACGGGTCTTACACACGAATAAGTTTTATTTACCTTGCCCGACGTTTCGACCAGGTTACACTGGCCGTGGTCACGAGCTGACTGGAGAGGCGAGCTGTCATTGTTGATCGCTGTGAGTAGTTTCTGAAACTACCCTCTGCTGATCTTGTATTATTGGAAAGTCCCGGCACACAACACTCACGGTATCCGCGGGTGTATTCGACGATAAGTCACGAGATTTAAGTTTATCGATCACTGGATTCCACGACGGTGACAATTTAAATTTCAATAGGGAAGATGGTTTTAAATTGTCACCGTCGTGGAATCCAGTGATCGATAAACTTAAATCTCGTGACTTATCGTCGAATACACCCGCGGATACCGTGAGTGTTGTGTGCCGGGACTTTCCAATAATACAAGATCAGCAGAGGGTAGTTTCAGACACTACTCACAGCGATCAACAATGACAGCTCGCCTCTCCAGTCAGCTCGTGACCACGGCCAGTGTAACCTGGTCGAAACGTCGGGCAAGGTAAATAAAACTTATTCGTGTGTAAGACCCGTAAATAATTATATAATTATTGATAGTAGTGGATTATGAAGTTTACTTAATAATAGTATTTCAGTACTTTTACTAAATAAAATCTTAAACAAATAAATGAAATCAGATTTGGATTCTCTTACATTTATTTCGCAGGCTCTGCTCAATCGTATTACAATGTAAACAGCAGTTATAAGTCTGGTCAAGACCTTCAGAGGTTTGATTTCACCTTTTCCTGTAGAACTTACGCTAAAAAGGGTAAAGTGTAACGAATTTTTTTAGCGTAAGTACTAGGGTTGTCCCAACTGTAGGGAATGATGGAATGAGGTCATAATAAACCATTTTTATAGTCTTTTCTGAAAACGAAATATTTCTTACTTTCCAGCAACGCTGATAACTCTACATCGTTAATTTATCATAAGGACTATGTTGCCGACAGTTATAACGATTGATAAAATACACTGTACCTCTTGTTTAAAACTTGCAGACATACCTGACTTGACGACCACTGCCAATGTCAACGTACTATCACGAAAGTGTTAAAAGATTTTAAAATTTGTATATTGTGTAATGAAAAAACGTTAGAGACATGACGGTCAATATACAGGGGAACTAAACGATTGCCCTGGACGGAAAGTACGTAAAAAAATACAGCCTGTATTTTCAGATCCGATCGAAAAATCTATCATTTTCAATTCTTTCTAAATGACTCTTAACTAAAACCAAAGAACAGAACAGATTTTTCTAAACAAGATTTTTTTGGGATACCTACTGTTGAATTTCATGGTACTTATTTAATTTAAGATACTAAGGAGTATAATCTTACAGATCAGTTTTTATTGCAAATTTGTCCGATTCAAATCCCAGGTCAGGCAGGTGATTTTTCAAAATTTTTTGAATGCAGTTATTTTATTTTGCTTGGAAAACCAACAGCATAAAGAATTTGGTAATATTTAAGTGAAGGATATATAATAAAATTTTGTATAGCTAATTTAAAATTTAAAAGAGAGACACTAAAGTATTTTCCCTCCGTGTCCCATAGCCAAAATCACCAGCTCTACTTTCCCACCTAGTTTCGTCCATTTCGGGAAGTTCTGAAAGCTTTATTATTATACGAAAAAATTGTCTAAGTCATTAAAAAATAAATTATAAAATCCCCAGCGATTTTCATTTTTTTGTTGTCTTTATCGATATTGTTATAGGTATCAATAAATACATACAAATATTTTCGGGAAATCGCAAAATCTGAAAGCGCGGTGGGGATTTTGCGAATAATTCGATGTAACCGCTAAAGATTGTGTAGTTATTTTGAAAGACCCCTGTATTAGTTGCAGATTAATAGCAAAATATGATTTTTTTTTGTATTTGTTTTTAGCAAAAGTCCTAAGAACCTGGTCATAGCAATTGAAGATTTTTCTTACGATGACATCCTAGGAATTTTTGTTATTATCCTGATAGATAGGGTGAAATACCTAATAAATAGGTAATCTACATTTAGTTTGAATTGACGCGACCTTACGAATAAAAACTCGTGTAGACAAAAAAAGTACTTAATTAATTACATAGCGATAACATTCATAAAAACAATTCTGCGTATTTTTAACCTGTAACCTAACTTGTATGACAAACTAGCGTGTACACGTGTCTTCGTCCACGCGGTACCTATAGGTACCTAGTTGTTTGTTTGTTTTTATCTTTAAGCGGCATCTCTTCAACTTTTATATTTAAGTACGGTTTCGTACACTATACTGATATTATAAAGAAACCCTTTTGATATCTGCCCGTGCCAAACTTTTGGTTAAGTTAAAATACTATTTATCTGGAAAATTTATAGCGAATATTTAAGGCATTAACAGTTATTGAGAAAATAAAAGTTGAACAATAATGGGTATAAATTTAAAAAATCATAATAATACAATAGATAGTAGGTACTTACTGTAAAAACAGAAATCCCAAAAGTATTTGTTTTATATAATAGGCATATTATTATTTTATTCTATAGAAGTGTTTGCATTATCCAAAATCTATTTTGTGTGAAGATATTAAGAAATTCTTGCCACCGCAAATCGTGATGATATTGGCAGAAAGTTCCTGGATTACCTCCGGGATAGATACTTCATACAACCTTTACTAAAACCTGTTTATCTCTGCTTGATTCTGCAAAAAATATCCATATAAACAAATGAACACACATCCACTAGCTTTTATAATATTATTCTTGGTACGTACGAACTAAGAATAACAAAAGTCGGACTTCAAAGATTAATTTTCTGCAATAAGGGGCCTTTCATAAACTACGCGGATTTGGATCAAAGTGGAATGGAAAAGTCAGCAATGTGTAAAGAACGGTTTCGTAGTTTTTTGGAAAAAAATCATGGAATAATCGGATTTTTTTTACTTTACATAATTTTGCTCATAGATTTAGTTATGCGAAAAGTTATGATGTCTATGATTTTACCATCATTGCAGGCAATTCTGTAGAATTGCTTGATTGTTAGCCTGTTCAATTGGTCCAGTAGAGACAGATTTTTCTGCCGGACAAACAGACAGACGGATAAAAAACTTTAAATATGGCATTTGACGGAGTGCCTGAAAGAAATAGCTTTTAGCGACAAGACGCCTCGATTGAACCAACTTATTACAATTATTGAGGCATAAAGAATCAAAGGCAGCTAAATGCAGAAAAAAATATTGAATTGCATTAAAACACGTATAATTATGCTTAGGAAGCCGCAAGCTTTCAAAGCGAAAGCATGGAAACTTCCTGAGACGGGATAACCTTTCAATCCCAAAAGTATCTGGAATCCTAGGAGCCTAAAACGATCAGTGACTCACTGACAACCCGAAGTACTAATTAATCGAAAACCGCCCGACACGAACCAGACTACCTTCACTAGCGCTGGCACGACCAAGAAACGCTTGCACCAACAAACAAGAAAAAACTTAATCCTAAACAGCCGACGATAGATTTATAAACACACTGTCAAAAACTGGACTAATTTCCTTTGCCCCGTGTATTGGATAGCTATTTCTGAGTAGTTGGGGAAAGAAATTGGGAATTATACGCACCGGTGGGCGAGGCATGACCTTCCTATTTGGATGAACGAACTCCGGTATTTTTAAACTACTCTATAACACCTGTGCGGTTCGCTAACTTTTGGATTCAGTCGATATTTAAATTGATCAGCTGCGTGGTAGAGTACTTAGAATTTTTCTAACATGGAATGCGTTGCTTCGAATATCACCGGGAAAAAGGATACCTGCGACGGTCGTTCATTCTTCTTAATTTTCTTTTCTGACACCTCATTGTCAGATTCAGCTGATGTTACACCCGCTTTTTTCAACGGCTTTGTATCGTCAGTACTTATCACTTGGTCTTGTGATGATTTATTCGTGGATAGAATTTAGTCATGGTCACAAAAGGTCCTTGCTATGTTACGTTTTTTTCGTTTCTGTTTTTCAGACTCATTTAGATTTTAGATGTAGTCACAAGTCTTGTAGAAATACCGGCATTTTACTACGTTTTCTATTAGGAGTACCGGCATTTTACTTAAAAACACCGGTATTATATCCTAGGTAAAGTATAGTGATAAAGCTGCAAAGTTGTGCCATGGCTCTGACAGTTCGCAGTGGCAGTCAAATTTTTTATATACTGATCGTATCTAAATGGTTGGGTCCTGGTATCTTATGATTATGACATAGGGTTTTACACGATAACAATGGCAGTGTTCGTTTAAAAGGTACCTGTTTGTACCGGTAGAAAGTTACCAGAAATACCTGTATTTGCTCAGGTACGTGTATAACACTCCAACAAAGCTCAAGAATATCATCTTTATTCACTTCTTTAACTTCATAGATTTTTTTATTGGTTGCAGCTATTGCTAGCTGTGTTGCTATCACTTCTTAGTGGTTGCTACGTCATTCAAGGAACACTACTTGTTCTGACTCACCAGTTGATATATAAACGATACTCTGTCTTTGAGTCTAAAATCTTCAATTTTTACTTAATGTACAGAAATATAGAATAGTGTTTTAATTTAGGTGTCTTTGTTATTATTGGCTCATTGTCTTCTACTTGTTATCTCTTCTTTTCTTTATCCGCAGGTGTAAATAAATACATTGTTGCGTTGCCGGACAAACTATTCCGACGGACTCGCATAGTCCCTATAGTCATTGACGTTGATTAACTGACTGATAAATATTCAGTATCACCGGTTTATGCTGTTTACCGGCAATATGGCTGAAGTATATGAATACCTTTTAGATAATATGAAAACGTTACTATCCTATTAGCTTCGTTGATGGCGTGAATTCTTTATTGAGGAAAGAAGTAGGACTCTTGGTCTAGACGATTCCTATTTCTTTTCGTATGTCTGAAGTGTCCATAAAAACATCGAAATAATCATGGCGTAAGGATTAATATTTGTTTTTTTTCTTTACAGATATTATTTTGACATCAACGGCTGCATCAGATGACGCTCACGATATCCTTTTCAATAACTACTCATTTTATTTTTGAAACTTTTACTAAGAAAGTTTTTTACTTATTTTAAGACGTGGGCAATTTGGTAAATACTTATTTGTTAGATATAAAAAGAACAGATGGGAAAGGAGATACATTTTGTTTATTTAAAATTATATTGTTTTTACAAGCGATTTTTATACAAACTTCAGTGTCATATTTATGAGGAGCTTTGAAAGGCTCTCAACCTCGTTTTCGTTCGTTTTATCTGTTAGTTTAGGTTCTTGGTCATTTACGTAGTTATTCAGGCCATCGAAACCCATTGTATCTATATTATGAGGTAAAGGACAGCTAATGCAACCAGGTCTTTATGTAAAAATTTCCGCAGCTTCTGTTCTTTTTTTAACATCTATAAGAATGTACGGCGATGTAAGCTTTTAAAGCTTTTCATGGGCTTTAGTGTGCAGGGTGGCGGCTCTGTCATACTAAATGACCATGGAATGCTGTCTGTGTGTACTGTATGAAATTGTACTGGATGTTAGGAAAACTACTGAAGAAGTTGATTTGCGATTATTGTGTTCTATAATCGAAAGAGTTTTGTGTAAAAATCTTTTCCGAATATAGAAATAAATTTTTGCATCCAAACTGGGAAATTTAAAAGTTTATATACGTTCAGTATATAACAAGGTCCTTGGTGTATTTACCTTTAAATTATAGGTACCTATGTATATAGAAATGTGGTATATAATCGTGTATGTATTTAAAGTGTCATAGTCTTAATTATTAATATCTTCTTACCTAACCATTCATCAGAAAATCGTAATCTAAGTATTTTAACTAATATTATGATAGGGGGCATCGGACGTATAAGAAAGTTATGATTTATAGTTTTAAGTTTTGTCCTTTCATATTTCAACCTTTTGCATTCATATTTCTACATTTTGAATTTTACATTTCAAATGTCTTACTTCAAATTCTCTCAACCCACAGACACACGGCGCCACAGTCACTTCAAGGGCCTTAAAGTGATCAACTTCAGATTCACTGAGAAGGTTCTCCAGAACGAGATCGAAGAGGCAGTCCTGAACGTCCACCTCCAGGAGTTGGAAGCGAGGTACAACACCACGTTCGACTCCGAAGAACATTTCACAATAACCCTGCAAGTTGGTAGAGTAACAAGAAATAGCCAAGGGAACAAGGCTTCAGTACCTTACACGAATAATTCCGTGAAGATGACGAGAAAGGACCTGAAGGTCGGAAAGTGGTTGAAAATGAATGTGACCAACATGGTGGCGGAGTTCTTCAGACTGCCGAGGGAGAATTTAGCGATAGTAGTGAGAGTACAAGACTCGAGGAATAGAATGAATTTGGTTGTGCCGCATCCGAGCTCTGAATCAAATAATGCTTTGGTAAGTGCAAAGTTTAAATTCTTTTTAGCTAGCTTTGGAGAACGCTGCGCGTGGTTTATGTAATAAGCAGGACGAGAATACTGGTAACAGACAGTCAGGAAATCAGTGAGTTAAAATTAATGTTGGTAGATTTAGAGTGGATACCGAATACCGCAAAAGCCGAAGACCTGAAAAAGGTTGCTGGAAGAGGTTGAAATGCATATCCAACAGCACAGTAGACGGAAACAGCATGTATCTACGTTGCCAGAATGACAGTGAGAGGGCTGGACATGCGTAAGAGGGAATATCTCTGAGGAATATCTACATGTGCCGATCATGTAAACAAACTGATAGAATGAGCGATCAAACCAGAATAAAAATGATGAGTCTTCAACTGATTTTATGATGACAGAACCTTTAAAATCCGTTGTTAGTCGTGTTTTGTAGACCAACCTTTTGTACTTTTTCTCGTTCTGAGACAATAAAGAGTCAATAATATCACATCTAAAACTGAAAGAGAATATTTCTTTCTGGTAACCGATTGGTAAGAATTATTTGAACCTGCAGACCTGCTTTCCCCACGCGAACTATCGCTTCAATCCGCGCTCTTTGTCTCAAATGTACCTACCTACAGTGAATGTAGATAAGTACCTATTGTTTTAGTTTCGCATTGCTCATTTTGTAGAAGAAGAGGTAAATTGGTAGGTTCATATCATATTAGATAGGTATGTGCAGATCAACTCTGTGGTAGATTTCCATGTAAAAGTTCCGTGCCATTTCAAAATCGCGTATTATATGACAATTCGTGGCCACTACCTATCAATGAGTGATGCAATCTATTTGATTATGAATTCGTGGCCGGTCGTTACCCGTCTGGGTCTGAAATATTTGTCTGTGATGGCCTAAATGTATCGAGGTGCCTGTCACCATAAGGTTACTTTAGGTATATAGATGTACGACTTATTAGAGGTCGCAGAAGAAATGTTGTTCAGCTTTCGATAAAGAATCTGCCACCCTGTATAGGTATGTAGATTTATCTAGGTGCTTAACGTTGAATGACTTTATTTTGGACTCTTACGTAATGGCAATGAAAACGTACAATTATAGTTTTATACAATCAAAGAGTTATCTGTGCAGTTCATTGGCATAGCTATAATGTATAATATAATGATATCTATATACTATGTCGTAATTTTGCGCAAAATATTGTCTGAAAAGATTACGATTTATAAATAGATTGCGTTTCGCTTATCAAGTGGTAGTTCAGTCGGCAAAGTCCGAAAGTCCTTCGTTTGGGCTATGGATTAGTAAGATTTGCAGCAGATTTTTGGAAATGTGTGACTATCTAAACGGTGATTTAATATCATATCCGAAAATACGCAATTTTTTCCCAATTCGGTATGAATACATTATATTGTTTTAAAGATATGTTAATTCTCCTCTTCCAGATGCCATACATAGAAGTTAGTCTAAGAGACAATTCCCACAAGCGGACGAGGCGGACCATCGGCATGGACTGCACGGAGAACTCCAAGGAAGTCCGATGCTGCCGCTACCCGTTGGTCGTCAACTTCGAAGAGTTCGGTTGGGACTGGATCATCGCACCGAAGCAGTACGACGCCAACTACTGCAGTGGGGAATGCCCGTACAGTTTTTTACAGAAGTACCCTCATACTCACTTAGTGCACTTAGCTGCTCCGCAAGGCAGCGGTGGACCATGCT
This sequence comes from Metalampra italica, assembly GCA_949699065.1. Classification (NCBI taxonomy): domain Eukaryota; kingdom Metazoa; phylum Arthropoda; class Insecta; order Lepidoptera; family Oecophoridae; genus Metalampra; species Metalampra italica. The sequence continues at coordinate 3,205,001 of OX452993.1, forward strand.
GCGCTCCTCGGCGGATGAGCAGCATATCCATGCTGTACTTCGACCATGATCTGAACATCATCTATGGGACAATACCCGGAATGGTGGTCGAGAGTTGCGGGTGTTCATAGTTGTGGCTTAGTCTAGGGGCTCCAAGTGATTTTTCATATCATTGGCTACATGATTTTCGGCTGAAAAATAGCAGTATCTCTTCAGAAACTGTGATGACTATCTAAATAAGTGCGTTAGGCAACACTGCAGTGCACTGGTGGTCGCGCGCTTACTATCAGTCGGATTGTTTATCTTTTAATCATCTGGTCTGGTTAATCACCTCCGCGTATCTGCCGAATTGTTTGTAGCCAGCTGAAGAATGGCGATGGGTTTCGACTAAATAAGTTCTGTCGCTAGCTATGCTAATAAATTTGTCTTTGGCGTTCAATTCCATCGCTGTTCCCAGATTTATGGTGTGATTTTACGCTTTGTATGTAGTTTCGGAATGAAGTGGTTTTACACAGTCAGCCTTCTTAGAATTTAGTGTCATGCTGGCTATGTAAAATATAGTAAATTGCAAGATATGTTTGATGGTTCCAGAATTATACACTCCTATATTTGCAAGAACATATAAGACTAAAATTGTAGGTACTCAAAGTTGTGTATTTATAAGTTCATCATTACCACCGCTTTGTATTTAGAATTTTCCACGTTTATTCTCTAGTCACATGTGTTTTCTAAAATTTCGATTTATGTACAATATAAGAATTTTTTATTTCAAGAAAAATTTACAGTGCTCTTTATTTTACATGTTTATTTGAAGTTCCACAGGGCTGCATGCTAGGCCTACTTATGCTATGCAGCTTGATTAATTACTACTTTAGTCTTATGTAGGTACCTTTAATAAACGCTCTCAATACTTTTAGTGAATTGATCCTATATCACTTGGAGTCATATTTAGTGTCTATCGCTATGTGATATTTCGGACGAAGACTGCAGACCTTGTGTTGTGTGTGCGTGTGAAAAATGTAAATTGTTTTAACGTTCGTCCCGTACTAGTTTATTGTGAACTCTGTCATTTCACCCTTGTCTAGTTCTGTAGCTTCATTTAAGTTAGTTTCATCTCATCTTATGTACAATAATGTCGACTGCGATGTGTTTGGTTCAGATTTTCTTAATGAATTACTACATAATCTTTATATATAACTTAAATAAATACACTCTTAAATGACTTCTAGTTGGGTAGAGAACCGGCAGGAGTCCTCCACTTACTGACATACCTGATGACTATCTTAATATGAGGAATGATAGGGGAAAGACAATTAAAACTAACCACAATCTTATTTATTTTACCATATATACATAACTACTTACTCAGTTTTACATTATACTAAATCAATAACGTAGTTTTTATATAACCTTTTGACTCACGATTAAAATAAGTACAAGTTGAAAAGATACTGCATTTATCATTTTATTTATGCAACCTTATCGCTTTAAAATGTGTCATATTACCTTTTAATCTCAAAATTGCATTTATTTTGTTCAATACTACATAAGTTTTAGAGTTTTAGGTATTCTGTCTGTATTCATGTGTATTTATTCATGTTCACAGACACATTTACTAATGTAGGACCTAATTTGTTAATAGTCATCCAAACAGGCACAAAACACTTTAGCTTAAGTGTAAAGCTAGTGTAAAGCTGTCGTGTCACAGGGCTTTGTTGAAAATCTTCCATTGATTTGAGCTTAGCCTTATTAGCCATACTAGGAAAGGCTAAATTGAAATCGAGTCATCATGTTTACTCATACTTCAACTGACGTTTAAATAAGTACAATTTGAAGAAAAACGCTCTAACGCAAGATGGCTATCTTGTTTTGTAATGTGTCTGTGGAAAAAATTGTGCCTTCAATCAATTCGTAGATCAAGTTTTATAGCGCAGTCTTAATAATATATAAAATATTACATCAAAATGTAGTCGTAAGTAGGTAGTTCTACGTAATTGATGTATTTTCTTACTTTTTAAATAGATTTTTTTATTTAAGTACTGTATTTTAGATCTCGTCTGTATTGCATAATCACACAAAATCAAATTTCTCTACTAGCGGGTGGTGCTTAATCTTAAGTGACGTTTTTTTTTATTATAAATTAACCAAAAAATGATATACCAGTACCTACCCAATGTCTATTTATAAACATTATTTGTACCTATGAAAAACGTATTATTTTTGGCATAATTAAAACACTATTTTTTTAGATAATTCTTGTATTGTTTAGGGTTTTTAGTAAAGATTTTGTCGAAGTTAGAAATTTTCAAAAATTAGATCTCATTTTAAGGCAATCAATTGTTTGATTAGGCCTTTGCAAAGATCTCCCATTACTTTTGGATAACAAATGAAAGAAATGAAATGTTTTTGTACAAAAACATATTTAGTTTTAAGCAACTTGTGTTAGTATACTTTCGTATCTTTGTATTGTCAAAATTAACTAACTAATTTCGTGTTATATTATAAAGTTTGGCAAATAAATTTTCAACTCGTATTTTACGATTCGTATTATTTTGTGGGTGTACAATCTCTTTATATGGAAATATATGTCTATCAACTACTCAGTTGTCTTAATTTTTATTGCTTCTGTCCCATGGAATTTTACTTTCATTAAAAATTTATTTAGGTTTTCAAGATAAGAGGTACCACACCACACCCAGTCAGTTCGTCATGTTTTTCATAGGGAACCTTCTCGAGTTGAAACCAAACCCACGACCTTTTGTATTCTTCAATAGGTAGGTAGGTAAGTATTGTCAAGAAAATACTCAACCCAAATTTTAATCTAATTAGTTTTTATTCATTTTCTTTAGCTAAAATAATTGCAATTTGTTCAAGTATTTGTGGTAGATTTCGAATAATGTAAAATAAAACGTAATTATTCTTCTGTGGTCATCCTCTCAGAACAGCCACTCTTTATTTATATAAACTTTAGATTATTTACACATTTCGTTCGTCCTACTTTACATTAATATACTCGTCAACGTTTTTAAAATACAATCCAAACAAAAATAATAATATAACAGAAATACACATGACGTAATGTACAATTACATTATATTTAGTGGGAAAAATAGATGGACTAGTATACCCAATTTAGAAAAAATAAACCTTCCCACTTATTTTATCATTTCCCCCCTTTAACGAAGTATTTTATAAATTTTGGCCTCACTAAAATTATATAAAGGTTTATAAATTATTGTGTTATACATTAATATATAAAAAGGGCCAATAATTTATTAAAATACTTACAGTCTAATGTATTGCTTAATCGATCCAAAATATACAGGAAAAACATGTTTTATTGTACTTGGAGTGTCCTTTAAACAATTCCTTATTTTATTGTAAAACAACAGTTACTTCATGGCATGAAATTAAATCTACGCTAAGTAGAAATAATATATATTTTTGTATATTTTAAGTAAGATTTTTAATACTAAGTCTCTAAATTTACAGAAAGTGCACAACATCAAGTGGTGTCAGTCTATAATAGGTTGGATGGATTTTTTCGAAATTCCTTTGAGTAAAATTAAAAATATACAAAGCTGCAAAGTGACTTAACTAAATATACAAGCTGTATACAAGATTGCCAGTTAAGAAGTTTTGGCAGTGATTCCACAACATAGGTTGGTGAAAAACGTTCAAAAATACTGAAAAAATACCAGATAGATAATTATAATTAATCTGGTAAAATATATAAAAGTAGGTTAATAAAATGATTGGTTGGTTAAGTATTTTAGGACGTTTTTCATCACCCATTTTCAAAATGGCGTAGGTAAAAGCAAACCTAATACTAAAGCATACAAATTATGAAACATCACAGATTTTCATACCTACAATAAGAAATGCAATTACATTTAGAAAATGCCATGACATTAACAAAAAGTATGACATGTTGGAAAATTTAAGAGATAGTAAGGTCACACTGGAAGTACTAACAGTCTAGTACTAAACGCCTACAATTGTATTTACAAAATTGCTATACCGCCATTTTTTTAAACAAAACTGGTCGCAACACTGAATGAAACTTGAGCTTTTACATTTAAATAGGATCACAGTGGAAAAAGTGATTTTAATTCAACATCTAACTGTCTATGTTAAAATGTTATTAATTCAAATATTACAAAACGAGATGGCACTCATGTGAAATTTTCCTTATTCGATAAAACATGACCTAACAGAGAGAGTTTAATAATATTCGAGACGTTTCTGAGAAATGTTCACATGAGTATTATCTAACAGTGAAATATTTGAATTAATATAACTTCAGCCCGTATAAATATGTTTTAAAGTCCACGTTATGGCAAGTTTTCTACGTAAACACTATTCACATAAGTGTCACTAGAACTATAGTCTACGTTCATAGAAAAATTCACTATTTTCTGTACACTCCAAAAGAGTCTAAACACTCAAAAACCGAAAGAGTACAACTCTATCACATTCAATTTCTTCACAAATTTCACTGTTTTTAAAAACTCGGCTGAGATACAGTCCTAGGGTTCCCTGGCTGCGGTTGGTAAACGTCGTAAGCGGGGTGGTGAGGCTCCAAGTGACATACGACGTTGTTCTCCCCATTCAAAACGGCTGCAAGAGCCCGCATGTTATTCTCCTGCGGCTGGTGGTACGGATGCATCAGACGACCGCTCTCGTAAGCGTGTCTGGGGTCGTATGTGTCCCATTTCCCATACTTCCCGTAATGCTCATCATGATGATGCCTATCTCCTGGACTATAGGAAATAAGCGGGCGGTGATCTCCGAAGAATTTGGAGCCAGAAGAGCCGTGGTGGCCAGGGTTCTGACGGCAGTTGTCCGGCCCAGAATTATCGTCTGACATATCAGACATTAACGTTTCATTTCTCTCGATTTCTTCGTAAACCGGATCGTCTTGGATAACTCTGAACTCTTGCTCGGAGCCTCGTCTGTAGATTCTTCCTTGTTGCGAAGCGATTTCAGAGTAAGTGTGATTAACATTCTGACTGCCATGGTGGTGATGATGCTTACGACGTGGATCCTCCTTGTAATGCTTGCGGAAGATCATTTCTTGACTGCCAGGGGAGTGTTGGGACATGAACACGTGCGGGTTTCTGAAGTCGTGGTTGTAACTCCTGGTGGTCTGGTACCCCTGGGGGTGATGGAGGGGGCTCTCCTCGTCCTTGACGTGGCGAGGGGAGCCAGGGGCTAAAGGGGCGTCACACTCGGTGTACTGGGCGTGTATGTGGTTCTGCTGGGCCATTTGTCGGGAGAGTGTGTCGTGGTGCGGCAGAGTAGAAGTGTTCCCGGCGTGGTGTTTAGAAGAAGTGTTCTGTGGGAAATTATTCCGGTTTTAGTCATCCTATAAAACATGGTTAAAATGTAAACGAAGAGGGTTTTTATCACGATGTAATCAAAGAATCTTTTATAATTTAAATTTCTGGTCAGAAATGTCAGTCCCCGGTAGTTAAGCAGCTCAATTCATGTATTTGCGTAAATTACCTACCTACATGGAAAGTGCTTTTTCAGTCACAAATTCAGATAGTGACTAGCTTTACTATAGTTTTTCTACCTCTAGAATTGTTTCATAAAATCACACTTTCGGTGAAACAATGAATTTGTGTTTTAATTTACGAAAATTTTGTATTTTAGTACGGAATAGGTACTTATTTTGATTCTAATTTGATTTTAACTTTCGTCACTACTATGCTAGCGCCAGCACACGAGTCTTTCAAGTATGAGGCCCGAGGGATTACTGTACAAAAATCATTAGAAGAGTGTGTGATGAAATGTAAAAAAAAAAACAATTTCTTCAACGGCGATGCAGGATCGACATAAAATTGTGAAGGTAAGAAAAGAAATAGTGCCGTGCTAAATATATATTTTTATACATATTTTGTAGTTGAAAACATTCGATATTAAAATGGTTCCTGTATGCTTCTCATAAACCTGGGTTTGAAAAAAAAAAACAAATAAGTAAATTATCTATGACGAAAAAATGCTATGAAAAGTGTGTTAAATGCTAGAAGGAGATGGGTAGGGCTAAATTTTTAATACTAAGTAGATATGTACAATGTGAAATTCAGGGTGATATCATGCAGCACACTATGGTTAGGTTGCATGCAAGTTAATGAGTTGTGAAAGCCTTAGTAAGATCTCCTTGTGGTAAAACATACAGTTGAACAAATTAATCATTATTGATGTAGGTAACTAAAATCTTGCAAACTTCTTATAAAAATTGCATACGATGCAATTATTATTCTGTTAACGTGCCAGCTATACTGCAATAAAGAACATTGGTTGTTATTTAATTTTGTTCTGCAGTAGAAAGTCTTGAACCTACCAGAGTCATCATCATCAACAGCCTATTAATATGCCCCACTGCTGGGGCTCAAGCCTACCCTCTTAACGAGGGCGTTCGGGCTATAGTCCACCACGCTAGCCCAGTGCGGGTTGGTGGACTTCACATGCGCCTAAGAATTTCTTCTTCAGCGTATGCAGGTTTCCTCACGATGTTTTCCTTCACCGTTTCAGAACAGTCAGTAAATGTACTTAAGTTTTGAGAAGAAACCCATTGGTACATGGCCCAGCCGGGGATCGAACTCCGGACCTTTCGACATGATAGGCCGCGTCTTAGCCCGACGCCACTGACGCTCTTCTACCAGAGTGCTTTAGTTCAAACAGCTGTCGTGGCTGAGTAGCTAATGGCTTGGTTGGGTGGAATCGCACAAAACTCCCACTTTAGGGGAGTAGGTGAAGGGATCTTCACTTAACTACGAAAAAGTAGGCACCTAAAAATTATACATTCGGGCATTTATACCGGCATATAGTACTGGGGGTCATGGTTTAATTAAACGATGATGAAAACTATTGTCAATACACTTGCTCTCAAAAACTCTGTAATATAGACTGGGACATACCTAGTCTTGTAGACTCCCATCTACGGCTCGTGTTTACACTGGCGTAGTCTCGATAGGTATATTTCCGCACCCGTGTCACAATATAAAAAGCAACACAAGCCTGAGATCTTACTAAAGCAAAACTGAAAAAATCAACTAACAGTCACAACCAAGCTTTATTTACAGCCCTCCCCTCACCTTCCAAACACCAGCATTCGCCATAACAGCCCAGTCGTTCGCGCCAATCGACGCCGCCATTTTGTTTGAGAAACAAGATGGCGACCGCGATCTAAGGTTCTGGTAATCGTTGGGTACGTCGACATTCGTTCGGTAGCTGTGCATCGACGCTATGCTCTGCGAATGGGACGAGCTGTGCGGTATATTTTGCGGTGTCGGAACGCGTGTGGACCGCGTTTCGTCACTTGGCACGTATATCGGCGCGGTGGGACGAACGTTCCATCTTGAGTCCGGCTGTTGTAAGTTGTAGCTCTGTTCGTATAGTTAGAAAAGGTTGTAGATACTTATATTATTACATACAATACTTATATTCATATGAAAGATACCATACATATAGGCGTCGACGATCTGAAATTATTAAATACGGTTTGGGAGATTTCTTTCTCATGAAAATACGGTAGAAGGGAAGCTATAGTTGGCATACGCATCGCATTATAGAGATAGGATTTCGATATTCTCAATAATTTACTATTCAAAATGGATCAATACTTCAATACGTCTGATAAAGCGTTTAGTTAGAAGTTAATGCTTGATATCATTTGAAATGCAAAACTAGATTCAAGTAACCACCACACCACTAAAAGGAAATATTGTTAGGTTTTTACAAAAGAATGACGTGTTAGTTATAAAAGCGTTAGTTTTAGGAAAACAGAAGAAGACAAAAATAAAACAAAACCGACTTACCGTCAACAAAAAAGAATTAAACACGCAAATGCGTTTTGGTTCACGTTTTAAGACAATTTGTTTCGTATTATCCGACACAAATCAGAATAGGACAATAGCTACCTTGTGATTAAGTTCATACAAAATTGAACTAACGGTTTGTCCTTATGTGATTCGTCTCGCCTAATAAGGTTAGTGAACACAGTTACACAGAACTAAACAAAGATGTGTTAAAAACAAATCATGTAAACATAAATTGAGCTGTCTTTCAACCAATTAGTCACAATCAAAGCCAGAGTGGTTTGGTGGTTTCTTTTAAAGAAAAAGTGGCAAAGTAATTTTGAATGTAAATCCTATCTCTTTAAAATAATGCGTACGCACCTTGCTGGACGTTCTGTCTGTAGCCTTGAGGATATCTCCCGCTTCCCGCGTTTATGGGGTTCCGTAGATGGGACATCGGAGCCCCAGGTTCTCTCTCAGGAATGTTATGAGGGAAACTAGCCGCTGTGGCGTTTAGAGTTGGACCGAAATTGGTCGAAGGACCGAAATTCTGATTTTCTTGTGAGTTTCGTCTATTTCTGTGGGAATGGTAGCTGTGCGCGGCGGCGGCGGCGGCCAGAGACGCCACAGCGGCGTTGTTTATGACGTTGTTGTTGTTATGATTGTTGTTGTTGACAACAACATTGAGATTGTTGATCACCAGGTTGTTGGTTGTCGACGCCGATACGGATGTACTCGCCGTACTCTGTTGTTAATCAATGTTTGGTTTTAATTTTCTGATAGTTTAATTTACAAATGTGTAAATATACAGAGTTGGAATTTTGGTACTTAGATATGTTTTATACCTTCACCGATAATACATCATGCAGTAACTTTGTGTGGTGTTTTAATGATTTTTCAATTGCTTTGCTTCTGAAACCTATCAAGCAAGTGATGAAGTCGAAAATAAATTTAGTATTTTAAAATAAATATTTATACTCGATAAAAAAGAGTCACCAAAATTCTTCAAAATCTATTTTTTTCTAATTTCATAGACAATAAGCCCGAAGTCATCTCTTGCCTGATTTGATGCCTGATGGGAGTTAAAACTGCTACTGCTCTCTACTAGGCGGCGCCAGTAGCGCTTAGAGCAAATACTGGTATAATAAAAAATATCAGAAAAATATTTTTCAAGCTAAATGTTACAAAGTTTCACCTTTGAATTCGACCTGTTTTCTACCTTCTAAGCAAAGCACCACAAATTCATAGAGGCTTACTATATTGCTAGTGGCGCCATCTGAGTCGAGCTTTTAGTAAAACCCATTGTACTTCGGATCCAATCAGCTTCTTACCGTAGCATCTCTGGGATCCACTACATCTTCAGAGTCAGCCGCTGTGCTCTGATGGTACCGCCTGCCCTTCGTGGAGCCCTGGCGAGTGTCCACGTGGTTGGAGCAGGAGGCTGTGGCCGCGTTGTTGTGAGGCAGCGGCTGCGAGGAGTTGGGGGTCAGGTGGAGGCAGCATGACAGCCAGGGGTGCCGCCGCCCGAGTTTCGCGCATTCTTTCCTGAACTGTACAAAAGTCACCATCAGGTAGCTTAGTATTTGAATTTTCCAAAAGAATGGCAACGTTAAACATAAATTGAGAGCGCTAGTGGCGTATTGGGGAAGGTCCGAAGGTCCGAGTTCGATCCCCCGTCAGGAGTAACAATGGGTTTTTCTCGAAACTTAAGTAGGTACCTACATTTACTGACTGTTCTCTAACGGTGAAGGAAAACATCGTGAGGAAACCTGCATACGCCGAAGAAAGTATTTTTAGAAGCATGTGAAGTCCACCAACCCGTAATGGGCTAGCGTGGTAGACTATAGCCCTAATACCCTCGATGAGAGAGTAAGCCAGAGCCCCAACAGTGGGGACATATTAATATGCTGTTGTTTGATTCGAAACATGTACCTTTGGGTACACAAAGGTACATGTGAAGAAAGCATGAATACGGTTGCTAGGGCCCGGTCGGGCCCTGTGGGACCCACTCGACATAATATGGAAAGACCAACGGAAGTTAGTGTGACAGTAGCCATTTACCATCATATGGACTGTGCCCGTTACATGCATCATCAAATATCAAAGTCAGTTGAAACACTCACGATCTCATTCCGAAGACAATGGAAGATGAAAATGAAGAGTCCCTGCAAAGAGTTGAGAATGGTGAAGGTGTAGGCGACTCCCACAGTCTGCTCGTTCAGGTACAGCAGGCCGAAGGTCCACGTCAAGCCTAACAGGAAGGCCAGCACCAGAGAGCTCATCAGCCACACCCTGAAAACGGAAATCCAAATGTTATAATTATAGCTGATAAGGCACAATGAAGTATATTTATTAGGTACCTTTCTCTGACATTCTTTTCCTCTAACCAAAGGAAATCACTTTTAGCGATAAAACCGCACAGATGTACTGCCATTAGGTACATTATTATATTTTCTTAGTTTGATAGATCGGTTTCTCAGCATGGTGGGGAAACTTATACAACGCGGGCGAAGCCACGGCCAACACTTAGTTTCTTTTATTACCTGTCTATTTATACATACACACCTAATTTTGTACAATTTGGAGGTTTCTTTAGCCTTGTTGGAGACGGTGGAGTGCCTGCACATCCTGTAGATCACCATGCCGAGGCATATCCAATTGGCCTGAAAAGTACAGTAAGACATAGCAATGAGAGCCTATATGAATAAATAATCTCTGCATTATTGCAGGTGACTAAAACTTGTGACTTGTCTAATTCCAAACTAGGATACATTAATAAGTGTAAGTTTAGTAAGTAATATACCTACTTGCGTGTTGGGATTAGAGTAAGTGTCACTGCCTTACATGTGCAATTTTTCTGTGTGCGTGTATCCTTTATGCCCCTCCCTCGCTCCTTCCCTAACCCCCCTTTTACTATGTGTGTACTTCATTTATGTGTTCTTGTAATCTGTGGACACCAACACGTCTCTTCTTTAGGGCTATGTGTAAGAGTGGACTAAATGGACGTACCGCCAGGACGAACGCGACGGGCCCGACGAAGCTCATGACGAACATGCGCTCGGTGGAGAGCCAGCAGTGGCGCGCGGTGCCGTACCCCGCGGGGAACACGGCCGCGCTGACCAGCACCACCACCGCCGGCGCCAGGTACGCGCTGGCGCAGTACCAGCGCGCGCGCGGCCGCTCCGGCTCGAACACCTCTACCAGCATCGCATATAAGTGGAAGCCTGCAACATTGAAATATACCCTTTATATGATCTTTTAGAAGACTAGGTTTCATTATTGTCCAAACTCCGATAGTAGAGGAATTCCAAGAGAGAGTCGTTATATTCGCTCATCATCAGATCCTCATACAGGCAAGCGCCAGGTAAAGTCCAGGTAAAGAACTATTAAGCTATTAGTTAGATAGGTACTTCACAAAGAATATAAACCAAGACCTACCTTCTAGAAACATCCAGGCGAAAGCTGCCAGAAAGAAATAGTGCAGTAGGCCAGCGATGACCCCGCACATGATCCTATCCTCGGTCTGGTTGATGCCGCACATGAAGACCACTTCGGCAATCAGCAGACAGGCACACAGGTTCTTGTGGATGAGCACGCGGTCAGACTGTTGGAAAAAGTAAAGGAGTGAGAGCCCATTGTCAAGCATAATATCACTTTCTTCATCATGACGATTATTTACTCGATGCCCAGTTAAGTAACTGTTGACAGACTGTGGATGGTAAAGAAAGTGAAGGTAGAAACAAGTTGGTGTCGCCGTCTTTTTTTGCTTTTTTATTTGCTCAAGCACAATGGCGAGTGTAAACCAAAGCTCTGTCTCTAAAAATTTTTGCCTGAGGCCTCTCAATTCGATGATATATATACCTTCATGTTCCTGAAGCATTGGAACACAATGATAGCAGCCAGAAGCGCCACAGCTGAGATCCCACAGCCGATGAAGGTGATCAGTCGCAGCGCCATCTCGTGTTTAGCTCCTATGAAGACCCCGTGCACATCCATCAGCACTGCAAAGTTGGTGAGATGCGAGCACGCGCAGCCCGTGTGTGTGAGGTTTGACCACTCTACCTGGCAGCCTTCTGGAGACCAGCCGCTGTGGGAACAAAGTCGGTTATCAAGACTATACGTGTATAACAGTCTGTTTTATTGACAACGGTTCACAAACAGAAAGCTAAACAGATGCTCTCCTTCTGTTTGTGAATCACTTTTTGCCAAAAGGATACATCCGCCAATTATTTACAATTAAATTTTGTAAGTACGTATCGGTACAACATAGGTAGGTACTGTAGGTGATAACATAAAAACGTCAATGGACAAGGGACATACAAATAGAAAATGTAGTTTGCTAAACTTTGACAGCAGATAACTTACTGCATTCTGTTCCTGCATTATCGATATTTCTGATTACCACATATTTTAGTTAAAATTACTTCAGATAGATTATTCACTTACTGTAACGTATAGTCCCAGAAAACGCAGGCGGGGTTGGTTACGTTTTCAGTCTTCAAATGCTTCATGGTCAAGTGCACCATCTGGGACAGCTGGATGTGCCTACCGTTTCCTAAGCTCGCTGAAATCACCTGTAAATTTAGGACTATTTAGTGCCTGATGTGAATATCATTGTCGGTTCATATTAGATCATATTATTATGTCACAGAATTAAGCAGAAGAGTAACATCAAACTAATGCCCGTATCCAGTCACGAGACCATCCGCGTCCCCTTCATCCGCCGCTAAGCATGCTTCATGCTACAAACAGTAGTATAGTGTCGCACGCGCCGCCGCCGCGACTAGTCGCCGTGCCGTCACCCATATGTTTCGATAGAGCAGTTGTAAGAAAACTGCTTATTGAAATTTTGTATTCTGCCCTCTTCTGCTTACTTCATTACTTAGTCTTGCAGTCACTCGGTGTATCATCGCTATCTTACCGCTTCTCAGATGTCTTACCTTGGAGTTCAAAACCCTAGAGATATTCTTCTTCTCCCGCTCAGAGTTGAGGCTAGTTGGAGACGAAGCGTCTGATGAGAAGGCGGAGAACTGAGGGTTCTTGCCGAAGGTCGGGGGCAGGATCTGTTCGAGGCGGTCGAATGCGAAGAATACTATGCGGACGAGGTCGTTTTGGCGATTATCTGAGGATGACAGAAAATGCAATTAGGTAATCTATTGATAGGATGGAGCTCGAGGATTGCATAAGCCCACTGTTCAGAAATACGTCTACGAAGTCGAAGTCGTCTAAGAATACGAAGTCTTGAGAACGTCGACAAGACCATTACAGAGTTCTCGAGATTGGCCAAAAATGCTATTGTCCGTCTGTCCTTCTGTCTGTCTGTAATTCTCTACAGATCGCATTTTTCAACCGATTTTGACGATAATTTGGCATGGGTATAAATTAATCACGCCAACAAAATGAGTAGAATAAAATTTTGAAAAACATTTTTTTAGAGTACCTAATGGATGTACATATAGAGCATGCAATACACCACAGGTATTTAAAACTTACCAAGTAAGGCAGCTTTAGGTATGGTGATCGTGTTCTCTGACGCCTTCCACTGCTCCTGAGCTATTACAGATGGGAATGTCTCGTCTTCCACGTTCTTCACTTCTAATACTCGCACTGATAAACCTGTGAAATGGCGTTAGAAAATTAATAGAAATTGTAAGGGGTGGGCTAAAATAAGAAATCGTAAAGTTCTGTAAATACCGGTTTAATGACCGAACAAAGTAAAAATAACGAAAAATGCGTATAACCGTGAGGATGGTTATTGAGAATTAACTTACAGATATTCTTAACAATCTGCAGTATGGTCTTTTCCTTGGTGACGGCGTCGGCTAACAAGAAGGCGTTCTCTTCGAGTTGAGTCAACAGCGCGCTTGCGATGCGATTCTGTGCTTCTGCGCTCAGGTCTTCCCATGACGCACGCTGACTCTCTTCTAGTAGGTTCGACCCTGTAGGGAAAGTTACACCACAAATTAAATAAATCTCGTTTGTACAGAAAAGTGCAGAATGGTTTCCGACAGTAGCCAAAATAACCTAATCTTCGCCGATTGTGAACCGATTTAAATGTTTTTTTTTTAAATTTAAGCTTTATTTCGGGGTGGTGCCATTTCAATTTGTAAACAATATTTCGCCTCTAAGAATAGGGAATCTAAAAAAATTTGGGGATCAATAAATCATCGACGTACAATAATCATATTTTTTTACAAAGAGGTCGGTTTTATTTTTTGTAAAAAATCTGATCACTTATAAGGAAAGTTTTACGTTCATTACCTAATTCGATTCTGTATACAGTCATGAACTCAAGATCTCCTATTTCAATCATCATCGAGGAGGAGATCATTATAGGAATGACTACCAGGCTTACCGGTCTTGATGACTCCAAGAAGCATATCCGTGACAATGGCCTCCCTTTGGCGAGGATCTGGAAATGTCTGCACATTCTGTGACATCCGTTGTGCTAGTTTCTTCATGATGCTGGTTGTTGTCATCATATCTCCACCGTACAGGGTCTTCGATGATGTCACCTGAAAAGTATAGATAGATTCTAGACTATTCACTTTTAGTCTTCATCATAAATTTAATTGTACGAAGCTGTGTCTCAATTTTGAAGTATAATACTTTTGATCCGTCCCGTCCATTAAATGTCAAGGATTTTTAATGTAGGTAGGTACTCATATTAAAACTTAATACACGTATTGCTCAAAACAGTTAGGGGAACAAGATATTGAGTGTTTGTAATTTGATCAATTGTATATATGTATTGTAATTAGAGCAGTAATATACCTGAGCCAAGTCGTTGCTGATGCTGAGAAGAGATTCTCCTTCCCTGACCCTCGCCTCCAAGCTGTTCAGCCACACTGACCGACACTCGCTTAAGTCGGGGGTCTCCCCATGCCATTCTGGTATTGCGTCCGCTGTTGAAACATACAACATTTCATATAGGTACACTGAAACTGGCTGCCGCCCGTGTCGAAAAAATCCTAGCCGAAGTACCAAGCTATTCAACAATAAAAACCCAACTGTAATCCATTCAGTGGTTTTGGAGGTGAGGAATAGCAACGCCAAAAACAACTCTCTTTAAACGTTGATTAGCTTCAATTGAACTTTCCTTAATCGAAGACGAGGAGAATAAAGGAAAATACGGATTAAGATCTGATTCCTGAAAACCATGACACTTACAGTAACCAAAATCTTCACTGACGAGGTTGGTGCTGGCCTGAGCATCTGGTAAATTGGCATTTCCTCGATAGTCAATCATGTGCTCAGGGGAATCACCGTCACGACCTTTGAGCAAAGCTTCTGAACCCAATCTTCTGATCAATTGCATCTGCCTTTCACTGGGTTGGTCTAGCCCCAAGTCGTGGTAGTTCTCTCCTGACTGCAGACCTGGATTCCTCTTTCTGGGTCGCTCATCGTCCATGTGTCGGTATGGAGATACGGTGCACCTGGAATTTAAAAGAGAGAAAAGTTTATAAATTTCACCTGTTCAAAAAATTCACATCCCGAAAATCTCTACTGTCCGAAACGTGGGTCATTCTTTAATTACAAAAGGACGATTTTTGCCATATTAGATGGGGTGGGGACCCCATGCAAAGAATTCTCTGACTCCACCGTCTTACACATACGGGACCCTTTAGTAGTTTATGACAGTTCCTTATCGCCTCCCGAGAACCTATTGGCAAGACAATAAGGAGGTTTAAAGAAGACAGTTACTCACTTCCACCTAGCTAAGCCCGTGGCTCCACCAGGGCAAGGTTGTACAGCATACGTGGCAGCAAGGGTCCAGTTCCAGTGGAGACCACGAGCATTTACTTGAGGACAGTACGCCCGCCTGCCCAAAATTGGTGTTCTGCTGGTGGCTGTAATTAAAATTGAGATAATATTACTGCAAACTGCAATGCCATAAAAGATCAGAAGTAACGTCAGAAATAGCGAACTAAATGCTTTATGTTTCATTCAGCATAAAAGCCATTCTTTAGCTTTTGCAGCTAGAAAATTTAATCAAGATAAGTTAACCTATAACCCTAAATAAAATTAAGGCTTCAGCCGCGATAGTTCAGGTTCTAGCTTCTTGTTCAGAGAATGACGTTGGTTAGATCTCATAAACGTCATAGGTTTCTTTTTCGTTTCGCAGCGCGCATACTGGACAAACGTTATCTGTCTGTATCATATTGATGACGAAATACGAAAAAAGGTCACTTACAGTAAACTTTATCAAAGTCGTCTTCAGCGTCTGGTTCCGTTGGGTGCTTCTCCTTCGATGGTATGTGCATTGGAGAAGTGGAGTCAGAGTCTTCGTCTTTTACGGGCCAGTGTAAAGTTTCTTCTGTCATACCTGCTGCAAACGAATTCGTAAATAAATCATCATGTTTTACTTTAATTTTCTTTTTGCAAGTCAATTTTTTTTATTTGGATCTACTTCTATCGGACTCATCTATGGTATATTATCATTACAAGGTTCTGGAAATAATTTTAATCAAATATTTTCATTAAAGTCTTACTTACCAATTTCATCTTCTTTGTCTTTTGGTTTATCATTCCTAGGACCGTTGTCTGCTTCGGAAGCTTTAGCAGGTTCTTCCTTAACTTCTGGTATTATGTCCATTGAATCTTGAGGTGGTTCCCTTTCGGAGGACGAGTCTGGCTGTTTGGTTGTAGTCTTCTGAAATGTAGAAGTTTGGTTTG
This sequence comes from Metalampra italica, assembly GCA_949699065.1. Classification (NCBI taxonomy): domain Eukaryota; kingdom Metazoa; phylum Arthropoda; class Insecta; order Lepidoptera; family Oecophoridae; genus Metalampra; species Metalampra italica. Next base: position 3,221,461 of record OX452993.1, read on the forward strand.
CTTGTTAGTCTTTTCGCTTCTATAGGGTTGAATGAAACTGGTAAGTCATTAAAGTATAAGAAGAGGGTTGACCTCGTGGTAGAAATTACTAGAAAAAAAATTCATTCAATTTATGAGCATGTTCAACAATAAGTTCTGTCAACTATTTTCATAGAGCTGCTATCTGTTGTCGTAATATTTTGTGTAGGTATGTCTTTAAGTTTCAAGTTTTCAACTCAAGTAATTCAATCCTTAGAATTAATTTTTGTAGCAATATAGACTACAAGTGCTATTGCCACGCGAACAATATTACATGAAAAATCTTTCATCGAAGTTGTAAGTACAGCTGTAATTAATATGCCAAATGGCCATGAACGATAGGTAATCTGTCTACAATCACCTTGGTCCCTATATCCCCGAGCTTGACCTCAGGAGGTAGGGTGATATGAGGCCTGAAGGTCGGCGGGGTGATCACAGTTGGCTTCTTCCTCTCCCCCTGTTGGGTCTGGATGGGACTCTTCGGAGCCGGCGGTGCCGTGGACCTCCACACCGTGGGCTGCGATGTGATGAGCCATGGCGGAGACGGGCGGTTGGTGGTGCTCGTCGTTGACGCTGGAATTGGTTATGAAAATATTATAAGTTGCGGTAGATGCAAGTGTGCAAAGTGGATAGGGCATACCCGAATTAGTAATCAGGTTTTTTGAAATCTATGTAGGTATCATTTGTGGTGGGGTGGCGCTCTTTCAATGTTTATCCGGCCTTGTATCAATGCGACCATTGCTGATCTGTTGTGATCGCCGCCTTACTACGTTCAGTGCTACGCTTTGCATCCGTTAGGAAGCACGCTTTTGGCACTGATTTGTTTTACTTCGTCAGGTTCTTTAAATCTTTTGATAAATCTATGTCAGGTTTGTTTCTATTTGGCTGTATCTCTTTGGTGACGAACATACATCGTGGGCCTGCACGCGTGGCAGTAATTTGAATGGTGAAGTTTACCAATCGGCACTTGGACCGCATGGTAAATCCACTCACGATCACTCATGTTTGGCTATAATGCCTTATTTTCGGACAGTGTAAACACGTTCGTCCGACATTCAGTAATAAAAGTTATGCTTATGAAGCCATAAGTTTGATCCATCGCTATGAATATTGGAAAGTAAGATAGGTATCTGTTCAAAGTATCAACAAAGTAACTTCATCATTTATTTAAGTACTAGCTTTTTCCCGCGGCTTCGCCCGCGTAGAAAAGTTTTTCCCGCGTACATTGTAAAACAGCGCCCTTTATGTGGGTGTTTTGTTACTTAGGGGGTATTAGCGGACGTCCCGCGACTTTATCCGCGTTATAAAGTAGCCTATATGTTATTTCAGGATATAAGCTGTCACTCTACCAAGTTTCATCAAAATCTATTCGGTAGTTTTTGCGTGAAAGAGTAACAAACATCCTCACATCCTTACAAACTTTCGCCTTTAGCATAATAGTAGTATTTGGCCATAAAACAGGGAAGATACGTTACCTGGAACACATTGGTAGTGCGCTTCAAGGTATTTCAGCGTGTTCGGACACGGATCGCCGCTGAATATACTCGTGCTGGCCTGTATACTGCAGTTTTGGTGCATGCTACATCTGTAAGCAAAACGGTCATACATCAGTAGGTTGTTTTTGTGGACAAATAGTGTTAATTCTAGTCCCTTCTAGTGTGAGGACTTCCATTACAGTGTATTTGTGGCTTATAATTATTACTTCACGTAGCTTAATTTAGAATAATCGATTAGGGTTTTAGTATAGTTAGAAAATGATCATGAGCCACATTTAAATCACAAAATTTTAGTAAAATCAGTGCAGTGCAACGCTTAGTATTTCCCTGGTATTTCCATTTCAACAAACATTACAGTGGAGGAAGCTGTATTGAAAGAGAGAGAGAGATGAAAAACAAGATCATAAAGTAGAAATATAATGAGACAAAAGACGCCAGAGCTCCAGAAAGTGTATCGTTTGTTGGAACTCCAATATGGGGACAAGGCAATTGTAGAGAAAAAGAGGGTGAAATTTATAATTCTGTTCGGATGAAGGACTTCAAGAAATGATTATAACCTATATCTTAAAAACAAGATTTTAAAATAATAAAAAAATAAGACAAAAGACGCCAGAGCTCCAGAAAGTGTACCGTTTGATGGAACTCTAATATGGTGAAAAGGCAATTGTAGAGAAAAAGAGAGGGTGAGATGAAGGACTTCAAGAAGAAATGTTATATGGTAACGTATCGCGTAAGTGTGGGGATATCAATTTGTGTGTAATTTGCATGAGTTGGCCGGGGCGGGCCTGCCCCGTGCAGTTATTGCCAATCTCTCGGGGCTAACGCGATAAACTTGCCCCACGATATTTAATTTTCCCCAATTTTCGACAATTTTCGCCGCTTTCCTTGATAGCGATTTAGATTACGCGTTGTTTATAGCAGATAGAAATAGCTATGGGAGGTGTTTTGATCAAACTGGCACCACAATTTTTATTATTCTAAATACCTAACATTATCACCTTATCTTAAATAGAAAGTTTGTTAAAATACCTACTATTTTAACAAACTTTCTATTTAAGAAAAGGGGATCGTAATGGTTTATCAAGTAGGTAAAATAAAGATTATTTATTCTTCATATCCGCCTGTCAGCATCCACTATTGGACACAGACTTTCCCTCAAAGCTCTGCCATTCATTAAAACGATTTTTAAGTATCCTACTTAAAACCATAATTCACTCATTGAAATACAATCTTAAATGCGGCATCAATTCATTCTTATCTCAGACAATCTCTCTGTAAAATAATGACTAATAAATAACCACGAGAATAATTAATAAAGTAACTTGATACGCGTATTCTAATAGGCCGCATATTATTATCAGTAATTATATTAAATTTCAAGTAATTATAATAAAAATGACATAAAACTTAGCGTTAGTGTCTGGAGATAATTAAGTACGGCAAAGGTATCGGCTTCCGAATTTTGTGGTGATAAATTATTGAAGTTTAAAACTAAATTGGTTTTTTGTATTTAAATTAGGGCGTAAGTTAGAGAAGCAAGTCCAGAAGTAGACGTACTTGGGTTTAAGGATCAAAACACAAAACTGCGAATCGGCGCGATGCGAACACGCAATGCAGAAAACTACCCAGATAGCAAGTAAGCTTGCAGCAAACTTGATTTTTCTTTCTACGCTACGTCAAATATGACTATGTACGTTCAATAAATGCAATCATGCAAGTTTGATAAGTCAACATTGTATATCGCTTGTAAAAATAAACATCATGCAAGTTTGATAAATCAATATTGTATATAGCTTGAAAAAACAAACATCATGCAAGTTTGATAGGTCAACATTGTATCATCATCATATCAGCCTGTAGACGTCCACTGCTGGACAAAGGCCTCCCCCAAGGATCTCCACGACGACCGTATATATAACAACATTGTATATATAGCTTGTAAAAACGAACATCATGCAAGTTTGTCGCTGGGAAAATAGAGTGTTTGATTTAAACTTGCCTCAAGTGTATACACTTGCTATGACAAATTTGCTACAAACCTTCGATTTTGATACGTCAAACTTATAGCAAGTCAGATGAAAGTTTATATTGCTATCTGGGTACGATGCCAATTGCTGCGATTCGCGTTGCAGTTTCCTGCGTTGCGAAGATAAAGGAAAAAAAAGAAAGATATAGAAAAAAGAAACAAAGACATCGCAGGAACGCGCGATGCGACTCAATTCGCAAGTTCTTGCGATGCGTTGTACGAGCTCGTAGATTTCTATGATGCGACGTCGCATCGCAGTTCTGTGTTTTGATCCTAAAACAAAAGTTGTTGAGTTTGCTCCGAAGGCTGAAATAGCCAGGGTACATTGAACAATATCAAAGACCATTGGCGGGTAGCAGAGCAGCGCTATGCTAGCCTTACATCGCTTGCCTGGCGTGGCACTTTGGGCTTTATATCCAGCTCTAATGGTCATGACGATGATCACAGACCAGAGATGATAAAGGACACAAACCTGCTATGTAGCACCCTCAGACTCTTGGTAGACATGCAGTTGACGCTCCAGTCTGTGTTGCCATGGTCGTTGCAGATGGTGATGGAGAACCTGCCATAGTTCGCTCTGATGAGGTGGATCACCGAGCCTTCCGCGCAGCCGATCTTCAGTGTCTTTCCCTCGCACGCGTACGCCGTCTCGTATCTTGGTTCTGGAAGAATGAAAAATCGGGGATAAGACGCGGCGAAAATGCAGTGATATAGAATACTTATAAAGAAATGACAGGCTGGAGTCGCTAATACATCTCTATACTGAATACCTAAACTATGCGCTGAACCCAGGCTTGACTTTAAATATAACAGCACCAAACATTCATTCACTCCCATTTTCCATTCGTTCAAAAAAATGAAACCAGGGGCTTCGTTCACAAAATAAATCCAATTAAAACGGATATTGATCCGATGGTTACGTTCAGAAACCATTTATCCAAAAACAAACGCTCGCAGACAATGAGAAAAACTGACGACTCAACATTTGATAATCAATAACTTCTGAACGGATGGTGTAAAATCTCTCGTTGTAACAAGATCGCGCATTGCACGCTATTAGGGCTGCCAACTTAGATTTTTTTAAAGGAGTTAAACATTACCGTCCTATGGGCTTCCCTATATACTGGTAAGAATTAACACACATTGGAATACAATACGTAGATAGGACCTTTTACTTGTGTAAATGGTTTTTTTTTGCAATAGTCCGCTTTAGAAATAATACTAATATTATAAAGGCGAAAGTTTGTAAGGATGTTAGGATGTGAGGATGTTTGTTACTCTTTCACGCAAAACGAGCCGATTTTGATGAAACTTGGTACAGGGATAGCTTATATCCTGGAATAACATATAGGCTACTTTTTAACGCGGACAAAGTCGCGGGGCGTGCGCTAATACCTCCTAAGTAACAAAACGCCTACATAGAGGGCGTTGTTTCACAATGTACAAGGGAAAACTTTTCTACGCGGGCGAAGCCGCGGGAAAAAGCTAGTATTATATAAATAAACATTGAGTTCAAAACCCTGACGTGGTAAAGCTATAATTATGAATTTATAGTGTATCAGCAACTATCTATAAATAGCAAAAGCGAAGAAAGTATTACCATTTTTCTATTCGATGTTACGTACTTACCATGGCAATAAATACAAATTTGAAGCGACTGTAAAAATATTATACTTTCGTATGACGGTATCAGATGACTTAAATAAAATTCGGTCGCCGCTAGTAGATTTTGTTTCACAGTGATCATCTAAGAGTGTTGACAGCCCTAGGCGTTAGGTGTGCATATTCTAAGGATCGCATATAATAAATCTGGTCAAATTAATGACGGTACTGACAGATCGTTTACGGTTTTTCGCCGCGTCATACCGCGAAAGGAGCGGGGTTCACATAATGCGTTATACGGATAGTGAAACGGAACGGTTTGTTTTCGAACGCGACGGAGAAAATATTTTTCGAATCCTTTCATGTTGCAGAATAGTTCCATTAAAATACGCTTTAAGAGGAGCTTTAGAGATAAATCGGACACAGAGGATTATGTCGAAATATATTTTCTGGCCCAAATGATACTTTCACCCGACTACACCTAACTTTAGATTTGTCCTAATCCCTCTTCTTAAAAATTGTATTTTTAAAATACCACAAGTTAAATCGTGACTCTAAGGGCTTCTTTCACCACTTCCTGATATTGTTACAGATAGTAATCTTAGTGATAAACTAATCTATCAGATAAATCTGTGTGATAGACTATATAAAATATAGGCAATCAGATACCTGTGAAACCAAAAAAATAGGCTATCTGTGAGATAACCTGCAGATAGGGTATCTGGGACTTTATCAGCAAGCGGTGTAAGAGGTCCTAAATGTTGAGATACACTAACTATAAAACTTTAAACTGATATATTGAATTAAAAGACAAAAAAGGTTTGCTCTTGGGAGAAAGAGATTGATGAACGAATGTAAGGTTTATAAATGAATGAATCAGACACAGATTATAAAATACATGGACATTCGTTTGAATATAGATGTACCAAGTTATCTGTGAAGTGGCAGAATCAGGAACTAGGCAGAATGTCATTCGGCCGTCAGCACAATATATATAGAATGACGGGCATGGATCGATGGCAGAGCCACTCTTCAGTTCACAGATAACTTGGTAAGTCTATACCTACCATAGAGTTAGTATACTAGCTATAGAGCGCGCGCATCGCTCATTGCCCATTGTACCAAGTGTAAGCAGGTGTTCTATGGACGCTTCTTAATAGATTTTTTCTAGATCGTTCTTTTCCGTGAATCGTGTTTACAGCTTGGCACTGCATATTTCACCATGATTACTCCAAATCTAAATAAATACCGGCGTGAGCAACAATCGGCGCTACTGACGTGTTGTGACTAGAAGCGTCGCCCCGAAAATTTCGAGACTGTTCAGACCCGTGCCTACAGTTCAGACTTGCTAACGCGCGCTCTATGTATACTAACAACTCTCTGATACCTACATTTACAGACGGTCGTGGAGTTCTTACCGCTGCCATTTTTTGAACCGAATAGAATGATCTATTCAAATCATCAGTGAACATTTCTCATTGGGCGCGCAATAATCGTATGGAAACTGGGCTATTAATCAAAAAGTTGGAGAGCGATTTAAATGTCGCCGACAGATTAACGATAAGCCCTTTGCCCTGGCAATAAATTATTTCCAACCTTTAAACATCGGTTCAACTCGTGTTTTTAACGAAAAAATAGGCCAACATTATTGTGAAATATTCTATTCTACTCATAGTTAATTTCTTTAAAGTTTTATAACTAGTGGAAATACTTAAGACAGTTTATTGGTTTAAGTCTATGAGTCGATAAACGGAAGAAAGAGAACTAACTATACTTAAATAAAACAGAGAAAAGTTCTAAGACGCTTGTATAGTTATGAAGATTGGAAATTCCAAACGGTGTAAGTGTGAATCGCAATAGATTCTATTTTTGTTCGTCTTTCTTTTCATTTGTCTTAAGTTAATGTTAGACTTAAAGTAGAACACTGAAATTAGTCCATTGGAATATTAATAATAACAATAAGGTTTTTTGAACAAATTCACACACGGCTGTTTAGTCCCAAATTACACCGAATATGGGTACTCAACAACTGATAAACATACGTATTTATATACTTTTAAATAATTACTTAAATACATACAAACACGCAGAAGCCGAAAACCAACAGATAATATGCTCATCACACAAATGTTGGTCCCGGGTAGGAATCGAACCCAGGACCTCTGGCGTAGAAAGCAGGGTCACTACCAACTAAGCTAACAGGCCAGTCAAATATGTATCACATACCAAATAGCCTCAGGGCATGATCATCATCCGCCGCGTTGTGAGGATAGACCTTTTCCTAACAGTGGTATGTAAATAGATGGGAAAATCATTCCAAACTTATAAAGGTTTCCCTTACGTAGCGAGAGTTCAAATAAAGTAAACATTTTTAGTATCTATCTACCAAATAACAATTTCGTATATAAAATTAAAATGGAGTTGCATGTCTAACTGACACTCCATTGATTAGTGACGCGCTATAAACACGATATCGACATTTATAACTCATCGGTATTTGGTAACGATGAATATTTAAAAACTTAATTATTCCAATTAGAACAATTTGTACCCAAACGTTTCGAATTTCGAATTAGAGTAAGCAATTTATGATAATAACTGTAACTGTTACTAACGGTAGATGTTGCCATTAGAAATTTATGGCTCTTAGTGTTTACTTAAGAAAGTAGAATTTAATATTATACAAGAATTTTAACACTGCAATTAAGTTAATCTATAATTAGTCGTGTAGAGTCGTGTTTTAAACGAAACTACATTTGAATAAATGTGATGTAATACTAGGTAGGTATTTAACTGTCATCAGTCGTTCACAAGTTATTAATATTCGAAATACTCATAGAAAATGTATTATAATAATTTATTAAGTATTTTTTAGTTCTTGTGGTACCTACTTAAAAGTACTTATTGTTAAAAACACGATTATAATACCTAAGTGCGTCTTAGAAGAAAAAAAGTTAAGTGAAGAAGTTAAACGTTAATTATTCATTTTAAGCGTTATTTAATCGACATTTTATCGACTTATTATAAAGTCCAGCCCTATTTCTTTATAACACGCGAAAGTGTACTTTGTATCGATATTAAAGATTGGATAGATACGCGAAAACTATTTTAAAATCACTCGAAAATAACACCTCGTATCGCGGGGTGAAATCGCTAGTCACCCCCCTAATAGAGGGGGATAGAGAGGGGTGGATAATAAAAATGATTTATACGAGATGTCCAGTGCTACTCTGTGTGAAGGGTAGAAAACAATTTACAAGGTAATATGTATCTTGGAAAGGTAGATATAAGGTAGAGGTACTACATACATTAATTATTATTGAAGGGAAAGGGTTTGATATTACCTGAGTACATACATAAGTGCAGTAATCATGATCATTACTAAATACATTACTTTTTATAAGTGTTGGAGTACTTGCTAGAGGTTTGTCTGATTATCTATTATTATTATTTTGTGATGGGGCTCTTACAAGACTTACCCAGCTTTTTATCACTGCGACCATTACTGATCAATTGTGATCACCATCTTACTATAGTTCAGTGCTAAGTTTTGCGTCACTTATGAACTTCAGAACGCTTTTGGCAGACTCCGGCTTAAGTGAGTAGTTGCCCATCTGGGGTGTTTCTTCCACGCAAATTTGGGCTACACTCGCACAGAAGGTGCAGGTGCAGTGGTATTTCCTCAGTTTTCTGGCAGTCTGCACACTTTAGTGTCCCGAGGGTGAACATGTGTTTGTCCAGGCCATGTGCAAAATATTTGAAAATGATCTCAGAGTTTGAAATTCTGTCATTTCCAAAGAAATTAATTTACAGTTGCGAAAAACAATAACAAAGAAGAAGTAATAAACTATGAAAACTATTAACAGAGTATTAGGTACTCCAATAATTCGAATAATGAAACCCTGTCATGAATCCTACATGGAGGCACCATCATTTGACACCCAACCGCCGAATGGCGCAGACGTCCGCATATCTGTTTTATTCGAAAACAATCGTTTTAGCATCGCAATAGGGTCGGATTCAGTCTGTTAATAGTTTATTACTCGGCCACAGATGTAACAATATTGGTTTCCCGGTGAAATTTAATTTCGTCTGTCATTAATCGACATCAGAAGTGGGATTATGCGGAATTTTATTATCGGGATCAGTTCTGGTTATATAGTGGGGTGGGCTGCGCGGTTATTGACTAGATGAGGACGAAATATTAATGGGTTAGTTTCAACGTATGCTCTTTATTGTTTTATTTATAATAGGAATTGTTTTTCTTATCGTTCAGACACTTAAAGTTGAAACCTTTCACTAAGAATTCAGGTTACTTCTCTAAATGCTAGGAAAACTGGTTGGCGTTTTTAATAAACGATGGTTTAGAAATATAGTTTTTCAAAACCCATAGTAAAAAAAAGTTCAGATAAAGAATAAAACCACAGGATTCCGTCAACGAAACATTTAACAGTCCATCAAAATAGACCAAAAAAGCTCCATAAACTCAGCAGAACTCATAAATTATAATATACTATGGCATCACTACGGCATTCAGAAAGAGGTGACAAATTGAAAAAGCTCTTTTTATAGTGCTTTTTATGACGTCCCACCGGTAATGTGCCACTTCGGGTGTTGGATGATGGGCTTCGAAAGGCTTTGGCGATTTTAAAGGGTAGCGCTTGATGCCAAGCCTATGCAGTGTTTAGCTCTGGCTTGTAACATAAAGCGGGACGAAAAGAACTAAACGTCGAAATAACGGACGATTTGATAAATTCTAAATAACGATTAAATGTCAGTTCGTTTAATATTGGTTACATTACAACATACCGTAGGTACCTATAATTTAAAAACGATTAAAATTTAATTTATTAAAATTATTTTCTGAAAATGAACATCTATACGTCATTACCATTATGTAATTATCATTAAAAATCCTAAAGTTAAAATGAAAACTCGAAAAAAGTCCAAAACATAAAACTGTAGGCAATTTGAACGGACGGATTTAATTGTGCGAATTTGCATATTTTCCGCCAAAAACTCTCCGGGACGGCCGGTAACTGGGCGCTTTACCCTACCTTTTGATTTGTTGATGCCCATTTTTATGAGTTAGGGAAAAAGTTTTTTTGGCCGTAGGTACGTAGTGGGTATTAGCTGCATGTCGTAGGAGTATGTTTAAGTAAATTTTAAAAAATCAGGTATTATTTATAGCTTTATGTACAAACTAGCTTTTTCCCGCGGCTTCGCCCGCGTAGACAAGTTTTTCCCGTGTACATTGTGAAACAGCGCCCTTTATGTAGGCGTTTTATTACTTAGGGGGTATTAGCGGACGCCCCGCGATTTTGTCCGCGTTAAAAAGTAGCCTATATGTTATTCCAAGATATAACCTATCACTGTACCAAGTTTCATCAAAATCTGTTCGTTTAGTTTTTGCGTGAAAGAGTAACAAACATCCTCACATCCAAACATCCTTACAAACTTTCGCCTTTATAAATTAGTAGGATAGTAGGATTTCCCTCGGGAACTATATGCTCAAAACAAAATTAGCTATTATTACTGTAAATCCGTGATAAGAGAATAAAATACACACAGCCAGACATGATATTTTATCATGTATTACTGACAAAATATCTGTAATTACCTGCAATATGTATTACTGAATACCAAATATTGTTTTCTTGGGCCTGGTCCATGAGTTTAAGGTCGCTCAGCGAACTATGGAGAAGCATAATATGCACGGACTTTCTTTGAAAGATATGAGGAGATAAGACGAAGATCTAAGGTTATTGACATAGCCGAAAGGATTAGCCATCTGAAGTGACAGTGGGCTGGTCACATCTGTCGCAGAACCAACGGCCGCAGGGGCAGACAAGTTCTGGAATGACGCCCAGGTGAACCGACGACCTAAAGAAGGTGGCCGGAAGCGACTGCATGCGGCGGGCGTGGCGTTCATTGACGAAGGCCTATGCCCAGCTGTGGACGTTGAAAGACTGATATGATGATGATGATGACTCGAGTGACACTCCGTATAGAAATGATCTGATCTGATCAAGGCTTTATACTTTGACTGTCATATCAGTTTTGTCCATAATCCCTCATTAACTATAATAGGAACCTTTAGGAATTTAATAAGCTTTACTGAAACTAATAATAAAATACTCCGTTACATTTATAACATCTGATCCGCTTAGCTAACAACAATTTATAAGTGGATTGTCTACTTTTATTGGATCAGTACAGTTTATAATTATACTAAGTCATTATACGCCTGCGTTTCATATGTTATTTTAAAGGGTTAGCGTGATATTAAATAGCTTTATTACCTTCCTCACGAATTGAGCTGTCAGATACAAAGAGAATGTTTCAATCCGATTGGTAGTTCCAGAAATTACCGCAAACAAACAAACTCCTCGCCGCAGACGGATAGAGACGACTGTCTCTTTTCCCACTTGTGCCCAGAAAGGTAGGCTTTACGTGGCTGTAACTCAGAGCAGAGGCAGGACTGTCCAGCAGAAGAGGCCTCACATATCGCCCGGGACGGCAGCCACATTCTAAATTTAAAAAGATTTAACAGGAAGGCCGTAAATCGAGGATGGGGCACGAAACGCTGAGGCGCCTTGACGTTTCACCTTGTCGGCGATCGATTCGAATCGAACGAGACGGTTTACAACATCGAGCTGGGAGCCAGCTTATGCTAGCAGCGTGTAGGAGAAAGCATTGCAGGTTTTTATTTCCGATTCCCACCCGAGGCCAACATTCGTGTGATGAGCATATCTGTTGGTTTTCGAATTCTGGGTGTTTGTATGTATTTAAGTAAGTATATATTAAAAAAAAGTATATTAGTATGTTTAACAGTAGTACCCATCCACAAGTTTAGGCTTAATTTGGGACTAAACTTAATGCACACATTGTACAAAAAAGGAACATAATACCAATATAGCATTCTATAAGCACCAGATTTCATTTGGGTCATGGAGATAATGATAAATGGCTGGCGCCCATAATAGGGTTCCCTCCGAAAGTCATTGAAAATTATACTATACTGAAATTTGTGCAAGGATCTAGAAATAACCTATTTGTGCAATTAGGTACTTTTTGTTTAATAACCCTGTCACATAATAGACAGGCTTATTTATTTATATTTTATTTAAGGGGTTTATATACACTATACAATAACTGTGACGTCTTTGATGCATAATTTAGATTCTTTATTATAAGCTACCAGAATCATTATACTAACTCCTTCAGAAACAAAGTTATCTAGCTCCATGGCCTCATCGAGAAAGACGTTTTACTACTTGTTTTACGAGTTGCAGGATAGCCCGCGATTTGCCGGTAAAATGTAGGGAAATTCTGTACGGAACCTGCGGTGTTCTGATAAAAATAAGCCCCTAGAATTTGTAGCGCGGAGATTCAAGTAGTTTCGCCTAAACATGCGAGTACAATGGTTTTTACACTGATAAGTTTGGCGAGGTACGGTGGATACGATATTGCTTTATTACAGAGCTCCAGAAAGGGGAGGCAGGTAAAGAAAAACAGACTCTGATTATGTTTTGATATACCTAGTGGACTCCAAACGCCATGTGCATAAATAAATGTTAAGAAATAAAGAAAGTTTTGTATTTATTGTAATTTCTTTGATATTTTTATTTGATATAAAAAGCCATTTTCTATGCAGAATCACAGGAACCTTTTCTGGGATAGTTTTTCAATAAAATCTAGTTAGACCGTGTAAGGTTTATAAGGTTCTTATTGACGATACTTGAAATTACATCTTAAGCAAAAGTAATTTGATTTGATAAGCTGCCATAACAGCAAAAAGCTAGAAAAACAATGAAAAAATATCATGCCACTACAAACATACTTTTTCACTGTCAAACAATATTATCACGATCCACTGGACAAGAACCTAATTGAGACATGATCTACCCGATACCCTATGTTTCAATCCCCATATTTTCAAACCATAACCGCCATAACCCTGCTAAACTTAAGAAATAGAATCCTATAATCGCAATTTTCAGAGTAAATGGTTCGGATGCAACACTCTTGCATTAGGGTCTAAGGGAGGGTTCGTGGGGACCCTTAGTTTTTTTAAACATTTTCCGGGGTCATATATGCACCCCTGGTCACGTATCGTATGAAGTAGCGTCCTGCATAAGCGGTTCCATTTTTCTTTTGGGTGTTTTTCGGGCTGGTTCGTGTGGAGAGGGACTTTTATTGGGGTTTTCTTCGGTTTGATACGTCAAATCCATCCATCCATCAAGCATCGCGTCCTAACCTACTAACTACTTCATTTTAACCATTGTTATTATGGTATACTTAGGATTGCTGTGCGCAAAGAAAACCAATGGGATAGATGTAATAGATGGCCTAGGCCTAGTTTGCCTATTTAAACTGGCTCTTTTCACCATGTAGTAGCTTATACAAGGCAAGAGGGGTGATGTAAAGATGCAGTACACTAAGAAGTCTAGAAAAATATAATCGCTACCTATGTATAGCAGCCAGAATGTCAATTTATGAAGATTAATTAACAAGATAAACTTTTTTATTAGATAAACTATAAAATTGAATCCTACTAATATTATAAAAGCGAAAGTTTGTAAGTATGTGAGTGAGGATGTTTGTTACTCTTTCACGCAAAAACTACCGAACAGATCTTGATGAAACTTGGTACAGTGATAGCTTATATCCTGGAATAACATATAGGCTACTTTTTAACGCGGACAAAGTCTCGGAACGTCCGCTAATACCCCCTAAGTAACAAAACACCTACATAGAGGGCGTTGTTTCACAATGTACACGTGAAAAACTTTTCTACGCGGGCGAAGCCGCGGGAAAAAGCTAGTATACTATATTGTATTGTCTTCAGAAGCAAAGGTGGGGGAAAATTTTGAGCATGATCGGATACCGGGAAGTGGTCGAAAATCAATCGCAAGATTCCTCCCAAACAGGAAATCAAGTTAAAAATAAAAGCTTGTAGAATTTAACTTTATCATCTGAAAATCTTTTAGATAGATAATACTCGTCGTTTATTACTTTTTTTTCGTTCTTCGTTTTAAAATGGATTATCAGTTCTACCTAAAAGCCCTTTCCATATTTTTTTTACTCCGAAAACTGCAGCACATGATTTACCCGGCCTCCCGAGGCACGAGTGCGAAGAACTCAAGTTTAAGGGGAGAGGTGTGAATTGCGGGGGTTGTCAAATAAGATTTTTTCCTCAATCGAGACCAGCGGGCGGGGGGTTGAGTCGGCTAGAGGGTGACCAGTTATACAATTAGAGATATACAGTTGTTTGGCGATAGTTACAAAGGGAACATTTATAAGGAGAAGTGATCCAGACACATCCTTATTGTCTGGCGCCATGAAATTCGCAAGCGGTGTAAAAAAATAATTAACAGCTCTATTTGGGGCGCCGGCCTACCCTCTCGACGAGGGCGTACGGGCCCAGTGCGGGTTGTCGGGCTTCACGTATCTAAGAATGCAGGTTTCCTCATGATCTATTCTTTCAAAGAGAAGCATGTGTGTATTATAATAAATGATACAAAACTCATTGATACGGGCCAAGGTTCGAACCCACAACCTTGTGAACGTGACCACGGCTAAAAATATTACCCGGTTTTCGATTAACTCGCAGTTAAAATTGATTCGCGATTTCGATTGATTCGAGTGACTCGGGTAAATCGAGAAACGAATATCTTGCGAGTAAAGCCACAGTCTGATTTCTAGTTAACCTTTTATAAGGCAGAGGCGATTTGGATACCACTTAGTTAATAAACATTTACGGAGAAGAACATCCTCTTTTTTATTTAACTATACTTAATGGTATTATATTAGCGAATTTAACAGGCTTTCTTTCCTCATCCATTTAATGTCAATGAATAGGTGTATTGGAAACAGATCATCTGAAAACTCAAGTGCACTAACAGGCTGAGTGCATTATATTGGATCTGACCACATGTTTTTTTCTTAATGATTTTTTTTGCCATAGATGTGTTCCCCAGTGCATTACAAGCATGGTAGTGTATTTAACTTTTACGTGGCATATCTGTATAACTGGGGCCTTATAAAGGGTCAACTTATGAAAAAAGCATACCTACAGTCTGTCGTGACTAAACAAAGTATGTTCTATCGTTGTCAAATTTACAACGTCAATGATAAATGCGGACACACGACTCTACCCGCCATTTAGAACTTCGGTCTGTCCAAATTGAACTACACGGTTACTATTGATCGTGTTAGTTTTAGTTAGATGAATCAAGAAACTATGAGTCTAAAAAAGATCGGTCCTCGCGAGAGTTAAGTATGTGAATGATTTTGTTGTTAATTAATATTAATATAAAAATAAACCTATTTAAATCAGAAATACTATAAGTAGTTGAGTAGCTTTTTGAGTGTTTATTTATAGAGTTGGTATGGTAGAGTTCAATTTCATCTTCATCAAATTATTAAATACTTATAACTTGAAATAACTTTTGTCTTATTGAGGAAAAACTTAAAAGTTATAATAAGGGGGTTAATAATTATTTGATTATTTTCGGGTCTTACACACGAAATAGTTTTATTTACCTTGCCCGACGTTTCGACCAGGTTACACTGGCCGTGGTCACGAGCTGACTGGAGAGACGAGCTGTCATTGTTGATCGCTGTGAGTAGTTTCTGAAACTACCGTATTCTGATCTTATATTATTAATAAGGGGGTTAAGTTAAGATATCAGAAGTGGAGAGTGATGATCTAGGTAAGGCTGTATGTCCGGACTATTCGTCAAAAGTAGCCTATTGTTACTTTTAATTCACATCTTTTCATTATGATTCTCTTTCTTCAGAATTACAACCATAAAAATTGTCACAACTTCTTATGAAGAGGTGTGACAGAGGAGCAAACATGTACACTTGTCATACTTATAATATTAGCTACGTTAATAGATTCCATTGCACTTTCCTGACACTTTTCCAGCCAAGTTCTCCCCTCGCCCCCAACTCTATTTCGCTAGGTAGCTGAATTATTTTTTAAGTGTTAAAGGTTTTGTGGCAACCCCTAGTGGGGTCATAAATAAACTGGATTTTATGTGCTGTTGTTGTGTGCTATACGTTATTGTGTACTAAATTTGGTGGGTGTAAAAGGGGTCCCTTTTGAGGGCAGTTTTCTTGCAGCAGGGGTTGTGTCAGCATTTTTTCTTTTTTTATAACAGACTAGCTGTTATTCTATTGAAACCTACCTTGAAATAAATAAATAATATTCTGATCAAGTCTACAAACAGCATAAACAAGGTTTATCTTTTCCTTAAAAGACGTAAACCACAAAAGTTTTATTCCACTCCTAATTTCATGCAGACAAAGTCACGGGCGACATCTAAAGTTGTATTTTTAATCAGACGAAGTCAGATAATAATGGTGATAAGGTCCTTTGTAAAATAGTGTTGATAAATTTACTGAGAGATCGTTCAGTTCTGTTCAATTAGCTCACGCACACAGTCATTTTATAAAATCCCTATGACTACATAAATTACATAATATTAATTTAGTTCCAAAAAGTCTTCGAGAACAAATTGCGAGTGAGTGATGGAAGTCAATCATTTGTCACAACACTAATAGCCTGTCTCTCTAATCACAATCTGGCAACCTAGTGAACGTAAGTCAGCTTCGACTGATTAGTAAACTAAGCTTAAACTTAATGTTAACAATGAAATGATGCAGCCAAAAAAGCTACTTATAGTTTAAAACGTCCCAAGGAAGCCAAACAAACTGTTCTCAATGGCCGAGTCGTTCACACGTAAAGTGTCGGTATTCAAGTTACATGCTACTTGAAGTTTTTTTGCACGTGACGTTGTATTCTTGCACGCCTTTCGCGCTCAGGCAGAAAACAAAAGCGGTTTTGTTCCCTTGGTGTTCCTTTTGGTTTTGATACTTCACACCGATCGAGTTTGACGAGTTTGCATAGTGGTGCTGGTAAAATACAGGGTGTTTGGTGGATCGATGTCGAACACTTCGACGGGAGTCTCGATTTCAGAAAGGTTTTGAAAAATAAGTGATAATTTTGTAGGGATAAGGGATCATAGAACATGTCTGATCCACAAGGCCTAGAGTTCACCGAGCGTAGTGGCGATTTCTGACGACCAGGCATAGAAGTTTTAGAATTACGAACGAAAAATTTCCTAGTGAGAAAAAGTCGTATTTTATCGACTATCGATAAAAAGAGTGTCACTGAACTTATCTATTCTGTGACTGAACGAAGAAGAAAGTCTTGTATAAGAAGCTAGAGCTGATATATTATGTATTGCATTCTATTTATGCCTTTATTGTTGAGTTATCGATAAATTAGTGTCAACAAGTAATCATTAGACATTGTTCGTGATACTAAACTTCTATGTCTGATGACGACATGTCGATCGTAAATGAAGATGAGGGAAGAGGATCTAGAAAAATGTCTAGATCCAACTTTCTTTTCTTGAAGGTCTGAAATGGAAAAAATGAGTGGAAAACGGATAGACAGTCCACCTGGTGGTAAGCGGTCAATATCGAGAGAGTTGCTGAAGAGCAATACTGTAGTGTGATGTTTTTTTGACATGTAATATCGAATGTCATGCGGTTGAAATCAAAGCCGGAGGCGGTGGTCGCAATGAATACTGACTGACCGGAATCGTGTGGTCGACCGTACCTTGCGGGTTTCGTCATTCGTGGTTCGGGTTCACGTGATTCTTAGTTTAGGTATGTTTCCGTTGAACTTAATATTAGAACTTATACCTATTACAAGACAGAGAAATGTAAAAATAAAGTTTCTATGGCTTCGTCGAGGGTCAGTGGTCGTGGGTTTGTACTTACATGCCCCGGTTTGGGTGTTGTTGTGGATTGTCCCGTCCTTAAAAGATTTGACAAGCTTACTTATATGTCTTAATTTGAATTTTCTTATCATCAAAGAATGTTCGCATCTTTTTCTTTATTTGGATTTAGAGAGAATGAGGAAAACACGAAACGTCTGTCAACGGCAGCCTTCCTTGTGATGTATTTTCAGGCGAAATAATGTAGCTACTTTGTTTCAAATCTCAATATTTGAATTGACTGGATTAAGATTAATGTACTCACTTAAATATTTATGATAATAACTGATGCTCAATGATATTTTTCAAGGCTTTTCTTTTTGTACTCAACACAGTCTGTATGCTAAGCGGATGCTAAGAGGATGTCGCATAAGTCGTCGTCTTCCTTAACTAAATAGTCGTAACTGACATTTAGTGAATTGTGCAGGGCACTTGTACTACTATATAGTCTGTGGCAGGGCAATTTGTCGTTTTTGTTTCTGTACGATATTGGCTGGAACGTTGGCTAATAATACTACTATTAAAGTTTTCTCAGAAACTATAGACGATACAGACTCGACGATTACACAGATCGATTCGAAAGTAAATAAGAATGGCATTTCAAAGTATATTTCACCAAAAATTACAGTAACGACTATTCAGGAAGGCGACAAAGTATGAACACTTGCATGCTTTGGATTGTTGCGCATGTCATTTTATGGTCTGAAGTGGCAAAGGAACTAACATCTCGCCTGATAAATTGGCTCAAAAATTAGTTACCACTACGTTATAAAACTACGTCTCTACGGACGTTATGACTTGTGCCAAACACGCTTCGTTCAACAGAGGAAAAACATACATCACGCCTAGTAAACTTCAGATCTAAGGCTCCCTTTATCACTGTTTCACTAAAAACAGATCGAAAGCTACAAACGTTCCGCTTTGATTCAAAATGCAGTCACAGACAAACCATAAATCTAGATCTAGCTGCAACAGTCACCCGTGTGAAAAGGCTTTAAAGCCATCAAACGCCGGATCCGAGTCGTCTGAAGCGATCATTACTGTTTTTCCCCGGATTGCGGGCAACGGCGGGACGGGGAACCCCCCTGTAGTCATTAGATTTACTGAAGTGACACGTACAGCTCGGTGAGCGAAAAAATGTTTTGGAAATTGTCTTTTCAACTCTTGATCGGAAATTAGCTTTCGTTATGTGCGTTTGGAGCTTCCGCAAAGCAACTAGATGTTGCCCGCGGCTTCGTCTGCTTGGTATTTAATAAAACAATAGGTACCTATTTCTTTGTGTGTTTGTAATTTCTAATTTCTATCAGTGGTTTCAGGTAAGTAGTAGGTATTTGGCTTTAGTATTTCTTCACCAGAGGATATAGGTCTTGCTCACCATGTTTTCTTTCACCAACTGGCGTATGGTTTTGGTCTTGAACCCACCATTTTACAATCGCAAGACGAATACATCTACCAACTAGGCTATGCTGACTATAAGTAAGCAAACCAATGACTCTAATTGGCTATTGTTATGCTTAATAAAATTTCAGTAATAAACATGCCATTTCGAATATCAAATGCAAATCGACGAGCTTAAAAAAGTAGGGTTGTTTTTAGAACCTTGCCACCACCACGCCCATGCCATAATATAGTGGTCACCATTAAAACATAACGAGTTCTTTCACTATAAATAACCTGCCAGCCATTACAATTATAGCCAACGAAATTCCTCTTATCACGCTCATATTTCACCAAGTAGTCTAGCATTAGACATAAATAGAAAATGCCTTGGCCTCGAGAAAAGAAAAAAATACAAATTTCTTTACTTCGCCTCGATTAAGTGATCATTACAGGAGCAAATACCATTTATAATGGGCGCGGGGACAGGCTGTAGCCTGGTGGAATATAAAAAAATAAAGGCACAGGAAATTGCGTGTGCGACTAAAAAAATAAACAAGACGAGAAGTGGCGCGAACTCCGCTTTTGACGTGACATGTCGCCATCTTGGAAACCATCTTTTGTCAAGACTGAAGAGGCATCGATGGAGTCACGTATTTCGGTTTTCTTAAGCAAATCTCGATGAGAAACGAGTTTTTGTCGACAGTTTCCTCTTTTACCATTCGGGCGCATCTTCACTAAAACAAAACAAATGTTTTTTGCTGGTATATTTGAGATGAACCCTTAGAATTCCTCTAGTGTTTGACCTTTGTATTTGAGAGGTCTTCAACAGTGTTAAAATAGAAGAGTATTGTTTTCGCTTATTGGAATCGAAAATTAAAACGTAAAAATAAACTTTTGCTCTTCGATAAATTTGCGAATATTTTAAAGAATTAAAGCACCTGAATATAAGTAAGTATAGGTAATACCTGATAAGGAATAAAAAAAATGACATTATAAAAAAGTTATTATATCTCAAATTAGACACCGGATGAAAACACATCATTATTTATATAAAATACTTACTTCATTGCACACACAGATTACATTGACTTGTTTTCATGAAAATTTGGGGACAAATTGAGTAATTTCTAGGCATTTGACACCCTAAATGGTGGTAAAACAAAACAATGCCTCGTTTGAATCGGTAACATTGTGTCTAGTGATACGGCACTAACACTCCCGGAACGAAACCAGCTTAAAACCAACCGTAAAATCCGTATATCGAGTTTACAAAGTACGGTATATGAGAAAGAATTGCTACTTCGACTAACCAATAGTACTGGATACAACTTGTATAAAAAAAACAGGATAAGAGCGAGTGCACTCGCGCCCTGAGGGTTCCGTACAAAGTTAATCCTTACATAGTATAAAACAAAGTCGCTTCCCGCGTCTGTACGCGGATTTTGATGCGGTTTTCACTATCATTCGGATAATTTCTTCCGGATAGTTTATACGTACTTATCCCATGCGGGCGAAGCCGCGGGCAACTGCTAGCTATGTATATAATAATTTTAAAAAATCGGTTAACAATTTCCAAGGTATACTTCGAGTAGACTCACAAATCAAAACTCATCATCTATGACTATTTATCTGATATTTTATTTTTTATAAATTGTTAAAGTAAATATATGTAGTTCCAGTGATTATGTACGGTGCGAATGACTACTACATTATACTAAATTATTATTGTCTTCTTCTCATGTAAGTGACGTTTGTCTTTTATGAGAATAAAGTATCTTTAAACCTTATGACAAAAGAAGCGGAAACAAACCCACAGGTAGACAAGACACTAATATGGTATTCGCGTTTAAGCAATTTTGTACAACATTAGCTGAATACCTAGATATAAAAATCCCGAAGGACCAGAAGAAAAGGAAAATAATTTTCTTTTGTCGGTGTTGTCGACGACGACGTGACATCTAATGTGTGAAATAATATTTCTCCCCAGTAATAGAGGGCGCCTCAGGCGGTTGTCGCGGTTGTCGCAAGCATTCGATGTGGGAAGCATGGCCGGAGTTGGGAATAGCGCCTCAGAGTATCATCGATAGTCAACTGAAACGAGTCACTTGGCCTTGGCCTCCCTCCGCCTCCCGCTTCCCCACCTCGCCCGCCCGCTCTCGTCATAGCGCGACAGTACCGTTCGCATAAATGTGAGAGGTCGGGCATAAGTGACGTCGTGCCATTAACAAATGGCGTTAGAGATGTAGATTTCTTTAAGTATCTGACTGCTTCTTACACAATGTTTCATTTTTTATTGAAAATATAAATAAAATAACAATTAAGTTCAAAGAGGAAACAGCAAAATATTGAATCAGTTGGCGATTTAATTTGTTCGCTGATACAAAAAGCCACTGTTAAAAGTTCAAAACATATCTTTAAGATCGGCTTAGTACACTAGTCCACTCCTGAACATAGGCCTCCCCCAAGGCGCGCCACTGAACCTGATCTTCGGTTTTCCGCATCCAGTCACTGCCATGTGACCAGCCCCCTTCCACTTCAACGTACAATTTTATGAGCTATTTCGACAAAGTTCTCTGCATACGCAGTATATTTAATAATTGATTATAATATATTCGCAAATATAACATAGTTAATCAACATCAAAAGTTACTTTATTATTTCCATTTCTGCGCTTTTTGCGCCCCTTTTTTCAACCTTCCGCCGACCCTGTGTGCAAGGTAAGGGCATCAATCCCGTGATGCCTGCGTACGAGTAATTCAATCCACAATATACCCTCAGGGCTCGACGAAAAGGTAACCCTCCCGATAACAACGCGTGTATTTATCACATTCGAGGTACATCATTCGTGGTATGTTCAATAAATGACAGAAGAGTGATAGGAAAATCAATAATATCAATAACATCCTCGATATTAGTTCAGTGATGCTAGGCATCTATTAATAAATAATTGGAACTATCTGTGTTGTTGTTTTGATAGACGTGAGCTTTCGATTTGCCATTAGTTATTAAATATTGACCTACGAGTCGAGTGTTAAATAATATTTAATTTTTTTGATATTTAAATGTTGACTTTGTCCTTATATTTTTATGTAATTTTATTATGTTTAGACGGACAGTAAAGTTGGTTGCCAAATTAAGTCAGATTTCGCATGTTTTATTGTAAAAAAAAGTTTGCCTTTCCAAAGATGGTAAATGGTAAGATGGTTAATAACTCGTAAGTAAGTACTGTAAAAGCAGAAAAAATTGGCATGATATTCAATTAAAAAATTACTTTAATGAAATAATTATAACGTAAGGAACAAATGATACTGGCCGTGTATTTTAGTAATTAATTATTAGACTTAAATGTTTATGGCAATAGGAAATTCAATGCCGAAAATACTGAAGAGAAACTAGACACTATTTACAGAACATTTCTGTAGAATCATAGCCAGATTATCTTGTCCTACCGATGCGATTGGAATACGAATCCTGCAAGATATACCTGTCGCGTTGGCACAAAAGAATTGGCGATATCTGCGGCGGCCATCTTGACACCTTCCCGCCAAGCCGTTTGAAAATCGAACGCCTAAGGACGTGTCAATATCATTTTAAAATTCTGGTAAATTCTGGGAATTTTCGATTAGCCTTTCTTTTTATAAAAGAAATGTACGTTTTTGAGAGAAAATCTAAATATGGATTCTGTGTCAGGTATTTGCACGGTAGGTACAGTAGAATTCAAACTGAATTAATAGAAAGATGTCGTCAGAGGTTAGTTTAATTATTGTGATAGATTTCTCTGGCTGAACCTAGTAAATTATTAACGCGGTGACTAACGATTAATAATATTATGTACTCAGTTTGAAAATTAAAAATAGGCTTCCTAAAATCGTTTTATTTGACGACATAATAAAAATGGCGTCATGAATGAATTAAAAATTTATCGATGAC
Organism: Metalampra italica; assembly: GCA_949699065.1. Taxonomy (NCBI): domain Eukaryota; kingdom Metazoa; phylum Arthropoda; class Insecta; order Lepidoptera; family Oecophoridae; genus Metalampra; species Metalampra italica. The sequence goes on from OX452993.1 coordinate 3,244,710, forward strand.
GTCAGAGCTATTACTTTTAAATATAGCCGGATTTACGTAATAATGTAGTTTATTTGTGTATGAATGACATTTAAATAATCTACCTACATTTTCAACAATTATTAATGTTCAAATGTCACCTAAATAATTATGACATAAGAAATTCTATTTTTAAACTTTCCTGCCTCCATTTTCAATAAGAAACTGATTAGTTCATGAATTTTAAAAAAAAGCTACTCCCATATGGATGAGTAACAAAATCATTTTAGGGGGTGCCAAAATCGTGCCAAATGTATATCGAAATTGATACTCACTCACACATTCTCATCTCAAACTCCATATAAATTTGTATGAGCAACTTCCTCCCGCTAATCCGCTTCATTTGTCCGCACCCCCCCTGATTTTGACACAGAATTTTTCATCGTTTCCCATACTAAATTTGCAAGATGCGATCTCCATAGGGAGCGCGCGCGCGACATAAGAGGTTCGAATCTCCTTGGATTAGTTGATTACCTCCAGCATTATTGGATTGGCTATAAGTACTTCATAATGTGAAAAACTCATTCAGCAGTTTTCGAGAGTGTTACGGACGTAATTACATACAGGCGAGGGTGGGGCACATTGTTACTTCTTTATAGTGATGAAACCCATTCAAAAACCGTAAGCTATAAAACTAAATATTAATGCAATCAGCGTTACAACAACATTCCAGGCGCATGTTTTCGGTCGCGTGACTTATGGAAATAAAAAATAACCCCCGGGCGAATTTGATACAGTACGTACTTAACCCTTAATATCTTTATCTAAATCGGACCGTAAACAAAAGATGACAAATTCCATGGAAATGCGGACACGATACAGCGCTAATTGTCTTTGTAATAATGGGACATCACTAATTAATATATCGTGTTGTTTGTGGTTTCGAATTTCAATGGGAAATCGTACAATAGTGTGGGGATACGTTATTTCTGTAGATCCGTTGTTTGTTAGTCAAAGCGATATTCTATGAGGTTATGATAATTTTAATTATGATTTTATGTAGAGTCGGAAAGCTGAGCTGCTGAGCTTAATAAGTCATTTGTCAAAATTGTAAATAATGCACTATAAAGCACAATAGATATGCTGAAAGTATGCAAGTTGTTCGAATACGAAAAAAGACTGTAGTAATTGCGTTTTGTATAAGTACTTACATTTGAAGAATGTAATCATTATTGGACTTGATATTTAATTGTTGTCATATTGTTATTTTGCTAAAAACTAGTTTTATATGTACTTTTTGTAAAACGCGCAATAATTAAGCAACAAGCTGCTAAAACTTCGGAGCTTTGACCGTAAGAAGTCCCAGTAATTTCCTTGTCGCCAAAATCTAAACTCCAAACCTCCGACGAATTGAACTGATGACTTTTCTTATTGGATTTTTACGTAAATTTCCCTCTTTATTGGACTCATTTGCCGGATTATGGATGTAAATGTACATTTTGTGCGACCCCTTGATCAAAACGTGTCGATAAGGCCGTCCTATGAGTTTTTCTGGCCCGTTAATGCGTGTCACGAAAGATTTCTGGGGGTTATTTTGCAGTTTATTACTGTATAATATCTTCATTACAACCGCTTTTATGTAATAAAACGTTATTTAGCAAATAAATTACCGGTACAAATTATTTAATTCACAATCGTCCGTCCAAAGCCTTGATAAAAAAAGAATAAATAAACATCTTAGTTTTGAGTGATGTCAAAATGAGACAAAATGGCGACGATTGTCGGGTTTTTTGTCTCCTTTTATGAACACATCACGAACATCATGTAAGGCCTTAAGCCGCGCACACACGCTATCGCTTTCTGGTGTGAAAATGGTATACAATTTTGGGGAAATAATCAAAAAGCTCGCGTGCCCACCGGGCATTACGCGCGCCCTACCCAGGGCATGTTAATGTTGCCAGTACATAGCGGTATGTATGTAATGAGCCGAGGAAAATTGTGTTGCCATAAAAATAATTGTGTTTCCTAATCCCATAGTTCTTGTATGTCACTCGATTAGCTTCAAGCGCAGCGTTACTACCGGTATTCTATACTAAGTTTTATATTGTTTGTAATACTAAATACGGTTGGGTTACTAATAAAAAAGTTAATAAATTCAGGTAGTGCCTTAACAATTAAGATACCTAAGAACCGGGATTCTGAACCGAAATCCTGAAAAAAATGTTGTGTCTCTCTGATTTTCAAATTGAATAAAGTTTAGAAACAAACAAAAAGCAAAAACAAGCGTTTTTAAACTATGATTAAGCATATAACTTGTACCAGCAAAATTGCAGCTTACCCCATAATTTATTTCAAAAATGTACTTATTAATTTCTCATCTCAGTCTGATTTAATGTCAAAAGTAATCGGTTAATGGCCCGTATTTTCTTTAATAATACCCACAAATGGATTAAACTAAACTTCCACAAAAGCGATTGTGACAGAATAATACATAATAGGTTTTTATTTTATTACCTTTCTGTACCGTACATGCGTACACTAATTTTTCGATCGGTTTCGATTTATGTTCCCAGTTACTGGTTTGACTTTAATGTTTCCTTCTGATACTTTTAGTGTTTTCAAGAACAAATGCTTGGCGTTTTACCGCCGCATGAGTTATTTTCGAATACGTTACTATACCCGACTACTTCTTCTTGTTTACGTTTCTTTTGTTTAGATTTTTTTGGAGATTTATTTCGAAGTCTGCTTTTCGTTGGACGACAGAAGGAATGCAGCTGTTTGTTGATTGGAAAATGAATTAGTGCTATACAAAGGAGGACTATAAAAGGAGAAGAATAGTTAAAGCTATTTTTGTACATAGATAAGAATTTCAATAGAAAAAAAACGATGTAGAGGATGTCCGATCTATTTTAAAAAGTTTTGGCCGGGTAGAATTTTTTTTAAAACTTATTTCTAACAAGGTAAAATTTACTGTAAAAGTAAGTATACATAGGTATTTTTAAATGCAGTTTTACCTGATATCTATACCCATATACATAACAGTCCAGGGGTAAAAAAATTCCACAATTTCTCTATCATACGAAATAATATGCGAACGACCAGCAAAAATCATCTTGAAAGCGCATTATCTGACATCTGATAACAGTAATAAGGGTTATCGTCCAACCGATCGGTCTCGCGTAATCGCGTTAGGCGGACGATACGCGAGATATACGCGGGCGTACGTACGCGAGCGGTCAAATTGGCGTGAAATGCCCGCCTCTCGCGCGAACTGCTCGCAAACTCGTTTCAATTTACGACGAGCAGCATGGGATGGGAAACGTCTAATGTAGGTGTATAATAGTCTAAGGAAACAGAGAAGGTACGCTACAATAGACAAACATAACACCAGCAGCCAATCGCGCTAAATCTCAACGTTATTACCAAATCCAAACCAAAAACATAATTATATAATTATTTACGGGTCTTACACTCGAATAAGTTTTATTTACCTTGCCCGACATTTCGACCAGGTTACACTGGCCATGGTCACGAGCTGACTGGAGAGGCGAGCTGTCATTGTTGATCGCTGTGAGTAGTTTCTGAAACTACCCTCTGCTGATCTTGTGCTATCCCGGCACACAACACTCACGGTAAAAACTCACAACCAAAAACATTTTGCTGCATCCACACGTTTGGCAAACCTTTACAGATGCAAACGTGTGGAGCAGGGGTTTGGCTTGCGTTTGTAAAGGTTTGCCGAAGGTTTTGTAAAGGTTATGTTAATATTAGCTAAATTAAAAATAATATAACAAAACAATCCCACTATTATAATTGAATATCCTTTATAATAACGAGACAATACGACTACATAATTCAACAAATGAACAACAATCGGTACAAACTATCGGAATTAATTTCCCCAGATCTGGTCAACCCTATAATTCGGGCGGTCGTTACGTTAAACCCCGCGCCCGCCAAAACTTGCAATAACCCTAATAAATTACTATCCAATCCAAGTTGTTCTAATAAGACGCTCAGAGAGGATTTCTCGTGGTCTACCACAGAGTAAAAACCTTATTTAGAGGAGGCAGTATTGCTATAAACCGCGGATGTTAAACTTTACTGCAGGAACGTATTTCCCCGTGGTAAAATATATTTTTCGTCTAAAGGATTTCCTGAATCCAGTTCATAACCTCTTAACAAATATTCCACACTAAAACTACTTTATTTTAGTACTTATTTGTTTATTATAAGAATTCGCAAGAGGAGCTCAACATGTTATTAAAAATCAAAGTTGTCAATATTCTGAAGTTAAAAACAGCTAAGTAACATATATGATAGACAATGGTCTCGATTCGGAGGTGCACACGACTTAACTAAAAGTCTAGTGTGCTCTTTTTATCTGTAGAAATAAGAAAGAGATGGCATGAATTTTAGAACTGTCAAATTAGTTTACTCCTGTCAGACCTGTGTGTCAGACACAAGGAAATGTAGTTTCTATTGCAACATAAAACATGATGATTAAAATTCCCTGTGTCTGACAGGACTAAACTAATTTGATAGTTCTAAAATTCATGCCATCGCTTTCTTATTTCTACAGATAAAAAAGAGTACAATAGACTAAGGGCTTCTTTCACCACTTCCTGATATTGTTACAGATAGTAATCTTAGTGATAAACTAATCTATCAGATAAATCACGTCAGTAGCGCCGATTGTTGCTCACGCCGGTATTTATTTAGATTTGGAGTAATCATGGTGAAATATGCAGTGCCAAGCTGTAAACACGATTCACGGAAAAGAACGATCTAGAAAAAATCTATTAAGAAGCGTCCATAGAACACCTGCTTACACTTGGTACAATGGGCAATGAGCGATGCGCGCGCTCTATAGCTAGTATACTAACTCTATGGTAGGTATAGACTTACCAAGTTATCTGTGAACTGAAGAGTGGCTCTGCCATCGATCCATGCCCGTCATTCTATATATATTGTGCTGACGGCCGAATGACATTCTGCCTAGTTCCTGATTCTGCCACTTCACAGATAACTTGGTACATCTATATTCAAACGAATGTCCATGTATTTTATAATCTGTGTCTGATTCATTCATTTATAAACCTTACATTCGTTCATCAATCTCTTTCTCCCAAGCGTTGACCTTTTTTTGTCTTTTAATTCAATATATCAGTTTAAAGTTTTATAGTTAGTGTATCTCAACATTTAGGGCCTCTTACACCGCTTGCTGATAAAGTCCCAGATATCTGCAGGTTATCTCACAGATAGCCTATTTTTTTGGTTTCACAGGTATCTGATTGCCTATATTTTATATAGTCTATCACACAGATTTATCTGATAGATTAGTTTATCACTAAGATTACTATCTGTAACAATATCAGGAAGTGGTGAAAGAAGCCCTAAATTTAGTTAAGTCGTGTGTACCTCCTCATCGACACGAATGTACACGAATTTCAATTCCTTTGTGTACAAAATTTTATAATTTTTGCTTCCTCTTAAAGTTTGGGACTCAACCCCATGGTTCCGACTCGGTTTCGCTTCTAACAAACGTTATCATTAACTTAATTGAGTTAGGTCGCAGTTTGTACGAAACATAAATTGAAATGATAAGTCACTTTCAAAGGTTAGCAGTCGAATACTCCAACTCCACTTATAATTTAAGCGCTTCTTATCATTGACGCCTAAAATTAAAACTGCTAATGTAAATTAGTTTATTTTAAAGATACTGTAGACAATTTATTCATTGTTTTTTATCATAGTTTATATGTAGAGGGTTTTTATAATTTAAGCCACCCTCATCGTGGCTCTCTTACATTATGTAACCTATATTATACATTAATAGCTAAGTTATTCAATTTTTAAGACCAAACTTTACCAATTCATACAGCATCATAGCCATTCCAGAGTCCAGACTAGCAAAAATGCTGTTTAATGTTCCTACATTATAATTTCTTCAATCGAGTTGTTGCCTCCGTCCCTCGATTCATGGTTTAAATTTCATGTGTAAAATAAAAACATCCACAAAAACCTGTCGCACATCTGAACCCCCTCACCATCCATGCTCATTATCTGTCTTAACTTTTTCCTACACTATATAACCTATACTAAATGATTCCCCTAAATCGTCATTTAATTCGTGCGAATCAGTTTACTTCTACTGTAATTAAATGATTTAGTATATTTCCTAGTATACAGACAGGCATGGGCAAAAAGTCAAGTCTCGTCGTCCTGACGAGAAATAAGATACTTACCCTCTATGGATAGGACAAAAAATAGTTTCACGAGAAAACACCCATCTACCTGCCGATATATAGCCACTTGTGGCTTTCGCACACCTTATTCAGGTTGTCGGTCCAGCTGGACGGTAAGCGGTTTTTATACCTGAATTCGTCTGCTTCTACAGATGTGAGACTACCCACTGTCAGTTCAGATTACTCCTCCTTTCGGCTATGTCGTAACTTGACATAATTACAAGAATCTAGCCTATGTCAGGCCACAACAGAGAGGCTTTCCCTTGATATAAAGTATTACAACGTAGATATATTATAATCCTACAAAAATTATAAAGGCGAAAGTTTGTAGGGATGTGAGGATGTTTGGATGTGACAATGTTTGTTACTCTTTCACGCAAAAACTACCGAACAGATTTTGATGAAACTTGGTACAGTGATAGCTTATATCCTGGAATACATATAGGCTACTTTTTAAAGCGGACAAAGTCGCGGGGCGTCCGCCAATACCCCCTAAGTAACAAAACACCTACATAGAGGTGTATATACGAGTACCCTTTTGGACCAACTAATAGTACAAAAGAGTAGGTCCATAGCTCATCGGGGAAGTTCTCTGTAAAGTCTCCAGAGGCAATCATAATATGTCACTTTAGTCCACACATGTTTGGAAATCTGTTCTTAGCCGATGATCATTTAACGCTAAGCTTTCCCCGCGTGTGCACCAATCGACCCTATTGCCTCCAAATCCCGTATAAATCAATTTATCAGTCGCCATTTGTCAATTTAACTCTAAAATACCCACACTAGGCGCACCTGTGACACAGTATATGTGTTTTTAATTGGGTGCAGTATTGACACTTTATGTTGTGTAATGTGAGCAGAAACATTTAAAAAATAATTGAGTTTTGTATTAATACCTAACACCGGCCTAACACTGCAGAGTGAAAACGAAGGGTTCTTTAAAATACCACAGTCAGTACACAAAAACCTTAATATTAGAACCTGGACAATTTAGAACGTGGACCTCAATCGCTGACTTCGACAATTTAAAGATAAAACGTAATAATACTGTCAAACTCGTGTATAAACCAATCTTTCTAGTCATTACTATGATCAATGTAAAATAATAGTTTCCCTACCATATCCTATATTGTACCCGTACGTTTGCAGTCTACCTGCAAATGTCGTCTAGAGTTAAGCCGATAATTACAGGATTATATCCCCCGCGTCGCTCCCCCTGTCTAGGGGAGCTCACTTTACCGTCCCCCAACCCCCCCCCCCCCCTACTTCACTTTGCTTCAATGCACCACCGAATGTGTCGTAAGGGTTTTTAGGGATATAATTTTTCGTCTGATGGGGATTTTTTCGCGAGTAATTTGCGTGATTGTTGTAGTGCACTTACTGTACATATGCATTTGCTGAGAGTTTCTCAAACCCTTTAAAATTTGAAGAGGACGGAGTTTTACTTTGCTTTTAAGCTAGAAACTTCGTTTGGTGTTAGCACTTGTTTTCTTAATTTGATTTTGTCCGGGAGCGGGCTTCAGTCAATCACTTTTACGACTATTTCACCTCATGGGGTTGACCATCTGGGTCTTTAAGCCGAGAAATAATAAAAAAACAGCATTTCAACATTGAGAATCTTTAACCTTGGATATCAGTTCGAGCAAATTCACCTATTTTACCTGTTTAATACTAATAACAGATCCATCAGACAATACATAATTATCTATGAAGTCGTGCTACTACTACCTTCCGCGTTTCACATAGTATTATGACAGTTGAAAAGGCAAATTTGTTTAGAGCAAGATGGGTAGAATTATGTTTGTATTTCATAAGTGAAATCCCGTGGTGAAATCTGTGATTTTAGCAGACCTCGGACGCCAGGTACTGCTTTATCCATAGGGTTGTCACTCAAAAATACCACTAAATACTACTTACCATTCGGTAACACTATTGAGAAACTATTGAACAACACTCAGACTTTTTGCCAACTGCAATTCCTAATGTACAGACAAAATATACCAGCGCTGTAATTAATACTGATCGAGTGTGGAAGGCGCTTGGATGGAGGAAAACGACGTGGCTGCAATAAATAACATCTGAGAATGGACCGGCATGAGGAATTGAGGACCGCAGAGGAACTGTTCCGCTTGGTAGATAGAGCCAGGTAAACCATATCAAAATCGACAGCCTACCTCCAGTAATGTACAAGAATCAAATACTATTAGGACATTTGCAGAGGGGCAGCCCTAAAAGGTAAGCTTTTGGAAATTTACCATTAAACTCTGTTTTGCTCCGTGAAATTCTGTTAGCATCTTTGTTTTGTTACTATTAATATTGGTTGGCTGCGTTGGCTCACCCGCAAAGGTAGGCTTTCCGATGCGGTCCAATCTCTTTACTATGTAGATAATAATTAATAAATAGTTTCATGATGGTTATGTAAAACTATATCTAACACACTAATAATTATGTTACACTGGTAAAGTATGTGGGTTTTATTAACACTGGAATTGTCAACCGATTTTAAATATTATTTCACTGTTGCAACATTGATTTCATACTCTCCCAACGAGGGCGTACGGGCTATAGTCCACAATGATAGTCCAGAGCGGATTGATGGACTACACATGCGCCTAAGAATTTCTTCTTCGACGTATATTCCGCTTTTCTTCACAGTTTCAATGCAGTCAGTACTGCCGGGGATCGAACTTGGACCTATCGACGCGACAGGCCGCGTGTTCCCCACTATGCACGACGCAATGTTCCAGGTATTATTTGATATGCGACATTAGCCTTTGCGACATTACAATACGATACTGTTTTCAGACACATGGTAGAGCTTACTCTACGCCCGGCATTTGTAGGATTGCAAAATAATTTGTGGGTTGAAAACAACTTTGCAGACGTTTTTGACAGGGATTCATGCCAGCACTCCAGGAGGCTGGCTGATGAAAGCTGAATGTTGTTTGTTTATCTGCCTAGCATTATCTGACGTACACACAGACTAGTCGGTGGCTGTGGATTGTCATTGTCTGATTTCTGACGTAAATCTATACTATACTATAATAGTACATTGTGCAATAAGGGTAGTAAGTAGGATATTACTAACGAGAGTCGGTTAGAAGCCCGACGTCAAATGCGGAGGGATTTTAATGATTCGAGTTTGTAATACCCTTACTACCCGTCATGCACACAATGTGTTTCATCACATTTGCGAGGAAATGGAAATGAAAACCTACGACACAAGGGAACAAATCTATTTTCTTTGACTTTGCTGAAATTATTTATGTTTATTAAATTAATTTAGGTAGTTAAATTAAGTTAAATTGAGTTAAATTTAGTTAAATTGAATTAAATTTAATTACCTTAATATAACTCAAGTTAACTCAGTTTAACTAAGTTTTTTGTTTGAAAGCATGTGGTCTGACTTAAAATGTGATGTACTTGGATTTTTTAAATTCCAAACCTTAAGGGGTGAAAAGGGATGTTAAGGTTTGTATGGGAACAAAAATTTATAGATCAAATTGACATGCCGCGGGCAACAGTTAGTAAGTACCATATACGATACTTTTTAATGCGAACGAAGTCGCGGGGCATAAGCTAGTAACTCATAAATCTATAAACCTGCATAACAGTGGTATTCCAATTTAGAATGTCCGATACTTAGATGATGGATGATCAATAAGTCAATGACGCAATAGGTAAGTCAACTATTGAACCATTCCTATAAAGGTTTAAAGTTTGACCGGCTAAAAGGATTTCCATGTAACGTTGGGATAATGTATATTGGTCGATCGCATTTTAATGCCGGATTCGCCTACTCTATGTTATTATCAATCTAGAAATTAACCCGAACGATATTAAGCCGTAAATTGATTGCGGGTAGGTCGACATTTGCATTCATCACGGGATAGGAATTAACAGGGTTTAATAGTAATGGATTATTTAGTTGTGGTGAAAAATATTCATTTGCAAAATCTGTCTAGTATAGTTCTCGAATAACAGGCGAACAGACACACATATTATTTATTGCACAAAATAAATTTACAAAGAAATACAAACAAGAAATATGTGTACAAAGGAGGACTTATCTCTACAAGAGATCTCTTCCAGCCAACCCTCACTGTTAGAAAGATCGTAATGTTTACTACATTACGGGAGATCTAAAGTTGTGCATGTTAAAATTAATAAAATATTTATGTAAACATATCGGAAACTCAAAGTCGCTCAACGGGCTATGGAAAGAGCTATGCTCGGAGTTTCTCTGAGAGATAAGATCCGAAAGGAGGTGATAACCGCTGGGGTAGACGAGTGTTCATCGCCTCTCGACGTGGAGACCACGAGTTGGCAAGCGTAGTGTGGGACGCCCCCCGACTAGATGGAGCGACGACCTGCGTAAGGCGGCTGGCAGTGACTGGATGCGGAGAACCGAGGATCGGGCTGTGGCGCGCCTTGGGGTAGGTCTATGTCCAGCAGTGGACTAGTACACGCTGATGATGATGATGAGACACACATTGCATTTCCTACTATAGTAATAATAAATAGATGCCGCTCGGCTAGCTTTGACAGTAGCTTGACGATTTGTTTCCGAAGCCTTTATTAAAATACCTACGGCGATCGGGAATACTATAATGGTGATCGAAGCATACCTAACCCCAAACTGAGTACCTACGTACTTATATTATGGACGTACTACTAGAGACCTCCTTTTTGTAGTAACTTTGGCATTTCACGATGCAATTGTTGACATATTTACTTACTTACCTGAATTTAGAGTCTTTAAGTACTTGTTCATATTTGGTTGAGTTTCCTTACCTGCAACAAAAAATATAACTTAGTAGGCACAACATAGAACAAGTAACCAGGATACATTTTGTTCCCAGAACAGCATAAAAGACAACATCTCAAAAAGTAATTTCTCAAAAGACTACATCTCATAAAGCAACATCTCAAAAGGCAACTGTCTCTCAAAAAGGCAGGTTCTCGTAAGAACAAAATATTGTCTTAAATCTAGCACTACAAAGGTGACGTATAAGCCAGCAGTAAGTACCTAAATAAAAAAGTGTATGTGAAAGAGTGTCTAAAAATAGAGTACCTATAAAAAATTTTGGGGACAAAATGGCGACAGAGGTCTATTAACAAATTAGCGTATGATTAGATTTCTCGTGTCTAATTAGAAGATTTGACTCGTCAAACGCGACAATCTGACTTTCAATGGCAGATGAGCTTTCTAAACTTCTTCTTGGCAAAACGACATTACTGCCCTTGACTTTGACTCAATGGCACAGAAAGTGATAGATTTTCAGGTTTGTCATAAGCTGTCGTCATAGTAGGTTCCAGGATCAATTCCCTTGTCGTATAAAACAGTGTGTAGTCGTTATAAACTTAGGCGTCGAATTAATGACCTCAGTTGGTCAAGGTCGATATAGGCTCTACTTCGATGTAGGTATAAATAAAGCATGCTCTTTTAATGACATAAAAATGCGGCGTGAGACATGTGAATAACTTCAAAAATTCTTCCGCGTACGGTCAGAAAAAAGTTGATCAGCCTGTACCTATAAGAACAAATTTATTTCATATTTCGTACAATTATACAAAATAAACTGTGTAGATATGTCAAGTTTATATACATGATGAGAGTGTATTATTTATAAAACAAATTAAGTTGTTAATTAAAACTAGATATTTATCACGTTAATATTTTATACTCATCAAGTTTCATAAAACTTAAACAAACAAAACAATACACATTAATAATATTTTCTACTATAACACAGTAATTAAAAACTTCTTCCATTTGTCGCAAAACTAACACACGGCCGTAGATTGCCCTCGCTAATCCATATTAATGGCTTCTTAAAAGGTTCCCATTAATTAAAAAATTAATTCATTAAATTCCAATGTTGCACAGTTTTTTTGGCGACCGTACCAGGCGGTTGTATGTCATAATGATGCATAGCGTCTCCGCATCTTTCATACATTATTAATTACAAAACGTGCGACAAAGACGCGAGATACGAACGCAATTAGGTGAGCGAAAGAGAGATGAAATGTTAGAGATTGGCCGAGTTCGCGGTTTCGGTATTATTAAAACAAAACAATTCTTTATTCATAACCTTTAGAGTGTGGCTGTCAAAATGCCCAAATGGGTCGATTAACACTCTAAGGGATAAACAGACGTGGATTGTTTGAATTTTCAACAAATCCACCAAACTGTAATATAGTTAGGTAGGAGAAAGTGCTCTCTCTTTTTTTAAAAAAAGTGACGTCATGATTCCAGCAACATTTATGTATGTATCAATAAACAAAAAAATGTGTAAACAAAATGACTATATTCATATAATGCATCTGTCTGTCTTTCAGTCCGTTTAAAACTCGTGAAATGCGACAGATTTTGATACAGTTTTCTTGTTACCTTGTGGCACTTGTGGACCTAGTTAAAAACTCCCCCTGTCTATAAGAAATCAGCATTCGAGCAGTTTTAGAAATCGTTTCGATAGTTCCAGAGGACCCGGAGCAATAAATTTTAGGTCTGTATTATTTTACTGTGGACTATTTGAGTACTCTATCAACAGCCTATAATTATATCGCCGTCCACTGCTGAACACAGGCTACTTCCAATAAAAAAAATAAATAATAAAAAAATAAAAAAGCCATTTATTCCTTACATCTAAATAAAATAACTTTGTAACAGTGTTTCATTACAATAATAAAATATTTTTGTTTTTGCACCGAATTTTTGTTTTATTTTGTAAGAACCCCTTTTGGGTATAGGCCTCCTCCAACCCCTTCCATCTGTCCCTGTCCTTTGCCTTTGTAGACCAGGTAGGTCCCGCGATTTCATTTATGTCGTCGACCCATCGTTTCCTTGGTCTTCCCGGTCTTCTTTTTCCAATACTGCTACTTCCAATACGTGCTACTAAATCCAGTCCTCCGCTCTCCCCATCGCCATTCAGTCACTTCCAGCTACCTTTTAAGGTCGTCGGTCCATCTGGAGGACGTCTCATGCCGCGCCAACCTCGCCTACGTATCGCCACCCGCCGTCACTTCAGTTTAACCTTAGTCAGATTTAACCTTGAAGAAACTGAAAACATAGCCGATTCGGTGTAATACCGAAAGGTTTTCCCCTCACTACACGAGATGTCAAAAGAAATATGTAGCATTAATGAAGCCTCGCGTAATAAATAAAGCATTTTCCCGACGCCATCTTGAATTTTCTGTTGTTAATAAGAGTTACGAGATAGTTATTTGGGGTAATTTTGGGAGGTAAGGGTTATTGATTGTCTACAAGATTATGTTTGGCGTTGAATTTGTTGTACATAATAGCAGGGACCTTTTCCTGTGGACGATTTTTAGTGACAAAAAGTTTCTAGATTACGTTAAATATTTATGGTGGCTAGAAGTAAAGGTGGCAATTGATAATCAATCAGTATAACAAATGAAAGAGTGTTGATTTTCGCACATTATTTGTATGTAAAGTGAAAAATCAAAATGTAAAAGAACTCACGAAACAGACGTGCTGGCAACACATGACGTTGCCATTCAATTAGGATGGCAACCAGGTTAGACATAGACTACAAAGAGTCTGGAAGAGACGATATTTTATATTCCATTCCAAATTAATTGTTATTCAAAACTAACCCCATTTGAATTTCGGAATCTTAGTTGTGACTTGTGACTTTTTAAAATACCTATGACATTCTAATATTTCTAAAGTTGAAATAAATGATTTGATTTGATAATGTACTCGTACATAGTTGGATGGGACACTTAGAGCAGCAAAAACAGGTTTGTTTTACCAATCCATGTAAACTTTGCGGTTCTCTCCAGAATACTATCTATTGCTTATATTGTTTTTAGAACGCAAATACATTTGTTTTCGTTCGCTAATTTATTTGGAATGGAATTTAGACTTTAGAATTTATTGATAAATAAATGGTGTACAGAAATAATTCAGTTTCTATACGAAGCGACTTTTGAAAGCATTTTTAAATATAATAAATTAGAAATAATTTGTTTGGTGTTATCTTGGCCGGGTGGCTTGACAAAATTCTTTGTATGCAGAATTCGGAGCCTTAGGTTACAGCTGTTTGAATTATTTAATTGTATAGGTCGAGGGAAAAATTCATGCACTATCCAGAATTCTGTAAAAATGTAAATCTGTGGCTTCAGATATTTTGATGTTCCAGCTTTTAGTCAAATTGGACAGATCGATCTGCGGCTGAGGGCTTAGAGAGAGCTTTGTTACGGGTTACGGGGCAACATAGGATACGATGGAGTAAAGTGGGGGTAAGTATAGACAAACCTGTAGTTTAGTAATGATTGATGTTGATTTAATTGATAGATTGTAATGTATTGGGATCTGGTGACATAGAACACGATTGGATATAATGGGGTAAAGTGGGTAAACAGTGACATAAAAACGTGTTTTTTTTACCCCATACCGTTACGGTTTGTTGGTCAGGATGTGTTCAACAATCTAGATCGTAAGTAGGTATTGATTTCAGAGTAGTTATTGACCTTAGCTATTTTTTGTTTATTTGATTTTCACAAACCCAAAAAAACATATTTTTCATAAAAAACGATACATTTTCCAAACCTAACCCCCCATAAATCTATTTGAAAACCGTCTAAAAACAACCGCTACATGTGGCGTTAAGGTCCTGGGGCGCTCGAGACATTTCACAGGCGACCTGCTTCAACCCTTCCCGGGTTCGATGCCCGGGCGAAATAGGGCGGCAAATTGCATGGTATACTGCCCACCGGTTATAGACAACCAAGCTACCCCGGAGGGGTTGAACTGTTACAGGTCTATTATATTTTTATACCTTAATTTTTTAATATCACATATTACATAATAATATCACATATACATTAAATTTATAATATCACATATACGGTTAGTCGCCTAGTCTTTAGGGTCGCAACGCACTCGTGGTCTTTGAGCTGTTGGAGGGCTGCGGTGACCGCTTAAAATAAGATAGGCTGCCCGTTTGTTACTTATGACCGTAAATAAGTAATGTCGCCCACTGATGCGCGAAAGAAACACTCATCTGGGCAACTACTCACTTCAATACTGGTAATAAAACAAGTCAGCGCTCAAGTTCTTTACTGAAAGTAAGGCGGCGGTCACAATATGTCAAATTGTTGACGTTTGTCAATGGGTTAGACCGATCAAATGTAGAATGCAGTGATGCTAGAAATCACTAATGCAACATTGCATAAATGTCAAAATGTACAAATGTAAAGTGGTCCCTAAACGATCATGCTTGCATGACATGCAACGTTTACGTGAATTATCATGCTGCATGATGGACCCTCATGCTTGAACAGCAATGGTCGCAGTGACACAAGGCTGGGTTAGACTTGAAAGAGATCACAAATAATATTAATTCACGACGCGCCTAAAATACCAGCAGACGACCAAACCATCGCTCAGCAGCTCACCAAAACATCAACTGCATTACGCAAGGCCAATTTGAATAAACACGGTTTAAATTTTAAGGCCGCGCATACATCATCGTCGCGGCTCAAACCTCCGGTTACAACTTGCGGGATGACTGATGATCTGGCAAGGCGGCGGCGGGCGGCGCGCGGGCAACCGCACTGATTTACTGTAGTTCAACCGGCCCTGATAGTTTGAGGCGGGTCGCACACTGACTGCGGGAGTGGCGAGCAGAAACCTAAGTGTGCTGACCCCCTATTCGAAGTAAACATTTTCTCATTTGGGCTCCCTAAACGATCATGCGGCATGACATGCATTACGTGCTGTCACTCATGCATGACCGTCTAGTTGTAGTGATTGACGTGCATGACATGCAAACTACGTGCATGACATGCACACTACGTGCTGGCCGTTGCTTCACTGTACTATGTGATTGATAGCAAGCATGAGGGTCCATCATGCAGCATGATAATTCACGTAAACGTTGCATGTCATGCAAGCATGATCGTTTAGGGACCACTTTACATTTGTACATTTTGACATTCATGCAATGTTGCATTTGTCATTTCTATCATCACTGCATTCTACATTTGATCGGTCTAACACATTGACAAACTTCAACAATTTGACATATGTATATTTTGACACTCGTGCTATCTGATACATTATACATATACATGTTGTCAGTTTGTACTGGCCGTGCAAGAGTTAGGGTTAGGTCAAAAACAGGGAGCTATCAGCTGGATACAATTTATTCCTTCTTGTATTTCTAATGTTTATCCCAACAAGTTATTAATATTGTCAGTGTGAAATCCACCGCGGTGCAGCTCTCCGCCAGGTCTGCTGCTTTCGCTATTGTATACATGGAAACGGGACGCCCGGCTCAGTCAGCAACGGCTTTAGATGTATGTCAGTCGTCACCAGCCTGTCGACGTCCACTGTTAAACATACACGGACCTTAACGGTCCTAACGACCATCGGCACCGTACCCATTGAAACTTCAGCTATATCTGTG
Organism: Metalampra italica; assembly: GCA_949699065.1. NCBI lineage: Eukaryota > Metazoa > Arthropoda > Insecta > Lepidoptera > Oecophoridae > Metalampra > Metalampra italica. The sequence continues at coordinate 3,261,355 of OX452993.1, forward strand.
ATTTTATTAAAATTCCGTTTCTTAACCTATTTTCAAAGCGATCAACGTTTCATTCACTTTTAAAGGGACGTTAACTATGCTAGTTACGTACCGTTTGAAAATAATAAGTAAACAATACCAATTTTACAATGCATTATCGCCGTCACAGCACTTAACAAACTACGAGTTGATCACGTGTCATAAACAACGCACTGAAAACCTTTATGGCCGCGCTGAGGCGACAGTTGCACAATATCGTTCGCCGCACTTAACGGCCGTGTGTATAGTGTTTAAGCAGAGTTTAACGACCATCTAAGCTTTGTCACGGATGCTGTGGAGTATTGGAAATCGAATTGCATTGTTGTCGCGCCCATTGTATGTAAACAGAGTAATGGATAATGTTTCTAGGTACAGTCGACCACAGGTTCAAAGTAAAGATGATTCACATTGCAATGCCTTAAGGCGTAGTTACATAATCTTGGAGATCCAGTTGTACTTAGAATGTTCAGTAATGTTATACTTGATATATAATGTTAAGTTTAGTGCGGGCCGCCGTACAGTTTATTATTTCTCTTGAGGAGACGTGCCGCTTGCTGACGTGTTTATCGCTATATATTTTGTGACATCCATCACATATTCTCTGGACATGTAAGTACATGGTTTTGTATGACGATTTGAGTGGGACGAAATTAACCTATCTCCCTCTTTCTGGTTTCATCTACGCCTACCTCCTTAATTTTAAACCCATAACTCCTTACAATCTGGAGGTGCTAAGGACGCCAGCACAAATTAATTATAAAACAATAGTACCCCCATTAATTACCTGTACCTATCTGATCCCATTCACTCTCAAGGGTCCCAGCTATTTGTGGCGAAGAAACTTCTTCTCACAAAGCTCCGCTGAGGTGGCAGTGCGCATGGCAAGGAAGAATTTATGAGCGAGGGACAAAGGATGGAATGGAAACGCCCAACCTTCCATTGAATGCCTTAATTTCCTGTAACGGTGCCTGTTTCTGTGCTTAAGGATTTGTGTTGAACTTTGAATTGAAATTGAAAGTTATTATTTGGAACGCTTGAGAGGCAGACAATTGTGAATTAATGAGAAAAAAAGCTTTTCAACCTGTGATAATGTCCTCCTTACTGGATAAGATTCTACAGTGAGAAAAAAATTATTGTCCACTTTCTCAGTAATGGGATGTACTATTTAGTGATGGTATAATACACATCGTATTTCGCTACAGAAGGCTCGTTCACTCTTACATTAAGAAGCTGTATGATGATGATGATAACTCACGTTCTAAATCAAAAAACGTCAGGTTAAATTTCATAGCAAATTATTCCTTTAATTCTACTTGTATTTCTCGAAGATAAGTCCCGAATTTACAGAACCAGTTTTCACGAGGTTAATGCCCTCATTTGGAGGGGCTTTCCCTTCCCGTTGATTGATTGTAAGAGTTTTTCTTTCCAATATTTGTCAAAACATTTTCCGGTCCGTCTGCTCTCTCAGTGTTTTCTTTCCATTAATTAGGGTCGAAGATTTTAACTTAAGTTGGCCGTGAAAATCAACGAGTTGCCATCCCAACGGTTTGGGTTCTTGACAAAATGTCGAGTCTGATAATTGGGAACATGGTGGAGACTATTCACAGACAATACCTACTGATAACGCCAACACAGAGGGGGATCGCAATAATCATTATAAATTACTAGCTGTTGCCCGCGGGTTTGCCCGCGTGGAGTAAGTTTCTCCCGCAGGAAAAGTCTACCGCGGTAAAAAACAGGCTATATGTTATTCCAGGATATAAGCTATCACTGTACCATGTTTCATCAAAATCCGTTATCAAACATCCTCAGAAACATGATCACAAACATCCTTACATACTTTCGCCTTTATATTGTTAGTAGGATTGGCGATACATGTAGTCTTTGATCCAGGTCACCAGGTCTCCACCCATTTCTGGCAATTTATGTTTAAATTCATCCGTCATTCTATGGCTGTCCGTCAGGCTGCCATGATATGGGAGGAAAACCTAGAATTTTCACTACATACGGACAGACAACCGGATTTATTGCGTAGGAGCAAGGTAGCACGCGATACCCGGTAAGATTTAGTATCCGTGAGTTTGCTCGCCAATTAGTTTGACCCGGAATGCCCGGGCCGGTGAATTTTTACCGGGAAACTTATTTCCGGGTAAATTGAGAAGGTTTGTGGAAAAGAAGCCATGGGTGTAAGGGAAATAGTCCCCTAGATATTGATGATAGCAAATTTTACTGAAAAGAAACATCAAAAGAACTTTATTCAAAGATTTTCAATAAACCACCTTATCTGGGCTGGGAATCGAACCTGATAAAATATGGAACAAAACATCCTATATCTTTAAGATAATAATAATGTTTGGACAAATTTACACACGGCTGTTTAGTCCCAACTAAGCCGAAGCTTGTAAATGGGTACTCAGCAACTGATAAACATACATAAATACTTTTAAATAAATACTTAAATACATACAAACACCCAGAATCCGAAAACCAACAGTTATGCTCATCACACAAATGTTGGTCTCGGGTGGGACCTTTGGTGCAGTAGGCAGGGTTACTACCACTACGCCAACAGGCCAGTCGAAATCGATGGGTCGAAAATACCCATCAAAAGGCTCCAATAGAAGAATCAATTAATTCCTTCTAACTAACATAGTATCTTTAACATCACGTCTGAGAGCAAGTGAGGTTGGCAATTTCAGCACTTTGTGTGACAGCCCCCTTACAACCTATTTTGTGATAAAAAAGTAAAAAAGGTCGTTTTCCAAGAGAATTTCGTGACCTATACACGATATGGCCGCATCAGTATGACGAGTGACCGTTGACCTGGACACACCCAATTCTGCCTTGTTTAGATTAAACACCTTGAACATACCAGTAGCTAGCTTACGAGAAAAAGAGTGTTTTGAGCTACTTGGCACGGCGGAATATGTCTACGATTTATTTGCAGAAAAAATACTTCCACGCCCTACATCTTATAAAAAGTCTACAGTTTCAGAATGATGCCAAAGCATGCTGCTCTCGTAGAGTTCAACTAGCATAGCGTGACTGATGTGACTTTATAGATTTTGGTATTGTGTATTTTTTAGGCACCTCCTGCATCGACAATTAGAACTAATTGAAATAGAATAGTAATTAATAAAAAGTGACAAATACATTTTTAAAATGACAGACCGTCAAGATATTATAGTCTGTCTTTTACAGCATACGTCAAAATTACGTGAAAACAGAACATTCACAAAAAGGTTCACATGGGTTTGTTCTTTATATAGATGGTGTTACTTTATATAGCACGCTATTGTTAAAAAACTTCAGTTCAGGCGTGTAAAAATTCTCATGACACCGGCACAATTTACAGGACAGCATACTGTTCCAGTTTACTGGATAATCTAAAAGCGCCTTACACCCGAGTAGTCGATTAACCGTTTTAAGTGCCAACAGAATTTATGTCACCTATTTGTATTTGTCACTTGTGTGATATACGATGCGACACGCGGTCGACTGTATTTTTAGGCGGCCCGTGACAAAGTGGTCATCTTTATGGTGTTTATTTCGCTATCTAGTATAGGTTGATAAAGTGTTGTACACACACTGTGTGTATGTCACATTCTGAATAGCATAGAAGAGTAGCAGCCTGTATTTCCAATAGAAGTGGCAAAAGAAAACAGATCTATTTTCGTCTCGAAAATAAAACACACTGTTATGACGTAAATAGCCATGGTTTTTGTTTTCATCATCTGTTGACATGAAATTAGACCCTTATTCTCGTAGAAAAGCAAGTTAGATAATTAGTTATTGTTATAGGATTCGGTGAACGGTATTTTCGTTCACCGATAGGATTACCGCGAGGAACTATCCAAGCAAACCCTGCATCGGAAAAACTATCCTTTCATTTAGGAGTTTTTTTTACCACCGACATGGGATTGGAGTCTTAAAGAAGCCTTATGGAGCTTGTGTATGTTCCTTTTATTTTGTCTTTTATTGGTAAAGACTTATCATTACTTAAAATTTGACATTTCGTTGATAAGCCAGTCAGGCGCGTAAGAAGCCTGTTTTTTACTGGGATTTCCTGCAATCGTATCGCTAACATAGATTTCATTTCAAACCATTTCAGAAATGAAATTAATAAAGCACATCAAATTCTCTAGACTAAAATCAGTATCTCCATTGAGGCTCTGACTAATTAGAGCTGGTACCTTATCCGCAATCAGCCCTCGGTTCCCACCTAGCCACGGTTACCTTACGTCTACTTTACTATTGGCTTGGTCCCTGTCATAAGCAGTAGCGACAGCGAGGATTCCTTACTCCGAAATACAGTAACTATCGTCGGGTAACAAGAAAAACTAAGTACCTACAATCGTCTCATGAGAGGTAAAACGCACATAGTAATTGTTTTTGAGAGAATAGAGTGTCACTTTAATTTATTTTATTGCGACTAAGTATTATTTTATTTTGTTTTATTTTTCATGTTTGTTTACCTATCAACAAATGATTAAGCTTAGTGAGTTTGTCTTGTCATTGTTACCCGATGTTTATAAGTAGTAGTTTTGTAGTAATTAATGATTGACAGGTTGGTTATTCAGTGGCCTCGGGGATAAGACGCGACCTATCATATCGAAAGGTCCGAGGTTCGATCCCCGGTTGGGCCATGTACCAATGGGTTTTTTCTCGAAACTAAAGTACATGTACTGACTGCTCTCAAACGGTGAAGGAAAACATCGTGAGGAAACCTGCATACGCCGAAGAAGAAATTCTTAGACGCATGTGAAGTCCACCAACCCGCACTGGGCTAGCGTGGTAGACTATAGCCCGCACGCCCTCGTTGAGAGGGTAGGCCTGAGCCCCAGCAGTGGGGACATTAATAGGCTGTTGATGATGATGATGATGATTAACACTTTTTTATTTTCGCACCCCATTTTAAGTGGTAAAAAGTAAAAAATAAAGTGGTAAATGAGGATAAATATTCGTCAGTTAAGTAAAAATTACCATTTGTTATTGTTGGTTTCGATTAATCACATCAAATTGCTAATGGCCAGATCACAGAAAGAAACACGCTCTCACAAAGACCCGCTCATAACTTGTACCACACCCTATTCCGTCTCTCCAACAGAACGTCGGCACGGAAATATACCCGACCACGCAGACAAGATACCTGGCTGTACATTCATGATATCCCACAAAACCTCAATATTTACGTACGGAGGGGGGGTAGAGAGGTCATGCTTCGCTGGTCGCGGTGTATCTTTGATTATCGATGTGAATTCAGTCCTGGTTTTGATACCATCTCGTTACTTTGTCTTTATCCTTGGGGTATATCAATTAAACGTAAGCCTAAGTCGATAATTATGATTATGGAAGCCGTCGATTCGATAACATCTAACGTTGATAGGTATCTTATGAGTATATGCCATTTTTGAAATCACTTTGTAAAACTTGAACGATTTAGATTTTTTTATTCTATGTCACTAACCTTTTATGTCAACTTGAAGGTACTAAAATAATAATCTCTCACAACACAAATAGGACATGATTATTAAATTTGGGGCTTTTTGGCGCGATTTTGTCGGAGACGGTTGTCATTTTATTTATTTTTCCTAAAAAATGTATAATGTAGGTTTTGGTGTAGGTATATCTGGGATAGTTTTATATGCAACAAGCGCGTATTAAAGTGAATATTGTGCGGGATAGTTAAATAAAAGCGTGTAAACGACTCTACCAGATCGTTCCAAAATGTCCCTTGTTAAATCTTCATTAAACCTACTATCAGTTTAATGCGGACATAAACTGCAGTGTGGATCACCGAATGGCATGGCAAATAGTTGTGCTTTCGTAGAGGCCGTGCTGCGGTTTTATTGAAAATCGCCGACTATTATAGTCGTGCCCTATTTTTGTGGAGGCCGTGCTGTAACCGCCGATTTTTGAAGAAAAACAAACCAAAGACTTGGCTGGCTGTATGGTCTATGACTTTTGCCTGTCCATCATTGGACGAATTCAACAAAAAAAATCATTAAATTTGTCAACCATAAGCAAATGAAAGCGTTATTAGTTTTCTAAGCAATAGACAATGATAGATTGTTTGCGATCATGAGTATTCATGATCGCAGTAGATTGTATAAAAATTACCATCTTATCTTCCCACATTACCTTTTCCCTACTATACTATGTATTTCGGGAATTTATTTTTATAGCAGTAGATTAACTTATTTCTATCTGAAGGTCAAAGTGTAGTTAAATACCACGACATTTTTAGACCTCCACATATACGAGGCTCGACATTTTGGAAAGGTTAACAGACCATACCTGTATCGTTATTCACGTATAAATAAATACATCACGTATAAATACGGTATGCGACGGTTTTAGCAGGTAAAGATACAAAGTTTACGGCGCGTTATTTACATAAAATTTTATACGTCAAATACCTACTAAAATTATTTTTTATTTTATATTTTCTTTTGGGATCACTTACAGACTAATAACAACTATTATTATAGTCAATACTACACTTTATCGTATCATCTCCAGGTAGGTATACCTGGCGACACTTCGACCCTATGGGAATCTTTTGCCAAACCCCCTGTCTCAGAGGAAATAATTTAATTTAATATAATTTCTTTATTGACAGGTATAAACCCATTAAACATTTGAAAACATAAAAATACTATAATAGTCACCACTTCCCACCTGTCCACCAACGGTGCCTTAATCCGTTTTATTTATTTTTATTTTATTTTATTTGGAAAACCAACAGCATACAGAATTAGGTAACATTTCAGAGGTTAAAATAACATTTTGTAAAGCTAATTACAGGTTTTCACTTAAGATTAGAGAAGAACGAATATGTTTCAGTGACAGTGAAAGGAAAAATAAGTTTAAGTAACAACAAGACATTAACATAAGTGGACACACGCCTCAGAATAGAAATTCTAATCTTTGGCGCATGCAGGTTTCCTCACGATGATTTCCTCTGCTTTCGAACCCATATGAATAAGCGAGTATGTGACGACACAAGCAGTTACGAAGCGAAATAGGGATAAACAGTACTATAAAAATAAAATGTTATATTAAGCAGAGCCCCGGGAATCCACCGAAAATATAATGAGCAAACTTTTCCAATTATTATAGTTCGTTGATAGCGAGAAAAAAAATACTTAAAGTAACTTTTGCGCGTCGGAAGTCATGTTTTGCTCGAACAAGTTTCTTTTTGGCGAAATGTCACATCACATAGAATATAGATATAAAAGTTTATTGGACTCCGCTTTAGTTAGTTGTGCGTTTTATTGGCATTATAATGAATCGTTTGTAAGAAAGGATTAATAATAATAATGTTTGGACAAATTGACACACGGCTGTTTTTAGTCCCAACTAAGCCGAAGCTTGTAAATGGGTACTCAACAACTGATAAACATACATAAATACTTTTAAATAGATACTTAAATACATACACATCTAGGGTTTACTTTTTTTGCAGCAAATAAAATCGAATAAAAAATAACTTTTAGTTCACAATTTGGTACCTTATACAATGACTGACTAATCTATCAATAAACGGATTATACGATACAAAAAAAACACAATAAGAAAGGAAGAAAGGAAAGGAATTCTAAAGCTAAAAATATATTTATAAAGAAACATGAACTGATTGCAATAAATACGCCAGAAAGTGCTCAAAATAATCGACTGGCCTGTTGGCGTAGTGGTAGTGACCCTGCCTATTTCGATTCTTATCCGGGGCCAACATTTGTGTGATGAGCATAACTGTTGGTTTTCGGATTCTGTGTGTTTGTATGTATTCATGTATTTATTTAAAAGTATTTATGTATGTTTACCAGTTGTCGAGTACCCACCCATTTACAAGCTTCGGCTTAGTTTGGGACTAAACAGCCGTATGTAAATTTGTCAAAACATTAATAAGGACCAAGTCATAAATCTAGTTTTGTGAAAAGCAAGGTTTTTAAATAAAACAATTTTGAATTTTGAATTTTTTTGAATTTTAAAAGTCGAGCGAAAGCAGCAGTTTGTAAATAGCATTAAATTAAAAAAAAAGCCGCGCGACCAAAGAGGTTCGAATCTTCTTGGTAAATAGGTATATTAAAGTTATTTTCTTTTAGACTACGGACATGGTGATGGTGATAGACAATCTCACGACAATCATTTTAGTTATCACATGATTCCAAATTGCAATCTCCAATTAACTATTCTCAAGTGTGTCATAAATCGTTACCCTCAACAAAACTCCTTTCCCGAGTTAAAAAATACCTACAAAGAAAATTAATTTAAACATGGCGGCGCGAGCTACCCGCCACAATTTGTATTTCCAACCCGCCAAATTGAATTTGGAACGTGAGAAAGAGACAGATGAGATGACGCTCCAAACTAAATTTTGCCGATCAAACTGTCACTATTATAAATGGTGTAGGGTTTAAAATGCAATATACTCCTAATGGAGCTTGCGAATTTTAGAGGGATTCTAACTAAATGCTTGATTGTGAAGAAAAACACACGGGGGCCAGTGTTGTTCGCGCTTGTAACACAATTAATATCAATTTGATTGTTGTAGGGGGGGCCTTTTTATTGACTGAATGAATAATTTAGCAGATTATTCAGCAAAATATTTTTATCGTGCGAGACATTCTGACTACATCTAATCAAGGATTCCTCATTCTGAAGTGGCAAACAATCTAAAAGCCAAATCCACTGACCTGTTAAACATTTTGTTAAACTAGTAGTTCCGTGAGAACAGTAGACCTCGCCAGCCCTTATAAACCAAACCTAAAAGAAACCAACAAAAGTCAACTTTGGAAACAGAAAAAGTACCTACTAAAGTGACAAAAATTAGCACTTTAAAGCTTAATATTTCGCAAACGGATCCCTGAATCGAAAAATGTTTGACACACACCCGCGATATTTTTGAAAGACCCATCCAACGATACCCCACACCATGGATATCACGCGGAAAAAAATAATTTTCCATTTTACGTATGCAGTTCTATGAACATAATTTATTTTTTCAACTTTCTTAAGTCGATCCACTATTACTCAAAAACTAATAGAACCTACTTAGCCGTAATAGTTTTCCTTGTAACTACGTTATATATGCTACTGCCATGAATTTTTTCACATTTCCAGAAGCAACCGTTTAGCTGGCAGGGGGGGGGGGACACGTGACTCTAACAAAAATTACCGCTTTAACTTAATATTTCGCCAACGGATCCCTAAATCGAAAAAATGGTATTCACACACCAGCAATATTTTTGAAAGACCTATCCAACGATATCCCACACTATGGGATTCACAAGAAAAAAAAAGTTCACTCCCACTTTGCGAGTATGGTAGGTACTCTAAAAAAAATGTTTTTCAAAATTTTATTCTACTCATTTTGTAAGTTTAATTAATTTATACATATGCCAAATTTTCGTCAAAATCGGTTGAAAAATGCGACCTGTAGAGAATTACAGACAGACAGACAGACAGACAGCCGGACAAGAGCATTTTTGGCCAGTCTCGAAACGTAGACGCTTAGCTCGCTTCGCTCGCTTCGCTCGCTCGGTCAATTAAATATAACTGAGAGTTTTCGTGTTTGTTTATTGGATGTCAAATATGGAGTGATTGCAAAAACAAAGGTTGCCTAGGATACATAATTCTATGATGTTCCAATTTTGAACAGCATTATGGTAAGTGTGAAAGGAGACTTGATACCCATTAGAGATGTTACTCATGTGCCTGATTTACGTGTGAATTTGCTATCTGTTGCCAAATTAACTGAGAAAGGTATGTGTGTTGTTTTTCGTAAGGATGGATGTAGTGTATATCAGGATTCTGATTGCTGTGTAACTGGCGATTCTGTGGTAACAGCTAGTAATGTGTCAGGCATCTACAAGGTTAATGATTGTTTACCGGTTGTAGGAGATGCATTGATTACTGTGCAGGATGGGAAGACAGCGTTACTGTGGCATCGTCGGCTTGGTCACGTGAATTTCGGTGATTTACGTAAGCTGGGAATCGATGTAAAGGAGTCTATGAAGTCATGTATTGCCTGTATAAAGGGTAAGTCACACCGTTTACCGTTTATTACTGGAAAAGCTGTACGAGCTACTGATAAGCTCGAATTGTTGCATTTAGATCTCTGTGGACCAATGTCGGATACTTCATATGGGGGATCTCGGTTCATGTTAGTCATTGTGGATGATTATACAAGAAAGCTTTTCGCATACTTTCTTAAATCTAAAACTGAGGTTCTAGATTACTTTAAAACGTTCGTGACATATGTGGAGACTGTGACTGGTATGAAGGTATGTATTCGGTCGGATAATGGTTTAGAGTTTTGTAATAAACAATTTGATATTTTCCTTAATAATAGGGGTATTAAACATCAAGTGACTGTTCCTTACACACCGGAACAGAATGGAGTTGCGGAGAGAGTCATGAGAACTATTGTTGAGATGGCACGTTCGGTGTTGCAAGATTCTGGCTTGTCTAAGAAATATTGGGCGGAAGCTTGTGATACTGCAATATACATCAAGAACAGGCTACCTCATAGTGCGAATGACAGCAAAATTCCGGAAGAAATGTGGACAGGGCGTATACAGACTGTTGATCACTTAAGAGTATTTGGTTCGGAGTGTTATGTACATGTACCAAAGGAAACTCGGAAGAAGTGGGATTCCAAGGCAAAGAAATATTATTTTGTGGGATATTGTGATGAAACAAAAGGGTATCGTTTTGCAGATCCAAATAATCCTCGTAGAATTATTAGGGCAAGAGATGTGACCTTTATTGAAACCAAGGAATTTCAGGAGAAGATAACCATTAACCCCCTACGTACAACAGAAAAGGAGATAGTAGAAGTTGAGGAGGAAGGGTTAATTTGGGAAGTTGTGACTGAAATACCAAATTCCGTATCTGTGGATGAAAGTGCAAATACTTCTATGGCAAGTGCTGAAGACATGTTAGGTGCTGATGCTGATGAAGACTGCACAGAGGGGATGTTATGTGCTGATGCTGGTGAAGACTGCACAGAAGGCCAGGCTGGTTATAATGCTGAGGTTGAAGTAGTTTCGGCAGAAACTGAAAATGTCTGTCATGAAGCAGAAACTTCATATCCACTGAGGAACAGATTATTATTGAATGATCGGGAAGCAGAATATTGTTTTCATTTTGAACCAGAGCCTACCACAGTTGAGCAAGTTCGTGCTAGAGAGGATAAAGCGGAGTGGTTAGAGGCAATGGAGAAGGAAATGAGTTCAATGTATGAAAATGAAGTATGGGAGTTAGTAGACAAACCCAAGAACGCGAAGGTTGTGGGAAATAAATGGATTTTCAAGTATAAATTCGACGCCGACGGGAATGTTCAGCGTAAGGCAAGATTAGTTGCAAAAGGATTTACACAGTCTTTTGGTATCGACTATTTCGAAATCTTTTCTCCCGTGGTTCGTAGATCAACCATCCGTTTGTTGTTAGGTTTGGCTGTGGAGAAAAACTTATTTATCGATCATTTTGATGTGAATACAGCCTTCTTAAATGGTAATTTGCATGAAACAGTTTATATGCAACAACCAGAAGGATGTGTCAAAGAAAGTTCGAAGAAAAAAGTTTGTCTTTTAAAGAAGGCAATTTATGGCCTGAAACAAGCTTCACGGAGTTGGAACGAAAAAGTCAATGACGTTTTATTGTCATTGGGACTTCAACGTTGTGATTTTGACAATTGTGTATATTTTATGGATGGATTATTAATTGCTTTATACGTGGATGATTTCTTTATCTTTCATCGAAATAAAGCCGCGAAGGACAATTTGCTTCATAAATTACGGGACAATTTCAAAATTAAGGACTTAGGGGAAGCGAGGCAATGTTTAGGCATGATGTTACGTCGAGATCCAAATGGGACTATTTCACTGGATCAAAAGAAGTATATTCTGGAACTTCTGGATAAGCTTGGGATGCAGGACTGCAAACCTGCTCGTACTCCAATGGAAGTTAACGCTCACGTGTTATTGGCGGAAGGGGGAGCTGGTGATAGAAAGGTTCCTTACCAATCTCTCGTGGGAGCGCTAAATTATTTGGCTTGTAATACTCGGCCGGACATCGCGAATGCGGTGTGTATTCTCGGACAATACAATGCATATCATGGTAATGTACATTGGGAGCACGCTAAACGTGTTCTACGTTACCTTAAGGGTACGTTACACTACCATTTACATTTTACCAGAACTGGCAATGTTGATATTACAGGTTAAGTTGACGCGGATTGGGGCGGAGATGTGAAAGACCGTAAGTCGTTCACAGGATTCCTTTTCAAAGTCGGCAAAAATCTTATATCGTGGGAGAGTAAGAAGCAACATTGCGTGGCTCTATCGTCTACCGAGGCGGAATACGTCGCATTGTCACACGCGTGCAAGGAAGCCGTGTACCTGCGCCGTCTAGTTGCAAATTTGTATGCAATTACGGAAAGTAAGGTACTCATTTATACCGATAATCAAAGCGCTATAAAGTTGTCTGAGAATCCAATCGGACACAAGCGTACAAAGCATATCGATATTCGCATGCATCATGTTAGAAGCTGTGTAAATGAATCTTCAGTAGAAATTAAATATTTATCGACTGAGAACATGACTGCTGACGTGTTGACTAAGCCGTTAAGTCATGTGAAGTTTAAAAGATGTGTGACTGAAATGGACTTGAGCGTGTCTGCACTGGTATAACTGTTAGTTATATACAGGGTGTGATTGAGGGGAAGTGTTCAAAGTTGGAACATCATAGAATTATGTATCCTAGGCAACCTTTGTTTTTGCAATCACTCCATATTTGACATCCAATAAACAAACACGAAAACTCTCAGTTATATTTAATTTAACACATTTTGTAAGCTGTCAAATTATTTTCGTGCGTATTTGATAACCGCCATTTTGGCGCTGAAGGCTATGGCGACTGGCGACGAGTGTCCGTGGAACTAACTATTTTGGCGCTGAATGTTTTAGAACTAGTGACGAATGTCCCTTGAGCTAAGCTTCAAATCGGCACATTTAAATAGCCGTCATCTGTATCTACTACAATGTCAAAATAAAATAAAATAAAAGTCAATTTTACAAATTTTTTTTTTTCAAAGCGTCACAACGAGGCAGTGTGCCTAAAATGCTGGCGGCGTTACCTCGTTGGATCGCCAGGCTTATTCGCTGGCCGAGGTAACTGCCCGCCCGCCGGTCACCTGATGCCTCGTTGAGACGCTTTGATAGGTCCTGTTTTATAAACACCAGGGCTTCAGGGCCCCACGGTCCCATTGTTTCCACCCCAAACGGCACAAACTGATAAACTTCACTGATACAGGCGTATTTGCGCTTCTTTAGCGCCTCCGCCGAAGCGGCTGCCGCCCCCGCCCTAGCTGAGGGCTGAATTTAGCTGGGCTAGTCAGCCCTAGCTAGTCTGTATGGGAATACTGTCCAGTGCTATTATATTACAGGTGAGTGAGTCCATGCTGATGTTATTCTACTACTACAACCTGCGATCATTAATGATCGCAGACCACAACTAAAACAATTGAAATAAACGTACCGAAGTCTGTATGGGAATATAAAAGGTAGGTTAGGTAAGTAACTAGAAAGTCTTAAGATTTTAAATAGTAAAGTTTGCAGACAGAAAGCTCAGCGGGCGGCGCAAACGTCAAGGTCCTCATTTAGCATTACAAAGAAACCTTACCTTTCCCCTCATTTAGTGACATTCAACAAAACAAAAGACTCACCTAGCATAACAAAAAAGGAGCGTAAGACCCGCCAGTGACATCCAAGAAGAAATAATTAACAAAACATACAGAAATGAGGCGAGAAAGTGCGACGACGGAATCTAATTATTTCGCCGCCATGACAGCGAGCTTGCCGCGCTTTTTCGCGTCCAAAATGGCGACCGAAAATGGAGCCCGCGGTGTCAACAACGTAGCGACATTATGAGGCGAGGACACGATGGCCGACAGCCACTAAGCCTTCGAGCCTGCCCTTATTTATATTTAGACACGAGAAATATAGCGGGTGCAGGAAATTAATTTTCATTTTTTACGGGAATTGTGTTTAGGTTTACCGACTTGCTTGTTCGTAAAATATTTCTTAGATGTAAAAACTTGAGATGTTTTCTCGGGTAGTTTGGCTTAGTTTTTAAAGTACGTACGAGGTATTGTAACTAGGTTACAATTGTTTGACATAAGCAGTGGAAAATAAATTCTGCCCTATATATAGATTCCAACTTCTAGATTTATTAAGACTGTCACGATTTTAAAGATAAAAATTAAACATTAACCGCATAATTTTTAGCACCGCCAGTGGCTCCAGCCGGCGCGGCGTTTATCTGCGAACATAAACACAGGGTGTCCCCGAACGGCGAGACTCGTTCAATGCGTCACCAACTGTATTAATATGGATGAGCTTCGCGATTGTGGTGAAGCGCCAACTCTATACAGGGTGAATCTGTTGTGGGCAGTAATAAAGCAAGCTTTGAATTGATTGATGTGTTGATTTCGTATTGATATTTCAGTTCTACTGGACCCACTGGTTTGTGAAGCCAGAGTTCGTGGATTTAATGAACAGAAAGACAATGGTGTAAGGTTGATCGTGTTAGATTTGTAAATTATGCTGTTTTTCTCTATTTCACCTACAGTACATCCCTGCGACAGATGTGACCTGCCCAGCGCCATTTCAGCTCACTTCTTTGTTTGTTTATTCAGCTTACAATCTCACTCTCACTCTACAACTCTCTACAACACTCTGTATACGAAAACAATAAACCTAGCCAGCGATAAAAAGTGGAAAATAAAGCTAGTGCATTTTCTCGACTCACCAGAGCTATTGTCGTTGTTTGGTTTACTAGCTTTATTAACTTAAGTACATCTCTTTTATACTTTATATTATTATTATGTTTAAAGCTCTTTTGTCTCTCTGTTTTGAAGTTCTTCCTTCTGTTTTGTGTCTTGGCTTAACGGCTCAATTTATTTAATCCTTAGCTCAATTTTGCATTATTCTATGTTGTTCTTAAAGCTTATCATTGCTTATTATTATTAATGCATATACAGAGACAAAAACATTGACATGGAGAGAAACTTCAGTACAAAGTGACAATTATCTCTTAAAGAGATTTCATAAAAACCTAATGTATGATGATAGATTAGAGATTTTATATCTGGTACTATTTCACGACCAATTTTCAAGACGTTTTATAGTCTATATTGACCAGGGACATGCACTATCACTTGAAATATAGTAGATTACAAAATAAAACCCGGACTGACAGACTGACATACCAATTTTTTATGATCATTATTTAAAACTTTATTGCACTAAATTGTACAAAAGGTGAACTTAATGCCAATGGCATTCTCTACCAGCTGACCTTTGGACCAATTATTTAACAAAATACCTATAGTGACAGGTTACAGGGGTACAATAGCACTTTGTCAAAGCAAACGAACGGGCAAGAGTTAGTAGTAACATAAATGCCATATTATGAGTAAAGAGAATATAAGCAGGTACCTACTTTTCTAAATCAAAACAATCCTAAGTGTATGCCAATCAATCAAGGGCGCCCAGCGAGCAAAAAGCACCGCCCCCGAGGCCCTGATGTGCGTAATTAGCCCCCAATATAAACGCATTTCAACCTAATGCTCTAATATGTCACCGGCAGCCCCCTTTGTTGCGTTGAGTTCCTCGTAACTTTGTCAAAAGGCGAAATAAAGTGGCGCAGAATTTTTCGTTTGATAACAGCGGTACTAGAAATTCTACTACCAGTAGTAACATACGTATTTTTCCCCTCTTACTACCGCCGTCTCACTAGTATGATGTTTTTTAAAAACAAACCCCAAAAATAAACCCTATTGATGATATAATAATAGTATATTCCTAAATGAAATATGATGATATATTAACGATGATCATAATAACGCTAAAAACCTTAAAAGAACGATTTGTGATTCGTTACAATTACCTCAATGTTGGTTACACATTCCTTATGCAATGCTGCGTTAGGATCATGCTGTTTTGAAGCAGAAAAAGTAAATACAGTCAAGGTTCTTAAGTGCAGTAACAGTTTTGCAACTCAATAGATTGAGAGACCAGTTTCACTTACGACCTTACGACCTTAAGGTTGACTGGAAGAGATCCCTTAGTGGAATAAGTCCGCCTTTGTACTTAGTTTTACTGGTTTAACTGTCTGTTATTGTAATTTATTTTTTGGTACAATAAAATGTATACATACATACATACCTTCTTTTTTATCTGTAACCACACACGCACATATCCACTAAACATATTCCTGAATATTACGATGAATTGATGACTTATTTTATTAAAATAAGGTTTAAAACACGCTGGTGGTCAGTTAAGTATATCTAATCGGTTTTCGTATTATCGGGCGCACTATTGTACAGACATTTTAAGTCTATTATTCTAGAATTAAGCCATTGTTTTATGCATTGTCGCCTTGGGACTCTACCTGTAGACATGTATTTTGTAAATTTAAAATAAATGAATTGAATTTAAAAAATGACTCTAAGCGTGCTACTGCACATATGAACATTACTGTACCTGACCTACTAGGTACCTGTCCTTACTAATGCATATCCTATAGCCCAGTGATTAATACAAAACTATGTAACATTACTCACTTCAATCGTCACTTAGTCCGAAGTAGCGAGGTAGCATAAAGGTACCTAATACACAAATGAAAAGCAGGGTCACTCAGTCGTGTATAGAGGGTGGCATAAAACGTCCATTAGCACCCGAATGCATTTATACTGCTGCTAATTATAGGGGGTGAGTGCAGGGCACTGATTTTGGGGGAAAATGTGACTATTTCTTTTGTGATCGTTCTAGGGGAACTGAGACGTCGATCAGACAGACGTGACTCATGAATGAGTCATGAATTAGAAGTGAGCCAAGTTATGCTGAAAAGATCCAACCCGCATTTATCCGTTTTCTAGATATCAAGTGACCTGGTATTCTTCAAAGAACCTTATGTTCAAGTTTTGATGATTATTTAAGTACCTACATTACATTGTCTTTATCTAGGGTTTCTTTAAAATTATTAAGTAGTGCAATATTTTCTTAAGTTTTGACATATTTTTGATATCTTGTGTGAATTGAATCATTTCAGCTTAACTCGGTCCTGGTATGGTTCGAAAGAAAGGAAACACTTTACTTTTATAGATGAGATTATTATTAGAGAGGGGTATCAATAGTTTCTTCATCTTACAGTCTACTTTTGTTTGTACCAGTGCAAGAAACAGTATTGCCAACATTACGCACTTAAATTTTTTACACATATTACGGCAGTAGCTGTTGCTCGCATAGCATAAAAACTTGCTGAAGAATGGTACTTTTTAATGGTAATAAGAATTAACGTAAAAACCGACTCTCATTCACGAGAAAATAAAACTAAGTTTAGATCGATCTGTAACTGAAACTAGTTTAATCTCCGCCTCTATTATTTACAGAGATGAAATTAAAGCTAACTTCAAACTTGCCTTTTAGTAGGGTAAGGTCAGCTAAGTACTGGGTCAAGTAGGGTGACCAAGCCGGTGTCTAACTTAAAGACTACTTGAAGCCAAATTTGCTGTTTT
The DNA here is from genome assembly GCA_949699065.1 of Metalampra italica. Classification (NCBI taxonomy): domain Eukaryota; kingdom Metazoa; phylum Arthropoda; class Insecta; order Lepidoptera; family Oecophoridae; genus Metalampra; species Metalampra italica. Next base: position 3,278,963 of record OX452993.1, read on the forward strand.
CTAGGTCGTACCTAGAAAACAGCACTCGTGTCGATTCAGATGTGCACACTTTTACTAAATATTTAGTCTCTTTTGCTCTTTTTCAAACTTTAAAAATAAGAAAGAGATGGCATGAATTTTAGAACTGTCAAAATAGTTAAGTACTGTCAAACGGTGAAGGAACACATCATGAGGAGACTTGCATACGCCGAAGAAGGAATTCCATGCACTGGGCTAGCGTGGTGGACAAAGCCTGTATGCCTGGTTGAGAGTATAGGCCCAAGCCCACAGTGGGGACATATTATTAAGCTGTTGGTGTATGTATGTAATGTATGGCAAACAATTTTCCCACTAATATGAAAATCTTAATTGCAAATTGTAGTGTGGCAACCCTACGAGCCCAAAGGTCACTCGATAAACCGATAGGCCTAAATAAACACCGGCTCCTAATTTAATTAACCTTCCTGAGCAATCGCAGATTTGCACAAGTGGTAGTAAATTATTATTTCGTGTATTTAATACGGCCTTTTGACGATCTGTTCTCTACATTGATTGGAATTTGATATTTTGGTTTTGCTTGAGGGGTTAAGTAAGTCAAAGTCTTTGGAAGTCTTTATGTCTATTTTTTAAAACGGACACGTGTTTGTGACAGGCTTATGGCCACGATTATACTCCTTTCGGCCGCGTACGTCACTGAGTTTCGTAACTGGACGGGGCAGAAGAATAATACTTAATTCTTCAGTGGATAATTCTGGGATTCTTCAGAGGATAATTTTTAAAAATTAGTTTAATTTTTATTACTATTTTGTGAATTAAGAGAATTAGGAAGCGGTGGTGGATAAAAATTTACGTGTAATGTACCCATCCAGTGTTCTCATTAGCAAAAAAAATAATTGGACTATAACTTTCATCCAAAAACTATTCCAAATTCGTTAGGTACAATTTGCACTAGGTAACGTTTGATTGACAACATACGGTCTGAAGACTTTCGTCTTGAGACGCTCGGTCGTCCTGGACACCTCTGGGGGAGACCTTTGTCCGGCAGTGGACGTCTTTCGGCTGATATGATGATGATGAACGTTTGATTATCCGCGACAAATGTATTCCCACAAACAACACAATCAAACGCAACCGGCAACAAAACGTAGCAGCCAAACAAGTGGAAGTAACGAGCCATAATCTACGGGCGAACATGTGGCGTGCGCGCGATCTGTCACTCCCTTGATTAATGAATGGACCCCCGACCCCTAGACCCCCCGACCCACCGCGACATTATCCGACCCCCTTGCACCCGAGTTCACCTCGGGTCGTTCCCGCTTTCACCGAGATGCAATTTAATAAGTCTAAATATAAAAGTATTTTAAAACTAGCTTATATTAAATACACAAAAAATAACAAAAACATTATACCAAACTACTCATTTGAAGGTTCTAGAAGGAGTTCTAGTCACCAATTTCTGGCTTCATCATCAGACCTTGATCACCATCTGTCAACAAACTACTCATTGAGACCGATATCTATCTATCGAGCCCAAACATGACGGGACTATCTTGTTCGTTGCGAAGTTCCTATGGCCACCTTCCGACTGCATCCTCAGACCAGCTTTATGGTACCGTTATTTCATTGTCACCGAAGATACGTAGGTAAGTATACCAACAAAGATCATTCGGACACCGAAATGGTTCAAATCTTGCTTGCAATTATAATGATGTCAAGATGTATGGAAATCCAAACACCCAGTTTTCTAAATTATCTCTGATGTGAACGGCTTGCCAGATCAGAGATGTGTTTGTCATCTGGACCTCCTCCATCCGTACTCCGGAGAGAGAGTATTGAATCTCACCCAAATCAGCAGGGTTCAAAAGAATCCAGAGCGTATGAAAAAGTTAAAGGCCCGTCATTTTTTGCTACCGAGGAGTGTTTTATACTCACTAGTTAGACTTGATATAGGCAAATACTAATTATACGTTTTAGAGTAGGGCTTTTCTTAAAATTAAAATTTGGGACAAACGAGAACGGCCCAAACCCTATCAGATTGTAACGAAACGGGGTTCATACCCATTTGACGTCGGTTTTCAAATTTCCTTAATTATACGGCGGAATCAGTTTGACACCCTACACCGAAGGTTTACAAGAAGGGCCTTGTGTGGGTGGACTGTACGTTACAGATTCAAACGTGTATCTGTTCGTTTGAAATCGGATTTGTTTCAATGATTTTGTGAGGCATAAGTAAATGATTAATGAGAACACGTACGTAATTTTGCTAATATAATTGGTACTTTGTTGAGCAGCAATTAAATTTTGAATTGTTCTATAAGAGGTTCTTTAAATCGTGCAAACCCTCTCTTAATTGGTTGCTATTTTGCGGAACTAATATAACATTTTCAAGTTACTACACCCAGCTTGGACGGATTAGAAAAATGTTCAGTCAGGATATCCATTTAGGCGGATAATGTCCCCCACAAAAATTATTCCTTTCGCAAAGCGTCCCTTTTTCAACCTTTTAAATTAAAAAATAGATAGATCGAAGGTAAGTATCTTTACCAACAATGTTATTCAAATACCTACAACTTATTAAAACTTGATTTCGAACGATTTGTTGCGGAAGTTGTTCTTCTCAGAGCGCTAACACCAAGGAAGCGGTGGTTGATAAAAATTGACGTGTATAAATGTACTTACAGTGTACTCAAACTATAAGTACATTTATACACGTAAATTTTTTTCAACCACCGCTTCCTTGGTGTTAGCTATAGTGTGAGTACACAAGTAAATGATAAAAAATTTACGTGTATACATACACGTCAATTTTTATCAACAACCGCTTCCTTGGTGTTAGCTATAGTGTGAGTATACTATAAGTACATTTATACACGTCAATTTTTATCAACCACTGCTTCCTTGGTGTTAAAGCAGTTTTTACTTTAAAATATAAACATGTAAGTATTGCAAAGAAACGTCTTCAACCTGTTAATAAATTTTTGTTGTTGGATGTACATCACTACTGATTACATAATTTAAAGTACCCTAGTACATTAAACCTCACCAAAAGCAAAGTTACCCTAGCGCAGTCACTGGTAACCCAATCAGCGCTGCCATCGCCGAAAATTGCCACTGATTTATACGTCTGCGCAGTTTTACCCGTTATTTAACAGTCGGGGGTATAAACTTGATTATCTACCCTTAGTTTAGCAGTGGAGTACGAATAGTTAACATTCAATTCAATACACTTTATTGCACATTTAAAAATTACAGACAAAAAAGAGAAAAACAGATACAGTAATGTACATCTAGGCGGTCTTATCGCTAAGAGCGATTTCTTCCAGACAACCTTTGGGTAGAGGATTAAGAGCAAATTAGGAGGTAGGTTGTGCAGTTAGCATAATATTTATTTAGAACTAGAGTTTTATGAGATACTTTTTAAAATACATACAAAAACGTTCTTAACTCATTAAACTTACGATTGCTGGGCAGTCAGAGTAAACGAAATAAACATACCTGAAACAAAATAATAAATTGTTAGTTGATTGTTATCTTAACAAAATGATAATACTTACATTGTTTAATGTGGTAAAGTTTGACCGAGGTTAACTATCTTCGGAAGTACCAAAACGACAGTAGGTATTATAATTATGCAACAAGTGCCTGTTAAAAAGTGTTTTGTATAAAAGCCTGTAACTCGTTCAGTTCATTCCAAATTTGTCCCCTATAAATCTTCGTTGAACCTACTAGGTATCAGTTTAGTGATTCAAAATCAAAATGATTTATTGCAAGAACATATTGGTAATATTAAGAATACTTAAATTATGTTCCAATGTTCTACCAAGTGAGGCATGAAAAAATGTCTAGTGAATACCTCTACCAAGTGAGGATACAGTGTGAATCGACGACTGGCACTAGTTGAGTCCTATTTTTGTGGAGACCGTGCTGTAACCGCCGGTTTTTTGTATATGATTATTTTAAAACTATGACACGCCTAAAAGAACTTTGTTTCCAGGGCCGTGAAAACAAAAAAAAATACTGCAAGTAAAATATTTTTTAAACATTTCAAGTTTCGAAAAAATATTTGAAGTGGTAATCAAACTTTGTGGTCAGCCCACTCCACAGCGTGCGTTCGCCACAGTTGGAATAAAAACAGAAGAAACAAATGAAACTGAAATATTACAGAATAAAATGGCGGCGCTTCCGTCCGACACCGGATATTGGAGAGAGGCATCGAATATTCTATTTTATATCTACCTTAATTATCTCTGGCAAGTTTCGCGCCATTGCGCGTCGGTTTCATATTTTCACATGTATTTTTTCTCTTTTTATAATTTTGCTGTTCAGTTTCATGGTCTTTATATAGAGCTCTGTAACGATTGAATTTGAAGGTTTAAAAATACCATCATTCATTGAAGTATATTCAATACAAATCAATATTAAATTCCATAATTTAATTCTTTTAAATTCAACTTTACTCAGAATGGAACCGTCATGCCGTAGCATCAATGTTTTACTAGGTATCTCGTTGGCTTAGTTATTTATACCTGGAAGGAACGCAAAGATCCTGGGTTCGATGACTACTGTCAACTTTGTAGAGTACATTGGCTATTTCTCTTATTACCAAGGAAGTATTGTTTGATTGTTAAAAAGTACTAGGTAGTCATCATCATTATATCAGCCTGTAGACGTCCACTGCTGGACAAAAGTTCCCCCCTGGGATCCCCACGACGACCAGTCCTGCGCTAACCTCATCCAGCCGGGTCCACCTTGTGGGAGGCCTGCCTACACTGCGTCTTCCAATACGTGGTCGCCACTCGAGGAACCTTTCTGCCCCAACGGCCGTCAGTTCTACGGACGATGTGCCCAGCCCAATGCCACTTCAGCTTCGCAATTCTTTGAGCCATGTCGGTGACCTTGGTCCTAGCTAGTAGCTACCTATATATACATATTGTGGCGATATTATTTTCTTTTTTAAAAAAGGCGCAATCCAGACAACATCCGATATGCTATGCTGTACTAAGCTGTTATGTTACACGTTGCAGGCTTCCAACATAATATAGGCATTTCGCGTAGTCTTAGTGGTTGGGTTAACCGCAGCTCGAGGAATAGCTTCATTGGTAGTGCTTCAACGTTACCGTGGTCGTGTTATCGTGCCTTTTCTTTTTATGTAAAACTTGTTTTTGTATAAGTAATAAGGTAAAGTGTGGAATATGTACAGTCGACCGCACGTCAGTGGAAACACTTCGACCTTGAGCTGGCCTAGCCTATTACGGAGTTTCAATACTATGGGAGACTTGTTTATACTGGTTTTGTTTCCACTGACGTGAGGTCGACCGTACAAAACAAGACAAAGCCGTCAAGGATTACTTACTCTGTGGTCAAGGTCCATTCCTGAAATGTCATTTTCCCAAAATGTCCTTTCCCAAAAAGAAAAAAAAACAATTAAAAACATATTAACAGCACAAAAAGACTAAGGGCCTCTTACACCTCTTGCTGATAAAGTCCTAGATACCCTATCTGCAGGTTATCTGACAGATAGTCTGTTTGTTTGGTTTCACAAGTATCTGATTGCCTATATCTTATATATTTTATATAGTCTATCACACAGATTTATCTGATAGATTAGTTTATCACTAAGATTACTATAACAATATCAGGAAGTGGTGAAAGAAGCCCTAAAAATACAATAAACAAAACTAACAAAGTGTATGAAGAGAATGAGCGAAGCGAAAGAGGTGTGTCAGGATCGCGATACTTGGCGCTCCGTTCTTTCTGCCTACCCCGTCAGGGACATAGCGTGAAGATATGTATGTATGTATGTAACTAAATAAAAAAGAATAGATACCTCAGTGCTGCTTAGAATCAGATAATAAATAACAATGCTATGTAGGAAATACGTTTGCATTTTTACATCTTCATTACGTTTCATATAATATCGTGTTTCATTTTGCTTTGTGTATTCGTACGATTTCGGTTAGTATTGGGCTATCGTATTACAAGGCTTTGAATTAGTTTTCTGTCTTTGGTCGTATTGTGAATTAAGCTGCTATACTTACCTACCTACCTTCTAGACTTATTTCCTTGGTGATCTTTACTTGTCAATTCATAATTTTTCATAATTTATTGGCGTAGTAATCGCGTAACAAACATTCAAAAAAACATACAATCGAATTGGGAACCTCCTCCTTTACCAGCATTTAAATTTTGAAGTCACTGCGTGAATACTATGTCTATATCTTTCTGTCTTTCGTAATTATTTGAAAAGAGACCCTATCTTACCTATGATATTCTTATCTTATCTTCTGAGGGGGCCAGGAATACCTGGCGACACTTCGACCCTATGGGATCTGTTGTGCCAAACCCCTGTCCGCCAAACGGTGCCCCAATCCTTTTTTTGGTGGACTTCACATACGCCTTAGAATAGTAAAAACCAGTCTTTGGCGTATGCAGGTTTCCTCGCGATGTTTTCCTTCAACGAAAAACCTGTGGTATTATAATAAACCGTACTTAAGTTTAGGAAAACTCATTAGTACGGGCCAGGATCGAACTCACGACGTCGTGAATGTGAGGCGAGTGCGTAACCAACTAGGCTACCACGTATTACTATTACTGTACCAATTACAAGCTTACCCCAAACCAGTGTTTGTGAATTAAAACCCAACTGGAATCGAATCTGTGACCACACACCAGATTTACACATCAAATCCTGCCATATGCGCTCTCTTAACCTAGCACATGCGGTACTAATTCCACAGTCATATGCGAATCGAATCGTTCCACTAATGGAACGTTACGGAGTAGTGTTGTTCCAATGTCGATAGTCGATTATCGATATCTTGTTCAATGATCAAAGTCGAAATCAAAATATTTTATTGCAGAGTAGGTAGGTAGGGGTACATTTTATACACGACGTCAATTTTTGTCTACCACCGTTTCCTAGGTGTTCAATTAATCCTTGCATTTAATTTATTTATCATCATCATATCAGCCGAAAGACGTCCACTGCTGGACAAAGGCCTCCCCCAAAGATCTCCACGACCACGACTGGATTATTTTTTTAATCATTTTAATGCATCTTCTTTACTATAATGTGCACGTTTAAAAGTTGTAGTTCTATTAGTAAAAGTAAGGACCAGCAAAAGTATAAATTTTGAATAAATTCAATTTAGGGGCAAGAAGTCATTTTATGCATAAATGACATAGTTTCTATTTCAGTTAAACTTTATCATATTTAAATTATTGGCTAAACTTATCGTTTCCACCTTCTATAGGATTATCGACTTTGGTATTATCGACTTTTGGGCAGCATTCTTCATTTATACAGCGATGATCTTTATTGTCTGGGTATTAATGGTAGTTTTGGGAGAGCTCGTTCGCCGAAACAATTGTTTAGTTTGGGCCAATAATTAGATATTTAGAAACAGTTGTTGCAACAGAAATGGAATTATCTTTACCCTACTTATACGTATTTATAGTATGTTCGTATTATATTATTTACGTATAGCAGTGAAGAGGCCAAATTAAATGCAGAAAAGCGTGAAGGTAAGATTTTATCAGATTAGGTTCTAAAGTATAAAAAACTACCTATATTTGTTTTGTTTGTAATAATGTTTTTTGCAGCCTTATTAATTGTAAGTTAGCATGATGATGTAAAAATCTGAATAAAATCCTACTTTATTTTTATTTATGTGTTAAGTCAAACAATGATGAAGGCATAGTTATTCACAGTCACGTTAGATAACTGAATATAATAAATGACAAGGGCCTTAGACTGTAAGCTCTGCTAATTGTCCCTGCCTGCGAGTCTGTTGTAGAAATTACACATTTCAACCGGCTAAACTGACGTAATCCTGACGTCACGCGTTTCATCACGAACCCAGATGATGTCGATAAGTTCGTGTTACAAGAAAATGTTAAAAGATTTTATTAAACGCGTTCTATGCAAAACTTTTCTATCGCTCGCACATCCATGAATTTTAACGAGTTAGGACGCGCAGGAATATCGGTGTTTGACGTGAAATCGGTTTTGTTAATAAATCTTACAAGAATTAGTGTTTTCGGCATAAGAGGACAGAACGGACGGAAAGTCTACAATGTAAATACAAATAATAGCGATATGACTTGAGTTTTTCTGTGTCTACACACAGAAAAACTCAAGTTGAGTTAGTTGAAGTGAAGAGAAGAGTGAATTTATTTAGAAAGATCCCTAGCTATGCACAAAATGTAAGTTCGCAACTAGCATAGTATCAGCGCAGCTAATTAGTTAAGTATGTGCCTACGCTACTTGTCAGTTATTTAAGCAAAATCAAAATAACACATGGACCGAGTTCAAAGTACCTACCGCAGGCTGTCATGACGTCGCGGAGTTCTAAAAATTCTCCATTGCACAGACGTCTCAAATAGACGTGCTGCGATGTAACGTAGTTAGCAGAGGCGGTGGTGTATGCCACATGTCACTTGCTGTGCCCATTAAGAAATGTTATTTCGAAATCGTTGCCTCCAGACACTTACGGGTCGATATGAATGAAATATTAAAGTCTGTCTGTATACCGTTTAGATACAGGTATCTAATTATACTTACTAAAGGCAGCATTAACAGTGAGAAATATATAAAAGTAAGCATTGAATTTTATTTCCCAGTTGTGTGTGGTAAACAAATTCGTATTTCAATTAAATTCATTCACTTATTTCGTTGTGTGCATTTGTTTAATCATTTTCATGTTCGTTTAATGAAATAATGAAATAAATAACACGTAGGAAGCGGTGGTAGACAAAAATTGACGTGTACCCAGTGTAGTACGCATAGCAATAACTCTATTTTGACTTTAACAATATCAAATGTTTGGAAACCTGTAAACTACCAAAACCACGCCCCAGACATACATGTTTATTTTGTCGGTTCTTTCTTTCTTCAAGTTCTTTTTTTTTTTCAAAATTTTCTTTTGAAAACGGGTCAAATGTGTAAGTTTTTACTTTTTAAAACGGCTTTTTAATTCCTTAAACATAATAGACCTAACGGACGGACTGGACAAAAAGAAATAATTAATAATCCGCGAATAAGACCAAATTCGGGAATAAATTCTTACGTGTCCACACCGACCAATCATGAAAATGCAAAACATGTTGACTTATAAATAACAAAGAGGATGCATAAACTAAATTACTTAGTTACATAACAATATGTAAGATACACAGTCATATATTTGTTTGAGGATTAAAAATATTTTTATTTGCGTCATTTAGAAAACGAAGTATTGACAGACAAAATCATGATGACGACACAAACGAAATTAGATTTCCAACATGTGCCCAGGCATTTTAATCTGATACCGTAGGAATCAATAGTTTGGTCACGGTCAAACTACTAAACTGGGCAAAAAACGTATTGACTGCCCCATTGTGCTCAGGTGTATCGACTCGACGTATTCGGACAGTGTCGGTCGTTGACTTGAACTGAAGACCACGTGGATTGTTGTTTTTATAATAAAAGTATATTGTTATACCTACTTTTATTTAAAAAAACCGGACAAGTGCGAGTAAGACTCGCGCCCTGAGGCTTCCGTACAAACTTAATTATAGAAATAATTAGAAAATCGGAAATAAAATTTCATTCGCAAAAGTTAAGTTTGTTGGTACAAGAAAGAAAAGATTTTTTTGTGATGTAACTACAAATTTACGATTTTAAATTTTTTTCCTTTACTTGTACTATAAGACCTTGCTTCTTGCCAAATTTCAAGATTCTAGGTAAACCGGAAGTACCCAATAGGTTTCGATGACACTTACTCAAAAATGCGGCAAAATCAGCCATATCTTCTGACTGCGATGACCTAGAAGTCTGATTTTGTCACGGCTCCAAGGGACTTCACTTCCCTCTTTCCTTCACCTGCTTAGAACTTTGTTGTTATCGATTACACTGTATGTATGTATTTATGTATGTATGTATATTGTATGCATGTATGTGTGTATGTATATTTTTTTTTTTGAATACCTATGTATTTAGTGTATGTAGATTTTTAAAATATGCCTAAAATTGCACAACCTACCTTCTAATTTGCTGTAAATTCTCTACCCAAAGGTTGTCTGGAAGAAATCGCTCTTAGCGATAAGACCGCCTAGATGTACATTACTGTATCTGTTTTTGTTTTTGTCTGTAATTTTTAAACGTGCAATAAAGTGTATTGAATTGAATTGACTGCAGACCTCAGTATTTGATATTAATTTCAACTTGATACCTCCACGAGTTCCTAAAAAATGGGCTTAACAGACGGACGACGAAGTGATCCTCTACGGGTTATGAATATAAGGCGATAACGCACTCTACTAAACAACGAAATCAATACTTGTTAATTACTGATCCGCAATAAGGTATTCAAGTAGAAATAGCCTCAAGTCATTTGATTTAAATAAGAAACGCGAAACAAGCTTTTACAATCGTCTTAAAGCTTAACGAATGCCTTAAATCAATTACCTCCGACCCCCAGTCCCCACATTAAACTTAAAAAAAAGAAAAAAAGCCCCTCCCTACGAAATTAACCGTCTAGTCTACTATAATCTCGAATGCAAATTTTAAAAAGAAAGAACAGGTTGGAATGATGAGGGTTCCACACAATATTGCAAGAAGGGGGGAATATAACAAATAGAAAATTTGTTGACGTCTGTATGTCTTCGGAATTTAAAATCGACTACAAAGAGTTGACGATTTTGGAGGGTCGAAAAAAAGTTTGACTAAAGACTTCAAATATTATACATTTTTTTGCATCGTCTTCGAAAAACGTTTTATAAAGAACAGAACCGTACATTGTTTACCGAGGGAAGAAAGTGACCGATAACCAACAAGGGGGGAAATTTGAGTCAAGAGTTTTAATAATACACACGAGTTGGGAGTCGCACTTTCTCCCGAGTGATACATAGTGCTTTACACCACTTACGAGGAAAATAAAATCGTAAAATATCTATTCTACCTTTAAAAATCTACATATTGGAAGTAGGGTCTAAAAACTGCTTACCTGTTACCACGCGTCAATCGACCTGAAGGAGAGCGGTCTGGATGCCGAGACGGCTCAAAACAGAGAGCAATGGAGAAGACGGACAAGGAGAGCCGACCCCGGATAATGGGAAAAGGCTTAGCTTAAGAAGAAGCACCTGTTACCACGCATGCTATCTATATTTAGACTTTAATATGATATTATCCAGTGTTGTCACAAAAACAGTTCCTTACATGATTTTTAACAAACATTTCCTTTCACAGTAACGGCAAGTAAAAATATCGAAACCAAAAGTGGTACCACGAATCCAAATCCGCGACCGCACCAAAACGATTTCAAAAGGTAACACGTTATTTCCGATACATCGACCTCTGAGCCGAATCCAAACGAGCATGCTATCAATCAAAAGCACTGTCTCTCACCATTTATCTTCCCACCCGTATATTAAAAGGAAAACTGGAATACACCGGAAAAAACCCGCCTGCCTCCATGTCGGAATTATTCATGTTGGGATATCTCGTGGCGGAAAAAATGGTCAGATTTCGCGAGATATTCGCGCAGTGTGTTCGAGTTATGTTTTCGTGGTAGCGCTGCTGTGATATCTTGAATGGGTCCGAAGCTATAGAAAGAAAAAAAAACACAAATGCTATATAAAAGTTGGAAGTAGACACATTTATAAGCATATTTTTTTTATCTACAACTGCTTCAGTTAGAAATGAGAAGAAGCATGATCATATGCCAGATGGACCGACGATCTTTTGAGAAAGGTTCTATAGTATGCTCGTATCTATAATAACAATAACGACGTAAAGATTGTATGGATGTGTGTTTGAAGTAATCTCCGTAACTACAAAACTGACTCAAAAATGATTTGTCTCTTGGATAGGTGATACAAACCGTTCGGACATAGGCTAATTATTTCACCGGAAACTTGAATAGCTGCCGGCAAAGTCGCAGGGCAATAGGTAGTAAATCATAAAGCTATGATAAATAGAAACGGAGCAGCATGGTATCAGCTGCGGTAGTAATGGTAAAACTCACAAGCAATTCAAAACATTAAAAAGCAAAACAATGATTCGGATTATTCATTTATTCGCCTCCCGTACAACCATTTCCGTTAAGGGGCAGACACAAAAACAAAATAATGGAATTCCTAAATTGAACTTTCGCCTGTGACAGCGCGGTCGGCGCTTAAATGCGTTCATTCGGCTATCAATCAAACCAGACCGCCATCTACGTGAGGCTCCCCCTTAAATTGCGATTTTAGTCTTTTTATGCAATCACTGAAGCCTGGGATGTGGCCGTCATAAACAATACGTATTGATTACAATGTATCCTTAATTTGTCATTCGAATTCGTAGAATGTAATCCATTTCTGATGAGCCTAATGTAGGTACCTATATTATTCTTTACCAAGACTTGCCACATCAAAGTCTACTACAAGCTCGCCTCGCTTGGTGGACTATAGCCGACACATAAGCAATAAAAGGTACGAATAGAGAAAGCCTGTAGGTACAGTCGCGGTATGAAAAGGTTCTTCAGTTTTCAAATTCTTTCTGCTTGACACTTGCTTGAGTTACTTTTCTTTTGAATGATGGAGTTGTTGACAGGTTTTAATAATATTTTATGTCTTCTCTCTTACCAAACAAAAATACCTACCTATATAATAACTGCTTTATCTAAAATATTTTTTTCAATCCAATTATTATTTACAGCTTTAATAACAAAGGTAAAAATTGCCACAGACCTCTATTATGGAAACTAAGTCAACAACGGTCTGATAAGGTCTACGTCAAATTTGCATGTGAGGTAACAGAAGAAAACTTAACCTGTTTTGAAGATTTCAAATTAATTATCGGCTGAAGTCATGATTTAGCTGGTTAGACTGTTCAAACAAAAACAGCCTTAAAGATGACGAGCCATTTCATACCTCGCGTGTACCATGAAACAGAGCAAGCTTCAAGCTATAATGGGGCTCAATCCCTAACCTAGCCGCATTCAAGTGTCATGCACACAGGCAGGTTTAATGTTGCGACGCAGAGCACCTCCAGATGCAGCCTGCATGCTTAATATCCATTTTGCATATTATTATAGTGCGTACAACCCGGCTGATAAAGATATTGTGATATTGTTCTGTTATGCAACGGGGTCATATCGGGCTGACGAGTTTTGGAGTCTGGAGTTACGCGTACGCGCAACGCGGTACGCTCCTCCAGGTGGACCGACGACCTGAAGAACGGGGCCGGAGCGGCTGGATGCGACGGGCAGAGGACCGGGTATCCAACAGTGGACGCTAAAGGACTGATATGATGATGATGCAACGGCGACTCACCATCGTCGCCCAGGAAAAGGTAACCGGAGGGCGTGGTTACAAATACAGCACAAACATAAACTGCTCTGTAATGCACATACGTAGGTATACTCAAGAAGAATACACAGATATCGAAGAAGAAGTTCACAGATATCAGACACAAAGGGTTAGATGGCTTGGATTAGGAAACGAGTGACAGGACCCAGAAAGTGACTAAGAAAAACTTCACTAATAAACAGATGTTTAGGTATCATCGATGTATTGCAGCTGGGTATGGACGATTGTGCGCGCACATAAGACGATGCAGCACAGACTATGAGTGACTGCGTTGCATCCGAATGTGTAAATACGCAACCGAATGTCATCATCATATCAGCCTGTAGACGTCCACTGCAGGACAACGGCCTCCCCCAAGGATCTCAACGACGACCGAATGTGTTGAGATGTAAAGGAATATAAACGGTTATGATCATATCGTCTAAAAAGCAATTTGCCTGTATGACAAATTGGCTGAAACGTACAATGTCTAATTATCAAATATATTTACCTCATCCTCATGCAAAGAAATAGTCCAAAAGCCATAAGCGGCCCTGAAAACCTCTAGAGACTAGAGTTTAAAAAGCTCATGTGCTTGTGGTTATTCACAAGAAAAGTTCAAACTCCATCAGTTATTAAACCAAAACTATGCTTTTAACGTTCTTACGTACAGTCCAACTTCAATAAAAAAAAATTAAAAAGTAAATACCTGCATTTCATGACAGCATTTGTGAAGCGAGTTGCGTTATGACTAAAGCATACCTAAGCTAGATCGTAAGTTACAAAGGTATGAACCATAAATGTATGCGGAGCTCCAGTTACAATTCTGCAATCGTGTTTGTTTGAGACGTGCTTCCATTTATGTTATGGCTTTCTTATAATATAATTTAATGCATATTATGAGAATGTATAGTTTGATCGATATTTAGTCTAAATCATTTTATAAGATGGTAAAATAATTAGGCGTAGGTAACCTAATTATTATTTTGATTGTATTTGATCTGACGAAGGCAACCGCAAAGAGATTTTTACGAAATTGAAAAAACGGGATAATAGTTTTTTAACGAGAACGGTTTTTAATGTATTAACTTTTTTATTATTAAGTTTATCATTGTCTATTATTTAGGTGCTAGTGCTATAAACAGATAATTGGCCGATGATGTCGACATTTTGGCACATTTTTTGTTACTCAAACTTGACCTAAGTATACCTACAGACTAAGACACTAACAGGTTAGGTTAAATAAAAACTTGTTATAAATATTGAGACCAACACAGTAGCCTAACTTCCCCATATTCAGCGTATCTACATAAAAGGAACTCGACGAATTTCCGTAAGCAATAGAGTTTTCATATTTTTCACGGCTTCTCAACTAAGACCATATATTTGAAGTGCGGACAATTCATTTTTCAAACAGCGGACCCGCGAGCGGTGGGCAAAGTTCCTTCGACTTGGGAACTTTCCTACGAACTTTCTTAGCGAGTTGTTCGAAAACTTTTGATATTCGTTCTTACCGATTGCACTGAACCGGTTGCGGTTAAATTTTGTAACCGCGTGAACTGGTATTGTGATTGCGAGTTTGTTTTGTGTTGAGTTAAGGCTCAAAACACGCTGACGCGGCGGTAGCGCACTGACGCTTCTTGCGTCGCGTTTTTGCAGCTTACCTTCCACATCGCCGCTTAAAATACGCTGTCGCATGTCAAACATGACAGTCCTCTTAAAAAATTAATATTGCAAATTCTTTTAATTAGGTATGTTCGTTTACATACTTTCCTTAAGTGGTCAGTGTCATGTTCGGCTGGTATACCTATCCCTACCAAGGTATCCCTACCAGGTAGGGATAAGTGGAAAAAAATACACTTATATCTACCGGTGCGACGGGTGGAAACTGAAAGTTCACTTATCCCTAGTATAAATCATAATCAGCATGCTAATGTCCACTGTTGGACATGTACTTTCTTATATATCCTCTTTTAACTTGCCATTCTTGAAATACGCTGCAACGACGCGATAGGTCTTTTGCGCCGGTCTTTGTTAACACGTCCGTAAGACGCCATGCGATTTTGATGCAGCTCAATTTACGCAACGTCAGCGTATTTTGAGATCCGGTGAGCGAGGATCTTTTAAGCATTTGTTTTTTTTTTACTAAAAAAGCAGCCTATAGCCGTCCGTCCTACTATTGAGCATACGTATGCTCATAACAAGTGCGCATGGTCTTTACAATTGGAAAAACTGGTATTGCTGTATTAGGAATTCATTTTTAACCGCTTAGCTTAGATGTCAGACGTAATGACGACCTGAAAAA
Organism: Metalampra italica; assembly: GCA_949699065.1. Classification (NCBI taxonomy): domain Eukaryota; kingdom Metazoa; phylum Arthropoda; class Insecta; order Lepidoptera; family Oecophoridae; genus Metalampra; species Metalampra italica. The sequence continues at coordinate 3,294,561 of OX452993.1, forward strand.
GATAACCGACAACAGCTGAATAATAAAGCTTGTGGTGGAGTCGCATTCAGGTCACCTACTTACCTCTGCCTATAGGGTTAAGTCGATTTATAGCACCTGATTTCGAAACAATGTATCTATAACTGTAACTGCTGGACACAGTCTTCTCGGAGGGGATTTTGTGCATCAAGCTATGATTAAAGGGAGCCGAGCAGTAACAGTTTTAGTGAAACAAGCTGAAAAGATTGCGGTCTGCACGGCGGAAATGCTAGTCCCAAATAATTCGAGATCTTGTTCCACATTTCGCACAGCAGTTATACGAGACAGTATTATAATTCAAATGTTGAAATATACCGTGTGTATTTTGTGTACAAAGTTGTGTTCTCAAGCAAAACAGGATTTCCAAGCGAACGGACTGCAAACATCCGTCTGTGATGCTCAAATACACCATAAATACAGTCAGAAACATACATTGGGGTGTACGGGAGGGAGCCTAACAACATCCTACAGGTGCACCCTCGAAAATCTGGAGCCCTAACCATAGTGATATAACCATAGACGAAAAGACAGGTAGCAACGCCACTATTGCTACATACGTCTAATACGGCGATGGGAAATATGACTGCCCAGCGAATACTGCATCAGCCAATCCTGCAATGGCTGCATATTCAGCAGACGATAGCGGCCAAGATCAAAAACCTATTTTGAAAGCTTCTTCAGAGTAACTTTGTGACACTACCAGTATACTTATATGAGTTTGAAGTTACTAGTCAGAGTGTACTATTATTCCTCAAAATTTACAGTCTGCGACGAATACAGTCGGTTTCGGAGATAGTTCAGTTTATCTTTGTCGCAGTTTACTCTGTAAAGTCAGAAGGTAGCCTGGGGATTCAAGCAGTCTTAATAACCTTACGTTTTCAAGCGGGGAGTTTCGCATTTCTATTTAAAAGTTGTATAGGTCTTAGTATGTGAAATGTTCATTGTATTGTAATAGTCACGTCACCCGAGGCGCTAGCGCTTTATCTGTTTTCCTGCAGTTCCTGCATTATTCGTACGTCTACGTGTATCTAGTCTTGAAGGTAGAGTCTATGTAATTACTTGACTAATAAGGTTTACATGATTACGATTGCTAACATAGGTATAAAGCATCTTAAAACAACATGATAGAAACGAAATATTCTAAAAATACAACAAAATAAGTTACATCATTATAACTAAAATTGTAACCAAAATGAAAATAGAGGACTACATTGAGATATCAAAGTAAACTATAAGCAGAAGTTCAACTTAGTTCAACTCACACACTCCGAGCTATTTCTGGAAAGATCATTCAACTGGAAAATTAATTAATGTACATTAATCTCTGTACAAGTAATCTTTAAAGAAGAGAAATACCACACACACAATATAACCTAGCCAGTAGACCTTACATAATTTGATGTGAATTTATTTCAAAAGGAAAGAAACTAGTATACTTAGGTACTTGATTCTAATAACAACTAAGTACCTAGACTCTCCGTTTTAAATTAAATTAAATTAAATAGATTTTTATTTCGGAAATTCATCCATAGTGTTAGTAAACAATCTTAACCACTAATGTTAGTATAATTAAATAAATCACATACACATACACACACAAACACACACATCCAGGGCTATACAATGACCAGACAGGGAGACCCCCCAGTACCCGGGCACATGGCTATTTGACCGCATGCAGCCGTATCCAGTGCCCCAGCACTGGGCAGTCCCACCTGTCAGCTATCGCTCTCAGGATGCCGTTGGCACTGCCGCGCACTCGGCTCATCAGGGATGCGCATCTCTTCCTGACGATGGCGTGGAAGCCATCAGTGTGCGCCTCCGCAAACATCCCCGATGCGCTACAGAAACGCGGCAGCCCCAACAGCACCCTGAAAGCGTTATTATATTGCACGCGCAGGGCATTGTATGTCCTCTGCGTATAGTTGGTCCACAAGTTGCACGTGTAGAAGGACTGGCAGTATGCTCTGAAGAGCGTCACCTTAACCTGCTTAGTACATCGTGCAAACCTGCGGGCCAACATATTGCATCGGACAGCCAACGCCCTGCGCTGCCTCTCTATGAAATATGTTTATAGAATTGCTATGTTTTAAGAAACACTCATAACATTAAACTGAAAACATCTATAGAATTAGATCATTAAAAATACATAATATTTAAATTCAAATTTCATTCTTTGGAGTTAATTCATAAGATGCCAGTAGAAATGTTCAAGTAATACATTATAAAAAAAATGATAATAAACTAAATTCAAAGAATACATCCATTTTTCAAAATTTGATTCTTTCTGTAATATACTGATAATGTTTATAAAAAGCCTTACAAAGAAAGCTCGTAATACAACACAACACGGCCCAGAATGCAACCCTGAGGCACACCCGAAACCTACACACGTCGCCGCCGCCGCCGCTACTCTCCCTACTTCCGTTACCACTGCGGTTGTAACAAACATTCTCCGGGATTAGATTACCAGATTCACGCGGAACTCAGACGTATGTCACAGCAGTTACGTCACTGGGACATGGTAATCACTTTGTCAAAGTCTTAGGAGAAAATGTAAACGTCATTATGGGTTGTATATGCTTAGATTATTTGTTCATAATTTTTTTTCTGATTAAGTTCTTTCCATTAACATTGCAAATTCGATTTGGGGAAATCTCTGCACGTGATACAATCAGACTAGGTAAGTACTCAATGTTTGAATAACTTCCTTGTCGATAAAACTTTTATTGATAAATAAAAAAATTCATGAATTTGCAAATTTTTTTTTGTTATTTATATTTAACAATGAACAATTAGGACTCGTAATTTACATTTGGTCCGTTTTATTTGGAAATTATACCACCAATTACACTAAGAAAAGACAAGGCTATCCCAAGATGCCCTTTATATTTAGCATCAACTTCTCGGCCACTGACGCAAGAAACAAACAAGTTTCCAAATCAACGTAACCATGCGCGGAACTTTACAGGATTAATGCGGTTCCAACCAGTTCGTCCCGGCTGTAATCCAGTTTGAAGTAGTATCGTTAGGGTTGCTTACGGAGATATCCTAACTTTTACAGGTTTCTATTACTTTATAGGTTGGTTTCATAAGATAACAGTTAGTAACTAAAGTTGAGTCCATGCTAGATTCTCAAAAAAATGCAATTTTAAATATAAAAAATAGATCGAAAAAATGTCATGAAAGTTACAAATTAAAATAAAAAACAAAAGAATATAAAAACTCACATCAATGTATTGATTCAGTACAGACTCCAGACTTCAAGTATTGGAAAAATGGCAGCCCTAAACATAGTCCGAATGGAACCGGACGGATATAGCTATATCTGATTTGAAATTATAAACAAGCACTTAAAGTTGGGACGTACGCTGCGGATTTTGACCGTCTGATAGATTAAACGGTTTTGACATTTGATTTACGGCACTATCGTGGAAATAAGTTGTTATCTGGAGTTATAGCGACCATGATAAACTTTGGAATTTATAGTAACGATAACTATCTAACTTGAGAAGGAAAGCATTGCGTAATGTTTTGTTCTAAGAAACTTCACCAACGATGTCACACTGACTTTGTAGATGTTCACTCATTTAAATAAACCTAAGAACTCGATACGACTGGTGCATGTTAGGAAATGCCAACCGATTCTACAGCTAACAGATCTTGTGACCAAACAACGGTAGCATGATCGTTCACACTAGCTAGCGATTCGATGACAATTCGAAAGTTAATAAATTAGAACGGCTTTTCATTTTATCTTTTACACTCGAATATAAATGACGAGAAATGTCGTCTATCTCACTCTGACAGCATCTCTACAAAATATCGCGAGTAAAAGGGTCGAAGGATCACCACAATCGTAACCAATATCGAATATTAAAGTACATTCGAGACGAAAATCCCATCAGCTTATTCTGAGATGCGGGCCGACAACACAACACCTATAGACGCGTGATCTTTTGTTAACTGACCAATAAGAATTTCCCTTGGGCGGTAGTACAAATGTAGATTGAATGGAAGTGCTTTGTGGAAAATTCGAATATTTATGTCTGTTTAAAAATCTTTCCAGAAAATGTTGATTTCAGTTCGGATTTATTGCCGGCTATACTTACTGAATTTTAAATATAATTCATACTTTATTTACAGGGTTATACATGATGCACCCGGTCTTCGGCCTTCCAATCCGAAATTAACAAACCAAAGTATAAAAGTATCAACTTACCAATATTGTTGATAGAAAGACCTCGCCACCTAACTTGATAATAATGATGCTATCGCTTCCAGAAACTTCGAATCTCTCTTCGATAATCCAATTCAGGAGCAGGCAAACCGGGTTAATCCTGCCTGTGATAGAATGCGGGCGGCAGGCCGCTTGCTCCCGAAGGATCGAGTCCCACTCATTATTCCTTTATTTTGTGTGAATGTGCGTTTCTCCAAACGTGACCTTTTGATGAATTGCTTTTAAGACTTTGAAGACAACACAGGGATTTTAAAGATTACTTTGTAGCTTTTTCACCATATGTACTGGTCTTAGTACTCTAGTGCAATTGTCTGGTTAGGTGCGAGTAGCACCCACTAACCTAATTCTGCTATCAAAACAGCAAAGCTTGTATTGTGTTTATGTGCTGTAGAGAGTTTATGGTTTAGGTTGTGGGCCACTGTAAATACAGGCACATGAGGCATTATATATGGTTATTTAGGATTGCAAAGATCTTAGCTTAGTATAGTGTTGTTATATCTTAGTACTTTAGAATACTTTGGTTTGATGCACGCAGCAATTGCAAGTATGTGATTATGGCTCATCAGTTTTGTATTTATTTAATTCATCTCTGCATGAGTACACATCATATTCACTTAGATATTATCAGTGGGTTACTGTTGTTATTTTACTTATTTATCCAATTTTGCGTTAAATCATCCAAGAATTCATCCCATAAAGATGTTATAGTTCTGAGAGATCTACAAAGGTTATAGAAATAGTTATTTATTTATTTTTTCTATATATTTCTTTTCTAAGCACTACGTTATAGTCTCTTAGACAGGAAATAGAATTGTATCTCTAATAGAATCAGACTGCGTTTTTAAAATCCATTGCCTCGTATATTGAGTCAAAGCTAACATAGTTGCGGGTATCTCTTAGTTTATTTCGAGGAATTTCCCTACATACGATCCGCTTGAATTTCTCTCGAGGCAAGGCGGTCTCCTTGCGAGGCAATAGCTTACTTTGTTGAGGCAGTGAGACATAAAACGTGGCGAGGTCAATAGGTTAGCTCTATATTTTGTATCTATTTTTCAAATAGTACTTAAGTAAATTACTTATTCTAGAATGCTATTCATATGCTATTCATAAGTTAAGTATCTGTAGGTGAGTATCTTAGATATTTTCTTTAAACCTATTTTACTTTTATTTTTTTAATGGCAAAACGATTAAAGTATAAATCGCAATTACGAATCCTCACTTCCGAAGCTTCAAATAAAACTCCTACCCTAACGGTACAACTCTCAAAATAGGTACCTATCCGATCTCAAACACCCATCAGCAACGTCAAATCCATCTTCCTTTGAAGAAAACTTCCTAAATGCTTGACTTATTTTTTCTCTAAGGCACATTTTAATTTCCTAAATATAGTCATCAATAAATAAGCGTTTCTCACTACAGTGCACTTGCAATTGCAATGTGTATTTATTTGCACGTTTGTAACTCGAAAACTGTTGTACAAATCTTGATGCAGTTTTCAATGTTGCTTAGACAATCTTTCAAGAAAGGTTTTAGTGCATGTAGCATAATCAAAGAGAGAATAGTACGAAACATTTTACTGTTTTGTCTGTCTTGAATTGATTTTTAATCGGTTTACTATTGCTTCAGGAAAAACTACAGTCCTAGTTTAATGGAAGTGGACCCCCATAACGCCAGGGAAATGCAAAGGGCAAATGAAACTAATAAACAATAGTACATTGTTAACCTAGGTGTGAAAGTAACTTATTTAAGTCCCGAGACGGGGTTTGGCGCCCGATGCGTAGCGAGGGCGCCAATAGTTCGAGGGACCTCTAAATAAGTCTTGAACCCGAGGGAAACACTGTGCTTTTCATTAACAATACACTGAAAGTAAAAACAAAAATAAAATGAGTGTTAATACATATCTCTGCTATACGGAAGTATAAACAAAACTCTACAACTCGAAAAAACAAAAGAAGATCGGATTGCCGCTTTCCCGTCTATTTTGTTTTTCTTTCTGTGGCCAGCTATTCTGCCATTATTTTTCATTTCCATCATTGAAAAAATGATAAATATTTTGCCCAAATCTATGTTATTTTAAAGAAATAGTTGACAGTAATAATTGTAATAAAGTCATTTAAAAAAATATATTCTTTAATTATTACATAACTTTATGTTATTTCAATTTTACATCGCGCTGTAATTGAGTGGCTGTTTAGACAGTTGGAACATGGTCCAATAGAAATGTCAAAATAGTACTAGTATTTTTTTATATAATTTGTCAGCTGTCAGTTGAAAGCGATTCTCCCTAGGGCTGAGATGTATTACTTTCAACCCGCTACTCAGGCAACTTCAGACCTTCTTTCAGAGTATGAGTAATGAAAAAGAGACAAAATACCTTTAATAAGTATTACTATAAACACTTTAAGACAAACTTAAGAGAATAAACTATTGAAACTGGCAACCTATAAAGACATTCTAATGCAACGTTAGAAGTCTCTTCCCCGGGATCTCGGGAAATATTATTCCCGGGACAAAACCCGAGGAAGCGCGCTGGGACTCGAACGTGCAGTTATTCCCGCAAAATCAATAGGCAAGACATTCGAACTGAGACGGTTTCGGAGGTGAACTTTAGTGATGGATGAGGTATTAAGGTGTTGATAAGTTAAGGAGTTTTTTGAGTATATGGGAAGTAAGAACTCTACAGATTAAAGGCCGGGTCAAACCAAATGCATATGCGGTGCAACGCAGAGCGTTGCAGCGCAGCGCGTTGCGTAGCACGTCACACCGGCCAATTGTCGCGACGAGCTGTACCGTACCGCAACGCAATCGCCTCACGCGCTGTGACGTCACTACTAGTGAGGACCAATCACGGCAGGGCGCGCGCGCGATGTTGCCAGACCGAGCGCGCTCGGGTTGTCTCTGCGTGGCTTGACGCACGGATACGCGCGTAGCTGCGCAGCATCGTGCGTTGGTGTGTCCTCTCCCATAGTATTCCATACATGTACAACGTCATAAGCCGTGCTGCGCTGTGCTGTGCTGCGCCGTGCTGCATTCGGTTTGACCCGGCCTTATTCCGAAGGTATGGCAGCTTACCATTATACTAGACTTACGCCAATCACAACCTATCCTAAAACAAAACTGTTATTACATGTGGATATTCAATAGGATCGTTAGATGCATATTGTCCCGTAGTTACCTTGCTGTCACAAGCTGTCCCATTCGCAAGAGTAGGACTGTCCTTCTTTATAGCCACTTCCTTATTTCCCACCAAAAAATACCAGCTCCAAAGTAAATAGGTCTTCTCTTAAAACTCAATAATATCTACCATTCCCTATTTCACGTTTGCCACCGTACCGTTGGCAAGTAAATTCAATATAGATCGTATCTGTAACAATAATAGGAGTTATATCTTTTTCAAGGCGTATTTCTGCGATGGAATATTGGAATTTATTTTAGAAAATAGGTAGCGCTTCGGAAGCGATGATTTTAAAAATGTAAGATGTGGAAGTAGGAACAAGTACCTACCTAAAGGTATGATAAGGTATTGGCTTTTACTTTAAGGGGATACATTTTTCAGATACATATATAGAGTTTATCAATTTGATGTTTTGTTTAAGGTTTTGTCCATGAATCGAATTTATAAATTTAAAGCTTAAAAGTCTACAACTAGTAGTTTTAGGGCCTCTTACACCGCTTGCTGATAAAGTCCCAGATACCCTATCTGTAGGTTATCTGACAGATAGCCTGTTTTTTTGGTTTCACAGGTATCTGATTGCCTATATCTTATATATTTTATATAGTCTATCACACAGATTTATCTGATAGATTAGTTTATCACTAAGATTACTATCTGTAACAATATCAGGAAGTGGTGAAAGAAGCCCTTAATATTATATTTATATGGAAAACAGATAAAAACTAGTAGTTCAACTTTATTCATTTTTTGCAATAAGATAAGATCTAGATACAATAATCGAGCCAAATAGGTGCTACCTACTTAAAATTTTTGAATAACAAAGTCGATTTACTTAAATACTTACTCATTATTATTATTTATTTAAAGAAGGCTGAGTCACGGGTAAGTCCTAGTAGTAAAGTTCTCGAACATTTCCAGGATACATTTAGTCGAAATAAAGCAAATGGTAGTACCTAGGGCTCGTTAGTAAACCTAAAGACTAAATGGTTAGGAGCAGTTCGGAACATCCGAATCTACATATTTAGTACCGACGGGGCCAAGATTCTAAAATACTATTAGGTATCTGGATGAGCCAGTTTTTAGTCTGTAATACAATAAAAGCAAATAAAACATGTTAGTGTTCGGGCTTATTTAATGTTTAGATTCGCTTCCCACTAGAGTCAAATAAATAAAGATTGAGACAGAAATTGCTTGAACCCTAAATTATCACATAATGATACTAAAAATAAAACTTTTTATTTCTTCTTCATTTTATTTACATTTTATTACTGTAAAGTAAAAATCTGTAGTCAACTACGCTAGGTACCACGACAAAACCCCGCTTTACCTAGCCAAATCCAGCCTCGTTTTACATCTGTATGTTTGCGTGTTTTCACGGCAAATTAAGCAGACAGCTCAACGGACCGGGGTAAGTCGGGTTTTAAATTCCTAATGTATTTAGTTACATCCCTAGCAAAGGTTTGAATTTATAATTGGTGCACAGAAAGTAAATTTGGACGGTAGTACTAAGTGAGACGCCCTTATACCTACGTAACTAGAATTGAAAGTTTATTAAAAATATGAAAATGTTGAAGTTCATTCGTACATCATCAACAGCCTATTAATGTCCCCACTGCTGGGGCTCAGGCCTACCCTCTTAACGAGGGCGTTCGGGCTATAGTCTACCACGCTAGCCCAGTGCGGGTTGGTGGACTTCACATGCGCCTAAGAATTTCTTCTTCGGCGTATGCAGGTTTCCTCACGATGTTTTCCTTCACCGTTTGAGAGCAGTCAGTAAATGTACTTAAGTTTCGAGAAAAAACCCATTGGTACATGGCCCAGCTGGGGATCGAACTCCGGACCTTTTGATATTATAGGCCGCGTCTTATCCCCTACGCCACTGACGCTCGTTATTCGTACGTTTGCATTTAATTAATGAAATTAGTTTTTTAAAATTAAAGAAAAAATAGAAAATTCAAAATAAATGGGATATCCTCAAAATAATTGAAATCGGGAACTATCGATTGACCGAAGTAGGTACTATATAAATTTTGGATCACAGCGAACTATATAAAATTGTAATTTTAACATACTTTTTACAGCTGCGCATCACAATAAATGATTTGATTTGAGCTGCGAGGAACTAACTTGATCAATGAAAAAATTATTGATTATCAGTAATGAAAAAAATCGCTGTAAGTAGGTACTAATAGCTTTTACTACCTGCATAGGAAACTTCAAGTTTCTGATACTACCCGCGTTTTATCAATTGTCCTTACGAAACCATAAAATATTTTTAAGAACTATATTAAAAATAAATTAGCTTTCTATCAACTACATCTTTTTAAATTGCAAAGATGAATTAAGTTCCTTATCTAACTATAACGACATTTATATTATGGTTTTGCAAGTGACAGAAGGGAGCGTTTCCTTTAAATAAAATAATTTATAAGGACACCCTTTCGGAATCATACCATGGATATTTTTACAGGAAGAGTAAACAGGCACCTTCTGGGTAATGATACTCCATGTTCGTCATCTTATCTTTCCATCAGGTAAGATAGAGATCAAGGCCTTAAACAATGACTTCTTTGTCTATATAGGGTCCTAGAGAATGGACATTTGATTTGGAAGCAAAATAAGTCATAATTCATAATTAATAAAACACACTATATAACACACTAAATTAATAAAAAACACAATATAATAAAACTATGAAAAGTTGTATCTGTACATTAAATATACAAGGTAATAGATCGCGGGCAACAGCTAGTGTGTTAAAATATGAAAGATCCTCATGACATTAAAATATATAGTCAAAACAAAAAGAAATTACAATGTCAAAAATACAAAATTATGTCAAAAAGCATCAATGTCAATAAATAATATTAATGTTATGTCAGAATATACATTACACATTGTGTCTAATAAAATGAAATAGGTAACAATATTCCCTGAATTTTACTTGGTGTTCTCAGATTGTCACGACGCAACCTCTCATGACTTATACGGTGGATTTATACTTTAGTAAGTTGTAATATTAATGCGCGTTTGGCGTGCTGCACGTGCGCTATCAAACGCAGATTAGGCGCAAACTAACGCACACATCACTATAACTTACAGAACTTATAATCTCCGCCAAACCTGGTGACCTGCTCGACATAGCTGTTGGCTCTCGAAACATTTCACGAGCGAGCAACAGTACAAATCAGACAGAATAATCCACTTTTGTAACGGACGATTGTCTCCATTTTCAAAACTGGTAACAAATTATTAAAACAAAATATTATCTCCAGTTATGAAACTAGTTAAGAAATTGGGATACTTGTCTTCGTTTTCGTGAATGGACAGAACGTAATCCATTTTAGAAACTCATTACGAAAAACAGTTATCTACACAAGTGGATTAAATGACAGAGAGAGACAGACAATTTAAATACAGTCTTTACGTCAAAATGCTATGTTACAATTTTAATTCAACACAACTATAAAAAATAAGAATATTAAAAGAACAATACACAAAGGCATGTGTAATCACAATGAAAAATGCAAGCTCAGATTACAGTAGTGAAAAAAAGCCAATACAGTACGGAAAGACTGAAACAGGACTGGAAAAAATAAAATAAAAACATGAAATACAGGAGGAATAATTTAAATATAACCATTTATCTGGCTCGCGTACGTAGCTGTCACAACTGAGGTAGAGTCAGCATAACAAGTCCACATAAATTAGAATTTAATGAAAATGTTTTAGTACTCGTGTGAAATATTTCAAGGCCATTAACGTGAAACATTAAATAGAGAGAAGGTTTATGTCGTCGTTTCTTTTGAAGTAGAATAAGTGAATTGAATCGTTTCATTAATGTTAATGTGTCAAAAAAGAAACTGAAAATTTTAAAATCAAATATACTTTATTAATATCAAAAGTTTACATTACGATATATTACTAAACTGTGTACAATCAAAAGGCGGCCTTATCGCTTTCAGCGATTTCTTCCAGGCAACCTTAAGTTGAGTAAAAGAAAGTTAACCTACTTAAGTTGAGTAAAAGAAAATTAAAAGACACTACGTCGTTATGAGTTGTAATGTCATATCTGATAGTTCTACATACAGATATTCAATAAAGTCTTCTTTCATTTCAGTATACCTTAATATGGTCATTATATCAAATTAACCCGTATTTCACCCTCTTTTTACTGCTTTTAAAAATTCCAAAAATGTAGTCTACACAAAACATCCAACTGTATTTATTGCATTACAAGTATAACTCAGCCATGACCCACGACCTTTTGCACTGTAAATACAAAATTTACATATTTCCGCCGCCTTCCGTGCGGACCGTACCCGCCGCTTCCAAATTAAACTGCCTTATTAATAGATCGCAGATACGTCGCTTTTGTCTTCCGTACTCCTCTCACGGATTTAATAGAAAATTTAAACAAGCCTCGTGGTGCTTTCTACTCTGATTAAAACGACTACACTTCACCCCGCGTTGGCAAATTAAAATCTTAGAACGCGTGGTTTGGAAAGTGACACATGGGTTACTAGGTTGACGAGCTATTTACTGAACAATGTCTATTACGGGTATTTGATTTGACATTGGCTTATAGATGGAGCGACGATCTGCTAGTGAAGGCTGAGGATGATGAGGATGATATTCTGAGGACTCTCTCTTGTGTCTTAGACGAAAATCGCGTATTGTAAACACAAGCACTGAAATACAGAAGTGCAGGCATTGTCATTTGTCAATAGAGAGGTAAACGCTATGTCTAATCTATCCCGATGAGAAACATTTGATAGACAAAAATATTTTTTTATGGTAGGTACTTACCTGAAATACTAGTATAGTTGGGGGAAAAACTGGCATGTTCGTATTACATAAATACTTCCTGATAAAGTTAACAGGCACATTTACCTATAAGCAGACTGAATGATACAAAAATGGTCTTGACAAGCGGACGGACAGATAGACAGACATACAGATAACGGAGTCATACAATAACGGTTCATTATTCTTCTTTTGAGGTACGGAAGCCTAAAAACAGAAAAGAGATTTGCGTTTCCATACTAAACTTATTTATTCTTTTCTCATTCAATATTATATGTCATTTGAATTTTTTATTGTAATTTGAGGCTGACTCATTATGTAAGTTTTAACACAATGACAACACACAGTTAATGGACGAAAGTTGACAATCGCACTGCTGTATGTATGCAATAGACATTCGCAAAACTACAAGTCCGTGTGTCCCGAATTTTAGCGTTATTTGATTAAGAGATACTCTCTCTTGTCATTTAGGAGAAATTCTTGCGGAATCATCGTCAATTTGGTAAGTTTGGGGGCTGTAGGAGATATGAAATGTAATTAAATATCAATAAACACGCAAATTATAAATGGTAAATAAGTACTTACGAAAATGTAATAGGATTTTCGATATGTTGATATGTCTTACCTGAAACACAAGAAGTGGGTTTTAAAATAAAATACAATAAATGCCTTAACATAATTATAGCTTTTATGTCTATTACATTTTTATAAAATATAACCTTAAATATACACGCAAAATACTATGTTTTAGACTTCATTTATCTTAGAAAGTTTAGAGATATTCATATTTTTTGGGCGTTAATTCGTGATGTAATTTACTGAAAATATGAAAACTAAACTAGCTTTAATAATGTAAATTAAATTGTAACGTACAATTTTAACTTAAAAATAAAGGTAATGAATAAATGCTCAATGTTTGATGGACTCAATTTAGTGATTATTTGATTATATTCAGTCTCAATTTTATCTTAAGTTTCACCTAATGAACGCTGTCGCAATGAATATTATTTATAATTCATAATTTTCAAGGTCACGCGCGAGCTTTTCTCGATTCTATACACTTTTGTGATCGGTAATAAGTACATTATTATTTTATGCATTCTATTTCTTATAACATTTGATTCTGTTATGTACCTGCCTACAACTTGAGAAAATAAATAAGATGACAACATAATGGAGTGTGCCAAGCAAAATGTTAATTAACTTGCGTCAGGCAATGCAATGTTACTTTTGGTGCGTCTATTTACATTCCTGTTTAACTAATTACTAAATGCCATTAATGTATCAAAACTAAGCTGTCCCAGTGCCAACCTTAATAACATAACTTAGAAATTCTAATAACTATTGTTCCCAAACGTTTCCCGCCAAATCACGTTCATTATCCCAATTAAAATGGCGGCGGTGACGTTCAGAAACTCGCAATCAGTCGTGGAGACTCCTTGAAGCACGGTTTTTGAACGAAACATGCTCCTCACGTACCGTCTGCCGTCACTAAATTGTTTATTAATTGTCCGACCGTCGTCGGGTAAGGACGTCCTTGTTTCGAGCACCGGATTATAATAATGAGGATCTATCAAATTATATTTAGTATTACAAACATCTGCGTCCCTTGCTTATTTGTAAGTAGAAAGACAACATTAAAGATGAAAGCGACATAAAAATTCGTAGACAGTTTAGATGACAAACCTAATGGTATTTTCAGACATTTTAAATGAAAAGATTCTTGCTTTTACAAGGACGAAATTACAGGTTATATCTATCCTGAGAAAATGAAAACAAAACAATCACCTACTGAATAGAAGTAACGACATACAATTCCTATCTAATATGACATGTTGTGATAGCAAAACACACAACATGCATTTGATTGATGGATGATAGAAGTGAAGGAATAAAAATTTACATAGAGAATAATGAACACTGTACTCAAGGGTTCAATGACATGTAGTTAGAAAATAGCTTATGCGGCTGGTGTATCAATTCTTTATGAATGTATGGGCTAAGTTGTAGGCGTTAAGACAAAGGATCTTGTAAAAGATATTTTACCTGTAATACTCTTCTAACTATTATGCGACTCAACAGTAGTAGGTACTAAAGATTATAGACCAAAAGACAATTATGCAAAACTAAACAGTATGCCAAGTGATGATTAAGTAAAAGTATTATAGTATGACATTAAAAATTATGCAAATATCATTATGCCAAATGAAGTAATGACTAATATAATTATGCGAGCGAAATGTATCCCTTCTGAGATTTTATCTGAGGTTGGGACAAACTTTAGTCATTTAAAAATATAATGATCAAATCTTTCACACTTGGCTAAGTCTCGACAGTAAAAGAAATTCATTAATAACATTACTAAATCTGGAAGTCGTCATTCGCGATATCTTGATACCTATTTCATATTATGAATCAAACGAATTAGATCCTTCTCAATTTTATTAGAGTTTTTGCTTTTTACATAAGCTCTCTTCCCTTGTACCAAACGAGGTGGTAGTAAAAGACATGTGTAGTTAAATATTAAATACTAACATGGACTGGCTGTACCTGACAGTGATTGTCTTTAGAATTTAATAGAGAAAGTATATTTGTCTCACTTTCCAATGGCGAAGGCTTTATTACTGGCACAAAGCCTTTCGCCACTGGAATTAAACGGTGACTTGATCGTTACAACTATGAATTTGGAATTAGTTTTGATTTCTGTAACGTTTAAAAAGGAAACGTACTCTACCAGCGAACTATGAAAGTTCCCCTACCCTTGAAACCGGAAACCACAACACTAGCATAGCTGTCAATCACACCTACCTTTATTTTAGGAGAGGCTTTGTTCAGCAGTGGACTTCGTAATGACTGTTGATGATCAGTAACCCAGCTTGAAACCTCATTACACTTCTTAATTACCAAGACAAACCCACACCTTTTATTGTTAGGTGAAAAGCAAGAAATGACAATCCTATTTCCTTGAATATTCCTGGTAGTACTTAAAACAGACCACGATTGAATTAATGATCGTAAAGTGGTAGTAGTGAAGTCATAAATCAATTATTCTCGTTGGACTATTATTTTATAATTGCTTTCAAGAGCATAATGACCACTTTGGTGTACTAGTTCACAACAGTCCATTACGGAAGTTAATGCTTCTATTTCGAGTTTAAAGTGAGATGTGATACGTTATAATGAGATATATCACTTTTCGTATTATTATTTTTAGGGTTTGTTTCCCATGGATTTTAATTTGGTTTTCGGCTTAAAATTGACGGGTTTGCTCCTCTTTCGCTGTTTTATTTCAGAAATCTAGCGTGGACATATCACATAACATTACAATCATTTCTATACGATGTAGCAGAGATACTTGCATTATTAAATATCACATTAAAAAATAACAGCTTTTTAAAAGCCCCGCTTCCACTGCAAGCTGCTCCACTATTCCTATGCTAGCTCTGCAATTATTAATAATTTAGCACAGCGGCACAAGAGGACACTTTCCACATTATGTAACAAGCTATAAAATAGCATTTAGTACACACATTGTTGTCCTAAGCCGGGATCCAACATACCTCTACCTACATAGTGAAGATGCAAAGTCGTAAATAAGCTGTAACATAAGCATACCATGTTTCAACCCAATTCAACTAAGAGCTGCTTGCACGGTCGTATCTGGATTTAGGACCTCATTTAAAATGTTTGATGAGATCGGTCACAATAAGTTCTTGCCAAAATATTTACCAAGTCTATTGCCTTCTTATTTTTTAAGTGTAAAAATATGTTGCCTTGTCCTTTAAAATGACCATATAAAAATATTTTGTTCAGCTAAGTTTAAAATATGTGGTTTAAGCATGAACTGTTAGATTTTATTTAGATTATTTAAGTTACCACCTTTTAAATTGGGTGCTGAAAATATAAATTAAGACATATGAAATAAATTTAATAATAAATTTAAACATGTAACTACTTTATCATTAATATAATTTAATGAAAATTGAAATTAATAAAAATAAATGCGGCGGCCATTCGCATCCGAAGAGATGTTCGAGATTAATAAAATTTTTATTGTCCGCCTCCGCCGGGCACGGTCGCCATTTTGTTTGGCGCGAAATTAATTCAAAATGGCCGCCATAAACCGAGTGGTTACGCGCAGCAATGCGCTTAATGAGGGACGATTAAAATTGCTTCAGGAATGACAGGAATGCTAATTTTTTTATACAGATTAAATATTATCTGCTGTCTTTCGACGTTACACGTTACGGTGGACAGAACTACCAACCTTTCCCGAAAGAGTCGAACCTATTTGAGAAATGGTTTTTTATTGATTAGCAATACACCTAACCACGATTGTTTCATTTTAAAATATTGTTGCATTGGTTGTTTCAAAAACGTCTTCGTAAACTTAGCAATGCACAATAATTTGATTGGCAAATGGATTGAGTGAGTGATGTCAATCGTTTTGTCATCATAACCTGGCAACTCGGTAAACGTCAGTCAGTTTCGGCTTATTTAAAATATGTATGACTAACTTGCTAGGAAAACGACTGAAATATATTTTAAACAATAAACCCGCCGGCTCCGCGCCAGCCACAATATATTAATGTAAATAAACTCATCAGAACGCGCATTAAAATTTGAATAAAAACGAAAAGAAGCGCGGTCCCCACGCGTAAATCTCGCCCAGCCAGCCGTGGGCGCAAGATTGATTGTCCAATATGAAATATGTATGCTTGTACCAACCATGCAGTTTGGAAATGCGTACCTATGTGGATATGGTACGATTGAAAAGTAGATTCACATACAAAAACTTAGTAAACTATATTAATAAAATAGACGATTATTTGAATGACGGTATGCCTGATAGAGAACTGATAAACGCTGGGGGAAAAGAGTTATCGAGTGATGGAGTGAAGGCTTGATGGAGCGATGATCTTCGTAAGGCGGCTGGCAGTGACTAGATGTGTAAAAGCGAAGATAGGGTCCAGTGACAGGCCTATACCCAGCAGTAGACAAGTGCAGGCTGATGACGATGATGATGAAGAAAACCAAAAAGCAGCCCAGATTTTTAATAAAAATAAGATATAATCGAATAATACACTGACGATTTTACCAAAGAACTCTAACTCAACTACAGCCACAAACTGCCGCATCAAACGCATCGTTTCGGCCTCCATCGAGTGTTACCACATTAAACTGTCGCCCGGTCTCCCATAAATTAAACTCTCCACTAATGAGTTAGATTATGACGTGCTCTTTAAGTGTCTATTAATTTGGCCGGCTCGGATGCGGGTGGTCCGAAACGTCGATGCTAACATAAAAATCATGATCGGAACTAAACATCCCATTAACCCATAAGAGCGCTGAACTTTCGCTCATGCCCAACAGTGGGGCAGATACAGAGTGGTTCGTGGATCGATCCCGCTAGTATCTTATTCTTAGACGGGGGTGACGGTCCCTGCACCAACTCCACGAAAACGGGAGTTTTGTGAAATTCCCCCCGGGCCGTCAGTCCAGCCATCCCAGCTCCTTGAGGTAATGAAGTAGGGCTTCTGGCCGACGGTAGCACTGTCGCAGGTTGCTCGTTGCCGAGAGGTCGGGATCTATTGCCAGCCCCGTTTCGGATCTGAATTCCTGTATTACGGGACAGTGTAGCACTGCATGCTCCACCGTCTCGCTCTTCTGCAGACAGCCCCTACACAGTGGGCTGTCTGTGATGTCCAAATTGTGCGTGTGTTTGTTCAGGTTACAGTATCCTATTATGATGACGACCAGGAGTCTAAGGTCGCTTCTATTGCCCCTAGTATCAGTAGTCCGATTATTTAGTCCGGTGATCTGACAGACGAGACTTTCTCGTCTCACTAGTTCGATGCTATTACAGACAATCGGACTACCTGAGTCTTATTTAGTTCGATTTTACCATTTCCTACTTACCGATGCAGAAATGTAAAGGGATGATAAAAAATTATACCGAGGGCGTATACGGGCTATAGTCTACCGCGCTAGCCCAGTGAGGGTAGGTGGACTTCACATGCGGCTTAAAATGCAGGTTTCCTCACGATGTTTTCTTTTATAGTTTGAGAGCAGACAGTAGTAAATGTAAACAAGTACTTAAGTTTCGATAACAAACCCACTGTGGTAGCAGCTACTTGATACGACTGAGAATCGAACTCGGAGCTCTGCACGTGACGGGCCTTGTCTTCCCTACTACGCTACCGACTCTCTTAGCATAGAGTAATTATTGTTCTATTAGGTGTTTTGACTTTTGGTTCTAATTTGTTTTTTGCCGAGTCAGCGCCGCCGCCGCCGCTGGCCGGTTCTCACGGCGCAATTTTAGTCTCACCACCGACTCTACATTTAGTATAGACGACACAGAGTAGTGCATGTTCAGATTATTCTACTTATATAGAAATAGAGAAAGAGCACATTGCGATTTTGCTCACTGCTTTCTCGCAGCAAAAGTTGTTTCAGTAGTGTGTTCGTTGCAGCTTGATTTTTTATTGTTTTGACAACGCCTCTTTATAGTAGCATATTATTTTTAATGATATTGTTATTTATTAAATTTAATATTAATAATTGTAAAAATATTTTGTCTGTTCTTGCTTTTACAGTCTAGTAATACATCAGTTATAGATGTGCACTGATTGATTATAGTTTAAGACGTAACCTAGTGTTCCGTAGGTTCTTAATGGTTTTAATAAAAAGTATGAGTATATGCCGGTAACCCCTACGTAATAGCAGAAGCAGACGCACAAACTTATCGGTTATTGTAATTTGTAGCCTCTGTACCATTTCACTACTCTACGCCATTATTGCGTAGAGCTTAGAACGAGTTGGTACGAAAATAATGGATTTACCCAAAGCGCGTAAACTTTAGGCACTTCTTACAAATATTAATTCTTTGTAGAAAAACCTATTCTTAACCTAAAACCTACGTAGGTCTAGATTATATTGTTGTTGTTATTTATGACATGTATTTTGTAAACAGACTCCTAAGTGCAGACTTCTATTTTAACAAACAATTCTGCTAAAGTGCCTAGGGTTGCGGGCGGCAGGAACTGCACGCTGATTGGCTGGGTCAAGATGACGTCTTGTTATGATTGGTCGGGACTAAGACGACGATTTGCGCGATTGGGGAGTGTAACTTAAAATCTACGTAGGTATAGATTATTTTGTTGTTGTTATTTATGACATGTATTTTGTAAACAGACTCCTAAGTGCAGACTTCTAATTAAACAAACAATTCTGCTAAAGTGCCTAGGGTTGCGGGCGGCAGGAACTGCACGCTGATTGGTTGGGTCAAGATGACGCCTTGTTATGATTGGTCGGGACTAAGACGACGATTTGCGCGATTGGGGAGTGTAACCTAAAATCTACGTAGGTATAGATTATATTGTTGTTGTTATTTATGACATGTATTTTGTAAACAGACTCCTAAGTGCAGACTTCTAATTTAACAAACAATTCTGCTAAAGTGCCTAGGGTTGCGGGCGGCAGGAACTGCACGCTGATTGGTTGGGTCAAGATGACGCCTTGTTATGATTGGTCGGGACTAAGACGACGATTTGCGCGATTGGGGAGTTTAACCTAAAATCTACGTAGGTATAGATTATATTGTTGTTGTTATTTAAGACATGTATTTTGGAAACAGACTCCTATTAAGTCTGATATGTTGTTAGAAGAGTAGGCAAAGAACTCATTCGTACCATTAAGACCCTAAATATTAAAACGTTCACTTATTAAAACCCTGTTGAATCTCTTGTACCCACTATGTTTTGGTTTCTATCACAGAACACGGAAAAAGCTCGCTACGCTCCCAATTTCTATGGTTTCTATGTAAGCCCTTGTATAAAACGAGATATAGCATTGTAAGTATATGTTTTGTTTATTGTTCTGTTTTTAGTCAGTAGGTAGGCGTTGTTGACGTGCTAGTCTATGGGACGCCTACTTGTCTGGATTTTGAAAATAATAATAATATATTCCCAGTAAGACAGGAAATACCTAAGTATAATTTCTAATACAAACCACCAAACCAATCTAATAAATTACAAACTTATTTTACCTTCAACAACAGCGCTAATGGCTATTAATACTACAGAACCGCAATAGTTCCTTATTTCACCGAACGCAAACACAATGTTGTTTTCTATCTATGGTCATCAGTTACTTTCGTTCAGCTTTGGTCTCCAGAGGGTTGTTCCCGTGTCGGCCTGAAACGGTTACTTCAGATAAACGCCTTCGGGGTAACTCGGATAGGGGCACATTGATTGTATGGGGTAACTTTTATTTTATGATT
The DNA here is from genome assembly GCA_949699065.1 of Metalampra italica. Classification (NCBI taxonomy): domain Eukaryota; kingdom Metazoa; phylum Arthropoda; class Insecta; order Lepidoptera; family Oecophoridae; genus Metalampra; species Metalampra italica. The sequence continues at coordinate 3,315,081 of OX452993.1, forward strand.
ATAGCCCAAGTTTTAATGTCGCTTCACGGCGAGGGAAATGATTTTAATTCGGCGCATACGGTTGTGGCTATACGAATCGCTTTCAATTAGTATTTGTATGGAGTTATACTGATAAAATAAAATACCTACACACATGAATTAGTTAATAAAGGTACATAATGGTTTTGTTTCGTTTTAGTTGATGACGTTAATATGATTAGATATTATGTAATTTCAATTTTGAAAGTTGTTTCAATTTATACAACCACAAATTTCTGTAGCTTCGGGATTTCGCAAGAAAAAGGTGCCGTCCTGTCAGAATGATCTATTAGCAAATGATTAGTGACCTACTGATAACTATTCACTGTATAATTGATAAAACTTATTGCTCTAGGTATTTCATACGGTTCCGAAGACTTCGTGCGCAAAGTAATCTTTAGCTAGAGAGCCAATGATTTACCAAACACAAACAAAACATGATTTATATATAATATATAGGTGATATAAATAAATTCGGCCATCGAATTTTATTAAAAGTGATTAGCAGGGTATTAAAATATGAACAAACAGACTGATGTTGAAAATACACTACATGTCTAGTGAACTAAATGATAAATTATCATTAATTTAATCCTGACAAAGATCATTAAATGTTTAAGAGGCAAAATATAACCGCTTTATTCACACCGCTGAAAATAAAAACACTGACCATCCAGCGCGGTGAGCTGTTAAACAAACCCTCGGAAAGGCAGCGAGTGTCGTGCGCTCCCCATGGGGCCATCGCAATAAGCACGTTTGTGGGGCAACGGGGAGCGGGGGCAAACGAGAGTGCACCAACTGGGAATAAACCGGACTGCATTAACCACACGCTGTAAAACGGCTACGTATTGCATGAAATTGTGAAACGCGAAACTCACTGGACATTACTAATCTGTTTCTTTAGGTGTATCTATCACAGCGAGCTATGGAGTAGGCTATGCTCGGAGTTTCTTTGAAGGACATGATCCGTAATGAGGAGATCCGACGGAGAACCAAGGTTACCGACATAGCCGAAAGGATTAGCAAACTGAAGTGGCAATGGGCAGGTCACATCTGTCGCAGAACCGACGGCCGTTGGGGCAGACGGGTTCTGGAGTGGAGACCGCGGACCGGGACGCCCCTCCACCAGGACCGACGACCTAAAGAAGGTGGCCGGAAGCGGCTGGATGCGGAGCGCGGAGGACCGGGTGTGGTGGCGTTCGTTAGGGAAGGCCTATGTCCAGCAGTGGACGCTAAAAGGCTGAGATGATGATGATGATGATCTATCACAGACACACGCGGCCTGCGGTGGCGGTGGCGGCCTGTTGTCTTCCTTATGCAATGTATGTGAGGCTTCAGACATGCGCGGTCTGCGTTTTCATATTGAAGCTGCGGCCTGCGGTAGAACGCCACCGCAGAACGCGTGTGTCTGTGATACGCCTTACAGAGTGTTGATTATTTATTACCTTTTAATTTTAATTGTATGAAGGAATGTTCAGTGCAATACAATTGATAGCTTTGACTTTGTGAGCATTAAACTTGTCAAATAAAAATTAAATGTTAAAATCTCATGTGTAAGTTTATGAACGCCAAAGATTGATTGTCCGAATTGAATCATCATTCATCATTAACCGCCTATCAAGATGTCCCCACTGCTGGGGCTCAGGCCTACCCTTTCAACAAGGGCGTTCGGGCTATAGTCCACTACGCTAGCCCAGTGCGGGTTGGTGGACTTCACATGCGCCTAAGAATTTCTTCTCCGGCGTATGCAGGTTTCCTCACGATATTTTCCTTCAACGTTTGAGAGCAGTCAGTAAATGTACTTAAGTTTAGAGAAACCCATTGGTACATGGCCCAGCCGGGGATCGAACTCCGGACCTTTCGATATGATAGGCCGTGTCTTATCCCCAACGCCACTGACGCTGTTGAATATTTATTAATTGTTCGGGCCAACGCATTAATTACATTTTAAAGCATGTTTTTTTTTAGTTTTTCCATTTTTTTTCATTTCATTTTATTTTCAATAGCTCTGATTGTGACCTATATTCCTACTATCATAGCGAATTCTTTAAAAAAAATCTGATCAACTTTAGTTATTTTAGCATGAAATTATCTTTGCCCAGCATTGTTGCCCAGGCAATTAGTTTTTTGCCTGGTTCAGATTACATTGATGGCAACATTATTTATATTACAAAAACATCGCCAAAAATAGCTGTCTGTAATCTGAGAACCAGCTGGGTCCCGCGACCTTCACCAGACCGGGGCCCAGCTGGATGAGGTTAGCGCAGGACCGGTCGTCGTGGAGATCCTTGGGGGAGGCTTTTGTCCAGCATTGAACGTCTACAGGCTGATATGATGAATCTGAGAATTTCTTATCACCATTTTCCTAATTAAATATTATCAAGAAGTTCGAAGTGTATTGCTGTGGGTAAACGGTGCACAACTTGTGTTCCGTAGATGTTAATTTGAACAGGATTTGAATGTAGGTACATTACAATTTACGTTCTACACCACGCCAGAGCCTGTCATCGGTAATGAATTATAGGTCATGTAAAATATGCTAACTGCACAACTTACCTTCTAATTGGCTCTATATTCTCTACCCAAAGGTTGTCTAGAAGAAATCGCTCTTAGCGATAAGACCGCCTAGATGTACATTACTGTATCTATTTTTCTTTTTTTTTTGTCTGTAATTTTTAAATGTGCAATAAAGTTTATTGAATTGAATCACCTTTGGTAACTTTATTCAGTGGTAACATTTTATTGTTTGGTAGTTATATTCGCCGACAGAGTTTAGACGTTTTATTGTCGTCAGAAACTTAGTTACTGAAAAGAGAGGTAGTCTTTGAATTCAATTTAAATCTGCGCCAAGCTTAGCAAGTTAATTAGGTATGAAAATCATAAATCTGCTTGGAGTACATTTCAAGAAATCGCGCGGCGAGGTCGGAAGAAAATATTTTTTTCATTCACGAAGGAACCCTTATAATTTTACACAAACGAATGTTCTCCTACCAAATTGCTTGTTTTGTCCAAAGTTACAATCAAAATCAAACTTTACGAGTACATTTTAAGTGGGAATCTCGTGCAAGCGAAACTTTATTAATGCGATTCCGGGAAGCATTACTTCTTTCATTTTTGTTTGTTTTCAATGACATTTTGGTCATAGCCGTACTGTTGCTAGTATCTTGTGGTGTAGATAGAAATCTTTTAATGCAGAAAGTGAGATATATAAAAAATACTTGAAGGTTTTTTATAAGAAATCGCTTATAGAAATAAAAATAGATCTTCGGCGCCGTAGGTCATTACGGGGAGGACGTATTGATTGAAGACTTGTTTGTTAAATAAACATAATAACTGTTGTTATTCAATGGATGCTCGGAGTTTCCCTGCGAGATCGAATTAGAAATGAGGAGAAACGCAGGAGAAACAAGGTCGCCGACATAGCTCAAAGAATTGCGGAGCTGAAGTGGCAGCGGGCTGTGCACATCGCTCGTAGAACTGACGGCCTTTGGGGCAGAAAGGTTCTAGAGTGGCGACCACGTATCGGAAGACGCAGCGTAGGCAGGCCTCCCACAAGGTGGACCGACGATCTGGTAAAGGTCGCGGGACCCAGCTGGATGAGGTTAGCGCAGGATCGGTCGTCGTGGAGATGTCTGGCCTTTGTCCAGCAGTGAACGTCTACAGGCATACGTATTTAATAGATAATTTTTAATACGCACGAAGTCGCGGGGCGTCCGCTACTGATAAATAAATACGTTATAACTAACATTATAAGAATGTCATTTACTACATTTCTACTATCATAGAACTAAACATAATTATAAGTACTAATTAGTCTCCAATTAAGCATAACCCTAGACCTTGTCACGGCAACCTTTGTTTAGAATTCCTTTGTCCACCCACTCTTAATTCATATAAAACCTGTCATGTGCCTTTATCTTTCTTTTAATCTCGCAAAACTTTATCTCTTAAAGTTGGAACGAAAACCCCATTGTCCTGCACATCATAGTTTTCCAACATCCAATAACTCGAGTAAGCCTTTTAAAGTAATTTAAACTTTAGTAGCTAGGTAACAAAGTGGAAGATATAATAGTTACTGAGAAGTCATTATCAATAATTTTATATTTAGTTCCGAGGGGACCTTGTAGTGATGTCATCTTTGAAATTACATGGGTACTTATGTTTTATTTAAAAGGTAATGGAAGAGAAGCCAACTATTTCTTCGTACAGAAGTGAATTAATCGCGTTTAAATTTTATTAAGTTTGTTTTTCACAGCGCTCTGAATTTCATAGGTGTCAAAATAATAATCTTATGGGGATGAAATATGGCAGAAATCGACCTTACGTAGTTAAACAACGGGCCTCTAAAACATATCTGGCGGGCCAGCCTAATCTTGAAACCTACTAAATAATTTGGAAGCGCAATCTAATTTTTTTTTCAACTTGTCCAAGAGTTAATTCGATGACAGCGAGTCGACTTCTCTTCCCTTTCCTTTCCCCTCCCTGTTCATTAACACTGATTGCAATTTTTGTTTGAAATAACTCCAAAGTCCTTTTATGTCTAACCTTTTACAAAACAAGGACAAAAGATAATTAGAATAAGAGCAAAAGATTTAGACTAGGAGAAAGATGGGTTCTGTTTTATGAAAAGGTGACTGAAAGCTAGGTGATAATCAGGCACAGTCGAGTTCTATTCTATAGGAAAGCCAGCAACGAAAGGGGTAAAAGCGAATATCAGAAGTTCAAATTAACAGTACGGTCACACCGCACAATTTTCTCACTCACTAATCGAATTAACAATTATTTCTTCATTACTTCTAAGCTTCTAACTAACAAAGAGCACGCAAATCGCAGGCATAGTTTTTGAGAAAATGTATTTTTTTTGTATAGAGCTTTTTTTTCTTATTTAGTTGCAGATTAACTGCTCTAAGAGATGACTAAGGTCGGCCGTCAGACCAGGTGGTGGAGCAGAGAGTTGACTTATAAAGACGGCATTTTATGGGGCAACGCGGATGTAAAAAATCATCTTGCTTCTATTTGAGCGATCTTGTTTCTACATAAAAGAAACTGAGGTGTCATCATCATCATCAGCCTGTTCTAGTCCACTGCTGGACATCTCGGTTCTCAGCATCCAGTCACTGCCAGCCGCCTTACGCAGGCCTTAGTGAGGTCAAACCTCTGGATCAAACTTGTAATTTTGCATAATGTACCTGGGAGACAAAATCGCAAAGAACTAGAAGTCCATACATAATCATAATTATATGACTGATAATTTACTGTTTTCACAACCAGACCGTTCCAACAAGGTTCAACCTCAAAGCAGAATCTCATACCAATCGAACGCGTAACAAGTAGATTAAATCGTCCAAACAGACCAAAAATAATTTTAAATTCATCCATTCATTTTTCCAGGCCGTGTATAACAGGTGTCGTGCATGAAACGTCAGTCACGGAAATACAACAACGCTTTATAGTTCCGCTGACCCTATTCTTTGTTCGCGACAGTTTTGTTTCGAACTATTTGTGCGACAATGGGATTTGACAATACGCGTTTTGTAGGTCAGAGCCTGTTGTTATTCGGAATTTGCGATGTGATGCTATGATGGTTTTAGTGTGAAACTTTTCAGGTTGTGCAATATTTTGGGTGGGTTTTCGTAACAAAATTATAATATGAAATAGGTGGCAGGAAGTTGGATGTGGAAAGCAGAGAATTGGGTGTAGGCAAGCATTTGAGAGGTGATATGATTTTATCACCTTCTGTGTAATTAGAAAATTAGATAATATCCTGATGAGCTCATTCCTACCAGCTCCAAAAATGAAACTTATTCATACATTATTTTCCATCGACTCCAAAACCCTTCCTAGGGTCTTTAAATTTATTGTTCTCGGAATGTACAAAAATTTACAGAGTGGAACAGAAAAGGGTCCAGCCGACTATTCCTTAACTAATAAAGATTTTCTCTTTTTAGTATCAAAGTATACTTGGACGGAAACAGAATACCAACCCTAAAAGAAGCCAGGAAACACGAATCCGCAGCAACAGAAAACATAAATCGCAGTACAATCTCAACACAAATTGAAAATAACAAAACCACTTCTCATCCAGCCCTCATTGACGCGAGTAATCTCATTATGATACATTTAGAAAATGAAAATGTTCCGACTTTAGATGCTTTTATAAACACGCCAGGCATCTAACCAGATAACGGGTAAACAAGAAAAATGGGCCTCTAAATGAAGACAAAGGGAACCTTGCAGCGAGCGGACTCCGGCCTTGGTGCAAAACTGACAAAAATGATATCTGACAACACTAGAGCGGGATTCATCTCATTTCTTTTTGCTGAAATTGTAGAACATTTTTGCGCTGGATTGTTATAGGTTTTGTAAGCATTATTCTTGAAAAATCTGAACTGTGGACGTAACCGAATGTAAATTTAAGGCAAAATTATATATTTTTTTTAAAGGAACATATAGAAAGTTTGTAGTAAATCCGGTAAAAACTTGTAAGTGAGAATTTGAAACACCCGAGTTATATAAAAATGACGTACTTAAAGAAAATTGTAAGATGTTCTAAAAGTAAACCGTTGACGACTTCTAACTTTACCATGGCCTTGAAATCCACTAAATATACAAAATAATGCATTTAATGTTTTAGGAAGCGATAGGACTTGTAAGCACAATAGTTACAATACTTATAATATTGTCTCAAATAAATATCTTACATCAGAAGTTTAAGTAGGGCATGTCTTTCAAGTCTCCAAAAGCGTAACACATCCACATTAAGCCATTTACAAAGCAGAAGCACTTAAATATACTGGAAACATCATGCAGCAACACTCAAAACATATTTCCATATCAATCCTAGAGCATTACGCGCCACGTCCGTCCCGCACAAAGTCCAAAAGCTAAATGACTGTAAGAATCCATCCCAGTTTCAATTTATCACCGAGAGATGGCGTTGAATGTATGAATGAATTGAAAGTTAGATTACACAATTTAAATTCCCCCTTCATGCAAAATAGGGACGGAAAGATGAGGTCTGAGGGGGTGGTGTGGAATACATTATACCCGAAGGGAGGGGGGTGAAATATTTACCTCCTGGGAGTTTGGAAGTGTGTTCGACGGAGCGAAGCAAAATCTTAATGGATTATGGGTATGATTGGACCACTCGGTTTACCTGCTGATATTTTCACGTTTTTTTTCAATTCGCAGTAAATTGGTTTCTATAAAGCATTAAGCTGATCCCATCGCCGGGTATTCCCCTTTTGAGACGAGCTAGCAATTAGAGAAAACAACAATTTAATTTTTTCCGAGCGGGTGTCTGGCAGCTAATCCAATTTCTTTTTTCATGGATGGTTTTACAGAATCGATTAGTGGGATGACTGTTTCGAGTATTGGAAGGGTTGGAAATAGACTTTCATATTTTCGGATCAACTGAGGTTATTAACATGGATTCTGTTCCAGCCAACTGAGCTTTGAATTTTTTTGGTCTGCTGAATGATTTATTGCTGGCTGATTGAACTTTTTTTTAATCGAAAGAGTAATTTTGTCGGAGCTAAAATTTGTATCCATCCAATATTACTTTACTTCTATCTTGTTTATTATTACTAGCTGTTTCTCCATGATCTGCTAAAAGATGCAGTTTCCCTATGTTCGATGTCTTTTAAAAATATGTTAAGGTTGTGACTGGGCAAGGGATTCCACGAATTCAAGGAGTACTTACAGCTGCCAGACTTCGTAAACCTCGACTTTAACCTCATCAAAGAAAATACCAACTTACACGAGTCAGATTTTAATTTGATTTGAAACAGTATTATGCAACAAGTAGTTTCAATAGGGCAGTCCAAAGCAAAACAATGTAAGTGATAAACAGCAAAAATTCGCACGTTTTGAAACCAAAGGCCATTCACGGCAGATGTTAACTCTCTTAATTTTTTAATAATCGTAGTGTGAACTATGAGAAATGTAGAACAAACGGTATTGTTGTTTGTTGGTTGTTTTGAATGGTCTTGCTACTTTCTGTTTTTGGAATAAACATATTTTATGATGTTAGAATATAGGGAATACCTTGACTCTCACAGACCAAGTTTCCGCTTCATTTGAAAGAAAGAAAGAAAGAAATTTCTTTAATTGAGAATAAAGCAGATTATGATAAGAATTCTATGTACTCAACGTGTGTGCAGTGTGAAAATATTGGTAAACAATTTAAATTAACAATTTTAGTAATAGTAAATGTTTTTATTAAAAAAAATTTGTATTACTAAATTTATTAATGTAAAATAATGTGAAACTTATTACATTACAATAATATTAAATTTAATTAGACACATTTACTGGCAGGGTGTCAGCAACAGGTATTGGCCTAAAGGGAGAGCGGTGACGGATCAGCCACTTTCAATAGTAATTGTGCCCATACTTTGACACATAATTCTTCATTCCAAGCATCCACATACAAAGATACCCATATTAACAAACTTCCAGCTCACAAAGACAAATAAATATTACTGTTCCTTTGTATGCTCAGTGATCCAGTGGTTCAGCAGTAAATCGTGGAGCACCTAATTCAAGATTTAGGAGAGATTTTAACCGCAGTAAGAGAAACATATGCGATTTATTTTCTACCCACTCACTTCTGTGGATTTCGATTTATACAGTTTTTTGGAGTTAAGATAAAAAACACTAATGCATTTAGAAGATTTCCAACCGGTAAATGGACAATGCTTAAAAGTTCACGAGATAGCGTGTAACGGAGTGTATAAATATTTATGAGTAAAGGTGTGGTCAAATGTAAACCATATTTAACTAAGAAAACTGTACAAATAGAGTACCTACCTAGGTAGTATATTTCATTTAATATACACTTTTTAGGTTTTCATCTAAAAACGTACCGCTAATAAATCTTTGTTATTTATAGAAGTGTTTAAATATAAAATTGATGGAAAAAAATTGAGAAGATTGTTATCATCAGATACCTATTTATGGAAATTTTATTTTCGTAAATAGATTTGCTTTGCCTGATAATGCTTTATTCTGGATGCTAAATGCTACAGTCCAAAATTGAAGTGGTTTTGTATCTGTAATTACACTGGCTTTTATACTTTTTAAACCGGAAGACTGCATTATTGCGACAGAAGTAGGTAAGGATGTTAACATCTCCACTTTAAGTATAGGGGAGGTATCCTAAAAAACTATTTTGGATACTCTTCTCTCAGAGGGAGGCATTTGCCCAACAGTGGGACAGTCCGGGCTAGATAAGATACTCTTAGGGTAGGACCATATATTCTGTCAGCACGGAATCGCACTTTTGCTGTCAGTGCTATAGCATTTAGTAAAGTATTCAGTAATTTTTGCCTATCGCGTAATATTGTTTTGGTCCTTTGCGTTTTTGATCACTTGCGTATTAGGACACTTGGTACTTCGCCTATTTGGTTATCTGCATTTTTGGTGTTATGCGTTTCAGGTACAATGCGTTTATATTTAATGCTATTTGCGTTCTTGGTCATATGTGGTACTAACTAAGGCAGACCTACAGTGCCTTAGCACATCATCAACTCAGTAATAAATAGAAAAACCCCGTTAGGAACAGGTACTCATCTGACTAACCCATCCAACGACAAAAACAATCGCTTAACAGAATTAGTCATATCAGGTAAAACAGCAGTATTCAAAGCCAAAGCAATTGCGGGTTTTTCTTTGACCTTCTTTTTTTTAATTACTTTATTACCATTCGAATGCTTGCGGTTACGTGTTCGACTATTCAATGCTTCAAGCTAATTCGCAACTATTTTTTTAGGACGAAGGCTTTTGTCAAACAGTGAGTAATATTTGAAATGTGTTTAGAGTTCTCTGGAAATAGAATTGTCGCGGCAGGAGGTAGTGAATGGGAGGTTTTTCCTTATCTGTGACTGTAAGTATTGTTAATAGATGAATTGCAATCGAAATATTATGATGGTGTATTCTTGTGATGGTGACTTCATCAAAATGATTTCAGAATTCGAAACAAGCTACATATTTCGAGAAATCGTTGAGTTTGTTTGTCATCTCAGGTGGCTCTACTTTTCAGGCGTGTTTCTCGTGGCCAAACTAATTTGGCCATAGAGAAACTTAATTCCTCGTAGCCAAACTACAAGTAATAACACACTGTATATACTGAAATTTTTTTGCCGTTTGAGAGTTATTTTTCGTGTCCAACAAAGGCTTCCTACAAAGAGAAAATATTTTTAAGTTCCGCGGGCAGAAGTTTTCGATAAACCTTGACTTGAAGTTTGTTGTCTTATATTCATTTAAATTTTCTAATACCTAGTTTTTTTAATATATACAGTAAACTGGGGCAGAAAGGTTCTCGAGTGGAGACCACGTATCGGAAGACGCTATGTACGCTGTGTAGACAGGCAAGTTAGCGCAGGACCGGTTGTCGTGGAGATCTTTGGGAGAGGCCTTTGTTCAGCAGTGGACGTCTACAGGCTGATATGATGATGATGATGACAGTACACTATGCTATATCGATGACTAAAAGGCAGACATCAAGAATCTGTTGTAATCGTGTCGATGACGCACTATAAAAGGTGATAAAGGCGTGCGCATCCCCCGCTGTGCGTATAATTGACTATATCACTATGTAGTCTATAGAGTTTCATTAAATACGGTTCAGCATTAGTAATGGTATTGAACTTATCAGAATCGGAATCAACAGTCACTTTATTTTTGAGAAATATCGCCACATTGAATTTGCTACCACGAGCCCTAGAGAGGTTACATTCTTCAAAAATTTTGAATTGGCCCGCACAAAAATTGTTTATAAAATTAAAGTTTTATTAAATTTATAATAGCATCCGATGGTATGTTTAAAACTGTAAATACAATGTGCTCATTTACAATCTGCAAAAAGAGAACATTGGACATGATTCTGAAGCCAAATATTTACAATTTGACACTACGAAAGTTATTTCTTTTCCTGTCAAACAATATTAGGACAAAACTAATAAGAGTTCTGTCAAATTTTAAAACCGTGGTCAGAATTGGGTCCATTATGTTATAAAGTATAACTTTGAAATGCTCACCTGCACTCCTCGCTTCAGCCTCCAATCTCGTCACAAAGATGGCCACTAATAACAACATCACTATTGTTTTAATCCTAAAGCACCACGCCCCTCTCCCTCTCCCCCTCGACACTCCCTCACACGTCCCTATTGCATCACTATTAGTTGTTTCACTATTATTGTCTAATCTATTGCTAATTTTTTTATCTTTGTCAAAATTTCTTTTAAATCCTATTGTATTTGTTTTTATGGTTCCCCCTCTGTCTTCTAGTAGAGATTTGAGATCCTGTAGGCTGTTTCTTCCACTGTACAGGGTGTGTTCTGGCTCCAAGACTGGGTCTTGGGCTTTGTCGGCCATGGTGTGTTTTTTAAAGTCCATTTTGGTCAAATCGCCGGCTCATCTTGCGTGTGCATCTGCAACAATAAAAACATAATGCGTTAAAAACAAGAAAAATACTTAGAGATTTGTATGGTCAGGTCCTTTGAGGATGTTTTTCTTTGGCTGACTAAATGATAGTTTATATCTAGGTGATAACTCTTTATGTATCTAAACAAAGGTTCTGGAGTTATAGACAGACAGGTGTCAATTTTTAAAGATTTCGTGGCCGTATTTTTCTTTTTTTTTTTAAAAAAAATTTAAGCACAAATAGAGAGCTTATGTTTGATATAATTTACTTGTAAAAGATTTGTGTTACCACCCACAATCATTTTTCGATGCGACGACGAGACGTGAGTCCTTTTGAGTCTACCTTGTACTCAAACACTTTGCCGTTCCTCACAGTAAAAACAAAACGACTTAATAGGGTAAACACACCCATACTCGACCGTCATAAATTCGCTATCGCACAAAAAGGAGACAGCAATATTGGCGCGAAAATAAGTGCAAAACAGAAGGTACGCCGTCGACAATCTAATAAGCAATTCATCAAGAGATGTGACAGTATGTGTTATCGCGTGTTGTTAGCAGACGTGGGAGGGGGAGACGGACGGTGAGAGAGGGGGGCAGGGTGGATGGATGCATTGAAGACACCTGCGGCCTAGCGGAGATAAAGGCCCGGTACAAGATGAACTTGGGCCTTAAGCCGGATCAGCAAGGTCTAGACTGATATAATGAGCACTCGTTTGAGATCGATAATGAGGGAAAATGTTCGCCATTTATAATATTTTACAAGAATAAATAGGTATATTAAATTGCAGGTAAATATTATCCCAGCCACATCAAATCTTTCCATAGCGGTCATTTTAATAGGATAAACGTTCATAGTCGGTTCAGACACAGTGAAATTTTGACTTAGTTTAAAAGTATCCTACGACCGTAGTAGATACCAAATCTGACAGGTAGGTATGTAATATAATAATATGTAAAATTTAAATAGGTATGTATAAGAAGAAACTGGCTGACTGACTGATCAACGCATCCCGGAGATTTGAAAATTTAAACAAAGGGAACATAATTGCTCCGACGCCCACTAAGAATGATAATCAGCTAGGTGTAATATGGGCAGATAGATAATTGTTGTATTGAGTATTTAGAAGGTTTTTTAAAAGGTTAAAATAAAGGTTTAAGTAATTTTCTACTAATTTTATCAAAATTTATTACTAATCGCATTATATGTATTAATCATTTCAATTACTCCAAGTTGGACCGGTAATCCCTAAGTGGGTTAAGTCCAATTTCTAATTGTTGTAAATTTTGGTACAATAAACCGTTTATATACATATACAACCGTGCTAAAGTATTGGAGAATTAACGTCGTACTTTTTTGGAGTAAGCAATTGCACCTGGAACAATTGGGGTTGCATCCTGCTAGACCAGCGGTCCCAGGTGCTGCTATCGCGCTCGGAGCTGCCTCATTAATCTTACGGACAACCGCCCTTACCCCGGCAGGCACATTAGACGGGGGAGGGGGGTTGGGGGGATTCTTTCAGTATCCGCAGATACCAGAATAGAAATGTTATTATCTACTAATGATTTAGAGAGGTTTAAAAAGTCGGCAAAGTGGTTTTTTTTTAGTTTTACTAAAAAAATTTTGGTTATCGATTTCGTCATTTGATCGCTAATTGTTTCTGGGAAATTTTACATGTTAGTTTCTAAGTTTGAGCTCAATATTGGTCCGGTAGTTTTAGAGTTATCCGGAGTATAGAGAGACAGACGAAGAAAAAGCTTAGGGCTTAGAAATGATAATTTAACTAACTAGCGGACGCCCCTCGCCTTCGTTCGCGTAAAAAAGTATAAGATACGTTATTCCAGGATTTAAGCTATCGGTGTAACAAGCTTCATCAATATCCGTTCAGCGGTGTAATTGAGCAACAAACATCCAATTCACATTTAAGTGTTGGTACCTAGTGAGATAAAGATTTTGTGGTTCAAAATTGAAATCGAATGAAAGGTCTTTCAAACTACAACAGAAAATTAACAGTTTATAACTAACTTAACTCTCTCTCTCTGTGATATTGTCTGAGAAAACATGAACTTGATCAAAAATTTGCTGCGAAGCGAAAACTACAATGTAAAACAATAGGAATGTCTGCAATAAAAACCAGGGTACGTGAGTAGAACGTGATAAAATTGTTGACCAATGCCATTTAAAATTTCTGAACAAAACTTCCAATATACAGGATGAAAGACGATTAGAGGGAAAGGCCCCTAAATATTGATGATGGCAAATTTTTGTGGGAGGTAACATTCAGTATATTTAAAAAAAGTAGAACTTCATTAATATACATCGATTTTAGAAAAATTCCCTGCCTGATCATCAGGGAATGTGGAAAAAATCATTCTGTATTTTTATTAAGATACACCAATCAAAAGTGTTTTAAATTCTAAAATTATAGAAAGATCATGAAATTTATACATTTGAAAAAATTCGTAGGTTTTGATTATTCAATTTAACTTGTCCAGTTCGATTCCCGGTTCAGGCAAGTGAGTTTTCAATTATCTGTTAAAGCAGTTCCACTTATTTTTGAAAATAAAGGAATTCCTTCCTTTCAGCAAAATTTGCTATTCAAAATATTCAGGGTATTCTCTCCCCAATCACGACTTCTTTATTCCAGCCTGTATAGTTTGTACCAACTATTCTCCAGATCGAGATCACGTCTCAACAATATATTTATGCCTAACGACCGAAAGGGAATTTGTTCTTACTTGTCACAGGATAAAGTAGGGGTCCGGCAAAAGATCGTAACTGAAAATTGTTTCTGTCCCCCCCGGGGGCTGAAGTTCAGGTGGACCGTTCCCAGTGAGATCCTTCGCAGGAGTCGTGAGTTATGGTGCAGTTGGCAGCTGCAACCATTTCATTGGTCGGAAGTAACAAATTTTCACTTTGAAGAAAAAAATGGCCTCTGTTTCAACTTTGCAATATTTGTTGAATATGACAAAGATTAAACTGAGTTTTTGTTTCAGGTTGTAAAATCCCGTTTTGTTGAAAAAAAAATACATAAATAAACATTTCGTATACAGATGTACATATTTCCACTTCTCTGATGTCAAATTTTTTTTTTTCGTACTATGGATATTAAACAAGGAAAGACCACTTAAATTATAACGCCCAGGAAATTGTACAAATTTTACAAAGTTGTCTGTCTCCAGTGGGAATCGAATCCATGACCCCTGACACTCGAGTACAAAAGCTTCTAAAGTTCTAACGGCCTTTACAAAACCTATTTTTGGATGCAAACTAAAAGCACCATAAAAATTCTTTTTATTTAAAATATTTAACTCTTTAGCTACGTAGCTACATTCTGATATTATTTACATAAGCCAGAAAAATATCTCAGCTATATTATTATAACACATTTAAGTCATAAATATACACTTAAATCTAGCACTAAACCCCAAATCCTCTTAAGAGATTGTCTTAAATCGAATTAGATTTGAATAAGTGTCTGCAGACAGCTCAGCAAGGAGCTAAGAAGAAATATAAACAGTCATTTATCGCAACAATCCTGGAGGTCCATTCCTCTTTAACCCTAGGGAGGCGCAGGTGGCGTTCGTATCCCACCTACCCCCCTCTCTGCGTGACGGATTGTTTGTTTTACAATTCGGGGTTTATGTTGCTTATTTTTGGGGGAATTTGCAGTTGCAATGCGAATATGACGATGTTGAATTGGGTGTTCTTTTTTTACTGTTTCAATTTATATTACGACATAGGCCACAGGTATTTGTATACAAATTTTCATTTATATAAAGGTCTAGGACAATTTTGTCATTAGCAATGTTAATAATTCAAAATTGTATATTTTTACATATTAAAATTTTAATCACTTCAATGTAGTTTGGCGGACGGCTCTTTGACCCTTTTGGGTTCCTTTGTGTTAAACCCCAATCCGATTTTTGGTGGACTTCATTTACGCCTTAAAATAAAAATACTATTTGACGTAAGCAGGTTTCGTCGCGATTCCTGTGGTATTATAATCAGAGGTCGGCGGGGGTGTGCTGTTTTTACGTAATTAATGTCATGTAGTTGTGTCTTGTAGATATTAATATGGATAAGATCCTTAAAGAAATATTAAAAGAAGACATAAATGAAATTATTAAACTAAAACGAAAATGCATTACAAAACGAGTATTATGCTTTTTTATTTTCTGTGCTATTGTAATAATTAACTATATTTTTTTCTATATTTTCAATTTTTATTGAGTTTCGCCTTGAGTTTAATATCATTAATCACATTCCGTAGGTTCTAATAAAATTCATTTGTTTTGATGGCGACGTAAATCTCGTAGCAGAAAGGCGGCCTAAATAAAATCTTTTCATTAGTTTATACACATGGGGCATTTACCATTGAATGATAAGGTATGTCCATGTTATGCAAAAACTGAAAACAGCACACCCCCGCCGACCTCTGATTATAATACACCGTTCCGAAAACTCATTGGTACGGGCCAAGGCTGCGAACCCGCCACGCGGCAAGTGCACATATCCAACTAAGCCGTGACTCTTAGGGTTAGAGTCAATAAAAGTGGTATAAAACTACTTCATACAGCTTATTACGTCTTTAAATAAGGTAAAGGGACGTTCAGGTTTTATATATTATGGTCACTTACATAACATCCTTTCCAGCAGGTACTTTTTATAGTCCGCATTACGCGCTAATACGTTAAACTAGTTAGAATACCCGGCGCTGCTCCCCAATAAGGGAACGCTAGTTATGTCCAATCTAAATTTAGAAATGGCGAAGCGAATGCCCTGCACATTCCAAGCGATAGGGTTAAAGTATTGAGAGACGAACGCCAGCGATTTATCTTAAACTAGGTGTTTCCCGCGGCTTCCCCGGCGTTTTAGGCATTAAATTTTATCTGTCCATAGGATATTTTGGCGTGTCTTCCCATTTTGTGCCACAAGTTGCATAAAGATAGGACCTTGTCGTGCATTTTTATACTAAAGTGGTCTTTTAAAGCCCAATCTGAATATCCCTAATCATAAACACCGTCATGATTGTCGAAGATAAGATCTTCCTCGTCTAAGCCATGTTATAAAAACCTGCCATATATCATTTGAACTATGGCCGGATCAGCACATCAACTATTTTATACGTTCCACTAGTGCTGCCAGAAAACAGATATCGATAATATCGCAAGTATCGATCTGATCTTCTCTTATTTCCACCCACTGTCCACCAACGGTGTCCCAATTCGTTTTTGGTGGACCTCACATGCGCTTAAAAAAATAAATTCTAATCTTTGGCGTATGCAGGTTTCCTCAAGATATGTTCCTTCACCGAAAAGCCTGCGGTATTAAATAAAGTTGTTAAAAACTTAAAGGTTCGAACCCACGACCTCATGAACCCGAGGCGAGTGTACAACCAACTAGGCTACGACGTATCGATAGATTTTTATTATTTAAGTAAATTCTATTAAAATTAGATATTGTTATAATTTTTTGTCTGTAGTAGGTAATTTCTTGAAACTAACCTCACATGCTATTATAAACGTATTGATATATTATTATATTGCCAATATTCTCGTAGATCTACGAAGAACTTGTCAACAGTATCGATAGTTAAGTAATCGATATCGACTCTCGACTTTCTACAACATTACCTGCCTGCATAACACTAAGAAACTAATAAGATCCGAGGAGAAAGCCTTAAAATTTTCCGCACACTCAATTCATGTGACCTATCGAACACGTAGTAACCACCCCAGTTGTTGGCCCCGTCGTAACTCTGGGTCGGGCGCTAGCACAATTTGGCGAATGCATTTCCCACTAAATCGCCGTGCCGTTCAACCATTGAGTGTGCTGTGAAATTTTCATACCCTAAGTGCCTATTCGTGGGCGTCTAGTTAAGGAAATGCCTCGTACTGCCCTGAAAACCTCTTTAAAGTGTAGGAAAGGTCATAATTTTCAATATATGCGCTATAAAGTGAAGTGTTATGGCTGTAAATTATTGATTACAGTATTTTATGTTGTCGACCGCGACGGTGTTAAGCCCTTCTGGTAGTAATATTAATATCATTATTATGAAAATAGTAGTTCTATGGTCGGTACGGTACTTTCTAAACATGTATCTGAGATATATTGATTCTTATCAAAATAATCATCGCCAGAATGTCATTCAACTCATTAGTTATGTAGAAATCGGACACCGTAAAATTTCGAAGCGTACAGAATTTTGCAATTTTAAATTAAATTTGTACCTTCAAAATTTCTTTGATGTTACCTAAATTAATGGCGAAGGTTATTGATGTACAATTTTGTGTTTGTAAAAAACTAATTTCGAAAAGGCAACGTGAATTAATTCGACGGCCGTACGAGGCGATTAATGACAGTGTAAAGTGAGACTGCGATAAGCATTAAAGCATAATAAACTTTTGCTACGTGGATAGAATTTGAATTCTTACTATACCTACTTACAGGCTTTCATATAGGTTGATGCGTGGGACATACGCATTTACCCTAACTAATGATACATTTTATCATAAAAAAAATCATTATCCGAAAATTAAAATATTCGCAATAGTCGATTATTTTATTAGGCCAAGTCATTTTTATTAGTTAGTCAAAAGTAAAATAAAAACTTTTAATGACTCCACTAGGTACATTAAACATGTTAATTTATCTACCACCGGTTCCTAGATATTAGAGCTGAGGAGAAGGTGCAACACACTTCAGGAACTTTAAAATACGTAACTGACAAAAGAGCTGACAAATTTTAGATGTGTGTAAAGTAGGTAGCCTATTGTCGCTATGAAAAACCCTGTTGTAAAATAATTCCCATTCTTCAGAATTAAATTAATTAATTTCTTTTTGGAAAACAACAACGAAACGAAAGGATGGACTCATTAACAACAGGAACTAATGGGATTTGATGGAAATGCAGCAAAAACACGAACCAGTCCCGGAGGCACGGTTAAGTATGATTTATGTTGCCTCCACGCTGCCGGCCGCTGCAGCGAAAAGTGAATTGTATGACACCGAGAAATGAAAGAACACACCTGGTGCTCGGCAAGAACATGGGCGCTCACCCTACAATATAGGTCGTTGAACTATGTCGGCAGGTGTATCTCAAAGCTCTGGCTTCGATTTAAATACCTACCTAGTTCCTTTTTACCATTTTGGTTCGGAACCGAAGAAATACCCAAAATCATTAAAATTCAACCTTCTTCCAAGCTTACTATAATGAGTCGTATTAGGTTTGTTTGTTATTATTAGCAATGCCTATTCAAGAAAAAATAAACAAAGTTACTTGATTTTTTTTAAAATGTTAAATATCTAATCTAAGTATTCAGGATTTACTTTTCGTCAATCCGTACAACTGAAACCGCTAATGGGTTTATCTGTAGATTCTTCTCATTGTTTTTATTTTCAATACAATTTTAATATGTGTGGTATTTGGTAATAGGTATATTTTCTTACGCCCTCGTTGAGAGGGTAGGCCTGAGCCCCAGCAGTGGGGAGATTAATAGGCTGTTGATGATGATATTTTCTTAGTATTTTTTCACTTTCCGTGCATTGTCATAAAACTAGCAGCACAAAATATTATCCCAAATACTTCGAAAGCTAGGTAGGTACATGTTTTTCGTAACAAGCGTTACGAAAACTGGTAACATAACATAACCCGTTGTTACCGGTAAAAACTTGATTGCACTCTGACGCGGAGAAATGCGGTATGGCGAAGCTTGCACCTGCGTTCCGAGGAACAACAATATTGTTACGTTTACTCTAATACTTTAGGTCATTTGTAACATCTCGCGAAAACGTCTTGTTACGAGTGTGATCAGTTTAGAAAACAGAAAGAGCGTCAGTGGCGTCGGGGTTAAGACACGGCGATCATATCGAAAGGTCCGAACTTCGATCCCTGGCTGGGTCATGTACCAATCGGTTTTTCTCGAAACTTAAGTACATTTACTGACTGCTCGCTAAGACACGGGTGTGTGCTTTTGCGGGGACGCGGAGGACTACAGAGATCACGTGATGTGGGAGCGTCAGCTGTACGAGGCAGAGCGTTGTAGGCTCCTAGATGGGTTGAAAAGGTCGGAAGAAGGCCCAACGCTGAGACTAGTGCGGTGTACAGTCACGCCCCAGAAGGGGGAGAAAGTGTCCTAAAAGTAATGTTTAACGCTTAATGTATGGAGTGCATCGGGAAAGAGCCTCTGGCGAGTACCGGTGCACTCTCATGTAACTTGGCCCTCGTAACCGCAAGGTTTGAGGGGGGGGGGGGGGCAGAAGGATAGAAATATATGTAGGTGAAATGCTCATTGTAATATTGCGTTCTAATTATTGGTAAATGCCTACTAGCGTTGGTTTGACATCTATTATCAGAAAATAATTTTTGCTAATAAGCCTTGCCCCAGGACAGTCAATTTGATTGTTTATAATTTTGAGCAGGTAAGTATTTATGTTAAAATTAATAGGTAATTTAATTAACTACCACGTGCAATTGTATTACCATGCATAAAACTACACAATACGTTTTCTGAAGAAAAGATAAAAAGTCGATAAGCAAATGTTCTGGACGACCGAAAAATATGCGATTCATTTAAATATGTATAAAGCCACATCAAAGAGATATCATTTCTGTCAGGGTCGGGAGGTCTCGAAGCCATCATGGGAGGAAGGGCCGATATTTTCCGAAGTCCCAAATGTGATTTGATTTTGGCCGGTACTGATACTGCTGAGTGGATCAGTATAGGCTTTTGTGATTTGCAAACCGCTCAAAAGGCCTGGAACTCTATTTTTGAATCCCTCCTCGCTTCGAGCGGTCGATTCTACTGATTTTCCTTCGACATCCGATACAAAAATCAGTAGAATCGACCGCTTGAAGCGAGGAGAGCGATTCAAAAATAGAGTTCCTGACTGCGTACGATTCGCTAGTAGAGCGAATTAGATGTTGGAAGACTACAATTGTCGAAATCAAGAATTACCTAAAGACCTGCTGAATCAAAGAGTTCAAAGACTCAGCAAAATGCGAACATAACATTCTAATTTCATACGGATTTTATTAAAGTACAAAAGAAATCAGATATAACTCTATTACGAGTATATCTTTCGATATTTGCAACACATACCTAAAATAATCGTGTTTATATTTTATCCCATAAGGTTTATTACCTACTTTGCCAGTACAAAACGTTTGCAGGTTTCCAATTTAGGCTTATAAGCACGGACTGGTTTTCTCGTATTGGTATGACTGCCGTTTGCTTATTCAATTTTCTTTCATCTAAGCTCTGAACTGTAATTGAATTAGATTTCAGTTACCCATGTTTTGATTTTATCATCAAGTTTAGAGCGTATGTCAGCAACACAGTCCAATAGGAAAACCTGATTAGTATAGTTTTTTTTTATCTCAGAACGAATATAAAACTGAAATATTATTTTATTTTTCTGATATTTACCTACTTCATATTTACGCTCTTGGTGAAGTAAAGTAAGGCGTCGGGGATCATATCGAAAGGTCCGAAGTTCGATCCCCGACTGGGCCATGTACCAATGGGTTCTTTCTAGAAACTTAAGTACATTTACTGACTGCTCTCAAACGGTGAAGGAAAACATCGTGAGGAAACCTGCATACACGGAAGAAGAAATTCTTAGGCGCATGTGAAGTCTACCAACCCGCACTAGGCTAGTGTGGTGGACTTTAGCCCGAACATCCTCGTTGAGAGGGTAGGCCTGAGCCCCAACAGTGGGGACATGATAAATAGGCTGTTTATGATGATGATTGATGATATTGACTTACCCTGGCTAAATTTAGTAACTCGTAAATAGTAAGTCGTAATAGTAACTCCGTAAATTTTAGTTCCAATTCCAACAATACCAATTCCACTCATTCTACTGGAAAGTCAACAATTGGGTTGTTCACCCTTGGACAGGTATTTGGAAAAACGGCTTTGTTTGCGACTGGCGACAAACACGCAAAATTGAATGAGCTCCAAGTGTGGGTCGCAACGTTTACGATGAGCTTTTTGTTTGTGTAGAGCAGGTATGACCAACTCCGGACTAGACTAGATTAAGATTAAAAGGCCCGCGAAATCATGTAGAGTGCAATGCAAGTTTATTTGTAAAGAATCAAAAAATTAAGTCGAAAAACTAAAATAGATAGCAAAAGCTTCAAAGAAGGTAAATAGTTGAATAAAGTATAGTATCAAAATACTCTATTGTTGTTTGGGTATATTACGAATAGTTTATTCGTAACACAGGAAAGTACTTATTTGTCATGAACTTTCGAAGTCTGCTTTGAGAAGTTGTGAAAAAGAAATTGGCGTTACAGGACCAAAATTATCTTATAAATTAAAAAGTCTCGTCAAAATCAGTCTACGAGCGAAGACACTAGGAACATAAATAGAAATATAATACTAAAGTACCTACAATGGAATTCAACACATTTTTGTATGCGGTCAACTCTTTGAATTTCTCTCTTGAGTTATTCCGTCGGGTAATATGTCATATTATTCAGTTCACAGTCACTCAGACACCTGTCATTGTCTTGAGCAATGTAAATCGCGGATAAGTTTTAAAATGACAGCTTTTTAGTGACAATGTCAGGTGTGTGACCAACGAGATACGTCCGAGTTTAAAAGCTGCGAGCTAGGGTTAAAAAGTAAACTGCGGACCGCAACTCCTCAAGTTGGGCGAACCTGCTATAGAAAGTTGTTTGACAGTCGGGCGGACAGATCAAATGTTTGATGAACAGTGTTAATATAATCAACGACAACAGTGGATGCCACGATACGGTCTCAAGCAGCGGTCACACAAATACATGACTATCATCACCTCAATGTAAATTAGGAATAAGCTTTTTACTCATCATCATCATCAGCCTGCACTGGTCAACTGCTGGACATATGCCTCCCCAAGTGACGTCACTGGACCCGATCTTCGGATCTATATTAGTATTAACATCTATGTTATACGTAGTATAACTCTCAACATAGTTGCATGATACTCCGCTGACGTATATTTGCCTATATTCATTAAGCCTGTATTCTTAAAGAATCAACTTTTTAGTTTGGTAAAACTGGCGTCTGGAAAACCGAATTATTAGTAATCGAGAAGAGTAGTAGGTTAGAAATTTTGCCTATTAGATTATCCTGAAACATTGAACATTTATATTTCGTTTCTGTCTAGAGGCGAGACGTGAGCGGGTATTTACGATTTTTATTTAAAACCTAAAATGTTTTCTTCATGTAAATTTTCGAACATTTCTCCCCACCTGGGAAATAGGGGAACATACAGAATATCTTGTATCTTGCTTACCAATAAATAAAACTAACTCGTTTACATTGCATTACATATACTACAATAGGTATACCTGTGTATTAAACTGATAAAACAAGAAATATAGGTAATAGTTTTCTAGAGGTAGAATTAAGCTTCGAAAATGGAGAGTCAACTCGTGAGTGAGTGAATGTTTTAAACAACGTTACGAAGTACGTCAACATCAGTTTACACAAGTCCCTGATAGAGTAGGCCTTCCCTAAACTAACTGCCCCAAACTTACTAGCTATAATTTTAAGTGCAGCGTACTTCATTCATTCTTTAAATTGTCTGAAATAAACTTACTGCCTACTTGTTGTCTGGCAACTTTATTGGTGATTGCCTAGAATTGTCTATTCAAATTTTCAACTTTTAGGTGCGCACAAATCAATCAGTCGGCCAGTGAGGGTATCTTCTTTAAATTACAAAAAAGGAAATGGAGGACCTATCATATGTATTCTATTCTTTTTAGGATTCCGTACCTCAAGAGGAAAAAGGCACCCTTTAGGATCACTTTGTTGTCCGTCTGTCTGTCTGTCAAGACCCTATTTCTCAGGAACCTGTGGAGGTATCAAGTTGAAATTAATATCAAATACTTAGGTCTGCAATGCCTAGAGCTGTGAAAAAGTCTAAGTTATACGTCAACGCAGTAAAAAGATATGGCAGTTTTTGTCGCTTAAAAAGGTATCCGGAAGAGCGGATTGGAGGAGGTATATGTTCAGTAGTGAACGTGGTGATAGGTTGATCACGCCATGTCTTCTAAGTAAACGGTAGGTAGGTACTTAAACTTAACGTAACTTGCTTTTTACAAGTTCAAGATATTTTAAAGTAACCAAAGCCATAAATCCACCGGCACCACTCCACCGCAACCGCTGGCTAAGAGAAAGGAAGAGGTAAAACCGATTTGTTACACCCTGGAGCGTCTTCGAAAATTTTCATGCGAAAATAAAAGTTCACTCGTTTTTATTTATGCGAGCGCATTTGTGTTGGAAATGGGCTCTTAAAATGCAAACTGGATTCATGCGGCTTTTAGGTTTAGGTAGCTCGAATATTGGCAGATATATTAAGCACCTGCGCGTTACAGGGGCATTTGTAGGTAGGTACCAAGAAATAAATAACAGATAATGAATTTTTAAAACTTAATCTAAAAATATGTTTTTGGGTGTATTTTTTTGATAGAACCTCACTTAATGAATTCCGGAGGACAGGGTGTCCACGGCCATTGAGGAAGGCCTAAGTCCATTAGAGGACGTCAGAAGGCTGATGATGATGATGACGACTTATTGAACCAGCTACGAACACCAAATCCAGACACAAATTGCTGGCAGCAAGGTACAACTTATTTCGCTCTCTTTCAAGCTAGGTATGTGTAGGTACCGGTACGTTATAATTTACCCATACCTACCTACTTCTTGTAATTATTGTAGTTAGGAGCAAAATTAATGACAAAGAGGACTTTAAAAAAAGAAACAAATGGTGCAGACTGCATTAAAACACGCAATTAAAAAAGTTATGACAATGTCTGCGAGCATGTTTAAATGAAAAGCAAAAATAACAGTCGCATCTTAACCCAACCTCGCTGGAATAACGTAATGACAGCCCTTACACGACAATTCCATTCGGTAGGGCTGTCACTCATTAGCATATGTACATAGAGCTGGTCGTTTATTGGCCGAGCGCGCCATGTTTGAACTGCAGACATTTTGTGTCGCCATTTTTGTTAATTAAAACTTATTTTTCCTCTCGACGCAATTGTTATGAAAGTAAGGTTAATTTTAGCAGAACTCTTTTTGGGCGCCAATTATTGTGGTGTTGACGCTTCAAAGGTGCTACGAGATTTTCAATATAATGAGGAGTAACAGTATATAACATAGATTAATTTCTCCATGAAAATTCAGGTTGGTTTTGTAGGTTAGAGTGACAACAGAAAGGCGCTGTAATACTTTATACGTGTATCCATACTTTTGTAGTATTTGGAAGTCATGGAACAAAACTACTTTCTACTCGGAATCGGGTCACATAAACAGTCCTATATAGTATTACTACGACTTTTCGTCACGTCTGTATTCTTTCGTGGTTTTAAGATGACACATGTTTATTTAGGGCCATACCTATGTGAAAAGAAATTCTAACGCACCTGTGAATATAGTTCACAGGTGCGTTAGAATTTCTTATGATAATGTTATCTTTCACTGACAAGATTGTGGAATTGTAATAATTAGTGCTTAAACATATCAAAACCAGTCCTATCTTTAGGTAAAGGACACTGCTACCACGATTGCATACCATGAAAACGTCTAGCCCCCAGAGTTTACAATACTTTAGACTTCGCTGGACGGTTCTTTATTTAAACATCGTAGAAATCAAAGTTAAAAGACGTGTGTGACGGAAAATGGACGCAAAAATAACGTATTCCACGGTCGTTTCTTATCTGTGAGTCCGTAAGCAACGCGCGAAAGCTTCTCCTTTCAAGTAAATAAAAATAGTCGAATATATTGAAGACCCGAGGGATGGCCAATAACTCCGTTGGATTTGGATCTGTGTACGTATGGAAATGTGGCGTACCAGCTGTGTTTACCGCCCCGGGCGTTACTGGACATCGATATTTTTTGGCAGCCCTACGGG
The DNA here is from genome assembly GCA_949699065.1 of Metalampra italica. NCBI lineage: Eukaryota > Metazoa > Arthropoda > Insecta > Lepidoptera > Oecophoridae > Metalampra > Metalampra italica. The sequence continues at coordinate 3,340,438 of OX452993.1, forward strand.
AAGGAAACCGCGAAATTAGAGAGCTCGTAATTTATACGTACACGGTTTCGTGTGCGGTTCGCCACATACGTGTGCTAAAAGTATACACATACTGCCTGTAACTTACCTTACCTGTTTGGCTCAGTTACACAACAAATTTCTATGGAAAGGCTATCGAGTTTGATTAAGTACTAACTTATTGTATGGGAAAAATGTATGTTGACTAGCCTCTGTTTTGCGGCGGTCTTTTATTATTCGGTCAATTATATTACTTGCAATAAGGTTATGTTACATGCCAAGCTCATTGGTTCCAAACATTAATACATTGTTTTCTTTCTATTATCAGTTTGCACTGGATCAGGGTTCTTACCAAAAGAAAATACTACACAAAAACAGGATTCAAGATTCTTTTCCTAAATCCTAAGTATACTTAGGTATTTAATAGAAACCTCATCAAAAATTGAAAACAACACCTAATATCAATTCAAACAGTAACCATTATCTGGAGATCGGTAATAGCCCACACCAATTTTCCACTTCATCTTACAATTTTCTCTATCGATAAAAATGCTAATATCCCATCTCTACAGACGTGATGGGCGGCGCGGGGGGCGCAAAATGATTGCATTGGATGCCTGGAGCTCGTCTTGGGGCCCCGGTAAGTAGATTCTGGCACTGGATTGTACAATCGGGATCTTCCTCTTGACTTTCGAGATGAAGGATTTAACGAGAGGATCCCTAAGCTAAATTCTTAACTCTACTCGAAAAAACCTAATAGCAAGGGCATTACTCTTGTAGTAAGTTATCCAAGATATAAGGCATAATATGAAACTGGTCAAGATATATAGTCGAAAGCAAACTGGGCCTTATTTCGAATGAAGCCATATCACAGTTTGTAAATGCGAGAAAAACTAATATGTTACATCAAACCAAATCAAGTTTGATTGAATGTAAGTACCTACATTTTTTTTAAGTACACAAAACTAGAATTATGCCAAGGTCCTCTTCATCATATCAGCCTATAGACATCCACTGCTAGATAGCCTCCCCCAGGGATCTCCACGAAAACCGGTGCTGCGCTAACCTCATCCTAATCCTCAGCCGGGTCCCGCAACCGTCACCAGATCGTCGGTCCACCTTGTGGGAGGCCTGCCTACGCTGCGTTTTCCGATAGTGGTCCTAAGGTCCTCTTGTTAAGCATAAAAATATACCTGTATTGGAGGACCTATGTCAAATACTTCCATGTTACTGCATACATATTAATATTACTAAATGTAAGTCTAATAATGTGTTGTCTAGGTACCAATATCTCTACTATTCTCTCTCTCTCTAGTTTCTTTCTGACCGAAATTGTTCAAAGGCTACCTACATTACATTAGTTTTAATGTCCTCAAAGGAAGTAACGTTCCACGAATGATTCCGCAAAGCAAATAATTTTGTAAACTTATTACCTTAGAGGGTTCCGGATGCATTTGAAATTTATATTTCCTTCTCCAAAGTTAAGAGTTATGTCTCATAAAGAGGCTTTCGTTTCTTGAAGACTATTATAGCTAGGAAGGTATAAATAAATAACACCATACTCAAATGTATTATGTATTCCATGTTTAGAAATGTTAAAGAAAACCTACTGGTGTCGCAGGTATAGGACTTTTGTATAGATCAGGACTGGGCAAGCGTAGTGTGGGATGCCCCCCGGCTAGATGAAAATGAAAAATGTTTATTTCGTTTCTCACTAAACTTAATTAAATACGACATGGGAGCCTTCTATTATGTAAATAGATTACATTTAGAATGAGGCAAAAAGATGGAGTGACGATCTGTGTGAGGCGGCTGGGAGTGACTGGTTGCGAGGATCGGGAGGCCTATGCCCAGCAGGGACTAGTGCAGGCTGATGATGCAACGGATAAGTAATTTACTTTTATGACGTAATCCTAAATTCGGGAACAATGAAGAGCAAGGCAGGTGCGATGACTCGTAAATGCCTACACCTTAATTACACTGTCGATCAATTTAATTTGCAATTCAAATTATTTATTATTTTGCTTGGCGGACACATTACTGATTCCCGGGGGTGGGCGTAATGGTTCTCTGACACTGAAGCGGACAACATCGAGAAAGCGATGCGCGGCATCTTTTTAAAATATTATTTATTTTTCAGTGGTCAAAACTTTTAACCGACGATAAGTCTAATAATAAGTACTTATATACATATTTCTTCCAAACTTGATAACGTTTATCGGTAGCAAATTTACGTTACATACGTGGGACTGCGCAAACCAAGCGGAAATTAGCCCGCGCACTTTTTGACGTCATTTTCAAATGAACCATATCACTCTTATAAATCTTATAATTAATTTTGTACCACGGTGTCGCCTCGCGCTCGAGGTATACGATTTTGTTCTTTAGGCTATAGTGATAGGGTTCATTTGACAATGACGTCAAAAAGTGCGCGGGAAAATTTCCGCTTGGTCTGCCCCGACCCTTAGAGACCGTCTTTACATTCGATTCAGTACAGAAACATGACCATAATACATTTCTGTATTATGACATGACGATACAACCGCTCAGGCTAATGTCACAGGCTGGTGACACTTCACTAGTAAGTACTTACGAATGCCACCGTCTGGCTGCCGCGTCGCCTGCCGCGCCTATGTACTGATAGCATAAGGGCCGCCCAAGCCGCGGGCCGAGCTAGTGAGCTATTGAGCCAAGCTTAGGGCCGGATCGCCGCGCCGGCTTGAACGGATCAAACTTATGATAATACCGGCCCTGTGCGGACGTTACTATGAGCCTTTAAACGCGAATTCGGATTTACAAGTTAGAAATATTCCATAAATAACTAAAAAACAATTTAAGGGTTAATTTCTTAAAGATTGTATCCAAAACCGTTAAAACCGAAGAAGTACTTTGGAGTATTGTAACTTTTATAATGACATAATTATTTACGGGTCTTACACACGAACAAGTTTTATTTACCTTTGCCCGACGTTTCGACCAGGTGTCACTGGCCGTGGTCAGGAGCTGACTGAAGAGGCGAGCTGTCAGTGTTGACCGCTGAGTAGTTTCTGAAACTACCCTCTGCTGGTCTTGTGTTATTGGAAAGTCCCGGCACACAACACTCACGGTATCCGCGGTTATATTCGACGATAAATCGCGAGATTTAAGTTTATCGGTCACTGGATTCCACGACGATGACAACTTAAAACCATCTTCCCCATTGAAATTTTTGAATTTCATGATTTCAATAGCTTCTCGCAATAGCAATTGCACTTTTAATTTTGAATTTATAACTACAACTTTACTGTTCAAAAATAAACGCCTTACTAAACTAACCTAAGAAATGAAATAAACATAAAACACATAATTTCCCACACATTTCTTAGCTCCTGTATTTCTTCGAACGAAATACTCGAAACAGAGATGAATATTAAATTATATTACACAAATTACTGTATTTAAGTAAATTACAGCGGCATTAGTAGCGGTAATATCTTCAGAATGAGCTTAAATATAAAACCAGGGGATTTACTTGAAAGAGAATATGCATAGAAATACCGATGTATGCAAAATAGTGAAACTACGATAACTAGACGATATCACGCGAACAAGACATTTTGTTACCGTTTATACAATGCTGAACCCCGCGGTGCAACTGTTATAAAAATCCTATATACCACTTCAGCTACTGCAAATAGCACTCTAAGAATATTCAGCAAAGGAAGGATTTGGAATTTATTTGAAATAGGAGTTACGTTTTTGGAGAAAGTGAAAAGGCTAATGACGGTGAAATGATGGGTCAAGGATGAATGTGAGTTATTGCAGGCGTACGAATCGAAGGAAATTAGCAGTTAGTATGCCAAATGCTGTGGTGATACTACAAAGAAAACAGTTGGTGGTTCCGGTAAGATTCCTATCGGAATAAAGTCGAATTAAAGATAAAATAAAAATACTTAAGGTTTTCAAGAATACTCAACAGTAATACATATTATTAACAATATCTTCACTTAGTTGATAAACAGTAAAGTAGTCGGGAATATTTTTAAGTAGGTTAATTTTTCTTGAAATCTCATGGATTGTGACATTTATGCATTTCACAATCATTTTAACTGTTTCAGTATAAAATACAAAATTACTAACGAAGTAGAATAGTTAATGGAGAGAACATAATATCATAAAATAACGGGTCATGTCACTCATTTATAGAATTGTTACTACTATTACGGTTGTACATCTATAGTTTAAATAAAGTAGCCAGGAAAAGCTATAACTAGACATCAAAATATAACTTAAGAAACAGTATTTATTCTAAAGGAATACCCGCTTACATAAATAATGGACAATTATTACTTAACTATTGTCAAAAGCTTTCGAATACCAAGTCTAACAATTTAAAAAAGAGGGTCACAGTTGCATTGAAAACCGCAATAAGTATATGTAATTTCATAATTATGTGCAATTTATGATTAATTTGACCTACAATACGACATGTGGATGGTGGACTATAAATGCAAGGGTTCTGTGAATTTCGAAAGCTTAATAATACGACGGAACCTGTAAATTAAAAAGCTCAATTGTACTATAAACTTTCTCGTAATATCTCGGAGGCCAGTATAGTCATGGGTTGCCATGACTATACTGGCCTCCGAGATATTTTTTTCATCGTCATCATCATCCTATCGGCCTGTAGACGTCCACTGCTGGACAAAGGCCTCCCCCAAGGATCTCCACGACGACCGATCCTGCGCTAACCTCATCCAGCTGGGTCACATATTTTTTCAGTAGGTACTTAAATCAATTAAGATAGTAACACTAAGTCGACAACAGGTTAACCCTTTATAAGGCAGAGGCGATTTGGATAGCACTTAGGTATTAAACATTTACGGAGAAGAACATCCTCTTTTTATTTAACTATACTTAATGGTATTATATAGCGAATATATCAGGCTTTCTTTCCTCATTCATTCAATGTCAACGAATAGGTGTATTGGAAACAGATCATCTGAAAACTCAAGGGCTGAGTGCATATATTGACCACATGTTTTTTTCTTAATGTTTTTTATTTGCCGTACATGTGTTCCCCAGTGCATTACAAACATGGCAGTGTATTTAATTTTCACCTAGCATATCTGTGTAACTGGGGCCTTTTATAGGGTTAAACGCATTTTATATCATGTGACGACTTAGGTAGGTACACTGACAATGTTTACCTTACTTACAATTGTCAAAATATCACCGTTCGAATATTGTAAGTTATGAGAGAAATAAATCAATCAAAATGCCGGTAATTACAATGTTGTAAGTTCACATTTCCTTCACTTTACACAGCCTGAACTTTTTCTATTCCACAATTCCTCATAATTAACACCGAGTTCAACTTTCAACTTAAACTTAGTTGGACACTCTTAATTACCTATTATATTGAATTACAGTTTGAGTTAAACGACTTTCAGGAAAATGATTTGAAATTCGATTAACGCAGGTTGAAATTTATAATCAACAAAGTAAACAAGTAGACCCAACGCCGAGCTTTGGTTGCACCGTTGAGTTTCTCGGAATTTGATAAGCAAATGTTTATCTTTAAGCCACATCCAGTTGGTTGCTTACGGAATAACTTTAATAAATTTAATGTCTTCATTAAATAATTAAACCAACGCGTCGAAAAAGTGCCCGCAAAGCCGTTTAGGGAAATCAAATCTTTGTCGTAAATCCAAGAGTTTGGTAGTTTAATGCGACGTATGAAAATTTCTCCGGAGTCGTAAATTTAATCCAGATTATCAAGTTGGATCATTACGAACAGCATTTCAAAGCAGCTTACGAAATTGGAATGGATATGGTAATAAACGTTGTTTTTTTTCAAAACAATAGGAGTATTCTTAAAATAAATATAATAATTGTATTTATTTATTTTACAAAGGTCTGCAAACCTTTGTAATGAATGATGAATAGGTAGAAGTTGGTCAATTATGAGGTTTTAGAGCTTTATACAGACGGAGTATAGGTAGTAAAGTTGATGAAGATATTGCCTTGGTAAGTTTATCATATCCCAGAACTTTATGTCTCTATTCGCCCAAAAACTCCTCAGTCATTGGGTGCGAAACTTGGCCACACTTGGCAACTAATATGCATAATCGTCAGCCCGCGGATCCGCCCAGGGTTACCTAACTATCTGGTGCATTGCTTAAGACGTAGCGTCAAAGGTTGATAAGACGTTTGAACCGAGCGAGCAAAGTAAATTCGAGTGAATATACAGGTCTAGTGAATGAATGAATGTAAATAAATGGTGTGCAAAGATTGATAAATACAGACTAGTGCTTCAATCGCCAGGTTAATGGTTTGTATTTTGAATTCTAATGTTGTAACTTGTAACACAATCTTAGTCAACCAAAATGAAATTAATGAGGTCATGAATTGTTACATTTATGAAAAACCATTAGATTTTAAAGAACTTCTGCTCAATTGTTTATTTATTTACTGCCGCGGTACAAGCTAACATAGTTTATTTAATAATATGTATGTATTGTATTTTTTTGTTTGTTTTGTATTTAATTACATTTGCATGTCCTGCATGCATTAAGTACATAATAATTGTATTTGTTACGTTAATCTTTAAAATATTTGCTTGTTTTTTATGTAAGTATGTGCCGTTCTGTTAATAAATAAATGTCTTCTTTCTTTTTCAATTAAGAATTCACTAGAAATACTAACATTATCAAAGTGTTAACTCCACATCTTTATACTTGGACCAAAGTGTAGGTACAATTACCAAATTTACATACGAGATTTACTTACTCCTTCACGTTCATAGTGTGTTTAAGTTTATATCTGGATATTACAGTCTATTTGAGTTGCGATCTACTCGCAAGGTATTGTTGTTCATTAGACTGGTTAGTTGATAAGACGCAGAGATACTTGGTACAAACTTCTGTTTATCAAGTTCATTTCAAGTTGTGTTCAGTAAAATATTTAATCAGTTATCATTGCTTAGTATTTTCTGTCTTATTTTCTTTTACAAAAAAGATAAGTAAAGTAATATTGGAATCCATTTAACAAACACTGGGACTTGATTTTATTTTTTGTAGTAATAAAAGGGACGTTTAATTTTTTTGGTATTTTCTGTCTATCTATTCAAATGTCTATCTAATAGGTGTGATAGACATAGACAATGATATCAAATCCATTAGTAATATACAGAAAGGTCAATATGCCCATACACAAACTAAGCATGCAAAAATATTGCTACTGAAAATAATATCTCTATAGAAACCTGATTTCTACTTCAATGATTTCTAATAAAGTGACCCTAAAAATGAACCTTAACAGTGTCTGTCCAGTCCAGCCAATAATACGGTAATAAATTCATTTAGTAGAAGCGTCGCCGGTCATGAATTATTGATATGAAAGCGAGAGAACTAGCCCAGCAGCGGTTGCAGTGGGGTCCCAACTCCCACACTCTTATCTGGGATACCATAGATGAAAATTAACACCATTTGTCATTTCAACAGAAATAATTAAATTTTGAATTTTAAGAAGTCCCTTCGCTCGCAGAAGCGACGGCCGTTGGGGCAGAAAGGTTCTCAAGTGACTACGCACCGGAAGATAGACTATCTGTGAGCAGGTAGGTCTCTCACAAGATGGACTAACTGGATGCGGAAGGCGCAGGACCGGTCATTGTGGAGATCTTAACAATACAAAGCTGGTAGCAGGCCTCTCATAAGATAGACTAACTGGATGCGGAAGGCGCAGGACCGGTCATTGTGGAGATCTTTACAATACAAAGCCGGTATCATCACAGCACAACTCTATCTATCCATCCTATTAATATTATTAAGACGAAAGCTTGTAAGGATGTTTGGATCTATGTTTGTTACTCTTGTACGGCCAAACTACGGAACAGATTTTGATGAAACAGAAGTAACTTTACTACGCGAGCGAAGTCGCGGGAGACAACTATTCAGTAATAATTCATTTCTATTCTCACTTAAAAATTACCCAATTCCATTACTTCCTAAAGAAATTCTCATTTACTCACGAAATGCACTGTGGGGACCAATATTTCGCGCTCCGAAGCTTTCTCGAGATGAAATCTAGGTACCGTAGGTTCGCAACCTAGAGAATCTGGAATGAGCGGTGCTGTGACCGGGCAAGCAAACATAAAATGCAAATATAAAATGTGGGTTCCGGGCTTTGACAACGATTTTTGGAATATTTTGTGTTGTCGTAATCAGTATTGGATAGGTTAAACAAACAACGGTAATAACATTAATTTTTTTTGTGCTGTAAATATTTTGGTTTATTTTGTCGTAGTTAAAATAAATAAATTAATAAACCTTAAACCTAACCTAACTCTATGTACCATAGATTGTAGCCATTGTATATACCCACAGATAAGTTGTTTTTGGAAAGCAATAATAACGAAGATCGATTGACAGAAAAACAGTACCTAATTGAAATCAAGAAACGTTTATTTTCATTCCAACCAATTTATCATCACTTTGACTCACTAATAATTGGGCAACATAGACAATCAAATTGTAGTTTTACGAAAGGGACAAGGACAGTTTTAAAACAGCCAAGGTTTTTATTTTATCTATGGCATGTACGTTCCACGAGCCACACGAACCACTCAAGGTGCGAGTGCTATTTACATAAATTTCACATTCAAATTACTGGTGGAAATTCCCGCGCTTTTACTACACTAATGAACGTGGTGCTTTATTTAGTCTATGGTAGATGGATTTATTAGAATTCAACAGACAATAGGCGTCTCTTTTGGCGGGAGCCGAAGTGTCATGTTCGTTTCTTCTTCATATTCATAATTATTCTTTATAAGCCACACGGTAATCTTAAGATCTTACAATTATTATAAAGTACAGGCAGACATGTGGCACCCCGTTAGGGCAACGCGTTTTATTTTATTTTTCTAGAAAATGTATTTTGATAGTATTTTATACAATAACTGCTTGTGGTTGTGTACGAGTATATTGAGCGGGAAATTAATATAAAAGCGTGTAACAACTCTTTCAGTTCGTTCACAGAAGCAGGTATATACCTACCTTTTGCTAGCATTTCATTTTTAGTGGATAAAGACTGCAATGCAAGCTCGTAGTTAGAAACATCGTAAGTACCCCGTACCTGTAACAAACAATATAGATAGGTATAATAAATGCAAAGGAGTCAAATGACTTAAATAACTTATCTTAAATATAAAATGATTATATTTAAGACATTTGGTAGACTTCTTTTTTTGCCAATGCGTCTAGTTTTTAAACTTTTGTCGAGTTTTTTAAACTTGGCTGGATCAGTTTCCAGCAAAATGTTAGGTAGTTGTTGGCCTCTAAAACTTTATCAAATTATTGTGTAAATATAAGATGCTCGTCTCGGACCATTAAATTCCTTTCCCAAAATGTCAATTTCTCAAAATACCAGTGACCTACTTAGTCTTTAAACTAATCATTCCAATTTCTTATTTAACTTTTTGTCATTTAGTTACTTCTACAACTCCCCTCTGACGCACTTACCCCCAAACTTCCCGCTCATCATCATCATCATCATCATCATCAACAGCCTATTAATCTCCCCACTGCTGGGGCTCAGGCCTACCCTCTCAACGAGGGTGTTCGGGCTATAGTCCACCACGCTAGCCCAGTGCGGGTTGGTAGACTTCACATGCGCCTAAGAATTTCTTCTTCGGCGTATGCAGGTTTCCTCACGATGTTTTCCTTCACCGTTTGAGAGCAGTCAGTAAATGTACTTAAGTTTCGAGAAAAAACCCATTGGTACATGACCCAACCGGGGATCGAACTCCGGACCTTTCGATATGATAGGCCGCGTCTTATCCCCAGGGCCACTGACGCACTTCCCGCTCCCCCTTTTATAATTACATAATATACAGGATTAATGAATAGACAAATCCTAGTCATTATTTGTATAAGTGCACAGTGGCTTTGTGGGACTTTTACAAAAGCTTATTAAAAAGCTGACGCGCGACAAGATCGCATTCGTGATAACCCCCCAGACGTATTATCATTAAATTCATGGGGCCTTTAATCCAAAAAGAAATCCACCAGAATCCCAAATCGGGGGTCTTTTGAACCAACTTCAAAGTTAAATAACCCCCGCCTTAAGTCGCGATGCAAAACGAGTAAAAGAACACAATATAACACCTAAATCGTCTAGAATAGAACTGATTTTTAAATCGCAACCACGGCAATTCGAGAAACAAATGTCCCACTATGCAATTTAGACTGTATTTCCGGAGACATGAGTTACATTTTAACTTAACAAATATTTAAATTTATTCACTTTACAAAACAACTGAATTTCAACTCTAAAGCCCTAAATGTAAGTGCAAAATGTCGTGATGGTTCAAGTCAGGGGTGCTCAACCTCGCCGCGATTTTTCACCGCGGCCCGCCTGAATGACGTCTGTATATTTTACTAGTTAAGTGACAGATGGGTAAGGGCTGCAAACTATTTATTGTGCCATTACAGCTTGGTTGCCAAATGCCGCATTTGTGAGAGCTTGGGGCTGACAGTTGAAAATTGCGCTCTCACTCAACTGAAACAACCCTGTCTTGTATCACAAAACACGACGTATGGTTGTAGAAAAAAGTCATTGTTTTCTTTTCTGACGATCCAATATGATACGATGGAAATAGGGGAAAATAATCTTCTTACGACGAAGTCATACATTATTGATAATATGGAATTATAGGCACAAACATTAAAAAATAAGAATTGTCGTACACTCATTGCTAAGACGCGTAGATGGTTACTTTTATTTGTTAGTTAACAATTTTTGTATTTACTTTAACGAAAGTAAAGGTACGTGAAATTGAAAAATACTTTGCTACGCTTTTGTCGTTTAAAATATATTTTACTTCGGATCGGATATATATGTATTACGAGTACAAATTTATAAAAAACCAAGTCAATCAATATTTAATGAACACAACTCATTAGTCAAAAAGCAATAATGACAAATGACATTACATAGTCCATACCTAATCACACTTATTTCGGTTACAGTACATAATAGTGTTGTCAAAATGCATCGATGTAATTGTTTTTGGCATTACGATTAAAAAATACTACCGATATTAATTGTTTACCAGTACACCTATCCATACTTTTTTAACACCCCGCAATATAAACGATTTGTCATATCGGTTTCAATAAAATCATTACTGTCTGGTACTGTTTGACATAGTCTGACAGACAATATTCTAAAACCTTTTTAGAGATCGGCCAAGTGTAAGTAAAAACACAACCAAAATTTGTCTTTGAGTCAAAAGAATCATTCGCTTTTTAGTTTGGTAATTTGAAAACATTGTAAAGTATACATAATTACATTATTATCGATAGCAAGAAGATTTCTCGACAACACTAGCACGAAACATATCTGTTTGAAAAGTTACCGCCGAAATACTGCCGTTTTATTTGTTGCGTATTGACGGATAATAAAACGAGCCGAAAAGCAATTTATTTTTATTGTCTCAGCCCTGATATAAAATTCAATCTATTTATGATGAACGTAAATATAAAAGGTTTGTGACGTCTCTATTTCCAATTTAGATGTCAAAAACGTTGGCTACTAACGTGAGTGTTACGTTTAGTTTAAATAAAACTTCCATTGGTTAAAGGTTTATTATTTTGCACTTTTTCAATAAATTAAAAAAAATTAATACAAACATTTAATACAAAATTTAATAAAAAAATTAATATAAACGATAAATTAAATAATTTCAAGATTTTTTTTTAGTGTCTACGTATAGAGGTACATGTTTTCAGATTTCTACACGAGTCTTTATACAACAGAAAACGGATTTATTTATTCATTTTGCTATTATTTGTCTGGGCAGAAAAATATCGGTAAAAAATACATACATATACTAAATATGGCAAGGTACATGTATGTATAAGAAACATCTAGATTTCACCCTCCCGACCCGACGTAACAAGACTAATTCAAACATGTGTCTTGCTGACTTACTAACTTGACAGACTCCACTTCACTTATAACTAGCATTCATTAATTTTATTTCCAGCTACAGGGTCTAATTGAAACATTAAACAAATTTTTATGAGTGTCTTCACGCATATTATGACGTTATAAATTTAGATCCGTTAAATATCTGTCACCATTTCCATGCGGGTCGTGCGAAATCTGTCAATATGTATTAATTTACCCTAGTAGGTGCTAAGAATAATTTATACAACGTAGTTCTATAAATAATGCTCGAACACGATCAAAATTATTAATTCATTTCCGCAATAAAACTATTATGTATGCTTTGAATATACAATCTATTAATAACGTTTTCTCTGTTTATTCCTGTCACTCTGCAAGCATGTTTAAGCTAGAATTCCTCCAGAACCTATCTTTCAGCAGGTCTTTTACCTGTTACCATGTTTCTTCACATCCCTGTATTTCTTTCTCTTGGTTCATGGACTTGAGCACCGAAGGCCGTTGATCCGTATTCAATTTTTGTTTTAACAACATTCAGACGCAAAATACAAACCCTAATTGGATAATAACATAAAAACATTTTTAGTTTACACTAGATTTAATGTCAGTCAGCCATACATACCTACTCATTTGTTTACTTAATTGGAAACATCTAGTGTAAGCGAGTTTACAATCATGTCAAAAGTGTCGTTGCATTTTACAAACTAAACACAATCACTATCCCAAAATCTCCAAATCAAAAGAAACAACGTTCTTCAGAGAGACAATATTGGTTTTTTATCCTGGTATCTACTGCACAATGGCTAAGCAAATTTCCCCTTTCCTACGTACACTCAAGCAAATACAAATGCTAGAGAAGGAAAACGTAATATAAAAAGAAATGCCGAATCAATTGCACGCCACTGTATTCGCAACAGGGGTGGAAATGTCTTTTTTCGTAAAGACAAACAATTTGTTCGAAATGTTTGAAAAGAGTGTTTTAGTTTAACTTGTCTTTTCTGAACATCACTAGTTTAAAACTTTAAGCAATTCTAGTGTTATTCAAACTTAAAACTTAGTTTATTTATTAGACAAAATCGTAATTTTATATGGTAGTTAACTAATCCTAAAGGCATGGGAGTATATTAAATACTGTTAATAGTATTCAATAAAATATTTAACTGTAATAATTACATTTGAAATGTTTAAAAAATTATTTTCAAAACACTCAATTTTAAGCATGACATCCCTGATGGAAAATTTCGCGAAGACAGCCTTCTCAATCTTCATTCATAGAATACACTATGTTTCAATAGAAATGGTATAGACATGACTATCTGTTCCGAACGAGTGAGCTCTAATGTCATTATTTTGACAGAATTGACGGTCATTAATTTGAGAGTGACATTGACAGTTGCAGATACGATTGTCTCTGGTCGTACTAATGTTCATTGTAATTATTTCTACGTCATTTAAGAGGCGAAGGGAGGTGGTATTCACAGAAAAGAATGTATATTGGTAATATCAGATATTTGATTTAGACAATACGGTTTTCTGGTAGGTACTTACATGTATTTTGAGCAAGAAAACTGAATTTCTTTTACCGTATATTTGTCGTAATGTATGCTCTGGACAAAACCAATCCTTGAACCAACCAAGGCACTGAAATTACCCAAATCACATACTAGCAGCTTACCGCAGTCCACAATTTATTTCTGCAATTTTCTTTCAGGTTGCTAGATTACGACACCGATACTTCCCACAAAATACAGTGAAATTTGTCAAAATCTAAACATTAAATCAGCTAAGCTGGTCATAAACAAAACGTTGATTCAAATACGATGACAGCCATTCTTGCAAACGTCATACTGTAAAGCTTGAAATGGCGGATTTAATCAACTATATCAATAGGCAGCCATCAACGGAATCAAAACCAGCATTCAAATTAGTTGATGGTGATCAATCAAAAAGCCACAAAGGGAAACTATGGGGTGATGCGGTTTTAAACACAGGGTGTTGGGACCGGAAAGATTTCCAGGGGGACGTGAATACAGAAACTTCGGGAAAAAGGTTTTCACGTATTTTGTAGAGCTGGTTATATAGAGTGGATATCAAAATATGCGTTGCTCTTTTTTCTGAATTATAACCTGGTCAAACCTTTCATCTTTAGGGGTTAAATCAGGAAATAGCAAATATTTAGCGAAGAATGCAGACTAGCTATGTATGAGACCCGACTCATCTTTTGTTACAAATACACTTGGCCTTACAAGAAAGTTTTCTACTAGAAATACTGGGATCCTTTAATTTAGAAAGATTACGTCTATTAGTAAACTTAACTATTTCACAATATTTAACCGCTGTTTAGTAAGCCAAGGGTTCGTTGCGCTTTAGGAACACCTTGTATATTAAGGTGGGTTACCCTGCCTGTTTTAAATGAGTTTCCCCTTTCGCTGAAATAGACGAGAGAACCCAACTTAGTTGTGACTGGTGACAACGATATTGACAGTTGTAAAGGTATCCTTAGCAGGTTAGCGGCTGGCGGGGAAAATGTACCTTGAATAATATACAGTTAAATTCTTTGCTTCCAGAGGCGTAAAGCTCAGTAAAAATACAGTTAGATTACTTATTGCACAAATGAAAAGAAAGTGTACAGGCGCTTGAAGCAATCTGTTTCAGGCAACCTTTGCCAAGGAAAAGAACAAAGGCATAGCGATAGAGTATGGTGGTAATGCTTGTATAGGACCACAAAAGTGTATAAAAGCTCTTAGTTTAAGTCGCGGGGCGTTTGCTAGTAGTTAATAAATAAGTTTATCAATTGAGTGGTGTTGAGTTGAGTAGTCAAATCTAACAACACCCTAATAGATACAATTAGCTATATTAATATTCAATTATTAAAGTTGACAACGGTCAAATAAACCAATTGGAACTTAGGTAAGTCAGTTAAATCTTACATGAGCATTGTGGAATTCATAATTTCAATTTGTAGTACCTACCTATTAATAAGAAGGTACAATAGAAAATGGAGACATTAATCTATCTCATAGCAGCATTGGCTGTCACTTACCCCATTGTCTTTTTGACAGTTATTTGCACTCGATAAAAATAGAATTTGGTACCCTTCCGGACAAACTCGTCCAATTTCCTAACTGGTCCAAGCTTACTCGTATTTAACAGACGAACAACCGAACAACGATGTATACTTGGTCTATACAAACGACCAACACCACAGACCGATGAGAGGCAGCAGCGCCACCGCTTCAATAAAGGTGCATCCAAATGTACAACGAACCTACCAGCCCTTTACGGCAATCTCGGAATTGCCGTACAAATTGGAATGTAACAGAATGGAAGCTTTTAAGATTAAATTTAAAGCGACCCATTCAAGCATAACGGTAGCGCAAATCTTTATTTAAAACCGTCACCGTGCCGAACGATCGACCAATCAGACACGTGGTACCCTCTACGCATACTGATTACTGCAAAATTGTAAGTGCAGTACGCGTGTGTCTTATATGTGGGGGTTAGAGTTGAGTTTTAGTTGCGGAATGTGCGTGTCTTGAGTTGGTATTGAACAAAGACTAACGACGGGAGATACGACAAATCATTCTGATGTTTGAGGTGATTTTGAATCATTTTTGCAAATGCTAAGAGGAGATTATATATACTTTTGTAATTGTAATAAGGTGTGTATAATACCTTTCAGCTCTGTCACTTCTTTTTGTATAGTAATATTTAGTTACAACTCTTGGCCTACCGTCTCTCGTAAAAGTAATTAGGAAAGTTTCATGGTTTTTAATCATGAACCCGATGATTGGATCAAATGCAAATGAAGCTAATGTGGGTTGCATGTTGACTAAATGTCTAATTTTTACAAGACTACTAGTTAAGCCGCGTACTTAACCCTTTGGCTAGATTCAGAGCGTAACCTTTGAAACTCGGACGTATTTCGCGTCAGTCAGACACCCTGACAATGTCGCTCAAAAACTGTTTTGACATTCCTACCTAGTAGAGGTATGACAATATCAGGATTTTGAAATATTACTCGGCGGAATATCTAGCTAGGTGTAATCCTAGAACGTGTAGTAGGCTGAAAGTCAAAGAGTTAGATTAAATTGTATTCTTTGCTGTGTCTCCTCTGTAAAATAATTCGTCATCTATGACATCACATCCCTCGAGATTTCGCATTGCTCGGGGTGCGTAGTTTGGCGGACGGAGGGGCAATCGCTTCGTGCTTATGTTTTTAATGTGCCTCACCACCCTGTATAGAATATTATTACCATTGAGTATTGTCATAAAGTGAAGGTACAGCGTGTCCCTAAAATTACTAATTTAATTACCGGTTCACTTATTACGAATTAGAAATGGTTGTGATCTTTCAATTTTGTAAAGGGGAAAATAAATGTATACTATTGAAATATACATTTTATCAATTTTCATTGTGACGATTGATGATCTTGTAATCTAATTAGGGAACGGACTGAGCATTCTATTCTTAAAATAGAAATTTCCAAAAATCCTTTCGCATCTGATGCTTAAGTTATAAAATAAACCTATGTTCCAAACCTTTGCTCTCTAGTTTTCCATTTTTCTAGTCCCATTGATATCCTTTATTTAACTTAACGAATTACACGTACGACCTACCTATATCAGATCAATTTTACACGATGACATCCCCATTTTCAGGGTCTCAACCCCTAAAGGCCCGTATTATTTTTGGAACATCCTGTAGAAGGCTATAACTATCAGTATTGTATGCTTTGTTACGCGACACAATGGATTGTCTGATGGTTATTGCTGTGAGACTCCTGATATCTAAGGAATGGGAGACAGTACCTTTATTGTCATTACGATTACGTGATAACTTTGTTTGTAGGTACAATAATATGTAACTAATCTCCTGAGATGTACTTTACTATACTAAATCCCTACTTACACTTATACCATATTATACAATACCTATTATATCATACAATTATACATTATTACAATGGAAACCTGTAGACTCTTGTAGATTCTGTTTAAATGAATCTCGGTGCTGGTTTAGCAACTGATGCCAAGACTGACATTACGAAATAGCTTTACAATACTAAGAATAGATAACAGTAGGAACGTACAGAAAGCTCATCCTAATAAAAGTAAAAAAAATCAATGGCGAGCAAGATTGGAACCTGCGACAGATTTGTCTAAATCGGGGCCTTTTCAAAAACACCTCTCTATGGCAATTTTTTTATTAATAATCAATTGAAAATATTCGTTTATGGTGCAGTTGTAAAATCGTTTATGTTGATGCACTGCCCTTGTTATCATGATAGGGTTCCCACTTCCCATCAGGGACATAGCGCGGAGATATGTAAAAGCAATGTAACAAACACACCTGGATTAACTATACATTACGTATACAACCTAACATTTAATTAATCTACGCTTGATGTGAGCATTTTCGAATTTTACATACAAACAGGAACTCCTTAAAAGCCTTCGAAGGCAGGGGTTAACATTCGCAGGGTCGTAACAGTCCTTTCCGGCCGCCATGTTGTGTCGTTAACTACGCACGTGAATTCGTTCGAGACAGTTTCCGGTCTGCTAACGGTATAAATCGTCTCCTTCAATTGTAACGCTTAAGGGAGCTTTAAAATGTTTTACAGTTGACTGTATATGTAATAAAATGTCACAACTCACAACGCGTAAATAAATCACTGTTATTTCAAAAACTATTATCTTTATTTGTTGAAAAGACGGTATTTATTACTGTGGTATTCATTACGACAGTGTAATGAATATGAAAAAGCCTGATGATATAAGGCATCCGTCTATGATAATACATTTGATATGTATGACAACGACTTTTTGAAGTACTACCTACTATATTAGCGATTTCTTAATCATCAATACTAATAAACTAGAAATTGGTGCTGTAATATACAAGTGTCTATGAGAGATGGAGAAGTAAAATTACAAACTAAAACGCCGTGGCTGACAGATCTTACTTGCGAGTTCTGGGCACGACGCGCCGATGCGCAAGACAGGTCTCGGGAGACGCGGGCTGCGTTGAGCGCTCGTGGTGGTGTGAACATGTTACACGAATATCCCTGCATGTGAGTGAGGGCTTATATTTTTATTAGCTCTACTGTGCCTCGTTTACTGTCGCACTACGTACTCAGATGTACTGTAATAATATTTTTTAAATAAATTGAAGTTTGTGAAATAAAAAAATTGTACCTGGTCTATTAACAATACTATAAAACTGTCTGTATGTTTGCTAATAACTTCAGAACTCCTGAACAGATTGCAAAACGAAATGTTATTTCATGTCGTAAAAATAAATTACTTCGATTTATAATTTTTATTTTACCGCATTTAAAATTAATATAAATAAAGCACATCACTTTCTCCTAGTCTCAGCAGTTAGGTCGTGCAAAAGAACCTAACTATGAGACTAACGAAGCTCATAAGTTCGGTTTGGGATGGTACCAAAGTTACATAGAGATAGGTATTGATACACACACAATCGAACTTCTAAGCTCCGGATCTTGGTATCAGCACCCGGTTGTATAAAGGAACCAAACTATGAGACTAAAGAAGGCTCAGTGGTTCGATATGGGACAAAACAATCAAACTTACTGAGACTAAATCCATAATATAAGCATATTTAAATATATGCTTGTCTATACTTATGTGGTTGTTATGGATATGTCTGAATCACTGTTTGTGTATCTAAGTAGTTGTATTGTATTAATTCATACCTCGAATGAACTTTAACACCTCGGAACACCATCAAAGGCTGCAAACAATGGCTTTACACCCCTCACAGAGGTGAGGTGAGGAAAGGGGTGGGTTCAATAACCCTCGCACAAAAGCCGCCAAGCGGTTTTAGCGATGATATTGTCGTAGAAAGGGAATTTTAACAGAAACAAGACATTAAAAAAAACAAAAAAAAAACTTTTTTTAAATTTAGTCAAGGATAATTATTTAAAGTGTGTTTTGCTAAAACAACACGTCTTGTCAATTACGACGTATTTCATATTTGAATACTATCTAGCACAATAAAGTCACCATGTCTTCAAAGCTTCAAAGTTAGAGTCAAAATACGGGTAGTCATACATTTTTACACGTAAATTTTTATCTACTTACCACTTTTTTACCCAACGACGGAACGGAGAGAAGGTTTATAATGCTGTTTTTATTCACACCAATTTTTATCTCTGTTGAAATCCCACAAATTGCACCACTATTACTTATAGTCAGACAGACGCTTCCAGACTAGACCAGACTGGTCTCAGGGGAATCCAGGCGACAGGATTGATCCCAGCATTAGCATAACATTACTAGATTGCGAAAAGCTAGAATTTGTCATGACTAAATTCTTATTCATTTACATTGAGGTCGGCGTATGGGATATTAAGACAGGAAATACAGGAAACCGAATAGAGGACTTGCTCCATCTGGTAATGGAGTGAGGCAGACGAATTCTTGAGTGGAGACCGCGGACCGGTAGCCAGGTGGACCGACGACCTAAAGAAGGTGGCGGGAAGCGGCTGGATGCGGAGAACGCAGGACCGGGTGTGGTGGGGAAGGCCTATGTCCAGCAATGGACGCTAAACGGTTGAAATGATGATGATGAAATGACTGAAAACAATGTTTCGTTTTAACATCGACTTGTTCTTTAAAAACGTTATTTCATGGCTCCCTTTTTGGTCCATCACCAGGTAACCAATAGTATGCTAATGTACTCGTCGAGGATTTTTTTTTCTAAAGTTCTGATACATAAAGAAAGGGTGCTGTGAATAAGCTCTGATTTGTAATGTCATGTAAATTGTGGAGCAGCCTGTGTACTTAACGAATCGTGTGTTTGATCTCTTCCAATTCAACTTGTTATGATATTTTGACGTGAGAATTCGTAGAAAATGGTGCGGGAGGCGAAGGGGTAAGAATGGGTAGAGGGGAATGTGGGAAGTGAGTTTAATCGAGTGGGTTTAATTATCGAAGGAAACTCAGTGACATCCAAATTTAAGCTAGCCTATACCTAAAAACTCTGTCAATAACTTAGCAGGTACCCAAACCAGTAGTAGTGGTAGCCGAACCACTAGATATGTATATAAAAACGCAAAATAAAAATTAAAAAATAAACCCACGACGGATGTAATTGAAAAAGAATAAAAAAGGAGTCTTCTTCAAGTAAATATTTTCTATCTTCAATATTTAAAGTACTTTCCCTACATATCCCATTAACCGTGGGACACCTGTATATAGAACAAAATCCGGTCGTTGGTCTAGTCTTAACTTGAAACTGTATACATAAATTGAAAATAAATACTAACATTTTGAGATAAGGTACTAACACACAAAATATTAGATTCCAGATAAAATTGGACTTCTTCTTTGGTGTAACAATTAAATAAAGTAAGAATTTCTATGAAACATTAGCCAAAGACGTTGTACAGGAGAAGAAAGTATAGACGAGAGTCCATAGACTAGACAGCTAGTACTAGTTTTTTTTATATATATAAACGTGGGCAAAAGTATACAATACCATACAGTCTATCAGTTGGTACCCAAAATATAAAATTTACTTTAATACAAAACTACCTCCATATTAATGAAATTTCGCAATGAACTGTTGGGAAACAGAACCCTGCAATTAGAATTCCGCAGGCATACCAATAATCGATGCAGTATTCGATACATTCGGACTGCTTCGGTAGTGACGAATGTTTTGCAGAATACCTACCCACACACTACAGCGTTATTCACAGCGAAATTGTATGCTGTTACAATGATTGATGAAAACATTGATGTGGTAAATAATTCTCACAAAAATGAGATAAAAATTTGTAGAAAATGATAATAAAAAGTTTGTTGGTTTTATTTTAAGTAATATAATCAACTAAATTACTAGTTAATACTATACCTAGTACTATACTAGTAGTAGTACTATACCTAATCTTGCAGCCAACAAGAGTGAGGACCAGAGCGGAATGCCAAATGAAATAACTCCCACTACTACACAAATGCGGACGTTTGAATGTTATGTTTGGATGTTTGTTTCTCAATTACGTTATATCGGTTGAACGGATTTTGATGTTACTTGGTACCCTGATAGCTTACATCCTGGAATAACATAGGATACTTTTTTACTTTTTGACGCGGACGACGTCGCGGGGCGTGCTAGTAATAAATAAATATTTCGTATATACCTACATACAGTTCTCTAATCATAGACTAGAATTTTTCTTATTTTTTATGCGAAAGGATAATTCACAAAGGTAACATCCAGACTGGGACCAACTACTGCAAGTTGACCCTAGGGGAAATCGAACCGACGACGACCTCTGGCCAAAGAAAGCGGCCACCAATAGAAAGGTATATGCTCTATTGTAATATCATCCAGTCATTAACTAATACTAAAATAATAATAATTTCTATTCATAAAATAAATGTAAATAAATAATTTTTAGTTATTTATTTGAAAAATGTAATAAAAAGTAGAATATTTTTTTATAAGTGTACCTTTGATGGTAATAAATAAATAATAATGTACAGTAAGTATCTTAAGTGCAGTAGCATGCTAAGAGTCATTTTCTGTACAACGATGCGCACGACAACACGAAAACCAAATAGATATAAATGACCACCCAAGTCAATAGCATGTTTTAAACTTTATTGTCATAGCAATAAGTCATAAATTCATCGTAATATCCAGGAATATGGATATTTGCGCGTGTGGGTACAGATATAAAAGAAAGTCGTATGTGAAACCGATCTCTGAATCTATTGAATTGCGAAACTACTACTGCATTTATGAACCTTGACTGTGCCACATCCAAAACGGAATTGCAAACATTATTACTACATCCAGGGCCTATAGGTCAACGTTAGAGGAAATTTGCCTGCGATACACGTAATTGCACCCCGCCGGGCATCGAACCGACTACCGCGCTGCCGTATATCATTACTGTGTAAGAGGCTATTCGTATCAATAACTGAGCTGTGCTGTGTCGAATTGGGGTATGTTTAGATTGTAATTGTGGTAGAATTTCACGTAATAGAAAGCTTTTTGAGTAGACACAGTTGTAATTTATGTGTAAGAATGTATGTATCAAAGTCACAGTCAAAGTATTTTATAGCGTGTGAGTACACTGGGTACATTTTTGTACAGGTAAATGTTATACAAACAATAATGCAAGTTTGCTTTGTCACTGAAGATTCTAAAAAAAACTAATAAAGTAATGTATTCTTCTATAATTATTGATTGGCACAACCCTGACGAAGTGCGGTGCGTCAGGCGGAGGCTTTGATGTAGCGTTTCAGCGTCAAATACCTCTAGGTAGGGTTGTCTATTCGTAGTTATTTATTCAAAATTCAAATACGTTTATTTTGACGTACCTACTCCGCTGATTGAAGGGGGAATCAGTCGATGATTGGGTGAGGTAATTGGACCTTTAATGGTAAAGGTAAGCTGATTACCAAGTAGAAGTGAAGGGAAGGTCCTATAATATTTATAAAAACTCTTGAAGATATAAGCCTTTTATGTTTGGTACAAAGAATTTATTGTTTGCAAAAAAACTCTTTTCTTTGCAGTATGAAAATATTTAACAGTCAAAGAAAATACCTATTGCTCGATCGGTTTGCTTGGTTGCTTTAGTTAAATTTTATTTGAGTTGCAAATTCTATTTTATTTATATTACTGAGGACTTAAAAACAACAATTTAGTCTATTTGTTAACTAATAATTTAAAAAAAATCAACGGATCTGAAAATAAAATGCTAACTACTAACGACTAACATTGCTTTATCCACAGGTAAAAAATTGTAAACTTGAATAACCACGAGGCAGTAGCTAGTCAAAAATAAAAGAAAAAAAACTTAATTTGTCTGAAACTATAATATAAATAAAGGGGCCATTAGAAAGGGTTTCATAATAGGCTACGATCATGAATAATAGGCTGCACGAGCAATCTATTAGCTAAATCATATATTCAGAACTTGTCGGACTAACTCAAAGTGAAGTGTCTAGAGATCCTATAGAGCAGAACCTAAACGTGTAACAATGAAAAACCAATCACAGTGCCGAAAAACGGTGTAACAATGAATATTGTTGCATCGGTTTGCGGGACTGGCATAAACTACGTTTTTCACTGAAAAACCGTTTTTGATCTTGTCATAGGTAATAATGAAACTATTTTTAAAATAATCTTCAAGGGACCGTCCATCTGTCTGTTCTATTAAAACATTTGTTTTATTTTTAGTTTAATCGCAGATACATCGACGTTGTGTCTAGGTTTGTTCCGCTCGCGCCGAAGTAGAAACTCGTCACACTTTATTATGTAGGAACTTGTCACACCGAACGCAAGGTTACATCAGACTACTGCAAAGGCATAAGGAGAGGTATGAATTTTAATAGTGAAAGTGTTACAAAGCTTTATCGGCTTCGATCTTTACTGATATTGACAAATATTCCTACTAATCCTTAAGCCAAAAGTTTGTAAGAATGTGAGGATGTTTGTTACTCTTTAACGCAAAAACTACCATACAGATTTTGATGAAATTTGGTACAGTGATAGCTTATATCCTGGAATAATATATAGGCTACTTTTTAACGCGGACAAAGTCGCGGGGCGTCCGCTAATATCCCCTAAGTAACAAAACGCCTACATAGAGGGCGCTGTTTCACAATGTACACGGGAAAAACTTTTCTACGCGGGCGAAGCCGACTTCGACGAAGCTAGTACGACATAAGGCTATACAAGGCTATAATTGGCCGCTGTAATACGCAGAAATATTTATAAAGTTGTAACAAAATCGTCATATTTTAGTTTTTATGAGTGTGACGAGTTTCAACGTATTTCAAAGCTTGTTAAGTTTTACTGTGACAAGTTTGTGACAAGAGTGGAATAAGCCGAAGCCGGTCTGTCTGTCCCGCTCAAATTAGCCGCAACGTTGCTTGTGTGGCATATAATTTACAAATTTCACAGTTACCGTCGCACAAATTGCATTTCAGACGACTGTCAACCTTAAAAATACTAGAAATGAAGAACACCGTGTAAGTTTATTTTGTAAAAAATTCTTGTATTCTTAAAGACAAAAAGATTGACATATGGTGGTTTTGCTTTTTTGCTCTTTTTCAAGTCAATCTCGAGAGCGCAGTCTATATTTTGCAAAGGGTAATGAGAGAGATAAAAAAAACTGTCAGGACAGATTGTTCTGATCCAGGGATTTGATTTTGAATGCGATAAAAGCATAATGAAGCTATTTGCATACAATGCATATTTCTATAAAAATCGCTTTGTCTCTTCCATTTTATATTTTTAGTTGTAAGTAGGTAAGTTAAAATCATCACCTTTGACGGTCTGACTATAGGCTACTGTTCCCAAGGACTACTTGAATTCTTCCACCTGTTGGAATTGGAATAGGTACCTACTAATTACTTTTATAGCAATTTTTAACCTCGAAATAAAAGACTTTACACATTAAGGTCGACTACATCCACAAAAACTTAGGTTTGAATGAGAAATGTTAAGTTCTTTAAGTGAATTCATGCATTAAGCTTGCCTTTGGACATTTTTGCGCTTGCTTTACTGCACAAATATAAAAAATTAAGATTTAATTATCTGGTAGTGAATCTGCATAATTTGTCAGACATATTTCCAAGTTTCATTAGGGCACATAAATCTGATAACAGTAATTTGTGTCCAATTAGGCACACCATTATTTTATGTAGAAAAGTACCTACCTAAATCTTTTAATGGCGCAAATGACTTATTGATTTGCCATTTGAACTTTAAGCTAAACGCCCGCAGTCTAATTTTAGTTCAAATTAGCTTCAATTTGATATAGTTGCTAGCGTGAAATGTAGAACCAATTTGAAAGATGACTTCATTAGACAATTTGTTACAGAAAATTATGACGATTAAGAGAAAACCTTAGCAAATTGTTAGATTATTTCGAATGAATATAGATATTTGTGCAGCATCAAAATGACCAGCATAGTACTATAGTAAAAGTGAGAGCTGGAATATGTCTAAAAAGGAAAAAAACACCTGAAGGCATTTGAAACGTGGTGCTGGAAGCGCATAGCAAGATGTTGGACGGAGAAACGCAACAATGAAGAGGTAACTACTAAGTAAAATATAAGAGGGAAGAAATCCATCTTGAAAGGCCTGGAAGGGCGACAAAGAGGCCGGCCTAGGATGCCCGACATGGACCAGTGAAAGTGTGGAGTAGGAGTGGTAGGAGGACATCGTACCAGGGTAACGTAACAGATAGACGCAGGTAACGTGACAGAATTCATACGGGGGTGACATAGTCAACCATCTCATATGACTAAACCCCCTAAAATATTATAGATTAAAAAAACCCAGATAGACTTACATTAAATTTTGACAGCAGCTGTCATTTAAAATAAGGATCTCACCCAGAGACCTTAAATTTGAGTGAGCCACTACAACCAGAATCAGTAGTTTTTGAGAAATGGCTATTTTAGACCATTTTAAACGCCTTACAATTCTTTTCAAAACATCACTATCAGGCACGACCCCTGTCTACTATAGAATCAAGGAACCTGACAAAAAGAGGGTCACCATCAAGCATGGGGGCGACGATGAAGAGAAATGGGACGTCACCGACTCGGATTGGCCGTGATAATTGATACAAATGTCACGCCGCCATGCTTTTTAGAAAAAGTGTATAGTGTTTTTGAAGAATGTTATTCTTGGACAGAAATTATTTGTAGCTGGTAGGTTCAAGGTTGAAGTTGAACAAAGAATAAAGATGCCTGTTTAAATTATTTTTCATTGCGGACTGTTTCAAATAACATAAATTAAAAAAGCCGAAACAAACTACGTAGGTGCCAATTTTAGGTTCATCGTTGTATAGATAATTTAACAGACACTTAGTTTTTGGTTAGATACATAATACTTGTTATACTTACTAGGTACTATTTATATTTCAAATATTATGGTAATTAATCGGTGACTAATTTAACATATTTTATTTAGCTAAAAATAGGTTCATTTTCAACAAAATAAAACCTTAATGAAATGAAACCTTTAAAAAATTATAATATAACAACATTAAAAAGCAAAACAACGGTCGTTTGATCTTATTGTTTCCTAAAACTTAATAAACATCCATCGCGAACAATCAAAGCCAGGTTAGCCAGGGGTGGCCAAGCTTTGTCCCGGTGTTATATTAAATTATTATATGAATAAAGTTTAATTTCGCACCTGTCAACTGTCGGATAGCGAGCGAAATGTTTTCATTTCCCCAAAATTTATGAAATTTCCCCATTGATGTCGCCTGCTATTTGTTCTCGATTTTATAAATTGATTTTGAGTGAAATTGAATTTTGTCTAGAAGATACAATAATAATATTGAATTTACTAGATGTACTTCACAAATAGGGCTATAATAGTACTTAAAGATATTTATTTTGGTACCTACGTATTTATCTACCAAAATTTACAATTTAATAACAAATACCGTAGATACTTACCTGACAGTTGAGGAATATATAATGGAACAGCACCATTATTATATAATTGTTGTAACTTACGTAGGTATATTGAACTCAGTGAAATGTACCTGAAAAAAAAAACAACAATGGGTGAGACACGTAATTAATAGTCATCATTCATTACTAAAAAAATCTCTCAACTAATACAAATACGTAAAAGGTTTGCAATTTGGAATGAGCAGGTTTGCTGTGTTTGTTTGTTTGCTGTGTTTGTTTGTCTGACGACCTCCACTGCTGGACATGATATGCCGCTTGTGCTAATATTAAACAAATAATATCTAAATAGTGACTTTTCCGCTAACGATACCAGGAGGTACAGTTAATTGAACATGCATAGGTACAATTACGTTATTAAGACGTAAGTCCTCAATTACGTCATTAAATTGTAATGTGTTACACCTTCTTAGGCCACGCCCACCGCCGCCGGCAAAGATGCATTATAATCGACGTAACACTATGCAATGCGCTTGGTCAAGCGCAGGACATGCTGCATATATGCATTGTGACGTTAAACGACACATGGTTTCCTTATCCTGTTGCGGCACAAAAGTTTACCAGCCGCTTTTTGTGCCGCCTGAAACATTCAGATACATTTGATATAAAATGGCTGTAACGTTATAATGTCATCATTGTCACCACTGCGGGACATAGACCTTCCCCAAAGCGAGCCACTGAACCCGATCCTCGGTTCTCCGCATCCAGTCACTGCCAGCCCCCTTACGCAGGTCGTCGCTCCATCTAGCTGGGGGGCGTCCCACACCACGCTTGCTAAGTCGTGGTCTCCATTCGAGAACTCGTCTACCTCAGCGGTAATAAGTATCACTAATGATATGTTTCGCAACAAGCATCTTGATGTACCTCAACAAAAATGTCGCAACATAATGCGAATTTTCACACGACATTTTCTACACAGAAGATAATGTGGTACCTTATATTGAAAAAAGTCATTGTTGTCTGAATGTTGACGGTGGGTGATACCTAACGTTTTAATATTTCAAAAATATTGAAACTTTTTCCAAACAGTTTAGCAACTTGCACGTTGAGCTAGTGACTGTTTTTTTTAAACCTTCTACAGAGTGTTTTAAAAAAATTTCTGGCTTCGTTCCAAAGTTTAGCGCATAGGTATTTATGTTAAAATTTTTGACCACTCTTTGACCACGGTTGAGATTTTTGGGTCGACATAATTAAGACCAAAATTTAAGTTTGGCTACTCTAAGATAATTGTCAATTAGACATATACCTACCTTTGATACCTCACTATAATGATACGTAATTATTATAAAATCCTCTCAATATTTATAATGATAAACCCTCGATAATTGCAGCAAATCATTCGAAGATATTCGATTAAGGGGAAGAGACTTTTCATCTCGTTATTTATTATGTTTCCGGATGATTTGGCGATAGCGTGATTTGTTTTCCTTAATTTACTATCGGTGCTGGTTTTATTAATTTTTATCTTTAGGATATTGAGTTTCAATTACTTAATCGGCTCAAGTCGTAATCTGTTAAAGTTGAAAATTTTAAGGATGTCGTTTATTAAAAATCTTCTTTTTTATGAAATAAAACAACCTATAAAATGATTTTTTTTTCTGTCTTGATTTACTAAAAGAGTAACTGTTCGATGAAAAAGGAGAACCTATGTTGTCTGGGAGGTACCTAGGCATACTCATTTTCATGAGATCCTTTCAGTTACCTACTTACATCCTTTTTAGCTTCAAGGGTACGTATGTAGCTATTCCGTTTCAATTTTTCTGATATCCTAGCTAAAGGTACAAGTTGGTAGCCGACTGCACGCAGCAGCAGCAGACGACGTGTCGTAGCGACACTACTGGTCTATGTATTTGTATGAAATTCCCTCCGTCGCCAGCGACATGAAGTCGAGCGACACGAAGTTCAACGACACATTAATTCTATGAAATTCCCTTCGTAGCTAGCGACGTGTCGTCGAGCGACATGAAGTCGAGCGACACGTCGTCTACTGCTGCTGCGTGCGGTCGGCTGCCAACTTGTACCTTAAGGAATAATCATCAATAACCATCATACCTTCTATACTGAATTATTAATTCCTAGGAGCTAAAGATTGATCGAAAGAAATTTAGTTTCTGGTCTTTTAGCATTGTCCTTGTCATAGTTTTCCAACATTTTTAATATTAAATGTATGTTACAATTCCAAGTTTCCATGGCTCTAGTACATTTGGCTGGGGACACTTCTGTGTTCCACCCTGTATATTTAATATTCTTTTCGATTTCACGCCTAGCCTTAACAGACCATAGCTCATCGGCTGTCATTAGAAAAATGCAGTGTAATGCTGCATTGTCCGAATCAAATATCTATAGAATACCGATATGAATACGCTCATGGTTAATATTCTCTCACGCTGGCCTCACAAAGAGAATGAATAGCTTAGGTGAATTACTTTATACGTTTGTCTGTCTGTATCATTAAGATTTGTCGCTAGGCTTGGTACGGTTTTAAAAAAAGATTTGAGTTATCGGTCTCCTTTAGATATGGCGGTAGTAGCTAGCGGTAGCTTCAAAGAAGCCAGTTGAATTTGCCAATGCCGTAATTGCATCTGCAGATAAGCTGAAGTCAGTCAAATATTTCTTTACCTAGACTTGTTTGCCTGTGTCTTAGCCATCTCATCACCAACTTGTTAGTCCACTTTTGGCCATAGGGCGAGCCATCACAACACGCTCCTTCACGTTTTGTTTAACATAATATTCACCGACATGCAAAACTACTGACTAACAAAAGTCATCATATAAATACATCATCAATTAAATTACGTCACTACCTGTAACTATATATATATCGACCCCGGAACACGTAGCCTTCCGTTCTCCCCGAGATTGCATGCTAATTAAATGTATCTACCCTCGGATGTGAGCTCTATAAATCCTAACGAATGACCTTTGAACGCGTTGTTGCTAAATATAGTGCTGAATCGAATGAGGCTTTGTTTGTAAACAAGACAATAGAACCCGTAGAGGCACTATTTTATTTTTATTACGTATCTGATTTCTAGTGTGTTTTAATGTTCGGCGTATGCAGGTTTTCTCACAATGTTTTCCTTCACCGTTTGAGATCAGTTAGTAAATGTGCTTACCTAATGTTTCGAGAAACACTTATGGTACATGTCACGACCGGGGATCGAACTCGGACCTCTCGATGTGACAGCCGTGCCTTCCCCACTACGCCACAGACGCTCTCTCCAAAGACCTAACGGTTGTACTTAAATACTTTACTCAATACGACCACATTTAAGTAGACAACCTAAACAAACCCTATACGGTTCCAGCACGTAGAATATTAACAGCCCCATACACCCTTCATTTGCCGATTACGTTCAGGAACCGTGTACAGATGATGGATAACCGGAACTCACCGGAGTTTAGCCGCAGTCCAGGTTAGTAATATCATATTACTACCTCTTATTACATTGTAATTACCAGCACACGAAACGGTTTTAGGGTCAAAACTAACTAGTCGGGTTTAGTTAGTTTTGGACAATCGTGCGTGGTGGACAATCGTGTCGACAATTCGTAGGTTCACACGCCTTAACTAAATTTAGTCTATTGTGCTCTTTTTTATCTGTAGAAAGAGATGGAATGAATTTTAGAACTGTCAAATTAGTTTAGTCCTGTCAGACAGGGGTAATTTTAAGTTGCAATAGAAACCTAGGTTTCTACTTAAAACCAACTTAAAACTTATTCTATTAAAAACTTAAAACATGGCGATTAAAATTCCCTCTGTCTGACAGTTTTAAAATTAGTTTAGTCCTGTCAGATAGAGAGAATTTTAATTGCCATGGTTTGTTTCTATTGCAACTTAAAACATGGCGATTTAAATTCCCTCTGATAGAACTAAACTAATTTGACAGTTCTAAAATTAGTTTAGTCCTGTCTGACAGGACTAAAATAATTTAACAGTTCTAAAATTCTCCTATCTCTTGACACCAATCACCCGCATCTCCTTGTTGAGACGCTACACTACTTGTATCCAAAAGTTTTCGTCATAAATTCTGAATCAATAAATATAAAATT
Organism: Metalampra italica; assembly: GCA_949699065.1. Taxonomy (NCBI): domain Eukaryota; kingdom Metazoa; phylum Arthropoda; class Insecta; order Lepidoptera; family Oecophoridae; genus Metalampra; species Metalampra italica. Next base: position 3,370,921 of record OX452993.1, read on the forward strand.
ACTGGCGTCGTAGTCAATTTAGCCCACAGCTCGGTCAGTCGGGCTTAATTGGTCAAGATTCAAAAATATTATTATTTTTGTAGTCAATTTGGACCGCTGTTCTTACTTCAAAACAGTCGTGAGGTCTACTGTCCAAAATAACCGAACTACTGAGACTAGATGGATAGTATTTAAGACGAGTCCGATTTAGTTATTTGCCGTGTGCCGTTCGCAAGGCATTACAAAAAACCGTTCAGGAACAAAATGTTGAATTCTCATAATGTTGAATTCTCAAAATGTTGGATATTCAAAATGTCAAATCTCAGAATGTTGAATTCTTATAATGTTGAATTCTCATAATGTTGAATTCTCATAATGTTGAATTCTCAAAATGTTCAACCTCAAAATGTTGGATTCTCAAAATGTTGAATCTCAAAATGTTGGATTCTCAAAATGTCTCGCTTCGGCGTTCGGTCTAAACTCTACCACGCTAGCACAGTGCGAATTGGTGAACTTCACATGCGCCTAAGATTCTTCTTCGGCGTATGCAGGTTTCCTCACGGTGTTAGGCAAAAAACGTTATTCAAAATGGTGTACCGAGCTGTGACGCCACACGTCTGACGTCATATACTAGACAGTGTATTAGGTAATAAGGTGCAGGTAATGTGTCAAAGTGCGGGATGCTAAGTGCGGTCGGGTTCGCCCCACCTGGGGCCTATCATTAGGGGGGCAGTATGATGCGGCGATATGGAATAGCTGATATACTTATTCGCCACCTGGTAATATTAGGGTTAATAGATTATGAGCGGTCCTATTGGTTCGATTTACTGGTTAGAAATCAGAAGTTCTAAGGAGTATGATTTTTGTGCAACGTATTGTCGCCTGACCGCCTTTATCGTTCTGTGTAGGTTTTCCCCATAGAGTTAAGATCTCTTTGGTGCGTGCTCGCGGCCCCTTAAAGAGGGGTAAAAGAAGCATTCTATGGGTGTCAAAGTCGTGTCAAATGTATGACAATACTGTGACTCACTCACACATTCTCATTTTCAAACTCCATATAAATTTGTATTAGCAACCTCCTCTCGCTACTCCGCTTCCTTTGTCCGCACCCCCCCTGTAAGTGACACCATTGGTTCCCATACTAAATATGCAAGATGCAGTCTCCATACGAGAGCGCGCGCGCCACCAAAGAGATTCGAACCTTCCTGGTTTTTCCCAATGTGCGTTGCTACAAAAAAACCGTCTTTATTCTGAGTTATTAATTCACATTCATTATTCAAATTCTATTGAAAATCATTTATTCGCTTGTTGATGTTTACGAGTATTTCTTAATTCAACTTATTTCATTAATTCATAATGCGCTGAGATAATTAAAAAGAAGTTCACTAATAGATACGTCACGAAATAAATTAAAGAAATCACTTAGCCACAAGACAGTGGTTCCATTTGTCAGACTGCGGGCAGAGGCGGGCGCAAAAACTAATGCGCTGCACAGACGATTATGAATCTTCATAACAGTACAGTCAACCGCACGTCAGTGGAAGCACTTTGACCTTGAGCTGGCCTAGCCTATTAGGGAGTTTCAATACTATGAAAGTCCAGTTTTAAACTGGTTTGTTTCACTGACGTGCGGTCGACCGTACATTCGAGTACCTCTGTGCAAAAATTCAAGTTTCTATATTACTCAGACAGGGTTAGGATTGTCTCTTCATATAAATACTAGCAGATGCCCCCGGAACTCCTTCCGTGTTAAATAGTATCTTATATGTTATTTCTGGATATAAGCTATCATCATCATATCAGCCTGTAGACGTCCACTGCTGGACAAAGGCCTCCCCAAGGATCTCCACGACGACCGGTCCTGCGCTAACCTCATCCAGCCGGGTTCCGCGACCTTCACCAGATCGTCGGTCCACCTTGTGGGAGGCCTGCCTACGCTGCGTCTTTCGGTACGTGGTCGCCACTCGAGAACCTTTCTGCCCCAACGGCCGTCAGTTCTACGGGCGATGTGCCCAGCCCACTGCCACTTCAGCTTCGCAATTCTTTGAGCTATGTCGGTGACCTTGGTTCTGTCTAAGCTATCACTGTGCCAAGTTTCATCAAAATCCGTACGGCCTATAAAGCGTGGTTGAGCAACAAACTCACAAATATACAAACTTTGGTACCTAAATCCAAGATACGCAGAGCTGATTCCGTCCAATATCTTCAATGTACAGTCTTACTATTACTGTTTTATTATATGTATGTAAGTAAAGGTACATGCACACTGCCGTAACGGCGTATGATATTGACCTCGCATCGTAGAGATAACGGTACGTACCCTTTACCGGAATAGCCTCGTGTATACCAAATAAATTGCCTCTATATTGCGTTTGATATAAATGTAATTACCTGGTATTCGTAGGTTTCCTCTTGTATGGATGAAGTTGTTTGCTGGCGATATTGTTGTACAAGAGCGTCAGTGGCGTAGGGGATAAGACGCGGCCTATCATATCGAAAGGTCCGGAGTTCGATCCCCAGCTGGGCCATGTACCAATGGGGTTTTTCTCGAAACTTAAGTACATTTACTGACTGCTCTCAAACGGTGAAGAAAAACATCGTGAGGAAACCTGGATGAAGAAATTCTTAGGCGCATGTGAAGTCCGCCAACCAGCACTGGGCTAGCGTGGTGTACTATAGCCCGAACACCCTCGTTGAGAGGGTAGACCTGAGCCCCAGCAGTGGGGGCATTAATAGGATGTTGATGATGATTGTTGTACAGTCGACCGCACGTCAGTGGAAACACTTTGACCTTCAGCTGGTCTAGCCTATTAGCGAGTTTTAGTACTATGAGAGACTGGTTTTGTTTCCACTGACGTGCGGTCGACCGTACATCGGTAGCGAAGTCTTGTGGTAGCTTAGTTGGCGTAATTAAAGGTTCAAGATACTCTTATAAAAATCTTCCAATTTACTATACTAGCTGTTGCCCGCGGCTTCGCTCGCGTGAAATAAGTTTTCCCGTGGGAACAGTTTACCCCGGTAAAAAGTAGCCTATATGTTATTCCAGGCTATAAGCTATCCCCGTACCAAATTTTGTCAAAATCCGTTCAGCCGTTCTTGAGTTATAAATGGTGTAACTAACACGACTTTGTTTTATATATTAATAAAGATAAAGATATCGCTTACTATCTGCATGGCCCAAAGGTCAACTGCTAGAGAATGCCATTGGCATTAAGTTCGCCTTCTGTACACACTCATAAACAAACTCCTCACAATGAGAGGAAATGTATGCTGTATTAAGCTGTCTGCAACTTCCAAAGCCCAAGTTCACTCCAAAGCCACTGTCACATACAAAACACCCAGCGAGTCATACCATCTTACTCAAACTTTTATTGAGAAAACCCCCATTCAGAGTAATAGCTAAAGTTAACCCCTTTACCCCCTCGTCGTATAAAGGTAACATTAATCACACACACTCTCACAAAAACTACACTAATTCCACCAAAAGTTTTAAATTACATGAATTTTACACGCCCACTGCACCGAAGCACTATACTAGTTGGTCAAAAAACTGACCGTTTGCTCGTAAATTTACGAACTTGTTCTATTCCAGACATCTGCTGTCTCTCTTCTACTACCGGGGATTTATATATCTCCATCCATTTCGAGTAAAGTTTCTCCTTGTAACAAAGAAAAGCGTTGAGACGAAACATTTCTAGTTTCAGACTGGCGTTATCATGTACTTTGTAGTTTTGAGATTTTTATTGCTGTAAGTTAGATTTGACGGGGACGAATGTGTAGTTGGAGAGGAGATTTAAATACGGATTTTGATTAGAGTTTTCACCGGTACCCAGATGAGATGAGCAGCAAACTTTCCTATAGCACAGATTAAATATTCGCAGGTTTGATACAAACCGCTCAAATTTAATGTAAGTCCGTACACCCACCATTAAATAAATCACGTCTATTTATTTCTGTCTGCAACACAAACTGGGTAACTGGTAGGTTTAAAAACAAAAAAGTAAAACCGTTTCTCTCTAAGGTATTGCTGGCGAGAGGGCAGTTCCGAAGAAATGCACTTTAGGTCCGGGACGCAGGTGACAATGTGAGAAACGTGATTCTTTAGTTTGAACTTTGGCGAGCGTGCTTCTATTTCGTCCCAGTGTGCAGTTTAGACGTAATTCCTTGATCTGTCCTATAAAAGTTCTACTTTGTTGGCTTTTGCAGTATTGTTAATAGTTTTAAAATATAACAGTAATTTCAAGGAGAAATCTTTTGAGTTTATGCCTTCATCGAATATGCTTGGAATTTGGTTTCCTGCAGGAAATTTAGTTTATCGCAAGTGTATGTACCACAAGGTATGGACAGCTAGTAGGTTCAAAAATTATTATGTAATCGATCGATTAAGTAACGAAGAACAGACCACAGGTTTCAATTCATTATCATTATCAGCCTGTCACTGCCAAGTCTCAATGAAAGAAAATAATGTATCGGAAAAATATGTATAAATAACTTAGGTAGGTACATAATTGACACTGTCACCTAAAAGTTATTTATATCGTAATAAAAAGATAGAAAAGTAATAAACGATCGCCTCCAAATTGTCCAAATTTAGAATGATCAAATATAATTATTTCATTAAACTCAACATTTCGACTGAAATAGAACAATCAAGTTGTTTCTAAGTTAGATCTAAGCTAACAAGAGTGTCAACATTAAAACAGTGCTGCGTCAACCAACCAACTTATAATTGTTGTCGCAACTTAGATTGGCTTGACAAGAAACAAATACAAACAATAACTTACGAAGAGTCCTCGGTACGAGCGATCTCCTATAAAAATTAGACTTCGAAATTATTAGGAAAATTATTTAAAAAATTACTTCGAATTAAAAAACAGGCTTTCCTAATGTCTTTTTTTTTATATCATCAGCACCCTACTGCAGGAGATTAGGAATTAATGAGAGCGTCGGTAACACAGACGGTGAGAAAGACGCATTCCTAGCTCGACCCCCGGTTTTTCTCGAACTGTTCTCAAACGGTTAAGGAAAACATCGTGAGGAAACCTGCATACACTGAAGAAGGATATCTGAGCCGCATGTGAAGTCCACCAACCCGCACTGGGCCTAGCCTGTCCTCGTTAAGAGGACAGGCCTGGCGCCGCCGAAGCAGATGGACAAGGAAGACGGAGGACCAGTTGAGGTGGCGTGTATTGAAAAGAAATACCTTCATGCTTAACACTGAAAGTCAGGGTCAGAGGCATACGTTCTGTCAAAAGTCAAAACTATTTTATTGCATTGAAGTACAGTGGGGACATTTAAACAACGTCAATTTTTATCTACCGCCGCTTCCAAGGTGTTAGCGCTGTGACGATTTACTGTAATAATGTCCAATCTGAAAAATCCTGAGTGAATCCCACAAAGCTCCGTTTTCGATATGAACTGTCTGTAATAATGACGAGTTGACGAGGTAATAAATGCAAACAAGTCATAACAAATTACAACGTATTACAGCAACATAAAATGTAAAATTGCTACATAACAGTCAGCTTCATGTTAAATGAGCAATTCGGTTATTAAGTTCCAAAACATAAACTAACTTTTGCAATGAATACTGCACAGTTCATTTTACTACTGCAACGGTCATAGATTAAGGGCTGGAATAACTAATTAGATTTTAAAATACGTTGTAGATTTTGCCTATTTCCATCGCTAACAAAATTGTATTTGATGTTTATTACTCACATGCCTTACCTACAATAAATAACTCATGGAATGTGCAAGAAATGCATATTGTTATTATTATTTCTTGAATTCTTCAATGGCTTACAGAGTCGGTCTCCAAAACACCATTATGTCATACATAGTAATTCCTATTAAATAAATAGTTTTGCATTAAATCAATTAAACATAGCAGCCTACTTCTACTAGAGGTAATTTTTAGCCAGAATACAGATATGTTTTTAAGGCGAGAAACTGATGCTGTTTGTCCGTTTACTAATTCAATTAAATTACTATTTAGGTTGGTCAAAGTTGTGTGCTTCTATAAATGACATTCATTATCTAAGTTCAAATACCCAACAGGTGAAAAAGCATTCCCTAAACTCTTTAGCAAATCTACACCGATTGATGGTAAGTGAATCATTTTTAGAAAATACTACCTGTGTCCAATGTTAAATAACCATTTAATTACGTGGTCTGCTTATGACTGAAAACGATTATTGTAATGCCGTTTCTATACTTCGCAAGCTACTCTTTGATAACGTCCCGCCAAACTATTGCTAGTTCGTTACGTAGGAGATTAATATTTCGTCGCAGTAAATACGTTATGCGACGGACACTGGCCGAACTTGTTGGGCTAAATTGTCGAAGTTGGCAGCCCTGGGGACGAGTGCGCTTAGCTCAAATTTAGGGCTGCCAAAATAAAATTATCTTACACTTAGTTTAATGGAAGTTTTCACTGGTGAATACTACACAATTCTGCATTATTTCTTCAAGTTTTTTAAACTATCTTGGCAACGAAAATTTTCTGTAAAAGAATAGTAAATATGAAAATGTATTCTAATTTTGTGATCTGATACGACTAATATTATCGGACAACAATAATATTAATTTTATATTTTATTGCAAGTTGACGAATCTGATAATGAGTGAGATTGCACATTTTTCAACATTATATGTTTTGAAAAACAACACTTACCCCATTCCTAATTAAGAACTAAACTAGGGATGAACACGACGTACAACGCCGTTATCGATGTCTACAATATTATTACACATGTAACCTGTCTCTCCTCGAAAACAATGCGGAAAATTTAATTAATAAACATCGATTGAACTGCGGCGAGGCGAAAACTTTACTGCGATATGCTACGTATGCTGGGCTTGGAATATTTCGCACCTGCTGACGTTCAATAGCAAATATTATAGAGCTTCAGAGAATTTAAAAATGTACATACCTATACCTATATAACTCTATGACGCTAAACAGCTATTAAAAAGGCAATAGGTAAAGAACCCATTTAGCAGTGTTTTTAAGAGGAATGTTCTCATTTTTAAATTCTAGTTATCAGTTGGAGACTATAATAATCCTCTGTGTTATCAGACGAATGACTGGTATAAGACCTCCTAGTTGGCTCAGTGGCTTGTATTGGATTCTAACGTCAGCAGAGGTCGTTGGTTCGTATCCCACTGGGGACAGTGAACATCATACCATATCTGCTCTTCAACGTCCACTGCTGGACATGGGCCTTCCCCAGTGAATGCCAGCCACAACACCACACATCGGCAGTCTGCATTTGATTGTCTGCAATTCTGTTTAACTTGGATTATTTTTATAATTATACTTTATTTTATCTACTTTTCTGTAATTGATCAAATAGTGTTTAATATAAAGCAACATACATACACCTTAGGTATTTAATTACTTAATTAAATAAAATAAGCACCCGACGATTTTATTAACTAAGTACCCACTAGACTAGGTACCTACTTGTAAACTACAGTTAATGCTAATTTCACCTTAACTAAACAGAATACTCATTTGCATAATTATATTTTGGTACGAGCTCAGTAAGCGGAATTTTAAGAACTGCTTAAAAGTTTATGTAAACAACACGAGTATCAGAAACCAAACGTTTTGTTTTAAGTTTGGTTTTAAGTAAGTCTGTTTAACAGAAATATGTATTTTTATATTGTTTGATGAATTTTAAAATTTTGTTCTCAATTTTGTAGGCGTGACAAAACCTAATTTCTCATGACGAATAAGTAAGAGTAGGTAAGTACCAATATCCTGGCTATCAATCAAAATCGAAAATATTTTGTTGCATGTAAGTACACTGGGTGGATACATTATACAACGAAATTTTTTTTTCTACCACCTGGTGATTGTTAGATAGCGCTTGGATGAAGAAGCGGCGCAACAAAACCAACCAATATCAAACCGTCTATTAAACTTTACATGTCGCATAGATATTTGAATAAATGACTGAGAAGTCAAGTCATGCCAACCACAGAGATCGCATTCTCAAGCAACCCTGTGAAAATACATTTAATAAAGAATGTCATCATCAATCAACAGCCTATTAAGGTCCCCACTGCTGGGGCTCAGGCCTACCCTCTCAACGAGGGCGTTCGGGCTATAGTCCACCACGCTAGCCCAGTGCGGGTTGGTGGACTTCACATGCGCCTAAGAATTTCTTCTTCGGCGTATGCATTAAAGAATGTACTGTGAAATATTTGTACCGAGAAGTTTGTAAGCTCTCAAATATACAATGATTCACATTCCTACATGGAAACATCAAGTGTCGCATTTCGCAATTATAACAATAACGTAATCTGATTACACTACATTGGACCACCTTGGAGAACAATCATGTTTCATTAATGATTAATAATAGTTTTTAATCATTGCTCAACTGATCAAAGTAGTGCTTAGATTGCTCTTGTTAGTACAATAGTATTGGGAAATATTTAATTGCATCTATAGTATAGTTTGCCTTGAAATTGAAGAGGTACTGTACCTATTGACTCAAATGGGGTCATCTGCAGTTTTAAGACTTACCTGCAAACAGAAACAAAATTAAATAAGTGACTAAAATGACTACTGTCTTAGACAATAAACAAATTAACGAAAAATCAGTAAAAGCAATGACAACATCAGAAGTTGTCATGTCATGTAAAAGCAATGACAACATCAGACATTTATACTTCAAATGCCGATTTTGTTAACAATTTAATTAATATGATAGATAAAGCGACGATCTGCGTAAGGCGGCTAGCTGCAGTGATTGGATGCGGGCGGAGAACCGAAGATCGGGTTCATTGGCGCACCTTAAGGAAGCCTATGTCCATCAGTGGACTAGTACAGGCTGATGATGATGATGTAACTCACTATGTGATAGTTAACACTCATATAAATCTTTATACTCCAGATGTATTTGAAGCCAAGCTTAGTAAGCAAAATGTTCAAGATACAAGTTCTGAGCTACAAGTTTGTCATCTGAAACTTTTGGTTTTGCGAAAACTGGCTTAACCATGCACACGTAATAATTCAGTGGAAAACACAGATTTATGTGCGAAGCCACATTCACAGGTAACATAAGCTAAACGCGAAACGCAGTGGAGCGTAACAACTACAATGCGGAAGCAAAAGAGGGCACGAATAAGCACATATAGATATAGATATCTACCTGGTTAGGGTTACCTTGCACCTGAACTTAACGGTAAAGCCCGCAAAATTAAAACGGCATCATAGAACTCCGAAAATTTGAAACTGGATTGGAACGTTACTCAGAATGCTATAACATTTGAAAGCCGATAATTATAATAATAATATGATTTATAATATTATTCGTCATTCTCGAAAATTACGGAAACTTTATAATGTAGGTACTAGCTTTTTCCCGCGGGTTCGCCCGCGTAGAAAAGTTTTTCCCATATACATTGTGAAACAGCGCCATCTATGTAAGCGTTTTATTACTTAGCGGACGCCCCGCGACTTCGTCCGCGATAAAAAGTTTCTGATTGTTATTCCAGAATATAATCTATCACTGGACCAAGTTTCATGAAAATCTGTTGGGTAGTTTTTGCGTGAAAGAGTAACAAACTCACATCCTTACAAACTTTCGCCTTTTGGTTGAATGAGACGTAGATGAAACTTACAATAATATGAAATCTGTAACAAAACTATTTCAAACCCAATTTAAACTGCTTACGAAGAATCTAGAAAATTTCTACAGAATAAATGTTTTTGCCGTAAAATTAATTTCCAGAATTTGGTAACCCTTCCACGTGGCTCGGTTTACATTAGCGATAAAATTATGACATACGACCATTGCAAGGTACTTTTACACTGTAGGATAGAACATTAATCATTGCTGGTTTTGGTGCCGAGTCGGAAACAGAATGTGAGGTCTGAAACGACTATACGCATTTTTAGAAAGAGGTTACGATGGTTACTCACAATACGCTGGTGCACTAACTAATATAGAGGGATACGACCCTGACTAGCTAGACTCTAGCGACAAAGCAATTTATTTGACAGAAGAAATGACGTGAGAATTGAAAGCGCCATTCAATGGGTTTTTCTTGAAACATGAGTACATTCACTGACTGCTCTCAAACGGTGAAGGAAAACACCATGAGAAAACCTCCAAACGTCGAGAAATTCTTAGGCGCATGTGATGTACACCCAACCGCACTGCCCAGTGCGGTTGGGTGTGCGATGGCATATCTAGTTCCAATAGTGGGGACTACTAACAGGCTATTGATTTGATTTTGATGCTAAATGGAGAGGCAAAGGTAAATAAATAATATACGCGACACACTCATACCCATGTTAGGTAGGATTTGCTCCTCCCTGTTTCGCGGGTTGCATGGAGACATACAAACACAATCACAAACACCCAAGACAAGTATTTATCGGTCAGACAAATGCTCGCCCGGCCGGGATTCGAACCCGAGACTCCGAGCACAGCAGGTAGAGTCACTACGAAATTGGGCTGCGAAGACAACGCCGAGGTGGTCTGGTGTTGACTATTGGAGATGACCAGCAGTGGACGGCGATAGGCTGATGACGATGAAAATATATTTGATTTGATCAAATCAACAACTGACGACATATTAATCACCATAGCTTTTCTAAATTGATTCAACCAAATTCGTGGAAATTAGCAATGAAATTCATACAACCCAAATATGTTATTTCCGAGCAATACCTGACGTCATTTTCATCAAATATCCTTTCAAGCTAGGGTTGCCAACCGCCTTATATCTATACTAATAATAAAGAGGTAAAAACTGGTTGATAATTTGCAAGCTTATCTTATGTAAGTTGCGAAGAACCAAATAATAGCGCAGTGTAAAATACACCTAACGCCATCTATTGACAAACTTTAAAACTAACAAACTGGCATTTTTAATTTCAATTTCATTTATTTAAACTAACACTTACAGTCGAGCCAAGCGTGAATGATTAGAACGGGTTAAAACATTTTGAATAACATATACTTAGTATACTTTATAACGCGGGCATCGGCTAGTCCTATGTATTTTTAAACTTCTGATATCTTGATAGGGTTCCAGGAATACCTGGCGACACTTCGACCATATGGGATCTGTTGTGCCAAACCCCTGTCCACCAACACCGCAATCTGATAATTGGTGAAATTTACATACTCCTTATATTTTTTTATGGCGTATGCAGGTTTCCTCACTATGTTATTTTCCTTCATCGTAAAGTCTGTGGTGTTATAATTAACCATATATTTTGTAAAAACTCATTAGTACGAGCCAAGGTTCGAACCCACGACCTCATGAACGTCATCATTTAAAAATTTTCGGCACTGATATTGTTTCGACCACTGTCAGATAATCAGTAAGATAAGGCAATATTATCTTATTGTCTATGATTAGATCTCAGTCGGATTAATTTATTGCAGTGTATGAAGTTCAATGCACAGACGATGCTCCCCAGCCCTGATAAATTCGAGATATTATGATTTATTTTATAATCGCCTATGATGCAAGACTGCTGTACCGATTATAACATACGTACCTAACCTATAGATGAAGTCAGATCTGAACGAGTGACAGCCCTATGTCGCATTGAACAGACAAAATTCCAGATTGGAATATGTAGAAATGGAGTTCACAGTTGACGTACCCTAGTAGCTTTGTGTTCATTATTGTTACTACCGCCGAAAACTATTATATACTCTGTGCCGCCGATACTGAGAATTAAACGCAAATGTATGAAATATTGTAATATAATTAAATATAGGCAGGTAATAGCTAGTAAAGAGAAAGAAAGTCAGGTACAAAATATGAGACGACGCATCCATATATAATATTTTATTTCATGAGTGTTTTTAATTGTTTTTTGAATAACATAACAAAAGCGTATTTCCAAAAGCGCGTATGAAACGAGCACAATAGAAATATCCCTCGCTCTAATTAGGTATCGCTGCCTCCTATCGTAATGGCAATTCCCTCGAATGATTTCTAACTTCATAAATTGGTTTAATGACCAATAAATTTCTATTAACAATAGCTGCTTAGAAACGTTCGCAGGAAGGTACAGTCGCCATTCGCACTGGGCCAATTATCGATTTCTCTTTTTATTTCGCTATGAAATATGAACATAGATTTTTGACATGGCTTCACCTGCGATTAAACGCAGTACGGCAAAGTAAAAGCATATAAGTTTATCAACTAATAAAGAATTTATAAAATCGTCCCAATGTTTCGTTAACAAATGATAAGTGAAACTTTAAGTGAATAAGTCCGTACATTCAAAACCTTTGTTTCATAATTATTCGGCATAATCAATAGCCAATTATAAGGACTGCTGGCATCATCGACCAATAAGCCAAATAGACTCATAATGATCCTAATTCTACAAACAAACAATCCTGCCAAAGTCCAGTCTTTTTTGTAATGTATTTTACGGCCCTGGAAACAAAGTTGCCAGAAGTATTCGCCTTGCATGAGGCATCTTTGGGCATAATTTGCAGTGTCAAAAGAGCGGAATGTCAAAACCGCGCATAGTCAAAAGCGCAGAAAGTCAAACGCGTTCTCATTCGTTTGTTAGAAAAATGTCACGAACTGTTATAAAACTACCCCAAATTATTTATGTTAAGTACTACGACATGACAGATGGCTGAAACCCAAGCTCATCAATGGTAGCTTCATGCCCTCATCAACGCATGCTTGGCAGTCGGGTTGGTATCTTGGCTTCAAGGACAGTTCAAGCATCATTATTCGGTTATCATATCAGCCTGTAGACGTCCACTGCTGGACAAAGGCTTCCCCCAGGGATATCCACGACGACCGGTCCTGCGCTAACCTCATCCAGCCGGGTCCCGCGACCTTCACCAGATCGTCGGTCCACCTTGTGAGAGGCCTGCGCTGCGTCTTCCGATACGTGGTCGCCACTCGAGAACCTTTCTGCCCCAACGAGCATCAGTCTACGAGCGATGTGCCTAACCCACTGCCAGCAATTCTTTAAGCTTCAATATTCGGTTATTGCAGGTGTTTTGTTACGCCCTGTAGGTACTTACTAGACTTCATCTGGAGTTACTTTAACTACAGCACTCAATGAGATCACCCTAATATTTAATTATAGAAAGTTTATGGCAAGCAATAAAGGAAGATTTTCCATTATGCCTTGAATTATTGGCAGATTATTAACTAGCAAATACCTATAAAGTATGAATGGCTATTAATATATTGCAATTATGTATTTGTGATAGAGTAATTTAACATAAATCTTAGGTTACCTTCGGCATTAAATAAAGATATACTTAAATTAAAACGCTACGTACATTAGCTAATAAATACATAAAAGGAAAAAAAAAACATACAGCTGAACATAGTACCTCCTCCTTTTTTGGAAGTCGGTAAAAAGTAGTAGTTTTCTTATGTTCTATCCCATTTATTTATTTCACAAAATGCTTAAAAAGTCACATTAATTTTGAAACGTTCATTCATTTCTAATATACATATTTGTGCATTACGATATGGTAGCTCATTACATTAGCATTAGGATGCGTACAGTCGACCGCACGTCAGTGGAAACACTGACCTTGAGCTGGCCTAGCCTATTAAGAAGTTTCGAAACATTTATAGGTACTGGGTATGGTTTCCACGTGCGGTCGATCGTACGTAGTCTGTGAATGGCAGCAAGATCAAAACCTTTCCGGACGCATTTGTCTACTCTTTTAAGTCGTCCTTTATGTGAGAGATATAACAAAGTTAATTTACACCTGCAATCTTTTAACACATGACCGCACCTGTGGCAGTTAAAGCACAAACTAATATAGGTAGGTAATATAATAAGTCACCATGGGCCTCGTAAGAAGGCTCTAGGTCACCCAGAGGGCAATGGAGAGAGCTATGCTCGGAGTTTCCCTGCGAGATTGAATCAGAAATGAGGAGATCCGCAGGAGAACCAAGGTCACCGACATAGGTCAAAGAATTACGAAGCTTAAGTGGCAGTGGGCTGGGCACGTCGCTCGTAGAACTGAAGGCCGTTGGGGCAGAAAGGTTCTCGAGTGGCGACCACGTATCGGAAGACGCAGTGTAGGCCCACGAGGTGGACCGACGATCTGGTGAAGGTAGCGGGACCCAGCTGGATGAGGTTAGCGCAGGACCGGTCGTCGTGGAGATCCTTGGGGGAGGCCTTTGTCCAGCAGTGGACGTCTACAGGCTGATATGATGATGATGATCAATATAATAAGTAAGTAAACAAACGGTGGAAAATTTTAATTCATATTCCTTCCATTGCTCTTTTGCACGCATCCCACACGCACAAGGGAGACAAAAAATATCCGTGGAGTGTTCCCTTAATAAAGCGTCTATTGTCCTCCCCCCACATTTATTCCAGAGATAGATAATCTTTTATTATTCCTCGTCACAATTTATAGTCTGCCGTCGGATTTCATTTGTCATTTGACGGGTCATTGTTGCCTTCCTTTTGTAAGCCGCGACTCGATTTCGAATAGTTTTCGATTATTGTTTGGGTTGTAATCGATAACAGCGTAATCGATTATAAACAGTATGTTTATAATATTAGTTGGAAAAGGTTGAGTGAGAATTTAAAACATGTGTAATTGCGTGAAAGTCAAATATGAGCATTAGGATAAATGATGTTAGGTTAAATGAATATTAGGTCAATCAATGATCATTGTTAGGTGAAACGAACGAAGTGTAACCGTAAAACATGCATCTTATGCGCTTAGGTGCCGGTATTGTCATAAAATAACTTATCAATGCTTGTTAATGTCCACATAACGATTTTATTCTATTTCCACTAAACCACTCAATCAATAATTCGATTTAAGTAAATCGAAAAGTGTGGACTTTCCGATTTAAAAACAATAATTGATTTTGCAATTTCGCTTCGAGTTATGAACTATGAACGATTTGTGCTGTGCTTTAATATGTTTTCTCGTTTTTATTGGTTTGCCGATAACCATTTGCTTTGCGTCATGCAAATAGGTTTAGGTACCTATTTGGAAAAGAGAGCATAATAAATGACCGGTTGGCCAATAAAAACTGATTTTATCACACACATCTAAAACATCACATAATAAATTATATTAGAACTTATATTAGGTAGGAAACTCGTTGGATTCAGAATATACATTTGGACTTATAAAGAAAGCTGATAAAATATCAATATGGTTATTGCCAATAGTAGTTCCGAATACACGTATAAATACAAGAGATAGATATTCCGAGAATCTCAATCCAATCCATTTAGTTTATCTGCCATTCAACCGATATCATAAAAAATAGGTCACATACTCGTAAAAGCTGCAACACTCATCTTTATCTATTTTAATATTGACGCAAGCGACTAAAAACCAAATTGTCACCTCAAACAAAATTCGTGTGAACACCGTGTTGTCAGTAGTGATGTTCCGAATCATACAAAAGATATATCCGCAAATGCGGATTTTACATTAACGTAAAATGATAATTCTAGAGTGGTGACCACAGAGTAGTGAGAGTAGATAAGTTTATTTCGCAGTAACATCTTGGTACTTGTAGAGGTTCTAACAAACAAACTATGAAGAACCAAAAGTCGACCACAAGAATGTGTGTTGTATGTATAATCGTACGTAGAATCACATTTCTCTCGAGTAAAACAACGAATAAGTACCTAGCTAGGTACGAAAAAATAAGGGGCAGCTCGTGTCGTCTTTAGATGTATTAGTTATAAGATACTCAATTTGAATTTCATATATGAATTTCAGCAAACTGAATGAATGAATGAATTATATTCTTTATAAGTAGCTAATTTAAAATTTTTAAACTAATAAGGATGTATTTACCTCATGTGGTTCTTTTTTTCAGGAATAGCGGATATCGAGGGAAATCAGGAAAAGGATTAAAATCTGCAGCATTTTGTTGCGGATATATCCCACCGGGTCATCACTAGCAAACCGGCACGTGTTAGGACCCCTGCCGATCGATAGGCATTTTATTTCTCGCGATTATAAATGTGAGGGGAGAGTTTATGAGTGGCAGCGCGTGCATGCAGTTACGTTGGAGTGCGGTTGGTTTGTGTGAACTAGGTTTGAGATTACTGAAATCGGAACAATTGATAACTGCTCTTAAAGCACGGGTCAAACGTCACATTCGGGAAACCCCAGGCCCATTTAGACCAGAATGACCTTAGTGCCAACAGTGGGAACATAATATGCGTGATTGCTTGGCAGGAGAATTAGGGTCGATTAAAAATGAAAACTATTTCTACGTACCTAGCTGCGTTTAGGTACACAATTTCCAATTGAATATTTCTACTAGAATCTTAAACATCCAAAAAAAGTCAAATTGTATTAAAATGAGTTGACTGTTGGGAGAGACTGTTGCTGTTTTACTTAGATACTGATGGGAGATAAGTACACAGTCACAGTTATAATTTTTGGATAATATAACATATACGAAGTAAAATGTGTAGGTATGAAAAAAGACGAACCAATTGAATATTACATTTTAAAAATTTGTCTAATTAATGTAAGGAATCATTCTTCGTCAAAAAACCGTTAAAACTGCGAAATCCAAGTTCCAAACAAAACTCAAAACTCTAACTGATCTAAATCAAATATCACTTCCATTCCCGCATTGCACCATCCCACTCCACTGATTAAACGGATTATTTTATTATTAATATAACGGAGGGTAGGTGGAAAATATGGGTTATATCGTAAAAAAACACATTAATGCTCGATATGAGTCGATAGATTACAGGATTTGACGATATTGATGCTTTCGGGTGACTGCCTCTTAATGCTTTAACGAAATCTTTATTACATTAGATTTATGATAGACGTTAGATCACAATATGTGCTATGGATAGGTCTTCCTATTGTTGTTATGTATGGGGATTATATGGGGAAATGTAAGGGGTGTGTGACGAGGGGAGAACAACTTTTAATGGAAATGGAATATTTTTAATAATGAAATGTTCAGAATTTCATTACAGTTCATTTGGCTTCTGGAGATTTACTAAGTAGTACAAACTAAACTAAGCCTGTTCAACTCCGGTTATCTACGCGGCTGAGGCGGTTTCCTCTATACCGAAAAGACCATCAGCAAATTATTAACAAAAAAATCCACAAAGTGATTAAAATGATAGGACTGTCTATAGGTAGTCAGAGTGGCTACTTGATACTAAATCATCATCATCATCATATCAGCCTGTAGACGTCTATTGCTGGACAAAGGCCTCCCCCAAGGATCTCCAAGATGACCGGTCCATGACCACGGAGATACTAAATACTGAATTAAAAATAAACCGATCTCTTCAATTCAATATTTTAGTATTTGTAAATTTTAAATTCATATTCTCTACAAAACCGAGCTTCGGTGTTTTTAGATTGCAACATTCACCCACATTCTGAAGGCTTTCAGAAAATAAAATTAACTCGTTAGACCGAGAGCCCGATCCGCAAAAGCTCCTTACGGGAGCACGAAAGTTAATTACCTACTAAAAATATGCTTTGTTCGAGATGCGGAGTGCAGAAATTAGGTGCATGCAAACTGTATATTTATATTATTTAATCTAATCTGTTTAATCTAATATATTTTTGAGTCCAATTACATTGTCCACCTAAGTACCTTACGTATTAAAATGTAACGAAAGTAAGTCCTATGTTTATGTAAGTATGTATTTAATCGCATGGCGCTTATTAATACATAGGTGGAGGTGGATAAGACAATATAAATAAAATACTTTAAACATAGGTAAGATCGATCAGGACAGGTCCACCAAGATGGAGACGTAGTCGGAAGCGCTGCATGATGTGGTCCATTAGTATGTGTATGAATAAGTCCATAGTATGTGAAAGTAAGATAGAACAAAACACCAGATGTGTTTGTAATAAAGATTGCTAAAAACACTGTAAATGAATAAAATTATTTGTTCAACTTCCCTTTAATAGTATGTGCCTCAACGAAAGAGTCAAGCTAAGGTACTTTTCTTTACGCAAGTGACCAGCAAGTAAATTCACAGAAAAAACCTAGTACAATCGGGCGATTGTACTAGGTTTTAGCTGGCCTAGCCTATTAGGAAGTTGCAATACTATGAGAGACCAGTTTATACTGGGTTTGTTTCCACTGACGAGCGGTCGACCGTACATACCCCCATACCTATAAATATGTAGAGCGAAAGTGCGCTCAGCTCCTGACCTAGTTAGCGAGTATTTCATTGTGGCGCTGTGAGAAAAGTCATATTTTGTGAAGTGGTCGTGTCATTGCCGGGTATGAGTTTCCTGTTTTTGAATGGAATGGAAAGTGGGTAAAGTGGGGAAAATACGAATAGTAACGGTAATAGTGTGAATACGATTTCATTGAAATATATATTATTTTTTAAGTTCGCAGTTTTGGTGTGCCACTGCCACCGGGTTAAAATAGAAGCATTAGTAGTAAACCAGCTCTATGTATTTTTTTTTTAGGATTTTGTCACATCTCACAACGGGTAGGTACTTACCGTTGCAGCCAAACTATTATATTCTTTATTGCACAAAATAAATTTAAATAGTAAAACAAACAAGAAATATGTGTACAAAGGATAACTCTACAAGAGATCTCTTCCAGCCAACCCTCACTGTTAGAAAGAGTAAGCATTACGGGAGATCAAAAGTTTAAACTATTATTCTTTATTTTCCAAGATATTTTATAAAAAATATATATTTTTTTTATAATAACTTAAACTTTACTGACAAATTTTGTATGTTTTAAATGTTTTTGACAACGCCTCTTTACAGCAGCATAAAATAATTTTAATGTAATTTTTATTGTTTTTAATACCTGTTTTGTTAATGTAATATTTTGATAATAATTGTAAACATTATGTGGTCTGCTCTTGCTAATTACTGCCTAGCCATAAATATATATAATATAGCTTTAAGACGTAACCGAGTGTTCCATAGGTTCCGGTGGTTGTAATAATAAATGAAAATGAGTATAAACAAAAAATAATTAAAAGAGCCCGCAATTTTGTGGGGTAGGTACCCAAATTTTGATGACTTCCAATAAAAACTATAACCAATTATGCACATAAACTGTTATTAAGTATTATAACAGCATGTCATTGTAATGTCCGCAATGTGAACAATCCTAATGCCAATTACAATATTAATTTGACCGACACAACACAGTTCGTATAACAATTCATGCACGGTGCACCAACTATGACCTACTTTGGGCAGCGATCACGAGAGACGCACCCAAAACCACACAACCCAATATTATATTATTCCCGGAATTCTTAAAACTAATCCTAACTAAGGATCAAAATTTAAACATAGTACATTTTAGACTTTCGCGCTTTGTATTCATAATTATATAATTATTTAAAAGACCTATAAGATTTATTTGTAAGACCCGTAAATAATTATATAATTATACTTAACCATAATGATCGTATAAATATTAATTTGAATGCACATAGTAGAAATGCTACAATATGTATCGTTAGACCTATTGCTGAAAAAAGCTTTTGAAATCTTAAAATATTGGTGTTTGAAAACCAAACGCTCACATCAATAAATTTGTACAAAACTTGCGTTTCTTCAGTTACATCAGGCTACTTCATGCGGGAGCCAAACAATACAATCCTATTAACTGGTGCGGTTTGTCTTTATTATGGTTCCCTATTTGTTGTGCAAATTTAAGTTCTCTTATGTAGTTCACTCTTGCAATACATCGGTGTGCGTTATATAAAGGGGTTAACAATATCAAATGCTCCAAATTCCAACCTCATCTGAACATGGAACTAACAGACGAAGATCTGAACACCGAATACGCTGGGGAACAAGTTTAAATGGTTACTTTTATTTTAATGACGTTTATTTTATTTCATCATCATCATCATCAACAGCCTATTAATCTCCCCACTGCTGGGGCTCAGGCCTACCCTCTCAACGAGGGCGTGCGGGCTATAGTCCACCACGCTAGCCCAGTGCGGGTTGGTGGACTTCACATGCACCTAAGAATTTCTTCTTCGGCGTATGCAGGTTTCCTCACGATGTTTTCCTTCACCGTTTGAGAGCAGTCAGTACATGTACTTAGGTTTCGAGAAAAAACCCATTGGTACATGGCCTAACCGGGGATCGAACCTCGGACCTTTCGATATGATAGGTCGCGTCTTATCCCCGAGGCCACTGACGCTCTTTATTTTATTTCCGGGAATGAAATTCACGTACTTTCATTAGTACCTAGTAGATGCTGTTTCCATTCCAGTGGCTTAACTGGGCAACTCAAAGCAGGACAAGCGCAGTCTGTAGTAGAAGTATGATAACGTACTAATGTAAGCTGTTAAATGACGTCATTTAATTCTGAATTGTAAAGTTGTAATAAAAAGGAACAATAAAACATACAAAAAATACATACATATTTTCACGGTATGCCCCTGACAGAAAGAAAGCACCAAATATCGCGATCCTGACACACAAATAGTCACATAGGTTATCAACAATGTAGTCGGGCCATATAATTGGAAGTAAATACAATGGATTTGACCATTCGCCGTTGAGACGATGGGCGCTTGGTCCGAGGGCGCAGTCTTTTACACAAGACTTGGCTGCAAAGCTGAGGGAGGCCACGGGTGATCCTCTGTGCAAGGAATACCTTGTTCTGAGGATCAGTCTGGCCATCCAACGAGGCAATGCAGCCAGCGTCCTCGGCACTTTGGGTCCATCGCCCAGCCTCGGCGATTTTAGGTTATTTTAGATTTATGTAGGTATTAGTTTAGTTTTAGAATATTTTTAGTTTTATATTTATTTTAATTTCGGGTACAATTTTAATTTAAATATATTATGGAGTTAAAACTTCTAAATGGCAACATTATTACCTATTCCAGAGGTATAATTGTAGATTTGAAGTGTTTCGCCGGCAATGAGAGACATGTTTTACGAAAAATATTCCGAACTATGTCAAATACAATTCCATAGATACATCACTATCTATCGATATCTAACTTCTAACCAACTAAAAGTCGATAGCCACTTCCCTAAGAATCCAGTGAACGATTAATCAAGCTGCCACAGTTTACCGGCAGAACGGTAAGTTTTAAAAGAAGTTAAAGTCCGCACGTACTGGGGCAGGTGTTATAGTATCGATAAAGTTTGCATTGTCGTGTTTTGTTCTGGACATCACTAGTTTCAAGTTCCTACACTGCGGCTGAAGACTGTAAACCAGTTTGAAGAACTACCCGAACTTGTTCATGTTCTAAATAAGACTGCTTGAAATAATATTATGTACTTTAAAACACGACTATACACTATCTTTTTTGTAGTCGGGTTTTAGTTTTTCAATTAAGTAGGTGTACCTTCATATTTTTGTTTAGTTGTTCTTTTCATACTTGTGAAAATGACGGTCAAGCCCACAGATTTAATCTGGGAGCGTAGCGAGCTTTTTCTGTGTTCTGTGGTCAAGCCGCTCATGAGGCCTATCGCAGATATTTAACATAATATAGGCCCCATGTGTCCAGCAGTGGACGTAAATAGACTGATAATGAAATCCAAAAACGACGCAGAATTATTCTCACCTAAAAAGTACATAGGTACATACTTAAATAAATTCTGCGTTTATCATATTGGAGAACTACCTACTATTTGGAAAGGAACCATGTCGTACATTAAAACAAGTTTTATTGTTTGTTTCATCTTGTGGAATCCTCAAATAGTGCAAGTATCAGCTTTAAAACTACAGACAGTGGCCTTAACAAGTACCTATATCAAAATTACAGTCAAAATCAGCGCACCACGACCAACAAAAACCAACCCACAAAGTTACAGCGTACAATTCTGAAATCTGTCTGCGATCCGGCTCACAGGACCAACTTCTAAACTTACGGGATTTTCCAAGAGATGGCGCGACGTCGACTTTCTTTGTAGCAATTGTGAAATTTACAGCATAGAAATGTAGTTGTAAAAACTTGCTAGGACGTGTTGATTACTTGTCTCTGGCGCTGAGAGAGGAATTATGGGGCCGTACCTGAAAAAGAGAGTTTATTTTAGTAATAAAATCTAGATTTGTGTTAAACAGAGTACATTGTGTGGAATATTGCTTGCATAAAACTGATTACAATGTCTGCTGTGTTAGTGGTGTGCTAAAAGAGTTATTGGATGAAATAAAAACGTGAGATAAAAGCTTGAAGCAAAAAAGTGTTTATTTTAAACTAGCCGTTGGTTGCGACTTCGTTGGAATTTTAACAAAACTTTCCTATCAGTTAGCTATAACTAATAGCATTTGGGGAATCTTTATAAAAAAGTTTCTAGACCCCAGCAGTTTGAGTTGTGTGATGATATATCACTTTAAAAAATAAAATAAAATCTTTATTTCAGGCTCTGGACCCATACAAAAAGCAAAACATAAATAATTATAGTCAAACAAAAAAAGTCTGTCAAAAACTTAATCTGTCAGCATGTGTGAGGAGTGAAACGTGAGTAAATTACTACACATTAAGATGATTCTATGAAAAACATCTGACATGAGGATCAGCAGGTCGATTCTGTAAGCTTAACGCGCTTAATAACTCTAACTCACATGATGCATCCATGATCATCAACGATGGAGTCTAGGTTGTACGCTTATAGAATCGACTTGCTGACTACCAATCGTCACCAGTGGGAGAGACACTTTAAAAAAGCGCTAATATCGGGCACATGCATAATGTAAGAGTGCTCCTATTATATTTTCTAAGCAAGTCAAGTCCAATACAAATAGCTAGATTTTAATCTCGGCTTTGACTCTCAAAACAAACTTATTTTTAAAACCCTTTAAAGTACAGAGGCAATGATCCTAGTAAGACAATTGATTCAGCCGACAAAAAGCGGAAACCAAGGACCAACTTCCCTCAATGCTGTCCCCAAATGTCCTGACGACGTGAAATTTATTCCTCCCACCTTTCCACCAAACGTCAATACACCAAGATTCCTTTTCGCATTTAACTCCTTTGATTTCAGAAAATCTGAAGGACATTGAGACCTCGGTCTTGAAATGTCAAAGTCGCCGTTCATTCTAAAGAGGACCTTTGTTTGAAGCAGTAGAGTTCAAAGTCAGTAAATCTGCGATTTTACTATAAACTTACAAAAGTTATTTTGATGTACCCTCACTTTATGAATAATTCAGGTGTCGTTTAATAACTAGGAGAGAGCCCGCAGGGGCGTTAGTTTTTGTCTCCCTTTGTCTCTTTTTCATTGACATCGAGGGAATGGGATGAATGATGTGGATTTAAAGGCTAAGTAGGTAGCAAAGGATTTATTGACACGTGTAGATTTAGTTTATTTCTTTTTTACTGGCTTCAACTGAAGTGGATTCTTAACTACTAGACTATGTTGAACAAAACGATTTGTCTTTTCTAAATAAGTAAGGCCTAACACTGTTCAAAGATTAAAATAGATAATTAAATTTCAATTTTATGGCTTTTGGTTAATATTGGGCGAAACATTAAAGTCAAATGAGCAAGTATGTCTTATATTTAACTAGTTACACCTTTTACTGACTCAATAACCTAAACGTATAGTGATATGGACCTTCATTTATGACTCCAGACGTGGGTTGGACTCCTACTAGGAGTTTTCTGATTATCAATTATGCGCTGTTGTGGACTTGTAAATATCTACACGCTACGTCCCTGGCGAGGTAGGCAGAAAGAATGGAGCGCCAAGTATCGCGATCCTGACTCATAATTCTCTTCACATAAAGCGTTTAATATGGAAACTCTTCAACTTATTAGCCATGGTCAAAACGCTAAGATAGGAATGATTCTCCACACATTGAATTCAAAACGCGAACCGGAAATGAATGATCTAGTCGTTCAAACTTTAGTCACTAAAACGAGCTAACAGGCTAATTATTTACCTACTTCCAAATCCATGTAAACAATTTAGGGCACACAAACAATTTGCCCTTTCGCTGGCAGTGTCAAGCTTTAAAGCAATTACGCTTATACACCATAACTCTGGGCAAGTTAGAAAAGATTCCGCCTAAAGAATTACGAACAAAAGACCTTTTTCGGGTGGTTTACATAATAAAACAATGGCCGGGTACCGCGGTACAACACTTCCACGATAATACATTATTTGGCGTGAATTATGTGAATAGGGGGCCATGCATACACCACGTAGCGCCCGAAAGCTGTCGGCTCGACGTACGCGGCATTACGTGAAGCTTATTTGCAGAATTTACATTGTTGCGTACTGACAATAAAGTTGTGAGAGACGGGGTAACAACGTGTGTTTAGACAGAGTACACCATTTTTCGGGGTTTTATGTCCAAACGGGCTATAACAGGACGTGTAACAATGTTGTTTAATTATGTAAAAATAAAAAGCGGCAGTATTTGAACCTGGGATTTGTAAAATCGCCATTTTGAAAAGTGTCGTTTAAATAGTGTTAGTTTAGTAGATACCTACATTTTTTTTTATTGCGCACTTTAGAATAGGTACCTACTTGAGCATCAGTGGCGTTGTGGATAAAACGCGGCCTATCATACCGAAAGGTCCGAAGTCTTTATAGGCGCATGTGAAGTCCACCACCCCGCACTGGGCTAGCGTGGTGGACTATAGCCCGAACGCCTTCGTTGAGAGGTAGGCCTGAGCCCCAGCAGTGAGGACATGTTAATAGGCCGTTGACTTGAGGGCGGATTACTTAGTTTGAATTTAATATAGGACGATTTTATATCTACCAGCGCTTTCCTTCAAACAACCTTGATATGCAAGGTATTGTGTATTTATTATGCTAATGTTTTAGCACCTAAGCAACGGTATTGTGATCGTGACACGTAGTTTATTGACAATCCCTTAAACCCGTTAAAGCGACGCGGACCGCAAAATTTTAATAATGAATTAAAACATCCTTCCAAAATGTAAATTTTTAATTAGTATTGCGCGTTCGCTGCTTTCCTGTGCGCGTTTGCGCTTTCCCGAAATGATAATGTTTATTTATTTACTTACTTAAATTTTATTGTGGACTTGTGGCGGTAGTTAATCCTGTTCGGTGGTATTTTGACAACTTGTCGGTGAAAACTTTTACTTTATTGTAAATAAAAATAAATTATGAAAAGTCCTATCTTACGTCGCTATG
The DNA here is from genome assembly GCA_949699065.1 of Metalampra italica. NCBI lineage: Eukaryota > Metazoa > Arthropoda > Insecta > Lepidoptera > Oecophoridae > Metalampra > Metalampra italica. Next base: position 3,395,973 of record OX452993.1, read on the forward strand.
ATGCCCAAGCCCGTTAGGTCTTATTCCCGGAATGTCCACTCGGTCCGTTAGGTCACGGAACGATCCATCGTTCGGTCTTTCATTATAAATACTTATTAAAGAACAAAAACGACTTATTAAGCCAATCAATAAGAAAATGACAAAAACAAACAAACAAAGGTACTTTCACGACAAACAACTCTTAAGACCAAATTGAAAGACGCCATTTCCCCCTTTGTCTTTGCAAAGCTGCAGAAAATCGATTCCCTATCATTTAATATTATTTCAATAAGAAAATCACCCTTCCCTCGAAGGCAGTTTAAGCCCTTTGTTCTTTAAAGGGACGACACAGCGTCTCTCAACAAAAGTTTTCATAATTAAATTTTTATATCCTCTTTTCAAACCTTTCTTAAATGAGGCGGAATATTCGAAAAGGCTTTGAAATCAAAATGGCCGGTAAATACATTTTATTTTGCGGTCACGATTTCATTGGAAGACTATTTACATGTATAGTAAACATTGACAATGCACAAGTAACTAGAGATTATTCTCGAGGGTGAGCAAGTTTCCTCACGTTGTTTTATTTTGACCTAAGGCATGATATTATAAATGGAGTGCCCTGTGTATAACCCTATATTTTATAGCGGAAATCACCGAAATCGACGCGAGCACGACACTTCTACATTCATTCACCATCTCATTCACTCAATTCATTCGCTGGCTGTCAAAAAACCAACTATTGTAGTTTTATTGGTAAAGAAAAATTAAACTTAACATAACTCAATTTATCTATTTATCTTTCCTAGTTCCCAAAGCAACAAGCGGTAGGAGGAAGCTTTAACCTTACTAGTATCGCACTTCCGATAAAATTAGATGACCATTGGCTTGTTGACGACAACAAATTTATGTAGGTGATTAAAATACATAGTTAAAATGCAACGACTATTTCTCAAATTTTTTAATCTAATACACCGCCTAAAGGAATTAAAATTGAATAAGTCGAAAACAAAAAGGTCACGCATCTAATTATGCAAATTAGACACTAAATAATGAAACTTTGATTACAATTTAACACTTCGTTAATCATAATCTAACTTAGTAGAGATATCAAATTTGTATACGTAGATTATGTCGCCTTATGACCTTTTAGTCATTAAAAAGTCACCCTTTAGGATAATTTTATGAAAACCCCAAAAGATACTGTAAAAACTTTGACAAAAGATAAGGGGGTCTGCACACCAAGTATAAATATATTATCCGAACACTTTACGCTGTCTTCTCAGTGAGCAACTTCATTAAATATTGCAGATTTATGCTAAACGTTACCGTGGACTCAGGTTTTTTATTGCCACATAAAAAGTTAATTCAAATTAACTCTTGGTGTAACTTGAGTTTTAGTTTCACCCTTCTTGGGAAATTGCTCCTTTATAATAGCTTACGTGAATAATAAGGAATAAGAGGCTATTTAAATTGTTTGATTTAATGAGACTAAATCCAAGGTTATTAAGGAAAAAAACAGAAGAATAAATTGACTAAGCATAAAAATAAACCCATTAGCAAATAATGAATATTTTTTGGGAAATTACAATTTTAAGACTTTATTTACCCAAATCTATACTTATAATAAATCTGTAGAAATCGTGTGTCTGTACTTTGAATAAATTTATAAAAAAATGAGTGTGGACGATAAAAAAAGAGTAACAGAACACAAAAAAGCATTTTTAAATTTTTTTGTCTTTCTGTCTGTCTGTCTTTCTGTCTTTCTGTCTTTCTGTCTGTCTGTAATCGCTAATCTCCGAAACTACTGAACGGATTTTCTTGCGGTTTTCACAGGTAGATTAAGCACAGCCTGGCGCAACTTATAGGCTTTGTTTCATTGAAATCGGATGACAGCGAAAAAAGTTATCGTCATTTACAGATAAATCATTTAACGTAACAAGACGATGTCATAGACATAGGAGATATCAGTGTTTTTTTTAACTGGGACAGTATAGGCAAGTCCGAAACCATAGGAGATGCAGGGAAAGTGTCTTATGACATAGAAATTTTTTGGTCAAGCGTGTGTTGTCCATAAAAATGAGTCAATTTGCACATATTTTTTTTAATGCGGTTCGACTCAGTTTCATGTAGGGATCACTTCATTATATCGGAAGAAAAAAATCTGAGCAGCAGAAGTTAGTCAAATTCAATAAAATGTTTTCTCATAGAACGCCAGTGAAAAATAATTTTTATTATTTTTAAAAAATGCGTATCGACTTAGTTTCATGTTAGAATCATTTTATTGTATCGGAAGAAAAAAATCCAAGCAGCAGAAGTTAGTCAAATTTAATAAAATGTTTTCTTATAAAACAGACTGTGCAATGTACTTAGGAACTTACTACTTATTCATGCATGCCACCTGAACTCCAGCTGCTCCGATTACTATGTCAAAATTGTTATCACGAAAAAATACCTAAAGGTTCCTAAGACAGTTTCCCTGTATCTCCTAAGGTTTTGGTTTTGCCCATACTGTATTAGTTAAAAAATACACACGTATAATAAAAATTGATATAAGAAGTCTTATGAGCAATAGAAGTGAAAACAACAATTTTTTAAATTTTTATCTGTCTTCACCAAATTGGATACGGTGTTCATAGTTTGTTCCTGAAGGTATGGTATACCTTAAATTATGGTGAAGGTACTTAGAATGATCCATTTTACCATTGGAAAATTATAACTAGACGATGTATGTCTGTACATAGCAGAGATAGGTACCTACTTCCAAAATCCACGCGGACGAAGTCGCGGGCAACAGCTAGTGATTAATAAGTACACCTGCTTAGGTACTAGTTAAATACTGCCAAAAACTTCAGTCACAATAAAAATCAATTAATTTCTAAGAAAGGTTGCGTGCGATGCAATGGTACGATGAAACTGGATCAGATCGGAAGTATATGTTTTTTATTTGAATAAAATTTTTAATTATTCTAAATTAAATTAAAATTTACCAGTAAGTAACTCCACTGGTTGAACGCTGGTAGCCACATACAAAAAGGACAAATTAAAAAAAAGTTTCCGTTAGAAAAAGCTTGAATATATTTTTCTCTAAATTAAAGTCTAAAATGCAGACGTTAAAAATTTCAAGTAAGTCCACTGACCGAAAACTGTAGCCTAGCCACAAACAAAATGGATGGATTAAAAAAAGTTACCGATGAAAAGGCGGCAACTCCGCCGATAGCCCGGTGAAACTCATCGGCATGTGGAAACCGGCGAATATTAATATTGAAATGGGAGCCAGCTGGGAACATTCTCAAAGCAACCGATAAGTTATCGCGTGCGATATTCGTCACGACGTTACGAACGGTTTCGGAAATATCGCACGGGATGCGATCGACTTGAGTTAACTAACAGTTTACAGTGAAAATTGTCACTGCTGTGACATTTGTCTCAATTAATTTACGTGATCGTGATATTTCGGATTTCCTGAGAAATTACAGTATTAGTTTGTATGTTTTTAAGGCAATAAACTGTCTAGGCGCAGAAAAATAATTTCTTTCTTGCTCCCTTTCAAGTTTCTTCCTCTCTTTCATTTCTAAAGAGGCCTCTAAGTTTAGGTTACGTTCCTATTTAAAGATTTATATGTGTTCACTATACGTAATTTATTTACAGTGGGAATATAGTACCATTTTTTTTCCCATAACATAGCCAGATTTCATATTTGACTATTTAAAAAACACTGTCATAAAATATCCATTTTGTAAAACGACTCACTTAAACCTACGGTATACTTAATTACGTCTAGCAAAGACTTACGTATGCCGCTAGCACGCTATCGGGCAATTCTAAAAATCGCCCCCACAAGGTTCCCCACTTGTTAAGGATTAAGGTATCCTTTTGTGGAAAATATTGCAGAATGTGCGTTTAATCTGAAACGGGCTCACGCTTCGGTTGCTTTTTTGTAAGGAGAAATTTTTATTTTCATTCTGAGATAATCTCAGAGCAATTTCTTTGGGCGATTGAGGCTCTCGGTAATCGTGGTATACTGTGCAGCAATACCGACGTGTATACAAACCTTAATAAGATGATAACAATAGAAAATATACGAGTTTGCACATACTTAACCTATGAGGCATAAAGATAAAACCTATGAATATTCTTAGCGTACCTGGTATGGAACTGATACAATTTTTAATCTTCTTGTAGCCTTCGATTTCTTTTGCATATCTTTTAATTTTATATGGGTCTTATCTCGAATCATGAGTGAGGATATCCTTAGGAGAACTAAAGTAGACGAACCTCGAAGCTTATTGGTAGTGGCCGTTTGGTTCTCGAGAAGCGACCGTCACCGGAAGACGTCTGTTCAGGCCTCCAACAAAATGTACCGAGGATCTGGTCAAAGTCGCGGGAACTAACTAGATGCGGACAGCGCAGGATCGGGCATTGTGGACATCTTTGGTGCAGGCCTTTGTCCAGAGTCAACGACTCCCGGCTGATATGATTAATAATAATATATAATAGCAAATTTTTACAGTAAAACACTAAGTACATGAATATGTAATCAATACTGAAAGTCGTTAACGAGCGAACCAAAGTCGTATGTCGTACCTACGTATTGCGTGTTTGACAATTAATTTAATTAAATTAATTACATAGTCGATATAGCTACTATACCGTGGTATTTATATGTACACGTGACTCCTGCTACGTTTGGGCTCGATTACACGGATTACAGTTCGTACTTACATATTTATAAACACATAATAATTACACACATACAATATTACACAAAAGTCCCAAATTAAAAAAAAACCAAAATCTTCACGCAATATCATGAAAGAACAGAGCGTCAAGTATCGAGATCCTGAGACACCTCTTTTGCTTCATTCAGTTTCATCATTCTCTTCACTCATGCTCGCCTTAACTTTTTTTAAACTTTCGATGACTTGATGCCTTTTACTATTTAGGTTTCGAGTGTTTAATAGTGTTTTGTCAGAATGTATATTTTAGAGTCCACATGAGAGAACCCGCACAGTCTACCCTAAAATAAATAAACAAAAATACCAAGCGTCAACATAAAAACCCTCGTTCATAAAAAAATATCTACCATCTCGAAGACGTAAGTCTACGTAAGCCGTGTTGAATACACACGGGCGCAGAGACCGGCGAGCTTAACTATAAGATTTCGTACACACGAGCGCTGCGATCGTCGAGCCATAGATTCGCGTCTATTGACGCAGCGCCGTCAAGCGTAGCTCTCGTCTAGATAAGAATGACTTAGGGTTGGCACTTGTCAACGTGATCTATGTACACACATACATACATCCTATTTTTAAAACAGTAATTCATGTGTCAGTAATTAACGATCATCCTCGAACTATCGTGTATAGTTAAAGTCGAAAGCATCATTATAAATAACTAGCTGTTTCCCCCGGCTTCGCCCGCATGGAATAAGTTTTTTTCTCCCGCGGGAACACTTTATCACGGTAAAAGTAGCCATGTCCTGACCCCAGGATTCGAGTATATCTACACCGATCAAAATCCGTTCAGCGGTTTAGGCGTGAATAACAAACAGACAGACAGACTTACTTTCCCATTTATAATATTAGTATGGAAGTATGGATAACTGGGACAATAATAAAGACTCCGCTATCGCCAATGCCTATCACAGTCCCAAACTTTCGAAAAAGTTTTAGCAAATTCGCTCTACCTTTTTATAAAAGTTTTCCAGTCTAGACATTTTCATAATTTCACTTCGCCAAATTCACTTATAAATAAAAAACATTACCGCAGAAGAAAAAAAAACTTGATAAACTTTTCTAATATTACTTTTTCACTATTAAAAGACTTTTTCGTTTTATTTAGATACCAATCTTTGTTGAAAGAGAATGTTTTAGATTAGTAGAGTCGAGAAAAGGAAATATATACAGAAGATAACTCTACTCTTCTCTGTCTAGCCTGGCCTTCAAACCATAAAAGAACTGAAAGGATTAGCATTATATTTGAAGACAATATTAATTTTATACTACGGGAAAATAAAATATTTTGTAGGAAACTCGAGAACAGAGGTAGCAAGTAAATAATTTTAAAACGAGAATTCGGTCAGCAAAATGTATATGACCATCTGATTTTTCCACTTGGTAGGTTTTTTTATTATTCCACCATCAAGACTAAGAGCTTACCTATATCGTGACAACCCTAACAAGTAATCTAGGCGACCAAGCAGAATCCCCGAGACGTGCTCTGTAAGCGCATCATACACATATATTTTGAAAGTACCAGTACATACATAGGTGACATCGTAACTTAGCATATACAGGGAATAGGGTAGAACGCATCAATTCTTTAAGGGTAACAGTATATTAAATTCGAGAAGACTTAAACAACTTATCAGACACACTGGTTGGTTTACACTTTCGTCAGGTGACGAAAAAAAAACTTCTTTCAAAAAAGCCTGTGGTAAAGAAAACATCGTGAGAAAACCTGCGAAAAGATTAGTATTTCTATTCTAAGGCGTATGTGAAGTCCACTAAATAACGGATTCGGGCACCGTTGGCGGTCAGGGGTGGCACAAAAGCTCCCAAGAGGTTCGAGTGTCACCAGGCACAGATAACATTAGAGACACCCAAGATGCAGGTTTGTTTCAGGTTGTTATCAGGCAGGCCGACTCCACCTGGTATCGCTTCTAACGCATAAAAGCCTGTTGATTTGATATGCAATCGCTACAGATGTATTTGTTCAGAATGTTGTTTTTACTTCTTAATACTACTAATTATTATTTTGACTATTTTACCTTCTAAGGAAATGCTGGCGTTGCCTTTACAAAATGCATACCAAATCTTAGGCTTACATTACAGTTTCTAAAACTTTCACAGCTTTGAACAAGATAACATAAATAATTTTATTTACGAGTTGTTTCTGCCTTTGGTGATTTCAGAAACAAATTCCCATAGGTTGAAAATTATTTAAGTCCAACGAAATTTATTTATACTAGGTACGTATGAAATTCATCGGAATTGATAAAAATGTTGTTATTGTTGAACAGCCTTCTATTTTCTTAATAAACCCATAGGTAGATACATATACATAACATTTTGTTAATAAAAATCATTTTCATTTACTGAAGGGCAATTCCGAAGCAGCTCAACGCGAGTTTGTAAAACTAACACCGACATCCGCAGGCGCGACAGTAAACAGTTCCGCGAGTATCAATCGGAACTCCGGGGCGGGAGTGTCGGTGGTGTCGTGTCGGATGTGAAATTGCGTCCCGGAACCCTTTGTTGCGACGCTTTTTTATTTACTTTACGAGCAGGTGTCGTACCCACTCGAAGCGTTCGTAGAGCTACGTAACGATTAGAAAAGGGGTGACAAAATTCGCGAGCGCCGCGAACGCTCGCCTTTATGCGTTTATAGATATGAATTATGATGGATGAATTTGGAGTTGACAGCTCGCACTTAAAATGATTGTGGTGTGTGAACATTGTGATAACGGCTTTCTGGATTTAAAAATACCACGTTCAAAAGAATTTTGTGACGTTTAAAAGACGAAAGGATAAAGGATAATCTAGTCTATAAATGTTGACGTTGTGATAAAATAAATGAAAAACATTGACAAAATACTATACTAACAAACTTACTAACCAAAAAACTATTTATAAGTGAGTGGATTGGATACCATTTTGAGCTATAAGTGTGGGGAAAAATGAAGGATGGAATGTCTTGTCCACTATCATCCCATCATAAAACTTCACTTGCTGTCTCTTCTAACTCTGTTACCGCTTGTGTAAAGAACAAAAGCAGCTCAAGAAGTGGCATCTCTCATAGCTCTCTAGATCTATGACTCAGCGAGCTCGGGATGCCAATTATTGCACGCTCAGATTTACCGCGTCACTTTGCAGGACGGTGATTGACTGACACACGGGCCGACGACGCCATTTTGTTTTTTTTATGATTGAAACACTATGCTAGTTAATTTCTATTAAACGATTCTAGTAGATTGTCAACTCAATGGTTACTAAATGACTTTTTATTCATACATCATTAGCCTGTCGACGTCCTAGGCATTTCCTCATGCGGGAGTAATGCCGATATTAGTATTGAAAATGCTAGTCCTGGTCCTGCTGCTCATCACCGCTGTGTATGGCCTGACAATACTGCCATTGTTCGGTTGACAAAGGCTTGTCCAGGAAGGTGCCGCTTCAGATGAGGTTGGCATTTGGAGGCCTTGATTTTATAGCGTCCCCTCACGCAATGTGGTATTTCTTCATAATCACTTCACTACACCCTAACTAGCCTGAGTTCCCGGCTTCACCCGGGGTTGGGTCTATCTGAATTATAATAATGTTTGGACAAATTTACACACGGCTGTTTCGTTCCAAACTAAGTCGAAGCTTGTAAATGGGTACTCAACAACTGATAAACATACATTACATAATACATACAAACACCCAGATCCGAAAACCAATAGGTATGCTCATCGCACAAATGTAGGCCCCGGCTGGGAATCGAACCCCTGGCGCAGTAGGCTGCCAACTACGCCAATAGGCCAGTCAATGCCCTCAAGCCTTATAAATTCTTACAATTTCTTGAGGCTATTGTGTGTGACGAACAAGGGTTATATTCAATACGATTGAGACCTTTAAATAAATTCCACATCTCCTTCGCCGGGACCCGGCAGGATCTAGCAGGAAATCATTTACGCCAATAACGCCCCTCGCTCCCCTCAGTCTCCCCCCCCCCCCCCGCTCCTTCCTTATCCAGGGTGATTCATAGGGCGAGGGGCGCTGAAGAACTTTGGTAAATATTCATCGTAGCTAAGAAAATATTAGCATTATAGTCGAGGGAGATGACGTTAAACATAATTTAAGTGTTTTTGTATTAGTGTCATAATGTTTTGATTAAACTGCGTTCGGGGTTTCGGCGTAACCAGTAAACGATTTAAATAACCGAGCAAGTATTAAATTTAACTGGCAATTTTACGTTGGTTAAATCCAAGATTAACTTTAACGTAGGTAAGTACTTCAAAGTCAAAATATTTTATTGCAATGAGTCACTGGGTACATTTATATACTTTTTCATTACTCATACTCTGAAAGTAGGTCTGAAGTTGCCTGAGGAGCGGGTTGAAAGTAATACATCTCAGCCCTAGGGAGAATCGCATTCAACTGACAGCTGTCAAATTATATTTAAAAAAAACTAGTACTATTTTGACATTTCTATTGGGCCATGTTCCAACTGTCTATACAGCCACTCAATTACAGCGCGATGTAAAATTGAAATAACATAAAGTTATGTAATAATTAAAGAATATATATTTTTAAATGACTTTATTATAATTATTACTGTCAACTATTTCTTTAAAATAACACAGATTTGGGAAAAAATATATACCATTTTTTCAATGATGGAAATGAAAAATAATGGCAGAATAGCTGGCCGGTCACAGAAAAAAAAACAAAGTAGACGGGAAAGCGACAATCCGATCTTCATTTATTTTTTCGAGTTGTAGAGTTTTGTTTATACTTCCGTATAGCAGAGATTTGTATTAACACTCATTTTATGTTTTTGTTTTTACTTTCAGTGTATTCTTAATGAAAAGCACAGTGTTTCCCTCGGGTTCAAGACTTATTTAGAGGTCCCTCGAACTATTGGCGCCCTCGCTACGCGTCGGGCTCCAAACCCCGTCTCGGGACTTAAATAAGTTACTTTCACACCTAGGTTAACAATGTACTATTTTTCATTCACGGCCTTTTAACGTAACAAACATATACCATGTAAGACTTTAAAAAGTTACATAGGTACACTTTTTCATTTTCATTGCGTATTATTACTACACTTTTAGAGGGACCTATTTCCGGTAAAAACCTCCTAAAGAACACGGAAGCGGAAACGGGAGTGACAAAGAGGCTCTATAACGAGCGGGTAGCTCATTACTGCTGTAATCGTCACGTCCGATTCTAGTGAAATGTCAACCCCCTGTAGACATTGTTCTTTGGGTACGATTTGTTGGGTGCTATCTCGAATTGAAACTCACTGTATTGTTTTGTTGACCTGAATAGAGGCAATAGAAGATTATTATTTTAAGTTGAATCTGGATAATAAACATTTCAATTCTTATTCAAATAATTTATTTATAATTATAAATAAATTATTTTATTTAAAATGTTCTTAAGAAGTAGAGTATAGTTTTGATGTCATAAGTACCTAGGTACTCGTAGTTAAGTTTCATAGGAATATTTACTGAACGTAGATAAAAACGTGTAAAAACTTACGTACCTACGAATAATGTAAAAGGATCACAATATGTCGACCAATAAGGGTAGAAAACCTGTCGTGCTATTAATTTTTTTATAAACTCATCAAGCATAGAGAATTAAGAACAGAATCTATGTTAAGTAAGAAAAGGCTGTAAGATCATACTTATGGATACCACGGAAAACCCACGGAAAGATAAATAACTTATTGGTCTATAATTTTCACGAAATATTAATTTTAAAAATGTTATTTTTTGACTGAGAACTATATTTTCTAAGAGCACCAATCACAACAGTCAGCCATGTAATGAGAGTGACACCAAAAGTATTGTCCAACGCTACTGTTCTGAACAACCACTTAACCTTGAGCTCCCTCCCATATCCATCTCCACATAAAATGCAGCAACCAATCAAAAAACAGAAGGTCTAGTTAATTTGGATTATTCTGTACTAGCTAATAATGATAACATGTGCACGACACGTGGGAAGTACTCAGGAGATAATAGTTAGGGTTTTGGAAGGGTGCTCGTAAGTAGGTATCTGAGAGAAAAACGTTACTGTCCATTGTCTATGCTATTGTTGTTTGACAATAGGCAGTTTAAGTAAGGTTTTGTTTATTTATGTATAAATACAAGTACAAGAATATTTAAGTAGAGTATCACGCACGAGGTGATACTTTTATCAACAAAAGGTGTAAAGAAGATTGGGAATAACGTTTCGCATAGAAATAACAGAAACAAGAAAAAAATCTACAGACTTTGTTATTATACATAACTGATTAGAAACATCAATCAGGACTAGAATAACATAATCATCAAGCGAAGCAATTTGGGACGACGCGAAGGAGATCTAAATCCATAAATTAACTCAAAATGCAAATACCATTACAATATCAGAATCAATCTCTTGATAACTCTCTTCGAAAAAGGATTTATGAATTCATTGTCTTTGCCGAAATATCTAATTGAAATATAAGTAATATAATTGTAAGAAGTCTTATTTAAGAAGTTTAATTAAGTTTATTTCCGCGTTCGAATGTTTCGGAATAGCTGATTAAAATTTCGAATATTAAATTCTAATTTAAGATTTCTATAAATATGCGGAAAATGAAAATTATTTACGGGTTATTTTAATTTACATGTCCCCAGCTGGGACAAAACCATGAAATGTCTGTGCCCAACGAACAGACAGAAATAACAGAATAGTTCCAGTATTGTGTGAAATGTTATTATAGAGCTGTCAAATGTTAAGTTTGTGCTTACTGAATTGAGCCTAACCGAACTAATTGAGTAATAAAAATCTCCTAAATATAAACATTTTGTTTCCAAAAACAGTTGTACTGTATTCGGTTCCTAAACAATGACAGCTACAAACACATTGGTCGTCAAAAAGACCCCATGTTTGCTGAACGCTGTGCGGTGTATTTGTTTTTCCACGATTCCCTGTTGCTAAGTCCCAGGGTTGTCACTTGTGTATTACAAATATTGTACACCGATCGATATTATAAATGTTTGGCTACCATGACTTTGCGCTTCGATCTGACTTCGATACGTATCTGAAATCGGTATTTTTTTTATGAACTGCCCGAATAGCTTATCACAAGAATTAGGAAAAAATAAATCCGAATATAAAAGCATCCAATTAAAATGTTTATCCGAAAATTAGTAAAATACCTATCTGGTTCTTTCAAGTGTTTCACAAGATAACAAAGATTTAAAAGTAAACAAAGTAACAGATTTTTTTTCACGAAAATTATTAAAGTAAGTATTTAATTTTGACTTTTGACATTATAAATAGTTTAGTTTGGTGGTAACAAGAAGTTTCAAATCTCTTTGGTCGCGCGCGCGCTCCCTGTGGAGATCGCATCTTGCATATTTAGTATCGGAACCTATGGTGCCATTTACCGGGGGGGGGGGGGGGGGAGTGCGGACAAAGGAAGCGGAGTAGTGGGAGGAGGTTGCTAATACAATAATACAAATGGAGTTTGAAAATGAGAATGTGTGTCACAATGTTTTGATACACTTGACACGATATTGACACCCATAGAATGCTTTTATTACTGATCCTCAAGGGAGTGGAAAATTTTTTTGTTTCATGGGTGGTAACCCTGACTAGTATTGCGGTTAGCATCAGCTAGGGGTCGGAGCGAACTCATTCGGAGTTCCATTTTCATTAACACAGAGGGCGCTAGTGTCATAAAGTGGCCACGGCTGACAGTTACTTACTTTTATGCAAATTCCCTCTAACTTATATACACATTAAGTTATATACATATACCGTAATAACGCTTTTCATGCATATTTAATTCCTCACGTTAGTCGTGAAAGTTAATGTTTTTATTACGATGCGAATGTGAGAGGAAAAGCTTAATCGAGTTACAAAATACACACTTTCATGTTTACAAGCAAAACACTTAGAGGCAGAGATGTATGACAGAAAAGGGCCTGGTCTGACTTTTTTTATTAATATTTGGTATTGTTTTTAAACCCTAAAGGAGTTAAAAATAACTAATGTGGTTGGAGGTCACTGCAAGTTTTTAAAATATCATTTGGGTATAGAACCAGTTTTATTAAAGTTAATTCTACTTTCACCTTCATAAAACTTTTATAACTTTGCGCAGGTGCAAATCAAGATAATTTCCAGACTTATTACGGCTTTATCAAGTGAATTAATCAGGTCGACTTATTAAACTTAAATTGCAATGAAAAAACGTTTTCATAAAATGACTTTGGGCAAAATTGCTCGAATATCAGATAAGTGACAACATTTCGGGCGAAATGTTCCTAAACGGCATGAAATACGTTAGGAATGGACACGCAAAGCTAACAAGTTTAGGTAAAAGTCCCGGACAGGACGGACGGGGCATCATTAGACCCCGGAAGGGTACCCCGCTTGGATGAAAGAATCAAAGCTGGTAAAAGGACCCAGCAATTATACTCGTAAGACTCCATCAAGATCCAATTTTTGACACTCTTTTAAAATTCAGTAAGTTTAATCTACATTGTTGACGTCGAGTTGGATACCTAATTATTAAATTGAATGCTGAAAATAATTGAAAAGAATTAGTTTGTGGGATCAAAATATTTATTTATCGTGAAAAAAATCATAGAGGCACGTTTTTTGGGGAGAAAAAGAGTCACATAATACTCACGTCAATGATTGACTCTTTAACTAATAATATCAAATGAGAGCGAAATTGCTGTTTATGTTATTTATAAGTATTTTATTAGGTACCTACTTACTACTTTTTATATCATTACATTTGAATAAGGCTGTATTTTTTTGCATTAACCATGCGACTTTAAAATTAGACAGCTATGTATTCAATATAATTTATTAATCAATTAAAGCCAATACTCATAGTATACTGGCATAATAAACTGGTTTTTGAATAAGGCTGTATTTTTTTCATTAACCATGTGACTTTAAAATTAGACTTATTTAAAATTAATAAAATTGAATAATAAATTATATTGAATACATACCCGTCTAATTTTAAAGCCACATGGTTAATGCAAAAAAAGTACAGCGTTATTCAAAAACAAGTATATATTCACAAAACAAAATATACCTACCTCAGGTAGGTACGTGTGCGTTAAACTTTCTCCCCTAAGTATGTTCCCAGCTCCAGTCGAGAAAGGTACTTAGAATTTAATAAATTTTCCGATACGGCCGGCGTTGTTAGTGAGCTCAAATTACTCTGGAAACGACATTACAAAACGTACAATTTGTTCTCAAATATCTGTTATTGACTTCCCATTGGGTCAGATTTGGTCAGTTTATTTTTGTTTGGTGGAAACACTGTAAGTGTTTGATTTTTTGGAGCTATTGTAGGCTGGACTTTACGATTACTGCTAGACTCTTTTGGCGGGAGCGAAGTGTCATGGTAGTCTCGTCTCTTCTATGTTATTTTCTTAAATTATGTATTTTGCGGGTTTTAATGTGTAATTGTGATAGTATTCTATACATTAAATGCTTGTGGTTGCGCATATTGTGCGGAAAATTAAAATAAAGCGTGTAACTACTATTTCAGCTCGTACCTAAATTGTCCATAGCAAATCTCCACTAACGTTACTACCGATTTAGTGAGGATATGAACCTCGGTGAAAATCTCCGACTAACTCTAGTCGTGCTCTGTTTTTGTGGAGGTAATAATAGTTATTTGTAATTACTTTCCGGACAAATTAGTCCACTATGTTTCTCACAGTTCGTTCAACTTCAAAGGGTCCAAAGTCGTGCTTTGCATCTGGTTGACTGTACAAACGTATGTTTTAAATTAAAACATAATAAAATAAAATACCAACCATGTCATTAACAGAAGAAAATAACTGTCAATTTTAACATTTTCATTCACCTACTAAACTTCAAAGCGGCATTAACGCCAACATCGAGTAATAAAAAGGATTAAGTATTCAAAAGTTGAAACCGATATTTCAATCGCGTATTAAGTAGCTTTGAACTCGTTTTTAAATATATATTTTTTACTTTATAATGTATAAGCTATGGCTCCATCTTAGTTCCTTTTATAATTAGAAATAATTAGTAAAACAACAGCTGGGCTTTTCACGTAAGTAACTATATTCCGTTTTTTCAAATTCCCTACAAAAATGATTGTATGAAAAAATATGTTGAGAGAATGATGAAGCTGTATGATGGATGTTACTCTTTCTTTCTTAAAAAAAAATGAAATGGCGAGAAAATTTTGTGCGTACCGCCGTAATGTCTGACAAAAACAAGTGCTATATTTGCGTCTAGGCTACATGAGATTTCAAGGTATCATCCCATCTCTTGTATTGTCTGCCACTTCTGCGTTTGTTTCCCCTTGGATACCAAAATGCAAGAAGTTTCAAATCTCTTTGGTCGCGCGCGCGCTCCCTGTGGAGATCGCATCTTGCATATTTAGTATCGGAACATATGATGCCATTTACCGGGGGGGGGGGGGTGCGGACAAAGAAAGCGGAGTAGCGGGAGGAGGTTGCTAATACAAATTTATAATGGAGTTTGAAAATGAGAATGTGTGAGTGATTTATAATTTTGTTAATCACAAAATTATGAATCACTCTGACACAATTTTGACACCCATAGAATGCTTTTATTACTCATCCTGGAAGTGGCAAAATTTTTTGATTCATGCCAAAATGTCACCTTTTTCCTCCATTTGTCCTTCCCTCTAGTTGTGTGGTCTGTCCACCCACTTCCATTTTAGAGTTAAAATGCACACTTTAGTTATAATAACTGTGCTTTTACCACTTTACTAACGTGTAGAAATAACAAAGCTGGTCTCAATAACTTTAGGACGAAAGGCAGCAATGAATGTTAGTTTCCCGGTTTTATTAAAGACATTCCAACATACCCGTGTATTACTAACGGAAATATTCAAATGTCGTATGGTAAGAAAACCCTATCGCACTGGCAATATAACGTCCCCAATATTCCATTGGGCCAATATTTGTCAAAGGCCAAATCACCTCAATAGGGCATGCTAGGGCGTGGCTCTAGACCGGGGTTGCCAGCTGTGGAGTAAAATATATTATTGCACATTATATGGCTTGGGTACCACGTACTTGTAGCTCACTTATACACTAAGTCAGGATCAATAACCAGTTCAAACAATCCTTTACAAGTGGTCTATCTTATCTACGTTATTTTGATAAACCTCAATTACGAAATTTAAAGATGGCAGCGGATTTATTTTCACAAATACCCAAGAAGCCTTTTTAATGACCAGTTTATGCTGAAACAAAAGTAAACAGAAATTCTATATTTTCTCCACCAAATTTTAAAACCAATTCTGGCAATACTTGTGAACTTTAATGACCTATCTAGAATGTTTTGTTATCAAATGTAGTTGCTTCCGCCTCCGCCCAAAGTTGGTAACCCTGGTTCAATACCTAATAGCAAAATGTATAGGTACACATAGAACCAAATTTTCGAATATATACTACTTACTTATATACCTACCGTTAGAATTCCGCGTCATGACGTTATTACACAGTATCTATGTTTGACAAAGTCGGGGAAAAACCTTAAGACCAAGTTATGGGTTCCTAGTATTGGGAAAACGTTATCTATCAATACCTAACTGATAATAATAAGTTAGTGGGAATATTAAGGTTAGCTTAATGGTTACCTATTTTTCATTATTTTCATTATTTTACAAGCTGTTTGTCTGGGAGGAATCTTGCTAACCATTTTTCGATTGCTCCATCATGGTTCACATCCGGCTCGAAGGACCATGTTAAACTTTGGAAAATAATTAAAAAGGCAGAACGACGTGTTCCGCCTTTTTAATTATTTTTTTACGTGAGCACTTCATTGAGTTTGACAAAAGAGGCTGTGTTGCCACAGCAATAGGTTCTGTGTATAACAACGACATCCGATCATGCTCAAACTTTGCACTCGCCTTCAGCTCTGAAGACAGTACATAGTACCTATATTCAATTTTATTACAATCGACCTCAAGTCAGTGGCAACACTGACCTTGCGTCGGCCTAGCCTAAGGTAGTTTCAATAATAAGAGAGACCTGTTTACACTGTCCTAATCCGCCTATGAATCAATTCAGGGCATTTTTTTCCAAGCTAGTATTAGTTTAAGATTAACAATGTAGTGCAAAGGAAAAAACAAACGTCAAAATAGCCATTGCCTCCTGTCCAACATCGCGTCGCCGCCTTCGTCGTCGTCGAGTTAAAAAAAAACATTTCTGTTTTTTTTTGTCAAAGGGCAACGGGCAACGAAGTTGAAATAAGACTCATTTCGTATCGGAGGGGGTGGGGAACGAACCAGGAGTAGGGGGAGGGCATATTATCACGTAACAAATTGGTTTCTGCTACCTTTGTTCGTCGTCATCCCAGGCCCTTTGGTGAGACGAATGTCGGCGTACGGTTGGCAGAAAAGGTGATTTGATGATGTTGAAGGCCTGATCTCTCTCCTATCACATTTTATGTACAGTCGTCAGATTTAAAGTCTGTCAGCGTCAAGCTACAGAGAGGGCTACTCCTCTCCTATGAGACGAATTGGAAGCTGTTTTTGTCATAGGCTAGATCCTACTTTGACGAAGAGCGTCTTTGACAAACCGCCAATTCTTCTCTTGTGATAGGAGATCCCAACAAAGAATCTCATTGACACAGCTGAAATAATTCGTAAGCAAAAGTCGTAGTGACAGTAGACATAGATACACAGACAGACGCGTAATAAAATACTGTAATAAAAAAACCTACCATTTGTGAATAAGTAGGTACCTAATAAGCATCTGCATATGCGTATACCTATTAACCTATTATATTTAATCAAGCCTATAATATAGTATAGGTATATATAATAGGGTTAGCACGGACCGAACAATAATAGTTTGCGCCGCCATTAAGCATTGTGCTTTCTTGTTGGACGCAAACTATTATTGTTCGGTCCGTGCTAACCCGCTAAACCCAGTGGAGAAACGTTGTGGTCGATTGACTTTCGTTGTGAGTGTTTCTGACGAAGAACAGAAGAAGAAGCCAGGAGCTCCTGAAGGTGGTGTGCCCAGATCTGCAGTTCATTGAGAACGCGGTCACCGTTGGACTTTTCGACGGCCAAGGTTGGTGCACTTTCCTAACTCCTCGTCTCCTCAATTACTGCCTATTGTCGTCAAACATTTAAGAAATTAATTAATCGCTATACAGTCCACTTAAATCAAAAGATACGGAATTAAGTCGCGTCACGGCGCCTCCATTGTTTGGTACCTATATTAACCTATATTAACTAGCTAAACCTATATTAACCTATTATACCGTGCTAACACTATTAAGTAGGTACCTAATAAGTTTTTTCATATGCGTATACCTATTATTTGTCATACATTAGTCGTTAATGATTATTAATGACTCATTCAATTCATTATACGGGTTACTACGTAGTTTAGAGTCCAATCCTTTTACAAATATTTACCCCATTTCCCATTTCTTGCTTTCCTTTTAAATATTGTACTTCATGGTGATTTGACGTTACTCCACATACCTGTAACAAAAACAAATAAGTCGTTATTAAACGCGTGTCTTTCATTAAAGAGTCATTAACTTAACTATGTTTATTTTCAATTAACAAGAGAGTCGCCACAACTCACAAAGACCTGTGTACCCACTTCCATTATGAGAAACCTGAATTCAATACCATACAAGACAATGGTTTTACAAATTCGCTGGAAAGTTTTGAGATGCATTAAAAAAAGCTGATGATTCTTTCACTTTAAAAATCTTTTTTGTGGTAGTAGTAGGTAGATTTTTTAACCTTGCGTTACCATGAGCTGAAATTCTCATAGCACAAGTGCCAAATCGATTGAATCTGCAGGATCTATATTTAAATACGTCCACCGGTAACTACCTTAACAACTCTAAGTTCAGCTTTAGTTTGTTACTATGCTTAAGTATAAGTGAAGCATCCCTTCTCTTCAATCATTAGTGATGTCGATGATGCATCACCCCGAAATGCAAAGTACTGAAAGAAATCTTAACTCGTTTCCTTTGTTTCTTTGCCAACGGTACATCGCTAAAAACCCGCCTCCTACTTAACATGGAACAGAAAAAGATTCTTTTGTGCCGCATTTTCAAGAGTAAAACCTATTGAGACGCCTGGTCTCGGGTATTTACCTTTTTGTGCACCCCACTTGTACTATTGAACCGGGGGCTAAGGTGACGCGATTAAAGCTCTCATTTTAACAATGATTATGATAGTAAAGACTATTTAGCAAAAAATATTCATTTTTACACATCACTTGCTAAACATTTGCGAAGCGATGTCAGATGGCCAGAAGTTTACCATCAACATTTAGTCATTTACGCAGTCAAAATCAAGTAGTAAACAGCATTTAAAAACTTAGTGAAAGGGTAGGTATTCTATTAGATCCACATAGTAGCGAAGTAAAACACGTTTGTATACGGTCAGATGTGGGAAACTCACAGACAACCCGCTTGACGGTAAAGGGATAGAATAGAACTAGTGTGCCTGGCTCTCCAACACTTCAAACCAGAGCATAGCATTACAAGCATTGCTATTCAGCAGCAGAAATAAGTGATGACGATCTACAACAGAAGTAAAGGATCCTGCACTAGATTCCTCCCACACCTGTGAAAAATCTGAATCACAATCCCTATCTCAGAATCAACAAAAAAACAAATGAAAGTGTGTGAAAACAACACCTCACTTTCACAGACCTTTACGTCTATTTAGGCATTCTAAATAAGTAGTTGGTCAAAGCTTTTGTTGCCAGTTCAATTGGCTCTGCGGAACTCCATTGGGAGAGGTTCGAACAAATAAATCAGCCGTTCATTTGTTCATTCATTCATTCGGTCGCTCGTTCACGGCTCTCGGTTATTCAACCGCACTAATACTTTGACTTGTGCAATGTTTTTATTTAAAATTTCGATATGATTAACTATCCGTTCTATTTTCTATTCTGTAAGCATCATTTTGTTTACTTAACCCTACTCCTGCTTTCCCTGCTTTCACATGGACGGTCTCAACTGGATCCACTGTTGGACTCACCGCCCACTTTTTCGGTCACACGGAGTCGCAGCGTCAAAACTAATATCCCACCACCAAAACTGTATATCTGAAGGTATGGCTTTTACACACGTAGGACGCAATAGTTATTAAATAACTCTTAAACCATAGCGTGATTCGACTCGCGTGGCGGTTTAACATGTTTAGGAAACGGCCTTACACTAATGGGGGTAATAGTATTCTTTTGACATTTGTTTTAATAAATGAACTTACACCATAAAACGATTGATACCCCTCGATTACCCTATTTATAGTTCAAAAGGTCAAACTCGTTAATAAAAGTCAGTAATTATTAAACAAGCCTCGGCTAAACCATGAGCAGTGTGCTAGACTTTTTCAGGTAAAAAATGGAATGGAAAATTGACTTTTATAAGGCGAAAACTGGATTGAAATGAGGATAGGACAAAAGGAAAAGCTTTTGATTTGGAGACAAACTGCAACAAATGACAGTGTTGGAGTCATGTTTAAAGAATTTGTCAATGCAGATATCAAGAAGAAAAAGTTTGTAATCTCTGTCAGTTGCGTGAGACCATAGAAGTCTGGTTGCGAAACATCTGAGAATGGACAGGCATCGCTAGCGCAAATGACTGTTTCATATGACAAGGGACAGGAAGGAATTCTCAGAGCCGACAGCTAGTCACCAGTTAAGGAAAAGTACTGAAACATCATCGGTTCATGAGATTAAACGTTACAAAAGCACCGAAAATGGATGATAATTTGGGATTTTTACAGTAGAAAGACACAAAAGAGGGGCCATATTCGATCCTCTGCCCAGTCTCCTTTAAAAACATTAAAAACGTAGAGCTAATCAATTCTACTGAACAACTAAGGGTACTCCCATAATGAGCTTACAACAATGTGCACTGGTTCGAAAGTGCGTGCAAACCCCGACATCAAAGTGAATGAGTGAACGAATGGGTGAGCTGTGAACGTGTGACCGGGCGAATGATTCCGTGCGCCTCGCTGCGAGTGACCGGGATAACGCTCATTTAGACTTACGGGCTAAACAGGGAGATTAAATTAGATGCTTGATGTGTTTATAGTTAGCCAGAGTCTGTTCAATTCGCTTTCGTTCTTAGAGAACTGTAAAGACAACTGCACGGTATTATAATTTCGCATATGCATCGATTGAAGTATTACAGATGTCATAGTACCTACACTAACGTTCAATAAGCTCACTGCAGAAAAACTATTGTAATATTAAGGTACTATACCAAGAGGAAAGCAGCGCATAGTGAGAGGGCCAGGAAACTGTGCGCGCGCGAAATACAAATTGGAATTTTGTTTAGAAAGTCGGCTAAATGCTAAGTAAAAATTTAAAAGGCGACATAATCGAATTAAATGTATGAAATAGAAAAAAGTCGGCAAATTACGAAAGACAGCGAGAGAGTAAGTAAAGTCAACCCACAAAGTATATTTTAATAGGTATTTATATTAAGTATCCATTGTGGTAGAGTAGTACGGAAACTGTAGAATAATAGAGACTTGCTACAAGCACATAAATAAAATAGTTAAAACCATTATTTTGTAATATGTACTTACAACATAATTTGCTTATCACACAGATTCCAATAAATTCTGCTACAATAAAACATTACAATGCAAAATAGGACGGCCTAAAGCAAAATCATTATGAAGTTCTCACTCAGTCGTTACGATTCGCCTACGATACGACTACAGACGGACGTAAACAACGACAGCATGCATTTTAAACATATTTAAACAAAATAAAGCTGTAAGTTTTGATGTATTTTTGCACTAAAAGTAATTTGCACTTAAGTATGCCAAAATTTTAATCAATGCGAACTGAAATATTCTCTCATATTTTGTGACATATAGGTACCTACTTACCAGCAAATAATAAAAAGACGGAGAGGTGGCGTAGGACACCCGGTTGGAACGAAGTTCCTTACGCCATAATTTATTAAATAATAAGCACAATGAGATAAATCCCTGAAAATAACTTCGAGATTGCTCGGCTATCC
Organism: Metalampra italica; assembly: GCA_949699065.1. NCBI lineage: Eukaryota > Metazoa > Arthropoda > Insecta > Lepidoptera > Oecophoridae > Metalampra > Metalampra italica. Next base: position 3,417,701 of record OX452993.1, read on the forward strand.
TCGGAACACTTCGGAAAGTGTCGTGTCGGTCGAAGTCTTACACTTTTTTCGGGCTAACCCTCATTCGCCAAGTGTCTGGAAGTAACGTGCGATAAGGATTTTCGTTCCAATATCCGGAATTTCAATACCTACATAAAACCCCTCAATTATATGACGATTGTTTACAATAGAATACGACACGACCACGATCATCGTCCGCACTAAAGACTTCCAAACGCCACCACAAATCATACGCTCACCGCACATTGGCATAAATCATACAACGCCGTGGACAAAATTATTATATTAGATATATTATTATACAATTATGCCCAAGCCATGGTAGAACGAACTTAAGGCCGCGGGAGCGCCATAAAAACCGTTCACAATAGCCTATAAATATTTTACAAGTAATTATAATGAAAAATTGCCTCAGTAGAAACACTAAACGTTTCCGGACCAGGTTTGAATATAAATTAAACAGTTATTTTTGGAGAGAAAGGGTTCAAATCAATTCGTAATTGACTATTGTTGGTCAAGTGACAATTATTATGTAATATGTTATGTATTTCGGAAGTGGATATCCTGTCTGTTTTTGTGTGTAGTGAAACGTGTACAAAAATATTCAATTCAATATTCTTTGCTGCTGATACTTCAAAATATGGATTACAAGTATCTCTAGTCGTACGTATCGCTTTATTTTAGCTGGAATCGAATGTCATGTTTGTCTCTTCTATTTTATTTTATTTAAAAATGTATCCGAGTTTTAAATTTTAATGTATAAATGCAATAGTATATTGTACAATAAGTACTTGCGGATGTGTATTTTCTACTTTTAATTAAAATAAAAGCGCGTAACGACTCTTCCATTTCGATCGAAAATTATCCAACGTGGAGACTACGTTGGATAATTTTGGACCGGAGAGAATATTACTTTATATTTTGAATATATATGACTTAAAAGTCCATTAACCAAGCCAAAACCTCCTTAAAAAAGAGAATATTCGTTATTCAACACACAAAGACACGAGCGTCAGTGGCGTAGGGGATAAGACGCGGCCTATCATATCGAAAGGTCCGGAGTTCGATCCCCAGCTGGGCCATGTACCAATGGGTCTTTTCTCGAAACTTAAGTACATTTACTGACTGCTCTCAAACGGTGAAGGAAAACATCGTGAGGAAACCTGCATACGCCGAAGAAGAAATTCTTAGGCGCATGTGAAGTCCACCAACCCGCACTGGGCTAGCGTGGTGGACTATAGCCCGAACACCCTCGTTGATAGGGTAGGCCTGAGCCCCAGCAGTGGGGACATAAATAGGCTGTTGATGATGTTGATGAACACACAAAGGGCGTGATTCACTATCAAACAACCAAAATTTTTCATTTATTATTCAGTTTGATTATGTTACTCTGTAATATTATCGTGCAATAGCCCTACCGATTTCGGTAGTACCTAACCTACCAACGTCGTCGCGTGCCGGCGATTGTCCCGTGCACCGAGAACTGCGTGTGATTCAGCCACTAATTGGCTCCAATTGGCTGGAAGATGGCTCCTCGGATACCAGTAATTAATATGCTGCAAGTCCATCATGCAGCATGTCTCAATCTAGCACCATATCTGACGCCTTGTCCAATTAGGGTTACTACAGCGCAAGTGGAGATTCAAAGACTGAAATCTATAGTCATTACCATTGCTTTTTATTGCCGTTAAAAAATGTCACGCCAACTAACTAAACTCAGGGCTGTCAGCAATTCATGATAGTTTTAACATTGTGTTATCCCTATTTGAACATTATTTTGAGATAAAAATCAAAATCAAATCAACAGCCTATTATCGACCTACCCACACAACGAGGGCGTTATAGTCCATCACGCTAACTCAGTGCTGGTTGGTGGACTTCACGTGCGCCTAAGAATTCCTTCTTTTGCGTAAGCAGGTTTCCTCACGATGTTTTTCTTCACCGTTTGAACTCTCAATACTGCTCGTCAGTAAAATAATTAAGTAAAAAGCTGAAAGCAGCTGCTTGACTTCTTTGTCTTGTAGCTTGATGATTGATATAATAATAAAACTTTTACCTGGAGATAAATGTATATCAAACAATAAAATACACGTTAATTACGTAAGAAATAGTGGTATTGGCTATGAAAGAAACAATAAATACATTTTATTGCTTATAGTGACAATATTGCTTGACACGATAGCTCAGTTGGTTAAAACCGATACCAAGGCCCTTGGTTAGGTCGTATATAGTTCCCAATCTCGCTCACGTGTAATTTTTTTGCGACATGACTAGTCTCAGTGCAGCTTATAGGTACCTTTGTACTGACTGACTGATCTATCGAAGCACAATCAAAACTACAGTCTTTCAAGCTGAAATTTGAAACATTCTATAGGTTTATTTTATATAGTAAGCATCCGCTAAGCAAGGATTTTTGTAAATTTCAAATTTAAGGGGGGGCGGGGGATATAATACCTATACAGGGTGATTTCAAATTGGTAATACAAAATCAGTGTTTTACACACATCTTCACTAAACTAAACTCCTATACTAAGTCTCATGATTTAAAATGATCAAAAGTTTTTTTAAAGTTTTAAATTATCACATTTTTTATGCTTAAGATGGTGTCTTTTTTATTCGTAATATCGATATTTAATCGATATTCATTAACTGACATTGATAAAATCGAGTGACAGGTATAACGTTAGATAATGAATGTGGGGTAACCATACTTAGGGACTTTAATTTTTTTTATTATTAGAAAATTAACAATAATTAAAGCCAGCTAATTTTAACAACTGAGTTAACATACTATTTGTCTTACCTAAGCCACAATCAAGTGTTTTGTATTACCAATTTGAAGCACCCTATATATCTAGTCCGCCAGTGTACTTGCACATTGGTACAATTTTCTTTTATTCTGTTCCAATGCTACATTTAATAACGCAGTTTGCCCTCCATGCTGCCATGCCATGATGCCACAATGACTGTGCCGAACGAATCAAAAGTTCACGAGTGAGGTAAAAAAGTTTGCAGCACTAATCAAATTGTTCCATTTAATCACTGACTCATCTCACTAGAGACTGTCCGACCAGTATTACTCGCCCGTATTCAGGTGTGAAAGAGCGAATCCAGGGTTTCATTTAGGGCGCTATCTGATATGCTTGGTTTTAAATTAGACAAATGAAACAGAAACAAACTTGTGCAAAAGGTGAATCTTTAATCTTAAATTTTATGTGGAATTAGAACGTTTCGAAAACAACAAATAAAACAGTCTATGCTCATCCCTAATTTGACTATTAACATTATTTATAGCACTACTTACATAATATTTCTATTATGGTTATTTATTTTGTTTTAGCTTTGCCCGCGACTTCGCCCTCGTGGAATAAGTTTTTACATGATATAAATTTGTACTAGCAACCTCCTCCCGCTACTCCGCTTCCTTTGTCCGCACCCCCCCGGTAAATGGCATCATAGGTTCCGATACTAAATATGCAAGATGCGATCTCCACAGGGAGGGCGCGCGTGACCAAAGAGATTTGAAATCTCTTGATATTAGAACAGAATCAGATGTTAGGCATCAATAAGTCAGATTGAGGCTTAGGCTTAGGCTTCCCCTGCCTGGATCCGTCCTCGGTATGAAGTGTGATGTCATGGGGTTATGAATCGCTGACCGTTTCTAAAGTGTGAATAATCGATTGCGGCAAATTACTCGGCCGTTATTACTGTGACCAATTGCAGTGCGTCGCAGAGCACTCTCAAACGCACTGAGGGCACACATATCATTTTTATGGACAAAAATTCCTAAACCATGACTGTGAATTGAAACGCTCTAACTGGAAAATCTCGAAGGCTAATTGTGCTGTAATATTGTAAGAGTGTGCATGCTGTGATTCTGCTTTCATCAATGTGTCTCACTTAAATTATTATTTGGGGACTATAAAATCAAAGGCAGCAATCTGACTTCCGACTGTCATTGCACTTGAAACTTTCTTCTCATTGTAGAAAGACCAAGAACTATTTTTAGCAACACAACAGATAAATGGCTATTCATTTCAGCTCATTTCTCGACTCAGGTCCGGCGTGGCTAGAGGTCTAAGCAGAGGCCTTAGAATCAATCCCATTCTTCTATTCTGACTACTTCATACATAGTGTTATTCTGATTCAAATATAAGCAGTCACAGGACCAGATATATGCATATTTTAAATACGCTGAAACGAAACGGTTTTCATTTGCAAGGAACCCTAAAAATCATTCGTCGTGACTGTAAATAAAAATGAACGAGCGAACTGTAAAATCTTTAAAAATTCGTGATCTCAACGTGAATTTATGGTTATACCTAATATCTTAACGTTAGAGATATGAGACGAAAATTTTATGATAATATTTAAATTGAACTCGACTGCTGGCCAAAGTGGGCGTAACAAGCGTGTTCGTATGAACGTAGTCATTCGTATGCATAGTCATAAAAGCATTAGTAATTTATGATATAATGCAAGTGAAGTAAGATAAGGTACTCAAGCGGCAATTAACGTTTTTAAATTAAAAGCATTTTGTCTTATCCTTATTCGATCTATTATTATATTCGCTCAGCATAGCCCAAGGTTAGGTGATTTTCCCATGTTTCTCTGACGGCTAAAAATATGCAATTTCCAGCCACATTTAAAATTAATCAGCATTTAAATCAATGATAATAACACATATTTTTAGCTAATAATTATAAGTACAGGGCAAGATACAAAGATGATGTGTAGATACAGTCAACTATAGCTAGAATATGGCTCTCCTACAGAAGAAAATTTCGCAGCGCGACTACTGCCTCTCTTTAATCACATATCTTCACCGCGAGTTAGTTGAAAGAGATTTCATAGAAATAAGCTAATATAAAACCCTTTATATAATTTTCAGTTTTTTGTAATGATTTTTTTATAGTGTGTACCTACTATAAATTATTACATAAATAAATAAATAAATAAACATTTGCGTTTGGTCCATTAATAAGATTAATTTATACCACTGTGTTTAAAAGAAAATGGCGCCCTGCAAAAATTACAAAATGACGATAGTAACAGCGAGCGTCAACTCGAGATTCTTTTAACTTAAAATCTCATTTTACGAGCCAACTGGAAAAGGTAACCAAAGTGTGAACCAGTACACCATGTGTTGGTTCCGTCGATACTTTTATATGCCGTCCATCCGCCCAGGACATAATTAGCTATTTATTTTGCCATCCAAGCCCGATATAAATGCGCAAGCAACCAACTGCGGACCATTATGACGTCTCATTAACTTCTATATTATGACCAACCACCAATACAGCGACCCACAACTCCTGACAGCTCTACCCTCGCTACAACCATTTGCAAACCACGCGGTGGAATATAATAGCTTTCACACTTCGACCCTATGGGATCTGTTGTCCACCAACGGAGGCCAAATCCATTTTTTGTTCCACCAAACCTGCCTTAGAATAGAAAGTCGTATGCAGGTTTCCTCACGATGTTTTCCTTAACCGAAACCTGTGATATTATAATAAATTATACTTAAGTTCGGAATAATCATTGGCACGTGTCCAAGCTATGATCCCACGATCTCATGAATGTGCGGCGAGTGTACAACCACGGCTCCATTGGCACCTATTGAGAGTTGATGATTTTAAAGAATCCTAGTTCTAAAAGGGTTTTCATTACTACAGAACCCTGGAAAGAGCAGCGTCCGTAGTCCTTCACATGCGCTCACGTCTGTTCATAACGCGAGGAAATGACTCCTCGACTCCTTTCTAGACGAACTCGAGTTAATTAAACGTTTTAAGAGCCTGGGAGAGTTTTAAGGAAATATTAAAAAGTAAGTCAGGTCAGGGTGGAGTCTTGCTTGTTAATGTTTGTGAGGAAACTGCTGAACAGCGAATTCCACGACTCATAAAGGGTTGTGGAAACACACCTTCTCATAAATATATATGTATATTAATAACATTTCATTACTTAGGTAACTATTGCAACATGTCTAAAGTCAACATTATTCTATTGCATACTATATTGTTTCTCGCAACTCGTTCGTGTGGACACACTGGTGCATTTTCAATTAAAATACTACCAGTTTACTCTGAACTGCAAATTCATACATAATATAATAATGAAGTGGATAATTTGCACGCCTATCTTATATATCTTGCAAAAAATCAAATGATAGCGGGGTGTAAAATACACCTAGCGCCATTTTATTATTGAGAAACTTTATAACTAAGAAACTGACATGATTAGAAAGGGTTAAAAAAATTGAATAACAAATAAATATACTTTATAACGCGGGGCATCGGCTAGTACATAATAATTATATATGTTAGGAAATAGGAGTTAATCCTCTGGGCAAGCTCATTGACATGGTATTTAGATAAAAATTTGGAATTCATTTACATTTTTGCGTCTACCTACTGTGATATCATCCAGATAAAAAAAATTAAATTATGAAACTAAAGGGGTTTTGTTTATCGTTCAAATCTTTATAAATTGTTGTACCTCGGACTGGACCCTTTTTCCGAAATAAATATGCCACGTGACCACCCAATGTGCAGTACATTCAGACATAATTTTGCCGATCGCATTCAAGCACGTATGCCGTAAAACTCTTCGCCCAGACAAACGCTTTAGCTTCGTTAATTAGTCCTGTAATTGCGCTATTACACTTTTATGATCAAATTTTATGACTGACCGAGTTACTCGCACCGGGTCGAACCACTGTGCAATCGGGCTATATTGTGGGGTTAAAGAATATATATTTGTTTTGTTTTTCACATTAAACATTTATTCTCTGAGTTTTCAACGACCAACTTTAAGGCGAAATAATTGAGAACAATTCCAGTTTTAACGAGTCTGGATTTTCTTTTTTTACAGCAGAATAAAAGTGACACTTGGAAGTTTTAGACGTTATTTAGAATTATTTTTGAGAATTCCCAAGAACCACGATTTCAGGATGGAATGTGCCGTGCTCGGAGTTTCTCTAAAAGACAAAATCCGAAACGTCGTGATCCGCCAGAGAACCAAAACCTTCGACATAGCTCAATAAGTTAGCCTGTTAACCCTCTTGGGGCCAATCGCGCTAATTCTGAACGATATTACCAAATCCAAACCATAACCAAAAACGTTATGCAAACCTTACAAACGCAAAGGTGTGAAGCAGAGTTTGGCTTTGGTCATCTGTCGGAGAACTGATAACCGCTGGGGTAACCAGTGTGGGTCCCTGGTCAGATGGAGCGACGATCTGCGTAAGGAAGCTGCTGGCAATGACTGGTGCAGGCCGTGGTGGTGTGTGGTGGTGTCACCATTAACATCAGTTAATGGTGACAACTTAAAGTTCAGTTTAAATTAATTCTGAACCGGCAAACTATACTTACAGATCAGCTGATAGTAACCGGCCACTGTCGCCAGGAGACCTTGATATTAACAACATAATATAACACAAGCTAGACTTGTAACTATCCTTCAAAGCTATCCGAGGCGTCAGAGAACATTAAATGCGTATGTTTTATTTTTCCCTTGAAGGTTGTTATTATTATAATATCGGTTTATTACCCACAGTCTCTCATTAAATTCCTTTGTGTTAATAACTGAGACCATGGGAAATAAAAAAGCCTTCTTTATGAGCAGCAGCTGCGATTACAAAAGCGCTTTTCTTAATGATAAATGTTAATTTGTGTCAAATTAAGTATTGACTAGATGCAATTTCCAATATTATGTTTCTATTTATAATTACAGACGCGTATGCCATTTATCAAACATAAAATTAAAAGTTTAAAATTTTATTCATTTTTGGAACAAGGAAGCTTTTTTTTCTACTCATAATTATTTTAAAGATCATTTTCAGTACTATTTACATGTGAAAAGTGAGTACATTTATTGATACGGAAACAAATCGATGACGGGGCATTATGGAAGCAAACAAAAATATCAGCGGTTTGTCCTCTCTCTAATAGTGTTCTGTTCCTCTAAGGGTAAGTACCACTAGCTATAGCTAATACGTAGCAACACAAAATGCTGTGTCCGATCTGTTCATGAATCAAAAAATTTTGCCACCGCGTGCCACCAAAGAGATTTAAAACTTGTTGGATCTGTTCATGAAGAAAAAAATTGCCTAGGGGCGCGGGCGCCCACCAAAAAGTTTGTAGCTTAGAAGGGGAAAGACATCCAGTGAAATTACTAGTAAGCGGTACAAATACAAATTTGTTTTATTTAAAACCTTGCCTTACATAGACTAAAATTATACCAAGGTCCTCTTGTTAAGCATAAGAACATGCCTGTGTTAGAGGACCCATAGCGGTAGCAGGGCAACTGCACGTTTGCCGTAACAATAACCCAAATAAGCAGAAAAAGAAGTCGATCGCCTCGTAACATCACTATTTCGGCCCACTGTGCCCGTGTCCGGACAAAACGTTTACGGCTGTCTCACACGTTTGTTTCGGTGTCAAGTTACACGGTTTTAAAAACTTGATGGCGTGTAATAAATGTTTTTGGCTGCACCGATCTTGTCTTGCACCCACCGGGCAATAAAGTATCGCGATCGCGTGTCGATCTCTGTCTTATTTGGTATGTGGATGCGTGGGTGCGAGGGAGACGGCTCCAATGAAGATTTGTGATTGTTTCGTACAATTTTAATACCCATGTCGATTCGTGTTATAGCGCCTTTAATAAAAACAAAGAGTACGTAACTGAATACCAGTCGTGGGTACTATGTTTTGCCACAATACGGTTTCAGGGTTCCATAGAGAAGAAACGCCAGTAAAAGAAAACTGATACCCTACAGGAAAATGGTGGTTCTGGATTCTGAAGTCCGTTTTAAAACATGTGAAACATAAGAGCAAGTGGCAATCATTTCTGAACACAAATATGTAAAGATAGATAATATATACCTACTTATCTATTATGTAGTAGTTCACATCACAGTAACGTATATTTACATCTCAGCGACACGGGTCATTGTGTAAATAGTTATTTTATTGAAAACTAATTTCACAGTACAATGCCGCATTAAAAGGATGCCTTAATTTATAACTAAAGGTTTAACCAATAATGGATAATAAACAAAGTATTATTTATTAGCTGGAAAACGCTGACGTCCTGCTATAAAATTTCAGAGAAATTGTTACGATAAAATTGTGCTTTCGATGCACTGTGAGTTACACAGTAGTATTCTCTTGGACAAAACAAAGGTTTAAAGATACTTTATTCTCATAAAAGACAAACGTCACTTTCAAGAATACAATTATAATTTAGTAAGGTCTAAAGTCTATTTATAGACCTTTGCTTAAACGGAAGGCAACGATGGATTTCATTGTCTCTATTCTCTTTCGAATCCATTGGCAAAAACTACCTAAAACACAGAAACACACATTGTTCATTTGCTCGACAAGAATCCTGGAATCGAACCCAAAAAGACAATGAGAAATTTTGTTACCAGGTAACAAAAACTTTTTTGCAACAAAACTACGACACTTACCTAACTAGGTAATTGCAAAGCTTTTTACGACAGTTAGCCAATAAATAATTAACTAAATAACCTATAAATAAATTAATGTAAAATATCAATTAAAGTAAAAAAAATCCATATGCTTACAATAATAATCTAAAGTCAGCCCTATGGAGGCAGTTTAAATTAAATTAAAATAAAATTAAATTAAATAGTATTTATTTCTTTTATTTCGTTTAACGCTTATTTTGTATCGCTAATTTGCCGGTGCCAACTTTAAAGAAGAATTTCAATAATTTTTTAATTAATTACAATTCAATTTCAATATTCTCGTTGCTATGGAAATAGCTCGATACTTAGGTTAGGTATATAGGTGTGTAATTGAATAGTGTGTTAAGTGGAACCCACAGGAGTTCTATTTTTGAATCGCTCGCCTCGGTTAGGGCGGTGGATTCTATTAATTTTCCTTCGACATCAGATACAAAAATCTGTAGAATCGACCGCTCGAAGCGAAGCGAGCGATTTAAAAACAGGGTCCAGGGCCTGGCAACCGTTTTAATGCTTTCTCCAAAGGGACGGCCGCAGTCCGCCACCCACCAACATGTTTGTAGCTTCATGGTTTAGTTAGACCATGCTATCTTGGCACCTACTAACTATTCCGATTCAAATCTAAGACGCACAGTGGTACGACTAAGGGAACGGGACGGCCAAATTATAATACGTTCAACATAATGTTTCGTCTCATGAATTTTAAAGACCAAAACAATAGTTTCCGCACAACGTGTGCTGGATTTAAATACAGCACAATAGGATTATAGTTTAAATAGACAGTTTGTGTGGGTGAAAAAAAATTGGCTTCGAGGCTTAAGATGTGATGGGAATGATGAAGCGATCGTTAAACTTGTTTGAAAAGATTTTTTTGACATGTACAGTGATAAAAACGATTGACGTTTCTCAAACTGTATGAATATGAAACAGTTTCTACCGTTCCGTGTCATAACTGTTGGAATATCGTAAAAGGTTCATAAAATCACGAACCGACTTAGATCAGACTGTGATTTTTTGCGCGGCTTAGTAGTGAAATTGACATGGCATGGCACCCAAGTTGGTAGTTTATAAATATACTAGCAGTTGCCCGCGGCATCGCCCGTTAAACTTTGCACAAGAACCAAGAATCTGGCAGAAAACTCCACTCCATTGAGTAGTTTTTGGAGAAGAGTTACCAATGCCAAAGCAACTCTCATTTGAAAGTAAAGTATAAAAGTAAATTATTACATACCTAACTTATTGATATTTATTTGACTTAAAAGATACGTTTTTGTCCTAATCCAACTACTAATAAAATCCTAACTACTGTCTAAAAGCTTCTATAGCTTTTAGACAGTAGTTAGATATTAAGCTAAAACTGATATATTCGCAACTTTATAGTGGTGAAATTATTTTGATACTAATGTACCTATTTATAAGTCTCGGCTGCTACTACTGTAATTACTTCACCGGACTAATTACTTTACAGAACCGGAACGCAACTACGACTTCTTAGAAGAATATTTTACACACGCCTCTTAATTTGACCCACTGTGCGCACACTGCAATACCTGCAACCTGCAACTAATATCATTTGTTCTCTACAAGAGCCTACAGTTAAAAGGATTAGGCTTGCTGAGTTGATGTCATTACTCCACTAATGTGATTATAGTAAATTGTATTACGACACGACACGGGAAGTTGAAACAACAGGATGTCAGCTATTAGGACGTGTGTGTGCGGGCCTTAAGAGGCAATGGCTGTAGAGTAAAAGTAGTTCGTCTATTTTTAGAAATATTCTTTAATTTTTTGACCGTTGTCCATTCATATTAGTATTAAATAATTGAAATAAATCTTGGGCAAATCAAGATTTGGGAATATATGATGATGAGATGAGGTATGGGAATGAAACGGGAATTTAGTTTATCTTTAAACAAGTATTATTATTCACTCACAATTCAGTAGAATCGATAAACATGATAATAAAAATAAATCGAGCTTCGAAGAAATAAGGCAATTTAACCCGTTTAGTTTAATATTACATAAACATGCAAACGCAAAATAAAAATGTTCGAGACAAGACAGATTTACAAGCGAAAACTTATCTACCTTTTAAGGCACCAAAATATGCGTGGACGACAAGCATTAATGGATTTAAAGACACTGGTCCGGATAACGTTATTAAATAAAAGTTCCAATAATAAATAACGCTATCTGTCGCTCGTAAAACTCCCGATTTTGGCCGGCCGGCCGCTCTCGCGTGCCCAGTGGTCCTTAAACGTGGTGTTTTGGACAAAATAATACAACCGTTCTCGCGACCGTGATTCCAAAAAGAATGTTGATTAAAAGATTTTGCCGCTGAAAGTTTCTCGGCCAGCTTCTTCGCAGTGCTATCACCTCCCTGAGAGATGTCGAAAACATTCGATGACGAACGTATATGTAATATTACACATTATTATGTGTATGGTTGTTTTACGCGTGTCAAGTGAAATAAATAATCAGATTATCCCTTTTACTTTGTATTTCCTACCTAATGTTTGTTCGTTTGCTTATTTGTTTCTTTGGACAACTTTACACACGGCTGTTTAGTCACAAACTAAGCCGAAGCTTGTAAATGGGTACTCAACAATTGATAAACATACGTATATACTTTTAAATAAATACATACAAAAACCCAGAATCCGAAAACCAACCGATATGCTCATCTCATAAATACTGGCCCCGGGTGGGAATCGAACCCATGACCTTTGTTTTTACTTTGTGAATAAATTGTACCTATGTCCGACTCATGTTTTTAGGATTTCTTCTAACAAAGCAGGGAATATTCATATACAATTTCGTTTTCCTTTGCTAACACTAATAGAGTGGGTAACTCTATCAGTTACTCGAAGGTTCCTATTCTAGAACTCATAGAATGCACAACCAGCTCGTCCCTAACTGGATGCCGCACAAATCACAATAACCGCTCTTCATTATCCACATTTCACTGTGCTGGGGCCCGTATCTATCGGAATGCGCCCACAAAGGAGTATCCATACCACCTTACTAAGTCGCAGTGTTGCCATACTGTAAATGCTAAAATACTTTTCCTAACATGGAAACTAAGCGAGGCATTTCAGAAATTATTTTTCTGTATCATCGGTAAACTGACTTTGAAGTTAAACTTTAGAGTTTAATATTTTGTTAGTTTAAAACATTAAACAATGTACTTATGTATAAAATGTCATGGGAATACATTGATTTTTGTATAGGTATAAGTTAAAGTATAGATACAAGTTACAGATATAAGTATGAACTTACTATACCTACATCTATTTTATTGCACAAAATAAAAGCGTCTCGGATTGATTCATCCACTTGCTATCTCGTCCCTTTACACGTGCCATCTACACCGGGTAGCAACAACTACTGCGATCCTGACACACCTTTCTGCTGATCATTATTTTCTTATAATATGCTCTAAAATAAGTAAAATAATGAATTGGACGGTTTTCTGGTACGCGCAAGAGAATGAAAAGAATACAAAGATGTTGTTTCTCTAAACACTGTTTAATTAGTAATGTAATAAACGGAGAAATGGAACTATTATATATTATATTATTATAGTATTTAAAACTAAATGTTTAAATAAAAGATTTATTTGGTGTCTAAATTTTCTTTCTCAGTAGAATTAAATCTAAAATACTTACCATAACAATAATACTAAAATTTTAAAGTGTTTAGAAAATCTGCCTATTTAGAAAGAAATCTGCAGACTCGGCAACACAGTTACTAAGTCGCTACACTTTGTCCAACCGGCTTGGCTTCAAACCAGTCCGCCCCGGCCGGTGGCACTATCCGACACCGAAACGTCGTAACGACCAGTTGACTGACACTTAAATGCCACTAACGCGTTGTTCTCTCAAAATTTTATTGGTAATAAGTAGCTTGTTGATGTTTTTTGTCCGTGTGTTAGTAGGCACCGGCACATTGTGTCTCTTGACCTTTGCTTTTGGGAAATAAAAGCTTTCTTTGATGTAAATACGTGTATGTTTTCTACGACAAAGCTTTATGAGTTAAAAGGTCAAAAATGTTGTGTTTAATAGTTAAATTTAAGTTACGGTAAGTATGTGACGACATTGTACGAATGTTTGGATATTTATACTCAATAGAAATTACACCGGTACCGATTATAATGAAACTAAGGTTTGTTTTTCAAATCCTATAAATAATACATACTTTTTACCACGGGAAAAATGTATAAACCGCGGCTAGCACGTTTAATCTACAGTAACTAAAGCTGAGAATCGTTCACTGCACAGTGGCTCATACGCCGTAATGTTACGGACAAAATTCCAAGTAAAACGGCGAGGGATATTTTAACTCTAGCATACGCTATGCTATACAGTAATTACAGATGTGCCATCGAAGTAAATAGCCTGAGTTGCTGACATCGCTTCATTGCTGTCATCTGGCCTTTGAAAAACAGTTTATTCGCGTAAATATTGAGAGTATTAGTAAGTTGCGGCTTCCTTTCATGATTGCATAGTCTGCGACTTACGTTTATTGCTAATAGTGCATACTTTATTTATAACTGTTTCTGTGAATGTAAGGATATGTGCCTACTTAGAAATTGCAGTTTTATGGATTCATTGCACAATAATAGAGTAAATTAAGACTATTAGTAGGCATGCTTATAAATTAAAATAAGGATGTTTTTAACTTTTAAGAGATTAAGTTATTTACTGCGAGTGGAAACTTTATTGCTCATTATTAGATAGTAATCATAATTAGATAGTATTTAGATAGTAACTAAAATTAATTCATGCCTTAAATTTATATTTACCTTCTGATTCTTAGGATAAATGGAATTAATCATTCTAGCTGCATTTAATCGTTGTTGTACCTGAAAATAAATAAATAAAACGTGAAAATCGTTACAAAAATACTAATTAAATCAGTTTATTTTGATTTGAATAAGGTACATTAATACGTGCAACACTAAAACTTTAACATAAAACACATTTTGATTTGGCTATAGCACTATTCTAGGTAATTGTCAATCAAACCAAACTATGCTATTTGAAAAAGACTAGACTCCATACAAGTTCTAGTGACTGGGAAGTCAATCAATATTAGCTGCAATATCGATGTGGCCAATATATGCCAGAAATATAAAAGACAAGTTTAACAAAGATACCTTCTCCAAGTATATTCCATTTTTCTGAAAAATATACCCCCTGAAAAGGCGTCTGTAGGAAAATAGTAATTACAAGTCCTCCTTCTAGCGCCGTGCGCTATTGTGCCGGGCTCACAATGCAGAGGAATCTTTTTGTCCACGCTATCGGCTGTTTGCACCCACTGGGCGCCCGGTACGGAAACGTATATTGAGATGTAGCAGCAACCACTTGGTGTATATTGACAACTTTTGTGAATTTTTGGTTCAAATTCGGGGGAATTTCGTTTTCAGAATATAAATATAATAATTATACCATTAGTAAGGACTTTGATTAAGGTTTATTCTGTATAATACACAGCGCTGTTCTTTTGTTATATGTACATAAGAAACATATCAACATGATAACTTACTTACATATATTTCCATCGCCAAAATAAAAATAAAATCAAATCCAATCGACGAAATTAGTAGGTATTTGTCTAAGTGAATCTATCATCAATGTTCACATGGACACCTATCAACTTCGAGAGATATCCAAGCGCCTGGTCGAGGCTGCCAACGGCCAGAGTACTTACCTCGCTCAGAGGATCAGCCTCACCATCCAGCGGGGTAATGCCGCCGGCCTTTTGAGCACGCTCCCAGCGGTGGGGAGCCTCGAGGGTTTTTTTATTTATAATTTATTTGTAGTTTAGTTTTATAATAAGTTATTTTTATTTCTGTGCAATAAAAATATTGTTGGCCATAAATTGTTTAAAAATATATATAATTTACCTATCAACTTAACAATATGGACACATATTTAAAAAAGCATAGGTATGTACCCACAATTAAATTTCTGTAACTAAAATTGAGTAACTGAACTGAACCCCTATATGTAGTAACTTGTTACCGAAGTTCAACAATTCAGCACAAGTAGTTTTAAGAACGTAACTTGGACCTCGTTTAATCATTCACAGAGTAACGTGTAGAAGTTTTAAGAAGCCCCTACCTAAACCCCTTCCCTTTGTTAATTTAATTTTTATTAATTTTATTAATATTTACGAATTCCTCTTCTAAGCCTCTATAATTTATCGACTGAATTTTTAAACTTTTCCAGTTTGTGATATTTCATTCAAGTTTTAGCGATTTAAATAAAAAGCTATCTTGCCAAAGCCTATGTATGTGATCTGTCTAGCAGTTTCTTCGCACCAATGTGGTAATTTTTAAAAAGTAGCCAAAAATATTCAATGCCTGATTACGTTTCTGCTAATAAGTGGCCAAAGTAAAAACTACTAGTTGAGAATTCTGACGCTGTTGCAGAAACGTTCCATTGGATTTCAATTTAAAATTGAGAATTAATAACGAATATCCCTTGTGGTTGATCCCTTGACTTTTCACCTTGAAATTTTCTAATCCGACTGGTAGTTTTCGCGTTTTGCGCTTAGCAACATTATCATTTTTATCTTTCTATCTAAGTACTATTGCTTTTTTGTTGTAAATGAATGAATCGATGTCGTAATAGCCTAATGCATCACATTGCCAACGCCTTTGTTTCGAAATGCTATATAATTATCGCATTCTATTCAGAGCACAGTGTGACTGGTTTGTTCCACGCTTCTATGCTTTGTGCATTTGATAAAGACATTATTGTTCGATCGCCCCGTGGAACAATAGTTTTTTAAATAGACAAGTGATACCTACTAAAAAAATTTGCCACATCTTTTAAAAATGGTTTAATCCACGGCAGCGCTTACCAAAAAGTTATGTTAGAAATTACCTTTTTTTTCTGCCATTATCATAAAAATATTATTTAGGCATAGAACGAAATGTGATACAACGTTAATTATAATAATTCACAAATGATTTGAATGCGTGCCTCCCCTTGAGGCACACTTTCAGAATTTGTCAGGTAAAAATTAATTCTCTCACTGTCAGACAATACTAGGAAGACAGGGATAGAATGAAGCAGGTACTGCCAACCAAATGTTAAACATCCGCCTTCAAAATAAGAAATGCCAAACCGATTCAAAAATCTATATAAAATCGTTTGTCCAAACTGACTGATCTATCAACGCACAGCAATAAGAAAGCTGAATTTTGGAACATAATTATGATGAAATAATACTTTGAAGTGAAGAAACTCGAAAATTTAAATTACTTTCAGTTACTGAGCATAAATAAAAAATGACGTGTTTCAGGGTTTTTGGATTTTTACATTTCAAGGGGGAGAAACAGGAGATGAATGTTTGGATGTTTGTTGCTCAATCACGCTATGACGGCTGAACGGATGTTGATGAAACTTGGTACACTGATAGCTTATATCCTAGAAAAAATTATAAGATACTTTTTAACGTGGACGAAGTCACGGGACGTCCCCTAATTATATATAAACACCTTTTTTAGAAAAATAAACAGACTAACACAGAGAGAATCCATCGCTATTACTCAATTTATTATGCATTCCACTAATCTCGATGGCAGCCGAACGAAATTAAGTGACTTGGGTCTAAACAAGCTTATTATTATGCGACCTAAACAAAGAACCTGGTGAAATTATTGAGACCGACCGACGCCGAGAGCTCGTCTACTTGATCGAATATTATCAGGCGGGTCTTCCACTAACTAGGTAAGACGAACTTACCATATCGAGGTCTGTTGGTGAATTCAACTACAAAAACTACGGAATAAAATAAAAATATACAATTTTCTAAGTCATTTTCTGGGTCCTGTCGCTTAAACATAAACTGAAATACTTGTATGTGTTGGCGACTTAATTAAGTTCTTCGGAATTAATGCACAATATATTACTTTTTAAAAATGCATTCAGAAACAAAAGCAGGATCCGCTGTGCTGTTGGGTTTGTTGCTGTTCGTTCCCTTCCTATACAGGTAGAAACAGAGATGTTTTAGACAGGATTGACGTCATTTGACGTCATAAAGAGATTATTATGTTCCAATTTTGAAAAAAATTTTGAATTTGAATAGATAGTCTGTAGTGTAACTGGGTTTATTGCGTTTACTGTATCCGTACGCGGCGGATACAGCTCTGTCTCTGCTCAGCTCTGTCTGTGCTGCTTCCGCATTTGTAATCACGCGCTCGGGTCACTGAGCTAACGGAGTAAGCAAGTTTATGAACGACCCCTAACTTGATCGAACATTACCAGGGCTAACGGTTACCGTTGAAACATTAATTTCGTTCAAAAGCAGCGCTTCAGTAAATTCGTTTCAGCACCCCAGGAGTAATTTACATCTTCTTATCGCAAAGTACAGGAGGGTTGGGTTTTTTGGCGTTTTTGAACGCACCTAGATAGCAAGGTGACGGATTTGCCTGAGGTGTTTCTGACACGGTGCTACGTTGCGCATAGATCGGCCATTTTATGAGCTTAATATTGCCATATATAATATTTCAGTCTTTCATTTTTTGTAAAGAGATTTGCGTACAGTAACATAATGTAGATATATGAGAAAATATTAGGAATCTAATTTAAGTCAATGCAACAGTGTCTGACTTTTCTCAATCGTATGCTATATGTGAACTTAAATGGCTTTTTCATTATCGTTAGGCTATTAAATACTTATGCTATAACATAGGAATCAGCGGAAGAATTGTGGTAGGTAACTATTGCAAATCTCTTCAAACAATACTAAAAGGTCGACTTGGTCACTGAAGTGAAGCGACTTTAATAAATACGAATAAGTTTATAAAAACCTCTGCATTGAGTGTGTTCCAGACACACGCGACCTGCGGTGGCGGCCTACCGCAGGCCTCAATATGCAAAAGCAGGCCGCTCGTGTGTGAAGTCTCACAAACATTGCATAGGGAAGACAATAGGCCGCCACCGCAGGCCGCGTGTGTCTGCTGGGATACGCTATATCAATGGCACGAGATGGGCGGGCGGCGCGGCGAAAGGGTTGAAAAGAAATGCTGTTTGTTAATTTTAAGAAAACAATTAAAACACCAAGTAACAAATAAATGAGCATTGAAATATTTTTTTGGACTTAGCACTCAAAATTATTTGCATTGTTTAATTATTGCAGGTGACTTAATCTACACCCTGTATTTACAAATCTCCGCACCGCGGTTTTGTCTGATGTATGCAGATGACATTATTAAGAATTCCGAGACACGCTGAGCCGTGTACACGCTTACCACCCATCTAATTTGTATATGTTAACAATTTCACATTTGTTTCTTTTGACACATTTTACAGCTTTTTTATTGTCATTGACGATAAAAAACTTATTAATGGCTGCGTTTTTGTTGTTTTTTTTTCTGTTGAGGTCTTTTTAAATAAAGCTGATGCATTTATTTACTATTTCGCTTGTGGTAATGATCATTATTTCAGTTTTTGGTCAATGATATGTAACAAATCCATAAACAATTTAAAAAAAAACACTTCAACTGATTTGCTACACACAGACTCAAAGCTCTGATTCGACTCGGTAAGAAACGATCTCTCGATCCGATATGAAGTTTTGAACCGTTATAAAGTTTAATACTCTATAGTGATGGTACCTGTAGGTATTTAGAAAGACATTACAAGAAAATATATAGCTAGTCATTCCTACCTATAGATAGAGTTAAGAATTATATTTGAAATGAAGTTTATTCAAACAGCGCAGACAGTACCTGTAATAATTCTATTCTACAATGCTATGGCATTGTAATGTCACAATTCATAACAAATACAGAAATATCCTATCTAACAAAAGTAGTAAAACAAAAACATTGCATCCTACAATCCAGTCACAAACAAAAAGACAGCACAGTGGTTCAAAATCGAAACGTAGCTGGAACAAAACGCAATACAAAAGTCCCCGGAGAGCCGGCGACAGAGGAGACCCGTTTTGACATGTATTAATGGTAGAGCACAGACGACATGAAGAGATAAATAGCCCTCAAACCATTAATGAGATAAAAACGTGACTAAAATTATTTCCGTTATTCCGTCTGGTATTTAGTTCATGGGTTAATTGTAATGAAATATTTAGGGCAATGGTTAAATCCAAACGATAATACGGAACAGTTTTTGCTTGCGTAAAAGAATAAGTATTTATTGTTGAAATTAATAAATACTTAGGTGTGCATAACAGAAGACTAAATCCTATTAAATATAGTTTTTTTTGTAATCTTTTAATAAACATATTAGATAATCGATTTGATTTTTGCTTTGATTGAACTCACAAATGAACACAGTAGGTACGTACGTCATTCTGTATGTTCTTGTATGTTCTGAATTTAAATAGATTTGCCACTTAAAAGAGCCGCTAAAGCTCAAACGTTAAAGAGAAAGTAATCTGTGTCTAGTCTTTAACATTTTTTTTAACACAAGGTCGATCGGTGGATGGAAACTTTGAGCGCGACAAAGAAACACATCGATTAAGGGGCAACGTCACCACGGTTCAGCAAATAAGGGTATGTGTATTACCTAGTAAATTTGGCATATCCTAGTGTCACGCGTCCTCCAAAATATACACTTAATAAAAAAGACTTGGTTTGTATGCAAAATATTGATACTTAGATTTATAATAATTTTGCTAAGTATAGCGAACTCACCAACAGGTGAGTAAACATAATGACAATATCAAATTACTTTTTTTTATTATTATTGATCATTACATAATAGTTTATAGGTTTATCTGTGAGGCTTATCTGTTTACTTAATATACGAGTAATCTATACGCTGCCAATCGCCAATATATATACCTACTTTAGGATGAAGCTCACAACGTGAATGCCCCTTAACGAGAATTAAACTGCGATCACGATTTCTTACAACTATTACGGTCTCGGTAAAAAAGTTATGCGTTTTTTGTCCGACGAAATGACTATTCGGTTCACTGGGGACGGACTTTTTTTTATTTCATTAGTTTTGACATTATCTATTTGTTTAGATTTATCGCAATACAGTTAAGAAATATTTGAATGGTTGATTGATTGTCAATGTGGAATGAGAATGGGGTAATGAAAATATGACAAAAAAAATTGCGAGCGAACGAACGAACGGACGAGCGAGCGAACGAAATATTTAATTATTGAGAAAGTGTGAACGTTTGTTTGTTTGCAAGTTTATTATTTAATTCATAAGTTATTTAGGACTCCATAATAGCTGAAACAAATTTGACGTCCTTTTCACAGCGGAAAAAAAAAATTACCATGGGAAAATAACATTGGTTTAATTTATGTAAAAATTGATAGTCGCGGGATAGAAAACAGTATCAAATGAATGAAGTATTACTTAAGTGCCTGCTTTAAAGCATAAACAAAATAAATGAACATCGTGGTTATTTTAATTTCATATCAGTTATACCGCGTCTCATATACCCTGTTAAAACTTCGAAGTAAAAAAATTAAAACAAACTCGATGAGACATCGAAAACACTCAACAATATTTGAGCTGCACTTAACAGGCGAGCGAAAAAAAACGTGCATCCGGCAAGTTCGCGCCAAAACCGCATGCAGCTGAAAATGCAGCCAAGGTCCAAACCAAACAACCGGGCACAAACATGTAAACACTTCGCATCGACCGCGCAACGCTTCTCGCCCCAGGCCAGCAAATTAAAAAAAAAGAAAAACACCCATCTCATATCAACAAAATTTCTTTGCCCCGGCGAACAAAAAAGCACCGAGCCAGCATGTTAATATCGTTCAAATTTTAAAAATTAAAATATTATTTGTTAAAAAATGTCAATAGCATACAATTATAAGGGTAACAGGTGTGGGCTGTTCGTAAGAAAAAACGGAGGTATTATTTTTATTGAAATTATAACCGAATTAAAAAACCTTCCGCGGTTGACCGCAAAATTGTGTTTCGACGTGAAGCTTCATTGAAAACAGAATATAAAAAACTATATTTATATAACTTATGTATAAGTTGTATCCGATTTCCAATAAAAAAGCTTTTTAATTAACAAAATTCAACAAAAGCATTTCAAAGAGAACGCAACAAAGGAGATGGCACAGCCAAAGAAAACCGACTAGTTTTTCGTTCAAACCGATTCATTAAAAAGTTAGCTGAGACTCTCATTATAACCAACTATTGAAGTGTTAAGTCTGGCACTGTAGGTGCGGAATCCTATTAGTCGTCCAGACCTAAAACAAAGGTCCTTTGGTCTTAATCTGTTTTAGTTTTTTGTAAGTATGTATTTACCTATTTAGTCCTAGGTAGTAGGTATGTCTTTTCGGCATCGGTAAACCGCATTTGGATAGGGTGTTCACTATTTAATAGTTGAGATTTTCACAAACAAATATAGGTATCATTCAACTCGAAAGATAAATCAAATGAGGTTGAACAAACTTATGTAAACTCTGACATTATGTGTACTGGTAACATTGCTTTTACGTAAAATTAACATCGTTTACTTATTCACCTTGCTAAATATTTCGAAAACGTTAAAAGGGGCCAAAACAAAAGCTTTTTGCGATATTATTCCCTCACATCCGATCTGTCGTACATATATCAATGTAATCGCGTTAACTCTATGCGTATTAAAAGGGCATATTTTATATCCTCCACGTTGGCAACCTTCCAGAACTTACTGCCAGAGATAAGTGGTTCTACTAGTTACTACATTCTTCATACGCACAACGAAGCATTTGTAAAGGTACTTCATTTTCATCTACTTCATTCGCGCCGTCATCATGATCATTTCAGCCTTTTAGCGTCTATTGCTGGATATAGGCCTTCCCCAACGAACGCCACCACACCCGGTCCTCCGCTCTCCGCATCCAGCCGCTTCCGGCCACCTTCCAAATAAAGATCATTCATTCGTTCATTCCTTTGGTCGCCCCACGCGCTGCGCGTACCTGTCCGCGGTCTCCACTCCAGGACTCGTCTGCCCCAACGGCCGTCGGTTCTGCGACAGATGTGACCCGCCCATTGCCACTTCAGTTTGCTGACCCTTTCGGCTATGTCGGTAACTTTAGCGGATCTCCTCATTACGGATCATGTCCTTCAAAGAAACTCCGAGCATAGCATTCATTCGCGCGATGGCATAGAAACTATTCATATTCATTTATTCATACTTATCATACTCGTGAATATTTACATTTACATTTCATCTTAGTAAAGTAATATTAAAATAAATATATTTGTTAGCTCTTCTAGCCATACACATTGCGAAAGGCATAATTTTTTAATGGCTATTACGGCCCTGGAATCAAATTCCGTTTAAGCCAATCATAGTTTTAAAATAATCATAAACAAAAAAAAACGGTGGATACAGCACAGCCTCCACTAAAACAGGGCACGACAAGAGTTAGTCAGCGATTTTCATTAAGTAAGATCACATCCAGTTTGACCAAAAAAGTCCATAATGAAAAATTTATGAAAATTGAAATTTATTTATTTCAATTTTTTATGGAAGTGGGCACTTGGCCACTATAGCCAGTGCCTAGGATGATGCGGGCAAAAGTCATTTCTACTATCTATAGCACAAAAAGATACAATAATACTGTACCTTATATTAAATACATACTTTAAAAACTGGGAACTCATGCGCCTCATGCACACTTGATCTCTTAAGATTCAAACTGAAACACAGTAAGTACCTATTGGTTGACGGTAATATATACGCGTGACTGGAATTTCCACCTATTCCTGGAAAGGAATTTGGGTAGGTACCTACTTGAAGTCATTTGCAACAAGTTAACCCCTATCAACTAGGGATCGAACTAGGAATAGGTGGAATTTCCACTCACCCTATTTGCTTTGCTATACCCATTAATACGGTACACCATAGCCATAGGTCCACGGTGGTAAACGATGCCCTGATTGACAGATTCATCAACGCACAGCTGATGATCTGATTGATTCGCTGCGTCTCATCATCAACAGCCTATCAATGTCCCCACTGCTGGGGCTCAGGCCTACCCTCTCCACGAGGGCGTTCGGGCTACAGTCCACCACGCTAGCCCAGTGCGGGTTGGTGGACTTCACATGCGCCTAAGAATTTCTTCTACGGCGTATGCAGGTTTCCTCACGATGTTTTCCTTCACCGTTTGAGAGCAGTCAGTACATGTACTTAAGTTTCGAGAAAAAACCCATTGGTACATGGCCCAGCTGGGGATCGAACTCCGGACCTTTCGATATGATAGGCCGCGTCTTATCCCCCTACGCCGCTGGCGCTCTCGCTGCGTCTAGGTTCCGTAAATTTTGCGTAAAGATTCCTCAATTGACGTAAGCGACACTAAGAAAGGAATTAGGGATTGAAGTTCCGCGCGGCCAACGGCTTGTAAAGGACGTCATTACCTCAACTACACGCTATAAACATGAAACGATTACGAATAGATTCCACATTGATCGTTCCACGTCTAGTCTATAATGTGATTACGTGCCCCCAGCGGGTCTAGTGTGCTGGTAAATCACTTGCGTCAATTACGCGACTACGGGAACGTGGTGTAATTAAATTACGACACTCGAAACTTGAGGAGACCCCTTAACGTAGGAGAGTTCGAAAATACGCGCTCCGACAACTTGCGCCGCGTTTTGATGTAAGCGCCGAAGATCTGGAGGCCTGACAATCGTAGTTTAAGCATTCAAGATAGTTACGCCTTGGGGATACAAGTCGGTGACGGGCAGCAAAGACATTAGGGCATATCCTCTTATGGCTTTGCGTTTTTAGAAAAAAAGCCGGACAAGTGCGAATAGGACTCGCGCCCTGAGAGTTCCGTACAAACTTAATTAAAGAAATAATTAGTTAATCGCTAATGAAATTGGTAGGTATATCACATGGTACTAACTTATATAGATAAAATTTCAACTTGATACCTCCACGCGTTCCTGAGAAAAAGATCCATCAGTCTAGACCATTTTTCTCAGACAGACAGACGGACAACGGAGTGATCCTACAAGGGTTCCTTCTTTCCTATTTTGAGGTACGGAACCCTAAAAAAGACTATTGTCGCTTTTAAGTAACAATTCAACAAATAATACTTCTAACGTAATTCTAATATTTCTAAGTTATACGTGTTTTACGAACATTTAATGCTTTAGAGATTTCAAGCTGATCTACATAATAACTAGTCGAATTTCACGGTAAAGACAACTGATAACACTGTTGAAAGACAACAGCCTATAGAAAATAGTTCACTGCTGGACTAGATCTCTCCTTAGCTATACGTGTGTGAGGTTTATGCCGTAATCACCACAACGAAGATGAACACAACTGGTGAAAAATTATGTTTTAACCAAGAAAACGCAACTCTGTTACAAATAGGTGAGACGTTAGGTATACTGCAATAAGTAACACGGATCCTTATTTTTTCAAAATGTCGGTTAAACTGCAACAGTTGCACTTAATGAGCTTAAACAAATCCCATTACACGAACTTACAGCGTTGCGCCGCTTACAGCAGTGTGCAAGATGCTTACACCATTCTTTGTGCTACGCAAATATCGACCCTGTTCAGGCAAAACATCGTAAGCGACAAAAATAAAACAATGAAAATGCGTATTTATGATTAGGTGAGAAATTGATTTTTTGTGTCGCTTACGTTATTTTGTCTGAACAGGCTCGTATCTTGTTGCTTCGTAAGCTTAGTGTCTTACTCGAGTTTGCCACTCGAGTTCGAGTCGTGGGTTTGATTCTCACCGAAGACAGACAATTTGCACTAGTTTTATTTGTTCTAGTCTGGATTTTACGTGAAAAAAAACCGACACATAAAAACAAATCTTAAAAAAAAAGTTCAACACTGACTCAATGAAGCAATCAAACCATAAATTTAGATAGGTACTGCAATAAAGGCACTTAGTTTTCGGTAAGGTACATTATAGGTACATTATTTTTATTTCAAATATGTATTTAATTATGGGACAATTAATAAAATGAAAATTAGGGAACCGTTTAAAAGCCATCAAGCTTTTTTCCGAAGGTTAACCACCTTCGGAAAAAGCTTGATGGCTTTTAAACGGTTCCCTTTCTACCAGATCTAAAAAACTGTAAAAGTTTAAAAATATGTACACAAAAGGTGTTCCTAATCTATTCCAGACCAGAGAGTGCAGTTAACTAAGTATAGAAAGCAGCAGTTAAGTACGACATTAAACTCTCGTTAAATCTAGCTTCGGCGTTCGTTTCCTCTTCACCGCGTTTTACCAAAACCGTGTTAGTTTAAAATATATATTTTAAACACTATTGATACAGACCGTCGGTGTGTCGGTAGGAAATGTTGTAGTTTTAGTCAGATTTTACAACGAATTAAAATAAATATTTTTTAATGTGTAAGGATACATATTTGTATGTAACAACTTACCCCATTTTGATATTACATGTTTAATTTTGAAAACTTGTCACGAATTAGTTTAGAGCACATACTTCATTTACTTATCAAAGAGATAAAACATTCATAACATACTATTCACGATCGCCGATTACATAACTAAAATGTGTACATTCGCCATTAAAACAGTGTTACTATTTACCCCGGTTGCAACCAGCCCCCAACGGGTCGAAGGGGTCCGGTATCCTTAAAATCTGAGGCTGTGCTCTAGAAACTTAAAGGTTCCTCAAGGGACATGGGCTGAAAAATGATTTTTAAAAATTATATGCGGGTGATGTCACTGGCAACAGATGTTATAGGTATACTCAATCCAAACTTGTTTCACTAAGCCACGTAACTAACATTTCAGTACGGGGTGTTTCTCAACTCCCCCCTTCGGCAATTAGTTGTTGCCATTACGACGGAGTTGAATGTTCGACGCCAACCAGCTTTCAACTAATGTGGCGAGGTGCCGTCTGCATGATTAAAGGTATGTGCAAGTCTAAGCTTTAGAAGAGATTGGACAGTTTGGGTAGTGGACATTTCACCAACTTTTCAGTTAACTTTCAGAATGTGGTCTGTCAAAATGCTCCCACCCCCGGCGACTGTGGCTGTCAGTTTTTTGTTTTCCAAAAATCATCCCTATCTAGACTGAGATAAGTCTAGGCCTCCCGGCGGCCATTTTGGCACAATTTGTGTCTCTCTACAGTTACTGGGGAATCACAATATGTGCTTCTCGACAGATAAAAGGTTAATATTGCTATTTAGGTACTTCACGAGACGTCCACTGCCAGATATGACTTCCTGAAAGAACACGCTCACCTAGTAAGACCTATTGTTACATGAACCTTCAGTTTCTAGGCTACAAGAGCGTTGCCTTAAGAACTCGTAAGATGCCGGATCTCTTTCCCTTCAAAAAGTAATGTCATCGATGGCTTTTCAGCATGGGGACATTTTTTTA
The DNA here is from genome assembly GCA_949699065.1 of Metalampra italica. Taxonomy (NCBI): domain Eukaryota; kingdom Metazoa; phylum Arthropoda; class Insecta; order Lepidoptera; family Oecophoridae; genus Metalampra; species Metalampra italica. The sequence continues at coordinate 3,444,523 of OX452993.1, forward strand.
ATGGCCGGGGCGCCTGTGACATTACATCGACAGAAGATGGAGAGTTCTCGGCTGGAGATTCGTCCTGAATGTAGACTGGTCAGAATGGAAAAGGAATGAAGAGGCGTACGTCCAACAAAGAGGGTTTTTTGCACCTTTAAGGGATCTTTGGAACATATTATGGTCTGATCCTTTAAGAAAACTCGCGGTCCTTTCCTACTGCACCGACTACATTGGGAATTGTTATATTTATGTAGTTTAATATAAAAACATATGTAGGTGACCCAGATTCCTTCCCGGCAATATAAGCAGCGATAAACGATTAGCCAAAAACCGTAAACGAAGATACGGGGCAGACACCGCCCATGGGAAATAGTTCCCGGAAAACTTTGCCCAACACTATTAGCTGTGCTGAATGGCGTTCCGAACTATGGACTTAGGGTGTTTTCAGATTTGAGCTACGCAAGCGGCGGTCAATATCGACAATCGTAATCAAAATCTAAAGAGGAAAGATTTGTATTTTTGTGTGTGTATGTTTGTAATGAATAAACTCAAAAACTACTGTGCCGATTTCATAAATTCTTTCAGCATTGGAAAGCTACATTCACCCTGAGTGACAGGCTATATTTATCAATATTTATGTCCACCCGTGCAAAGCCGGGACGGGCCGCTAGTGGGATATAAAGGCAGCATTTTCCTATAGATTAGGTCTTAGGAGACTAGCGCTTCTGAAGGGACATCGTCTGTGACCAATATGTGATATCAATAAAGAATATCAATCGCCCTATGGGAGGGATTTGATAACTAAATTAGGTTTGAAATTGTACACTTTCAACACTTATTTGTATTTGAAATTTTCAAAAGTATTACAATACTGTGGTTCTGTAGCATGCTTCAAAAGTAGAGCTTGCTCCGAAGCCTTTTCTAGCCAGTGCATCAGCGTTCTCATTACCCTGCATGGCTCTTTGTCCCGAGACCCAAACTGTCGGGCTAACCAAACAGGTTCTACCGGTATTTTTTTATTTTTTTATTATTATTATTTTTATTAAATAATAAACTTAAAAAAAAAAAACTAAAAAAAAATCAGCCTAAAATAACCACTTATTTTGCATAACCTTTAAATAACGTAAAAATAAATGCTCTATCATCAAAATTATCAACCATCAACCTTACAGCACATGCCTTGTAAATGTTTTCTTGGTGAATATAATTTGAAAAAGTGTTTAAAGTTCAAAAACTACAGTTAGATACTTACAACCCAAAGTTTTAAAAACCGCACGACTTGTTTGCGCCCTTAGGTGTCGGTAAACTATTTATGTGGCACTAAGAACTTTTCCAATAAGCATTTTTTTATTTCGAACAGAAAACGAAACGTTTTGAGGTGTGCTAAAGTTTATTCTATCATCGAGTTTTGTCCGTCCCCAAGTTACTGACGAAATGTTTGAAAGTTAAAATTGATTCAATTTTTCAGACATTTTGTTCATAGATGTTTTTTTAAGGTTTTACAGGCTTGAGAAAGAGCGATTTGTAACTTTCACTATTTTACACTATACATATTAGAACTGCTGCTGTATTTCGCCATTAGTAAAAACATTGGCGACATTCAAGGTTCTACTGCGGTTGCCATAGCAAAAAGAAGTATTAATAAAAATAATAATAAGTACTAATCCTCTGAAGGTGTCAAAGACTAGTACCGCTACCTTAACTTCTTGTCTGTGACCATACCGGGAATCGGCACGTCACTATATATAGCCCTATATATAGCCGGTATGGTCACAGACAAGCGGCTAATGATCTCTCCCTTCTATCGAAGGTACAAAAGGTACAAGGCTTGGTACAGGAATATACCCTTATAGTATTACAAAAGGTTTTAATAAATAAATAAAAAACCGTAAAAAAAATACGGGTCGAATTGAGAACCTCCTTTTCGTCGGTTGAAAAGAGGATATTATTATGACTTTAAAGAAATAAATATAAAAAATGAAGATTCATCAGCAGTTACAAAGTTTACAATTAGTATAACAAGATATACTTTATATACTTAAATCTAATTATTTACGTACTTAATAAGTAAATAGTTACAACCCACCACAGGCTGAATGGTTTTTTATATCAATCGCAAAAAAGTCTGCAAAAACAACTCATTCACTCCGCTAACTAGGCGTAAAACCTATTTCCCGGAATAAAAATAAAGTCTAAAGGAATGGCTCGGCCGGCCCCATTTACCGAATTTACAGTGCCAACTAGCCGCGTCGAAACAGATTAGAGGTGTGACCACTACTGTTACGAATAACGATGCTTTTATTAGCAAATCACCATGTAAGCTAGAATTAAAATCATCATCATCAGCCTGAACTGGTCCACTGCTGGATATAGGCCTCCCCCAAGGCACGCCACTGAACCCGGTCTTAAAAAAAAGTCTTTATCAAAAGTTGGGATTGCCTCACGGTGAAGATTTTTCATTATCTATATCAGTTTTCTTAAGAGCGACTAAGAACTGTGATACCATGGTAAAATAAAAACAGTCTTGCACGAAAAGATGTATTGGTATGATAATTGATAAGTATCATGATCGGACAGAGCGTCAGTGGCCTCGGGGAAGAGCGTCAGTGGCCTCGGGGATAAGACGCGACCTATGATATCGAAAGGTCCGAGGTTCGATCCCCGGCTGGGCCATGTACCAATGGGTTTTTTCTCGAAACTTAAGTACATGTACTGACTGCTCTCAAACGGTGAAGGAAAACATCGTGAGGAAACCTGCATACGCCGAAGAAGAAATTCTTAGGCGCATGTGAAGTCCACCAACCCGCACTGGGCTAGCGTGGTGGACTATAGCCCGCACGCCCTCTTTGAGAGGGTAGGCCTGAGCCCCAGCAGTGGGGAGATTAATAGGCTGTTGATGATGATGATGATATGGACGATTGTCTACAAAACTATACTCCTTTTTTATTTAGACTTTTTATAAAAGAAAACGGAAAAAGCTGTATAGGCGACAGAATCCTTTACCTTTTAGAGAGGATAAATGTACAAAACCCGACAAAACAAAGCTGATTGTTCATAAATACATGCAAACATGCCCCCTCCTTTTCCCCCAAAAAGCCCGCATCAAATTAAAGAGAGAACGCCTGGCCAACGCTGTTTTTCTACTCCCAGATTTATGGGAACACTTAGCTCTCTCGTTTTACTCGCAAACACTTAAAAATTTTAGTTATGTCAGTTGCCAGTGTTCGCTATAACAATACGAGTATAAGTGTATAAAAGTAGTTTGGGTCTTTAACTAGTGTAAGGGCTTCTTTCACCACTTCCTGATATTGTTACAGATAGTAATCTTAGTGATAAACTAATCTATCAGATAAATCTGTGTGATAGACTATATAAAATATATAAGATATAGGCAATCAGATACCTGTGAAACCAAAAAAACAGGCTATCTGTCAGGTAACCTGCAGATAGGGTATCTGGGACTTTATCAGCAAGCGGTGTAAGAGGCCCTAAGAGTATAAAATTATATAAGCTTCCTGAAATGGATATTTTATTCCTGCATTTGTCCGTAAAAATTCGCTGTTCCTAGTCTGACCATCTCCTTTGCGTCAGCCAGTCATTAAGTCAAGCAGCCAGTCAATGAAGTCATGCAGGCATACAGGTCATTTTTATTTATCAAACATTTCTAGCTTTAATTACGATATCAAGTTTTTTAAATTATAAACTCATAACAAAATAAGGACCACCTTAGTTTTTTATATTAGGTATTGTTCGCGATGTAAATAGTGACTTTATAGTGTAGTGCCCTTAGTATAGTTTCCGTAGTTTTAAGTAGGTAATGTAAATATGTAATAGTGTAGATCCTTTAGTTTATTGCTTTAAACGTGGTGTTTTAATTTCTATGAAATAGCCAGTTTATTGTTTAGCCGCCGCCCGCCGCTTTCGGTCAAATAGTTTTATTACTTTAACCTAACGGTTAGTCCATGGAAACAATTGCCCATGTCTGCCAGCCGAGTGAGTGAGATCTTGAACGGACTTCCTTGTCTACCGAGCTGTCGCCGTCGAACTCTAGCGCCGCCGTCGGGAGGTCGGAACTCTCCGGAAATGACCGGAAAGATTCGGGACGCGCCCGGCCACCGACGGCAGGTAGGCCGGTAGCAAGGAAGTCTGGGCCGAGCGAGGGTCACACTCACTCTCGGCATCGCCTGCGAAACACGCCGCATACAATAGCAATAGTCCTTTGTTTAATAGTAATAGTCGTGTATCCTTTGTTAAATATACCACGTGTGTTCGGTAAAATCGTGTTTATTTATATCACAGCAATCAAGAACATTTTTCCGTACTCCCGCTGTGCTCCACATATGGTCCTTCGAGCCGGATTACGCGCGTGGTGATTTTGAGTACGGAAAATAAGCGCACGTGTGTAGTTAACAATGGTCAAAACGAGATCGAACACTGGCGACTACGTGACAGCCGACGGAACTTCAGGTGCGGCGAGTATAGCGAGGGGTGCCAGGACCATGGAAGGTCCACCCTCGGGTCGCGGCGCCGCGGACTCTGCGAACACGGGGACCGGCCAGGCCCCCACAGAGATCCACGTGCCAGCGCCGCACCCACGCTCGCCGCCACCAGCGTTCCCGTCACCATCACTGCAGCAGCCGGTAACACTGACTGAAGAGGCTCCAGGAGAAGGGACACGGTCGAAGAACGACACCATGAGACCAGCCCGCTCATCAAAGAGTTCGAAAATAAAGAGGATAGCTTTAGCACAGGCGCGGTTCGAACTTGCCGCAGCCCGCCTAGCCTTGCTAGAAGCTGACGAATGCTACGATGATGAGCCCTTCACCTTCAATGAATCACAGGCAGATCGATCGCAGAGAGTGAACGCAGCGACTCCTCACGCCGCCGCCGGCCAGAGTCAGGCCGAGGGGCAGCAGCCGAACGAAGAGGAGCAGCCGCCGCCGCAGACAATACTGGAGGACACCGTAGCCCACCAAGCACTGCCGCTTGGCGCCTGGGCTCGGCCGCCAGTACTTATTACTCCGAGCCACGAACGAAGCGTGTCGCAGCCGTACACGCAGGCCGGAGCGCCGCCGCAGACAATACTGGAGGACATCGTAGCCCACCAAGCACCGCCGCTTGGCGCCTGGGCTCGGCCACCAGTCCTTATTACTCCGAGCCACGAACCAGGCGTGTCGCAGCCGTACACGCAGGCCGGAGCGCCGCCGCAGACAACACAGGAGGACATCGTAGCCCACCAAGCACCGCCGCTTGGCGCCTGGGCTCGGCCGCCAGTCCTTATTACTCCGGGCCACGAACGAAGCGTGTCGCAGCCGTACACGCAGGCCGGAGCGCCGCCGCAGACCGCGGCAGCAACGAGCTACACGCCGGCGGGGCGTAATAGCGGAGGGATGCGTCCGCCGCCACCGTCCGCCGCCGGATCAGAACAGGTAGACACGCAAAGCCGTGTTCTCCAAAAGGTAAGTATGAACCTTAATGAATTTGCTATAGCTATTTCCCAGGCCACGCGCCAGGCCACCCGAGGTGAGCCCACAATACATGAGGACATCGTAGCCCACCAAGCACTGCCGCTTGGCGCCTGGGCTCAGCCGCCGGTCCTCATTACTCCGAGCCACGAACGAGGCGTGTCGCAGCCGTACACGCAGGCCGGAGCGCTGCCGCAGACCGCGGCCGCACCAAGCTACACGCCGGCGGGGCGTAATGGCGGAGGGACGCACCCGCCGCCACCGTCCGCCGTCGGATCAGAACAGGTAGACACGCCAAGCCGTGCTCTACAAAAGGTAAGTAGACAGGACCAGACCATAGAACAGATGCTCCACGATCACTTTAGCCTGGAAGCGCTGGGAGTGGAGACACGCCGCCCGCGCGCCGATCCAGAGTCGCAAGCCCTCCGAATATTGGAGGAAACGACGAGAGCGCTACCCGACGGAGGTTACGAGACGGACCTGCTATGGAAGCAGGCGGACACATGCATGCCTGATAATTATGCAGCTACCTTGAAGAGGCTGGAGGGCGTCGAGAGACGGCTCGCCAAGGACACCCAGCTCAGACAAAGGTATGATGAACAGATGCAGCGCATAGAGGTCAACGGGTATGCCGAGGAAGCAGTGACGAAACCTCCGCCGGGCAAGACCTGGCACCTACCGCACTTTGGCATCAACCCGGCCAAGCCGGAGAAAATGGGGATAGTATTGGACGCCGCAGCCGTCACCAAAGGCGTCAGCTTGAACGACATGCTGCTAAAGAGACCGGACATGTTACAGCCGCTTCTGGGGGTCTTGATGCGCTTCCGACAGGGTCCTGTGGCGGTGTCCGCGGACATAAAAGAGGCAGCGCATGCAATGGTAAAACAGCATTATGTAGATGAATACTTACAAAGTTTTAAAACTGTTTCAGAGGCTAACAGCGTAGCTCGAGCGGTAGACACTGTACACCGGCGAGGGCGCTTCGAACTACAGCGGTGGCCGTCGAACGAGCCCGCGGCACTCACGGGTCTAGCCGCCGCAGGCGCCGCCGAGGACACGCCGCGCAGCGTGTCGCTTAGCGAACACAGTGAAAAGGTGCTGGGGCTGATATGGCGGCCCCACAACGATACGATAGGTTTTAACCTAAACTTTGGTAAGGTGAACTCATCTACGTTATCAGAGGAATACACGCCGACAAAACGCGAAGTGCTGAAGGCGGCTATGTCTCTGTACGATCCACTAGGACTCGTCACACCTGTCACTATACAGGCCAAACAGATCATACAAGACGCCTGGCGGCGTAATCTGGGGTGGGACGAGCGCCTAAGTGAGGATTTGGTCCGCAGGTGGGTGGCCTGGCTGGCATCATTGGCCCTACTGAGGGACCTGGAATTACCACGGTGCTATCCGCAATACAGCCACGCCACTCATATAGAACTACACACCTTTGTCGACGCCAGTGAGCTGGCCTACGCCTCCGCCTGCTATTGGCGCATAACAGATTTAGAAGGCGAAATACACATCGTGCTGGCGGCGGCAAAGGGACGTGTGAACCCCTTAAAAATCGTGTCTATACCTCGTGTTGAATTACAGGCGGCTGTGCTGGGGACCAGACTGGCGCGCACCGTGCTGGACGAGCACGAGCACACGACGGCACGGCGAGTCTTTTGGTCGGACTCGCGCACTGTGCTAGCCTGGCTGCGCAACGGGGCGCGAATGTACAAGCCGTTCGTCGCGCACCGCGTAGCCGAAATCGAAGAGGACACCGCCGGCGCTGAGTGGCGCTGGGTACCAACGCAGCATAACCCAGCTGACGACGCCACGCGCACAGTCCCGCCCGAGTTCGGGGCGGACCACCGCTGGTTCTGCGGCCCGTCGTTCCTATACGGGGACGAAAGCACATGGCCGCAGGAATCAGAGCCGCTACGCCACACCGAGACCGGAGAAGAACGTATACACGCGACGTATAGTAAAACCACCAGACCGAGCCTAGCAGAAGCACTCCCGAGCATCGAGCGTTTCTCGTCGTGGTTGCGCCTCATACGAACCACGGCGCGTGTGCTCCAGTTCATCGAGCACTGCCGCCGCCACCGCGACGTCACCGCGGCGCACAAGCGCACGCGGCGAAACGCCGAATTAGATCCCGCTTGGACGCCGCACACCACACGCACTCCGCCCGCACCCGCGCCCCCACGCGGCACGAACCCAGCACGTGCACAGTGCCCTCTGCCGGCACATCTTACACGCGCAGCCGAGGAGGTTTGGGTGCAAGCACTACAACAACAGTCGTTCGCCGAGGAGCTGGATGACGTCACCGGCGGGAGAACTGTCTCTCCCAACAGCAGGCGCCGTCAACTGTCAATAGAACTGGGCGCGGTGGGCATACTACGCCTCCGCCCACGCATCGCCGCCGCCTTAGACATCATAACAGAACAACGCGCGCCTGCCATACTGGACGGAAACCACCCATACAGCCGCCTTTATGTAGATTGGGTACACCGCCAGCTGCACCATGGAGGCGTGGAATGCGTCACGAACGAGGTACGTCAGCGCTAATGGGTCCTGCGCCTACGACCCACTGTGCGCAACGTCCTGAGCCGCTGCCTGCCCTGCAGCATCCGACGTGCCATACCGCCACAGCCTCCGACGGGCGACCTACCGCCCAAACGCTGGGCCCACCACCTTGCACGAGCGACATCCAAGAGAAGAAGTGCTTCACACACTACTCACCGAGGTGGAACACACGGTCAATTCGAGACCACTGACACATGTGTCCGTCTCAGCCGAAGACGAAGAAGCCCTGACGCCCAACCACTTACTACTGGGTGGGGCATCGAAGGTCCCGCTGCCAGGGGCTTTTACCGCACAAGACTCTGATAGCCGATCTATGTATTCCCAACGTCTCGCCGACATGTTTTGGGCACGATGGGTCCGTGAGGCGCTTCCGCTACTCCAAAACCGGCGGGAGCCTCACGGCCGTGGTGCGACGCTGCGGGACGGCGACTTAGTTATCATCGCGGACGGGAACCTGCCCAGGAACGTGTGGCCAAGGGGGGTCATCGAGAAAGTCAACTCCGGAGCGGATGGCGTGGTGCGAGTGGCGGACGTGCGTACCAGGGGGGGGGCTGCTGCGAAGGCCGGCAAAGAAGCTGGTGGTCCTACCTATCGATCTACCATCGCTCACGCGTAGAAACAATACTACAGTTAACTGTACGGCGGGAGATATGTTCGCGATGTAAATAGTGACTTTATAGTGTAGTGCCCTTAGTATAGTTTCCGTAGTTTTAAGTAGGTAATGTAAATATGTAATAGTGTAGATCCTTTAGTTTATTGCTTTAAACGTGGTGTTTTAATTTCTATGAAATAGCCAGTTTATTGTTTAGCCGCCGCCCGCCGCTTTCGGTCAAATAGTTTTATTACTTTAACCTAACGGTTAGTCCATGGAAACAATTGCCCATGTCTGCCAGCCGAGTGAGTGAGATCTTGAACGGACTTCCTTGTCTACCGAGCTGTCGCCGTCGAACTCTAGCGCCGCCGTCGGGAGGTCGGAACTCTCCGGAAATGACCGGAAAGATTCGGGACGCGCCCGGCCACCGACGGCAGGTAGGCCGGTAGCAAGGAAGTCTGGGCCGAGCGAGGGTCACACTCACTCTCGGCATCGCCTGCGAAACACGCCGCATACAATAGCAATAGTCCTTTGTTTAATAGTAATAGTCGTGTATCCTTTGTTAAATATACCACGTGTGTTCGGTAAAATCGTGTTTATTTATATCACAGCAATCAAGAACATTTTTCCGTACTCCCGCTGTGCTCCACAGGTATCTTACATTTTGATATAAGAAATAAATCATGATTTCTAATCTATGAAACATTTTTGTTCAACTCCATTTTAATGTTGAGTAAATGTGTTAATTTTAACAAAATAATGCACAATTTTATTTGTATAGATTTCTAGGAAAACTTGTAAGTTTTCCAGAAGAGAGAATGAGTGAAGAGATGTGTCAGTTCTTTTTGCCTTCGCATACGTATGTCCGTATTTTCAACATAAGGTTACATGATTTCGATGTAACATTGATTTTCGGAATGCTTTCACACACAGTTCTCTTGCCGGGTCGCCGGTTCCCACGTCCCGAGGCAACTGGGTCAAGGCATCTATCATTTTCTATCGTTGTACGCTAATCAAATAGCGATACCCACCACCCGCTAGCAATGGGGCGCCACCCTTTAAGGGGCTTACACACTTGGACTTAATCTGGCAATAAGGTGTCTATAAAATTCGATCGCGCAACTGCCAGATTTTGTCTAAACGCAAACTTCACCCCGTAAACTGCTTACGGTTGACGTTTAATGAACGTCACCCGTTGACATCCGTGTTCTGGTCGATTGGATACTCCTATTTTGTAAGGTTTGCTTGCTTTGTATGATTAGCTATGTCGCTAAGAAACTTTAAATATGCTCCAGAAACTAAATAAGACTTTGAAGGGATTAGATATATTAAAGTGCCTGGTTTTCTGCTACTTGAGCAGGAGTCTTTAATGTGCCCGTGATAAAAGCAATGCTTGAATTGCTGTGTTCCAGTTTGAAGAGCTAGAAAGTTGGTATATGTCGTACCAAGCATTTTATCTAGGTCCTCTCTTACACTTGTAGCCTTTAGGGTATTGCACGCAGCAATTTAAAATGTGTCAATCTAACTGTCGAGAGTAGTCTTAGATAGGCTAAGGATCTGGTTAAAACACAGCCTATATTTTGCCAGATTTGTGGCAACGCCTTTACAGTGCTCTGTTTTATCACGTAGTTCTTTTTATTTATACCAGGCAGCTCTGAAAGATTCTGGCTTAAATGCAACTCGCAAAAAGCTAAGGTGTTTAATTAGTTTAAAAGCTAAAGGAATAAAACGATGCTTGAACTATTTTGAAACACAACTTGGCTCCAAGCTTCCTTGGAGTGCGTTAGTGCAATGTTTCGGAAACCGTTCTTTTTCGCGTTTTTATTGTGTTAAATTTTTAAAAACTAAAGTATAGATAATCTTATCTTAAAAATAACAATGTAAGAAAAAGAAAGGATCTAATTTCTTCGGTTCATTATCAGAATTGGTGTACTAGATCCATGCTCGACCGGGCCTCTTCGAAAATGGTAGATTTTGCCGTAATCATCTCACTAGGAAGGCTAGTGCTCGTGGTGATCTGATCTGATCATTAGGGAGTTTAAATGCTCAGACGATACCGCGGTGTGATACATCCTATGGTCACCTCATGCATCCACCAGGTAGTCTAGGAGTGAATGAGCAAACTTAAACTCATGTCATGTTATAGTTGACTTGATCAGCGAATTATTGGTTTCACCTTTATCTGGATGCAGGCAGGTCAATGTTCATTTATCTTATCAGTTAATTAAGAAAAATGTTATACTTGTTTTCTCAAGTTTGTTTCTGAAAGGGTAAGGTCTTGAGGGTTAATTCTTTTCATAATATGTGTTTTACAAAATGAATTACCTAACGTGCATATCCTAATGTTAAATGGCCACCCTGTAAGCTTTGGGTAACGTTATTATTATTATGTACCATCTAGATCATTTTTAACGAAAAAAGAACAGGTTTTGTCTGCGAACGCTCTTTCCATGAATATTGGATTGACTTTTTTTGTTTAAATTCCAACGAGTAATCCATTACCGATAAGAATTCGTTAAAGTTATTTCTTATCGGGATGTGTTCCACCAAAAAAAGTCACAAATTAATGTATTTAAGGCATCAATTCAATAACCATTTATTTGCTAATCACTTATCAATCTAAGAGAGTATTAGTCAGTGTCGACTTCGGGTAGAGTTCGTGGCGAATTAGTTAAGGCGATGTTAGTTAATACTTATTAGTTAGTTAATACGTATGCTTATTTTCATTTCTTGTTTGAATCTTTTAAAGATGATTATGTCTAGGAGGACATTTATGAGTATTGTATGTATTTTTGGAGTACGCTCTGATGTGGCTGGTATATCCGGACTTAGTTTCGAAGTCTATCCACTGATGTTGTAGGTCTAGGTTATATAGTAGGATCTGAGACGTTCTTTCTTGTGTGACTTTATTTGTGTCATACCTATACCATTAGTTGAAAAATTTTAACATTATGTCTCTACAATTTATCAGATATTGACTAAAAGGTGGTGTCATTTCTACGAGAAACAAAGTGCACCATGAAAACAGAAATTATTTGGTCGTAGTTTTTTTTAATATATTATAATTGGGCTTAGAACTTTGGGCTCAGTTAAAATAAATTAATTTTGGTGTAACACTAATAATAATAATAATATATGTACAGATTATATACAAATAAAAATGATAAATACTATAATATAATTAATGTTAGAAAGGGGAAATATCCCCCAGATCGCCACCACTCAGTTTAATTTTACTTTTCAGTTCAAAATATTTAAAAGAATTTCATAGTTCCTTGTTCAGTCGCTATGGCTTTGTTTGTCAATATCTTGCATTAGACAAAATTGTAAGATTAGATTAGATCGAAGTATTGAAAAAATCTTGTGTGATGTGCATTTTTGTACCTTAAAAGTATTTTTGTGTGTATATTGTTAATAGTTTCTACTAGTATGCCTTCTTACTATTTAATTTACAATATGAAAAGACGATAGCTTCGCCTTAAAATTAAAAATACAATTAGCCGGTCCCATATCTCTTAATACGTTATTTGGCCGTATGGTAATGTGGCTAAGCTTTCTGAGACGACCGATATGGCATATTTTTTCTATATATATATCTCTCTTTATATAACAGTATATAGATATATTATGCTAATGCAGAGATATGGCCATATAAATTATATGAATCTAATATTGGACATCAATATACATAATAATGATAAAGTATACCTGTTATATTTTTTTGTGTAAAAGTCGATTCCATATATCAAAATAGCAAAGTTGTTCTTGTCGAAATTGGTCCAGTTAGTGATAAACAAGGACTAAAAGACATTCCTAGTTAGAATCATAACCGACAAATTATGCTCACCATTTAGAAGTTTGGTACACCAAGGCCTTCTGAATTCTAATCGTAAATCCACAGATTAATTAATACCTAACTAAGGTAGGTATGACCACAGCACAATCAAGCAAGGTGCCGTGGTAGCCTAGTCGGTTAAGCACTCACATTACGTTGATAAGGTCGTGAGTTGGAAACCTAGGCCCATATAAATAAGTTTTTCGGAAAATAAGCATGATAACAGGTTTCCGTCTGAGTATTTCGAAGTTTATTCTGAAACTGCCGTAAAAATTTCGAGAAAAGCCCATTGGTACGGTCGACCGCACGTCAGTGGAAGCAAAACCAATATAAACTGGTCTCGCATAGTATTGAAACTCCCTAATAGGCTAGGCCAGCTCAAGGTCAAAGTGTTTCCACTGACGTGCGGTCGACTGTACATGGCACTGCCGGGGAGCGAACTCGGACCTTCCGCCTTGACAGGCCGCGTCGTCCACACTACGCCACCAACGCTTAGCTACTTCCTAGCTTTATCTGAAGCCATAGTCAACCTAGCAGTAAAGTAGAGCTACAGGGCGACGTGATGAGCTAAGTTTATGTCGCCGCACGTCAGCTGAGCCGTACGAAAAATAAACGCTTATCCGGGACACTTCATCTTTTATCCGGGAACTTTGTACGCGATAGTGATGCCGAAATATCGACTGTCGATGAATTGAATGGTAAGATCGTTAAATTACTCATTCGGACATGTTGAGCGAATGAGTGACGAACGAATGACGAACAATATATCGAGCGAATGATTGGTATTGGGAGCCGAGGCGACCTAGACTGATGTACCAGGTTCAAATAGAGCGGGTTGCTCTCAGATGGACACGTGAAGAGCACTCGCATCCATGAGCGAAGCGAGAGAGGCGTGTCGGGATCGTGGACGTACTTCGCGCTCCGTTTTTTCTGATTACCCTGCCTGGGACATAGGGTGAAGATAGTATTTATATATGTACTCATAATATAGGTCGTTTATATACTACCTTTTTTATTGATTTGATTTGATGTAGTATCTATAATTCTGACAAAAGTTTTCCAAAAATACTATCGATCATACTTCTGTTGTATTGATGCTATCAACGATACTCTTGAGATATCGATACCATGGATATGATTATAAAACGAGATCAATAATTTCGTTACAGTCGATAGGATCGGCATATCGATATTGTATGTTGGGCTCATACTCGTACTACGAATCACCGACATCGCTTTTTGGCAACACTACTAAGTGACTCTACATGGATTATGCGTACAACCCTCGAACTTGGGTGTATGGAGACGTGGAATTGATAGGCAAGTCCGTTTTTATTGCAACTAGTCTGCCAAAAAGGGACCATGAATAAAGTATGTCAGGCCATTGAGGAAAGTAAAGTTTTAAGTAGTTATCTTCTAAATAATTCTACAGTATTCTTCTGTTCGTCTAGTGGAAATAGTAGGTAACTAGTGGAAATAGTAGGTAACTAGTTACACCGCGTTAGCCCGCCTACCAACTCCAATAGACTTTAACATTACTATTTCTGCAGCCAATTTACACTTTTATTTTGATCACACATGAGTCCCGAATATTAGGTCGCGGTCCCGAGTACTGGTGTAGACAAGGTGGTATATAATAGGTGGATGGATAATTAGAAACAGGGCAAGATTTTCATACAATTGAGGTCACTTTGAAGCCATGGTTCTCCGTGTAGGATTGATCGGGGCGTGATCTGATCACGGTCATCGAGAGAGTACATGAAGGACCTTCAGATCGCTTAGATATCCAACTGATCAGATGAGCCGTTTGGTAGCAGCATCGTCATGTAGAAAAAACCCTGCAAAATGGCATAAAAATGTATAAAAATCTTAAAGTTTAGGAATCATGACGATGCTGCTCCCAAACGGCTGATCTGATCAGTTAGATATCTATAGCCATCTAAAAGTCCTCCATCTACTCTCTCGATGACCGTCATCAGATCACGCCTTAATCAATCCTTCACGGAGAACCAAGGCTTCAAAGTGACCTCGATTGTATAAAAATCTTGCCCTGTTTCTAATTATCCGTTATATACTGTCAAAATGAACATTTTAGCAATTGGACATTTTGACCACAGCGCATTTGATCATGAGTGCATTCTGACAAACGGACATTTTGTCAACAGTGTATTGTTCATTTTGACACTCTTACTATCTGATACTGTATACATTATGACATGTCAGTTTGTATCCGCCGTGCTAATAACGATCTTGTTGTGTACACTATACGAGTTGAGTTTGAGAGGTTTGGGCGGGCTTCCTCGAATTTCATTATCGTAAAGTAGATTAAGTCGTCTGGACAGCTTTTGAGACATCAGTTGGTTGAATTACCACTGAAGCAATCTTCACGTTTTATTCGCTCGACCCTTGTAATCCAAAAACTAAGTTTACATCTAATAAATTACATATACTGTCCTCTACTGCTGCGACCGTTTTTCTTAAAGATACTAATAAAAGTGGGGTTGAAGATATAGAGCGAGTGCTCATAGACGGATACGTAAGAAGCACTCGCGTCCCGCGGCGAGCCTGTGTGAAGAGAATGATGAGACTGAGCGAAGCGAAAGGGTGTGTCAGGAACAGGATCTTACTTAGCGCTCTGTTCTTTCTGCCTACCCCGTCAGGGACATAGCGAGAAGATATGCATGTATGAAGTATGTACCTAGTCGTTTTAGACGTTTTGATACGTCCACGCTTGGTGTATTATATTATAATGTCTGTCCTATGAAATTGAAACGTCAGAGAAAAATTAAGTCTAAAGAATCTAGAAGTCAGGATCCCAATGCTGAATTTAAAGTTTGGTAAACAACTACAAACAGAACGAGTTACCAGTGAGTCCGCGTCTCCGTGATACCACCGCAAAGCTCGGAAACTCGCGGGTGGCAAAGGTGTTAGGATAATACGTTTCTGATGGCATTTTAATTTGAATCTCGTGTGAACAGTCGTGAACTCCTGCGCACTAATAGACACATTATTCTTATTGTATACTTTTTTATTGTGGTTTGCACGGTCCGGTGACAATGTGGTTAATTGGTAACGCTACAGTAATGGCCGGTCGTAACAACATTCATATTATACCGTAGACTAGCTGCCCGCGTGAGGTGAGTTGAAAACCTTAAAGGTGGAATTTTTACATATCCTTTCCTATTGGTTTTGCCTATACTCTATGCAAGACTTCAAGTTTCTAGACCCAGTTGTGCGTGCAGGTATAGTCAATGTGTCGCTTGATGATGTCGGCTGGCTTTAAGCGGGTAACTGGGAACTCTTGTCCTGATGGATTATAATACCTATATAGAAATTTAAAAGTTATACTAAAATTTAAATAAAACATGTAATTTCTTTACCTTCTAATCGCTTCATTAAGTTATATTATGTTCCATTCTTCAACAAAGACATTCATTACCTGTAAGAAAAACAAAAGGTTAAACAAAGGTTGAAGGTTGCACAGAATATTATGTGAATACTTAATATATAATAAGAATATGTTTTTGTAAAATTCAGGGCACCTGGGCGGTTTGGTTGGAAGTGACCTCATTTTGCTCTTGCAGGTTCTGTGAGGTTTCAAATTTTTTATCGATATTGCTCGATTTGATCGATATAACAAATCTAATGTAGTGACAAAATAGCAAAGGTATAGCTATTTTACGTCTTTAGAGAGAGAGATTGTAAATATTCGTATACATGTACTTATTATAATGATATTAAACCTGTAATTGGCTCTCTGTTTTTAAATTAAGCTGTTAGTTTTACACGTACTAAACAAAAAAAAACTAAATAAATAAAAATAATAAATTCTTAGATCCGAATATAATTGGCATAAAGTGCACTTTATTGCCGATTTTATACGACCCTCAATGATGTACTGAAATTATTATATGTATGCCTCGTAAATATTTAACTGCCTAAGCAATTTCGCATGAGGTTGAGATTGAGCGATTGACTAGGTTTCGCTTGGTAACTAAGTACTTGATTGGTACGGCTATAGTAGGAGATATTAGGGAAATACTGATAGAAGACTGACTAAACTAATTTGACAGTTCTAAAATTCATGCCATCCTTTTCTTATTTTAAAATAACAAAAAGAGCACAATTTTATGTAAGTGTGGTAACTAAGTACCTACTTGATTGGTGCGGTTACAGTTAGAGATATTTGGGAAAGACTGACCTAAAAGACTGACTAAACTAATTTGACAGTTCTAAAATTCATGCCATCCTTTTCTTATTTTAAAATAACAAAAAGAGCACAATTTTATGTAAGTGTGGTAACTAAGTACCTACTTGATTGGTGCGGTTACAGTTAGAGATATTTGGGAAAGACTGACCTAAGAGACTGACTAAACTAATTTGACAGTTCTAAAATTCATGCCATCCTTTTCTTATTTTAAAATAACAAAAAGAGCACAATTTTATGTAAGTGTGGTAACTAAGTACCTACTTGATTGGTGCGGTTACAGTTAGAGATATTTGGGAAATACTGACCTAAAAGACTGACTAAACTAATTTGACATTTCTAAAATTCATGCCATCCTTTTCTTATTTTTAAAATAACAAAAAGAGCACAATTTTATGTAAGTGTGGCAACTAAGTACCTTCTTGATTGATGCGGTTTTACAGTTAGAGATATTTGGGAAAGACTGACCTAAAAGACTGACTAAACTAATTTGACAGTTTTTATTTTAAAGTATCTAACAAAAAGAGCACATCCAATAAACAAATTTAGTTAAAGCGGTTATGTATCTAAAAGCGCTGGATGTGCGAAGAAAGAAATTTTTTTTAGTCTCCTACCTAAATACAAAAACGTCGTAACTTAAAAAAAGCAAAAAATAAACACGAAATTGAAGAGAAATCGCGTCGGTATCACATTTACGAGCATTTACGTATACTGGGAATTCGCCTACTACTGGGAATTTGTGGGGTCAGGTGCTCGGTACGTCGTGGCCTGAGTGTCGAGCAAACAATCTGTTTACTTACTAGATTGGTGGATTATGACTTGTTCCCGCTCCGAGCGTGTATACTGGCGGCGTTTGTTGAAAAAACGATTTATTTAGGCCTATCCGAACAATGGTTCGTGAAAAGTGTAATATTTGAGGTTAATTTAACTACTTATTGTGAATGTTACATAGTTAGTACCTTCCTGTACGCCCAGAGAATCGACAATTGCAACTAAATTCAACCTAAATCTATTAAAATAGTCAAGTTTTGCAAATATTTAATATTGTATGATTGAACCTCGAATAGACACATCCGAGAGTATTCCCTGAAGATTTTTTTTTTCAAAATGTTTTTTTTTTAAATTCACATCAGATAGTTTAAGGTAAAAAATACACAAAGAATCAATTCTTTAGACTCCAATAAGTATTTATAAATTGATCAATATCTATTTCATGATATTTTTAGATTGCATAAAATCACAAAATAGACCCAAATCTCTCGAAACACACACAGCCAGGCCAGTAGTGTATGGAAGACGCTGAGGTAGGGTTTCGCCTAAACTCCATTAATAACAACAACAAATTCGATTTTGATATAAATAAAATCACCGCCACGGCCGATCTCGCGGCAATCTCTCACGACTAATTTGTCCCATTATTTTCTAAACACGGGATACCGGCGTTCGCTAAAAGCCCGATGATAAGGTCCGACACATTTCGACGCTAATATTTTTGAGAGAATTTTTAAGTTACCCATTTTTGCCGTCGCGCCTGATGGCAAGGCTTTCCATCAATAGGCAAGTTATTGATTTAGCAACCTTTACTTAAAATTAAAGTTTTCCAAGACACCTAAGGTCTGTTAGGTCTAGTTATCCTAACGTCCAATCGGTACGATGTCCTATTCCCCAAACATCCAATAACCTCCAAGATGTCTTAATGATTTGGAAAGTTTCTGAATAACATATGTACAAGGCCTCAAATTGTCGGATATGCTGCCCATCGATATATGCGGATGGCTAAAAGCAACAAAGAACTTGCCTAGAGCCCATCCTGCGTCCTAGGCCACGTACATCTCTCTAAGAGACGCATATGGAAGATACATATATGTAACGGAATACAATACGACCAAGGTTCAAGCTGTAGATAAGGTAAACTTCCCTATCGTGGGACGCGAGGGCCGAGGGAGCTATCACCACTTTAGCAAATTACACTGTCCCTACACATCGCTTCAAACTTTCGATTTTTCTCAACAATCGCTAATTCAAAAGGGTCAAGAAGCATATTGTTGTATATTTCTACCATTATATAGCCGGATCCCAGACCTCTTAAGTAATGCCTGAGTGAGTTATTTAACCATATAGACACGTTTTGGGAACTCATTTTTATTAACTAGCGGACGCCCTGCGACTTCGCCCGCGTTAAAAGTTTTCTATTTGTTATTCTAGCTATCACTGTACCAAGTTTCATCAAAATCCGCTCAGCTGTTTTAGCATGACTGTGCAACAAACATTGAAATTTTCGATTTATATAGTGTAGTAGAATATAGTGGGATGGGATAGGATTTAGTAATGTTAGGTTAAGGTTCAAATCCTACACGCATCATTGTTTCATCTCTACTTTTGTTAAAGAGTAAAGTATACTAAAAATTAGCACCAACGTTTCAATGAAAAAACATCCCAAAAAAAAGTTATGGAAGCGTAAAACATACGGTATGGCACCCATAAAACAGGCAAAACGACGTACTATAACCCATAAGTTTCCCTTGAAACAAGGGCCCGCGTTGGCAACATTTCTCTACGTCCTCCGTATGGACGGAAGAAACACATTCGGAGTCAACGGGAGCGCATATAGTGAAAAGATGTACTGAATTACAGAAGTTTTATCTCTAGTTTTAGTCTCAGTGTCAACTTTATCAGCGGCATATAAATTTTATATTCCTTAGAACTTTCCTTTAAAGTAGTTATGTAAAGAAATGTGCTTGTCGACTAGTTAGTGTTAGAATACGAGCAAATTACTAAAAGAGCGACACACGGGGTCACTGTCTTAATTTTTATTTCACTATTATCAAATTAGTATAGTGCATTATACTTGGCCTTGCTTACATATTTCCAGGTTAAGAAATCATTGCTTCATCATCATCAACAGCCTATTAATCTCCCCACTGCTGGGGCTCAGGCCTACCCTCTCAACGAGGGCGTGCGGGCTATAGTCCACCACGCTAGCCCAGTGCGGGTTGGTGGACTTCACATGCGCCTAAGAATTTCTTCTTCGGCGTATGCAGGTTTCCTCACTATGTTTTCCTTCACCGTTTGAGAGCAGTCAGTACATGTACTTAAGTTTCGAGAAAAACCCATTGGTACATGGCCCAGCCGGGGATCGAACCCCGGACCTTTCGATATGATAGGTCGCGTCTTATCCCCGAGGCCACTGAAGATCATTGCTTGCTAATTATTAACTACAGGACAACAACTCAAGACCGACGTGTTCCTAAGACTTTCTCTGACAAGAAATATGATGCTCTCGCCTCTAGAAAACTTAAATAGAAGTAACCAATATCTTTAAAGATTCTTTATCATTACCAGTCATTACATAGCCATCAGTGATTTTGAGAGAAGAGAGCCGAGAATTTATATATCTTTCTTACAGTTTCCAGTCTGAAGACTAAAGCTGCGTCCAATAATACAAATCCCAACTTCCCGTTTTTCAAGCACGACGGCGAGAGCGGGGGCTGTCGGGGGGTGGGAGACGTAAGCGATTTGAAAGAGCCGATGAAAGCTCTCTTAGATATTGAACGTTAGGGCTGTCGACGCGCCTAATGGAAATCGTCCGCCGTATTTTTACTAAGACCTTTTAAGTAGGACTTAAATATGGCTCAGTTCGTTAAGTGGGTGGGATTAGTTGTTTTTTCGCGTTGCGTAGACGCGTGGGTATTCGATGTTATTGTGGATTATGTGGGATAATTGATTTGGCGGTGTTGATTGTTTTGTGATCTTGTTTATTAAAGGGATGTTTGTGTGTTTTGTGTACGTGATGTGTGTTGGGGCGGCTTATCCTTGTGGCCTTTTCGTTAAAGGTGCTCGATAATAATGATTGACTACTTTTAAAAAATAATTGTATTATAAGTTTTTTGCATCATCGCAAAGTTGAGATTTATTCTCACATTAACGAACTGCTAGCATCATAGCAGAGAAAGTGTGAGGTGAAGGATGTCAATATTGATTTACCTACAAGATCTAATACAGATTGAATCAAAATCCGAGTTGAGAATGAATGGCCAATTTTTGCCTAATTTTGTCACATAAACATCAATAAGTTGCTAGCAATTCTAACACATCGAAGCTTTATTATTTTGCTTAGTAGCAGGATAATTATAAACATTTTTTTAGTACCTACTAAACGTTTGTTTAAATTACCTACTTATTTCATGTACGGCGCGGCGCGGCGTGGGTTAAGAAGCGTCTAAAAATAAGAAAAAAATTAGCATTTTGAGAATAATAATTTCAATTGTTAGTCAACCCTGCAAGCGACAAGAGCCAAAGAAGAGTTCCAAGTACTTACCAGACTACTGCGGTTGCAAAATTCCCTCTCGAAAGGTCACTCACCCCTCTCATTAAACGATAATTCCACTTGCGTGACGTTACGTGTCGCTAGTGGCGCTTTTTTAACGCGTTATAATACACCCCGCCTTATAATGACTGGCGAAATTGTTATTGTTATTTTAAAATAGGCCTGGAAATTGATTTTAAAATTGTTTTCACACAAACACCTTTCTTCATTCTGAAACCGCTCTCGGCTGTTAATTTATACGTGCTTTTTGTTTTATGTTCGTTTGGACGAGCAAAACTTAAGTGCGTAATTTATTCTTGAAGTATCATTTAAATATTTACATGCACACATTTTAAAACTACACGTTCAAAATTAAATCCAAATTTAAAGGCTATTAAAGAGGTGTTAATTTAGTAACTAAATGAAAACATTAAAATCATTTTTACGCCGATTTAAAACGTCTTAAATCTTTTAAAACGAATAAAACCTGTTATAACATAAACAAATAAAGGAGAGACGAAAAAATCTGAATTGACGTTTTATGTGTACGCGCCGCCGTTACGCTCGATCTAAATTAAACACGACGTATTTCAAAAGACTATGGGTTGGCTGTCATTTTTATAACTAAATCGCCCACCCATTCCTCGTCGGGTATTAATTACAAAAGCTTAGCACACACGCTGGAGCCAACAACAGTAAAACTATTAAACGTGTAGTCCAAATAGTTGGAAATAGTTTCCTTGGCCGTCCGCCAGGCGCGCTGCGCTCGCTTGATGGATCGCCTTGTGTATTTGACATCGTTGTAGGTATATGTAAAAAAATCACCGCATGTTTTGATATGTTTGGATTTTGTTTTTAGTTCATATTGTTCACGGGTTTTATTGGTTTCTTTAAAAGAAGTATCAGAAGATGGGATGTTTTGTCAGGAAGACGCAATCATGCTGCATTTTTCCTGTTGGTTACGAGGGTTAGTCATGAATCGAGATCTTTACTGGACATAATGCAATATAATAAAGCTTCATGTTTTAATTTAATCCCAATTTACTGTCCTTTCGTCACCTGTGGTATTTGTATTTTTGACAAATTTGTATAATTTAAAGGGAGCGTCATATATTGGATTTAAAGACGTATACCCAAACGTAGATAAACCCTATCTTAAGTAAGAAACTAAGTAATATTATGTTAAGTAAGTATAATTCGAAACATCCTCTGCAACTAAGTTTTATGAAGCAAAAGAGATAGCAGAACACTTCAAGCGCCTTAAGGGAAAAACTTGGTCCTTCTGCCGGGCACTTCATCGCTTAGTTGTGGTACTTTAGCCCTTCCTCGCAATTAAGTCCGTCGACATATCTCGTCCATTTTCGGCTATCAGACTGCCCTTTGACCCTTTCCAAGCAAATGTCTAAAACTGGCCTTATCTTAAGCCAGTTTATAATTCTTTGAGATTTTCAACACTGGTTTTGGATTACCTTGGTTCATGTTTTCGAGAGATTCCCGCTTTGATAATTAATGGAAGATGTATAGTTGATGCATTTCTACTAATGGTTGTTGTGTTGTTGTTGTTGTGATTAGTTTTATTTTTGATTAGCAATATTGAGTAAGAATTTAATACAGATTTTTTCGTGGGTTTGATTGAAACTAGCTCGTATGTAGATACTGTTATAAAATGAATAATAGGTGACCATAAAGCTATTAACTCGCTGACCCATTTTATCATTAAGCCTAAACTGAACAATGAACCCTAAACTGGACAATAGCCGTTAATTTAATAAATATAATGGCAACACACTCATGTTGCCCTGATTTTTGCCCCCCCGTAGGTACTGTGATTAAATACAATTTCGGCCGCTCCCAAGAGCCCTCTAGCGCTTCCGGGAAGCCTAGCGACTTCCGCCGCAGCACTTCCGGTAGGATACCGCGCGTTATTTCGTACTTTTTTCAAGTGGTCCTCCCTGGTGTGGCTTTTTGTCCACAAATAAAGTTTTGGGAGGAAAATTGTTGTAGAAAAATGGAGGGTAAAACACAAAATCATATTTTTTTACTTTTACCGGCTTGTTATTTAAACAATTGTATTTTCGGACCCAAACAAAATTAAAACAAAGTCAACCGGTCACGAAATAAAGAAGTTGAAGCTAAAATCAGGTCTCTAAATGCTTAGTAAATTAAAAATCCTGGTAATATAGAACCCTTTTTACAAGCATTTGTTTTATGGTTTATTGTTACAGACAAACAGTCTCCGGTTTAATGTTACAGACAAGCAGTCCAAG
The DNA here is from genome assembly GCA_949699065.1 of Metalampra italica. Classification (NCBI taxonomy): domain Eukaryota; kingdom Metazoa; phylum Arthropoda; class Insecta; order Lepidoptera; family Oecophoridae; genus Metalampra; species Metalampra italica. The sequence continues at coordinate 3,467,751 of OX452993.1, forward strand.
AGGAATCTTGCTATCAATTTTTTGAACACTTAATAGTTTAAAAAAATATTCTAACACGTCCTGTACAGAATTATACAATCAAAAATTATTTTTTTATCTCATCAGGTATATGCTGTGGTTAGATGATAGATAATAATTTCGGATTAAGTTCGTCATTCATTGTCCATATTTGCGTGCAGTTTAATTTTATTAAAATACCTTAGTATAGCAAAACAAGCAATTTTCTATTCAGTTATATTTGAATTCCCTTGAATCCAAAATAGTAATATTTATAAGAGGGATTAAAATTAAAAATACAGTAAATAAAGTTAATCTCGTTTAAAATTCAACTTCAAACCGGTTAATCATACACTAATTTTTTCGCTCTTAACAAACTGTTGAATGATCAACAAAAAAATACGTTAACACCCTATGTTTTGACCAGTTGCTTCTTGTCTGTCAATGAGCCACCATACACTAGCTAGTTAGTTACAAAGTTAACTCATTCAGTTCAAAATGCTTCAAAAGCACTTGAAACAAGAGAATTATGTTTTAAAATTCAACAGCACACTTTTTTTAGGCAACACGTAAATTTGTCGACGTTAAAGAACAAGTAATTTGTATGCCACGCCATTTTCAACTTTATTACGTAGCGACAAGTGTTGTTATGGTTGTAAATAAATCAGTCAATAGTTCCACCACATGGTCTAGTTACGAAATATATGGAGAGGACTTTAAAAAACAACATCCTGTTGACAGACATTAAGTGCAGCTATCGGTTTTGTGCTGAAAAGATATGGGATGTGTCAAGTTGGAAGATAAAACTGTCCTAGTACGTACATGTTAGACTTTCGCGCTTTGTACACATTACTATATTACACGTAGGTAAGTTTAGTGAAAAACGTAGGTAAAAAGTAGCCTTTAAGTTATTCAGGATATAAGCTATCACTGTACCAAGTTTCATCGAAATCCGTTAAGCGGTTACAGCGTGAAAGAGTAACAAACATCTCACTCACAAATTCACATTTACAAAGTCGCCTACTATTATGGTATTCTGTGAAGTCACTCACTTATAACCTCACAAACTTATTTATTATAATTATGACTATGATTACTACTAACTGCTCTAGTTGTAAGTCTATAAAACTTCGCTCAAGCGTAAACTTTCCATTTACTTTATGATATATTGCGGCGGGGATTTCCCTTGGCTCAATTGAAAATATAAGAACAAATGACATGTTGGAGAAAGGAAGAAGTTTTAATTGTAATTCAGCCATTAGTATTTGGTAAATAAAATTTCCCATGTTAGAACTTGAGAAGTTATTAGTAGTAACCAGAGGTCGGCGGGGGTGTGCTGTTTTTACGTCATTAATGTTATGTAGTTTTGTCTTGTAGATATTAATATGGATAAGATCCTTAAAGAAATATTAAAAGATTTTTTTTATTGTAAATTTTCTGTGCTATGTAATAATTAACTTATTTTTCTATATTTTAAATTTTTAATGAGTTTCGCCTTGAGTTTAATATCATTAATCACATTCCGTAGGTTCTAATAAAATTATTTTGTTTTGATGGCGGCAGCCTAAATAAAATCATTTCTTTAGTTTATTATAATTGCACATGGGGCATTTATCATTGAATGATAAGGTATGTCATGTTATGCAAATACTGAAAACAGCACACCCCCGCCGACCTCTGGTAGTAACACAGACAAAAAAATTACCCATGATACCACACTGGTAGTAAGAATTGTAACATGGTGAACGAAAAAAACAAAACCGGTACATCTTCTACCACCATTACCGTTTATTGAAGTACTCACTCTTTCACAATCATTTTGTGGGAACCACAAACCAATTTCTTTAAAAATTACAGTCTAGTTCCTTTAGGCAGTATTTTTCTAAATAAAGTGATTCTGCCATTGTAGAACGTGAATCATCAAGCATTATGGGTGATAATTTAGTAATTTTCAACTTCTTTTTATTACGGAATAACACAAATATTTAGATGTTGATTTTAAAAATGTTCATGTATACGGCAGAATTTTTTTGTTCGTTCGCTGTGTTTATTTGTTTAAATAATACGACCAGAATTTACTTCTTTTATATTTAGTTCCGTGCCTACAACATTCCAAACAATATAAACTGTACTGTATACTACAAAAGTAATAAAAACACAATCTGACTCTAATCTAGCCGGCGGTGTTATATAGAAATTGCGTTGTACTAAATCACAGCACACTTCGCTAAATTTTCCAATTAAGTGCTAAATCTTGAAATAACAAGACTTGACTAAGATCTAGAATTCTAGATAGACAAAATAGTTTATGTAAATGAAGTAGTCAAGTACGAAATAGGGAGACGCGGCAAGACAAAGTGAAATATCAGGGTTGCTAACACAGAATTTTAACAAAACAAGCGCAAGACAAGAACAAAAATTGAAAGTGTACCTAGAAGGTTTTGAGAAAATAATGTAAACGTATTTAACAAACTTTCATTCAACGTGTAGGTAGAAGGCTTATTGTTTTTATTGACGGTTTAAAAACAGCCTGGGACCGATTAAAAAACAGTGACGTAAGACAAAAATATTTAACTAATGTCATTCATTATTCATTTAAATCAACGCCAGTACGAAGAGACTATCAATTTGAGGAACCAAATCTCACCTGCCGGTCTGAATAAACAAAAACAAAATTTCAATTTGGCAGAGTTAACCCTCTCAGTGCCGGGGCTCCAGCGAGCGGGTCTCAGCGCAAATCCCACTTTGATCGACTTCCCTAGTCCCTTTCAAGTGATTCCCTTAGTTTAAGCTATTCTGTACGCGTTTCTACTCACATTACCATACTTGTAATAGTTTTTTTTCGTATCACTAAAGAGTATTTAGGGCTTGAAGGACGTAAATAAATATAGAATCTATTCTCGTTTTATTTCTGCTTCCTTTTGATTGTTTGTTCTATTGTTGCAAGTAACACGTTTCGTTTTCAAATTTACTTCAAACTGGATATCACTATCAATGTTATTTTATTCCAGCTTCAACACATCAACTGAATCTTTTTCTTTGAAGCTTACCTACTTAACATTTTCTGACTTTAATTAAATTGCAAACGTAAGTTATAGCAACAACGTTTCGCTGAATATCGTTCATAAAATTTATGGGTTATTTCTCTGAATGTGGGTAGTCTGTTGTTTACAGTAGTGCAATTCACGTGCAGTGTATTCTGTTACTAAATAATACAAACATTTCACGAAATTCCTTCGTCCCGCTTGTTTCGAACACGTCAAACTTATTTAAAACATGTTCTCAAAGTAATTAAAAGACAATTTTGCTATCAAAACCATCAAACAAACTCCGGACTTTTAAAATAAATTCTTGAGCAAAAAGTCCGCAGGTAAGGAGATACAAAATCAGGACATTGGTTGTTAAACTCAATACGCACCTTCATACATATCGATAACTGTGCCATATCGGCAGAATGAAACGACTCATAAACGTTCTGCCGTCGTTGTCTGCTTTTACACCATAAACCTGCCTCGTATTCGATATCGACGAAGGTATCACGAAATACATCGTAAAACTCTGTAACGTTTCCGTAAATTATTCTTTCGTTATTTTAATACTGCATGAAACGTATGGATGAAGCTTTAAGTGACATTTTTTTGTTTTATAATCATGTGATGCCTATCAAAAATTATTTAACCAATTTGTACCATAGTTGTCTGTGAGAATTGAACCCACACGACATTAAATTCGTTCGAGGCAAAAGAGACGTTTCTAATTATAACATTCCCCAAAATTATTACTTCACCTAATATAAAAGCGACGAATTTAACTAAGCTCGAACCTTTTTTTCTGAACGAAGCTCAACACCAATTATCGCCGACCGGTCCGTTTGACCCACCTTCGCTCTTACTCATTACAATTCCATTAACAAAAAGCAGGCTTACCCAACATTTCTAAGCCGCGTTTAAAGAGATGGCCAACCTTTAACCCGTAGACGTTTTGTGGGCGTTCCCCTTTGCCATTGTAACACTTCTGAGCTATTTCAAGTGTCAAATTAATGATCCGAAACACTGAGGCGCTAGTTGTGACCCCATTTTCTTACCTTCTCAATGTTCTTGCAGATTGGTTTAAGTTATAAACTGATAGATTGGTCACGTTGGTTTGTCAGCATGTATAATACCTTCATCTTCGCCATTACGATTAATTGCTAGTACCGGTCCTTTTTTCTTCCTTATTTCTCATTGACCAGAATCCTATCGATTCGATTTAAATAGTTCTAGCTCCAAAGACTTCATAATTATCATCATCTTCTTCTTAACAAGCTTTTTGTGTAAGCGTATTGTTGGATTATGCAAGACCTGCTTTGTATGTCGCTTCTTATACGTATCTTGAAAGTCATCTAGAAGATCTCGCTATTTGACGATTGATATACATATTTTGTCTTCCTATTCGTACATATTTCTCATTGACCTGGTATTGTTCTCGTATTATCATTATTCGTGACCCAAACAATCCTATCATTCTGGTTGTTCTCTTCTATCTGCCACAGACTTGTTTACACTCGATTCCGCTCACGTCCTATAACTTAACCCTTACATTTAGATATAACACGTGCTCCGTTTTGTCAATTGTGCAACAACCACATTGATAATCTAATCGTTGCGGCGCATCTTGAACTTTTGCGGCATTCAGTTACGTTACGAGACCACCATTTGTTCTTGTCAATAGCAACTTCGGGAAGCAAGTATATTTCTCAAGTGTCATCTAATGAGGTTTTTAGTGATATTTAAATGTTGAAACCCTACATAGCTACGGCTATTGTTGGCGGATTATACAGAATAGTGCAGAAATTCAATTAAGTCTTATTGACTTTTATATATTATGTTGTTCGCTAAGCACAATATGTACCTAATGTTTTATAAGTGAAATGCATTTGTAACATACCGTAAGTGAAGTCACTTTACTCAGTTAATGTAAGAGATATTATACTAGAAAACGGTAGAAATTTTCATTCTTCTTAGTAAATAACAATTATTTTGAGACAATTTATATAAAATTACAGTTATTTTCCAAAAGTAACGTTTATTTTTAAAAAACAAACTGCATAAACGAACACAGTTCAGCAAAAAGAAACATGACGCTCATTGTCTGACGTTGATCGATGAACATAACAACAAAATTGCCCAAATTAACGTCGTTTAGCACGTTTGTTACTTTGAAAAATACGTGAGGCTTTGAATGTGCTTTTAACAAATTAATTTTAAAATACTAATAGGTGTACCTTCATATCGGATTTCATTTCCATGATCACATTGACTTGTCGACATAATATAATATTTTTATGGCTGATTCCCAAAAAAACCACTAGTGTTTTGGGTTTTACTGCAGATAAATGTCTGTTTAATGTCTGATATACATATCTTCACTAAGCGTCCTTTATACTTTATTGTACAATCGCGGTATGAAAATGTTCTTCATCTCAAAGTCTATTTTTGGTTGTTGGGTAAATTTGAATATCTCACACATAATTAGTAATTAATTAAATTAATTCATTCATTGTATTGTTATATTATGGTAGGCCAATAAAATTGGTAACTAACATGTGCTTGCAGCATGTAAAGGAAAGCGTTTTGAAACTGAAGAATCTGTTGATTCTGCAAGCTGTACACTGGTAAAAACGCCCTTAACCTTATCAGTTAAGTAATATAAATGAGACAAAAAAGATCACCTACAAACAATAGGTTTGGTGGATTGTTACGGGAATGAGCTCTTAGCTTTATGAAAAAATTGCATAGCGATGTCAGTCGATTCGACAAGGGACTTTGTTTTCTTTTTCGTAGGCTCCGTTGTACTTGTCACGCAAATGAAAGAATTAGGGCAATTCTCGACATGCCTCCATGTCGAACTCGCGAGCGTTTCACAGCGTCGTCGTCGCATTTTATTATTGGTTTACTAGATTTTAGCCACGGCTTTACTTTGCACGGAAATTATTTTAAAGTCAAGTTTTTACCGAGCCGCCGGCCAATATTCTAGAGATGAAAGCTAAAATCGAAGAAGATGTGACTTTAGTTTCACCAGAAATTTTGTAGCGCGTAACAGCGAATATGCGTCTACTCTGCCGAGAACGTATTCGTCTCAATTAAGTAATTTTTTGTAAATGATATCCCCACTACTGGGACTCAGGCCTACCCTCTCAACGAGGGCCGTTCGGGCTATAGTCCACCACGCTAGCCCAGTGCGGGTTGGTGGACTTCACATGCGCCTAAGAATTTCTCCTTCAGCGTATACAGGTTTCCTCACGAAGTTTTCGTTCACCGATTGAGAGCAGTCAGTAAATGTTGAGGAAAATTGTCATGTAATGTTTACATATAAATTGTACGTACTTATACTATAATTAATTCTACACAACTATTGTTGTAACGAATAAATAAATGAATGTACTTGAGTATCGAAAAAAAACCAATTGGTACATGGCCGCGTCTTATCCCCGACGCCACTGACGCTCTCATGTGATTTAACTAATATATACTGGTGATTTTCAATCATTTTGCAAAGTTTGAATATTGGAATGAGATACTATCCTGTGGATTAACTTCGAACCTGCCACGTTGTCATATCAACTCCAAAACAACCACAGAAGTTGTGGCAACATTTACCTTTAAACCACCAACCAAAATACAGATCTTAATTCACTTTCGTATGAATGAATTATGCCGAAAGGACTATTGTCGAGATGCCGCGTAATTTTTGACATGTGTGCAACGCCGCGCCGGCGGCCATTTTGTAGCGAACAATAGCTTTCGACGACGGTGAAGTGAAATATGGGGGATGCTGAGCTGAGCAAAGTGAGAGTTTACAAAAACTAACCCTGACGTTCACAGAAAGGTTCAGCAATCTTTCTGTGTAAAATATGTGGTAATAAAATAGAAATAGGTATAAATATAGCAGTTTTATTTACTTGCTAGCCGATGCCCCGCGACTTCATCCGCGTTATAAAGTTTACTATTTTATATGTCATTCAAAAAATTTTAACCCGTTTTAATCATGCCAGTTTCTTAGTTTTAAAGTTTGTCAATAGATGGCGTTAGGTGTATTTTACACCCCGCTATCATTTGCTTCTTCGTAAGCGTGCAAATTATCCACTAGTTTTTACCTCTTTATTATTAGTATAGATAGATCATATTTTAGGACCATTCTTTATGCTCTTTGAGGTAAGTATATTTACTTGTTTAGTGTAATCTATTATGTGGCAGTTTAATCTCAGAAGCTTAATTTAGGTTGTAAGTAAGTACCTAAACAATTGCTTTAAGCACATAGGTAACTAATTATAGCTTATACTAAAGCAAATTAAATGATAAATAATAAATTATTTAAGAAAGTATTGATGATCTTCTCTATTTACTAAATAATGAACACCATCTATACCTTCCCAACCATTTGTACAATTTTATATTTGTCCATAAATCTCTTTAAACACAACCTAAACTTGATATAGAATTTATCAAGATAAAATTTAAAAGTACAGGAATTCATAGTGATTTCACATCTGCATTATCTCTGACTCTCTGGCATGTCGGCGCATCTTTGTGCTGTGCGCCAGCGCAACTGCCTGCAAATCGACTACAAAAGATTTACGACCTCTCTACTAAAAGCCGGCTAAATTATACCTCTGAATGCTATCTCTTTTTCTCTTAAGGAAGTGTGTGTAGAGCAAAGGAGATGAAGTACGCCTATCATGTTAAGAAAGATTGCATCTGACGCTACTTAGTTTTACGAATATGTGTTTGGTGCAAGCAACGCCCGTTTGATTAAAGGACTGAATGTAAGTTCAAAGGTAGTAAGGAGTTTTATAGGTTTCTAGTTTTTCATAGTATTTGTAACTAAAACAATGATTTATCTACAAATACACTTTTGCATAAATTCACTTGCAATTTAAAAATAATTAAGTATATACTTACCATGTAGCTATGCGATACCCTTGTAGCGAAATACAGTCAAACATGCCACAAAGGTAACAAGAATAAACCATGTACATATATCAAAAGCGAATTTCACAACCTGGAAACACTCCACATCTCAAGATATCCTACGGAATTAATTTCCTTAGACCTATTAAATTCACTGCGAACTATTTCTCTGACATATTATATGGCATCGAATTCAAGAAGCTGTCTTCTTTGTTGCATTTTACTACCTCGAGCATCGTTGTCCTCAAAATGACACATTGTGTGACTCATATCATGTCACGTGTTACCTAATAGGTTATTGAAAGTGACGTAGGTAACAACATTTGATTGTCATGCAAATTTTTCCAGACAATTGGGCTAGTTATTCATGCCAGCGAAATTGTAGGTACTCGTGTAACTGGTGTCATAGGGGTTAACAATTGAGCAATATCTAATTTAATTATCTCAGCGACATCGCCGGAGTTTCTTAAACAGACATAAATATACCGATTTCCTCAATGGGGGGATTCAATTCGTTGAAGAACTGAGATCACCAGAGGCATCTGGCAGAGAGAGAGAAGTTCTAGGGTGGTTCATTCCATCGGACGCATTCTTGCCAGGTGGTCTTTAAAAAGATGTCTTAGAAAGACGGTTGGATAAGAATGGCGGAGGACCAGGTGTGGTGGCGAGCATCAAGATCCAGCTCTAACAGTGTAACAATTTATAAAATGAAACATAATGATGTACTCGTCTTATGTTTCATGTTACCGTATGCGATCAAACCAAATGTCATTTCTAAGAAGAAAATTGTAATGTATAATCATTCCGATTTTGTTCAAAGTGAAAAATGTTTGAATCTTTTCTTATCTACTTATTCTCTGTATTATTTTTATTATACTGTGGATAAATATTTTATGTTGTCTAAACATCGTTTACTTCGTTAGCAATCTCTAATGATCTTTCCAAAATAATCAGTGGTGTTATTTTGTCTACTTAGTTGTATTTTATTTTTTGTTTGTCCTTCCGTCTTTAATTTTAAAATCGGTTTTGACCATTTAAGGCTCTCTTCGGGCTTCGCTATACTGTCTCCGCTCACATAACGTTAAAAATGCGGTATTTTCCTTCGTATTATTTAATTGCATCTTAGATTAAACATTCTAATGCTAAACTCCTTTCAAATTCTGACCAGAAAACAAACAGTTGTATTTCATAATATACACATTATTTATTGTTTGATTAGCTTTTCGATTTTTCATTTTCTCCAACGCATTGTTTAATCTTGGCAAATATACACACAGATACCATAAGTACTTAATGCTTCTCGAGGGTCAAATAAAACAACGCAGTAATGATGTGATTCTACCACTTAGTTTCCACTTTTAAACTTACAGTACCTACACGAGTACATTAAGCAACTAAAACCTTATCTGAGAATCGAACACCATTCTTTCGTGTGAATGCTGAAGACATTCGTTGCGCAACCAAGGCGTTTAACCGTTTCTATTTAAAGCACCGTGAAATTGTGGCTATGCGAAATGCCGAAGTTGTATAAAACCGAAACGTGGTATGTGATTCTGTTGTCGTAACTTCCACGAGTTACTTTAATTAGTTTTAATTCATCGAGGTATGTGCTTATAGGTAGGTATATGTAAGCTATAAACTCTACTAGTTCCAAGTTTAAAGATTTTAACTGTAAAGTTGGCCCGTTTTGGATATCAGTGAGTACACATTGCAAAGAAGGTAGAACACGAAGCAACAACTTGCTATTTCGAACAATCTGTCAAAATGGTACTGTCAATGTAAAGATAGGTTGATGCAACAGTACCTACTACAGTATACTTACGATAAATCAACAATTATTGTTGTTTGCAAATATGTATTGACAAGAATTGGTGGACAGTGTGACGACAAAGAAAAAATATTACTCTTAGTAACACCAGTGTTACAAGCTGGTGTGACGACGAATCCGCCCTCGTAATTTGCTTTGTAGGTATTGACTTATGTAAGTAGGTACATATTACGATATTAATTACAAAAGAAGCTGCCGTGACTTAGTGTCCTATGAATCCAGTTTACATTTTCTACTCCGAATCAGCAAGAAAATATGTGTGCTTTGCTCACACAGCAGCACTGCTCACAAAAGTTAAAAACACTTTAGCAAAAAGCACAAAAGCGTTTCGACGCCATCGTAAGGTGATGCTGAATCAGCTGTGACGGAGCGCGTCCGCCATGTTGGGTTTTTGTTTTTTAAATGGTCTGACATAGACAAGAACGATTCCAATGCGTTTAGACTGGATTTTTGCGCTGTAGTGGACAGATACGTTGTTTTGTTTTGACCCATAGCGATTATGGAGTTTGTGCAACAGATCTTGTAACTCTTCTTGAAAAGTTTTAGTTGCGACGCAAATAAATTAATTAATATTGATAATGATTTCATTATTTAAATAAAATGTCTGGACTAGGAATACATTATCAATTTATCACAAAGTTTAAAATAACCCCGTTATCTCAACTAAAATACAGCTCAGTACGATGTTTATTAAATTATCATATCAACAAAAAACCATTATAGGTATGAGCTGTAATAGTATCAAAATGTAATGATTTATACAGAAAATATACACTCGTTTGTTAAAATTTTGCAAAATATCTTCTGTCAATGAGTACAACTCTTCTTCCCAGTTCTAACACCTTGGAAGCGGTGGTAGATAAAAAATTTACGTTGTATAAATGTTCCCAGTGTACTTACATGCAATAAAATAATTTTGATTTGACTTGAAAGTAGAAAAACCATAGACGCGCACGAAAAACTATAAATCACCAAAACCCACAATCCAACGAAAATCACAGCAAGAATTACGCGAAAAAACTTTCTTAATAACGCTCCCGGTTCAATCTCAATCGAAAAATCCCTAACAAAAAAATCCCTGTACAGTAAGAAAAATGTATATAAACATGTCATGGGACCGGTTCAGGTACGCCATTTTTTATCGAATTGAACACCTATGTATGAAAGGGACGCACTACCTTTTCCAGCGTACCACAACCACAGGTCTAGAGCGGGACGAACTATGTTCCTATCCATCCCTCCGCTGTTGCATTCACGGAGACAAAGAATAAGTAGTAATACAGACGTGACACTCGTGCAGATGGTTGATAAAAGTTAATACTTGGCAGTTTGTTCTCTCTTACGCTATTAAAAGGCAACGAACAGATACGTTGTTACACGGTCTTTAGTTCCCTAGACTCATGAAAACATTAAAGGAAATGGGTCTGCCCCGGCGAGATCGTATATTGCTTCCCGTGTTGGCGGTATCGGGCCTTTCTACTTTTGCTATTGGAGCGGAATTGGAGGGAAAAGAAAATGGGAAACATTCAATGTCTCAATTTAAACTCGCAAGAGAAAGCGAGCTTGATTTTGTTTTTAAGTCTCGAATATTTGAAGGAACGACAAGTCTTGCGAAATAAGAGTGCAATTATTCTGAACATGCCCTTAGACGTTGTAAATTTTTATTAGGCAGTAACCTTGAGTATTACTGATGAAGTGATCTGTCTGGCAGAGCTGAGATATTCTGTCCTTTCCTGCCAATTAGTGAAAGAGAGATCTAATATATCTTTCTCAATGCGAAGGGACGAGTCGGGGGTCCAATTTTTACCTGACGTTATTACAAGCGTTGACAGTGGTATTACAAGGGCCCGAGTGCGTGACACTTCAGTTTTCTTAACATTATTACGCTCTGATGACGATTAATAGGATTTTACGGGTTCAGTATTGAGGATGGAATAACTAATATCCCCCAATGTGAATTGCGACAAGTTTATAGTCACTTAGCAAGCTATGAAGAACGCTACGCTCGGTTAATTTGGAGAATATGATCCACCACGAGTAGATATGACGAATACTTGAGATGAATCGGCTGAAGTGACAGTCACATCTGTTGCAGAACAAATAAAGCGCAATTATTCATTCATGAATTAAAAAGTATCAAAAACAAGAACTAGAACTCCAATAAATGATAGGAAAGGAATCAAAGACAATCACATTTAATGACATCACACGGCCCGCATTTTGATGACGCAAAACTTCTCAAATGAGTTCGTTGAAATAACCTTCTGCCCGATTTCGGAGTCATACGAATCTCGTAAAACCCTGCCAGCAAGACGGCCGACATACCACGGCGGTCCTCCAACTGCCAGAATTTAACGATCGTGTCCCTATTCCTGTTACATTACGCCGTCCACACGCAAATCTGTGCCGAATTTGTTGAAGGAAGTCGCAATATATCACAAATTTTTGCCTCTTGCGATAATATCGGGAATCTTCGATAGAGAATCGCTGTGGGGAAACTCGTAAAGCGGTGTTACGTGAATCGATCGTTTGTTCAGCTGATTGCTAGATTGAAAAGCTCGCTTTTTGCTTTGTAATCTTCCGAGCTTATAACATTCGCTAGCCCTGTCCCAACTTTACGAGACATTTTTTTAATCCTTATCAAATTCAAATGTGGTTTAAGATTCTTTATTACTCACAAGAATAAAATTCACTAATTGTAATTAAGTACAATTTTGACTTAAAGTCAAAATCATTATTTACAATTATCTTTGTGAAACTATTCAACAAAGGACTTATTAGAATTAAAATTTACTTTTATGAGAAAAGCAGAAAATATTAATTACTTAATCAACTGTGAGTGCAATTTTTAAGTACAGATCAATTCATTCATTCACGGAATTTTACTATGTAGTAGGTACTTTTACTATTAAATTGAGACCCTACCTAACCACAGGGTCAGTTTTATATTATTTAAGCTTCCTCATTGCGGTTTTAATATTACCCAACCAAACCAACAATTTGGACGTTAATAAGCTATTCTGGGTTATGTATATAGATAAACATTCAAGTTGAGATCCTAACACCGTCCAAAATTATCCAAGCCGAGCCTTGCACGCAATAAACTAGCTTTCTTATAACCATTTCGCTTCGAGGCAATCCCGTAATGTTGCTCCCTTACGCACTGCTACAGAAACTGAACAGAGGTGTAATAAAACAATAAAATGTTGCAAAACTCCCAAGATTGCTGTTCTTAACAACTGCTTAGGTAGAAATTGGTAAAGAAACAGATGCTCAGATGGTGTTAACCTAACTTTCAAGTTAATACAGTTCCGTAAAGACCAGTGAACATTTAAATGTTCTTGGAGGTGTTAAAGCAGCTTTTAATGGTATCGATGTAAATTATGTCGATGTATATTACATACGTAATGAAGGAATTTATTTAGATACCAGAGTAAATGCAGGTAATTTAAATAGTGAACTGCCCGGAAGAGCGGTATTATCTGCGAGAATTCCAATTATTCTGAGAATTTTCTAATAGATAGTAATAAAGATAGAAATAATGTTCAATTTGCAATAATTCTAAACATTAATTGTTTCTTAAAAATGATCGGTTACTCAAATGAGGTTCGTAAAGCTTGAAGTCACTTCATAAATATATAAGATGTCGTATCCTATGTATTTATTACCTACTACTTCATACTGTTCTCTGAACGTGTCATTATGTAGTCCTATGCACTATGTATTTATAAAACAAGTTTAAAGTCAACATGTACCACGAAAAAAATTTTTTTCGGTGATGCACATTTCAAAAGCTTGAAAGCTAACAGTTTTATACAAAGACTAAATTATTGTCCTTTTTCGTATTTTTCCTTTATTTCCTATACAATTTTAAAAGTTCTTCACAGTTTTTAACTTTCAAACTCAGAACTACAGCGCATTGTGCTAAATATTGACATTTTATAAATCCGCAACTTCTATATTTTTTAAATTATAAAATCTAGACTATTCTACTCGTATTAGAAAATTGTAAATGTTTATTAGTATGAGAATGAATGAAGGGTTTGCTTTTAATCATGAAAATACATTAAACAATTATAAAAACTTAAAAATACTTAGGAAATTTGCGTTTTTGAATTGTCGTTATAAAACTAAGTAGGAAATGTGACGTTTGATTGGTTACCTAATATTTTTAGTTATGTACTCAAATTTTCTAGATAGATAAAGGCCAAATGTTTGAAAGAATTCGAAAGAAAATTCTCCAAATTCCTTCAATATCTCCATGAGTTAACAAATAGGTGAAAGCCACTATACTTTCGAGTGACAGTAAGTACAGATATATTATCATTACCCTATTTGACCTAATCATTAGCTTGAGTAAAGTCAAAAGGTTCAAATGTTTCTAAGAAAGCCTTTTTACTTTGACATTATGGATGATAATCATTGTGTTTTCTCACATTGCCGTTATTGAGCTTTTAGAGAATAGATATTTCAGTAATTAGCTCCGACACAAAGTGTTTGTCATTAACAAAAGTGTCTTTGCCATCCTACAAAAGGAGTTGACGGTTAACGCTTCTGCCCTTAATGATTTCTGGGGAAAGTTTGAAGGTTTTTGAAGTAGACCTATTTACCGGACCCTTTTGAATACAAAAAAAATCTAAATCGGGTATTTACTCTTTGTAGTGGCTTCTTATATTATAGTGCCAGGTCTGCTGTCAGTCTGCTTTTTAGTACAATACATTTTATTGCACAAATAAAATTAAAACGGGTGTACACCGACATTACAAAACGGTCTTATCGCTCGATAGCCAATCACCATCATATCAGCCTGGTAGACGTCAACTGCTGGACAAAGGCCTCCCCCAGGGATCTCAACGACGACCGGTCCTGCGCTAACCTCATCCAGCTGGGTCCCGACGCTACATACGATTGTAGATTTTTCAGCAAGCCTACTTATTTAAACAGACAAACAATATCCAGTCACAGCAACAATAGAATTCAAATCAAAGTCATCAATAATTAATGAGTACGCGCATATCTAACTGTTAATTTCGTCACCGAGTGTCACAATAGGTTGTCAAACTTAATTAATCCATCCATACGAGATTAGGAGATACTAACAAAGAGTACCAAACTGACCCGGTAACGGTAAACCTCGGCCCAGAATACTGTTAAATGTCGAAGATAGGCTGATGGATTATTCAGATGTAGGTACTTAGTGAGGCCACAATAAAATCGGCTTAGGGTAAGTGTGGCGTTTCTTCGTACATTTTTAAAGAGTCCTTATAGACCGAGTGGACTGTAGACTTGGGGAATAAAATGGCTTTGGGAATCGTAGACTTCAGAGCTGAGGCGAGTTTAAATAGAATAATTATTTTAAACTGTATCACGGTAATAAGCAAGTCCATATGTATTGTAACTAGATTTTTGCTTAAATCAATGAGTATTTGAATGATTACTTTTCAAGTTGGGTGGTCCATGAGATTTCTGGTGGTAAATATCCAATCAGTTTTCGTAAATATTTCTTATCTGAGATTTCGTCCGTTACTATTTTAAAATGTTGGTGCATTAAGAGTTTGTTTGTTCACCAAGAACTTAAATAAACAACTGATTACACCATGATTATTACTCACATTTCAATAGACATATTGTTATCAGTTAGGAGTAGATGTTTTGTATTATTTAGTTTATAAAGTATAGGTTTAATTTAAGCTATTGCCCTTACATATCTACTATGTAATAGTGGCAACTGTTAGGTTCACTACAATACAATAATCTTTATTTTACCTACTGGTAATATTGTATGTTTCACCTTCTTCAGTTGAAGAGTACTGTTGCTTGGATCACCAAATAGTGCTTTACTATTGACTGATTGATTGATTTGCTGATTAAATGATTGATAAACTATTTAGTGACGAAATACAAATCTATGGCATTATCATTTCAGTAAAAATACATTTATTTTATCAACTAAGTATCTCATTTGTAACTTGTGCTCCAATGAAGTATAACATACATACACATGTAAAATAACATAACAGTTCATTTGGCACTGTAATTACAGTTAGAAGACAGATTTTTCCTCATAATAAACCACAGAAAGGAAAAGATCTTGATTGACGCTTCGTTCAGGAGTGATTTCATTTCGAATGAAATTGAAGGTCAGTTAAGTATTTTCTTAGTTCAATGCCGTTGACATTACAGATAATTTGAACGTGTCCAGTTAAGAAATTGACGATGCGAAACGCTGATGCAAAATATTCATCTACAAATTTAAATGTAACTGAAACCCTATAAAATAAAAACATAACATTTTCGAACACTCCCCCAACATAAAGAACGTCCCAGCAGCTCCACCATTAGGTAGTATTTCCTAACGATAAATCGTAACTCACAATTTTTCCTAGTCAATTAGCCCACGGCAACGCACCCATTACAGTACCTACAGTCAAGCCACGAACGACACATGTCGACATCTGTTCGACAACTACCGAATGGGACATGTTTCCGGGCGTTTTCGAATTTTTTACGCGGTAAATTAACGCTTTGGGGTCATGTTCGGAAATTCACTACACACATGTGCAACTGGGGCTCCACTTAAAATAAATAATGTACCTATGCGTAAAAAGTTTTTTGGTTTGAAGTAATGAATAATAAAATCTCCTTGCAGACTACCAAACTTAAAATAAAGGCAGGTCTGTTTTGGCCTTTTTTTTATATATTTGTTCTGAAACATCAAAAAACGTATAAAAACCAGAGATGTAACGCTATTCTTTGTCCACAAAGTTTTATTATCGAACGCATTGAATTAAATGGAAGCAGAGAAGCGTCGTATCTTAACTACTTATTATTATTCAAAATCCACAACTTTATCTTGCATACGACCGCCATCAATATTCTCTTTACGACTCAGTTTACGACTAAATCAACGGTTTCATCTTGTAAATGTAACCCTTAAGTCGTCTATAAAATTATGCGATCCGATGTATTCAAAGTAGGACAATAAAAGATAACGTAAAGCCAAAATCTTTTTGTTTTTTAATAAAAATGTTAACGCCCCCGTATTACATGCCTACCTAGAGAATGTATTATACGTTTATTAATAAATTCAGCTATAAAACGCTTTGCCCATTCCGCATTTGTTATAGCTTTGCGTATTAAACGACATCCTTAATTATAATCAAAGGCACACTGTTTTTTTTTTCATTAATAAATAAAAAAGTTACGATATGACGCATACCTCCCTTGTTATATTTAAAAACTTAAATGCGCTCTGGTGGTGTCCAAAACATTGTATCTAATAATTGCCGATCAAGAAATTAGGAATCCTACCCATTTGATTATCCAAAACCGTGATCAGCGTAAATCGGAACGTGTGCCATAGATTCGCGTTTTGCCGAAATGCAAAAAAATAACCTCACTTTATTTTCATTCTCAGTGCGTGCAGTTTAGTGATTTCATTTTCGGCAATTAATTTGATTAAATTATGCACATTTTTATTGAAGTAGTTTTTGTTTGTAGTAAATTTACTCAATAACAACAAAAATTGAACATAGGTAGGTAGGTAATTCAGGAACGAAAGTTCATAGAACTGTAAGAAGATTGTTGTTGTGAATGCAAATTAGTAGGTATCCGATACAGTGTTTTGTGAAATCAGGTTAACAAAGCTATCCATTATGCTGGTCTGTATAATTAGGCAAAGATTCGCCCCCAAATGTAGTTGGTAAATGGTAATAGAGAAAGTTCGTGCCGGAACCATTGTTTGAGACTGGTTACGCCATCTATCGGAAAAGCTCGCAGGCATACATTGTAACTTGAGTTTTATTTCTGCAATCTATGATAGGTATGTATGTGGGAAAGTGTTAGTTTAATTACGGTTTTACTTGTTTTTTTAGGTTATAATGGAAGCGAGTCATTTAATTTAAAGTAAGCTTTTCAAGTGTAATTATGAATTATTGTTAGGTATAAGACATCGGATCACACAATTTAATGCAAAAGCTCTTATGATTCATAAAAAGCTCCGCAACCGAAACTAATCTTATCCGGCGAAAAATCGCGGTCGAACAATTCGAGTGAGCACAAAAAATCGTTATTAACTCAATTATAATCGAATCGACGAAAGTCCAACAACAAAAGTTATCAAAAGATCGTTAAGTGGCCCCGGGCCGCCTGGGAGTACCGTTACAGTGAACCGCCTAATTAATACTCGCCCACTCACACCTCGCCCGGACTCGAACCCGTTCCAACCGTGCAATGTGCAGCAAACACCGCGCTGCATCTACAATGCAAATCCACAAACACCAACCACGATCTACGATTCAACATCGACGCATTTACAGAAGCTTCCTTACTCCACACGAAACGGATCGAGACTATCGATTTAACTCTACACGAGGGTCGTGGAAAGAATTTCTTACAACAATGAGCCGGTGTAACAATAAATACCTTAATGATATCCCGAGATCGGAGAGAAGGCGTCCGGTGGCAGCAGGCGGAACACGTCCCACACTTTTCAACAGAAATCCACTAAAGCATCTCGTACACGCAACATCACAACATGAAATGGCACAATCTCACACGGACACTATACAATACGAATCCACAGCACTGGTTTGGTTATGGTACAAAAGATGTTTTTCGTAACACAACGCGGCGAAGACTCCCCTCCGCAAGACGACCGACGCGCACGGCAGCCGGGCACGAACTGAACTGGTTTTGCTGGCGAGGGAGTGCGCGGGGAGGGATCGACGGGTGCGTTTGGTTGGTTCGGTTTTATGAAAATATTTCGTGAGTAATGCACGTGTTATGTCGGCGAGTGCGTCGGCCTAGAACGACCTCGGCGTCGGATCTTTGATTGAAGTGCAAGGGGCTATAGATAAAGATAATAAAAGCGACGAACGTGTTGTATCGGCCACTCGGACACACATCCCCGCGGGACAAGCTGTGGTGGGGTCTTTGTCTGTGGCTACGCTTTCCATTCGATATAGCAGAGCTTACCCGGGCGGGCTCAGTTCGTTGCATTTCTATCTGGAATCAAATTTACAGCGTATTGCTACTCGTTTCATGTTAAATTGGATATTGTGGAATCATTATGGTTTCCTCTGTATAGGTATTGCATTGTTAGATTCAAAACTTTGCAATATATGTCAAGATATTATGAAAATAACCAAAGATAATGAAGATAAGAAAATTAAAGTAACAGATAACGTTGGAAAGGCAGCAGATTTACTTTCAGGAAAAATGAAAGAAGCAAATCAAAACCAAAATGTACCTACCTAGATGAAAACAACCAAATAAATAATACAGAAAAACTTTAGAGTTCTTTTAATTAAACATTATAAAACAATGTGTGACTAGGTATAAACCTTGCGTTGCTCATAATATGAATGGTAAAATTTTAACAGAAAATGCTAAACGCTTAAAAGTATACGTTCAGTTAAACATTCCAACGATTATAGCTAGGGTTTAGCTATTAGCAATCTCAATATTTAGTGAAAGGGCGCCCTATGTTGCATATAAGCCAGGATTAAACCCCGTCCACCTCGGAACGTTAATTTAAAAGCAAAACGTCCGCTTAAGAGGCGAGCTAGAAATTTTACGATATTAATAAACCTCTATTAGCAGACAAGATGGTGCACGGAGGTAATTCTAAATTACGAACCAGCGCTTTCCTGGAGTTTAAATTAATGCTGATAGTTAAAAAAACTTCATTCTTTTACCATCGCGGTCCTCAATCCCCCAAATGGATGGGCAAAGTGCAGTGATACCGAATATAGTATGCTACATAACCAATATCTCTCGAACGTGGAAACGACTAATGGATCTGAATATAAAACCATTAACGGTTTATTGTCACAGGATCTAGGTGGACTGTATCGAAACGACTTTATTTAATTTTAATCCGGCTTCATACAAAGGCAATCGGACGTGGATCGAAAAATTGCTGGGTAATTGAAATACATAGTTGCAATGATTCGATGGATTCGTCGTTCGTAATTGAAATGACATAATGCAATGCCAGAATTAATAAGTATGTAATGCTACCAATTATTGGACGAGGCTTTGAAGAGGTAAATATAAATTATGAATCCACATTCGAATTTTTTTTAACATAAAACAGGAGCTGTTTGCTATTGTTAACTTAACAAACCTGTACTGTCGAGATATGGTTGAGATTCAAGATCTTATGCGATAAATAAATCAATGAGCAAAAGCCAATTCAAGCCATTGGCTAATATTCACAAAACAAGAAGCATATTTTTGCTGAGAAGGCATTGTGTATTCGGTATTTTAATCCATAAATGTCAATAATGCGGCGAAATTGCTGAGTGTTTCCCGAGGAAATATTGATAACAACGTATGTATAAAATAAAGGCTTATCCCAAAATTCCGAATGACCCACCTTCAGAAACAAGATAGGAAATCGGCTGAGCCCCTGAAATTCTGCCATCCGCAATTCGCTGACAAAATCTTTGTCGTCAAAGCGGGTATTTCTATAAAAACGCATTTTCAGAATTGCGGTGAGGCCCTTTGAAGTTAATCCCTGGATTTGGGTTCAGGAGATTCCTTTCTGCGCTCCGTAAGTGTGTTTGTATGTAAATGTTGAATGTTTACTGTGAACAATTTGAGCGCACTCGGTCGCAGCTAATGTAGATTGAGCTCTCTCGTCTCCCTTGGCCACAGACTTCTTAGATGATCTAAAGGGGGGTGAGAAGTTTGGGAGGTCACGCGTGGTTGGTTGAGGTATCGTTGCATCAGTTGAGTAGGTATGCTGCCACTCGTGTGGGGATGTAATTAAAAGTGGGGTTTGAGTGTCACTTTGATGGACGGAACGAAGACATGAAGTGGACTGTCAGAAATGGAAAATCGCTTGGTTTTTGCTCGTTTTGGTTGATTGCTGTCATGGGATTAACTATCGTGCAACTCGTGCATTTCAAAATTTTCACCAAACTACTATGCTATTACTGTGATATTTTTGTTCATTTATTTTGTTTGTATGGATGTTTGGTAATATGAACAGATTTTGATGAAACATGGTAGGTATAGAGGTAGCATAAATTCTGAAATAACTAAGCTACTCATTCATTAACTATAGGAAACTCGAACGAAATTAGGGTGTATCTATTTCTACGCGGACGAAATCGCGGGTAAGTATAACAGAAAGAAGAAGAGTAATATTCCAAACGAGAAATCTACACTTAACTTATAGGGGTTTTTGATTTTACACAAGGTAAATCTATGCTGGAATACTGGTTTCATTCCTTCACTTCAATACTACACAAAAACTACAGAAAATGCTAAGATTGACCGGTAAAACTGTTTTTTCCGTTCACCGGGTCAAACCTAAAATTTACCAAGTGAGGATGGCAAAACAAACAAACTAATCGTTAATTTTGGGCTTTTACCGGCAGGCTTAATAACAGTCATGATAAACTAACCTAACCGATCATTAAACAACAATTCATACTTTTGTCATAATCACTTGGTAGATCTTAGGTTTTACCGATAATTATTAGGATTTACCACAGAACTATATTACGACATACCTACTCATCATCACCACATCAGCCTGTAGACGTCCACTGCTGGACAAAGGCCTGCCTGGTGAAGGTCGCGGGACCCAGCTGGATGAGGTTAGCGCAGGACCGGTCGTCGTGGAGATCCCTGGGGGAGGCCTTTGTCCAGCATTGGACATCTACATACCTACTCGTATAATCTAAAATCAAGATGGAATTAGGTAGTTATTTTACCCTAGGTTATAACTGGATTCCTCTACAAAAAACTAGACAAACGAAAATTAATATAAATAAGTATAAATAAAAGGTATAATAAATACACAGTAGGTGTTACGGACAGCGAGCCTGCCCGCGGCCTACTGAGTGGCGCGCGTGTGCGAGCGAGACGGCGCAGAGGGAGATGGCGTGCACAAGAGATGTTGCGAGCACCGAGCCTGCCCGCGGCCAACTGAGCGGCGCGGGTGTGCAAGCGAGAGGACGGAGAGAGAGACAGCACACAAGTCACAAGTGCGGCTCCGAACACTTAGTAGTTAAGAACCTGTTAATAGTAGTTAAGTAGGAACATTTGGGAAATAAATCATGGTCGTCAATTGTCTTTGAACAAGCAATCTGAGTTTCATTTGATCGAACAAGAACATACAGTCCACTACAAGATCTATCCACAACAGTAGGTATAAATAAGTTTGAATGTATGCTGACAGGCTGCCTATGAATAGTCAGCCTATATTTCTCTGATATCCACAAATGCGCACAAATTCTCCTCTATATTGAATTGTGACTGAATGGGGAAATTTGATTTACCTCAGTCCCAATAGGTAACAAAATTGGAAGCTCAGTCAACATATTTTATTAAAATCATCCGCCACATTCCCCTAAAGGCACGTTTAAGTATACTTAACCTAAGCATACCTCCAGATATATTACCAGTCTTAATTACTCCTTCGTATAATTAAGTGAGGCAATATCACAAGGGATTTAACGCACTGAAGGAAATACAATTTTATTTAGTTACGATAATTAGCCTACAAATTTTGTCTAATACCCAGAGAGCTGATGTTTATTAACTGAGCTAATCTCATTGATACTTACTTCCATGGATTTAAATTTTGAACCCTCGAACTCACGCAAAATGAATGAGTGAAAATCTCGATCCACCGTCTTTTAAAAAAAATAATCGAACAAGTTACAATAAATTAGTATATTAATTAAATGTTAAACTTATTAGAATTTATAACCCTTATATGTTGCTGTACCATAACAGCTGGTATGGGAAATGCAAAAAAAAACTTAAACATTAAGGGTTCACCTTTCAATTAGAACTTTTTTGAACCTTCTAAGAAAAGTTCACCGCATACGCACTAGGTCTTCTCTTCAACCAATGGATAAAATATTAATAAGTGTCATGTATCTCCATTTCACAAAACACAAAAGCTTTCTTTACTAATAGAGAAATCGTGTAATTATAATCAAGTTTCAACTTTATAGGTTTAGGCTTTTAGGGTGTGAAAGGGTAGACGCATTACGAATTCACACAATGCTAATACAACTTCCAAGTTAATAAATTATGTTACTCTAGCGACCTTTATGCATTATGTAACAGCATATACCGCATAGATCCTTTTAGTATCGTATCGAATTAATACCTTCTGATCAATTAAATTGTAGGACTATTCCTATTATAAGATCGCATTTACCCTTCAGACGCATAGTACCAGAAACGCAAATTACTTATACGCGGTTGACCAGATGTGCATTTCGCAAATTACCAAATACGCAGATGACCAGATACGCGTATGACCAGATATTGTTTCGCAAATTACCAGATAATTATTTCTGTTAATTTGGAAATAATAAGCTTTATATTTTAAATAACATGACTTAGAGGTCCAGTAACCAAGCTAAAACTTCGCCCCAAAAAACAAATAATGCCGTATTGATCAGCGCAGAGTACCTCACACATTCGCAAATGCTATTTGATATTATGATAATTATAGGTATCAACGGCTGGGGTCGTACAGGTCATCTAGATATGATCGTTGAGACCTTTGTCTGTTTACCATCTCAGTCACACATTGATCCCTGTCTTAATGCTCTTGTACTGTTTTTATCGATTATTCCACTTAATGTTATCGTATATAACATTATAACTTAAACATCTCGAATTGTTTATGTAAGTACTAGCCGATGCCCCGCGACATCATCCGCGTTATAAAGTATACTACCTATTTATATGTTATTCAAAAATTTTAAGTCGTTCTAATCATGCCGGTTTCTTAGTTTTAAAGTTTGTCAATAGATGGCGTTACGTGTATTTTACACCCCGCTATCATTTGGTTCTTTGCAACGTACATAGGTATATAAGTTAAGCGTGCAAATTATCCACCAGTTTTTACCTTTAAGGTTAGCTTTTCGCCCCGTGCACTTGCCCTTAGAATAGTGATTGAAATTAGGTATGTAACAAATAAGTATTCGTTCACTATTTCCAAGGAATTCGGCGTATTGGGCTATTTTTTACATTCAATACCGCTTAGGGAAAACAACAAAAAGTGAAGTCCAATTCTAGATGATTGATCCAGCCCTAGATCACTCTACGAGAAGATAAAGATTCAAAAATAAGTACCTCTAACATAAAATATAATTACAATAAGTAGATCCATAAGTTCTAGTAGTCGCAAGTGTATTGGGCACAATCAATTTTTATTACGATCATTTTGTGTCTATATCTCTATAATAATAATAATTCATGCGATAATAATCTCCAAATAAATGGCTTATACGATGGAGCAATCCATTGATTTGAATATAGTAGTCAGATTTGGGAACAATGAACCCTAATTGAGTCTGGATTCCAAAGTAAGACATAGAGAGAATTCATGTTACTATTTTTTATATTTTTATTTACTCTCCTCTTGGGGAGCTTCGAAGAGGTTTTATTTTATAATTCGTTTGTTGTTTAGGTTATCTAAGAGTTTTAGAGTTAAGATTTATGTACGTGTATCATATTATTGAAAATTATTTAATATACTGTTTGCTTGGAGTTTATTTTATTTAGCTAATTTCATTACTATTTAATAATGATTGCGTAATTGTGGAAAAACATCATTAACAGTCAGTCACTGTCACGTTAGTTATAAGACAGCCTCATAATAGGATTTCCCCGAAAATTATGGTCCTCAAAATTATTACTGTAATATAGATTTAAATCCAACGGTGCTTATTTACTATGTATTCAATATTTATAATAGGGTCGTTCCTCGTATGCTGCACTTAAGTTCTCCACCTGGGTGGAGCAGAGGAATTGTATGTCCCATATTCGGTGACCAGAGCTCATTATGTCAGTTCACTCACATCAATCTATCATTCAATGAGAATATGTCAGATATAGATAATAATATGTTACAGAATTGCACAAAGCACTACCAACATTCTGAGTAACATATACCTTATCTCAGTATCCATACAATGACCTAGATACCAAACAATAAGTTGCACCGTTCTGTACGTAGCTGGTAGGTATGTTGTGGACAATGTACTTTAACGCCTTGCATGTCTGAGGGCATCTGGACCGCTTCCAGAACTCCATTCAGCCTCTTGCACTTGAATTAATCAATTGTTTTAATCCTCTCGTGAAGGCAGCTGTTGACCACGGTAACTTAACAGGGAAGAGCTTGGTGAAAAGCGGAGCGGGGAGCGGGTAGGGATCTTCTAGACTGTTGAGTTTTTGGAGATTAGAAGAGACAAAGAAGAGTGAAAAGGAAAACTACAGATAATATAACTCTTATATCAAAGTGTGCATGCGTAAATGCAATCTATATCCCCCGTCCCGCATTGCTTTAAAAGGGATTGGACGTATTTCAGATTAGACGTTTTTTAACGGTTGGACATTTTTCAGATTGGACATTATCCCAATAAAACGCATATTATAAAAATATACGTGACAACGATATATATCTAGTAAGCTTTAAAGGAAGTAGTAACTCGTTAAGAGATGGCGTTCTCTGTATTTCGTCGTATTTTAATTTCTACGGCCACTAAGTATTGAAAAAAAAATTAACCTATGACACTTACGAAACCAACTAAAATTCAAAGATACCCCAGTTTTTAAAATCGATTCAGTAGTTTAGGCTCTGCAAGGGAACAAGACCACATACATGCATTGCATACACTACCTGTTTCTCGCGGTATCACCAGCGTAGAAAATTTTTCCTCGTCCAAAAAAAACCCTTCTTAGAGGACGTCAGAGTTATATGAGAGGAACCTTTGCGCAAATTTTCAAGTCTCTAGGCTCGGCCGTTTGAGTCAATGAGTCAGTTTCTTCTTTTTATTACTATAATATTGATAGACTGCTAAAATCATCTCATGGTTTCGCTGATTCGGGTGAGAATAGGCGAGCTCGCGACCGTTTCTTAACAAGCCCACAGCCAAGCAGTCAACAAGAGACAAGATCTATTTATTGTCAGGCCACGTGTTACTCTATTTAACATAAATCGCATTCTAACTCCGCGTTACTTATCACCGCGCCAACAACATTTATTTAAAACACTGACTTAAATTGTGTCGGCAGTTTAAAGGATTTCTTAGTTATCTACTGCTGTTGTTTAAATAAACAAGGATTATTTAGTTGCATATATTTCATTTAATTGAGCTGCCTACTGCGTTCTCGCACTTGTATTCTGTGCCTTGTCCAACAGTCGACTTCTTATACTATGCCATTTATGACGATGATTGAAAACACGATGAAAATACCGAAAGTCATAAAGCACCTCAGAAAGTTGACAAAATAAGACTGGACTACCGGACTGGTCACATTAATGAAGAATATCTTAAAAATACACGAAATATTTCTTATCGGAATTGACAAACACGCAGTATTTGTAGAAACGTGAGAATATTGATAGTCAAGTAAAATGATAACTATATTACTATTACTAGCAAACGCCCCGCGACTTCATTCGCGTTAAAATACTATACAGACTCCCCCCTCCCCTTCTAATTTTGCCCTTTTAATATTATGTTCTCGATTCAATGTTCATTATTTTATTTACTGAACAATTTGGTATACAGAACATTCAAAGTTACGATTTCAAATGTCAACTTACTAACGCCTAACGTCCTGAGAAACATTGATGAATTCCTGAAATATTCGCCGACTTGCTACACTTTAATACATTTTGTGGCCGCTCCTTTTTACAAAACCCAATACCAAGTAGCCTATGTTCACACACAGAGTATTAGCTATCCAACAGCGAAAGAATTATTGAGATCGGTTCTGTAGTTACAAAGATTACTTCAAACACACATCTATCCATCCAAACAAACTTTACCTCTTTATTATTAGCATAGAATAAAGTATGTTTGTGATGGCAACATTATATGAATCACCTTGATTTATCATTTAGCCGCCTCTTACTGCACACTACACTCACAGAATGACGGGAGTGGTAATATTCTGTACCAAATATCGGTAAATAAATATATAAATATATACTCGGAATATTCAATATTCCGAGTATATAAGAGCGATATAAGAGCGTCAGTGGCATCGGGGATAAGACGCGATCTATCATATCGAAAGGTCCGAGGTTCGATCCCCGGTTGGGCCGTGTACCAATGGGTTTTTTCTCGAAACTTAAGTACATGTACTGACTGCTCTCAAACGGTGAAGGAAATCATCGTGAGGAAACCTGCATACGCCGAAGAAGAAATTCTTAGGCACATGTGAAGTCCACCAACCCGCACTGGGCTAGCGTGGTGGACTATAGCCCGCACGCCCTCGGTGAGAGGGTAGGCCTGAGCCCCAGCAGTGGGGACATTAATAGGCTGTTGATGATTCAATATTCCAAATATAGACATCGCAAGGTGATGCAGACAAGATATGAAGCACACACAGACAATATTATCATATTATTAGACGTAAAGCTATCCACGTCGAGATCTTGGGATTCGAGTTACGTCTCATAATAATTTCTGCTTAATTAAAACCATTTGATAGCACACCTCTAGACTGACTGCAACAAGATACCACGCGTGGCTTTTGCATACAAATGTTCTTGCATATGTGGTTGGGGGTTATCGAGACATCCGATATTATGACGGTAATACTTTAGATATATAGGTACGTGTACGGAGAGCGCGTGACCACGATCGACTTTGACAATAAAAGAGGGAGGGAGGGAGTGAGGGATGGAAAGATAAAGGGAGGAGGATGAGAGGTATGCAAGACGTCAAAGACGTTTGATATAAAACGCTGCATCTTTATCGAGTCTATACTATACTGTCTACCCCATATATTTTAATATTTTTTATATCACACATGTTTATATAAATACCACGATTAACATTCCCCTGCTTTTGGCTTCGCTGTAATCGGGTAGTTGTATTACAGCTCTATTATAAAGGATTCAATCAATTCTTCTGGACTACCTACTTTCAAATCAAACGAAAACCTTATAAATCAAAAATCACAAAGGAGAGTTTTTAAGGTCTCGAATCGCGAACGAGCGTTAAGGTCTCGTTGTGAATTTTCCAGTTGATTCTGAATGTGAATCCCGGAATAAATCTCTAGACGGACTTTAGTAGTCTATGCACAGCAAAAATGTATTTAAAAATATAGGGATACCAATTTTTTTCCTGTATCAACTTTGCCGGCAGCCTGATAACCCTGGTGTTATCAGGTAATCAGAATAGTATATAAAAGTACAGATTAAAATCAAAAACAAATATGTTATCGAAGGTCTGAATACATTCTGCTATGGCTTATGTACGTCGTAAACGTAGTTACGTCTTATTGCTGCTACTCAGCTCACACGAGACATAGCTATATAAGTAAAAATAGAATTATTTTATAGCTTTAAAGCTTATTATTATATGTTGTAAAAAGGTTATTCTCGTTTAATTTTCAAGTCAGTCTTCAAAAGAACATTGACTAGAACTATCTGAGAAGAGCGAGGTGTTATTAGAAACGCATAAAATGCGAAAGTTCTTTCCTATTTGTAGGTATAATAAAATTGATCGTTATATTAAAAGCACAGACATGTATCCTATACAGTTTCATACATTACAACGGAACTGCCACGCGACGACGCGCCTTTAGTGTTTAATTTGTTGGAGTCCAAAGAGTAAGTGACAGTGGCAGTGCGCATCGGGGATAAGACGCGGCCTATCACATCGAAAGGTCCGAAGTTCGATCCCCGGCTGGGCCATGTACCACTGGGTTTTCTCGTAACTTAAGTACATTTACTGACTGCTCTCAAATGGTGAAGGAAAACATCGTGAGGAAACCTGCATACGCCGAAGAAGAAATTCTTAGGCGCATGTGAAGTCCACCAACCCGCACTGGGCTAGCGTGGGTGGTGGACTGTAGCCCGAACGCTCGTTGAAATGGTAGGCCTCAGCCCCAGCAGTGGGGACATGTTAATGGTGATGATGATGTGACAGTGGCTAGTTACCATCACTCGGGCTGTCCGCCTGGTTGCAGCTTCATTCTTTAAAAACACTTCAAGGGCATGCCAAGGACAATGATCATACATAATGTTTGTTAGTTTGTATTGCAAAGCTGAGGGTACAGTACAAACAGCCGAATCATCTCATTCGCAACACATCGTCTACACTTAATATCAAACTTTTTGTGGACTAAAAGTGGGTATAGAATAAAATTTTGCAGATGCGCCGGTAGTAGGCACTATCAACTAAGGTACCGTGATATTTAGATAGATATTTATACGGATTAATTATGATTTTAGTCAGCAGTTTTCATCGTGCGTATTTACATATCTATTATAAGTCCTCTGTGCTTATACACATATATGCTTCTATATATGCTTTGTGCTTATATTGTGTGTGTGTACTTATCTGTAATAATAATATACATAACACAAAAACCACATTACAATTTATATAAGTGTAAGTATGACCGTAAAATGCTCAGAGAAAGTAAATAATTAACCAAGCATTACTTATACGGTCTTGATCCCGCACGATTGTGACGATGATGTGACGTTCGCGTCACAGTGCTTTATCTCAAATCATGGGTATAGGTACTCATTTATATATTATTATTATTAGCGCGGGCGTCCGCTAGTAATTGAATCAAATCAGCAGCGCTGTTTCTGCTGCCTGGACATTATGTAGGTACAATGTCATGCGTCGTGTCTATCACAAATAATCTTTGGCCAACGGCGACTCAGTTTTTGTTGGCATCGGATAGCACTGAGAAGCTTTTTTGCCGACGTCATTAGGCATTATAGCCAGTTTAATTATTGTGGGCCTGAGACGCGATGATATCTCGCTCCTTCGTTACGATGGAAACTTTTAAAAAATTAACGAAATTTAATACGACTTTTGTACGTCTGATTAGGGCATGAACCTGCCTATGTTTTGGGAGAGGCCTGGTCTGTATAGTTAGGCCTTAGTTAGGCTGTTGTAATATAGAGGTGTATTAAAGTAAAAATTACGGTTTGAACTGTCAAACTGACACTTACTGGACTTTTTGGCGGGATCTTCTTAGTGGTTGTCTCTTAATTAGTTGTCCTAAAACTGTATATTGTGGGTTTTCGTGTACGTACATATCTGTGATAGTGTTATTATGCCTATTAAATAATTACTAGGACGTATCAGTGGATACATAACTAACTTTCTGAAAAGAAACCTCAAATCATGTTGTTGTTTTTTTATTTTTTATACTTACCTACCTTATTTGATGGACACAGCGTTTAGGAACCGTAATTATTGCATTACATATATTGTTTTAGAAAAATGTCATATGGACCATTAGATAGCCTTTTCTTTACTTAATAGAGTTGTCCGTTAAAAAATTATTAAAACTGATTTCGTGATTTCCTAGTTCTGGACCCCTCTGTACAATTTACACAAAATTCAAAACTTATGTGCTTTTAAATATAAAAATCTATGTAAAAATTTTTTCGTTGCTAATACTAATTACAAAAGCAGAAGACTAAATGAACTTTACAATATATATAGGTACGTTCTCGTTTGCCTATCTCTCTGAGAGTTGGTTCCTGTGACCTAGATTCCTTGATAAAAGTGGCCTAGTATTTGTCTTGAGACTAGACTCTTCACCGCTCGCAAGGAAATTGCAGAAAATACAACCTCCCTGGGACTTGAAATGTCACGGGAATAAATGAGAATGTCTTGTATTTTTATCTATAAGGAGTCATTGGAGCGCTTGGGTTTTTCTGGATAAATAAATACCGACCTAATCGAATCGATTCTGGTTTAGGAGACGGTGGCGTTCATTGGAGAATGCCTATGTCCTGCAGTGGACGTTGAAGGGCTGATGATATGAATAAATCTGTCTATTACAACAATTTGTTTCGATTTTGGAAAATAAAAGAAGGTTGCTTACTTCGAAATCGGAATTTGCGAGTGGAATTGTTCGACTGGCCTGTTGGTGTAGTTGGTAGTGATCTTGCCTACTGCGCCAGCGGTCATGGGTTCGATTCGAAGGAAAACATCGTGAGGAAACCTGCATACGCCTAAGAATTTCTTCTTCGGCGTATGCAGGTTTCCTCACGATGTTTTCCTTCACCGTTTGAGAGCAGTCAGTAAATGTACTTAAGTTTCGAGAAAAAACCCATTGGTACATGGCCCAGCTGGGGATCGAACTCCGGACCTTTCGATATGATAGGCCGCGTCTTATCCCCTAGGCCACTGACGCTCACTGCAAGTTATTGTTATCTAACGTACAAATATTTAGTTGATCAGTAGGGAAGCATATTTCCTGTGGTACAACTAGCTGTCTATAGTTGGACATTTCATTTGGACCACATGGAAAACCCATTGGCTGTATGTATAATCACCACGTAATGGGTAAATTTGACCTATTTTCAACCGATAGGAAAATTCTTTTATGTTATTTGACAGGATATATTATATATTTCCAGATTGGTCCAATTTCAATTGGTAAAAAATATTTCAGCTCTAAAGGTGGCAATTTTAAAAAATTAGTGGATCTATTAAGTCGTCGGTACACAAAAATCATAAAGGACAATGGCGAGCTTACGTGTAATTTGGAACCCAGTCTTAGATCTGACGTTCATGAAGAAAATCTAGTAATACTACAGAGCAACGTAAAACAAAAAAGCAAATTGAATGTGACTTGTAGAAGTTGAAAGAAAAAAAAAGTACAATGTAGGTATAGGTTAAATAACTATAAGCGATCCATAGTAGTCTACAACGCCAGCCCAGTGCGCGTCGTGAGGACATGCTTTGCCGGGGAAACTTAAATTTTCTTTGTTGTATAAATTTAACTGCCCGAAATTAGCGGCATACTATTTCAGCTATATATACTTATAGTCACATCGAATTATATAAAATGGAGAACTAACGAATGGCAATGGGAAATCCAACCTGCAGGGCTCGTGTAGTGTGCTGAAAACACGACGGCGACGTGTCGCGACCTCGGTACTGATCGTCCAGTAGTTTTTAGACAGCCTGACAGTACTTAATTAAGTACCTATCTGTTTTGTTGACAGAACCCTTATCTCATACCTATGACGACCCACGATTCGTTGTGCTTTACACGTGTTTATATACAACACAGAAATAATAACAATTTAAAAGCATCCCCTCAAGAGCTTTCTCCATGTCGCAGTGAACTCTATTTATTACTTGGTTTGTATCATTAGACCTAAGGCAATAAGGCCCTTGCACAGTAAAGGTATGAAGCGTAAGGGCGCATGCAGTTTTGCACGTGCATTTCGAGATGAATTGATTCGACAATTTTGTAAAACTTTTTAACCATTATGAATTCATTAGGAACTGATGCAAACTATTTTCCTACGGTTTTTATTTCAAACAGATTGATATAAACCACACGTAAACTTTTGCTGGGGTTTTTATACGGAGCAAATAAAGTATTGAAAAACTATTGTATCTACACATCTGATATTAGTTATCTTCAAAAATTGCTACCTAAAAATAATGAGAAAAGAAAATTTGAGACTGAAAAATAACGTTTGGAAAAAAATGCGAACGGGAATTAATTATATGCTTAAAAAAATGCGTTTGGTAATTTTTACTAACAAATCATGTAAAGGCGTATGTTTTACAAGATTGCTTGAAATAATCCCCTAGTTTGAAAGTTCCAGATAATCTTATGCATAGGTACTTAGGCCTTTTTTATCTCAGTAAAATAATAATAATAATGTTTTGGACAAATCCACACACGGCTGTTTAGTCCCAACTAAGCCGAAAATGATAAATTCCCACTTAAAAGCCGACTATACTACGCTCATTGCCGCCACGGGGCGTGTCTATAGTAAGAAAAAATTTAAGTATTTTTAGACAATAAATGGATTTCATTTCTTTCTTTCATTCTAAATACCTTATATCCCTACTGTTCGGAAGTATACTATGACAAGAGACCTAAGCGCGTAGGTGCCCGCGTGGGCTTGACAGACGGCGTCCCTTTAATGATACTGGTCAGAGATATGTTGACTTGCCATAAAGTGCTATTTACTTAGGCGCACTGGTGGGGTAAGTAACAACTTAATCGTATATGGCTTATTTGTAACAGCTCTCAAGAACTTGTCGTCGCCTTGTCATAAATATCGTTGGCTTAGTGGCTTGGGCGCTGACTACAGCGCCAGTGGTCGTGGGTTCCCAGTGGGGACGTAAAAAAGTTAACTTGTTAGGAGACTTGTTGGTTATTGTGACAATAAAAAATGTATAAGGTAAACCTGCTCTAAAAGTCATATCTACCTTCATACTTTTTTGGGAATTAGGCAGAATATACGTCATTATTAATGACATTACCGTCATACAAATATGCGGGCGGAAAAAAGTGTATGAAAATCTGTTGTTAACGTGCTGTTTAAATTTTTTAATTTTTGATAACATCGTCATCAATAGGTAACTTAATCTAAGTACTTAATGCCAAATCGCAAAAAGTTTTCATGTCAAAGTTCCCAAAATTGCTGGCCACTTGTTTTTTCTGTACATTTTTTAAAGAAAATTATAAAAGGGAAAATGCGCGTTAGTCGCTTTCTTTTGTTTTATGTGAATTTTATAGCTACTCAAAAGGCCGCCAGAAAGAAACTTCCCAATCAGAACCACTTGATCGAGTAATTTCTATTTTAATTTAGTTAGTAAATAAATATAAGGTAGGTACTCGCGACATGAATATAAACAAGTCTTTAGACAATATCGAATTCCCAAGATGTTATAAAAACCTGTAACGGTAGTGTTGCTACCGAAAAAAATAGCAAGTAAATTCTGAAAAATACAGGAAAAATACATGTTTACCTTCCGGTCATTGGCCCCGAAGCATTACAGCAAGTAGTGACAGACAGGTATCGGTTACATGGAGGGTCAGATTGGACTCCTCCTCGTATATTGTAATTGGCTTGAGTTACGATATAGCCATCACATTGAATTGTTACGCGTTTCGTTTTCTTTCTATCTATACTATTATTAGAGGTAAAAACTTGTGAATAAAGCGCACGCTTATCATAATTATTAATCTTGGGAAAACCAAATGATAGCGCGACTCAAAATACACCTAGCGCCATCTATTGACTTTTCACATTTTAAGGTGGGTAGAAAGTTTGTATGGGAGTATCGGTTTTTAAGTATAGGAAAAAACATAATCATCTTTTATTAACCTGTATCCGTCCTAAGCATAAAAATTTAGTAAACCACCTTTGTGGGTCTTGGAGAAAGAATACCTTTAGGTATGACCAACGCTGCATTACGTTGAATGATGAAAAAAATCAACAGCCTATTAACTTCCCCACTGTTGAGGCACTGGAGCTCTATTTTTGAATCGCTCTCCTCGCTTCGAGCGGTCGATTCTACTGATTTTTGTATCGGATGTCGAAGGAAAATTAGTAGAATGGACCGCTCGAAGCGTGGCGAGCGATTCAAAAATAGGTCTCCGGGCCTACCCTCTCAACGAGGGCGTATGTTCTTTAGTCAACCACGCTAGCCCAGTTCGGGTTGGTTGACTTCCCATAAGAGTTGCTTCTTGAGTTTTTCATGTATTTGTCGTAATAGTTGTGACGAAATGGGCTATTCATCATGACCTATCTAAAATGTTAGCTCACAGGAAGGCCCTACGTCCAATAGAATGTCGAAGGACGAAATCACCTGCTTCGTTTAGGAAGAGCAAAATGATACAGCGGAAGTAGATTTTAAAACCTTGTTTTCCACGTTGCTTTATAAAATTTATGCAAGTACGTAATTATGAAATTAAAGGGCAGAATATGCAGAGTGCGTCCCCGGAGTAAATATTGTGACCACGTGTGCTTGAATAGCCCGGTGTCACACCAATACAACTCAGCTAGAGCGTTATCCAAAGCTAGTAACTCTCACAGATTAGTTTCTACGATAGTAATTCTTACTTCTGGGACCAAGGCGATAGCTGAATAAGGGAAAAGGCCATAGAGGGAAGACAGAACTGTAGAAGAAATAATTTGAGCTGGTTATGTTTCTGTTCGGTCTACCTAAGGTAGACGTCCGCTTACCCACAGTGTCCCTATAGTCGTCATATGATATAAAAACCATATTTAATCTGTTGTCGACTTAGTTTTGCTATCTTAGTTATATAATTATGAATACAAAGCGCAAGTCTTAAGTTTTGTTTTAAGTATTGTTGAAAATATGTTAAAAAATATACCATGAAGATTTAACGTTGGTACAACAACTATAGGGACACTGATGAGTCTACCTTATACGTAGCTTTTACGATTGTGAAAAAAACATGCCGTTCGTGGGCAGATTCGGACCGGCACGCGCAGCGTGGGACGCCCCTCCGCTAGGTGGATCGACGACCTAAAGAAGGTGGCCGGAAGATTGTGGAAACTCTATGTCCACCAGTGGACGTTGAACGGCTGACATGATGATGATGGGCAATTGACTCCAGTGGTCCTATTGAAAAAGAGCACTTGGACGATTGACACCGTGGTCCTAACCGCACGTGGTGTCACTCGCCTACGAAATCTTAGCTTGCACTGTGGCGAAGCCCTGAAACGAAATAATAAACTCTGCGCGTCACGAGCACTCGGCCCCGTCTCATTACGCTAAACTGTTTCTGTTGGCTTTACATGGACATCTTTACCTTTCTATACCTATCCACCTACGTGGTAGCTTCGGATATCGGATTTCGAGTCCGTTTCTAATACATCAAGAGGAAAGACCCCTACGGGTACAAGATTAAGTGGCAATAGTGATCACAATATTCTTGCTGTTTTGTTAGAGCTATGTCCCTTTAAGTACCCCAGACAATTTTTTTTATTGCTACGGGGGCATCAAGCAGGCGGGCCTCCTGATGTTAAGAGGTCACCGCTGTCTATAGACGCCTGCAACACCCGGGGGTGCTGGTGCGTTGCCGGCCGCGGTTGAAAGGCTAAAGGCTAAGGCTATGGGCTCATCATCATCAACACCCTATTAACATGTCCCCACTGCTGGGGCTCAGGCCTACCCTCTCAACGAGGGCGTTCGGGCTATAGTCCACCACGCTAGCCCAGTGCGGGTTGGTGGACTTCACATGCGCCTAAGAATTTCTTCTTCAGCGTATGCAGGTTTCCTCACGATGTTTTCCTTCACCGTTTGAGAGCAGTCAGTAAATGTACTTAAGTTTCGAGAAAAAAGCCATTAGTACATTGCCCAGCCGGGGATCGAACTCCGGACCGTTCGATATAAACTGGTCTCCCATAGTATTGAAACTACCTAATAGACTAGGCCAGCTCAATGTCAAAGTGTTCTACTGAGGAGTCGACTGTACCTGGTAGGGAATAATGGTAAGGTATAATGGTAAGCACTTCTACATTATTTTTAAACATCCAGCATGTTGTTCGGGGCAGTCCAACCAGCTACAAATTTGACCAATGAGCGCAGAGTAGCGACATAAATTAATGTAAACAGGTAATAAAACTTGATCACCCTGTTGTTCGAGGGGTGCTAAGTGCATTGACCTGAATGTACTTTAATCTGGAGGCTTGGTACCAGATTGAAGATGACGTCACTTGAAGCTAACATTGTCCTTAGATAAACGTGGGGAAAATTTTAAGTAAACCATTCTAATTAAAGGAATGAAATGAAATACCTAAGTTTTTTTTAAAAAAAAGAGTGTTTAATTTGCCTACAATTCAATCAAATGCGTATGGGCCATAGCCCACCACCCTGGCCCATCCCGCCTCTTCACATGCGCCTAAGAATTCCTGCTTTGGCGTATGCAGGTTTCCTCACGATGTTTTCCATCACCGTTTGAGCGCAGTCAATAAATTGGTGCATGGCGCGACCGGGGATCGAACTTGTAGCTCTCGACGTGGCAGGCAGCGTCTTCACCCTTTACTACGCTACCGACGCTCATTCGCATGACTGTACTCAGAATGATTTAGGTGACAAATGGAGACGAGATGGGAATTTCGTATAGGTATAAACCCTGCTTGCCTGCGACCTGGCTTGTATTATTAATAATAATAATAAATTCATTTATTTCGAAAAACAAGTTTCATAGTTCACAATCGACATAAATTAAATAAAATTAAAATCATAAATTAAATCATAAGTCATGTCGTAAATTGAATTAAATAACATAATCATCACGTGATCACGTCACTTAGGCGCATGTGAATTCCACCAACCCGCACTAGGCTAGCGTGGTGGACTATAGCCCGCACGCCCTCGTTGAGAGGGTAAGCCTGAGCCCCAGCAGTGGTAAGATATTAATAGGCTGTTGATGATGATGATGATGATCACGTCAACATGTCAAAATAATTGATAAATATTAAATGCACTGGTAGGTATCTTCTTACCCGGTGACAATCTGTGATGACTTTTTCTTTGACGACTGGTACCTATGTATTTATAAAAGGCTTGTGAATTATAATTAGGAATATTTGTGTCAAAATTGTTGTTTAAATTAAACTTGAAAGATAACAAATATCTGATAACTCAATTACCCCACCGGAACTTTGGTCGGTTCTATTTATAGCATACCAAAGTCCCAATTTAGTTGTGAGAATTTAAAATTAATTAAATATGACTCCTGGCAACCATGCTCGATGATACTCGGAATTCACAGGGATGGATTTAGATGATTTTTAAAAATGGTGGTCAGTAAAAATTTTATACTTACTAATATATACAGGGTTATTTAAAATTTGGTGTGAATTCGCCTTTCACACCAAATTTTAAATAATACTTTAGTATAAAAACACGTGAGTGACAAAGGAATTTCAAAAAACAACAAATTTTGTTGTTGTCAAGTTTGAATTTAACAAAAAACAACAATTTTGCAAAATTCAAACTTTTTTTCCATATTTATAGATGTATTTTTTTTAATTAGTTTTCTTTATTCGCTCAAATTATCGACAGAGGATAAACAAAAAAAATACTCCCTAGGTAGATAATACTAGGTACCTACTCGTAAATAATAACAACATTTAAACAATAATAACGACGACCGGTCCTGCGCTAACCTCATCCAGCTGGGTCCCGCGACCTTCACCAGATCGTCGGTCCACCTTGTGGGAGGCCTGCCTACGCTGCGTCTTCCGATACGTGGTCGCCACTCGATAGATAGATCTCTATAGTCCAGTAAAAAACAAAGGTAATGAATTATCGCCCCCCGCCTGACTGCGTCCCTGGTCGCCGCTGACAGCGGTATGTCGGCCATTAGACCACGGAATTAGCACACGCAACCTCAGGGTTTTGCCCTAATTGTTATTATTGTTTGGTAACCTGGTGCTGGAATGCGACGCATGTAACGTCGCCGTCATTGGCTTCACGTCACACGCCTTGAACTACCATAAAGGACCGAGGACTCTTTAAAGTATGTATTTAATAACATTACCTGCCATAACAATATGGTTGCTCAATTATTATGGTTATTATGCCCACTATTTTATAGCGGAGTTACCAGCGGGTTTATTACTGGAGTGCGACACGGGCTTGTACGAAGTATCATTCGTGCGAAATACGAGTGTGCAATGTACGATTGTGCGACATGTCATTTGTGCGTGATTAAAGCCAGTTATACTTATCATATCTTCATAGGTGGCCAGGAATACTACTGTCCTGATCCTGCAGGATCTGTTGTCGGAAAACCCCTGTCCACCAACGGCGCCCCAATCCGTTTTCGGTAAACATACGGATTAGAATATATCAGTAAATTTGTTTAAAACCGTTACTGCATCCTGTACTTAGTTGTCACCTTTAACTCTTCGACTATCAGCCTACTACTAGGACGACAGCTCGCTAGCTATTCCGGCGGGCAATTACGTCATATTATCTTGACATTGTAATACATTGTCCTTGACCTTAGACAGAGAAAGCAACTTCTATCTACGTCCTTGACCTAGTAAAAATGAGTTTTTTGAGTGACAATGTCGGTGTGTCTGACTGACGAAATACATCCGAGTTGCAAAGGTATTGCGCTCTGAATCTTGCGAGCCAAAGGGTTAAAATTATGCTATGCTTCCTCCTTCCATGATCAACGGCACATTTCCCTCGTGTTTATCGCGAATTAGTAGCAAGGTGAGTTATGTGGCCCGCGGAATGCGGACTATGCACGTGATATACAAATTATGACAATTAGAAATGGAGGGGTTTAACTTTTAATGGCGTCGGTTTGTCGACAAGAATTCCGGTGAGGGTTACAGGGTTGTTTAAGCTGAGTTTTGTAAGGATAATTTCTAGTTTACAGTGGTTATGATCATCATCAGAGTTCTTGCTTAACCGACTTGTGTATGTTACGTGACATCTTCGCCGATTGTGAACGGATTAAAATGATTGTTTTTTTTTTGTTGAATAGGGGTGGTTTATAAACCTAAGGGTGGAGAATTAGGGGATGAATAAGTCGGTTTTATTTTTTGGGTAAAAAAAATATTTAATAATTAACTAAATATGGAGTTTAGAAAGTCCTCCTATGTAATTGTGTTTGAGGAACCTATTTATAAAACATTTTTAAATTGCTAGAGCTTTTTTGCTTGCTGCTTTGATGTGAACTCTCGGCCTAACAAACGCAAGACGGGCACACTGGTAACTAACCACAAACAACTTCTCAAACCCTCTTCAAAATATTCCCGAAGCTTTTCATTAAAACTCTTCCACCTCCCAATTCCAACATCCGCCGAGGTATGGAAAAGAAAAACAAAAAGTTAATCATCGAAACCTCAGCTCGGTCGCGGCGGAGACAATGGATGTTCAGCCTAAGGATAATAAAGTATTGAAAACAGCGGGAAAACTCCAATCAATATCTCATATTCTCCAGGGATCAGGCCCTACGATTAGGGTTGGCGCGTCACGAGATGTTTTTAAAAATCTGTACCTGTCTCGGAACTTTGTTCTTTGGTGGCACTATGTCTAGGAAAATCAGTATAATTACAGACTCGCGAGGTATTCTACCCATTGGTATAAGGCCCAGCCGCGGGGATCGAACTTCGGACCATTCCATTATGATAGGTCGCGTCTTATTTTTTTGTACATATACTGACTGCTCTCAAACGGTGTAGGAAAACTGGAAAACATCGTGTGTAAATTCTCAAGCGCATGTAAAGTCCACCAACCCGCACTGGGCTAGCGTGGTGGACTATAGCCCGAACGCCCTCGTTGAAAGGGTAGGCCTGAGCCCCAGCAGCTGTTGATTTCATTTGAGGTATTCTAACCGCTTGTAGCTGTGAGGGTCCAAAGGATGTTCCAAAGGTGTTTCCAGAAATATAGGGCTAATTCCCTTTGACAAAAGCGTTCGAATGAGGCTGCACTTCAGCTGGTTAACCGCAGGGTATCGTGATCAAGCTTAACCCGACGCCGTGCCAGGTGGAAACCGTCTTGTAAAAACGCGGCCCTACAGTGTTCAGGGTAGCAATGCACTCCACTTCTTTGTCTATAAACAGGTAACAGTGACCGCTTACCACCAAGTAGGCTACCTGTCTGTATGGCGCTTCTGAAAAAAAAAGACGGCAGTGAGCAATACTTAGAGCCGAGGTCAATTAAAGTGAGTCCAAAAATTACACTCACCGTTAAGGCATTCGAGTGCTTTTCTCGACTAACGCGAGGAAATATAATTAATTTTCATAGAATACAAATTATTTTAGAAGCAAATTTAGTATAGACTACAAGTTATTTTCCTTGGCCATAATACACGTAAATAACGAATCTAGTAGCCCTACGCACGACCACGCTTTATATTTCATACGTGCCTGAATGGAAATACCTTTATACGATAGGCATTATCTCTTAGAATCTCTGAATTTATCTTCCTAAATTCGTACTAATATTATAAACAGGAAAGTAACGTTTCGTTTCCACGCCTAAACCGCTGAACGGATTTTGATGAAACTGCATGTGGAGATACATCAAACACTGGGACAGGACATAGGCTACTTTTTATCGCAATATATTTTTTTACAATTTAAATGCGAAGTTGTTTGTTTGTTCATTTGTTGGTTTGTTTCATCATCATCAGCCTGCACTAGCCCATCGCAATGACGAACGCAAGGCTATTGTCTCAACTGAGCTACACGACTTTATTTACCCTGTAATTCCAAGAGCCATTTGTAACTCTAAGAGCATTTGTTTACTTTACATCTGTTGCGACTGTTGCGAGTCTCAAAAGTGTGATAAACGATTCTCATTACTCTCAGGCTTGACAAAGTTCTTCTGCAAGTTCTTTTGGAGTTACCATTGACAATAAACACAAGAACCGCTTAGATCTGTCGTTGCCTGGAAGGTCAACGTGCCGTCGTTAACTCTGCTCTACAATAAGATAGTGACTTTTCAGATTTGCCAGTTAAACCCGTAACGGAAATGCCTTTTTTTTTTACGTGTGGAAATGCTTTATGCATTCCCGACCTCCTGGGGGACGGAGGCCGGGATATGTGGGACTCTCTCTTCAGATGGTAACGGAGCATACCCACTAAAACCACACGGTGGCCATCCCGGCGCATTTTTGGAGTGACCCCGAGCAGGCCTCTCGGAGCCTTGCCTCCGGAGCCACTCCGCGCCCGCCGCTTCACAGCGGCTCACCTCGGGGGGAGCTAAGTTCCTCCCCCCAGCACCCACGCGGTGCTGCAGCAGCACGAGGCCACCCCGTGCTGCCGCCCTCCTCGGGGTCGCGTCTAGATGTTGTTACTGAGGCCCCCGCCTCAGCCGCCCGCGACCCCGACGACCCCTTTTAGTCGGCTTGTACGACAGGCAGGGGATACCGTGGCAGTATTCCTCGCCCCAGCACACAGGGTCCTCGGGCACTTACGGCGGCATCGTACTTGCGTACGCCCGCCGTCTGCGCCCGACCCTCCGTCGGCGTATCGGGGGAGCGGAGGCATCCTCCTCCCTCGCCCGTTCCGCCGTCTCCTTGTGCGTCATCACTTCCTCGCAGAAGGAGACCATCGCCTTCCAGGACCTCTCGCTGTCGACCATAGATTTAACTACGGCCGGCAGCGAGAGATCCGCCCCCACGGCCGCGATCAGGTGCGCCCGCGGTTCGTCCCATGCTGGACACTCAGCAAGCGTGTGCTGCGCCGTATCTTCGGCGCAGCCACAGCTATGGCATTCTGGGGTGGGCTCCCTCCCCGCCACACCGCACAGGTACCTCCCGAAGCAACCATGCCCTGAGAGGACCTGCACGAGGTGGAAGGTGAGAGCCCCCGGTCTTTCGTCGACCCATCTTTTGAGGACGGGTCGGACAGCTTCGATCGTCCGGAGTGGACGTTCTCCTCTGGCCCGCGACTCCGAGACCCTAACCTAACCTGATTTAACTCAACAAGTTACAAGTATGTACAACTTAGTCTCGGCAAATTATTTTAAGTTGACACGAGTAATATTCATGTACAATGTATATATATATATATATTTAATCTTTATTTTATTTAGGGACTTTTGTGTTCTCCACATGTCAGTCCCATAATGTATATTATAAAACCTGTTGTTCGAATTTCAAAGTTTTCTAGTGCTTATTGTACATTTTATAAAGTCAATGTTACCTTATAGCAACACGAGGCCGAGTCGACCCGGTAGAGGGGAGATGTCACATCGTTAGCTTCCGATGCGAAATATCCTGTCGTTCGCCATGGGATCCAAGCACACATACTTGCACACTTGAATGCCATCGATACGAAACCCACACGTAATAAATCAAACAACACATTCATAATCTCTCGGACACATCGAGATACTGCGCATGACCAGGCGGTCTTGTACCTCTGTCAATGAACGCCTCAGGATGCACAAATCCAGCGTTACTTTATGAATACTGATTGACATAAGCGGTTGCGACTGATAAGGTTCTATGTATAGCGAAGTGCATTAAGAAAAAAAGAAGCATCTGTCAGAACGTTGCTATGAAACTATTGTTGTTATTTTTATCTTGTCACTTGTAACAACAAGACACTATATCATTAATCTGTGGTAAAAACGTCATCAACAACGATCTACATAAAACTGAAATAAATATACATAACTTTCCTCCACCAAGACGTTTATTGCAGTAAAGTACATACATTCCAACAGCGACGTTACCGGCTGAAGCTAAGAACCGTCTTCATAATTGACACGTTTTGTTTTCTGCGACAGCCATTCTAGAAGGCCCAGCGCTATGTAATCTCAGATTGGCTATGTAAAGCCGGGTCCATCAGTTATTCAATAAGATCGTTGCGACACGGCACTAGCCGTAACTCGGCACTAAAACTTTGGATCTTTCTCTAGCTCTAAGTGAAATTGCAAAATTAGGTAGAACCTTTTTTTTTTTTAATTCAGGAAACCAACAGCTCATAATTAAACAGATGTACTTAAAAGATATTACTAAACAGAAGCTAATTATAGGTTTCCCCAATTTAAAACTAATAATACAAAAAACAAAAACAGATATTTCACATTTATCAGATAAACTAAAAAAATATATATATACGTAGTGCAGCTAGTTATTAAATAATTAAGGTAGGTACTATTGGATATATATTTGTGTGTATGTGTGTGTGTGTGAATATATATATTTATAGCGATGTATTTGTAAAATATGTTATATA
The DNA here is from genome assembly GCA_949699065.1 of Metalampra italica. Classification (NCBI taxonomy): domain Eukaryota; kingdom Metazoa; phylum Arthropoda; class Insecta; order Lepidoptera; family Oecophoridae; genus Metalampra; species Metalampra italica. The sequence goes on from OX452993.1 coordinate 3,511,006, forward strand.
TAATATTATAATAGTTATAATGGTAGGTTTTATTTATTACTTATATTAAAGGGTTTATTTTAAATACCATTTTACTTATATTAAATACCAGGGAGGACGTGAGCGTGAGGGTGTTTGGGAGTCTCAATGTAAAAGAAAACATTTAAAAATAATTTTAAAGGGATTTGTTAAAACAGATGGCCTTATAGTGAAGTCAACTTTCTAAAGCTTACTGTAACAAAATCTAATCAACAGTCTATGATGTCCAGTCCCCACTGTTAGGACTCAGGCCTACCCTCTTAATAAGAGCACACGGTCTATAGTCCACCGCGCTGGCCCGGTGCGGATTGGTATATTTCACATGCGCCTAAGAATTCCTTCTTCTGCGTCTGCGGGTTTCCTCACGATGTCTGAGAACAGTCAGTAAATGTAACTTAAGTTTCGAGAAAAACCCACGAGACCGCGTCTTCATCACTACCAACGCCAAGCGTTCACTGCGATTTCAAAGAATAAAGACATCAGTTGTAATATCTACCGAATCACCTCTAATCTACCTACGACCATAGCTTCGCAACTAGCATTCCGACGACGGTAGCGGCGACCATTGACGCTGCGGTCACATTCCACACCAAATCCAGCTCTCTAGAGGTAGATTATATTCGGCGTTACCACAGTGATCAAGAGCGTCAGTGGCGTCGGGGATAAGACGCGGCCTATCATGGTCCACCAGGTCCGAAGCTTGATCCCCGGCTGGACCATGTACCAATGGGTTTTTTCTCGAAACTTAAGTACATTTACCATAGAATTAAGATCTCTTTGGTGCGTGCTCGCGGCCCCTTAAAGAGGCGTAAAAGAAGCATTCCATGGGTGCCAAAATCGTTTAAATGTATGACAATACTGTGACTCACTCACACATTCTCATTTTCAAACTCCATATAAATTTATATTAGCAACCTCCTCCCGCTACTCCGCTGCCTTTGTCCGCACCCCCTTGTAAGTGGCACCATTGGTTCCCATACTAAATATGCAAGATGCAGTCTCCATAGGGAGCGCGCGCGCCACCAAAGAGATTCGAACCTTCCTGCCATTTACTGACTGCTCTCAAGCGGTGAAGGAAAACATCGTGAGGAAACCTGCATATGCCGAGGAAGAAATTCTTAGGCTCATGTAAAGTCCACCAACCCGCACTGGGCTAGCGTGGTGGGCTATAGCCCGAACGCCCTTGTTGACAGGTAGGCCTGAGCCCCAGCAGTGGAGACATGTTAATAGGCTATTGATTTCATTTGACAGTGATTAGACGTAGTAAAGAGTAGACGATGACTATTCAGTAGGTTAAACACTGCCTGTTTGGCCTAAAGGCGTTGAGTTTGGATTTCAGACGAGCAAGGACTGTATTCTGCTTATGGTTAAAAATAGCAAAAGAGAGCCAAACTTGTAAATATGCCTGTTTTTAATGTTTAATATAGTACTGTACAATTATCTTAGAAATCGACTGCCAAATGAGTAATGTGTGTTACGGTAGGTACTTATACACGTAATTGCCGGAATAATCAACGTTATGGGATTAAACCTCCGCAATTTTACGTGCAGGTACGATTTATTGACAAATGTGGAGATCAACTGAAAGTCATTAGATTAATGAATTGTCACTAAAAGCATTATTTAATATAAGTACTAGTTTATTTCGTAATATATATAATTTAAAAAAATACTAAGTGATACTTACTGCGTCATAGTTAATACCATTGTCTTTTTAATAAATTATTTGAAAAGAGTTGGTATACATAAAAATGACTATGTCACCCTTATTTAAATTCATGCCTCGACTTTACCATTGATGTAACATACAAATAAACATAAAAACAAAAATATAATAATAATAAATAAGTAGGTATGTACGCTAGAAAACATTAAATACAGCAATCACTCATTAAGCCCAAACTGCGCGAACGCGATATCGGAATAATTTAAATATCGTGGTATAATTATTATTTTCCAGTGGTAAACCAGTAGCTTTGCTATCCTCAGGCACATATACATCAGTTAAATATAATGAGGAAGGTAACACCAACTATGTCCAACATAATATAGGTTTCCTCATGATATTTTCTTTCACTTAAGGTCACTAGGGGTTATTGTAGCTAGGGCGGAAAATGTAGTTGACTGAAAATAACCCTTTACCTGTTATGTTTTTAGAATGAGTGACTGTAGCTTTAGGCGCAGGCCAGACAGAAACGACGCGGGAGTCAGCGCACCTCTTCTATCTGTTTTGCACCACGTCAATCTCCTACAGTATGAAAGAACATTGGAAAGACGTCGAGACGGCGCGCCGCGGGCGCACCGGCAGCGCACTCACGGCACCTCGCTCACACTCCACGCATAGCATGCATGTCTTCGTCGTCAGAGGAAGACAATCATGTTGTCAGATTAAAATCAAACACTTCAATGCCACCGAAACATACCGTCCCGTCTTGAGCGTACCACGAGCGCATCCGATGCGCGCCGGTAGCACGCCCCAATGGCGCTCGAAACGCGCCGCGCCGCTTCTGTCTGGCTCGCGCCTTAGACAGTCTGCTAACTCTCTAAAGCATGGAACTAATATGTACTAAATTCCATGCTCTAAAGTCAAAGTCAAAACTATTTTATTGCATGTAAGTACAGTTCATTTAAACAACGTCAATTTTTTATCTACCTCCGCTTCCAAAGCCACAGACACTCATTCTAAAAACGTAATTAGTTATATTCAGTCAACTACACTTGCCCCCTAGCTACAATAGCCCTGGGTGACCTTATGTATCATGAATGTAATACGAACAATGTTTCAACGAAATTGAAGGTAGTTACTTAAACTTAACTACATTCTCAACAGTATTAGTAGTACTAAAGACAACATATTTAGTAAAACAAAAGAGTCCTTGAAGAAAACGGCACCAACGTCTTTTCTAATGCCCTATAAATAAACATACGGCTGTACGATACGAAATAAGGGAGGTTATACAACAGGTGTGGGTATCTATGCGCAGAATGTGGTGTAAAGTGTACATTCTAAACAAATAAGGCGTATCCCAGACACACGCGGCCTGCGGTGGCGGCCTACCGCAGGCCGCAACCTCAATATGCAAACGCGGGCCGCGCGTGACTGAAGTCTCACATACATTGCATAGGGAATACAACAGGCCGCCACCGCCACCGCAGGACGCGTGTGTCTGGGATACGCTTAAAGACATTGAACTAGGATCTCTTTGGTGGGCGCCCGCGCCCTCTAATTAAAGGTCTGGACCTTTAATTGTTTAAAATTAAAATTAAATTAAAATCTTTAATTGTTTGTTTAATTAGCTGTTTATGTATTAAATAAAATCCCATTTCGATGACTTTCTTAAATTCCTCCATACTTACTTGTAGAGATAAATTAATATTTCAACTTGTTTAATTAGAATTTTCTCCCGTACTATGGAAAGAAGAGGACAATACTCAAATATGACATCCTGTCGAGAACTAATCGTACAAATTGTACAAAGTTGTCTGTCCCTTTTGGGAATCGAACCCTCGACCTCTGGCGCTCGAGTCTAACGATCATGACAGTGGCTAAGCTAGTGGGTAAACGAGTCGATTTGATGTGAAATACCTACGCAAAATGTCTAAGACACAAAATGTCCATAACATAAAAGGATTAAATAAAATAAAATATGTCTAAAATGCAGACGTTATTGTCCAATTTATCAATGACAATTTGCAAAAAATAAAGGAGTGTGTCATTCTGCATACCTATTGAACATTTTGCGAATGTGCCGATCTGTGATGTGTGCAGGCCTCTTTACGGACGCCTCACAAAATGGCTTATTGATGTTGTGAGTCCTTTACACTGGCGCAGCTGTGGGCGACGCCATACTCCACTCGCTACAGATAAAAAATCTCTTTCGCACATATCGGCGAGCATTTGGCTCTGGAATCAAGGGAAAGTAGATAACTATGACGCTACAACCTGGAAAATATGTTTTACTAGCTTTTTCCCGCGGCTTCGCCCGCGTTGAAAAGTTTTTCCCGTGTACATTTTGAAACAGCGCCCTCTGTGTAGGTGTATTGTTACATAGGGGGTATTAGCGGACGCCCCGCGACTTTTTCCGTGTTAAAAAGTAGCCTATATGTCATTCAAGGATATAAACTATCACTGTAGCAAGTTTCAACCAAATCTGTTCGGTAGTTTTTGCGTGAAAGAGTAACAAACATCCTCACGTCGTCCTTACAAACTTTCGCCTTTATAATTAGTAGGATAGGATGGGATAGTAGGATGAATCACGACCTGAATAGTGTTTCCAATTTATGAATAGTGTTTGATATCTTAAGGAGAGCGGAGACAGCAAAAAAACTGTCAATTATTTGCGCAGCACTCCGCCGCTGCGTCATTAATTCAAGCACTATTGGAGGCGCAGTGGAGTGAGCGGAGCCAAGTGCAGAGCGCTATACTTTTTATTTCTTTATCGCCCAATCACAGCATAACGGCTTAAAGGATTTTGACATAGAGTTAGTATACTAGCTATAGAGCGCGCGCATCGCTCATTGCCCATTGTGCCAAGTGTAAGCAGTGTTCTATGGACGCTTCAATATCGATTTTTTCTAGATCGTTTGTTTCCGTGAATCGTGTTTACAGCTTGGCACTGCACATTTTACCATGATTACTCCAAATCTTAATAAATACCGGCGCGAGCAACAATCAGCGCTCCTGACGTTTTGTGACTAGTAGCGTCGCTCCGAAAATTTCGAGACTGTTCAAACCCGTGCTTACAGTTCAAACTTGCTAACGCGCGCTCTATGTATACTAATAACTCTCTGGATTTTGATGAAACTCGGCTATAACCTGCTATAACCTAACCTAAATAGCTATAACCTAAAATAACCGCTTCCTTCAACTGGTTTCTAGTTGAAAGCATCAGCTCTATCCCTTGACTATTACAGATGGCACATAGATCTGTAAGGAGGCGCTATACGCCTTGTAATACTGGCATTTAGCCATATTTAAAAACATAAATTCAAAATTCAAACTTTCTAGAACTGTCATTCTTTCGATTCCTTTTAATTCGGAATTTAAACTTTGCAAAAGTGACACCCATTTTCATATTTTACCTAAGAACAAGGATCCCATAGAACCGTAATCAGCGTATAGCATGAAATAGCAATAGTCTTTTACCCCAATAATTTGAGAAGACGCTTCTTACATGGCGGGGTCAAACTGAACAAACACTATCTATTTTAGTCGGGTTGTTGTGCGTTGACAGTTATGGTTTGTTGTTGGTCACCGTCAGTTCACTGCCCCCAACAAAAAAATCACATACGTAGACAGAGATAGAAGATATTATATCTGTCTTGCTTACACTTACCACTTTTGTATTATTATTATTGTTATTTTCCCTATTTATTATTATTGTTATTGTTATTATCCCTCTCTGATTATTATTGTTATTTTAGCAGCTGTTCTATGGGATCCTTCTTCTATGTATTTTACCTTGATCCATTATGCTTTCAAACTTAAAATTAACATACGTTTCAATAGCCTATTAAGTTGTGATCTGTTTTAAATCAAGCGGGTGACTTCTGAGTATAGGTAATAAAATCAGTGTTCAGTGCAATCCAGTTTTTCCATTCATTCATCATGCATTATATTATAATGCACTTTAGGTCTGAGTCAACCAGCGAAAACCCTAAGCATAAATCTCGCTATAGAATTCCTTTATCAGCGCAGACGAAGCCGCGGGTATAGCTAGCACGTCTCCATTACTGCAGGTAAAAGAGTACATCCTTTTAGTAGGCACATCTGCTACACATTTACGAACGATGAATGACATCAATAAAGTAGTCACTACAAGACTTTCCCTTTTCTTTATTTTCCACGCATTCACAAACATACACACATCTCTTTTACCCGTACGAAAACTGTATTTTCTACCTCTGTTGTGGGCCAATAGAGTTTTCCATGCCGTTACACAAAACCTTTCGCGCAACGGACGAAATGAGTAGAATATATTAAGCGTCAAATGAAATCATTTGTTTTGATCTGCATTTCTAACGGGCTCCCTAAACGATCATGCGGCATGACATGCAATACGTACTGTCACTCATGCATGATCGTCTAGCTGTAGTGATTGACGTGCATGACGTGCAAACTACGTGCATGACTTGCAAACTACGTGCTGGCCGTTGCTTCACTGTAGTGATTGATAGCAAGCATGATGGTCCATCATGCAGCATGACATTCACGTAAACGTTGCAAGTCATGCAAGCATGATCGTTTAGGGACACTTTAAAGGGTTCCCTAAACGATCATGCGGCATGACATGCAATACGTGCTGTCACTCATGCATGATCGTCTAGCTGTAGTGATTGACGTGCATGACGTGCAAACTACGTGCATGACTTGCAAACTACGTGCTGGCCGTTGCTTCACTGTAGTGATTGATAGCAAGCATGATGGTCCATCATGCAGCATGACATTCACGTAAACGTTGCAAGTCATGCAAGCATGATCGTTTATGGACACTTTAAAGGGCTCCCTAAACGATCATGCAGCATGACATGCAATACGTGCTGTCACTCATGCATGATCGTCTGGCTGTAGTGATTGACGTGCATGACGTGCAAACTACGTGCATGACTTGCAAACTACGTGCTGGCCGTTGCTTTACTGTAGTGATTGATAGCAAGCATGGTGGTCCATCATGCAGCATGACATTCATGTAAACGTTGCATGTCATGCAAGCATCGTTTAGGGACACTTTAAGGGTACCGTCAAAACTTACGGCATGGCGGCCATCTTGGATTACGGAGTACATAATTTTGAGACTGCGAAAACTCAAAAAGAAATGAAACGTTAATATATTGCTCAATCGAGGTATCATACTGTTGGACATTTTAAGCTTCCGAGGAAATGAAGTTTTTACGAAATACACCGAAGTCAATTTAAAGTCATCTAGTTATGAACGTCGAGAATTCTACATTCAAGCTTAATATATGCAGCAAAAAAAATCAAATCATCCAAATAAATACAATTTGATTTGATTTGCTGTGAAACCCTGTGGCTAGGTATTTGCTGTACTGTCCATGCCTACCATTTCCGGAGGAAATTACAATTTTCACGTAATAAGTAGGAAGCTTATTGCAAAATAACTTAGTTTGGCGGTAGTTTCAAACACAGCTTACGCGGGCCTGCGGTTGGCCGAACGGCGCTTATTGATGACGTCATCACTCAGCGAACCAATCCGCGCCGTGTTCGCTAAACTGATTTCAGTTGTAGTTCCAATTCCAAGTTTGAAATTTAAATTTATTACAAATGTCTGAGCTATTTGTTTCCCTAACCAATATGCATTTGAAAGTATGCAATACAGAATACAACTATTTATTGTCGAAACTGCAATTTCTTTGTCGCCACGTTAGTATGTACCTAGTCGCGTGGTTTGCACATTGCGTCCCGCCCGATTCCAATTTGACAAACCACTTTGCACATTTCTTGATCACGGTCGGTCTTTGACCTTCCAATAAATTTTTAGGGGTCCGTACCTCGAAAGAGAAAAAAAGAAACCGTTATAGGATCACTTCGTTGTCCGTCTGTCTGTCTGTCTGTCCGTCCGTCTGTCAAGACCATTTTTTTCATTTATTGATCAATTGAAATTTAATCAATTGGTTCTATTCTCTTCTAGTCTAGTCGTCTTGATGGTCTAGGAATTCACAATTTTGATGAATCCCAATACAAGGGAAATAATTAATTTATCACCCATTTAAAATTAATGGTCAATAAATTCCTATAATTTTGCTGTACTACCGCCAGTTTGCGCTAGTTGCATATTGATGACGTCATCACTCTCTCCGCCAATCAGCGCTAATTCTGATGAATCGCCGGCTCCTGTTCCAACAGTCATGTCGGATGAATTTGGAATGTGGAACATAAATTAAATACGGTTCGTTCCATGACATTGATAATGCTTCGAACGGTTGACTTTTTTTCAGCATACTTAGGTATGTACGAGTAGCATTTCAGCGGACAATGTCCCGTTCGCAAAATGTCCCTTCATCATTTCGCAAAAGGTCCCTATGGCTTTGTAAATTTTTATATTGTCTTTGGGTCGCGTGAAAGACAAGAATTTATTCGGTCGACAATCCTGAAATTTGGACAAAAATATGCATTTTTGGAGTAGGTACTAAATTTTGTTAGGTACATTTAACCCTACTTATTAATACCTATTTCCATAGATTTTATCCCAATTGCTAGAGAAGGACTAATTCTATAGAAGTGAAGGAAACTTTGTGATTGTATAAAAAACGTTTCATCAATCAGTATTCTCAATTTATTCCAGTCTAGACACAATTATACTGATTCGCTTAACTAAAGCTCAATCCGGGGATGTGAGCAGCGCCACATAAAATTGTTTAACAAGCTCTCTGTCTAACGAAAACATTAAAAAACAAACCACTACTACCGTTTCTCGTAAGCTACTCGAAGTGAGAGCTGTGGAACAGGCTCGAGTTGATTCTGAGAATTGAGACAAAAACTTATTTCACTCTGTTTAACTGTTTAATACCTACCTATACTTAAAAATAAAACTATGTTCGAAAATGTAGGTAGCTGCAAGCCATTGTCATATAATAAATACATCTAAGTAGTACCTTACATGTGACGACGTTTTGAAAAAGGAACATTTTGCAAAAGGGTCATTTTGCGATAGGGACTTTTTGCGAAATGATGAAGGGACATTTTGCGAACGGGACATTGTCCGCCTAAATGACTGGACCATGTCAATAAGGACCGGATGCTTGACTCAAATCTAAAATCAAAAGAGCCTAACCCGCACTGAGCTAAATTCAGCCCAGTGCTGGTTGATGGACTTCACATTCGCGTATAAGATTTCTTTTTCGGCGTATGTCGGTTTCTTCACAATGTTGAGTAAATGTACTTAAGATTCTAGAAAAACCCTTGGCTACATGTCATGGTACGACCGGGGATCGAACTCGGACCTCTCAACATGACAGGCCGCGTCATCCCCACTACGCAACCGACGCTCTCTCATAATTAATTCATGACTTCGTGAGCTATGTCCGAGTTTAGATCGAGAACCCACAGTGCTTAAGTCAGTCAGCGCTGGCGTTTCGCCAGATCCTATTAATCACCATTATCAATTTAACACCCCCAATGAATGCTTGATACGCAAAAAACTTTATTCACAAGTAATATGTTTAAAACATAGGTAATGGATTGCACCGAGTAGCTTTTACTGGAATTAATGAAACTATTCTGCGTATTGTATTTTGTTGTTTAAAAATAAAAATAAATAAAAATGTTTTATTTCCAAAAACAACAGCACATTACAATATTTGCAAGGACTCCGTACTAAGTTTAAACTTATATTACGGTAGTCCACATCCGTAAATCCATTAGGGACCACATCAAAAATGTAACAGTCAATTATAAATGTTCAAAATAAACTGAGTTGGCGGATTCTTGAACCATGCAAAATCAACCTGACCTGTAACCTGTAACATGTAACTTTTTAATAGCTATGATAGCGTTAATATTAAATTTTTTAGATAGTTTTTAATTATAAATAATTTATTTCTCTGAGACATAGCGGATAATAAACTTTAAACAAATCATCTGTGCTTTAAAACTTTCGATGTTATGATCATAAGCACTTTCTAGCCTGTGGCCTGCCTGTACCTGCTAATTAAATGAGTAACTGAGAGCTGGGAGCTTGAGGAGCTCTTCTGATCTTCTTCTGTTTTTACCGACTTCCAAAAAAGGAGGAGGTACTATGTTCGGCTGTATGTATGTTTTTTTTTAATTTGTAGGTTACACACTTTTTTAGAATTTATGAAAACCCCTTTTCTGATTTACTCTTTAATAATATTTAGCCTTTTTTATATATTTTTGATGTTGACCTTTTGGTCTTGCATTTTTCATTTTCAGTCTAATACAATTTAATTCTTACATTTTTGAAGTTAGTTTTTCATATAAATGTTTAGATACATAGCAATTCAACACTAGGTCTTATCCATTCAAAATAGAAATAAGATTTGGAAGCTTTACTTGAATTTTCACAAAATATCATTTTTTTAACTTTTTACTTATATCAAATGTAAGTACATAACTTACCTAGTCCGACAAACACTGCAAAAAAACACACAAAAAAATAGCTCGTTTTATGATCCGCACTAACACGAGTATAAATTCCTGTCCCTCCACATAAATCGGACCCCAGTTTGCACCCGGGTCTCCTCGCTTTAAATCGCTGGGCCACACTAATGGGGTTGCCAAATTACCCATCTATTTAATTTCCCGAATGGGTAAACGAATTACGCTGGCAACTTTGGAACGAATTAAATTTTCGACGGTTGACTCATTGTGTAACCAGGGGATGTGTGTTTTTTTGTTATTTTTTCTTTCGGACGGCTGTTCTACTTTATATCAGGAGTGAAGGTAGTTTTGTATTCTTGCAAAAAAACGTCTTTTGATAAAAATAAATTGTAGTACACATAAAGAGTTGAATAAAGTCGATACTAAAATGAATTTGTGTGTATGTGTGTGTGTATCCTTCACCTCGTCTAGCGCCTAAACTAGTGAGGCGATTTGAATGACATTTTGTATTTGTACCTATTTCATAAATATCTACAGGATTTTTTTTCTTTTTTCTTAGAAATTAAGGGTAAGTATGTACCTCCCACACAAAAAAAATAAAAAGTCGATTTTTTTCAAAACTATGCCTACGTTTTGTTTGAAAATGTGCATAATGGTAAAGACTATAAACGTGTCTAAGTCTAATACAGTAGATATAATACCCATTGGTCCGGTAAAAATCGGTAAACTAATACAACCCATACAAAATTAATATAATAATACCTTCACTCAGAAACGGTTAACTACCGTCACAGAATATTTTTAAAGCAACTTCACATAGAATTTATATGACTTTAGTTAGTCCATCATACGTCTTTCTAAATCAGTTACAGAAAACTTGGGTTGCTGAACCATAGCTGTAACTCTTAGTTATTCATTAAACCGATATAAATTGCGTTAGACACACCCTACCTTTAAAATGTTACACGATTAAAAATATGTATATTTTTTAAATCTTGCAAGATATTGCCATGAAGTGATTCGACTGTTTCCACCCTCCTTGCTAGGATTTGATCAGGGTGACCATATGAAAAGAAACGTTAGGACATAAAGCGTTGACTTGCTTGGCACTGAAGGCACAAAGTTAAAATTGAACAGCACTGAAATTCATTTTATCCCTGCCACACATTATTATCACAAAATATTTGGTGTTATTATAAAAGGTAATAAAAGACGAAACTATTTTTAGTGCTGTCAAATCTTAAATGTGTAAGTGTGTCTTCAGAATCGAGCCTAATAAATGCTTAAATAAAATTGAATGTAAGTTAAGGCGGAATAGTCAATCCTGTAATACGTTTTGCTTTACCGATTTCTCAATATGAAGCCAATCGTCATCTTAAATTAGACATTATAAATTCCAACATACATCATACAAAAAGAGCGATGCTACTTCATGTTGCTATCCGAAGGAAGAAAGGCCTGATGGTTACCCTAGCGTGTGCATGCAAAATGTTGGCTGCAGAAACAATTCAATTTGCGCGCTGACATTTCGAAATTTTTCAATAACAAACACTGTAAAAATTTAATTTAAACCCGCGGAATAAATGTAATTCTCGTCCAGGAAGGAAGTTCTATCTACAAAATGTCGGTAATGCCAGAAGCCATAAACTTGGGAATAGCAACTAAATACAACCTTGACTTGTCATCAAACAGGTTACAATGACTTTGAGTTCGTTTTCTGTCTTTACTTGTGACACTGTCATACTACGCTTGCCCATGCGTGATCTCCACTCGAGAACTGTCTACTGCGGATTCGGTTAGTGATCAGCGAACTGCCACTTCAAACCTCTTTAAAGCATGTCGAAGACTCATCTCCTCGTTTCGCATCCTGTCTCTCAGAGAAACTTCTGGCAATTACTCTCGAGAGCGTAGCTTATTGTCTGTCCCTAGTGGGAATACAACTCACGACATCAAACGAGTCCAAAGACCAAGCCAACCTACACCATAAAGAACATAATCAGGTAATTTTTTTCTACTGCCAGAATAATTTAAACAATTTAAATTACACACGCAAATCCTGAAGTGTGTCAGAAATGAAATCCAAATGTAATTCCGGCGATGATCTGTTTAATTTTATATAATTATAAAATAATCCTTTCATCTGGGATAAAACCAAACGGGTGTGTACGTAATTAACAAATTTCATTTATTTATTACATCCTCAAATGCGCTTTTGAAAAATTCTCTAAGCTCTATAATTTCATTAAGCCAATCTGATGGCAAGCAATTGCAATCTTTAGATCTCCACCGCAAGGACTCGGAGAATTTTTTTTTATACATAATATCATCATCAGCAGCTGTCCTCCGTAGGACTTGTCTGCTTCACTTCACTGCCTTTCTCAATGAGCGACACCACACCCGGTCCTACGCCCTCCCCATCCAAGCGCATCTGGCTACCTTTTTAGGTCGTTGGTCCACATTTCATCATCATCATATCAGCCCCTCATCGTCCACTGCTGGACATAAATATGCCTTCCCCAAAGAACACCACGATATTTGTACTAAACTCTACTAATTAGCTATCTTCTGTCCCTTTTCTTCTGTCTACTTTCACATCTTCACCTTCTGACCATATTTTATCTACCGATCATGGCTTTACTTTGCCCGCATATCCGTCATATTGAAAAACCTAATGAGCCTGACCCAATTTTCTTGCTGGATTGCGCAATTATCGGTTTAATTTTCGTTAATCTTCGTTTTCAGGCGTAAAATTATTTTATTTTCCACTCGACCGGGTTGATTCGCTTCCAGTTCATTTACTGCGTTAGTTGTGATCCAATTAATAAAGGTCGTCGGTCTTCTTTAAATAGGTACTTAGTGGGCCCAATTCTAAAGATACCTAAAAGATTCGTCAACTTCTTATGGGTAGGTAAGGTACTACGGTGCATTTCAGCCCGCGGTTGAAAGAAAGAAATATGTTTATTTACTGCCTTACGGTTGGTTTCGAAATACTTTTCCTTTAATAAAAGCAAACTTGTAAACAAATTTTCAGATTTATAATTATTATTCTCTACATGTAGAGTTGCAAGGTAGAGACGTAGAGTAGAGACTGCATTCAGACGACCTGAAGTTGCCGGGGATGCGGTAGAGAGGTCTGTATATTTAGCAGTTGATATGTCAACCATGTAATTAAATTGGCTGTAATTAAATAAGAGAAAGACAAAACCCTCTTGAAAATCGTTTATTCATAAAAGTGTTCTGCTATTTCGAGCTGAGACATAAAACAGTAATGGCCACGTGAGAGATGGAGGTCGCGACCCGCATTAGGCACCAGAAATAAGTCAATAAATAGGCCACTGTCTTTATTGCTGCAATAAAATAAAACAACTACACTCTCCCTTTTAAAGCCAATGTTTATTTAGACTTGGGATTAGATAAAAAGTAAATTTGGAACTTGGATGAAACCGAAAACGGAAGATACGTTACTCACTTACTGGAAATGGTCAGTCCAGCACATTACAATGGATTGATTACTTGGCAAATGCCCATTAATACTGTTGTAGTGGAAAATACTGTACGAATAATACCAATAATTACGAGCGTCGTGGAACATAAGCAAAAAAAACAATTTGAGGTTCCATTGTACAATCTACGCGGTTGTCGCTATTTCTTACTACCTTAGAGTAGAGGGTATTCTCCAATTTTGGAGGAGAATGAAGATAAGATAAGAATGATGAGAGAATGGACTTCCCAGCGCTAACACCCTGGAGCGGTGGTAGATAAAAATTTACGTTGTATAAAAGTACCCAACCCAGTGTACTTACATGCAATAATATAGTTTTGAATTTTGAATTCTTGTAACACGATTCCATGGTGTGTTGAGTACCTCATGCTACCTCCATACGGGGTTCGCCGAAAGCGTTTTTAGCTTCATGGTTTTGACGGAAGCTTAAAAAAGTTAGCATAATAAACATAAAAAATGTATTTGGGCTGTTGAAAAAATAGCGTCCTGCCGGAAAGGGGTCGCCCTCTAATTATTTTGGGCTTTTTGGTACATAACGAGGATTTACTGTAATTAGGGGCGCTTTTTAAATTTAGATGCGGAGATAAACACTGCCTTTTTCACCAGATAGTTTACTTTTAAAAGGGCGTAAGTGAAAAGCATTTTACGAATTTTCAGAAAACTTCGTATTTTGTGGTATGGTTGGGTCGTGGTTAGGGTTAATGTTAGGTAAGCTCTTAAGACTGGGAAGGACTCACGTGCCTCTCACAGACCCGCTTTGTCTTCAAACCGAAAGCAGAGGGAAAGCACACAGCTATTGATGATGATGATGGCAACCCAATCTGAGGCCAATCGCGCTGCTTCTGAACGATATTACCAAATCCATGGTTATGGTTTGGATTTCGTAATATCGTTCAGAATTAGCGCGAATGTGAAAGTTTCATCATCACATCAGCCTGCACTAGTCCACTGCTGGACATAGGCCTCCCAAGGCGCGCCACTGAACCCGATCTTCGGTTCTCCGCGTCCAGTCACTGCCAGCCGTTACGCAGATCGTCGCTCTATCTTGCCGGGAAGCATCCCACACTACTATTTCTTCCAGTGTATAAAGTGAAGTGTTTTTCATGCGTCAAATTTTTTTAAATACAATATACCTACCTACAAGCTAGTAGAACTGACGACCGTTGGGGCAGAAAGATTCTCGAGTGGCGACCCGTATCGGAAGACGCAGCGTAGGCCTCCCACAAGGTGGACCGACGATCTGGTGAAGGTCGCGTGACCAGGCTGGATGAGGTTAGCGCAGGACCGGTCGCCGCGGAGATCCTTGGGGGAGGCTTTTGTCCAGCAGTGGACGTCTACAGGCTGATATGATGATGATACCTACAAGCAAAACGAAGGAGCAGATGCTCGACGAAGTCTCGAAAAGATTTTGAAAAAACTTAGTTCAATACCCGTACAAGTACATGGTGTATAAAAGGTTACAACGGTTCATTACACCCTTTCCAGGGCAAAGTGTATCATTTTGCGTGTAACTTGCACCCCATGGTAGAGTTTCACATTCATTTGTCAAAGTCAAGTGGTAGATTTATTGCTATTTATGGGAGCGCCCCAGTGACCTAACACCTAGGCATTCTTGGACCTTGAACAGCAATTACCTTTCCAGGAGGGGGTGTACGTGGTAGTGAATGTTCTGCTGCATTACACTACACACTATGCTATTTTATAGACAATACAATAGTTACCTTTAAACGAACAAATGTGGAAAGAAAACGCCTCTAAGTGTATGACGGAACAAGCTGTATTTTTACGAGATACGACAATATTTATAGAAAGCGTCAAGCTTAAGAATCAATTTCTTCTAAGTAACATAGTATAGTTTTGAAGGAATACACTTTTGAAGGAGTACAATTAAGAAAAACACTCAATTGTTTTGTACAGGAAAATTATGGTTTCCTACGAATATTTCCTTAGGTACTTGATTTCTTAGGAATACTTAATCGTTTTGTTATTACAATTTTTTGTTTCCCTTAATTTAATATACTGTTTCTTAAATGAATTGATTATTATGATTGACCCTTTCAATCGGTTCATAATTACCAGATTTTACCGGTGAATTCTATAGGATTTATTGCAGTTCGGGCTTTTACAGTAACAATAACATATTATATAAAGATGACCCAGCATTAAGCAGTTATAACAATTTTTTTTGCAAATGAAAACCATATGTCAATCATATTCACAAAGATGTGGCACAGGCTAAACTTTGTGTTTTCCGCTCGAGCGGCCACTGAAACGCTTTCAGCCGCCGGGTGGCATGTCAGCGCATGTGACGTCACAGCCTGCGTTTGACAGTTATGTAATTGCTACAAAATATTATGTTGAACATTGTGCGTTAAGAACAATTTGGTTTTTTTTTTGCGCAATCGTTTTGCGGATTGGGGTACTTATGAGCTTACCTATACTCATGTGTCGGTAGTACCGACTCGGTACATACATTATTAAACGAAAATTTGGGAAAACGTGGTATGAAAATAAACATTGAGTAAAATCATAAAACAAAGTATGAAAATTTATATAATACTTACCTATCAAATCAAGTACCCGCTGCAAAAATAACTTATTCCACGCGGGCGAAGCCGGGGAAAGCTGCTAGTATACATTATAAGTTACTCTACTGAACATGTGGTGCTAAGAAAGCTTTTAAGTATACTTACCCCGTCCACGACTCTAAAGTACATGCGATACGAAGATAAACAAATAACCCAAGTAGGTAATAGAGTTTGCCGCCCGATCAGTCACGTGGTCACTCGAGTAGAAAAATACCAATTATTCTAGCGTCGCGCACAATTTCAGTCAAAATAACAATTTATTTATATAATACTTTATTGCACACACACAGAAAAGAAAAAATACAGGGTGATTGGGAGATGGGTACGGCGTAGCTAGTACCACTAAGAACCATTTGAGCCATGTTGTTTTAGACGAAGTCTGGCTTTTTAAATTTGTTTTTATATGGTTCTTAGCTAAAAACCCAAAACATTACTGTTAAAATCCAATTCGAATGATAAGTGAATTCTTTTTAGATCTATTTAATGAGGTTAAGTAATGTTTAAGCAATCTAACAAAACATGTTCTAACCATCTGTGTCTAAAACATGTTTTTAACAGATATTTGAAGTACAATGAATGTTTTAAGAATACAAATTGAAAATTTAAGAAAATTACTAGACTATGTGTATAAGCCTACCAATGGCTCAAATGGTTCTTAATGGTCTGTAGTAGCTTCGCCTTACAGCTATGCACCCATCTCCCAATCACCCTGTATAATTCAACTTACATTTCGTACTTTGTATTAATGTTTAATTCTGAATCGTCATTATAACAGTTCTCTACCCCTGACATTGCATCAATCGCCTTGCTCCAGGGGTATCAAACTCGGGTACGAGCTCAAGGGCGCGAGTGCGACCGACAGTTTTACAGCCCTGCCTAAAGAATTGCGCATTTATTATTTTTATTGGCCACGCGCCATTGTCGGCGGGGAATTTTTTTTCGGTCCGCTGATATCTTGTATTGGAACTGCGGACCGCGGAAACATTTGTAAAATTATCGTTATTTACTGCCATAAAAGATTTCACAGACCTTAGAGAAATATTGTGAAAGTAACTTCTGATTTTTTCAATTTTAATAAAACCTGTGGCGATCTAACAACAGCCTATAATAGACCACCACAGTCCACCAGGACCAGGAAGGTTCGAATCTCTTTGGTGGCGCTCGCGCTCTCTATATGAAGACTGCATCTTGCATATTTAGTATGGGAACCAATGGTGCCACTTACAGGGGGGGGGGTGCGGACAAAGGAAGCGGTGTAGCGGGAGGAGGTTGCTAATACAAATTTATTTGGATTTTGAAAATGAGAATGTGTGAGTGACTTACAGTATTGTAATACATTTCGTATTGTATTATTAGAATGCTTTTTATACGCCTCTTTAAGGGGCCGCGAGCATGCACCAAAGAGATCTTAACTCTATTACTATCCCAAAACAATACAGTTTATTAAGAGTAAACCCGTAAGAAGAGAGAATCGGTTTTGATCGAGACACTTCTTGACGGTTAACTTGCCAAAAGTGTAGTATACTATAAACCTCACGAAACCTTCCTGTATAAAGTTGGACTTATCCCAGTTTCAGTCATTGTTTATTGCTGAAAAAAATGTTGATCAGAGAGGCAGTATGTTAATAATATACATCAGAGTCCCACTCATGCCAGGACGAGGCAAGCGTGTATCAACGTCACGAAAGACGAAAAAAAAACAATTTTTCAGTCGAGCGCTCTTTTTCCGCCAAATCCTCTGTCAAGTGTCACACTGAGCATCGTGTTATTCGCGCATTGGGATAATATAAAGGGTTTGTTTTGATTATTCTAATAAAATGCTCATCGAAACATTCATCATAATAACTAATAGGTAATGATTTATGTATAAAGCGGTATTTGGAAAAGTGAAAAGTAACAAAAAATTATTTACGAAACCCACTATAACATATACTTAGTTACTTACCCCCACGATGTACTGACGTAGCTTAGGCCTTCATTCCCCATTAAACGTTACCAGAGGGCCCTACCCGTCAAGCCGCTTCCAGCTACCTTGTTTAGGTCATCGGGTCCTTATGGCGGGTGTATCCCACCTATAATATCTTAAATCCATAATTTTACATCAAAAATAACGAGTAGCTCCAGTAACATAATGATGTTGCTAAAAATCGTGCTTTTATGCTATTTTCCTAGGGATTTCAATAAATACCTAGGCTGGTTTAGTGATTACATTTTACTAGATAAGTGATGGCACTAGGGGCACATCGCTCGTAGAACTGACGGCCGTTGGGGCAGAAAGGTTCTCGAGTGGCGACCACGTACCGAAAGACGCAGTGTAGGCAGGCCTCCCACAAGGTGGACGGACAATCTAGTGAAGGTCGCGGGACCCAGCTGGATGAGGTTAGCGCAGGATCGGTCGTCGTGGAGATCCCTGGGACAGGCCTTTGTCCAGCAGTGGACGTCTACAGGCTGATATGATGATTATAATGAGATTAGTGATTACGTTATCGATTACCTATGTTTACTAGTATCGTGATACGATCGTTTCCTTGCTTACAAATCTCGCTTTTCTTGCAAGTCCCAACTTCCATAATTTTAAAGCATTAAAAATTCCGCTGAAAACCAACGCAACATCCATCCATTATAAGTTGAACCTTCACTATCTGTACTTGGATACCATTGTCTAACAATGTAATACGAACTAGACAAGTCAAGTAACAGTGGTACTCTTGACCACCCGTGGCGACCTCACAGCGTGTTGGTAGCCAGTGAGTCACCAATCACCAGCAAAGTTCGAATGACTCGTTCCGCAAATAAAAATAATCATTATCTCTGTGGGAATCGTGATTTTGTGGGAATCTAGCAAATGTGTTCGTAAAAATAGCTTTAATGAATCAAATGGTTAGACATAGAGGTTACGGACCAAGGATAATGGACCAGAATGAGATCAGCAATACATCTCCATCAACAATGATATCATCAGTATGTCAATTTCAAATACTGGTCATAGTCATAGGCAGGCAAATAACTAGAATGCTGCGCAGCAAAAAAGAAGCCACTGGAGGCGCGAAATGAAGTGCGGGGGCGGCTAGCTACCTTTTTCTTTTTATATTAAAAATGGCGGCAAGCTTTCTCATTGGCTGGGCACCATAGAAAGAGAATGAACTATAGAACCGTAGTCAGCGTATAGCATGAAATAGCAATAGTCTTTTACACCAATAATTTGAGAAGACGCTTCTTATTATGGCGGGGTCAAACTGAACAAACACTATCTATTTTAGTCGGCTTGTGGTTTGTTCACATACGTAGATAGAGATAGAAGATTTTATACCTATCTTGCTTACTCTTACCACTATTGTAATAAGTGTGTCCCTCTCTGATTATTATTGTTATTTTAGCAGCTGTTCTATGGGATCCTTGTTCAATGCTGGGCACTGATGACAGTGACAGCGTAAAATAACGTCCATTAAAAAAGTTGTATAAAGCCTTAGGTAGAGTAGCTACTTCAAACAAAAGTTATGGCATATAAATAAACACAGACGTATGTTATGGTATAACTAGATGAAGGCGGGCGGGGCACGCGGGGGCGCGCGGGGGGGTGTCTCCGTTCACATATCATTCAATGCGCACAGATGCGACTTTGTCTGAATATGAATGAATTTCACCGAAATATGTCCGCCCCCGTTGGTGTTCATGAACACCAACTCGTGTTGCAAACAGTCGAGTTGGGGTGTTTTCTCTAGTACGTAGTACATATTACCTCGATGTATAAAAACATTTTCGGAGTTCGTTGTCGTACTTCTAGGATTCCGAGTAGAACATTTTGCGTTTTGGACATTTCGCATTCTTGACTTAGGGAATTATGAAACTATACCTTTTATTGGCTTCCAAGTTGCGCTGTATTGAATGAATTGACTCGTTTCCTAGAAGGACGATTGAATTATTAAATTTTTAATGCGCGACTGAAACTAGTAGGTAGGTACTATGCTACGTGAATGCACTGAAGTGGGTTACATTTCAATAAAACATGTGTTTCTGGTGGAACACGCGATCACTGATGTACAGGTCATAAAATATGAATTCTCAACAGTTCTGTAGGTAAGTACTTGATATAAGTGGTAATTATTTCTTTCTTATTTGTGTATCTACATCTACCTATAAGTACAGGGTGTCCAACGCGAAGCCACTCGGAGGGAAAGTACATTAAATATTGAATATAGGATATTTTACTGAAAGAAAACATCGTTTTATTTGTAACTAGCTGTTGCCCGCTACTTCGTACGCGTGGATTTTGGAAGTAGGTACCTATCTGTGCTATATATAAACATCGCCTACTTATAATTTTCCGTTGGTAAAATCACCAGATTTTAAGTTATACCTTCAGGAACGCAACTTTGAAAACCGTATCCAATTTGGTTAAGTAGTTTTTGCGTGAAGCCGGAATAAACATAATATAGACAGACAGAAACTCTAAAAATTATTGCTTTGTCTTCTATTGCTTTTAAAAAAACCTCTTATATCAATTTTTCTTTAATATCTCCTATTTCTATGACTATCGTCTAGTTACGTATATGATTTATCTGAAATGACGATAACTTTTTTCGCTGTCATCCGATTTCAATGAAACAAAGCCTATATGTTGCTCCAAGCTGTGCTTAATCTACCTGTGAAAACCGCAAGAAAATCCGTTCAGTGGTTCAGAGATTAGTGATTACATAGAGACAGAAAGACAAAAAAATAAAAAAATGCATTTTTGTGTTCTGTTACCTACTCTTTTTTTTATCGCCCACACTCATTTTTTGATAAATTTATTCAATGAACAGACACGGTATTCTACTGCTTTATTATAAGTATAGATAGTGACAACATCTATACAACCTATTTTAAATTTTGACAACTGTCATTTGAAATGAGGATCTGATCCAGATCTTTAATTTGAGTAAAGACATGGCACCCACAAATTTTTTATAGCCTACCCCATATTTGTTTACGTTTTCCAAATAATAATAATAATAATGTTTAGACATATTCACACACGGCTGTTTACTCCTAAATTGTGGAGATAGGTACTCAACAACTGATAAACATAGGTACTTATAATTACAGGGTGGAAGTTATAGACGGTAGTTGGACGGAAAGTACCTTAACTAAATATTGAAGATAGCAAATTTTACTCAAGGGAAATATTTATTTATTTTTAAAAATAAGTAAACTGCATTTAAAGATTTTGAGAAACCACCTGTCTGAGCCGGGAATCTAACCGGACAAATGTGGAAAAAACACACCTGTATATCAATCGAAAGGATCATTTATCAAATTGATTCTGATGATTGACCCTTTCGAGTTGTGTCATAAAAATACAGGATGCTTTTATAAAAAATTGTCCGGTTCGATTCCCGGCTGAGGCAAGTGACGTTTCAAAATCTTTGAATGCAGTTTTATTTAATTTTGAAAATAAAAGAATCCTTTGAGTAAAATGTGCTATCTTCAGTATTTAGAATAGGTACTTTCCCTCCAACTACGGTCCATAATTTCCAACCTGTATACTTACTTATAAATAAATACTCAAATACTTACATACAAACACCCAGAATCCGAAAACCAACAGATATGCTCGTCACACAAATGTTGGCCCCGGGTAGGAACCTGGGAATCGACCCCACGACCTTTAGCTCAGTAGGCAGGTTCACCACCCATAGTCACCACTCACCACCAACAAAGCCAACGGCCAGTGTAGAAAACAAATCAGTAGGTATTCGATACCGAGAGCCAAAAAAACAAACAATTTAACAAACAAACAAAAAATAAACTGAGATTCAGCACCCCCGACTACTCCGTGCCCCCGACAACCTAGAAAATGGTAAAAACATCGCATCGGTTGCGTTGCCCGTGATAGCCACCAGATCAAAATATGGTATCGAATCTTCTTGTGTTAGTACTCTTTGCTAAGTAATAAATAAAGTCTTCTACTTTTACATGAAATCTTTTTTCTTCATATGGGAAGCCAGTTGCCGATTTGCGTGCATTTTGGTTGCCATGGAGATATTTCTTGTTATTTTTCCTAGTACATAATTAATTTATTTGTTTATTAAGAAATACGTGTGATTTCTAATTTATTAGTTCTCGATTCAATATTTGTATATTTTTTTACTGAACAATTTGGTATACAGAACATTCAAAGTTACGATTTCAAATGTCAACTTACTAAAGCCTAACGTCATGAAGAATTTCTGAAATATTCGCCGACTTACTACACTTTATTACATTTATTTACAAATATCCTATGTTCATTCTCTAAGAGCGAAAGAATTATTGAGATCGGTTCTGTAGTTACAAAGATTAGCTCCGTCACACATCGAAACATCCATCCAAACAAAATTTACCTATTTATTAGTAGTATAGAATAGATACCTAATATTAGATTGCAGAGCAGATATTTTCAAAATAGACCAGGCTACTCTGACCTGTAAGTTCATACAAATTTTAGGAAATGAGAGGTTTTTATTGCTGGTTGATATTTCTCGGCAAATTTTAGAAATTTTTATGATTTATTATGTTATTCCGGGATATACACTGTCACTATAAGAAATTTCGTCAAAATCCGTTCAGCGGTTTAGCCGTGATGCGCGTTCAAACAAACAAACAGACAGACAATAATTTTAAAAACTGTTCTAACATGTTCAGTTAATCATTTTAAGTCGCCCTGGTTGGTTTTTTTCTGAATATATTCAATGTACAGACTTTTTGGCCTTTACGATTTTATTATATGTATAGATAATAAGTAACGGCATTCGCGGTTTGTTTTTTTTTTTTCAAATTTGGCGGGTTCAATACCCGGTTGAGGCAGGCGATTTTTTAAAAAGCGGTGAATGCAGTTCTACTTATTATTAAAAATAAAACGATGTCTTCTTTCAGTAAAATAACCTATATTCAATATTTAATGTACTTTCCCTCCGTGTGGCATCGCCGTGGGACGCCCTGTATAGTATTGTTTCGGTTTTAAGGGTTGGAGGGCTAAGTGTAAATCGGGGTTGAACTATCCATTATAATAATACAAATGCGTGTTTTGTATAATATAGAGAACGCGCCGCTCTAGTACAATTGAATTAACGAATAAATTTACACTCTCGTTCTTACTTTAAACAACAAAAACCCTTTGGGCACACCTTACTCAAGACAGTTTTAAGACATACTATCGCCCTATGAAAATATAGAAAATCACATTATTATTTTTTATAGAACAAAGTCTGTCTTAACCCTTGTTTTAACTGAAACTGATAAAAAAAATACTCATATAGAATATCAATAAGACACAGAAGGTAAAGAATGAATGTCGAATAAGTTCGATTGGACACTTTAAAAGTGCCAAAAGCCATAAAATTTTCACGATCGAATACCAAGCCAACGCCTCCGTTTGGCTTTTACTGGTCCAGGCTTGTAGTATTTTAAACCGTATATAAACTGGGTTATTACAAGACATTGTATCGTATTGCACCTCATTAGCCAGCCACTGCCTTGGACTGGTGTTCGGTGCTCGGACTCAAACTTTACGATTACAATATTGCCGCCCGTATAACCACCAACAAATTCGATTTTTACAATCTAGTTTAGTGATGTGAATATTTGGGGTGATATACCCATATCGATGTCTAACTTATAAAAGGTATCATGATCATCAGCATGCAGTAGTCCACTGCTGGACATACGCCTCCCCCAAGACACGCCACTGACCCCGATCTTTCATTCTCTGCATCCAGTCACTGCCAGCAGCCTCGCAGGTCGCCGCGTCGCTCCATCTAGCAGGGGGCGTCACACACTACGCTTGTTATTTGTTGTTTAAAAGTAATGTATTTGAATTTCATAGGTCGTGTGTGTGATAAGTAAATGATACTTATAGGGATTTTCATAGAAAGTGGTCTCCCTATCTTTAGAAAATGTTGCTCATATTTGCTATCTCTGGCAAATCACGGCAGAAAGTTGTATGCTCTGCTATTTTTGACGTGATAATAATTTATGTTCTAAAAGCATAACCAAAAAGGCGTGATTCGTCTTTTAATTTATAAACTAAAATTTAAAATGACTTGGGGAGAAATTCTATGAGGTAAAATACATTTTGATATAAATTAATAGGTAATCAATCTCGTTTTAAATTATTGATTTAGGTAGGTTATTATTTTTCGATGTCGATGTTTTTATCGACAAAGTTATTAGAAATTATCCCATCACTAGTCTCGCGATTGAGTCATTAGTCCGACACCCTAAGGTTCTCTGTAAAGTCGTTATGAACAATTTCCTTGTAAAATAATAATAAATAATGATTTTATCTGTATACAGGAATTTATATTATCTGAACCTATAGGAAACATACCTATATAAAGTTTTTAAGCTTATAAATATAATTACACAGCTCTTACTATGGCGTAGAGAGTTTAGAATTAATGTTGTCCAACGGACAATCAACTTTAATTGAATTCTCATATTTAAAAAAACCAATGTCTTCAAATCAAATCAAATGTTTAGGCAATGCTTTAAAAAAAGCGAACATAGATTAGATTAGATTTATTTAATACATTAATACTATTACATAGTTTAACTTACTTAAAAGGTCAAAGTTAATGTGATAGTCAATGAAACAAAATAAAAACAGAATACAAAATGTCAAAGCCGAATACAAAATGTCAATTTTACACGACTTGTAAGTACATATATGATTAATAATGTATATAAAATAAGGAATAAATGTTATGTCAATGTCACAATTGGAAATTAGAACTTTACGTTCATGTATTCTTTGACAGAGTATAATTATTTATCGAATAAGAGGCTTTTCAGTTGACGATTAAACTATAGGTACCTACTCTTTTCAACCGACTTCTTTTAATTAATAACTTAACCTCAGGTATTCTTATCCAACGCGAGTTTTATTTAAAAACCAATTACCCAGCCTCTGTGAGGACAGCGGAGTTAGACATAGTACGAGGAGACCAGGCCCCTTAAATACTTCCATTTTTAAAAATTCAATTGTAACGTTTTCTGGGCAGACGATTTCAATTACAGCCCGAGCGCTGCCAGAGGCTCGTAAGTACAGAAAGAGTTTTTATTATGTGTCCCTTGAACTTTGTTACTGCATAATTATTTATTTATTTATTTTATTTAAAACTTTATTGCACTAATTTGTACAAAAGGCGAACTTAATGCCAATGGCATTCTCTACCAGCTGACCTTTGGGCCATGCAGATAAATTAGTGTAGGCGTAAAAAGATAGTTTTGTTTATTTAAAACAATAATTACAACACTTCTTGCCATATATGTAACTAGCCGTTTCCCGCGGGTTCGCCCGGGTGGAATAAGATTTTTTCTCGAGGGAACAGCTTTATCGCGGTAAAAAGTAGCCTAAGTCCTGCCACAGGCTTCGATGTATCTCCACACCAAATTTCATCAAAATAGGTTGAGTGGTTTAAGCGTGAAAACATAACAAACAGACAGACAGAGTTATTTTCGCATTTACAATATTAGTATTAGATGTTATTTATAGCTCTGCCGATGATTTCTCAAACGAGCTTTGATAACTTTACTGTAGATACTTACTACATATAAATAACTAAGTGTAGCAAATTAATATGCGCGAGACAGATTTTGATGCTGTATGTTTCTTATAGTTTCACCGTTTGATGCAGTCTAAGATTGTACTGGACGTGGCATATCAGTCCAGTCAGGCATATCAGATCCATTCCAGTCTATTTAGTGAAACTACTGGCCCGCGAGGCGGAAAACCAGTCTTTATTAAATAAATTACAAAGTCCGTCTCCATGGCAATATACTTGCCAGTAAAGTAGAAAGCTCATTCTATTCCGATAGCAACTGCAATAAAACTGGTGAAAAACATTGTCCATATAAAAAAAATTTTAAAACACATTTTTATTGATTGCCTCGTTGACCTAGGTCCTGGACCCTGTCAATTCGGCCCCCAAAATCACATAAAAACGGAACAGCCGAGTTGTAAACTGCCAGTGGTCAAAGAACACTCTAGGAATGTCACTTTGAGACATATTTTATTTTCTATATTATTTTTATTTTATTTTTGTTTTATTTTATTTTTCTCTCTGTAAGTTTTTACTACCGTATATATTATTTTTATTTTCTGTCCTTTTTGCCCGACGCTACTTTCATTCAATACACTTTCAAAGGAACAATGTTTATAATATAATTATCCTTACGACTTTGATTTAACCTTTAAAATAATGATTTCACGATTTTTACTAGAAGGGGCAACTCGGCCCACTGTATGTATTATTATTTAATGTTTTAAATAAAAATAAATTTGGCAGCTATAGCCGTAACTGAAATGGCAGCTCCTGATCAAAATTCATGGCTACCTCGAAATGCATTCCCAACAATTTATTGCCAGCTTGATGACCTTCAATAAAACAGTCTGGGCATACTGCCTGTTAATGGCCTGAGAGTTTCGTGATAGGAATAAAGAAGAACACTTATTTGCGTCCAGTTTTTCATAGTAAACGCTCACCCTTACCATAAAAAATGCTTTCAGACTTAAGTAAATTGCTTTCTATTTTAACCGGCAAATAAATAAACTAATAATTTGGTTCTAAGCAAGCTTCCGAGTCAAGAGTCGGAAGTTAATTAGGTATTGTCTTTATCGTATTTAATAGGAATTCGGTAAAAAGAAAGTCAACTTGCTTCTGTTTGATTGAAACGAATAAAAAACAACGGAATATGAAACTATTCTGCTGCGCTGTAATGACTAATCAATCACATTATAAATACGTACGTACATATATGAAAATGGAATTGGTATTAATACTCTTCCACAGAAGTAAATATACATGGTGGAATTTTTACAGATATTAGTCGGTTCGATTTCCGGGTGTGACAAGCGAATTTTCGAAAATCGGTTTTCTTTCCTTTCAAAATCCATTAACAGTAAAGAATAGGAATGTTTTCTTTGAATAAAATTTTCTATGTACAGTATTAAGAGTACTTTCCCTCCATGTGGCATTACGAAATTCCACCCTTTATAATCTATAGTTGAATACGGGTAAGTCTGGAGAGGGCTATGCTCGAAGTTTCTTTAAAGGATACGATCTGTAATGAGGAGATCCGAACTGAGGTTACCTAATTAATAGCCGAAAGCCGTAGCCGACGGCCGTTGGAGCAAACGAGTTGTAGAGTAGAGTTCGCGGGGTACACGAAGCGTGGGCGTCGCGGCTGGATGCGGAGGGTGGAAGACCGGGTAGGCCTATGTCCAGCAGTGGACGTATTGAGGGGCTGCTATGACAAATAGGTGTAAATGGGCTGTACTGTACCTAACCTACCTATATTATAGTAAGTATATTACCTTTACTATAGTAACATACTATATAGTAGGTAAGACGAAATTAAAATATACAGTTGGCAGAAAAAGTACAAAAATCTTATCACTCTACAGGTCGAATTGAAAAGGTTCTTCATATTCTTTCTTTTCTGCCGCATGTTACCCTAAGAAACTATTATTTAAAGTTTGAGTTATTCAAATGTTGGCAATACAGTTTTCTGCACACGCAAAAATAGACTTTAAGACGAACCTATTCATACCGCGGAAAAAAGAGCTTCGTAGGTTACAATCAGTCGCTGTTGGCTGTTTGCTGAAAACATTGACAATTCGGCACTGGCATTTGTCGTCGCTAATTGAATTGTGTTCGTTGCTACACGTCTGTCTGCATCCATTGTTGTCGGCTACATTGGCACTGCTCATATTTACAGGACACTTGACATTCAAATTACTCAACCGCCTATGAGTAAGTTAGTCAGCTTGGAGTATTTGAAATATGGTCTTTCAATAAAAGTTAAACTAAAATATGCAGGCACCTATATTCATAGGTGGACGGATAATTATAAACAGGGCTAGATTTTCATTCAATCGAGGTCACTTTGAAGCCATGATTTTCCGTGAAGGATTGATCGGAGCATGATCTGATGACGGTCATCGAGAGAGTAGATTGAGGACTTTTAGATCGCTTAAGATAGCCAACTGATCAGATGAGCCGTCTGGAAGCAGCATCGTCATGAAGAAAGAAACTCGCAAAATAGTTTCAAAATGCATAAAAACCTTAAGTTACGGAATCATGACGATGCTGCTTCCAGACCGCTCATCTGATCAGCTGGATATCTATAGCGATTTAAAAGTCCTCCATCTACTCTCTCGATGACCGTCATCAGATCATGTCCCGATCAATCCTTCACGGAGAACCATGGCTTCAAAGTGACCTCGATTGTATGAAAATCTTGCCCTGTTTCTAATTATCCGTCCTGTTGCTAGAAATTTCTTGCACCGTTTCTTCAGAAATATTTGCCGGTAGTAAGTAAGTATGATTTATTTATTTATTTAAAACTTTATTGCACTAGTTTGTACAAAAGGCGAACTTAATGCCAATGGCATTCTCTACCAGCTGACCTTTGGGCCATGCAGATAAATTAGTGGTAGGCGCAATAAGATAGTTTAGTTTATATAAAATAATATCATCATCATCATCAACAGCCTATTAATGTCCCCACTGCAGGGGCTCAGGCCTACCCTCTCAACGAGGGCGTGCGGGCTATAGTCCACCACGCTAGCCCAGTGCGGGTTGGTGGACTTCACATGCGCCTAAGAATTTCTTCTTCGGCGTATGCAGGTTTCCTCACGATGTTTTCCTTCACCGTTTGAGAGCAGTCAGTACATGTATAAAATAATATGATAATATAAAAGAGTAATATATGATAATTAACTACATACACTACAAATAGATAAATAGATACAAATTATTAAAAAAAAATACTTTTATTACTTAAATATATACCTACATAAATATATTAAATACCTACATAGATACTATTAAAATATTATAAATAAATCAGACTACAAATACAATAACAATTTGCAACCAAGTAAATGTGAACGATGACTACATTTATATCCGTCAGAGATGCTATGAGGACCCCAACAGATGCTCACGCACCAGTTTTTTAAACTGGAAACGACTTTTAGAAAAAAGAAAGTTATAAATTGCACCTGTTACTTTTGCCTTTTGAAAGTACGTATTTTACATAATATGACCTAGATTGCAGCCTTAATGACATGTCATGTCAACTATCGATATAGGTACAGTGGATTTTATTTAAGTTCATTAAAATTGAAAATTAAACGTTTCAGTTACTAAACTGTTCAGTATTGCACCTAAAAGGTGGTATTACTGACCATTGGTATAATAATATAATTACGTAGTGCATTGTCTTACACAGGGTGCGACAGAACGACCCACTTCCCCGAAAGAGTCTTATTATAATTAGATACTAGCTGTTTCTCGCGCCCGCGTTTTAAAAGTTATTTCTGCTCGTGTGTTTCTGTGTAGAGTCTGATAAAAACGGACCGTTTGAAGTAGGGGTTGAAATTATACGCATACGAAGGCGCGGGAAACAACTAGTAAATAGATAAAATTGCCGTTTCTCCGCTCGTTCTCCTAACAAAGCAAAAATATCCGGCAAACAACAACCGGGCAAAACTACACGCATTGCAAAGGGCCATTTGAGTAACGAGGCGGGTACTCCCGGATAAGTGAAAACAAAGCCCGGGTATGGCCGGGTATCGGCCGGCCATTGTTATCCGCCAGAAATCCGCAAACAAACAATAGGGAGGGGAAAGGGAAGTTTTCACGCGTGGAAACTGATTTGCGAGTGTGATTATACCGCTGTATCGTTACTTGGGGCACAGAGCAAACCTTATAGTCACCGGGGGCGGTCGTAGGCACTCAAAAAATTTTAAAATAAAAAATGAAGCCCCGATTCTGCGAAGATTTCTTTTTAAAATTTGAAAGCACTAAAATTTGGGTCGTTTGTTTCTTCATAATACTGTGTGAAGTGATGTAAAATTTTAGCTTTTGTGACTTGAAAATCGGGCCAATTATATAATTTTCTGTAGTCTTTTCCGTCTCGGCCTCCACTTTTTAAAGCCTTAAAAAAAATTTTTTTTTTCAGACTGAGTCCATTTTTATTAGTCTAACACACTCGTACAGACTATTGTTAGAACAAAAGAAAAATAAAATAAGTTAAATAAAATAAAAACAACAACTTTTGACACGGACAAGTATCGCAGTAAGAATCCGCATACCGTTAGGTATATTGTGTACCGACTAACTTGTAACCTGAAGCGCAATTACAAATGCGAATGCAACAAAGACGCCTTTACGCTGAGCGGCGCAGTCGCAGAGTATATAATAGTTTCCAAGCAGAGTCTTGTGTACGTCACACACCCGTCAATACATAATACACCGATGATACTTTTAAATAAATCATTTTCACCAACAACTTCAAATTCAATTCAACTATAAATATACACCATAACATAAATCTAAGTTACTGTATTGACGACATAAACATAGTCTGTAGTGTAATTGGGTTTGTTGCGATTATTATATTCGTAGGTACACGGCGGCATCGCAAAGCAGCCTCTCTATGCTGCATCGCATTTGTAATCACGCTACCCGGAAACAGCGAAACAGCTGGCATCAAGTATGAGAAGCGGGATTTTGATGTATGTGTGTCGTCGATTTACGTTAATAATGTCCAATCTGAAAAATGTCCAACCGTTAAAAAATGTCCAATCTGGAACTTTTTACACTACAGAACCTTAAAACCGCTATTTATTTATTTTTCAGGTTAGACGTTTTTCAGATTGGACATTTTT
Source organism: Metalampra italica (assembly GCA_949699065.1). Classification (NCBI taxonomy): domain Eukaryota; kingdom Metazoa; phylum Arthropoda; class Insecta; order Lepidoptera; family Oecophoridae; genus Metalampra; species Metalampra italica. The sequence goes on from OX452993.1 coordinate 3,541,890, forward strand.
CAGATTGGACATTATTCAGTTTGGTCATTTTTCAGTTCGAGCATGGTCGTTGGACATTTTTCAGATTGGACATTATTACAGTAAATCGTGTCGTCGACGAGAATGTAAATAATAACTTGACGAAGATTCAAGAAGCTCATTTACACTAGTACATATTCTACATGTACCCTACTGTTTCTTTGTAATTAAAAGCAAATGATGTGACGTCCCAGACAGCTATATCGGAATGCGACAAAAGCTCCGCACTCTGCCTTATTGCGGTATACAGGGTGTATTCACACATTTATTGCGATCTAAGCAATATGTTCAATTGTTGACTAATTTACAAAATGGCGTATATCGTAGCGTATATATGAGAGCGATGCTAGGCAGAGAAACCCGCCTTCACTCAGTATTGAGTCATTTTGTCCTCCTGTTTATCCTAAGCAGTTGTCCTAAGCAGCTTTTTTTCTATTACCACAGTGTAAACGCGTTGACTTCATGAATAATTAATCAAATCAACAGCCTATTAGCATGTCCTCACTGCTGAGGCTCAGGCCTACCCTCTCAAAGAGGACGTTCAGGCTATAGTCCACCACGCTAGCCCAGTGCGGGTTGGTGGAGTTCACATGCGCCTAAGAATTTCTTCTTCGGCGAATGCAGGTTTCCTCACGATGTTTTCTTTTACCGATTGAGAGCAGTCAGTAAATATACACAAGTTACGAGGAAAACCCCATTCTAGTAATTCTTTTTAAAGCACGTGTACAAAACTTTATTTAAACTTTATTCATTATTATGTAGTAGTAGTTCACACACTGTATTGTTAAAGATTTGCCGTCTGAACACCCTGTATCGTAGACTGTCTGTCTATCATGGCTCGCTGTGTAGGCCCCATGCAAGGCTTGCTTTGTTGTGCTTTAAAAAAAAGTGCATCGTCAAACAATGGCTATGTTCAGCTTTTAGTCTGCGGCTGTAATATGCTATGAGGGTACCGTATAATGAGACAAACATTGTAGGTATTACGTTATTGTACAGGTATCTTATAATAATAAAAAATACGGTAGAATGCACCTTACGGAAATAAATTATTGATCCTTAAGAGAACTTTTTTTAAGGAAGAATAACACACCCGTGTTTTCTTTGGCAAAGAAAAGATAATGCAGTTGCATTCGAAACAAATAGGTATCTGAATTAATTAATATATAAACAAAACTATCTTTTTGCGCCTACCACAAATTTATCTGCATGGCCCAAAGGTCAGCTGGTAGAGAATGCCTTTGGCATTAAGTTCGCCTTTTGTACAAATTAGTGCAATAAAGTTTTAAATAAATAAATAATTAGAAACTTTATTGCTTTATCGATTTCAAGGCGTCTAAAGGGTCGAACGTTAACTTCGAGCATCTTCTGAGATAAATGTAATATTCTGTCACGGCATTTATGAATATTTTCAAGTTAAAATTAAAAATAACCTTAGAATAACTAGAAAAAAAAGAATTGCCAATGTTGTTCTTCATTCATTGAATATAGATTTCCGCCAACAATAATATTAAAGGTCCGTCCAGACGGTTCAATATATTGACTGACAGCCGACATAGTAAACCACTTACGGCGTAATTGAGAAAGTATCTAAAATAATTTTATATGTAGGAGGAAGTAACTAACATTGTTATTCGATATCACATTTTTTCTGCGACTCTACCTCCGTTCCCAATAATTTTCTTTGTGTAATTCAAGTACAGTGAGACCCTAAAATATAACGTCGATTGTTATGGAAGCCTGTCTAATGGTTTTAAAAAATTAGACAACTTATTTTCTTAGGTATAATTTTAAGTTTATTTATTTAAAACTTTATTGCACTAATTTGTACAAAAATTGTTTTAGTTGTGATACCATTTGTAATTAGTCGACTTTTATCAAATTGGCTAATACTTATTTATAGTCGTCCTTTTTGCTAATGTTCTAAGTTTAGAAAGTGTAAAAAACACAAATCTAATTTTAGAAACCATTACCGAGTTCTATAGACGCGCGAAAAAAGGCAAACGCACGAGAAACTTTCCAGCCTATTTAGAATTCAAACAGCGGATGTAAGAGGGAACAAAATGGCCGCCTTCCAGCCGAATAAATTTTAAAACAAATCCAAACTTCGCCTGTCACCAAACAAGTGAGTGAAACAAAACGAAAAGATTTACGTGTAAACTTTTATAAAGCTTACAATTAGTTATTCTCATTTTAAATTAGTCCGGATTTCTTGTCTATTGTCTACAGACTAAAAACCAGAAAGTACCAATGCCATGTCCGCTAGAGTAGACCACGAGTTCTGTTGACCAAAGACTGCAGGTTTATGAGGAACAATCACAGCTTACCATCAGGTAGGCCGTTTGTCCATTTGCGTAACAAAAAAATGCCTACAATCGTGGTCAGAACTACTTACAACAATTTAAAAGTTACTATAACAATTTTACATTTATTTAGAAGCTTAGATATTTAAAAATCTATAATGGCTCACAGAACTTTGACAGTGTCTGTCAACCTCAACCGACTTGTGTGTACAGTCGACGACAAAGTGCTACGAAAACATAACAATGGCGCCAAACGACGTCGCCGGTCGGAAGTCGGTAATTTCTTCGGCAAATCGTCAATATTCCTTACGGCCTATAATTCTAGTAAATTACGTAAACTAATTTTGAATTAATAGCGGTCACGAATACTGGGTACTGTCGTCTAGACGAGTGTTATTATTAGGCACAATAACATTAGGGTAAATAATCACCATCAACCATCTTTAAAACAAAGACAACATAATTCTATTGAAGGCAACATAATCCATATCCCATCATAATCCTAATCAACATAAAACCTTCTGTTTCATAGCCTTAAAAAGAAAACCAAAACTTTTTTTACGAAAACATTATTGCAAACAATATAAAAAATAATATTATACCTTTTTAGAATTAATATGTATATCTTATATTAATAATTTAAATGTAAACGTATTACGTAAACGTACGTATTTTGCTTTAAGTAGGTTCATCATACATTAGATTCATCAAAATCATGAATATACTTTATCCGGTTACTATATGATATAAATACAAAATAAAATATAAAATATAAAAAGCGAACTAATGCCCAGTATTGCATTCTCTACCAGTTGATTTTCGCTTCACAGAAAATGAGAGTACAAAATACATACAAAAATATCATTACGTTAATGTAATAGCCTCTTGTTTGTTAATTGCAATTTTTAATTCAAATACCTACCTAAGCCAAAAACTTTATGACAGCGACTGTGCGAATGTTTATTTCTCTATGACCATCGGACAATTTTCTATTTCTGTTTATTAACTTTTGCTTTAATGTCTGTTAAAGTTTCAAGTTATTTTTGTTCGAAATATTTTCTTTTTAATATAACATTTTCACTGTGACCATGTAAATGCGGCGAACACAACGTTCAATTTTAAAATTTTGTTTTATTTTTAGGCGGAATATCGCATTGTTTTGAATATCGCATTGTTTTAAAAAACATTTACGATATTCCTCAGTAAAGTGAAGGTAAAAGGGAATGCTTGGAAAGCTTCCACTAGCTAACACAATTGTGTTTGCTGGGCTTGCGAAGATAACGTCATCAATGGCGGCACTGCTGCAAAATTGCGCAAACAAACCCGAGTGGCAAAATCATGTAATAAAAGTTCGTGAAAACACGAAAACCGAAGATGCAGGTTAAGCGCTTTTTAGAATTCGGTTTTATTAGAAACTTGCTGGTTCCCGCGGCCTCGCTCGCAATTAAGTTATTTCTGATCTTACTTACCTATTATTAACCGTTTTTAAGTAGCTCGTCAAAGTTTAAGATAGGTGTTTAATATAACATTTCAAGCTTAACCAGCTGGTCGGGGTCAATGACACTGTAAAGTACTGTAATGAACTATTAAAATATGGTCTTGAAAGACGGACAGACAGACGGACACCGGAGTGATCCTATAAGGGTTCCTTTTTTCCTCTTTTGAGTTTTGAAACTCTAAAAAACGACTAAAATTAAAACAATTAAAAACTAAATTAATTGAAAATTAATTTTAAAAATTATCTAACATCTCATATCTATTAAACAATATGACTTTTTTGGGAAAGTGGGAAGAAGCACAGAACGCTGTCCCACCCAGTATAAGTACAATAATACTTAGTTTCCGAACATTAAAACAATATTAAGGGAAGGCGACCTCTGCTACCCTGAAGGTCCTCAACCAATCGCCGAGAAGGAAACCTCACGTACACAAAACGTGGCAGTGAAAAGGACATAGTGACGTCATCAATCGAGTTAAATGGCCAACGGACGTGTGTGGACAGTCGATGGAGTGTTGCCGTTACCGTGGGGGCGGGGCTGAGTGGATAAGAGACAGCGATATGTAAGGGTGTATGTATGTATGTAAGTATGTATGTGTTTAACCAAAATTAATAATAACAACATGAAACAGCAATAAAATTATGTACGAATGAGTACTTGTCAACCTTTGATTTGGAGTACCTTCTTATAAGCTGACCCCACAGCGTCAGTGGCGTAGGGGATAAGACGCGGCCGATCATACAGAAAGGTCCGGAGTTCGATCCCCAGCTGGGCCATGAACCAATGGGTTTTTTCTCGAAACTTAAGTACATTTACTGACTGCTCTCAAACGGTGAAGGAAAACATCGTGAGGAAACCTGCATACGCCGAAGAAGAAATTCTTAGGCGCATGTGAAGTCCACCAACCCGCACTGGGCTAGCGTGGTGGACTATAGCCCGCACGCCCTCGTTGAGAGGGTAGGCCTGAGCCCCAGCAGTGGGGACATTAGGCTGTTGATGATGATGATGATGAGAGACCCCACAGAGCTGTACACACGAAGGTAATTTGTTTTGTCAAAAATTATTTAAATATCGATGTGTTGTCGAAAGTGAGTTTTTTTTAAATAGTAAGGAAGGAGCCCCTCTTACTGACGCACTCTGGTCTCAGTCTAAGATGAGAGGAGTGTGTCTATTGTCTAGTACATCTCTCATTTACTCTTAGCTCTTAGGGCGGCAACAGACCATTGTCCTGAATCTAAAATAGAATCTTGAAAGTGTCCAGTAGTCACTTATATCACATGTTATTCACAGTTAGTATTTTAAGAGACGGTACAGATGGCGTCATATCAATGATAACAGCCCACCGATGGACTAACTTTCCCCAAAGTAATGCAAGGTATTTACGCATGCGCTTACCACCCTAGCAGGGTGGACATAAGGCCTTCCCAAATGAACGGCGCCACATCCAGCCGCTTCCGGCCACCTTCTTTATGTCGTCGGTCCACCTGGCGGAGGGGCGTCCCACGATGAGCGCACCGGTCCGCGGTCTCCACTCCAGAACTCGTCTGCCCCAACGGCCGTCGGTTCTGCGGCAGATATGTGACTACAAATACAGCTTACTAATCTTTTCGGCTATGTCGGTAACCTTAGGTCTCCATCGGATCTCCCCAATCCGGCTCATATCCTTCAAAGAGACCACGAACATAGTCTATGGTGAACCTACTCCGATTATTAAAAAACGATTTGGACTTTTTCTACTATTTACTGTAGTTCAGGATTTTACCATTTTACCGTAACATATATAAGTCTAACTCAATGCCTAAGTCGAATACCAACCAATATAGTTTTATTTAGCCCATGAAAGAATGACGTCATAATTCTAAGGCTCGCCTTTGTTCGGCCGAGAGCCATCTGAAAAGGCCTTTTTTGTAATCGCAACAAAAAGGCGTTTCCAAAAGGAGTCCTATGAAGCACTTTCTGTTCATTCTTTGACTCAATGCCAGCGATTTTGTCCGAGAAAAGGCGTTTTAACCCAATGTGCAATACGCACTAGATGGACACCATAAACACTAAAGTGTGTTCTCCTTTGAAAGCAGTGTCACTGGATTTTTTCTAGGTCATTTCGTTTTACTGGCGGGATAATTAAGTCGGAATCAGTCTTTCCATCATGTTATTCGAAATTTTAAAGACTGATTTCTTCACGTATATAAATATGAGTTAGGATCGTTTTAAACACGGGTCTCGGGTTATATCTGCCACTCCGTGACTGTACATACCTAACTAATTTTAATTTCATTTTGTAAACTTTATATTTGTATACCTTTTCGTATTTTGTATGTCGAAGCCACAAATAAATGATTTATCTATCTATCTACATAGTGACAGTATCTAAAAAGCGCAGTAGGTGAATTGCTCAAGTTGGCGAAACGCGCAGTTCGCGAAATGAGCTAGTTGGTAGAGGACTCCTACACCTTATTTTTTCATGTTATCAAACATATATTATCTTTCATATTGCTTCACCAAATCTCTCTTATCAAGTTAAGTAGAGGGTTTAGTCACTCTTTAAGAGTTTGAAGGTCGATTGCGCATACTAGGTTGAATTTATTGATAATTGGAATTAACCTAATAGGGGCTTCCTTGTAAGTTACGATTGTTCAGATGCAATAGGAGTTCGTCGTCAGTACGGGGTATCCGCAGCATATTCAAAATAATAATTGGGAGGGCTTCCTTAATATGCAACACTTTGTAGGAATATGTTAAAATATAGATCTTTCCATAATATATTACCCCCCCTTTTACGGACGCACTCGCAGGAAGGAGAGAAGAGTAAATTAGATTCAAATCAGACGGCGCATCGTCCATTATACGAATATGGGGGAAATTACAGTCTGGATCAGATTGTCATTGATTTTTTGCTTGTCTGAAATACAATGACAAAATAATATTAAAAATAGACTTATGCAAGAAATCTTTCAAAAATGGATACCAATGGATTTTTCTCGAAACTTATGTACGGTCGACCGCAAGTCAGTGGAAACAAAACCAGTATAAGCTGGTCGCGCATAGCATTAAAACTCTCTAATAGGCCAGGCCAGCTCAAGGTCAAAGTGTTTCCACTGACGTGCATTTACGTCGACTGTACATTTACTGACGGCTTTCGAACGGTGAAGGAATATCATCGATAAAGAACACTTCCATACGACCATGAAGCAACTGATATTCCTGAAAAAAAAACGCAACATTGTCAGATATCCATTCAATTAAGGCCGCCGGCTGTTCATGAATACGAATAACATCTACTTCTTAAACACCGGCTCATTTCTACCTCCATGCATGCGACAGTTAGTGCATCAGGATACATGGAACATAAACTAAGAACTCGACGAATATCGACAGTGAAGTCGACTCGCAAAGTTATGCGTGAAATGCAGTGTGACGCACAAAAACCGCCACACACGACCGGCCGGACTACATGTAGGTACCTCATCTGAAAAGCTGAGAACGTCGAGCGCCTGTGAAAGGTTTAGAATTAAATTCTTCGTGATTTCTGGGTTCCTGGTATCCTGGATACCATGCCATACATCTTGAATTTAATTAAAGAAAGACTTATTAAGTTGCTGTTGGGTTTGTTGCTGTTTCTTCCCCTCGGCGATACAAGTGGAAACAGAGTAGTTTTAGACAGAATTGACGACAAAAAGAGAATATTGTACAAATTTGATTAAACTATAATTTTGATTTGATTTGAAGTCTCTTGAGCTGAAGTGTATTTTTTATTTCTTAGTTCTGTTAATTAACTACCTAGTGTTGTGTTGTCTCTAAAATAAACGACTACCAGAGTACAGTATTTATAAAATTGTGATCTTTACAAAAATGCGTGGGTAAAAATTTTTCCTTTTGAATCCAGTAAACAAATATGAATAATTTGTGTCGGTAATTACAAACTGCCATAAGTCAACCACGTCCCATAATAGAAAACTAAATTTTGTTCATTTTAAAAACACTCGAATCATTGATTTCGATTACGTATCGCTTTAGGTAAAACATCTCCTAGTTACGTTCTCACTCCACGGCGGTCTTCATCTCGAATGGATGCACGTTTTTGTCTACAAATGGAGACATCCCAGGCTCTCGTTAGCCCCGACTTTAAACCTCCCTAGACCGTACCGTATGATCAATCACTTGGGCACTAGTCAATCAATCAATCAATCAGCTGTCAATCTGCACAGCACAGTTACATGCTGTTTTCTTGCTGGAGCAAACTATAAAATGCAGTGAAAAAATGTTATGAACGTACTGACTGATTTAGTACCATTGAAACTAATAAGAGCAAAAGACAAAATACCAAAAATGAAGAAAGAGTCCTTAATACGTTACAGGAATAATTCGAAAGAAAGGCCTATAATAGAGGTATCCGAAAGATAAAGCCCTATTCTTTATGGATCTTAAACAGACAGTGTTAGATAAGTAAGCTCAACCTTAGAATATTTGGTTTTATGGCATTGCTGAGCGACGCAAAAAGGATGAAAAAGAAGAATCTGACATTATTTATTTATTCTTCTTTACAAAAGTTCATATATCTATTTTCTATTAAGTACCACAAAACAGTATCTGTTTGTGGTGGTACCTATATATATTGTACATTCGCCACTCACACTCAGACTTACTGGTATTTAGACTTCATTAATCAAGCAACAAGAATCACCTTCGGTCTTCGGCCCGTTACTGCCGGACTACAGTTTTGAGACTATTCTATTCTTTTCATCGCCAAGATCGCCAATTTGTATAGATAAACTCCAAGATCCAATCTACCTAGGGCTCTAAGTCATAGAGAAAAACATTCAGACGAGAATATAATAATATATAGGTACGTACACGTATAACAATGCAAACATTTCGAACTGAATTATAATGCCTAATTAGTTGCTAACAAAAAAGCTCTGAATACAAACAAGGACAATGGCACAAAGGAGATTCGAGTTTCGGATTGTGAAGACCGCATTTTAATTCTAATCTAATGGGAATTCTAACAAAATCTTACGGCGATTTGGGGACATTCTGTGGTGTTCGAAAACAGAAATTTCGGACCATTAAAGTTTCTATTTTTTATTGAATCAAATATCTGTTGTTTACCCAAATTCTAACATGTAGGTAACTAAACTATTTAAAATATCTTGTAATTGGTGGTTGTGTCTTTAAACTCTTTAAAAAATGAAGTCTGTTCTGTAAAAATAATGGAATCACACAATATGAGGACTCTCTTCTTATGTTATGTTGCTTTAGGAGGCATCAGAATGGAGGAGCATTATCGTAATTAGTGTAGCCATTATTGCTAGGTGGCGCTCGTCGCGCGTAGCCGAAGGGTAATGTGGGCCCACGGCGCACGTCCAGGATGTGGGCTCTCTCTATTTCCATACCTGTTCAGATGTGGTATATTAACACCTATTTTATACGAGCCTCTTTTCAATGGGTTAATCCAAGTAGCCTACGATCAGGAGCCCTATTTTTGAATAGCTCCCACAATCGCTCTATTAATTACCTTTAAGTGTGATCAAGGCTGTATTACGCTGAGCCAGCGCCATTTTAATGCCGCTGGCTCCTTATACCTTCAAATCAAATCAACAGCCTATTAATGCCCTCACCGTTGGGTCACTGGAGCTCAAAATCACTCTCCTCGCTTCGAGCGGTCGATTCTACTGATTTTTGTATCGGATGTCGTTAGAAAATTAGTAAAATCGACCGCTCGAAGCGAGGCGAGCGATTCAAAAATAGGGTTTCAGATCGAACGGGTGCTTAGAGACGGACGTCCCGCGGCCAGTGTGTGTGTGTAGAGAATGATGAGACTGAGCGATGCAAAAGAGGTGTATAGGATCGCGATACTTGATGCTCGATCTTTCTGCCTATCATATCACTAACAAGATAAGCCTCAATATACAATTGACAGGAAATGCCGCTCACCACACGTCAGTGCATTTGCGGGTGTTTTATGGAAATGCACAGCTTTGCCCTGAATCTTCATGCATACTGATATCAATAGGTTAGGTTATCTGTTGTGAGGATATGAGGCATGAATGAAGGCTACCTCTCCACGTGTCTTCCTACTCCTATGCGCCCGCGCAGCTTAGGTCGTGGCATAGGAAGCTGTACGCCGTCCACCGACGGCCTCAACTCGATTCGTCACGTCCATAGCCAATACAGGTTCTGCAATAATATATAATATTTTATGATTTGTATGCACGTGTGTAGATCGCCAATTGATCTAGTTGCTTACGTTTTATAAACCAGAGAATTTCAGAATGAAATTTGCAAACATGCAGACAGACAGACTTAAGGGCTGGTCAAACCGAATGCAGCACAGCACAGCGCAGCGCAGCGTAGCTTATGACGTTGTAATGTACTTAGGGAATATTATGTCTAACGCCACAGCAAACGCGATAGCTGCGCATCGCTGTGCAGCATCGTACGTTTGGTGTGTCATTTCCCATAATATGCCCTACATTACAACGTCTTAAGCCGCGTTGCGTTTTGCTTCGCTGTGCTGCATTCGGCTTGACCAGCCCTTTAACATTAGATGCAGTTAGATATTAAAAAGTTAATTAATAAACACGAAGTTCGTTCATTTTGCCTACCCCGTCAGGGACATAGCGTGAAGGTTATGTATGTATGTAGGTATGAAACGTGATCTCACATCTCATAAGAAATTTCTACATCCACTTGCATCGTTAATAGTTCATCGATCCTGAGGATTCCTCACAAACTTACGATTCGAGCAATATTTCATAAAAAAACGTGTCCGATATGCATTTAAAAACTTGTTGTAATTAAAGCAGAAACCTTTAGGAGATGTTTATTCATACGGCGGAGGATACAAGACAACAATTTTTGTCTTATTGTGTGCAACAGGTTTGGCGACTCCCGTCGTGAGACTTGGGCCCTAATTAGGTGTACCCAGTTGCTATCCCAGGCTGTCTGCAATCGTATTCCTGATTTATATTACGCTTTTGTAATCATATCTATTTTTTAAGTACACTGCCGGTAATAAGTTTGGATTCTCAGCAACTTCATACAAACGTGGTAACTTTGAAACCTTGGATTGATTGTGGTGTGATTTTATGACTGTCATCCAAAGAGTGAACGGAGGAGGTCCAGATCGCTACTAAATACACCCAACTGATCAGATGAGTCGTTTCGGCCACAAACCATGTGAAGTATTAGTTTTAGGTTTTCCATATATTTCGATGCCTTTGTTGGTGTTTTTAGGGTTCCGTACCTCAAAGGAGGAAAAAAGGAACCTTTATAGGATCACTTCGTTGTCCGTCTGTCTGCCCGTCCGTCTGTCAAGACCATTTTTTATCAACAACCCTGGTCTAAGCGGCTTGCTTTGTAATTGAATTGTAGCATGTTTTATTTATCTTCCCAATTTCCATCCACTTTACAACAACGATAGCGTTCAAATACGTAGTGCGTCCCTCGATACTCGCGTGTTCGGATCTCTCAATAAATAAAATTAAATAAAAATAATTAGTTTTAAAGCGTCCGCCGCGCGCTGTGTTGCCACAATACGGCATTCTGTTCGATGTTCAATTGCACTTTCCATTTAACCACATAATGTACGATAGCATGCGAACTTTTTTGCGATACGTAATTAATTCTAGACAGATTTCGTATAAATACTGAATTTATTCGCTGAGCTGGTAATAAAGATGGAAGATGAATTGGCATTAATGGTGTTAGTTATTGCCATATATATTTACTGTAGGTATGTTTGGTGGATTGGAAAGATGTCCTTAAGCAAATAATGTAATTGTATTAGTTCCAAAACTAGGTAGATATTAGAGTCCCGAAATAACATTTTTTATAGAGACACCTCTAATATTGTTATTGTCATAGAAGCGGTATTGTTTCATAACAGTACAGTAATTCCTTATTCTTGGATGTTTATTATTCTTTCACGCAAAATCTACGGAACCGATTTGATGAAACTTTACAGTAAGTATTATAGATTATACTTCAGAATAACACATAGGCTATAGATACCGCGGGAACAGAAGGCTTTTCTATGCGGGCGAAGCCGCATGAAACAGTTAGTTATATAATATACCTGTATCGATTTATGAACTTCTAGTGGTCTGCCTGCATCATGCATTATTTAAGTCAATAACTTACCAGGACCAAATCAAATCAAATATTCTTTATTGAGCACCAATATTAAATCTTAAAAAAATTACACTAGGTACGATAATTTAATAAACTAGAGTACAATCAAAAGGCGGCCTTTCAGCGATTTCTTCCAGGCAACCTTAGGGTGATGTTGAAAAAGTTCGAGGAGTGTAGGTGTTGGGTGCAAACATTTATATAATTTAAAAAATATAGGTAAGTTTATGACAGAACATAATATAGATACTTAATAGACATAAAACACAAGTCTAATAATAGACCAAATGCAAGTTCGCTTGCTGTTATAATCTAATTTCATATCACACAAATGCTGGATGAAGCGTGTGAGATATTAAATACAAATTACTACATTCTGAGTCGGATAAGTTCGAATGTATTACATGGGCCGAGGCATTCGATCATTCGTGGCGGAGGCGCTGCCTTAAAAAAATTAAAAGGGTTTAAGTACTGGTTGGGAGAAAAATGTTACTGTAAGTGCAAATGTTAGTTGAACCCCTTGGAGGCAATTGTCATGACATTGTTCAGGGGTCCATTAGGACAGTCAGTCATGATAGACAGTCAAAGTAGAAAAAGAAACAAAGTTAACTGATATATTTATGGTAGCCGTAAGATCATTCATACAATAATCAATACTAATTTTAATGTAACTTAGTGCTGCTAATAATTTAATTTAATTATTTTGACATAAAAAATATTTTTTAATAAAGGATTTTTTACGTAAGTACCGTTGTCATTAATGTTTCCATGGATATAAATAGCCAATGTTCTCTAACTCATTACGCTACACAGATCAAACGAGTGAAAGATACAACTCAGATAAGCATACAAACAAACAGACGTACATTACAGGACAATGCTGTAAGGAGTAAAGTTTCACGTTAAAACCGTAACATAAAATACGAATCCCAAAACATTTACCGCTGATTTTTATGTCGACAACAAAAATATTATCAAACCACAAAAACGAACAACAAACTAGCGCTAGTTACAGTAACTACCACATATTAGGGGGAAACAAAATACAAATGGAGGGTAAAATAGGGCAAATCACTTTCGCACACGAGTGTACATTCGCGTGCCAAGCTCACATAAGGTCGTACACACGCGACTGATGTTTTACAGAGCTCGCTATAAAAAAAACTAAGCCGCCCCAATTGATATTTCGTTCGGGTTACTACTGTTTCATACGACGCCTTATAAATGTTTGGATAAATCAGACTTCATTATAAATGCGAACGTGTGGATATCAGCGTATATTTTGTCTGTTTTAATATGTTACACGGCGTCGAAATGTGGACACTGGCAGTGGGACTAGTCCGAAAACTCAAAGTCGCTCAACGGGCTATGGAAAGAGCTATGCTCGGAGTTTCTCTGAGAGATAGGATCCGAAACGAGGTGATCCGCCAGAGAACCAAAGCCTTTGACATAGCTCAAAGGATTAGCACGTTGAAGTGGCAGTGGGCTGGTCACATCTGTCGGAGAACCGATAACCGCTGGGGTAGACGAGTTCTCGAGTGGAGACCACGACTGGACAAGCGTAGTGTGGGACGCCCCCCGGCTAGATGGAGCGACGACCTGCGTAGAGCGGCTGGCAGTGACTGGATGTGGAGAGCCGAAGATCGGACTTAGTGGCGCGCCTTGGGGGACGCCTATGTCCAGCAGTGGACTAGTGCAGGCTGATGATGATGATATTTTAATGTACCTACGTCGACCGCACGTCAATGGAAACACTTTGACCTTGAGCTGGCCTAGCCTATTAGGGAGTTTCAATACTGTGTAAGACCAGTTTATACTGGTTTTGTTTCCACTGACTTGCGGTCGACCGTACCTACCTAACTTATTGGATTTTGGTCATAGTAGAGTTAGTATAGTAGAGCCTTGTCTTTTCCATTATCGGAGGCTCCAAGGCATTTTACAAATAGATAAGGAATCGACAGAAAAGTCAAAGTCAAAGTGCTTTATTTGCTAGAAGAAATCTATAAGGTCCCTAAGGGCCCGCTGTCGCTCACTTCGCTCTTTTCATGGTCACCAGCAACATATCTAACCTAAACCTTAATAACCGTATTGGTGAAATGATACTCTGTAGTGTAATTGGGTTTGTTGCGGCGGATTACAGAGCAGTCTTGTCTGTGCTGCATCCGGATTTGTAACCACGCGACTAGGTGTGGTGGCGCGAATATTGGAGAAGGCATACCCAGCAATTGTCGCCGGAAACATCCAACACCCTGTATGTAAAAACAACACCCAACACCCTGTATTTTCTAGACAGAAAAAAAATCAATTTACACAACTGTTTACACTAGGATCCATGAGATCTATAGATCAACGGGGCTTAATTACTGCTATAAAACAATCGCTGGCCTCTCGGGCAGAGTCGGGCAGCGTCTTAAACGCTCATTAAGAACCATTAATGCGAGCAATGGCGTCGGGGTACCGATAAATGGCGTCGAATGGCGATTTTAGGGCTGGCACTTAGCGCCTTCTTAAATATCTTGTAGCCGGCTCGCGTCATGTTAATTAAATTAAATTGTATTTATTTCAGGCCGGTACAGCCCATAGAAAATAGACACTTTGAATTAAATTAAATTAAAAATACATTAGAAAATAGAAAGAAATAAAGAAATCATTCAAAATCAATCAGTCAAAATCACGATATATTAATAACATTAATATTAAACATGTCATTATAAACTATAGCAGGTGTACTTAAAGACTGCATATAACAATTTTACAACTGTCATAAACAGCCCTTAGTACACCACACTAGTAATATGTGGCGTTCGAAATCATAGGCCTTGGTGGCATTTAGTTTCCGAGATAATTAATGCTTTGATAAATGACTCAAACGAACACGACACGATTAGGTCACTACAAAATTTAAAAAAACCAGGGCTAGGAGGTTGATTCTTGGTTATATATAATTATGTAGTTTTCAGCCTTGTGGTAATTATTCACTGACTGCTCTCAAACGGTGAAGGAAAACATCGTGAGGATACGTCGAACAATGAATTTGTATAGTCCAGCAATGTGCACTTTGCAGAACGTTTTAGTTGGTTGGCAGCCCTACGTGGGTTGACGACGACGAACGACGTCGGATTGCGCGAGATCCTTCAGCGAGGCTATATGGCCGCTCTACCGATGGTTTTCGATTCAATTTTAAGATTGTAAATCGATAGTTAGCCAGTGATATATACTGTCAGTGATCGCGTCGTTACATTTCCAGATTGCTTCATGCAACTTTGCACAGTTCTATGAGAAAGTTACAAGGTTAGCTTTTTGCATATAATATGGCTTCGTCTGCGTTGAGTCGACATTTCTAGCGGGATTACAATAATTTACAGAGTATAAGAGCGTCAGTGGCCTCGGTGATAAGACGCGACCTATGATATCGAAAGGTCCGAGGTTCGATCCCCGGTTGGGCCATGTACCAATGGGTTTTTTCTCGAAACTTAAGTACATGTACTGACTGCTCTCAAACGGTGAAAGGAAACATCGTGAGGAAACCTGCATACGCTGAAGAAGAAATTCTTAGGCGCATGTGTAGTCCACCAACCCGCACTGGGCTAGCGTGGTGGACTATAGC
Organism: Metalampra italica; assembly: GCA_949699065.1. NCBI lineage: Eukaryota > Metazoa > Arthropoda > Insecta > Lepidoptera > Oecophoridae > Metalampra > Metalampra italica. The sequence continues at coordinate 3,557,444 of OX452993.1, forward strand.
CCGCACGTCCTCGTTGAGAGGGTAGGCCTGAGCCCCAGCAGTGGGGAGATTAATAGGCTGTTGATGACAGAGTATAAAAATAGCAATATGTATTTATCAATGACATATAAAAGACAATTAGCTACTTTAGTAGCATATAATTTACAACATTTTATGACGAATGTTAGTAGTAATACTAATAAGCTTATACATTTTTTAGAGTAGATACCACGACAATAGAAAATTCCGCAAATGATGGTTTATCAGTGTTAAACCAGAGGCAGGGATTGTCTAGCTCAGTTATGACAAAAGGAAAGCCCAATTTTACTCAATCATTACATCAAAACATTCAGGGCTTTTCTGACACCAAAGTATTAGTACAAAGTATTAGGACAAAGGAGAAGCCAAAGGGACTTAAAATTATTCACCAAAATATACAGAGCTTCTCCGGCAAGATGTTAGAAGTAGAATTATATTTAGAAAGTCAATCTAATATTGACTTGTTATGTATTACTGAGCATCACCTTAAAGAGCATGAAATGTTGTTTGGATACGAAAATTATCATGTTATAAGTTCATTCAACCGAAAGTACGCAGCACGTGGAGGGTCCCTCATACTCATGAGAAATGGTATCAAGGCCAAGGAACGCAAAGACATTGTGGGACTTTCAGTTGAATGGCACATTGAATTGTCTTGTGTTGAGATGGAGAAACATATTGTGGTATGCGTATACAGACCCCCATATGACTCTAAATTTCCTACTTTTGAGTCAGTAATGGAAGATGTTATGAAAATACTTCTTAAAAGTAGAAAACATATAATAATTTGTGGAGACTTTAATGTAGATCTACTAGAAACTAACTCCAGGTTTTCAACTCGATTAATTGGCTTATTTAATTCCTTTAATTTAAAGAATATTTTTCTTGAACCAACTAGGATCACAAGTACCACAGCTTCTTGCCTAGATAATTTCTTTTGCAATTGTGATTTTATAGAAAAGACAATTATAAATTGCCTAACATCAGACCACTGTGGGCAAAGTGTTACCTTTCCAGGTAATATAAAACATACAAAAACTGAAATCCTTACTAGGCCCAACACTGTCAGTCGAATGGAGAGATATAAAGATGCTCTTTCAAGTAAATTGCCGATTCCTGTTACTGATCAGGTGGAAATCAATGATTTCTATGTCGATTTCTTCACGACACTGTCTCAGGAATTCGGTAATATTTTTAAAACTAGGAAAATTAATATTAAAAACAAGTTTAAATTTAGTGACTGGGCAACCACTGGTATTCGGAAAAGCAGGACCAAGTTATTTGATTTGTACAACGAAAAGTCTTACAGAGTTGACGACAGATTCCATGAATATGTCAAAAATTACTCTAAAATTTTTAGGAAAGTTTGTAAAATAGCCAAGTCATATTATTTAAGTAATAAAATTAAAAATTCGGATAATAAAGTTAAAGCAGTATGGAAAATCATAAATAATGAAACTGCCAAAACTAAACCACGTGAAAATGAATATGCAATCAGAAATAATGGTAAAATAATTAATTCTAAAACAGAAGTAGCAGAGTCCTTTGAAACTTTTTTCACTAACATCCCTATTAAAACCACCGAAGCTCTGCATTCATCGCCTATTCTTGCCGAAAATTTGCTTGTAAATAACGTTACAATATGTGAAACAGTTTTTAATTTTAGACACATAAACTCTCTAGATATTATTAAGGCTTTTAAATCATTAAAACTAAAATCTTCTGAAGATATATGGGGAATGTCTGTTAAAGTAGTTAACTCAGTCATAACGATTATTGCGCCTTACTTAGCTTTTATATTTAACATGAGTATTAATCAAGGTATTTTCCCTGACCTAATGAAGCAAAGTAAAATCATACCACTGTTTAAATCTGGTGACAAACTAGATCCCAGTAATTTTAGACCAGTGTCAGTTCTCCCCGTGCTTAGCAAGATTTTCGAAAAGATCATACTGAATCAACTGCTTTGTCATTTCAATCTCAAACAACTTCTTCACGATCGTCAGTTCGGATTTACTAAGGGACGATCAACCACCGACGCAGGAGTCATGCTTGTTAAGCATATTTTTGATGCTTGGGAAGCTTCACATGATGCAATAGGCATCTTCTGCGATCTCTCCAAAGCATTTGATTGCGTTAATCACGAAACCTTGCTACTCAAATTAAAACATTATGGCGTGAAAGACAGAGCATTCGAATTACTTAAATCTTACCTTGAAAATAGAGTACAAAAAGTTGATATAAATGGAGTTAAATCATCTGGTTCAGTTGTGAAAATGGGGGTGCCCCAGGGCTCAGTTCTGGGTCCTTTTCTTTTTCTTGTATATATAAATGACTTGCCATTTTTAATACAAAACATGTCCAACATAGTATTATTTGCCGATGACACTTCTCTGATTTTTAAAATTAGCAGAAGAGCTTGTGATCTTCCTGAGGTAAACAATACTCTCACACAAGTACTTAACTGGTTCAGCATTAATAATCTAGCATTAAATACAACAAAAACTAAATGTATTAAATTTTGCCTACCAAATGTAAGACATGTAGTTAATAATGTAACTTTAGGTACAGAAAGATTAGAATTTATCAAAAGCACGGTGTTCCTAGGTATAACTATAGACTCATCTCTTCAATGGGGGCCCCACATAGCTTCACTAGCTGGCAGACTAAGCTCGGCCGCCTACGCCGTTAGGAAAATTAGACAATTAACAGATATTGCTACTGCGAGATTAGTCTATTTCAGCTACTTCCACAGCATCATGTCATACGGCATCCTACTGTGGGGTCAAGCGGCAGATATAGAAACCATCTTTATTTTGCAAAAGAGAGCTGTTAGGGCGATCTATAATCTACGTTGTAGAGAATCATTAAGAGAAAAGTTTAAAGAAATTAATATATTAACCGTTGCCAGTCAATACATTTTTGAGAATATTTTGTATGTCCGCAAAAATATATCTCTCTTTTTGACGCACTGTGATATGAACACAGCTTATGTTACAAGAAACAAAAACAAACTTGTACCACCACAGTTAAGGCTTAGTAAGGTCAGTAAATCATTCACGGGGCAATGTATACGCTTCTACAATAAACTACCAGAAGAAATCTTAAATATGAATGACAGAAAATTTAAGACTCACATTAAACAACAACTTTGTAAGAAAGCTTATTATAAAACAGTCGATTATCTAAATGACAAAGATGCCTGGTGTTAATGTCACTTCAGCCTCGCACAATCTTTACAAAATAATGTTATGTACAAACTTGATTTTAAAAGATGTGTTGCGGAAGTTTGTTGCGCCGCTTCTTCTTCCCAGCTCTATATAACACCTTGGAGGCGGTGGTAGATAAAAAATTGACGTTGTATAAATGTACCTAGTGTACTTACATGCAATAAAATACTTTTGAATTGAATTGAGCATTTTTATGTAGAACACATGAAAAATCTACCCGAAAAAGAATGTTTTAAAATCTCTCGCCCCAAACCTGCACTATTTGGACAACAGTCCTTCAGGATAACGTAGGACTAGGTATATTACACTGGCTATTGCCCGGTAAAAAGTAGCCTATCTGTAATTCCAGGATATAAGCTATCACTGTACCAAGTTTCATCAAAATTCGTTCAGCCGTTACAGCGTGAAAGAGTAACAAACATCCTCACTTCCAAACATCTAAACATCTAAACATCCTTACAAACTTTCGCCTTTATAATATTAGTAGGAAGGATTGCACCGTTAATCGATTAAATTCTATAAAAACATTGTTTTTGGGTATTTGCTCATTCATATTTCTTACAGCTGTAAATTATATACCTGCACTTTTGCATTTTTGAGATAATTTGTAGAAGTTTTAACAATCCTTTAGAATCGAAAGGAGCGGTCTCTGCCGCTTTATTTATTTATCTGTTGTACCCCACCCTTCGACCCGTCTCCCCTAACTACTGTCCTTGGAACTTAGCACCCTCCCAATGCCATGGTGACCTTCAAACTTAGCCAGATTTATGGGAAAACTGTCTTATTCACTGTGTGGTCGCTGGTTTAGTCGTAAAGGTTTGTTCAAAGTATAAATACTAGTTCAACTTAACTAACCATAACATTTTTGGAGCTTGGTGTAGAGATTGCTTATATTTTTGATACCTAGGATAGGTACTTTATTTATATACCACTGCTGGAGAATTTTCATATGGATTTTTCGATATAGTTACTATTATGTAGACGACTTTCTGAGTAGCGTTTTAATATAAAAGTCATCATCTCCCACTAAGAGACATCAGTTTCAGATAAATGAGTGACAACTTCTCAACTCTACTCTAAACTTGTTTCACTGAAGTTATTATCATGCGGAACTTTCTTTTGTCAAATATTCTTCAAGGAACCCTGTAACAGAAAACTACATGGAAAACTATTAAACGGTTTCAGAAATATAAAATCGGAGTATACGCATTGTATTGCTCAGTAAATATAACGGGTAAATAAATATAGAATTTTATAGAAAAACAAACAATCATAATATAGGTAAGTACATAATGCTTATGCGGGAGGCCCTAAGTGATACAACCAATTATAACTTGTCCCCTGGAGAGCGACTTGTGTTTGATATTAACAGAATTTCCCATCAAGGATTTAGAATCCAACTAGAAGTCTCAATGTTTATAAATATCACAAAACGTAGGCATACAGGGGAGAAAGAAAGAAAATAAAGAATTGAATTGAAGAAAGGGAAACGATAGAGGTTCTTGCAAAATAAAACTGCCTTTTAAATGCCTTAGATCGTTTACTTATTGCAAAATATTTAAACATAAATTTTGGGCCGACATTTCGTATTTCCCAGTTTTTCACAAGTAACCCATGGCAACCAACAAACATCGTTTTTGAATTCGTTCCATAACAGAGGTATTAAATGTTACACCCGAAACATTTTGTTCATCTTTGAGCGGGTTTCGGCGACAAATCGCGTAATATAGTTTATCGAGCACGGATTCCACGAGGTCATCATCATCATCGGCCTGCACTAGTCCACTGTTGAACATAGGCCTTCCCCAAGGCGGGCCACTAAACCCGATCTTCGGTTCTCCGCATCCAGTCACTGTCAGCCGCCTTTCACAGATGATCGCTCCATCTAAACGGGGGACGGGGAATTCCACACCAAGGACAAATTAAAACCATCTTTCCTGCAAATATAAATATTTGTGTTTTGTGACATAGCTCAAAGGATTAGCACTTTGAAGTGGCAGTGGGCTGGTCACATCTGCCGGAGAGCCGATAACCGTTGGGGTAGACGAGTTCTCGAGTGAAGACCACGACTGGGCAAGCGTAGTGTGGAGCCCCCCGGCTAGATCGAGCGACGACCTGCGGAAGGGGGCTGGCAGTGACTGGATGCGGAGATACGAGGATCGACGTGGCAGTGGCGCGTCTTGGGGGAAGCCTATGTCCAGAAGTGGACTAGTACAGGCTGATGATGATGATGATGTTTCGTGCATTGTTCCAATATGTAGCTTAGCGATCGATATAGCTATTGGAAGTTGATTGACAGCTAGACATTTTATGGTTTGTACGTTAATAATAAGAGACGTACACACGAACCGGTCGAGCCGCGCGATTCGTCTCGAACCGGCCGGTTATTAGCCGCCCATTAAATTAGCTACAGGCAGCATAAATTTCGTGTGCGGGAGAAATAAAATGGCGCCGCTGACACTTCTTTGATCGTTACTTTATTTTTTAAATAACGCGTGTTTTTTAACAGCGCCGCATTTAGTGTATTTGTGGCATGTTTTCGGGTTATTTTTTAAATCGATTAGGTAACTTGTTTGTTACGTGTATAGGTTATACTATACTAGTTATTTCTGCTAAAAATAGATGTGCGGTGTAGCCATACCTTTTATTTCAAATAATTTATGTGATGGTCTAGCTAGAGCATTCATTCATTTCCACAGAGTGTTAAATTAAGTTTATATTTAATTTTAACCTTACGATTAACCAGTGGCAGTATGTATTACTCTATAGGAAACGATGCTCTTGTCATCAAGTCAGCAGGGTGCTTTATTGTCGTCTACCATGTATGAGTATTAGTTTGTAATTGATCTGATTTTAGAAGTATGTAATAATCAGCTTCTTATTGGGAAATACAGTTGGATACCTTGGCGTAATACTTTGGAATCACTGTTTGATTAGTCTTCTTAGAATGCGGGTGGATATCTCCAATGGCAGCCTTCCTAATTCCAGCACTGTCGAATCTAATGAATCGATCTGTTTGATTACGCTATAAAAATAGGATTGATAAACTTAGTAGAAATACTTTATGTAATTAAATTTATCTTTTACGTGCCTTCTCTTTATATCTCGTACGTGGTTAAATTGCTTCATCTCTAGTGAAAAGCTTTTTATTGTGCGTATGGAGTGATCGCAAATATTCCTTTTTACAAAACGCGGACTTATGCAATTGAATTTTTCTTTTTGTCCAATACCTTTTAAGCCTGTCTATCGAGAAGGCATAAGTACTAATTATAAATGGGAAAGTCTGTCTGTCAATCGAGTATGGAGATTGGAAATAGGTACATCGAGCCCCTGAGGCAGGAAATAGGCTACTTCTTAATAAACTGTTCCTGCTGGAAAAGAACTTATCCCACAGCTAGTGATACATAAATTGTTACTGTCCACCCCAATCTGTTGCTGGTGATGATTCATAAACGAAATCATCCCTGAAGAGATCCTCAGACCGAGATTTTCAAACTGTATAAAATCTGCGCAGCGATTTTTTAGTTATAACCAGAGAGACTGATACACATCAAATCATAAAGGTAGATTTTTTATTACACCGAGCGCCAGCACTTAAGTATAAAATACTCCCAATATCATGTTTGGACTCGAATCGAAGATATTATGCAAATTGTAAACAAATAATCGAATGGCGGACGGTCGGCGACACTTTATTGAATGTCATCTCGACTTTACGTGTTGGTATTCGATACCTTTTCGTTTTTATAAATTTTAAATTAATAACTTCAAGCCGTTCTGTACGGTCGTTTTAGGGCTCCGAATACAGCCGAAATCATTTTATAAATAGTACTTAGACTTAATTTCGTCCATGACTTTATAGCTAATAAACAATATAATCTTTTAATAATAATATGTAAAACATATATTATATAAAACAAAGTCGTGTTAGTTAGACCACTTATAACTCAAGAACGGCTCAACGGATTTTGATGAAACTTGGTACAGCGATAGCTTATACCCTGGAATAACATATTGGCTACTTTTTACCGGGGTAAACGGTTCCCACGGGAAAAACTATTTCACGCGGGCGAATAATAACATAATGAACTAAAATTGATAAAACTTGACAAAAAATTGACAAAGTTTTAGGAAATAGACTACATTGCTACTAAAATAACTTTACACTTAGTTCAAATTTCAGAAGGTCCTGTAATCCGTTTTTCGATATTCACTGCTGTTTACGGCTTACTTAAAATAGGGTCATGGGTTCGGTTGGATCCATGCTCTTAAATTTTAATGCAATGAGCAAACAGTTTCGTTAAAATAAGGATTTGTAGTTGGGTTTTTGGTCATGATAGAGGTAAAATAACAAATAATTTAAATGTATAAATTTATTTAACGATTCACGCTTTTGTTTGTAGATTCTTCAAGAAACTGTCGATCATCGCCAAGCCAGAAGCATTACCTTTCTCATACCAGTCATGTTCTTTGATACGGTTGAACCACTCAAGCAGTTTACTATACTTCTGATCAATCGGGACCATCAGATCCATGGTCGACACGGTCGCAACACACGATATATCAGCTAAAGTAAGATGGTCAGCAGCCAAATACGGTGATGCTTGAAGATACGTCTCCAGAAATCCGTAGGCTTCCTCTATACTGGCCACCTGTTCTGCCGTAGGTCCCGGGCCTTTATCCTTCACTATGGTCACCACCACCGCTCGGAATCTTGGAAAGAGTATGCACGAATCGAAGTGCATCCTCTGGTCGACAGTTGCCCTTATTCTCAAGTCGCTAGGGTACAGTTTAGCGCGCTTATCAGCTCCGTACTTTGACACTAGATAAGTTAAAATCGCGTGGCTGTCACATAATGTAAAATCACCATCGTCGATCACAGGTATGGAGTGCAGAGGGTTTTTCTCCATGAACTCAGGTGTTCGAGTTTCTCCGGCTATGGTGTTCACTATTTTTGTGTCCACTTTGAGGCCTATAAGTTCCACTGCCATGTTGACAGCCCGACATGGTGGACTTCCGTCAAGCTTGTACAGAACGACCGGCATCTTGTAGCACTGGGCTATGACTGGATAGACTATAGGTGGTAAGTCCAATCTATGTGATAAGCTATCATTAATCTTACAGTAGAATTTATCTATTACATTTGATTAGATACATCGTGGATATGTCTTGAAACAGAGTTATGTTTGGAAATATATCATTAACATTTTAATTAATGTGTTTTATATAAAATAGTATATATAATTTTTTTTAGTTCAAAATTTAATATGTTTAAAGAATGAGTAACTATTCGTGATATATTTAGTTCGCTGTATGTGGAAATAAAAAACTAAATAAAAGACTAATGTAAACTGTATTTTGTTGACTTTGTATTGTATTATATTTTATTTTTTTGTAACTATTATTTTTACAGCCTGAAATAAATACATTATTTAATCTAATTAGTCCTGATTGTAACAGTAGATATTACCCTAGATATTTATTGGGGAGTACGTAAGCAAATATAGCAAGCTCATTATTTTTTCCACGATTTAATGTACAAGATATGAAAATAGATATAGAATCCTTATATATATAATTGTACATGTAAGTACCTACTGTTCGTGAAACATATGGCTTATCTGTTAAATCGGTGATTTCAGGAAAAAGATTTAGATAAACGATTATTTGTGATTAGGACTCTTTAGATACCAATCACCATGTTATATTTCAGCCGCCAAACAGTATGTAATAGATACTCCACTGCCGGAGATATTCCGTATCAAATGGGCTGTTTGCCAGTATTCCGGTTTAAACCGTCAATAAATTACGTCCTCGAAACAAACAAATCAAACGTAACACAGTAATGTCACATCGCCTGAAAGAATGTTTAAAAGCAACAAGAGATCCGCTGGCACCAAGAAGTCGGGAAACTAGTTTGCATTTTCAATTTTAAGACGATTTAAGTTTTAAGTTCACTTAAGTCTTCTAAGATCTCACTCCAAAAGGATTTATCGTTAAATGGTTTTCACTGAAAAGCGTAGAGCTAGAAAAACTTATAGGACAGGGTATAAGATATACCTAGCTGATAGCTCTGTCTTCGATGTTGTAATATTTAAAAACCTAACAAGTGGTAGTAGGACTCGCGCCCTGAGGGTTCCGTACGAACTGTATGTGGATAGTTAATCACATCATCAAAAAATATAAGTTTTGTAATAGCAATTTATTTTTAAATTACGTAATTAATTACAAATTAACGATTTTTGAATTTTTTATTCTTTACTTTGTACTTGCTTGCTTCTTCCCAAATTTCATGGTTAGTCAACCGGAAGTATACCTTTAGGTTTTGATTTGTTGCGAATAACAAAATATAGACATAAAATAGCCGTATCTCTTGATCGCGTTGACTTAGAAACTTAAATTTTGACACCTCCAAGTGATCTTTGATATTAATTTCAACATGATACCTACCATTCCTGAGTAAAGGGTCTCGACAGACGGACGGACAACAAGTGATCCTATTAGGGTTCCGTTTTCCTTCCTAAAAATCGTTATATGTATAAATAATTTATCATCCCCCCCTATCTCCGTCCACTGCTGGACATAAAATTTCGTTCGCCCCATCCTGTTTCTTTTTCAGGAAGATTCAATTTCAATTTATTTAAGAAATTCAATTTTTTCAATTTTTTCAATTGAATATTTGTAACATTACAGAAATCCATGGCATTACAAACAAAAGATCAATGAAAGTATAGCCATATTACGATACTCGTGGATGTACGGTCGACCGCACGTCATTAGAAACAAAATCAATTTATACTGGTCTCTCATAGTTATCGAAAATTCCTAATAGGCTAGGCCAGCTCAAGGTCAAAGTGTTTCCACAGACGTGCGGTCGACTGTACTAATAACATTTACCTAACGGCCTTCATTATATTACAGTTGCACAAAATACTATCTAGGGATGTCTACATTCTGAGGAGCATGTTAAATCGCGAGCGCTGGCCACCCCGACCGGTCCGTTCGTTCCGCGACGAATGCTGTGAACTAATTGGCAACCCGCGCGACCGACCGCATTCCTCACACCTCCCCGACCTGGCCGGGGCACTGGCGATCCAAATTGCACTTATCTTGATACATAATAATTAGTATTGGACATAACTACTGTTGAAGGATTACGTTTATTGTGAGAATGTGAGGAATCAACTCTTTAGTAGTCAGCATTACCTAGTTAACAAAGTTTATGTCACCTCTATAAATATATGCATGCTCTATGTAAATGCACATAGGTACTTTAATTCATTTGCTGTGAAGTCTGACTAGGTCCTTTTATTGAAATAAAATTTAAACATAAGACGCACAATAATATCAAAAGGGTTCAAGTTGGAATTTCATAGTTATTTATTATTAATATATTATGTATCCTAGTCCGAAGCAACGTTTGTTTTTTCAATCACTCCACATTTGGCATTCAATAAATAAACACGAATACTCTTAGATAAATTTTAACAAAAATATCTCGTATTAGTTCTATGAAAGGTAGTTAACGGCATGGACTAAGTTTATTAGGTCCATGATTTATGCGTAACCCAGACACTCGCGGCCTGCGGTGGTGGCCTACCGCAGGCCGCAGCCTTAATATGCAAACTAAGGCCGCCCGTGTTTGAAGTCTCACATACATTGCATAGGGAATACAACAGGCCGCCACCGCCACCGCAGGCCGCGTGTGTCTGGGATCACTTTTACGGTTAGTTCAGAGATAGTTTTAGTGATGTCCTAATGTAGAAATGTAAACTAGACTCCGACAAGGCAAAAGAATTGTAAATGCAAACATGCTAAGTCATCAGCCCGAGAATATTATTTATGCCGAGAACCTTATCGCCAAATTCGTGAGTGAGCAATCAACCGCCTGTTCGATGTGTAACTTTCTATTTCATTTGTCTTCCATGCCGATGCTGCCGCTTCGCTTGCCATTCATTTGTTAAGTACAACTTTACAGCCGCTATGTTTGAAATTCAAACATCGAATGATTGCCATGTACATACTTGGTCGAAAAACTTTTTAAAAAATTCCTCCTCGAGGCAGAATTTTGCAGCCACACTGTTTTAATAGTAGAAATTGCTTGTCTATTTACATAGCATTATAAGTTGTTGTCAAAATTATAACTAACTAGTGTTGTTTCGAAATGTCTTTTAATTCACTTTCATTTTAATAGTTAGATATTATTTTTAGGTTCTAAAAGTGTCCCTAAACGATAATGCTTGCATGACATGCAACGTTTACATGAATGTCATGCTGCATGATGGACCATCATGCTTGCTATCAATCAATACAGTGAAGCAACGGGCAGCACGTAGTTTGCATGTCATGCACGTAGTATGTATGTCATGCACGTCAATCACTACAGCTAGACGGTCATGCGTGAGTGACAGCACGTAATGCATGTCATGCCGCATGATCGTTTAGGGAGCCCATACTAGTTAGGTCTGAACGCACGGTCCCGAGTTCTAGTGACGGTAATAAACCAGATACTATCGATATCTAGCTTATAAAAAGCGAGACTTGTAGCGTCATAACATGATATTATACAGCCTAAACGGCATTTACGAGCACTTGAAGAAAAAAATACTATGCAGGAGGCGAAAAAAGTAAAAAACGTGTGGCTCGCGAAACGCGTTCCCAGTGTGTTGAGTTAAAAATAAAAAGTCCGCGAGCGAGAGGTGTGATTTGTGTACTTTTTCGCACCCTCCGATAAGGTAGAGTTGTCGATTAATGATTTAATGGGAGTCGATATCGATTAAATCGGAATAAACATGTGTCTACGTTAAATCGATCGAGCACTTGAGTTGAATAACAGACAGAACAGAAGTTAATTTTTAAAAATAACCGGCTAAATATTTCACTACAATACAGCCATAATTAACACACACTTATCTAATCCCAAGTTAGAATTTTATTTTGTGTGGGAATAAGACAAAGCAAGGTCATAACACTTTCTCGTCCGTTTTCCTGGTTTTCCTCAAGGTCTCTAAAAACGGTGTTTTCAAAATGTAGTATTAAATTATCAATAAGCTAATAAGACTCGTTCCCCTTTCTTTTCAATTAAATTTAATGCGTTGCTGTTTATTCGGATGCCGATAATCAAATCAAAACTCAATTCCATTTCTGAATTTTATTATCTGCAAAAATCGCCAATATCGATTATATGCACGCCTCCCTACTGATAATCTTGAAACATTTCTTAAATTCGTTTTAGAGCGGAGCGGCGTATTTTTATCCCTTTCTTGCCATAAAGTAGTGTCTGACCGAAAGTGTGTTTTCCTTTTCGGCTAAAATTCGGCTGACTATTAGCATTTTATTGATCTTAGGCCGAAAACAAAAATTAAAAATTTGTAAAAAATATAATATCGGCAAACTTGCAATCCGTCAACTTGAAGGTAAGCGGCAGTGATCATCTAAAATTTTACCATGACATCTGCAACCTCTCAATGTCTGCTCATTTGTCCTAAAATGACTTTTTCCAGGTCCGTAAAACACATTTTAATTATTTTATTAAAATAAAAGCCTTTGTGGCGGGATTTCGTCGGAAACGGTTGTCTTTTTTATTTTGTTTTCTTAAAAAATATTGTAGGTTTTGGTGTATGTCTATCTATGATAGCTTTTTAAGCAACAAGAGCCTATTAAAGTGTATATATTGTGCGGGATAGTCAAATAAATTAAAAGCGTGTAACGACTCTACCGAATTGTTCCAAATTGTCCCTTCTTAAATCGACATTAAACCTACTATCTGTTTAGTGCGGTGTCAGCTGCAGTGTGGATCACCGAATGGCACTAGTTGTGCCTGGAGGCCGTGCTGCGGTTTTATGTATTCGTGATTTTATACTACGGCTACAAGGACTTGCTTCCAACTGGCCGTAAAACTAGGTATATTAAAAAAAACCGGTGTTCAATTTGCGTTTAGGCGACAAAATATCAAAAGACCAATACATAGCAGGTATCCGGCTGATAGTCAGAAATACGGCCGAATGCCGAAAATGCGTCGCTGCCTTACCAATATTGCAAAAATATAAGTTACAAAGTTTAGCGACACGCAAGGTACGGAGAAAGAAACAGTCAGCGGCGTCATAATTTAATATTTAAAGCGTTATTTATGACGTTTGTAAATCAAGTTAATTGTAATTTGTTAACAGAACCGCCCGCCCACAATACCGGCGAATATTCCGTGTAATCGTGGTAGAATAAATCTACTTCGTAAATATTATAACAGTTGAAAAACATCACCCTCCTTCGCCGTTGTCACGTTAAAAAAGTATTCGTAGAAAAAAAATTATGTCCACTACTGGACCTAGGCCTTAATTCAATAATGCTAATTAGTGTGGATATATTAATTTATAAGACCCAACATTCACGATTATAAGAACTGACTCAAAGGATTTTTATTATTATTGATTTTACTTAGATGTTGAATATTCCTATGAATCAAACATCAAATCGAGAGCCATCAAATCCATGCGACTTTTGGCCACCACAAAAACTGCAAAAAGTTTATTATTTGTAACTAGGACAAAGTATAGTGTCATTTTATTCTGTGCCGTCATCGTCATGTTCCATGAAAGGTTGTCTGGAAGAAATCGCTCATAGCGATAAGACCGCCTAGATGTACTTAATTCTGTATGTTTTTCTCTTTTTTGTCTGTAAAATTTAAATATGCAATAAAGTGAATTGAAATGAAAAAATCGGACAAAACTAATTTAACGTAATATCGCAGCGTCCAGAATACCGCACCGTATTTCGGCGATTGTCGAATCGCAATCTTAAATCGGTTAATCGCATATGCGCGAGAGTGCGATCCCATCGCCTCGTAACGGATATTTTATGCATGGACGTGTAATTTAATTATTGCCCTCAATAACATACTGCAGGACGCTTTATTGAACCACATTTGTTTCATAACTTGAAAACGGTATTTCAATAACCATAGATAATATTTATTTCGTCGAAACCGACGACGCGACAGCTGGTTTAAAAATCTTCTGAAATTTTATAAGTCCCGTCCGTCATATCTGTAAATAACAATAATTATTTATTATTGTTCTGTTGAAATACTACTGTTCATAATTAATTTGTGACAGTTGGTTGACTAGAAGAGATCCTATCAGATCGGACCTATATGGTATTGGAGAACTAAGGTTACCGACATAGCCGAAAGGATTAGCAGACTGAAGAGGCAATGGGTGTCACATCTGTTGCAGAATCGACGGCCGTTGAGGCAGACGAGTTCTGGAGTGGAGACCGCGGACCGGTACGAACAGCGTGGGACGCCCCTCCGCCAAGGTGGCCGGAAGCGGCTGGATGCGGAGAGCGGACAGGGTGTGGTGGCGTTCGTTGGGGAAGACCTATGTCCAGCAGTGAACGCTAAAAGGCTGAAATGATGATGATGATCGCTGGACTTCCACTCAGTCTAGCTGATGTGCCATAAATGCCATAGAGCGATGACGGACAGGTGCCATACGACATCTATTTAGTACTGCGATGGCAAACACGTTTGTCTAGCCTAGCCATTACGTACAGTCTTCTTCTTTCTTTTTAATGAGAATACATTATGTTTTGTAACGTAGTTACTGAATCGTTTTTGAAAAGAAAAACAAAGTCCACTTACAAAGAGAAATTACTGAAATTGCAAGCATTTTGTTAAGATGTTTATCCGGGCACAATAAATTTGTCCACTTCGGATATTTGTGAAAATTCGGCAGTCAGGGGTCGCGTGACCGTGAGGCAATGTCGAGTATTTGTTCTGGGCAAGTCGCGAACAATGCTCACAAGAGTAAAAAGTTCTCTTATTTTTAGGGTTTCTTACTAAAAGTTATGAAAGAAACCTCTAAGGTGAGACTTCGGTGTGTCTGTACGCATGTCTTTTTCTCCGCAAATACACTGGCTCACTGGCAATGTTTATATGAAATACTAGCTTCCCGCAGCTTCAAGTTTTTTCTTACTTTTTTTGCTTGGCTCGTAAGGGTCGTAGCGTGATGTTAAATACCCCATAACCTGCAATCCAAATCGAAGGAGTTTAGCGCGCTCAAACAAACAAACTCTATACCTATTTTATTATTTTAGTTAGTAGGTATAGTAACTCTTACTTTTTTTGTGGTATATACAGGGTGGAATTTTGTAATGCCATCTGGAGGGAAAGTACTCTTAATACTGTAGATAGAAAATTTCACGAAATTATTAAAATAATTTAAGATTTCATGGTTTTCCTTTCATTTAATTTGTCAAGTTTGTTAGAGAGATTTCATCCTTATAATTGACCCTAACGATCGATGCAATAAAAGTACAGGGTGTAATTTTTACAGATTTTAGTCGGTTCGATTCCCGGGTGTGGCAAGCGAAATTTCGAAAATCTTTGAATGCAGTTTTCTTTCCTTTCAAAAATAAAGGATTGTTTCCTTTGAGTAAAATTTTCGATCTACAGTATTTAGAGTACTTTTCCTCCAGGTGGCATTACAAAATTCCAACCTGTATATCGGATCTGCAATCTTGTCATTGTCATTTATTTCAAAGGGTGTAACCGATGAATCCAATTTTACCTCCTGAATGTTTTTGCAAAAGATGCAATTAATTATGTGAAATGTACTCTAACAAAAACTCTTCGATGAAGTGGTTCAGCATTTCATTTTACCCTCGTGTCAACAGGTTTCCCTGTAATGCTAGACGGACCATAACATGTCAGTAGTGAGTGGCAAACGCATATACCTTTTATCGACTGTCGATAAGATCGACATAGAATACGTTATACATAAATATAGCAAGTCTTTTATAATAGCTTGATTAGAATGATAGATACCACCACGTATAAACCTTATAATTATAGTAAACACCATTGAGAGATGGTAATTAATGACATAGGTATATGCGACTCAGTTGGCAGCCGACCGCACGCAGCAGCGGCAGACGACGTGTCGCTCGACTTCATGTCGCTCGACGACACGCCGCTAGCTACGGAGGGAATTTCATAGAAATACATAGAAATCAGTAGTGTCGCTGCGACACGTCGTCTGGGGTTAATCCCAACGAATCATATGATCCGTTCGGAGTTGCTGCGTGCAGTCGGCTACCAACTTGTACCTACTTGTTGTTACTTTCGATGGGATTACTTTTCTGAAGTGGCCCAAGATATGAAGCTAGCTATTAATATGATGAATAGGCATGGGCCTATATTCATCAAACTTTTAAATTAAAATTAGTTATATTATTATAATTCGCCTAAAATATTGTCCAAAATAAAACAGTATATTTATTAGAAGAATTGGTTAAAACGTATCCCAGACACACGCAGTCTGCGGTGGCGGCCTACCGCAGGGTGCAGCTTCATTATGCAAACGCAGGCCGCGCGTGTCTGAAGGCTCACATACATTGCGTATGGAATACAACAGGCCGCCACCGCCACCGTAGGCCGCGTGTGTCTGGGATCCCCTTAAAGCTTCGCCCTTGAGCAATATTAAAATACATAAGTCCTTGCTCAGATCCGAAGTACTTGTGGGAATGACAATACAGTCAAAAGAATAACAATTGCAAGAGCCCAGGAGGATCTACAAACTTGACCGTGTCTGGCAAAGAGGTTGGAAATTTATGCGCATTCTGTGCTATGTGGTGTCTGGATACCTCAAGTTAGGTGGGCCCACATCGCTGGTGAAAGCCTAGGTCATCTCATGGACCAGTAGTATTATGAATGTGATCGGAAACTATCGACAACTCCCGACTTGAATTCCCAGTCCCGTATCCCGAGTAACGAAGGACAAAAGTGTCTCTCGTCAAAGATTTATCGTCTCATCAGACGGGACATCTTTTATTCATATTCATATCTGTCGGGACTAGAATCTAATTGGACTGAAGTTGAGCAAAAACCGTATGAAATGTTTAATAGAAGCGATTTAAAAACCAATCTAGAGGCTGTCGGTTGTTTTATGAAGGTTGAAAAAAGCAAATTTTAGTTTTATTTGATTTGGTAATCATTTGTATGTAATTAATTGGTTTACATTACATGTAGATTAGAATACACCGATTTAAACGATACACTTACAAGTTATAAAACTCTCCAAACTCAGTAATGTTGCCCTGCAACATAATTTAATTCCTGCTAATTTTGTCGTCATGTTTTGAACGGATTCTCTAATAGCGAAGCTCTTATTTGGTATTTCTTTTTGTCTATTTGTCAGTCTATTACCCGAAAATTATATAAAGATTTAATAAAAAGAAATAGCATAATTTTAAAAATAAAACAGGAAATTCAGGATTAAATTAATATAATTGTTATCGGTAAAACCACCGGTCTATATTGACGGATTACGAGTTACAACGTAAGTTTGATGACTTTTTCAAAAATAATGCAGACAAGGACTTTTGTCTAGAAACAAGACTTGACGCTACGTAGAAATATAATTATATATAATTTCCTTTAGTCTATTACAAGCCTAGGTCTCGTGCGGGTGGCTGCCCGCCACCGGTCTATAGCCAAGCTAGGTCACCTTGTTATTATACCATCATCATCATATCAGCCTGTAGACGTCCACTGCTGGACAAAGCCCTCCCCCAAGGATCTCCACGACGACCGGTCCTGCGCTAACCTCATCCAGCCGGGTCCCGCGACCTTCACCAGATCGTCGGTCCACCTCGTGGGAGGGCTGCCTTCACTGCGTCTTCCGATACGTGGCCACCACTCGAGAACCTTTTCGCCCCAACGGCCGTCAGTTCTACGGGCGATGTGCCCAGCCCACTGCCCCTTCAGCTTCGCAATTCTTTGACCTATGTCGGTGACCTTGGTTCTCCTGCGGATCTCCTCATTTCTGATTCGATCTCGCAGGGAAACTCCGAGCATAGCTCTCTCCATTGCCCTCAGTAGTTTACGAAACATCAAAGCGTCCGTAGCAGGAAAAATTTTGTTTATCTACTTATAAGTGAACTATATTCTAGTAATAAGTTCTCATGAAGAACAAGGTAATTTACTTATTGATTTACAATGCAGCCCACATTTTATGCATACACCGCCATAATTTGAAGCACCGCTCTTTATTTCCAGCTACTCCTTTTAAATTTAATTTCACGTGTTTGTTTTACCTTCAAGTTTCTAAAAAAAGGTTTTACCATTAAAATTAATTATTTAGAGAGGTGCCCGGCAGGGGGCCAGCATCGAACGATGTGAAATATCGATGGATTGACCGAAATTTGATACTTTTTTTAATGATACAAAACGGCAGGAGTTTTTTATATTTTTATCTAAGTATAAACTCTTTTGCAAGTAAGGTCGCTGAAACAAGAGGCTGGTGGCGTGTACATGCAGCATAACGTATTTGGTTATGGTTTGGATTTGGTAATATCGTTCAGAATCGATTAGCCCCCTGGTCTATTTTGACATTATTTAATCTCTTGGAGGATTCCTCCCTAATAGACAAACAAGAAAACAAGTAACAAATAAATGAAAAAATATACTTGTAAAAATTTTCCCGCCGTCGCCACTCTGGCGTTTTTGGACTCGTCCGAGCTCTTAAAGCTATTTAAATATACTCAATAATAATAAAATATTTAACCTACATTATCATTAACTTTTTGCCCAGCGTTGGGCATTGGCCCATTGCCCAGTCGCATCGTTATATTAATTATTAATGACCGTGTCAAATGTAAAATTATTCGACGCAATAACTATGATTGAATGTCGTCGTAAATATTAACACTCTGGCGAAGGGAAGTCCAACATGCCGTCCAGGGGTCGCAATTACTACACTACTAACCTATACATTTTTATGGCTTAAATAAATATTTAGTACTTACCTACTTATATGTACTTATTTATTTGAAAAAAATTGTTATAGAGCTAAATGAACCTACGAACTGTCATTTCAGACGGCTCTTATCAAAATTCCAGGCATCGTTGAAATTTTTAACTTGATCCTTTTTAACAATTACAACCTGTGTTATTCTTGTTGTAGCAAGATTCTTTATAAATATTTTATAGCTGATGGGGTGTCTTCTAACATAATATTATTAACTAAACTAATCAAGCGTAAAATTTTAAGGCCCTACCGTCATGAATTTTTATCCGACCCACGACTCAAAAAGGTTGACCACCCCTTCCCGAGATCGCTTGGATACCAATTGGTAATTTTGTTGACTACTGTGCTTACCGCTAGACGAAAATTTGAATAGCTTTGCTAACATCATTAGGAAAGGCTTCCTGCGGATTATTTTATAGTCAACTTAGTTTCTAGTGTAAGATAATAATCACGTGAGAAGTGACATTTCAAAGTTTTAATTTTATTTATTTATTTAAAAACTTTATTGCACATAATTGTACAAAAGGCGAACATAATGCCAGTATGGCATTCTCTACCAGTTGACCTTTGGGCCATACAGATAATGCGTGGTAGGCGCGAAATACAGGTTTAAAAATTTAGAACAATTATTAAATACACTAAACAAGTTAAAATATACACTACTTACATACATATTATAAGTATTTTAAAATAAACATACTATACATATATAAATATATATATCTACATACATAAATATATATAAATTATTATATTTATAAAAATAAAGCCGTGACATATAGACGATGACTATGATTCATGTATCATGGCGACCCAAGTAGTGTTCGCGTACCAATTTTTGAAGCAGAGCCTGTTGGGAGCTTTCCTGATGTCTTCCGGGAGTTCATTCCACAAGCGTGCCGCGTGTACTGTGAAAGAATATGAGTAGAAATCGGTGCGGTGACTTGGTATATGAAGTCGAAGATTATGAGAAGAACTAAGGACTCTATCTTCGTATAACATTTTGGAATACAATGTTGGTAAGTCAAATGCGTCTTGATGTCCTACACCCGCGCCCGCCAACCGCTGCTGGCACAATATGCGATTGCAGCCGAGAGTATGAAGAGAGTACCCATCATACGTGACCTCGGCACTTGGTTCGACCCGCACCTTACGTTCAACCATCACATAATCGAGACCTGCAATGCAGCAAGGAAGTGTTTAGGCTTCATTATGCGCCAGTCGCAACATTTCAGCTGCCGCGGCGCCATCAGCGTCCTCTTCAACGCCTACGTACGCACAAGAGTAGAAACGAATGCAATCGTATGGAGCCCCCATGAGCACCAATATACTCTCATGGTGGAAAAAGTCCAAAAAGCATTCGTACGATTCTTATATAAAAAAATGAACGTTTACTACCCCTATCTGTACCCCATATTATTCATATTGGGGATGGTGGGTTACCAAACGCTAGAGGCTAGGCGGAATCTCTCCCTCGTAAAATACTTCTATAGGCTGATCCGCGGTCACATTCATAATCCATCACTGTTAGCCCAGGTTTCCCTGCGCGTGCCTCCGATTTCAAATAACCGCCTCCGCGCACGTCGACACCCGCTTTTCGCCGCACCTCGCGCGCGCACCAAGTCCGCCACATGTACTCCATCCATTACATAGGGCTGTACAACTACTCAATGACATTTTGGACCATGACGACTCTATCGACATATTCTTGTTCACGGAAACACGCTTCCTGACATCAGCTGGTATATATCTGGAGTCGATTGTGACCCCCAGCACGATAACTGACACATGACCCTGCTTGGTGACATTATTTGTATTATTATTATCTATCCTGACATTTGTATAATTGTATATCTATAATTGTGACATTCTGTTTATTCAATTTATTTTGTATTCAGATCTTGTATGATATTAATTATTGTATTATTTAATGACTTTCACGCTTGGCTAGACTGTAAGTGTAAGTTTAAATAAATAAATGAAATGAAATGAAATGAAAAAAATAATTCCATTTATTATCGTTTATTATAACTACCACAGGCTTTACTTCGGTGAAGGAAAACTGATGCATATCTAAGTATACGCCAATGATTTGAATTTCTATTCTAAGGGTATGTGAAATTGTGAAGTCCACCAAAAAATCGGATTGAGGCGCTGTTTGTATTGGCACCATATTATTGCCAAAAAAATTCCGAAAGGGTCAAAGTGTCTCCAGGTATCCCTGGCCCCCTAAGAAGATAAGGATAAGTCACTTAAAATCCCAAAAAACGGACAAGTGCGAGTAGGACTCGCGCCCTGAGGGTTCCATACAAACTTAATTTTTATATGGATGATTTATTTAAAACGCAAAATTAAGTTTGTTGGTAATAGGAAAATTAATATTTTTTGGGATGTAACTACAAATTTACTGTTTAAGGAATTTTTTTCATTACTTGTACTATATAAGACATTGCTTCTTGCCAAATTTCAAGATTCTAGGTGAACCGGAAGTACCCCATAGGGTTTCAATACCAAAATAATCAAAAAATACGGCAAAAACGGTCCTGCCCTATCTTTTTACTGCGTTGACTTAGTTTGATTTTTTCACAGCTCTAAGGGATTGCAGACCTGAGTGTTTGAAATTAATTATCCATGCGTTCTTGAGAAGTGAGGGTCTTAATAGAGAGACAGACGGACAACGAAGTGATCCTATAAGGGTTCTTTTTTGCCTTTTGAGGTACGGAACCCTAAAAAATGTTTGATTTGTCACAAAATCCGAGAGAAATGTCTTTAAAAAACAGGCTCAATCTTTTGAATAATTTTAAGAATTTCTTCTTCGGCGTAGGTATGCAAGTTTCCTCACGATGTTTTCCTTCACCGTTTGAGATCAGCCATTGAGACATGCCACGACGTAATTATTCTGAAAGATAGGTCTGTTGAACTGCATTTCCGATATTTTATATGATACACCATGAGAAGGAATGACAAGAATTAATCCCACTCTTCATGACCAGACGAGGTGCGATCCTGATGATTCTCCTATCCTATGTAGTCGTAACTCGCACAAATCTTTTCGCGAAATGACTGCAAGGAATCACGCACGAAGCAAGCCGGCTTTAAATAAATCCGCAATATTTATCGAAGTACACAATGACGTCACGGAGGGGAATTCAATATAGCGGCGACTGGACGCAATAAATTTGCGTATCAAAAGAAGGTACGTCGTATGTTAGCCGCGGTACCGATACCAGAGCCAGATACATGGAATTAATATTCATCCGCAAGAAAGATCGCTGACAACATCAATGAGAAAAGATACCAAATTGTAATAAGGTTCAGCAATAAATTCTCGTCATCAGGAGAATGGTCGCGCATATATTTGCAAACTCAACCGCAGGCTGAAAAGAAATTTAACATTTTAAAGGTCAATTTTAGTTTCTGGGGTCCGGATTCAGCGCGCTTCAGGTGACCGTAGAGCTGTCAGTTTTTTCTCCCAGAGAATTAAGCGTGACACACACTGAGCGGCGTTGCGAAAGCGTTGCGTTTTTTTTCTGTAATGTTCGAAATAGTATGAAGCCCTTTACATCAAAGCGGCGGCGGCGCGGCGCGTTCTTCATACAAACCTTCGCCGCCGCAACGCTTTCGCAACGCCGCCGCCCAGTGTGTGTCACTAGCCTGCCGATTCAAAGGGGAAATGCTGCCAGTGTCTTGGGAGACATCGCCACAGTGCTGGAAGATATTTCTATTTGTAACATTATTTTTGTATGTTTTAGTTGCAAATCGTCATTTTCAAGTACCTAGATTGGCGGAGAATGCAGTCATCATCATCATCATATCAGCCTGTAGATGTCCACTGCTGGACAGGCCTCCTGGAGAACGCAGTTGGTACGTAATTTTCATGAATCAAAAAAATTTGCCACTCCCATATGGGTCAGTAATAAAAGCATTCTATGTGTGTCAAAATCGTGTCAAATTAATGACAATACTTATACTAACTCACACATTCTCATTTTCAAACTCCATATAAATTTGTATTAGCAACCTACTCCCGCTACTCCGCTTTCTTTGTCCGCACCCCCCCTGTAAGTGACACCATCCGTTCCCATACTAAATATTATGCAAGATGCGATCTCCACAGGGAGCGCGCGCAGATTCGCAACTTCTTGTTAATTTTAATCAAATTATCCGAATCTGCCAAAATCTTTACAATCGCATCTATCACGAAGATCGGAATGTGCGAGGGAGGCGGCGCGCGAGCGAGCGAGAGGGACGCGAGAGTCACGTTCTGTAGTTTACCGCGCGTCGATTCCAGAGTTATAGTAATGAATATGATATAAATAAGTTTCGTAAATGGCTCACAGGGAAACACTGGAGTTGTGTTTGTACACCTTCCATCTGTGAGTGGACGTCCACAGCTGGACATAAGCCGTGTTCTGGACAATACCGACGAAGTCAGCGATGGGGTCTACGTTACCGGTTTTCCAACACATTTACCAAATGCTAAGACAAGCTGTGAAAAACAGTCGGCCGTGTGTTTCGCGTCTAAACACCCACCCAGCCATGGACTTTACAGACACACAGATTTCAGCCTGAAAAGGTTGGTTTCAGCAACTGGTGGGACGGGAAAATTTCTTGTCTGCGGTCTAATAAACCACTAGGTACTGCTAGACCAATAAAATGTATAAAACAAACTTAATTTACATGTCTCTAAAAAAATATTCAATAGAGATGACTGGGTGGGTTATATTGGTATTGTCACCTAGTGACTTAACTACCTCCTAATAGTAACCTTACCTGCACGCTCTGGGCTAATAACCAATGGACCTATATACCATGAAAACCAGCGAGGTGAGATTAATGGGCAAAACGCTCGCTGCCCCTCAAATTATGGATGATTGTCTTTCCACAGGCCTATGCCGCCTGTGGAATAACAATGACGAAATTTATAAGTAGAATGGTTCACAGACAGAATTTGTGGTTCATTGGAAGTAGTAGAATATTACTAGACTAGACGTCTCTAAGCCAAGTTTGTTCCGAGGGAATGCTGCGTCGCGACCAAGTTCGCTCCCGCGAGCCTCTACAGGCGTCGCATTCACTGCACGACCGAAAGAAGCAACTTTTATTTAGCAACTTTAAGCGCTATGCAAACTGTAAATACTTCAACCTCAAATAAATACTTACTTAAAATTCAAATTTACTGTTTACTTTTTCCGACTTCAAGTTTTATTCTACCAGGTTTATATTATTTTTAACGGTGGTAACGCGAATTAGGGATGACCCCGACTGTTTGATGTCACCTTTCCAGGCTAATGATTGTAAGTAAGAATAAGTGACTACTTAATGCTTTTATTTCAGGGTATAGTATTAGTTAAAAGCCTTCGGGTTCAGAACGACCAAAGTATCGCAATGTCTATAGTATCGAAATGTCCACAGTGTCAAAATGTCCATAGTATCAAAATGTCCATAATATTAAAATGTCTACAGAATCAAAATGTCCATCGATAATACCTATCATTAAGTGCCATAGAGAGCCTAACAAGTAATATATTTTTACGTACATACCTGATATTACCAACAATGCATTGCACTCCTACTCAAAATTAAAGACAATATGGTCAAATTTTAGGACACTTGACCCCATCGAGCGGTAGACTTGCCTGTCCTCAAAGTCGTGTAGTGCATGGAAAGCTTTATAACCCCGCGAGATAACGCTGCGCGGCGCGTGTGATTTGTGGCGCGGAACATTACCGCTAAATCTAATGCTGTTTAGTGTTTATTGCGCGGCCGTTATACGCCGGTCATAATTGCAACTACAATGTCCTGTTGCCGACTGGCCACGCAGATACGGAAGTCGTATATTGTCTATTGAATCAGAGCAAGGCAACGCTGAGCGGTTAATTATCTTTATCAAAACTTATAAGTACATCTATACTTTATTATAACAATAAAGAATTTGGTTTTTGTTTGTTTGAACGCGCAAATCTCTCGAACTACCAGTTGGATTTGGAAATTTTACATCATAGCCTTTACCCCTTCCTCAGGTATTGACCTGACATTGTAACATCGCGTTACGACCCTAGAAGCCGAGAAAAAAGAAAAGTCAGAAATAGCTTATAAACGCGGGTGAGGCCGCGGGAAACAGCTAGAGTAACATGTTTTTAGGCTTCCGTCAGAAAGGACAACCTTACTTTTTCCTACTGGCGACCTTTATCGGATCGCCGCATGTCCATTTTGCAGGCTTGTTCCTAACCCTCGTCACCTTCAACGCCCATGAGTTTAAGGTATATCGCCGGGTCGTCGCCCGTTTGGTGATAAGCGACCAGTGTCTCCCATGAACACCGTTGGATTGCTGATCGTCATCAGCCTGCACTAGTCCACTGCTGGACTTAAACCTCGCCTAAGGCGTCACTCAACCCGATCTTTACTTCTTTTCAAGCATGCATAATACATCCTGTATGTAGATGCCTATACCGTTAGTCTTAAACTACTGTTTCCACACTTGTGCGCTCCTGTTACAGAACAAAGAAATAATCCTCTATCTTCCACTATCTAGCACTTAAAATAACATCAAAATCGTTTCAGGATTTTCTATCGCTAGATCCAACATTAGATCCCCCTTTACCGCGCATGCGCTGTGCCTATACAACCTTTAAAGGCGAACGTCAGATTAGATTCGCTATTCGCTGCATTAAGACAAACCTTATTTAGCGTTGTGTCTTAAATCTGAAATCTCTTTTTGCTAAATACCTTGGGGATCTGATTTATTAATGTTAAAGGTAGACATTTTGATAAACTTTAGATACCTAAGTATTGCGAGCGAGTGGTTCGAGATGCGATTCTTGTCTGGAATGCGAATGTTTGATTTATCTGACTACGGTGAAGTCAGAGGAAAGTAATTGTGCTTTTGTCGGTCCATGTATTAGGTATTAATCATAATGAATAATAATATTTGAGGAGGCAAAGACCAACCCTCACTTTTCTATGTGCTACATAATGTATTTTTTTTCATTCTTTTCTTAGACAAAATGACATTTCTTAGACAAGGCGAACGAGTGTCCGGTGCTCAGCATACCCTGAACTCGAGGACAGACAGACAGACGGACGACGAAGTGATCCAGTAAGGGATTTTTCTTTTTGAGGTATACGAAACACTAAAAAACTGTCCAAATGCTACAAATGTGTTGCTAACCCTGAATCATCATCATCAGCCTGCACTAGTCCACCTCTGGACATAGGCCTCCTCCAAGGCGCGCTACTGAACCCGATCCTCGGTTCTCCGCGTCCAGTCACTGCCAGCCGCCTTACGCACGTCGTCGCTTCATCTAGCCGGGGGGCGTCCCACACTCCACTTGCCAAGTCGTGGTCTCCACTCGAGAACTCGTCTACCCCAGCGGTTATCGGTTCTCCGGCAGATGTGACCAGCCCACCGCCACTTCAACGTGCTAACCCTTTGAGCTGGAATAATTTTGGTGATTTAATGAAACCCTGAATGCTTTAATGGAATTCCTGTATGAAGGTAGATCAGTTGCCAAATAACAATACTCATATATCTAATGTCATGTACCCACAACAATTTAGTTGCTAAGGGTCGATTAGCATAAATTTTATTAGCTTTACAGCGGCTGATAGTTAATTACGAGGTACCATAGGTAATCTACTCCGTTACTAATACCTGTTATTTATGCTCCTTGGAACGGCTGATTAAGTAACAGATACAGTCGCGTGTAGTGTCGTTAGGTTTATTAAATTAAATTAAAATAAATAATTTTTTATTTCGGAAATTCATCCATAGCGTTAGTAAACAATCTTAACCACTAATGTTAGTATAATTAAATAAATCACATACACATACACTCACACACACACTCACATACACACACACACGCCACACACATACAGGTCTATACAATGACCAGACAGGGAGACGCCCCAGCACTGGGCAGTCCCACCTGTCAGCTATCGCTCTCAGGATGCCGCTGGCACTGCCGCGCACCCGGCTCATCAGGGATGCGCATCTCTTCCTGACGATGGCGTGGCCGCCATCAGTGTGCGCCTCCGCAAACATCCCCATTTAGTCCACACATCCCCAGTTTATGCCTATACGGCAATGCTAACGGGCGAAAATAAAGTTTAAAAAATCACACACATTAAGTATCTTACATTGCAATTTGCAAGTAAAATTAAATTCTAGCAAAATTTTGCCATTGATGACACAGCTTCAGTGTCATCTATCGCGAGGCCTTTAGAATTTTTAATAGACTTACCAAGTTATCTGTGAACTGAAAGGCGGCTCTGCCATCGTTCCATGCCCTGTCATCTATATATTTTGTGCTGACGGCCGAATGACATTCTGTGTAGTTCCTGATTCTGCCACTTCACAGGTAACTTGGTATATCTAAGGTAATTCAGTAAAGAGACATCTAAGTAGTTACAAATCCACAGACGAAAAACAATAAATAATCCATTATTCAAAGGATTTTTATAGATACCAGGATGGACATTTTGTCTCTTCGCTGAGTATTTTTCACTTCACCGACGCATTTACCCCAATTTACCTTACTATCATAAGATTTTTTAGGGCTTCGACAATCTTCGTGCTGTTTTGCATCTAACTGTACTCACCAAGAAAATGTGCTAACATTTACACCATCCCGGGTCAGGGTGTCACGACGATATCATTAGCCGCGGTGTGCCGGCGCGGGCGCACTCGCAGATATGCCGATCTGATACGAGCCGGGATCGAACCCTCGCTCGCGGTGTAGGTGTCGCAACCAAATTAACGACAAACCGATGCAAGGATTAGATTGTGGGCTGCATTGTAAATCAATAAGTAAATTATCTTGTTCTTCATGAGAACTTATTACTAGAATATAGTTCACTTATAAGTAGATAAACGAAATTTTTCCTGCTACGGACGCTTTGATGTTTCGTAAACTACTGAGGGCAATGGAGAAGCTATGCTCGGAGTTTTCCTCCGAGATCGAATCAGAAATGAGGTAATCCGCAGGAGAACCAAGGTCACCGACATAGGTCAAAGAATTGCGAAGCTCTACGATCAGTTCTACGAGCGATGTGCCCAGTGGGCTGGGCACATCGCTCGTAGAACTGATGGCCGTTGGGGCAGAAAGGTTCTCGAGTGGCGACCACGTATCGGAAGACGCAGTGTAGGCAGGCCTCCCACAAGGTGGACCGACGATCTGGTGAAGGTCGCGGGACCCAGCTGGATGAGGTTAGCGCAGGACCGGTCGTCGTGGAGATCCTTGGGGGAGGCCTTTGTGTAGCAGTGGACGTCTACAGGCTGATATGATGATGATGATGAAACTACTGATAAATACTATCCTGTCTAAATCTAAACAAGCAGAACAGTACAAATTGATCACAACCGTTATAGATAAAGTTTTTCGTCTGTCTTCTGTCTGGCCGTCGGATAACTCGACAACTACATGGACTGATTAAGCTAAAATTAGTAGTAAATAGTAAATTACTAAAAAGTAAATTAGAAAATAAAGTGTAAAACCGCCCGGCATTGAATTTCTTTCATAAACATTCCAGGAAAACAAAAAAAAATACGGACCCACACTTAGTGTATGACATTAACTTTGCTGGGTTTTTCCCCTTTCGGGAAAATGAATATTTAAAGATTAAAATAGCCAAAAGAACTTACAAGAATCCGAAGTATGTGAAATTTATCGTACCTAATTGTAACCTACCTCTAATAGGTAACAATAAGCTATTAATAAATCAAGCACTTTAATTGAATGCTTACAATCTCAATTATTGTATTTCCATCGGCGCCCTGTTTCAACCCGGCCTGCACAAAACGGGATAAGGCCGAATATGGCATTAATCAGACACTGTTACATTCTAATTCCGAATCGTGGTTATTGCACTTAGAGCATTATAAAGTATACATTAGTTTAAAAGTCGGTTGTTTTGTTCATTTTCTAGAACATTTCGGATTAGAATTTTACACATTACCTAAAGACAAATTTTTTGTCTGTAATTTTTAAATGTGCAATAAAGTGTATTGAATTGAATTGAATTGAAATTTTCAGCTCGTATGTACGATCCAGATAAATAGACAGATTGACAAACAATGGCTGATTTAATTCCTACACAGTAATTTAGACATAGTGTTCATTTTGCCGAATCAAGCCGAAGATTGGCGACGTGTCATATTAATGTAAACTTACATTAATATGCACATATTAATGTAAACTTACTTAACATGTACTTGAAAAGCTGTAATAAATAATGGAAGTTGCATTCTGTATGCATGCATATAATATGACCATTTACGAGCAAGTTTGATGAAAATAATATTAACAAGTAGACGAGTTATTGAGTTGAGACTACGACTGGGCAAGCGTAGTGGGATGCCCCCGGCTAGATGTAGCGACGATCTACGTGAGGAGACTTTCTGTGACGGAAAAGGAGAACCGAAGAGCTGGTTCAGTGGCGCGCCTTGGGCAGGATTATGTCCAGCAGTGGACTAGCGCAGGCTGATGACGAAATAATACATTTGCTGATGTATCACTGCGTTTGTCCCCCACTACATTTCAGTCAATACCTTCCCACCCAGTATCGTGCGTTGACATTTTGATAACTATCCGTGCATTGAGAAATAATAAGCATTCCATCTCTTTCGTATCTGTATGTGTTAGAGCAAGGTAGGAGATAAGCTTTTCCTCATTGCCGCAACCTGCGCAGGAGTCGATGCAGCCGATACGCGGCGCAATTGTAATGCAAAGCGGGTCGTTCGCGTATAGAGATCGATCAAACATTCGACTTTGGTTTCGGCTATATCTTCGTAACACTAAAAGTTTCTGCACGAAATGAAATCGAGGAAAAAAAATAAAACAAAAATCAATTTGAGGTTTTTTACGGCACTATTGTTGTGAATTTTGTCTGCATATTTGCATGCCTTTAACGGTAGGACATATGGAACTCACGAAGTGGTTACATATATCTAAACTATACACTATGTTCTTGTAAATACTTATATCATTTTCATTTCATTTCATTCTCTAAAATCTTCAAGATTATACCTACTGGCTTCCCTTGTTCTGTCTTGCAGACATTGGTTTAGAGTAGGACTTAATTCCCAAAGTTCCGATACAAAAGTCATATTGTATTTAATACGGAATACTTTTATCGATACCTTCCGTGTCTACTGTAGGTACTTAGGAAACCCAGTAGTAGGTTTCGGTTTCGGTTCCTATCAAAATTAGTGACCGAGAGGACTCTATCAGCTAAAAGCGGCTAAAATATTCCTGATTGACATCTGTCTAGACCTCAAGGCGGGGTAACGTATCACTAATGATATGAGCCAAGATGTGCGTGGCCGGTTTTTGTCGAGGCAATTATACATTGAAGTGCACTAATGAGGCATTCTTAATTGCACAGTGAAAGTGGGTTACAGGTGTATTCAGAGTAGGTACTACACATAGAAGGAAGAACCCATAGAAGGGAGTTGCCATACCCACGCGTTCTTTCCGGTGTCGCACCAGCCAGCAATTCTGCTGCAAGGACCCAAGGCCCATAGGCTTACAGTAGGATGACAGGGTAGGTGAGCATAGGTGAGGCAGTCGCATCTTTGGGTCGGTGTATTGCAAGCAACAAGGCCGTAGGTTAGCGAGGTATTCGCTCCTCCGATCTTTTGGTTGATTACATTAGACCGACGAAGTGGCCTGTCGTATCTTGCATCATTCTACCTTCAGTCTCCCGCACAGACATAGATATACTCTGTGGTCTCCCGGCTGTATGCTCTGGGACCTCTATCCGAGCTACCGGTGCGCCACGTAGATAGGATGTAGTGTGCCTCTGCCAAAAATTAAAGCCCTTGTGGAAATGTGTCGGTATGTGTTTTTAAGGTTATGAATGTGTTATTTATTTATTACTTATGTGGCTCGTAGCGACAGAGTACGTGTGCATGTGGGTGAGATACAAAATAAACAACAGGTGTTCAGAAGTGAATTGCAAAGTTTGGTAATGTCACAGAATAGATAGTAATGTTTGAGTATTAAAACAGGTAAGTAAGTATACAAGTATATTTGTTTTTACTACTATTGTCCCATTCGTGTACATGTGGGTACCTATATTTTGTTTAAACAGCAAACCATTTTACTTGGAATGGAATATACTTCATAGGTAAAGATGGCAACAAATTCCACAAATCCTTCTTTTAAAATGTCCACTAAACGAACAGACGATTACAGTTTTATTGTATGTAGAGTTTAGAAGGTATGTATTAAACCAACTTCGTGTACCTAACTTAACCAATTAACACCACCAACAAATCGTTTACCACTGTAGAATGTGAACATTTAACTAATTTTAATAAGATACCTGCCCACTCGCGTAAAGGCCTTAAAACTGGATAATAATTTAAATAAGTCCCGCAAAAAGGTCAAAGTAGGCCGTGTAATGCAATTTAATACATTCTATAAAACAATTTTGCACGTTCATCTGATAATTTGTCGAGGTTACGAAAATCAGACCTAATGTTTGTTGTTAAAGACGAAAATTATCAGAAAATTTAGTAATGGCTGGTAAGTTATGTAAGTTTAATCATTGTTCCAATAAGCAGGCGAATAATTCGTTAGTAGATTAGCAATAAATTGGTGGTAACATATCGTACGTTCTAAACCGTAGGCCGTAGGGCAGCTAAACTAAATGATTATTATAGTTCGATTACGCACAAGATTGTAACACTAAAACTCGTACGTAGGTATTTTAATGCGAATTGTTCGAAGTCGTTTACAAAGACTAGGATAAAAGCTGCTGAAGGCAACAGTTAAGCATAACAAAAGTTAACTTCGAAAACGATAATAATATGTATTATATGACAAAACTAGCTTATGCCGGCGACTTCGTTCGCATTAAAAAGTATCGTTTAAGTTGCTTACAAACTTTTGAACGCGGCATGTAAATTTGATCTGTGAATTTTTGTTCCCATACAAACCTTAACATCCCTTTTCACCCCTTTAGGGATGGAATTTTAAAAATCTAAGTACGAGATTTTATGTCAGACCACATGCTTTCAAACAAACCCGGTTCAAAACTGACCAGTAGTTTTAGCGTGATGCGGGTTGAAACAGACAGACAGACGAGAATTTTTTTGTAAAGTGTTTTGGGGTCAGTTAGTTAAGCCTAAATAACGTAATCCAATATAGACATAATTTATTAGTAATATTCATTACAATTAATATAAGCAAGTATAATACTTTAAGGCACAAATAAAATGAAAAACTAATGAATAAAATTTGCAGTTAAAACAATATCTTCCAGCCTTTTAACGTCCACTGCTGAACGGCGTTCATCAGTGAAAGCCACTACACCCTAACCGCCCTCCGCATCCTGCACCCTCCGGCCCCCTTCTTTAGGCCGTCGGTCCACCTGGCGGGAGAGGGGCGTCCCAGGCATGCTGCGCGTACCGGTCCGCGGTCCAAACCCAGATCTCGTGACTTGTCCGCTGCCTCTTCTGCTTGCTATAATCCGGCGTGTCGGTAAACTTAATTCTCCATCGGATCCTCTAATTCAATCTCTTTCAGAGAACCTCTCCATAGCTCGCTGAGCAACCTTAGCTACTTGTGGATAATAAGGAACAATAAATTCTTCAAATTCTATCCATTCCTACATAGTAGCAAGTTAAATTAACGGAAAACGTCTATAAGTAATTCCGCTAAGGGCCGACAACTATGGAATGGTTTGCTGAGGAATTAACTCCTCATTACGGGGCTGTCGCCGACTGACGCGTGACAGCATAATGGACCAACTGGGTCCTCAATAGGCTGGGAAACCGCGGGAGATTGTTTATAGCATACCAAATATTTATCTATTATTTATGCAGCGGTGAGATTTGGCTAAATACCGCTAGGTAAACATATCGGTAGCTTTTGAAGGAGTTGTTGATATGGTTGATTTATTATCATCTTCTTAATTGTTACCGGTATTTGTCAAATAAGTTTTGTTTATTAATTGACTTTTTAAACTACCACCTAATAGTACATTGTTAACCTAGGGGTGAAAGTAACTTATTTATGTCCCGAGATAGTTCGAGGGACCTCTAAATAAGTCTTGAACCCGAGGGAAACACTGTGCTTTTCATTACGAATACACTGAAAGTAGAAACAACAACATAAAATGAGTGTTAATACATATCTCTGCTATACGGAAGTATAAACAAAACTCTACAACTCGAAAAAACAAATGAAGATCGGATTGCCGCTTTCCCGTCTACTTTGTTTTTTTTTCTGCGGCCGGCCAGCTATTCTGCCATTATTTTTCATTTCCATCATTGAAAAAATGGTAAATACTTATTTTGCCCAAATCTATGTTATTTTAAAGAAATAGATGCCAGTAATAATTATAATAAAGTCATTTAAAATATATATTCTTTAATTATTACATAACTTTATATTCTTTCAATTTTACATCGCTCTGTAATTGAGTGGCTGTATAGACAGTTGGAACATGGTCCAATAGAAATGTCAAAATAGTACTAGTTTTTTTAAATATAATTTGACAGCTGTCAGTTGAAAGCGATTCTCCGTAGGGCTGAGATGTATTACTTTTAACCCGCTCCTCAGGCAACTTCAGACCTACTTTCAGAGTATGAGTAATGAAAATATTATTTTCCCTGTTTCTATTCTAATTCCCATTATGTAAGCGTTGATAATACATACCCGGTACTCTCTGTAGCGATTGAGCAATATACCCCGCTGTTAAACCTACTGACCGTTGCTTCTTAATACACCGACCTATCGGCTACCGGTTTTATCTTAAGCTTCCAATTATAACGTGGGAATCATTGGTATCAGATACCTCTATCTATCGGCTATATGATAATCACAAGCAATCCCCTAAATATATTAAAATTTATTGTTCTTACCCAGGTCAATCCTCTGGCTGGGTCTAGAAACTTCAAATTGCATAGAAGTTCATCAAAATGGCAAGATTTTATAGATGGACCTTTAAGGAACTGTCACCGCTTTCAACACTTTCTTTAAAGTCTTCGAAATTGTTGAAAGTTTCTTTCTCTTTTTCGTTTTCTTTGAAAGTCTGTTTTGTTATAAGCGATAAGCTTTTTTTTGAGATGATTCGTAATTTTTAATTACTACAATGATTGTTATAGAAACAATATTTTTGCTCAATAATCGTAAGTAAAGTACCTAATTTTATTTTAAGTATTTTTTAAATTGAAAATGTCCAGCGAAATTTTTTATATAATATTAATGATTTTAATACACATAGTTTAAACGTTCGTGTTATATTTAATCATAAATACATAGATACATTTCTATAAACAATACACAAAGTGCTATGTGCTTTTACCTCCATAGCTATCACGATTTACGCGTCAAAATGTTTAGAATAGGCTTAAAGATAGGTAGTCGTGTCGTTTACAGGCAGTCTATTACCGACCAGCTACTTAGATTATCTTGATATTTCAACTGTTTCATCATCACAAAGGGACCTTAGATGCAATTTACTGACACCAGCCACACCTGTACACAGCGTTGCGTAAATGCAAACAGCGGTCCTGTTAGTAAACGTCTAACATTTAGTTACAGTGGTATTAGATAGCTCTACCTACACGGCAGCAGAACGCGCTTCGAAATTTCCGCTGAATTTCTGGAAAGACAAAACCTACTACTTAAGTAATTAACTTGAAGTTTTATCTGCTAACTTAGCTGTCATAAAAATGTTATCTTATGTGACATCCAGTACAGTCAGAGTGTACGAGAGTGGAGCAACAGTCGTGTGGCCTTGAATCAACGTACCGAGTGGCTACCGGCTAGGGTTGAACAAAACTCACAATCGCAACATCAAACCAAACTACCCTCACTGATCGTCACGCGTTTCGCTCGGCTGCTTTCGCGGAGAGCGAACACAGCCCTAGCTACGTCTCCCCTCGCTTATCTCTGTGTGCTAGTGTAGGTGAACACTGTGTGTGTGTTTCAGACCCAATGTACTGAGTTTCCGTACTATCGTGTACTGTGGTACAGTCCACGGTCATTATAACACAATTAGGTTGTCTTTGATGGCAAATTGTAACAAAGTTCTGACCAGAGAATCGAACCGTGTCACGGCTCTTTTGGTGGAAACTGAAGTGTTCATGGATCATTATATTTTACGGGAATTGATAAAAAAGGGTGTAAATACTCTTTCTTCTGGTTCGTTCCAAAATTGTCCATTGTAAATCTTCGTTAAAGCTGCTATCACTCTAGCTAGGGTAAACCTGTGCAGACCGCCGAGTTAAAATATAATGATACCTACGACAGAACCTGCTATAGTTAGTTTGTCTAAGTTACGGGTTGGGGAATGTCAACAACTGTGCCAGGTAGTCTTTTACCAGATTTAAATTCTATTCCATATCACAATTTAGTGCTAGGTACAGCAGCGCTGAATGCCAACAGATCAAGTAGATACGCACAGTGTATCAGTATGCTATCAAGCCGACATAGAAGCGGCGGGTCGCGGTGTCAATCAGATTCTACCAGCCAGCTGTTGTGCAAACTTAGTCTAGCTAGGTAGTCGCATTATGTAGGTGGTAGAGTCACATAATACCTAAACTAATGCGATTTCTATCTGCAATTCCTTAAGATTATGAACGACTGCTTACCAGAGATGCGATTTATTTGAATAATTCTATTTAAAATGCAAATACAAAATGCAAAATACCTATTTTGTATTTTGCATTTAAATGCCTTTTAGTAAAAAAACATTTTGTATTTTATTTGAAATACCTTTCGAGATGTATTTTAAAACATTTTGTATTTTATTTGAAATACCTTTCGAGATGTATTTTGCATTTTTAATATTCATTTCAAAATGCAAAATACTTTGTGATTAAGTTTAGCCAACATTGGCAACATTACCAGTCAAACAAAATGAAATGAACGAATTACGCTTGTATTGCCGAATTTGACCGATAGAGACTGATAAATATGACCAAAATGTCATGCATAGGGTGCCATGTTATTAGACGTTTTTGTTCGTCTCGGCCTTGTGTCTCTATTTCTCATGATAAATACCTAAATAAATAAAAATATCTAAGATTTGGCCAAAAGGTATTTTATTTTGAAAAAGTATTTTTAAAATACCTATTTTGCATTTGAAATAGTAAATCTGAAAAGTCTTTTGCATTTTGTATTTGAATGCTTTTTTAAAACCATTTTGTACATACATCTCTGCTGCTTACACTACTAAGATGCACTCAGTATCAGATAGATACTTTTTGTACAGTCAAGGTTCATAAGTGCAGTAGTAGTTTCGCAACTCAATTGATTGACAGACCAGTTTCACTAATATGACTTTCTTTTATATATGTACCCACACGCGCACTTAAGTCATCAGTTCATCGTAATATCCAGGAATATATCTTGAGGATCTATGATCAGGATTTGATGATGTTTAAAACACGCCATTGACTTGGGTGGTCAGATAAATCTAATTGGTTTTCGTGTTGTCGTACGCACCGTTGTACAGAAAAATGACTCTTAGCGTGCTACTGCACTTATGAAACTTACTGTACATGGCGACTTTGGAAATCGGAAAACATCAGCGAACTTTAAAGTTTGCTGGAAAGAATAAGTGGTTTTTGAAATTAGAAAAAGTCAATTTGGCTGCGCCATTTTGGATGCTTTCATTCAGTATTCAGTTGATGTTATTGCTATACCCATGAATTCAAAAATAAAAGCTACTCCCATATGGATGAGTAACAAAATCATTTTAGGGGTGCCAAAATCGTGCCAAATGTATATCGAAATTGATACTCACTCACACATTCTCATTTTCAAACTCCATATAAATTTGTATGAGCAACTTCCTCCCGCTAATCCGCTTCATTTGTCCGCACCCCCCCTGATTTTGACACAGAATTTTTCTGCGTTTCCCATACTAAATTTGCAAGATGCGATCTCCACAGGGAGAGCGCGCGCGACAAAAGAGGTTCGAATCTCCTTGGCTATACCTAAAGAAATAACATGATACAAGTCATTCCATATTTAATTAATAAAATAAAAAAAATAAAAATATGTATATAGTGTGTTGAGTGGACACACCACAGGCTCAGGCCCAGCACCTAGTAACTATAATTATTATTTATGCTTTCTCCACACCAACAACGTTTTTAGCTTCATGGCAACTTACTTGCCCTCTGTATATTGAGTGATCGCAGAGACAAAGGCTTACTTTGTATTGCTGTCAACACCCACGGCGTATCCATTATAAGCATTATGACAATAATTACTCATAACACATACTATTGGTACATCGCATGTAACATTCAGAGCGTCGGTGGCGTGGTGGAGTAGACGCCTGTCACGTGTACAGGATCGAATTCGATCTCCGGCCGTGCCATGTACCAATAGGTTCCCTTGAATCTTAAGTACATTTACTGACTGCTCTCAAACGTGAAGGAAAACATCGGGAGCAAACCTGTTTACACCGAAGAAGGAATTCTTAGGCGCTGTGAACACGCACTGGCCTAGCGTGGTGGACTTTAGCCTGTTAGCCCTCGTTGAGAGACTAGGATTGGCATATAATAGAAATATTAATAGGCTTAAGATTTGATTTAATGTACTATTAGTGATGGTCGGAGTTACTGAATTAGTCTTTGAAATCATAAGTCAAATCCTATTTGTAAAATCGCAAGCCACTGGAAGACAAAACATTGTGGTCTTTTTACCCGACTGCAAGAAGAAGGAGCATTAAGCGCCATCAGTCACTATTCATATTAACTTTATTTTTCATTCTTTCTCTAATATCAATATCCTTCTTTATTTTTTTACGAGCATACCTTGGAAGGTGTAAATAGAAACCCGAAATGACTCCCCCTTGCTAATACAGCATGATATTTTCCTTCATTAGAACTAAATAAGCTACATCAGCGATGCTTCCCCCCGCCGTTAGCCGTTAGGCTTTATTGTGAGGTAAATTAGCGGCGACACGGAACCGTAATCAGTCGTTACGTCGTCGCTACGTACAGGGTGTTGTGGTATCACAACTTGAAGATGTGTAAGGGGACTTGGAGATAGACTTTGAAGGACTTTTAATACCAAATTTTAACATGGAGGACATCTAAATGAAAAAGTCTTTGGTTAGCCCTTGGTCCACTTCTTTTATTTATGCAATATATTCAATAGTATAATTTCATTAGGATACAAAGCGTATTCTGACATAAAGACTTGTACTATAATATCAAGAAGTTTCGAATCTCTTTGGTGGCGCGAAGGGGCCGCGGCCGCCAACCAAAGAGATCCTAACTCTATGTATAATATTATATTCTGTGCATAAAGATAATTAATTTAATATAATTTTTTGACATTGATTTCGCGTCAACTTTAATTACCTATTTTATTCTTTTGATAGTAATTTATTTTTCATAATTTTGATTATTACTGTAGGTATGAATCATATTTTAAGCGATCCCTTTTACAAAGTAATTGAAAAATTTAATTAAATATTTAAAGATTTTTTCGTGTTTTTATTTATTTAACCAAAAAACTTATGACTACTGCTAAACTCTAATCTAATCTTATGTAGGACTCCCTCTCTTTTCTGCCCTCTAATAATAGTCCCTAGGTATAGACCCGCGTTGAACCCACTTATGGTCTCTCCAAACTAAACAGGTTACAAACCCGTGTGTACTCGTGTCCCGTATATATTATGTGCATCCGTAAATGTCCGCTAAGCCGTAATCCACCGGCAGCTGGTTGAATTGTATAAATCATACGACTGTTGTAATCTTGTGCGACATTAATCCAGCGCAGAGGGGTCGCTATTCTCAACGTCGCGACAGAAAAACGAATGCGAATAATTTTCGAGTGACTTTTCATAATCGGTCTATTGTAAAATAAAGTAGGTAGGTGTTACTGTAAAAGCCCGAACTACGGTAAATATAAGATTTACTGGTGAAACCTAATAATTACCAAGTGATGAATTGATGATTGAATTGGTAAAAGTCCAATTTTTTCTGTAAATTGGCTATGCTAAGTATGTTTTCATCAACAGCCTATTAATCTCCCCACTGCTGGGGCTCAGGCCTACCCTATCAACGAGGGCGTTCGGGCTATAGTCCACCACGCCAGCCCAGTGCGGGTTGGTGGACTTCACATGCGCCCAAGAATTTCTTCTTCGGCGTATGCAGGTTTCCTCACAATGTTTTCTTTCACCGTTTGAGAGCAGTCAGTATATGTACTTAAGTTTCGAACCCATTGGTATATGGTCCAGCCGGGGATCGAACTTCGGACCTTTCGATATGATAGGCCGCGTCTTATCCCCGAGGCCACTGACGCTCTTATGGCGATATCTTATGTATGTTTACCATGATTAAATTCGGCCTTTTGATTTATTTTCAAATTCGGGTAGTAGGGGGGCCCTTGCGCCTGGGTCACCACTGGGCCCTTCTTGCCTGCCATACATTCATCTGATTAACATTACTTAAAGGTAGCTGTTATTATTTATAAATTGTAGATAAAGTATAATTTTTAGATTTCTCTATATTTTCATTCAGAACGCTTAGTTGAGTTATTTATGTTATGTTAGTGGTTCCTCCTTTGTATAAATGTTCTCTGTTTCTTGCTCATTCCTTTAGTTTGTAAGTACTCGTATGTAAAAAGGAAACCAAATAAACTATTTATTTATTTATGTTGAATTATTCATTCGGGAAACTCCTGTAAGTAGGTATTGCCCCTTAGGCCAAGAGCTGGGTAAGCCCCTGGCAATGTCCTTTGAGTTTGTAAATTACCACTAATTAGTTTGTTGGTGCAATTAGGTAAGTATTTTACCTTAGAACAGTTAAGATAGCAACACTAAGTCGACAAGTTAAATATGTTTTTTATATCATGTGACGACTATAGGGACACGTGACGAGTATACGGACGTCTACCCTATATCAAAAATGTATTACTAATTGAATGTTCATTTTAGGCACTATTGGAAATCCAGCGGAGTTGGAGGAGATCTTCCACCTTCCTAGGTAAGTTTTTTTTACTGTTTGTTTAGGTTTAGTTTATTTATTAAAATTATGTTTAGAGGTTAGGTTATTTTAGTTTTATATGGGTATTAGTTTAGTTTTAGAATAATTTAGTTTTATATTGTATTTGCTTTTCTAATTGAATGTCGAGTAGTTGTGAAAATAGAATCCCTATTCCGCTGTCCGCGCCCGCACTGCTATCGATCAAAGTAGGCTTTACCGTTCTCGGCTAAGCATTGTTTTGCGCAAATCACAATAATTCATTTTTAGAATTACGGCGATAGATATAATCCGTTTGGAATTTTTGGCTAAACATTTGATAAATGAGACAACGAAATAAAATTAATCTTTTAAGGGCGGAATTTTGAACGCTTCTGTAAAGGTATATTCCTTTAACTTTCATATTTCGGTCCGAAGATCGATCCCCGGCTGGGTCATGTACCAATGGGTTTTTCTCGAAGACTTGCTTACGCTGAAGAAGAAATTCTTAGGCGCATTGTAATTGCACTGGGCAAGCGATATAGACTACAGCCCTAACGCCCTCGTTGAGGGAGTAGGTCTGAGCCCCAGCAGTGGGGACATGTTGATTTGATTTCAACTCTTTTTAGCCATGTTCCGATATCCAGGTATTTCAAAGAAAACGTCATACGTGCACATTTCTGGGCTTGCGCAGGATAATCCGATCCGAGCGCAGCATCGTTTTGAACAGCAAGTTAGGAAGTCGCTCGCCTGGCTCTAACAACAGGTAATAGCTTTTGTAATATTTGTAGGGCGACCATGGCGCTGTTAAATTCAGAGATCGGATCGCACAATCTCTTTAGTACTGTTTGATACAAACTTGAATTTAATGGTGTGATGCAGAAGTTTGATGAGCCGCTCCTCTTCTTACCAAATAAATTGACTTGTGTAAATGTACTCAGTGTGATATTTCGACTTCGACTACCTACACCTATTTCTACCATCAGCGGTTCCCTTTTTAATTAATTTTTTATTATTATCACTAGGAACACAGGCCTTGAACGCTGAAGAATGGTAAAGGACCACGATACCATTTTATAGAAAGGTGGTCAACAATAAATACGTAAGTAAGTATATAGGTTACTCTAAAGAACGCGTGATGGATGATTTTCCACATGGATGGAGTTCTTTCCACATTATAATGCTCCTTGGAAAAAAATAAAAATAATGAATTAAAGTTTTGCTGAATTACATTCCTATCTCGTATCTCTGTTTGACAGTAGAAATGTGGTAGAAATAGGCAAGTGTCCTAGACTCCTGAAAACCATGGTGACGCCACAAGAGTT
Source organism: Metalampra italica (assembly GCA_949699065.1). Classification (NCBI taxonomy): domain Eukaryota; kingdom Metazoa; phylum Arthropoda; class Insecta; order Lepidoptera; family Oecophoridae; genus Metalampra; species Metalampra italica. Next base: position 3,598,764 of record OX452993.1, read on the forward strand.
GTCGAAGTAGTTATGTCCGGAATGGGCGATTTGAGCCCGCAAGTTTCTACCGGTTCTAACGCGGTAGCCGACGCCGGGCCAACACCTTGTATTGTATTACTTTATGCATAACAACTACCCGCAAGATTTTGTTTGAAAACTTCTCGAGGCGCTGTTTCCGAATGGTTAAAGTAGAACTTGACAGCGCTATTCCAGCAAATGGGATGTGAAATAGTCAGCGAATGGTTACGTTGCTAACTCAGTCCAAAGCCGAATTGTCCGTTTTCAAAAATATTATTATTTTGCATAGTCAACTCAGCCTCGACTATGAAAAGATGCGTTCTTACTTGAAATTAGGATAAACTAGCTTTTCCTGCGGCTTCGCCCGCGTAGAAAAGTTTTTCCCGTGAACATTATGAAACAGCGCCCTCTATGTAGGTGTTTTGTTACTTAGAGGGTAATAGCGGACGCCCCGCGACTTTGTCCGCGTTAAAAAGTAGCTATATGTTATTCCAGGATATAAGCTATCACTGTACCAAGTTTCATCAAAATCTGTTCGGTAGTTTTTGCGTGAAAGAGTAACAAACATCCATCCTCACATTTTCACATCCTTACAAACTTTCGCCTTTTTAATATTAGTAGGATAGGATTAGTAGGAAGGATATATAAGCCTTTTTTTTTATTTTTGTTGATGTTTTGTTATTACTATTATTCTTGGTTGTGGCTTCAATCGTCTTTAAGATGACGACTGGTTCTGCCAATGTCAAGTGTTTAAAGAAACACGGTGGAAAAGGCTTGATGATTGGTGGTTTTTGATATAATTTCTTCCTTGAAGTTTATAACATGCACCATGATGTTTGTTGTTGTTGAATTTGAAATAACGACAGCAGCGGTCTAAATTGATGCCAAAAATATATATATTTGAAAGTGAACAATTCAGCACGTGGTCTGACCGGGGTGAGTTGGCTACAGAGCCCTGCGTACGTGGCCAAATAAACGTAAGCAGTAAACGTAATAAGCTGATGATTACGACGGCGAAGTTAAGGAAGACGAGTTCTAGAGTGGAGCCTGCGTGAGATCCAGGACTCATCTTCTGAAAAAGATAAGGGACGAATGGATGAGAGGGTAAAATGATGCCCGGATGTAATGACCCTTAATAGGGGTGGGGGCTTATCTCCAACAGTAGACCTCGAAAGAATCATCAGGTCAAGGACCAAACTGATTTTCGGATTTGTCGAACCCAAATTGATCTACATCTAGGTACCTACTTCGCATTTCAATTATACCAACCGAGTTTTGTCTCCTGATCCATCTGATTCAAATTCTTGCAATGTTCGAATGCTCTTCGTTCTAGTTATATGCTATTTACGCCATGAAACATTGTTCCCTTAGTTCCAATTGGAAAACCGGGGCAAGTTGGCCTAAAAGAATAATACATCAAGCTACCTTCAACTTGTTAAAAGCAGGTGTAAGTATTATAGCGGCGCAGCTCTAATGAGATGTGACGGCTGCTCTGTCTCGCTCCCTCCCGCTGGGTTGACCCATTTCCCCACTTCCCTGGTTCCTGCTAAATGTAGCCAGTCCGACTGTTGCTGTTGGCGCATTCAAACCTTTGCCTTCCCCCACCACCCCCTCGGGTGGTCAAAACGCACGGTAGTCTGTGGGTCGCAAGAATAATGCTAATTATTAAGTATTCCAGGCATGTTCTTAGATGGATAGACTCTTGGGACCTAATTATTTTTCATCTAAAAATACTATTATAATACGGCCTGATAATTGTTAGTGGACTTAGAACTAAGTACGTTTTGTAGTAGTTAGTAATTTCCTTAGTTAATGTATGTATGTAAACACTTTATAGTACAAACAAAAATGTACAAAAAATTTACAGATACAGACAGTTTAGTTGCCTATTTCCTCGTGCCGTACCTATGGTGTATCCACCTGCCTGCCTCCGAAACGCCAGAGCACCGCACGCCCTTCGGCCAGAAGTCAGTCGTGATTAGTTGGGGGTGCACGTTTTAGCTTGAATCCAGGCGTTTCTTCACGGCGACTTTGGCCTTCAGCCTGATGTGTTCCTCGATATTCTGCCATTGGAAGAGTGGTGCAGGCGGGACAGGTTTGTCGCGCCGGTAACGGCGTTGATAGCGCTTCGTAGCGCCAGCGTAGCCACTTCAAACCACCTTCGTACCATAACTGGATAGTCAACATTTATCCAAATTGTTCTCTTTAGCCTCAAACTTATGAAAAAGGAAAGAAAGTTTTTTTTTTCGTCTTATTTTATAGCTTTGGTGAACCACTTAATCTTAGTATACCTAACCAGCCAGTAAATTAATTAAATATATAATTTCACACCGATATACCTAACATTAGCACGCGAATCAGTGAAGTGGCTGATAGGTATATGACATTTAAGGCTATTGTAGTCTGTTTAATGCTATTATAGTCTGTTTGAGGCTATTATAGACTGTTTAAGGCTATGTTTAAGAGAAATGTCTAAGAGTATTTTATTATTGAACATTACCGGGAATTCATAAAAACGTCCCATCTCGCCGTAGTCTCGCCATTTCTAAAGTTTAGCGTTCTACATTCGAATTTGAAGTTTTCGACGCCATCCGTGGAATATCCGACGTGATCACATCTTGTTCAAAACTCTGTGCTTTTGTTCTGCTATTCTACCCTCAAACACCTCAAATCGAAATTGGCCAATTTACTCAAGGATGGATCAATAAAATGGATGTAAATTAAATGTCTGCTATCAAACTGTAGTTTTTCCAAATTAAAATTAATCTTTTATTAATTGTTACGTAATACCGTGATATAAAGGTATAATTTCTAAAAAGATAGTATATTGACTGCCACTACTTCCTGTGCCGCCATTTTCGATGCGGTTCCTCATGCCGCCACGATGGCGCCACAGACGGGAGTGGGGTGGTAAGGCCATTCGAGCGACGACAGGAGCGAGTTCTGGCATTCTGTGACCGAACGTCGTAGGGAGTGGAACATTTAATGTTAAACGACTGAAGTGTGTTCATTATGTTTTAGTTGTCCAATATATTTTAAAGAGCAAAGTGTGGTATTCGTATCATTTCCTGCCCGGCCCGGAGGAACCGTTATACAAAACTTTAACCGTTTTAACAAAACGGCGAAGAATACATCGGAGACCTGCATAAACCGAAGGTTACTCAAAACATACTCGTGATCGTAAAGTAACCGCTAAGATTTTTTTAACCACACACAGTCGAAATCGCTGTCAACAGCAATACTAAGGGCCTCTTACACCGCTTGCGGATAAAGTCCCAGATACCCTATCTGCAGGTTTTCTGACAGATAGCCTATTTTTTGGTTTCACAGGTATCTGATTGCCTATATTTTATATAGTCTATCGCACAGATTTATCTGATAGATTAGTTTATCACTAAGATTATCTGTAACAATATCAGGAAGTGGTGAAAGAAGCCCTAAACATACCTACCATATCTAACAAATGATCCTAATGCCAACAACCCCTGGTTGTTTTTTAAATGCTAAAATTTTTTCGAATGTAGAGACATGTACCTACTTTGTTTCTGGATCTATTACCATCATGAAGTTAAGACATCCAGAGTAAACAATTATAATAATATGACTACCTACCTACATTATACAAATTAGGCCATTATTCTAGCTACAAATGTAGCCACACAATGTAAGTAGTTATTAAGGAGACAGTACTTGCCTGCTCGTATACTTAGATACATAAATGTACTTTACTTGTAACTTTGGCCAACCCGTGCAAAACACCAAAACTTTGTTGTTTATGCGACTTCACTGAACAATTACTTGCACAAATTGTTGTTTTGTAAAGCTTATTGTAATGAATGCCAAAGTTGTTTTTTATTACACAGAAAAAGTTTTTACACAAATGATAATAATATTACGTATTCGTACTTAAGTGTTTTACCTGTGCCAAAAAACAGAGATGCTAATAGTTCAGCCCTTTGCATAAACTTTATAAATTTGAATGTGAATCTGTTTCTCGCGCTTTCACGACTCCTAGACATTGAACCGATCTCGATGAAAAATTTGCATACACATAATTCTGTGTCAGGAGACAAACCTTAGCTATTTTTACCTTAAGAAAATCTCCCATGGAAACCAGAAAGCAAGGGCAAAAGCTGGTTTACAAAACCACATTGTGGTTCTGCCGTGGACATTTCTGGTGGACTGTTGTCTACTCATTTGCTACTTTAAAAATGAATTGCTTATTTTTTTTATTCTAGCCGATTTAAATTCCACTGTTTCTTAAGTTATGTCGAGAAGCCACTGATTCAAACGGTAAGTACCTTATTAACAATACTAAACATAATATAACTCCTTTAATCCCACATTTAATCGCAATTCATAAAAATGACAATCTGATACTTCTAAAAATTACCCGCCTACTCTTAAATTAAAATATGATTGATTTAATGTATATCGATAAAAGCCTATTATTATGGAAATGTTGTACAGAATTAGCTTTTCACCCCATAGTTTCCTATGATTAGAATCACATCTAGGTCTGTCTGAGATTAGCCCAGACAAAAAAACACAATAGGTAAATAAATTATATCATATTATAATATGTTGGGGGTCATAGGCCTACCCTCTCAACGAGGACATACGGGCTATAGTCCACCACGCTAGCCCAGTGCAGGTTGATAAACTTCAAATGTGCCTAGAATTCCCTTTTTGTGCATGCAGGTTTCCTCACGATATTTTCCTTTACCGAAAAGCCTATATTCATGTAAATGTCTATCTTTAAATATAAATATGCACAAACAGACACTTCAATTATATTCATAATGTATAGATTTCGTCAATAGACTACTGGTTGCAACGTCAAGCTGTGATGTCTTAGGGCAAAGACCGGAAAACTACCGTCAAACTGCCGGCAGCCATTGAAATTCAACTATGGTGATAGCTAAGTATTAATTTAATTTACTGATTATTATATTTACAATGAATGTGGCGCTATAAATAGCGGCTACCTACTAAAGTGGGGTTTGTTATTTAGATAAAGAATTGCTTGAACGGGGCAGGATAAAGTTTTGATTTGATATTTATGTAATTTATTCAAAAGTGTCTAATAGGTAGGTATCTCCATTACTGTCTGCGTCCAACCAACAAGTCTACCAATAATGGGATCTAGATTGTTTTATATATTTAGAATCTATTTGGTAATCTTTAGTCTCTTGCATGGAGTCTGTTTATGAAGAATAAAGACTTAGGTTTCCACAGACAATAGGTAGGTATACAGATTTAAGTTAATACATAGACACCTGTAATATTAACTGGGTACCCTACCTACCTACATGCATAGGTACCTAATATACCTACTAATGCAATACCTGGATGCCAAGAGCGGAGGATCGGTTGTGGTGGCGTTCATTAGGGAAGGCCGATGTCCAGCAGTTAAAACCACGGCACTCTATTTGTCACGACTCCATCACACCGTCACCGTGCGAGATGTACAAGAATACATCAGAACGAAGTCCAAGTGGAATATGTGAGAGTGGACCCACTGGAGTCGCGTCACTACGTGCACTTCAAAACATATGTGGCGCGCGTCCCGACGGAGCACCTCGACATGTTCACTCGGGAGGACTTCTGGCCGAAGGGCGTCGTGTTCCGGCGGTTTCGTGGAAGCCTACGGATACCGACGCCTACGCCTGACACCACAACGCTCGTGCAAAACAACACACCTTAATTAAGTTTTTATATGTATTGACTAGTAATAGGTATTTATATAATATGGCCCTTTATGGACTGAAATAAAGAATAATAATAATAATAAATAAAAGGCTGATGTGATGATGATGAAAATGTTCACCTGCATTGTGAGACGTAGAATTTAAATTGTATCTCTTGTTTGTTATGTATCTACTTTGCGCGATTCTTTTCTATCATCATCAGCCTGTATAAGTCCACTACTGGACATAGGCCTTCTACAAGCGCGCCAATGACCCCGATCCTCGGTTCTCCGCATCCAGTCACTGCCAGCCGCCTTACGCAGGTCGTCGCTCCATCTAGCCGGGGGGCGTCCCACACTACGCTTGCCAAGTCGTGGTCTCCACTCGAGAACTCGTCTACCCCAGCGGTTATCGGCTTTTACATAAATTTTTACAATCGGCGAATTTTTACAAAAATATGCAAAATTTACGATCTTACTGGTAATTCGATAAGTCATATTTTACGTTATTTTTTATTCTAAGTTCGATTTACAGCGTCACAAATCGTAATCTAAATCGGGTGGTGTCTAGCGGCTCTAATTAAGACGTCGCGCTGACCGCATAAAATGTCCATAATTCATTTTGTGTAACGTTCTATCGCCCACGTCGTGTGCACGCGGTGGCTTTTACAACCGGCGGGTTTTAATCGTGTCGTGGTCGTGTCGTGAGCAAATAGTAGGTACTTAGACGCAATTAGTTTCGAATCGATCGAAAATATAAATCTTCGTTTGTTGCTGGTTGCAGCACGGCAGACGTAGGCTGAAGTTCAAATCAAATTAAAATCAATAGACTATTAATTGTCCCCACTGCTGGGGCTCAGGCCTACCCTCTCAACGAGGGCGTTAGGGCTATAGTCCACCACGCCAGCCCAGTGCAGGTTGATAAACTTCAAATGTGCCTAGAATTCCCTTTTTGTGCATGCAGGTTTCCTCACGATATTTTCCTTTACCGAAAAGCCTATATTCATGTAAATGTCTATCTTTAAATATAAATATGCACAAACAGACACTTCAATTATATTCATAATGTATAGATTTCGTCAATAGACTACTGGTTGCAACGTCAAGCTGTGATGTCTTAGGGCAAAGACCGGAAAACTACCGTCAAACTGCCGGCAGCCATTGAAAGTGGGTTGGTGGACTTCACTTGCGCCTAAGAATTTCTTCGGCGTACGCAGGTTTCCTCACGTTTTCCTTCAGCGTTTGAGAGCAGTCAGTAAATGTAGGTACTTAAGTTTTGAGAAAAAACCCATTGGTCATGGCCGAGCCGGGGAATGAACTACGGACCTTTCGATATGATAGGCCGCGTCTTATCCCCGACGCCACTGACGCTCCTGGTAGAAGTTGATTTGGGTCATAGTTCAAATGCTGCTTGAGTGTGAAGTTCTACTTTAGTCCCTTCAATGCTTCGGCTTCCTTTATAAAAGTTGCATCCGATCCTCCAGTGTGATTAGTCATTTTCTCTTTACGTACCCTAGTTCTCAAATCTTCGCTAGCCTCGTAAGGATCACGACCCTTATAATAGGAATAAATTTAGTACATAGGTAGTCGTTCAGACAAAAACGGCACTTGGGTCGTAATACACAAAAACTAAAAATAGACCTGGGCCTTACGAGGCTAGGGTACCTACTGACTGAGCAATATCGCATCGGAATCGTGTCATGCATAACAAGAGAGCCCGCTCGATACTTAGTCACAAGTGAGGTGTAATTTTAACATCTGTAATAGGCGCCTTGTATTACTGCCGTAATCACCGGTCTGCAGCACCGCGCCGCCGCCTTCCACCATAGATCTTGAATAGATTAATGCGGAATAGCCTCCATAACTTGTAACTTCAACTAAGTAATGTGCAGGTATAAAACTTTTTTATAGTCCGTTTTAAGTGTGATGTAGGTACATCAATATTTGAGTCAGCTACATATCGCACACAATACTGATTGATTAGTCGCATAGTCGAGATGTACATCTTTGGTCATCATCAGCCTGTAGACGTCCACTGCTGGACAAAGGCTTCCCCCCAGGGTCTCCACGACGACCGGTCCTGCGCTAACCTCATCCAGCCGGGTCCCGCGACCTTCACCAGATCGTCGGTCCACCTTGTGGGAGGCCTGCCTACGCTGCGTCTTCCGATACGTGATCGCCACTCGAGAACCTTTCTGCCCTAACAGCAGTCATTTCTATGCACGATGTGCCCCGCCCACTGCCAGTTCAGCTTTGCAATTCTTTGAGCTTAAATCTTAGGCTGTTGATAGATTAATTTGATAGGCAGACATTGTGGCCAAAGGCAGACGGGCAGGTTGGTGAGAGATACGCGACTTCATCAAACTAGCTGCTGTGTGACGTTGATACTGTAGCCAACCCCGTAATCATCATCATCAGTTCATAGTATCATATCAGTTGATTGGGCGACTAGTCCGTTCATTAAATACTAGCACATAGCTAGTTAATTGAATGCAAAGAATAATAAAGCTAATTGACGTTTAGCTGTTTAGATAAATGAAATTGCCTATGTGTGGCTAGCAGATTAGATTAACATGAACCCTTGGAGGGTTGCAGGAGTTCCAATGGGTATGGACCATAATGCACTTACCCATAATGCCCAAAATAACTCAGCAAATAGCAAGATTAAAATATCTGGCGTTAATCGTACTTTAATGAATCAAGGGCTAATCTGAATATTTCTGTCGGAGTTTTTGATTTTCCAATCATTTCAGGGCAATATTACAGTATGTTCTTAGTTTCAATGGTTAAAGTTTTTGGGGGGCAAGCAGACGAACAAAAAGCTTCGGTATAAGAGTCAGTTCAGACCCCGCGGTAATTAGCCCGAGCATTTTGACGTCATTGTCAAATGAACCATATCACTAATATACTAAAGAACAAAATCGTATGAATGACTTCGAGCGCGAGACTCGAGGCTATTTATACAATTATTCTTCTTTCTTTATGCTATAGTGATATGGTTCATTTGACAATGACGTCAAAATGTGCTCGGGCAAATTTCCGCTTGGTCTGAACTGACCCTTTGGGTGATGGCACCCTTAAAAGCTGAAAAAAGTTCACAGAAATGAAACCATCATTTTTAATTAAATGTAGTTAAGTGTATTAGCAACGTTGGTACATGAGATTACTGAATAATACTGTCGTGGAATATAAAATGTCGATGTTTGAGCCACACCGAAAACACTTAACAACCAGCCCCTAATGCCACAGTATACACACTTACATAGTAAGTCAACTCCATAGAGGTGCTTAAAAAATAAACATGCACAAATGCGCGGATATGTATAAATTCAATTTTTTAATCCGAATATTGAAAGAGCATTAATCTTTTCTTAATACTATGTTCAGTTTAGCCATCTCATTTTTGCCACTGTCAAGCAATGGCTTACTAACGGGTAGGAATTTAAACGTCGCTTGTCAGTCGGAGTGTAGTGACACTACACGTCTAGTGATAGTGACGTCCTAAAAACATTTTTTCGACATTTTTGATAATTTTGATGCCACAAATTTATAATTATAATGATGTGACATTATATTGATTATACGCACATATGCTATGTAACACTTTCACCGCGTTTGTTTTAACCGTGGTGTCAGATTTTTAATCTTTTTCTTTAATCAAATTGCGGTAGGCGAATCTAGTACCTACTGAAATTAATACTCCTGAACCAGCTAAGCTGTGTATGTATGAAAATCAGCTCAGGCATGCCAGCGCGTTTGTGCGCGTGAACTTATATAATACAGTTTCTATGAAGTAGAGCTACTGGTTGTAAGTATACTGTGGTATATACGTAATAGTAAAAAATGAATTAATATCACTGTAAAATCGTGCTCGCTCCTAAATGCATCTTATAATATCAATAGGTACAACTTTATTTTTAATGTCTATTACATCTATAAATTCAATAACTGATTACTTTTTATTTTAAAGACACTACTGATAAATATAAAAATGTGAGCAGTCATACAGATAGGAGAACCATCGGTTACTTAATAATAATTTATGAATTTTAATGAGATTATATCTCGCTCGCACTTAAAGACGTCATATAGACGTCTCCTTCACTCACGAGGTACAGAGGAACTAATGTTGTAACCTCAATATAGCATAAGACCTAACATTTCGATTCCATTAATTTTTATTTAGTTCGCTTTCATAAATCGCAAATAAACTTTACATGTCATTTAATTTACGTTTTTTCTAAAACAGATTTTAAAAAACGTATTGCTCTACAATAATCAATACAATTATACTAAAATATTACACTACAACATTGTCTAGTACCCAATTAAGATTAATCTTGTAAAAAAGTACTTTTCAATTAACTACAAAACCGTATGTGGACATACAAATATAACTAGAAAGCAATGTATTGAACTGTAAATAAACGAAATTGTATGGAAGCCACCTGTAGTAACTGGAGATTTGAATTGCCAACTTCTTACGGCGGTAAATAGTTCAAAAAAGTTAATTCCATTTTTTGAGTCCTTACTGTGATCAACAAATCCATTTATATAGAAATATAATCCTTGGCAAATTGTCTTAAATTACTTTATTTTATAGGCCTTTATTAATATCGGTAGGAAATTAATTTCAATCGTACAAAATCTATAAATTTTTAAGAACCAAAAACAATGGAAATAAAAATAAAATTAAAAAACAAATTTAAAAAATCATTCATTTAATTCTCTGCGAAGTATAATATATCATTTCTTCAATCATAATAGTATATTTAAGTAAGAGAATAAGGTCTATTAAAAATCTACTTACAACATGACGTAAACAATACAGTGTCACCAACTTTTTTCTGCAGATGGCGAAATACTGAAGTACGGTGACGTATGTTATGTATACAGGGTGTTTTATTAACAACAGCGCGCCACCCTCTTCAGCAAAAAGAACTTAGTGGAACTCTATTTAATTAATACTAATGTCGCAACGACAAAAGATTGTTAAATAATTCTCAATATAATTTTTAAAAATAAAATATAAATAATCGAGTATTACTGTTCCAACAACTCTTATAGTCTATGGTTGACCATAAACATATAATTATATTTTTAAATCATGGTGTAACACTACGTAAGATCTCATGTCTGGAACGACACTTCTATGACGTACTTATTAATTCATAGGAGATCTTCTGTGGAAGTTAAAAACGAATCTATAGCTGCGAAATAAAAAGAAAATATGCATATTATACAACAGGCCTACTTACGGGTGATTTATATAAAATTTATATTATATTAATAAGTTATATATATTTATTTAACACAATATCCCTAATAATGCCTACATTTGTCTAATATTCCCATCTAATGATTTAATGATAAATTAAAAGATAATGATTAAATAAAATTTCTTAAATCTACTTAACAAACGGAAAGAAAATATGAAAGGGAAAACATTTATAAAAAAAATCGCTTCATAGAAGCGAGTTTGCCCTGGCAAGCTTAACTATTGTATTGAAATAAATTGTTGTACATTTTCCTTACATATTTTTAAATATTATAATAAAAAATATTATACAAAAACTTACATACATGGTCACTTAAAAAGTTTTAATAATGCACTGGATGAGGTTAGTTTTGTACCGGGTTATTCAGTCGTGTCAACCGCGGACGCAATGCAGAGTTGTGCATATAAAATATATCCCAATAAATGTTCTCAGAAAACACCCTTACATTAGTATTTTATAATAATTAAAGATATAACCTTAAAATTTGATTTTAATATAGAAATAAATAGTTACACTAAGTAAAAACTAATCAATGTCACAAGTGGGCTAAGCATTCAGTTCTAAGATTTAGGATCCTCAAGCATTTCATTTTGAATGATAAATTAAATACAAGAATTGTATGTATTTATTACGTACGTAAAATAATAATATATATAAAATATTTACTCAAAACAAAAGGTAAATTATGTAAAAACCCTTTTAAATCATCAGCTCCTAAATTAATTACTTGATCTCCCCGCCATGTATTTATTTTTTATGGGATTCTTTTTTAAAATTTACAAAAATCGAGCCTTTTTAATAAACAAAATACCTCGATCTGTAAATGCAAGGCAAAGATTTCATATATTATTGCATAAAAAACCATATTTACCTTCTTAATAACTGCATGCTTAGCCTTCATTAAACTAAAACGGAGGGAAATCAATCGAAGAAACAGGTCAAAGCTGCCATTCTTCACAACTTTTCGACACACTTTTCTACGCGTGCGGTAGTGTCGCCACTGTCTTTGCGAACTATCAGTCCTTCCAAAGAAGTTTTAGTTCCATTTTGCGCCACACGCATAAATAAGAGTGTCAGTCTGTACGAGATCAGTAATTAATATTTAGCTGCTTTTTCATTTGTCTGACTGAAGCCACCACTACACTGCGGCGGTGGCGACCAGTTGTCACTTATAGGGGTTTGTACGGATATCCCCACACTGACGCGGGAAGGCGCGGCTAGGCAATTTGAGGAGCCTAAGTCGCGCGTTTCCCGCCACTGCCTCAGTGTGAGGGTGGCTCAATAGAGATGTCACAAAATCAATAAGCTCCATATCTAAATTGCGATTGTATCAATAGGTACACATTTTTTTAAGACAATGCAATTTAAACTCTATGGATTTTGTGACTCGTCCTAATTATTCATACTAATAATATCACTACGATGTTAACCCACTCTTTACTCGTTCTTTATCAACCGGCCAAGGAGTTTATATGAGATTATATAAATATAAATAATTATTTTGATTTTGCTATCAAAAATTCGGGGATCATACAGCATGTTACAAAATAGCGGGTGCAGTGGCACTCAAAACCAGCTTTTAGAATGTGGGCTGTCAAAATGCTCCCACCCCCGGCGACTGTGGCTGTCAGTTTTTTGTTTTTCAAAGATCATCTTTATTTAGACTTAGATATCTAGGCGGCCACTGAAGCACAATTTGTGTCTCTCCACAATTACTGGGGAATCGCAATATGTGCTTCTCGACAGATGAAAGGATAACTTTTGGAAGATCTTTATAAAAAACTTCCCATACAAAAGTTGTTCTAGTCGTATTTTGCGGAATTCCAAAAGACAGTTATTCAGTTGACACTGAATGCCTATCACTTCCATATATCAATTATAATGAGTTAACAGGTTACCAAGTATTGCAAGGGTTTGGATGGTCAATTGGTTAAGTGGGTCGGTAAATATCAAACTGCCGTTCGTCCACGGAAAAACGTCTTTTTAGGATCAGAACGTTTTTACAATTCTATATAATCAGTTTAGTTCAAGTACTTAAGAGATTTTGAAACATTCTTAACTTCTTTCAATGACTCGTTTTGTTTCTAATCTCGAACTTTTTGAATTTAAAAATGAATAATACCTATATATTTTAATAAATTGTGAAGTAGTTGGGATTTTTTGCAATATGATAATTACCGACTCGTCTGGCCTTTACGGCCCAGATTACATGAGCCCGGTTCCGGTCTGCACAATCCATACCATTTGTGTCATACCGGTTTGAAATGTGTGCAGTAACCGGAACCAACTGGACTGGTGCGGTCCGGGCCTAAGTGGGTCCAATCGCAGGGGCACGGTGCCTCCAATGCTATCTACTAAACAGCATGGGCTATAATATTGCTAGCCCAAAAATGATAAAGTTTAAAGCTTCCGCACACGTTCCCATAATAATGCATCTTAACACTAAATATAAGACGGATATTCCTTAAACGTAGAGGACAAGACACCTATATTACAATATTCATAGAGGGCCGTGGAATGAATACAAAATATTACAAAATTCTATTATGTTATTATAATAGTTTAACCTATTCGGCTCACTCGAAAGCTTACGGTCTTTTTCAGACACTCCTGTTACGACAGAGACGTGTATATATCGTTAAAACGTTGGTAAGAGCCGCATACTACATAACTAACCATTATTATTTAATAATAACAATTATATTCAAATTCCGAATATATGAAATGTTTATTTATACCAAAATTTACGTTAGTTGACACCTAACTTTGTAAGTATTGAATAGTTCATATCAGTGAGTTAAGTAGTTCGAGTATACATCGTGTTATTCTTTCCCAAATTAAAAACTGTGTATATCTTTTGGATTTCTATTAGCAATTACGCTTTTCAACTATGCATAAAGAAAGAAAATGAATAACTTTGTATTTTATGCAATGACGGTGAGCCTCAATTTTTTAAAATAGTAACCATTATAAATAACTACATGAAACCATTGAGTGATAATGTAAGAACGTACTAGAACATACATTTTACAACCAGCATGTGGGCAGTGTTGCAGGTTTGACCCACCACTAGAAGCGATAAAAAAATGGAACACTTTCGAGATTTCTTAGTCATGGCGGAGAACAAAATATTTACAATTTGATTTTTTACAGTGGCTGGAATGTGTGTATGTGTGTGACCGCAACGTAACTTGGTACCTGTCACTTTATTTACATTTGAAGGTTACAGGGTAACAGGGGGGAAGATCGCTTTCAGTAAAATGGACTCTCCCCTCTTTTACTATGTAACTTTTATTTGTGTTCGCTTCTCGTAGCGTTGTTGTCTTTAGACATTGAATGAATAACAAAACTTTAGCCTACGCACCGCAATAAAAAGTGAAAAAACATCAATTTGAGCTGTCGCATCTAGTACGTAGTACATAATAGCTCAATGTATATATGATACCCCGTTATATGATTATATTAAAATACGCAAAATGGCACGACTATATACACGAGGAATTGACATGGATATATTTGTTTTAGAAAATAATAAAAAATGGCGCTACAACACGACTATACATAATAAGAATGCATTTCGTGACTTCCTTTAGGCCTTTATGCACCTACAATCGGGTATAATAATTTATTTAAACTTCTCATAAGAAGAGTGTGTAAATTGACACATTTATGATCAGTACTGCAATCTCCATGACGCCCCAGCGTGTCATTATGGACATAAGGGGAAGCCTGCATTCAGAAGTCGACGTTGTCAGGCTGATTAAGTATGTAGAGAACATTCTCTATTCGCGCATGTTTCGAATTTGCAGCTTTAGTTAACTATTATAATTATATACTCGAATTATAACAAAACAACATTTAACCGTGACATTCAATAAAGGGATTACAACATTTTTATATGAAGCCTGGGATACCTAAACGTTTCTTTTTTTGCGAGTTTTTCCATTCGCGCGGCCAATCTGGAGACTTTGTATATCGACAGAGGACACCATTACAAACAAATACTTTCCCTTGGTAAAATCTCCTACAGTGCTGGTTTAGCGAGACATTCGACTTCAAAATTTGGATTCTGAAGAATCCTTTGAAGTCAAATATCTCGCTTGAACAGCACTTTAGAAAAATTTCCCAAGGGAAATTATTTGTTTGAAATGATGTCCTCTGTCGATATGCAGTCTCCAGATTGGCCGCGCGAATTTATTAAAAAAAACTCGCAAATACAAAATATTACGTATCTCAGATATATTATGTATAACTCCTTTCAAGTAACATGTAAAGCCTGTTTTATATCTATGATAAAAATCGTCATAAAGTACAAAAAGAATTACATTGCTTGTATCGATATCTAGTAGGTTGCTTATTTTAATTTATTTGTTTAATTAAATCGATAAAACGTTTGGAAGTCTCGATGTTACAGTTAGTTCCTTCAATGTTCACCCAAAATATTCACAAATAAATGCTGGTGCACATAATTTTGTCTTAAATGATACAATATCAAAATAAAACTTATTCCGAACGATTCCGTGAGACGAGGGGCTTCAATACCATATTATGGATTCTATAACTAGATTTAAATGCTTTCATTTTTGCACTATTTAGGTTAGTCTTGTACACACGCGTAACATAATTAGTTACCTACCATTATCCGATACATATTCTTAAGATGGCAACATTGATACATAGCTTCGGTGTGGACAGTGAGGCACCGGGCAGAAACAATCATGGTTGAGTTTTGTCTTCAGTGTCAGAAAAGGTATTTAAAATCATTCAGCCTTGAATATCCATAATTGCACGAATAAACGTTGGTGCATTGCGATTTCTGACGCGAGACTTGGCTGCACGCTTTCAAATACCTTCACCCTTTCTAACAACGAAAAGAACCATTCGGAACTCTAGTGCGTTTCACGAAAGAGTTCCCTTTGCACACTGATTTACTTGCTACCAACATAACGGCATTAGTCTCCATCGTGTAACGTACTCTAAACGGGGTGCGTATTAAAAGAAAACAGCTCAATCCCTTAGAGCGTTTGTCTACCGCCGCCGTCACCAGGCCGTCACCGAGAAACGAGATTGTTGATTCAGATTATCCGTCATCTCGCTCTCGGTGACGTCCCGGTGACGGCGGCGGTGGACAAACGGCTTTACGCCGTTCCTTCGCCCCCCTCCCACTGAGTCCACTAAATGTTGCGGCGAGGCTCACCTGCCCCGCTGGCCGGCTAACGGCTGCTGGGGGGCATGGGCATCTGCGCCTGCACACCCTGGAGGTTCATCGGCCTCCCGTTGGGGTTCCCCATGCCGAGCCCCTCCTGGTAGTTGTTGGCGTCCATCGCGGGCATGTCATCGTTCTGGAATACATAAACATACACTTTATTTACTCGAAAAGTTATATGATACATCGAAAGAAACCCTGGCTCCCAAACTAGTCAATATATTTCGGTCTCAATTGCATAGATATCGCCAGGATAGAATTTGAATAACGGACTGTGGGGCATCACGTGAATCCGTTTTGACGATGACACCTATAAAAAGGTGTTTCCAAATTCCTATCGTCGAAATTCACAAAAGCAACTGTGTAAATTCTATTCTTGATCCAGAACCTAGTACCCCTGTATAAATTACCCCAAGGGTAAAAGTGACACTACAGGACAAACTAGTGGCCCTATCAGATCCTTGATCTAGAATATAGTTTACGTACTTACGTACTTAACTGTACTTAACCTATTTACTATAGGTTATGTTTATTGTGTTGACTGGCCTGTTGGCGTAGTGGTAGTAACCCTGCTTACTGCGCCAAAGGTCGTGGGTTCGATTCCCACCCGGGGCCAACATTTGTGTGATGAGCATAACTGTTGGTTTTCGGATTCTGGGTGTTTGTATGTATTTAAGTATTTATTTAAAAGTATTTAAGTATGTTTATCAGTTGTCAAGTACCCATGTACAAGCTTCGGCTTAGTTGGGACTAAACAGCCGTGTGTAAATTTGTCCAAACATTATTATGAATTTCGACGACATGGATTTGAAAACATATTTTTAGCGATCTATCGGAACGGGTTCCCGAAAGGTCGGAATCCGTATGCTGTAACACTGTCTTGCTTTTTGAGCAGCCCGGAAGAGAGGACCACACCTTACAGGACCGGTCTATTTATTTAAACAAAATTATCAGACCTGTGTCTATCCAGTGCGTGAGACAGAAATGGTAAAATTCCTACCACCAGTATAATACTAGGTTATACATTAATATTATTGTTATTTTCGCAACTACAGTTGGTATTTCACTTTAAAATTATTTACCAGTCAGTTAAAAATATGTTCTGTTTAATTCTAATACAAGTAGAGGTAACAATAAATAAGCCATAACCCCGCGAATGAGACAGTGCAATGTTTATATTGCATTCAGATGGGCTAAGCCAAGACTGTAGAGGCATGATTTATGCTCACCTTTGCTTCTCTTGGGTTCAGATAGAATCAAGGCTGGGAACTTACCTCGTCAAATCGATCATTGAAAAAATCGGGACTGTATTATAATGAACGGCTGCCGCTCTATACGAGATTACATGAGTTTGTACGAGACGAATTATTTAGGCAGTGGCTCGCTCGAGATCTTATACAAAATTCGTCGCCGCTCATTCAAATACCACCCTAAGACTTCGACTTTCGCGTTGAATCCCGAGGATAGTCGATAGATACTTCGGACCATTCATTGACTGCTTCGGATCGGGCGCAGCGCACTAGCTTGCCTTCCGTTGACACCGGTTGAGTCGCGTGCTCAGCCAGAACCGGTGGATGGGGGGGGTGGCAGCTAGAACCATGAGGGGGGAAGGGGAGGTCTCACCTCGCGATGCCTGCGGATGGTGCGGTCCTCGTACCGCGTGCCGCCGGTGGACGCCATAAGCCGGCTAAGCGTTGGCGTTGCCCAGCGCACTCGCTTGCCTTCCGTTGACACCGATTGGGTCGGGTGCTCAGCTAGGACCATGAATGTTTTTCTCACCTCGCGATGCCTGCGGATGGTGCGGTCCTCGTACCGCGTGCCGCCGGTGGACGCCATGGGCCGGCTGAGCGTGCTGTTGGCGTTGCTGGGCGAGTGCGGCGCGCCGGTCACCGCCGACGACGGCGTGCCCTGACCTGCTCCCCCAACCAAGCGAGCACGCCGTAAGCGTTATGTACATGGTGCTGTGCGAATCTTGCCAGTGGGGTTTAGTACATACAGTAAGTACAGCCGTTCGTCTATGGATCGTTACATTTCTTTTACACTAAACAGACGGAAGCGTCAAGCGCCAAACATAAAATTTAAAAAACCTCTAAAGAGTTTCAAATAATAATGATTAAATAATCTACTATTATAAATTTATCATACATGCCTATTGTATCTAGGTATACTTTTGAAATTGATGTACTGTCTGTATAATTTAGAATAACTTATTTTCATCCGTCGAATATATGAGTGTGTATGTACAGAAAGAAGTATTTGCTAGAAAAGATCCTTTGACAAACGGCTCAAAAGTAGAAAATTATTTCTTATATTAATGATAAGATGTTAAGAGTTAGAGGTGCGCAAGATTCACATAGCCACAAGTAAGTATGATAGTACGAACAACAGTGGTGCGGGATTTCATATGACGATTTTACACAACTACAATTTAAATAAACGTTCACACAAACATGTACATATCAACATTTACAACATATTACTTTAAATGTAACATTTACAACATTCTTTCATTCATATCATGCGGAGTGTTGCTCTGAAAAACCAATTGATCTGTAGAAGATTTTTTTATATATAAAACAGTAAAAAAATTGGCTTTGTTTTGTATTGTTATTTGTTCTTTCCAAAAACAGTAAAGTTCCTTTCGCACTTTCATCCCTAATAAAGTAGACCGTCTGGAAACGTTAACCGATGAGGAAAGATACATTATTATTATTATTCACTTATTTATTTATATTCTTAAGTATAAATTTTTTATAATATTTTTATAAAAAACTAATTACAAAAACATTATAAAAACCTAACCTAGAGTGCCGCCGGCAGCGGGGCTGGGCCAAGCTACCGGTGGTTAGGGCCGCAGGGTGAGGAACCTCCTTAATATTATTATTATTAGCAAATACATTAGAGTGACAAGGTACTAAACTGGTCAGGTGTTAGTGAACTCGACTGTAGACCGATGTGGAAAGTGGACCGATGGTTCCGAAGGGGAATAAAGGGTGTATGCCCAGCCGTGGGCGTGGTATTACCGCTGGTGTTGGAGTTGGTGCGCGGCTGCGCGGCGCGCGCGGGCGTGATGAAGTCCGCCTCGCGCCAGCCCTGCTTGCGGTACACCTCGCGCAGCTCCGTGTGACCCCACATCGTCATCAGCACTTGCCCTGTCACAAACAACACGTCACACTCTTGATACCTAATTGCATACCTAAGATACCCCTACCACAATTGATACCTAAGATACAAGTAAATTAGTTAACTTAGTTTAGGTATCACCACGGAGGGTATCACCCTAGATTAATGTACTATTAACCTCAATTCATTATAACATAGCAATATAAACATCATTAAGAAGCTCTATACTCGGCACTTTAATTGTAAATACCTAGTAGGTTAACAAATTGTTCATTGTATTAAGCTAAGTTTTATAATGAAATAAATTTTATCTTATCTTATCTTCAAATCAACAGCCTATTAACATGTCCCCACTGTCGAGCTATAATCCTCCACGCCAGCCCAGTGCGGTTTGGTAAACTTCACATGCGCCTAAGAATTTCTTCGTCGGCGTATGCAGGTTTGATCAGGATGTTTTCCTTCACGGTTTGAGAACCAATTGGTACATGGCCCAGCCGGGGATCGTACTTCGGACCTTTCGATATGATAGGCCGCGTCTTATCCCCGACGCCAATGACGCACGTTACTTTATGTTAGTTTATTTAAGTTATCTGTTAATTGTTTGTGAGTTTATGTAAATAAATGTCTGTCTATCTAACCTTGATTTGACTGGCCTGTTGGCGCAGTTGGTAGTGACCCTGCCTACTGCGCCAAAGGCCGTGGCTTCGATTCCCACCCGGGGCCAACATTTGTGTGATGAGCGTATCTGTTCGTTTTCGGATTCTGGGTGTTTGTATTTATTTATGTATGTATTTGAAAAGTATTTATGTTTGTTTATCAGTTGTTGAGTACCCATTTTACAAGGTTCGGCTTAGTTTGGGACTAAACAGCCGTGTGTAAATTTGTTCAAACATTATTATTATTTTGGTAGTGTATTTTATGGAATACGTACCGGCAAACTTAAGTACCCGCGGCGTGTGACGGTGCTTCTGCTTGGTCAGGTTGAGGAGTCGCTCCACGCCGCCCGCCTCCAGCAGCGACCGCGAGAACTCGGGGCTCTTCTTGATCACTTCGTTCAGTGTTGCCAGCACCGCCGCTATCGTGTCGTCCGACGTGCCCTGGTGGACGGTTTACATTTAATATTATCGTTCTTCGTATAGTACTAAAATACCAGGTTTGAAAGAATCAGGCCTTTAAAAAAAATGGATAATTGTTTTAATTTAAATCGGCTATTTTACTGTCACAGGTACGTTTTTTTTAAAAATTTTAATGTCAAGTCTTAACTCGGATGACAGCTGTCAAACTTAAAACCACTATTGATCGTATACGACTTATAGTTTTAGCGACTATTTGTATATTTCTCAGATCTACAGTTACCTGATCGTGCTGCTGGTTCCCGCTGGGCAGCTTCTGCACCAGGTCGCGCATGGCGTACTTTCCGATGAGCTCCTTGTTCCGCTGGTCTATCGCCAGGTTCCTCAGGGCCGTGGCCACCGCGCACACCACGCGGTCCACCTCCATCCGGAGCAACTCCACCAGGATCGGAAGGCCTAGGCATGTAGACGACGCTATGAGCATCTTTATTCTCATCAGATAATGGTGGCGATTCAGATGGTGTATGCCTTAACTAATTTATAGTCTCCTTCCTGTACCTTTTTTTAACTTTAAAAATAGGAAAGAGATGGCAAGAATTTTAGAACTGACAAATTAGTTTAGTCCTGTCAGACTCAAGAAATTAAACCGAATTTCTTTCTATTGCAATTTACATGCTGATTAAAATTCCCTGTCTGACAGGCATAAACTTATTTGACAGTACTTAAATTCATGCCGAGATTCTTATGTTTAGAGATAAAAAAAGAGAACAAGAGACTAAAATTTAGTTAAGGCGTGCACATCGGAATCGACACCGAATAACAATTAAATTATACATTTGGCGGCTGCAAAGTAAAAAAAGACCTAGCATTTTTAACTCCAGCTATTAGGTAAACGTCTAGAACCGTACAGCCAAGAATGAATAAATGAATGAACGACATTTATTTGGGAATAACATGGTAAGTACACAAAGGCTCGAAACTTAAGTACTGACTGACATCTCTCAAACTGTGAAGGAAAACATCGTGAGGAAACCCGCATACGCCGAAGAAGACATTCTTAGGCGCATGTGAAGACAACCAACCCGCACTTGGCTAGCGTGGTGGACTATAGCCCGAACGCCCTCGTTGAGAGGGTAAGCCTGAGCCCCAGCAGTGGGGACATGTTAATAGGCTGTTGATGACACAAAGGTTGATGAATACTGATTAGTCTTTCACATGTATCGCCAGGTATATGTCATGCAATAATTGCAAGCCGTTACTTATTCCGCTCACCTTTCTCTTTCCTGACCGCTGCCCGTATGTCGATGGAGGGTTGCCAGTAGCAGGCAGCGAGGTTTTGCAGCGCGCCGGCCGCCGCCTCAAGCGTCTCGGGGTTGGAGCACGTTTGCAGCAATGCCATATACAGTGGCACCACCTGTCAAAGAGAAATTTATAAAATTGTTAGCATATAAATCTACAAACTTTTCTGAACATCGTGAAATGAAAAGTAATTGATTGGACTAGTAAACGACGCCAGATGGACAGTGTCCGATAACCTAAAGGTCTCCTCAAAGCCGGGCTTGTCTAGGCCATACTTATTAGCCATAACTTAAAACCTTCACCAAACCTTGTTAGCCTAATTTTCTTTCTCTTGCAAACGGCTGGATGCAGAGGGCGCAACACCGGCTGTAGTGGTGGTCATTTAGGAAGGTTTATTAGGTCCAGCACTGGGCACATCGCTCGTAGAACTGACGGCCGTTGGGGCAGAAAGGTTCTCGAGTGGCGACCACGTGTCGGAAGACGCAGTGTAGGCAGGCCTCCCACGAGGTGGACCGACGATCTGGTGAAGGTCGCGGGACCCAGCTGGATGAGGTTAGCGCAGGACCGGTCGTCGTGGAGATCCTTGGGGAAGGCCTTTGTCCAGCAGTGGACGTCTACAGGCTGATATGATGATGATTAGGTCCAGCATTGAACGTTGATATTGGTGAATGATGCTGATTACGTACCTCCGGAGACCACAGCATCTCCGTGCCCTTGGGCACGCTGTACCCCAGCTGCATGCTGGAGGTGTCTCCGAGCGGCTGCGAGTCCGACTCGCTCTTGCCGAGCGGGCTCGTCGAGTTCGACGACGACGAGCCGTCCTTCTTCTTTTTACTGCCGCCGAAGCAGCCAAGGTTTTCTCCTGGAAACCAAACAATGTTCCAGATTGGTCGCTCTTCAGTATGCACGTCGTTCAGATTGGACGTTTTTCAGATTAGACGTTTAGTACATTTTAGACTTTCGCGCTTTGTATTCATAATCGTCGGGCAAGGTAAATAAAACTTATTCGTGTGTAAGACCCGTAAATAATTATATAATTACGATTAGACGTTTATCAAACTGGGCGTTTTTTAGATTGGAAATTATAGTCGTAAATCATTTTCTTTTACAAGTTACTACGACTTGTGTCAATGGTTTTGAAGAAAAAGAGCGAAAAAAAGAAAGATAATATGGCGATAAAAATCTTACCTTTGGAAGCGCTCGCCTGTATCCTAGACTGCCCCTGCGACTGTGTGGGGGGCGCTCGAGTGTCGTAAAGGGGATCTTCTATTTCTTGACACCTGCAAACATCATGATTTAGCAGTGTTGTTGCAGTGGAGCATTTAGTTTCGCCATGTGTCTGGGGCAACGAATACAGACACGGTATCCCCTGCCTGTCATAAAAGGAGACTTTAAAGGGGCCTTTGGAGTCGCGGTTGCATAGAGTGGGGCTCTGGCTACCCATCCAATCGTCTCCGAGCAGCACGGGGTGGCCAAAGGGTGCGGGAAGGAAGGGGAGGGGGCGTGGTGGACTGTAGCCCGACTAAATAATTACCAATAAAGTATAAATATGATTACGTATCGGAAGAGGCAGCGTAGGCAGGCCTCGCAACAAGGTGGACCGACGATCTGGTGAAGGTCGCGGGACCCGGGTGGATGAGGTTAGCGTAGGACTGGTCGTCATGGAGATCCCTGGGGGAGGCCTTGGTCCAGCAGTGGACGTCTACAGGCTGATATGATTATGATTATATCGAGCAGAGGGCTACTCCTGCTCACCTGTAGGAGAGGTTCCTGAGCACGCACACGCAGTTCTCCACGATCTTGGTGCCGATGGCGTTGACCTGCACGGCGGTGCGCACGGCGTGCAGCAGCGCCTCCGCCAGCCCCGCCAGGCAGCGCAGCCGCCGCCGCGCGTACTCGCCCGCCGACGACGCGTTGCGCAGCACGCCGGACGCGTTCCGGAACACTGGAGCCGGGACATATTGACATTTTATTCATTTATTTCTCAACTAGCTGTTTCTGAGTTGAACCAAGCTATACAATGAATGTAATTGACAATTATAATAATATATAATAATGTTTTGGACAAAGTCACACACGGCTGTTATTAGTCCCAAATTAAGCCGAAGCTTGTGGATGGGTACTCAACAACTGATAAACATACATATATATTTTTAAATAAATACTTTAGGATTACTGGAAGAGATCCCTTAGTGGGATAAGTCCGCCTTTATACATAGCTGTCAATTTTTGGTACAATAAAGTGTTTACATACATACATACTTAAATACATACAAACACCCAGAATCCGAAAACCAATAGATATGATCATCACACAAATGTTGGTCCCGTGTGGGAATCGAACCCACGACCTCTGGCGCAGGCAGGGTCACTACCAGCTGAGCTAACAGGCCAGACAGTTAATAAAATAAATAAATAAAATAGCCTTTTTATTCAGGCTAAATGCTTTTTACAAGAAAGTTTACATATTGACAATGTCAGATACTTGTTTCGCCGTCTATGTGTCCTCTGACAAAGGCCTCCTTTTGTCTTATGTCAACAGTCCAGACAATGGAAAGTTAAACAACATAACGATGACATACCGTTGGACCAGTAGGTGTCCCCGGGGTTGGTGGGATGCCACCCGGAGTGCGGTATGATGACCTTGTTGACAATCACGTGCGCCGCGTCATCGATGATCGACTGCTTCAGGTCTTCGCACGACGACATGTTCCATATGATGCCCGTCACTAGCTCCTTCACCTGCAGGGAGAATTGATCACAATTGATCAGCAACGGTCGGCAGTTATACAAGGTTGGATAAGCCTTAAAAGATCCCCAACACAATAATAAAAATACAGAAAGAATTTTCTTATGGAAAGAGGTAGGTAGTCAGATTACTCGTTCAGGTCTTTCTTCTAATCTTTTTTCTAATGTTGAGGATCTTGGAAACTACCACCAAGCTTAATGGATCATCAACATCAGCGCCAGCCGCCCGAGTCGCGTATGACGCGCTTGTTCTCGTCGTTTTGCCGCCCGCACGACAGGTTGCGCAGCGCGCCGCACGCGTTGCGACACAACTCCGGGTTCTTGTGCGATACTAGTCTTGCCTGTGATTTGTTCCGAGCTGTGGTGACTCACCTCCATGTCTGTGGCGCGACACAGCAGCGCCATGAGCACGGGTATGCCGCCCGAGTCACGTATAGCGCGCTTGTTCTCGTCGTTCTGCCGCCCGTACGACAGGTTGCGCAGCGCGCCGCACGCGTTGCGACACACCTCCGGGTTCTCGTGCGACACTAGCCGCACTAGAGGTGGGATGCCGCCTGTGTAAGTACGAAGTGATAAGGAGTGAATAACAAACTTATAGATGTCGTTTTTATATTAAATGGGTTTTATCTCAACATTCAACGCGCTGACCCAGGTGACTTTTCAGTCATTCGTTGAAGAGATCCAATTCAGAATTATAGAAAAACAGAAATCTAATTCTTTTTTTTTTTCATCATTAGGTCGTATTACCTCACCGACACTGATCCTGGTATGAATTCCTACAGGTTTTTCCAACAAACTTGTCACCACCTTTACAGAGGACTACCCACTTATTTGTTTATCAGAGTTCACGGTTGAACCACCAGACCCGGACCTCCGCCCTCCGCCATCCAGGCGTTTCCGGCCACCTTATTCAGATCATCAGTACACCTGGCGGCGGGTCTCCCACGTTGCTTTATAGATTAGATTCATTTATTTCATCAACAGCCTATTAATCTCCCAACTGCTGGGGCTCAGGCCTACCCTCATCAACGAGGGCGTTCGGGCTATAGTCCACCACGCTAGCCCAGTGCGGGTTGGTGGACTTCACATGCGCCTTAGAATTTCTTCTTCGGCGTATGCAGGTTTCCTCACGATGTTTTCCTTCACTGGTTGAGAGCAGTCAGTATTATGTACTTAAGTTTCGAGAAAAAACCCGTTGGTACATGGTCCAGCCGGGGATCGAACTTCAGACCTTTCGATATGATAGGCTGCGTCTTATCCCCGATGCCACTGACGCTCATCATCGTTTATGTCGCTTTTACATAATTAAATTCATTATACATGTCGTCATTAAGGGAGTTACCTAAATTTCTGGTCTTCTGCTTATTAGGGTCGTCCATGTAGGTGAGATGCTGCAGGTAGGCGGCCGCGTTGGCTTTGACCACGTCCGACGGCGAGTTGAGGAAGCCGATCACCTCCGGAAGGTTGGGGTCGCGCCACTGCAGGCCCCCCTCCTCGCGCACGCCTACCCCCACCCCGCCGTGCACTGGAATAAATGTCACAATTAATGCAATGATGTTCTGCAAGTATCAACTGGCCTGTTCGCTCAGCTGGTAGTGACCCTGCCTACTGCGCCAGAGGTTCGATTCCCACCCGGGACCAACATTTGTGTGATGAGCATAACTGTTGGTTTTCGGATTCTGGGTGTTTGTATGTATTTAAGTATTTATTTTAAAGTATTTAAGTATGTTTATCAGTTGTTGAGTGCCCATGTACAAGCTTCGGCGTAGTTTGGGACTAAACAACCGTATGTAAATTTGCCAAAAACATTATTATTATTTATTTAAGTATGTTTATCAGTTGTTCAGTACCCCATCTACTCGGATTAGTTTGGGACTAAACAACCGTGTGTAAGTTTGTCCAAAAACATTATTATTATTATTGAAAGTAATTGTGTCATCTGCAGTCGAAAAAACGGCAACGTAAGCTTGCAATACTGCCGGGCATGTGATACTTTCAAAATGACAAAATATCAAAGGCAGGTTCTTTGTGGTCCAACTGAAACGTCGAACTTGTTGTACCAAAGGGAATTTCACTTCCCCGCGGGTCAGCTAAAGAGTTGAGCATTAGAAAACTTAGTAGTGTACTTAATGTCTAGTATACTAAGGGCTTCTTTCACCACTTCCTGATATTGTTACAGATAGTAATCTTAGTGATTAACCAATCTATCAGATAAATCTGTGTGATAGACTATATAAAATATATAAGATATAGGCAATCAGATACCTGTGAAACAGAAAAAAGAGGATATCTGGTAGATAACCTTCATATAGGGTATCTGGGACTTTATCAGCAAGTGGTGAAAGAAGCCCTTAGTCAATTAAATTTTTAATCGTCATAAATAATTTTATTATCATAAAAAGGTCTTCTTACCAAGCGCCAATCCCGCCATCTGTTTCTGTAATTCCTCTTCGTCTCCGTACATCGATTGGCCTCCCGCGCTGCCTAGACTTAAGCCATTTTGGGAATCCTGAAAATGTAAGAATGTTGTTTTGATTAATCAGAGCGAATCTGCCAATTAAATATTTTTACACCGCCAGTATGCCGAGGGATTGAATGAACGCACTAGAAACGTACGCTTTGCTACGAGACACGGTTGCTTTATAGTAAATTTGACTTTAATTAAACATGTATTCTGAGAAAATAAAAATTGCTATTTTGCTTTTATAAACCTTTCAGGTGAAATGTTACCCTCTTGTTGTTATAATTACAGATTGTATCAGCCTGTAGACGTCCACTGCTGGACAAAGGCCTCCCCCAAGGATCTCCACGACGACCGGTCCCGCGCTAACCTCATCCAACCGGGTCCCGCGACCTTCACCAGACCGTCGGTCCACCTTGTGGGAGGCCTGCGTACGCTGCGTCTTCCGATACGTGTTTGTTAAATTGTGTTAAGTTGTTGTCAGATTGTGATAAAACGTGCTAATTAACCCTAAGATAAACGCGTGTTATGTGAGTGTACCTTGAAGGGCATCTGGTTGGGCGCGGCGTCGTACGCGGCGGGGTAGTGCTGGTACCCGTACGCGTCCCCGGCGTACTCGCCGCGCGGCGACGTCACGCAGTAGTGCCGCCCCAGCTGCTCCAGCGACGCAGAGTCGTACCTGACAACAATAAGCCTATTATAAACGCTATCCATGGAGGTTGTTTGATCACCGAGTGTAAGAGGGAAAGGTCCATAAAACTATACAATGGCTGAAGTGAATAAAAATCAAAGCATTTACTGGTCTTAAAGTAAACACAAATTAAGTACATAAACATAATATTTTATTTTTATTCACTTAACAGTAAACTTTCAAGTTTTGCAAGTAAAAGTTTATATTTTTCTTAATTTCAGCCAATAGGTTGTGTTTAATATCGAGAAATCTAATATTTTATGTATTTTTTTATGTATTTAACCAGCTGACCAAAACCAGCCAGTTGGAAGTTCTCCATTAGACAGGAGCTGGATCTGCCTGCCTGCTGCCTGCCTACGCTAAACTACCACGCGCTGGGTTAATTACTGTTCTGTTACCACCCCGCTCCCATGCCACTGTTGATACTGCATACAACAATGCTAACCCGCCATATAAGTACAGTCCACTAATTAACTAGCCAGTCATCTGACTACCCGCCGTCAATACATTTTGGTCCTTCTAGTCGGATGTCAACTCATATCGTCCCTCTAGGTTGCTTCTTTATTATTTGTATTTTGTAGTACTTTTGTATTTGTTACATTGGTATGGACTGACTTTACAACTCACCTTTGTTGTAAGTGTAAATTGTGTTGGGATGGCAGAGCGCCCGGCGAGGCACTTCTGGGCGAGGCGCTGCCTCCTCCCTCCACGTATTCCTGTAAGAACAACAATAAACGTACAACTAAAAAAAGTTCAGACACCCGCAAACAAAATTTGAAACTTACCACTTCAAAGCCGTGGTTAAGTGAGACTAACTCAAATAGACGTACTGCTGAGCAGTTTGGCATCATCATCATCAATAGCCTATTAATATGTCCCCACTGCTGGGGCTCAGGCCTACCCTCTCAACGAGGGCGTTCGGGCTATAGTCCACACATCCACCGCACTAGCCCAGTGCGGGTTGGTAGACTTCACATGCGCCTAAGAACTTCTTCATCGGCGTATGCAGGATTCCTCGCGATGTTATCCTTCACCGTTTGAGAACAGTCAGTAAATGTACTTAAGTGTGGCACACTATAATTTAATGCACATAAATACTGATCAGATGGATCGTTTCGACCAAACGCGTAATGCGTGGATGCGCAGCGCTGTGCAGCATCGTGCGTTTGGTGTGACATATACCATAATATTCAATACACTACAACGTGTTAAGCTGCGCCGCGCTGTGCTGCGTGCTGTGCTACATTCGGTTTGATCAGCTTAAAGCTCACCTGCCCCATATACGCGGGCACGCCTCCGGGCGGCGCGTCCACCATGTACGCGGGCTGCGTCTGGTACGCGGTGCCGTAGTGGCCGTACGTGCCGTAGTGCCCCGCGCCGCCGACGCCCCCCGCGCCCGCGTAGCTGCCCCCGCCGCTCACCGACACCGAATCCATTACCTGAAAAAAATATAGCAGATTGTACAAACGCGCCATTTCACCAGATACGTTTATAGTTAAGTCGAGGGTAAAATGGGTTTTATGAACGAGTTGCACTCTGCTTTTCACTTCGATTGCGAGGAAACTAAACAGCAACATTGCAAATAAATGTTCATTTTTCTAATCGTGACACTTTTAGCTAAGATCGGAATACATATTGAAACTAAAAATGAAAATTCGGCTAAATTATATTTTACCAGCTTTTATTTTATTTATTTATTTATTTAATACTTTATTGCACTGCACACACATAGACAAACATTACAAAATAATATATATAAACTTAAGTACAAAGGGCGAACTTATCTCTCAAAGAGATTTCTTCCAGCAGACCCACGAGAGAGATAATTTATTTTATTTTTATATACATTTATATTTCTATAATAACTTAATAGTATTGCCTAACTTTATTTATTTAGCGACTGATGGCTATTTGGATTTCGATTCGTGTGCTGCTTAGTTAGAGAGCGTGCTAGGTGAGTGGGGTGTTTTGTCAAGTGGGGCGCATTACCAAGTTTTACCCTAGTCATTCGTCTACTCTGGTCTGGTAGTTCCTCTTCGGGGTACCTAAGGTTCCTCTTCGGGGGCACGTCGGGGGCACGGTAAGAGGTACCTCTTACCGTGGGGTAAGAGGTACCCCGACGAAATGACTAGGGTTGACCTTAGCTAAAATGAATGCAACTCACGTGTGGATATTTCTGCGAGGGTGCCATGGTGAGGTGCCCCATGTGGTTGTAGTGGGACGCGGGAGACGACACGTACTGTCCATAGTCAGGGTCTACTCCAGCGCCGACTACGGGATAGTCGCCCGCCTATGGAACACACAACAAGTGAGACTAAGAAGACTAAATGGGACTAAGTTGTATCCCGGGAGCAGCCAAACATTCTAAAGCAGAATCCTGAGCGAAGCTAGGGTTACAAGAGCTGAGATGATAAAAAAATTCACGGGTTATGTATTCTGCTTTTATCATTGACTGCGAGAAAAGTAAAAAGTATCTAACTATATTTTCAATGACACAACAACAGAAACTAACTAAAATTGGAGGCTTTTTTGGCCCTTACAGCGAAAGGCGTTGTTATATTTTTATGTAAGGTGGACGGCCACAGGGTGACGGTAAAGATGGTGATGGTGACCTGCATGGCGAGGTGGTGCTGGTGCGCCAGCGCCGCGGACAGCTCCGCGTCCTCGGTGGAGGCGTCGGAGCGCGACACGGGGCTGTGCTGCGGCCCGTACGCGCCCTCCACCGGACCGTTGCTGCAACAAATATTACATCAATTAATCATCATCAATATAAGAAAAAAACTGACTCACTGACTGATCATCGCACAGCCCAAACGGCTGAGTCTAAAGACATGAAATTTTGCTCTAAGGTTCCTCCACATAGCTCTGATACCATCGCGATAAGAATACGCGAATACGCGAGCGAAGTCTCGAGAAACACAAACAACGCCAACGGCGCAACGCAAGTCTGGGGAACACTTTATTTGTCACGAATAATTGAGGGGATTGCTATCAAAATAGGTCAAATCCACCATTAAAAATTTAACTGGAGTTGACTAATTTGGATACCGAACCACTCAATGGAAGGGTATACATGGAAAAACGTACTTTGGTAGTGTTTTATTTCAATCTTAAAATGCTGCTACACTATGGCTAATTACGATGGCTACCATGGTAGCCCATAAGGTAGAGAGTAAAGTAGTAGACAAAGGCAGTAAAGTTCCGCAAACCAGACCCGCCCCTAATTCAACATTATGTGCTGGAGGGACCGGTATTGAGTATCGTGGAGCCCATGACCAGCGTGGACGGCGATAGGTTGATGATGGTGATGAGATTCGAGGAGAGAAGTGAAAATATAAATATGTGTGGTGGTAGTCGTCAGTATTCCGAACATATAAGGTGCTCTGGTCTCCCTAGAGCACGAACTGATTGACGAAACGAATTAATCCCACTTTAGCAGCCTAATGATCCAATTATGGGTCAACCAGTCGGCCCGCTCTGTCGATAAAACTGCATCGTCTAAATTGGCATGTGACATGATTTAGTCTAAAAATTAACCGGTCAACGATTTGATTTTCATCGATTTACTGATGGCCGCAACCAATAATGAATGTTATGGAACAGAAATGCAGTAAATTAACCTTTTAACCGCCGTGTCATCTGATTGAAATAATCAAAATGACATTCTAAACATGTTTTTTTAAGGTTTAATTTCGCACAAATTCTATAAGACATTTAGTTTAGGTATAAGATGGTGGCGGATAAAAGGTAGACTAAGATTTGATTTCAATTTATTCTGAGCTTATAGTACCAGAAACGCAAAATTCCAGCCACTATACTACAAGAGGAAATCAAATAGTTTCCCCGTAAGATAGATACAAATGTACCTATATTATTAAAATTTATTCTTTTAAGAAGTCATTAATCTGCCTCGGCTTTGACTACCCACGATTGAGGCTAACACTCGAACTGCTAAACCAAAGAACACTAATATGTCATTCGAATCGCATGATACACCTGTGTATCTATTAATAAGAAAAACAGAAGGCAATTCGTCTTCCTCAACGGGCGGAGTAATGTCTCTCCGAAACTAGACACCGGAGCGGAGGGGGAAGGAATTATACAACCATTAAGGCCGGGGCATACTGCAGGCGAGCGCCTGGTAGCTCCTAGTAAAGGCCGGAGCACACCGGATCTTGCGCGTGGCAGGACAACATGATTTAATTGGTCCTCAATGAGAGAAAAAAAAGGAAGGAGCTCAGCGTTATGCATTTATGTATTTATACCATTGTCACTCTAAAAAGAGCATTTTATTCATCGAAAACAGTGAATAAAACTCTCTTTTAGTCACTAGAGAATAATTCTTTTTTTTAAATCATTGTTACTCGAAAACAGTGAATAAAACTCTCTTTTAGTCACTAAAGAAAAAATTTAGCTTTTCGTTCCTCGAAAACAGTGAATAAAACTCTCTTTTAGTCGCTAGGGAATAAAAATAAAAAAAGATAGCTGGCTAGAGCTATGTTCTAATTTCACCATGGAGCTAAAATCTCGTTGGTAGGCGCCCGAGAATTCGAACCTTCCTTATTTTATAGCTGCCTGATAAACCAACAGCAAGATCAAGTGGTTGTTATTTTTTAATCTGTCAGATAAGGATGGAATCTTCCTATCATATAATAAAATGTGATAAATTTAAATACCATACTACTATTTATTTTCTCGCAGTCAATGGTATAAAGTAGAGAACACAAC
The DNA here is from genome assembly GCA_949699065.1 of Metalampra italica. NCBI lineage: Eukaryota > Metazoa > Arthropoda > Insecta > Lepidoptera > Oecophoridae > Metalampra > Metalampra italica. The sequence continues at coordinate 3,631,061 of OX452993.1, forward strand.
TCGTGAAAAAATTTTTTAATCTCGGTCCTTTTGTATCCCTCGTTCCGCTCAGGATTCTAATCTAGAATCACTCGCTGCTCTTGGGATCCAACTAAGTCCCTCGAATTAAATTCACTTTTTATTCACTTGTCGTATAATCTACTATTATCTGACAGACTAGACCGACTTCAGACCGGCCGACAACGAAGGCGTAAATGTGGTGTCTTGCCCCTGAATGGGGAGAGTTGCGTGTGCAAAGCACCCATGGACAGAATAACTTATATGGGGATCAAGCAGGGTGTCCGGGAAAGAGCCCTGAGCAAGTACTGGGCACCTCGCTCCCTAGACGTCGACATGCCATGGGAGGTGGTGGGTCCTCAATGAGCCCTTTGGCCACATAGGTCTTAATATTTTTACGCAGAGCGGTTCAGGCATCAAGGAACGCACATACATTCTGATATTTACATGTATAACACCATCCGAAGCAGGACTATCGACATTTCTACGGTCACTGATTCTCCATCACAGGTCTCTATCACGTCAACGTCAGCCATCACTGAAGAATTTTCGTTATATAAAACTGACAACACAACTTAAACCAACTGGTTAGTTGGTTTATTACGGAAAATGGCGACGAAGTAGTTTTAACGGCTTTAAAGTAAACTGCAACTACCGGACCGGTTAGCCGGTTGTCAACTGAGCGACAATAAGTTACCGTGATCGAGTTTATGACCGGCAAGCTTTCATTATAGTTAGGGCAGTTATGCTATGCATCAGTTAGGGTGCAGCGGCAGTGGTACGGTAGTGTCACTAGAATATATACTATTTTTCAGGTGGACCGACGACCTGAAGGTGGCCGGAAGCGGCTGGTTGCGTGGTGGTGTTCATTGTGGAAGGCTTTTGTCCAGCAAAGAGCTGAGATGACTATCTTATAACTAACATAAGGAGCAAACATAGTTCTTAGTAATTCAACAGGACCAAACTTCGTGAGTAAAATCATACTTTACTTGCGTATTCATTAGATAGTGCATCCACTGTTACATTTTGCACATATTATCTGACAATTTGATGTGTTTGATGTTCTACATTTCTATTGCTATGTCATCTATAGGAAAATATAATAATATTATGTCTTCTGTTTATTCTTCTGAGCTTAACAAAACTAAAGGTGACGTATTTCTTTCTTGAGATCGCCTAGAATAGACAAGGTCGATCAGGGTGTGTGGGCTGCGATCTGATTTATTATTCGTTATAAAAATGTGGTATCGAGCGCATACAGTCTAATGCCGACAAATCCTATACATGGCAACACTTTTCCATTTTCCTCGACCAAATGTAGCGTTGACTTGTGTTACTGAGCGCGACATTGGTGCGGCATGTCGTTACTGTACCTACGTGTACTTTAGCTATGTACCGTAAGCTATGTACGAATGCCTCGAATTAACCCCACATGCGTCGCGACTAGCGGCTAATTGTCCACTTGTGCTGGAACGCAATTCGCTGCACAGTCCGCAAGCGGGAACGATTCAGGATTCCAGCTTATGACATTCTTAACATCTAAGCGAGAATCTCCCTAACATGGAAAGTTACCACCACTCGGTAGGTATACCTCATTTATTTGATTGTTTTTTTTATTGCACATGTATTGTATAACAAGCGAAATTTGTACATACCCATAATCTATACTAATAATAAAGAGGTAAAAACTGGTGGATAAATTGCACGCCTATCTTATATATCTTGCTAAGAACCAAATGATAGCGGGGTGTAAAATACACCTAGCGCCATCTATTAACAAACTTTAAAACTAAGAAATTGGCATGATTAGGACGGGTTAAAAAAATTAATAACATTTAAATAGTATACTTTATAACGCGGATGAAGTCGCGAGGCATCGGCTAGTAATTGATATAGCTACTTATTTATACATGAAAGAATATGCCATGCAATGACTCGAGCATGTCAAGACACAGATTGGTGGCAAATAAATAGATTGTTGTACGCAACAGTTGCTCACAATATGATCGTGGTATAGTTAAGTGATTGATATGTTCCCAGATATGAACCCTTGACTTCAGGAACGTATCCGGGAGTTGGAGACCGGACTACCTATAAGTACAACGTGTTACAAAATACCCCGTAAAAATATAATTAATTATCAAAGCCAACCCTAGTAAGCTGTCATGTCAGGGAACCAAATAGTTTTTCTAAATAGAGTTTGCACATCAGTGAAAATAAAAACTTTTTTTTTTTTTTCAAAATATGCACTACAGTGAAAAAAATTTATTTTTCTGGTATGTGAATGGACTCGTTATAAGGCCCCATTTAACCTCCTTTCGGCTTTACTATTTGTTTTGTAACACCCTGTATAGAATAGGCCCGATTCTGATGGCACACATTTAAAATTTGACAGCACTAAAATTAGCTCCATTTTTATCTTTATAATACTGTGTGACAGTGATAGAAACATTTTAGGGCTCGCAAAATTTAACTTTGTGTCTTCGGAATCGTACCTAAATATGTGCATAACAGTTCGCTCGCTCGTAGGTACTATATAACACCATTTTCAATAGCGAATTCTACAATTTCCCATCCTAACTCAGCTCATAGAAAACCGAAGAGCAAAATATTAGTTGGATTTCACCCGGGAACTTTGGACCACGCTCATTCAAACTGCAAATCTAATTTGGGGCAGACGCGGCACTAACAAACTTCCAAAACGCGCAAACTTTTATCCACACTTAAATTATTTATATGTGTTTGCTGATTTTATTGTATCAATGATTTTTTTACTATAACGTGGAATGTTAACAACTGTTTAGAAGGATATTTAACTCTTTGATATCAGACTGCTACATGTAGCAGGATATGACAGCTAGGTAGTTCATATTCCGCCGGGTAGTATGTCATATTATTCAGTTCGAAGTCACTCAGACACCTGACAACACTTAACGATTACACCCCGTATATGCCCCGTATTCATAATCAAACTTTTCTGAATGTTTTTTGCAAGTTAGCCAATGGCAGTCGAATTTCCGAGTAGACTATTTTCGTGTTCTCTATGTGTTGTCCGTCTACGGAGCTATTTTCGGAGATACGGCTGGAATCGATTCGACAGATTGATCTGTTGCCTGTAGATTGTGGTCTCGGCTCCAGACATGTCTGTGGCGGCCTAAAAAAGATATTTTGATTTTTTTTAATCTAAAAAAACACGACCGGCCCGGAAAGAAAAGCTGAGTGAACTTATACAGGGCCAATATATTCTGTGACAGGGCGACCCACGGCTATGGGCCATGGAGGAAAAGTACTCGAAATGAAGATAGAAAATTTTACTAATAGACGACTTCATTTTATTTATTACCTACTAGCTTTTTCCTGCGACTACGCCCGCGTAGAAAACAGTTTTCCCGTGGGAACAGCTTTTCCCTAGGCATCTATGTATATTCTATTAGTAGGTAGTATACAAATGTGACTTTGTAAACAGCTCCGTCTGTGGCAACTATTTGGTTCGTAAATTTATATGAAATCAGTATCTATATGGTTCCACCCGCATTAAATTTGTATTTATTGGCTAATTTACAACCAAACATCCATCCTCAAAAACCCCCAAACAGAATTACAATCTTTCGCCTTTATATTATTAGTAGGATTATAGATAAACAGAAAACATATAACTTTGTCATTTTTAGAGGTTAAAACACTTTCAAATAAGTATATGAAACTTCGCAGCTTTTATATATTAAAAGTGTCATCGATACATGTGCCTGTTCACGCGCAAATTACAGAATATTAACGACGTAGTATTCCAGCCATGAAGTCAACAACTCAATAGGAATACATATCAGATCATGCGAGAGCGTCCCGAGGAGCTGGGGATTTGGGGATTTCGCCGGGATTTGTCTATGGACGGTTATGTAATATGAAATGAAGCTGTGCGGGGTCAGGGCGTGTTTCAGAACAGAGCCAATTTAAAAAAAAATATTGTTTATTATCTAGAGACAAACGAGAGCGTCAGTGGTGTCGAAAATAGACACGGTCTATTAAATCGAAAGGTCCGAAGTTCGATCCCCGGCTGGACCATATACCAATGGGTTTTTCTCGAAACTTAAGTACATTTTACTGACTGCTCTCAAACGGCGAAGGAAAACATAGTGAGGAAACCTGTATACGCCGAAGAAAAAACTCTTAGGCGCATTTGAAGTCCACCAACCCGCACTGGGCTAGCGAAGTGGACTATAGCCCGTACGTCCTCGTAGAGAGGGTAGGCCTGAGCCCCAGCAGTGGGGACATGTTATTAGGCTGTTTGATTTTTTGAGAGACAAACAGTCTCGCGTAATAAAATTGAACACAAAATATTCTATTTGTGTAGGAAGGTTAGGTGGCAATGAGGTTTTTAGTTTTGACACTAAAACCATGAGTAAAAACCGAGCCAGTGCTATAACTATAACAAAACTAAAGGGAAAGGGGTGCATTATTATTATAATATGCAAAAAGAAAGACATGTGTGCGCTCAAAGGAATGTAACTGGGGCAGCGAGATTGATACAGCCAGAAAGCAAATTTAAACCAAGGAATAAGACTAAATAGTGAATTGAACATATCTTTTTGTTCTCGGTAGGTAGTATATTTTAATTAAATGACGAAAATCTACATCCTGATGCTGGGTCCACGTTCAGGCTATGTTCTTATTACTGAACTGACAGGCGTTCATCATATTTATATAAAGTCTATGTGACGCACATAGGCTCAAATGTAAAGTGGAATAATCTATTCGGGACTCTATTTGTTACAATGACGTTTACAGGGTTGCCAGTTACTTCTATACTTGCCATATTGTCCCGAGCATTCGCATCAGAATAGTACCATGTCAGGCTTAATGTGGAAGAATTTTGGGAAAGGCCTAATCCAACAGTGGAGTTAGGTATTATATGTATAGGTACTTATAATATAAGTGTTGATTGATACCGAGTGGTTTGAATCAATGCAATTTTACGTGACTGTGCAGTTGCATACTGTGGAGACTACCTTATTTGCGTAATTGAAGGCCATATGTGTCAAGTATGCACTGACACAATGATATTGTTGTTATTCAAAATGTATACCAGACGTGTTAAATGTGTACAGATGTAGCTTAAAGTAGCCATGTTTGTGTTTCTTAGTGTATAACAAGATTTAGTAAACTACATAATTTGAATGTGCGATAAAAATTAAAATCCTTTAACTTCGATTGCGTTATTTATTGGTAAACTAGCTTTTTCCCGCGGCTTCGCCCGCGTAGAATAGATTTTTTCCGTGTACATTTTGAAACAGCGCCCTCTATGTTATGCGTTTTGTTACTTAGGGGGTATTAGCGGACGCCCCGCGACTTCGTCCGCGTTAAAAAGTATCCTATATGTTATTCCAGGATACAAGCTATCACTGGACCAAGTGTCATCAAAATCTGTTCGGTAGTTTTTGCGTGAAAGAGTAACAAACATCCTCACATCCTTACAGACTTTCGCCTTTATAATATTAAGTAGGATTCTACTAGAGTCCCTAATTCAGAAACTTTATGGAAATGGGGGGAACGTTCCACTGGCTTCTTTTTAGACTAGCTTTAGCTTATCAGCAAACGGGCAGGTATTTAATTATGGTTAGAAAAACTAACTACGAACCTACAATCTAGGTACAACATAGGTAGGGACCTATCCACCGTAATTCGAGCTTACTTATAACTCAGCCAGTACAGTAACATTTGTTATCACGATGTAAATACTGCATAGAAAAAGGCGAAACGGAAAGAAAACTTTGCCAGACGGTAATCTATTATCGGTAGAACTTTGGGCCAACTTTATTATGTGTTTTTAACGAGCACTATAATGGGCTGCCATCTGTCACGGTTTTCTCGAATCACCAAACGTTAACAGAAATGAGTTGTTGTTGGGAGCTAAATATCACCTAATCAGCTTATGACGTCTGTCATAGGATCTGAGGCTAGTTTCACAGCTGTACAGGAGACCCGGTCGCACGTATACATCATTTCACAGCGACCTGGAGTGTGTCCCGTACGGGACAATCCCGGTCGCTGTGAAACCATGTTCTAGCGCCTCACGTGTGTCTCCGCCCGGTTCCTTCTTACAGCTGTGAAATCAGCCTAACAGCCCCGCTAAACACTTCCCCCGCCTTTCTAACCCAGACGCCCTTTCCAGGTTGTCGAGGACATACCTAACCTACTCAAGCGGAAGTTTGCTAGAGCCATATTACAAAACTTTCGCAGAAAATGTGATATCAAGCACTAGGTGTATGCAATAGTTGGGTAAGAAGGGTACTCTAACGCAATATACTATCAAATCAAAATCAACAGCCAACTAACACTCAACGAGGGCGGTCGGGCTATAGTCCACCACGCTTGCCCGGTGTGGGTTGGTGGACTTCACATGCGCCTAAGAATTTCTTCTTCGGCGTAAGTAGGTTTCCTCACGTTTTCCTTCACTGGTTGAGATCTGTCCGTAAATGTACTTAAGTTTCAAGAAAAAAAAACCATTGGTACATCGCCCAGCCGTGGATCTAACTTCGGACCTTTCGTTATGATAGGCCGCGTCTTATCCCCAACGCCACTGACGCTCAATATACTTTACCCGCCCCCCTCTTCCAGTTGATATAGCAGAGTCAACTAAATGATCCCGATGATTTTCAGTTCATCAACCCGCCGGTCTAGCATAGAAGATTACGAGCTATTGACGATTGAAGGTGGAGGGGGGACACTGTACCATAGTCCAAAACCCTGCGTCAAAACGATAAGACGTTGAAAATGTTATCAGGCACCTCGTCGGTCGACGGTAGGTAGGTAATACTCATTACCATTAGGTATAACTTGGTAATGCACCGGTTTACGTAAGTGCAATTAAACGAATCGAGTGCACGGTGACGTCACGCTCGGCTGCTAATTATGTGGCGGCGGGTTAGAGCTATGGATTCACAGTAAACTTGCTGGGCTTTGACGGGAACAGAGTGACGTATTGATTGCGTAGGTATACTGTTAGGACGTTTAATAGAAAATTGTAGAGGTTAAATAATAATAATAATCTACCCAAAGGTTGTCTGGAAGAAATCCCTCTTAGCGATAAGACCGCCTAGATGTACATTACTGTATCTGTTTTTCTCTTATTTAGTCTGTAATTTTTAAATGTGCAATAAAGTGTATTGAATTGAATTGAATAATGTTTGGACCAATTTACACACGGTTAAGCTGTTTAGTCCCAAACTAAGCCGAAGCTTGTAAATGGGTACTCAACAACTGAAAAACATACATAAATACTTTTAAATAAATACTTAAATACACACAAACACCCAGAATGCGAAAACCAACAGTTATGCTCATCACACAAATGTTGGTCCCAGGTGGGAATCGAAAGACCATTGGCGTAGAAGGCAGGGTCACTACCAACTAAGCCAATAGGCCAAACAATGTAACTCACATACTTTTATAAATATTTACAGAGTTTGAGTTTGAATAGTGAAAAATTAAAATCTGTTCGGTAGTTGCGGGCGAGGTTCACTACTGGGAAACTTATGTTACGACATGCTTAAGATCTATGTCCATGCAGTAGTGGATATTTATGCTGTTTAACGAGTGGCCAACGAAAGTGATTTGAGTACGAATTAGTAAGCCACTAAAACCGACAGCAGACAAATGGTAAAACAAATAAGTATAAGAAGAAATACTTTACTGAGAAGTCAAAGTACAAAATCCTAATTCAAAATTGGTTCCAAGTATCGCGTTATGATCTGAACTTATATATTACCGGTTTATACAACGTTAGCGTACCCAAAACCGTGATTAAATTACTGAGGAGTAATTTTTTGTTTGTGTATGTAACCGCAAAAAATGTGAATTTGGTAAAATTGTTCTCATGAACTAGCTAGACCAAATGGGCACGCAGGAGATGTACTCTTGCATTTTTTGAATACAAAGGTGTACCATAAAGTGTTAGTGGACACGGCCTATCATATCGAAAGGTCCGAAGTTCCATCCCCGGCTGGGCCACGTACCAATGAGTTTTTTCTCGAAACTTAAGTACATTTACTGACTGCTCTCAAACGGTGAAGGAAAACATCGCGAGGAAACCTGCATACGCCGAAGAAGAAATTCTTAGGCGCATGTGAAGTCCACCAACCTGCACTGGGCTAGTGTGGTGGATGTAGCCCGAACGCCCTCGTTGAGAGGGTAGGCCTGAGCCCCAGCAGTGGGGACATATTAATAGGCTGTTGATTCGATTGTATTATTAGTGAGTATGAACAGAAATGTCTGTTTTTACACTGTTATAGCCTAGCTGATTCCACCGCACTGTGAAAACTGATCGAATCTTGTAAAGAGGTCTTTGTAAAGAAATCTTAAGCATGAATGACAGAAAATTTAAGACCCACAACTTTGTAAGAAAGCTTATTATAAAACAGTCGATTATTTAAATGACAAAGATGCTTGGTGTTAATGTTACTTCAGCCTCGCACAACCTTTACAAAAATAATGTTATGTACAAACTCGATTTGAAAGATGTGTTGCGAAAGTTTGTTGCGCCGCTTCTACCCAGTTCTAACACCTTGGAAGCGGTGGTAGATAAAAAAATTACATTGTATAAATGTACCCAGTGCACTTACATGCAATAAAATAGTTTTGACTTTGACTTTGAGGAAATCTACAAGTGGCTTCCTTTTAGCTAATATTTCTAATGAAACAACATTATTAATATCAAATAGTGACCGCCAGCGAGTACCGACTGGTATTGGAACTGATTTCTCTATAGTCTAACACCGGTTGCCTATGCAGCCGGCGTGCTGAGAATTAGTTTGATTCGCAACGACGCTGCCGGCATACTGATGCATCTATAGTTCAGCCGTGGTTCAGCCAGATGCGTCCAGATTCCAGACAATGTCAAAATCGATGCACTCAAGTCTGTTGCAGTGCCGAGAGAATAACGCACATCAAATATTCCGGTCCTCTCCTAATCACCTCTCTAGTCCACTATTAGACTATTTTTATTTAATTTTTATTTATTTAATCTATTAAACATTGTGAATTACATTGACAATTGGTATTGAGGTGTTGATAAACCAGTGTATTGGTTTGTCCCAACACCACCAATTTCACAATATACTTACCTACTGCACAGGAAAAAATAGGTATTCTCCTTGAAATACTGATCCGAATTCAAAAAATATTTATTTGTCCTGTTGGCAGATTTGAAAGGCTGGTTTTTATTTTACCTCAGGATACTACCAACTGCAATGGATTCCTATGGGAAGGTTAAGTAAATGTGGCCATCGAAAACTACTTGTGTACAAAAGAAAAACCTAAGTATAATGCAATACCGGACTAGTATGGTATGCGAGCGACTTCCTACCACCGAACTCTTAGTTCATTGCAATTCTTAGAAGGCCAACTTTTCAACGAATTAGATCTGTCTAGCTTGTCGCTGGTGAGTCGGTTTTACTTCGACATTTTATATTTTTACGGTGTTTTCTCGTAATTCCCATTAGTTCTAGGGAAAAAGTTTTCTTCTTTAAACGTAGAAAATTGTAATTTTGTCCACGCGTGCCACAGTTACAGCAAGCAAGCAAGCAAGCAAGCGAAGGTTTGTAAGGAGGTTCGGATGTATGTTTGTGAGTTTGGATGTTTGTGAGTACGGATCTCAAAAAAATTATGGAACAGATTTTGATGAAACTCTACTGTAATATAGGTTATAAATAACACATAGGTTTAGACACCTCGGAAAAAGCTGCTCCCGCGGGGAAAACTTTTCTATGCAGCTTTTCTGCTATGCAGGCGAAGCCGCGGGAAACAGCCAGTACATAATATATATTAATATACTACGACGTTTACTACGTACGTTACTCAATAGTATTAGTTTCAAAAGAATTTCATAATCCGGCACATTATCTAGTCGTAAAGCCGATTACATTAACAAAACGGTTTTATTTTTAGTTTTTTACATTTGAAATGTTTACTAATTACTTGCTGATAACGTGGGTTAAGAAACCGCCAGTCAGTAGCCGTGTGATAACAGGGTTTCGGGTTTTGACGAAACTTTGTATAGTGATAGTGTATAACTGGCGAACTCGTATAAAATATTTCGAAAATTAGCCGAGAAATACTAACCAGCTACAAAAAACCTTTGGTACGAACTTGTAATACGTTAGATGTTATTGAAAATATTCCAGGATGCTTCCGGCTCAGAAAATAGAACTAAATACCACAATCTACCAATAGGTGTCGTATCTTCTATAGCCTATAGATAACAATACATATATAAAACTGGAGAAAAGTTGTGTCTAGTATGACCACAAAATATTTTATGACAGAGCTTAGTACATTTTACGAACGATATATACATTTACGGCCGAATATGCAATTTCTATTTATCTGTGCGAGCAACACGCAAAAACCACTGAACGGATTTTGACAAAACTTTGTACAAGTAGGTAGAATGTAGTAGTAACCATATACTTGACTCATCTAAAGTCCACGCGTGCGAAGTCGCGGGCACAGCTAGTGACAAGAACACTGTGATGACCGATCGGCCGTTGTTCTTACGCAACAAACACGTGTCCAATATAGGTACACACGCACGAGTATCCAAGTAGATACATACAATGGGCTTATTGTGGTCCGTCTGTCCTCCCTCCGCAAATCAATGCGTACCCCTCTATTTTTAACTCAGATTGAAATAAATAAAGGTATACTTTCGGTTAACATAATTATTCCTGATACAAAATACATCTCTCAGAATTAAGGTGCTCCGCAGTCTACGAACAAACAGACCAATGATGGTCTTCTTCACAAGTTTAGGGTCGCTCAGCGAGCTGTGGAGAGGGCTATCCTCGGAGTTTCTATGAAGGACTGATCCGTAAAGAGAAGACGGAGAACCAAGGTTACCGACATAGCTGAAAGAATTAACAAGCCTAAGTCGCAGTAGACAAGGCACATCTTACGCAAAATTCTGGAGTGGAGACCGCGACCGATACGTAGCGTGGCATTCCTCAGGATGACACTGATATGATGCGGAGGGCGGAGGACCGGGTGTGATGGCGTTCACTGGGGAAGGCTGATTTCCAGCAGCGGAAGTTAAAAGGTTGATAGGTGGACGGAAGATGAAACATAGCAAGATCGAGGTCACTTTGAAGTCATGGTTCTCCATGAAGGATTGATCGGAGCATGATCTGATGAGGGTCATTGAGAGAGTAGATGGAGGACTTTTACATCATTATATATATCCAACTGATCAGATGAGCCGCCTGGAAGCGGCATCGTCATGATTCCTTAACTTTAAGATTTTCATACATTTTGATGCCATTATGCGGGCTTTTTCTTCATGACGATGCTGCTTCTCAAAAGTTTATTTGACCAGTTGGATATCTATAGCAATCTAAAAGTCCTCCATCTACTCTCTCGATGACCGTCATCAGATCATGCCCCGAACAATCCTTCACGGAGAACCATGTCTTCAAAGAACCCTGGATTGTATGAAAATATTTTCCTGTTTCTAAATTATCCGTCCACCTATGCATGTGTTTATTTTACGAGCAGTGCCGTGAGGTCCTTAAAGAAAGGTACAGCTGCCAAATTTGTTGTCATCACCACCTGGGGGCAACTCTTATGCGGTGCAACATCGGCCCAGCTATAACACGCACTGAACATGCTATGCTATAGGCTATCAGACAAAATGCTATTTAGCGGTTTGCTTGCTAGTAGAAACAGTTCATCGGCGCTGGTGATGACTGTTTATCTATTGAATATGAATTTGATACACTGCTTGTTTTTTATTGTTAGATGGATGAGGAATGGAGTGGTACGACTAAGTGATAATTAGTTAGACGGAGCCAGTGTGCTGTGCAGTCATCATTGTAACGCAATTTTAGAACAATTAGCCCAGTAGCGAACAAATTATGTTCAACTAGATTTTTCCCGCGGCTTTGCCCGCGTAGAAATTTTTTTCCCGTGTACATTGTGAAACAGCGCCCTCTATGTAGGAGTTTTGTTACTTAGGGGGTATTAGCGGACGCCCCGCGACTTTGTCCGCGTTAAAAAGTAGCCTATATGTTATTCCGGGATACAAGCTATAACTGCACCTAGATTCATCAAAATCTGTTCGGTAATTTTTGCGTGAAAGAGTTACAAACATCCTCATATCCTTACAAACTTTCGCCTTTATAATATTAGTAGGAAGTATGGGGTAGGATTTGTTGCGCCGCTTCTTCTTCGCAGCTCTATATAACACCTTGGAAGCGGTGGTAGATAAAAAACTGACGTTGTATAAATGTACCCAGTGTACTTACATGCAATAAAATAGTTTTGACTTTGGATAATATTAGTAGGATCTAAGACTTCGCTTGTCGTTCCAATGATTCTATCACAGAACACGGAAAAATAGCTCGCTACATAGTAATCTATGGATTCTACACACGTCGATTTGTCTCGTCGGTATTCAGAATAATAGACTTTGTTATAATAAAATTTACGTTTTATTTTATTATGTTGATGCTATTAGTTTTAACTAACAACAAACTACAACTACCGTCACTGGCTAGATATCATTAATGTCACAAACAACACAGTCGGAGATAGGTAGATTCCAGTGAAACTTCTAACAACACACCGGCTGAATAACGTTTTGGCATCTCTATTGAAACTTCGCAGCTTTCAGCAGTCTACATAGACTGATGTAGATTAGCTCGAATTGTATAGTATTGAACAGAGATAAGTTTAAACTTTGAGCTAGTTTTGTTATTAGCATTCTGAGTGCTTAGTTCTAAGTTAGATTAGAAGATTGATGAAATAGATATTTAAAGGGTTTTCCGCCTGAAGTGGCAAACTGACAAACATGATCTAAAGTGGTCAATTTCGCCCATAATTTCTGCTGCATGGACCATGGTTCTGAACGGTAGTACAGTCGAACGCACGTCCGTGGAAACAGCTGGTCTACTATGGAGTTTCAATACTATGAGAGACCAGTTTATACTGGTTTCGTTTCGTGACGTGCGGTCGATGGTACTATTAAAGTACCTAGTAGTACTATTCTATGCTGTTTCACATCCTGTCTTATTTACATTAATAACACCAACCAAAAATATTGATCGGTGCCCTTCGTGGACTAGGCAAGGTGCTATTGGCGCAAGTGCTATTCAGACGGGTGCTGTAGCTGGACTACGCTTAATTAACTGACTAACTTACCGGTACAGTGTGCCGGAGTGTATTTTCTTCACGCCGTCCATGTCTCCTGAGGTCTGCTTATCATATCTAAAATTCCAGCTCGAGTGATGGCATCATGGCGCGGCGCGGTGCTGGACACGGTTACGAAGGCTAGTTGCAGTTTAAGTACCTAGAAAGATAGGCAAACCTTAGAGCAATGCAATCTTAAATGTAGACGAGAATAATAAAATATTATGCTCGCGAGATCATCCTCCGATTGCGACCTCCTAGGGGTGGATTTGCAAAAATCTTCCCTTGTTTTTGAGGTACCTGTACGAAAAATTCAAGTTTCTGGGTATATTTTTACGCATATACAGATTACCTTCTACCCTTGGTGCTACAAAATTTTATTGAGAGTCATGCGTTGTAAGTCTTGTTAATGATAAGAGGATCAAAATACTATTTTTCAAAGTCATAAAATTTAGGCAACATAATAATGCTTTAAATATACACTCCCCATTCAGGGTCATAATATGTTATTAATAAGTTATTAGATACACCACAATAAGGTTAATGTATTATTTGTACAGTTGAATAACAAATTAATCACTTCTTGTGGTCTAACAAGAATGTGTCGCTTGCTACAGTGTCTATATTGTCGCATTCTAGGCTAAATGGATATTATATCACAGAATATTGTAGTGTATTGTCACAGAAGAAGAGAAGGTACTAATTCTTCTGTTCACGACATTCTTTTGAGTTACTTTTGAGCATAGAAGACTATGTTTTTGTATATTGCTATTAAACAGAAGGTATAAGTCATTTTTAAATCATGGAAGCTGATCTTAAGGCCCGGCCGTGTGCGGCGCGTCGCGTCGTCTGTAATGAATGAAACTGTATGGGAGACGTCGCACCAGTGACTGTTGCCACGCCCCGCACACGCCCCGCAGTCCGTGCGACGTCTTCCATACAGTTTCATACATTACAACGGAGCTGCCACCCGCATGCCGCATTCGGTGACTAATAGGCAAGCACCAAACAACCAGTGCAACAAATTAGAGATATTTCTGGAAATAAATAAAAAATAGGCGAGTCCTACACATTATGGACACGTAAAGTACGTTTTGCTGATTTTATTTATCCTACTAACATTATAAAGGCGAAAGTTTGTAAGGATGTGAGTATGTATGTTTGTTACTGTTTCACGCAAAAACTACCGAACAGATTTTGATGAAACTTGGTACAGTTATAGCTTATATCATAGAATAACATATATGCTAATTTTTAACGCGGACAAATTCGCGGGGCGTCCGCTAACACCCTCAAAGTAAAATATTTTTCATCAACTTTGTTACAAATTTCGATTTTATGTCACTTACAAACTTTCTAGGAATGAGGACTGTAGAAATTAGTCTAGAAAGCTTAATTGCCTATTGTGGGTTGTCAGAGTCAGAAATTGTTAAACACAGACACACACTCTAACAACACAGACTAACACTCTGGCTGCAGCTACCAAGATCAGGGTTAATTACCGTGGCAATTATGCTAAGAAATATGAACTCAACAAAAAATATTAATGGTATGTATAGCCCCCGCGGAGTTTAATGGCGGCTGTGTGAAGTCGGCTCATTTCTGCGCAATGACTACACATAGGTGTCAAAGGGGAGCTGTGCGGGGGTTCAATAGAGACGCTCAATCAATTTCAAGTAATGGTTCATTGATTCCATCAACCGAATCAAACTTTCAGGTTTTTGGACATCTCTATAGCACACTATCTCGCTTACGCTCACATAAACTATAAACACTGTCAGCGATATGCAAACAACTTGTGACTATATTCATTCAGCCGTCAAGAAATTCCGTGGGGACTATACATGTGACATGACCACTTTAATGTCAATGGAAACTTGTTTGACCTACTGTACAATTTATATTATGTATAATAGTAGCAAGCAAAGCAACTTCTGAATTAGATGTCAGTGAAAAAGACAATAACTTCTGTTGCTTTTTCTATGTTAGAGCTCTTCAACCTTCAATATTAAGAGCTCTTCAACCAAGGCCGGCAACGCACCAGCACCCCCCGGGTGTTGCAGGTGTCTATAGGCGGCGGTGACCTCTTAACATCAGGAGGCCCGCCTGTTTTTTGCCCCCGTAGCAATAATAAAAAAAAAAAAATGTTATAATAATAATAGAAGATTAATCAAACAAGGGCCAAGGAAACTGTATAAAATGAATTTTATTAAATAAAAAGTTCTGTGACATAAAAATCCGATTGATATCATAAATTAAGCAGGATACACTACTTAACATAACTTTTAATAAGTTTTCTTCTATTAACTACAAAATTGTCACAAACAAAAGTATAAGCAGTAAGCACACACACATAGGTATTCATTTACATACATGTAAGGTATTCACACACAAGGTGTGTAAATAGAGGAAACCCATCAATTGTTGTGCACAATTCACCTATTCTATTGAATGGAGGGCCTCACGGGGTTCGAAAAGAGGGCATGCATAGTGATTGTTCAATACTTACTACTTCCATAGGTAGTTATCTGTTAAATGCCTACATTTTCCTTCTCATTAATATTTTTTTAATTTTATTACATGGCCTATAGGTGCCAAAATCGTGCCAAATGTATATCGAAATTGATACTCACTCACACATTCTCATTTTCAAACTCCATATAAATTTGTATGAGCAACTTCCTCCCGCTAATCCGCTTCATTTGTCCGCACCCCCCCTGATTTTGACACAGAATTTTTCATCGTTTCCCATACTAAATTTGCAAGATGCGATCTCCACAGGGAGCGCGCGCGCGACAAAAGAGGTTCGAATCTCCTTGATAATTATGGTTGAATAAGTGTAACACAAGTGTTATACGAAAAACATGTTTTCTGTTTTCAAGACACATTGATGGGTATTAATAGCTCGCACTGTATTAGATTCTTACCATTATTTGCCTACGTGCCATTGATTATGCCTAGCTTTAAATATTTATTGTTTTAAAGGTCTTGTTTGTATTTTTTTGTTTGATTTTCAAATGTATTGTACCATTGATCGTAACAATTGTATTATCAATAGTTAGGTTTGGTTTTATTACGAATAAATAAACATTTATTATATTATAAAGATAACAAAATCAAGCCTATAATATTATTATTTAAATAGACTTTGTTGATAATAATTCCAGTGTTGGGCCAGGCCTCTAACAAGATAATGGGAGCTATATGGCCTAAGCATTATGGTGTAATGCTAGTCAGGCGGGTGGTGAATGTGCTATGTATATTAATATACCTATTGGTTTTACAAGATCTACAAGAAGACTGGAAGTGGTAATATTCTGTTCCAGATATCACATAGAATATCATCATTATCAGATCTTTGACGTCGACTGCTGGACATACCTTCACCAATGAACATCACCACACCTCATCCAGCTGCTTCTGCCCACCTTCCTTGTCTGCCCCAAGTATGCCATATTATTGTTCTTCTGTTGCTCTAAATACCTATATTATGGACTACAGAACGGTATTTGAGCACACAAACTCCTCACCAGGCCTATCAACTTACAAGAGGTACTAATGGAATTTCGGAAAACCTGTCAAATGCCTATTGCCTACTAAGATCATTGGCGTATCTATGAGGTGCCTATTCTTGAATTAGAAATTGTCTGTCTTGAGCATATTATTCATGTTTCTAGCTGTGAATCTTCATGCAAAACACATTACCGAGATCGTAATCGTCTCGTAAATAACTAACATTTGAGAAACTCACCGAAAAATGTCCAGTGTAACGCAGCCTCCACTATCAACTCATAACGTTTTCAAAATAGAACGTGAGATAGTTTTTTACGCCATCAATTTCCCGTGTATGCACTTTCCAACAGCTTTTACTAGGCCCCCTACTCCAGCAAGTAGTACACTACAAACGGCATGAAAATACTTTGCGCCTGACGTATCTACTAACGCAAGGGAGCGGTCGGAATGTAATCAGCCGCGTTATACAGGAGATTAGCGACGCCACAAGTCCACATTCACACACAACCAGATGCACAAATTGTGTCACTTATTTCAATCCAAACGTGACGATTTTATCACAAATCACCAAGAATTCTAAAATCTAAGCAACAACGATGCGAAATTCATTTACCCCTCCTCCCTTGCCTTCACCATGAATGATCATAGACAAGTTAAACTTTTTTTAAAGCTAGTATTTTTACTGTAAAGGTAACAAGTCTGCTCAGCCAGCGTCGCATGTTTCTGTCTGAATAATATTTTAACGTGTACTTTATGTGTCAGCACAATTTGGTTTGGTAAATTTTCAGTTTCCACATAAATACAAAGTGCCCGGTCTCGGCTTTAAAAGTAGGTTTTACCCAGAAGAATATGTTATGCTGGGTTCACACGCTTGCATTCAAAGCGACGCGACGACGACAATCACGCACTCGTTAGTGATATATCATTTATAAAGAACCGTCCGCTTTCACTAAGAAAACAAAACAACACGACTTTAATGGGTACGCTGATGGAATGACATGCCATGTAATAAGCATGAATTAATGAATGCTACCTCGGATATGTTCAATATCTTTGTTTCTTGAGCAATCGTTATGAGATTTCGTATAACGAGAAAATAATTAGAGCACTATTTTTGCGTGTAAATTTATTGCAGTAATAAAAGCCGTTTTCGAGTTCACCCAATTGTTTATCTGTGACGCTAGCAGAAAGTTACTTCAGCCAGCATACATACTAAAACACCAGTTTTTCTCTTAAACCACAGAGGTACTATTTATTTGATCTAGGTTCTGTTTAGGCACTATTAGGTACTATTTAAATGTCACTAGAAGTAAAAAAACTAAAATAGATATAATTGGCGCTCCGTTCTTTCTGCCTACCCTGTCAGGGACATAGCGTGAAGATATGTATGTAACTAAGATAAAATATTGACGTTGTATAAATGTACCCAGTGTACTTACATGCATAAAAAAAAATTGAATTTTGAACCCTGAAATCCATACGTATATGCTAGCGGAACGGACACCCCCAGGCTGCTTGTCGGGCTGCGCGGCGAGCGTGTGTACGCACCATTATGTCTGCACCTCATTGTCTATTACAGTAGAGATGTCCTACAACTAATTTGTAAATAGTGTCGATATTATAACTTGCGCTGTCGATAATATAACTTTCTCACAAGTGTAGTGGGTCCACAGACTCAGTACCTAAATATATTATAGGAAGTCTGTGAGTGAGTGGGCCACAAGGTAAATATACAATCTGTCTGCACAACCTGGCTCCTGACACGCGGAACTTCCTATTTTAGAAGCCAGGGCCGCATTGCTATAATTACGAATGTAATTGTGGATCAATAAAAAAAAATATTTTAATTTAATAATAATAAATTTCAAACTTTACAAAATTAATTTAATAAACGGAATAGGTAATAAATAAAAATTAAGCCTAAAGACATTTATTTTATGATTGATTTTAAATTGTCAAGATTAGGGCTGCCGGATTTTTTTTGATCCTGTAAGGGACAAATGTTCAATTTGGCGAAAAAAACTGGATTTCAAATGTTTTCCCCGAGTTAAATGAAAAACATGTATTTTACGTTCTTATTTTTACGTGTTTTATTGCTAGTAATCTTTAATATATAAAACAAAGTCGTGTTAGTTAGACCACTTATAACTCAAGAACGGCTGAACGGATTTTGATGAAACTTGGTACAGGGATAGCTTACACCCTAGAATAACATATAGGCTACTTTTTACCGGGGTAAACGGTTCCCACGGGATAAACTTATTTCACGCGGCCGAAGCCGCGGGGCAACAGATAGTATTTTATAAAAGTTCGTGTAAGTTTTTGTTTGATTTGATTTGGTATTGATAAGATTGAAATACAGTACAGTCTGTACCGGCGGGACGTTTAATATTAGGCCTGAAATACGGGTCATCCCGGGAATTACGGGATGTCTGACAACACTAGTCAAGATTCACACACAGATGTTTTAAGTTAAATTCGACTGCTTATCATAAAACAAAACCATCTAATTTCACTGTCAAAAGAGTACCTAGGTACCTATTACGCTAACTTTATTGCAAATTATTTTACAACTGAAAACTTAGCAAAACTGATATATATACCACTTTCTTGACCGACTGTACAATGGCTTGTTTATAGTTTTGTTTTGTCAACTCACAAGATTAGCTAATCGACTTTCGGAAAGTCAAGCAAGTTGCTGGGCATCTCTATTGTAGATATCTATATCTGTATGCGTATGGTACTCATATGTATGTATGTTTGTGTTGTGTGTGCGTGGTGATTTGTGTTAAATGCTGATGAAAAGAAAATAATTAAAATCAGGTATATTTTGACGATGAGACTTACTTAAATGTGAAAAAACGCAGTGTTTTGTGTATTCAAGTGCAAGTGAATCCGTCGGGAGGCGGTAATCGTGTACGTTTATTCGCTATTTGTGGATTCTTGATCTTGTAGATGTACCATAAACAAAAATGTCAGCGATCCCGATTTTTTGTTTCTCGCTGCATACCCATCGATATACCTTAATTAGATCACACGAATGATATAAAATAATGTTTGACGCTTTCTCATGGGATATTATTTGTGCGGGACGGCGTGCCTGATGTAATAAATCGGCCATAATAGGCGTGCGTTTCGTGTGCTCGCGCCTGTCGACACCCGACCTATCTCATTGTTTATGTACGGAGAATAAACCTGGAATTTTTATGGGATCTCGCGGTGTATTCTTGTTTTAATTGAATATCTGGATAGGATCGTTTGGAGGCGGTCCGGTGAACGCGGGTACAGTGGCGGCGACAGCGTCCGTCGCCAAGGTTTTCTGGATCTCTATTTATAATAATCTCGATCGTATGGTTGGTGCAATCTAATGACATTCTTTAACGAAGTGCCGTTTGGTTGGATGGGTCGGCCGCGTGCCAATTATTGCGCCCGTGACGAAAGCTATGGTTTGTTTCGTTGTATACAATTGCATTACAAGGCTGGCCTGGCCATTCATAGAGATCTGTTTACTTTTTGACTCATGCAAACTACAAGAAGACTATCAGGCAGTCTTTCATATACCATTGTTACATGTTACATGAACTTTCTGTTGATGGAAAATCTATCTAAGAATGAAATCACATGTATTCTTTATAAACCAGCAAATTTCCTATCCAAGGCACTGACAACTGCCATGAAAAGACAGAACACAATGTAATTGCCTTCGATGACTCACAGTCTAGTATCAAGAAAACAAACATGAGTAGACGGCTGCACCAACCAGCCAGTTGGTAACCAAACTTTACTTCTTACTGACCTGCCCAACAGTACTTGCTATGAAACTAAATTATTAATATAGTTTTTAGAGACAAAAGTGAATGTTTATATTTCCAAGAGTACTAAATAAAGCATTCTTAAGGGCCAATGGAGTTTGAGTGTATGTAAAACAACCACACAAATACATTTTATTATCATCATAAATATCAATATGTTGACAGTTCTGAAATTTTTTTAGAAATTATACAATATTGGAAAAAAGAAACAATTGGAGCTTAATCTAAAGGGTACAAATTATACACTTATCCCCAAGCCAAAACGTACCTTTTTTTCTGAAAATTGGGTTCAGTGGCTGCCTTTGGACAGTCCTACATACATACAACCCATCGTGGGGATGATAAAAGAAATGAAGCAAAATTAATATGTGTCAGGCCTTGAAATATGCATATCCAAAATACTGGGAAAATTAACCAGAAAACTTTTTATATTAAGTAAGATGGTGTTTATTCAGCTTAAATCAATGAATATGTACAACATATGTAATGAATTGTGCAAACTTAGTACCTATTTGAAAGCCATTTCATAAATATTATAAATTAGATAACATCAAATAAAATCTAAAATTGCTTTAAATTTATCAATCTGGCTGTACCATTGAGAATCAAAGAATCACATCAAATACTACAATAAGTCATTACTTGTTTTAATAAGCATGAACAAATATATAAAACAGGGAATTTGCCCATTTAACAAAGACTACAACTCGTTCGAGTTAACTGTGCACCTGGCGCTGTGCGATTTCCAGCCAGCGAGGTGCACAGTTAACTCGAACGTGTTGTACATAAGTCATATCACTGGTCATAATAGTACAGTCGACCGCACGTCAGTGGAAACAAACCCAGTATAAACTGGTCCCATAAAGTATTCAAACTCCCTAATAGGCTAGGCCAGCTCAAGGTCAAAGTGTATCTGACGTGCGATCGACTGTACAAAAGCACTAGCTGTTTCCCGCTCGCCATCTTTTATTTCCAACTTTTCTCTTTTTGCTTGACTCCTAAGAGCCATATCGTGACGTTAAAAAGCCTATAACCTGCTATCAAATTTTTTTTACACTTATGTTCCAGAGATTAGGGTGTTCAAACTCATCCTACATCCTTCCTACTAATATTATAAAGGCGAAAGTTTGTAAGGATGTGAAGATGTATGTTTGTTACTCTTTCACACAAAAACCACTGAACAGATTTTGATGAAACTTGGTACAGTGATCGCTTATATCCTGGAATAACATATAGGCTACTTTTAACGCGGACAAAGTCGCGGGGCGTCCGCTAATACCCCCTAAGTAACAAAACGCCTACATAGAGGTCGCTGTTTCATAATGTACACGAGAATAACTTTTCTACTAACGCGAAGCCGCGGGAAAAAGCTAGTCAGCTATATAATGTTTGTATAGATTGTATTGTGGCTCTCATGAATTTTGGAAGTCTAGTTTAATTTTCGTCTAACTTCTGTTTACAGTCAAGTTGGCGAAGGCACGCAGGGGAATGATCAAGGAGAAGGAGAAGGGCGGGGGCGCCCGCCTCAAGGACGAGCCCAGTGATCCCGCTGAGCCTGGTGAGAGCACCCTTTATTTTCAAAAGATTCTGAAAATAAAAACAAAAATTTAAGGCTCGACTATCATAAGGGGCGAGGAATACCTGGCGACACTTCGACCCTATGGGTTCTGTTGTAATAAACCACTGTGTCCACCAACAGAGCCCCAATCCGTTTTTTAGTGAACTTCACATACACCTTAGAATAGAAATAAACTTTGGCGTATGCAGGTTTCCTCACGATGTTTTCCTTCACTGAAGAACCTGTGGTATTATATAATAAACCGTACTTAAGTTCCGAAAAAGTCATTGGTACCGGCCAAGGTTCGGACCCACGACCCAGTGAACGTGAGGCGAGTGCAGCTTTTTAGCAACAAAAACAAAGTCAGTTTTTTTTAAATAAAATCCGCCATTTGTTATTCTAAAAAATTTTATGTACCCAGTGAGACTCGCGCCATCAAGACGAATCTAATGACGTATCATTTATCAAAATCGGTTGAAACGTTAGTTACGAGCGGACTTACATACATACCCCACATACATACGGGTCAAACACATAACCCTCCTTTTGGGCTTCGCCGCAGTCGGGTAAAAATAGGGAGGGTGTTCCTATTCAAACGGATCCTGCAATACACTGTCTCTGGGTTTGCATCCCTTTCTTATCTTATAGATGGGGGCAGAGTTTGCCTTGCAACACTGCGGCCCTATGGGATCTACTGTGTCATAACACAGGGGGTGTTTACCTGTTCCTCTCCTCCCCAAGTGTTCACTGCACTAAAGCTGTTATGTATGTAGGAGCTTGTAGTCCTCGGGTTCAGGATATGCTGTACCTACGACACTCATTTGCATCCCTAAATGAATGTTTGTGACAGGCCACGGGTCGCGCCCGCCGTCAGCGTCGCTGCCGACCCCGGCGGCGCTGAAGAAGGAGCCCGACGAGCCCCAGCACAGGGTCAAGATGGAGCCCCACAGCCAGTCCGGCGGCGAGGACTCCGCCGCCGACCTCGGTGTCGACGGCATCAAGACCGAGATCGAAGGCCTAATGGACAGCGATGGTAAGAGTTGCGTAGTATGAAACCAGCTCCAAGAATATGTAGTATAGTCCACACGGATTTTCTTGACGGCTGAATGAATATAGTGACAAATTGTTTGCACATCGCTGACAGTGTTTATAGTCTATGTGTGCGTAAGCGAGATAGTATGCTACATAGTGATGTCCAAAAACTTGAAAACTTTAAAAATAAGATAGAGATGGCATGATTTTTACAACTGTCAAATTAGTTTAGTTTGTTTAGTTCAGAAAGGGAATTTTAAAGGTTTCCTGCGCGAGATATAAGTATAAAAATAGAACTGACTGTGAAGGAATCTCTGTATACGAAACCTTGAAGTCTGCGCGAGCGAAGTCGCGGGCAAAAACTAGTTACTTACGATTACTATCTACTTCTTATAATTACTTTCTTAGAATAGAATAAATATCATTCCATTCTTTCTAATATCCAGGTGACCCAACAAAATCCCCGTCCTGCGAACTCGGCGGGCCTGGATCGTTGAAATCGGAGCGCTTGTCCTCAGACTCTAACGACATACTGGATCCACAGACTGGCCTCAGAGGGCCTTCAAGCAATCTTCAGGTAAAGTCTCCTAACCGGTTTCTACGCTGTTTACTGAGAGAGGTGAGCCCTGGACATGAAGCTTGCGAAAAATAGATTACAAATGTCTCGTGAAACAGATGTAGACAATTACAGGCCGATGGAATGATGATCAACAAAAATAGTCTTCGGGTGGTGTCTTTTTTCCTGCAAAATATAAAGACCCAATATTCTCTTTCCCACCTTTACCGAATTAACAAAATTTTGGTCTTATTAGTTTGCACAGATAGTAAA
Source organism: Metalampra italica (assembly GCA_949699065.1). Lineage (NCBI taxonomy): Eukaryota > Metazoa > Arthropoda > Insecta > Lepidoptera > Oecophoridae > Metalampra > Metalampra italica. The sequence goes on from OX452993.1 coordinate 3,654,978, forward strand.
CTATACCTGGTGTTAATGTTACTTCAGCCTCGCACAACCTTTACAAAAATAATGTTATGTATAAACTCGATTTTAAAAGATGTGTTGCGGAAGTTTGTTGCGCCGCTTCTTCTTCCCAGTTCTAACACCTTGGAAGCGGTGGTAGATAAAAAATTGACGTTGTATAAATGTACCCAGTGTACTTACATGCAATAAAATAGTTTTGACTTTGCCATTAATTGCGCCGATAAGTATGTAGGTTTTTTTTGAAATTTATGCATCTTTTTGTTTTTTATTATTTCCGCAAATTTCTCAAATAGTCTGCCTCAAAATTATTTTAACATTACACAAATGTGTTGTACAAACGTACATGGTTCCCTTCGAAGTAACGGAGTTGTACTAACTTTAGGACGGCAACCAGAACTGCCGCAACCCGAACGGGGTGCCCGAGACCCTGGGCTCGTGCCGCATGGGGAACGCAGGGCCCATGGGCCCCGGCGGGCCCATAGGCCCCATGTCCGCGACCGAGGCCCAGACGCTGCCGTCGAACGTCATCAGCAAGCAGGCCGGCAGCATGGAGGTAGCATTGACGATTACGTTATTTATTGGGCTAATTTATTATATTGTATGGCAGCCTAATGATCCCCACTGTTGGAGCTCAGGCCTATTCTCTTAACGAGGGCGTTAGCGCTAACCCAGTGTGGGTTGGTGACATGCGTCTAAGAATTCCTTCTTCGGCGTATACAGGTTTCCTCACGATGTTTTCTTTCACCGTTTAAAGCAGTAAATGTACTTAAATTTCGAGTAATACCCAACATATTACGACCGGGGATCGAACTCAGCCTCTTGGTATGACAGGCCGCGTCTTCCCCCGACGCTACTGAAGCTTTGACGATGTGGTCAATATTCTGCAAAGTAGGTACTTAAGATTTCAGAATACTATAAACAAGTTCGTATTACTACAGTTACTGAACATCCTTAAGCGTAGTGTGGTTAAGACGGTGGTAGTGACAGGATGCGGAGCACCAAAGATTGGGGATCAGTGGCGCGCCTTCGGGGAGGCCTATGTCCAGTATTGGACTAGTGCAGGCTGATGGTGATGACTAAAATTCTAGAAGCCATGTAAGAACTGACGACACTGAGTAAAACGCTGTGTTCCGCCAGCAGCAAAGCCAGATCTTCGTGTTCTCCACCACCCTGGCCAACAAGGGCGCCGAGGCCGTCATCTCCGGCCAGCACCAGTCCATCATCGGCTACCACTGCGCGCAGCCGGGCACCAAGAAATACCTCGAGGTAAGCATATCCATTAGCGGTTAGATTTAGTACTTGCTGGAATATAGCTTGCTATCGCTTTGAATAGAGTTAAACATGTATTTTCTTTACAGAAGCACCCTCTAAAAATGGGCCAATTTAACAAACAAAGCCCGGCCCAATGGTTGAACAACCTCGCCATGGCGAAGACCCGCGGCGGCATGCGGGGCGGGCCCAACATGATGGGCGGGCCTAACCAGATGGGGCACATGATGGGCGGCCCTATGGGACCCAACATGGGACCGATGGGCCACGGCGGCATGGGCCACATGGGCCCGAATATGATGGGCCCCAACAGGATGGGCGGGCCAAACCAGATGATGATGATGAAGGGCGGCCCCGGTCAGATGGGGCAAATGGGCCCTGGGATGGGCCCAATGGATGGGTTTCCAGGGGGCACCCCGTCCTGTGGTGTCATGGACGGCCTTGGTGCTGATGGTGAAATGCCCTGGGACACCGTAAGTAGCCGACCTCATTGTAACTTTTTGTGAGTCTTTAAAGAATGTACTAGCTTTAGTAAGTAACCTTTTATAATTTCAAGACACTTCCAACGACAATGTCAATTTTAATTTTTATTTAACCTTTCAAGTTTCAAGCATTAAGCATATTTTCATCTTAATAAACTAAACCACCTGTCCTGTTTTCTCTTTACACACTTTACACAATACATTTACGCACCCTCTGTCTCACACACATACACAAACAAGCACATACAGATCCAATTTATTTATTTGGCATTTATATTAAACTTCTCCGTCCAGAAAAACCCCTCCGTAATGGCGAACGGCATGGCCAACGGGTGCGGTCCGATGCCGCCGTGCTCCGAGGGCGGCCCGACGCCGTCCGACGCGGCCGGAGGCGGCGCGCCGCCGGAAGCCTCAGGTGGGCGCCCCGATTCGGCCTGTCAGCATGGGCCTAAAGGTCTGAATCAGTGCCTGACAAACATTTTGGCTATACGTACCGTTTTGCATTTTTCACAAAATCCGCAGAACTTAAGAAAACAATTTTAATCTAGTTTAAATCTTACCGCCAATAACGGACTTACAATCGTGTCGATTCGGAGGTAGACACTTAGACTTAACTAAATTTAGTATATTGTGCTCTTTTTTTATCTGTAGAAATAAGGAAGAGATGGCATGTATTTTACTGTCAAAATGGTTTAGTCCTGTCAGACCTTGGAAAAAGAATGAACCATAGTACCGTAATCAGCGTATAGCATGAAATAGCAATAGTCTTTTACCCCAATAATTTGAGAAGACGCTTCTTACATGGCGGGGTCAAACTGAACAAACACTATCTATTTTAGTCCGGCTGTTGTTTTTTAAAATTCACATACGTAGATAGAGATAGAAGATTTTATATCTGTCTTGCTTACTCTTACCACTTTTGTAATAAGTGTGTCCCTCTCTGATTATTATTGTTATTTTAGTGCGTCCTCTATTGATTCTCTCTTTACGTGTCAGACAGAGGGAATTTTAATCGCCATGTTTTAAGTTGCAATAGAAACCTGGTACTTTTTCTTGTGTGTGACAGGACCAAATTAATTTGACAGTTCAAAAATTTCTGCCATCTCTTTCTTATTTCTACAGATAAAAAAAGCGCACAATATACTAAATTTAGTAAAGTCGTGTGCACTTCCGAATCGGCACCACTATATTAATCTTATTTACAACAGGCATATTATCATGGACATACGTATGAAAAAATTGCATATTCGGCCTTGGTATCGGTTGTAATGCACTATAGCTATAACTTTTCTATAGTTTTATTATAAGTGTAGAATAGATAATATTGTGAACCTTATTGCCTATGATTATAGATAAGTAATTTTGGAAATTTGCCAAGGGCCTCCACTAAGAAATGACTTGTAGGTGTGTCATATTTCCATAGCTACGAGAATAACAGATTACATTGAAATACTGAAACACAGGCTGAAAGCTGCACATTGTCGGTACATAATAATCGAGATCCATGCGAAGGCCCAACGAACGCCTTCCCTTCATATAAATGAAATTAATGGCAGCGACTGTATGCGGAGAACCGAATATCATGTTCAGTGGCGCGCCTTAGGGGAGGCCTATGTCCAGCAGTGGACTAGAGCATGCTGATGATGATGAAATAAAATGAATGGTATTGCCTAGTGACCCCGTTACTATATTATTCTGACACGTAATCTAATTTCCGTACAGGTGTAAAAATTCCCGACGAAAACCTAACACCACAGCAGCGCGCGCACCGCGAGGAGCAACTGGCGACAATACGCAAGATGCAGCAAATGCTCTTCCCTGAGAGCGGGGGCCCAAACCCCAATGGGGGCCCCGGCGAGGGGCCACAGCCCCCGAACGACATCAACCCGCCTATCTCCTCTGCCAGCATGAACATGCCCTTCCCACCGATGTCCGGAATGGGCCCGAATGGCCCAATGGGCTCAGGTCCAAACGGCCCTATGGTTTCCATGTCTAACAGTATGAACTCAGGACCGAGCTGCACTATGTCCGGCCCAATGGGTCCAAACGGACCTATGGGCCCCGGTCCGATGGGGCCAGGTGGTCCGATGGGCCCGAATGGACCTATGGGCGGTCCTATGGGAGGAATGGGCATGGGTGGACACGGGCACGGGCATGGTTCTATGGGGCCTAACGGGATGATGGGGCCAAACGGGCCAATGATGGGCCCGGGAATGGGTCCCAATGGGCCTATGGGAGTGATGGGACCGTGTGGAATGAAGGCAATCAGGGGGCCGTGTGGAGGACCAGACATGAAGACTGGAATGTGCACAGACATGCACATGGGGAGAGGTTGTGGTGGTCCAATGGGGGTAAGTACTTAGAATAGAATAGAATGATATTTATTTGCCGCTAAAAACATAAACATACTTGTGTTACAGTCCTCCCATTTACGTCAAATCAATAACCCTTAATACACATTCAAGCCCATAATTAAAGTACGGGCCAAAGTCCACCTAACAAGTCTGAAAATTTCGAAACTAGGAAACTAATTTAGTTGTAAGGTGTTATCTTGTTACAAATGACCCCAAGTCTTTTCGAAGAATATGTCGAATTTCCAGTCACCTGCATTTACCATGTTGTAAGAGAGATGAAGAAAGAGTAGTCATTAGCTGTTGTTTTATTCGTAGCGTATGCCGAATCCGATGGGCGGCATGGGCGGGCCTAAGCCGTGTATGATGGGCGGGCCCCACATGGGCCCGCGGATGATGCCCGGACCTAACATGAATGCGATGAATGGTGAGCATGTCTTATTAACAGAGCCCGGTAATTCATGCCGAAAAATTAAATTATATAGAGATTGAACGTAATCGTCTCGTTATATATCGATTCGACGGTATCGATATTTTCCCACTGCTGATTGTAAGTATTTAAACGCCGCAAATACGCCAACCTCGGCACCAGTTACCTTTTTATACCTGTCGGGGTGGAGACACTGGGACCCTGGGGCCCGGAGGCGAGAAAGCTCTTCAACGAGCTTTCATCGCGCCTCATAGAGGCCTCCGGTGACCAGAGGGCTGGCCAGTACCTCAGGCAACGCATAAGTTTAGCCATACAACGAGGGAACGCCGCCAGCCTTCTGGGCACCATGCCCCGGTGTGACCACCTCGACGGACTTTTTTATTTGTAGGTTTGTAGGTTTATTTGTAAGTAGGTTTATTTGTAGGTTTATTTGTAGGTTTTAGCCAATTATTTCATTTTAATGTTACAATAAGTTTTGTTTTTAATTTAATTTAAAAAATATTAATTCAAGTATTTAAAACGACAATCAAATTAGCCATTGACAAACTTGTAATCACTAATCTAAGTGGGCCATGGTGGAAAGAAAACACTCATAAGAAAATTAATTCGAGTAATCTGTGATAAACACTTTTTGAGTTATCAAGGGAAAGCTAAATGTTGGTCATTATATAATTATATACGGGTCTTACACACGAACAGGTTTTATTTACCTTTGCCCGACGTTTCTAATTAATTATATAATTATATAGAATAATTATGAATACAAAGCGCGAAAGTCTAAAATGTACTAAATGTTGGTCGTTTGTCTACGTTTTGTTGTAACGAATAAACACATGGTTTCAGGTGGTATAATGATGGACGGCATGATGGGTGGGATGGTCCCTCACGGCGACTGCGGGCCCGACCACCACGGCATGCCCAACGGGCCCATGTGCGACGAGTACGGCCGCGGCCGGAACGTGAGTACTCTGTCTCGCTTACTCACGTTGTCACCTGACCCGAAATCGAATGGTTTAGGCCTGGTATCCACCAGTGTGTGTTGCCAGTGATGACATACGGTACCGAGACGTGGTCGCTTACTATGGGCCTCATTAGAAGACTCAAGGTCACCCAGAGGGCAATGGAGAGAGCTATGCTCGGAGTTTCCTTGCGAGATCGAATCAGAAATGAAGAGATCCGCAGGAGAACCAAGGTCACCGACATAGCTCAAAGAATAGCGAAGCTGAAGTGGCAGTGGGCTGGTCACTTGGGCTCGTAGAACTGACGGCCGTTGGGGCTCTCGAGTGGCGACCACGTATCGGAAAACGCAGCGTAGGCAGGCCTCCCACAAGGTTGACCGACGATCTGGTGAAGGGACCCAGCTGGATGAGGTTAGCGCAGGACCGGTCGTCGTGGAGATCCTTGGGGAGGCCTTTGTCCAGCAGTGGACGTCTACAGGCTGAGATGATGATGATGATCCAAAGTTGAGCGGAGAAGAGTTCCGTATAACGCACTATAGAAATAAACCTGCCAGATTTCTTAATTTTCCTAATTTTACCACATTGTTTTTCAAAGTCATGTAGCCTAATTTAATCTACTATAATTTTATTCCAACTTATAGATTTTTTTTTCTTTATTTTTGCCTGAGTTTTTTCTATATCAATGTTTTTGCCTGAGTGCGTACAATAAAGTGTTAATTAAATAAATTAATAAATTCAAAGATCGTACAGATCCAGGCATGTCCAAATTGATGTCGATACCGAATTAATATTCATATTCATATTTAAATATGATCGCAAACTATAGTTATGCTTCGAGGACTATATTAGAAGAATACCTCGTGTCCATGTAATTATACTGGCTCACACTAACCTTCAAAGCGGAACACGACATGATGTGTATATATAAAAGTATAGATACAAGTTGTGTGGTTCCCAGATGGGCCCCGGCGACCCCGGCGGGCTGGGCCCCGGCGGGGGGCCGGGCCCCGGCATGCACAAGGGGCTGCGCAGCCCCAAGAGCCCCGCCGGCGACATCGACTGGCAGAAGATACACCACCAGTTCTTCGATGACCCCAAGTCAATGGACAACGAATTGAGTAAGTTTGTATTTAATTTACGGTTCCACATCCTTCCTTAAACATAGTCGCGCACGCGCACCGACTGCTCGGCTCCCTGCTCGCCGCAGCACCACACTGTGACTTGTTCGCGGATGGTATTGAAAGACTGATGAATGAATGCAAGGGAATGCTAGAAAGAGGAATGCCTATTTCGTCCCTAGTGTAAAATTACATTATTGTATCGCTTTGGATTATAAATCTGTAATGTTACAATAATTCTATAAATAAATAAATTGAAATAGTATAAAACAATGTCGCTTCCTGCGTCTGTACGCTTAGATCTTTTAAACTACGCAACGGATTTTGATGCGGTTTTCACTATCACTCAGATAATTTCTTCCGGGTGGTTTAAAGGTACTTACTTATCCTATGCGGGCGAAGCCGCGGGCAACAGTAAGTTATGTTTAATAGTTTAACTAGTATGCTGGTTTGTTATAGATTGGGGTAGAGATGTTATGAGTTACCAATCTAACATACAAACTAGTCTAATCTAAGATATCAACATGTTTAACATAACAAATTGGCTGTTCAATCAAGACCAAATAAATAAACCCAAAAGCTCAAAGCTTTGAATGTTACAAGATAAGAGCATGATACTTTCTTAAAATTATTGAAAAAGCAGTTGCATGAATGATGTACTAAATCGCCAGGTACGCAAGTGAAATCCCCCTGTTCGGAGCGAGGCGGGTGCCTGCCGCCGCCGCCCTACGGCGCATCCCCTCTGCACCGCTCCGCCTCCGTGCCTATAGGTAAGTTCAATACCAGCATGTGACGTCCACTGCTGGTCATAGGCCTGCCCTATTGAGCACCATCGCACCTGCCTCCGTCCTCTCCATCCGGACTTTATCTGAATGTTTAATACATATAAAAATATGACTTTATATTATAAATAATAAGATATGGCTTAAAGGTCTAGTAACCAAGCCGAAACATTTTAAAACCTGGCTACCCAGTGAACGTCATCCAACTCTATTGTATTAAAAACACTAAGAACAAGGATCTCATAGAACCGCAATCAGCGTATAGCATGAAATAGCAATAGTCTTTTACCCCAATAATTTGAGAAGACGCTTCTTATATGGCGGGGATAAACTGAACAAACACTATCTATTTTAGTAGGGCTGTTGTTTGTTGACAGCATCGAGTATTGTAGAAAATTCGCATACGTAGAAAGAGATAGAAGATATTATACCTGTCTAGCTTACTCTTACCACTTTTGTAATAAGTTTGTCCCTCTGATTATTATTATTATTTTAGCGTCTGTTCTATGGGATACATTTTCTTAGTACGAGGCTGGCATTGACTTCCTTGAGTCATAAGCCTCATAAAAAACATAGATAAAAAAAAATCTTAGTAAAAACACGACTGTATGCTTGTTCATATATCAATTAGTGATGTCAATTGTCGGTACAGCGACGCAGTCCCCTCAGCACGGGCCGCCGATGCCCATGTCCGCGGAGGGCTCCCGCGCCGGCTCCGGCCTCAACAGCCCCGCGCACTGCAAGCCAGGCCCCAAGCAGGACGCGCCAGGTGGGTCCCGACACCTGTCCATACTAACTTAGTCATAGCTGCTGCAATTCTGTTCACATATTACCAGTGCCAAGTTAATAAAACAATAGAATATTTAGCTAGAGTAGAATATTACGTAGTAACAACTGTAATAGATATACGAGAGCGGACCCTCCCCACACAAGCAATTATTTGCTCAAAGGAAGGTTCCAGAACCTGTCAAAAAAATGTAAAAAATGTTACTGAAAAAAAAAATTTTTTTTGTAAGAATTGTCGAATCTCAACGTAGCGGAAAATGCACGAAGGAGGCAGCTGGCTGAATCAATTCGGAACTGTATTACTGAGCTCGTATAGACTTCAGATTTATTTTCGAAAAAGCAAGCTTTTTGTAACAATACACACATATCTTCACACTATGTCCCTGGCGGGGTAGGCAGAAAGAACGGAGCGCCAAGTATCGCGATCCTGTCACACCTCTTTCGCTTCGCTCAGTCTCATCATTCTCTTCATACACGCTCGCCGCGGGACGCGATTGCTCTGCACGTGTCCCGTGTGAGCACCCGTTCTATCTGACCCTCGTATGTCAGTCTAGGACGTCCCCGGCTCCTATTACCAATCACATTCGCTCGATATATTCGCGTCGTCATTCGTTCATCACTTTTTTTTGTAACCATTAAATATTTCCTTCCGACGCATAGTACCAGAAACGCAAAAATACCTTATACGCGGTTGACCAGATGTGCGTTTCGCAAATCATCAGATACGCAGATGACCAGATACGCGTTTGACCAGATTTTTGGTAAAGTCTACTGTGAAAGTGTCTTGCTTGCTAGTATGATGTAAGGTAAGAACAAACAGTTGGTCCTGTCATACTCAAACTAAAATAACTTGATTGTCGTGCCCTTTGAGTGTCGTGTCACCTCAACTACAAGACAAGATCTAAAATAAAATATTGAAGTCTGGTCACTATCCAGGAAACATAATTCCAAGACGAAACCACAAAAAATATTAATTACAGAGCTGCCAGCTGCTATTATGAAATGTTTACTGTTGAATTTCAGCTCATAAAGTTTAGGCACTGATAGTGTGTGAACTCTCATTAGAAATATATGATTAAAAGGACAGGACGCTGCCATATTCTTTCTCAAAACACTTAGATTATTTTTGTATTTAAATGTGTTTTTTTAATGAATTCTTTATTCACAGTATATCCTGTTTGTAAATCTGACAACACCACTAAGACTGTATTCTAATGTAAAATAACGAATATCAGTTTTACTGTCCTTTTATTTCATTATTTCATTTTATTGCAAATGACAAAACAGGTTCCCTCGGTAAGTTCTTTGATAAAATATCGCATGTATTTTTTTAAGAAGCCATAGAAGTAGAAAAGCATGCTCTTATTGTCGTCTGTGTTAGACATTTTCCCAACCACAATATTTTTAAATCACATTTCACATCCGAAACCTAAAGTGGGTTCAGTGAAACGTGGGTTTTTTTCTAAATTTAATTTTTTTTTTGTTTTTTTTCTGTAGTTGTAATGCGTATTTTTTGTTTTCCCCCCCTCCTCCCCCGCAAAACGCTTGACGCTTGAAATCCCAACGTGTGACGAAATTACTAAAACCTGCCCAACGCGGCGTCGCAAAAACGTTGGATCCAAAAGAAATCCTAGAGAAACTAGACGACGGTGTGTTTGTGAGAACACTGCAGTGCCTGGCGGCCCAGCAACAGAAGAACCAGCAGACCGGCTCGCACGGGAAGGAGCCCAGTTTGATGCCCGTCCCGTCGCCGCAGCACATATCCTATCTCAACCAGTTCGAAGGTAACTTGGCGGTCGTCGACAGAAATATTTGAATATAATATTATTTCTGATTGCGGCCGTACTATAGTGCTATCAAGAATAAATCTACCATCATTTGTAATCGCAGAATCTGACGAACAGCTCTTAATGCTGATTGTTTTCTTGGTAGCACGCTTAATTTCATCGCTTTTTACTATGTTTATAGACATTGCAATGTAGTAGACGACTTTGCACATTGTACGGTCACAATAACTATGGTCGGTTTTTAAACAACCACAGTTTGCTTAGGTGTGACCGCATTGAAAACAATTACAACAAAATATGGTTAAATTTTACTTGTACTGTAAACAATGACAGTTCGCGTAACGCATTCGCTGTCGAGTATTCGAAAAGACATAGTTGTGGATCCTTGTTTGCGAGCTAATTATTCGTTTGCAAGCATAACTTCACCATTGAGAGATTATATAATGTATATTTGCCTCTTATTTGATTTTCCTTTTCTACTATTATGAAGTTAAATTAAATGTGCAGTGTGCAGAGAAATACCACTTGTTTGTATATTTATATTTCACTGTAGTATAATGATATTCATGTCGTGTTGTGTGTTTTCACTTCTATGTTTTCATTTTTGGTGGTGGTTGGTGAAAATGTGCTAACGTGTGTGTTACCTTCATACTCTATGGCTAATTTTGTTCTGTCATTCTACGTCGTTCGGTTGACTTCACTTATCTGAGCCTCACCGAAATCATTGGCTTTAAATGATGTTTGTTGTCTGTGGCAGGTCAAGAGTTAACAATACAGAAACAGCCGAATACTTCGTTGAAGGACAACGGACCGCCGTCGAACAGCGGCGGGCAGACGCCGCAGAGTAATCAAAAGTCACCTGCCGGGTGAGTGGGGGACTTACTTTAGATTATAGCTAGCTTTTTCCCGCGGCTTCGCCCGCGTAGAAATGTTTTTCCCGTGTACATTGTGAAACAGCGCCCTCTATGTAGGCGTTTTGTCACTTAGGAGGTATTAGCGGACGCCCCGCGACTTGTCCGCGTTAAAAAGTAGCCTATATGTTTCATCAAAATCTGTTCTCTAGTTTTTGCATGAAATAGTAACAAACATCCATCCTCACATCCTTACAAACTTTCGCCTTTATAATATTATCGAAGCGAATATGTCTACAAAATTTCGTTTTAACCTTTTGGCGAAAAGGGTACTTTCCTGATTTAGTAATTAACCGCCATTTTTGAAAAAAAATTGCGGGCGGCAGGTAAGCCAGGCTCCATATAAAAATCTTCAAGCCCCTTGTCCTGTGGTATATACAGCATGATGCCGGGCACGCCGGAGCCTCACTCCTCACTGTCGGAGCAGCGCGCGGGCCGGTTCTCGATGGAGCAGAGCCCTGGCTTCATCAACCCGCAGACACCTACCTCGGCGGGCAAATGTGGACAAGGTATACCAGCATTGATATTTTTCAAGATGTTGATGTTTTAATTGTTTTATTTTCTAGCGATTACGAGTTTTTAGACTTAGTAAAAGAAATTTAGTCATAGAAACATTGATTGCTTACAACCGGATTGGTTGTAAAGAATTATAAAGTGTAAAGTAAATACTAAAGTTTATTGGCAGAAAGTGCTCTCTGTTTATTTTTAAGTTGTTTTTGTTGTGTTTGATTTTTTGGTGGCTTTAGCTGTGGTTGCATAAGTTTTATATTACATTTTATACCTTCAATTTGTAGACGAGAAATCCCGGCCGAGCCCCTCATCGAACCGGTCGAGTCAAGACGGCGCGTCGAAAACCCCCCAGCGGGACTCGTCGGGGCTGAGCCAGGGCCCATACGCGCCCGCATCGGCCGCTTCCTCGTGCGCCGGCAGCGCCAAGAGCAGCTGCAGCATCGCCTCCAGTACAGCCAACTCGGCGGCCGGCGGCGCCATGGATGACGGCAACACTGAGGTACGTTGAAACTACATTGGCTCAAAACGACTGCTTCCAGAGCAGTAAAGCCAGTTTATATGGAAAAGTGAAATTCCGCTATTAAACTAGCACAGCATCGCCTGCAGCAGGTACAGCCAACACTGCTGCCAGCGGCGCCATGGATGATAGCAACACTGAGGTACGGTGAAACTCCCTTGGCTCGAAAGGGCTTTGCGTCCAGAGCCGGAAAGTTTATAAATATTGTGAAATTCTGCCATTGAACATGAAACAATATTGAACTGTTAAGAGCTCACTAAGTGAATAAATCACGCCAATTTAGTTAAATTTTTTAATTTATTTGACAGACGACGTTATCAGGCGGGCCCAACAGCACGAGCTTACCGGGCCCGTTCCCCGGGCCGTGCAGTATGAACAGGCCCGACAACATCCCCATCAACCCGAACCAGGGGCCCAACGGCCCCATGGGCCCCGCCACGTCTTCCTTCGACCCGATATCGTCGCTTGCGCAGATGTCGCAGCAGCTCACCAACACGGTGGGCGGCGGCGGGCCCGGCCCCGGGGGGCCTATGGGCCCCAACGGCGGCGGCATGGGGCCCTTTGCGTCGGGGCCACCACACCACATGCAACATCATTCGATGCATACGCACAGTCATCCGCACATGATGATCAACGAATTAGGTATGTACCGTTGCTTTCCATGACAGACTTAGCAGATAGTAAATGTACTGCTCATTTCACTAATTGTTGTATTTTTGTTACAGGATGCCATATGGATAACATGGGTCCAGGAATGGGCGGGCCGATGGAAGGCATGATGGGCGGCGGCGATTTCCCACCAGACATGAACTTAAGTCCAAAAATGGGCGGGGGCCCCATGGGCGGGCCCATGGGACCGATGGGCCCTGACGCTTCAATGTTGGGCCCTAGAATGGGTGGCCCCGGTAAAATGCCCCCCTTCAACGGCGCCAATATACAAGTGAAGCCGAACGCGCCGAACACGATACAGTATTTGCCAACAAGACCTCAGATCCCCTGCAACTCCGGCCCTAGAGGTCCCCCCAGCTTGGACTTCCTACAGCGAGTAACGAACCCAATGCAAATGGACAGCAGTAAAGGCGGCGTGCAATACTTCCCCGGTGGCAGGGCGATGGACATGGAAGGCGGCATGCGCGGCGTGATGCGAGCGCCGGGGGGCATGCTCAGGATGCCGCACTACCCCGCCGGGTTCAACTCCCCCCCTAAGATGGCGGGCGATCCGTTCGGCGGGCCCGGGCCCAACCCCATGTGCGGGCCCGGGCCGAACTTCCGAGGCGTCAAGGGCGGCATGGGACCCGGTAACCTGAGAATGGGTACGGGCCAACCCCTCCCGCCGTCCATGGGCGGGCCGAACCCCGGGTTTAAAGGACAGGGGTTCGCGGTGCCCTCCACGGCGGACCCCAACTACGCGGCGCAGTTCCACAACTTCCAGCAGCAGCTGTACGCGACGGGCAGCCGCGCCGCGCAGCCGCACCAGGGCTACCCCCCCTACCAGCCGTCCAAGTGATGACTGCCCGTGACTTACAGTGTGAGAGTTGTGTGAACCGTCCCTGAGTCGAACGCAAACCTTTGCTTCTCGACTTGACCCGAGACGGTGAGTGTTGTGATACTACGGACACTACGAAGCATCACATGCTAGTCGCAGTCACCGCTGTGGCTACACGAAACGGATCTACGTTATGGCCTGTCAATACTAGTTCTATAATTCGCAGACTGAAAATTTTAGTGTTTTTCACAAGCGACAACCGCGAGCGTACTTAATGTATTTAATTTTACACCAGTGAAATTAGAGATCAAATATTTTGTTAGTGATTTGCGTTAGTCCGCGTTTATATATTTTTTTAAGTAAAGTCGCATAATTAATTTACGACGCGACGTAGCGCATCGGTATGGATTAGCTCTTTTTCTAGGTTTCCGACTGATTTTTTTTGACGCGGTTTGTACAAATTGTACAAAAAATTTCCTTTTAGGCGTGTTGTTGTGTACTCTACATAATTTTTAAGTACAGTTTTAGATATACTTATATTTTTTATGCTTACGGCAATAACTTAGTTTTAAGACAAGTTTTTTTACACAGACAATGCCAGATATTCAGTGTATTGGTTCCTTTACTTAGCTTTTTTATATTTGATTCCTATGCACACAGTAATCTAGTCAATTTTTGAAATTAATGACGCCTGACCCTGTGTTAAAATGTAGTATTTGCCATTCGAACCAGCAGTTTCTTTAATAATGAGTCGTTGATTATTAAAAGAGGGTTGAACACATACGACTTTAAAAATTTTCAAATGTTGTGGAAAATAAATAAAAACCTCCCAATAAAAAATAGGAGATAATTTTTTAATCATGGAAATCCATAAAATCACAGGATTTGATTTTTTTTATATACGAGTTTGAAATGAAAACATGCCCCATTTTAAAACTCAAACTTCCATCAAATAAAATGAAGCTCAATACATTATACAGAAACACTATCGACGCCGAATATTTTACTTACAAGAAAATAGTACAGTACATAAAACTGTTACCTTTTAATAATCAACTATTCAACCGGCGCAGAAGTACATTAGTTATATTATTGTTTGTCCATTTTAGTTTAGGATAGTGGAAATGGTTCTATTAATTTGGCTTCATGGCCAGTATATACTCCTGAAATAGTAAGTTGTTACTACGACTGTTTATTACTTTTATTGATCTGATAGCAATGTTTTTCCGTCTTCCAATGCAATATCCTTTTTATAGACTAATTAATAAAGAGGGAACGAGTCACGAAGGAGTACATAAGTTGTAAAGGCCGGAGCACACCGGTTGCATGCGTTTTCCAACTCATAGTGCGTCTGCTGCCACGGCGTGACGTCTTCCATACAGTTTGATATGCTACAAACGGAGCTGGGACGCGCACGCACCCGGTGTGCTTAGCCTTAATGCCCTTAAACGCTGAAGAGAGTCGAATACAAACTTTGTAGGTACTTAAATATCTGATGCCATATTGTTTGCCACATGAATTTAGTTTCGTGATATTTTTAATAACTGTCTTAATTTATTTATCTGGTTGCGACACAGTATTTTCGTCGTAGTGCAAAATTGTTATGCTAGGTTAGTGCGCGAACTGTGGCGCTCATATTGGGCTTGGATACAATGGCGCGTGCATTGATTAGGAATTACACACTAGCGGTCAGCGACAAATGGTAGTTATATATATATGGACATTGTGGGTATCTACATAAGTGTCCCTACACGATCATGCTGCATGACATGCATTACGTGCTGTCACTCATGCATGACCGTCTAGTGGTTGTGATTGACGTGCATGACACGAAAACTACGTGCTGACCGTTGCTTCACTGTATTAGGTGATTGATAACAAGCACGAGGGTCCATCATACGGCATGATAATTCACGTAAAAGTAATGCATGTCATGCCCCATGATCGTTTAGGGACCGCTTTAATGTCAGGTCAGTACTATGCATGTGCTCCCAGTAATTTCGTGATTATTCGCGATGTAATAATAGTGGCGCAGTCGGTAGGATAGTCGGTCAGGTAGGTTCAGACCAGTTTTCACATTGATCATTTGTGATGGTGCTCTTTCAAGGCTTACCCAGCCTTGTATCAGTACGACCATGGTCACATAGAACCTTGTCACATCGAACGTGGACGCATCGCTAGTGTGTAAGAGGCGTTACATCCTCTCTAGATTACGGATATGGAAGGCGTGGCAATAATGTGAAATAAATAGCACAACAGTCGAGAGACAACACCCGCTAGCAATTAGATAGTGTTAATTGTAACGTAACTGTAACATAAGATAGGTAACGTGGTTCTTGTTATAGGATTAAGCGAAGAGCAATGATATAAGAATAGTTTGTGTAATATTGATAAGAAATGAAATTAAGATGCAAACTATTGGTTGTGATTCTGACACAATTTGTTAAGTTATTAGTGGATTTGTCACATAGTTGTGGAAACTTAAACTGACTTCAATATAAGGTCCGTTAATTTCTATTTTATTTTGTTTTTTGGATATTTTTTACACGTTCTCGTTTGTACATCGCTAACAATAATTGTACAGAGTACTTTTGGACTTAATTTAAGGCAATAAATGTATTTATTTTATAAACTCGTGATGTAAGAATTTATTCTTAATTATTATAAAAAAATATATGATATGCTTGTAAAAGTCATGTTTTATTTTACAGTTACATGCATGGAGCTAAGATCTCTTTGGTGGGCGCGCGCGCCCCCTAGTTACATGGATGGTCTGCTCCTAATAACAATCAGGAAATTGGATACCTGCAATAGTAATACTTTTATTCACTAAAATCTAGCTAGCGGGCAAATCTATACACAATCTATTGTGATAAATAAAATAAAATTCATCTTAATTTTATAATTTTTATTGTAAAAAAATTATTTTATTAATATCCAATATAAAATATAAATATTGATTTATCATATCAATTAAAAACTTTTCAATAAAAAAAAACAAATGAGCTCTAAGTAAGCAAGACGTGCTGGCCATCCCAGTGGTGCTACTGCCCATCTCTGATCTACAGCTCTGATGGTCTACGGCCTACCCTGTTAGACGTCAAAGACCTCCAGTCAAAACATTTTATTGTACACTAGGTACATTAATACATAATAAATTAATAATACCACTGCTTGGTAGGTGTTACCAGTCAACTGGTAGAAAAGTATTGTGTATCTCAGAGATGGATTGTCATGTATATTGGTCCTTGTCATAGATTTTTATCTGATTACAGACCCTCTTCAGCCTCTGAGTCGTACCCAATAACTCTTCAGCAACATTACTGCCCTCATCATCACTTATTAAGTATACAGTCACGTATATCTTTCACTTTAATCGATTCACTTTGTATACATTCCAAGAAAGCAAAGTACAGTTCCATATTATTATGAGTCAATGCAAATTTTGATAATTCCATGGCATTCTGTGCGTTTAAATTACTCATAATTTTATCCATGCATTTGCCTTTCAAATCTTCCATCATGAAGCATGAAGCTAGGGGCAGTAATTGGATGACACTGTTTTCAGGTAATATGTACAAATAAAGGTAATTCTTCAAATGCTGCAGCGTGGCCTTAGATGTTTTTGGAATCTCTAGATTTCTGTTTTCAGCTCTGGAATTTTCTTCAAGCATTTCTCTCAAAGCTGGGCTGGCCGCAGCCAACACTGAACTGTGAATACAAATAGAACCATCGGCACCATGTAGTTCTGTTAGGTCATTGTTGTGGAACGTTGCAAAATTTGCCAACGAGCCGCTGTGAGAGGCCTTAAAGAAAGCAGTAATAGTCACAACTTCAATTGTAAAATCAAACTTATAATCTACCTGATTGCTTTCAAAAATAAACCTAAATTCGGTGTCATCGCAGAAAAAATTCTTATTTATTCTGAGATATGTGCTTATTATGTTAATTGAATAAATTCCTTGGTCATTTTCTTCTTTACTAAACTTTATAAGAATTCTACTGCGGCTCAATCCGAAAGCCTTAGATAATATAGCTTTGATTTCAAACGCTACCTTGTTAATAGAGTATTTGCGACTACACCTTGTTATTTTGTTGTACTTTTGCAGCTTTTGTGGTATTCCAAATAAAATACCTTCTGGACGTGGATATTCAAATATTACAGTGCAAATCCCTTTAGCTATGTTTTCTTGGGTGACCATGTCTGTCACTTCTAGATCACTCTCCATACTGAACACAGACTTAAAAGTTATGAATCATAGATTAGTATTTATTGTGAAACCTTTGTTGTATTATTATGGTAGGGTGAGGGTAGGCACAAATTAAATAGTATACTTCAACGAGGGTAGGTGACGTGGAGGTAGCGTAAGCGTAGATCTGTTTATGTATGTTTCTTCCCGTAGATAGAAGATAACATACCATCCGTGTACGTTTCTTCCTCAAGATGTTTCTTCTACCCACTTTACACTGTCGTATTAAAATCTCTGTCCTTTGATTGCTGTTTGTTTCAAACAAACTCTGACTGAAACTACTGAGAGATACTTCAAACTCAAAGGTAAAGGAATACAATACTGTTTGATAAAATATTTATTTTTAAAGTGGTTTTGGCTTGGTTACTGAACTTTCAGTCCATATCTTTTTTTATTTATTATTTTTTTAGGGGGATTTGGCAAGGTAACGAGACTTTTAAGCCATATTTTATTTTAAATTTAAAGTCTTATTTCGTAAATGTATGCGGCCAGCTGTTAAAGCACGGCACGGCCTCCACAAAAACAGAGCATGTAGGAGTTAGTCGGCGATTTTCACTATGGTTCTTAACCTGCGATCATAATAACCTCATTAAACCTATTTATTGGAGATTTGCAATGGACAATTTTGGTACGAGCTGAAAGAGTTGTTTCACGCTTTTATTTTATTTTCCCGCACACTAAGCACAACTACAATCACATAATGATTAAAAAACTATCACAATTACACATTAAAATCCGCAAAATACATAATAAAATAAGAAAATAAAATAGAAGAGACGACCATGACACTTCGCTCCCGCCAAAGAAGTTTAAAAATTTATTTTACATTTTGTAGGAAAATTATACAGAAGAGACAAACTCGAAACTTATGTTCCCGCCAAAAAAGTCCCAAAACGACCATTTTTTATGAGTTTAACGGGTTTGGAAACAAAGTATTTTTAAGTCATTCATAGCTTTAAAATGGGTCATCATCATCAACAGCCTATTAATCTCCCCACTGCTGGGGCTCAGGCCTACCCTCTCAACGAGGGCGTGCGGGCTATAGTCCACCACGCTAGCCCAGTGCGGGTTGGTGGACTTCACATGCGCCTAAGAATTTCTTCTTCGGCGTATGCAGGTTTACTCACGATGTTTTCCTTCACCGTTTGAGAGCAGTCAGTACATGTACTTAAGTTTCGAGAAAAAACCCATTGGTACATGGCCCAACCAGGGATCGAACCTCGGACATTTATTGGAGATTTGCAATGGACAATTTTGGTACGAGCTGAAAGAGTTGTTTCACGCTTTTATTTTATTTTCCCGCACACTAAGCACAACTACAATCACATAATGATTAAAAAACTATCACAATTACACATTAAAATCCGCAAAATACATAATAAAATAAGAAAATAAAATAGAAGAGACGACCATGACACTTCGCTCCCGCCAAAGAAGTTTAAAAATTTATTTTACATTTTGTAGGAAAATTATACAGAAGAGACAAACTCGAAACTTATGTTCCCGCCAAAAAAGTCCCAAAACGACCATTTTTTATGAGTTTAACGGGTTTGGAAACAAAGTATTTTTAAGTCATTCATAGCTTTAAAATGGGTCATCATCATCAACAGCCTATTAATCTCCCCACTGCTGGGGCTCAGGCCTACCCTCTCAACGAGGGCGTGCGGGCTATAGTCCACCACGCTAGCCCAGTGCGGGTTGGTGGACTTCACATGCGCCTAAGAATTTCTTCTTCGGCGTATGCAGGTTTACTCACGATGTTTTCCTTCACCGTTTGAGAGCAGTCAGTACATGTACTTAAGTTTCGAGAAAAAACCCATTGGTACATGGCCCAACCAGGGATCGAACCTCGGACCTTTCGATAACATAGGTCGCGTCTTATCCCCGAGGCCACTGACGCGATTTTATTAAAATGGGTATTGACTCAAAAACCGGAAATATCATTACAGCATGGCTTCCATTAGACTCTCAGAAGAAGAATTATATGTTAATTTCTCAGATTGAGGTTAATTTGGACTTGAATCGCGATTGACAATAATTGAAATCCATTACAACGCCATCTATTGCCCACACACGCAACTAAAGTACTTACGGGAAAACTAGTAAAAAGTGTGCAAGTTGTCTATGGAAACAGAACGATAAAATCTTGCCACAGATTTGCTCTCTGTAAGAAACTGGATTGTGGCTTTTTGGCGGCAACCTATATAATTGGTTTCTCGTACACCTACCCCTGTAAAATGTATATTTGCGGTTTATCTATGAGTATAACTGTAATAAAGATATGAAAGTATTTTATGAAATAAGTGCTTGTGGATGTACATTGTTCAGAAAACCTAAATAAAAGCGTGCAAGCACATACTCTTTCAGTTCTCTTAAAAATTGTCCATTGTAATCTCCATTAAAGCTACTATCACTTTAGCAGTGCAAATTGCTGACCATCCCTATTTTTGTGCAGTCCGTGCCATACCCGCCGGTTTTTTATATATGAATATTTAAAAATTAAGCCCAGCCTAAAATAACTGTTTCCAGGGCCGTAAAACAAATTAAAAAAAACTGAATCTTGTAAAAAGATTAGGCCATTTCATAAAACAAATGTATAGTAACTCGCAGAAAATTTCTTCGGGACAGTTGTATTTATTTCAGCTTTGCATTTTATTGTAAATTGAATCGTGAGCCGCATTGTAGGTCAGTTGGAAAGGATTCATCTTGGACTCCTTCGGAAGGGTTAGCATTCGCGATTCTGCAATAGAAAAGATTTGCATTGAGGGGACCTAAGGTAAACATCGATTTTATATTACCTCGTACTTGAATCGGTTGATGAAAATAAAGACTAGAGCTTCCCAAACGCGAAAAGTGGTGTCTTTAGTGTTTTTAATGTATTTTTAGTGCATCCTTGTACGAAATGAAAGTTTGACTTTTGCCACATATTCTTTTGAATGGCAGCTGACTGACGTACTTGTTACGAGAGTAGATATTTGTTGCAACGTTAACTGTTTTCCGTGTGTTTGTTGTCCTTATTTTGGTTAATCCTTCGATGTTGGGTGATAAGGGTGGGTTTTAGAGGGTTTTGAAAGTGCTGGCTTGGAAATGTTTTTTTCCGATAGTAAAATGTCAAATTGTGAACTTGTCAAAGCACGGTTGAGTCATTGTTGCGCTCCCTGTATTGTCCCAACATAAAGTGAACACCAATAAATAACATTGCCTGAATGTTTGCCTACTGTCACTGTATCACTCCAGTTCCAATATGATTCTCTTTCTTAAATATTTTCATTCATCTTAAAGTTTCCTTAGTCAAGTCTTTATTAAATGACCATTATGTGAATCATCAATAATCAAATGAACAAAGTGGTATAAAGTACCAGGTACTTTAAGAAGATTCATTGTTAAGCACCTTTGCACCTTTGGCACCTTTCATTCCATGGCAACCTTGCTAGAAAGCTCCCATCATAAGAGGAACAATTGAAACACTTCAATCTATCACACTACTAACTACAATATAATTCTTTGAGCAAACAAACAGTCACATATATATTTTTGATAACTTAGGATATTAAAAAAGGATATCTTAACACATGATTAAACAACAAAAAAAAGTGCAAAATTTTTATTTTTTTTATTTTTCACAAACTTTTTATCATCAAATTACCCTTCCATAGAATATATCTTCCTTTTTTTCAAACTATTAGTCTGTCTTATTAACTTCACAAGGATTAAACAAAAACAATGAATCACATCATTGTCACACCCAAAGGACGCTTGAATAAAACTGGTTGTATGAGCCGAAGTTTGGTATGACATTCAGAACTACTGTTCTGCCTTCTTCAATAAAATTAAGTGAAAACATCTAGCTGTAGGTTAGTAACTTTCATGTGAAACTAAAAGCTGAAAACTACTCACTAAGTGGTACAAACGATTCAACCAACTGAACCAAACTTCGATTTTGCCGAACCAAACAAGATTTATAAAACAAATAAATAAAATTTCTAATGTTTTCAAAAGTTTTAACTTTTATTTTTTATCTAAAAGTTTTAAAACACAAGTATTTTTCCTTGTTCAGGTAGCCCCTTCATAGGTAGGCAGTTAAAAAAGTTACATTGTGTATTTTCCTTATGACAAGACAGACATCAATCTATCATGTATTAATTTATGCACTTGTAACAATACAAATCTTTCCTTACCTGTGATTAAACATTTTCCTCACCTGGGACTAAAGTAATCATGTTTTGTCCCTCTCATGACCCCCACGTTTGGTTAGATGCTGATGTCCACTGGGGATAAACATCTTTGTCCAATTTGTACTTCCCTTAATTTTCCTTCATGAAAATCAACTAAATTCAGTTCTAATTATTGATTATTCATTAGATAAAGTTTAATTAATAAACTGTGCACAATAAAGAGCAATTTAGAGAGATGGATGTTGAATATAGCGTCTGATTTGGATACTATGTAATTTAAAGCATACGATAATATGCAGAAAGATGTTGACCTAGTAACATTTGTGTCTAGAGTTCAAAATAATAATTGTTTTTAAAAGTCAAGGATATCATAGCTTAAAACTTAATATATGACTTAAATTAAGGTGTTCAGACATTAAGTGTAAAACAAATAAATAAGCTATGACTTCTTGCTTCTATCTTCGCGTTTTTGACCCTCAATCTTACCCATAATTATTAAATTCAAAGAGTTAATTTTCACCACCCCATAGCAAGCGACCCAGATAACCAACTTTTCTTTTGATAGGCTGCTGTGGGAGTGATCTATGCACTATCAACTCTACAAAAAGACGATGTTGTCATCTGCCAGCCTTTACAATTCCGTTTAATACGTTTGATTGATCTTATTAAAATATGCGCAAGGTTAATTCATCACAATGTTATTATCTTTTGTTATCATTTCTTAATTAATTGTCTTGCCATTATCAGTGTACATATTGGGAAAAATGGGGACGAATTTTGATAAATCATTGGTTGTTTAATTATCGAATTATTTACTGTTTGTTAGGGATTTGTTGATTGTCAATACAGAACATAATTTAAGCCAAGATACATACTCCAAACGAAAGAAATTAGTAGAGTTTTACGTATTTGTTGAGAAGTCATGGATGATACAAACAATACGCCCATAGTACACCTAGTATAGTTAGGTTATAATAATATGTAGTATAGTATAGTTATCAGCATTAATATTAATATAAAATACATGCCAGTGCCACACACTACACCTCAACTAAATCCCAAACTAGGTTTTCCTGTAGCTATACTATCTTATGTTGGTAGGGGGCCAGGAATACCTGACGACACTTCGATCCTATGGGATCTGTTGTGCCAAACCCCTGTCCACCGACGGTGCCCCAATCCGTTTTTGGTGGACTTCACATACGCCTTAGAATAGAAATTCCAGGTTTCCTCACGATGTTTTCCTTCACCGAACCCCTGTGGTATTATGTTGAACCGTACTTAAGAGCTATACTATGAGAAACTTTACAAAACTCTGCCACCACAGGATATCGAACCCGCGGCCTTTTGGCACTCGAGGCAAACGTCCGTACACCAATGCCAAGGAGGCCGACAATAAAATAGTAAACCATAAAGTGTACGTTGCCTCACATTTTTCACATTTGTGATGCATTGATATCAATGAATCTTTCACTTTTGGACAGCTTAAATTGCTAGTAGTGTTTCATTAGGATGTGATATAGAGAAAAGCTTATTTAAAACTAGCTGTTTCCTGCGGCTTCGCCCGTGGTAACTCTTCCGTTTTATTATATTAGTATAGATTTCGGCGCTTACTTACTTAGATGTTTTGACCCCTGCAATAGATGCCTTTCTAACCATGCTTACATAACAGCTAGCTATGTACCAATCATTGCCTATATGCAAAACATTTACGGTTCACTGGTCTAGTTGGTAGTCTTATGCATTTTTTTTTATTAGTAATTAATTAGAGATAACATCTGATACAGGTTTTTGAAGACATTTGTAATTTAGATTGAATTTAATAAACAAATACTTGGCTTGATAAGTTGATACTGATAAATGGTAGCATCAAATTTTGCTTTGTTTATTAGAATGGGAATATAATAAAGTTATTTTGTGAATGGGTAATAAAATAAATAAATTAACTTATTTGCCTATTTATTTAAAAAATCGTCCTCACTTTCATTTTTTAAGTTACATTTTTGTTTGTAGTTCTGTTATAAGAATGAGGAAAACAGATAAAGGCTATTGTAAAACCATTGCAAATACCTATGGAAATGTTTCACTTTAACACATTTTTTCACTATTATTGCAAAATTATAATATAAGTATATATGCGTCACCAATTGCAATTTATTTCTATCAGTGTTGCAATAAATAAAACTCATTCCAGATTGAGACGTGCTAATTTATTAAAAGCCGAGAAACAGCATTCACAACAACATAATTATCATCATCATCATCAGCCTGTAGACGTCCACTGCTGGACAAAGGCCTCCCCCAAGGATCTCCACGACGACCGGTCCTGCGCTAACCTCATCCAGCCGGGTCCCGCGACCTTCACCAGATCGTCGGTCCAGCTTGTGGGAGCTCTGCCTACGCTGCGTCTTCCGATACTTAAACATATAATAGCACTTTTATAGTTTTTGGCAGAAAATGCACATTTAACATTAGTTGAAGTTTCTATAATTTCCAGATTTTTTACCTATCATTGCTGGGCAATTCTAAATATACACAATTTCAGCTCAAGACAGCTCAGCTGATTGACACATAGACAGACAAGAAGCTACGTTATATAAGTGGATCCCTAATGTCAGTTGCAACCGAGTCCTTGGGGCGGCTACGCACATGTAACCTTCCTTGCATTTGGCCTTGCCACTATAGATAGTAACAACTTTCCGTTGAGTCTTCTGTTATTGCCCTACAGTTTCGTATTCCACAAGGGTATGATAAACACAATGACAAACCGTCGAATGAGATTCTAATATTTTTGTTCACAGTTTGTAACCTGTCGCTCATTCGTATTTCACTACGAGGTACAGAGCCATTCACCTGTGGGGCTAACATGTCAGTGCTGAATCAGAGTGGAGAGGAGCAGGTAATTATCATAACAGGACCTGGCGTCTCCCAAAATAAAGTGATGTTTATGCCTCATCCTGACTACAACACTCATATTTTTCCTTAACTACCGATTATAATATTAGATTTATTTCTATCCTTAAGTTTCATGTAACTATTTCAAGTAACTTTTTTAATTATAGTGCTAAGGAAGAGCGGGCGCTCCTGTTACAGGCGAACCAATTTGCCCACTGGGAGTGCCCAACCACTAATACATCATATGTAACCTTTAGTTAACGAAATAAACATTTATCTTATTTATAATTTATTATCTTGTTAGAGGGCCAAGAATACCAGGCGAAATTATGATCCTTCTAGGATCTTTTGTGCCAAACCCCTGTCCACCCACACTGCTTGGTGGACTTCACTTACACCTTAGAATAGAAATTCTAGTTTGCAGCATGTGCTGGTTTCCTCTCGATGTTTTCCTTCGCCGATAAGCCTGTGGGATTATGATAAACCGCTTTTAGGTTCCGAAAAACTCAATAATCATGGGTTCGATCGAAAAATAATTAAAAATTTAACGTGTACTGTCCTAGTTTATGATTATACCCAGATAATCGAATTAATTTCTGAATTCGAAGTGTTTATTAAATATTTAATAGGTAATCAAAATATGGCAAACAGTCCTGCACGTAATGAAAAATTAATATTATCTTAATAATATTATATGTATTTCTTTTGGTTTTCCCTTCTTTTCTATCATGTGATCTACATACTTTGTTAATGGCTTTATTCTAATGTGAAGTCTGTTTATTATCCTTGTATAATTGTGCTTTAAAGTATTTGTTGAATAACTAATTAAGTTACAAGTAACAGATGAGAGTAAAATAAGCTAAACGAAGCTGAAATGAAACAAAATAACAGTGTGGTGCACCATTGCCTTTCAAATTTCACACATTTGGTGGCCTTAGTAAAGGTTTCGTCACTGTTTCCGCCGTCAAAGGTATCTAGCTGGCATGACACTAAAACTGACCTGTAGTGACCTATACGGTGCTATCGGTTCACATTCACTATCAAATGCGGACCAAATTTTGGAAATTAGTTTGTTTTTTCAATAACAATAAAACTTAACTGTATCAAAATTGTTTTTTTTTTATACTTCGTACGAAATGTGCGGAATCTGTCAATTTTGGTTTTCCTGAAATATATCTGAGAATAAAATAAAAACCTTCAGTTTCCATGATTTTCACATCGTTGCCAGGCTGTTATCTGGGGGAAAGACAGACAGAAGGACAAAATATCTTATTCGTTTTGTCGGATCGTTAAAAACGGATTCCTTTGTGACAGGTCATTAGTTCAATTCAGGTAGTTTCTTTTACGGCCAGTAAGTTAAGGTAAAAAATTCTGGTCTGTGCATCAACGCGACGATCATATTAATACCTATACTGGAATATTCGATAATTATGTATTGACTGCTTTTTTTTTCATTCCAGGTGGAATGTCCTCTGTGTATGGAACCCCTGGAAGTGGACGACCTCCACTTCTACCCGTGCACATGTGGATATCAAGTATGTGTAAACCAAGTAGCCTAGCCTAGTAGCCTTTTAATATTCACTTAGTACGTTGTTCTGTCGAGTTTCCAAGCTCTAATATAGTATCCTGTGACTTTGATTCTTCTTGTGAGAGACCTGCTTACTATAGGTCTTCCGGTGTGTGGTCGCCACTCGAGAAACTGGAAGCTTACGGCGCAGGACCGGTTACGGAGATCGTCGTGTGATGGAGATGTCGACGTCTTCCGGCTGATATAATTATGATATCGGATTGACAGTCCCGGCAACTAAATATTTGTTTATACTATCTGAAGTGGCAAAGTTAGCGGCTACAGTTGCCGCAATCTTTAATCACTGCAATTAGCAATCTAAAGTGCGCCCTGAGAACTGAATGTCTAGTATCTTATCTTCTGGGGTGATCCAACAGGCGTGGTGCATCGTCGGCCCCGCTATTACACACTGATTTTCTCAGATGTGCAGGTTTCCTCACGATATTTTCCTTCACCATTTGAGAGCAGTCAGTAAAAGTACTTAAGTTGCCAAAACCTCCACCGGTACCTGGCATGACCGTCGAATTCGGACCTCTCGACATGTTAAGCGTATATGCAGGCCGCAGCCTCAATATACAAATTATGGCCGCGCGTGTTTGAAGTCTCTCATACATTGCAAGGGAAGACAACAGGCCGTTACCGCCACCGCCACCGCAGGCCGCATGTGTCTGGGATACGCCTTATGTCGCGTCTTCCCCACTACGTCGCCGACCATTAAGTGCCATTATAGCTACCTGTCTAGATCAATATGTTTAAAGTAGCTGTTTTCCGCGGGATGAAACTCTTTCTTATTGGACGTCAGAGCTATATGAGGAACCTTTGTTCAAAACTTCAAGTTTCAGCGGTCCGTCAGTCAGTTTCTTCTTTTATGTATATTGATTGATTGATAGAGCGTCTGTGGTGTCGGGGATAAGACGCGGCCTATCATTTCGAAAGTTCGATCCCCGCATGGCCATGTACCAATGTTTTTTTTTCTCAAAACTTAAGTACATTTAGTGACGGCTCTCAAAGTGAAGGAAAACATCGCGAGGAAACCTGCATACGCCGAACAAGAAATTCTTAGGCGTATGTGAAGTCCACCAATCCGCACTGAGCTATCGTTGTGGACTATAGCCCGAACGCCCTCGTTGATAGGCCTGAGCCCCAGCAATGGGGACTTGTTAATAGGCTGTTGATTTGATTTTTTGATGATTACCGTGGCATTAATGCATTATTATGTTTTCTGTAAAGTGTTTGGATCTGTTGCAGATATGCCGGTTTTGCTGGAACCGCATCCGGGAAACAGAGAACGGCCTGTGCCCGGCGTGTCGGAAGGCCTACCCGGAGAACCCGGCAGACTTCACTCCGCTCAGTCAAGAGCAGGTGATGCCCACTTTATTATGTAACACTTGAAACTAACACGCGGTTAGTTTACAGATATGAAGCAGGCAAGCAGTTTTTCATAGAAAATTGTATGAAAAAAAAGGGTTACTTGTTGAAAATGACGAAGCTGCATCAGCTTACTCATTCTTTTTAAACGGCGAGAAAGTTTAGTGCGGTGCCGCCGTACAGTTTATTTATTATTGTCTATTGTCGTGTCTACAGGTGGCAGCAATAAAGACGGAGAAGAAGGCTCGCGAGCAGAAGCGGCGCAACAAGACGCTGGAGTCGCGGCGCGCGCTCGCCAACGTGCGCGTCGTGCAGAACAACCTCGTGTTCGTGGTCGGGCTGCCCGTGCGCCTCGCGGACCCAGAGGTAACGAACACCCTGCGCCTTCCAGCCACAGTTACATTTCTTACCGGTGTCGCTGCTGCTAATGCTGCACGCCTTAACTCTTTGACTATCAGTCTGTTAATGAGAGAGTTCCTTGACATGAAACATTAATTTAAAACTCACCTAATTGTGAATAGGACATCAAGGGCTAACCATAATTATAATTAATTTATTGACATTATGATTGTTAATTTTCACATCGACATCGAAAAACATAATTTTAATTTTAATGTAAATTTTGCATGCCATATAAATGGTGAAGCATGAGATCCTGTGTAAGCATAAACTCCATACAACTTATTACCATGTTTCAGCAAATAAATTATTTCATTTAGACTATAGGCAGAGGAAACACCATTACACATTCTGTGCAAATCTGCCCACTGATGCGTAAAAGAAGCGCGCATTTGGGCAACTACCTACTTCAACCCGATAAAGTAAAACTAATTAGTGCCAAAAGCGTGCATAACTAATTAGTGCAAAAGTTCCTAACGGATGCAAAGCTCAGCACTGACCTATTGTACATAGAGGAGCTAGGAGACTGGGCTGCCGCGCCTGTATGCAAGTACATGCACGTATAGAAGCTGGGAGCTGGGGCTGCCGCCTCTATATGCGCATGGATGACCAGTCGAGACCTAGAGCCCTCTATCCCTAAGTCCCTAACCTAGTCATAAATAGACATACATATATATAAATATGTCCAGGATACCTGCTACCATGAGACCTAAGGTAGCAAGCGGATGGTTGGAAGGAAGTGGATGGATTGGTGCAAGTGGTGGTTGGTGGTTGGCTTTTGTCACTGCCAGTCAAGCAGGCTCACAAGACTGATCAGGTTCTGACGGCTAGGGGTGTCTTGGCCGCAGTGAGAGGTTGTTGGTGCGTGGAGTGAGACTCAACAATGAATGTTGGAATCCATTTATTTTACCTCTTATTTGCCTATATATACATTTTCACTTACATACTAGTTACGCACACTACATCAATTTGTTTAGTCTTTGCACTTAACTACCTAATCATCATTATTCTAGTTTTAAATCTAGTTTGCAGCGCAAACACCTATAGTAATGACAAGAGCGCCACCTCAAATAATTATAATAATCAGTCTGCTGCATGTAGCAAGATGACAGGTAAATAGTTATTCCGCCGGGTAATATGTAATTAAATTTATTGTTCCAGATCCTCAAACGGCAGGAGTACTTTGGCAAATACGGCAAAATTCACAAAGTAGTTATAAACCAAAGTACCACGTATGCGGGGTCACAGGTGAGTGGCTAGGGTACATTTTTTGCAGAAAATATTTATAATCTGTTAATATTATATTACTTTTTTGGGAAAGTGGGCCGTTGTGTCCCATTTCTCAAGGCGTTGACCCCACACATATTATCAATAGCAGCCTATTAATATGTTCCCACTGCTGGGGCACTTTCAACGAGGGCGTTAGGGCTATTGTCCACCACGCTAGCCCAGTGCGGGTTGGTGGACTTCACATGCGTCTAAGAATTACTTGCTCGGCGTAACCAGATTTCCTTACGATGTTTTCCTTCACCGTTTGAGAGCAGTCAGTAAATGTACTTAAGTTTCGAGAAAAACCCCCATTGGTACATGGCCCGACCGGGGATCGAACTCGGACCTCTTGACATGACAGGCCGCTTCTTCCCGACGACACCACTGACGCTGTCACCACTGACGCTGACCCCACACACGACGGTGGTTAGTTGATGGGTGTAGTCAAGAAGTTTCGAATCTCTTCCTAATTGCTAATACAAATTTATATGAAGTTTGAAAATGAGAATGTGTGAGTGAGTAATTTGTCATTCATTTGACTCAATTTTGACACCCATAGAATGCTTTTATTACTGATACATAAAGAAGTGGCAATTTTTTTTGATTCATGGGTGTAGTAGAGTGTACGCGTTGTCCGCAGGGTCCGTCCGCGTCGGCGTACGTGACGTACCTGGCGTCCGCGGACGCGCTGCGCGCCATCCAGGGCGTGAACAACGTGACGCTCGACGGCCGCGTGCTCAAGAGCTCGCTCGGCACCACCAAGTACTGCGCCAACTTCATGAAGAACCAGCCCTGCCCCAAGCCGGACTGCATGTACTTGCACGAGCTAGGTACGTACCTAACCGGTCCGATTGATCGAGCCATGAGGTCGAACCACGTGGCCACAGCCAACCTAATGGGCTCCCTAAACGATCATGCGGCTGCGGCATTACGTGCTGTCACTCATGCATAACCGTCTAGTTGTAGTGATTGACGTGCATGACATGATGCAAACTACGTGCTGGCCGTTGCTTCACTGTACTGATTGATAGCAAGCGTCCATCATACAGCATGATAATTCACGTAAACGTTGCATGTCATGCAAGCATGATCGTTTAGGGACCACTTAACATATACTTACTTGTCGCATCGTTAAACCAGCTAGTTGATTAAACGGTAAACCTGTTCATTAAATGAAATCAACAGCCTATTAATATGTCCCCACGCTAGCCCAGTGCGGGGTGGTGGACTTCACACCCATATAAGAATTTCTTCTTCGGCGTATGCAGGATGTAAACATTTAACATCACGCTCCGACCTTTAGGAGCCGAGTGAAAAGAAAAAACCTGACAAGTGCGAGTAGGACTCGCGCCCTGAGGGCTCCGTACAATCTTTTTTTTTTTAATTCGAAAATCGTTATATCATTTGCTTCGACGGACAACGAAGTGATCCTATTTTCGGGTACCTTTTTTCCTCTTTTGAGGTACCCCTATAAAAAGGTCAGAAATAACTTTAAAAATGCGGGCGAGGCGTTGGGGAACAGTGTGTTATAATATTAATGTGGACTGTGCAGGTGATCCTAAGGCGTCGTTCACCAAGGAGGAAATGCATGCGGGCCTGCACCAGGTGTACGAGAGGAAGTTGCACAACCAGCTGCTGGCGACGCAGAGAGACACGCCATCTAACAATAGTTCAGGTACCACATATTTTGGATTTGGGGGTGATTTGGGCGGGGATGATAGGTGTCATATAGATCATCATCATCAACAGCCTATTAACATGTCCCCACTGCTGGGGCTCAGGCCTACCCTCTCAACGAGGGCGTTCGGGCTATAGTCCACCACGCTAGCCCAGTGCGGGTTGGTGGACTTCACATACGCCTAAGAATTTCTTCTTCGGCGTATGCGGGTTTCCTCACGATGTTTTCCTTCACCGTTTGAGATTAGTCAGTAAATGTACTTAAGTTTCGAGAAAAAACCCATTGGTACATGGCCCGGCCGGGGATCGAACTTCGGACCTTTCGATATTATAGGCCGCGTTAAATCCCCGACGCCACTGACGGTCTGTCATATAGATGTTGATCTCTAACTACTGGCCTTTCTAGGTCTCAGCAGGACAAAACAATCGAGCTACTGAGGCTAGATGGAATAATAATAATGTTTGGACAAATTTACACACGGCTACAACACACGACTAAGGGCTTCTTTCACCGCTTGCTGATAAAGTACCAGATACCCTATCTGCAGATTATATGACAGATAACTAATTTTTTTTGTTTCACAGGTATCCGATTGCCTTATCTCTCAGATAAACTAACAGCAATATCAAGCGGCTGTTATTTTTTATCTGTCAGATATTTTAATAGAGACTAGAGGTGTGCAACACAAAAATATTATCAGACAGATGTATCTCATAGATAAGTTTATCTGTCAGCTTACTATCTGTAACAATATCAGCAAGTGGTGAAAGAGGCCCTAAACGTCCCAAACTAAGCCGAAGCTTGTAAATGGGTACTCAACAACTGATAAACATACAAACAATTAAAACAAATATTAAATACATACAAACACCCAGAATCCGAAAACCAACAGATATGCTCATCACACAAATGTTGGTCCTAGGTGGTAATCGAACCCACGACCTCTGACGCAGTAGGCAGGTTCACTACCAACTACGCCAACAGGCCAGAACAGTAACAGAATATTTATTGTTGACTAGCTGTTACCCGCGGCTTTGCCCGCGTAGAAAACTTATTTTCCGAGGTATCTATAGCCTATGTGTTATTCTTATGTATAATCTAATACTCTAATAAAGTGTCATAAAAAACGGTTCCGTAGTTTTTGCGTGAAAGAGTAACAAACATCCTCACCAGCTCACAAATTCACAAACATCCTTACAAACTTTCGCGTTTATAATATTAGTAGGCAGGATAGGATATGCTTGCTTGACTTCAAAAGTAATGCCAACGTATACTTAAATATACTGCCTGGTATCAGATTGTCAAATAAATAAATAATAAGCTAAAAAATAAAGTCCGGACGCAGAGCAGGAAGAATTTCTTACGACGACCTTCATAACTTGTCTTTGTCACTCGCGAATAAACATATTGCCGTCGCGCTCACACAGGTGTAATGCATTGGACCTGTGAGAGCGCGACAGCAATATGTTTACTCGCGAGTGACAAGGACAAGATGATGAGGGTCGTTGTACGAAATTCTTCCTGCTCCGCGTCCGGGGTTCAACCATATTTTGGTGATGTCTGAGTGCCGAAATCAGTTCTAGACCTTGTTCAAGGATAAAATACAAAACTGTATGAATGAAATGTATTTAAAACCCAAATGTTTCGCAGGTAATTCTAGTACGGGCGCAGATAAGACCAGTTCATCGAAAGACGGCAATGCATCCAACTTCATACCAACCACAGTGGTCACATCGTCTAATATAAACGTAGTCAATTCATCTAAGTAAGTATTTTACTTTACATACACTATTCAACGGACTACGAACTACGTGTCGGAATACGCAGCGTAGGCAGGCCTCCCACAAGGTGGACCGACAATCTGGTGAAGGTCGCGGGACCCGGCTGGATGAGGTTAGCGCAGGACCGGTCGCCGTGGAGAGGCCTTTGTCCAGCAGTGGACGTCTACAGGCTGATATGATGATGATTACACTATTTAAATACGGACACCATATAAGCCATGGAGGTAATAATGCGTTGGTGTCGCCGGCACCCCTATGACGGAGGCAGTATCACGGTTATTTTGTATGAATATCTGCCAATTATCTAGCAGGAATTGTTCTCCTTTTAGTATGTTGGTTATATAACTTGTTTTCTACAAGAAATAAGGGGCGATATCGAAGTATTTGATTACACTTCAGTGAATGCATCTTAGTTTGTTTCTGCTTTAATTTTATAACTTAACACGTTTGTTTCGTTGTTTACAGATCTAATAAAAAGGAATCTGTCAACGGCAATGGTAGTAATGGCAACGGTAGTAACGGCAACGGTAGTAACGGCAACGGTAGTAACAGCAACGGGAGCAGTAGTAATGGAAAAGAGGCGTGGCCAAGTCTCGGATCGTCGCCGCCCTCAGACAGTCCCGCGAGAAAACAGTCCAGCCCTAAGCCACAACAGTCTACGGGTGAGTGCAGTTAACCACCATAAGAAATACTTTTCTCCTATCTTATTAAATCACCCTTAGGGGGCCAGAAATACCCGGTAACGCTGCGACCCTATAGGATCTTTTGTGCCAAACCCCTATCCATCAAAACACGGTACTCAGTCCGTTTTTTGAGGATTAACGAATATATATACTAGCTGTTTCCCACTGCTTCGCCCGCGTATACAAGTTTTTTCCCCCGGAAAAAACCCTTTTGGTGTCAGAGTTGTATGAAGAACCTTTGCAAAATTTCAAGTCTCCTAGGCTCAGCGGTTTGGGCTGTGCGTTGATTGGTCAGGTCAGTTTCTTATTTTATATTTATATTGAAGATTAGATTTACATTTTTTGATGTACATTTTTTCAGTTAAATCACAAGAAAACGGCACATCAAAGTCTTGCAGTCCCACACAGCTCACAACACATGCTCAAACTAAAAGCAAAGAAACCGACAGCAAAACAAATAGGAACAAGGAGAACAGCACAAACGGGCAGGCCAGCAACAAGAGCAAAAACAACAGCAAATCCAAACAGAAGACCAATAGTATTAACGATATGGAAGCAGAAACAACTGTAGAGAAAACACATATGTACAATAACACTCAAACACATTCTGTCTTCGACAACGACTCACAATTATATTTATCAAACGAACTGGACGAATTAGAATCGGATAGACACAGCCTGTTAGAGAACCACGACTTATTAGATAACAGCGATCACAGTTTGTTGGAAGACGACAGCACTCACAACTTGTTGAATGACGCAAACAATGACGTGCTGATGATGCAGAGGCACCGAGATATGCTCGCCGGATTAGTTGATAGCAACCACTTGGTGCCACACATGAAGAGTCCAATGGTGAACGGGTACAGTCTGCTGGACCGAGAGATGGGGTACTTAGGCAATGATAGAGAGATAAATCAAATTAGTCAAGGGCTGATGGACCAAAAGGAAATGTTGATGAGGGAGCGCGGCCGCAGCGAGATGCTGATGCGGCAGCACAGCGCTATGGTCGAGCCTAAACACTACATGCCCTCATCTAGTATAGGACTCGACTCGACTAGTGAATTATTAGGTGAGTACACTTATTTTAGACATAATTTTTGTAGCCACGAAAGAACGAACGTTACCACTAAAAAGGAACATTCCGTTAATCGTAAAACTGCTTTCAAACAATTTTGAAAAATTGCTTGCCTCTGCCGGGAACCGAACTCAGAAAAATCGTAAAAAAATATAACGTCAAAGGATATGACCAAATCTCTCATACGTTATAATCTCTTCTCTTTTTCTTAAAGTTTCCCTTGAGTACAATTTGCTATCTTCAATAATTTTATGGTATATTCCCAAGCAACGAATGTTACCTGGGTGACATTCTACATTCTCATCGATGCCTTCCCCTTGTTTTATTTCTCTGTGCAATTGTTATTTGTTTATATTTTTTATTTTGTTAATTCTCTCGCTGTAAGTGTGCTGTCATTGTGTACGACCAATAAATTCTATTCTATTCAAATGCTAACTCCTCGGTTATGTGTGACCATAGTTCTTAGTTCCTTTAAGTTGTTAATACAAAATTCAATAACGATCTGTCTTTCCACAGGTGCTAATTTTCATCAAAATCCCAATATGCTTCCACCGTTCGGTATGCGCGTAGACAATTCCATGGCTGGCAACTCTATGAGCGGCTCCATGGCTGGCAACACTATGGGCGGCTCCATGACTGGCAACACCATGAGTGGCTCGATGGCTGGCAACTCTATGGGCGGGTTCATGATGCAACAGCAGATGCAGTCGGGGCTCGTCAACGGGTTCGATGTGCAACAAACTGTGAGTTGATTTGTTTTTGAAGAACTAGCTTTTTCCCGCGGCTTCGCCCGCGTAGAAAAGTTTTTCACGTGTACATTGTGAAACAGCGCCCTCTATGTAGGCATTTTGTTACTTAGGGGGTAATAGCGGACGCCCCGCGACTTTGTCCGCGTTAAAAGGTAGCCTACATGTTATTCCATGATTAAGCTATCACTGTACCAAGTTTCATCAAAATTTGATCGGTAGTTTTTGCGTGAAAGAGTAACAAACATCCTTACAAACTTTCGCCTTTATAATATTAGTAGGATTAGTAGGATTGGACTAGTAGGATAGTAGGATTAATATTATGGGTGTTTAATTTCGTCCTCTTTGTTGTCTATTTCATTTCATTACTCATAATTGAACATTCAGAAACGCAGATACAATAATACAGTAGCCTGCCAGACTATTATTTTAAGTGTTAGATGTTGCCCGCGGCTTTGCCCGCGTGTAATAAGTTACAGTTACCGCCGTAAAAAGTCTATATGTTATTTCAGAATATAAGCTATCACTGTACCAAGTTTCATCAAAATCCGTACAGCCTTTACAGCTTGAAAGAGTGACAAACATCGTCACAAACTTTCGCCCTTAAAATATTAGTAGGATTTATTCGTGGCTCACTCTGTCCGTGGTTGCGTCCGCAGAGCGAGGGCCGGTACCTGGCGGAGAACATGGACAAGTTCTTCACTGACTTCCACAAGGCTCAGCAGATGCGGCAGCTCCTGGGCCGGTCGGGTGCGGGCGGCGCGGGCGCGGGGGGCGCGGACGAGCGCCGCTACTCGAGCCACGCGCAGAACATGCTCAGCGCGGAGCGGCTCGAGATGGAACACAAGCAGAGGTACGATATCTATATACCAGTCTCGTCTCGGATTGATTCGTTGCTTCCTAACTCGTCCACTGTTCAGTCTCTCTACTTGCATATAAATAATGTGAAACTATGTGGTGGATGTACTTTTTCATCTGTCTTCTTTTAACAGTACAAAGTGAAGTAGTGTTCTACCAAGGAAGCCACTCATAAAATCACTTGGTTGTAAAAAAATTACTGAACATAAAACATCAAATATTGCATTACCTAATAATAACTATACGATAATTATACGCGTGTATATTAAATGTGAATGAGTTAGGAAGTGGACGAGTTAAGAAGTGGATGAGTTAAGTAGTGGATGAGTTAAGAAGTGGATGAGTTAGGGAAGTGGACGAGTTAGGAAGTGGACGAGTTAAGAAGTGGACGAGTTAAAAAGTGGATGAGTTAAGAAGTGGATGAGTTAAGAAGTGGACGAGTTAGGAAGTGGACGAGTTAGAAAGCGGACGAGTTAAAAAGTGGACGAGTAAAGAAGTGGACGAGTTAGGAAGTGGATGAGTTAAGAAGTGGAAGAGTTAAGAAGTGGATGAGTTAGGAAGTGGACGAGTTAGGAAGTGGACGAGTTAGGAAGTGGACGAGTTAGAAAGCGGACGAGTTAGGAAGCGGACGAGTTAAGAAGTGGACGAGTAAAGAAGTGGACGAGTTAGGAAGTGGACGAGTTAAGAAGTGGATGAGTTAGGAAGTGGACGAGTTAGGAAGTGGACGAGTTAGGAAGTGGACAAGTTAGAAAGCGGACGAGTTAGGAAGCGGACGAGTTAAGAAGTGGACGAGTAAAGAAGTGGACGAGTTAGGAAACGAATGAGTTAGGAAGTGGATGAGTTAGGAGGTGGACAACTTCAGAGTGGGAGAATGACGGAGTGGACGCATCAATTCGAGACGCATAGCCTTAATGTCATGCCTTAAAATTATTTACATAATATACTACTGGTAGATTCAATTATATTTACTCTACACGGCCCCCGGCTGGTGCAACATATCTTGGCATTTTGGGTTCCTCATGTTTCATAAACAACTTGCAGAATGAGCAGCGTGCGCGGCGGCGAGCCGGCGGCGGGGCGGCGCGCGGCGGGCGACGGGGACGACGACCTGGACTTCGACCCCTTCAAGGAGACGCAGAAGGCGCTCGCGGAGATGATGGAGACCGAGATGATGCAGAACACTGTCTCCAGCGGGTATGTCATTAAAAAGTTAAAGCTTAAAAAAAAGAGCACAAGAGACTAATATTTAGGTAAAGCGTGCACCATCCGAAGAGTCCACAATAAGTGGAGTCGCTGATATGGTGTGATTGTTGAAACCGACTAAAACATAAGGATTATTGCCAACAGCCTATTATTATGTCCTCGCTGTTTGGACATAAGCCTACTCTCTCAACGAGGGCTATGGTCCACCACGCTAGCCCAGTGCGGGTTGGTGGACTTCACATGCGCCTATAACGTTACAAGCCGCGTCTTCCTCAATACGCCGCTGACGCTTAACAAATATATAATGTTTTTTTATACACTATTCAGATTCTGGGTGTTTATAAGTATATATTATGTATGTTTATCAGTACCAACCAGCTGAATGAGATTAGCGCAGGTCGTCGTGGAGATCCCTGGGGGAGGACTTTGTCCAACAGTGGACGTCTACAGACTGATATGATGATGATGATGTTTATCAGTTGTTGAGTATCCATCCACAAGCTTCCGCTAAATTTGTGACAAAAAAATCCGTGTGTGAATTTGTCCAAAAACATTTATTTGAAACATTATTGTAGCGACAACATGGAGCGCGTGCGCCGCTCGCGCCTGCCGCCGCCCGGCTTCAGCCACGCCAGCGCCTTCATGCCGCGCCACCAGCCGCACCACCACCAAGGTAACACCATCTACTGTCTATTGTTGATGCAAGGACTAGCGGCCGAAATTCGAAGCTTTCTCAGTATTAATTTGACACTTGTAAAAATTGAAAAGTAAAGTTACTGCAAAGGGTTTCGAGTGATTAACAGAACAATCATCGATCATAAGATTAGCGGTGTGAATGCGATGGAGAGAGAATGAAGCAGGTTTTCCGTACCCAGTTGGCAGTAACTCTGTTGTGTGCTTGGAGTCCCAAATTCGAGTCCCGACCTGGGCAAGCGTTTATCTGAGCGATGTCTTGGATGTTTCTAATTGTGTTCGTATGTGTCCATGCCACCCGCGAAACGAAGGAAATCCTACTTAATGCAAGGGTGGGGCATGAGTCCGTCGCAATTTAATGATATACGCAGGAAAAGGTAGAAAGAGGAACGCAGTAACAGAGGTTTCCCACTGTTACAGGTTCCTTAGACGCATTTTGTAATAATGTTTCAACCGCAGGCTACAACTCGACGAGCGCCGTGTTCTCGGACTGGACGCAGATGGACCCGGCCATCATGTCCACGTCGCCCGCGCAGCCCCCCGCGGCGCCCGCGCAGCCCCCGCCCGCGCACGCGCCCCACCACCTCACCGCGCAGCAGCACGAGCTGTTCGCGAGGTTCAACCAGCTCGGCGTCGCGCACCAGCCCAACGGGCTCACCAAGATACAGGTAACTCATCTCGTTAGAATACCTGGCGACACTACGGGAGCTGTGGTGCCCCAATACGTCTTTTGGTGGACCTCACATGCGTTTTAGAATGAGCCTATGGTTATCATATCTCTTATCAATATTAAATCAACAGTCTATTACCTAATATGTGTCCACTGTTGGGGCACAGGCCTACCCTCTCAACGCCAATCGCCGTACGCCGTACGGGCTATAGTCCACCACGCTAGCCCAGTGCGGGTCGGTGGACTTCTCCACTATTTCTTCATCGGCGTATGCAGGTTTCCTCACGATGTTTTCTTTCACCGTTTGAGAGCAGTCAGTAAATGGACTTAAGTTTCGAGAAAAGCCCTATGGTACATGGCCCAGCCGGGGATCGACGACATGATAGGCCGCTTATTTCCCACCACGCCACCGACGCCCTCGTGAACTAGGCTACCTACTACTAGGCCCATGACCGATTAGATGCTGAGGGTGATATCACGTTGCAGATGCCCCTAGTGCACGGCTGGCCCGGCAGCTCGGCACAGAAGCTGCCGTGGGGCAGCGTGGCGGGGTACAACTCCATCCCGCTGCCGCCGGGCTTCGCGCCGCCCAAGCCCGCGCAGCACCCCGCAGAGTGCATCGACGCCAAGTAAGCCGCGCACCCAGCCCCGTCACACAGCCGCGTCGCGTCACACAGCCGAAGCGCGAGTGCAATCCTCCCCCAAAACAGCGGATATTATATTTTGTATCAGTAATATAAGTATTATTGTTTTGTTCCGTTGGTGATGTGATCGATAAATCTTTGTATAAGCAGAGCATATTTTAAACGAAGAAATATGATAATAACAAAGGAATTTGTAAAATAATATAACATATTTGTTTTATTTTTAAAATTTTTAGTTTTCTTTTCGTTCGGTTTCGGCTCGCTGTCCCTCGATTTATCATATTTCTTAGAAAATTACGATTATATTTTTTCTTTTCACTTCGCATGGCAATATATATTATGTTTATTTTCGTTCTTTATATATTATATATTTACGTGAATGATATCCATGTTACAGATTATATTTTCTATATTAAAACGAGCTGCCAATTACTAGCTGTTCCATTTGTACCTTAATGAGCCATTGTCCATGGAAAAGATCATTTAAATTGAATCAACAAATATATTCATTATTTCAATGGTGGACACCTTTTATTACATTCATTCATAATACATCCCTATAGGTAAACAACAATACATACATTTATGAGGACCAACTATCTGAATGCTAAAAAATGCACTCTGAAAGTTGGGCATTACCTAAATGTTAACTTGACACAATAGGTTGTATTCATAAAAGTTAATTTTTAGACTTTTTTTACGTAACAAGTTTTTAAAACCGTCTAAAAAGTAGAAAATAATTTAGATCTGAAAATACTTACCTCTTTTCGATTTAAACCTTACAAACATTATGCTAGCTTATTTAGTATACTTTTTAGTCCGTTTTAAAAACGTGTTACATAAAAAAATCCTAAAATTATTTTTTATGAATATTTTAACAAACCTAAAAGTAAAAAAAAGATATATTATTGGCATTGTGAGACGAGCCATCTGTTGTGACGTACGGTCGACCGCACGTCAGCGGAAACAAAACTGGTCTCTCAATGTTTCCACTGACGTACGGTCGATTGTATAAGAACTAGTGGCACAGATTAAAAAGGAAAACCTCTCATTCACTGTCCAAATTGATACAGTCCTGGTACAATAATTTCTGAAGAGACAGCAACCTACAATTTCTTGCCATCAATGTACCCCCTGGGGTCTGGTCCGTCCCACGGCACCGCAGTCCCGTCGCTCCACACGTACAGGCCTCCGCCCCCGGGCCGCAGCGCCAGCGACAGCGGCGCCTCCGCCGCCTGCGCAGGGCTCGCGCTGCCGGAGCCCCGGGTCATGTCGGATATCACGTAGCCAGGGTGTACGCAGTTCGCCGTCACTCCTGCAATGTAAGTTTGTTCCCTTGAACTAATTAACCAAAGGTGGTTAACTCTGACTATCTGACGGTTACATG
Organism: Metalampra italica; assembly: GCA_949699065.1. NCBI lineage: Eukaryota > Metazoa > Arthropoda > Insecta > Lepidoptera > Oecophoridae > Metalampra > Metalampra italica. Next base: position 3,695,716 of record OX452993.1, read on the forward strand.
TAGCAAGATGACAGCTAGCTCCGGGAAATATGTCGTCAGTCTGTCTGTCAAGACACTTTTCTCAGGAATGCGTCAAGGTATCAAGTTGAAATAAATATCAAACACTCAAGTCTGCAATCCCTTAGAGCTGTGAAAAAATAAAACTTCTAAGTCAACGCAGTAAAAAGATATGGCCGTTTTTGCCGCATTTTTGGTATTGAAAACTTAAGGGGTTCTTCCGGTTGACCTAGAATCTTGAAATTGGCAAGCAATGTGATATAGCACAAGTAATGAAAAAATCCTAAAACAGTAAATTTGTAGTTGGAAAAATTTCTACATCAAAAAATGTAAGTTTTCTATTACCAACGTGACGACGAGTCCGCCCTCTTAATTTTGCGTATAACCAAATCATCCATAGTAAGTATAAGTAAGACTAATATTGATTTTCGAAATTTTAAAAAATTTAAGTTTGTACGGAACCCTCACGGCGAGTCCTACTCGCGCTTGTCCGGTTTTGTGTCGGTTCGATTCAGGGCTGAGAAAGCGACTTTTCAAAATCATTGAACGCTTATTTTTAATTATCTTTAAAAATAAGGGAATATTTCCATTGAGTAAAATTCCCTATCTTCATAAATTAAGGTGCTTTCTCCCGGACATACGGCCTTTAAATTTCCACTCTGTATATTATCGAGACTCACCTTTATCTGATAATCTTCGGTGCAGCATAAACGTGTACGCGTTAACTCCAACCTTCGACACCACGTAGGGCGAATCCCCCCAGCCCTCCTCTATTTCCCTTTTCCCTTTCACCGCCTCCACATAACTCCTCATCAACTCCTTCAGCCCATCCAGAGACAAGTCTGAAGAACTGATCCTGTTCCTCAATTCCTCTGAAGGTATCCTTGACAAATGTCCCGAAGAACTTGAAATGTTTACGATGTTTCCGTTAGCAATTAGAGGCAGAACCGTTTCACAAAAATTAACTAATGCGAAAAAATTCACAGATATCGTCTGTTCCGCTTGGTGTAATTTTGCTTCTGTTGCGTCTTTTAAGAAAAGTATCCCAGCGTTATTGACTAATACGTCTATTTTTGCGTGTTTTCCTGCAATGTGGTTATAGAATCTTTTCACACTTATATCGTCTGTGATATCCAGTTGATGGAAGACAGGGTTTAAGCCGGATTTCTTCAGTTCTTCACAAGCTTCTGTCCCCCTTTTTTCATCGCGCGATGTCAAATAAACAATCCCATCGAATTTCTCGCACAGTCCTTTAACTATGGCGTAGCCTAAACCCTTGTTAGCTCCGGTCACAACGGCCACTTTGGTGGACATCTCGGTAAGTTTTCTTTTGTAAATTTTTCTACCGTTAATTGTCACTTTAACCATAACGTGGTGTCGGTTGGTTAAAATCTTCGCTAGTTATGACAGTTAATATAATATCTAAAAACTTTTAGCCAATGCTCGTAGATAAGGAATGATAACGAATATTAAACAATATTTCTCGATTGTACGAATACCTAACACCATGGAAAATTTTGAGTTCAATCATACGTGTTCTTTAACCATTAACAGAGTCAGCTGTTATCAGTGTGTCATCACAGAAGCGATCTATAGATTATGTCCTTGAAAACATAGGTACACTAGTACATAGGTAGGCTATTTGGTGTAAATAAACAGGCTAAGTAGGTACTTATACACTGTACTAAATGCCTTTACAAATTCGTGTCAAAAAGATATGTAAAAACCATTAGTTGTTATACTGCGCTGAGTTGTGACATAAAAATGTGTTAGTAATTAGTAGATGCGGTCAGATGTGACAGCGAAGCAGCAACATTGAAAACATTAATTAAAGGTCGGTTCGTTACACACCGAAACTTAATAGAAAATCTCATGTTAGGTACCTATCAAATTATGTACATTTGTAACTTATGATTGTCTCCCTAACAAGTTAACATACAATAAATTATGCCAAGGACCTCGGTAAATCACTGAGGGGTTTGTTAGGTTAAAAAACTAAAATAACATGATTATACTAAAACTAACATAATTGACAACTATATATGCTATTAATTTTACTGATTTACCATTAATATTAGCAGGATAGCGTTAAGAAAACGTTCACTTTTGCACATAGGTCTGTTTAATCTGTCGTTTGTTGTGCTCGTATCCACAGAGTACATTATAGTCACGTCACGTCCTCGTCTACGTTTATACGGAGTTACAGAATCTGATCTTAGATGGCACTACTAGTTTAAATAACACGCCATCTATGTACAACTATGTCAACCACGCACTAATCTGCGCCTACGCATTATCTTTCCGTACCTGTTTATTTATTTATACCGAATTCTAAAAACGATGACTATTTTCCCGTCTGTGTTCAAACCTACGTATTTCGGCGACGAAGTAGTTCTACACTCAATTGACTGGTTGGAAAACTTCCCATGGAGACAAGAAAACGGATTGAGAGCGGAAAAGGACAAATACGAAATTGGTTTGCATGTAAAGGACTTCGGACCGCACGAAATATCTGTCAAGACCTCGAATGGTTTTATTGTGGTGGAAGCTAAACATGACGAGAAGAAAGACGACCTTGGATACGTGTCGAGGCATTTTGTGAGACGTTACGCGTTGCCCCAAGATTGTGGTCCAGAGAAAGTGCAGTCAAAATTGTCGTCTGACGGTATACTGACGATAACTGCGCCAAGAAAACTCGTGGTCAAACGTGATACTGTGATACCAGTTGCCCATGAGGAGGCTAAAACGAAATCCAAATTGTGAATTTATTTGGTTGTGGATTCTACTAAAGTTTGGATATTGGTGATAGTTTTCGGAGTTTTTTCAAGTATTTTTTTTTATTGTGAGGAAAGTTGACAAGAACTTAGTCATGTACAGTCGATCACACGTCCAGCCATACATACCGGCACTGCATCGCAGTAACAATGACTACATTGTAATGTCGAATGGTATCTTGAACAACGATTGATAACGCAAAAAGAATTGAGATAGGTCGGTTACTTTTATAATTTATAAAGAAAATATTTACTATCTTTATTTTATTTACAACTCTTAATAATTTCTTATCACAAAGATTTTTTTGACCGACGCTGTTCGAAGGGCCGTTTTCCTCTCGCGCGTGTTTGCACCCGCGTCCTGGCCGCGCGCGCATGCGTGCCGCCAATTTCATACAAACGCCGCCCGCGCGCCACTTGTATGAATTTTCCGGCACGCATGCGCGCCGGGCCAGGACGCGGGCGCAAACACGCGTGACAGGAAAACGGCCCTAAAGGCGGGCGGAGAACTGTGTGTAGTGGTGTTCATTAGGAAAGGCTGTGTCCAGCTGTGGACTTCAAATGCTGACGAGGTAGAATTTTTCAAGGTGTTTTCATTATGAAGTATATAGAACAGAATGATGAAAGGTTCAAATGACATCCTTTCGTAAACTAAAAGGTTACTTCGGTCTTTTTGATGGGCGTATACTTAAATGAGTGAAAGGCGTGTGGATGCCAGAAGAGTCCAGCCGAAACTGACTGAAATAATGGACATATAATTTTTTGTAATCTATTCGGCTGTCACATAAGTTACAAGGTTCTTACTAGGGTAAGTCCTGTAAGAGTATACATAGGCTGCTTAGGTATACTCTAAGGGTAAGTCCCTTTGGGCTTCAGGTCCCCAATATTGTTTAGAATGTCGACTCATCAGTAAGGTATCTTTAATTAGCAACAATCAGACATTAAGTCATTAGCATTTGCACCTGTAATGATAAACATAATCTGATAACAGCCCTTAACGTCAGCAGCACACGTGTTCGCGCCTCTGACGGCAATGTTACGAAGTCATAAGATTCAATTCAACTCATAAATTCACTCATTTAGTCTATTCACTCAGATGTGTCGAGGGGCAACGGTTGAATGTCGCTAGTTTTGCTTTATGGCTACAGCCATAAGGTTGTAGATGTTTAGTTGTAGCATATACGGTGTATGTATGAGCGAATGGACGATTACAATACCCTTGAAATCAGTATGCCGGTGGCTGTGACTTGATCGCAGCGTCTCTACACTCCTGAATAAAAAGGTAAGCGATTTTTTTTAAATAGATTTGGCAGACACCGACCGTCTCTTAAAACTAGTTAGACTATTGTTAGACTTTTAATGTTTTTAGTCAAACATTATGAACTCAGACGTAGGAAATAAAGTAAAAAATTTGCAGATTTTTTACTCATCTGCCGTGTGTTTCGTAAGTAGTTAGGTACTATGGAACGTTACGTAGCTGTAAGTACCGAATTCAACATTATGTTTCGGAACGCCCATTAGCTGACTGGACACTAATTTTAATGACAGAATTATACCGCGTAGATCACCGACATTGGCGCACCAGTGGTGTAGGAGGAAAGCAAATTCCTTGTACGTCACTGGTGGTCTACAAGGAACTCTATGAGCCTCGTAATTCACTACCAGTGGTCAATAAAATAAATATACAGATCGCCTACGTTATAAATAACATTAGATATTTATGAAAATATTGTTTTATAAATATCTTACTTTTCCACTACTAAAATATATACTTGAATTAAGATTACCAATATTACGTACGTAGGCGAAGGTATTTATTGCGATATATTAATATTCCTTGCAGACCACCGCAGTTATGTACAAGGAATAATTTTTCCTCCTACACCACTCTGGTGGTCCATGTTGGTGATATCGGCACAAGCCATCTCTTTATACACTGAAGTATACCTATTACTAATTTGCGGTTGCTATGGGCCTCGGCGTCGGCTCGCCCCGCCTCTGCCGAGAGCCGAGTCTATGACCGATTGCCGTGACGCACGTTGGGGAAGGTTTACGTCCAGCCGTGGACTGGACGTCAGCACGAGTGATGAGATGACTGATGGATAATAATGTGTGAGTGTCAAAGGCGGCAATCTGTCTTGCCAAAAATAATTTGTTGAAAGATGTTGATAGTCAGATTGTCGCCTTTGATAATTACGAATTACGACTAACTATGAAAGTTTAAAAAAGTCGGCGAAGGGCGTAAATTTATTGGTTTTCTGGTTTTTAGTTAACTCGGTTTTTGAAATGAAAATGTTATTGATTTCCCAAAGTCGTCGAGGGCAAGACGCTAATTTTAATTACAATTTTATATACTAAAATTTTAAATTATAAATACTAAATACAAAAGTGCGGATTTTGATAAAACTTTTTAATACATTGATAGCTAATATCCTGGAACAACATATTAGGTACCTACATAAAGAATACCTACTCTTAGACGCGACGTAGTTTTATATAATTACTAGCTTTTTCTCGCGGCTTCGCCCTCGTAGCAAAGTTTTTCCGTGTCCATTGTGAAACAGCGCCCTCTATGTATGCGTTTTATTATTTAGGGGGTATTAGCGGACGCTCCGCGACTTTGTCCGCGTTATAAGGTATCCTGTATGTTATTCGAGGATATAAGCTATCCCTGTACCAATTTTCATGAAAATTTGTTCTGTAGTTTTTGCATGAAAGCAACAACAAACATCCTCACATCCTTACAAACTTTAGCCTTTATAATATTAGTAGGATAGGATAGTAGGATACTTCAGCTCAATCGATCCAGTAGTTTGCTATCCGAAGGACAGGCAGACAGACTATAAGCTTTGCTATAAGGGTCCCCGTTCTGACGGATCCCAAAAAACCCAGTTGCAGGATGACAGGTCTTCAAACGGAGAACCTGACGGAGTACATCCTGGTGGAGTACCGCTGGGTGGTGGTGCTGACGCTGCTGCTGCCCATGTCGGTCCTCTGGAAGGTCTGGTCCACGGTCAGGAACTATGTGGTGTTCACACTCAGCAGCGCGCCCAAGATGCACGACAGGAAAGTTAAGGATGTTCAGAAACAGGTAATTACTTCAATCGATATCATAGAAATATAGAGAGGTTTTTCCGTGTTCTGTGATCAATATATTCTACTTACATCCATTTCTTGTCCTGTCCGCTAGCTATATTAATAAACTAGCTTTTGCCCCGCGACTTCGTTCGCATTAAAGTTTATAGGTATAGTTTGTTATACCTAATTAGATCTATTACTATCACAGTTTACATGTTTACTATTCCAAGTTAATTTTTAACATAGAGCTAAGGAAGAGCGGGCACCCCGACCACAGGCAAAGCAATTAGCCCACTGGGAGTGCCCAACTACTTATATAGTTTATGTAACTACTTGTTAAAGAAATAAACATTTATTTTATTTATTTATTTTTTATTATTATTAAAAAGTATCGAATTACTAACTGTTGCCCGCGGCATGTCAATTTGATTTGTAAGTTTTGTTCCCATACAAACCTTAACATCCCTTTTCACCCCTTTAGGGTTGGAATTTTAAAAATCCAAGTGCACCAGATTTTAAGTCAGGCCACATGCTTTTAAACAAAAAAAAAACGGTTCAAATCGGACCAGTAATTTTAGCTTGATGCGGGTTCAAACAGACAAGATTTTTTTTAAAAGTGTTTTGGGGTCAGTAATGCCTAATTAACGTATTCCAATAGTTTCTCTTATTATTCCTTCAATGTACAGAAATAGGGTTACAATTTTATAATAGTAGAGAATATATATAGATAATAATAAAAAAATTGCCGGCATAATGAATATAAAATAAATTAAAATACAATTTAAAAATAAGGTATACCCTATTAATATTTCTATGTCCTGCTTTGATCCTGGGGATACTTCGCAAACGACACACAGAAGGCCATTGACAGAGCTGAGTAGGTATTTTATTCCAGATGGAAGCATACGAGCTCTGATAACGGCATTTAAGACGGGCGCCCGTGTCGATCAGGAAATTATGCGCATTCATCATGGATTGTTAACAAGAGGGGAGAAAACGAATAGATCGGTTTCGCGATTTACTTGATTTTTGAGTTGAAGAATATTAAAATAAGTATCTACGCTACGAATTAGGCGATGTCTCCCAGACAAGACAACCTTTGGGTGTCTATAGATAGGATTTAATTAGCAGCAAAGGTGCAATAAAACCGCACCGCATAAAAATGTGTTAGGGTTATACAAAATTATTTGCATAAAATTTTTAGTATTTTGGGAATTAAAACCTATGGCATACTTCCCGTAGACCTAGTATCATGAAATTTGGGAAGAAGCAAGATCTTATAGCAAAAGTAAAGGAAAAAATCCGAAATTTGTAGCATCACAAAAATGTATTTTTTCTTGTACCAACAAACTTAACTTTGCATATGAGCACGTCATCCATATAAGTTAGTACCATGTGATATGACTACAGATTTTATTAACGATTTTCTATTTATTTCTTTAAATAAGTTTGTACGGAACCCTCAGGGCGCGAGCCCTATACTCGCACTTGTCCGTTTTTTTTTCATTATTACCCATTGCTTTTACCTATTTCTGCCAACAAATAATAAAATGTTGAATGTCAAAAGGTGACAGCCTGGCTGGCCAGTGGGCGGAGCACGCGGCTATGCACGGCGCGCCCCGGCTGGCAGACCATGTCCTTCCGCCAGGGTATCTACAAGAAGACCTTCACCAACATCAGGGTCAACCTGGTGGACGTGCTCGAGATCGACGCCAGGAACATGGCACGTATTAAAATTATTTGTTTATTTATTTAAAAACTTTATTGCAAATAATAGTACAAAAGGCGAACATAATGCCAGTATGGCATTCTCCACCAGTTGACCTTTGAGTCATACAGATAATGCGTGGTAGGCGCGAAATACATGAATTTAACACATCATCATATCAGCCTGAAGACATCCACTTTTGGACAAAGGCCACATTTTACGAGAGAAAAGACTATGTTATAAAATGAAAAATAGCGCAGGATCATTTTTATAAATCTTTAAAAATAATTAAGCTATTTGAAGTGCTAGTGGATTTTTTTTATACAATGCCCATTGTATAAAGTTGTACCTATGTTAATTGCATAGAGTTAGTATACTAGCTATAGAGCGCGCGCATCGCTCATTGCCCATTGTGCCAAGTGCAAGCAGGTGTTCTATGGACGCTTCTATATAGATTTTTTCTAGATTGTTCTTTTCCGTGAATCGTGTTTACAGCTTGGCACTGCACATTTCACTAAGATTACTCCAAATCTAAATAAATACCGGCGAGAGCAACAATCAGCGCTACTGACGTGTTGTGACTAGTAGTGTCGCCCCGAAAATTTCGAGACTGTTCAGACCCGTGCTTACAGTTCAGACATGCTAACGCGCGCTCTATGTATACTACTAACAACTCTCTGGTTCATTGTATATAAGGTTGTATGTTCCGAGTTGACATCGACCGCAGTGTCAATCATCCACAAAGTCTGGAGTGTAAACGACTCTAAAAAACCTTTTATTCAGACCGTGCGATGCGAGCCTCTCGTGACGATGGGCCAGCTGTCCCGCACCCTGGAGCCGCTGGGGCTGGCCATAGCCGTGGTGCCGGAGCTGGACCAGCTGACGGTGGGCGGGCTGGTGATGGGCACGGGCGTGGAGAGCTCCTCGCACGTGCACGGGCTGTTCCAGCACATCTGCGTGCAGTACGAGCTGGTGCTCGCCGACGGGTCCCTCGTCAAGTGCAGTAAGGTAGGCCATGAAGGTTTCTTGTATCGCTGACGGCCAGCGGTATCACGGCGGCAGTATCTCACTTATTTTAGTATCTATCAATATGTCGATTTACTTAAATTAAATATTAATTGGTCATATAATTACCTAATTAATATAGTATACATTCTATAAGTACAACTCAAATTCTTAGATCTTCGTCGTAGTACAGATGGAGGATGTCCAGAAAACCATACAAGCCGTTTTCACCATGCACTATATCTAGTCAGATTTAAAAAAGTTTAAAATGGCATCAAATCAAATCAAATATACTTTATTGAGCACCAAATTATATCAAAAGTTTACATTATAATAATTTACTAAACTGTGTAAAATCAAAATGTATGGAAAATCGCATACGCAGGATTTTCACTAATGCATTATGATATCATACTCCGGACAGCCACTCCTCCATCCATACTTCGGAGAGCCACCATCAGATCTCACCCAAATTGTTCCCTGACGAAGATCTTTGCTCAAAGTGACCTTGAATGTAAGAAAAAAGTCATCTGGCCCTTATTGTCAAATCACTCATAAGTTTAAGTATGATTTAATGCAGAAATATCTTCGTTGCAGGATGAAAATCCAGACGTCTACTACGCGGTGCCCTGGTCATACGGCACTCTTGGTTTCTTGACTTCTGTTGTTATCAAAGTCATACACGCTAAAAAGTGAGTACATATAAAAATAGATACTTACATAGTACTTATTTAAAACATTTTTAGCAGTGAATTACCACTGATACTTACATACTTATTTAAAACATTTTTAACAGTGAATCTAACCCATGATTAGCAGCAGTTACATGCTGATATAATTATTATGGTGAATGATGATGGTTAAATATAATAACATTAATATAAAAATTAATAAAATAAAATGTTTATTTCTTCACTGCTTCTTATTACTAATACTAAGTACATGCGTGGCTGGGACCTCCTTATAAGTGAATAAATACTTTTACCAGGAGTTCCCGCCCTTCCTTAACAAACAATTTTATGAAGATGAGTAAAAACATTACTACTTACCTGGTGTAAATCAAATCAAATATACTTTATTGAGCACCAAATTATATCAAAAGTTTACATTATAATAATTTACTAAACTGTGTACAATCAAAAGGCGGCCTTATCGCTTTCAGCGATTTCTTCCAGGCAACCTTAGGGTGGTGTAAATTTGTTTTTTAATTTTTTTTAACGATATGTACCAAAAAAAATAGGGTATTAAAAACAATAATTACTCTATACGTACTTATTTGCTGTTTCATACAATGTGTGCGTGTTAGTGTGTGAGTGGGTTTTTAACTATAATTGTTTGAGTTTGTCGTTGTCACGTCATTAATGGATTGTGTAGATTCGTCCGCCTGCAATACCTCCCGTTCACCAGCCTGTCCGAGCTGGCCGAGCGCTTCAGCCACGAGGCTCTGCACCGGGAGCCGCATCAGTTCGTGGAGGCGCTCCTCTTCTCTAAGGACACCGGAGTCGTCATGCTGGGAGACATGGTGGATGACGTTGGAACTGATGGAAAGGTTTGTTCTCTCGTTTTTGAGGCTTGTAACTCAGAGAAGTCAAGCCGTAGGGAAGCACTGTTTGCCATGTTACTCAGACCTCATTCTTAATGCCTCTACTTAGGACATGATCCAGGCCCCGATCGGTAGGGTCCCTACCAATCGGCATTTCAGTAGGCAAGTTGGCTGGTAGCCCCGAGAACCGAAGATCGGCTAAGAGGCTACGTCCAATAATGGAATGATATCATCATCATTATCATCATATCAGCCTGTAGACGTCCACTGCTGGACAAAGGCCCAAGGATCTCCACAACGACCGGTCCTGCGCTAACCTCATCCAGCTGGGTCCCGCGACCTTCACCAGATCGTCGGTCCACCTTGTGGGAGGCCTGCCTACGCTGCGTCTTCCGATACGTGGTCGCCACTCGAGAACCTTTCTGCCCCAACGTGGAATGATATAGCTTGATGATAAAGATGAAATTGTTTAAGGCTCGCGCGGAGTCAGTCAACTGATCATGCGAATCCTGGACTGTACTGAACTGTACGATTATATTTTCCAGCTGAACCCTATCGGGAAATGGCATGCTAAATGGTTCTTCACGCAAGTGCAGATGCATTTGGAGTATTTGGAGCGCGGCCACCACAAATGCGCCGTAGAATACATTCCACTGAGGGACTACTACCACAGACACACCAGGAGTTTCTTCTGGGAACTTCAAGTACGAGATTAGTTTTTATATGATATTTATTCCATTATTAGTGCAATATAAATAGCAGTAGATACAAAACAGTTTGTTCTTCAGGCGCGTCCCCGTGAGGTATGGTGCCCAGAAGCTCTATTTTTGAATCGCTCTCCTCGCTTCGAGCAGTCGATTCTACAGATTTTTGTATCGGATGTCGAAGGAAAATCAGTAGAATCGAGCGCTCGAAGCGAGGAGAGCGATTCAAAAATAGAGCTCCAGAAGGCCGGCAACGTTCCCCCTTTGGATAATGAGGCAATTAAGTCGCTGTCTATATTCCCATAGGCATCAACTGGATATTCCAGTTTTAACTTAAGTTTGTTGGAGCGTTTCTCACGGATTTACGAAGAGACCTACTAAATGATGTAGGTACTGACTGACCTAGTAAAGTATTCATCTCTTGCCTGCTCAATCTTTCCATTAGTTTTTGAGATGTTCGGGGATGTTCGTTTTGATGGATCCCTAAACAGTGGTGTTGTTGTTCTTGCTCCCGTCAGGATATCATATCATTCGGCAACCACCCCATCTTCCGCTACCTGTTCGGGTGGCTGATGCCTCCGGAGGTGTCTCTGCTGAAGCTGACCCAGCCCGAGGCCGTGGCCAAGCTGTACGAGCGAGCCCACGTCATACAGGACATGCTGGTGCCAATAGACCGCCTGGAGAAGTCGGTGCACTTCATCCATCAGGAGTTTCAGGTAGGCTATGAGACTGGCTTCCACTCCATAACGCTACCCGCGTTTTTAAGTGGTAACTTTATTTTTTCTCGAAGAAAATGTTTTCTATACTTAGTAAAATTAGAAATGAAACGCACATCAAATTTATTACTGAATTTACATCAAATATACTCGGTAACTATAGCTAGGTACTGATTTAAAGCGAAAATAGGGATTCGCACTATACCCATTTCGACTACATAGTGTTTTTTAAAAAACTGTTCTAAGATGTTCAGTTAGGTACTCATTTTAAATCGCCCTATTTGGGTTTTTCCGAATATATTCAATGTACAGACTTTTTGCCTTTACGACTATTATAATTGTATAGATAATAGCAGAAGAGATCCCTTCGGCCGCCTACGATACCGGCTCTACGTAACCAGTTTCGTACGAATACTTTTTTTTCTTCCTACGTAACCGGTTTCGTAGGAAGATTTTTTTGTAATCTATACTTATAATAAAGCAGTAGAAACCGTGTGTCTGTACATTATATAAATTTATCAAAAAATGAGTGTATACATAGTATGTATCCATAATTTCAGGCCAACTAGGTCTTTCACTCCTGGTTCTGGCGTTGTTCATCCAAATTACAGACTGGACTAAAGCTGATTCCTTCTCCACTGATTAACAGGTGTACCCCATGTGGCTGTGTCCGTTCAAAGTGCTTAACCAGCCGGGACAACTGAAGATCCAATCGAACGACTGGCAGATGTTCGTCGACATTGGTGTCTACGGCGTGCCCAAGGCCAAGGGATTTGAGACTGTAAGTATCCCCTTCCCTTACACAACAGCCTATATAGTCCTTGCTGGTCTGTCTGGCTTATTATGGGGCCAAACCTGTCAGATTTTCAAATAAATAATTAAAATTAAATCACCACGCTTGTAAGTATGTGAAGTTGATCACTGTTGAAGCTACTGCGAGGAAGTTTGAGTCCTAAGGTGGCAAAGCACTCACTTGGCAATCCAAAGCACAGAGGACTTTCATGTCCAAAGTGTTCATAGTCCACAGTCTGCCCGTCTGCCGGTTTAATTTTATTTTACTTGGAAAACCAACAGCATACAGAGTTTGGTAGTGTAATAATAGTCCGATATGTTATATTATTATTTATTTAATATCCACAAAGGTTTCCACTAAGGTATAAGTAATTATATAGAACAGTTTTCAGTTTATGCGATGGCCGAGTGTTGCCAGCTACTCCGGTACAGGTAGTATTACAGTAAAGAATATAATAAAATTTGGTATAGCTAATTACAGGTTTTCACATAAAATATAAAGAGAACAACGAATATGTTTCAGTAAAAGAGATAAAAATAAATTGAAGTTAAGTATATGTTATACGTAACAACTAGACATTAATATAGGTAAGTTCACACTCACAAACACGCGTGTTTGCGTGTGTGTGTGAAGGGATATGGAAGTGGCAGTGGGATTGGATTTAGACCATTAAACAATTTCCAGGTCTCATCAACTCGTCGAGTGGAGAGTTTCGTGTCCGAGAACCATGGCTTCCAAATGCTGTACGCAGACACGTATACGACTAGGGACGAGTTCCGGCAGATGTTCGACCACTCCTTGTACGATAAAGTTAGGGATTCCCTGCCACACTGCAAGGAGGCCTTCCCAGAGATCTACGGGAAGGTTAACAGGAGTGTTAGAAAGTAGTTTAGGATAATGGAGGTACACCCTGTCATATTCGTTGTGGCTACATCTCAGGAGCGCTAAGTATACCCCACCCCTTTTTTCCCCCCTTCCCAAGCCTATCTTCCCCCGGTCTCTATTCCAGCTACCCCACTGCGGGAGAAATCTATGGGAATTTGAAAAGCCGTGTCATCATATTGCCACCAGGCTTTCTGGCATGCTCCCAGAATGACAAATTTTAGGCATTTTTTTTGTTTATGTAGGTAGGTAGTTTATCTTATTTAGCAAATATGTAGCTCGTAAGTAAGTATGAATAATTATATTTAGTGTAGGTAAGTAGTTAAATTAGACAATTGTATACGTAGGTATCATTATTTTTATGATAAATAGAAGAAAAACAATTATGAATACAGTAAAACTGTACATTTTGATGTTTCTTTATTCCTTTTTTATCGCCGGGAGCCGGCTAAATTTTGCAGACCCTTCTGTTTACGAGAATTCTGACATTTCCTTACCAATTGACATTCACAAATGACTTGCAATAAACACGAGGTGCAACTTGAATCCGGCTCTCGGACAGTCGACCGCACGTCAGAGGAAATACCTTGAGCTGGCCTAGGGAGTTTCAATACTATTAGAGACCAGTTTATATTGGTTTTGTTTCCACTGACGTGCGGTCGACTATACAGCCGTATGCTGGTTCTAACAATAAATATTTCTGATTTCTGTATGCTTCTATGGTTCCGATAACACTGAAGAAGCTTTTGTTATTCGTTTGTCTGTCTGTCTGCCGGAAAACTCAAAGCGTGATGATGGGAATTCGATAGAGTTATTCCAGAATAGATATTCGAGGAGCCGCCACTAATAAATATTTTTATTTCGATGGCTGTCGAACCACTAGCCCGCAACTCTGTTCGGGCCCGTTTGGTTTTATTCCCGGAATGTCCACTCGGTCCGTTAAGTCTGTATCCCGGAACGTCTATTCCCCGAACGTCCACTTCCCCTAATGTATATAGGTAAGATAATTATATACGAGTATGTGACACAAATCTGTTTACGGTTTATAATTTTCTGAGAAAACACTTGAGATATCGCGCATTGCGAGGCGAGTTATTTATCAGTGGTAAAAATGTTAAATATATACAAACATACATACACAATAGTATAGATAGGCCTCTATGTAGGTACTCGTATGTATGCGAATTAATTATTATTTTCCTATCTCCATTTATCGCCGTCAATTACGCACGATGCGAAGAAATCATTTCTTTTCATAATCGGCTGAGTTTAGTACATACCTATCTACATTTTTAACCAACAAGGTCATTGACATTCATCAACAGCCTATTAATCACCCTACTGCTGGGGCTCAGGCCTACCCTCTCAACGAGGGCGTTCGGGCTATAGTCCACCACGCTAGCCCAGTGCGGGTTGGTGGACTTCACATGCACCTAAGAACTTCTTCTTCGGCGTATGCAGGTTTCCTCACGATGTTTTCCTTCACAGAGAGCAGTCAGTAAATGTACTGAAGTTTTGAGAAAAAATCCATTGGTACATGGCCCGGCCGGGGATCGAACTTCGGATCTTTCGATATATGATAGGCCGCGTCTTATTATCCCCGACGCCACTGACGCTCTATCAGTCATTGACATTATTCCCAGGAGAAAATCGAGGCTTTATTTATTTAATTTAGGAAACGTAATCTTAAATAAGGATGTACTTTTTTATTTAGGAGAAAAAAAAGTTGTGTTAAAAAATGTTTCTAAGTCCACGAGTAAAATAATGTCCAGTCTGCTCAGGCATAGGCTCTCGGTGTCCCTCTTTCCTTAGGTAGGTAGGTACCCACCTACCTTAATTACAATCTTAAATCAGTACTTAAACTCTAAGCATTGTTTTGTAATCAATTGTGTTTATGTTTTAATGTTTCATTGCAATAGGTCAAATCTGCACTATGCTGAAAAAAAACATACCTACCAATTTGAATTGTCTATGTCCAGCAGTGGACTAGTGCAGGCTGATGATGATTTGAATTCTATACGTTCGTATTTTATTTCGATACAATTTTTATAGTTGTTAATATTTTATTGTTTGTTAGTTGTTGAATGAAGTACCTACTTTAACTAGTTAAATGATCGATATGTATGCGTGTAAGTACTTATTACTTACACAATAGCTCATCGCTCGCATTATCGCCCGCACTTGACCCAATGGCCGAGCCCAATTTCACGATATTGGGTTAAGTAAAAAAAACTTTACTATGGAACTATGTATGTTACTAACGGCTACATAAATCCCAACATCTTACTGCAAAGAAAGTCAAAGGTAAGTAGATGCTTATATATTTACGTAATTTTTTTAAGAAGTTTCTTCAGAAATGTTTAAGTAGGTACCTACTTAGATGTTGCTGTTAGTACTTACCTACTAAAATCTATACTGTGCTAAACGAAAAGGCTATAAAGATATGTAGCCTATACCAACCATATTCATTAATTCTCCACCAGGGCAGCTAAGAGGCGGCGCGGCGGCGGCGACAACATTTTTCATGTTCATGGACTAGACGATTTTATAAAGATTTTTGTCGTCCTACGAAACCCTAAAAATAATCCTATTATCTCCAAGCGGATATTCAGTCAAAACACTGTCAATTCTAAATATGTAATGTAAAGTACTCGTATGGTAACCATAATTCGGAGGCCTACAGGTACCTACTACAGCTGATCGCAGTGAAACACGTCCATGCATATTGAATTGACAGACCATGAGATCTATTTTTGAATCGCTCGCCTCGCTTCGAGCGGTCAATTCTACTATTTGTTTGGATTTTGTATTTGAACGATGTAAAATTAGTAGAATCGACCGCTCGAAACGAGGCGAGCGATTCCAAAATAGGGCTCCAATGCCTCTCCCCCTTCCCCTCCATCTAAGTACGTACGTGAGACACCAATACAAGGACAACCAGTTCTAAGAATGATGATGAGGTGACACTTGTCATGATGGGAGTAAGGAAAACCACAAGTACGTAAGTACTTAGCAAATAGTTAAAAATTGAAATGACTATAGTTAATGCTCTAGTTCTATGCCACTACTACACGAAAGTTTGTATGTTTATGGGTTTGGATGTTCTTGCTAAGTCACCCCAATAACGGCTGAACGGATTTTGATGAAACTTGGTACAGTGATGGCTTAACAATTTCCTGGAATAACATAGGATTGTTTAATTTTAACGTCGATAAAGAATGGGAATCAAACTTACAAAGATTCACAACAACACCCAGACTGGACCAATATGTATAAAGTTGTCAATTTGCAAATAAATAAAAATTAATACAGGTTTTCCCAGCTTGGAAAAAGCCAAAATTCGTAAACAAAACGAAACAGAGATTTCACAAAAGTACCAAGTGTAGTAAACTAAATAAACAATAAGTACCTATGTAATAATAAAATAACATCAAGACAAATTGTTATATAATCAAACCAATACCACCCCAGTTATGGATTTAAGATTGGTACCTACCTTTAAATAAAGGTAAAATTATTGAAATCGGTCGAGCCATTTTCGCAATGTTGCGAGACTAATACAGCTACCTATGTAAATAGATGTCTGTGAATGTACGAATGTAGGCATATTTATATATATTTATTTATATCCTGGTAAGCAATCTAGTTTTTCCCAATAGTGAACTTATAACCTGCCCTATAGTCTGCAAGCCGACATGCGCAGAAATCTTATCTAAGTGACCCGCGTATCGCACTCACAAGCAAGACGCTGTTAGAATAACGCGTCTATATCTGTGCCATACTTTAAAACATACAACACTAGTAATAATCTGTTAATTTTTTATACAAAAAAATGTGTCAGTGAATGGTGCTTCTAGGATATTTTGCATTTAAAAAGTTTTGTGCTAAAATAAAAAATGAAATTAAAAATAGTGTTGCAAATGTTACTGTGCATTCTTTCCAAAAATATCGCCTATGGTGAGTATATAGACTTAGTAATAAGTATAGTAGCGATATGTGCCCACGCTGTAGTCATCGCCTGCCTGGTATTGTCTGCATTGCCTGGGTCCTGCTCCAGCCGTCCTCAAATCTGCAGCAAGGTCTAGTTTCAGTAGTTCGGTTGTTTGTCCGGTTCAAAACCACTGAGCCTTCTTTTGTCTCGTAGTTCCATTCCTTCCTACAACCAAGAAAGGCTTAATAGTTCGGTTAGAGGGGATTGATCATAACCGATCAATATCTGAACGACACCGTTCATCCCTGACTACCTACTGTGTCTTCCTTAGTCAGCGCCAGCGCGAGAGATGATGGAGGTGATAGTGTACTTATGTAATTATGTAATTTAGCACTAAAAAAGCACTTCCCCTTGCGTGATAGATCCCAACCGCCACCAGACGCCAAGTTCCTTGGAAACTATAATACCTAGTACAATATGATACAAGTGAGCTAGGTTGGTCATTACACTCGAGTGTGTAATGAAGCCAAGAAGTATATGATCAACAACGCTAACGCGTATTATACGATGGTTTTCAACACACTTAATTGCGAGCAAAATAAATAAAATGTCATAAACTTATTTTCCTATGATTTTGATGGTAATACGGATCACTTACATTTTGTGCCACAGTAAGATTTTCTAGCTGCGTAGAATCGTATATCGTCGACGCAAAATTTATTATGGCTTTTCTTCATCACTTGAATGCAATATTTTCATTCTGAAGTCGATCGTTTTTTTAAATAATCACAATAAAGAAGCCAGACTAGCAGGTCTCGGTCTGTCTGCGTAGACTCGATTCGATTACCCTAAGCTCTTACAGGTATACCTATATGAAGAAACAACAGCCTTGTTCCACTAACCAGGGACCTCCTCAAAATAATAAGAGGTTTACTTAGATGAGACCCACTCACAGCACGCTGAAATCTAAGTTGATGTTTTATAATCACCAGTATTATAGGTATTATGCGTACAAGTTTTGCCACTAAAATAGTTATAGCGCAGCGAGAGAGCGACTTTAAATGACATGCAATCAAGTCTTCGCCTTTCCCTTTAGGCTGACCAAACTAAGTACCATTTGCAGTGTCAGGAATGTATTTTTCTCTTTTTGTTGGTTTTATTGGGGTTAAGGTACCTATGTCATCACGCTCCCAGACGGGTTCGTGATCGCGACATCCTTACAACATCCATTGGGAAGATTGGGTGCTATTGGAATCCGACAATATTTCGCTATCGCTAAGAGCAATGCCTATACCGTAGCGCCCAGAAAACACCTGTCCTAAAACTCATAGGGTTTTCCCCTAGTCTCTTGGAAAGGAATGACCCTTTTGTGCAGCCAGTGGTTTATCCATTCCATTTTCATTATTTCTTTTCTTTAGTTAATTACACAGTTTATAATTGCCTACTACGAGTATCTAAATAAATTATTCCAGCCGAGTCTTTAGGCTAGTAAAGCCCTTACCCATTCGACGCAGCAACCTAAACTGGTCATGACCGAGAGCTGACAGTGGCCACTTACCATCAGGCGAGCTGTCTGGTGACAGCAATACCTGTGACATAAAAAATACCTACCTATTGAAGCGAAATACTTTTGTCTTAACATCTGTACGAACAGTGACTAATATTTATTTGTATTCACATTGTAAGTTGAATTACTCATGCAATACAATGAATAGTAGGTTAGTACAATGGGAAATAAAGAAGCCGGAAAAGTGTTAAGTTTTGTCACTTAAAATTTTGATGACATACTACTTAAAAATATGTAAATAATAGGTAAGTACTTGCTTTTTGTTATAAAAAATATCGACGTTATCCCTTCGTACAGAAGATTTTTTCATATAGAAGTCAATCAAATCACTTGTAGAGTATTTGCAGTATGAATAATTAGATATTCATAATTACACTGATCGATGTAGACCTAATCGTAAACTAGCTAAATAGTTATAGATAGATAATTTAAAAAAATAGATTTAACGACAAAGATTTTAAAGTTAAACGAATACACAGTTTTGAAATAAAAATTGTGGAACCATTTTGAGATGTTGTTATCATTCAAAATCTTAAATAAGGATAGCATACTAAAATGTTGACGACGACATGAAAAGACTTCGTCATTAATGTAACCCATGATTGCTTTATTGATTCCAAAACTATTGACACCGAGTACCTAGGTACCATACCGAAGATATGCACCACTCAAGATTATATGTTTTCATTCAATATTTAACACACCTATACCTATCTACACGTATTGATTTCACGCCTTCGTTTTCACCTCTAACCCAATCTTAAGCCACCTTCAATTTGAAACTATAATAGGCTAAATACCTCTTAAGAGTATCGAATGTCCGCTAATTCATCCGTTGATTTACGCATTTGGACCGAAAATACCGTAACGAAGCCGTTTACCTTAGGTCGCATTCAAATTTCAGTCCAGAATAATTGGTGTAATACTAATAATGTCAGATTGCCCGGATATTTGCAATGATCAAAGGGAAAAAAATATTGTAAACTGAAAAAAAAAGGTTTTCCAAAATATTGAATTAAAAATATACCTAGTTACCTAATTTGTGCACAAATTTTTAAGAGAGAGATAGATGTGATTCGTTAGCAAGTGTCAACGTAGGGTCCTATAGTCTTATCTCTCATACTTCCGCAATGACAGAGGCCTGCGCCTGCGCCTACCCGACGCCGCCGGTCGCTCACAATTCGCGAACTGTCTCGATGATCCCGCGACCCCAGATGCACTCACGCGCACAGATACTCCCAATGTAAACATTAAACTTTCAAAACACACCGAACACTGATTACAAAAATACGAAAGTATACATTTCTGCAACAACTACGCCACGGCTGAATTGATTTTGATGGAACTTGTATTGCTTACATTGTTGGTTTGCCCCATAGTGACTTCATCGTGAAACCTAGTTATTCTCCATAGAGTTAAAGACCTTAGGTTTCTTTGCACATTCCTACATCATTCATTAAACTAAGAGAGGTAGGTAGTTAGGTGAGTAGAGACATAAATTATTCAATCTAGCTGAACAAGCGTGAACATTGCAGAGGCGGGCTCTTCTAATAAAGTAAAATAGTGTTTACAATGTTTCCTATACGAATAGACCTAGCTCTGACGAATATAAAAATAGCTGTACATCATCAAAACCGTCCACTTCTGGATGAAGAAGTTCCATAAAGCGAGAAACCGAAATCAGATTCTCTGTCGTTTTGCGCAGGAGATCTCTCTAAAGTTAGAATATAATAAGTTATGAGTTTGTTCAACTTCCGATAGAAGAGGAATCCGAAGAAGATTACTAACATTCGTTACCAACACTTTTTTATACCTATTTATTTTAATTCCAGCTCTCACTTCAGAGGAGATCACAGAAGTGAGAGAGACATGCTGTACGGCTGGAGAGACCTTCGCCACGACGGCGGCGTCGGTCCAGCAGTGCTCCGGGGCTGACCCTCCGGAAGACATAGAGCCTGATCAGCTGGACACGTGCAAGGCGGAGTTGAAGAGCTGCTGTCAGAGGCAGTTTAGGTGAGTTTCTTTGTATAAAATATGCTCAGTTTCAAAATGGTCTGTGAAAGTCATAAAGTAGTTTATTTTATTAAGTAAGTCGACTTGGTGCTATCAACTGGACCCTTCGGACCGTTTCGTAGCCAAATTTCGGAGCTGCTTCCAAACGGGGAATAGAAATCCCGTTTAGTAGCCGTCTATACGAAATGAAACTTCATTTGACCGTTTCGGAGCTGACATGCGGAGCCAGCCTTATATACGGGAATTAAGAATCCCGTTTAGTAACCGGATACGAAATGAGGCTCATTTGACCATTTCGGAGCTTACTTTCGGAGAACATTTCCTAATGAAATGTTCTCCGCCATCCTCACCAATATGCTTTCGGCAAAATTTTTCAAAAATCTGGGCGTCTCATTGCCCAAACTGCATAGGTCTTGAACTTGATTCCATCAACGTTTATAACTGAATGAATTATTCAACGATTTCGTCTAATGTTTACTTTTTACCTTCTTTTCAGGCACAAAGAAGAATGCTCTTCTGGCATGAAAATGGCTCCAGAAAAGCGATGTAGTGTCCCAAAGACGGATGTGGGAAAGGTGAGCAATTACTTGCATGCTTAATATACAAAACAGGCATTAATAAGCAGCACACCGGCTGCCTTGACTTGGCATTGAGATGGACAACACGACATCTGTCTAGCGTGGTATATATATTTAACATGGGATAAACTTCCGAATAAAGGCCCCTAACTTATGGGATACCAAACTGCGAACCTAACAAGCGTTCTGTCCTGCATTTTCTTTTACGGTATGTAGTGGCAAATGGACAAATAGTCCTTAGAATAACAGTACATAGGACAACAAAAGGACAAGGAAAAGGTCGCGGGACCCAGCTGGATGAGGTTAGCGCAGGACCGGTCGTCGTGGAGATCCATGGGGAAGGTCTTTGTCCAGCAGAGGACGTCTACAGGCTGATATGATGACCACAAGCGCGCGTACCTGTGCGATGACTGAGAATACCTAGAACAAACTATAGTACTTATAATTCTCTTTGGTACAGACTTGTTGCGAGGAGTGCTCGTTTGGGAAGTGGACGGGGGAGTCCCAGGGGAGGGAGGCGTGCGGGGAGCCAGCGGGGGAAGACGTCAGCCCCACCACAGCGCTACGAAAGAACGCCTACCACCAGTGCTGTTTGGTGAGATTTTTTTAAAGGAAGTTCTTAACATTCTGGGAAAGTAAACATTTTAGGAATTCAACTTAGTGTTACTAAATGGGCATTCGGGCTGACAAAGGTGGCGAGTAGCCACTGTTACCGATACCTAAACATGATGCCTTCGAATTACTTTGTGCACAGCCCAAATTGTCGAAGACTCTATCACTAATTTAATCTAATCTGTGGTCCAAATGACATAGTGCATTGCCATCCTGAGAGTGCCAATTAAAAGTGTGGTGCGAGATGAAATTAAGCCTAAATTGTATCTAAATATAGGCTCTTAAGGCCTTTGTCAAAGTCAAACCATCGGCATACCTACCTGTAGTCGTTTACTTGAGAATCCCGGTTTTGAGATAATTAATTCTAACACATATAATCCTATCCTACTAATATTATAAAGGCCAAAGTTTGTGAGGATGTTTGTTACTCTTTCACGCGAAAACTACTGAACAGATTTTGATGAAACTTGGTACAGTGATAGCTTATACCCTGGAATAACATATAGGCTACTTTATAACGCGGACAAAGTCGCGGGGCGGCCGCTAATTAATATGTGACAAAATGCCTTCATAGAGGGCGCTGTTTAACAATGTACACGGGAAGAACTTTTCTACGCGGGCGAAGCCGCGGGAAAAAGCTAGTATAACATAAATACGAGTAAGAAAGAAAACCTTTAAAGTTTATTTTATAAAATTCCAACCCTTACTAACGTTGTGCGACCGCAAGTAGGCGCGACTGCGGCGATAGACTACCGCCAAATGGAGTTGAAACAGTTTATTATTCGTAAGTTAATTATAGCTTAGATTTAAAAGTAACAAATTACATTAAACAATTTTTTATGGATTTAACACTCAAAATCTTTGCATTGTTTTATTATTGGATGTGATTAAATACACCCATGTATATACTACTTTAGGAAGCAGCAAACAAACCAGAGACGACTACAGAAGAGAAGATAGAGACGACCACGGAGAAGAGAGCGACGACCACAAGGAGGCCGAAGGAGACGTGCGCCACGAACCCGTGCGACCACTTGTGCAACGACGACGGAGGCACGGTCACCTGCCAGTGCAGAGACGGCTTCAGGCTGCAGTCCGACAAGAAGTCTTGTAAAGGTACGACTGCTATACTGACTGTATTGGCTAACAGTATGGGCCGTTTTCCTGTCACGCGTGTTGCCAGCTCCATGTCCTTCCATACAAGCCTTTCCTGACACGCGCGCCACCCGGAGGTGGCAGGCGGGTGGCGCGCAAGACAGGAAAAGCTTGTATGAAAGGACATGATGCGGGCGACGCGCGTGCGCGCCAGACCAGGACGCGGGTGCAAATACGCGTGACAGGAAAACCGCCCTAACAGCCTATACAGGGATTTCTCATCGAGATTGGTTAGTCAGAATGGAAACGTCTAAAACTTTAGAAGATTAGATACCTACCTATTTCATGGCAACATCTCCTTGCACCGCAATCAACATCATATTTTTTCCAGGATCGATTCCCGAGTAGAGTAGAGTTGGTATGAGTTTCTTTTAAATCTATGAATGCAGTTTAATTCTATTGTCTTTAAAATCGACGACATGGTTGCTTAGATTATCATAGGTTTTTGGTTTTCATTTTTCTATTATGTTGTAAAACTTGGCTTATCAAGTAGGTAATATACTGAGCTATTGGTTGAAGCGTTTAGGGGGAACTAGCAAATATTAAAACAAAATAAACCGATTTTCGCATATTTAGTATATTTGGAAAATAAATTCGATACTTACAATAAAATATATTACGAGGGCTTTACAAACTTTGGCAGTTTCTTTAGCGGGCTGTAACAATCAAATCTTCTAGTATTCAATAAAAAGTTAAAGCCGTAGTGTAAATTAAATTAAAAAATTATTGCTTTTTCTGTTTAATATGAAGATATAACTTAATATAAATAAATACCTCAACGTTTGTGCTCTTAATTTTGAAAGCCCTTTTAATTATATCTTCCTACCTACTTTGCAATAAAATTCGAACATGCTGGTTACAAACTAGACAGCTATAACAAACCCTTCCAATTCAACCAATTCCTAAAACCGGAACGCAACGGATACCTGCGGGTGGCGGCTCTGTGCATAATTCATGAAACTTTATGGAAGACGTACACTGTTGGATTTACTACGAGCCAGCAAACTCGCGCGTGCACGCTCCGGTGTATTCCGGCCTTAAAGGCTGCATGTTAACCTAGGTTATTCTAATTTGAGTGCAGTATGTCTTCAGCGGGCTCAGTAATGCTGATATCACTAAACTTGACTCCCAAGCCCTCTCTCTGGGGGTGCAGCACATGGGCCCCACGAAGTACTTGTCCGCCTTGGGGAACGGCGCCAGTCTCAGCAGGATCCAGTCTTTATTGTCCGAGGAGTATTTCACCACCACCACCGTGCCCACTCTGGAAAGACGCAGCCAGAACTTGCGGGGGTTTCCGGTGTATACACCTGGAAAGAAATATATACAATAAAACCATTTCGTTTCATGTGTTTCCTGTTCAAGGTGCCAGTAATCAAAAACATAAAAATAAGTTTCAGAAGATCAGTAATATAATTTAGTTATATAAATATTAATTTAGTTCAACATCATGTCCGCCTTTTAGCGTCCACTGCTGGACATAGGCCTTCCCCAATGAACACCACCACACCAATGGTTTAGCCTCCAGAGCCAAGCGTGACGGACCGACGGACGGACAGAATCTAAATGAGTTTTTCGGTATGAGTTATCCACAGAACACGGAAAAATCTCGCTACGCTCCCGCTCGCTACACTCTTTATATTTCAATGGAGTTATCGATATAGAACACATTTTCGCGAAAATTAGAAAAACTTTTTTTTCACGATTACAACACTTGCCCTTGGTACACTACGGTCGAGAAAGTAAAAAGCAATAAAAGACGTATTACCAGCGGCCCAGTCTGACAGGTCGTTGGTGGTGACGCTGCCGATCATGGGCTGGCCGTCGTTGTACTCCAGGCCCGCCTTGATCCAGTGCTTCTCGTCCAGATATATCATGAGCCCAGCCTGGTCGTACAGCGTGTGGAAGTCCGCTTCGATGCACACCTATTAACGAAAGTAATTTTCATCATATTATTATGACTCTATGAGGTTGAATTGGTAGAGTCACCCACCACACGATTTTAACAGTCATAACAAAGAAATAGAGTAACACTTAAGTTGAATTAAATAAAACATGGAAAAATCGTCACGAATAAAACGAGTAGGTACCTATGTGAAAAGGTCTATCAAAAATAATTATACAAACTTTGAGGGACTTATACTTATATGTTTTTGTATTCTGTTTTAATAAGTAATGGAAATCCACATTTTTCACTAGAGGTCAAAAACTATTTCAAAATAAATAAAAATCAATATCTAGGTAATTACCTACCCGTTAATTTGATTTTTTAAAAACAGTGACCATAATATGACAAGATCATACTTCTAAAGTTATGGAATTGTAATACCTAAGTTATGTTTTTCAATTGAGTTTTCATGTGCCGTAGTTTTCACCATTTGTACCCACAAATCGAATGAATTTCATGCCAAAATGTACGAGATTTAAGTAATGTTTACACAATAATAATTAAATTACAAACACTTACCGTATACGTGAAATCCTCTGCGAGTTCAACCCCGTAAACATGGCCAGAGTTACGGTAGAAGTCGTAGTACGTTCCCTGCCAGAAGTCCGTGCTGTTATCTGTGGTCACTTCTAGAGCTTCGCTGCCCACACTCCATTTCTTCGGCTCATTCAGCCACTTGTAGTCATTTAGCGTGATTTGGTCGAAGTTAGCTGACGCCATGGCCACGCCGCTCAGAAGAATGATATAATACATTGTGTTGTGATAATATTGTACCTAAATATAGATAGCGTCTGTGCCACGTCGCTGTAGCCACGTTGTTAATATCTATTGATGGCAAGATTGATGTATTTATATAGAGGGTAAACGCGTTTTTATCAGTGTACCTACCAAGCTCTGTCCCGCGACTTCGTTCATGAGAAGAATCTTCGCTTCTAATTGACCGATTTTGCTGAAATAAAATGCCAATCGCAACGAGTAGCTATGTTTCTTTGAAAATATACTAACTTTTTTAATGCACGCTTTTCCCAAAAATATGTTGTATTTGTCCCAGAATCTTTTCGTAGTTCTTGCATTACAAGGCAAATACTTAATTAACAAAGTTTTACAAAGAAACTTAATTCAACGCAAGTGGTAGTTTAAAAATAATCATTCGAGGACGTGTACCATGCGCTGGTGGAGTGTGTTCGAAACGAAGCAATGAGAAGACAGATAGTAAATCAAAATTTGTTTGATAACGTTGGTGGATGTAATAGTGGTTTGGCATTCCCCATTTCGGGGGATGCCAAACTTCTTTACAAGCTGATTAGATTTTATTGTAAGGTGCGTAGTTAAATTATGTGTGTGTGTTTTCTATTTAGTTTTGTTTTAAAATGTAAACTTTACAGAGCGGCATAGTCACAGGGTGACTAAGCTCTTTAAATAAAGATAATAATAAAAAACATGCTAAATAAAAAGGTGGTAATGGTTTCGTACAAGGATGTGTATAAAACTATTATACAGACAGACTTCGGTGTTAATTACATGTATGGTATAGTTTAGATTAGATTAAAATGATGACACTTGTGTCTTCTATATATCTATCATCTGAACGAGTAGGTCCGCGTGATTGCCACGTTGTTAGTTCCACGTTGCCGCTGACACGTCATCGGATATTTATTGAATGTCAAGATCTATGTACTGGATGTTATATACAGGAGGTACTGCTAACATCACATCAGCCGGAAGACGTCTACTGTTGAACAAAAGCTTCTCCCAAAGAGGGAATATAGCTATACAATAACCCAAATAAAATGTAATTTTCGGGAATGAATATTTCACACATTCAAACTGCCCGACTATTTTACAAAACTGATCTTTTCGAATATTTCAGAAATTACTATAACTACCTGAAAAATAAAAACGTGAAAATATACTTCTAATGATCTATGCACAATTCAAACAGCACCCTGTATATAAGTTGGTCAATTGAATTCAATTCTTTTGTAATCTGTACGTCAAGTGGTCAAACTAAAATTACTTACCCACGGAATTTAAAACAATTTTGCCGACCAAATTTTGCCAACATTTTCGTAGGTTTTTACAACTCCATCATTGATCCAAAAAAATCAAAATACCTATTATTAGTTTACGTTATGCATATAAAGGTAGAAGACAGTGGGTAGACGAAACTGATTCTGCAGAAACATGATGCAGTGATATTTATACCATAGGTATAAAATTACAGCCAAACATGTGAAAATTTGGGATGTAAAAAAAAACGAAAATCTCGAATGTCTGAAAAACCGCAAGGTCTTTTGTAAACAAAAGCGAACTATGTTAGTAAGGAGGCGATCACAATATGTATATAGATCATGGTCGCAGTAAACCTTGGGGGCTGGGTAAACCTTGAAAGAGTCCCATCACAAATAATAAGTAATAATATATCAAATGTTGTAGATATCAACGAGTGTGCGGAGGCGTCGGACGACCTGTGCACGGCGGAAGGCACCGTGTGCCACAACACGCCGGGGAGGTTCAAGTGCGTGCCCATCAGGAAGCGGGACGTGGGGCTCACCTGCCCGCCAGGCTTCCAGAGGAACGTGCTCAACCAGGTGTGTGATGGTGAGTCACCAAACGGCACTTAATACTTAGAAAATAAGAGACTTTGTTCTGCCCAGAAAGGTGTGGGCCAGACCAATATGTCTAAAGTAATATTTAGTAAACAAGTCTCCAGCGAAGCGTGGTGAGGGTACTGTTAGGTAGGATATGATCCTTAAAAGACTGAGGAGATCCAGGGTTCGTAAGTTGAAGTGAGCAGGCCTGTACTCAGAATCCATGACCGTTGGTATAAAGAGGAATTGAGTTCTAAAATAGAGATGGCGTATACAGTGAGATGCCAGGTGACTGACGACTGAAAAATGCAAGCCGAAAGTGACGTAGACAGGGTAACAAATTCGGCTAACGCATTTTCCCAGATATCAACGAATGCCAGCTGCCCCGACCGCCGTGCCCCAAGTATCTCTGCGAGAACACCATCGGGGGCTACAAATGCGCTGGTAAACCCGGGAAGCCGTTCGAAGAGGCCGTCCCCAGGGACAGGGAGAGTCCAAGGGCTACCACGGAGCCGTCTGGCGCTACCACGCCAGCGGCGAGGAACGATATATGCCCCCCCGGGTTTAGGGCTGGACCTGATGACGAATGCATCGGTAAGTATTACGATGTACAACAGCCAAAGTAGCCCTAGAAACGACGTGAAAGAAATAGACGCGATATCTCGTCAGTTGCTTTTATGATCACTAGGTGAGCACTAACTAGCAAGCCATTGCACGATAGTTGTGACTACGGGTTTTCTTTTTCCAGATATCGATGAATGCGAAGAGCGTCTGGACGATTGCCAGCGTCTCTCCCAGCATTGCATCAATACTCACGGCAGCTTCTTCTGTCAAGATCACGTCTCTAAACGCTGTGCTCCCGGCTTCAAGGTCAATGACGCTACTGGTATTTGCGAGGGTAAGTTTTTTTACAAAAAAAATCTACATTATTTTATTACCTGTTGGTATGTATCGACCAAAATCACATTCACAAAGGTAGAGGCTTGGGACGGCGTTGCTATCCCATGAACTATGTTTAAACATTTAGCGACAGAAATAGGTAGGTACGATTGGTTACTAGGCGAAACCTGCATCAAAGGGAAATGATAACTAAACTTGCTTTATCTTTTGCCAGATATCGACGAATGCGAAGAGAGTACAGAACTCTGCAAGAGAAATGAAGTCTGCATCAACATGCCAGGAGCATACACCTGCAAATCCAAAATCAGCACTCTTCCTAAGTAATATCATTTTTACCATGATTCCTTACAAATATCTTATGAATCCAATTATTTTCATTTGTAAGGCGATATTCTTCTGGACTTTCATGGTGTATTCTTTTCAGGCTTGCAACAAAGACGTGTCAAGAAGGAACCAGACTTAAACCAGGAGGAAGTGTTTGCGAAGGTAAACCTTTTCATACCCTTATAACTTAAGTCATCATCTCAGCCTGTAGACGTCCACTGCTGGACAAAGGCCTCCCCCTAGGATCTCCACGACAACCGGTCCCGCGCTAACCTCATCCAGCTGGGTCCCGCCACCTTCACCAGATCGTCGGTCCACCTTGTGGGAGGCCTGCCTGCCTACGCTGCGTCTTCCGATACGTGGTCGCCACTTGAGAACCTTTCTGCCCCAACGGCCGTCAGTTCTACGAGCGATGTGCCCCGCCCTCTGCCACTTCAGCTTTGCAATTATAACTTAGGTACATAATTCAAATTCTATTATTAGTTACCCAGACCCGAAGAGAGTGTTTGCGAAGCTAAACATCTTCTGACCCTGATTTCATAGTTACTTAAATCTATCGTTAATACATCAAGTTAGACCTTGAATTTTAACAGGTCGTTTAACTGAAGGGTAATAGTCACAGTGTTGTAGTCTACGGACTTTATTCCGTGGAGGAGTCATCGACCGGCTTCTGGAGTTGGTATGTTAAATGATACTTAACATTGCAGACATCGACGAGTGTCGAGAAGGCACTCACCTTTGCGACCAGTTCCAAAACTGCATCAACACTTTCGGGGGGCATGAGTGTCGCTGCAAGAACGGCTACGAGCTGGACTCCTCAGGATCTTGTGTGGGTTAGTATGACGTAGGATATGTTGATAGCTTGCCTATCCAAAGAAGTCAAATAAGGAGGAAGGAAATACGTATCCAGACATGTAAAAGTGAAAGGATAGATAATCTTTTTCGACTTGATTGAGCATATAGACGCCGTTATTATCAAGGGATTTGGAAATCCTTGAAGGAAATCTCACCTATAAAAATCATAAGATACGAGTAGGTATATAGGATAGGTCCGCGATATGGAAACAGTTTGGAGAGGAAGGTGGATGTAAAGCCTACTTGTAAGGCTGTATTTATGTGTGCCAAGGTAAGGAAGACAACGACACAACACGCAAATAAACCCAAATGAGTCCGAAAATGTAGCAAGTACCTACAACCCCCTGTCTTTTTTACTCACCCATTCTTTGTTTTTGATATTCATAATTTTCGCCTCGTGTACTGCTCAATCTCCAAAAGTCCTCATAACAAAATATTTCGCAGCTCGCGAATGGGAGTCTGCAGTTTTCGGGTACGGTTCTTATCTTGGAAAATACCCGTAAAAGTTGGATATTAGGTCCAATCCTGAAGATTCAAAGTTAAAATTTGATAGCATTAAAATGGTTTTTCTATTCCTCTGTGGTTTTATGAAGTTAAGGACGACACTAACTTTAGTGCTGTCAAATTACGAATTTGTACATACCTTCAGAATCGAGCTCGTCGTGTTGCAGATATCGACGAGTGCGCGCTGAAGTTGGACAACTGCGGCCCGGGCACGCACTGCCTCAACGTGCTGGGCAGCTTCACGTGCTCGCGCCAGCGGCCCCCCACCAACACCCCCGGCCCTCCCAACTACGATTACGAGTATTACGACTCCGAGTAAGTCAAGTGGGAACATTCTTCTTTCTTGGTAGCCAGTTTGTGAGGTCGAGGGTTTAAAGACCGCCAGTATATGATTATATATAGGACGTCAACGCGACCGCCACGGCAACCGCATAAGTGTGGCTTTATATTCCGTCAGCTCCGGCATATTTAAAAAGTGGTGGTCTTCCAGAGATAGTGGCATGTCTGGCTGATCGGTCCAATTTTTCTCAACTAATTTAATAGTTATGCATTGTAATACCACGGCTTCTCCAGTATAAGAGAATATAATATGAAAAAGCTGCTTAATGCTGAAGATAAGATAAGACGTACCTACTGTCAACTTGTGTAAAGTCCCGGAAAACACACGTTGTCGCAAATGTGCTATTAATTTGTCATCATTTTTATCGTGACTTCGAAGTTAACACAAGTTTATAATTCTTACAGCGAAGAAAACTCGACCATTAATGAAACCAACCCTGACCCCGTCCCGTATCGACCTACTGCTTCAACAAGCACTGCCAGACCTAGACCTAGCCCGCCTAGACCTCCTTCCCCCACGCCTAGACCACCTCCCCCCACGCCTAGACCTTCTTCCCCCACGCCTAGACCGACTGCTCCCACATCTAGACTAACACCTAGACCTTCCATCCCCACACCGAGCCCTACTACATCCACTCCTAGACCTACCGAGTCAATCACCACGTCTACAACCACCCCTGCTCCCCCAGCCCTCCCCCCTCGTCCTTACGACCCTCCACATAGAACAACATCTACTTCTAGAAGACCTTACACGAGCAGACCTTGGTCTAGACCCACTCGACCTACACCATCTCCGACGACTACCACCAGAAGACCCGAAATTTCTGTCACCCCAAGAAGACCTCCTTCACGAAGACCAGAGCCGGAGCCTCCGGTGGAGGTTACACTGCCTACTCCTAAAGATCCTGTGACTATTGAAAGGGATCTAGATGCTGGAATTGACACCAGTGACATACCAAAAGACAGGTGGACTAACGTGATTGGAAAGGAGAGGACGGAGAAACCAGATAATGAGTTCGACCCGAACCTGTTGCATTGTTTGAACGGGTTCGAGAGGAATGAATTGGGAGAGTGTGTTGGTTAGTAGTTGTTATATATTTAATTAGGTACCACAGGTGGGCAGTGGACGGACAATGAAACTCGCTCGCTAGTCGGTAACACACTGGTTTATGACATCGCATCGAGTGTGGACGCAGCCACCACATCACGTGATCTTTATGTTACTACCGACATACATAACAGTATTTAAAAATGTGTTCTTAACAATCTTTGTTGAATAAGTGATCTTCCTTTGGTCGGACTATTTGGCAATGAGGTAGATAAAGATAAGATAGCAGAGTACATACATACATATCTTCACGCTATGTCCCTGATGGGGTCGGCAGAAAGAACGGAGCGTCAAGTATCGCGATCCTGACACACATCTTTCGCCTTGCTCAGTCTCATCATTCTCTTCATACACGAGCAGAGTAAAATGACAAAAAATTGCTACAAAAAATTACATTGTACATTGCTCTCACTTAGCAATTATTGCAGATGAATAAATGTACACCTATACAGATACGGACGAGTGCGAAGGAGTCCACATCTGCAGCAGCCTGGAGGTTTGCGTGAACCAGCCGGGGGGGTACAAGTGCGACTGCATCGCGGGCTTCCAGCGCGACGAGGGGGGCTGGTGCGTGGCCGAGACCACCAGTAGCACCACCAGCACCACCGCTAGACCCACCACTACAGAGGCCACTACCACTGCTGGTAAGGGTCTTGGACAGGCTTATATTTTAGTTTTTCTTAAGGTTTTTTTGTTGTTTCCAGCTGGTGTACAGAAATTAAAAGCTATGTATAGGTACTTCAGTTTCTAAGTTAGATAAGTTATATAATCAAATGTTGGCAATACTGTTTCTTGCGACAAGTTTCTACAACAAAAATATAGACTATAGGATGACAATCCTTTTCATACCACCACTGTACCTTAAGTGAATATCCGTAGTGCATTTTGGGGAACCATATGCCACTACATATGGCCAACAGTGGACCTCACTGTCCAATAATTATGATGAAGTGTATCTAATTAATAATGATAATATAACTTGTATACTTACCACTGTATTTTCTAAACAGCAGCGACACCAGAGCGGCCGTACACACCAAGATCTCGGCCAAGACCATACGCTCCACCGACTAATTGTGAACTGGGATACAAGTTCGATTCTGGCCAGGACAAATGCGTTGGTAAGGAAAAACAATCTTCAACACTTGCAACAAAGGATATCGTCAAATTCAAATTTTGTTTATTTAAAATTGGAATACAATATTCTCCTTTTGACGCGGCGACCGGGAATGCTACGTCAATTCTGTCTAAAACTACTCTGTTTCCACCTGTACGTCGCCGAAGGGAAGAAACAGCAACAAACCCAACAACACAGGGCCCTGCTTTCATACATATAGCGTGTTCATTACAATATTTATCTATGTTGAGCCATCAGGCACTCCATGGAAGTTTATCATTTAGGTGGTCATATATCTCATAATATGCTTTTAATGTACAATAGTTAATAGTTGCAGCCCGAGCCAAAAGCGACAGCGTTAATGGAGCCGAGAGTGTAATGACCAATGCTCATGTTTCACTTGTTGTAGACATCGACGAGTGTGGGACGAACAAGGCGAGCTGCTCCCCGCAAGAGGAGTGCGTGAACGTGGCGGGCGGGTATCGATGCGAGTGCGGGCGCCGGTGCCGCCAGCCGCGGCCCGCCGCCACCGACACCACCCACGGTACCTGCATCACACCTTTATACCCACACTTGTATACCAAGACTGAACACTCCAC
This sequence comes from Metalampra italica, assembly GCA_949699065.1. Lineage (NCBI taxonomy): Eukaryota > Metazoa > Arthropoda > Insecta > Lepidoptera > Oecophoridae > Metalampra > Metalampra italica. The sequence continues at coordinate 3,729,054 of OX452993.1, forward strand.
CGTCCGAACGCTTTCGGCCGCCATCGCAACTGTGTTTCACAACCAATGACTATGATGAGGAGTTTTTAGGCTTTTATGGCAACCAGTTGTGATAGAAGATTTTTTTTTCTTGTTACGCAACCAGTTGCCAACAAGTAAAACCTCAAAAAGCCTATAATATACTTAGTTGATATCGAAGAGTCAATTTTCTTTGTTATGCTAAATTGAGAGTTAAAGTCGCATTTACTGGGTTCCGTACGCACATTTTTGAAAATCTATCTCAATTGGTTTCGCAAATTCGAACCAGTTGAGTTTGGCAGTCGAACCTCTTTACAATGGCGTCTGGGCCCAGACCAACAAATCAAGCTTGAATGCCAAACAACGGAAAGTTTACGTGTGTTGCAGCCGCGCCCAGGGCGCCGGTGGACCGCGACGCGACCGTGATCACCGTGGGCGCGCAGTACGGGCAGAAGGGCGCGCGCACCGCGCGGCCCACCTTCACCAGGCAGCACTCCGGCGAGCTGGTCACCAAGTGCCCCTGGGGGTACAAGCTCACCTCAGACAAGATGTGCCTTGGTGAGTATCGCGACATTATGTCAAAGGCATTTAGTTGCATGATATCAAATCAACTTAACTAATATGTTTCCCCATTCAACGACGGTGTATTAGTTCACAACGCTTACAAAATAGTTTACCAGTGACACCCAAAATAGACTACTTCTGTCCCGTGGTACCAATGGTAGGTAAGATACGTATATATACATTGTATGTTACAATTTCAACATTTCATCCCAAGCGACAGAGGGCTGAAGAAGGTTGAAAAACTGTTTGTTTAAAAAATGGCTTAGATTTAACACCAGTAACAAATGAGCTCTAAACAATTTTTGTGGTTTTAGCACTCAGCATTGTAGCTAAATCTACACCTGTTGTTATACCTACACTAAAAAGTGGAAATACCAAACGGTGTTTTTTTATTATTATTGCTACGGGGGCAACAAGCAGGCGGGCCTCCTGATGGTAAGAGGTCACCGCCGCCCATAGACACCTGCAACACCCGGGGGGTGCTGGTGCGGCGCCGGCCGGGGTTGAAGGGCTCTTTTGACTCTGTTCTTGAAGGACCCTATATCGTAGCGCTGTGGAAAAGCGTCAGTGGGAAGGTCATTCCACATTTTCCACGTGCGCAGCAGAAAAGAGCGCGAGAAGCGCACAGTGCTAGTCCGCCAGGGATCTATGAAAATCTGTGCCGATTAAATTGCGACTTATTCCAATGTGCAGACATCGACGAATGCGCCAAGAACATATCGGAGTGCGGCGCGCAGCAGCGCTGCGAGAACTTCTACGGCGGCTACTCGTGCCAGTGCCCCGCCGGCCACCGGCTGGTCGGCCAGGACGGCTGCCAGGACATCGATGAGTGCGTCTACTCACAGGTGACCCTACACGCTGTATAGCTTCACATGTCTTCTGTTTTCAGTCCAGCTTCCTGGTCTATTTCGGAGACAGTCGCGGGTGTTGTGTTTACGTAACAGTGGGGTCTTGAAATTTATGAGTCATCATTATCAGCTTTCACATTATGCCTCCCCCAAGGTGCGCCACAGAAACGATACTCGATCCGCATCCAGCTACGCTTGCAAATTCGTATCTCCACTCGAGAACTCCTCTGCCCCAGTTCGTTTCTTATATTCTTAGCAGTCTTAACTTAGCCGACGATATAACGTGACAACTTTACAAACTGCCCTCGCCCCCAAAGTACAGTGAACCGTTGGTTGCAGCCGTGCCCGTACAACGCGCGATGCGAGAACACGGTGGGCTCGTACCGGTGCGCATGCGGCGCGGGCTTCCGCAACGCGCCCGCCAACGAGAAGGTGTGCGTCGACGTGGACGAGTGCGCCGACTCGCCCGATGTGTGCCACCACGGGTGCGCCAACGCGTGGGGCGGCTACCGCTGCTACTGCCGCCGCGGGTACCGCCTCGACACCGACAACAGGTATGCTAGACTGCATTAGTCCCCACGGAGTTTAATGGAGGATGTGTGAAGTTGGCTGATTTCTGCGCAATGACTAAACATAGCTATCAAACCCCTTTGAACTCCCCAGCTGTGCGGTGGTTCTTTAGAGTTAGAGATGCTCATTCAATTTCAAGAAATGGTTCGTTGATTCGATCAACCGAATCAAACTTTCAAGTTTTTGGACACCTCTATGTAGCACACTATCTCGCTTACGCACACATAGACTATAAACACTGTCAGCGATGTGCAAACAATTTGTGACTATATTCATCCAGCCGTCAAGAAATTCCGTGTGGACTTTAGTACACTGCACACGATTTGCTTCAGACCGGGCAGGACCAGAGGTCAAGTGGACATCCTCCTCCTCCGCCCCCCGATGACCAGAAGGTGTACTATAAAGTACCACTTCCTTACATATACTTAGTATAAATCAAAGTCTTCTCTTGTGTCTGTCTCTCTGTAGCTACGCTTAGATCTTTCAAACTACGCAACACTGTCATTCAGATAATTTTATCCGGATGGTTTATAGGTACTTGTCCCATGCGGGCAACAGCTAGTTAATAAAACAAACCAAATGTGTCCAGCACGTGCGTGGACGTGGACGAGTGCGCGGAGTGGGGCGCTGCGCGCGCGCGCGGCCGACTGTGCGGCGGGGAGTGCGTCAACGAGCCGGGAAGCTACCGGTGCGCCTGCCCCGCCGGGTACCGCCTCGCAGAGGACAACAGGAGCTGTATAGGTGCGTATTGCCCTTACACCAGACGCGGCGTGGCGTTCCACATCCTCGTCATCTTTCGCGACGGGAATCCACGCACTCAATACACACTACGACACAGGACAAATAATAGTGACTGCGTTTTAGTAAAAATATATGGTGTGAAAATTGTGGAAATTGTAAGAAATTTAGAAAATTCTAGGAAAAATAAAACTATCCGCCGCATGACTCGAAAACTGCCGATGACGACCTATATAGAGCTAATATTTATAACTTGTTTATATAGGGTGGGACACAACGAACGGCGCACTTTACTGAAACAAAATAATTGATGGATTTTTTAAAAATCTATTATTTTGAGTAGTAGGTCTGCATATACGTACAATATAATTCTTATATTCATTAGAATGTGGCTGTCGTCATATTTTGGTTTTTGAAAAAATAATTCTATCTAGACTACATAAAGTTTAGTATTTGAACTACATTTGAGACCCGAACGGGTTTTTTAACACTCTAAGGGATATAGGTATGCAATTATGGAAATTTCAACAACTAAGAATACAATTTTCCTTCATATAAGTTTGTTGTACCGTTGGTTGGCAGACGTGGACGAGTGCGAGAGCGGCGAGGCGAGCTGCGCGCGCGCCGCCGACGCGGGCGACGTGTGCCAGAACACGCGCGGGAGCTACCACTGCCATCGCATCAACTGCCCGCGCGGATACAAGCTCGAGTCCAAACAGTTAGTCGCCTAAATTAGTAACTAAGTGCCAACTAACAAAATCGTCTAAACTTTAATGAGCTCGGACTGGGCTTACCTAAGTACTACAGGAAACCCGTGCGGATTGGTGGACTTCACATGCGCCTAAGAATTTCTTCGGCGTATGCAGGTTTCCTTCACCGTTTGAGAGCAGTCAGTAAATGTATTAAGTTTCGATATACCCCTTGGTCGAGTTAAAACCGGCAAGGACCTCTCGACATGATAGGTCGCGTCTTCCCCGCCACACCACCGAATCTCTGTAGGGACAGCGAATGAATGTCTTAAGACCAAACAAAGCTCTAGATTTTTGCCTAGACACAATACGCCTTGCGTTCTAATTCTTTAACAATTAAGAACTACGTAGGTAGGTACTTTATGACGATTAGCGGAGAAAATTTTGAAATTTTTTCCTCAAAATATACCACCGACCACGCCAAAAGAAACATGTTTTTTTTTCTTTTTTGAAGTCTGATTTTAGTTTTTTCACTTAGGTAGGTATTTAAAAAAATGTTTATTGTTAGGTGGGTTAATTGGGACACCGGGAAAGAGGAACGACTATAGTCTTATCGTCGAAACATGTTTTTTTTTCTTTTTTGAAGTCTGATTTTAGTTTTTTCACTTAGGTAGGTATTTAAAAAAATGTTTATGGTTAGGTGGGTTAATTGGGACACCGGGAAAGAGGAACGACTATAGTCTTATCGTCGAAACATGTTTTATTTTTCTTTTTTGAAGTCTGATTTTAGTTTTTTCACTTAGTTTTTTCACACGAAACTTGTTTTTACCATAATCATTTTTTTAAATACCTACCCAAGTGAAAAAACTAAAATCAGACTTCAAAAAAGAAAAAAAAACATGTTTCTTTTGGCGTGGTCGGTGGTATATTGAGCTCTATAGAGCTCTTTATTTGCCAGCCGGTGCTCGCGCGTGCAGCGCTCGTGCCCGGTGAGCGACTGGTCGTGCATCCACCAGCCCAGCTCCTACAGCTACAACTTCATCACGTTCGTCGCCAACATATACCTGCCAGAGGGGAGCGTGAGTATTATTTCATAGGATCATTTGATGGTCGTACACTCCAGCGAGGGGGTCGAGGGGTTTGTTTCGTGCGGTCGACCGTACAGAAGATGATGCGGGATGTTGTTGTGTATTGGCAGGTGGACTTGTTCACGATGCACGGGCCGGCGTGGCGCGACTCGATGGTCAACTTCGAGCTGCGCATGCTGGACGTGCAGGCGTCGCCCGGCGTGCAGCCCGCAGACATCAGCTGCTTTGAGTAAGTGCCCAAGTTTATGTTTCCTCATTGCCAAACTGTTTGGTTATGAGGAAACGCCCATCCCGGCTACATGAAGGAAAACATCGCGAGGAAACCATTCATTTAATCGATGTTGGGCCTCTTCTATTTAATACCAGCCATTTTATACTCTCTTTTGTTTTCTTACTCTTTTGTCACTCGCGAAAAATTTGCAGTTTAATAAACACTATATATATCACAGAACACGGAAAAAGCTCGCTACGCTCCCGCTCGCTACGCTCCTATTTCTATGTTAAATATATATATATATATTCTGAATATCCTTTTATTGGAGTTATTGGGGTCTAATCCACATCTAAAAGGCTTTAGATACTCTGTATGTGCAAACAATCTGTGACTATGTTCACTCAACCGCCAAAAAGATTTACGGGGTTTACTCGTCAGTTATCCACTGACAAACTGTCTGCTACTTAATGTTGCACGCGTGTTGCAGCATGCGCCCGCTGAACAACGTGTGCCGCATCGCGCTGCTGTGCTCGCTGGGCGGGCCGCAGGTGGCCGAGATGGAGCTCACCATGTCGCTGTACCAGCGCGGCCACTTCGCGGGCAGCGCGGTCGCGCGGCTCGTCGTCATCGTCTCGCAGTACGAGTTCTAATCCGGCTTCAAGGACCACTTTGTTGATGCTTACGAGCGAGAATCCGGCTCCGAGGACCATTTTACGAGCGAGATCGTACCTGATGGATGATAGTTTTTTTAAAGTTTAGTTTTATGACAAAAACTGATCAATTCTAGCATAAGAAGACCGAACCTAATCTATTATTGATAATAATTTTATAACCCGACAGCAAAGGGAGGGTAATGTTTTTCGTGCATAAATGTTGTATGTATGTACCTATGTCACAGAATAGATAATAGGACAAGTCCCTATGTGCAACTATACTTAGCGGTAACACCTAGGAAGCGGTGGTAGATAAAAAACCGGACAAGTGCGAGTAGGGCTCGCGCCGTGAGGGTTGCGTACAAACTTATTTTTAAAATGATCGAAAAACGTTAATAGTACTTATACATGATTTGGTTATACGAAAAATTAAGTTTGTTGGTAATAGAAAAGAAACTTTTTTGTGATGTAACTACAAGTTTACCTTTTTCGGATTTTTCCCATTACTTGCTGCCAAATTTCAAGATGCTAGGTCAACCGGAAGTACCCCATAGGTTTTCATTACCAAAATACTAAAAAAGCGGCAAAAACGGCCATATATTTTCACTGCGTTGACTTAGAAGTTTGATTTTTTCACAGCTCCAAGGGATTGCAGACCTGCGTATTTGATATTAATTTCAACTTGATACGTCCACGCGGTTCAGAGAAAAAGGGTTTTGGAAGACAGACATACGGACAAGTGATCCTTTATGGGTTCCTTTTTTCCTTTTGAGGCACGGAACCCTAAATTTGACGTATAAATGTGCCCAGTGTGCTCAGCAATAAAATATTCTGACTGACCTCCAATGCCATGTGAAGTGCCTATAATTCTACTTAGGAACTACTTACATATGTTACTTTATTTATTTTATATTTTTGCTGTTATAAGAATACATATTTTAGAGATCCATAACAGCGATTTGTTGTAGAAAAATGTATTGTGAACGTTGTAAATAAATAAAATAAAATATTAAATTGGAATATATCTTTTTAATTTTCAATAAGCACAAGCTTCCCATTCACACCACCTCGTTTATGGCGAAACCACAAGAATGAATAAGAACTGGGTAGAAGTGAACCTTCAATAAACACCTCGCGAATACCATAATTATAAGTGTACAAGTCAGGGTTGTCACTTAAATTCCACCAAGACTTTAAATGCGAAAAATCTTTTCAATTGATTTTTAGAGGACGGAGCGATATATAACGGCTGAACGGACTTTGATGAAACTTAATACAGTGATAGCTTATATCCTGGAACAACTTAAGATAAGAGGCTGCCATAAGATTTCTATACCTAGTCTCGCGTCGGTGTCCCGGCATCGGGACGGTAGAAAAAGCGTTTAAAGTGTCGGTGTCCCGGCATCGGGACGCTTACGTCACGCGCATTGTTCTTTATTTATTTATTGTCTAAGGGTGTTTTTTCAACAACCAACCCCTGAGAGCGACACTTTTCATTTCATGGTTTTTTTGACAGTGTCGCTAGATTGGATAATCAATTTAAAACCGGACTATTACATTTATAAAAAAAAGCTTCAGGGTATATTATTTTGTCTAGTGTGAAAGTGCGATTGGTCCAGTTAAAAAAATGTTCTTGTAGTCTCAAAGGTTGGCTGGAAGAAATCGCTTAACGATAATACCGCCTAGATTGTACCATCTGCAAATTGTGCCTGTTTTTAATTTTCTTTGTGTAATTAAGTACCTATGTCGTATTGTATTTTGATCTGTAGCTTCACATACTTCTTGAAAAATACTGCCTATTTTGTTACCGCTTATCTTCCCCCTCTTAATCCCTCCCTAACTCCCTCCTTTCGTTCCTCCCTAGGGCGTAGTTTCGCCCAACGATCTCTGATACATATAATGTTCCGAAGTTACAGCCGTTGCATGTCAAAAAGATATTCCAAAAGCTATGTATATTATGGAACCGGCCGATCTCTCTACCCAGTTGTTATCTTATTCTTTTGGCGAAACATAGATTATTTACAAACATACCTACACGTAAATAGTGCACATTAGTAGTAACTGATTAGATCTTCGGATCACAACATAATTATATAATATAAAAAAATTATATCTATAGACAACAGATTCAAAACAACGTTTGCCTCACTACATAACTCTCTGGTCCCTTTCCATGCAAAAACATATCTTTCTTCTAAACAAAATTATAATTATAAATGTCAAATATATTTTTAATCTTAGATTTAATAAAAATTAACAGCAGATTTTATAGCTTAGAATTAGCAACTAATAAAAAGCATCAAAATAATGTAAATAAATAGGAACGCCTGTAAGGGCGAACCGGCACTGTTATTTCTCCTGCTTCAAATATATAGTAATAAATGGAAAAGCAGTGTTGCCAGATTAAAAAATAAAAAAAGTATACATACAAATTTAATACAGATACAATAACTATTTTGTGATATCCGCTAATAATCACTTATTTATGGCTCAAACAAGAGTTATTGCACATATTTATTCATAAAATGCACAAGTTGTTGGTGGAATACAATGAAAAATACCTCTCTCAAGCTTTTACGCTGTATTTATTTATTTATTTTATTTGTAGAAATGGCATTGATCTGCATTTAAAAACCAAAAGAAAATCTCGCCATGTCCATCCAACAAATAACTTCAAATGCAACTTAACCAAAAAAACTATTAAAAGCTCATAAAATCACTCTGTTGAGCTGCACATTAAGCGTAAAACACAAATATAGTCCCCTCGGAATTTCTTGGCGGCCGAATGAATATAGTCACAAATTGTTTGCACAGTATTTAAAATATATGCGTGCGAAAGCGAGATAGTGTGCTACATAGAGATGTCCAAAAACATGAAAGTTTGATTCGGTCGAATTATTGGACCATTTCTTGAAACTGAATGAGCGTCTCTAGTGAACTCCCCCTTTGACACCTAAAATTAGTCATTGCGCAGATATCTGTCAACTTCACACAGTCGCCATTAAACTTCGCGGGGACACTTACACTTACTGATTTTGTGCCTACAATTTGTGATGAGTGTATTCCAGAAATTCCATACTTTTTAGTCCCATATGAAATTGACTTGTTACAGGGTCTTATAAACAACTTATAGCCCCAACAGTTCCAAATTGTGCTTCCGGTATATCAAAGAAAACATTCCCATCTCCTTTTAATCATCATATTTCTGGCAACTCTGGCTACTAGGTTATTTTGTTCCCCTTAATCGTTCCCACGATCGGGATTTTCCCTTTACTTTCAATATGATACGGAATTCTGTTCAGGCGGGGATTCCCCTTTAGTCCCAGTTAGAAATTGCTCTCAAGACAAGCCAAGCGCTTAGAATAAATAGTATGTAGTTCAATATGGAACTAAAAGTATGGAATTCTAGAATACACCCTTTGTGTGATATATGAGAAGATTTCGCTAATGCAAGGGATAAATCATCTAACCCAAAAGGGTTAAACACGCAGTCCCGTTTGGCATAGAATTTAAAAATCTATTCAACCGATCGCATTTTCCGATATTTATTTATTGATTTTATTCTGAATATTAATAAAATTCTACCATACTTTTAAAAACCATACTGCGACGACCATTTTCCCCACATCATTGCCTTTATGTAATGATAGTAGAAGTCTTATAGAACACTAAATTAACGTTCAACGAGATTTAAAGCACTATTTTTGCTTCCACTTGCCCATAAATCACTCAAAAATCATAAGCACAGTTCAGAAAACAAGATTACAATATATATGGCATAGACAACAGTTTTTCATGACACTGTCTCTTGAGTCTAGAGACACATACATTGGAAAGTTAATACAGAGCACCTATCGAAACTTATATAGAAAAAGCTAACAAAGTACACGAATAATCTTTAAAACTATTAAATGGTCATCAGAAACTACTTGTTAACATCAGTTTTCTCTCTTTTCTCGCTATCATTCTTCTCCAGCTATTTCTCAGTCATTAATACCCTCAATTAAGTAACCAAGGTTCAAGATGCTCGCATATCAAATGCAAGCTCGTACAAATCTGATATGATAATGTAAATTCGTACATTTGACGGACTTTTCGATAGGCGCATACACAATTTTACTACTACATTCACATCTTCACATAGTCGACGCAGTTGCGAGAGGATCCACGTTGCTATAAGGAATTCTCTGCCTACTCCGTAAGGGATAGAGCGTGAAGATTTGTAGTTATGTAATATCTATAACAAAATGTCTCGAATAGGGCCTATGCTAAATCACTAGAGTTTTGGTAAGTCGTAAAAATATATCCTTTAAACTTTTCGAGAAAATTCTGTTTTTTTGGGGAAATTGTTCAGCAAAGGTTTCTCTCCGAGACACTTCGTTTAACTGTCAAATAACAGTAATAGAACATTTGTATATTCCGTTTTTCCTTAGCCGTCTTATGAAAACAAACGCTATTTGCGTCTCGTATACATGTGCGTGCAAGGCACCATAGCCGCAAAAACAAGTTTGTATTACCATATAAACTTTGCGGTACACTTAGGAACATCGTCTATCCTACATTTTGCTTTCAGCCGCAAAAGCGTTTGTTGACACCTAAGGAAAAACGCATTATAGCTACTAACATTCAGAAAACAATCTACTATTAAAGACACATGAGAAATCGTAACATTTTAATACATGAACAATAAAGGAATCTAGCTATGAATATGAAAAACTGACTGTTTAACTCATAAAGTTGAACATATATAGCAAATGCTAACAAAACTAGAATGGAAGGCAACGTTTTAAAAAATCACGTAGGATTAACTAGGGCAGGTTATAATATTTATGGAAACTATCACGCCTTCTCGTCTTGCAAAAATTTCACCGTTTAAATCCTTATTCAGACAACAAAAATCTGGTCAAAATAATAATAATACACATCATTTTACTCAACAAAACTTAAACACAGTAATTCAATATACTTAAACAACAAGCAGCTCAATAAAAGCTAAGAAAAATGGCATTTTGGAAATCACTTTAGTAATTATGAAATACAAAAATATTTCTCCTTACATTGCTAAAGTCGACTGATTGTATACATACATAGAACAATGACGTAGATATGAAATAATAGTAATATTTTATAGGCATCTTCAGTACGGATAATGGAAACTTTTCTGACTACAGTACGTTATTCAATACCCGACATCTGAATGCCCCAGAGATATTGATGCTACACGCTGTGTGACAGATAATACAAAAAGTAATAATAAAAATAGTAAATACATAACTAAATTATTATTGCACTACGTTGGAATAGTAGAAGCTTTCAATGTACTTTTGAAAGCTTATTTGCGGATTACTAAATGTCGTACAACAAAATCTTCTGTGTTCTAGTACAGGTATTTTGTGATAACAATGAATAGTACAACGTGGTGAGATTTTTGTAACGAAATATAAAAACGATTATTCAATATAATATAGTTAGATTTATCTAAATAGTAATGTATAATATAAACATCCAGACAATATCTCTACAATAATAAACATTTAGGCTTGTCTTTTCAAGTGGGGTTTACAACACAGAATTATACTTTCTACACATCAAAAAGTTGATAAATTTGCGTAGATTTAATTATCCATTTAGTGCAGAATAAGAATTTGATATGAGTTTAGTTTAAAATTCAGTCAGTTATTTTGAAGGTACAATTGTTAGAGTGAAAGCGTGTCTCTATACAAATCTATCAACTCGTAAATATACAATACAACATCTTATGTGCTATGCACATTTATGACGCTTGGCCAGTTAGCAGGGAGTGTTTCTGGAGTACAGATGAAACGAACGGAGAGGAAAATCTGACTGCTTTGACTGATAGAAATTACTTTCAAAACTTACACCAACAGAACACTCAGAGTTAACTTGCTAAGCCGCAAAATAACCTACACAATCTCTATGACGTGCAATTACAACTAAATAAACATCAATTCACAGAGATCATTTCTTTTTCACCGTCGAGCCGCTCGCGCAACTACTCGACCGGGTTTGGACGCCATCTTTCTTTAATAGGGTCACACCGAACGCGGGGCATTTCTTTCGCAGCGCCTTTATTTTATAAAGCTTGTTGCCTTGCGAGTTGTTGGTCTCCTCGAAGTTGTCCGGAGTGACGTCAGCCGTGATCACAGAGTTGGACAGGCACTCCATGGGCTCTGGACTGTTCGATTTATCCCTTTTCCGTCTAAACCTAAACGGGGACTCGAGCGAGTCCGCAGAGATGTTAGTGATATTCGTATCACTGGAAGACAGGTCCTGCGCAGACTCTAAATTACCTTTCGGGAGGTTACTTTTCGGAAGTTTCTTACGAGAATTGGAATTCGATCTTATTATTAACTTCTTTCGCGAGTTCACATTGGTTACCGCCAATGTGGATTTAGTTACAGCTTTCAAATTCGGCTCGGAAGGCAAACGATTTTTACCATTCAAATGACAGTTCTCGGTCAATGCCGACAGGGTTGAAGTAACGCTACTGAGAGTTGTAACAACGTTGGTATCGCTCGAAGTGATTTTGCTGACGATTTTCCTGGAAGTCTTCAGCGGACTGGAGTGGGTAAACCCGATTGTTGGCCGGGCTAAGTTGGCACGTTGACCGTGGAAGCTGTTTTTACCTGTAAAAGGGCTCTTGACAGCTCCTGTCAGCTTACTCAATGGAGTGTTGGCACTTCGTGTTGGCGGGAAGGTGGAAGTCTTGGCCGCGTAGTGTGACTTCAGACTGGAGTTGAGAATCCTCGGCTGCGGCTTGATGTTGGAGTTGTTGGTGTTCCGTACGTTGTTGGTTGGGAGCATGTAGTTGGTTTTGGGGGTGAAGACGGTTTTAGTGGGCAGCATGGGGGTGGGCGTGGTCTTGTACTTGCCGATGACGGTCGTCACGTTGTTCTCGGAGTCTGTCTCGTTCGCGTTCAGCGCATTGGCGTTGTCCAGCTGTTGAAACAGATTTAATATAAACTAAGGAGCAAGATTTTTGTACAGTCGACCGCACGTCAGTGGAAACACTTTGGACCTTGAGCTGGCTTAACATATGAGACCAGTTCATACTGATTTTGTTTCTTCTAAAGTACGATCGACCGTACATATAAGACCCATTTAATATATTGTATTTTGAACGCTTGGTATTCGCCAAGGAATGGTTTAGATGAAGTAGCTAGTTCAGAATATTCCAGACAAACGTGGCAGCAAGGATTTTGAGCTCTCATAAGACGTACTTATCACAAAAGAAATGACACATGCCAAAACCGTAAATCTAAGAACAAGGATCCCATAGAACCGCACTCAGCGTATAGCATTTACCCCAATAATTTGAGAACACGCTTCTTATATGGCGGGGTCAAACTGAACAAACACTATCTATTTCAGTCGGGCTGTTGTTTGTTGACGGCATCGAGTACTTTCTTGTCTGTGATGAAAAAATTCCCATAGAGATAGAAGATATTACATCTGTCTAACTTACTCTTACCACTTTTGTAATAAGTGTGTCCCTCTCTGAATATTATCATTATTTTAGTGTCTGTTCTATGGGATACTTTTTCTTAGCCGTAAATGGAATTTCGGTCTGTTGATTCCATCAACTAATCACAACACAAACCTTATTAGTGTTTTTATTGTTGAGTATGGACTGCAGCGAGACGGGCTTGTCGGTTGACTCCTCCTTGATGTGCGGCGCGGGCGCGAGGGGCGGCGGCGGCGGCAGGTCGCTGTACACGCCGCGCGCGCACACCGGCAGAGACGTGATGTTGTGCCGCCGCCGGTACGCCTCGCCCTCCGCGTGCATGCGAGACTGGACGCTGCGACAAGGGCACAAGGGTTGATATACTCTACTGTAAATGTCTCGCAGAATGAAAACTGGCATTAGAATTGAGATGAACAGTTGTGACTTGCGAATGAATAAATGAATGTCGATAAGTTTACGAAAAACTGAGGTTTTAGTTGATTAATTCTATAACTTAGTTTTGTGAGTATCCACCACAGATCTGGGCAACCACATACTTAAACCCGATGAAGAAAAAATTAATTTGTGCCAAAAGCGTGCTGAAGTTTCTAACGGATGCAAAGCTCAACATCGACTGGCCTGTTGGCGTAGTGGTAGTAACACTGCCTACTGCGCCAAAGGTCGTGGGTTCGATTCCCACCCGGGACCAACATTTGTGTGATGAGCATAACTGTTGTTTTTCGGATTCTGGGTGTTTGTATGTATTTATTTAAAAGTATTTAAGTATGTTTATCAGTTGCTGAGTACCCATGTACAAGCATCGGCTTAGTTGGGACTAAACAGCCGTGTGTAAAATTGTCCAAACATTATTATTATTATATATTTCAGTGTTGAGTAATGGCGGCGATCACAATAGATCAGCAATGGTCGCAGTGATACAAGACTAGATAAGCCTTGAAAGAGCCCCACCTCAAATAATAATAATAATCCAAAACAGAACACAGAAAAAGTTACCTATGCTCCCAGTATTTTTATAGTATCCACATATATCTACATCGTTTGAGTGTTTTATTGTGCGATTGGCGCGTAGTGTTTTTGCTGAGGTGAGTTGTTTTGAATACCGGACCTGGTGATATACAAAGTTCGTTGCGACAACTGTGTAGCTTGTTTCTACCAGCGGAAGGATTTTGGTGCAGCATCCGTGTAGATGGTCACCTGTCACACGAATATTGCTGCGGCCTATAATTGTTTCGGTAAGAAGGGTAGGCGAGGCAAGCCAACGCACTTGTGGCCTTTGGACTGTGCGGTTGTGGGCGACAATGACCCTATTCATCTGTTGTTCGGCTCTCGAGGAAGGTACTCACTTCTCGAGGAACCACTGCTGGTGCCCGATGACGGAGCCTGGCCGGCAGACGCGCAGCCAGGCGATGGCCTCGCGCGCCGTGAACGCGTGCTGCCTCATCATGTAGCACCCGATCAGCGTGCCCGTGCGCCCCAGGCCCGCTGCCGGCAACAAATAAACAAGCGTGCATTTTTCAAACGACTTCAAGAAGGGAAGTCATTTAACTATTTTTTGCATTTACTATGTTTGGTGGTCAGTTAAACAATAGCCTTATAATTAATTATATTGTTTCCCGTGGCTTCGCCCGCGTGGAAAAGTTTTTGACACGCGAATATACACTTTATGAGTGGACGTCAGAGCTTTATGAGGAACTCTAGTCTCTAGGCTCAGCGGTTTGGGCTGTGCGTTGATCAGTCAGTCATCAGTCTCTTCTTTTACATATATTGATTGGGCGGGGCATATCGCTGGCAGAGCTGACGGCCGTTGTGGGGCAGAAAGGTTCTCGGGTGGCGACCGCGTTCCGGAAAACGCAGCGTGGGCAGGCCTCCCACAAGGTGGACCGACGATCTGGTGAACGTCGCGGCATCCAGCTGGATGAGGTTAGCGCGGGACCGGTCATCGTGGAGATCCCTGGGGGAGGCTGATAGGACGGTGATGATATATTGATAAATAAACAGTTGTACGGTACCTTTACAATGCACGGCGACAGCGCCCTTGGCCGCCTCGGCGATCCTGATAAACCGGTTGACGATCAGGTCCGACGGCACCGACCCGTCCACGAAGAACAGCTCCCTGTGCTCGAAGCCGTGCGCCGTGAACTGCCGCGCGTCGTACGACTTCTTGTTGAGCCGCACCACGGTGGTGACGCGGTGCCGCCGGAAGTACTCGTGGTACTCCTCCGGGCTGTGCAGCGGGTAGCCGCGGTCCAGCCGCGAGCGGTGGTGCGGCCCGGAGAACGCCAGCATCTTACCGGGGACGATCCAGTTCAGGTCGCCGTTCTCCACTTTCTGGAAGGTAAAAGTGCATATATAACCTACGGAATGAGGGAATAAGTAAAAAAAAAGGTTTACTGGTACATTTATTTATTTTATTTGGGAAAGGCAGCTTGTAGCTGATGCTTCCATATCAGCAGTCGACTTGCTTTCATAATCACTATTTATTTATTGCCTTTTTTTTGTTTCAGAAAGTTGTCTAGTCTGTTTTTGAAGATGTTTACAGAAGTGGCAGATACAACAGATTGTAGCAGATTGTTCCATTTGGATACAACCCTGTTGCCTAGAAAATTTCTGTAGGGGTTTAGCTGTGCATTGGCTCTTTGTATTCTCATGTTCATTTATCATTACTGTGTTGTGTAGGTACTAGTTTTTATTTCACTTCGATACGATACTTATTTATAAAGTTGTAAGACTTCTTAATTTTCACAATCACTCTTACCTCGCCTTATTTTTGGGAATTCACTGGCGGTCGGTTAACTGACGTCACTGTTTAACCAGGGAATGGCTTCGTCGCGCCGCGTACACCAACAGTTTTAATCTTTATATATTTCTACTTTATGTAAGAAACTGCTATACCCTAGCAGGGTCATGTTTTGATTAGTCTGTATAAGTATTCTTAAAGATCCTATTACTTGTAACGTGGGACGCCTCTCCGCCAAGTGGACCGACGACCTAAAGAAGGTGGCCGGAAGAAGGCGGCTGGATGCGGCGTGGACCGGGTGTGGTGGCGTTCTTAGGGAAGGCCTATGGGTTGATATACATTGAATCTTAAACACTAAGCCAAAAACAGCACGTACCTCATAAAACAGATACTGCTCCGCGTCAAAGTGGTCGAAGTCGAAGAACCTGGCGTCGTGGGCCACCTTCATGCCGTGCAGCACGTCCAGGAGCGAGATGTCGAACAGGGGCGGCCCCCCGCTCGCGTCGCGGAACGTCAGCAGCGACCACTCCGAGCCGTCCGTCAGCTGCTTGTAGGCCGCCGCGGGGGACGTGTTCAGGTAAATTATCTGGAATAAATACGATTGTCATAGGATATAGTCCCCGCGGAGTTTAATGGCGGCTGTGCGAAGTTGGGCGATTTCTGCGACGACTAATTATAGATGTCAAAGGGGAGCAGTGCGGGGGCTCACTGGAGACGCTCATTCAATTTCAAGAAATGGTTCATTGATTCGATCAACCGAATCAGACTTTCAAGTTATTGGACATCTCTATCTCGCTTACGACTTCACATGCGCCTAAGAATTTCTTCTTCGGTGTATGCAGGTTTCCTCACGATGTTTTCCTTCACAGTTTGAGAGCAGTCAGAAAATGTACTTAAGTTTCGAGAAAAACCCCATTGGTACATGCTCCAGCCGGGGATCGAGCTCCGGACCTTTCGATATAATAGGCCGCGTCTTATCCCCGACGGCACTGGCACTCTTTATATATTTTAATATATATTTGTTATTTTTATGTGAACCTCTTACCTGATAGCTCCCAATAAGGTACGCGGCGTTGAGTCTCAACGTCTCATTGCTGCTCGTATAAAACACCACTTTCTTCTTCGGATTCCTCGCCAGCTCCTCCTTGAGCCGGTTGCAGAACTGGTACAGGTGGCACAGGTGGTACGGCCCGAAGTCGAAATAGAAGTTCTCGTACACGATGTCATCCTCGATATGGAAATACTTGCTGTTGCGTGTAGGCTTCGGCTTGTAGCCCGTTTTAAGCGTGGCGAAGTACAGCCTGTCTGGGAAAGAAGAGAAGAACCGATGTCACTAGTGATCACAACACTAGCTGTTACCCGCAGCTTAGTGGAGCCGTTTGCAGCCTTTCAGAGCGAGTTTCAGAAAATCCTTTATACTGTTGCCGATGTCTTCTCATAAAAAAATAATAATGATTATAATTTTTTTTATTATTATTTCATCATCATCAATCATCAACAGCCTATTAATCTCCCCACTGCTGGGGCTCAGGCCTACCCTCTCAACGAGGGTGTTCGGGCTATAGTCCACCACGCTAGCCCAGTGCGGGTTGGTAGACTTCACATGCGCCTAAGAATTTCTTCTTCGGCGTATGCAGGTTTCCTCACTATGTTTTCCTTCACCGTTTGAGAGCAGTCAGTAAATGTACTTAAGTTTCGAGAAAAACCCATTGGTACATGACCCAACCGGGGATCGAACTCCGGACCTTTCGATATGATTTTATTATTTATATCATCTTATCTTTAGGCACGTAGAGTGCATTTAGATACGTCTTATAATATACGTATTATAATACTATTAATTATTTGTGATTTATTTACGTAATAACGTATTGACGGAGGTTGTAAAAAGAAAATCTACAAAATTGAGAAGAATATCTTACTTTCTGCTTACTATACTTTCTGGGCAAACAAAAGAAGCACTATACTAAGCCACCTGCTTAGTATAAATGCTAAAAAAAAACATACATACAGCCGAACATAGTACCTAGTCCTTTTTTGGAAGTCGGTAAAAATAACGAATAATTAGGTCAAACACAGAGCCAGCTAAATAATGCTATACTAAAATAACGACATTATTTAGGCCAAACTGATATCTATATTTACCTAACAGTCAGACTTAAAAACTAAAATAGTTTATAGCCCTAGATGAAAATCTAAGTAAATTTAGTTGAGTTCGACAGTTATACAATGTCGGACTCAAAGCTATCTGGCGACGTTTCGCTAACACAGGATCAGATAAACTCTATTTTTTGTCTCTCATTCTTTAGTCAGAACGTGAAGGACAAAAAATGATTTAAGCTAACTCAGGGATAGTAAATTCTGAAATATGCTTAAATGTACACTGTGCTATTTGTGTTTCGTATTTCTGTCAGCCTACAAGGGAAATACACCAGTGGCAGGGTATTTGAAATTCAAATTAAGAGTACAGTCGACCACAGAGATTGTTTGCAATATATTTTATTCATTGTTGCTGTTGCATTGCCAATCTTCAAGCAAGGGCGGAGAACCAGGTGTGGAGGCGCTCATTGGGACGGCCTACGTCCAGCTGTGGACGCCAACGGGCTGATGATGAAGCATCAAATCAAAATTCGAGAAAAAAAATTAAATACATTATTCTCTTTTTGACGTCAATTCTGTCTTAAACTGCTCTGTTGCCACCTGCATAGCCAAGGGAAAGAAACAGAAAAACCCAGTCTCCTAGAATATCCTAGTAACATTAAATTTCGTTGGAATTGTTCTCTTCTTATTGATAAACAAAAATGTGCTGTTCAATTAAATTAGGAAAAATAACGGAACAGAGACTTGTTATGGAAAACATTTTTAATGAGAAGCGATTGAATAAACACTCTGGGTCCGATCCTCATTTTGTCCGAACCCAAATTAGTCTGTCGACCTTATATAAAGCACCACTAATTTATTTAATCGAAAGGTTAATAAATAGTTCTCAAAATAATTGAAGGTTCACGGGTATGTTTTGTAGTAGGTACATAATATATGCTTTCACATTGCATGCCAAGAAGCAATACAACAGTCTAGGTAGCTATATATACTCATACATATATACTCGTCGTCAATCTGAAATGTTTTTCTATACACCTCCGTAGCTAAGGTGTGTAACAAAATGCACGTAGATACACGGAGGCATTCTATTGATTTCTGAACACCCTTTCTACAACTTCTGGAAATCAACAATTTTAACTTCAAACGCGGATGGTATCACGCATTTGAGGATTGCGAAAAATCAAGATTTGAAAGGGAATTCGTCTCTATTGTGACAGGTATTTTTATGTTGAATATGGCAGTACAGTGTTTATGATATGAATCTGATGGTAAAAGGCCACTGTAACCCATGAACGTCTGCAACCTTCGGATTCAAACCAACATACTATTAATATGTTCCACAGGCCTACCCTCTCAATGAGGGCATACGGACCATAAGATAGTCCACCACGCAAGCTCAGTGCGTGTTGATTGACTTCACGTGCGCCAAACAATACCTTCATAGACGTATGCAGGTTTCCTCAAGCGTTTTCTTTCACCAAAAAGACTATGGTATTAAAGTAACCCGTACATAATTCAATTCCATTTTTATTATAAACTTTCGCGAAATTAAGTTCCGAAAATAGGGACCCCGTACTTATTAAGCCCTGCGTCTATTCAATACAGTTGACAATGACTAATGAAAATGTTGTCATTTCATTTTCCGATCGGAGAATTTGTGACCTATTTCCGTAAACATCAACGCCTCGCCCAAACCGTTTAACGCCGAAACTCGAGCTTCGGAATATTCCTTCCATGACGTCAGTAAAGCACCCATTAAGGGTGTCGGTTGCCATTTTTCCACTAAAATATAAACGTGCTGAAATGAACTAATAGGATTTTTGACGCTTTAACTCTAGCCAAGCAATTTCTATCGATTCTTTCGTTCAGTTTTGCTAGAATTATATTTCAGTTGATTTAAAAGTAGACTTCTACCACATTCAGTTAGTAAAAGACGTAACCTCTGTAATATTAACGTTGGGATTTGCGAGTACAACAAGGTGTAAGATGGGTATGCGTCTGAAAGGTACCTAATTGTAACCTTATGATGTTTTATTTCGCCGTCATCTTTAGTACTGAAAACCATAATAAAGTCTAGAGATAGGCCTGTAGATTTACATAAGCTTTCGAACCCTGAACTTCAGGGTAAATGCCAGACTTGAGTGAAGAGTTAGCGCTGGTTTGGAGTGGCCGTAATTACTGCACCGTGCTTGCGTGCTTGAAGACAAGCGGTGCAAGTCATGAGAAGTTGAATTGAAACGTAAAACATAGTGAAAAATTAATGGTCACAGTCAAAATTTATACACGACGTGATGTCCTAAGCTGGATGGAACAATGAACACCAAGCATGACCAAAGTCCCAATTTTTTTTTTTATCGAAGCTTTATTAACGAAATTCTATTGATCGATGCGTACACATATGACCGATTTGGCTGACGGTGGGCTTCCTAGTCCTAGTATGAATGTAAAATTTTTTCGCAATACAATAAATCCCTTTAGCCGCTCCCGCGCGCTTACGTAATGTACGTTAAGCGACAGTATGGTGAGGCCCTTAGGCGCAAGCCACACTGAAGATACGCGGATCAAAGACAGGCGAAGATGGCGGCCCTTAAATGAACTTTCATACAAAATGAATGAGTCGCGGCGCAAAACTTACAGAGACGGGACGCGGCCGCGGGGTCTCATGCCTGCCGGGTCTCGCTCGCAACGCTCGACAAACCCAACGCACAAACCCGCGCTCTCTTCTATATTTGAAAAAGTCGCGTCCGCGCCCCGTCTCACAGTGGGCTGAAAATGAAGCTTAAATGAAGAAGTATGCGTCTGAACGCTATGGAGCTTCATTTTTAGCCCACTGTGCGTCTGCGCCCTGTCCGCGACGCGTCCTGGTCTGACGTCTCTTCTGTGTGGCTTGCGCCTTAGACAGCGCGCGAAGGTCGCGGCTGTCACTCCCCCGCGCCCCCATCGCGTGCACGTAACGTGCAGGCTGAATAGGAAATTACCGCTATTTCTAACTTGGCCCGCTTTTTACACCCCACGATCTAGTGGCCGATTAAAAGCTTTAAATGCGCTTTGAAAATATGTACGGGGTGTACTATTTTAATTTTTAATTAATTTTTTACAGTAGATAGATATGATTAACTGTAGCGCAGATAGATACGTTTGTTTCTTGGAGTTCCATCAAAACGGATACCCTTATAGCTTTTTTTGTATGCCTGTCTGTCTGTCCGCCGGATAACTGAAAAGCTATTGGATCTGTCGAGGATTTCCACCACATTCGAGACGCTTATAATCCTCATAGAATCTAAGCTGTAATGAAGTCCACCAATCCCCGTAAACCCACGGGTGGTGGACTATGGTCCAAACATCGTCGTTGGAGGGTAAACCTTTCCCTATGCCCATTGGTGGCACATAAAATTAATAAACCGTTCAAACCTGTCTGTTTCGATCCGCTAATAAATTTCGATTAAGCTATGACCACGACTGTTTGCCATTTATTTCCTGCCGCTTTCCCGAAGATTTTACGATAAGCGCCAACGCTTCAACTTGCTATAACTTTCGGTCTGATGGACACAATAATTTTATTCACAATTTCACTACTACTACTTGTAGCGCGAACCTAACATGGTAATAGACAGTTTTATAGACGGCTATAAAATAACATTGTACATTATTTGATTCTATTCGGCATTAAAATATATTACCATTAGACGAATGGAAAGTCCTAAAAGTATTTTAAAAAGAAATAATAAAAAAAGGACAGTTTTTTGCTATGATACACATCATATTTATGTTTTAACATTTAAATTTATTTTCAATTATTTATTAAAGGTATGAAATATCAATAGTTCCTTCCAATAATATTCAGCTGCAAATATTCTTTTAGCATCAAAATTAAAAAGCTTTTTTATTATGGCGTTTCGACGTCCAGAGTTGGCAGTAGACTATAGGCAAAGTTAACGCGACACCCAACACTAAAACTTATTAGAAGCCATACAAACGCGGGTATATAAATGTAAGCCATAACGTAGGACGTAAAACATGACAACACATGAGCATAAATCTTCATGTTACGAGCCGTATAAATATAAGTATAGAAGTTGAACTGAAATGTCCGTTCGTTTGTCCAAAGCTCTAGAAAAAGTGAAAATATAATAAAAATATAAAATTTTCGGGTGTTATTTCATTGATTGTAGATTTTGGGCGCGAAATAAGGCTTTAACATTTTAATGCCGCAAACTTATTCTGAGAAATTGAAGAGAAAATTTTGAAGTTTTGACATACTCATGTCAGACTATCTTTTTAAAAATACTGAATGAAATGAAAGTAACGAAAAACGTATTAACACCAGAGATTAGCTACTGACGGCGGTTTTAGACAGATGTATTTGATAGGAAGATACTTGTCACACCAGGAAAAACTTATTAAATCAATTATCTCTATTATCATTAAATTATCTCAGTACAATCAAAACAAACAGAATGCAAATGTAGTAATTTCACAGTAGATCAATCATGTGTAACGGCGACCTAAAGCGTCAAGGTCACTCCGACAATAAGATTGAACGGACACTACGTAATGTGCAGGCTGTATGGACATTGATGTCATTTTGCTGGCCTACCTACCGAGTGTACGAGGAAAAATATTTACAAGATCACAATGAGTAATCTGTTAACTTTGGTGTGTAATTTAGGAATTATGTAATGGCCAATAATTACTCCATTATAAATGATAATTTATCATCATTAGGAGGGATATACAACTTATAAACAAAGTTGTCACATTTTCTGCATAATCATAATCATAATCATAATCATTTTATTGCATTCCACAATGTAATATTAGGTGGTAACTTAAAAGTAGATCATTATGGACCCTTGTGGGGCACAACAACATAGGGGAGAGGAGGGCAAATTGGTAATGTTTACTTACTAATTTGTTATCATACTTATTATTTTATTATATTATTTTATCGTTAATGTATTCGTTAATTGTGTAATAGCATTTTAATATTAATATATGTTTTATATGCATTATGACTGACAGTTGATTAATGAGAATAAAACTACAAACTGATATTTAAATATATCCGATAACTGATGTGTAAATAATCATAATATTTATAAAGCATAGGAAGACAATAGGGCAGACATAATCAGGATCGAAGTTGTTGAATGTAGAGTGAATGGAATATTGTGTCCATTTTAGTCTGTCGAACTTTGTAGGTACACATATTTATGGTCACAAGTTGACAAAGTAATATGACATTTTCCGGTGTAAGATCTGTGGTATAATGTGCCCTGTCAGCTTAAATAAACCAAGGTCTTACCTTTAATTATCTCGGTGGATGAAATGATGACATCACTCTCATCCATCCTCACTTTGTAGCACAGGAATGCTGCTGATTTCCTTATTTTGAATGATTTATGTGACACAGTTTCAAAAGTAAAAGTTATTTATTTTCTATTGTTGTATGACATATTGTGCTACAGATGCATGTTTTTCAGAATCCGTTTAGAACCTGCAAAGAAGTGAAAACAACATTTTTTAAATGACTACAGCAAAAAAATCCCCTCCCCTGGAATAAAGGTGAATATGTTTTAGTCACCAATTTGGTGATCTTATTATATTGAGGTAGGTATATTGGTTAATGCTGTTGCCTGTCAACCTGGATTTATCTTTTTGTCACCTCATACAACATCTACGGCGAGACCGGGAGTGGGGCTTCTCAGATCAGATAATAAAATAGGTAAAAATTTGATAACTTTACAGCAGGAAAATTGCAATCGCAGTAGCCATTGTAATTTCGGCAAATGTAATCTCTTGATTAAGTGTGATTTGTTTAATGAGAATAGAATCTTGTAAGGAAACTGCAGTTAAAAATATAAATAATTCGAAATAGTTTTCTTCCATTTCAGGCTACTTGTTAAACTATATTTAGGCAGATAATTAATATTATCTGACTTATCTTGTGCATAGCAGTATGTTAGCAAGCATAGCAACTTTCCTAAAAAGACATCTGGTTAGAAAGTGGATTTTATCCATATTAGTGTTGCATAAAATTTCCAGATGTAGGTATTTGGATTTGTAAGAAGCAGTGCTTCCTCATGACATCTAGCATGACTAAATTCTCTACTAATATTGTCTACTATTTTTAATTAACTCATAGAGATTTTGGACTGCTGTTCACATAAGTGAGATAGTATTTAACAAAGGCAAGCAAGGTAGATCAGTGAGACATATATCATGTGGTAGATCATTGATAGATATTCATGTCATACCAGTTCGGCGGCAGAAGAATCCACGAATATTGCATTACACATTCGCTAACAATCACAACACTTAGCACCTTAAATCACTGAGAATGCACTTTCACACGGTTTACACACGAAACTCGAGGATTACAAAAATAGTTGCACGCTGAAGGAGCGAGGAGACGGCCGAATTACGTCCGGGCTCGGTGTCATAGTGAGACGACGACGCAGTTTGCAATCGCATCGCTGTGGCCGCGTAGGAGTCACTTTATTAGACGGCGTGGGTCGATTCTACTACTCAAATGGAAGGTCAGCACAGAGCGGAGCCTTCGCGCTGCAACTAAATTGAAATTGTATACAATTTCAGTGATTTAAATAAACCTTGACGGGACCCTGCGCGGTGGATTTCGGGCGCAAACCGTTCATTGATAACAAGTAAACAGAATCGCCGGGCGTAACAATTGCACAATAGTACCGACGCAACTCGGCGCAAGGTCACGGATTGACGATCGGCCCGAGTGCAATTTTAATTCACAATCAGTTAAAATTATTTCACAACACACGCTGGTTTGGCAACGAACTCGAAGAAGACGAAAGAATGAAACGAATCGAAAAACGAAAATTATATTTTTTAAATGGATTTACGGCCAATTGGAAACAACTCCGTCCATTCCACAGGCCAAGAAGTAGACCATAGACAAGATTCCTCTTTGTCGTGTGCATGTCGTCAAAAATTATAATTGTAGCGCCATCTAGCGGAACAATAGTACTATGAAAGACCTAATTATTTAAGGTCTAGTATTGACGCTAGATGGCGCTGTCGGTAGGATGATGTTAGTACAATGGTTTAATTATAGATAGCACTTTGCACCATTTGACCTTAATTAGAACATCGTCCCCTAGATGTCATACTAATAAAAAATAACATTGTATATTTATCAGATATTTATTTATATATTTCACATTTGTAATACCTACATATTTAACAATGTTTCATTCACTTCACAGTCACTACTTATTTAGTTGTTCGTTAACCACTTTACATCTATCTGCGGCTGCTTTCACGGCTCCTATGACTGCTGCTCGGAAACCTGAAAAAATAAAATTGAATGAAACAGTTTAATTATATAAAGGCAAAGGAATATTCCCTTTCAGCCCGTTTCGTAGCTGAGATTCGTAACCGGCTGGCTACGAAGCGGTGTTCTTGGCATTGTTTAATTATTGCAGATGACTGAATTATATGCTCACCATGCTGTTCCAAGTAGAAGGTCCCCTCGGCGGTGCTGCCGGCCGGGCTGGTGACATTGTCCTTCAGCACGGCGGGGTGTCCGCCCCCGCGCAGCATGGCCGCGGACCCGAGGGTGGTCTGCGCCGCGAGCCGGAGCGCCAGGTCGCGCGGCAGCCCGCAGCGGACTCCGCCCTCCGCCAGAGATTCTATCAGCATGTAGATCTGGAGCAGACATTTATTTATTGACAACTAGCCGATTCAGTGACGCGCCTTATGGGAAGGCCTATGTCCAACTAGTGTAGGCTGATGAAGACACAGTTACTCAGACTTCTAAAAACTTACGTAAGCAGGTCCACTGCCGCTTAAAGCAGTGACGGCGTCCATCTGGTACTCCGGCACCTCTTCGCAGGTGCCCACTGCCTTGAACAACTTGACTCCGAGCTGCGCGTCCGCAGCTGTAGCCCTGGAGCCCCTGCTGAGGGCGGCAGCACCCTCCTTCACCAGCGCGGGCGTGTTGGGCATCACTCGTATCACACGCGCCTCTACAGGTAGCACCTGGTAAAAGCAACACTATACTTAGTTTCGGGTATGGCGCTGAAACGAAATCAGTGGCGAGGTGTCTTGGTCTTCCTGTTAATTTAAAGATACTGGTTACTTAGAAGGAATTGAGTCTTATGATGATGGACCCTTTTGATTGGCATCATAAAAATACATGTGCTATTTTCAACATACGTCTGGTTCGATTCCCGGCTCAGAAAGAAAATCTTTGAATGCAGTTCTACTTATTTTTGAAAATAAAATAATGTTTTCTTTCGGTAAAATTTGATATCATCAATATTCAGGGTACTTCCCATTCATAAACTACTTCTCTTTTTTATAGGAGGATACACAAGTAGACAATGGCATTTCATCATCAACAGCCTTATCATGTCCCCACTGCTGGGGCTCAGGCCTACCCTCTCAACGAGGGTGTTCGGGCTATAGTCCTCCACGCTAGCCCAGCGCGGGTTGGTGGTCTTCACAATGGCATTTACTTACTACTAATTAGTTAAGCTCTACCTTTTCTATGGCAGCAGTGGAGACGCCCATAGCGACGGATATGAACAGCTTGTTCTTGGTGGCGGGCATGTCTTTGATCTCCCGCAGAGCCGGGCCCACCACCTCCGGCTTGACCGACACGATGACCACCTCTGACCGCTCTACCACCGGCGCATTCTCAAACGTAGCCGTTGCCCCTAAGCCCTGTTGTGTCGTTTAAAAAACATAAGTACCTTAATTATTTTATTTATTTTCACAAAAACCACAAGCAACACTATATGAAAAGTTTAGGTAGCTCGCAAAACAAAAATATGAATGTAAGTTACAATAGGCATTAATGATAAGTTTTGTATCAATGTGATGAATTCTAGTTAGAATTTTAGAAATCTATTGTCTTTCAATTACCTACCTAGTTATTAAAATCATATCACTGGTAACAAATATAAACAAAGACGTAAGAGGTATATATTTATTCTTATCTTTATGGCGGAGACGCTGAATGTCAAGGCCTAATGTGATGAAATGACGTATCAAAATGCGACAAATAGCACTAATGATGAGCTAATATTTGTAAACATATCACTAAATAGTTAAGTTTAGATAACTGCGAATGAATGAATAGCCACGAAACCATAAAGTTGGTCAGAGGGTCAATATAACTTTGTAGGTGCAAAGAAGGCAATTTCCTGTAGAAAATCAACAGCCTTGTTAGGAACAACTGGTGCAGCGACCAAAATTATCTGAAATCTGCGAATTCCGTGTTTAATTAAAACCCCTTCTTTACATCGTCAATTGAAACAAAATAGGCCTATTACTACCGTCTCAACGATGGCGTATGGGCTATAGTCCATGCACGCTAGAACAGGCGTGTTGGTGTATATTTCTTCTTCGGCGTGTGCCTGTTTGCTCACGATGTCTTCCTTCACCGATTGAGAGCAGGCGTTGCTACGGCACGGGGGAACGAGCTCGGATATGCCACGTCTTTCCCACTACTTACGCCACCGATGCTCTTACGGCTGGCTGCGATCTCATCAATGCTTTGTACCAACGGACTACCAACACACAAACTGCAGCGTTGAATTGATTTGTGTTTCTGTTATGAGTTGCCATGCGCAGGCGCAGCGTTGCGGTTTACCTTGAACGCTTCAGCGCTGGCCACGTCGGACGGGTGGACGCTCGCTGTGATCTCATCAGGTTTCGCCAACCCTGCGAAAATAAGTTTGTTATGGCATGAATAACATTTGCATAAATTCGCACTGTTTCACAAAAGAAAGGTAGGTATTTCAACACTAGTGGTAGTAGTAATAGGAGGAGAGAGGCCATCAGATATTTAGCGACTAATTATCCACTGACTATTACCAGCAACCTTCGAGTTTTCTGCTGCAAAGCACAATCAAAGGCAATAATAGTGCGTTGCCGGGCGCGCCTTAGAGTATACTTAGGCTAGCTTGCCGCCATGAGAACTGGCTTGGAACGCCTTGTCGGTCTATACAACTACGCAAGATGTCTAAATATAGTGCTATTCTTACCAGCGGATATGAATCCATTGGCCAAAGCAAAGGCCAGCCTGCCGCCTCCGATGAACCCGATCTTCATGACTTCGGACAGAGATACTGAAAATAGCACAAAGAGTTTTTCAGTGAAGGCGCGCCACTGTTTTTTAAAATTCGTGTCGTACGAAAACAAACGCATTTGCGGCTCGAAACCAATTAAACAATTAGATGGTGTTCCTTAGTGGACTTTACATGGTAATACTTTGCTGCTAAAGACCCTCGCACACAGATGATGCTAATACGCATAATATACAGGGTGTAACATTTAGATGGGTCAGTATGGGAAAGTCCGAAACTATAAGAGATAGAAAAATATGCTCTGACGAACCATGTCGTCGATTTTAAAGATATGAAAAACTGCATTCATAGATTTAAAGAAAGCTCATACACTACTCTACTCGGGAATCGATCCTGGACATTTTGCAGAAAAAAACTTCTATTAATTTATTATGCCAAAGTGTCCAGTAGGTCACCGGGTTCGATTCCCGAGTAGTGTATGAGTTTTTTAAAATTCTATGAATGTAGTTTTTCTATTCACTAAAATCGATGCCATGGTTCCTGCGAGAAACAGATCTTCGTATCTCTTATAGTTTCGGACTTCCCCGTACTGACCCATCTAAATGTTACACCATGTATAGTCCGTTTTCGTTATTTTAGTTAATTTTAGTGATACAATTTGAAATTTTCTACACTATACCTATCTGATAATGATAAGAGTTTAATTAGAGTTAAATATTAGATAAAAAGCGTGTGGTTCAAACCATGTACAAACAGACGAATTTCATACAATTAGACTAACATTGTTTTTATGTTAGCACAGTAGCCAAGTGAGTTATGATTAAGGGGGTATTTTTAAATTGAAGTCACACAGAATCAAACGGAAAACCCTGCATAGTTCACAAGAAATAACTCAACGTACAGTATACCTATCTACGAGTATCTCACAGATCTGTTTCTTTGAAAGGTTATTGATCGATGAAGAACCGCAGATTTTTCATTTGAAGCATCGTTTTCTTTCGTTGCAGCCGGGGACGACCCAGACTGATACACGAGGATCAGATAGAGAGGGTGCTCACGGTACCAGTGGGTCTACGAGAAATAATGTCTCCGTCGTGGTCCCACGTGGTCCACGAGTAAACAGTGCACATCGTAAGAGAAACTATAGAGAGCGCGCTAAAATAACAATAATAATCAGAGAGGGACACACTTAATACAAAAGTGGTAAAAGTAAGCAAGACAGAAATAAAATCTTCTATCTCTTACTACGTATGTGAATTTGTTGTTGCAACAAACCACAACCCGACTAAAATAGAAAGTGTTTTTTCAGTTTGACCCTGCCATGTAAGAAGCGTCTTCTAAAAATATTGGGGTAAAAGACAATTGCTATTTCATGCTATACTCTGAGCGCGGTTCGGGGTTCTTGTTCTTAGGTGCACATGAAGAGCGCTCACGTCCCGCGGCCAGTGTGAAAAGAATGATGAGACTGAGCGAAGCGAAAGAAGTGTGTCAGGATCGCAAAATAGATTGTAGATTGTAGGTACATGCAATAATTTCTATCAATAAAACCTGAAGTGGAGACTGCAATATGCCAAGTAATAATAACAAAACCGATGCGTGGACTGATCGATGATAAGTAGGTATTGACGGAAGAGTTTCCAATAAATTCGTATTTGAAATGAGAGTAAAACGCGTGAAGATCAAAAACCTTCTGGCTTTTGTGACTTTAAAATAATGAAAAATGAACTAAAAATATCATGAAAACTAGTAGGCAAGGAAAAGAAACTTACGACGTAGGTGGTATTAAAAATAGTTATTTTGACGTGCACCGGAGCGTTCGACGTTGGCGACTGACTGAGCTGAGTGAGACTTGAGACTGTCTCATTGTCTCGCTTTATGAGGTTATGTGTTATCAGACTGTCTTATCAGCTATGTGACAACACAATTAATGAAAACAATATAGGATTTTACAGTTGATTCCAAGTTCAAATATATTTTGACAGGTATACATTAGACCCTGAAACCAACGCACGCGCGGCATTTCTCCACTTCTCCGTAAAACGTCACACATCACATCAGCTCTACAACGTCCACTGCTGGACATAAGCCTTCCCTAATGAACGCCACCACACACGGTCCTCCACCCTTCCCATCCAGGCGCTCCCAGCCACCTTCTTCAGGTTTCCGTAATATGTACCAACAATAAAAACAAGCTATGATTTGTAGTCAATCTATTTTGTGATAATAAAATTGCTATCCGGTTGTTTCGAGTTTTTATAAAATTTATCGAAGGTATAATGATTTATTCTGTCCTAACCATAGAGTTAGTATACTAGCTATAGAGCGCGCGCATCGCTCATTGCCATTTGTGCCAAGTGTAAGCAGGTGTTCTATATGGACGCTTCTTAATAGATTTTTTCTAGGTCGTTCTTTTCCGTGAATCGTGTTTACAGCTTGGCACTGCACATTTCACCATGATTACTCCAAATCTAAATAAATACCAGCGAGAGCAACAATCAGCGCTACTGACGTGTTGTGACTAGTAGCGTCGCCCCGAACATTTCGAGACTGTTCAGACCCGTGCTTACAGTTCAGACTTGCTAACGCGCGCTCTATGTATACTAACAACTCTCTGGTCCTAAGTAATGTTTTGGTATAGATGATGTATAAGTACAGTGTGACGACGAAGAAAAAAAATTACGTAGTAACACCCCAGTGGGACAAGCTGGTGTGACGACGGTTACGTTTATTCCCTTACTTTGTTACCACGCCATAGTTCTAGATGTGTTCTAGGTATAGTACAGAATAGATCAAATAGCATTCAGCCTTGTGGACAGTTTTATGCCATATGCGCTAATAGAGCGATGCCCTATTTAACTACCTACTCTTATTAGATGCACCGAGCTGCAGGAGTTTGTTTTACGTGTGTTTATAAATATGTTTCATTGTGGTGAAACTCACGAAGTCACTACTCTTATTAGTTTTTTTCTAATAAATTAAATTAAAATCACTAGCGAATAATTATTTTATGTACTGCTTGCTTTTTGCCGCGGCTTCGTCCGCGTAGAAAAGTTTTTCCCGCATACATTGTGAACAGCGCCCTACTATGTAGGTATTAGCGGACGCCTCGCGACTTTGTCCGCGTTAAAAAGTAGCCTAGGTATATGTTATACCAGGATATACGCTATCACTGTACCAAGTTTCATCAAAATCTGTTATTGCGTGAAAGAGTAACAAACATCCCCACATCCAAACATACTTACAACTATCGCCTTTATAATATTAGTAGGATAGGATAGGACTGTATTGATCTGCATGCCGCAGACGAACTTTGGACATTTCATTAATTTTGTTGTAAACTAGTTGTTAAGTTTAAAAAATAATAAAAATTAAGTACGTGTACTCATTCCTACAGAAGTAAAACTCAATAAATAAGATAACCTGAAGTTTGTTCATTGATATCAACGATAAAAAACTTATTTTTCCGCGCAGTGTTTTTGAAGAACTAACTTACCAGTTGGTGTAACCCCGAGCACTAGAAGATCACAACTCAAATGACATTTGCTGCAGTCTTTTTCACGGAGAGCCTAAAACGGATTTCATTTCCGTAGGTACCGACTCTATATTGTTATAATGCACTTCACCTCTTCATTAAAATATTTGTTAAGGGGATCCCAGACACACGCGGCCTGCGGTGGCGGTGGCGGCCTTTCGTATTCCCTATGCAATGTATGTGAGACTTCAGACACGCGCGGCCTGCGTTTTGTATATTGAAGCTCCGGCCTGAGGTAGGCCGCAACCGCAGCGGCGTGTGTCTGGGATACACTTTAAGATTAACTTAAATATAAAAGTTATTTAATGTTAAATTAGTAAATACACTTACATTTTATCATCGTGTGAATTTATTTCCTTGTATAAAAACGGAATTGAATCTGTATCAAAGTTCAGCATTTACGAACTTGCCCAAGTCGAAAGTTAGATTACATTTACTATTGTCAATAAACTACAATAAATTCTCACTTAACTATAATTTTCTTTAATATAAATAGGGCGATAAATTGGTCTATAAAGTTATTGATTACAATGTCCACCAACGTATAAACGGAGTGGACAAGAGTGCATTACTGAATATCATAACATTTTATGCGGCGTTCAATGCGATAGGGCCTTCCTTCTACACGTATGTACCGACAGGGAAAAAGTTTTCTATTACATCATTTTGATAAAGCATTGTAACGAGGAAACTAAATGAATCACTTAGAAGGGCACGCAAAAAATTGACAATTAATTTTTTTAAATCCGAATGACACTTTATATGGGCGGATAATTAGAAAAATGTTTAAAGAAGGTGGCTTTTTCAAATGCATTCAAATATATATATATATATATAGATATTTAACTGTATAATGCGTTCGTTTTTATTTCTGCCGCTAAATATCAATGCTTGTATTACTGTGTTCTGGTTTCAAGGGAAAGGGTACCTACAAGTGTAATCACAAGTACCTACTTCTATTTAAAATGTACAAACTTAAGCCATTCCAAGCTAGTTATTTGTAAAATGTATTAACATACATGTCGCACAATCGTACATCGCACACTCGTATTTCGCACGAATTACTTCGCACAAGCGTGTGTCGCACTCCAGTAATATTCCCAGGCATTTCAACCTAATTCTTCTTTGTAAAATGTTTTAACATTTGAGTCATTCCAACCTGTCATCATGGTTACATGCATTTCAGCAATTCTAAAGACAGAATAGACAAAATGTAAAAAAATTATAAACAGGTATTTGTTTGTTTCTCCGACAGTACCGCGTTACTTTTCCCGATAAGGTGTAATGTTATCTATAGTGTACATACAGTACTCAACATGAACTATGATCGGACATAACATTACGCACTTTTTTTTCATAATTACGAATCAGAAATGAGGAGATCCGCAGGAGAACCAAGGTCACCGACATAGCTCAAAGAATTGCGAAGCTAAAGTGGCAGTGGGCTGGGCACATCGCTCGTAGAACTGACGGCCGTTGGGGCAAAAAGGTTCTCGAGTGGCGACCACGTATCGGAAGACGCAGCGTAGGCAGGCCTTCCACAAGGTGGACCGACGACCTGGTGAAGGTCGCGGGACCCAGCTGGATGAGGCTAGCGCAGGACCGGTCGTCGTGGGGATCCTTGGGGGAGGCCTTTGTCCAGAAGTAGACGTCTACAGGCTGATATGATGAATAAGTCTACTAACAATACTAACATAGTGAAATAGGTTTATGGCCGGGACGCCCTCGTTAAGAGGAAAGGCCTGTGCCCCAACTGTGGGGTCATAATAATAGGAATTGAATGAATAAAGTACTTTCTGATCAAAGGACGCATCCACAATCCAGTCGCCTCATCATGTAAAATAGATAGCTAAGCTGCGAGCTCTGTATAAAATATATATAGAGCTCCTCTGCCCACTGCAACTTTAACACCTTTTTGTTGAAGCGAAGGACCGGTTGGTATAGGTTTGTGTCCAAGTCCAAAGAGTGGCCATGGACCAAAGTGGTCTAGGGACGGAGTGTAGCTCATACCATGTAGTATATGGGAAAAGTCTGAAACTTGGAGATTCTGGTCATCTTCTACTTACACAAATACTACTTATACTTATACAAATTATTACTTAAATACCTAATTACAGTTATCTTAGCTAGTATAGTATACAAAAGTGTTATATATATATCCATTAATGGTCTATGGCCGGCAGAGATCTTGAGCGCCTATGTCCAGCGACTTGTGCAGGCTGCGGATCCGTCATAGTTGACGGACCAATCCGGGCTGTCACCGCACCACTGATGTATACTTAGGTAAGTAGAATAAATAAAGCATTTTGAGAACTAGAGAAAACTATTTAAAAGTTTTCCCATCAACTTCCGTCTGTATAGAGCATTAATTGTATTCAACGCCATCTATGCATACTCATGGTATATTACTTAGTCAACGTGGAAACCTACGGTGACAGAAAGGCAGGTAGATTTACGCCATCTAAAAAATAATAGCTACAACTTGAAAACCATAGACTGGGCTAGACTTGTAAATGTAAAATTTTATTTTTAATAGTTTTTGCTTTGAATAAAACCATAGAATTCTGAATCGATGAGATTATTGTAATTTGAATTAAAAGTAAACAAATGAGACAAGTTTTGCGCACAAGATTGAGTCTTTTTATATACAGCTGGCTAGCGCCATCTATCGTGGTCGGCAGCAACAAGACTTTCTTTCTTTTCTTTCATTCGCGCTCAATGCGTCGTCCGCTGCGTGCGATGTGACGCGCTGACGGCTCACGATCAGTTGTCTATGGGAGTGTTCGCCTCGTATTGAATTTGTGTGAAAATCCTAAATGCCCAGTGAAATATATAAATTAACAGTTTTCTCGCATGACAGTGAATAAAATAACCATTTAAAATGGCGTTGGAAGGTGTAAAAAGTGAACGAAGTGATGAAAACAACGGGAACATTTCTGACGGCAAGGGGAACGGGACCGACAACAAAAGTAAACAGGTACTGAAAGACTTTATTTCTCATTTAATTTTCCGAATTTTCCCTCATTTTCCACTCGTAACTTTGATCTTTTAAATCGAGGTAAGGGAGCTTTAGCTCTACAGCAGAGATGAGTAGAGATTTTAGCATAATAAGTCGTATTATTGGCGTTTTAACGTAAGTGTTTTCGCGCAGCTGTATTCTGGGCTGGGATAGTCAGGGAAGATGTAATTCTAAACAGGGATATGACCTAATTTTGGGTTTGCGGCATTTCTCTATGCTATTAGTACTGTCCGAAGTGTCCGAACATCATAAAGCTGTATATCATAAGATAGCGTCGGTGCCAATTTAATTCTATTGGTGAGCACCAACAAATTGATCTCAACGACCTAGCCCTTTGGCAGCCATACAAATAGTCCTATGATCGGTTTGCTACAACAATTTATATTGTCCTTTGATTGTTTCATTGTCATGCAATGTTATCAATGATCCATGATTTGACCTTCACAGATTATTACAGCTGGTTTGTTATCAGTACATTTTAAATTGTTTTACAGCTGAATAAAGTTTAGTCCACGATAATAATTGGCTCTACATTTTGTAAGGCGCCTTGCCATTTCAATTTTTTTGCAAAAGTTCATTTCTGTATAGTTTTAATGTTTATTGTTCTTTAGATTTGACGCAAATTAATATAAGAAATAAGCCTAGAAAGATTTCAAAAGTATTTTGGATAAAAAGTAATAATCAAGGGAAACTGCAATTTGAAAAGCTTTCATACAAAAAGCACCCTTTGCTGGCATGTTAATCATATTGTATCTGTTTTGATCAATTAATCGCTATAAAAATTAACTTACTTACCTCATAATAATTATTGCCACTGTATCATTTTGAGGCATGTGTTAATAAGGCCAGTTTAATTGACCTGGTCTAGTGACCTAATTGGACACTTGGACTTTTAATGCGATGACTTGTCATTGGCTGGCTAATATAATAAAAGACTTGAATATTACTGTATTTACATTCATATACGGCTCTGGTTGGTTCCTTTTTCAAACTAAAGATTTTGACAAAGGTACATCCTAAGCTAAGGTTTATATTTCTTATAAAGTTTTAAAAAATAATTTTGTGGCTCACATAATATTTTAAGCAGTTTGTCTTCAACATTTTAATTGGTTGATGATAAATTTACCAGCATTTACCAGCCATTAGTTTACCAGCATCATGTAAAATGCATGAAGTAACAATTTTTTGAACTGTTAAGATAAGTTGTTCAGGAATACAGATTATTCATTTTTTTAAGGTGTTAGGTAGGTACCTACTTTGCCAACATCAAAAGATATAGTAGTAGAGTTTAAAGTTTTTCCATTGTTACACCTACTGAGTACTGACTGAAACCACCATTCTTCAATTTTTTACATGAAATGCATATTTTAAAAGAATATTGTTAATGTTTAAAAAAAATCTGTAAATATATTTACTTTTGTACAGTGCAATTAGGAATTTTTTGCAAGCTGAAAGTTCAAAAATAATGGTGACGTTCTTAACAAACAGAAGAATTACAAACTGAGTTAATCTTTCATTAAATGAAAAACACAATAGAGCAAGTAATAGTGTATCATCACAGCCCTATGACATCATTTTCACTACTTGCCAGCATTACTGAGAGACCTTGCAGTTAAACAGCCATTTGACTAGCCTATAATTTACTGAGAGATATCTGACTGGGTTTTCTACTAAGATAGGTAGGTACTTCATTCCTTTTTATGCAAAGAAATACACTGAAATTGTCAGAATGAACTGTTGAGATGACTACATCTGTTCATCACAGTTTAGCCAATGACTGTTATTTATACGCATTACCGTAGAATCTTATGATTATCCTGTTTTAAATGAAAAGATTTTCACTCAGTTGCAGTAGGTACTAGGTATCAAAATTGATAAAATGACCAAAATTATTTATACAATGCTATTCATTTCTTACTGAGGAATTTTTTAAATTTAATGTATAACAGTAAGGGCTTCTTTCACCGCTTCCTGATATTGTTACAGATAGTAATCTTAGTGATAAACTAATCTATCAGATAAATCTGTGTGATAGACTATATAAAATATATTAGATGTAGGCAATCAGATGAAACCAAAAAAATAGGTTATCTGTCAGATAACCTGCAGATAGGGTATCTGGGACTTTATCAGCAAGCGGTGTAAGAGGCCCTAATTGTTGTTACTTAAAAGACTGATGTTTGTACTAAGATAAACCTGTATTTATTAACAGTAAGATGCTCCAGGTAGTTGCTTATTGCCGAGTCTGTTATGAAAAGATTCTGCGAGATTTTTTTCACACACAAAATCAAACATCTGCTGCATTATTATTACGCAATGCACGATGTTACTATGAAGTCGTATCGCCGTGACCGCATCGCCCCAATTCGCCATTCTGCCCGTGACAATACTGGTTGAATAAGATATACATACCTATACCTAGTTACTATACATACAAACTAGTTTTTTTACTTTATTTCTAGAAGCAGAAATTTATTCTGAATCCGACATGTTTTAATTTAAATCTACAAATTATGTAATAGGAAAATATTTGATAGGGATTTCGCTGAAATACTCTGCTGTTTAACTTCTTCACGAAACCTGCTGCGATTGGATTTATATTTGCTTGCCCAGCTATTATAGAAAATAAACTTAATATGTTTATTTATTAAAAATATAGGTAATTATGCGTTTGTTTTCGGTGAATTTGAAAAACCTCGATTAATAAAAACAAAGGTTAGTGGCTGTGCAAAACATTTGCGAAATTGGACAGAAGCAATTGCGTGGCTGGCAGAGCACCGGGACGGCCTTGTTGCCTTCCTGCCACCTTTATTTGGGCATCCTCCGCTCGCATCTGATGATGAGTGAAGCAAATGGGAGCAAATTGCATACTAAAACGTCTCAACATATTATAACTGACCTGTTTGCCGACGCGGGTCTTCACTCTGTATTGTTTGTGTAAAGTTTTACACTTCAACATTTGCTTATTTATTTATATTTTCGCACTTGAATTTTTTGAACTGTTTCGGTTTGAAGGTGAACTAAGCAATCTAGCCCGCACTGCACTTTAAGCAGTTATGGCCCCATAACAACTGGTAATTACGCATCTAACTTCAAACAAGAATTCCATTATTGTTGGAATGGAATACGCAGATTATAACCAACAAACTCGGGCGTACGAGACAGGTGTAGCCGACACGCTCAGCCAATGGGGTGTTGTCGCAGAATATTCCTAGTTTGGAACTGTTGAGTGTGGAGATCCTTGGGGGAGGCCTTTGTCCAGCAGTGGACGTCTACAGGCTGATATGATGATGATGAGTGTGGTGCTATGTAGGTCAGCTACAGCTCCATGTGGACGTAATATCCGGCTTGTAAGGACGCATACTGCAAATCCTTGTGAGAGTCATGTATTTATTACCTATGTATTTGTTTTGTTTGTTATGCCAAACCAGTCTTACTGCTGCCAGTCAGTATTATTAATAATCCAATTCACTTTAAAATAAGCACTCGAGGTCAGATGTAATCGGATGGTCATCAAAATCGTTACCCCAATCATCAACTATCGTCGCGTCATCCTTTGCTGGACCAGGCCTCACTAAAAATAATGAGATATTTATGCCATACCAGGGAAAGGAGAGGAAAAACTGGTAGTTCCTATATA
The DNA here is from genome assembly GCA_949699065.1 of Metalampra italica. Classification (NCBI taxonomy): domain Eukaryota; kingdom Metazoa; phylum Arthropoda; class Insecta; order Lepidoptera; family Oecophoridae; genus Metalampra; species Metalampra italica. The sequence continues at coordinate 3,766,999 of OX452993.1, forward strand.
CATCGTTTTAATTTTAATATATCTTCGCATTTAGCATCGAGATCAGACAGACAGGTAACCAGATGGTCATCAAATCGTTTCCCTAATCATAATCATCGTGCCATAACTCGGCTACAGCGAAGGCCGAGGTCGCAATGCTGTGACGTAATGTTGTGTACCTCTACCTACAAGGCGTGGCCGACCCACCTTGCGGTGTATTCACTGGAAAAATCGTTATTCCACCCATAATATAATAGACGCACGTTACTGAGTAGATACTCCTGGAAACATGAAGCCATCGTTTTTTGGGTCACCGCTCCAAAGTCCTAATTTATGCTCAAGTCAGCAAAGCGTCGCGTCGCACCCAATATGCGAAATCCGGAAATATATTTTTTAAGTTATCCCGAAATATTATAAATATTTTTTCTGAATATTTTTGCACGTTCAGCTAAATCGGTCCAGTAATTTTCGAGTTGTCGGGAGGACAGACGGACATAAAATTTTTTGCTATAAGGGTATCCGTTTTGACGGATCCCGAAAAAACAACTTAAGAACAATGTCAGGTAGTTGTCCATTGGTGCTCAACTGTGTATGAATATGCTGCAATCCTCTTATCGAAGATTCCATCAAGTGTTCTCGTGACCTTGTGGGGGCTACATGACGTCATGCCCGAGGGGATCGAAGTACTTAAACCGCCCAGCAAATAAAGAGCTGTGAAATAGCTCAGGGATAATATCTTGGACGTGCTTTTAAGCGCACATAAGGGGCAGGGGAGGTCTTGTAAAGCTGGTAGGCAGTCTGATTGAAATCTGGGAAGAAGTAGAAAGATTAATGTGACGTGCAATATTAGATAGATAGTCCCAAAGGGTCATTTAATGTATCCTAATCTCCGGGACTCATAACTTTGGAAGGAACGTCTCACTCTCGCCTAACGTGAGTTCAGAAACTTGCGGAAATTAAATTTTGTCTTGTAATTTGATCACATAATTAATTACGTACGCACTTAATTTAGAAGAAACCTAAAGAATGCAGTAACTTGGCGTAATTTTGCGGCATTGTTCTTGGAACGAACTTCGCTCTATTCCGGATACTGTAGGAATTACATTACAATATCTTAACAGTACATTAATATCAAATGATTATGACAAAGCTAAGGTATCTGTAAAATATGGTCACTTCTGATGTAGAGTCGCGGAGTTTTATTGTTGACTCTTGTCTATGACAAACTCTATTTCCATTTCTTATTCGTGAATATTTTTTACAATTACCACGCTCGACCATCGCAGTGACTGACCCTCTGACTCTGCCGCCCGTTACAGATATGTGGCATTCATGGCCTAGCTATGCTGCCTATTTGTTCGGTCGCCAGAGCATAGAATACATTATAACCAGCCACAGTATGTCAGCTACCAGGGCGCAGGCCTGTTTTGAGCACTTGAGACTTTTGTGTCGTGTGTCCATGACTCTTCCTCTATACGTAAAATGCGATCCAATCTTCAGAGCATACAAGTAAACAGACCGACAGACGCCAAGGTCCTTAATATGTGTCCCAGTTACACCCCATTTTACGATGCGACGATGCGAAGGTTAGAAACGAGAGTAAATCTGATTATTCCACTAGAGTACACGAAACCCCTCTGTAACGCGATGTAGTAAAGTTAATTAGTGCCTAATGTGACGTTGGAGTCAGTTTGACTCGATATTGATTGACACAATAGCTATGTGTCAAAATTATTGTATTGTTATTTTGTGTGTGGTTTGCTAAATAAATTTCTTCTTCATTGTTGAAATTAGACAAGCGCAACGATTATCATATCAAATATTATGTAGATGAAATTATTGATTACCATCAGTTATAATAACAGAAGATCTTTTATTCCCAACTGTCATCTTAGTTCACTCTTTGTAAATACGTATTGCTTTTCATGTGAGATTGTTTATGCTTATGCACGTAAATCTCATTGGCATCATTTTATATGCGAAAGAAACGCATCTGGTTGACATTAAAATGCATTTTCATCTGTCGTTTAGAGATGTTATGCATATTCAATTCTTCCATTGCAACGGTAACGATATAGTGCTGTCGGAATATAGTCTGTCGATAGATAGATCTCAGTCTAAATAATGTAACTCTTAATATGGATTGATACCTATATCGATACTGATAATATTATTAAAAGTATCTGTGCATTTATAGCGTCGATAACAGTATTGAAACCTAACTATTTTTCAACCGACGAAAAAAAGAGGAGTATCTCAAGTCGACCCGTATATATATTTTTTATTTTTATTATGTTTGAAACCATGCTTTAACTACGAAACGATAGTATCAATTGAAAAAATAAATAAAAATCTCGATAAAAACTTAATTCGGTCATTACAATTGCACTTTTCCAGTTAAACCATTGCGGTACAATAATAATAATATCGATAGATATTTGGCAACACTAGAGTCATCGCGACATGCTAATCGTGCTGTGTACAAGCAGTAAACCGGGCACGTGCGCGTGCGCCGTTATCAATATTAATGAAATAACGAATTAAATACAAATTACTATAATGTTTTCATTCATTCGCTTCTCGTTAATTAAAGGCTGATTGTATTATTCTGATACGGTTAATTGCCATATTAATTAGCTTTTTCCTGGAATCAATGGGAGTAGTAACCGTTTAAAGTGCGCTTACGCATGTGACTATATTATTCACAAATGTACACCTTTGTCTAATCCAAAACAAAGAATTTACTCCCGTACTAATTAGACAAGGGCGCGCTTAGGGCGCTTAAGAACAGAATGTCAAAAGCGCACATAGTGAAAAACGCAAACTGTCAAAAGCTCAATAAGTCAAAAGCGCACAATGTCAAAAATTAACAAAATAACATCCAGACCGCCACCAACCTGTACAAATTTTACACAGTTGTCTGTCTCGAATTCAATGACCAAGCCACTGATCCAACGAGTCGGTCAAGAAACTAATGGAGCCAACAAAGGTCAATGCATGATGTTTGCACTCATTGACCATTCTTGTTTGATGATTATTGATTAATTAGGCACAAAACTAGCTTAGATCAAAGGTTCCATCCAAAAAATTTGCGCAGACTTGCATCTATCGATCATCGTTTTGGTTTGGCCATGAGAGCCTATCAATCAATCAACCATCAACATAGCAAGTTCACTACCAAAGCGGGTCTCTTCCTAAATAATTAAAGGAATGGAAGGTTGGTGTTTACAGTAAGGTCAGAGGCACATCTGGGAAAGAAGAACTAGAAGACCAAATCAAACAAACTATAAACTCGTCAAATCTGCTCTGGTCTGGTCGTTTCTCTTTCCCTTGGGTCCCTCTTACCCCGCCCGACCTTATACAAAGTGTAACATTACAGATGATGCTGCTGGCTTCTGCCACTTGCACAGGAAGACCGGAAGCGGTAGTTCTGTCGCGGATACTATACGGATCTATGCACGGTAGTCTGACTTGCGTATTCGGAAACCTTGCTAATTAAAAACAAATTACCACCTTTTTGTTTTATTAGCCAGCCTTCTCGGGTTACGACTCGGATTGGATAACACTTTGAAAGCAGTTTCATTGTCTTTGGTTCTTTTTTATTCATCTGTTGTTGGAGCGTGTTGATCCGTACGTCCCGCAGTGAAAGTGGTTCTGACATTTAGCTATTGTTAGTAAAGGGGCTTTATTTATTTAGTATTGTGTGTATAAAAAGCTCGTGTAGCTTATCAAAATGGTTGACAGTTTGTAAATGTCGAGCTAAAATTACCTGCGATAATCTTTTAATAGAATGGGGAGGGTTAGCAATTAATAATAGAAGTTGTTTTCTCTGATGTCATTCAACATAGAGTATTTATTAGCGTACCAGTCTGATTTTGTATTTTTTTTATTCTTTCTTCTTTCATAATTTTTTTCTTATTCAACCATAAAATAAATGGTTTCTACATAAATACAAAAATTTTTACATAAATGTGTGTTTGTATGTTTAAATTTATGGTTGTTTGTGTTTCATCGATCGATAGTGCAGTTTGAATTCGGCCGAAACCAGTACTATTATTTATTCTGCGCCAAAACCCAAGTTTTAGTTATAAGCGTCTTTTAGTCGAAATGGTTTTCTTCTTTTTGGGAATAATAGCATTTACCGGTATGTGACGATTTAGCTTTCATACGAATTTATTTGTCTCGTTCGATCAAAACCCTCATGATGTTTTTGATAACCTTTGTACAATTTGATTTGTACTGTTTTTGCTTCATAATTGTTCGTCACCTCATATAAAAAATGCTTTAAGAGAATTACATTTTGATTCGGTTTCTGAGAAGGTTTCAAAAAGTTCCACTGTTGATAAATGTTCGAAAATAAATCGATCGATTTCCAATATGTTCTGCAATACGAGTGGGTGGTTTTATTTTTGAACGCGTTAGTTTAAACCTGCTACGTTTCTGCTACATTGACGACTTCTCGATGATGTGTTTATATGTTATTCTAGGTATTTCTTTATTTTCATTTTAAACGTCTCTAGCGGGGCCTCACGCGAACCCGCCAGTGTTAAAGGGTTGTGGAAGCACTGAGTTCGCAACATGATCTAAATTATGTCAAAAATATCTATTTCTGTGGCACAAGTCATCGAAATCGGTACCTATATTACTTAAGTCGTTACGGCGATTGGATCACGCAGTCTACTCTCTGTTACGATTTCTGTATTTTAACTGTTGGTCGATTAGGTTGTCTCATTGTCGCCTATTCTTTTAAAAAGTTTTAAGTTTTTCATCAAACACCATCAATCATTCTCAAACGCAAATCATGGTTTAAATTATGAACTAAAAGTGAAAATTACCTATAAATTACATGTTTCGTTTATACGCAGCAAAAAGTATTGCGTGACCATCGACAAAAGAGCGGGCACCTGCCCAGCACGCACGTTCCTGAAGTTAGATTTGAATCATTCATTCAATGGTCTTGGCTTGAGTCATTCGCTTTGTATTTATAAAGTTTGCTAATCGTAGTTTGGCTCGTTTTTTTTTTGAGGGATGTGATCCGAATTTATCCAATTGGTCCTGTTCTGGATTTGAATGGTATATCTGTGAATTGTCTTATTCCCATAGAACATGGCGTCCTGGTGCAAGCTTAGTAGCCTTGAGATGGATGTCATCATATCATTTTCTGATCCCTCAAATGGCGAAAATAGCCAAGTTCGGTATAACATACGTTTTGAAGGTTGGGTTTTCTTTGGGCGAGCTAAGTAACTCTGTTTTCTTCAAAGTTTTTGTTCTGCACCAACGGTGTGTGGAGTATTAAAAAGGCAATTAAACTTTCAAATCTAATCCCACATAAGTGCAGCCGCGGTCCGCTCATACTGTAGAGCGTGTCACGCTTGTTGCTCGCAAACCGTGCGGATATCTGAAGAAATATAGATAATGTACATAAATAAAGAAGCTTTTTCGTACTATGATTATAGTTAAAGCGTAGTTTTCGGAGTTACTCTTTCTCATTTAGGCCAAACACGTCGAGAGTTTCGGCTCCGTAATGGCGTTGCTATCTAAATTCGTTGCTTTTACGAGAGCGGTTTGTTTACATTTTTGCATCGGGATAATAGCTGGTTTGTCTAGCTAGTGTGACCTACAATCTTTTCAAGACGCTCTTTGTGAGTTCTCTACTGAATAGGGTATGCTATGACATTATTAACGCGTTCTTAAATACTCACGTTTATGGTATTACCGGTCAGTCATTTACAGTTTCATTATAGACGACTTCTTTCTTATTTGTACTTACTTGGTTTTCTATGTTAGCTTAGCTGTTTCTGCTGTGCGTTTGTTTGACAGGCGAAAGTGTGAGCTCACACTCTTAATCATTTCCGAATCTTCGACTTGATGTAATTCAATACTCACAGCATGCAGAAATTGTATCTAGATTCATAAGTGGCCCCTTTCTTACTAAACGCAATCTGCTCTGACGGCTGGCTCGTTGGAGCTGACATTTTGTGTCGGTGTCAAGTATCAAATTTACATTTTAACGTCCGTCATTATACGTCACGGTTCATCAGGCTCATCATATCAGCTAGGCGGCTGAGGATTTATTAGTGGATCGATGTCCGTCTGACCCATTTAGCTTCCCGGACAGATCAATTTCCATACAATTTTCATACAACATACATATAATTTACATACTTCCAGATTCATTCTCTTAGTGCGGAGCTCATTTCTGTGTCTGCTTAAGGCTTTTGTATCCTATCTTCACCTGCAACTTTGTTTCAAGTACGTCGAAACCACAAAAAGAAAGTAGCATGTTATTTGTGTATCTTATCTTGCACTCTTTGTGGTAGGTTTGTACGAGTTTAAATTGCTAATGCCAAAATTATGTCGACTGATAAGAAAACAGTAAAAATTTGCCGCAGAAAGTGCAATAACCTTGTAATGGAGTTAAAGCAAGTGTCTAGGATACTACTTGTATATGCCAGTCGCGTTGATGCACGCGAGGCATCGGGCACGTCTGGAAGTGTATCAAGGGAAGCATCTACCTAGATATATCTACGCCTTGGCCTACTATCTATGTCGTTGGTAAACTCGCTGATGACGTGGTGATGTTTATTCATTCTAACCTGTATTGGCAAGATCCTGTCAGCATTTCTTGAACGTTATTTTCAGCTCGTTCAACTCATTTTTGAATATAAATGCGCGCCATCAGACCCTATCCTCTGCCATCGTTTTTCAGCTATATTTTTTCATGGCGTCACTCGTAGCCGTAGGTGCCATACGATACACACGGTATGCGATCTTCACTTTAGATCTCGCGATATAGTTTTGATCCTAATCCAGGGGACGGAAAAGAAACCTCATATTGAAGACGAAACGCACTTATGTTTTTTTCATCGTTCTCTTGCATTGCAGTGCAGGTACGTAGTTGTATTTGCACGGAAAGACAAAGAATACCATTCCATAAAACTCAGCACATGAAATATAAATTCGAAACCAGGAGTGGATGGAGCATGAAATGGTTACTAATTTACATATTTTAAGTACCGTCAATAGTCTGCCAGACCCGCTCTATCAGAATCTTTGATTGTAGGTACTCGAAATGGAATGTAGGGTGGGTTTACTACAAACAACTTTTCGAATCGTAGAAAATCCTTAAATAACTTACATTGCTTTATTCATTCAAACGATTCCCTTTCTCTCGGCGACCGCATCTACGTGGTATGTCTGGTCTGCACTTGCTCCATCGGAAGGTGGCGACGCGTGACGTCATCAGATGGGCAGCCAAGTGGAAACGAAACAAAGCCCCCTACCGCAGGCCCCGTGGTTTCCATGCTCATGCTGCTGTTGATTGTAATTGTAGTTGTTTGTATTTCAAAACTTTAAGTATTTGTTCCGCAATGAAATAGACAAAAGGCAATAGTAGTTGTCAAAGTGTATACGTAAACAAATATAAGAATACATGAACGTGTTTGAATGGATGACTTTAAGCTTTTAGATATCGATTGTCGCTCTGGCTGGTGCAGCAATTATGACAACGACGATGTCATATGAGAAGGAAGAATGTTTATCTCTATACAACATGTTATTATGTCTGTCAGCCTCACAGACCTGAAATTCAGGTCTTATCAATAATAAATTTACCAACATTCCATACAGTGAGCGGTTTCCCACAGGAACCCAGTATTTTATCTTCGAGTACTGTACCAACAGCCTACAATTCATAACTTCCTGTTGTTTCCTCATTTCATGCATTGCGTGTGTCTCGACCATCAGCCCAAATAAGTAGGCATGTGTTTTATTAATTCACTAATTATATAACGCCATGTTTATTGTGGCTTAATAATTTCCAGTTTCTACCCACAAGTTCTAATGTTAATTTATCAGAATTTTTGAATCGCTTTTTTGCTATACCTATATTTTCATGGAATAAAGGAGTATAAAATGCATCGAATGTAAATTCTAAAGTTAAAATATTAAACGCAGGAATGTAATTCAATGGTGCTGTTTTTATCTGAGCAACTCTAAAATTACTCTAGAATCTTATAATACTAACGATTATTGCTGCTAAATCGAACGATTGGAAAAACGGCACAGAAGAATAAACCTGCAGACATAAAGTTCACAGTAAAAATTCCCAACATTTACGAGTACAGCTGAAGTCGCATCGCTTAGCTAATACAGACAAAAGCGCACCACAGACTGCATTTGGATGACTGTCGCCGCCTGTCACGAAATGCTTTCCGGCCAGCGATAATAGAACGTACCGTTGCAGATATATCTACTGTGGCGCTGTGACCCTAGTGTTTTGTTTTATGATAGCTAACAAACTCACGCTATATCCTCACATAGGTATAGGCGGAAAGAACGATGCGCCAAGTATCGCGACCTTGACACACCTGTTTTGCCTCCTTTAGTCTTACTACTCTCTTCATAAATGCTCTACATTTACTTCTGCGAGGTCTCTTTTGGTCTGCACTTAAATCGTCAGTCTACGTCTTCCCCGGATAATTAATAGTAAAGCACTATGATTAATGAAGAAGATGATATGACAAAAAATATCCGTTTTCTTCAACACTGCAATGTTGTAACAGACTGGAAATTATGATGAAGCAACAAAGAAACCCATATTATATGAATCACAACGAAAAATGGGAATTTCACTGTACATTTTTATGTTTTAGTAATAATTTGCTAGCCTGTAATTTCCTAGATAGTCGGTAATTTCTATTAAACTCATCGATTGAGTCGTAGTACCTCTAGTGAAAGTAATTTATGGCACCACTCTAATCACACTAATTGCGAACTAAATTAGCCAACACGCCCTTTGCGTGCGGGAATTTGGATTTGCTTGCTGACGCTTAATGCTTTATCAAGGTTACATCACTTTTAATTTAATTAATGCATAGCGTACATAGAACGATAATATGCAGCGTGTGATGTCCTCTCCCAAGAAACAGTACCTGGAAGTGGCTGGCTGAGGTAAATTAGCCCAGACATGATTTTAGATCTATTCTAAACTATACTACTGTACTTAGCCCTCTAAATATTGAGGTGAACATAAATGGTAACATCGATTTTCATATTACTCGTATTTTTGCTATTCATCAGAAAAAATCATCCTAGTGGCGGAGTCACAAAACCCTTAAAGTTGTCTTTAATAAACGTTGATGTGTACATATAACATCAATAAGATGTTATATACTCCTGTTGACCTGGCTGGGGCATTTGACAGACGTTGACCTTGATCTGTATGTCGGTCGAATGAATGCTTCTGTTTTTCATATTTCTTTTATTCAGCTACTATTCCCTCTATGCCCGCTTTTTATGGAGATAAATAGCCTGCGAAAGAAAAAGTTCCCGTTGATACATGGATGACTATTTCCGGAGTGCCACTAGGGTCGACATTAGGTTCCGTAATTAATCATTGTTACAGTTTTCATGCTAAATATCTCGGTTTTATGTTTTGTATCTTTTAGAGTTCCTAGAAATATACACAACTGCATAATGTAGTAAAAATTAAAAGTCCGCATATCCACTGCATTAGCTGCTCGCAAACTTCTCGAGGGCTATACTTAACTACCGTTTAACTACACTCAGCGCGTCGTCTGCGGTTGCGAAGCGAAGTGCAAATTCAATTGCATTTTGAAGACAACATTCAGAATGTATGTAGAAATTTTACATCTAGGATTTATTGGTTATGTATAATCTGTAACACTCCAACCAGTTCGTTCGTGACTTTGCATTTGTCTTGTCATTTAAACTTATAAGGGTGAGCTGGTTAATGCAAACATAATACTCAATAAATACAGAACACTATGTTTGGACACGTATATTTAATCCACATGGTTTTAATTTCTACATAAGTATTCGTTCGCTATACTTTTAACCGCCAATGCAATCGTATCGCTCCATTCAATTTGCATAACAGCTTCCAGCTATGCATTTTAATTTTAAAATCTGCTCCCGAGAGCGTTAACAATGCGTTCATTGAATATACGGGCATCTCGTTGGGAATGCGACAGTTTTATTCACGTTAAATTGCTCTAGATTTGGCCGGAAATTGACTCAAAACTAGGAGTGGGTAGACAGGACCCTGTAGCTTGTATTGTCATAAACAAAAATTATGTCATCTTGTCAATCCAGCATCGCTGGCACGATTTCATCAACTTTATTGCTGTTGCCTGTCTCTTATGCAACCTTTAACCAATAAACATGTTTGGACATCTTTAGTTATTACCTAAAGAAGCAATCCAATTTTCTCAACCTAAAAGACAGGGAGCATGAAAAAGCGATTCAAACGGGATTCTTTCAAAGTGGAATGCACGCCACGTTTTTCATTCATCAATGATCCTTCCTCAAGCGCCGCCTGATGTAATATTAAATATAGACTTTTCATTGAGATTCTTATGTATCAGTTTTGTGTAAAATCCATCTAAAATTCCTTCAAACGGCCCGTTGTTTTGTCAAATTTTCCAGTTTTGTTTAGCTCATTACTGCCATTACGTGTAAGATTGAAAATCCAATTGCCTTCTGGCGCCAGAGCAATATCAGCTTAATCAAGGGACCGGATATTATACTCTCAGGATGTTCCTATACATACAAGCTCGTGGAAAGCACCGTTCGATTGATGGATGCGTGTTGTATCCAGCTATTTTTGTAGCGCTATAAGTATATTCATCAATAATGAAATGAGCAACCTGAAATTGATTTCTGTGTTTATGAGTAGAATCGAATGTCGATAGTAATAGGATATTAAATAATTACTTCTTAGGCGGGCTTCAATACGTATTAGTTTTGAAAATTCGTTACCAAGAAATAATGCGAAAATAAAATTTGAGCAATATCTGGCCCGATCAGCTATAATCTACTAGATAGCACGCTGCAGTTAGCTATGCTTTAAAAGTTGGAGAGTTCCGATGCAGTTTCCATTTTTAAATAGCCACGTGCATAAGTAGTCTGTTTTCCCATTTTACAATTGGGTGAAGTCAACACAAGCGGCGTGCGCGCAGCTATGAACAGCATTTTGTGTCAAGTCCGCAAATAAACATGTGATGCAACGAACTTATTCGTGGCTTAAGCTATTTCTGTTCAAGCATTTAATAGATTGAATCATGTGTTGTAAACATGTCAATTTGGTTGGATCAAACATTATCTGAAACGAAACGTAGTTCGGCCATAACTTTATTTTAATGAACCGATTCCACTAAGTCGCTAGTTTATTCCTCCCTACAGACAAAGGGAGTCGAATTCAAAATTGGTGTACAATAAATAGGTATACTCTTTTTAACGTCAATGCTGTCTAAAACTACTCTGTTTCCACCTGTATAACTGAGGGGAAGAAACAGTAACAAACCTAACAACACAGTTTCCTTCCATTGTTTCATACATGTTTCAAAAAGAACGGAACCTTTGGTGAAAAGTACTTCAACATGAGAGTGAGCCACGGCGCTGTACCATAAAACTAAGTGCCGTGGATTTAAAAACTTATATAATAAAGTTTAACAGCAATGCATGCATTTTGTATTGTGGTTTGAAGGGTAAAAGATATACTGTAAGAACTGGGCACACTAGGCACAATCCAACCACATTTGAATCGACTTAAATTTAAAAAAATCTTTGTGACATGGTTGGACTTGTGGCAGTTTTATAATTACCGACACATATACTGTCACAGCATTTAGTCGCAACATTTTTTGCAAGTCTTGTTTGTCAGGCCGAGTCAGGCACGGCAATGTGAATTTGAATAAATTAAGATAAAGTGGCAAGGCCGCCCACATACACTTGACGCATTGGGGCTTTATTAAATGCAATTGTCTTCTGATCGATAATACTAAATGCCCCACTCACATGGGGCCAAAGGGTACGACAACATCTAATGCTACGAATATCAACCCCGGTGCACCCAGTACAGACTCTTGCAACTGAAGATGTCAGGACTATTATTGCGATGATCTATGATGTCAGCATTGAAACTAAAATATGTCCAGCAGGTAATCGACATATTAAAGATGACAACCTTTAATTAAGGTATTTATGTAATACTAATATCTAATCTCTGGTATGGAAGCTAAGACAGATCATCGTATTGAGAGCCCTCATAATATCTGTAGTAGTTACAAATCTACTACCTATGTAGTTTTTTCACTGCAGACACAGAATAAATAATAGTACAATCTAGCTGCAGATTAGAAATCGAGTTTAATAGTATTATTTAAAACATTTACTCAAGGAATCATTAAGGAGAAATAAATAGAAATAAATATAAAATCAGGTTTAAACTAAAAATAGACATCATCATCTGGATTGCACGAGTACCGTGTCAAAATAAGTCTTCTTCTGCCTAAATTGTACGTTAACCTAAAAATAACGAGCATATTGAAAGGTAAAACTGGTATTTCGCGTAACTACATACCAGTATTACCCACATAATATTCGCCTCGTATGTATTTCGAGCGGATGATGTAAACTAATCGACATAACCGGTCGTTTCCGCGGTCACTGCCGTAACGTAATGGGATTATGTTGATCGTGTGAAAACGTGTTCTTTGTCTGCAGAGGCACAAATGTCTGGGCGTCTATAACCAGGAACAAGGGGAATAATACGGATGGTAACAAAATGGTGAAAGAGGATGGAAATGGTCGTAAAATATCACGCGCGGGCGAAGAAACTGAATGTGTTGCATATTTAAGGTATCTTCTTTGATCAAATCGTTTGTCCTGACTCCTGACTGACTGATCTACCAACGCACCAGCCAAAACTATCAAGTCCTGAGAGTTGAAATTTCGTACATAGGTTTATTCTATAACGTAACTAAGAAACGATTTTTGGAAATTCCTACTTCTAGGAGAAAAATGGGGGATATATACTTATACTTTTTAACACGGACGAAGTCGCGGGGCGTCCGCTACTTCTATATAAAAGAGCTGGTAGCTGGGCACTAACGGCAGACGGATGGAAATCACGTACCCGAAGTTAAGCATGGTCACCTCCCTGGTGAAACGACGGCCTGTTAAGGTAGACGAAAATGGTTGCACAGATGGTTCTATTTACCATCAGGTAAGTATCTATGGATTTTATCCCTTTTTGCTACACTACATTCCGTAAAAAAGTAACTATTGCACTCTGTTACCGAAGCACAACATTTAAATGCTCAAGAAAGAAGAAAGTATTTGATTGCTTTTTGGTTGAACATCTACCGGTCTTTGTTTTCGTTTTATTTTCCTGTCTTTCACCTCCGCTCCGGCACAGTTTTTTCGACAAGACTTGACACACGATTGCATTTACAGTGTAATGTACTTAGACCTTTTGCCTAAATGGGTTTTTGTTGGTGAATTTTCTCGCCTGTAAAATTGCTTGTAAAGCACTTTTCGTGTGTATGCTAAATCGTAATTGGTTTTGGTAAACCCATAAAAAGGGAGGGTTTAACAATGAATCCAGATTATAATTTCGATAATTTTAATACGTTTGCTGTACGTTTTTCCCCCGTTCCATATATTGTGGGTCCCCGCATCTAAGACTTGCGACTTAAAAAATACGTATGAATGCAATACCTTTTTATATTTAAAAAAAAACTCCTTTGAGTAAAAATTGCTATCTTCAATATTTAAGTTACTTTCCCTCCATGTAGCGTTCGTTTTATCGACTGGTGGAAATTAAAGACCGTCGGTGGAGGTTAATTTAGTTTCAAATACCAAGTTTCATTAAAATCGGTTGTTCGTATTACAAAAAAAAAAACAAATATACGGGTCCAATTGAGAACCTCCTTTTTTTTTCGTCGGTTGAAAATACGTGCTGTACTGTATATCTTCTCTACTGAAGCATAGCAGCTGCGATGCAGCAGTTGCATAGTCTTCATTGTATCATACAAAAGAATTGGATGGATATTCAATTTATGTGTTCACAGTCTATAATGCACGGCTATTATTGGACGATCGTTTGTCATGCGCATTATTAGGTCAAACATTTGAAAGTGGGGCGATGCGACGAAATTTGAGATTTTGATCTATGTCTCATTGAATTTTTTTTGTAAAACAATAAAGTTGACATAAATTGCGTTGATAAACAGTCATCCGACACATTGCCTGGATAGTCTCGTTCTCCATAACAAATGTCTCCTGACGAGACAATAATTTTTATTGAGTTGGAGGCACACAAAGACAAAATATTTTGTTGCATGATTGATTACACTTCGTACATTTATACACGTAAATTTTTATCTACCACTGCTTCCTAGGTGTTAGCGCTGTAATAATCATTGGTCTCGCTTCCATCATCATACATCAAGCTATCGACGTGCACATATGCCTTCAGGTTGTGGATCCATCTGGTCTCCAATTCACCTCCGTTGAATTCGTCACTTTTTTTTTATCGCTTTTTTACTTCGTTACTCACCTCACCTACTTGTTAACATGATCGCTGATTAATAATACGTCGACCTTTTTGGCTCGGTTGACAGGTGGGTTGAAACACGTGTCGAAATTCTTGTACGCAAAATACAGGTATTTTGTTCCGGGCTTGACTGTTTGTGTTGTTCTCCTTTCTTTTATTTTTGGACCGTTATTTTTATTTTACTTTAAATTTGTTTATGTTGACACATTGTTTAAGTGGTCCCTTAGTGTTGCTATGATAAATTTCAAATATCTTTTCGCGACAAGGGTTTTGAATGAACTACTTCGTCAACGGCATATAATAAGTTTACTGCTCGACCAGGCCTGTCCAAAAATAATTGGAGGTTTAGGCTCCAATCACCATGACTGATGGCTGACCCTAATCACAATCGCTGAAAATTTGCAGATAATGTTGTAAGTTTTGTGATCTACCTAGATTTAGAATACCTACTGTTTATGGAAAGTTTTCTTATTTTAAGTAGCAACTAATAAAGGCAACTTTCTTCCAAGTACGAATTGCTGTTCAAAACATTACCGACTACTCCATAATCTAGTTTTTTTACACGACCATTATGAGCAACGTGTACCGATGATGGTACTTTCGCTGTAGACGCTTGAGGCACTTTCCTCCTTTAAATAGCATCAGTTGCATATCTTCGACGTTTCCGTTGCAACGAGATGCTCGTGCGTTGGGGTTGCCACTTTTCTTCTTTTTTGCTCCCAAGAGTTAAATATATCCTATTGAATTGAACTTAAATTAAAAACTGCGTTTTTTGGTCGGAGCGGTCTAATGTTTAGGTCCCTCCACATCTTTATAGTGTTGCCACGTAGGCCTGATTTTTTGTATGATGTTTTGTATCCATGATGTTTTATATTCCATATTGAATCAATGTTGGATATGCAACTGTAAAAACGCACTTAGACAAGCAATGCGTTGGTTAGTACTACCAAAATTGTGTTACCCCTTAGAAAGACTTCTGATGATGGCTTTTCAAGACTTGCTTAGCAATGATATATGAAATTACCTGTTGCCATGGCAACACCAGCATTCTCTCAGACATTAGCAACACATGTAACAGACATTATACGCACTTTCCAGCACGGCCAGTTGTTGAACCCGTCCGTATCATCCACATTGTATAAGGTATGAAGAGGACAGGTGGCTAGTTTTTGTTTAGACTAGAGCGGGTCTAGTGGGATATCGTATCGTCCTAACTTGCAATTAGGGCCATTTTTAAATGGGATTATAATCAGCAACAAGAAACCTGCTGATCCAAACTATTCAATAAGAAAGCAGGTATCGATGCTCAACACCGAGAAAACAGAAAATAGTAACAATAATAAGTAATTGCCAACCATTGCAGGCACTGACCAGAGAAAACGTTATTAAATACCAAAAAAAACCTGAGTACATAACGTATTTGTATCAAAGTGCACTTTATACCGAAAAATCTACTTTATTTTACCCTTTGACCAACCAAATGCATCATTCATTAGTTTGGTATTGAAACCTCAATTTGTTTATCGTATGAGCTTTTGAAATATTTTCTTACGAAGTTTGAATGATGGCTATTAATAGCTCATCGAGGTACTTTCCATTGGTTCCGAATTAACCCTTTCATCTTTCAATAGTCGTTCTAAACGCCATGGCTCATATTTTACATCGATTCACTTAATTGCCGAGACGGACGGACGAACAGAATCAGCCGTGGGAAGTAAGAGTCATTCCCATCTTCCAACCTAGCTCCAGGTTGGATATTGGGAATGTTATGTGCCACCTTCCAACCTACCTTAGTTTGGATAGTGGTAATATTATTGTTTGTTTGATTATATACGATTCTATTTCCACTTATTACTATTATTCAAGTTATCCTATTAGACAAACCAGCCTCTCACGCCAAAGTTTTGCAAAGGAAAATGTAATATAACCATAAAGTCGTGGTGAGTAATAAATAGCTAATATAGTAGCGAATATAGTTTCGTATGTACCTATATAGTCCGTCCGACTATGACATTATGATATGACATGCACTTTATGATCAAAGTACCGACGGACAAATATTCGTAAATTAATTTCGCTGAAGTAAAGCAGAAACTAAGATCGCAAAATTTCGCAATACTGTGATTACCAAAGCCACAGAATAGAAAGTACCTACTCAAAACCACACAAACGAAACTAGTAGCTCATTCTCTACAATATGCGCTCAGAATAAAAGTTAAAAAGCGGCAAAAGCTTTTAGCATTTAACGCGATGACGTCCTACCGTCTGCCATTTTGTGAGACAAAGTTCACCGCACTGAAACACATAGGAATGTTGCATTGTGAGTGAATCCCCTCTAGTACTTTTTATTTATTTTTCCCACATATTCTAGTTGGAAATGGCCTCACTATATTATTTTTCATGTGATGATGTTGGGCAGTTTCTAGTAAAGTGTCAGGGTTAGCTAGGTTTTAAGGGTCTCCCCATATCAATAAGGATTATTAAACAATGTCTACGGAATAAGGGATGATCGCGACGACCCGTGGCTGACGTCCAGCCGTACGACGTCGATAATTCCATTCCATAAAGCTTTATCCTCGATATGTTTAGAAAGACCGTAACTCGAATGCCAGAGTACGTGAGTGCAACTATAATTTCGTATGTAGATATGTAGTCCGTCCGACTGTGACATTATGATATAATGACGTTATTCGTGCAGTCAACCGCACGTGTGGCACACATGTTGAAATATGAAAACATAGGACATTGATTATTCAACGCACGGCCAGAGTTCTATGTAGCCGTCAATAACAGCAATGTATAACAGGTTAGTTTCAGATATTATTAGTAAGCTAGTTCACCAGTTTTTTAAAGCTGGTGGCTATTACATTTTCAGGAGTTGAGCCAAGTTTTATACAGGAAGGAAGGTGAAACCTTACAGAAAGCGACCACCCACTAGTAAAATGACAATCAGACACATTTGACAGTCCATCTTTACTGACCACTATCGACCAACCGACGGCCGTTGGGGCTACTACACTACTATAGGGAGGGACCCCATCCGCCAGCTGGACTGATGAACTAAAGAAGGTGGCCTGCGGAGGACCGGGTGTGATGGAGAATGTCTATGTTCATCAGTGGACGATGAAGGGCAGACATGAATGAATCGAATACTGACTGCTTCCTAGTATGACGCACCCAGTTAGAAATACCTCTAGAAAATTTTAACACATCGGCGGAAAAGTTTAACAGAGACGAAACCATGTGCGAGTGGCTATAGTTAGTCATAACACGTTTACAATCACATTCCTCGTAACAATACAGCACCTGCCACGTGTTTTGCTCTACGTTCTGTTGTGTCTGCACTGCAGTATTTTATGTAATTTATCACACTCTTAAGTTTCTGGCGCTTTGAATTTATTGACGGGCGTTTACATGGAATGCTTTTATCACTTTGCATCTTATTTATGTGAGCGGCAACTCTGGGTACCTACACCTCTAAGTACCTACGTTGTTTGTGGGTGTTCTGCAGAAAGCCCGATGAAGAATCTTATGTTTTGATTTTCTTCATATCCAACGGGTTTATTATGTTATCTTTCACTGAAATCATCAGTGGTCCGTACGTCAGTGGAAACGGTTTGACCCTGAGCTGGCTTAGCCTATCTTTGTATAAGGGAGTTTCAATTATGGAAGACCAGTTTATACTGGTTTTGTTTCCATTGACGCAGCGGTCCCTATAGTTTTGTTTGACATGATCCTACAACGTTGGCACCCCCGACCATGACTTAATTATTTTAGAGATTATGTTCATCAGTGGACTTGAGATAGACTAGTGATAATGATAACTCTACCTAAAACATACCAATGACATAAAAAGTATAATAAATGTATCACGCAGCTCTTGTCGTTGTTTCTTGAAGGAAATTACCCGTTTTATGTGCGGCCTGTACAACACATTTAAAGTTAAATGTATTCTTTGAACTTCTATCTTTGTTGTATGTTTTGAGAGTTGTAGTTTTAGTTTAAACAAGCTTCTGTCCCGCGGCGTTCCCCGCAAATAAGTAATGAAGTTTACCGCAGAAACTGCTCGTCCTGTTATAAAGTTAACCTACTTATTACAGAAGTCTGACTAACATATCCAACAGTGAAATAATTTAACAAATCGCTTCAGTATTACTCCAAACACTCACATAGTTCACATAGCTGTTTCAGTAAGTAATCATTTCTATAGATCTTATACCTAATAAGTAGGTGAAATTTTTCAGTTATAGCAACTTCTACATTTCAATGTGAATAGTAGGTACTTGAGAATTTCTGAAACCTACTTGCGCATACAAATGTCTTATTGACCGTATAAGGGGAATTCCCCCGGTGCAATAAAAACTGCCATTTGCAGCTTCTACTGCTACCCGAGGAGCGCATTTTGTTCAACGGTCCACGATTAGGGGGTTATTTTTTTTTTACTGTTTATAGCGGTAAATTGCAAACAGCTCACCTGACGTAAAACTACTGTGGCCAACGAAGACCTTTGAGCTGCTTTGAACAATCCAAAGCTACATTGCGTTGGTATTCATAAGTTTAGAATAGAATGCCTTGTATTATGTACGTACGCGAAGACGTGTGCTAAAAGGCCTTAGTACACAATGAAAACACGCGGATTTGCACAGTGGCACCTTTGACGATGCAGTGCTGTTTAGTGGTAGAAATAGGTAAAAAAAAGGGTAAAATCCTATCACAATTTTTACTGTATAGGTCTATACATATTTCTGCAATTGTGAATTCACTTTTTCGCCTAATTACTTAGTAGATTTTCTCCCAGTAGTTTTTTTAAATAACTTGAACGGGTGAAACATAACTGCACTGTTATTTAGACCCTTACAAAATGAATAAGTTATTAATAAGTTTACTGATGTGAAACGAATCGTGGCGGACTCAGTCTTAACTTTATAGGTGCTATCTCTCGTTAAACTCGGAGAAAAGCATCAGATAAACATGATGTATGGTTATTGCTAAACCTTGCACTTTCGTGCTGACCGTTAGTTGCTCCTTTCTCCTTGTTTTAATTTAACTAATCAAGTCGGTAATTGAAGACGATACTGAACAGAAGCTATCCTGGAATGTCCGGGACAGTATTATGCGTCTCCCAGACACACGCGGCCTACCGCAGGCCGCAGCCTCAATATGCAAATTATGGCCGCACGTAACTGAAGTCTCACATACATTGCATAGGGAATACAACAGGCCGCCACCGCCACCGCAGGCCGTCGGGATACGCTTTACAGATTTAATTAGAAAACTTCTCAGAAAAACATTAAAGCAACGTTACTTCCAGCTAGCTATTTTCCCCGCTACGACGTTTTCCACGATTCCAGTGGAAATCTGTGCATTTTACCAGAAAAACCATTTAAACATGTAAGCTGTCCACCAGTGAACTTATTATAATCGATTTGGAATCTTTGGATGATCCCACATATATAGATATTCGTATCCGGTGGACAGAGAGAGAAATGGAAGCCTCAAAAACGAACTTCAATCATGTCTGCTATGAAAAATGTGGTCATTCGTTTCAAATGTCAGTGGTGTAATTCACCTTTTCAGATGTACAGAACCGACTTACTCAATAACCGACTTACTCAACCAGAACTTTCGCTGCTCGAACACTTTCGCCTTCATGTATAATAATAATACAGACTGTAATGACTCACCTCATTGGTCACTTCACCAGTGTACTTAGGTCTACCTCAGCTCCTGTTGCCATTGTAGTTGCAGTCAGAATGGGAGCAAGAAAGTTGTTATTGAAAGGTCTTCGTTAGGTGGTCAATAAGTGGCGCCTGAGAAAGCTGATAATGGAGCGAATAAGCTCAACCGATGATTATTACATTAGGCAATGATTGCAGGCTTTAGATTTTTTCTGAACTTGTTTAGAATGAATGTTATTTTTTGCTCCATTTTCTTTGAAGGTTTGAATATATGCACAATGCGATTTTCTTCTATATTGTAAAACTTTCCGCCGTATTTTTCGTGTTTCACAACTTCCCAAGGTTTATTTAAATCTTTGATTTTCTTCCATAGTTACATTGCAGTGGGCACTTTTGAAAATTGGAAAAGAAATGGACAAAAATATATTTACACAAATAAAATGTCAAATTACCATAGCAGGTACAGGAAATCTAATATGTATTGGTATCATAAACAAGTGTAGGGTTGTGGGGTATTGGTCTTGTTGTTATTATTGTTATTGTACCATAAATAAGTTTCTACTGCCGAGTTGATCATAAACCTTTTTATTACCATAGATACTCTATTCTATCCTCATTCAATTCACTCATCAATCCTCAAGTGTCCAGTTGAGAAAGTTTAATATATCGTCGCCGGATAACAGATTTATTGAAAAGCCACATAATCTCGAGGGGTTCATAAATAATTCAATTATAAGCGCTGTACTCGCACCTATCTCGGTGCGTAATAGCAAAATTATACCTCTATGCGCCTATCTTCTTGCCATGTCATGGTAATACTAGCTAAAGGCTCCAGCGAGCTATGGAGAGGACTATGCTGGGACTTTCATTGAAGCCTCCGCAATGAGGAGATCGGATGAAAATCCAAGGTCACCGCCGCGCCGTATCCAAAAGGAGCACGCTAAAGTGGCAGATATATCGTAAACCTGACTGGCGTTGGGGCAGACGAGTTCTTGAGTGGAAACCAAGGAAGAATTAAAGGAAATAAAGACCACATCGCTAGGTGCGGAACGCGGAAGACCGGGTGTGGTGGCGTTCGTTGGGAAAGTCTTATGCCTAGCGGTGGACGTCGAAAGTCTGATATGATGATCGGCATTCTCTCTCTTTGAGAATGCATAATAATTGGTAATATTTATACATTGTTCTTCACGTGTTAAACGTAATGTTAATTATTTGTTTGTTTGTATAATATAGACAGCGGGACCCGGCTGGATGAGGTTAGGTTAGGACCGTCGCCGCCTTTGTTCAACAGTAGACGTCTTTCGGCTGATATGATGATGATGATTATATCAGAAGATAATGGCACGGCACCGGTTTTGTACCTCACCACCTCTGAGACGTAAAACAAGACGTTTCCCATCAGAAGTCGTAAATTTTGGTCCCATTTTTATAAACCATGGGATCGTCACCTGACCTATCGTAAACTCCTTCCCGATTCCCAAAGTATCGTAATATGAACGAGGTCGTATCTGTAATCGAAAATTAATGTCGTTTTCGTTCCTCGTAGCCATAAAAAAGCTTTTACTGCTCACTGGGGGCTGTTTTCAGATAGTTAGCAGGCTACAGACACCTAAAAGTTTGCCGTGCGTGGTCCTTGTGCTATATTGTAACCGTTATTTTGACAACTTCGTTATTTATGAAACATAATAATATCACCTTGAAACCTACCTAACAAATACCGAAAGTTTGATTGAAGAATGAAGGTACTTGAAAATATTCCAATCGAAAATAGCAGGTAGTGAAGACACTGCCGATTTGCTATGTACTTGAATATCAATCGCAACGAATGTTTGTCTGTTTCGAGAGCTGTTATATATTTTGATGTATTCCGGTCTAAAACTACAGTGTATTTCGAGTGTTTTTTTAGTTTATGTATAAAACATTAAGCTAAGGCAAAACGAGTCGGGCTGTAGCGATTTTAGTAAAACAAATCGACGTAAGGCTGCATCAGAAATTCAGAAAAAATAATAATAAGTAAAATCTGGTCTTTTAAATCGCAAGGTACCCTCTCTCCAAACCGGTACTGCCACTGTCTCCAAGTACAGTTACGCGCTAAAGTGACAAGCAGTGATAGAATAGAACCGTAGAGGTTTACGTCCATACACAATAATGATTGACGGTTTCCTCCACACATAAACAACGTTCCTTTGATTGTTTTGTGCAGGTGTGTATATTATATTACCTCAGTTCGCGGTTTGTTTTGACACCTGTCAAAATTACTCGGAGAAATGACAGCTCTATTCAGTTAATGATAGTGCTTTACGTATTAAGGTTGTACAGGAGAAAGTTGAAAACATTAGTGTAGTTTTATGTATTCTCTGGTGTAGTGTGGGTATGAATTATTACAGAACATTAGTTGTGTAGTAGTATGTGTTTTGTTTCGCGTTAAAAGTAGGTCCCTTCAGCAAATCTATTACGTTGTTTTTGACGTTTAAGATTAATAATATTTTTTCCTCTTTCTTTAGGAAGTTTTTTTCTGTCCATATTGTCTTAATGAGAGTTTTAAAAATTATAACAATGTTAAAATCGTATTTTGTTGTGAATTCATTCATATTCATTGTTATGAAAATAAACATCAACATAAACACAACAAATTCAATCAAGCTTCAAAAAAACAGGATATGAATATGTCATAGTATGACCTCATGACATCGTAGTCTTGACATGGCGAGTTGAAATGACGTCATCTCCTCGTTTGACAATATTAAAGTTTTAGATATCCACTTTGTATGTAAGGCTCAATATTTCTATGTGTTACGGAAGTAATTGTACCTTGACCTATTTACGTAGTTAATGGGATTTACATCGCAGCTCTAGCCGGCGAGTCGACTCACGCAATCATCATTTCAATGAATACAAAATGGACACTGAGTGTTCAGGACTAATGTACATAGCAATCTTTTATGTCAGAGCTTTCATCTGAGAGAGGCAATGCCCAGTCCTATGGCCTGGGTGTTATTTATTTGTAAATTATATAATAGCTGACTTGACGGCTGAGGCAGTCACTTAAACTGGCATAAACAATGTGCTAGTAAAGCCTTCTTTAGACATTTAAGCCGCAACGGTCCCAGGTACTAGTTTTTATTACTCTGTGCGTTCTGTCTGACCTACTCAAACTCAGGGTTAACGAGATCAACATAAAATGCCGTTTTATGACTAACCCGGGCCTATATTTTCCTTACGGTTATTTGGAGTTTGCGAACTTGGAGTTGAGATTTATTTGAGAGACCTTTCGCCGAGACCAGACGACTGTCGTCTATTTCTAAGGTTGGTTTGATACCATAATTACCTGTTGAAAGATGCTGTTTTCTTACATTGGAGTCAAGCGTCAAGTGTCTTTGACGAAACGAATGCAGTAGATAAGTACTGCCCGTAGGTTCAGGCGTAATATATCTCATTCATTCGATTTAATAGAGTCAGTATTCAACGGTGAAAAGCTTCATTTCATATTACGGGCCTAACATATTCTTGTTAATATGGTCCAGATGGGACTGGCATCCCATTAAATTGAATGTGTCTGTCACGAGCTCTTCCGTTTCGAGGACCATTTAGATATGTCGCGTCATTGACGTCATTGTGGCCCTTTCCCAGGGACGGGTTGGGTGAGATTAGAGTAAACTTCCCAGTTTGATGAAAAAGAATGATGTTAATGTTACATGTTTTCACACTGCCTAGTTCAATGTTTGTCTCTGTTCTAGTAGGTCGTAATAGAAATAATATTAAAATTGAATTTCCCGTTACGTCCCATTTGGGACATTCGGTTGTGGGGTCTAACGACGAACGACTCGGTTTTATATTTTACGGAAAGGCGATATAAACACGCGGACTGTTCACTTGATAGTGATAAGTGACCGCCGTCATCGTACGAGAAAGGACCCATTTCAGGTGTGATGTGGTCTTTATTTCCTTCCTTCCTTCCTTTTGATGCCAGTCAAACACCATCCGGAGAAATCTTTCTTAGACTGTAGTGATCGGACGCTTCACAATACCCATATCATTATTTCATATACCTCTTTAGCTGAAACCTCTAAAACCGCGAGGGGTTTGTAACCTGGATCCGTGCCTGTTTTCAATGACAATGACAGTGCGGTTTCCAGTGTAAAGTGAAATGTACACGTCGATATATAAATTGGAAGTATTGGAATTGGAACGCCGAGCTGAACATATCGGTTATACTCATCTAGACCGCGACATGCCCGACATATTTCAACGTTGGGGCATTGAGAGGAAATATGTTTGAAATGCAATCACAGTCGATTCGGAGTTTTTAAAACTTTTCTATCAATATTTTTATCATAACTTTTCAGGTAGTTTCTTTAATGCTATAGCAGAGTGTTTATTTCTTCATGATATAAATAGACTAAATTGACAAATATTACGATCATCTATATTATCATCATCTCATCAGATGGTTAGTTAACCATCTGATGAGATGAGCCTGAAACTGAAGATTGAAAAATACAACATTTTTAGGGTTCCGAACCTCAAAGAGGAAAAAAGGAACCCTTATAGGATCACTCGGTTGTCCGTCTGTCCGTCTGTCAAGACCATTTTTCTCAGGAACGCGTGGAGGTATCAAGTTGAAATTAATATCAAATACTCAGGTCTGCAGTCCCTTGGTGTCGTAAAAAAATCAAAATTCTAAGTCATCGCAGTTAAAAGATATTGCCGATTTCGCCGCATTTTTGAGTATCTTGGTAACCAAAACCTATGGGGTACTTCCCGTTCACCTAGAATCTTGAAATTTGGCAAGAAGCAAGATATTATAGCACAAGTAAAGGAAAAAATCTGAAAACCGTAAATTTGTATTTACATCACAAAAATTTCTTTGTACAAAAGTACAAACAAACTTAACTTTGCGTATGAGCAAGCTACCGTTATAAATTAGTACAATGACGTAAATAATTGTGGAAAGAATTCGCTAGCGTCTAGAAATTTCATCATTACAGATCTATATTAAATAATTTCGTAAGGTTTTACAAATTATACTAAAGGTTTAGCTAAGTCTGGAAATAAAATCACTTAAAAAATGAATAACATTTAACCAATAACGTAAACACGTGATTTAGCATTTGACATGACAGGACTTGTTTGACTTGTTATTGGTCAATTTAATTCTGTTTATTTTTTAAATTCATTTATTGGCGCATTTTTTTTGTCGTGCCAGTTCGAAATTTAAAAAGAAAGGTTTTGAATCTAAATAGGTCGCCACGATGTCTAACCAATACTGCTATAGAATGCATGGCATATGTTACCATTAATATTAGTACTAACACTACAAGAACTGACACAATTATAGATAATGTTTTTTTCCAATTTTAATATACAATTCGGTACTATTCATTTTTTTAGTCACCATTTACAAATCTGGGTCAAATTTAATGAATAGGTATACTAAGAGAACTTTGATTTCCAAGAAAAATCTTCGAGACTTCCCGACAGCTACCACCTCTGTACAGAATGGAAATTTCAGACGCCACATGCAGGGAAAGTTATTCTGATGATTAACCTTTTCGATCGGTATCATAAAGATACATAGCATGTATTTTTTCCACATTATTGTCAGATTCGATTCCCGACTCAGACTCGTGGTTTCTTTAAAATGTTTGAATGCAGTTTTACTTCATCATCATCATATCAGCCTGTAGACGTCCACTGCTGGACAAAGGCCTCCCCCAAGGATCTCCACGACGACCGGTCCTGCGCTAACCTTCAGTTTTACTTAATTTTGAAAATAAAAGAATGTTTCCTTTTAGTAAAATTTGGAATCTGTTATATTTAGGGTACCTACCTACTTTGCCTCCAGGTGGCGTCTGAAATTTCCATCCTGTATATTGAAAGCAGTGGTAGATACAATATAACGTGTATAAATTACTCATAATGCAATAAAATATTTTGACATTGACTCGATTCCCGTGAACGACGAACTAATTTACATAGGTACAGTCGACCGCACGTCAGTGGTAACACATTGACATTGAGCTGGCCTAGCCTATTAGGGAGTTTTAATACTAGGAGAGACCAGTTTATACTGGTTTTGTTTCCACTGACGTGCGGTCGACCGTACCTACAAGTTTGTACGGAACCCTCGGTGCGCGAGTCAGACTCGCACTTGTCCGGTTTTTTTTTTACATATCAAGACCTCCGCTTTAAAACACACCATTACGGCAAACTAACTCGTTCTGTTTGCGACAAACCTCCTGAACTCCTGATTGGTTAAGGACAAAGTAGAAAAAATCATGCGTGTGAATCTGTGTCAAAGACATGCGATCGACACACACGGTCAAGGGAGTCTACAAATTACGAATCATAGTGACGTACGTTGACAATGGGAACTCATTAATTTACACCTAGTACATCTTGTAGTATCTTTAACTGAACTTATCTATCGAGAATGGAGATAGCTATGCTCGGAGTTTCCCTGCGAGATCGAATCAGAAATGAGGAGATCCGCAGGAAAACCAAGGTCACCGACATAGGTCAAAGAATTGCGAAGCAGAAGTGACAGTGGGCTGGGCACATCGCTCGTAGAACTGACGGCCGTTGGGGCAGAAAGGTTCTCGAGTCGGAAGACGCAGCGTAGGCAGGCCTCCCACAAGGTGGACCGACGATCTGGTGAAGGTCGCCGGACCCAGCTGGGTGAGGTTAGCGCAGGACCGGTCGTAGTAGAGATCTTTGGGGGAGGCCTTTGTCCAGCAGTGGACGTCTACAGGCTGATATGATGATGATGATATATCGAGAAATTCTTGGAGGCCGAGATGGGAAGGGGGCGAGTTGGGACTAAACCGAGATGATACCTCAGTTAACTCAATGCAGGGTTCGACGGACATAACAGGTATTAAGCAAATAGCCGTCTCTGTTATCTGAGCCTCGGGGTGCGCGTGGGCAGACGAGTCTGCCGTGCCGGGCCAGACCAGGCCACGGCCCAGTATGGCAGTGAGTCAGCTAAGTGCGTCTTTACACGAATATGTAATCTGATCTAAAGATTACAATCTGTAACTATATAGTTTAGTCTACTACAGATTTGTTGCCCGTTGCATATCTTGTTTGAAACTCATTTTTTAGGGTACCGAACCAATATGGCAAAAAGGTACCCTCTGGTCCAACTTCGTCACAGCTGCTTATCTATCATATCGGCAACTAGGTAGGTACTAATGCTATCGACTTGATTACCCCAACTCTATTAAAACATTTTTAGTTTAATAGCAAAAGGGACGGAATAGGGGTCGGAATTTTCAATGGGGTTACAGTTAGACATTATGCGTGTCTGGCCGGCGCATTGAGTGACGTCATTGCCCCAGCACCGGTAAAAACACACTACTGTCACAATATGTTAAAAGTCTCAGTTTTCGTCGGAAAAAAGACTTGCGTATTGTTCTAACGAAAGTGTCTTAATGTAAGTGCTTTTTGATACAATGATAAACCAAAGATATATTTTTTTATAACAATTTTTTTTTCACGTCACGAGTCTTACCGCCGCTTTTCAAAGTTCTGCCTCGTGGCTCAAAAGTCGTCTTGTTGTGGAACTTTAAATAAGTTTTTCAATTTCTTCAAACAGTATGGACTTCTTTAGTGGTTTTGAGACAACGGCTCTAAAAAAGACAGCTCACTTACCAATTCCTCAGTGCCTGTTATAACAACATACCATCTTGAGCATCGGTCAATATGTGCAGCAGTACATAAATAAGGCTTTGGTTCGGTGTAGGCGGCGGACGGGCGAGGGAGGGGGCGGCGGGGAACCGGTTCCGCGTTAGGACCGCATATCCGTAGTACGTATGCGCCTGCGCATCCTCCTGGCTCTCTGATTGGTACAGTGAGTGATTTATGCTGAGTATAATTGCCGTCCAAGTTCGGTGAAAATATCACAGCTATGATGGTAAAGTCTTTTCGCCACGGCCGGTTAGTAACCTTCGTCATTATTCGTTATTTTGTAGTAGGCTCATGAATACACATTTGGTTTTATCACCATGTCATGATATCTCCAACCCGTGTGCCAAGCGGGCTGATTAATAAATAAATAAAATATTAATAATCAATCACCCATTAAATTGTAAGAGATCGAATCCAGTACGAACTTCGTACAGTCTGTTGATGAATACAAGACATAACCCTCCTTAAGCGTACCTATACTTACTGATAAATTACTTAAAATACAATTATCACAAGCCCAACAGAATATCGAGCAAATTATATCAAAAGGTTTTCCCTTTCCGTCTTTAGATGGCTGACATTAAACTTGTCACGTTGCGTTGCGCTCCCAAAAGTCGTGAGTCCGACCAAATAACTTTTAGTCTCGACAAAAGTGAAGGAATGCGCCCCGCAGGTTTTTTAAGCCTGGATTTTTAAATGAAACCAGTTCGTGGGACAATGGGTTTTTAAACTTTTTTATGTTTCGATTAAAACAATGCACATTAAGTTAATGTTGCGCTCTTTATTATACTCCTATTGCATAGAAATCTGCTTGGAGTTAATAAAATAAGTATGTACTTAATGCATTATTATGTAATGAATGATTATATGACAAAAATAAATTATTGCTAAAAACAGACCTTTCCTTCAGCGGCAGTATTGTTCCTCTCACCCACAAACAAGAAACACCCACAAACAAGAAACTGTACTCTGGCTTACAGGTTAGCATTATTTTGTAGACTTGTGTTGTATTACCACATAATTGTTATTTGTTGCAATACTATTCTTTTTTTCTTCTACACAACAAACGAAATTGTATTTCACTATCTGTTTTCTGGCAAGACAGTGATGTGTGGTAGAAATTTGTTTCCTTGTCACAAACATGAAGGGTGTTGATGTTTGTTTGGATTATGGAGCTCAATATTGGCTTTACTTGTAACTTGGATATATTGGCTCCGTACTCAAAGGTTATGTCAGGAATTTACTTTTCAAACATTTTAGGTCTTTTTTTGAAGCAATGGTTGTGTTGGAATATATCCGATGGTGGTTATTCAGGGAATAAATGGAAGAGGCCTGTTTAGGATTTCTATCAGAGGCATGGCTTTTTGTTTCTAGTTCCTATTTAAATGCTAGCAGTTTATGATATCAATCAACCAGTGAAAAAACAGGTTTAATGGGGCAATATCCCCTTCGTTATCTAAAAGTGTAACTAACCGAGAAAAAGCTGCTAGGATTCTGATACTTAAACGATAATTATTTCTTTTTGTTTTCAACTGAAAACAACAGCTATTATACAACAGGTTTCTCTGTTTCTTTACGTTTTGTAGCGCAATAAAATGCGAATGTGGGGCGCACAGCAATCTTTCCCGTGCGGACGAGTGAAATAAAAATTTAAATGTTACGTTTCTTTCTTTCTGAAAACACAATATTGTTTAGTTTTAGTACTGCATGTGCTTTAGTAATTGGTATTTCATCCCGCTATGAGCGTAAGGACTAGTACATTTTAGACCTTCTCGCTTTGTACACTGACAGCTCGCCTCTCCAGTAGCTCGTGACCACGGCCAGGGTAACCTGGTCGAAACGTCGGGCAAAGGTAAATAAAACTTGTTCGTGTGTAAGATCCGTAAATAATTATATAATTAGGACTGAATAGGTTCTGGTTTGTGATGTGGAGAATCCTAGTTAGAAGTCAGACCTTTTGTGACGTCATTATTGAGTTTGCCGTAACGCTTCTTTTTTGTACAATGTAGTGAATGTCAATATACTATGTCATATTCTCAGCTTCATTCTAAGGAACAAGTTTCTATTTATAATATAAGTTGTCTAGTCTAATAATACCCATGCTCCTCAACTACATTAGTTACTTACACTTTGGAAGTTTGAACTAAATACATAGGTTTCACATTCACACTATTGTTACCTTTTGTTGTTAGTAGATATATACTTACTATTTATACAAGTTCTAGCCCTCGAAGTGGGTCGTATCGTAGGAGGAAGAGAAGGAATCACAAGGAACGGGCGCGTGGGCGTTGGTGGCTCCATTGTTTTATTTATTTTTACTCTCTATCTTTGTTCGAGCCATACCGTCTATGATTGATGAGTTGAAAACTTACTTCTAAGCGTTAATTGTGTTAGAAACATAGCGCTCTGAGCGCGTAAATAATTAATAACGGCTGTGGGAAGAACTTGATTAGGTATGTCTAAAAACTCATTAGGCGGACATTCCCAAAAGACGTAATTTGGAAACAAATTTTGTGAGCTAAAAGTACTTATTTGTGTTCAAAAGACTAAAGAAAGTTTTCTCCAACAATAAACAGAAATGGAAATATATGAACGCCTGAAAATGTTAAGAGTGTTCCTGGAATAGTCTGTAAAATGTTAATTCCTATGATTTGTTAGCATGACGATAGTGAGCGACTAATAGTCACCGACTAAGTACTCGTATACAGTTTTTGTCGCTTCGCGTCGTATCATCAGGCAGTTTACGTCCACTGCTAGACTTTTTCAAATTTTGCCTTTTCAAAGTGTAGTTCTCGTTAAATTCATTTAATTTTTAATTTAGTCAATAAGCCAGTTGGCAAAACACAGCGAACCGTAATATTGTACCTTTAACTATCTGCTACCGATCGTGACTTCGAAGTGTAGTCGTCTATGCTCTACATTTCTATCTGAATATACAAACAAACCACCAGCCAGCGTATAATACAATTACAGTTCACAGGTGTGCTCTATCGTGTCGCTCTTATTACTGTAAACATGGCCACGTCGTGTTTACTGTCACTCTTCTCGCTGTAATGTTCGTTGCATACGTCGATCTTGAACATGATTTATACGTGCTCAAACTTAATTAGTATACTTACAATCTGCGGCTGTTTAGAAAATGCATGTGAATTCGTTGTTTGTCTTTTCATTGCCCATTGTAATTATGTCTATTTTGTTTGAAGCGGTGGTATATCGAACCTCTCACAAAGACTCGAGTGTTAAAAATGTGTTAAAAATATAATACAAGTCTTGTTTCAAGTCGCTCTCTTGAAATGTATTTCGACAAACTACAATGGGGTCTAATCTATCCTACTGATATCGGAAGCTCAATGACATTATAGATTAGATAATGGTTACTATAAGATTATGCGTATTATGTATGACACAAAACCGCGGTGAACGTTATTTATTCATTCAAACTTTACGTGAAAATCCACTTGCAATATTATAAAGAACAAGGGGCACCGACTTAGTTGATGACAGTTAGCTGAAGTGTGGGCAGGCCACGTCTGTCTCAGGATCGCAACTGATGACCATTGGGTGGAGCAGACGCTTTCTAGAATAAAATTGCTCACTGGTAAGAAGGGCCAAAGTGTGAATTACCCTTTCTAAGTAGACCGACGACCATGGAAAAGGTTGCTGGAATCACAAGTATGAAAAACATGGAGTACTGGATTTTGATGCACGAGTTCCTACGAAATATTCCAGTAACTATATTCAACGGGACTAAAATAGTTCCATAGGCATACATTTCTCCTTATGTAAATGTAAACAATAAATCAAAGAATGTAAACGTAAGCGTAGATCAAGTTCTAGACAGAAATACGATGACCTACCTACGTTAGTCGTTATCTATTATACTAATTGCTTTGTACGCAGCAACGTGGCTTTAAGGTCATTGTAGTCTTCATGAAACTTATCAAATAAACAAACAATACGTGTCATTGTCAAGGTTGGGTTGCCATGTTACAAGGTTACCAGTCGATTGTTACCTGCTGCTGTAAACAAAGTTATGTCATATACTATACACTACGGTTCTCTAAACAATAAACACGCAACAGTCTTGCCGACTGTTGGACCTAACACCTAAAGGTGGCCGAAAGCGGCTGGATTGGTAGCTGTAGGTACGTACTGTAAATCAAAATATTAATGTTATCAACAAATTCACAATATTCTCGTACCTATACTAATATAGTGGTTTATTTATTCTCACCTCGGCCCCCTAAAAAGCTGAAGTTTTGTTTGTTTGAACGCGCTGATCTCTGGAACCACCAGACGGATTTGAAAGAATATTTTTCCATTTGATAGCCCAATTCTTGAGGAGGGTTACAGGCTATTTAACATCACGCTACGATTTCAGGAGTCAAGCAAAAAGAAGAAAGAAATAGAAATGACTTAAATTAAAACGCTGGGGAGGCCGCGGGAAACAATAGGTATTATACGAATACAAATCAGAAGTGCGTTCACGAAATAGAGGTAACTCGAAACTATTTTGGGCTTTGTACTAATTCTAAATCTGGCTTGTATTGGTCAACAAATGCTCGGTGCACTGCTAGGGCTGCCTTATAATTTACTGGCACGTGGGCGGACGGTGGTTAAACCTTTCAAGATAGCCAGGCGTGTGCCTGGTAGGGGAGGTCACGGGGTCATGACCTCCCGTTACATTGAACATAAGTGATATTGAGCTTGATATTGGGAGTGTGTATTGGTTTTACTTATACATATTTGTAAGAGTGACAGATCAAACCTGAGCCGGTATATATAAATTGCAATAATATAGTGCAATGGGCCACACGCTAAAGGATAAGCACAATCTAAAATTGACTCATGTTGCCTATTATTATAAGGTTAATTTTCGACTGTGCAGTGTTGACAGTTGGTATAAGTTATCCTCACGTTTTTTTCCTTCATCTAAAGCTTTCATCGAATGAAGTTCATGTTTCCCTACCTTCATTCGATGAAGGCAGGGAAACATGACTTTTCTGGAGAAAAAAAATGTACAGTCGACCGCACGTCAGTGGAAACTGGTTTGTACTGGTTTTGTTACCACTGACGTGCGGTCGACTGTACTACTATGAAAATAATCAGCAATGGCCCTTTGTGAGGATAGCCCTAGCAGATATAGTCTTTCAGTGGAATGTATAAGTCATTGCATATAGATATGCCTAATTTAAACCCAAGAGGACCCCTTCAAAATCTCGGTCTAGAACCGCCTCTGCGGAGAACTCTATTTTCGGCATAATGCTATATGTTTGTATACATTCTATGAAGTTATACGTACGGTACTTTATACTCTTTAATACCGGCACGTGCGCATTATGGAGGCCTTAATGGCTTTTGATGTTTTATATTTTTAAATTAAAGTACCTACCCTCTTACCTATTTCTACCGTCAAATAGCTAAATTCATTGTGTTCTATTCGAATTTTTTTCGTTGATTTTGTAATAGTTTTAGCTTTCGGGACTTCTGAGTGGCTATTACTAAACAAATGTCAAATTTTACTTCGATCATTCGCGAAATGTCCCTCTCGCAAACCCGCGTGCTCAAAACGACACGTACGCAAAATGTTCCGTTCGCAAAACAGCATGTTAATTGCCCTTTTTCGGATTATCAACTCTCAGGAGAGTCTCTTCCTATCTTCCTCTCTCTTCCTCCCCCTCCCTACCTATAATACACATGACAGCCTCCCCTCTCACATTTTGCGAACAAGTTACGATTTCAAAGGCGGGAAATTTTGCGAACAGCTCATGATTTCGGAAGCGGGACATTTTGCGAACAGGTTATAATTTCGGAGGCGGGACATTTTGCGAACCGGTTATTTCGTAGACGGGACATATTGCGAAAAGGACTTTTAATTACGCGACCGAAACCGGAAAAAATATCAATTCTCCCCTGAAACTGTCAATGCACTATTCGATTGTGTTCCGGTTTGAAGGGTGAGTTAGGTAGTGCCACGTGCACTATCTTTTAACCTAACCCTCAGGTTGGCAGCGAATTTATCGCATAATGGCTACAGGTTAATTGAATGGGCGACAGAGAGAAATATCAAATTTTTGACTTAAAAAAAAAACACATTTACTATGGTATACGTAGATAGGCTTATTTTGGACTTAATAGTTTCCTATTCACTGTTTAAGATATAATGTGTATGAGGAAAATGCTACGCGTAATACGTGAATTATCATCATCATCATCAACAGCCTATTAATGTCCCCACTGCTGGGGCTCAGGCCTACCCTCTTAACGAGGGCGTTCGGGCTATAGTCCACCACGCTAGCCCAGTGCGTGTTGGTGGACTTCACATACGCCTAAGAATTTGTTCTTTGGCGTATGCAGGTTTCCTCACGATGTTTTCCTTCACCGTTTGAGAGCAGTCAGTAAATGTACTTAAGTTTCGAGAAAAAACCCATTGGCACATGGCCCAGCTGGGGATCGAACTCCGGACCTTTCGATATGATCGGCCGCGTCTTATGATGTTTTTTTTATTACTCTCTTAACAATTACACATGCCCTCAATTCGTATAAAAGGTTGCCTTGAATGGTAACCTTCCCCCGAAACGTGCTTAATCTCATATCTCCGTATCTGTTCACTTGTGAATATTCTGCGATCAGAGTACCTACATCAGCGTTCCACGAGCTATTTTGAATTTCCCGTGGGATGCGGTCGCCAAAACTTGTGATTGATCACCAAACCATCTGCGTCCAGGATAATAAAAGTAGCTTGAGTGGCTAGGCTACATCAATTATTGTCTATTAATCTAAAATATTATGCTGGCAATACACTTCACAACATGGCCGTGGTTTCCTTCATAGTTCCTTAGTTTCCTTTTATTGTTCTAAGAAAATATGACCGAGCATCCTAGAATGGTCCCTGGCCGGCAAATGTTGCAATGTCAATGAGCCATCAGTAAAGACAGCGTATTCAATCCACACATGGTCGGGTTCGCAAAATATGTTCGACTAATAAGTTGCCGGCATAAGTTATTCTATTCTGTGGTAAAGTTAAAGCTCTGCTATAGTCAGAGGCTCAACGGCATTCGCATGACAATGTCAGATTCCATATTTTTCTTCCAACGTTTTTGAAAAGGCAAAACGAAAAGACAATCGAAAAATTAAGTATTTTATAACACGTAACCCAAAATATCATTCGTTACATAAAAAAACAATGTAGTATTGCTAACGAATAATTATAGCCGGTGTAGAGCTCGAACGGAATACCATTTCGTGAAACCAAGGTACCTGTACCAAGGTACTAATCTCGCGAAGATATAGAAGTATTCATATATGGACTGTGGGTCATTCCAATGTCCACACATAGGCACTTATATAGACTAACTCAAATTACGTGGTGTGAAAAGACTCTGCGTTTATCCTAAAAAGCGAGCTCGTGCAGTCCTCCATTAAATATGTATGGCCAGGTTTGTTTGAGAATGTCTGCTTTCAGAATATGTGATACATTTTTAAAACAGTTTCTTTTATATAAGTACGAAACCCGTAAACCAGCCAAAGGTTCTGCAAATAACAACAGCGGTTGCTTGTGTTATTTCGACGCATTCAAAAAAATCGGTATACCATAGCCGAGTGAGGGGTCACTGAATATCAATTTTGTT
Source organism: Metalampra italica (assembly GCA_949699065.1). Classification (NCBI taxonomy): domain Eukaryota; kingdom Metazoa; phylum Arthropoda; class Insecta; order Lepidoptera; family Oecophoridae; genus Metalampra; species Metalampra italica. The sequence goes on from OX452993.1 coordinate 3,802,338, forward strand.
TGTTTCAGTTTATCGTAAAACAGACTAACTTGCTACGACAAGGGCTCACCGCTCAACATTAATAAGAATAGTACATAATAATAAGACTAATTAATAACATGTTAGTCTGTTTTGCGACATAGAAACTACTCGTAGAGCTCTGCGCCAAATAAATAAGCACGAAAAGGTCAGAAGCCAGGAGTGAACATAATCACGAATGAAAATCAAAACAAAGGCATTAGACGCTTAAACTTCTGCGGCCATAAATCGCCGACGAAAGTTGACAAATCCGATAAATATAATATTACGGCTGGGCTGCAATAAATCCAGAACGCTCTGTCTGCATGACCTGACTGACCCAATTACATGGCTTTCCGCCAAAGCCTTGCCAACGGGCTTTCGTAAAGTTCTTAGTATACCTATACTTAGCGGGATCGTCTTGGCTGTAGATTTTAAGTTCTTATTCACAAGCGACTTTGTCCGTTGCACGTAAATACACGATAGCGAGTTAAACAATAGCTAAGACAGTTGTAAAGAGTATCTTATTTAATAATTTATTGTACACACACAAAAAAATATAGCAATTCAAATAACGGAAAATTATACAAAGTACTTGAGTTTTGCTTGCTTGAGTATTCTTTGCGCTATGAAGCTGTCATTGTAGTTACCAAGTTTTAACAAAATCATTTTAGCCGTTATGATTTCATTGCGGAATGGCGACAAACTCCACTTTATCTGAATTATAATATATGTTTGACTATAGAAATGATGCAAGTGAGTCTTCTGCAGACATTTAAAGTTATCTTTCTTTTTATGTCGACAACGAACGAAGGCCGTATATAAAGGTAAATGTGGCCTTTATTTCTGCCTACCTATAGGTGTAATAAGCAAATTTTATACTAAATTTGGCACTTCACCTTCAGGACCTTTTCTTGGTATACAACGGTTTTATTCAAAAATATGTATGAACGAAAATTTGTTTCAGCAGCCAGTACATATAGGCTATATTTTCCTATTTTGCACGTTAGGGAAAATATCTTTGAATATTTTGGATCTGCGATAATTATTGATCCATTTGTCCTCTAACTGCGAAAAGTTACGCTAGCAGCACTTGCTCTTTGAGTCCCAGGCAAATTTTATTCTTGAAGTTGTACGGTGCGATCCTATTTCTACTTAGTTTGTATTATTTGATTAATTGCACTCGTTTCCACGCTAAGGAAGGAAAGTCGTGAGCACTGCTCTGATGTTCGTTAATTTATTGGCTTTGAGACAGGAATGAGCCAATGGCTTTACTGCCACCGTCCGACCAGTGCCGCATTATACCTACTTAAGATTGGGCCGTAATATTTCTGCCATCTCTCCACTCTGAGGGTTATGGTACCTAGATAGGTGTAGAAGATGGTAGCACATATTATAGGCCCTATTCTTAATGCAATCTTAAATGAATACCTTTTCTATTTTTCTTCTTGTCAATTCGTAAAGTTTATTACAAACTTTAGCAGGTGTCTTCCTGTTAGCTATACTTATAAATTTTCGCAAAAAAAGCCTGTCAACTAAACGCCAATTGAATTTATTTGTGTGGGATGTCGAATTTTAATGAAAATCGCTGCAAAATCATTATGTTCTTTTTTTGCGGCAAATTAGCCGCCCCGTAGATTAGTCCCGGGGACTATTGCTGAATGCGGTTCTGGCGTGAACCCGCCAGCAATGCAGCGTAATGAAACTTTCACGTTTCAATCGATCGAAGGGAATATTAAAGTACCGACCGCCGCCCTTTACGTGGCCGCATTGACATGTACCTGTACTTTTAGGTTAATAAAATTCGATTATTGTGATGCCCAGTGGTAACCGAGATGTTATTTTGATAATCGATTTTCGGAGGTTATTAAACAATACCTGTTGCCCCCACGTTGTGTAAAATTCAACCCCGGAGGACTGCAATTAAAAAACCGTTCAATGCCGTTGCATTTGTAGACTATACTCTTTGCTATCTGGCTCCTTTTTGTCGTTGCTTGATGTTTAATAATCTTTGGACCAATTTACACACGGTTGTTTAGTCCCAAACTAAGCCGAAGCTTGTAAACGGGTACTCAACAACTGATGGACATACTTAAATACTTTTTAAATAAATACACACAAACACCCAACAGATATGCTCATCATACAAATGTTGGTCGCGAGTGGGAATCAAACCCTCTGGCGCAGTAGGAAGGGTCACTACCAACTACGCCAAAAGGCCAGTCAGCCAACTAATGTAACTAAACAGATCTGCTCGAGATACTATCTAAGTGCTTAATGTTGAAAACTATATCAAACAGCGTTTCGTAGTTATGAACAGACAGATGGTGGCATTTTATGAACAGAGTTTCGTCGTTATAAAATGAAGTTAGAGTCTTGGTTTAGGGATTTAAGCCTCTCGTACCCTTTACTGAAATTGCTTTAAACCACTTACAAAGCAAGTGGATTTTGACAGAAGGTAGATAAGAAGATTACCTGAACCTCTTAGGGGCTGTTTGAATAATTAAAGTTAACCAAATGAATTTGTTTGTTTGCAGGTACAAAACAGAAGACGCTGTGAAGTGTGAAGGTGTCATGGTGATGGTAAACAAACGCGTCATTGAGCCTATAGGCTTTTGGATTGGCTATACTCTGCTAGAAGTCGTGGTAGCCAATCTTTTACACATGAACATTTACTCTAACCTCAGATGATAGTCCAGTCAAACCTCAAACCACGGATAATGAAACTTTTCATCCAAAACAGAGAATTAAACAGCCTAACCGAGATAATTCCTAATGAACTCTAGTGAAGTACCCCTTATTCACTTTGCCTTATTTCGTAGTTCCAACAATGCTCTTGACAGTGATGAAGGCATAAAGCGTTATTAGATTATTATGCGTCCCGTGGTTTATCTCTTCTGGGTCTTAGCTCGGCAACGCCTGGAGCAATATAACGAGCAATGATTACGTTTGTTGTGAGAAAAAATGTGCCAGGCGCTATAGGGTTGTAGACTTGTAAATTATGTTACAGCTATTGCTGATAAAAATATCTGAATAGCCAGTTTGCGAAATATTGTTTTTGTAGTTCTGTGGGACCTGCGGGGTTCTTGCAGCTACTTTTCCCCGCATATGAATATTCCGAAGCAGCGAGATTCGGATTGAATCCCAACTCGCCCCCTTTCCATCTCGGCCCCCAAGATATTACTTATTTATTTACTTTTTGGGGTATTTACAGACTAATTACAACTTAAATAACAATATGGATATAAATATGCTGATAACAAGTACATACCTACGAAAAATTCCCAACTCGGCCCCGATTCTAGTCGTTGCCATATTTTGTTGTTCTGACTGGCTCTCAGACTGTCCCATACCTAACGTTCAGAAAGCGATACCTTGTATAATAAAGATTTTTGCCTTTGATCACTGCAGTATATTAATTTATTTATAATTAGAATTTAATTTTAAAAATTGTTATTATTGTATTGTAAAATGACTAATAAATGATTAAGATTACATAGGAACGCCAATAATAGGCACCTGAATAGCTTTTATACAAGCAGTCATACTTGAGATCGTTAAATTGATTGCGCAAATACTTATTTACAAATCAACAAATAACTCGAGTATAACAAGAAAGTCGCAATCACATTTTCTTAGAAATAAAGAGACATACCGCACAATAATTCTAAAGAAATGAACTTTCTAATACAGTGAATAAGAACCTGATAAGAAATTGTTTGTATATAACATATAACATTCATAGCAATATATAAAACCAACCCCTGTGATACTTGTATCCCATTCCGCTATTAGATTAAATAACTTCTGTAGAATAAAGATTACTTGGGAGGACGTATAGTAGGATCAATCATCCATTATCCTGTCGCTGCTAGACCTAGGCCGGGAAGGTCTACAAAGAGAAAACCTTGAAACTCTGATAACCAAAAGCGAATGCAACTTCAACTAGACTACCACGACGTATGAATACTAATTAAAATGCCTAGGTAACAACGCCTATAATATCTGTTGTGCTTTACTGGTGTAACCAGATATGTATGCAGGTGACATTCGATACCCACGGGACGTAACTCGAAGCTGCTGCAACCAAGGCAAGCACGCCTAGCGGGCCGTGTCCAATGGAAGACTAGATTTAAACCTACATTCAACGCAGTTCCGTGTATCCGGTTAGAAGGACCAATAAGCTAAACTCAAGTTAACTGAAGCTTATAAGACCGTTTGGCACAACTGTTGTGTAACCATTTACTTAGGTCAAAAACTCCAGACTGGTGAGACGGACAGCAATACTGTGACACTTTGACCAGGTCTGTGGTCCAGATGTGCAGAATCACAGGCTTGGAATAATGATCGAAATGACAACCTTCAAATTCGTATGGCCCAATCGGAAACTCATTATTCTAAGTAGGTACTTCCTTACCAAAAAGAATGACACAGATTCCTGGCCGATTGAGCAATGAGTGTCACATTCACACAATTATTCACGTGGCAATCTTTCCGCGAACCGTGTGCGCGGTCTGTTGTTTGGGTCACTGATTGTTGGCGTAGGTGTAGCGAATTCCGAAAGAAAACTACACCCTATGTTTCTGCAATAAAGACCAAAGCCACGCGGCCTGTAAGAACTTAAGAAGTCAATCCTCGTAATGGGACTTTTATATTGTCCTAACCGTTTATGGTAACGTTAATACGACGTGCCACAAGATTAGCCCTTGCAATCGCGCAAGATCAAGCGAAGGAGGGACGAACTGGATGGATCCTTACAAGAGTGGCCACAAGGAGGCTCTCAACTGGTTTGGCTGTTGATTGATGACAGTAGCCGGTTATATTCACTCTTCAGATGTACTGTCTGCTCGTTTCAGTTAGACTCTACATAAGAAAGCTACATAAAACGAGTGGATTCAACTTACAATTACATTGCTTTGCGACTTACCATGAGGTCAATTCTTCTTTTAGTTCTCTCTTAGTACATCAACAGCCTATTAATGTCCCCACTGCTGGGGCTCAGGCCTACCCTCTCCACGAGGGCGTTCGGGCTATAGTCCACCACGCTAGCCCAGTGTGGGTTTGTGGACTTCACATACGCCTAAGAATTTCTTCTTCGGCGTATGCAGGTTTCCTCACGATGTTTTCCTTCACCGTTTGAGAGCAGTCAGTTAATGTACTTAAGTTTCGAGAAAAAACCCATTGGTACATAGCCCAGCTGGGGATCGAACTCCGGACCTTTCGATATGATAGGCCGCGTCTTATCCCCTACGCCACTGACGCTCTAGTAACAAAAATAATATTCATTAATTGAATGAATAAATTTTAATTACTCCTTTGTTAATTTTACTAGCTGCATATAAATATTCACATATCACTTCACTTTCAAACCAGCAGCGATAGCAGCACAATAACATAGTTTAACGGTGCCTCTCTATTCTGTGGTATCTAACACACCTCGTGGTATGCAATCAATTTCGCTGCATTATTAGACAATCTCTTTTCCCAGTAGATTGTTTACGACGCTGAACTATTTTCAATCATCGTCTTCCGCCGCCTTGACCTTCGTTATTCTGCGATACACACAGCCGCTGTGGCGAGCTGACGCACGCTAGTGGCACTTCACTTGTTCTAGATTCTAGAAAGTGATACCGAAAGAAAGTGATAAAGTGATTCTAGAAAGTGATAGATGCTGGATACTAGGGTTATGATCAGCCTGTCCCTTTCCAGGTCGACAGTTGCAGGGGGCGTGCCATGGTGCAGCATGGCGGTCTCTATTCTAGTAAATACTCGTCTACACTCATGGTCATGACGGGCAAGAAACACTGGTCACTTCTCGTTAAAAACAGGGTGTCAGTGTCGCGAGGATATAAATGGTTCGTCTAATTTCTCGGCTGTGTGTCCCTTCGCCACCGAGACAATCTCCGAATGGAGTAAAATGAAAATCACGACGGCCAAGAAGCCGTTGAGAAAAAAAAATCTACCGCGATGACATTGCGTTTTGCTGCTCGCCAGTGGGTTCCGATGCAGAACTATTTGATTTTTACACGCCCTATAAATCAAGGGCCTGATTGTGTTCTTTGATGTTTAGATACTTAGATAATCGAATATTTCTCACAGCCTTCTTGTAACGGTATTCTGTAGCATTACACTAAATTGTTTTCAATAGACGGCACTAATGTTGATAGATAGAAAACTAATTAATTTGTAATAATGACCGTAAGGAACAAGTATAAATCTCAACATCTGTCTGTAACTCTAGAATCGTTTGACAGATCTTGATTCAGTTCTCGTTATGTGCAGAGAAATTGTCGGAGAAGGATTTCGTGTATGAGCCTTTTTGCTGCAAAACGAGGAAGTCTGTTATTAACGATTTTATGTAGTAAAGCCCAAAATAAAGTTTTATTCATTTATATCCATTAACTTCAAGATATGACGATTCTCATTTTGTTAAATTAGTCTAGATCTTCGAAAGGAAGATATACCTCGTAAATGAGGAAGCATTTGAACAACTGGGCCGTTCAATTTGCTGAAAATTACCGGAAAACCGTTTTAACGACGTCAAGGTGTCAGTTATGTCGCGGCTTATTTATAGAGATAAACAATTTGTCGCGGATGCGGATGCCAATTAGAGACCAATTTTAAACTAAAGCCTCGTCCACGGTTGTGGAAAGTGTAAATACAAATGGGTTCTTCAGCATTCTGAGCGACGATATAAAGGCGGGCAAAGCTACATCATTATAATATAGTCGCCACGATCTACTGTTGGCAGTCCGCCACTCCCACGCAAGAACTCGTCTACCCCAATGACCGTTGGTCCTACAGATATAAGGAGAGGACTCCGAACTTGGACATTGGCTACACAAATAGAACCGATGTTATACAAAATCCTCGTGAACGATGTCATTCGTCGCTCGCGCCCTGCTCGCGAAAGTGTAGGACGACGAGTGTGTGGACGAGGCACGAGATAGCTGCAGTGTCTGCATTACACTTGATAATGTCGACCCGTACTTCTCTCTACTTTCTAACGGCACAATTCCTATCGTAATGATACTACATTCGGTCAAATTATGATCAAATTTTTTCGTGATCAATATACTTTCAATTTTGGTATAATAACTAGCTGTAAAAGATTGAGATTAAAATTGGTAGAAATTGTAGAGGTGGATCAGAGAGTTGTATGTGTTTTTGGTGAAAAACGTACAAACTACATACGGTTTGTGGGTAATCTGTGTTTTTTTGTCCTGGCGCTCGCTTCGCTCGCTCCAAGGGTCATATCAACCTTACATCAGCTCTTCGGTTCACTCCTCGCCATACCTATTTGTCTAATCTGTGTTTTTTTTGGTCGTCATTTACTGAATTTGGTCTGCCGATATTTTTGATAGAAGTGATATAAAAGTTAATATTATTATAATATTTTGGTTGTCCTAATATATGTGGCCATATTAAAATAATACTCAAACAAAGCCGGTCAGTGTATATATACTTTAACCTCTGACTGTTTGTACTCCATATCCGAAAACCTAGATCTTAAAACCCCAATCTATCAAAGGCCTGTAACGCCGATCACGAGCGGCATTGTCCGATGGGAGAGTCGCTGGCGCGTGACCGCCGGTGCGCGCGCGCAGGCCGCGCGGCCGCCGGGCCTTGGTGCCGCCGTCCAGTGCCGCCATGGCGGTGTGGTGCGGCGCGCGCATACTGCCCCTCGACCGACGTGTGTACTCTATCACGCTAGTGGTGGGTTCCGTGCATTGATAACAAGGATCATGGGTGCTACTTTGTGTACTTGCGCCAAAAAATTATTTTGCCATTTTCTTGTAAGGACAAAGGCTCAAACCCTTTCATTCGTACCAAATCTAAGATATTGCAATGAGAATATCATGAATCTGAAATTCAACACCTTATCAATATTAGCAGCAAGTACATAAAATATCACTATACCGACCCCTGGTGATAAGGCAATTATGTGTTGTGTGAAGGTGTTCATGAAGTGGTCCAGAGGAATGTTTGATGGATTAGATCTTGGAGCTCCTGTGACTATTTGCTTGGGAAGAAATAAACAAAACGGCAAATAAAAAAGCTTTGTTTTTAAATAGATACGATTTGATTTCTAATACACTAGAAACATATATCGGGTCGGAATCCGCATATACTTACCATTTGTCAAAGTAGAACGATCCGTAGATATCAGTTGTCTAGAAGAAATCATTCATTCATAAATCATAACCGAATAAAAACCACCTAGAAGTAATCCAGATATTAACTCTACACTATCTATGCATGCGACACGCACGCACTTGGCGAGTTTTTTTTTCACCACAGAAGCTGTGACAGAAGGCCAACGTTGAACGACAAAATTTTCGTCTGAAAAGTTAAGTTTTGCCCCGTAATACTTTTGGAAAACATTTGGATAGAATAAGGCTATTCAATTCAACGATATTACACACGGCAGCTAAAATACTGATAGGGTGGGTAGTGATTTTCCATATTTTTAAAAAGTCCATATTACTCAAAAACTAAAGGTTTTATTGAGATCAAGTTTTGATATTCTGATAGACATTTAAACACTCTACCATCCCCCCATCCCCTTATACTATTTATGGGAGAGGGCGTATTTGCAAGGCGAGTAGAAAAAATTATTTCCTCTCTAGAAACAGTTTCAACCAGAACCTTTTTAATCTGTTTGTGATACCCGAAGCTAACGTCACGATAAGATTTATCTCATTCGAATCAATTGCAAGCTAACAGAAGCCATCTTTATCAGTAGCCATCTTCGAAGTTTGGCTTCGACATTTGATTGAACGGGAACGTTTGAGCGAACTTTTGTCTTGTTGTTGTAAAGATATCTTCTATTGTGTTGGTCGAACTCTTTATTAATTGATTTTTTAAAGAAAAAAGTTACTGAAACTTACGAAACGCAGGCTGGGAGAAACAGCTGGTAGTAATAAATAAAAAGATAATAGAAGTAAATGCGAACTCAACTAGGGCTTACGTTGCCATACAAGAGAAGCCGGCTACATTTTTCTTTCATTAAACTTTAAATAGTTAAGAAATGCACTTTACTGCAGTAAAAGTTGCGACTGCGCCGGACTTTCGTTCTGTGTAGTCTAGTAATTGGATTTTATCTCAGCCATAAGGGAAAATGAGCTTTCATTACTCCACTAGACTCAATTACGTTTTTTTCTGCCATTTCGTTTAAAGTTTTTGCAATTCTTTTTCTGCGGCTCTGCAATGTCCATTTGCTTAACTTGCTGACTTAATGATGGGAAATTCTGATGATTAATGTTTCAATATTCAGTCTTACGTTCTATACTGTTCTCCTAAAGCGATGTTTGTCCTTTCTGTATTCCAGGCCGATAAAAATATAGTTATTCGCTGTTAGTAACTCATCGACTTTTTCCATGGTACCGGGAATGGCTAAACGTGTTATTCTTAGAGCGTTTCAACCTGTTAGTCGCATAATGTCCACTGTATCAAAACGTCCACTGTATCAGAACGTCCATGTATAAAAATGTCACAGAAAATAATAGTACAGGGGCCGATCGCGCTTATTCTGAACGATATATTTATTACCAAATCCAAAAAATAACCAAAAACGTTATGCTGCAAGTACACGTTTGGCAAACCTCGGAAAACGCAAACGTGTGGAGCAGGGGTTTGGCTTGCGTTTGTAAAGGTTTGCCAAATGTGTAGATGCCGCATAACGTTTTTGGTTATGGTTTGGATTTGGTGATATCGTTCTGAATTAACGATTTTGGCCCCTAGGTGCCGCTGTCTGTGTGAGAAACAAAAAATATTTTAATTATTATTTAAAACTAAAACCTTTGGGTATTGCCATAGGCAGCTGTTAATAATCGTAATAACTGTAATAGCTCTATCTGAATAATACGAATGTTAAGGAATCAAAATCTAATCGAGAAAAGAGTCATCGAGTTTTTATTAAAGGTTGTGGTAAAACCACAGATTAGATAATACGGTTGAGCCGTGTAATTCGAGGGCACGACTGTCGATGAACTCGCACTAGGTACCTAATTCAATTCGGTTCTATTTTCCAGGGTTCCGTATCTCAAAAGGAAAAAAAAATGATACCTTATAGGATCACTTTGTTGTCCGTCCGTCTGTCAAGGCCCTTTTTTCAGGAAGGGGTAGAGAGTTGAAACTGATTGACTCAAAGTGAGCCATGTTGGGAACTCTCAATCAAAACTATTACTGAAAACTTCGAGTTATGGAGGAAAATCTCTAAAACATGGAACCCTACACTGCGTCCGACACGTACTGGACCGTTTATTATTTATTTCTTAAATTTGAATGATCCCGCTCGAAACCTTATCCTTGGTATGTCTTGAACTCATCAGCGTTTCTAGATACTACCCTACGGTAGTATCTAGGCACCTGTAGGTTTTAGATTGTTGCAAGCAACAGCTCGAAGGTTGCAGGTTTTCGTAGGCGACGGTGGCTGCGTACCTACCTACCACCGGGTAGACTGCCATTTGCCACTTTATCTCTGTAAAACGATACATAAAGAAAATAATCATATACCTAACTAAAACATTTAGTTGACTAGTCACTGTTTTACTGTCCTTCTTCGTACCTTGCTCTTCGCAGATGTCTAGCTGGTGGCCGAACTGTAAGCATTGATAGATAACATAATTTGTTTACTTTACAGATAGATCCGAACACAGCGTTCCTGCGAGCGGCGCGCGCCGGACAGCTCGACACCGTCGTCGATCTGCTCGACTCCGGCGCAGTTAAAGACATCAACACGTGCAATTCGGTAAGGTTTCTTATCTATACATTGTTAAGCTATAACTATCAATGAAAATGGAAGAAGTTGATTTATTAATTGAAGTAATGTTTCTGACTGAGGTCACCTAAATAAGTATTGAGCCCTCCCTTCTTAGTCCCTTACTCAGAATGTATAGTAGAGTTCTTTTCTGCACGAAAGGTACTATTAGATATTCTGTGACGAAAGTAGGTAAGTACCTTACATATTTGCATGATTAGATTAGATTAGATTTATTTATCACACATTACAAATATTAATACATAGTGTAACTTACGTAAAAGGTCAAAGTTAATGTGATCGTCAAAGAAACAAAATAAAAATAGAATACAAGATGTCAAAGCCAAATACAAAATGTCAATTGGTGTGACATGGAACTGGTGTGACTAAAATCAGACTGAAAAGTTTACGTTAAAGTAAGGTAGACCTTGTCATAGTGGTAATTTATCATGTGGAACATACAGATGTTAGAATTAAAATTTGTAACGGACACATGAAGCCTCTCAGGTCACTGCACCATTTTAATAGGTATGTGCAAACAATACAAAATACACTATTATGTATGTCGATTCCATTACCATCTTCGTTAGATGGCAAAACCGTGTTATCCATTACCATGAGCATGTCCCGTAGGGGTGACTCTATATCATTGCGGCCATAACTAAGCGAATTAGTTCGATAAACTAGTGCATGGCCTCTAGTGCCGTGTAACCTGGGTGTCGTGCCTATTTCTTACCTAAATCTGCCGCCAAACAGAAGTCAGAGACAGAGGCATCAAAATTCTCAGGGTGGCAACGCGTTGTATTGTTTCACGCAGAAATGCAAAGATTACAGGGCTTACCATCAGATGGACTGTCAGCTCAGCTGTAACCAACCCCAACCAGCGTGCGACCATTCTATAGTGTGCGACACTATAGAATGTGATCAGATAATGTGTCACATCCTAGCATTGAACACATCCCGGCAGGTGTAATCAGCTTCACTGAAAAGAGTTATCTAAACATGCTATCCGTTCTGTTCATGGCAATAGCGATTATAATATTTTATATTGTGCATTGTTTCGGGTTACCAGTTTACTAGGTTACTGTGTAAGCATTACTATTACGCAGTATTTTTGTGATTGTTACGCTTCATTCCTACATACGTGCGCCATTTTGCTTCCTTGCAGTTTCAACGTTTCGTTTGATGAATTCATGAATTCGGTCAATGATTGTTTATTGTTATTATTTAGAAAATACATCGAGGGTTTGTGCGGCCTTCAGAGTTGCCACTTAAGCGTCGTTTAGTTTAGGCTTGGTTTAGGCTTACTGGATACGATAATAATGGCAAATTAAACAACGATGACGTCAATGAATATCTAAAATAGAGTAAAAAAGCAAGATAAAAAGCTATGGCACAAAATTGTAACGGAATACCAGTAACAAAGAAACGGAGCCCAGTAACAATTTGTACTAATATGTGGAACGATCTTACGACTCCCGTAAAAGATCGATTTTATGATTATTTTGCCAAACATCGTTCGTTCGTTCGCAACGCTCTAAATCTGCATAGAACCATAAAAGTTTAGTTCTAATTATAACTGTTTTCATTAAGCCTTTGCTCACTAGCTGCGCTAGAATCATAATTTTTAATTGTTTACTGAAAGTTTCATCCAAGTCGGTTAGTTGGTGTCAAGATGTGACCATAATATAACCAAGAAGCTGGCCAATCGGCTATTGCAGCACTGGACACGTATCGGCGGTGGTAATGCTGACCGTGACAAGTACCTAAGCAATCCTACTAGTATTATAAACGCGAAAGTGTAACGGATGTTAGGATGTTTGTTACTCTTTCACGCAATAACTGTGGAACAGATTTTAATGAAACTTGCTAGCAGTTGCTCGCGGCTTTGCCCGCGTGGAGTAAGTTTTTTCCCGCAGGAATCACTGTACCAAGGTTCATTAAAAACCGTTACAGCGTGAAAGAGTAACAAACATCCTAACAAAGTCATAAACATAACAAACATACTACAAACTTCCATCCTTCAACCTCAGTAAAAGCTGTTCCCGGGGGAAAAAAATTCAACGCAGGCGAAGTCGCGAGAAACAGCTAGTCTAAATCTATGTAGACTATTGAAAATAATGTTGTGATTTATGAATATTACTACAAATGCAATCAGCCTTCAGTTATGTTCTGCTCTAGTGACCATAATCATTAGAGTCCTTTTTCATGTCTCAGTTACATTTAGTTACAAACAACATGACATATACACAAGAATTATTAAATTATGTTTATAGGGAGCAACATTATTTTAAATAATCTTTTTACGAAATCTATTGGTTATCCCATTGCTAGATAACTGTACAAAGCCCCCCCCCGTTTTTCTATCATATAAACATCTGTTATTGTCTGATGTTCATTGTAATGAATTTTAAACTTCAATCAAAATCAATTTTACACGACAAAAGTTTATTAATTTCAATATCATTATAATAACAAATTAGGTTAAATGAAATTCAATTAAAAAATATTACACACCAACTTAACCTTATTAAACTTACAAATAAGAATTATTCTTTATTGAACACTAATACTTTTTCATTGTCTTCCTGATGAGAGCCAAGCGTTGCCTGTGCGCCTCAGTGACGGCAGCTCGCTTGTACGGTCGCACCTCTTCGTTGCCAAAGCCAGGGATCCACATGTTCCATTGCCTTTCTGTGAATTGACAAAATAAGTTTTATGAAATACATTATTTAGTTTGTTATGAAGTGAAATAGACCCTTGGAGCACTATTGCTGTGCCCTTTACAGACCATCAACCTGATTCGTTCTAATAGAGCTACGATATGCGATTATTCAATGGGCACACTAACAGCTCCACTGCTGCTGTCCCTTTGTCTCCAGTGCTATTAAAAAGAACACCCGTAAACCACATAGTATAAATTTGATCTAATCTCAGAAGTACAAGGAACTAAAGAACTACTTATAATCTCACCTAAATGTAACTGAACATCTCTAAGCTCCACGGTTGAAGAGTGCCTGTGCTTTGCCAGCGCACACGCAGAATTCAGTGTAGTGTCAATAAAGTCGTCTGCCAGCTGCAGAAGCATCTCTTCCACCTCCTCGTCTAGTTGCACTGTGGGATCCACTTCACGGACCAACTCTTGCAGGCGTGGTCGGCTCAAAATCTGCAATGCAATGAGACAGAAGACACATTAGTTTACTGTTTGACTTAGTATCTTGTAATGCTAACAACTAGATCATCTCCACTCAAATTTAAGGGTCTGTAGTGTATTTTATTTACGTCTCCCCTCTTTCGCACACTATGACCTACAAACCTATGTAAAGCTAAGTGTCAAATAGTGTCTATAGAGTTATGTTCAGTTAATCAACTAGGGTCTGTGCTGTAAGTATTAGAGACGTAATTGTTTGAGCCTTACCTGTGTCGTGCTATCGCCACCACCACTTGTATTGGCTTTGGCCTGCGACTGCGTTCCCATCGGGCTGTGCTGCGAAGGGGAGCCCTGCAACGATGTGGAGTGCAGCTGTGGGCTCTGAAGCGGATTGTTCGCGTAGTGAACGCCACCCTGGCCTATAGACGGCATGTTGGAACCTTGTCCCATTGGATTATTAGACATTTTTCAACGAATTATTACGATTCAAACAGACTAATTTCTTTTTTTCGACAACAAACAACAGAAACGTTCGCGAAGGAAATTCATTCATGTCAAATTGACACTGACAGTGACTTTACAAAGCTGAAGCGCGTCAGTGCGTCACGAGCGCGTGTACTTTTTTTCGTTCTAACGACTCAAGGTTCTTGTTATTGTACATCCTTGTTATATGCGCGCGCTAAAAGATGGCGCTACTGGCTTTGCGAAGTCTATAGAGATCGAATAATAATAAACCTAAGCGGCAATGAGGTATTAAGTTTTGAATTTTTGCTTTCAGAATGGCTTAAATGCCCTGCACCTCGCCGCTAAAGACGGTCATATTGCCGTCGTTGAGGAGTTGCTCAAACGAGGCGCCATTGTAGACGCCGCTACAAAGAAAGGTAGGAAATAAAAGTATTTGTGTTTTAATTTAAAAAAAATCTTAGATGTGGCTGGCTATTTTGTGTATTAGCCGGATCCTTAAAGAACCATTCGCAGTCTTCATGTGGATGTAGTTCAACTTGATTAACGGGCAAAACCAGATGATGGGCAGCAGTCTGTGCAATAAATCCATAAACAGCGATCACCAATCACCAACTGCGCAGCTTAAACCATTTGATTTGTTTATTTCTTGATTTTGAATGAATTGTTCAATTATTCCAGGCAACACAGCCCTGCACATAGCATGTCTCGCGGGACAGGAGTCGGTAGCGCGGGCGCTGCTGGCGGCGGGGGCGAAGGCCGACGCGCAGTCGGCGGCCGGGTTCACGCCGTTGTACATGGCGGCGCAGGAGAACCACGCCGGCTGCGTCAAGATGCTGCTGGCGGCTGGAGCAAGCCAGACCCTGGCCACAGAGGTAGGATACGACATAGCATGTCCCGCGGGTCAGCAGTCGGTAGCGCGGGCGCTGTCGGCGGCCGGCGCAACAGAACCACACCGGCTGCATCAAGCCTCTTCCTTTTTCTGAGCTTAATAGGCAAAGGTTTCAGAACTCTACAGTCTAAGTGTTAATCAGACAGATACCATGGTTAAACGGTCTTTTACCCCGTAGCACGCTAAGAGTAATTTTTCTGTATGGATATTGATTCAAGGTATTTCCACTGAATAGTGTGTTTTAAATCTTATTTTTATAGCTTTATGTCATCAATTGATGATCCAGGAATATATTAGTGGATCTGTGCTTGTGTGGTGGGTATAGAAAGAACTATAAAAATGGATCTTGACTGTACAAATGAGTCCACACTTCTAACAGTGGTTTGTTTGCACGTTGCAGGACGGGTTCACCCCGCTGGCGGTGGCGATGCAGCAGGGCCACGATCGCGTGGTCGCCGAGCTGCTGGAGTCGGACACGCGCGGGAAGGTGCGCCTGCCCGCGCTGCACATCGCCGCCAAGAAGAACGACGTTAAGGCGGCCACGCTACTTCTAGAGGTGCCCTTTTATATAACGCTTACTACTTTTTATTCGGAGCGGTTCAAGAAACAGCACGCCAATCGTCTTGCTTCTCATCCAAACCCACTTGCTGCTGATCTGTTGGATACTCAAAACTGGTCATCAAGAGGCCAAAAAGGGACCAAGTTATATGAACAGGACAGTCAAGGCACGGCCTCGTCTCCCTAAAACGTCCCGTCTCTAGCTCCATCAACAAATCCAATTAAATTCTGTCTACTGCTTGTGGATAAAAAAAAACTTTTTTTTTATGTGTTTATTTGTTTGGGTCTTTTTACAATACATAATGTCAGCCCCATCTAGGGTTGCCACCTGCCACTTCTTGATTTACGGGTTACCAGCATAAAAAATACGGGTTTTAGATTTTTTTACGGGAGACATATAAAATAGCATTTTAATTATGAATATACACATATAAATACTAGGGATGTTAGATATCAACCAAATACTAACTCAGAAATTATGACAGCGGCCTCCAAAAATGATATTTCGGAAAAAATACTATGACACACGGCGAACGCGAAGCGCGAGCCTCAAAAATTTTATAGCGCGGTTAATTTTAATTGAAATTTACACTTTAAAAAACCTACGACACGCGCCAGCCAGCAAGAAAACGTCAGCGTTTGGTTTCGCCAACCTGCTCCGGCTGAATTTGTTAAAAATACGGGAGCTTTGTTCACCCCGTATTTTAGTTTCCCTATTACGGGTTTTTGTATTATCCTAGCCTGAAAAACGGGAAAACCCGTAAAATACGAGGCATCTGGCAATCCTAGCCCCATCATAGTGTTACTCTTTCACGCAAAAAGTACAGTAATATAGTATAGTATTTACAGTAATATAGATTCATCAGAATAAGACACAGGTAGGCTATAGATACATTGGGAAAGGCTGTTCTCGCGGGAATAACTTTTCTGCGCGGGTGAAGCCGCGGAAAACAGCTAGTCTTATTGCTTGTTGTTTGTTTGAACACGCTAATCTCAGGAACTAAGTACTAGTCGGATTTGAAAAATTATTTTTGCATGTGATAGCCCAAATCTTAGGGAAGGTTAGTTAGTAGTTATTTTACATCACTTATAACATAATCACCCTTAGGAGACAAGCAAAAAGTATAAAGTAGAAATAATTTATAAAACGCGGACGGGGCCGCGGGAAACAGCTGGTACATTAAAGGTCATTTAAAATTAATTACACATACTTTGGCTTGTACATGGATAGAGGATAGGACCTCGACGACCTCGGACCGTCGGTCCACCTCGTGGGAGGCCTGCCTACGCTGCGACTTCCGATACGCGGTCGCCACTCGAGAACCTTTCTGCCCCAACGGCCGTCAGTTCTACGAGCGATGTGCCCAGCCCACTGCCACCTAAGCTTCGCATTTCTTTGAGCTATGTCGGTGACCTTGGTTCTCCTGCGGATCTCCTCATTACTTTGCATAATATTTGATTACAAATGTTAATTTCAGAACGAGCACAACCCAGACGCGTGCTCGAAGTCGGGCTTCACGCCTCTCCACATAGCCGCTCACTACGGCAACGTGGGCGTCGCCAAGGCGCTGCTGGCTGCCGGTGCGGACTCCGGCAGGGCCGCCAAGCACAACATCACACCCCTGCACGTGGCCAGCAAATGGGGGCAGCTGGCTATGGTCGATCTGCTCGTCGAGAATGGTGAGTTACTGGCGCCGTGTGCACACCGCCTATATACCAAACTAGCTTATTCCCACGGCTTAGAAATGTTTTTCCCGGGTACTTACATTGTGAAACAACGCCCTCTATGTAGGTGTTTTGTTACTTAGGGGGTATAAGCGGACGCCCCGCGACTTCATGTTATTCCAGAATATAAGCTATCACTGTACCAAGTTTCATCAAAATCTGTTCGGTAGTTTTTGCGTGAAAGAGTAACAAACATCCTCACATCCAAACATCCTTACAAACTTTCGCCTTTATAATATTAGTAGGATTGTATGTAGGTACAAGTATCGGCAAACTATAGAATACTTATTTTTAACGTGGGGAAATGCGTTATGCATACCCGACCTTCTGGGGGAAAGGCCGGGTGGTATGCGACTCGCACCCATTAAAATGCCACCGTGGCCGTCCTCGACGCAAATCGAGAGACTCCGGCTACCGGCTACATACTCCGGATTCCCTGTATAGGAGTAGTAGGAGACAAGACGTGTTCACCCCGTGCTGCCGCCCTCCTCGGGGACGCTTGAGTACCGGCTCATGCACCCGCGTCCCCGAAGAGCTCTTTTAGTCACCTTTTATGACAGACAGGGGATACCATATCTGTATTCTTTGCCCCAGACACGGGGCGAAACATCTAGAATACTGGCTCAGCTACAGATGACTGTTTCACAGACACTGCGATGTTTACCTTACCACTAGCTAATGGCTTTATTGCGATGTCGGGACCGCCGAAGCTAGTTTACATAAGTTGGAGGAAGCTACCTGCGCTTCCCTTTCTCGCGTCGTCATATCAACCTGTAGACGTCCACTGCTGGCTAAGGCCTCTCCCAGGGATCTCCACGACGACCGGTCCTGCGCTAACCTCATCCAGCCGGGTCCCGCGACCTTCACCAGATCGTCGGTCCACCTTGTGGGAGGCCTGCCTACGCTGCGTCTTCCGATACGTGGTCGCCACTCGAGAACCTTTCTGCCCCAACGGCCGTCAGTTCTACTGTTCTTACACATGTTCTCATGTAAATTGTTCAATTGGTTACGTATACGTGTTGTTACTAGGCGCAAACATAGCGGCGGTGACCCGCGACGGGCTCACGCCGCTGCACTGCGCGGCCCGCTCCGGCCATAGCAACGTGGTGTCCAGGCTTCTGCAGCACGGCGCGCCGATCACCAGCAAAACTAAGGTAGAAACTAGTATAGTATACGTGTGAACTATATCTGCGTTTAAGTTCATTGATCTCCAACTGGAGCAAAATGTCGAATTTGGGATACACAGTTTCATTTATTTATTAGTTTATTATATGTTATTCGACGTCTTGATACTGATGAGGTCGATGCACTCTTGTGCAGATATCGCTGCCTCATACTGTATTCAATTAATCTAATTAGTTGTTCACTGTTTGACTTAATGTGCATTCTTTCGTATGTATTGTATGCGCTGCAGAATATGAAATTAACTTCCCTCTGTGGATTTTTCACAGCCCTACGATATGAATTTCAGGAGCGTAAAAGAGAGTGCTACCGTGGTGTTGCAGGCGTCGGAGGCCATTTACCATCAGATGTTTCGTTCGCCCCTCTAATTATAACTAAGAGAGTGCAACCGTGGTGTTTCAGGCGCCGGTGGCCGTTTACCATCAGATGTTCCGATGGCCCTTTTAACTATAACTACCATCTACCACCTACCATCGGATGTACCATGAAATGTACCCAGTGTACTTACATGCAATAAAATAGTTTTGACTCTGATATGTAGTGAGCAATGAAACGCGTGTTCTGTGCAAAGGCCGGTTTATTACTGAGAAGTATAGGGCGCGCGGCGCGAGCGCAGCGCGCGGTGCATCGATGTACATAGGTATATAGGTGTATGTATACACATCATTCCTCCACACTTAATTTTGGAACCTGGTGACAACACAATAGAATAAATAATTAATTAACAGTAATAAACTACGTTCAGATTAAACTACTAGAAGCTACTCTTATAATTTACTTTTTTTCTTGGACGTAACTGGGGTCGGTTAATTAGCGACGGACTTGCAGTATTTCGCACAACAGCTGATGTTGCCGGTTGAGCAACACTAGCTGGGATTGTTATTGTTGGTTGGCCTGCAGGGGTCTCTCGCTCATCCTCCGACTCCTCACAGTCGAGGAACTCCTCTTCATACTGCTGTGATTGCACCACAGTACGTGGCTCAGATTGCGTGGCAGGAGCGCTAGTTCCCGCCCTTCCCCCCTCCACTGAGGATAAGCCATCCCTCAGTGTTGGCTGTAAATACGATTCCCTTGACTCCTCTTGTGAAGGAGATGGTACTAATATTAAAGGGGAAGAAGAAGGAGTTTGAGGCACTTGTGCAATCGGAAGTGGAGTTATTTTCCTAGCTTTATTATTTTCCTCTCTATTAGTAGTACATGCATGGCCTTTATATTTTAGCAACTGGTCTATGTGTCTAATACATGAATCATTAAACTCCTTTATAAGTACTTTATACATTCTTTCTCCTACTTTATCTATAATAGATCCCAGTTTCCAACTTTCTTTCCGTGCACTGTACCATCGAACCCAAACAGCATCTCCTATTTCAAAATTTCTTTTAGATATTGTCTGTCCATTTTTGGAAATTTCATTTTTATTATTTTTACTTGGTAATATTAAATCTATCCGAGATCTTAAATTTCGGCCGAACATTAACTTTGCGGGTGTTTCACCCGTGGTACAATGCACTGAATTCCTGTATGCAAATAAATAACCTAACAATTTCTCATGCACCGTATGTTGAGCCGAATTTTCTTGTAATACACATTTTAGCATTTTTTTACACGTTCTAACTGCATTTTCGGCTTGCCCGTTACTACATGGATGGTAAATAGGAGAGGTCATGTATTTGATACCATTGTTGGAACAAAATGACTTGAATTCATTAGAATTTATTTTAGTATCATTATCCGATACTAATACATTTGGAATTCCAAATATTGAAAAAATATGCTTCAATTTTGATATTAACGCTTGAGTGGTAGTACCGTTATGCATGTGCAGACACTCTAACCATCTGCTATATGCGTCGATCACAATGAGATATACCCTTTGTCCTACGGACATGTAGTCGATGTGGACGCGGGTCCATGGCGCGGGCGGGCGCGGCCAGGGCGCGGGCGGCGCGCGCGGGGGCGCGGCGCGCAGCGCGGCGCACGTGGCGCACGCGCCGATTCGCCGCTCGATGTCGCTATCTACTCCCGGCCACCACATCCTACCGCGCGCGTTACATTTCATTTTTACAATACCGAGATGCGTGCTGTGTAATTCATTTAACATTCGTTCTCTCAGTGTTACCGGAATTACAACCCTGTGCCCCCGCAATAAACATCCGTTTTCCACCTGCAAGTCAGTTCTGCACTGGAAATAAGGCAACACAGACTTACAGCTTACTTTACGCGGCCAGCCATTTTTTATATATTTTAGTACGGTTTTCAGTGTTTTGTCCTTTTCGGTAGCCTGTTTAATATCCTCTGACAAAACGGCCGGCGAAATTGCGTCTAAGAACTTAAGTGAGCTACATTTGTCGTATTCCTTATCGCTGTTACCTATCGTGGTCGGTAACGGTGCGCGAGAGAAGAAATCAGCGACTAAATTATTTTCGCTAGACGTATACTGAACTACATAGTTATAAGCGGATAATATAATTGCATATCTCTGAAGACGTAATGCTGTCGTTACTGAGATACCTGTTTTAGGATTAAATATCGAGACTAAGGGCCTATGATCCGTTTTTAATATAAACGGTTCGTCACGGCCATACAGGTATTGGTGGAACCGCTTCACCCCAAAAATGATAGCGGTCGCCTCCTTCTGTATCTGGCTATAATTCCTCTCGCTCGCCGTTAGCGACCTAGAACCGAAGGCCAGAGGTCTCTCTTGTCCCGCGCGGTCGACGAGCGACAGCACGGCGCCGAGCCCCGCCGGTCCCGCGTCCACCGCCAGCACCAGCCGCGCGGCCGGGTGGAAATGCGCCAGCACGCGCTCCGAGGCCAGCTCGCGGCGCACCCGCCGCACGGCCTCGCGCTGCCGCTCGCCCCACTCCCAAGCGGCGTCGGCGCGCAGCAGTTCGTGCAACGGACTCATTGTATCAGACGCGTTCGGTATAAAATTCCTGTAGTAGTTTACTACACCTAGAAACCTTTGTACCTCGGTTACGTTGGTCGGTTCTGGAGCTTTCAATATAGCCTGCACCTTCTCTGGGCATGTACTTAATCCTTTTTTATCGATTACATAGCCTAAATATGTCACACTATCCTTAAAGAACTCGCATTTCTCTTTTTGTAATCTTAACCCGGCGTCATTTAATCTTTTTAATACCTCATTTAACCTTTTTAAATGTGTATTTTTATCAGGGCCTGTAATACAGATATCATCTAACCAGCAACTTACGCCGTCTATGCCCGAGAGAAGCGTTTCCATAGCTTTTTGAAAAATTGCGGGGGCGTTGGCTAGTCCATACACCAGACGCGTATATTTAAACAGCCCTTTTGTTGTATTTATGGTGGTGAGCTCCTGTGAGGCATCATTTAACAAAAATTGGTTATACGCATTTTTCAAATCAATTTTTGAATAATGTTCACCACCTCCAAGCTTAGCAAATACCTCCTCGATACGAGGCAGTGGATATTTATCAATTACGAGATCCTTGTTTAAAGTTACTGAAAAATCGCCAGCGATTCTGACCTTACCATTTTCTTTAAGCACCGGGACGATTGGCGTAGCATACTGCGAGTAGTTTACAGGCACTAGTATCCCTAAACTCACTAGCCTATCCAGTTCTTTTTCTACTTTGTCTTTTAGGGCAAAGGGTACCGTGCGAGGCTTAAAAAACTTTGGTATTGAATTTTCTTTTAACTGTAATTTAACTTTAAACTTGTTGAATGTGCCTATTTCATCGCGCCATAAGTCACCATATTGTTCCAATAATGTATCTACATCTATGTCATTGCTTATTTTATTAATTTTCGTGGTCAGCACTAGACCGAACGCGGACATAAAGTCTCGGCCGAGCAGGGGTGGCCCACCGTTTTTAACGACAAATATTTTTATCTGTTTCGTTTGGTTATTTAACGTTGCATCAATAACAAAATATCCCAAGGGCGAGATCTTATGTCCGTTGTATAAACACATTTTAATATTGCAATCATACATGGCGCAATTGGAAAATTTTTTTCGATACAACTTGTCCGATATTACGGACGTACCCGAACCGGAATCTAGTTCCATAGAAACTTGTTGCCCTGCCAGAGTTAAGTCTAGTAATAAGGGTTTATCCGTCACATACCTCAAATTAAAGTTCTGGCACTCCTCACAACAGTCTTCAGATTCACTATCGTCGCACTCGATATTATTGACCCGCGGGCACTTACTTTTACGACACACTTTCTTTAGATGGCCGATAACCCCACACGCCTTGCATCTATAGCCTTTAAACCGGCATGTAGCCGCACTATGATTTTTTAAACCACAAACTGAGCATCTAGAACCGGAAGCATCATCTCGCGTACGCTGGCTGCGTCTGTCCGCGCCTCCGCCGGCCCCGTCGTCAGCCGGCGCGCCGCCGCCGGCCGGCGGCGGTGCGGCGCGGGCGGCGGCGGCGCGCGCGCCGCTGCCGCGCCGGCGGTGTCCGCCTTCGTACGTCGCACGATAAATCGTTTCTTCTTTAATGACGGCGGCGGTACCTCCAGCTTTCACCGACGCTTTTGCCTCCCTTGCGCACCCTGCTTGCTCCGCTATCTCCAATGCCTTATCCATTTTGAGTGTCGAAGCGTCCTGTTCAAACAACTTGTCGCGCTCGGGACCTGGGCCCAGACCGAGGACAAAACGATCCGTGAGGTTCGTCTCGAAGGCAGTGCCGAAGTTGCAATAACTCGCTAGACCCCTTAGTCGCGCTGCCCAGTCTCCTAAAGTTTCGCCTGTTTCCCTTGTCGCCCCGTAGAATTTTGCCTTATCTGCGTATGAACACCTCTTAGTCTTGAAATGGTCGTCGAGTAATGTCACCAGCTGAACATACTCTAGTTTATCTATATCACTAGGGTATGCGAGATTTCTCACTAAGCGGAACGACTCGTCCGATAGATGCGTTATGAGAATTGCGCCTTTATTTTCGTCTTTCACATTATTTATTTTCAGAAACTGCGTTAATCGTCCCTTAAAAATGGACCACTCACACGATTTATAATCAAAGTTAGTTAAATTTCCCACAAAAGACATTTTTTTAAAATATATTGAAAAAATGTGGGTAAAAATCCCGTCGTCGTCGTCACTGATATGTAGTGAGCAATGAAACGCGTGTTCTGTGCAAAGGCCGGTTTATTACTGAGAAGTATAGGGCGCGCGGCGCGAGCGCAGCGCGCGGTGCATCGATGTACATAGGTATATAGGTGTATGTATACACATCAGTTTTGTTCCGTACGTCCCTATAGATATATCACTAACTGCATACTGCATGCTTTCAGAACGGCCTGACGCCTCTCCACATGTCCGTGCAAGGCGAACACGTGGAGACGGCCAAGGTGCTGCTGACGGAGGGCGCGCCCATCGATGACGTTACCGTCGACTACCTCACCGCGCTGCACGTCGCCGCGCACTGCGGACACGTCAAGGTCACCATTGTTTTTGGCCTCTAAGGTGGCCTTATAATCCCCGTAAAATTTTATGGCGGTTAAATTAATATAGTCACAGATGCATATTGTTTGCGCATCGCTGACAGTGTTTACAGTCTATGTGTGCGTAAGCGACATAGAGTGATGCATAGAGACGTCCATAAACTTTAAAGTTTGATTCGGTTGGTCGAATCAATGAACTATTTCTTGAAATTGAATGAGCGTCTCTAGTGAACGGGGGTTCACTAGAGAATGTGCGGGGGCACAGCTTTTGACACATAAAATTAGTCATTGCGCAGAAATCAGTCAACTTCACGCAACTGCAAAAAAATCTACGGGAACTATACTGTTGAGGGTATAAATATTTGAATAAATATGGAAGTCAGTCAGTCAATTTTAAAAATAATAAAAAAAGATGGCATTAATTTTAGAACTGTAAAAATAGAATTGTAGGTATTGGAAAATTTTGCTGAAACAGTTGTTCACTTCGCAGGTTGCGAAACTGCTTCTGGACAGAAACGCGGACGCAAACGCTCGAGCTCTGAACGGGTTCACGCCTCTGCACATCGCGTGCAAAAAGAACAGGCTCAAAGTGGTGGAGCTGCTGCTCAAATATGGCGCTAGTGAGTACTTCTTTAGATTAGACATAATCTACACTAATATAATAAATGTGTTTTAGACATTTGTTCATTGACACATCACAAACTCACAAACAATTAACAGATGACTTAAATGTATTCACCGTATAAACGTTTTCATTGTTCAAATCCATACTTTAATATGTATTATAAATGGAAAAAACTATTTTGACGCCTAAACCGCTGAACTGATTGTGATGTACTTTGGTGTGGAGATATATCGAATCTTGGGGCAGGACTTAGGTCCATTTTCCTGTCATGCGTGCCACCCGCCTGCCACCCGTGGCGGTTGGCGCGCATGACAGAAAAAGCTTGTATTGGACATGATGCGCAGACCAGGACGCGGGCGCAAACACGCGTGACAGGAAAACGACCCTTAGGCTACTTTTACCTCGATAAACAGTTCCCGCCACAGACCTGTGTTCCCGCGGCAAATTTAGTGTTGATAGAATTAACGTCGTTATAGGCAAGTCTGCAATGACCGAGTCCTGTGGTTCCCGCGGCAAATTAAGAGTGTTGATAGAATTAACGTCGTTATAGGCAAGTCTGCAACGACCGAGTCTGGCCTCACTCCGCTGCACGTCGCCTCGTTCATGGGCTGCATGAACATCGCCCTGGTGCTGGTGGGCGCGGGCGCGGAGGCGGACGCGGCCACGGCGCGGGGGGAGACCCCGCTGCATCTGGCGGCGCGCGCGCACCAGACCGACCTCGTGCGCGTGCTGCTGCGCAACAGCGCCAAGGTGGGTAGTATGTTATCTTCGTCATCATCAACCGCTGGACATGATCTTCCCACAGGCACCACTGTCACTGAATCCGGTCCTTCGGTTCTCCGCATCAAGTCCCTGGCCGCCGCCTTACCCGTTCGTAAGATGGTCGCTCCACCTAGCCGGGGCGCGTCCGAGCACACTGGGTACATTTATACACGTAAATTTTTTATCTTCCATCGCTTCCTAGGTGTCCATGTCCAGTCAAAAGCACCGGTTATCGGTACTCCGACAGATGTGACCTGTTTTATAGTACTTACTAAACATAATTATCAAACTAAAGTATTAAATTAAATTATATATATTTATGCAAACAAATGTAACATTATTCTAATAATCTTTTACAGAGGAAAAGTCAGTCTTTTTAAAATTTTGTTACTTGGAAGCATCTTAATGTCCTGTGGTGAATTGTTACATATTTATACGTATTGCCATACTATGATAGATAGATAGATGCCAAGTACCAAAAACAACTAAACGTAACAGAACGCTTCGCGGGCACCTGACCAGCCACAATACAACTTGTATTGGTGTCCTATGTAGAAGTTGTTTGCCCAAACATGCCATGTGTTCGTGTGTGGTAGGTGGAGGCGCGCGCGCGCGAAGAGCAGACGCCGCTGCACGTGGCGGCGCGGCTCGGGCACGCCGACATCGCGGCGCTGCTGCTGCAGCACGGCGCTGACGTCGCCTCCGCCACCAAGGACCACTACACGCCGCTACACATCGCAGCCAAAGAAGGTACAAAGTCTAAGACAAGTCAAACTAAAAATATTTTTAGTGCACTGGGTACATTTATACAACGTAATTTTTTTGTCTGCAATCTCATCCTAGGTGTTAGCTCTGAGAAGGAGGTACACTACCCTAACTACCAGAACTATAGTCTTAAAAAAAATCTCTCTCTAGGTGGACGTCAGAGGTATATGAGGAACCTTAGTGCAAAAGTTCAAGTCTCTAGGATCAGCGGTTTGGGCTGTGCGTTGATCAGTCAATGAGTCAGTTTCTTCTTTTATATATATTTATATGATACAAGTGAGCTAAGTCGGTCATTACGCTCGAGGTTAGGTTGAAGCCCGTGCCGAAGGCGAGTGCGTAATGGAGCCGAGTGTGTAATGACCAACGCTCACGCGATTACGCGTTTCATGTGACGCTTTTCAATACAATCCAGACTGTTATGAAAAACAATTAAATTTAACTTCTGAAAGCTGATGAATAAAATTAATTCTCACAAAAGTTTTTTGTAATAACTTCCTTCGCAGGCAAGGAGGAAGTCGCCTCGATACTGCTGGACAACAGCGCGCCGATCGAAGCGGAAACTCGTAAAGGCTTCACCCCACTGCACCTGGCTGCCAAATACGGCGACATCGGGGTCGCGAGGCTGCTGCTCGCGAGGGGCGCGCAGCCCGACGCGCCGGGCAAGAGCCACATCACACCCCTGCACATGGCCACGTATTACGGACACCCGGATATAGCGCTGCTGCTTCTAGATAAAGGTGTGTGTGGTGGCCCGGGTATTGGGGCTCATCAATAATACGATATTTAGTTATGGGTTTGTGCGTGTGACTCGACCGCTCGGCGCGGTGTCGATCGTAGCACTGCTCCAGTGCTGCCAATGCCCCAGCATAGATAGCACATTGGGGCAATGTTGCCAGTTTACTCGATTACTCGATGCAATGCGAGTAGTGGCGAGTCACTCCGACTATTTATTATGTGTCAGTATGCCACAGTGTGTATTATGGTAATATGCTTCACTTGAATGCGCTTGAGGTCAAAAATACGAAGTCGTGACGGTACTTCCCTTTTGCATTGAAAAAATGTAATTGTGCATTCGAAAGCCTGGATTAGAACAACGAAACAACTCTTGGATCGTTGAAACTCATGTTAAGGACGTCTCTAAGACAGCGTTTTAGTATTTAAGTGCACCTAAATAGACGCCAGTATCGTAACTTATGAGTTTGGATGAAATTTGCAGCTTGTAAATGCTAGTGATATGTTGTGGCAACCTCTAATTAAGTTAGCACTAAGTTTCTTCTATTGCACATGTGACTGCACTATCATGTTAGAGTGTAAATCTTGTTGGCAGCCCTAAATAAATAAATAATTTTTTTAAAAATATTTAATCATTATTTGCGATCAGTCCGCAGGACTATAAGCGAATCGTATGTATGTAGAGTTTTGACGTTTGAATGCAGCCAGTCCAATGACTGCTGCTTTCATAATTTGTTACTTAATTAATTTTATTGTGGTAGTTAACAGTTATTGCTTCAATTGATGAGGTAGTTATTTTGATGGGAATCGTTCAGCCAAGTCTACGACTTTGCATCTTTTTAAGCGCATGAGTTCGTCACTCTCTGTGCATAGAGATGCCTGGTTGCTATGTGTGCTTAGCTTGGTGATGTAAATAAAAATAAAATATGCTAGAACGAGTAAGCTAGACGTGTTCTGTCTGTGTGTAGGTGCGTCGCCACACTCGCTCGCCAAGAACGGCCACTCCGCGCTGCACATCGCGTGCCGCCACAACCATCCCGACATCGCCTTCGCACTGCTCGAACACGGTTAGTACCTACTACTACCAAATATAACAGCCTCACTACGTAAATACCAAAGTTTGGATGTTTTGGTTCTTCGCTTATTGAACTCTGCTGGGCTGCACGCCAAATACAAGTGAATGAACATTCCAGATGCTGACCCCGGTGTGAAGTCAAAGGCGGGGTTCACCCCGCTGCACATGGCGGCGCAGGAGGGCCACGAGGACTGCGTCGAGATGCTCGTCGAGCGCGGCGCCGACGTCAACGTGCCCGCCAACAACGGTCAGTGTCGCAAGCACGTATCGTACCAGCCCCTTAACGTCCACTGGACATTGGCCTTCCCCAATGAACGCCACCACATCAGCCCTCCGCATCCAGCCGCTTCCGGCCACCTTCTTTAGGTCGTCGGTCCCACTCCAGTGTTGAAACGAAAGATCCCGTAGGATCGAAGTATCGACTACTCGGTTATATTATCGACTTGTTTCTTGACAAATTAATAAATATAATAATGCTGTAAATGATGAGAGGTTTTACTTAATACTGTGGACTGAGAACCACTGTATTGTTATACCTCATCCAGACTCACGGTGAGAAATCTCTAGTGAGTGAGTATGAGAGTTTATATGAGGAGAGAACGAGTCGACGAGAAACTTCACGTTTCTCGGGTGTACTCGGGACTTCTCGCCGTGAGTCTGATTTAGGCTTTAGATGCGTATGTTAGGTTAGAGAGCTGAAAGCAAAAATGACGAGGTGCGTTTTTAAAGTTACACAGGTTGTGTAAATATTTGGCATGAGGTTTGGCATGAAGTACGTTCATAAGCTTACTACATCCTACAGCCCTTTGCTGTTGGGTTTGTTGCTTTTGTCCCCTCGGCTATACAGGTTTAAACATAGTTTTACGACAGAATTGACGCCAAAAAGAGGATATTGTTTTTAATTTTTGAATAAACGAATTTTGAATTATTCGCTTAGGTCTGACGCCGGTGCACCTGGCGGCGTCGGAGGGTCGCACCACGGTGCTGAAGGTGCTGCTGGGCGCCGGCGGGCATTGCAACGCGCGCACGCGCGACGGGTACACGCCGCTGCACGCGGCCGCGCACCACGGCCACCACGCGGCCGCGCGCGCGCTCGTAGACGCCAGCGCGGACGTCACCTCGCGCGCGGCGCACGGGTACGTATAGTCATAATCATTTATTGGTAATTATTCAATTACTTACACATGTCAAAAAAATAAAAATTTCAATGTCAGTAAATACGAATGAAGTCAAGTTATTTATTACATTTCATAAAAAAATAAAATAAAAATGTACACTACGCTAGCCAAACCCTTGCTCCACACATTTGCGCTTGGATGAAGCATAACGTTGTTTGGATTTGGTAATATCGTTCAGAATTAGCGCGTTGGCCCCCTGGGATTATTATACCTCATCCAGACTCACGGCCAGAAGCCCCGAGAACACCCGAGAAACGTGAATGTGAATATTTTTTCGGCGTCTCGTTCTCGCTCTCGCCTCATATAAATTCTCGCAGTCACTCACTCACTCAAGATTTCTCGCCGAGACTTCTCGCCGTGAGTCTGGATGAGGTATTAGGATACAAAAGTGACATTGTGAAAAAGCGCCATCTATGTATTTTTTCTATGTCAGCACCATCTGTTGGCAATCTGTTCTATTTGGTTCGTAAGTTCACAATCCGAAGCCATATGGTTTCATGGGCATTAAATTTGGATGAATTTTGGCCAATTTACATGTCTTTGTGTTATTCTGATGTAAAATCAGAATCTCAATCAGATGTAAGAGACAACCACAATCAAAAGAAAATCTCTGAAAAGATCCTGCCAAAAGTCCCTATGTAATAATTGATTTTGACAGTGACATTAATGTTGACATTGCTCGTTTTCCGCAGTTTCACACCTCTGCACCAGGCGGCCCAACAAGGTCATACACTCATCATTCAGCTGCTGCTGAAAAACAACGCTGACCCCAACGCTTTATCAGCTGTAAGTCTAAATGGTATTTTTTACGTTAATGGCAAGCGATCGGTGATCCACGTTAAACAGTAGCATTTAAACAGGCCACAAGTGGGTTGCCATCGCGTCCTAGTCACCATTCTAGATTACAATGATGCAAAATATAGGGTTAATTTTTCCATCGGTTACCAAATTTTGATGACGCAATTAGGGTCGTTAATAAAACGTTATTTAATTGAAAAAAAAAAATGTTTATTATTTTATGAACTATACTAAAAAGGAAAAGGAATCGTATGCGCGGGTTTTGACATTTTTGTTTGAAACATCGTAAAACAAAAATTTTTTGGACTAAACAATAAATTTACATTTACAAATATTATACAGAAATGTCAAATGTATTTTTTCCTAATATAAAACAATAATTGTTACCACTACGACGACACCCCTTGCCAGACGTTCTGAAAACGGTGGCCGGAAGTGGTTGGTGGGCTGGACGTGCGGCGGTTGTGGTGGACTTCACTAGGAAGTCCTATACCTAACAAGGGCGTCAACAGGCTGATGAATATTTACTTGAAACAAGAAGGTTACTTGAAAGTATGTGTTTTGTTGCGCAGAACGGTCAGACGGCGTGCGCCATCGCGGACAGGCTGGGCTACATCAGCGCGGTGGAGGCGCTCCGCCCCGTCACAGAGAACACGCTCAGCCAAGCCGTCGGCGACACCGGTAAGTGGTACAATAAAAAAGATAGTCTTAGCTAACAATAACTCCAGCAGGATAACTTTCAACGTGTAACTGTTTTTTTGAGCCAAGTAAAGAGAGATTAGAGCTGTTGAAGAAATGGTATGGGACGCCCCTCCGCCAGGTGGACCGACGACCTAAAGAAGGTGGCCGGAAGCGGCTCGATGCGGAGAGCGGAGGACCGGGTGTGGTGGTGTTCGTTGGGGAAGGCCTATGTCCAGCAGTAGACGCTAAAAGGCTGAAATGATGATGATGAAGAAATGGTAGAGTAGCCTTCTACGAGATATTACTGCATCCTACCTTTAACGTACATTAGTGATTAGATCCTATCTGAATACAAACACAAGGTGCATAGGTATGCACATGCGCGATTGATATCGACGTCAGCTGTTTGCATTACCTTGGGCCATCCCTGTGCCCTCTCGTCGTATATTTCCATTATTTGCTAGTACTTTGGATGTATTGATATTAAAACAACAGTTGTATGCATAAATTGTTTGCTGCAAAGGAGGTAAAATCTTGGCAATGTTAAATTGTCAACCCTTCTCTCCACCGATGACATAAACTGCGTTGGACCTATATTTAATTTTCGTCCCGCGGCGTTGTCTGTTGTAATTCAAAATTCATATGAAAGCCTCTTCCCGTGGTAAAAATCTTCTTGTAACATTTGATGCATAGATAAGTCTTGTAAGAGAAAACATAATTTAATACTATGGTCTCACCATGGGACTATTAGATTCTCTTCATATCTCTATTGTTCGTATTAAATATCAACATTTCTGGGCCAATTGTTATTCCATCCTTGTCGTACTGACGATTTAGAAACAGGAGCAAAGGAACGGGTGGGTAGACATGTCCTGCGTATGCGCAGATCTTTGAAGTAAACGCCCTCGGCCGCCTCGCAACTAAATTTAATGATATCCGTCCGCCCGTGCATAAATCTAAAACTGGATATTTGCCAGCACACACTTATATACGGCTGGAAGTTGAAAGATAGCTAGCTAGGTAGACAGGTTGTCCGTGGGTTATAAACACTGAGTTTTTAAGGACGAAGCTAGAAATACACTTAATCATAATAAACCATAAAGTGTATGGCAACACCAATAGCCGGTGTATGTAGTAGAACAAGTAGATATAATTGTTTAACTATAGCCTCATCTGTTAGCTAAACAGCTGATGCTGGCTTTCATAGAGCTTGATGTTCTCACACCGCTACAAACCTTAGAAACATTAAAACAATTTTAAAATATTGCATTTAAGTACTGTATTTTTTGTCTAACTGTTCTTCTCTGATATTCATCTCCTCTAGCCAAAGGTTGTCTCCAAGATATCGCTTTTAGCGATAAGGCCACCCAGATGTACTCATGTAAGCTTTCTGTATTTATATTTTATTTTAATGTGCAAAAAGAGTAATGAAATTAAATCTTTTACATTACATTCTACTGTAAAAAATTAAGGCATGGCGCAAAATGATTTATTACTAAGTTTTGTCGACCCCATTTTGTATTTAACTTTTAATTATAAAATAGACAAGCCTGTCCGTGTCTAATTTCATTTGCAATTTTATCGCGAACTAGTTCAGGATTCGCATGATAGCACGCCACACAGAATAATATAAAGGTTTTGCTTAATATGTTCAATATAATGAACAAACAGTTAGTATTTATTTTTACAATAATATCTATTTTATTTATTTATTTTATTTTTCGTCAAAATCTGTTCAGTAGTTTTTGCGTATAAGAGTAACAAACATCCTCACATCCTTACAAACTTTCGCCTTTATAATTAGTACTTAGTATAGAATATACGAATACTAAGTAAGAAATAGTAGCTAGCTTATAGTCATACTTAATTGTGAGTCATACATAATTATAATTAAGTTTCATCACCAACTGGACCCGCGATAAAAACATAACAAACTACATTTAATTATGCTTACTTATCTGCCACGAATAGAATGACTTCATTCTTACAGCAAGCAATAAACTAATGCTAATTTACAAATTAATATAAAAATGTATGAATGGGTTACGCTTACGTCACAGTAATCTACAGAATACCTACCACATTCCGGTTGAAACGAGCTGTTTAATATTTAAAACTAGCCTTTTTAACAACTCATTTAATTGACCTCTGTAATTTTTTCCCGTTGTAAAATAGTTGCCTGTGTATTTCTCCGCCCGCTAAACCTTCAATTCCAAATTTTATTACGGGTTGTTGATGCATCAAGTTTCTTATACGACCAGATTTTTTTATATAGTAATAATATCAAGTATTTTTTTTATTTTAATTGGTTATGATAAGGATATCTTTAAAATGTGACGTGATCTCATCTGTCTAGACCGAATAGTTCAAATACGTTTTTTTTTATGAAAAATATATTGATTGACCTTTTGCAATCTTCCTTTATATATTAGATTTTAAATAGGTTTATTTTATCTTTTATTTTTAATATAAATATTGTAAGTACCTATGTGATTACGACATATCTTCACGCTATGTCCCTGACGGAGTAGGCAGAAAGAACGGAGCCCCACTATCATCATCTTCTATCCCATCCCACTTCTATATAAATGTGAAAGTATGGATGTTTGTTGTTCAATTACGCTATGCTAAACTGATTTTGATGTAACTTGGTACGTCGTCGTCGTCAACAGCCTATTAATGTCCCCACTGCTGGGGCTCAGGCCTACCCTCTCCACGAGGGCGTTCGGGCTATAGTCCACCACGCTAGCCCAGTGCGGGTTGGTGGACTTCACATACGCCTAAGAATTTCTTCTTCGGCGTATGCAGGTTTCCTCACGATGTTTTCCTTCACCGTTTGAGAGCAGTCAGTAAATGTACTTAAGTTTCGAGAAAAAACCCATTGGTACATGGCCCAGCTGGGGATCGAACTCCGGACCTTTCGATATGATAGGCCGCGTCTTATCCCCTACGCCACTGACGCTCTCCTACGCCACTGACGCTCTTGGTACAGTGACTATTAATTCCTCTGTGGTACAGTGATAGCCTATCCTACTACTGTTAAAAAGGCGAAAGTTTGTAAGGATGTTTGTTACTCTTTCACAGCTGAACAGGTTTTGATGAAACTTGGTACAGTGATGGATTACATCCTGGAATCACATAATTTTTTTTAGCTACTTTTTACTGCGGTAACTGTTCCCGGGGGAAAAAAAACTTATTCAACGCGGACGAAGCCACGGGAAACAACTAATACTCTATATACTCATATTTTATTTGTTTGTTGAAAGTCAAAGTCAAAATATGTTTATTGCATAACTATAGGTCAAATTAAGATATTATTATACAAATTCAATTAAAAAAACAAAACATTAAAAAACTCTATAGTTTACCTAGTAGGTGTACAATAGCATTAAAATTTAATAATAATAAATATAGAAAATTCATTGCATAAATTTCAATAAAATCAACTTAGGTATTTCATTCCATAATCATAACTTTAATGAAGTGAAGTCGCGGGGCGTCCGCTAGTTCAATATAAACGCACGTAATATCCATACGATAAATGGACAACCTAAGTATGTGCATGCGTCTGCCCATCCCATTGTAAGCAAATCAATGAGCGTCAGCGCACAATGTGATGAGCTCAACGCTGCGTCGATACATAATTCAAACCTGTCTCCTATTGCATTACATAAACATTGTGTTTGATTGATATTTTGTCTCTACGTTTGTAGATATACGCCGTCGACGTACACACGCCGTAGTAATTTCTACTTCTTTATTTTGTGTAGGGCGACAATACTTTGAAATTATCTTAGGCAGTGTGGATCCCCAGTAACAAGCACTTGAAATTACAGCACATTAAATGACAAGAAGACTAAGGTCCTCTTTCACCATTTGCTGATATTGTTACAGATAGTAAGCTGACAGACAAACTAATCTATCAGATAAATTTGTCTGCAATTTCACACCTCAAGTCTCTGATAAAATATCTTACAGATAGAAAAACAGCCACTCAATTTTGTTGTTAGCTTATCTGACAGATAAAGCAATCAGATACCTGATAACCTGCAGATAGGGTATCTGGGACTTTATCAGCAAGCGGTGAAAGAAGCAATAAATTGTGCCAATTAATAGGCAGAAAAAAACTGGCTGGTGATGATCTACTGTTTTTTATCATTTTTTGTTGAGCTCCGACATACCAAACTAATTTTCCTGACTTTGATCAGCCAGGTATCGAATCTGACAGCCCTAGCATAAGAGTACTAACGACTGCGTTAGACAGGGTCGTCATGCGCTGACGTAATGAACGTATTAATGATATTATCACGATTATGTCGACGTTATAAATTGGTTTTTTTCCTTGAATAATTAATTAAAAATTCAAAAACTTAATGTTTTCGAATAAAATTAAAATTAAGTGAGATTCACGTCATAATTGCGCAACTTGTATGACGAGCTAATAAGAGCCTTATTGCGACTTATTCTGAAGGATGAATTCATCAATAACAATGACATTGTCCTGTCCACATCCACTGTTGGACATAGGCCTTGCTCAAATCAACAGCCTATTAACATATCCTCACTGCTGGGGCTCAGGCCTGCCCTCTCAACGAGGCCCTACGGGCTATAGTCCACCACGCTAGCCCAGTGCGGGTTGGTGGACTTCGCATGCGCCTAAGAATTTCTTCTTCGGCGTATGCAGGTTTCCTCACGGTGTTTTCCTTCACCGTTTGAGAGCAGTCAGTAAATGTAGGTATTAAAAAAATCTTTATTTTAGGCTCAGGGACACATAAAAAACAAAACATAAAATACTAATAAAACTAAACTAAAATTAAGCAGCTACTTTTAATTTTTGCTGCACAACTTCTTGGACCATTCTTCGTCTGTGCTGTTTGTATTTCTACATATAACAGCGACTACATCATTTGTGCTTTTCCACAGCCTTTGACGGAAAGAGAAAAAAATACATTCAAATAAAATAAAAAATACAATAAAATTATATTCGAAAGATCGACTTCGGACCTTTCGCTA
The DNA here is from genome assembly GCA_949699065.1 of Metalampra italica. Lineage (NCBI taxonomy): Eukaryota > Metazoa > Arthropoda > Insecta > Lepidoptera > Oecophoridae > Metalampra > Metalampra italica. The sequence continues at coordinate 3,838,129 of OX452993.1, forward strand.
TGGTAAGCCGCGTCTTATCTCCGACTCCACTGACGCTCGTGCGAGAGTAAAAGCACTGACTCCTTTATATTATAATTCATGGTCACCGCACTATCTATTTCTGGTACATGGCTGAACTCGTGATCGCGCGCGCATCTGTGCTTCAATTGCCGTTATCTAATTCATGCATACACAATGACAGTCACAAATCCATCGCCTCATACTGCATTGTACAGTCCACCTTATGTCTAGCCTATATTTATATAGCACTAGCTTTTTCCCGCGGCTTTGCCCGCCTAGAAAAGTTTTTCCCGTGTACATTGTGAAACAGCGCCCTATATGTAGGTGTTTTGTTACTTAGGGGGTATTGGCGGACGCCCCGCGACTTTGTCCGCGTTAAAAAGTAGCCTATATGTTATTCCAGGATATAAGCTATCACTGTACCAAGTTTCATGAAAATCTGTTCGGTAGTTTTTGCGTGAAAGAGTAACAAACATTCATCCTCACATCTGCACATCCTTACAACCTTTCGCCTTTATAATATTAGTAGGATTGGATATTAGTAGGATTTTGTATAGCAGGGGGCATAACATGAAATGGTTGTTTAGCCATTTATACTAGAACTACTGACCATAATTCCCGGCAATGGTAACGGCGACGCCGGCGAGGCGTTATCTGATATAACTTCTCGTCTTTTACCTGAGAGAGCGATAGAAACAATTTTAGTGCTGTCAAAATTTTAACTTTGTGCCTTCAGAATCGGACCCATTATATTAGGTACGGTCGACCGCACGTCAGTGGAAACTAAACCAGAATAAACTGGTCTCTCGTATTGAACTTCCCTCATAGACTAGACCAGCTCAAGGTCAAAGCGTTTCCACTGACGTGCCGTCGATTGTACTAAGTATATTTATTACATATTGTAAGTAAAGGATAATATTTTCAAACGTATTTGTATGCAAATACATTTATGTACAATTTTTAAAATTTTGTAGTGACACCGCCGAGTAGAAAATTTAAATAGCCGGCTAAATGGCCAGACTAGAGTTTCACCGATTTGTCCTTCTGTAACTACTAATGCTTGTGCTTGATTGCATGATAATGGATGATCTGAATTTGATGAAACTGTGCTTGCTATCACAGATTGACAGGCTTAACATAGGGTACTCTTTACTTACCTACTATGGGATTTATAAACGTGGCGTAGAACTTGTATGTATTTCTAATTTAGTAAGGTATTTTCGATAGGTAGGTGTAGTTTCGATACGGCTATTACAATAAATACGTGACCGAGGGAAAATAGTTGTGCATATGACATCAACACAGCTCACTCTGTCTGGCCGGCTGCCATATTGTTTTTAGTGTGCTGTAGTCATTGATACTTTTAATGTGCATATGACAATAATGGTCGAGTAATGATTCATTACTAATGAATGATATTAGGGACGTTGTTTTTTTAATATTTTTTTCTGGACTTTTTTTAGGCCTGGAAGGTCCGATTCCTCTTCCATTTACAAATGTTAATTGAGAGACCTGCTTTTACCGGTACGCGGTTTCCAATAAATAACTCGTCGGCGCTAACTACTATATTGCCACTTCAGTTTACTTATGTTTTCGATGCCTGTACTTATTTGAAGTAGGTGTATGGTATGTGTAATGAAATTACTTTGATATTGTACGTATTGTACGCGTTCTAGGCCTCTAGAAAACAATCTATTATACCAAAGGATCATTTGTAAATGTTCGATCAGTTCATTTTATTAATTCACTCTATTATCAGTTTGTATTAGGTAGTAAGACTTCACAGAACAAACGGCAAGACTCAATTCAGAATTCTCTGAAATTTCGAAGCCATGGCTCATATTTAAAAATAAATCGGTTCGGTAGTAGGTGTGTACACATACACACGTGTTTTGTGGAACAATGGCATACAACGTGGAATCGAACCGTATGACGTCATCGTCATCGCAGGCGACTTAGCGGATAGCTCAAAAACAGGTAATTTATTCTTTGTTTATATTTTTGCTCGCCACAGACTTGCGAATTTGTTTAGACGGAGCGACAATATTTGCGCTGTCAAATATACCTAGGTACTTATAGTAAAATCCGTGTTCTTCCAGGAATTCCTTCTACACGTTCAGGAAAACTTATCACCTTCGCTTCATCAAATTACATGAATGAATTAAACGACTGGCTCCAGAACAGAATGAATGTTGCCCTATGAGCTAATTTTATCTATTTTTTAAGTGAACGCCATACGATTATATAAATCAAATTTCGTCATTTCGTATTGCCATTACGAAATATTTTGAAGATAATAGTAGCTACTTCCGGACCCTCGACTAGATTTTTTGTTGTAGAGTCATAGTTTTTCAACGATGACGTCTGTCTGCCGGTAGTAAACTTGTAAGGGATTCTCGACCATGAGTAACGCCGCGGCGGCGGGCGTGGGATTAGTATTCTGTGAGAGTTTGAGCTCTGTGTAAAAGTTTTTGCATGTGGACGCACGTGAGCCGGCGTCAATGATAGAGCGGGCGCAGTCGCGGCGCGACCTCACTACGTTTATCACGACACAACACTACACAGTACAATTAAACAATCATTATCATCCCGCTCAAGCGACGACCGATCGGATTTTGCAGCGGTTTTCTCAAGCTTCCGATGTGATGCGCTTGTGATTTCGGAAAAGTTCTCGTGTGCACGTTAATAAGTTAAGTGTTTCGCACGTTCGTAAACTTGCCGATTTCCGCGAATGTTCGCCCGGTGATGTAACTGTTGTGAACTGTTGAATGGTGCCTTTGTTTGACCGGCCAGTGCTTGAAAACAGTGCGTTCCAAGAACAAACTGAAAGTGTTCTAGTGTCCCTTTAAATACGGAAAAGTTCTCGGTATGTTTTTTTTTAATTCGTTCGGAAATTTGACTTTTATAATCTGTATGTTATTTATTTTCTCTGCTTATTGCACATGGTCTGCGCAGGTGGCTTTCGGCCAAAATTTATTATTAAACCCGCGGAGAGGAATTTTAATTTTACCCGTATTGCCCCGCGGTGGAAGGTTATTTTTGCGTGCAGTGTGTATGATTTTCGTTTTGTTGAATGAGCCAAGGTTATTTATAAAACACGCTCCTGCAATTATTGTTATTATTTTGGTAATGTCAAGTTTAAATGCTGTTTAGCTGTGGGAACAGAAGAAACTCCGCCTAATTAGGTTTTTGCGGTCTTGTGTCCACCTACACTAAAACGTGATACATCAACAAACCTATTTCTACGTCCCACTGTTGGGCATGTGGATACACGTTGGCCCACTGATCGCCTCCAATGCAGATTGGTAAACAAATTTTATTAAAAGTAATCCACCTAAAACGCATAGGTAGGTTAGGTTAGGTACTACAATTTCATTAAGTATCATCATCATACTCGTATATCAGCCTTTCGAAGTCCACTGCTGGCCTTCCCCAATGAATGCCACCACACCCGATCCCCTGTCTTCCACATCCAGCCGCTTTACTACAATGTAGATATTTAGGTTGACTACAATTTAGTTTAAATTTAACCTGAAATAGGTTCAGTGATTTCATAGAATAGCGAATAAACGGGTCTGAATTAAAACCTTCTTCATTGTATGTGGGTTATTTAAGCCCAAAGCTTGAGTTATGTTGACCTCGAACCGTGAGTTCGGGTCACCTTACTGCGCCCACCCATTTGTCGGTTAACCTTGACCGGTGCATGGCATTGAATTTGAACCTTACGTATGTAAGATTACTGATAATATGTTAACCAAGCTAATTGCCGTTAAGTATAATTAACACTTATAATAATATACTAGAGCTTGAAAACTTTTTTAAGTTGTTTTCTGCGATCATTAATACTATTGATCATTAGTATTAATGATCGCAGCTTGTTTTAGAAGAGAAGTTAATACGTGTACCTTACCTATCCTCCCGGGACCCCAGGCCCTCGCTTATGTTTAAAAATAAAACATAACTAAAACATTTAAAAAATAATAATCATAAAATAATTTTATTTTTTGACGTTCACTTCTCTTGAGGACTAAAAATTAGAAATAAAATAAAACAAAACGTGAAAATAAATAATAAATAAATAAAAATTCGTTCACTTCTCCCAGGACTCAGGAGGCTATATGTATATACCTTGTACTATTATTTATTCTATGCCTATATACATATCTTCACGCCGTGTCTGTAGCGATTCAGGCAGAACGGAGCGCCAGGTAACTATAATTATGGTTTATAAGGTAAGGTACCTGGTCATTCCTATAAGTCCTATAGGGGAGTACGCGTATTTCCTATTTCTTAGATCAAGCTAGGTAGTTTTGTTGACTAACTTCACGTAAATGAAGAAAGAGACAGTACAGGCGCGGATTTGAACTATGAACCTCATGAACGTGAGGCGAACGCACTACCAACCAACTAGGCTACCAAATACCTAGTATGTAAAAACGAAATGTTTCGGCAAGTGCGTTTGTTAACATCATTCAGCCAAAATTACGAGTTGTTTACCTCAAACGAGACAAAGGTCACCATATCATTGCAGCCCGAAGCGCGGCTTCGGTTGGTGGAGGGCGCCACTGACCATGCCGATCTGTCAGATGATTGGTTTTCACGTGTAGTAATTTTAGTTCGATATTTCGCCGCACGCACGAATAATTATGTCGGACGTTTATTACCCAGTGGAGGTATGAACATAAAATGTAGAAGAATAATGATTGTTTTTTACGTCATCGTTAAGGGTTTAGTCTGGTAGATAGGTACCTAACACATACTTTTATTAGTCCCGAGTATGGTCTTCCTTTCCTAGGAAAGGAAAACTGGACTTTTCCTAGAGCTCTATCTAATCGTAGGTACCAAGTTTCATTGAAATCCGTACTTGTTTACAGCCGTTATAGAGCGCCAACAAACATTCACACTTTCGCATTTGTAAAATAAATACATGCTTAACTTCACGCTATGTCCCTGACGTATGCAGAAAGATCGCATTTATAATACCTATACATAATAATTCCATCGATCCAAACAATCGGTCGACAGTATCTTGTACTATTATATATTCTGTGGTAGTAGTCTACAACCACAGAATAGAAGCCTAAAACTGCGTTCATTCATAGCTTTTTAAAGACACTTTCAGAAAAGTCGATGGTGCGAGCGGCGAACTGTACAACGCAATATTTTTTTTATATTGTACGTCGATTATGGCGATCGAGTGACGTAATCCGGTCGGTGTGACCTCAGTTGGTGTATGTATGTTAGTTATCTGTGGGCACAGGAACCTGTTCGGTTGGTTGTTTGTATGTAGGTGGTGTGGTGAGCCTCGGGCCAGCCAGATAGTATAGTGCCTATCGCTCTGGGGAATTATTTAGATACAATTATCGTAATGGATGTTAAAAATGTTATTACTAAAACCCGCTATCTGTTTTTTTTAAACTTTATTGAACGTTATACAGGCGAACTTAATCACTCTACATTTGGCGGCAATCAAGGAATCAGGTTGTCAATCGTGCACTAAATCATGACTCAAGGGACTAGACGCGAAGTATATAAAAGGTACAAACGAATTTCTTGTAATATGTAGCAAAAATTATGTACCGATGTGTTTTTGTTTTTGGTTATTACATTCCAATTATCCGGCTTTTTTCAAAAATCTTAGGATTTTCGCAAATATCCGAATTTTCCGATTATCCTAAGACACTATATACATACAAGCTCCAACACGGTAATTCCCTTTGTAAGGTCTTAAATGTGTTGAGTTCAGAAGGATTTTCTCGAACTACCTTCTATGTAAGGGTAGGTACGTAAGGAACAATATTATTTTATTATGGTTACTTATGTAGTTAAGCGGATAAGGAAGCCTTATCAGTTTTACGCTAATCTTAGCAACTAAGCGAGAGTTTGCTAACGCGAATAAGATAGAGAGTAAATGCCTAATTGTTTAAATGAAACCAAAACAATTTTAAAAATATTAGAAGAAACTCACATGCGGGCATGACTTGAAATTGGAATCAACCTTACCGGGGCCAGGCCCCGTTACTTTATTTTATTTTTCTAGTGCACTGACATGCTGGAAGCAAAGATCATATAAATAAAAAGTTTTGTAATAATCTTCTTTGACTTAATTGAATAGAATAGAATAAATTTATTTAGCACACACAAAGAAACATATTACAATAAATTTATACTTTCCTAGCTTACCTATGTACTCATAATTATATAATTATTAACGGGTCTTGAAGGGTCTCACGAGCTGACTGGACCGGTGACCACGGCCAGTGTAACCTGGTCGAAACGTCAGCCAAAAGTAAATAAAACTTGTTCGTGTGTAAGACCCGTAAATAATTATATAATTATGAATACAAAGCGCGAAAGTCTAAAATGTACTACCTATGTACTGTCAACCCGGAGAGTGTGGCCAGTGGCAGGGGTAAGGAGGCTGCGCGCAGTCAAGTGACCCATGGTGACCACTAACCACCCACCCACCGGTTGACTGCTGCGGATGTTGAAGCAAGTGGAAGTTGATTGTTGTAATCCACAAACGACTAATCTCATAAAAAGTGCACTGCATTCATTTTTTACTGCCTTAATTTAATTCGAAGGTTAAATAACTTTTAGTTGATGTAATAAACAAACTGTTAGTGCATTTTTTGTCCAACATGAATCATCCATTTGGCCAGGTATAATGGGTCTCTTTGACCCTGTGCTGTTCAATTAAGTATTTTTTATCGGCGTTTGTTTGACTAACTTAAGTTAACATAATACATAGTTCTGCCTGTATCATCACTAGTCTTCTAATAAATCAAACGACTTGGGTAAAATAATAAAATGAACAATCTAGCATACATACTCTTGCTTCAAAAATACAGTTCTAGAATATTTCTAAATTTACCCACTAATTTACCCAAGTTTTATTGCCTGTAGCAGCTTATCAGCCTCTTCCAAAATAATGGAAGGTTTATGGTCTAGTCACCACCCAGACGAGGCGCTGGGTTTGTGGATTTTGTTTGGGGATTCCGTATACAGGCAGACAGTATACCTAGAACTAACACCACAGACATCGTGCTTACCCCACGCTTGTCATACAAGCCAACTGCTGTAATTGCAAGAAATAGGTCATAGTTTTAGGTTTATAGACGTCTACTGTTGTTCTCTTATGATGATTTTAGTGTGTGCGTACAGTCGACCACACGTTTGGCTTAGCCTATTATATCGAGTCTCAATACTATGAGTCTATACTGGTTTTGTTTCTACTTGGGTGCGGTCGTCTGTACATGTTATTATTTATTTTAAAAATACAGAATAAATCTTTGGACAGTGACATAATAACAGGCCCAATATATCCGTGAATCGCAGACAAGTACCGAATAAAACCAATTTCATTAGAATATTTTGTATACACACGCCATCTATTATATACCATAGAACGTAACATCTACAACTCACAACGCGCACACTTTTCTTAAAAACTATAATTCCCCGAACTTAAGATGACGTAGTCCAGCTACAGTACCCGTCCGAATAGCACCTTGCCTAGTCCAGGAAGGGCACCGATCAATATTTTTGACAGGTGCTATTCGTGGATTCAATTTAATTTCTACATTTATGTCCACAAACAGCACGTACGTCAGGAACAACTTTTATAAATTGTACAAAGCGGTAGCAATCCATAACATTCTATTGGTAATAGTCATGAATGTGCTGGTGCTAAAAATTTAATTGTTATGAACGTAATGATCAATCATTTAGGGCAATCAAATTGAATAACGCAATCAACTTATACATTATAATAATACCTTGCTGGACTTTATTATGATTTAGCATTAATAAATATGTATAAATGAGTCATGCACGAGACAAAATGTTGAAGCAAATCGTAGACAGAGTTTTTGTGAAAATGATTTTTTAAATGCCTAGTGCGCCAAAGGTCGTGGGTTCGATTCCCACCCGGGACCAACGTTTGTGTGATGAGCATAACTGTTGGTTTTCGGATTCTGGGTGTTTGTATGTATTTAAGTATTTATTTAATAAGTATTTATGTACCTATGTTTATCAGTTGTTGAGTACCCATTTACAAGCCTCTGCTTAGTTTGGGACTAAACAGCCGTGTGTAAATTTGTCCAAACATTATTTATATTTATTTATTTATTTAAAAATAGTATTTTTGCATCTTAATTTCAAAGCTAGAAAATCCTATAGTAGGGTTCAACCCTTAGCTGGTCTATAAAACTAAAACGCGCAGAGTTACGTTCTCATTATACGGCTGGATATCGGCCAACTCTTGCTGTAACTAATATTCCCTTGGTGCGATCTAAAATAATTTAAGTGCGTTCACATATTGTATTTTATTTAATGTACGGAGTTAATAAAAATACAGGCTTTGATGTGGTGGATGACAGAATGATTGATTCCTATTTATTTACTTTTTGGGGTACTTACATTCTAATTACAACTTATACCTATAACAATATGGATATAAATATGCTGATAACAAGTACTCACATTTAAATAGAAAAATACAACTTCACAAACAGACACAGAAGAAAAACGAAAAGCAAAATTGTAACACTCGTTTTCTCGCCAACAAACTGTTTTGCAGTTTGGCGAGTAATTAATATAATGTACAAATTGTGTAATATTAAAGAATAAAGTTTAAAAAGAGCGTCAGTGGCGTAGGGGATAAGACGCGGCCTATCATATCGAAAGGTCCGGAGTTCGATCCCCAGCTGGGCCATGTACCAATGGGTTTTTTCTCGAAACTTAAATACATTTACTGACTGCTCTCAAACGGTGAAGGACAACATCGTGAGAAAACCTGCAGAAGAAATTCTTAGGCGCATGTGAAGTCTACCAACCCGCACTGGGCTAGCGTGGTGGACTACAGCCCGAACGCCCTCGTTAAGAGGGTAGGCCTGAGAGCCCCAGCAGTGGGGACATTAATAGGCTGTTGATGATGAAAGTTTAAAAAAGAACTATAGGTTAGATATAGTGATAACCAGATAACGGATTTGAAGGAGCTATTACGATAATTAATACGGATATGACAATAAGTGCATTTGCAAGAAAATGTTATGAAATTAATTAATTAAGAAATTGTTATTTTGTTCTTTAGTCTATAGTGATACGGTTCATCAAAAAGTGCGCGGGCATTTTTCCGCTGGGTCTGCGCATTCCCTAAGGGTCGTAGCCTTTAACCTTACTCAAGAATTGGGCTATCCAATGCATTTTTTTTAAATCCGACTTTTCCAGAGATTAGCACGTTCAAACAAAAAACAAACTATTCGTCTTATGTAGTGTTCTCTAGAAAACAGTAGGTACTTCATAGTGATAAGGTCTGAATTGCAATAACATTGTAACATCTATTCTAGGGCACGTTTGCAATGTGCTTATTGTGGTTCGATCGCACGAGGTCGACTGTACGTGTAGTGTTTCACTTTGTAGCGGTGTTTATTTATATTCAAACTATAATAACAAGTGACGTCGCGTCGAAGTTGTAAGGTTGTTTACCAGCTTCTGTTGAATAAGGTCGCATAGTAACAAAACGAGAATGAATGCTCAGAGCATGCCCTCTCTGCAGAGCCGCATTGGGGCACCGTTTGGCGGACAGGGGTTTGGCACAACAGATCCCATAGGGTCGAAGTGTCGCCAGGTATTCCTGGCCCCCTAACAAGATAAGATGCCCTTTCTGCGTGCGTATTTGTATGTGAAAACATTAAAAATTATCTCTGTTACCGTCCACTGCACTGTCAGGTAATATTTTAAAGACAGGATAAGCCGTGTCCTGTATTTTACTGCAATGATATAAACAATTCTGTACAAGAAATTAATATTATTACGAAACATTAAACTGGTTAATGATAATCAATCACATGAATTGAAATAAGTGAATGAGTCAGAATGGAATTATAGCTAGATTTTTATGAAACTTTTTACATAAGTCCCTTTAAAACAAAACCAGTATAAACTGGTCTCTCATAGTATTGAAACTCCCTAATAGGCTAGGCCAGCTTACGGTCAAAGAGGTTCCACTGACGTGCGGTCGACTGTACCTATAGACATAGAACGGCGCGCCTTGTACATTTTAACGGCCGCAACGTCTAGTCAAGTGAAGCTTGCGTGCATTATAATGACAGGCGCTTTCCGAGATGTAACAAACAAAATCAGGACTCACATTAACAGTCAAGGACTGTTAATTTGGTTTTATTGATCTCTAGGTTTACTTTGTTTTTAGTTTGTTCATAAACTGTAACTTCGTGTGACGTACTAAAATATTTTGAAGACAACTATTCTGTATTGTGCTTTATACTCATCATTAGCCTGCCATTTTCCCTTTTGGACATAGTCTTTATTCATGCGCAAGGGAACACCCATAATAACTACGGCCTAGGTATAAGTAGGTACCTATTAGCTTTCGTTTATCATATCAAGTGATGCTAACACGAACTATAAGTACAGTGTGACGACAAAGAAAAAAAATTACTCTTAGTAACACCAGTGGGACAAGCTGGTGTGACGACGTGTCCGCCCTGGAACTCCTTCGGTCAATCCGAATGAAAGTGACATTAATATTCTATGTTCCCCTACAAAAATGTTCGCTAATCGCTTACTCCAATAAAAGTTCACTTAGTAACTCCACAAACTCCTGCTTACGTTAAAGGTCGACTTATACAAACAAATGTTAAGTCTCAAATCACATACTTACACATAAACTATATCACTAGTGCGTCCAACTAATCGCACCTAGTCACGCGTTGCCATGACTTGACTTTTGTTTTCTATACCAACGTCTATCACACTCTACTAGTTGCTCGCCCTTGGACTAATGTAAGTTCTATAAATAAATATAAACGTATATACAATCGAAACTATTGATTCGGCCGCTCGGAATAGCTTCCATCTCCATCATCCTTCGTCCAACCGTGACGCTTAAAAACCGTAATAGATTTTAATGTTGATCAATTCAAACGCTAAGGTTCCTTTGATTCATGACAAGGCTGTATAGATATCAACAGCCTCTGCCTATCCTGAAAGTAAACATAACAACGTTTTCTTTACTTACTGTAACTTGCTTTCATTAGATTTCCATTCCAATTAAGTAGGACAAAGTAATTGGTCGTCCGTCATAGTATTAAGTAAATTATTCCACAATCACTTACAATCGAAAATAGTAGCAAAAGCACAAAAAATAAAACAACACTTAGACGCAAAATACAAAACTTTAAATGTGTATGTTCCTAGAAAAAGGTGATGTCAGTCAGCCATACATATTTATTTACTTGGAAACTTCTAATGCAAGGAACTTCACGCAATTTCATTGTAAACAAACACCCTGAAATATTAATGAGGAGAAATTAACACTGTGTTTAGGAAGTAGGCACACGCGGATCACTAAACCGCAGCACGGCCTTGATTCCCAATCGGGCATCCCGATTTGGCGGCCGAGTGGCTGAGTGAGCTCATGGCGTGCCCCAGCCGCGCCTAGTCGCGGACCAACGTGCTCGTAGCCAGAGTCGTAGACTGCGGGCGGCGCGACGTCCGTCGGCTTCATTAGCAGGCTCTATTGTTGCCAGTACTTCCTCCGCGCGCGAATGCAGTAGCGTTGCTAGTCCGGCACTAGTTTACGAACGCGCATCTGCACAGCGCGCGCCCGCGAAAATTGAAAAGAAAATTAAAAAAAAGAAGAAAGGAGCGCGCGCATTTTGACGCAAAATGGGTGTGGTGAAAAAAAGTAAACCGAAAAACGAGAAGAAAGATGTTGGTGCCAAAAAAGAGGATTGTGTTAAGAAAAAGAATGTTGGTAATGGAAAGGCGAAGGATGGGAAAGTGAAAAAGAAGAGGGCTGTGTCGTGCTTACAGTGCCAGTGCCTCAAGTCGGCAGACGAAGGTATAATTGAAGTTTTTTTAATCTAGGACAGCCGCAAACTAAGCTTTATGGCTCGGTACCTTTGCCTACTCAGGCCTCTCTCTGGCATGTTCCATTCTTTCCGTTCATTACCTATACTCAGCAAAGGTATTGTTGTTGTAATAAAAGATTCCGCTAATCATACTAAACATGTATGTACACAGAATGGAGTTATGAAACATCTTACATATTGTGAAATATTTACAATTTTCACGCGGGAAAATTCATCTGACCGACAAAAAGGTGCGAATTGCCTCAAATGGCTATTGTAGTTCGCTTTGCAATGTTTATAATTATTTCCTTTTCCTGTTTTCTTTCAAAACATCCACACTACTTTGCGGAATTTCATTCTGTTTTATGTATCTCTTTGTGTCACGCTATAAATGTTAACTAACATAAATACATAAAGTATTTAGTCTGGGAAAAACTATTTATCGAGGACTGTGATCCTGCTCCTTGTATGATAATTTCTTTTTTGTCTGTAACTAGGACGGTTTTTCTGCCAAAATCAATGTGTCTGGGAGAATACTACATATAGACAAATACGAGTAAGTAGGTACATATAAGTATTCGTGTTTATAGAAGTCCTTATATAGGGAAAGGGGAATGCAAATAGAAATTCGATGTATATAACATTTTGGTAAAAAGATAGCCACACTCTATTTATGTTACTTACCTATTATAGTTTCTACAAGTAACTGCTTAGTTCGACGGAGTACCTGCCTCTACTTCATCTTTTTAGTCTAAAGTAAAATTTTGAAGGGGGCGAGATGGGATTCAACCAAAATTTTGCATGGTAGGAAGGAAAACATCGTAAGGAAACCTGCATACGCCGAAGAAATTCTTAGGCGCATGTGAAGTCCACCAACACGCACTGGGCTAGCGTGGTGGACTATATCCCTTGAGAGCAGTCAGTGAATGGGGGTACTTAAGTTTCGAAAAAAAACCAATTGGTACATGGCGCGACCGGGGATCGAAATCGGACCTGTCGAGATGACATGCCGCGTCTTCCCCACTGATTTGCTTAGTTAAGGATATGCTAACAGACAGATTTATCTGATAGGTTAGTTTATCTGTCAGCTTACTATCTGTAGCAATATCAGCAAGCGGTAAAAGAGGTCCTAAGTATAGTATTTCAGTTCGCCTCAGACGCACGTACAAAACCGCTTCTGGAGCTGCCGTTTTCAGACGGATCCCAAAAAAATCACTCGACAACCATGCGTGTGATTTACATTCGCCTATGATCCGCAAACCAGACATTCGGATGGACGTCATCATAACCTACATTCCGTGTTTACGTCCCGAATAGCACATCTCGGTTTCGTAATGACCGCTCGGGATGCGGCCGGCTGGTTTTTTAAACATAATCCGGAGGTACTACGCGCGGTAGCCGGTAGCCAAGGTTGTACGGTTCCGTTGACAGGGCCGGCCATCTCGGCATTGGTGGTTTAAAAAATTTTTTCATTAAAAATACATGGATTGTTTGCCTGCCATAAATCAATCAAACTTTTGTGCAGATTGTTGGCAGAAAGTGTTTGTTTTTTTTTGTTACATCCATTTTCCTATTATGGTATCTATAAATAACAGAAAAACAGGCATAAGTTAGGTCAAACAATAACAACATTAGGTTAGGAATCTCCAGGATTAGTAATTCTAAAAAAAAAATTTGATTAAATGTTTTTTCTTCAAATTTAGTTCTATTATTTTATTTAAAGGTATAAATTTTTGGCACCAATATTGCCTAAATAATCCAGTCATTAAATGAATAATATTAATGTAATAATTCCATTAAAACATCTTTAGCACTACATTTAAAATTTTGACCTAAACTTTTTTACATTCTTACGCACGGTTTCGGCCTGGGGCGTTTCCTTTGCTCCCATTTGTTTTTCCCATCTAAATCCGACCCTGGATATGGCATTAGGACACAGATGACTGAACTGCCTGGGCCTCGACTGCAAGTTCCATGTCATTATGTCACCCGGCGTGAAAAAAAAACTACACAAAGCACGGGTAAAAACACAGAAGCGGCGAATACAGCGTTAATTTACGTAGTTAAACCAAATACGTGAGATGAGGTCACTCTTAACAAAGTGTGAATGTTTGTATGTACATACAATCAAACATATATGTGCGTACGCACGTATATAATCATACGTGTAGGTTTGTTACCACAAAATTAGCATAAGCGCCTCAGTCTTACAAGATCGGTCAGGAAACGTAACATTTATGTACTTTTGAAATCAACATCAATAAACTTTCACACGACCAACCAGGTTTCTCATACTCGAAACCATAGAAACCTAACATAACACTAAGTTACACCTATACCACAGATTAGTCAATAGTTCCTCTACACCCTACATCTAAAACTAGCTGACCTGACAGATCTCGTTCTGTCAAAACCAAGCAGCTACAATTCCAATTTTCCAATTACCGATATTCTCGTGCTCCCGTTAATACCCCCCGCCCCCCGCTTTCCCCCCTCCCTTCCCATAAAAAGTAAAAATACAAAACCCCGTCATTATTTAATTATGATAGCTGTTTACCGTGGCTTCGTCCGTGTGTAATAAGTTATTCCCGCGGGAACAGTTTACCGCGGTAAAAAGTAGCCTATATGTTATCCCAGGATGTAAGCTATCACTGTACCAAGTTTCATCAAAATGTGTTGAGCCGTTCTTGAGTTATAAGTGGTCTAACTAACACGACTTTGTTTTATATATTTAGACTTTTAATATAGCTAGACAGTAAAAGCAAGAACAGACAAATTGTTGTTGCAATTTAATAAAATAAAAATGTCAATAAAAATAATATTTTTCAAAACTTTAAAAATTACACTATTAGCTGCCGGAAAGGGGCTAGTTACTTTATACCTTGCTTAGTTGTAAAGTTAGAATACCTTACACTACGCCGACTATGAGTTGACAACGTCAATCGCTAGAGATTATACGTAAAAACCTAAGTGGCCTCGGGGATAAGACGCGACCTAACATATCGAAAGGTCCGAGGTTCGATCCCCGGTTGGGCCATGTACCAATGGGTCTTTTCTCGAAACTTAAGTACATGTACTGACTGCTCTCAAACGGTGAAGGAAAACATGGTGAGGAAACCTGCATACGCCGAAGAAGAAATTCTTAGGCGCATGTGAAGTCCACCAACCCGCACTGGGCTAGCGTGGTGGACTATAGCCCGCACGCCCTCGTTGAGAGGGTAAGCCTGAGCCCCAGCAGTGGGGAGATTAATAGGCTGTTGATGACGATGATACGTAAAAACTATCTATATCTCTCTGTCTTTCGTAATTAGTCAAAAAGAGATAGCACTAATAATTATTTACGTAGTCACTAGCGACTATTGACTCATAGTAGGCTTACGTACAGAAAGTATATTTATGGTTAGATCAAAAATATATAAGTTAATGTAAATGAAGGCATCTGCATCAAACAATGCCACGATTAATAGACTGCTATTTCAGTCATTTAATCACTGGATTAATTAGTGATGTAATTTATCATTAGTCACACCTAATTCCTTGATTGATTAATGCATTTTCCGCATTTGCAGCACTGATATAAACTGATAGTCTATCAATTTATCTCAACTGTGTTCCTATGGGAGAAATGAAGAAGACACGAAATGGGATGGGGATTAATGCTTTTAGTGCCACGTATTTTAGGTAATTTATAGTAAGTATTTATAGAATTTGTATGAGAGCGTCTGTGGCCTCGAAGATAAGACGCGGCCTATCATATCAAAAGGCCCCAAGTTCGATCCCCGGCAGGCCATGTACCAATGGTTTTTTCTCGAAACTTAAGTACATTTACTGATTGTTCGCACACGGTGAAGGAAAACACCGTGAGGATGCAGGTTTCCTCACGTTGATTTCCTTTACCGTGTAAATGTACGGAATAACTAAGATTTTCTTCTTCGGCGCATGTGAAGTCCACCACCCGTACTGGGCTAGCGAGGTGGACTATAGCCTGAACGCCTTCGTTGAGAGGCAAGGCCTGGGCCTCAGCAGTCGGGACGTATTAATAGGCTGATGATGATAGAATTTGTATGAGACCCGTCTCTTCCAACACACCTTTTATAGTACCTAAGAAGTCTGATCCAACAGTGAACTTATTATGGGTTGAAATTGATGATTCAAAAGACCGACCTCTGCATAGGATGTGATTGTCAAGGGCAACTAAAACTAGATATTATCAAACATGACAATAGCACGATTTGTCCGCAACTACCAACCGTACAAACGTCCGTACAGTCAATACCGTCATGTGATCGACGCGCAGATGCGTTTTATGGCGTACTCAATGTATGTACATTAGTACACATTATGGTACAGATGTATGGCCTAATGTCCAGCTTAGAACATTAAAACGGCGAGGTGTCGCATGAATTTGCATGTTTATTTTAGTCGTAAAGTCGTTCGGTTTTTGGCGCAAGCATGGTCTGGATGACCTAAGACATGCTGTGGCATTGCGTGACATGCAAAGATCAAATAAACATGATAATGATTTATTCTATACAGCGGACGCGAACAGTATAAAGCGTATCCCAGACACGGCCTACCGCAGGCCGCAGCTTCAATATGCAAACGCAGGCCGCGCGTGTCTGATGTCTCACTTACATTGCATAGGGAATACAACAAGCCGCCACCGCCACCGCAGGCCGCGTGTGCCTGGGATCCCCTTTATTAATCTAGGATTACGTGCGACATTTCATCGAAATCGGTCCAGCAGATAGTGATTGAATAATGCATACAATCTCTCTCTCTTTCTCCCTCTGTCTCTCTTTCTCTCTCTCTCTCTCTCTACATGCCAGTAAAGTTTTTGATTTTATTCGGGTTGGAAAATGTACCTACTTTTCTAGTAAGGTAATTGAGGTTTGACCTTGTTAGGTATTCACAATATTACACTCCTGCTCCTGTCTGTGACCGCAGTGCAGTGCCCCTTGATCTAACCATTAATAGACTATTCGTACGCACTCGTACGTACTGGTACGAGCGCACTTAATTGTTTAATTGATGTTTCCTAACCCAAATAACTTAATTGTTGTCGGCTCTCCACAACTTCTATTTTTAAGTCGGTACCTGTCTGTAATGATTACAATTATGCATCTCTCTTTAATTACCTTGGAATGTGGGAAAGGGTTGATAACAATCATAGTGTAATATATACTACACTAAAATAACTTGCCTGTAATCAGCTTAGTCACAAGTAAAAAGAACTAAGTGTGTTTATTAGATCTGGTGAAATTTTGAAGGCCGGATGCAGGTGCATTCAATGAGGTACTGAGTAACTATTTATTGTTCTTCTACTTTTGGACCCTTTAGCTTTTTTCCATTTTTTTTATATATATAAAAAGTTGTAGGTACAACTTGTAAGACATAGCGACGGCTGTGTGTATCTACCTCGTAATCCATAAGGAATTCCTGTTTTATTGATACGTGGTTGAGTCACACAACCACCGATATTCACGTTGAATAAATCCTACTAATATCCTATCCTTCCTATCTATCCTACTAATATTATAAAGGCGAAAGTTTGTAAGGATGTGAGGATGGATGTTTGTTACTCTTTCACGCAAAAACTACCGAACAGATTTTGATGAAACTTGGTACAGTGATAGCTCATATCCTGGAATAACACATAGGCTACTTTTTAACGCGGACAAAGTCGCGGGGCGTCCGCTAATACCCCCTAAGTAACAAAACGCCTACATAGAGAGCGCTGTTTCACAATGTACACGGGAAAAACTTTTCTAATTACGCGGGCGAAGCCGCGGGATAAAGCTAGTCCTTTATAGAACAATGAAAAGCCATCAATAGTTACCCTATACCTATTAAATATGCACTGAATATATCCATTATTATGCCATTAAATCTTAATTGTTTCTACACTTGTGTAACGCCAAGCATATCTTAAGAAAACACTAGACCCATTACCATGCTGCTCAGCGCGACAAACAGGCACGGCAAACAGTTGCATTAGTCGACCTTTATGATTCGCCGGTGATGTCAGCCGCCGCTCCTACAGTACTAGGTACCTATATATAGTAAATAATGTGCACTGGAGTCTACTTACAGATCCACTGCCCTTGTACCTTATACACTTAATCGACGTAATCATTAATCTTTACGAAAAATTAAAACTAAGTGTAAGAATTACACTGAACACCGACGACTTATTCATCCCCAATTTTTTTAAATTTCCCAATGATTTTTTTTTTCCAATTGAAATGGAACCACTCTCGAAATATATCTATTCAATAAAAAAGAATCATTTAAATATGTTCATAATCGGCGAAGATATGGCATAACATAACACACAGTCGAGATAACATCCTTGTCGAGAGAACATCCTCCTTTTTGAAGACGGTTGAAAATAAAGTATTCAAAGGAAGGCACTTGCAGAACATAAAAAGTCCAATGCTGTACCTACCAGGTCTTTCAGTTTTATTCTTATCTTAATTTTGATAAGATTAGTATTTTTTGGAGCCAACACTGTGGAAGATTGTGAGTGTATGCCAGCATCCTCCCACCCAGGAGATTCTCTTAACAGTAAAACTAACCTAACATCTTCGCACCTCACTACAACCTACAAGAGAAATAATAGTGTCTACCCACGGACCGACTTGCCCTTATAAGATAAACATTCTATAGGTAAAAGCTCTTAGTCTGGATTGAAGGGGTTGTCCTTATCGAAAGAGATAGTGCTATAGCCGTGTTGGCTTAGTAAAGTGGCTTTTGAGTCGAACTCCACCGCCAGTTGTCGTGGGTGCGATTCCCAACTTGGTACAATATTTATTCTGGTCTGGATCGTATATTTGTTATCTGTTGTTAATCTTTTTCTAATTTTCATTTGCAGGGAATCTTAGTTTTGGATTAGACAAGTGATAAATATCTCGAAAATAATATCAATCTATTTTAGAAGTAAAATATAAGTTCACACTTTATTACAGAAGAATTATAGTTCAGTAAAATTTAAATTGCATTTAAAGATATTGTGGTCCATGGTACCTACGTTCGAGAGGTCGAGTTGTACCTATATGTATATATATAAATTTTAATTTTAATAATAATAAATACAATTTAAATTTTACTGAACTATAGGAACATATACATACTGTATTTTATTTTAATTGGTTATCCTTGTGCGAAGATATAGGGTTTCATCTATTTAAATACAGAGTTTACACGAGAAAGTCACTGCTATCAAATCCGCAATGCGTGAAGCTTGTTTTATAAATACAAGCGGACCGGCCTATAAAACTGAAAATGGACGATAGACTTGTTGAATATAAATTAAGCTATTCTGGGCACAACCAAAATAAAAACACGCATCAACATCACGCACCAATATGCGTTGGTTTCGGCTAGCACGGGTCATCAGGAAGTAGGTATTGTGTCAGACAATATTTGGAGAGCAATCTATTAATGGTTCGTGATTCACATTTTAAAAAAACAAGCACGGGCACTTATGTGTAATTGCGCCGTTAATACGTACAAACGTGCCGAGGTATAAGTAGAGGCATTCATAGATTTAATCTGTTGATAGTGTGTGTAGTGTTGATAGTGTATGCACACTTTATAGTGTAGGTTAATATAATTTATACATCTTGTACACAATATAATCACTATTATATTTATTTACCATCGCTTCACGGATCTAAGTGTGTGCTTCCGGTAATGGTATAATCTTCTCGTTGCATTCAAATCGTTTCATCATCAGCATAGTTCATCAGTCCATTGCTGGACGTATAGGCGTCCCCCAAGGCGCGCCATTGAACCCGATTTTCGGTTCTCCGCATGCAGTGGGAGAGCGTAGTCGCCCATCTAGCCGGGGGGCGTCCCACACTACGCTTGTCCAGTCGTGGTCTCCACTGGAGGACTCGTCTACCCCAGCGGTTATCGATGCTCCGACAGACAGATGTCCCACCCACTGCCACTTCAACGAACCTTCAAAAATGTTTTGATTCAGCCGAAATACCATAAACACCAAAACATCTTCCCAGCGCTAACACCTTGGAAAGGGTTGGAGGAAGGAGTACGTGATGTCCACTAACCTGCAATGACATGATGACGGGTAGGCCTCTGCCCAACAGTAGGACGTATCATAGGCTGTTTGATTGATGGTCACCTTCCCTATTTGAATGTTTACTTAAGTTAAGATTTCTGTAATGACTAGACCGTATGGTTAGAGTTGATTACAAGTCATTTAAACTCATTGACACCTATTACAATCAGATCACAATCAGTGCTTCTAGTCCAACACAAAAATCCCGACAAGGGCGATGTCGTCATCACTCGATAAGCAGTCAAGAGTCAGAAGTCAGGTGATACTGCCGGAGTCAATTGGGCGGCCTCGCGCTTCCCACGCGGTTGACATCAGATGTGGCGTGTGCGCAGCGAATTGATGACGGTTATGCAATGCAATGTCTTGAACAGACCAGAATAGGGGCATTTGGAATGGTAATTAATGAATGAACGAGGTGATAGGGCGGTGAGATGAATTTGTTCTATATTAGTAGGTTCTTATAAAAGTTACTAGTTTTTATTTATTATTATTATTGCTACGGGGGCAACAAGCAGACGGGCCTCCTGATGTTAAGAGGTCACCGCCGCCTATAGACACCTGCAACACCCGGGGGGTGTTTTTGTGGCATATTGTTTTTTTGTAAGTATTGTATGCAAATGTTCTTTACTGTGAAATTAAATAAATATAAAAATAAAATCTAAGGGATGATCCGCTCCGCGGCGGATTATGTCCGCTCTGTTTGAAATACTATGGCTTTGTTTATATCGATGCACATTCAACCTATGTATATTTAGATACTGTAATAAAAGTAAAAGAGCTCTTTCATCACTCTAGCTTGTTATTTTACATAACACCCCTATATACAGGACAATCCAATTAGTGCCCGCACGCACGCCCAGGCGCCCACTGCCACAATGGGTAAGGATTGGCGAATCGTGTCACAGGGACGGCAAATATAACAATCGCTAACTGTATGTGGGTCTTATTTTTATTTAAAAAAATATAAAGCATTTTAGCAGCATGCAAAATAAATCAGATGGAGCCATGTTAGCGTTTCGCATTAAGGTTCGCATTAATGACAATTAGTTGCCTGAAATCCAAAAGATTCCTTGGCAGGGTTTTACTTCACTACACTGAGAGCGACTTGTATCCGAGAATTTTTGCACCAAAAGGCCAGGGTTGGGAGAAATTGTTACCCTTCCATAGAATGATCGCAATCCTCAACGATAAAAGGTAGGAGATTCTACTAAAAATATTTCGCGAAATCAGGTTACTGTAGAAAAATCATGGCTATTTAAAAAATATCTCTTTACAAATAAAAATACAGTTATGTATTATACTAAGTGTATTATTTGTCTTAATTTAAATTCACTTATTCAGCATCCATTATTGTTTGTAAAATATAATGCTCACTTTGTTAGTGTTAGTAACATTTCAATAAATTAATTTCATAGTTGCACAGTTTCGAAATTCTTATCGATATTCTGAATTCGTAATTTAATTAACCTGTCATTGAACTTAACTGTATGTGACCAGCTAAATGCAACGAACACCATTTTAGTCACATTAGAAAGAGACCAAAATACCAGGTCCTAAACAAATGTTGTCGTCATCTCTGTCCCACGTGTTATTGCATGTGATTTTGTATGCACGAGAGCGTTTTAGGCGCGTGCCCAAATTCATATTCTAATGTACGGAGTTGACTTCCTTTCTTTGCTCTTCGTTCCGGAATTCGTCGGCACTTTCTTAGGGAAAGTTCTTTGTCCTTGTAATGTATGTGCGACTGCGGCAGTTCCATTTTTACGCACAGGCCTGTCAACCCACTGAATACGGCAGACATGGTTAAAAATTCATTGATTACCTATGCAAAAGTTTCTCCATCTGTCTTAGCTCCACTCTGCCCTGTACCTACTCAAATCACCTGCGTTTTCAATGTTGAAAGATTTACTAAGTGACATCTAAAGAGCCGTGGTAGCCTAGGTGGTTGTGCACTCGCCTCACGTTCACGAGGCCGTGGGTTCGTCCTGGCCCGTACCAATGAGTTTTTCGAAACTTAAGTACGGTTTATTAAAATACCACAGGTTTTTCGGTGAAGGAAAAATCGTGAGGAAACCTGCATACGCCAAAGACTGGTATTTACTATTCTAAGGCGTATGTGAAGTCCACCAAAAAAAACGGAATGGGGTTTGGCACAACAGATCCCATAGGGTCAAAGTGTCGCCAGGTATTCCTGGCCCCCACAGAAGATAAGATAAGTGACATCTAGCTCGCTGAGTGAAAATAAAATACATATATCCAGACATAAGTGCAATCGAAATGTTGTTTCCGATTGTTCTGTTCTATACTTGTATCTACTATATTATTAATTATTCCATGTTAGTACGACTGAATTCTGTTTGTGTCTAACTTAGAGCTGTCTACTAATTGTGTTTTTTTTTGTTGCAGGCGGTTTGGAGGGCAAGTACCGCGTGGCGGCGCCTGAGCTGATGCAGGACACCTTCATGAGCGACTCGGAGGACGAGGGAGGTGCGTACCCTTCTGGCCGCCATCGCAACTGAGTTTCGTAACC
This sequence comes from Metalampra italica, assembly GCA_949699065.1. NCBI lineage: Eukaryota > Metazoa > Arthropoda > Insecta > Lepidoptera > Oecophoridae > Metalampra > Metalampra italica. The sequence goes on from OX452993.1 coordinate 3,860,618, forward strand.
AGTTGCGATAGCAAGATGTTTTGATAATGTTGAGTAGATCTTGGGCCCAAACTTCCTTATTTCCCTTGCCATAAAATCATGACTAACTCCTCACTCGGGTATAAAAATAAATGATCGCATTCTACTTCGGTTGATGATATCATTAGGTGTTAACTGGAGGCCCTCCATTACATCACTGTATTAATAAAATGCAAACTGCAACGTACGTATGTCTCTTCGTTTATATCTCTAAAACGGATGGATGGTTTTTGATGCAATTTTTCTTATTACTTAGAAGATCTCTCGAGAAACATTTTAGTGTGTGAACCATTAAACTGCAACCAATGAGAGCCGAACAGTAACGGTTTTAGTAAAACGTTACACTGGCGGAGGCTTATGCCAAAGCTATTTTATCGTAAAATGATAGTGAGTCGGCCTTCCAAGGCCAAAGAATATGTGTTTTTGTATAAGGCTTTTTAAGTCATCCAGTTTTATTAGTTTTATTGTATATTTTATATCGATCGTTGCCGATCACCGCCTTATACGGCCTTTATTCGTTTGAGACCTCTTGGGAATGATATCATCAGTGAGTTCGGCTGACTGCACCACTACACAATTAAAAGTTTATTAATAAAATACAAATGTAGCTAATGGAGCATCTGAATTCGTGATTTTGCATTTACTCTACTACTTTAGTGAAGTAAATTTTTTTCTGGCTTTTACTTCCCCTCCTGCCATGGGCTCCGATCTATTTGTCCGATCGATCGGACTATAACCACCGGTATTCACCCTTGAAAACATGAAACCAATATTTTTGCTTGATCTAATCAAAGACTGGTTTTAATGGACAACCTGCAGATCGCACACGAATACATACTTTAGAAATCGATAGTTGTGTGACTCAACGAAGGAATATTTCATCTACTTGCTAGGATAAATCACGTTCATATATTATCTCTGCATTTAGGTATATCTGTATTTACCATGTATGTTTCAGGAGAAGTAGAGTGTCCGATACAGCAGCAGCAGCAATACCGCTACATGAACAGCGAGGCGGGCACGCTGCACCGCGCCAAGCCGCTCGAGGACAGCGTCACCGACGGACACCTGTGGCCCAGCAACAATGACCGCAAGGTGGCCACCATCGACCGGCAGCCGCTCGACATCGGGTGAGTCGCTTTATAACCCTACCTCCCTATACCGCTTGACATCGGATGACAACCCTATCTTCCTAAGCCGCGTGATATCAGGTGAGTCGCTTTACAACCCTACCTCACTATGCCGCGTGATATCAGGTGAGTCGCGTTACAACCTACCTTCCTAAGCAGCGAGGCATCGGGTCAGTCGCCTACCTCTCTAAGCCGCGTGATTCCAGGTGAGTCGCTTTACAACCCTACCTCCCTAACCCGCGTGATGCCAGGTGAGTCGCTTTACAACTCTACCCAAAGCTGCGCTACATCGGGTGAGTAGCTTTACAACTGTATCACTAACCCGCGCGGTCTACTTCCCAAACCCGCTTAGAGTTCAGACCGCCTACAAGGAAGTGCAGATGGCCTAAAAACTGTGGCCCGCAGTGGACATCGACAGGATGATATGATGATGAAGACTCGCAGCCACGTGATACCCTGGACTAAAGCGGTTCCTGTTGTTGCAGGTTCCTGGTGTCGTTCGTGGTAGACGCGCGGGGCGGCGCCATGAAGGCGAAGCGGCGCGGCGGCGTGCGCATCATCGTGCCGCCCGCCGCCTGCGCCGCGCCCACGCGCGTCACGTGCCGGTAACTAAGCTTCCTCTAGCAATATTTACTTACAGATTGATCCGCCGAAGAGGCAACGCATAAGACAGAACTTACAACAGCCTTATGTTCAAAGGTGAACGTTGACAGACTGGTGATTCGTACATACATACATATCTTCACGCTATGTCCCTGGCGGGGTAGGCACAAAGAACGGAGCGCAAAGTATCGCGATCCAGACACACCTCTTTCGCTTCCTTCAATCTCTTCAATTTATTTATTTTGTCATTTTTATACTACTATGTTTTACTATGGTTTATTATTTTTTTATCATTATTATTTTATTGACGATCACATTAACTTTGACTTTTTACGTAAGATAACTATGTGATAATATTTGTAATGTGAGATAAATAAATCTAATCTAATCTAATCTAATGATCAATCGTAGATTTGTCCAAACCATACTAAGTACTATCAATAGTTGCTAAAAATCAAAGATGGCCATATTTTACATTTTGTTTTAAAAGCCCGTTATACTCTCATCATCTCAGACTTTTAGCGTCCACTGCTGGACATAGGCCTTCCCCAACGAACGCCACCACACCCGGTCCTCCGCTCTCCGCATCCAGCCGCTTCCGGCCACCTTTAGGTCGTCGGTCCAACTGGCTGAGAGGCGTCCCGGTCCGCGGTCTCCACTCCAGAACCCGTCTGCCCCAACGGCCGTCGGTTCTGCGACAGATGTGACCTGCCCATTGCCACTTCAGTTTGTTATACTCTAGTTTTAGTTAATAAGGACCATGTGGCCATTTTAATACTAGAGTAAAATCTCACCATTTGTACATGTTTATTCCGTTTTGTTTTTATTTCTTGTTAATGTTATGTGTGTATCCTAAATCACTTTCGATCGTTGCAAATCTATTTAATCAGTAGCATGGTATAAGTGAAACATGAGTCATGTATTGAATGGCCCGCGGATTTGGGCGTCTGCCACCAGACCGCAACTTAGTGGCGCGGACTGCGGGCGGGCGCTGACGCACCTGTTTACCTATCACCCTCAGGGTCACAGTAATTGAACCGTACCCGATAACATCGCCATCCAGGCACGGAGCCAGGAGCTTAATGACCCCTCATTTAACGTGTTCAGGTCGGAAATTTGAAATGGTATTAAAATTATTAATACATACATATCTTTACGCTATGTCCCTGGTGGGGTAGGCAGCAAGAACGGAGCGCCTAGTATCCTGACCTCATTAATAATCCAGATTGTAATTATTTAAGTTGTTTAATGTTCGGTGTGTATATACCTGTAAAGGTAGAGTATAATCGTTGATCGTTGCATAAAAACAATAATGTTAAGATCTACTACTAAGATGTTAAGATTTACTTATGCTCAAAGGGTTAGCTGGCACATTGCAGTGGAAGTGGGCTGGTCACATCCATTCTATTTAAAGTTATTTCGATTGTCATGTGCAGTTGATTTACAGATTTTGAAAATAGACTAGAAATAGTATTTTGCCATGAGGGCTCCGTTAACTACTGACTGCGTGCCTGTCGTGTCATAAAATTATGACATAGAGATGGTAATTAGATTTTGGACAGTTATAAAGATGGATTTTCCGTACTTACAACACTAAGCAGGATTATGTCATTTGAAAATATGGCCGTCTGATATTATCGTTAAAGCAAACGAAAGCGTAGAGATTGCAAAGATTAATATTCACAATCTCCAAACAAGGTGAAGTAAGAGTAATAGTATGCACGAGATTAGTTTGCGTGGGGAGAGGTTTGCGTAGAGTTTGGGTATACATACACGTTTATATACAACTGTATATAAACGTGTATGTATACCCAAACTCTAATTCTTTTTAAAATAATTCTAATTTTTTTAAATGCGCGAATGTAGTACATTTTAGACTTTCGCGCTTTGTATTCATAATTATATAATTAGTTACGGATCTTACACACGAACAAGTATTATTTACCTTTGCCCGACGTTTCGACCAGGTTACACTGGCCGTGGTCGTGTGTAAGACCCGTAAATAATTATATAATTATGCACGAATGTGTCCCATATTGTTAGAAAGTAATACAAAGTTGTCTGTCTATAGTGGGAATGGAACCCACGACCTCTGGTTCTAGAATCTAACGACCAAACCGACCCCAACTACCAACACTGTCACCTGAAAATTGTGTCGCAGAGGCGCTGGCTTCTGAGGGAGCCGGCGGGTTTCGAGAGGTTAACGCAAACGTTTTAGGATACGATAGGACTGACATGTCGATAACAAAAGTTCCAAAATAAAATAAAGATAAAAAAAACGGAAACGTTCAAACGACTAACAAGACAGTTATAACATTTATATACGAATATTGCAGTGCGGCGACACGACGGGCGCCTGCGGCAGCGCCGCCGCCCCTCATGGAGGGCGAAGCCCTAGCCTCGCGTCTGCTGGAGCTCCAGCCACAGGGCGCTAAGTTCTTGGGGTAAGTCACTATGTAAGATAACTAGATTTTTTATAGATCGTCTACATACAACGAATGTGTGAAAGTCAAAATATTTTATTGCATAATGAGTACACTGGGTATTTTTTTATCTACTACCGCTTCTTTCTTCTTTTCTAAATAAATAAAAATTCAATTTCTTTTTGTAACACAAAACTAAACCTATTTGGCATAATGTTTAAACTTTAAACTATACAAATGCCTGAAAGTAAAGGCATGTTCTGTTGGTTCGGTTTGGACATGTTGAGTGAATGAGTGATGAACGAATGACGACACCCACAAATATAACGAGCGAATGTGAGTGACTTTAAGGGCCGGGTCCAACTCGACTGACAAACCAGGAGCGGAGGAGCTCGCGTGACACGTAAAAAGCATTTAGTGCAAAAATAACCAAATCAAAAGGAAATTCGTGAGTAAACCCACTGCTGAATGGACGTAGTTTCTATAATAATAATAATGTTTGAACAAATTTACATACGGCTGTTTAGTCCAAAACTAAGCCGAATCTTATACATGGCAACAACTTAAACACAAACAAGCACCCAGAATCCGAAAACCAACAGATATGCTCATCACACAAATGTTGATCCCGCGACCTCTGGCGCAGTAGGCAGGGCCACTGCCAACTACTCCAACAGGCCAGTCAGCCAGTAATAAATGTAGTAACAATAATAATTTGAATTGCAGTCCCGTGATAATCGAGGTGCCCATCTACACGGCGTCGTGTCGCGAGCGCGAGATCGTCATCCTGCGGTCGGACACCGGCGAGACCTGGCAGGACCACTACCTACATAACAACGACAACCCACTCATACAGGTATACACATAGAACTAGTATCCCATAGAACCGTACTCAGCGTATAGCATGAAATAGCAAGTCTTTTATTCCAATAATTTGAGAAGACGCTTCTTATATAGCGGGGTCAAACTGAACAAACACTATCTAAAAAGTCGGGTTGTTGTTTGTTGACAGTTATGGCTTTTGTTGGGGCGCAGTTAAATCGCATACGTAGATAGAGATAGAAGATATTGTATCTGTCTAGTTTACTCTTACCACTTTTGTCATAAGTGTGTCCCTCTCTGATTATTATTGTTATTTTAGCGTCTGTTCTATGGGATCCTTGTTCTTAGTTTTCAGGCCGTGCGCTAGTACATTGGGGTGGTCTATTAGTCTTTTTTTAATATCTGACTGTCATTTCCACTATTTGTGTGGAGCTAGATCTGTATTGTGTGTAGCTAGATCTGTATTGTGTGTAGCTAGATCTGTATTGTGTGTTTCCTTGGCAGGAGGCGCTGGCGCGCGAGCGGTTGGAGTACGGTCCGGGCGGCGAGGCGCTGGGCGAGCGCGGCGAGCGCGTGTGCCGCGTGGTGACGTGCGACTTCCCCCACTATCTGGCGTGCGTGTCGCGCGTGCGCCAGGAGGTGCACATCATCGGCCCGGAGGGAGGCACCGTCTCCAGCGCGCACACTCCGCAGGTACTAAATAGTCAACATATTTTATTGCATATTATTATGAGTAGGTACACTGGGTACATTTATTCAATTGAATGTGAAGATGATGAAATCTAGACGTGTTGGGGAAGCTTGTTCCACCGCCCCTACGAAGCGGTGGTAGGTAATAATGATAATAATGTTTTATGATAAAACATTTGCGTTGTATAAATGTACCCAGTGTACTCGTATATGCAATTTACCAAAATCTTTATTATCGGATCAGGTAAATGTCCATAGATGTTAGTTTACATACACACACAAATTTACACTATTAGTAGAGGTGATACAATTAATAATAATTAAAATATTTAATATTTTTAAACAAAAATAGTTACCTAATTAATTTAACCAATTTTCCACTTTAGACATTTTTCAAATTGGACATTATTATCATACAATCGTTAATGGTAACGCAGGTGCAAGCGCTGTTCCCGCCGGCGGCGCTGACGAAGCGCATCCGCGTGGGTCTGCAGGCGCACGGCGCGCCGCCGGAGGCGAGCCGGCGCGTGCTGCCGCGCCACGTGGCAGTCTCGCCAGTGCTCACCGTCGAGCCGCGCCGCCGGAAGTTCCACCGCACCATTACGCTCACGGCGCCGCTGCCATCGCAGGTAACACCCCCCACCTCCCAGCATCATTGTATCAACCCCTTGATGAGATTTTACCATTTATCTTATGCCAGGAAGAATAAGCCTATGGGGCCAGGAATACCTGGCGACGCTTCGACCCTACGGGATCTATTGTGCCAAACCCCTGTCCGCCCCAATCCGATTTTTGGTGGACTTCACATACGCCTTAGAATAAATAGTAAATACCAGTCTTTGGCGTATGCAGGTTTCCTCACTATGTTTCCTTCACCAAAAAACCTGCGGAATTTATAATAAACCGTACTTAACGACCTCATGAAAGTGAGGCGAGTGCACAATTAACTAGGCTACCACGGCTCCGTTTAAACTTTTTCCTCGAAATTTTATTTCCATGTTTATTTATTTTATCTCGCTCGATTTTTTCCCCATTCCCTTGCTTTATCAATAGGTTATTTTGTAGTCCCATATTTTCTAGTTAAGTACTAGACCTTCAAGCCATACCTTATTTAAATAATATAAATTAGTTTCTCAAACCTGTGGTTACAGCACTGCAGTCCACAACAAGGACAACAAAGAGGATTTGATAGCAGCTTTATTGGTTAATCCATTTTAATCTATTCATTAAGTTACTGAGAGAAAGATGCCGTGTATTTCCCTATAGCTTCGGCCAATATCACCTAGATGTCGAATGTCCTCCAGGTAAACTTGTCGTAATGTTCGGTTGGGTTGTTTGTTAACAGGACGGCAAGCCGGACAAGCAGTCGACGTCGCACCTGCGGCTGCTGTGCTCGATCATGGGCGGGCAGGCGCGCGCCGTGTGGGAGGACGTCACCGGCTCCACGCCGCTCACCATCACAGAGGACTGCGCCTCCTTCACCACCACCGTCTCCGCCAGGTACCTAGCTAGCAATATACAAATACAGGGTGGAAATTAAACGCAGTAGTTTGAGGGAAAGTACCCTAAATGTTGATGATGGCAAATGGAAACATGCCCCTTGGCTAGATAGAGCTGCGGTCTGGGTAAGGCCGCTGGCTAAGAACTGAAGATCGGGCTTAGTGGCGCGCCTTGGAGGACTAGTGCAGGCTCATGATTTATATAGGCTCTCGACCTCATGAAAAAACTTGACTTGATCATCATCATATCATGCTGTAGACGTCCACTGCTGGACAAAGGCCTCCCCTAGGGATCTCCACCACGACCGGTCCCGCGCTGACCTCATCCAGCCGGGTCCTGCGACCTTCACCAGATCTTTGGTCCACCTTGTGGGAGGCCTGCCTACGTTGCGACTTCCGATACGTGGACGCCACTCTAGAACTTATCTACCCCAACGGCCGTCATTTCTACGAGCGGTGTGACTTGGATGTAATGAGGATGGCGGCATTCCAGATTCTGGCTGATGAACTGCCAGAACGTGAGCGAGGCGACGAAGCTGGCGACCGAGCTGTACCGCGAGATGCTGCTGGTGCCGTTCGAGGCGCGCGTGGTGGTGCTCGGCAAGCGGCTCGACGCGCTCGAGGGCCGCCTGCTCGTGCTCTACATCACCGACAGATACGCATACGACACGCTGCTGCAACAGGTACCCCGCTCGCTAACATAGCTTGCAGTTAGGACTTTATTCAGTTTGGCCTTTATTATTTTAGGAGTTTATTCAGTTTGAATATTATTTCGTTTGGAATTTATTCAATTTGGATATTATCCAGCTCGAGCTTGGTCGTTGGATATTTTTCTGATTGGACATTATTATAGCCCTATTCCACTTCCACGGGTGGGTGGCAAATGGATTTTCCCCCCCAATTTCGGTCATTATAATCCTGAAAGTTTTCTTTTGAACAAATTCTTCCGCCAAAACATTTTAGTAAACACAATCCTTTAATCCAAATTATTTAGTAATTTAAATTTGGATTGTGTTTACGATATTAAAAATAAACGCAGTTTTTTTTTAATTTTAGTTAAGTTTTAGGTCAGTTGAAGAAATTTTGAAGCAGATTCCCTCCAAAATCCCTTAAAGTGGCTGACCGAAGAGTTCTCATTGCTGAACAGACACGAATCCAATTTTTGATAAAGTTTTTTCACTACAGGAACACTACACGGAAGTAGCGCACTCGACCGCCGTCCGGTTCCTGGACGGGAAGGAGGTGTTCCTAGAGTTTTCCGGCAACCTGGTGCCCGTCACCAAGTCTGGCAGCCAGCCTGTCTTCAACTTCGAGGTAACATAAACATATCACATCATGTATTGTATTGAAAACTAAAATTGACAAGTCCTTCATATTGATTACGTACGTACGCTTTGCTGCCTATATTTATTTATATGATCTGGGATTTATTTATCATGAGCTGTGGCCCGCGGCTTTGCCCGCGTGGTTAAATTTTTTCCCGCGGCAACAGTTTACAACGGTTAAAAGTAGCCTATATGTTATTCCAGGATATATAAGCTATCACTGTACCAAGTTTCATCTAAATCCGTTCAGCCGTTACAGCGTGAAAGAGTAACAAACATCCTCACAAAGCCACAAACAACCTTACAAACTTTCGCCTTTATAATATTAGTAGGATTTTAAAAAGATATAACAGACATCATATAATACTACTTGTTTGTTTCAGTCGTTCAAAGACAACCGGGTGGAGTTCACGGTGCGCGTCAAACACCACGAGGAGAGCCCCTCCGGCAGGATCTACTTCATGAATGAACCTAAGGTGAGTTTGTGTGAGCGAGTACCTACGTGAAGGAAATTATGTATAGTGTCATTAACATAACATGCTGCATTCATACTTTACTGACCTCTGAACGTCAACTCTGTCAGTCAGTGTGGAATACGGCTCATTATTTTAACCCTTGACTTGCCGCTCCAATGGCAGCTCTCTCTCCTTTCGCTTCTATATTCTCTTTTTTTCAATATTTCTATCTCTGTTTGCCCTTATACAAGTCAACAAAAAAAATTTGCGCAGGTGGCCAAAGGCGAGCAGTCCCAGACCCCCGCGTGCGTGCTCGACGTGGAGCTGCCGGACAGGATCGTGCCGCGCGCCGGCAAGAGTCAACTGGACTACCTCAATCTGGACCAATCCGGTAACGGCTACTGCTTTGTTTGAGACTTTTATTGGTCCATTTTTTACCGCCACGTCATCTGATTTGATGTACATTGACATTCTAAATATTAATTTTTATTAAGGTCTGATATGGCACAAATTCTTTGACATTTTATAGGTCGTTGTCGATCAAAAGTTCTACCGTATAATTGGGAAAATTGTCTGTCCACGTGTTTGTAACAAAACCCAGACGCAAAATATTACCAGTGCCTTTACTAACTCTAATGTTACAAAAAAAAACATTTTTTAATTAAAGATCAGCACTTTTTAACTCTTATGTGGATACATATCAAATCAATGATGTAATAAAAATTGTTTTTTAAGGTTTCGACGCTCTGAAGGACGAACTGAGCTTCAACTGGGGCGACCACAACAACAGCCTTGGCCCGGCGTCCTTGCCCCCCATCAGCGACAAACATCTCAATGGTCACGTAAGTTACGTTTCTCTTGTGCAATGTAGGCTGTGAACATCTCGAGGACCTTTTTTTTACCATTTCCGAGCATTTTTTCCTGCTACATTTTAATTTTGTAAAATTCGCAAATATAATGAAATTTCTGTTCTGCAGGACAAAATCATAACCAATGGCGACGTAAAATATCCCAATAAAGACACAGAAAACAAGGACACCAAACCTCAAGGTAAGATATATATTACTATAAAAGCACAAATGTCCTATTAGTCTTTGTTTAAACACATAAATGTCTTTGTTTAAACACATAAATACTCGTAATAACCATAATTTAACATTTACAGTAAACGGTGACAGTTTACACGTTGACTCGAACAAGACAAAGGCAACTTTCGACTCGGACGAGGACAAGACTCCACACAACACTCTAGAGAAAGGCAAGAAGAAGCCAGAAGGAGGTTCCTTCTTCGGCGGCATCGCTGGCAAAGTCAAAAACGTTTTCAGTCACAGCGAAGACAAAGAAGGTGACAGCAAAGAGTCCTCCCCCAAACCTCAGCCTAAACCCCGCGATTCCAAAGAGAAATCTCCACCTAAACCAACCCCGAGGATCATAAACGAAGATTTGTTAGACAAAGTTGATGATATGTTTAAGGACCTCCACACAAAACCACCAAAGGAAGAGGATGATTTGAACAGTCAAGTGTATGCGACGAAATTGGTAGTGGATGAAGGGAACCAGTCTGGACTACAGAACAAGGAAGATCTATTAATCCAGCAGTATGCAAATATGCAGCCCGTGGAAACACCTATACGTGATAAGACTTCAGACCCGTTCGCGTTTTACTCGGACTGCTGTGACGGCAGATTCAAAGGCCAGAAACATAGTCACGAGGAAACGTCGAATTTGGTCGATAGAATTGAAAATGCTAACTTCACTGCCCAAGAAAAGCTTTCAGAAGCGTCGGATAGAGTTCAAGATGATTTGAATGATGGTTTGAATAAACTTGAAAAGGAGAAAGACAATGTTAAACAAAGAACTGGTGAAGTAACAGAAGATTTCATTAAAAGGTCAGAGGGAGTAAAGGGTGATATTAATAATAAGGAAAAAGAAATTAAATCAAATGTTCAAGGGAAAGTTGATGATGTCAGAGATGCAGCAAACGACAAACTAGATGATCTTTTGAGATTATCTTTGGATTCGGCTTATAAATTTCAAGACGATGTCAATGGTAAAGCCTCGGATGTTAAAACTGCAACAAAAGATACTGTTGATCACTTGAAAGATACCGCAAAAGATGCTAAAGAAAACTTGAAGCATAAATCACATGAGCTTGATTTCGCAGCGAGAGAAAAGGCAGGAGAACTAAAAAACAAAGGACATGATAAACTTGCGGAATTTGGCGATGACGTTGAAAGTGCTGCCGATAAGATCAAACACAAAGCGCAAGATGGTGCTCACGCCGTTGCAGAGTCTGTTCACACTGCACAGGACAATTTAAACAAAAAAGCAAAAGATATGAAATCAGATGCGAAAGCAAAAGCTGAAAACGTCAAAGAAGCCACGAATGAGAAATTACATGAAATGAGTGATTCATTCGATGAGGCAAAAGGAAAGGCAAGTAAAAAAGCAAAGAAGAAGGGTAAAGAAGGAAAGAATTTCTTGACGGGGCTAGTCCACAACATTTTCGGCGAAAAAGATAAAATTGAAAACGAAGTGAAAGGGAAAATTGCGGAAGGGAAGGAGTCTACTAACGACTTGCTGGAACAAGCATCAGCTAAGAAAGATGAAATTAAAGATGAAGTTTCGAAAAAACAGAGAGAACTGAAAGAAGATGCTGATCATTTAGCTAAGGACGCGAAAGGCAAAAAAGATGACGTAGAAAAAGCCATACATGACAAAACGAGTGAGATAGAAGCTGCAGTACATGATAAAACAGATGAAGCGAAGAAGGCAGTGCATGACAAGAAAAATGAAGTTGAAAAAGCCGTCCATTACAATACAGATGAAGCTAAAAAAGAACTTCAACACAAAATTGACGAAATTGAACAAGCAATACACAGTAAAAAGGATGACATAGAGACAGCTGTACATAACAAAGCTGATGAGGCTAAAAAGGCGGTACAGGAAAAGAAAGAGGATCTCATTGAAATTGGTGATGCTATTGACGATAAGGCTAAAAAAGCAAAGCAGACGGCACAAGATAAAAAGAATGAAGTGGAGCATGCAATTCACAGTAAAAATGATGAATTAGAGAAGGCTGTTCATGACAAAACAGATGAAACCAGGAAAACTCTACAAGACACGAAAGACCATGCTGTAGACGGAGCTATGTACTTGGCAGACCAAGCGTCAGCTAAGAAAGATGAGGTTGAAGCTAGCATAGTGAAAAAACACGACGAGTTTAAAGATGGTGCTGAAAGTTTAGTACAAAGTGCGCAAGCTAAGAAAGATGAGGCGACGAAAGCTATTCATGACAAGGCAGATGATGCTGCAAGAGCAGCGCAGGATAAAAAGAAAGAGTTTGCTGATATGACGCATGAAATGGCATCAACAATTAGTGGTAAGAAGGATGAGGTTGAGCAGGCTATTCACAACAAAAAAGATGAAGTACAAAATACAGCAGTGAGCGAACTCGACAGAATAAGACAGGAAGCAGAACACACAACGGATCAGATTAAGAAATCTGCTGAAGATACTCTGAATGCTGCCGCTGACAAGAAAGCTCAAATCCAAGCCAATGTCGGAGACAAAGTGGACGAGATCCGGAAATCTGGTAAAGAAGGACTAGAACACATCCAGCAAGCGACAGACGACAAAGTAAACGATCTACAGAGGTCGTCAAAACAAGCGTTCGATCACGCACAAGACACGGCCTTGAGTTCTTTCGATAAATACGAAAGTTCAGCAAAGGACAAAGTGAGCGACGCGAAGGATACGTGGGAAGACTTGCAGAGTTCGACGCGGGACACTTACGCAGATTTCAGGGACGACGTGCATGGATGGGAGAACTCAGCACAAGACACGCTGCACAGCTTTCAGAGCTCCGCTGGAAACACATTCGACAGTCTAGACGATTCCACTAGGGAGTTTATGGGAGGCGTTCAGCACACAGCACACAGCGCTGAAGCGAACTCGCAGGAACTATTCGGTGACGTGAAAGATTCTTTCGAAGGTTTCCAAGTTTCTGCTGACAACAAACTGGAGGATGTGAGGGGAGCGGCTAGGGAGAGGCTCGAGGAAGCGGGGGAGAGGTTGGGAGAGGCGCATGACGGGGTGACGGAAAGTGTGAGGGAGGCGGAGCATGCCGCCGCGGACACGATCACGAGTGAAGCGGACAAATTCACGAGCAGTCTCAACGATTTGGGCAACTCTGTCTTCGGATCTTCAGGCAAAGGTGAGATTACTTACATGATAATGTTTTGGACAAATTCACACTCTAACACACCACTTGTTTAGTTAATTGTAACTTATATTTTCTTTTAGGCCTTGGGCTTAGCTTTTTAAATAAAAGAGCTATCAAAAATTGGTTATCTAGTTTATGAGAAAGAAGTTTCTCCAAAAAATTTTTAAGAAAACTTTGATCACGACAAAAGCCTCCGATGTGTAAATAATCACTGCGTCCAAGTGAGAATCACTTAGTCCCAAATTAAGCCGAAGCTTGTGGATGGGTAATCAACAAAAGTCCCAAATTAAGCCGAAGCTTGTGGATGAGTAATCAACAACTGATATACATACATAAATATCAAATCAACAGCCTATTAATATGTCCCCACTATTGGGGTTACCCTCAAAACATATATACTTTTAAATAAATACTTAAATGCATACATAACACCTAAAATTCGAAAACCAACAGATATGCTCATCACACAAATATTAATCCAGAGCACGAATCGAACCCACGCTCTGGCTCAGTAAGCAGGGTTACCACCAACAAAGCCAAAAGGCCAGTCTAATACGTATTGCATAATAATATATAATACGAGGGTGTGATTTCAGGATTTATGAAAGATTCGAGCGCCAAACTTTTGGAGTCAGAAAAGTCGCAGTCATCACCATCGCCGCACAAGAAGAGTTCAGGGTAAGCCGATGTTTTTAATCACCTACATTTGTATGAAATCTAAAGTCCACGTCGAAGCGAATCATCAAATGTCAAAATGTAAATAATGGCACGTAAATTACAGCACACAACTAATTCACGATGATTTCAACCATTGGACTTACTGTTAGGTTGTGAAATCCTGGGACTGTACGTCACAGGTGGCAGTCACAGTAAACAATTGCATTGTTATAAACATAAAGGTAAAAAGCCAATAATAATGCCAGTAACCAGTCAAATTTATACTATATTCTACTTTTTTATTTAATTGCGAACAACTGTCAAAATGAAACAATGGTTGTGAGAGAGATAGTCATCCTATTGTAGAACAAATTCATTTCCCTTCTCTCTTTTCCGCCCACTGATCGTATGACATTGACAGTTACTCACTTATAAATTAGAACAGACTTATCAGTGGCCGAAAGGTCCAAGTCAGAAAGTTTCTTGTTATTTCTATTGTAACTTTGCAATGAAAATGATGCCTTCATGTCACATCATACTATGTACAAAATCATGGTAAAAACGGGACTAGACAGTACCACTTGTACCATCAGTGGTACAGACTGGTGGTACCAATGGTCAAGCGGGATTTTTTTACCTTTATGATTATCATTGTAAACATGTCAATGTCACATTGCCTGCATCTAACGCCACCCGCACGCATTACAGAATACCGAAGCTAAAGCGGAAGAAATAATCGGCGAACGAACGGCGAACGCTCCACGATGTATGATATACATAATAACTAGTTGATTAGTTTTACTATTTACCACCTATTTATTGTTGTTGCGAATTCTCCATGCGGTGCGATTATTTCATACATAAAACAATTAAAAAGCAAAGAAACAAACGTTCAATGAATATGTTATTCGCCATTGCGAGCAACTGTTGGAAAATATATTAGTGGTTGTACAATATCGTTGTGCATTAAGTACTTTGTGCTAGTGATATAATCGCATTGCTAATGTAAAAGCACTTTATATGTAACTAAAACACTATGTTCCAGTGATTTTAAACAATTTATTATATTCAAAGAAATTATTCGAATCTTAAAGTAATATTATCGTAATGTACAATCGGATACAGTAAACGTAAGTGTATTATTGTGTCAAATTTTAATATTTTTAACTTATGACTAACGATTTTCGGTTACAAAGAATTCATTCTTATTAGTTGTGACTGTAGCTATTAACTTTGAGAGTAATATTTTTTAAATGTCAAGTTTTAACTGCAGATTAATTATATGTTTTATAATTTATACGAATAATTTATATTATGAAAGTTAAAATCATGTCTAATTGTCTATACTCTTGCCTAAATTTTGTATTCTATATTTTATTAAAACCAATATTTTCAATATTGACGTCGAATGTACAAGAAATCATTACAATTTAAGACAAAACTTGTTGCAATTTATTGAATATTGTACCTATTATTAATTAATGTACCTTGAATCTGAGATTTTGCATTTTAAATTAAATTTTAAGTATTTATAGACATTATTCAGTGTTTTGTGTTGCATAATTTATTCTATTTTAACTGTTTTTATATACATCAGACTTTGCTTTGTACAGTAAAACTTTTACATAGGGAAAGCAGCATGTTACAACACGCTTCTTAGATTTTTCTATTGAATTTTTATAATTTTGTAGCTGCGACTACCTACTCAAATAGATCTGCTAGTTTTTGTTTATTGTACACGATACAGTTGCAAATGCAAACATAGATTCACACAATAATGTTGTGTTTGCGTGAGTTTACTCGTACCTTAGAGCAAAAGGAAATGGTAGGTACCTAAATACCCGAAGTAAGGTCGCGTTATGACAACCAGACTCTGCAATGGAAAACCAAGTCAATTTATTGTTAATGGGTTTTACCGGCCTGGAAAGAAAGATATTTTACGGTTTTATTTTCCTCGTAAGTAAGTGAAAAGCTCTATGTACTTCCGTCGGTGAACAATTTACTATTCCTTTACTCCTGTTGTTTTACTTCAGAATTTGGTGTAAATAAATTCACTGCCGCGAGAGTAAGTGGGATAACCAATACAAAACACCGCGAAAGAAAATTAGATAGCCTATTGTTTCAGGCGTTCGTACTGTACAGGATTGGTGGACTTTATTTTTTCTTTTAGCTCTAGGGATTATACTATACATTATGTCACAAAACCACGACCGTGTATTTTTAACTTCACAAAGATATTTAAGCGTAACGGATCTGATATAAAAATGTATAGAGATCACAACACTATGGTTTTAGGGAGCTTATTCTAGTAAGTTAATGGTTGCACGGAAGTCTATTACAATTCGCCTCAAACGCTAACATGTAACCAGGCTTTAGAGCATCTCACTCACACTAATCTCTAAATCCCGCTGCGTCTCACTCGCACATAGATAAACGCGTTCCTGTTAGCATTTGAGTCGGGTGTAGTGTAAAAACCACGCTTGTGATGCCTCTCTGTAAGTTGTTACGTGTAAGATATTATATGAAAACGTTCTCGATCATTCTTTGTGTTTTATTACATGTTCGTTTTAAACCAGCCCGCCTAGCATGGTCATTGGTCACTTAATTTAAATCACAGGACTTAGGCACTAGAAAAACTTAGGCACTTATAAATGTAATGCGCAAATTTTTATTTTTTTTCTTCACTTTCGACATCCTAGCATTCTAAATGCCACAGAATTGGGCAAAGTGTAATCTCGATTACTTTCCTAATTACTTCCCGATTATTTTCTTATTTCCGTTAAATTATGGTAACAAATACATTTTTTTGCCTATTTTCAATTAAAGCTTTTATACTTACCTACAGGTCTGCGTACTAGGCGGGCAGGTTAATAAATACAGTCATTAGCTTCCTGTTAGAAATTATTCAAGTCTTTGTTTTTCCTCCCAAGCCATTCACTATCTAGAGAGCACCATGTCACCTGTTAATACTCGCATCCAGCACTTAAATCTCACTTTTGGTAAGTTCGCTTACTATACGTTCGATGTTATTCAGTTGCATTTACTCTGCTTTCGTAGGCAAGGTGTAGCACACTCAGTTCTTACATATTTCTGAGACAACCTCTATAGCTTAATTTATTAAAAGATACACGAATTTATGGCTGCAGACTCGTGGTTATAGACTTACCAAGTTATCTGTGAACTAAAGGGTGGGTCTGCCATCGTTCCATACCCGTTCTATATTTTGTCACAGAGTAAGTAATAATTTTGTGCTGACGGCCGAATGACATTCTGCGTAGGTCCTGATTCTGCCACTTCACAGATAACCTGGTGCATCTATACACAATTTTTCATACAGTAAGTAAGTAAATCTACTTGGATACGTCAAAATGAAAGTTTTGCTGCACCTTGCATAGCTATACGTTTATAAAGTTTTACAAATATTATTTTATTTTACAGATTTTTCTCCAAATTACGGCGCAGTCCATGAACATAAATAAGCCTTTGGGCTTCTTCGCTTCACAAGTCTACATTATTTAGATTATTATTGTGTAGATTTAAGAGCAAAAGGCGAAAGCTTCGAGTAAGTAATGTCTGTAGTCAAATATATTACATAAACAGATGAACAAACTTATACATGCGTGCGGCGAAATCACATCACCTATAAAATTTCATAAGACTTAACAATCTCGCGTAGATAATGACGACTGTAGTCCCTGTAGGTACCACACGCATAAGTTTGTCAGTACGTAAAGTTGACTCAATATTTTAAAAGTACCATAGATTATACCGTAAGGGTAGAGGTGACTATTTAAGTTTTAAAAACCGCATTATTATATAAAAAGCTAGAATTTGTCTGTATTGAGATGAAGCTTAAAATAATGATTGCCCCGCCTAGAAAAGATAGAATACTTATTCTGTCTTAAGTTTTTATATTTATTTTCGATACGCTACGGGTTTGGTCACAGATTGTCTAGAACATAGGTGCTTGTTGTGGTGGCCACAAAGTATGTACTCGTATATGAATAGATATATATAAACAGGTATGTAAAATACCGACAATTTAACACAGAGTGTTCTTAATACATGAAAGATTTAAGAAATCAAAGCTATATGACTGATAAATTGATTATATTATAACACACCTTTTTTCGTACAACATAGATATACAAACTTAATAAATCCATGCATGTGTTATGTTAAATTTATATTAAGCAAAGTTTCATTGAAATACCATGGCGATAGATAGGCATTCCCCTCTGAAGTGTTAATCTATGTTACATCACTCAATAGTACTAACACAGCAAGAGAACTATCCCCCCATGGTGTACCTGGAAAATACATGTCAATTTACTGTTAATAAAATAGTGAAATTAAAATTAACTAAGACGAAAGAAAAGGAACGATGTGCATTTAAAAATATATCCCATTTTTTATTGTACAAGTTGGCAAATCGTCCTCATGGAAGCAACTCTTCAGAAGTGGTACCTTTATTTTCTTTGCCCGATGCATGTACTGGGTGCCTTTTCCCCGACTAGAAGGCATGGTAGTTCCGAAATACGTGAATAATTTTAATTTCACTTTTAAGTACTATCTCTCGTCACAACTATATTAAATACTACTTGCACCAACATAGTTAAGATTAACTTTTGTATTTACATTTTTAAATATTTCTGTCTGCAAATTATTGGGCCAGAGCTAAGTTACGACTTGAAGCGTTACATATAATTTAATTGGATGTTTAAGTACCTACTTGTTTGATGTTCTGTATGATTCGATTTATAGTTGAAGTTGCATTTTATATAGATTTGTGTATAAGTTAACATTTAACATTTGATGTCAGAAATCCTTTGGTTCTTGTAAAGTCTACAACGAACGAACAGACAAACTAAGTATCTAGTCTGATCAACTTGGGATGAGAACGAAATGGTTTGTGACAAGTGTTTAATTAAATGAAGTAAAGGTACATTATATTTCAAAGTTCATCAAGTACTGTGATGCCAAAATATATTGAAGATTGTGTAAGTTATAAAGTTTTGTTAATTTATTGATAGAGTCTATGTCCACTCTATTTATTGCTTTTTAGTAATAAATAATTATCTATTATTGCGAATGTTTTTTATTTATTATTATTTTTCTCTCTGAATAATCATAATAATGTTTATTGGTAGGTAGGTACTTACATGTCGAGAGTACAAAGAAATAAATATTTAAAATTACGTAATTATCAAAATAAAGTATAAAACAATCCCATGCCACTACTGTATTCAAGCGAAAATTTGTATGTTTGTGAGTTTGGATGTTGCTCAATCTAGCTGTATCTTATCCTTTTAGGGGGCCAAAATACCTGGCGACACTCCGATCCGATTTTTGGCGGACTTCACATACGCCTTAGAATAGTACATACCAGTCTTTGGCGTATGCATGTTTCCTCACGATGTTTTCCATCACCTAAAAACCTGCGGTATTATAAACCAAGTTTTCGAACAACTCATTGGTACGGGCCAGGATCGAACCCACGACTTCATGAACGTGAGGCAAGTGCACAACCACCTAGGCTACCACGGCAATTAATCTAGCTGTAACGGCTGAACGGACTTGGATTAAACTTTGTTTGGTATATAGTTTATACAAGAACAGCTCCATCTAGGCCTCTAAGTTTGTAAGACTACAAACTGTACCCGAGTAATTTGCTTCTGTTAATTCCGGTAGAGGGCAGTGCATACGTATTTGTAAACGTTAGGTTACTAGATATCGCCAATAGATGGCGTTAGCTACAACACGACCATGTTAAGAAGGTTGGAAACATTTTTAGTGGGCATACACGCAGGAGATTATTCAATTTCATCGGATAATAGTAAAAGCAGAAGTGAAGTCAATAACAAATCCCCTTGTCTATGGCTTGACATGAAAAAATAAAAATTTGCCAGTCTGTTGCCGCTATCGTTCGAGGAGGTTGATATGTCAGTTGGTTTTCATCGGGGTTCGTCATGAAAACCCTGTGAAAGTGGTTTTTTACGTAGTTGTGACTGAAATTTATATGAAATTGTAAGTTTATAGGTCGGCAATTGCAGTGAGGTGTTTGTTTTTGTGTTTATGTGTACATTTTTGTGCTGAATCGTGACCTGAAGCCGTGTATTCGTGCGATTACATCAAGTCGCCGGTTTATCTTGTTGTGGTGAGTGTATGATCGATATTTACCCGCTTTTCGCCTTCGTTGGGTTCCTTTTTTGTTGTTATTACAATGCCAGTGCATGCGTTATGATACTCGGGGCTCGAGACGTGGTTCGTGCAACGTTTTTCTATAGAATTGAACGGTTCCGAAGAAGGCATGGTACAATGCAGAGACAGGCATGTATCGTGAATTTGTGACAGGAACCGTTGCTATTGTTTTCCCATTGGATTGCTATTAGTTCCATCCAGCAGCCAGTTATTTAGGTAACCTGACGACCAGACAGTATTAGGTAGTTATTCAATTTGTAGACATGTTACAGTGAATCGGATTTCGATCGTTTCTTTTGAATTTGGAGCAGGAAATATTGTTTGTTACTAAACTGTAAAAGCCCGTTTTGCACTCACACCCAACAAAATTGCTGACTGAAGTTAAATGTATTGAAAAAATAATAATAAGAAAAGTTAGTTGATTACAAATGTGATACGCAATTGCCATCAGCAGTACTAAATTGTACCTACACAGATGTCAATGATTATATTAATTGTCTGTAATGACAATGTAACCCAAAATCCAAGTTCCAAATTTCAGGTCAATGGGTTCAGTAGTTACAGAGTTATCCTGAGGACAGACAGACAGACGGCAATAAAAGGTTTGCTAAGAGTAGGTTCTAGTTTGACAGATTCCTATAACACCAATACAGCACAGCCTACCACTTTACTTTTATTATACCAATTCCCTTCCAGATTACGAAATACACCTCAAATGTCAACACCACATGTCAGAAATAGATTTTAAAAAAAACAATCCCACAGCCCTGTAGGTACTTTGTTTTGCCTGTCACTAGATGTAGGTATATCTGTTATATTTGTTTTAACACCCCACTTATCCATGGTGACATTCTTATGGTTAATTTTAGATTAAGGGTGACACAACTACTGTTTTATTTGATTTATTGTTTAGTTAGTTATACTGAACTGTTCTATCTAAATTAGTCAAGTGTAGCTTTCAGCTGTGTATTCATATTGTAATGAGTATGACACAGTAGTAAAAATATTTCAACACCACAATTTTGTGACCTTTTACCGACCTAAACCTAATAGGAGCCGGGGACGACCTAGACTGACATACGAGGATCAGATAGAGCGGGTGCTCACAGACGGACACGTAAAGAGCACTCGCGTCCCACGGCGAGCGTGTATGAAGAGAATGAGCGAAGCGAAAGAGCTGTGTAAGGATCGCGATACTTGGCGCTCCGTTCTTTCTGCCTACCCCGACGGGACATAGCGTGATGATATGTATGTATGGATGTATGTAGTTCATACTGAGTATCAATCAATCACATGGCCTCAAATAGGTACTATAAGAACCTCAAAAACTTTTTTTAAAAGTTTTTTTAACCTACTGTTTGATTAAACCAACAAAACAGCGAACGAGTTAGATCACATGTGATAATGAAAATGGCCTGTTTGACCTTGTAGTTTTACCTGGAAGGCCCATATGACATCATTGTTTCTATATATTTATGACCATGACATAGGTCATGCTGAAGTGGATCTATTTCCTATTTTACTAAAAATGTGTTCTGTCCATTGAAACTGAATGCGGCCTACAGGGCCAAAAAAAGTTAGAAAATATCTTTTTGATCACCAGTCTTTTCGATTTCCTGTTAGTCGTTTTGCAGGGGCTAAACCGACACCATACTTGACCATACCCTAACAGGATTAGGGTACAAAAACTATTTCTTTAAAAAATCTATGTTTCTTTTCATATCAAAAGGTCACTATCCTACTTACTATACATTTATTAAGGCCAACGCCCTACCCCGTTCGTATTATTTTTTATTTAAGACCAGGCGGTTAAGCCACACATGCTGTAAGCCACGTCGTAAACGCCACGGAACAATGGTAGCTCCACATCTGGGCATCTGAGTCAGAGCGACGTCGCACACCATGTATGGTTAGTTACTCGAAAATTGTATGGTTTAGACTAAATAAGTCAAAAAACACCTAACATTAGTTCGGTAGTTGTAGTGTGATTACGAATTTCACAAACTTGCCTCTTTGTTACATTTATTTAATGAAGATGTAGAATAAGTACCTCAATTTTGTTGCAACAGCGATCTAGATCAAACATGATTTCGAGTGCGAATCGCGGTCCTTTCCATTTCAGTTGTTTCCGCATGCGCGCAGTCAATGCACCGACTCGTGAAGACATCTACGGACCTACAAACTTATATTTTGCAGATGGTGAAAAGTGAGCATTGTAATAATCATCATATAACTACCCACCAGAATTGTCAGGGTGGCAATAAAGCGTAACACAGACAGGGCGGCGTTAAATTCTCGCTTGTTAAATTCTTTCTCGAGTACTCATAGTTTTTGAACGTGGACGCACACCGGATGTGTGTAGCGTGCTGTTTGCAGCGTGGCAGCAGATTTACTAGAAGCTGCTTACTTTTTACGACAACGACCAAACTGTAAGAAAGTTTCGAATGCCTTGACAGTCCGAGCTTTGAGTCGAATCTTAGTGCTTCAACAACTTCAAACAGACCTTCAACTGAAAACCATATTGAAAAGAATTTGAATATTTTTCAAGACTCGCGCTCGACTCGGTTCGAGTTTTCAAGTCTATGAGCGCTCCGAGTCCTTGATAATCGAGTCTAGTCTTCGCAACACTATTGTGGCGTTTGTATTACTATTATGGCGTTATTACCGGCACACAGATCGCGTATCGCACGATGTCTCCAAAAAGCGTGCCTTCTTCGCCGCACGCGCACACAAGTGTGTCATGCCAGTAATTCGGGGCGATGATCTCAAAGGAGAAAAGGAGCGAAAACTCGGTCATTGTCATTTTCAACGGGCCAAAGAAACTTTTACTGTCGTATCGAATCTGCAAAAACGTGAATGGTTTCCGTAATTTGTAGTGATTTAATAGCTGACGTCTTTTGTATCTAGGTCATCATCATCAGCATCTCAGCGGCCACTGCTGGGCTTATGCCTTTCCTTTTATGCGGCAGAAATGTAAAAGATTTAATTGTACTTTTAATAAATGATTTGTAAAGGTTTCGCTTGGACTTGTGGCGCCGCTGCCGCCGCGCTGTTCGGTCTTTAGGCGTTGGAATTGGGAGTTGGATACATAGATTCGGCTGGATTAGAAAGACTCTATACTTGTTGTGGTATGGTTATTTTACATTATATTGATTTAATACAAACCAGATAGGTTTTGTGTTAAATCATCACTTCCAAAAAGCACAAAGCAAGTCGTGACTTGGTCCCTCGGATAATTACTGTCATGACATGGTTAATTTGAAATCCTTTTACGCCATATTATTTGCGCCTATATCGGCCTACGATTTTAACCATATTCATAGCCCACATGGCAAATTTAACCATTGAAGCGGAAACTCAACATTGAACGGGTCATTGAACTAGAAAGAAAAGCGCTCAGATTAACTCGTATTTTATGTTTTTGGGAAATGTTGGTAAAATTAAAATTATTTTTAATCTTGCGTGTCTTTTTTAATTTTACTTATTCTGTGGTATAGCCTTTTTTATCAGGTGGCTTCTGCACTTCTGACTTCTGCACTTCTGACACAAGATTGTGATGTGAGTTATGTTGTGACATACCTTGCAACGGTAATGTTTGCAGCTGACAAATATTATTCAACCCACTTCGTTAAATCAGTGGATAAGTTCTGGCTTTTGCATCGAACGCCAAGGTTACTCATGCTAAGCGTCGAAGATACAACGCGCTTACACCGAAGATTCCTCATCACTTTTCATTTAAAGAGATTCAATTTGTATGTTGAGAGTAAATCTTAGTTTTCAAGTAATCGTGCAGAATCATTACCAAACCATTAAAGTTAATGGTTCGCAATTAGTATGCTAAGCGAGCCTGGCCACAATTATCAGAAGAAAGGATCCCTAATGTGATGCAAGGTCGTACATAGATGCATGACACTAATAAACTCAATAAAATAAAGAAGAACCCGAACCTTTGTGTTTTACGGCTGTAAATGAAATTGTTTACTACCCCTCCTACCTAAAGGGCCAAGCCGGAATTACAGATATTCTTCGTATGGGATATTTTGGCCACAGGACGTCTTTTGCAAATGCTTCTTAATCTAATTAATTTTTCTTTCTCCCTTTTAACGAATTTTAACTAAACCAGTGAGACTGTCAACGTCGTTTTAACAGTATTGATCATCCCTGTAAGGTTGGGCTTTAAAATCCCAACAGGCTGGGTGGCACAAAATGAGGCGTTTTATTAGATCTAGAAAAATATTTTTAGTTTGAATTAAACGTGGGTCGTTAATGTGTTTGCAAACGTTTTAGCATCAATCTAGGTAGAAACACCGTGGGTAAGTCAATGATAACAGACAATGGAGTAAAATCAGTACGATCTTGATAGCGTGACCCCTGTCTGTTCTTAGGGCTTCGACACACGAGCGACTGTGTGACGACAGTTTTGCTGGCTAAAAATGTATCAGCATAACAGAATCATCTGGCGACGATCAGAACAAAGTAGTCGAAACTGATTGTCGTGTTCGTTAGGTACAGCGATCGGAAGCGTAGATAAGATCGATCCGATTTGTGGCAATTGCAAACAATTTGGACATCTTTCGTACAAGTTCTATCGTTCGCAGATACTACATTCCTATATTGTTGGTCGCCGTGTGTAAATCAGTTTAGTCGGTGGCACTGTCTGTCCGTGTGTTGGAGTCCTAAGCTTCTGCGAAGGGGGCCAAGTGCGTCAACCAACGGAGTCCAACATCCGATCACATCAGACCCCACGAAGATGCTCATTTGTCTTTTAATTTTACCTATTCGTGTGTGGTACGAGAGTTCTACCACCACTGGTGCAGGTGTGAACTACGTCCAATATTACAAGATACCTGGGTTGTGTAATGACGTCACCTTTGTTGTATTGAGTTGGAGTTCATATTTAGTTGGTCATGTGAAACAATAACTGCAACGGTGGTAATGACTGTTACGTTACATCACCAGGTCATTCATTGTTCGAATGTGATGTTAGTTTTGTGTTTTTATTGTACGAAATTGTCACATTATCTATTTAGGGATGGTTATTTCTTTATAACGTTTGACCTACACGCAACGCAAAACGCAATGCCTGCGTTTTATGAATCTACTTAATTTTTAGATACGTTACGTAGATGTATACACATAGTTTTCTAATAGTGTACTTATTGTATATTTGTAGTTAAAATCTGTACGCTTAACTTTAAGTTTATTACTTAATGTGGCCTAATTATCTTCGATTGATGGACTGTGAAGGACCAATTGGCAGATGGTTTAGGTTCAAAGGTTCTAGTCACGATTAGAGATCCCTCTAATAATATAACACATAAGAAAGTGCTACTCACCGAAGGAATATACGGTCGCTTTCTTCTTACACCGGCGCCGGGCTACCTCGATTGCTAAATGTTCCTTAATTTAAGTAGTCTTTATGTAAATTTATATATATTTGTCCACACAGACACCACACACAGTTGAGCACTAGATTTAAGCGTTTTTCTTCACTCAAATAATATGAATACAAGGTTTTTGTTTCGGCTCGCGTTCCACCGTACTGAATTGGAAGCATCGAATGCGTAGGGTAGAAACCTCGCATTTCATATTTTAATAATAGTGCAATATGCATGATTTCGAAACGCTTAGCGACATCTAGCGGCTATTCACACAAACTTAAATGATACATTAGAAGAAAGACAAAAATCGTGACCTTTTTATTGAACCTAATACCAAACACTTAACTTACCTTCTTAGGTTTATATAGCATAATGTTCGTAAATGAATTGTGAAATTCTTAATGAAAATAAAGATCTTAACACACATTTACTTGCATGTTTTAAAAGGCCAAGTACCTTTTAAGTACAAAAAGAAATTTTATGAAGTTTTTCGTAATTGCTAGCATGTACGTACATCGAAGTTTTCTTGTAAGAACATTATTTCATGCAATCGGTTCTTGAAATTCATTAAAACTGTAATGACAAAATGGGACAGACGAACCAACCGGACGATCTTATAAGGGTAGTCGAGTCGGGCTCCTCGGTCATAAAAACTAATAAACAATTCAACGAATGAATCTCGGATTCATTATGAAAATCCAATTGAATAGTTTTAAGAGTTAAGTTAACCAAGAAGCCGAGGCATTTTGAAGCCGGGTTATATTACAACTTCAAAGAGATTGCTAACGAAAATATTGACGTACAATTTTCCTAATTCAAGGAATTGGGAACTCCTACGAGACGAGCAAATCCGGCTTTACCCTAATCTCCCTTTAAATTAAACCTTTAATATAGATCTCCTTAATGTTCTGTTTTCCTGTACTCTCATTAAAAGCGTATTACTTACATACATCATTTACTTGCGTCACCGCATATCTACGCAAACGATACCTAAGTACCTAACTTTAACCTAAGTTTTGGTTTAACTGTTAAGATAATGTAGGTAACTGTTAATAAATAAAATAATAATGAATACTAAACCTCTCCCGGTGGGAGGATTATGCAGGATTCGTCTGGCTGGGTGCCTCTCTTACATATTGTTGCCGCCAAACAGCATTGCTACGTTGCTATGTGAACTGTCGTCTCCTGAATCAAGAGACGTTGTAACATAGTCCTAGGATGGCGATGCACTTGTCGGCTTTTGGACAGCAGGTTAATGGGGGAAACTGACTTTTGTAATAAGAACATGTTTTCTCTCCGACCTGTTTTTTTACTGATCGGCTTCCGTTTGCTTTAGTTATTGGTACTCTAACATACTCATACGAGTTCGTTGCGTGCGCAGCGCGTGGCAGTTGCGGGAGTTGCCACGCGTACGCATTCAGTGTGCTCCGGCTTTAAAAACCTTTCAGTATGTTTTTCAGCAGTAACGCTAACGAGAACGCCAGCTTTTCAAAGGTCACGAATTTTGCAAGCTTTTTTTTTCTTTTAGACAAAGGTGACCGCTTATGATCAAGGACGCCATTTCCTTTTTGTCGCCCTTTTCTTTTACAAGGGCCAGTGTAAAAGAAAGGAAAATTTAAGTATAATGGAATTTCGCATTAATAGGCACACGTAAATAAATAGAGTGTTTAAAAACTTTTCCCCAAAATGCTACACTATGAAGGCATTATGTTTACGTTTATTTTATCTGCGTTAGTTATTTTTAATTTAGTGTTGATTTATTAAAGTAGCCTATAAATAAAATGAACGACCTACTCTATGATGTTTATTAAAATATCTGCGGTAAAATTTAATTTGCCGTGTTAATTTTTATTTATCAACATCAGTTCTAGTGTTGTGGCGAATTTCAGTTAACGTCCATGCACGCTTTCGCGTATGTATTATTATAATGTTAGCTAGATCTTTACAAATAACTCTTGTAGCAATATTATATGCAATTAAGTTATATGATGTCTGTACGTTATGCAATTGCAGTCAAAATTCTGAACACTTGTCTGTCTAACAGACATCATAATTTACTTATTTGTAGTAAAATTAAGTAATTGTGTTAATTAAATAAGTATTATGTAGTCAATTTAAGTGGGTAAGTAACTATATATAAATTCTATTAAGAATCTGTACAAAACAATGAGTATGTTAACCCGTTGACTCACGAAAGTGAAATGGGACGTTTTGTGGATATAGGACATTCAGCGAACGGGTCATTTTGCGTCTGTTTTTACTAGCAGCGGGATTAGTTGGGTAGCTATCTGTACGTGGTGAGTCTTACGGAACTTGAGTAGGTACGGTTTATTATAATACCACAGGCTTTTCGGTGAAGGAAAACATCGTGAGGAAACCTGCATACGCCAAAGATTTGTGTTTCTATTCGATGGCGTATCTGAAGACCACCAAAAAACGGATCGGGGCACTGTCGAATCCTTGGCCACCAGCCAAGGATTTGGCACAAAAGATCTCAAAAGGGTCGAAGTGTCGCCAGATATTCCTGGCCCTCTAAGAAGATAAGATATCATATGTGCAGGTTTAATCACAATGTTTTCCCCTACAGTCGGGAAGATACAGTAAATGTACTGTCGAAATACTGCGCTTATAGAGTTATAGGTAGTCCCAGCTGCTCCATTATTGCGAAACAGATCCAGGTCACTTAACTTGCGTTATCTTAAGTTTACCCAAGGAAACCGCCATCGCCACAGCCTAGAGATAAAACCTAGTGACGAGATTTTACGCAATGCGTACGCCTCAGTGGTCCCGCAAACGAGCTGCGGTCGCGGTACACGTCCCGTTTCACACTGGTGGGCAATTGCAGCTGCAGTTTGGGGGTTAAGAGCGGTTTGCGGGAGTTGTGCAAAACCTCGGAATGAGAAATGCTGTTTGTATGTCTTTCATACTTATCATCATCAGCCCAACACATGTCGGTAATTTTTTAACGGGAAGTATCAATCGCATTTTATTTGCCACGCCAAAATAAGTTCTCCTGGTAAGCAAACAGGCAATGTTGCGGATAAAACTAGAATTAAGTAAGTACTAATAACGATAAATGATATGATATATGAAAAACGTGGTGTGTATGATGTAATAGATGTTATAGAACGGTGAAGGAAAACGTCATGAGGAAACCTGCAAGTACGCCCAAAGTAATTCTCATGTGAAGTTCACCAACGCCCTGGTTGAAAAGGTAGATCGCAGCTACAACAGTGGGGACATATTAAAAGGCTGTTGATATAATTTGAATGAATATATGTATAACTAGCTTTTTCCCGCGGCTTCGCCCGCGTGGGATAAGATTTGTCCGAGGGAACAGTTTACTGTGGTAAAAAGTAACCTATATGTTATTCCAGTCCAGGATATAAGTTATCACTGTATCAAGTCATCACTGTACTCCGCCGCTGACTTAATAATATTATGACTGGCACGTTTAGTAGTGCGTCGCTAAAAATATTCTCCTTACAAAGTTCATCATCGTCGTATCAGCCTGTAGACGTCCACTGTTGGATAAAGGCCTCCCCTAAAAATCTCCACGACGACCGGTCCTGCGCTAACCTCATCCAGCCGGGTCCCGCGACCTTCACCAGATCGTCAGTCCACCTTGTAGGAGGACTTCCCACGCCGCGTCTTCCGGTTCAAACAAAGTTCATGTACCTGCTAATAGGTACCAGAAGCGATTAATTGAATAAGTAGGTACCTACTATAAAATGCACAATGTTAATACAGAAAATATAGGTAAGTACGTGTTGTCGTGGCCTTTCTTTTAGAATTATAGGAGAAACAAACAATCTAGTGTTGCCGATAGATATGCCACTATCGATGTTCTATCGATAAACGACCAATAGTCGGAATATTATTGATAAGAATCGATAGCACAAATACAACACTATTGATGGACCGTCATTATTTAAAATAGGTTTACCATTTTGAACTTACTGCCTTTAATGATGACCCTGCAAATTATCAACCCCCCCCCCCCCCCTTTAAAAGTTACTGCCTTTACAGAAACCGATACTCCTGTCCAAATTTTCGTCCCCCTTCCCCGTCCCCCTTAAAATGTGGAAATACAAAATCCCGTCCTTATTTATTCATGATAGCTATTGCCCGTGGTTTCGGCGGGGAATAATTTATTCCCGCGGAAATACTTTACCGCAGTAAAAAGTATCCTATATTTATGATAAGCCGGGATATAAGCTACCATGCACTGTACCAACAATCATGAAAATTGAATATATTTCCCGCGGGAAAAGTTTACCGCAGTAAAATATAGCCTATGTGTTATTCCAGGAAATAAGCTATCAATGTACCAAGTTTTATCAAAATCCGTTCAGCCGTGATTGAGTTTCCCGCGGGAACAGTTTACCACGGTAAAAAGGGGCCTATATGTTATTCCAGGATATAAGCTATCACTGTACCAAGTTTCATCAAAATCCGTTCAGCCGTTATTGATTTTCCCGCGGGATCGTCGTTCTGTCAAAAGCTAGGTATTTGACTGTGGCAGTTTGTGTACGCACAAAGGAAGTAATTCAGAAGATTTAACAGACCACCTGCAGAAATCTAGGCTAAATAATAAATTATAATTAATGGGAACAGAATAAGAAACCGATACTCCCGTACAAAGTTTCACCGATCCGAACTGTCAGGTACAGGGTACAGTGTTAGCCAACATGACCAATTTGACATACGTAAAGAGTTAGCCAACATCAGCAACTCGTACAGTGTTGCCAGGAAACAATACACGTCAAGCGATACGCTTGATGTTTCCTACTATTAAGTCTTATCGAGTAGTTGACGCCACGGCGAAAGAGATGGCGCCACTGTGTACTTGAGCTCCGACATACGATGCATTTCATTTTTCCTGCGGGAACAGTTTTCCCCGGTAAAAAGTAGCCTGTATGTTATTCCAGGCCATAAGCTATCACCGTATCAAGTTTCATCAAAATCCGTGTAGCCGTTCTTCAGTTATAAGTGGTCTAACTAACATGACTTTGTTTTATATACCTACTATATATATATTAAGATTTAATTTTGGATGAAATTTGGCCAATTTACATATTATGCTCGTTTCCAAAGCCGTAAAACCATTTAAAAACGAAAGACTTAATCCGTGAAAAAACGGATCAATGAGTGCACAAACAGCCTAAGAGCTGATAAAAAGACCACATAGGAATTCATTATTGGCGAAAAGAGTTGGCAGCAGCGCCTCTGGTTGGATGAAATTTGGCTAATTTACATAATATGCTCGTTTCCAAAGCCGTAAAACCATTTAAAAACAAAAGACTTAATCCGTGAAAAAACGGATCAATGAGTGCACAAACAGCCTAAGAGCTGATAAAAAGACCTTAATAGTAATTCATTATTACCGATGCAAAGAGTTGACAGCAGCGCCTCTCGTAGTCAACCTTGTCTTTGGCTAGATAACTTTCAGGTTCAAGCCACAATTAAAAAAAAAAAAAAAACAACCGACTAAATCGATGTCATCAAACAGTGCCAATAGTGCCATCTATGTTGTTTATTTTTGATTTTGGATGAAATTTGGAAAATTTACATAATATATCTTTATAAATTATAGCCTATGTGTTATTCTGATGTTTAATCTATATTACTGTAAAGTTTCATGAAGATCTGTTCGGTAATTTTTGCGTGAAAGAGTAACAAACATCTCACATCCTCACATCTTCACATCTTCACATCCTCACATCCTTACAAACTTTCGCCTTTATAATATTAGTAGGATTAGTAGGATAGTAGGATTAGTAGGATTGTAATTTATTAATTAGTGTGTCTATTTATTTAATTTAAACTACATTATATGTTTTTGCTTACAGTTTCGAATTGGACACGTCTGTAATGATACTGTATTAACTGTTTTCATAAATAAATAAAATAAAATAAATTAAAAAAATTTGATACAAAAGATTTAAATTTCAAATTATGGTAAGATTATAATCATCATCATCATATCAGCCTATAGACGTACACTGCTGGACAAAGGCCTCCCCAAGGATCTCCACGACGACCGGTCCTGCGCTAACCTCATCCAGCTGGGTCCCGCGACCTTCACCAGATCGTCGGTCCACCTTGTGGGAGGCCTGCCTACACTGCGTCTTCCGATACGTGGTCGCCACTCGAGAACCTTTCTGCCCCAACGGCCGTCAGTTCTACGAGCGATGTGCCCAGCCCACTGCCACTTCAGCTTCGCAATTCTTTGAGCTATGTCGGTGACCTTGGTTCTCCTGCGGATCTCCTCATTTCTGATTCGATCTCGCAGGGAAACTCCGAGCATAGCTCTCTCCATTGCCCTCTGAGTGACCTTGAGCCTTCTTATGAGGCCCATAGTGAGGGACCACGTCTCGGTACCATATGTCATCACTGGCAACACACACTAGTCGAAGACTTTCGTCTTCGTGTAGTGTGAATATTATAATAGATAGATGATAATAATAGTAAGGAGTTCACCGATAGAGTGCAGCTGTCGTTGGGAAAGTACCATTACTTAAACTATACTTAAATCTATCTCGCATGCGTGACTTACTCGTATAGCCCAGCCGCTTTAATAATTAACCCATTCAAAACGACATTACAACAACAATTTACGACTTCCTAAATTCGATAAAAAACCTTGTTAAAATCGATTTACTAACTAGACTTATTAAGTTTCAACATCTGTCAATGGTTGACCTTCCTCTCTGAATAATCGTCAAGTGCAACCCGTTAGGTATAAGAAGATTATAAAATTAAACTCCAATTTGGTAGGTTTAACACAGAAGTTAGTTGATAACTTGAGTGATTGTGCGGATTTTGTAGGATTGGTTAAAGCGGTTAACCTTAATGGTTGTCGTATGAAAATGATGATTAAACTGCGTTAGAAGACAGATTCCAACTGGCTTAATAATAGTTATTCGTTAGAACTTCCTATACCCACATAGCACCTCCCAGGCGACTGCTCCGTTTTCATGCGATTGCGTGGCTAGGCTACTTAGAATAGCTAATATATATATAACAGTACACCAGGCCCCACCGTCTCAGTGACACTGGACATTTTGTGGTTAACAATATGGAAAAAAAATATTCGATCGGTGGAAACAAAATCAGTATAAACTGTTCTCTCCTAGTATTGAAACTCCTTAATAGGCTAGGCCAGCTCAAGATCAAAGTGTTTCCACTGACGTGCGGTCGACTGTACAAGCTTAGTCCACTTTAGCTTGTGCCTTGATGGGAACCTCTTTGATTGATATCGTTTTTCTTCGCCGCTAACTCAATAAAAAGTTGTATTGATTGGAAACAGAAACAATATTGCTTTCACTTAAAAAGGTAACTTAGAAAGCTCTTAAGTTATTTAGTTCCAGTCCCTATCCAGAGCTAAGTTTCCTCGTACTTAGAACACGGACAGTGTCTTTCACTTAGCGACTAGACTCGGTTTTAAGTAACTAATGGACGTACAACACTTTTTGCGCGACTTTCTGTTCTTCCATCTTTCGCGACTCGCCGCAGATATTTGGTATGAATGGAATGTTTGAACGTTTTAATGGATTCGTATACATTCATTGTTAACGTGAAAGTTGGAAAGAGGACGTATTGTCCGTCTTATAGTTAATGTCGAGTAGTCTCCGGTAAATTGTAAGCTGTTACATTGTACATTTATAATATTACTAGCCTTTTCCCGCGGCTTAGCCCGCGTAGAAAAGTTTTTCCCGTGTACATTGTGAAACAGCGCCCTGTATGTAGGTGTTTTGTTACTTAGGGGGTATTAGCGGACGTCCCGCGACTTTGTCCGCGTTAAAAAGTAGCCTATATGTTATTCCAGGGTATAAGCTATCACTGTACCAAGTTTCATCAAAATCTGTTCGGTAGTTTTTGCGTGAAAGAGTAACAAACATACATCTTCACATCCTTACAAACTTTCGCCTTTATAATATTAGTAGGAAGGATAAGATGTCGAGTAGTCTCCGGTAAATTGTAAGCTGTTACATTGTACAGTCAGCCGCGCGTCAGCGGAAACACTTTGACCTTGAGCTGGCCTCGCCTATTAGGGGGTTTCTATACTATGGGAAATCAGTTTATACTGGTTTTGTTACCACTGACGTGCGGCCTACCGTACATAATATTATGCACAAACTTTAAATCGTAGCCGGATATTAACGGATGTACGCTGTCATCGTGAATGAGTCCGCATCTGATATCGGATCGGATAATGTGGAAACTCTAATAGTGACCTATAAACGGATTCATTCTATGATTTCCAGGTGATAATAATGCTAGTCATAAAGTCCAACGTTGCGTCATACATCATGTCTTGAGAGGCGGATTAAATTCTGTTATGAAGATTTTTTTCCAACCACGTCTTTAACGGGTTAATCGTGTTTTATATTTAGAGCATAAAAACAGGCGATGCTATACCACAGAGTATATAATACGACTATACTAACTACTTAACTAATTACTAACTACTATTATCACTAACTGCTTTCTAACCTAACAAAAGCTAAACTTTTATGGTTTGTGGATTTCATGTAGCGCCTGGAGCCTAACTCTTTGATCATTCACACTTCACACACTTTGAACGTAGACATGGCGAAAGTTCAGCAGCGGTAAGCGTAGAATCTGCGTCATATATTCTGAGAAACATATTCTTAGATTCGCTTAGATATAGGACGCTTAGTAATTTCCGATATACTTATGTGATATTTATATATTTATTCATCATCAGCCTGTTGACGTCCACCGCAGGACCTAAGCCGTCCCCAGGGGCCGCGTTTTTCATTAATATTAAAGTTAAGGTCATTTGCAATGTAAAGCGTTGCACAAAGCAATTCTGTATTAACTGGGTTATTGTTACAGTGGCCTTGTCTCGGATTAATAATTAAATTGTTTAATTGGCAACAATGACACTTCCTACTTTTGACAAAAACGTAACCTTTGTTAATGACAGTTTTTTAATATTAAAATTGCGTTTAAAATTATAAAGTCTGACTACATCTAGGATTCTAGGCTATACAGGTTAGTTTTTGTAAGTCCGTTTTTCTCAAATTGAAGTTACTCCTATTTTTAGTTTATTTTATCAAGGTTCTTTTTGGGGTGATTATTATACTTTTTTTATTATTATTTATTTATTTACGACAACAATTACAGTTCAATAAACTTTATTGCACAAATAAAATTAAAAACAGGTACAAAAAATATATTCCAATGATGTAATTTAGGTCTGTACATGATGTACCTACTCAGCAAAGTGACTGAATTTTTACAATTACTATGGACGAAATATCTGAACAGAGTTTCTCATTTCCCAGTGAGAATAATAATTATGAACGAAATTAGCCATCCTTGGGTCTCAAGCCTCAATCGCATCTCTTTGATAGGAATAGCTCCTCCTGCAGCCGATGACGTGACAATCCGTCATCTGTTCACATTCGTCATCTCGCGAAATGAACAAATCCGATCTCCGCGTTGGTATCCATATTTAGCCTTCCTTCTCCCGCCGCTCGGGCGGTGTTACTATCATAATAATCTAAACCAATATAATAATGTTTCTATTCTAATTTTTTTTGTTCTAATGTTTTGTTGATTAGGCTAGTCGATGGAATACAAATGCGATGGCTTTTAGTCCGTCTGAAGCTATATATCCTCACAATGTGTTTTTGGTTTTAATCCTATGGTCTCCTGATAATAATTATAAATTCTACAGGGAGTTTGTTTCAATGCCTTTTACACTCTCACGACAGATCGATCATTCAACCGAATGTCCATAAAAATTAAAATATGAACACATACTTGTGTCATTGAGACGAACATTGATTGATTTATACCATAAAAAAAACTGTTCTCGTAGGCGAAGCTTTTACTGCTAGTACCTAAAAAATCTATTGAAGTTGAGAAATACGTACATATTTGTATAGGCTTGAACTAAAACCCTCGACCTCATGAAGTCTACTATTATTTATTCTGTATCCCTGCCTACTTTACTACACTAGAAATGTTTAATCCGATTACGGTAACGGTGCTTCAATATTATTTGGTGTAATAAAATCTAACAAGGAAGAGCCGAGATCTCTCGCGCGTACAAAAATAAACGCGCGGTCTAATTCGGTGGGCGATGCGCGCGCGCACCCGTATGCACTTGACTGAGTCACGGTCGCGCACGGCCACTGCACCCGTGCAATGGAAGCCACGGATAACCGCCGAATCAACGCAAACGCGTATCATTCGTGTTTTTATACCTATCATATTAAAATTATCTTACACTATAGCTGTTTCCCACGGTTAAGTTATTTGTGACTTTTTTGCTGTCTGCTCGGCTCCTAAGGATCGTAGCGTGATGATAAATTTCCTATATCTTCGTCAAGAGTTGGGCTATCAAACGCAAATAGAATTTTTCAAATCCGACTAGTAGTTTCAGAGATTAGCGCGTACAAATAATAATCATAATCATTATATTGCATTCCACAATGTAATATTAGGTGGTAACTTAAAAGTAGATCATTATGGACCCTTGTGGGCACAACAACATAGGGAAGAGGAGGGCAAACTGGTAATGTTTACTTACTAATTTGTTATCATGCTTATTATTATAATATATTATTTTATCGTTAATGTATTCGTTAATTGTGTAATAGCATTTTGATATTAATATATGTTTTAATTTTTTTATAAATATTTTATCATGTTTCTCTTTTCAATAATTCTGGTAAATTGTTGTAGATTTTTATGGACATAACGAAGGGGCTTGAGCTGTAACCTGGAGGTCGGTAACATTAGTCTGTTCCTAACATAAACAAACAAACAAACAAACAAAATTAGCTTTATTTTATTAGTAGATAACGTAATCAGAAGGATCAGGCCAGTAAGTGGAAATGGGCAGGATATCTGGCTAGATTTGAAGACAAGAAAGATCAAGACGATGGTTTTGTACAAAATTTTGGATCATACTGGATGAGGTCGGCAAAAGACGGGTAAATGGGGAAGGCCTACAAAAAATAACTCAAATACATAGTTACTATATACCTTAAAGGGTTTGGCATTAGAAATGTATATACACGGTATAAGATACATGCCTATCTTCATGCTATGTCTCTGATGGAACACAGCGCCATTATTATTATTAAATGAAAAAGTACCTACTACACGTAATCCCTTGATTCATTTAAATAATTATTGTTGGTGTTTGTGCTAGGTATGGAGAGTTCAGTATGCCGGACATTCGTTTCTAAAAGGTTCTGAACGTCTTGCATGCTGGCAACCCCAGTCTAGCTGTCGCTATAAATTGTACAAGAATCCAATTTCACACTTCCAATCTGTTCCCGGTTCCAAATAGAATTGATTGGGATCAGTCACGCTTGATAAACAGTCAAAGCCGATAATAAATCTCTGACAGTTTATCCCGGAAGTGTCGGTGTCTGAACTGGACAGTTAGATGCTTGTCTTATTTAGCTGCTTTTGTACCTTTGTTTTCTGATTTCAAGTATATTTATGAAGGATACAATTAAGCGTGACACACACTGAGCGGCGGCGTTGCGAAAGTGTTGCGGTTTTTTTCTGTAATGTTCGAAATAGTATGAAGCCCTTTACATCAAAGTGGCGGCGGCGCGGCGCGTTCTTCATACAAACCTTCGCCGCCGCAACGCTTTCGCAACGCCGCCGCCCAGTGTGTGTCACGCATTATAGTGATTGTATCTATACACAGTGGAAAAATCAAACGCTACCTTTAGGTAAAGGATCTTAAATATTGAAGAGAACAAACTTTACTCAGAGGAGGCTCATGTTTATTAGAAACAGGTAATTTTGTTCTATTTCGTGTTTATTTTTAAGCTGTAAAATCTCACGAAATACTCTAGAATAGAAATGTTTCCTTTGATGTTCAAAGAGATCAGTAAAATTAAATATATAGTGGCACTAAAAGAGAATGAACTATAAAATTTTAGACTACAAAGTTAAAGGAAGCAAACTTGGTCGTCGTCTTCCGCAAAACTTAGAGACACTTTGGCAACTATTACTCACGAACTTACGACTAGGTTACAGTTTAGTTTTAAGATTTAGGGCTACTTTCCAATAGATAGATAGATAGACATTAAGGGCCTCTTACACCGCTTGCTGATAAAGTCCCAGATACCCTATCTGCAGGTTATCTGACAGATATCCTCTTTTTTCTGTTTCACAGGTATCTGATTGCCTATATTTTATATAGTCTATCACACAGATTTATCTGATAGATTAGTTTATCACTAAGATTACTATCTGTAACAATATCAGGAAGTGGTGAAAGAAGCCCTAAATCTTCCTGACTCGCGGTGGATTTTGTTTTGTAGCTTTCAAAGGAGCCAATTATTTAAGTAACCTCAATACCAACAACTATAATCTGGTTTCTTATTATAATCATGTAACACGTGTCCAATCCTATTATTCAACAAGGATCAATAGATCCGGTCTGTCTGGTTTATCCCGATCCCGACGTCGTCGATGTGATCCCTAAAATGTACATCTATGGTTCCCTTTATCTGGTGCAAATAAACTTGGTAATAAATCGTTGAGTTAGTACGGAAGCCTGACCGATGCTGGTCCTGCCTCTTTATTCTGGGATCCTTCCTGTGTTCGAATAAAATAAGGAATTTTTAGTCCGTTTCTTTAGCTTACTGAATAAAAATTAAATTTCCGAACTTAGGGTGCTGGAAAATGATCTACTGTAAAATTGTTTTGCCCTTGTTAGCTCGGTCTTATGCGATATAGAAAATATTAGAAACATAAAGGAAATTCGCGTGGCATTCAGCCACCTCGAAACTTCAGCGCTAAAACAATCCCCAGCTTGAAATCTAAGTGGTCTTACAAAGCCACTCTCGAAGTTTAGCGTACCACTAGCTTAAGTGTAGATGTCGTCTTCAAAATGCCAGAAATGTGTGTTCCATTTAGAGCTGAGAACTCTCTACGGACCAAAAGTGTAATAACTGAGATTGTAACAGGAATTTAGACACTGTGAGGCGCTCAGCAACCTGAATTTGCTCCTGAGGAGTGTTGAGATACATTTGTATTTACTAAACGACACTTTAGTACTATTATTCAGAGTGTAATTTATGATTTCTCTGAAATAGTTAAATTTAACACCCAATATGATATAATTAATATTAAGTCAGTTCCTCCAATTTGAATTATGCGTCTTTGGTTTCACATCTGTTTCATGTAGGAATTCGTGGGGATGTCCCTAAGTGAATTGTCTCAATGAGTTACGTTCCTTATTGTTGCTGATCTTACAATTGGGAATGTCCTCGCCTTATCCATGTCATATGTTTTTAAAATTCATGGTTAGAACTCTGAGTTTTTCGGACTTACATTATTTATTGTAATATCACAAACTTCAGTGAAGGAAAACATTGTGAGGAAACTTGCATACTACAGAGAAAAATAGCGCATTGCGGCTGCAGTGACTGGATACAGATGACCCACGATGACGCGTCTTGGAAGAGGCCTATATTTAGTAGTGGACTGATACTCCTATGATGAGTGATAATTTGTATGTGACCCATACAT
Source organism: Metalampra italica (assembly GCA_949699065.1). Lineage (NCBI taxonomy): Eukaryota > Metazoa > Arthropoda > Insecta > Lepidoptera > Oecophoridae > Metalampra > Metalampra italica. Next base: position 3,899,589 of record OX452993.1, read on the forward strand.
CCTCGTTGTATTCTGCCCTTGGCCATCTTAGGATTAATTTTGACAAAGTTGTGGCTATTATTTTTAAAGGAAATAATTTTAAGTTGTTCATTATTAAAGCCTAAAAAGTAAAGCCTAAAACAAACTCAGGTTTCTAGACGAAATAAATGTTACCACATAAGTCGTTCGAAGCCGAAAAATAACCAAAACCAAAGTCCTGACAGACCAATTTTCTTTAAATTAGACATAAACCATTTATTCCACTTTCGTTTTCAACTTTTGCTTTTATTTAGACAATTTGAAACGACATTACATAATTTAGTACAGTCGTAACAAGATCTTTCAGTTCAGACAATAGCAAACAATTTTACGGATGGTGACGACAAATTCTATTTAATTTGACAAACAAAGTCTAATGTTCCTGGTACCGCTGGAGAGGTTTTAACGATTGCCGTAAAGAGTGCTCGAGACAGCATATTTATTGACGCATGTTTTATAGCTCCAGTGACTGACTGTATGTTCTGAACGTGGGGTATAGGCGAACGGGTTTATCTCGTCAAAATACGGAGTAGCATTGGCCGTTGCCCTCTTTCATAAATCAATATCAAGTTCACGCTGGAACAAATTCGCGTAGTACCTAATTAATGTATTTCAGTTTGGAATTGCTAATGGAATTGTTATCCATTAGGTATTTACTGCTTTGTTTCATAACTTCACTGTATTGGTTATAATTATTTTGTATTTTATGTAAACTAGCTCTTATTGTCTCTCATAATAAAATTATCATCGTTCGGTCCTATTTAGAATGTGACCCATTGTTTAACTTCTTGTAAGTTAATGATGCCTATACATTTTTCATAGTGTGGATATTTTCCTTGGAAAGTTTTCAAATTCATAAAGATAATAGATATAGGATATCTGTAGGTTATTGTCCATTGCTCCATAGTGTCAGCATTATAGGCTATAATTCCAGTCTACTTTCTCTCCTCCCAGGCGCTCGTAAACTGATTTACGGTCTTTAACTAAATTGCTAAGTTACTCACTTAAAACGTCGAATAGTTGTTAACGCCCTTTTAATTTGGTTTTACAGTTTATTAAGTACTACAGTTTTATATTCGCATACCGGATTTCGAAGTTTACACCATTTACACAGTCAAAATAAAGGACACAGTTTCCTAATTATTCACCAGCTCAGTAAAAGATTTGATGACAAACCTCTAAAAAAGGAACTGTAAATAGTACAAGAAAACTTTAACAAACTTTTTATTTATTCGGTTGGTCACACATATGACATAATATACTCGTACACAATATCTACTCGTATTCTTGGCATATACTCGCATTTTGGTTTATTTTACTGCCTACTTCTGCCATGTAGTTGAAACTGGTTCCTTATCATTGACATCATCATGTCTTTTTATAATCGTGACAAAAATCAATGAACAAATTCTCTGACAAATTTGTTAGGAACACTGACGATTCAACTACCTACATAAATCTGAAAACAAACTTGCTTACCTAAAGCCACACCTTGCAGACGTTTCCAATTTACAAAAAGGGCCGAATTATATTACCACTATCGATCCCTGTTGCACTGCACCCCGAATTGCACTTCTTGCAGTAATTTATAGCAAGAGGGGCGTTGTGCTCCATGCCTTTCATCGTTTCTATTGTATCTGCAATACGGTTGATTTCGTATCAGCAGTAACTCCATGGGGGAAGTACAGCAAGGGGTTTGACCCACGTGTTACATGCATTATTGCGTGATCTGTTTTTTTGTGTGGATGTTTGAATGAAAGGAACACGTCATGGACGTACTTCGAGTGCCTGTCGCTCATTAATTTAGTTTGCTTTCGGAAGGTATTATTGATTATTGGTATTCTTTTCGATGTTAGTTATTTTTTCAGTTTCACCTTCAGTAGCTTCCTCTGTTTCTGTAATGTACATTATACACGTAATAGTTATATTGTATCAGTATGTACTGTATTAAATACATATATTCTCATAAAAGGCTACACAAGCAGTCCTGTGTTTGTCGTATATATGTGCTTTGTATGTATATTGAGATCGGAAGATACTACGCCATTGTTTGAATTAATTTCATCAGCGTGTGTTGACTTTGCTCCCTATTCGTGTTTGAAATTGTATTTTCAGAAACCCATCTTTTATTAAATATAATTGTTTTGATTTCAGAATGATGCTGTTAGACTGCATTAGGTAAGTTGATGACTTTATTTATCTTTATACTCTGTCACTTTGTCCTTCTCTGTGCTCTACTGTGACTTATAATTAAAACAATTTGAATTTTTTTTTTGACAATTTTCTTATAAATATTTCTATTAAATTAATCAATAAATAATTTATTGGAAGCACGTACAGAAATCTACAAGATTAACATAACATTTAAACACTTTAAATTAAAATTTTCTGAGTAAAACTAAGTCTACAATGTAATATATTCTAAATTAGTTTACTCGAGTTACAAAAAGAGGCATTAGATATTAATTATTACTGACTTCCTTATAATCCTCAACGGAAAAGGTTTGAAGGGGGTCTTTGGAAATTTAGACAGTTACGAGAACTCACTTAGCTAAGGAAGCGTCGAGCAAAGAAGACTTGAAGACTCCACTTGAAAATAGATCAAGAAAATTTCTTTGACTTAACAAGCAAAGTCCAATTTGAACAGAAGGGAAATTGACGTTAACTTCCCTTAGTCCACTTTCGTAAGTCGACCACACCTAAACAGCGGTGTTAACTCTTATTTCATTAAACTGAGAGCTACTTAATCCGAACTAGATCCAAGTCCAGCTAAGTCTTCTGCTGTAGCTGGTGCTGACGGACAGAATGCCAGCGCCGCAGAACGCGCAGCGTGCTGTAGCAAAATGCTACTGCCTAGCTTATTTTTAAAATGTCTTAATTAAACCTTCTTGTATACTTGTTTGTGTATGTAGGTATGTGTCGTAGCAAGGAAAAAATGAATTATCTAAGTCAATATTCATTAATTTGAACTATGTTTCACAAGACGTAATTCTAACTTTGCCTGGCGCTGGCGTGGGAGCCAATTTTTCAACATAAAGTGTTATGAAGTATATAAGCTTAGCTGTAGCAATTCAACACGAACTTCTAGTGTCATATTCGTACATAAGCGGTTATAATTTGTTACTATCCATCATAGAATGTCAGCACTTGATGTGATAAAAGACTAAATACGATTGCTATCTCGCTTAAATTTTTCTTGACATATAATAATGTTTCTTAACTTTTCACGATAGTTTAAATAAGTTAATTATAATATCAAAAACCAAAGCTGAAAATCGCGAATGGAAAGTATAGGAGATATTTTACTCTCCGCAGTGGATTGTGATTTGGGTAAAACATACCATACAATGTTACTAGCGAATGTCGTATCGTCACACATAGTTTAATTCTGAGTTTCCTTGATACCCATAACTCATTAGATATAATAACTTCTTGCAATGTACCCTTCCTTGGTGTAAAATCAAACATATCATGCTTAATGAGGTCGCATAACTCCCTAAATTACCAACCCTAGTCTCCAACTTGTAACTTATTACCATAATCGTCCTCTGGTGAGAATTCTCACCGTTTTGCCCGTTTATTACATTGACAATAGTGACGCCCTACTGTATTGCTTTAATGTTTTGTTTGTTTAATCTCCAGGCAATCAGAATGTCATCTATGTAAGTTAAGTGATTCTTGTTATGAGATATTTACAAGTCTCTCGTAGCCGTGTGCTATCGTGAAACTTGCATTTATAGTCCAACAGTTTTATTTGTCATGTCATGAGCGTCAGTGGCCTCGGGGATAAGACGCGACCTATCATATCGAAAGGTCCGAGGTTCGATCCCCGGTTCGGCCATGTACCAATGGGTTTTTCTCGAAACTTAAGAAATTCTTAGGCGCATGTGAAGTCCACCAACCCGCACTGGGCTAGCGTGGTGGACTATAGCCCGCACGCCCTCGTTGAGAGGGTAGGCCTGAGCCCCAGCAGTGGGGATATTAATAGGCTGTTGATGATGAGTTTTATTTGTCACGAGAATTTCTTACTTTATAAAAACAGTTTTGGTTACTCTTAAGGATACTGATTACATTCTTACCTGATAGCACGTCGTGGTTGGATTCATATTTAAAGATAGCGAAAGCGATCTGTCTTTTGTATTGAAAAGAGCAAGAAACCTTCCTTTTACTCAAACCAAACTCAGAATGAACAAGCAACGCCCCCTTCTTGCAGTCCCACTGCAACTTTAACCACAAATCAGGCTCCACTATACTTAATTAACCACTTAAACTACAATTAATCTTCATTCACTTATCCGAGACAAAATCACTGGTTTCTTTCCAAGCAACTCCCCCATGTTAATTATCCAATCGACTGTGCTCCATACAAATAAGATTTACTGAGTCAAAAGCTTTGTTGTGGTCCAATGGACTAGAAAATGACAACGCAGAAACCTACGCACAAGTGTATGCGTTTGTTAGACTGCAGTTTTAAAGCAGGTATTAGTTTAATCAATTTGTGAATAAGTACCTTTGCAAAATAAGTACCTAGACCTACTTAGCAATAAGTAAACGTTACTTTGATAAGGTTTTAAGTTATCTCTAAGATTGCGGAATAAACATGAGTAATACAATAATGCACTCGAACTATGTCAGTTAATCGCTAGATTGATAAGTCTGTATTACTTACAATATTTTCCTTTGCTGTTTGTGTTATTTAAAAAACAATGTTTTGTGCTGTACATAAAAGTTTAGCAAGGCGTCTAAGAAAGTAGCAATTGTTTACTCTTATATCTATTCCGTGGTCGCATTCATAAAATAGAAATAACATTAAATGAAGCTATCAACTTACAAACGTACAATTACTTAGCAACGCATAATTCACAATGTTACAGAATAATTCATAACGATAGCCCAATTTTCGCCTGCGGATTAAATTTTCCGCCCAAAAGCGTATTCAGCGGATGAAAAGCGTAGCAAGTTTGATACACAGATATACCTACTTTGTTTATTAAAACGGATTCAGATAGCGTTAATATTGCGAGCAATGGTAATTGCTCATTTTGTATTCCTTTAATATTGTCGGTTAACCTAATTTAAATGAACGCTTTATGGTAATCATGTGTGGAGAAAGCTTTACCTTATGCCATCACAAAAACAGTCAGCACATGGACAAGGAACAAGACTGGATCTGGATACTTGAATTCTAACGTGAAACTACCAGACGACATCTTGATGTGAAGGACAGGAAGTATAAGAATCACATTAAAACAGCTTTATAGAAAGTCCATTATAAAACAGACGATTATTTGAATGACAAAGATGTTTGATATTAATGTTATTCAGTTTCGCACAATCTTTTGAACTTTGCTATTGTTGTACAAACTTGAATTTAACAGGTGTATTGCGTCGCTTCTTCTTTAAAGTCCAGGAAGCGGTGATAGTTAAAAAATATCATGTATAAATGTACCTAGTACTCATCTATACTTATAATAAAGGAGTAGAAATCGTGTGTCTGTACTTTGAACAAATTTTAAAAAAAAAGAGTGTGGGCGATAAAAAAAGAGTAACAGAACACAAAAAAGTTTTTTTTAATTTTTTTGTCTTTCTGTCTGTCTGTAATCGCTAATCTCCGAAACCACTGAACGGATTTTCTTGCGGTTTTCACATGTAGATTAAGCACAGCCTGGAGCAACTTATAGGCTTTGTTTCATTGAAATCGGATGACAGCGAAAAAAGTTATCGTCATTTACAGATAAATCATTTAACGTAACAAGACGATGTCATAGACATAGAAGATATCAGTGTTTTTTTTAACTGGGACAGTATAGGCAAGTCCGAAACCATATTAGATGCAGGGAAAGTGTCTTATGACATAGAAATTTTTTGGTCAAGCGTGTGTTGTCCATAACAATGAGACAATTTGCACATTTTTTTTTTAATGCGGTACGACTCAGTTTCATGTAGGGATCACTTCATTATATCGGAAGAAAAAAATCTGAGCAGCAGAAGTTAGTCAAATTCAATAAAATGTTTCCTCATAGAACGCCAGTGAAAAATAAATTTTATTATTTTTAAAAAATGCGTATCGACTTAGTTTCATGTTAGAATCATTTTATTGTATCGGAAGAAAAAAATCCAAGCATCAGAAGTTAGTCAAATTTAATAAAATGTTTTCTTATAAAACAGACTGTGCAAAGTACTTAGGCACTTACTACTTATTCATTCATGCCACCTGAACTCCAGCTGCTCCGATTACTATGTCAAAATTGTTATCACGAAAAAATACCTCAAGGTTCCTAAGACAGTTTCCCTGTATCTCCTATGGTTTTGGTTTTGCCCATACTGTATTAGTTAAAAAATACACACGTATAATAAAAATTGATATGAGAAGTCTTATGAGCAATAGAAGTGAAAACAACAATTTTTAAAAATTTTATCTGTCTTCACCAAATTGGATACGGTGTTCATAGTTTGTTCCTGAAGGTATGGTATACCTTAAATTATGGTGAATAATATATACTTAGAATGATCCATTTTACTATTGGAAAATTATAACTAGACGATGTATGTCTGTACATAGCAGAGATAGGTACCTACTTCCAAAATCCACGCGGACGAAGTCGCGGGCAACAGCTAGTATGCAATAAAATTGCTTTGACTTTGAACTAGATAATCCTCAAAACTCATTATAAATTATAGTAACACAATCATGAGAACTTCTTTAAACAAGTTAATTAAAAGTGACGTCTTCTTTTACGGTGTTAATGCCACAACACAATACAAATGTTAGGTACCGTTTTATTTTGGTTTACTTAAGAGAGAGACATTAAAGACCGGAACACGCGTAGCTGCTCGGTTTGTAATGTATCAAACTGTATGGGAAACGTCAAACCACATTTGGGTTGCGTACACAGCGCGTGGCAGCGTTTGCTACTAGGAGCTGCCACGCTCACGTATGCGGCGTGCTCCGGCCTTAAATATGTGAACACTGATATTCTACGATTATATGATGGAAAATGATTTCTGATAAACAAAAGAACATCGGGCCACAGTATTTGTAATGTTTATGTAATATTTCTCCTGGAACATAACAAATATTGTTGTTATCAACCTACACAAGCGAGAGAGTATACCCCAAGGAAATGTAACACTGTCTCTCTTGACACAAAACATTAATCACACGGACGTCAGAAGCGTTAAAGGACCATAAACTTTAGGGGGTATCAAGACTTAAGAGATATAAAGCGGAGGTCGTAGAGCAGTAGAGATTTTGTGAGATACCTGAGATACGCAAAAGAAGAAAGGAATCCTTTGTGATAAGTGTATCGGATATAATATTATTGTTTCAATCTTTATCAGTACTTACTTGAAAAGAATTGAACTGATTTTTAAACGCAAGTTGCAACAAAAATTTAACTTATTTTTCACTCAAAAAAGTTTGTCCAAAGTCCCCAGAGAAGGATAATTTTACCTTTAATTTAAATATCTCGAAACTCCCACATTTTTGTAACGGTAGGCATAAATAAGTAAGTTGGACAGAACAACACTAGGAAATTCTTTAATCATCAAGACATGGCGCCTAAGAACCTTAGAAATTCGCCCTCTCGTTAGTCTTTTAGCTCCGTTATAATTGCTTAACTATTGCAGCATTTGCCAAACCATTAAACAATACAAAATATAGTGACAATATAGACCACGCTACGTACTGAAACATTCAGCACATGTTACCGCAAACTGCCAATATCCATTTTCCCAATTACTACTGCACCTGTATCGGCGGATCCGTCTGCGCGTCATCGCTTCGATTATTCAAATGCTTTTTATGTGCGGAGGGGACGTAGGGGTAGGTCGGGGTGTTTGACAAATCGCCTGGAGGCCAGACGTAGGGGATTAAATGGCGGACGCGGTTCGGAGGGTCGTCACAGTACATTTTTGTAGTGGATTTTGGGGGTGTATGTAGATTTTTTCGTCGATTCGCCCCATCTTATAAGCGTTATAAAGATCGGGTTTTCACTTTCCTTGACGATGTTTTGATATTAGGCGATTATTTACTTTCCACAAGCTTTAAGTTGTTGTCCGTTCAAGTTAGTTGTCACGACCTTATCTGTCACTTGTAGTGCACCGGAAAACTTTTCCTTTTCCCTAATTCTTTCTTATCAAGCTCGGTAAATACAGCCCACGATATTTGTTCTAACTAAACAAGGATTTTAGTCCTGCACAACAATGAAAATGCTTCTCTCTTCCCCAAATTTACTTCCTGTTAAACTTCTCTTTCCCTCCTCGGTACTTAGATCTACCCTTAACGTTCTCTACATTGAAAATTCAACGGTGTTTTCTGATATTTTAAGTTGATTCTACAATGTAGTTCCAAAGCAATGACAGACATTGTAAGTGAACAGTGGAGGTTGATCTTTAACGTAATGGCTTTAAAGTTGTTAGTCCCGTTACGAGAATTGCCAGTGGGACTAACGTTACAACCAGTGAGATTTGTTGAGATACACGGTGTTAAGTTGACTTCCCCCGCGGGGTCCTTAAATACCTTTAAGCGGGGGAGGAATGGAAGATCTAGACATTTGCGTGGTGTAATAGGTGTTCCAGGGTGGGCGCCAGTTATGCGGTGTCGCGAGGGACAAATTTATGAACGCTGAATGTTTGTTGGCCCTTCCTTGGAGATGACTTTGTTGTTATATATTTATTTGTTACTAGCGGACGCCTTGCGACTGCGTCCTTGTTCAAAAGTATCCTAATAGGTATATGTTATTCCATGGTACCTACTATCAAAGTACCATGTCTCATTACACTTTATAATTTTTTTTTGATTGTGGTTAATTACAAGTCAAAATCCATTCAGCCGTAATTGAGCAACAAATATCCAAAATTTCATATTTAGTATTGACATTAAAATATTGTTGAGACTGAGTGAATTAGTCGAATGCCTTAGCCTGGTCCATGGTTCTTAAAGTTTCTATAATACAGGGACATTTTTGAGCAATAATTACTTTTAAAGCTATTATATAATCACTCAGTTTTCAAACTCTATCAAATTGTATATTATACAATTTTACAACAAATTATACAAAAAAAGTTTTTTTTAATAGAATTTTCTCCCAATAGAAACTTCCAGTGTCGATATAAACGGTATGAGTATGTCCCAAAGGTATTACATACAACGTCTTTGTGATATGAAATACACGAATACCTTAAGGTAAACCAGGGAATACCGTTTAATATTAAATACGTTTAGGATTCGTGAGGGCGTGAGAGACTTGAGTGATATTAGGTCGTCCCTCTCCCTCTTCGGGTTTGCTTTAAGGGTTTTCGCGAGCAGGTGGTTCTTATTGAGTTTCGTTGGCTTGTACAGAATTTTTCAGTCGATGCACAACGTTTTACTGTCTTCTGTAGCGGAAGTAATTGTATTTTTGGTGGCAAATGTCACCGCCTTTTGTCGCTGTTCCTGCACTAGTTCTTGCACCGGTCTGTGTGATACTTAACTCAATTACACTACAGACTATTGTGTATATTATTATGTCGCCAATACAGTTAGTAAAGGGTTAGTTTATTTACTGGTCATGGGATCCAGAAAATGACTCACAAAAATTTCACTATCTGTTTAGGTTCTTTCGTATCATCGGTGATTGCAGCAGGGAATGTTATTCGTGTGCCCGTAATAACCCATTGTTTTGGCAGAGGTCTGGCCCAACAGTGGACTTAATTATAGACAGCTGATGATCAATATCTACGACGCCATACAAAATTCCACTGACCTCATTTAGAAGTTATATTTATTTACATACCGCGTTAACACTCGATTTAACTTTGACTTTGACGATCAAAGCGCTTATTATAGCAACCTGTCTCCCTCTACTTGGGATGGAGTGAGTGAATAAACAAATTTCCGCTCCCACGCCTTTTCAGCTTCGTAACATTGTTTAGTAGAACCGATATTTTGGCGTTAATGTACCTTTTAAGGGCCCCTTTCAATGCGCTTTAAGAAATTGCTAAGAAAGTTGCAAGTTGAATGAGTCCCTTTTAAGAAAATATTGGGCCCCTTTTGCTAATTATGAGTTCTGGATGTTTTTTTCTTAATGACTAAATACCTTTTTGGGTGAAACTTGCGGGTGGAGATAATTCCAAATAGCGGTTAATTAAATTCCGTCTATCTAAAAAAGGCAGCACTGAGAGTACTGATAACAATCTTTTAGGTCGGTAACCTCGACTTTAAAAATTGTTGATTTTTGAAAATGTCGCTTTCCCATCAACAGTTTAACTTCATATCGTATGTAAATGAAATCATGCCCTGAACGCTGACGTAAAAGATAAAAATTTCCCAGACCAAGATTAGATTACTAGTCCATTATTATCAATATTGATAAATATAAAAAATTGTGATATTGTCAGCCTTCATTCTATCTAGTCTATTAATGTGTTAAACAAACAGGGTACTTATCGGAAAACACCGTGAATAATACGGTTGGTCCTATCCCTACCAAGATATCAAACACAAACTGGTCGGGGGACCGGGCGTTGTTTTCTTTATGGATGCTTTGGCTTATTGTTAGTAGACCTTTTAAATTCAATACACTTTATAGCAATTTAAAAAAATACAGACAAAAAGAAAAAAAAACAGATACAATAATGTACATGCGTCTTATCGCTAACAGCGATTTCTTCCAGACAATCTTCACGTCATATTAAAAGAAAATAGATACATAGTCATATTTACATTGTTTATTAAAGTTTACTAAGATTGAATGTGATTGTTTATCTTTGAATTTATAAAAGCTTAACATGTCAACTTATTTTAAAGCAGCACTGTGCGCTTCTCGCGTTCTTTTCTGCTGCGCACGTGCAAAATGTGGAATGACCTTCCCTCTGACGCTTTTCCACAGCGCTACGATATGGGGTCCTTCAAGAACAGAGTCAAAAGAGCTCTTCAACCAAGGCCGGCAACGCACAGTACGCCCCGGGTGTTGCAGGTGTCTATAAGCGGCGGTGACCTCTTAACATCAGGAGGCCCGTTGCCCCCGTAGCAATAAATATAAAAAAAGAGCAGAATCCACAATCTACATACATACACATATCTTCACGCTATGCCCCTGACGGGGTAAGCTAACCGAACAGAGCGCCAAGTATCACGATCCTGACACACCTTTTTCGCATCGCTCAGTCTCAGCATTCTCTTCACACTCTCTAAAAATCATAAACTACAACAAATACTATACAGACATTACGTGACGTAATGAACGGACTTTTTAGTTTGTGGTGGAATTCCATTACGTCACGGTTTTGTTCTGCGAAAAATGCCCATTAATATTATCAGCATTTCCACGACGGGACGGTTCACCGTTGGAAAGTTACGTAAAATATTACCCTCATATTTCCCACGTAACGCACATGAAGTATTTAAACCGTTAACAAGCATCAATGATGCTCCTAATTGGGTCGTCCGGTTTTCAGTGTTACAGTTTTACCGCAAAATAACAATAAGGCTTGTGTTATGCAATTTGAATAAATGTAAATAAACAATACTATAAGCAGAGTGTAACTGAATAGTGCAGTCAGGTGCAGTAGCTCGGTTTCGTATTCGAGATAACTCGGGAAACAACCGATTTCCTAATGTGACATTTATTGTACAAAAACATTATCATCCCTTCATCGTCCACTGTTGGACATAGGGATAAACGCCACCACACCCGGTCCTCCGCCCTCCGCATCCAGCCCCTCCCGGCCACCTTTAGGTCGTCGGTCCACCTGGCGGATGGGCGTCCCACGCTGCGCGTACCGGTCCGTGGTCTCCACTCCAGAACCCGTCTGCCCCAACGGCCGTCGGTTCTGCGACAAATGTGACCTGCCCACTACCACTTCAGCTTGCTATTCCTTATTTATTTCTTATAATTAATTAAATATTTGAGTTAATATTAATAACTCGTAAGTCCCAAGCTTCACCGGTATTTACTTTACTTACCGATTTGATGAAGAAGGGATGATGGTAAAAGGAAGTCAGCTTATGTTCATGTTCATTTTGACGGACGATTAACTTGATATTTTTTATCACAAAGCAGAAAACCGTCTAAACTAAACGTGACGTTTAGTAATTAAAAGATAGAATTTCAAGGCATAATTAAATAAGCATTCGCTGCCAATTAGTTGGATGGCTGTAGACGACGATGAGACCAATCAACTATTTGCATAATTAACGTCTAAGGGTCGATTCAGATACAACGGAAAAATGCCCACGCACTTTTTGATGTCATTGGTAATGATCACATATCACCTAAAGTCCAAAAACGTATGCGTGAGGTAGGCGCTGACGTCTGTGTTGGTATTCATACGATTTTGTACTTTAGCCTATGGTTATATCGTTCACTTGTCTTGTCCAATGGCGTTAAAAAGTGCGCGAGGAATTTTCCATTCTGTCTGCGCCGAGCGTAAGGCGAGGGTCTGCTCCCGCTTCTCTCGCCACAGCTGTTAACTTCCGAAGCGGCGGTTTTTTACCAAGTCACCAAAAGACCAACAGTTGTGTAAAAGTTGACTATTATAAGTGCTAAAGCATGACGACCGCAATTGATTTTCAACAAAGTTTAATTCAATTTCATAGCGTAACACGATTAAAAATACAAGAAATCTGCAGACTTTTAACCGACTTTAAAAAGGAGCATAGGCTCAATTCGACTGTATTTTTTTTCTAGTTGTGAGACCATTTGAATCATTCTTTTTTATTTATTGAATAGGCTTTATTTCAAACCTGATCCTATTTCATTCAATTTGAAAAATATATTTCACCTATAAGGGTGGAAAATTAGGGTCATTTTTTTCTACATCATTCATTTTTTTCTTTTCTTTTTCGCACTTCTATTACCTCTAGCGATAGCTAATTTTACCACGGGAAAACGCGTTATTAACCCACACAAAATATAACAGCTCCAAAAGGTTTGCCGAATAAACTGAGTGTTTATTTATCGTTTGGGATTTTCAGTACAGCCGTGCGTAAGTCCAGAAGGATAGTATGGTTGCCATGTTTATTGCACATTTAGTGCCACCTGGGGACTACTTACGGGGTCGCTGGGGTGGTTACTACGGACTTTATCCAATTTACTAGTCCGTCGCTACATTCCATTTCCGGTGGGGAAATGAAATGTATTGTAGTACGCTTATGAACGCACCTCATGTCAAATATACAAAACCCGGTGTAACTTTATAAACAAAACCTCGTCCTCTTTGCCTTCGCTCGCTAACCCAGTTGTTTCTTTTATTTAGTTTTCCTAAAAAATGTATCTGTGATAGTTTTTATGCAACAAGTGCCTATTAAAGTGTATATTGTGCGGGATAGTTAAATAAAAAATTGCAACGACTCTACCGGATTGTTCCAAATTGTCCCTTGTTAAATCGACATTAAACCTACTATCAGTTTAGTGCGGTATTAGCTGCAGTGTGGATCACCGAATGTCACTAGTTGTGCCCTGGAAGCCGTGCTGCGGTTTTATGTATTCGTGATTATAATCTACGATTTGGCCTATAAGGACTTGTTTCCAATTGGCCGTAAAACTATTTTAAAAACCTACAATATTAATTAGACAGTAGTTCCCCCGAGTCCACAGTTTTATTTAATACCTCCCATTTTTACACTCTTTTTTTTTCATTTAAAGAGCTTAAGTCGCTAAAGCGACTATGTCGCTCTATTGGGATCAGCGTAGATCAACCGAAGAAGTCTACCGGTATAGTACCTTATAGGCTTCTGCTGATTCCTACCTTAACTAATTTATAAAGTGCCTTGGCAGCCTCCGATAGAGGGAAAGCCAAGGCACTGATTCTGTGACCTAAATCTAATAAATTAACATTCCAATATATTTGAGACCTCAAAGTTTCATTCCGGACACATTCCATCAGCACGTGACTTTTACACTCATGTGAGTACTAAAACCTCTCAAAATTTTTGTTTTCAAAAACGGCATCGCAAATTGGATCTGATTTTAGATTAAAAACGCAGATTTCAGTAAAACATAGTTGAAAGTAAAGTAGAAAAGTGTAGGCGGTCCGCTCGCTATTCCATTTTGCAGTAACGGTGTTGCGAGTCGGCTAGGAATATTTTTATGAAAAGGAAATTTAAATATGATGGCATAATCCTTCATATTTAAGTTTCCTTTTCATAAAAATATTTCTAGTCGTATTTCTAGTGTAAACCAAACAAAGCAGATGACTCCATGTCGATATTTCCCAGTATTTCCTTTGACAGTTCCAATGTATGGTATAGCCTGGAAGTTCATGGTTGCCGTTTGCATATCGGATCACTCACTGTTTTAAAATCTTATGATGACCTACAGAAATGCCAACCTGAAGTGAAAAATATACTAAATCAAACTAACAGACTTATCTCTCAAACAAGCACCTATATTCCGCTAAGGAAATATCCTTAGCTGTCTTATGAAATCAAACTTTATTTGCGTCTCTGCCACATGCGCGAGCAGGGTGCTGTAGCAGCAAAAACAAGTTTGTATTACCATAAAAACTTTGCGGTCCACTTGGGAACATCATCTATCGTTTATTTTGCTTTCAGCCGCAAATGCGTTGGTTTTCATAAGACGCCCAAGAAAAAACGGATTATAAATCACTAGCAACGTTTAGAAACTTTGGTGTAACAGAAACCCATAAGCCACGCACCGGTGCGGCAATAAAACGCCACACATAAACCACGCAACACTATTTTCGTACGTACTATACCTTTTCTGCTGACGGTTGCCCGATGACCCATATAAAAGACACTCGCCGGCTTCATATTGATTTTCCCTGGCCACGTGTATATTTTTTAAACGAACGCTTTTATAGCCCGTTATGACATGACATGCCTGAGGTCAATTTGCTGAATTGTTTCGTAAAACTGTAACAGTTTATGTAACACAGTTTGCAGGTAACATTGAATTTTTCGAGGGAAATGTTGACGTACTTTTACACGTTGGTAGCTTTGAGTATGATGGTAAAATAATTTTTATTATTAAAATTATCACCAATCTAATTATAATAAAATTAATTGAGCAACAATTTGTTGGCTAACAATGATAATACGTAGCCCATTTTATTACATTCTAAACAATAAGAAATTAATAATCAGCGTACGTTTCAGGAATGTTACGAACGGTGAAAAGGTACGAATGGCGAAAGGTACACGAATTTCATAATTAGTTTAGTCGTTCGAGCCAACTTAAAGAACTTCCAAATTATTCGCTCCGAATTATTCGAAGACACGAAGGAAGTGCGCAACAATTATGAGAATGAGAATTCTTGTCATCGCAGGTACGTACTCTTTCCTACATGTTGCAGCCTTTGAATGTTACAGCCTTTGATCAGAAAGTTCTTAGACATTTCAAAGACAGTTCTTACGTACTTTCTGTATGTGGTTAGGCATGCTTCAGGCTCGTATGTTCTTATTTAAAAGCTTTCCTTTGAGGACAGACAGAGCGCAAAGACAAATTAGTGCATGTCGTATTAAAGAACATCTTTGCTTGCATATATACTAGTTCCATGACTAAATTGTAGTTACAAGTCCATCTATTTAATAAATTGGATACCCACTTGGTTTGAATTATTATAGTAATATTCAACTTTTATTTTATTCACAGGATGCGAAAAACTTATAAAAATTCACACTAAAAGCACCAAGCAAACCGTTTACCCGTCCACGTGACCTGATCTAAACTGATCTTTCAGTTTTTAGTAGAAACATAATATTCTAAATATTACAGAAGAAAACTACGATGGCACTATGTTATTTATACATACTGTGATAATCTGGTGATAATTGGTTACACGAAAAGTGAAATGTAAATTGACACTCAATAAACAACTGAAACGCAAATTACCATGTGACCAAACGTCAATTAGTGTGACCCCGCGTGCAATCATCCAATTGTGACGGGCACCGAGTTGCGCCCGCGCAACGTTTTGTACACACTCCATACCAGTTCAACAGGTCAATTTGATGGGATGGTTTACACTTGTTACTAAGTACTTTGCTTAGTATCCCGCCCGTGATTTAGCTCATTTTGTCTTATCTTTCCTACCTGTAAAGAAGCAATTTTAGTTAAATACGCGGTTGAAAAAGTTCTAAAGTAAAAAATTCTACGATATTTTCGAATGAATTTTTCAACGAACTCAGCAAGATCAGAGAACAGCGATGTTCTATTATTCATCTGATTGTAAATGTTAACATGACTTTGTGAGACACGGGTACCTAGTAAAACTGTAATGCTATTTTACCTATCACGCGTTAATACCTGTTCACAAGTCTATAACATTGTGGTACCCATGTTTGATTGCGAATGAATTAAAAAATTTAAAGTTAGTGGGTATTAACACCTGTAAATAACATTTTGATAGTAATTTCAGTGAACCTAGCCTGAAACATTTGTATTTTACAGTTCCGCATATGCAACCAAAATGCAACTAACCAACAATCAGTGTTATCTTACGTCAATAACATAGTAACTGCAACATCAATAAACAGTATGATCTCAACGACCGTGTAACGGTAGTAGGTGTGGTTTTTTTAAATCTAAGGCTGTCAAAACAGCATAGCATTATTGAATAAGGTCGAGAGCCGACCGCCATCGCCCACGCAGGGCATTACTTGTTGAATGGATACGCCGCAGTTACGTCACAACTTGTGGAGGCATTTATTTTGTAAGTAAACAGCCTGAGGGTAGTAAATGACAAACAAATGGTTTACAGACAGAGGAATATTTCAAAGGGTTCTGAGCCTTCGGGAAGACTGCCAGATGAAAACTGTTGTCAAGAGCTGCAAGCTCAATATTATCAATCAAAGCAGCGAACTAAGATTGAGTAAACTGTAAACTTTGAGGCTCAATTTAAAAGCGAAACTATTTTAATGAGAACATAGATACCATAATATTTTGACATTGAAACTGCTAGCCCAATGCTACCAATGGGTTTTTTCTCGAAACTTAAGTAGATTTTACTGACTGTTCTCAAACGGTGAAGGAAAAACATCGCGAGGAAACCTGCATACGCCGAAGAAGAAATTCTTAGGCGCATGTGAAGTCTACCAACCCGCACTGGGCTAGCGTGGTAGACTATAGCCCAAACGACCTCGTTGAGAGGGTAGGCCTGAGCCCCAGCAGTGGGGACATGTTAATAGGCTGTTGATGATGATAAAACTGCTAGTCCGCTTCACTGCCGGCCGCTGTTCCATTTCAGTGTGATCTGCACCTAACTGTCTTGTAGAGATGATTTCATTTTGCTTTTGAATATTCCTCATCGATGTTGAGCATTGACACCTCTGCTACAGTAAGATCCTTTGTCTTTTTCATATTTATAAAACACGTTACTATTTTATACAGTGTTCTGTCTGACTGACCGTCTGTTCTTACCCATCCGGTTATATTTCTGTCTTATAAAATCTCGTGGTTACGTTTATTTTATAACGATCACCTATCTTTTAATGTCTATAATTTTCCATTCATGTCACTCACAGAAATAAATCAAGAAATCTTGTACCAAACCGATCCTCAATGAAGTGTCGCTCAAAGAGCCATTGTTTGTAAATATTAACAACTGTCAACACCTTGTCGTGGCCTGTCGCGTTTGACGTTTCGATACGCCTCGAGTCGCGCGCACGCGTGCCCTCGGACGTGACGTCACGACCGTAGTAGCGGTGCTGCGTATTATTTATTCTGTGGCTGTGTGAGGCTCGTTGTTTCTTGTGTCAACGATTCCGTAACGTAGTACGCAGCTGTAACTGTGGAATCAATCAATGGACGAATAAGGGAGCCGTACACTGACCTCTCCAACATTGCATGGTCTGGCTCTCCCATACAATTTTAAGCCAATTTTGTGTACATTATTGAAGCGCCGACGGTGAGTGTCCCGAGAACTAATTTTGACGTTTAATATGATAGTCGGTGCAAAATCGGCTACAATATTTAGTTCCAGGGGCACTCGTCATTTCAGCGCCAAAATGGCGAGAACCACGTGGGGACATAAATAGTTTGACAGCAGCCAGTCCAGTGTAACGAGTACACAACTATTACTTTATAGGTCAGGGTGCCGTATAACATTTTTGATTTGGTGCAATAAAAAAGAAATCACTTTACATGTTAGCAACTATGACTGTATGAATTTCATGAGATTACTATTGTGTCATACAATTGAAATTGCAATCAAAAAAAGGTAATTTTAAACAATAAATTTAATTGCATGTCGTAACTTCAACTCAATTAAACTACCCGCTTTTTCTTCCATAAAACCCACTACGTTCGCCCTTGAATAGTAGAAAGTAATGTCATAAAATGACCACTTGTGTAACTGGGTGTTCTTTACTAAAAGTCAATGACATCGCCCACGTTGGTGCCAAATTTTGCGCCACCAGGGGCACTAGGTTGTTATTGGACGTAACACCCACATTGGCCTACATTATGACCAACTGTAATGTTTGACTGTTTACTTAAATCAACATGTTATAAGTAGTTATAACTCATTAACGGCTGTTGCTTTTTATAGTCTTGCAATATATTTGCGATTGGTAGTTTCTAATGTTACCAGACGATACTGTTATTTCTATCTCCCACGCGGTTGCCGGTTGGGTATAATATTCTCCATCAGTCAAGTGTTATTCAACCTTACATAATCGTAGTATAAAACAAAGTCTGTCTGTCCGTCTGTAATCTTTTAAACTACGCAACGGATTTTGACGCGGTTTTCACTATCGTTCAGATAATTTCTTCCGTATGGTTTATAGGTACTTATTGCCATGCAGGCGAAGCCGCATGCAACAGCCAGTTTAATCATAAAATAATAGTTTTGTATGTCTGTTAATTTGCCGAAGAATTCAAATCAAGTGTATTTAAAGGTGATAAAGTAATAACCCTTCAATTTATAGTAAACTAGCTGTTTCCCGCGGCATCGCCCGCGTAAAAAAGTTTTTCCCGTGGGAAAAGTCCTTTCTTAGTGGACGTCAGAGCTATGGTGATAACCTTTCTGCAAAATCTCCAAGTCTCTAGGCTCAGCGGTTTGGGCTGTACATTGATCAGTCAGAGAATTAGTCAGTTTTTTATACTTATTGATAATGTTTTCCTTTCTTCATAATAGTTATTCACTGTAACGATGAATTCATGATTACATTTCACGCAATAGATTTAAGAACAATAAAACATGTACCTACCGACCGGAATCTTACGAGACGAGGGGGTAGGACAGGTGGGACGGGAGGGGAGGGCACAGGAGATAGCTCCTGAGACGCTGTTTCCTTGTCACACTGGATGAAATGCGCTATGGGTGGGAATTCCAAATGGTGGCAATTTACCTACCAATTGTTCGACATTTGTTTTCCTCATGGAATACGGCTATCTTTGTTTTCTTCATATCATATTCAGCAGTGGATGTGAAACGAAATCCCACCAAGAAGTGGAAGGCCCTCCAAAAAGTATGCGTCTTTCCCACTGTGCAGCGCAACCGAACGCGTTCTTTGTACGCTATTCTAGTGATTAGTTCCAGTATTTAGTCGTGAATAAATCTGTAAATAATCCATTACAACCAAGTCTAGATTGAAACTATAATTGAAGCTAATCGTTTGGCTAAATCGAATCACGTTATGGGGATTATATCGTCATTCAATTCGTGTATCAAATAATAACGATCCTGTATTCAGTAGCTGTAATTATAATTAAAATTAATGGAGACCCGTTGTACCTGGAACCCTATTAACTTTGGTCGTTACGATGAAGTATGGAATCGTTTGGTGGTTTATTTATGCAAAATGTAAAGTCATTGGCGCGATCTTCTCTTTCTATGTAATGTAAATATTTGCCACGCTTAGAAAGATTTCACTTTCCTTCCTATAAACCTACTTACTTTCTGTACAATAATAATGTGACCAAAGCATTGAATTATTCTCCCTTACGAAATAGTGTAAAGTGGAGTGTGGTCGAACGGCGGCAGAGAGACCGCGTTTGTTCGGCGGCCACCATGGCCACAATGGCGAAATAAATTTAATATTAAATAACCAAAGTTCGGATGAGGCACGAGCTGTGTATGATTTCGCTAAGCGCTGTCTGTCTGCTTAGTCCTCCGAAGGACTTGTGTTTGCCTATGAGGCTGGCATGGACATATATAGTCCAAAGCCTCAATAATAATAAAAAGATAAAAATAAAAAAAATTGTGTAAAAGGTTCACGAATTGGTTCCAAAATTTATCCTATCAGGAAACGGAAGAGTTGCATTAAACTGATAATACTGTTTTAAAATACTATTGAATTCTTCTTTTTCAACAACATACTTTATTAAATTTTAAAACACACGTGTTCCACTTGAAAATTGTAATATTCAGATAATCTCGATTACAATATTCATGATGATGTCGGCAACAAAGTTGGAGGGATACGAGTAAAGAAATCTGTTGTTCAAGATAGAGTTATCTCCGGTATTTTGTAACCTAGCTATTTACGTTTAAAGTTTGGTAAATTCTTACATTTATCTGTAATATCCGATTACTACCAGTACATATTCCGAAACAACTACTGGGACTGCCATTTTGTTTCTTTTACCCTGCAGTGGCTTGACGGAAGTCTGTGAATTTGAGTCATGGGAAATCTGAAAGAACTACTCTGACTGCCATTTTATTTCTTTAACCCTGCAGTGGCTTGACGGAACTTGACGGAAGTCTGTGAATTTGAATCATGAGAATCACTTCCATTCTATGTGCTCCATATATGTAACTCCATCAAGCTAGTATTTAATTATCTTAGATTGGATGTGCTATGACGACTTGTTTAGCAGATTAGCGCCTGGGCTGTTGAGCCTCTGATTATTAGTTCCATCTTCAATCGATTTGTCCAATGGCGTATCTCCGAAACGGCTCTCTCGGCAACGTCTTGCCCACTCAAAACTGGGAAGGGCCAATTTGGTCGAAGTTTCTGGCAATCGGTGACCAGGTGCTCAGCGCCCGGCATTTCTCGCTTAATTTGAAAAGTTTTCTCTGCCTCCGTGCCCTCTAATTATATCAATAAGGCGTTTCTTAAGCGCTGTCTCGGTCTCTGATTTACATTTTATTTTACGTTTTTTTAGGGGAACATAATGGAATTTTACTGGAAATGGGGAATGTTATTTTGAAAAGGTAAACTAAATGATGTTGCACAGCTCTGCTTATTAATTAAAGCTTTATTGTGCTTTAGCCTGTTTTTAATTAAAATTTGCATTCTCATGTATAGTAAAGACAAATTAATCGATTTCGGTCACTTCTATCTATCACACACTATAGGTAGGAACCTAATTTGTTTATCCACCTAACGAATATGTCCAATGCACAATACCTCCACATAAATGGAAATCGGGCCAGCCTTTGAGCCCAAGATTGCTGTTTCGACCAATATATTAACTACCAAATGCAACGGGCAGTCAATCTATTCTCCTGTTGTGGTGGTATGACGGAACGGAACAACATCAGGTTAATAGGTTTGTGGTTTCCACTGATATTTGTATAGGCTGTCTGCTCAAGTAAACCAATTTATGGAAATTGCGTTACAAGTTTGCGGAGTGTTAACGACCAACAACATGTCCGCAGTGTGGCCACTATACACTTGTCTAATCGTAACTACAGGGTGACTCATAAGTCACGAAGGTTAGTAGGCAACTGGTTATAACTTTTTTTAATTCATCACCCCTCTACACATATTTCTTTTTTCTGTACATTATGTCAATTAATTGCCTCTTCAGCCAAACCAAAAATGGTTGTGAAGATGTGACCACAGGTTTTCTTAGTTTAAGGGTCAAGCCTCTATGATAGGACCGATTCTGAGGGCGAAAAGCTAAAATTTGACAGCATTAAAAAAAACGTTTCCGTCCCTGACATGCAGTATTATGACACTATTTTGAGTGCTGTTAAATTTTAAATGTGTGTCTTAAGAATCGGGTCTAATATATTAGTAACCAACTAACCATAGCCTAAGCCATAACACAGAGTAAGTAATTGGCCATAACACAGAGTAAGTAATGCCATAAACACCAAATGGTGGGAATTTGATTCCCACTAGAAACAGACAACTTACTGCAATCATACAAGTTGACCTAGCTGTTAATGCTGTTGTCCAATAGGACATAAAATTCTGGCTTGGAATTAGATTCAAATTTTTGTCTTAGCGTTATTTTTATAGCCGTAACTTCATAGATTTACATTTCCCTTGCGTATTTAATGTCCTTTTTATATGCAAAATTAGGACATGCCACACAAATAATACCACGGCGCGCTTGCAAAAAGGTTGCGGCTATAACTGTGGCCTGTCCCTCAGGCTACAACATCAAAGGAAGTCCTGAATTCAGCCCTGACCGCTCCCTGGCGTGACGTCAGAGCTTTTGCCCGGTTAATTACCGTGTCAAGTATTCAAGAGATCTGTGTGTTATGTAAATTTATAACACTCTTTGCACATGGAAAAGCTTATTATCTGGACAAAATTAAGAAAGGACTAAGGGTTCATAATAGCAAGACAGCAATGTCACCCACGCGCTCTGGCTAATTATTAATTAATAAACTTCGAATTGTTACGTTCAAACGTTCACCAATCAAACGTTACAGGTATTTTTTTACCACCCGGATGAACTTTTCTAAGTAGATAAAATGCCTTTGTGTATGTAATTTAATGTCATATTTAATATTTTATTTATTTAATTACAACGGTTTAACCAATTACAGTAATCAATCAAACTATAAATATCCTTAAACAGCAATGTCATGAAATTATAATATATGTCAAATATTAATAATAAAGAATGTTAAAAATACACTATGATCATGTCAAAACTTACAAATCACTTTTACTTAAACAACTTCGTGGGTGGTTATGATATCCTTCTAACCGGATATTATCCTTAAAACCTGAAGAATACTGAAGTTAAGTTTCACTGCGCCATTTCTGCTGTTAGGTACTTGCAATTTACAAATAGTTAGATTGTAAACAGGTTGAAATACCTTCCCATGTGTGAACCTGTGAATTTGTTTCACTAATTTGTAGACGTTAATGATGCCTCTAGAGTCTAGAGCTGTGAAGGGACGGAGAGCTGATTGGTGTATCTTTGGGCATGCACATCGTGTTTGACCTCATTTAGCTCGGAAATTTGATCAATCACAATTCTCATTATTAGGGTTGTATTTAAATAAACTTTATCTGTATAAAATAGATTATGATTTTGACGTGTTATACTATGTGTAATTAAATTTTCGTTTGTCTTGTTACCTATATATAACTTTAAATTTTATGATAATTTTGACATTTTCTGGAATTTTGTTTTTAAATATTGTTTATTTTGTATATTGTGCAAATATGGGTTTATTGCCTGAAATAAAGAGCATTTATTATTATTTATTTTAAACATTTAACCTAACCGTAACTACGACAAAAAAATCTGATTTCCACATCAATGAATACTGATCAATAAATACTGCACTCTGATGCGCAATCAGTATATTTGGTCTACAATTAAGTATTTATTTGATGTCCGCTTTAATAAAATCTCTTTTCATTACTCATACTCTGAAAGTAGGTCTGAAGTTGCCTGAGGAGCGGGTTGAAATCTCAGCCCTAGGGAGAATCGCTTTCAACTGACAGCTGTCAAATTATATTTAAAAAAACTAGTACTATTTTGACATTTCTATTGGACCATGTTCCAACTGTCTATACAGCCACTCAATCACAGCGCGATGTAAAATTGAAATAACATAAAGTTATGTAATAATTAAAGAATATATTTTTTTAAATGACTTTATTATAATTATTACTGTCAACTATATCTTTAAAATAACATAGATTTGGGCAAAATATTTACCATTTTTTAATGATGGAAATGAAAAATAATGGCAGAATAGCTGGCCGGTCACAGAAAAAAAAACAAAGTAGACGTAAAAGCGGCAATCCGATCTTCATTTGTTTTTTCGAGTTGTAGAGTTTTGTTTATACTTCCGTATAGCAGAGATTTGTATTGACACTCATTTTATGTATTTGTTTTTACTTTCAGTGTATTCTTAATGAAAAGCACAGTGTTTCCCACGGGTTCAAGACTTATTTAGAGGTCCCTCGAACTATTGGCGCCCTCGCTACGCGTCGGGCGACAAACCCCGTCTCGGGACTTAAATAAGTTACTTTCACACCTAGGTTAACAATGTACTATTTATTATCCTACCTAGTTTGGTTGTACAATGGAGTTGATATTGGTGCAGTCAAGGCTTAACTTTTCGTTTTTTTTTTAAATTACGCTCCCCGTTTTCTTGAAGCGGATTTCCGAAACAAACCTTCGTTAACATCTGACCTAATTAAGTCCTTGTAAACGGACATACATACATCGACTTTTAAAAAGTGACGATGCACAAACTGCAAATGGATAATATAAATGATATCAGTAAGTGCCAGCATGACGTATCTGTTGGTAATTTTCCCCATGAGTCACTCTTTTATTTAAATACGCGTTGGGCGATCGTTGCGTGTGTAAAGCGTTTTTGTCACATGTGAAAAACGCATTATGTGTTTTTAATTGCACAAAACTTCCATTACTATGATGGAACGTCACCTTAGTCGAGAATGGAGGAATGCTACTTCAGTTTGAAGACCAAGTAGTAAAGTATGTTAGATTAATAATCTGTTTCTTTTAGTCGTGGTCACCGTTTCAGACCCTAAAAATGGTATGGGTACTAAACCATATTTAGGGTCTGAAAAGGGTCCAACTGCTCTACTGAGCTAACTTCGTCTCTTCATCCTTTATCAAAAACCTGTAACTAGAAATTCGAAGAATTTTTGCAGTTTATGTTTACTTTAACCCAGAATTAAATTACAATAAAAATATTTTCACAAATATGGGTCACATATTTTCTATTTTACATATGTAAAGTATGTTAGATCCTTGTTTAGAGCTCTATAAGAGAATGAGTATAAGTTTCCGAATTACTGGCCTTTTACTTTGGTGATGTCACCAGAGGGATTCGAATCCACTAAAGCACAAGGCCAGTAATTCGGTTAATAAACAGGTTAAAATACTTATGTCACAGTATATGTGTGTTACTTAGTTTTAAAATATTGCCTCATTTCGTGTGGTCATTGTATATTAATTAGCACTAAATCAGCTCATTCCACAGGCATTGTCTGTGCGACTGAAATTAAGTCCTTTTGTTATCCAAATGTTAAATGTTTCGCTGATTGTTCTCTTGTTCTCGTTTTGTGTTTCCGGACGCTTTGTCATCATTTGCTCGTATAATTGTTATACAGTAAACAACAAAAGTCGCTTAGCTCTCTGACAAACGACGCGAAGAGCGCCACGGGTCACTAGATCAGACGGAGCTCGATGGGCACCTGAAAATTCCCACTGTCAAAGAGGAAATAAGCAACATGACCAAAGCCTACAGAGATAGGAGCACTAACCCCACCAAGACATGCATTATCTCCCAATGAACCTCTACAAATAAGGCGTCTGGCAAGATTCAACACGTGGGCATAACCTATATTGTCACACATGAAGGCAAACCGACAATGGGAAGGCCATGCTCACCACGTCACTGCCGAGCACTTAAAAACCTGGTTTTATTGTGAAAACCGATTGCATATTAGCAATTTTTTTAAGAATCTTTTTTTTCTGGCTATAACATTATATTCGTATTCGCCTAAATCCATTCTACAGTCAACAAATTCAGTAAGCGTAGACCTTCTTTTAATGGATTCCTTATTTTTCAACGTCTCTGAAATACATTTTGTAATGTTAGTTGTAATATCCTACAATTATCCAAATTGAGCACTCATCTCAACTCATCAAATTAGCATACCTACTCATGTAGATTATGCCACTAAATCACTTGCAAATACTGAACAAAATGATTTGTAACTTACAATTAAAATAACTTACCGTTCAACCACTGGCTGGCTGGAACCACAGAGGAATCTGGAACTAAGTAAATCCATAAACGAAGGTCACACACGGGGCCCAGCTTAATGTGGTATGACCAAGTGTCAAAATTCTACTTAATATCTACAATACCTACTACTCCTTGGACTATGCCAAGTCGAGAATGACGGTGTTTAAACAAAGCACTAACCATACCGAAATAATACATGTGTCTTCTATTGTTAAGCTCTCAACTCACCGGAGTGGTATTCCTGCAGCCGCGCGCGCGCGCCTCCACGCCAGGTGCGCCTGCGCATCTGCTCACTTGTTTACGAGATGTGCACGGCGCACGTGTAGACTCGTCTTATTGTGCACTCTTGCTTATATTGCGCGAAGGGCTATGCAGTGGACCTATTTATAAACAGCCGTCTCTTGGATCTATTCTGTCCATCCCTTTTTTACTGGAGGGAGAATCATCAAACGTAGTAGGTATTAGCAGTACTATTACATATTCTGGGGTATTAGTAGCAAGAGCGTAAGGTACACGCTATATTTTGATTTTAAAATAGTCACTAAAATCTTCATTAAGAAAACAAATGGACTTTTTTTGCTAGAAGACCAAATTCGCCCTCAGGCGCTGAGCCAAGTTCTAGCAAAGAAAAAGGCGACGCCGACGCGAGGCTAGCCATGTGTGTTATATTACACGAATCATTTGGAGTTCTTTCATCATCATTAGCCTGCGCTAGTCTACTTCTGAACATAGGGGGCGAAGACCAAGGTGCGTCTCTGAAGCCGATCCTCGCTTCTCCGCATCCAGACGCTGCCTTGGCTCGTTATTATAGATAAGATATTAAAACCCCGTTTACACCAAAATGAAAATTAATTATTTGGCGTTTATTAAAAAGCGGGAGAGATTATGTCTGACCCGCGTGCGGTTCTATAATTAAAACGATCTAAAAAGTTTTCCCTGTTTTATCGCCTTTGCTTATCGAAAACCAGTGTTGATTATTAATTATTAGCTTTATCATTATCACGTAAAACTAAAACAGTAATGCACTTCCGTTGTTAGTTTGTTATCAGTAGGAAACCATGTGTTACTAATTAATGGAGTAGGTTAGGTGAGGTAGGTAGTACCTAGAGATAAGTGACAGATTATCTTTTAGTTGTTTGATAAACACTGGTAAGATTAAGGATGTCCGGGATTTGTTTCCCCTTTCTAATAGGTGGGTAAATCCAGGGGATTTGGATTTAAATTTAATTATTTGTTCATATCATTCAACTAGAAGCTGGTTGGTCTTAGATGAGTTTGTTTTGAAATTTATAGTAGTGTGCTAAGAATATTTCTCTGTTCAATATACACTGCATTTGCCAGCAGATTGTATTAAGATATACTAGAGTCAGGCCATTGGGGCAGAAAGGTTCTCGAGTGGCGACCACGTATCGGCAGACGCAGTGTAGGCAGCCCTCCCACAAGGTGGACCGACGATCTGGTGAAGGTCGCGGGACCCAGCTGGATGAGGTTTTTTTTTTTATCCAAAAGATTTTCCATCGACATGGCGATCGATGCTCTTTTTTTTCCATTCTATTTTATAAAAATCTTTCATTTATCTATTGGTGATTTTTTCTCCGTCCTTACAACTATATCCTTATTTTATACAATTTCAACAATTTGCTTATTCATAGTTTACTTATTCTAGCGCTTATATATATATAAATATATTTTGTTACTTATATGGATTCCTCACAATGCATATTCTTTTTTTTTATGCATTTTTTACATTGAAATTGTTTTCTTAAGCTATATTTAAAATATATGTTTTTAGTATATATTCATTAAATACATTATACATATTTTTCTTATTCTATCTGGTTTTATTTCTTTGTACTGCATCTTCTGCGATCCGGAGACCAGCTGGATGAGGTTAGCGCAAGACCGGTCGTCGTGGAGATCCTTGGAGGCCTTTGTCCAGCAGTGGGCGTCTACAGAATGATATGATGATGATGATACTAGAGTCAATAGACTATGTCTAAATCTGACTAGGCGATAGTTACTTACCTCATAAAATGTCTTTTTGCCATCGCTGTTCATCCATGTTGTATTTTAAGACATAGGTTACCTACCTACCCATCTTATATTCGTAGACAACGGTGTGATTCTATACTTTGAACAATGCTTAATTCGTAGTCTTATTTACAGTTTACATTGCATAATTAAAACTAACTTAGATAACAGACAGACAGAAATGAACAGCTAAAATGTGTTAACCATTCAAGCGTTAACTTTTCCACTCCGGCATAATTTACACCGACATTTCCACCTCTAAAACGCCATTTAACTTCACAGAGCTTGTTAGTAAACAATCTGCAACATAAACAAGAGCAACAGTAAACAATACAAAAAACATTTTGCTCAAATCCCCCCGGCGGCATAGGAGTGCGAATTAAAAATCGATAGGTACCGCCTTCCAACCATTTTCCAGTCTAGTGAGTCGGTGCAATAACAAAAGGGCTAACGGGTCAATGAACCCGGCCGCGTGTGATCACAACACCTGAAAGGTAATGTAATAGATATTTAAAGAACCGCCGGAAGCCTACATTCTTGTCGATCATATACTCCTTTCCAGATACAACCGCCGCGGTTGGCTTTTAGAATATGTGGAAAAAGTGAAAGCCCTTTTACGGATGTGAGGCAAGCTACTGTTATCACTCACTTTGTTCTTTTAGGTAGTATAAATAAAAGATGAAATGAATTTTTTACTACTGAGGATTACCCTTAGTAATCTTTTAGTCCGGTATCGCGCGTGGACGGGGAGCGAGCCTGACGCAACGTTTAACAGCAACTGTTGAACTGACTTTGATTTGACCAAATATGGCTTTTGTTTCCCGTATGTATACACTTTAAAGAATAAACAATCAATCGTCAACAGCTACGGAGTCACGTTCAAATAGACGACACGTGTGATGAAACATTGTAATTATAACACCTGTTTTGACAGGGAGGGATCCCTGTCTTACTAGTCCATGTCGCATAAAGAAGCTTGCGCAGTCAAGATAATAATAATGTACCTAACTATAATAGGGCTCGCTGCAAAACGTTCTGAGACACATCCACGCCGTGCTTTGAGCTTATTTTTTTGCTGTAAAAATTTGAACTTAATCGGTGTGTGAAGTTAAAAACGGGACGACGTAACCGAGTCTAGACTGCAGAAGTCTAGTTAGACTATAAAGTGTACTGTACTGCAAGGCCTTTATTATTCAGAGCATACGTCTACTGTACGTATCTATAGAAATGGGAAATATTTGTTTTCTAATATCTTTGGCCGTACGTAGCATAGGACGACCTGCTGTAATATGGACTGACAGCCTGGAAAAGGTAGTCTTTTTTATTGTTTATGATGTAGGCGAGGGGCTGGGCGTTGCATTAGAGAAGGCCTTAGTCCAACAGTGGACGACAGGCTAATAATAAGGCCGGTTATAACAGTTAAACCTTTCTTTAAAGCTCTCAAGTGGCGCAATGCGCAAATTGTTCATATAGACATGTATATCTATTAAGTAGATCTT
The DNA here is from genome assembly GCA_949699065.1 of Metalampra italica. Taxonomy (NCBI): domain Eukaryota; kingdom Metazoa; phylum Arthropoda; class Insecta; order Lepidoptera; family Oecophoridae; genus Metalampra; species Metalampra italica. Next base: position 3,929,012 of record OX452993.1, read on the forward strand.
ATATCTATATATTTTGGATTTAGTGTACTTGCCTATCTCAAGTAACTAACTTTTTAAATAAGAAGACCAGATAACAAACATTTGACTGGCCTGTTGGCTCAATTGGTAGTGACCCTGAGTACTGCGCCAGAGGGCGTGGGTTCGATTCCCACCCGAGGCCAACAATTTGTATGTATTTAAGTATTTATTTAAAAGTATATTAAGTATGTTTATCAGTTGTTGAGTATCCATCTACAAGCTTCGGCTTAATTTGGGGCTAAACAGCCGTGTCCAAAACATTATTTTAAGCTGCTTTGGAAAAGCTAGCTCGTACAGTCTTGATTGGTTAATTATTCAAGAATACAATATTTCGCATATTCTATTGTTTACGTAGGTAGTTAAGGTAGAGTTCGCAGGCGCGTCTCCGTTGAACTTGCTAAGGTTGACTGACCTCTGGTAAGCACTTGTCGCCCACGCCTGGGCTTCTACTATTCAAGCTAGCGAGAGCGAAACTGAAAGGGGCATTTTCTGTGTTAGTATATCTAACACGGCGGCGCGGCAACCTTTACTTTAAATTTGATTTATTCTAGGAGATGGAAGAGAAATGTATATTCTTTGTAACTATAATTAGTGTATGCTTATTAAGAGTTGGGAGACCATCTAAAGAACGCTGCTTAACTGAACAGAGCGGCAAAAGACAATGGAAAATTGTAGCAGGACCCCGATGTGTGTTGGAATAGTGCACACAACTTTATGATTATTGTAGAGTTCATAATTTCATACCTCAAAATCAGCCTATTAACATGTCCCCACTGCTGGGGCTCAGGCCTACCCTCTCAACGAGGGTGTATGGGCTATAGTCCACCACGCTAGCCAAGTGCGGGTTAGTGGACTTCACATGCGCCTAAGAATTTCTTTTTCGGCGTATGCAGGTTTCCTCACCATGTTTTCCTTTACCGTTTGAGAGCAGTCAGTAAATTTACTTAGGTTTTTTTCATACCTATGGCTCGTTTATTTAGAAAGCCCCAAGATTTTACAGTCTCTGTTAAAGGAAAAAATTTGAAGGATTTTTCTGAAAGTTATTTCTGTTTCAAGCAATACATAACTGAATTGTTTGTTCATTGGCTTTGAACACTAAAAAAGTTTAAAATATTTTTTTGTTTAAAATACTTTAAAACTGCAATACCCAGATTATTGGTTTTGCATTTTATTATTGTTTATTCGACCGTTATTCAAAAATTGTATTTCGTTCCTATTTGGTTATCGATTTCACGTTTTTATAAGGCGTAAGTACTCGTATGCCAATTTCCCGACTATTATATTTGCTTGTCATCAAATTTACTTTCCCGAGCGGAAAATATCCGTTGCTCGTCGGATACGCGTTTAATAGCCAATTTTTGCAGATGGTTTTATATTGATTGTGTGAACAGCGAGATTGGTATTTTATTTCGTTCTTGACATAAATATAATCTATTTAGAGACATTTTTTTTGAAGCTCTTTTCACAATCAGTCTCGTGTAAATGAGTTGAGTGAAACGCAAGTAAAGCGCAGCTTTTGTCCTGAATTAACAGGTAGGATACATTTTATCAAATTGACGGCCGTTGGGGCAGAAAGGTTCTCGAGTGGCGACCACGTATCGGAAGACGCAGTGTAGGCATGCCTTCCACAAGGTGGACCGACGATCTCGTGAAGGTCGCGGGACCCAGCTGGATGAGGTTAGCGCAGGACCGGTCGTCGTGGAGATCCTTGGGGGAGGCCTTTGTCCAGCAGTGGACGTCTACAGACTGATATGATGATGATGTTGATGATACACTTCATCGTGTAGGTAGAATGGTTCCCAAGGGATAGGATCGTACTCCATCAACGCCAAATTTTCTAAATGACCATAATTCTTGCTATGGCATTTCTATTTGTACGCAGAAAAAGTCACTATTAAAAGCTATAGAATAAATAAACCTTAAACTCTATTGAGTTTCTAAGATCTAGATGGGGTCAAATCTGCGCGCAGTTACTTTAGAATCATATTGTTACTTAATATGCAATGTAGTTGTTAGGATTTACAGCCAAGGGATCGATGTCAGGACGCCCCATCAACCACAAGAACGCAAAACCAATATAATTTCCCAATGTATAATGATAGAAAGTTGGAAGGTTTAACCCTGTTGGGTTGACCTCCCGAAAGTTGCCCTTTTCAAGTATCCTAAACTTACAAATGGTTATTGTGGTGAATACATTAATATTTTAACAGTTTCTGTCTATTGTGTTCTTCGACTTGGCAAGAGGCTGGGAGAAATTCTCAGGACTGACGGCCAACCCCCAATAGACAGGCACTAACTACTAGAAGAAGAAGTTATAGCCGTTTGGTGACATATTCTGAGTTTCTTCAAAGAATTATGTTCGCATTGTGAAAATGCGGCGAGGGCTGGCACAGGTAAGGTCTAGAAGGAAGTACCTAGAAATGGTAGTAAAGAAAAAATAAGGCTCATCTTTAGAACAAGACACGTTAGATATCGAGTTCATAATTTTTTTATAGATAGTACTTGATGGTAGGTTTAACACACCTAAAAGCCACACAAATACGGCCACAAAATATATAATAAAGTACCCAAGACTATACGCAACTGGGATGACATAAATAGTTTCAAAAATTATCTTTTTAAATTTCTTATTGACAAAACATATTACTCCATAAATGAATTCTTGAATGACAAATTAAAGTAGACATTTTCTATTTGACATTTTAGTTTGCTATACCTAGTTTATTCTCTTTTTTACTGGACAAGGGTTTCCGTATGTGTGCTTTTATTTTCTATTACTATTTTATTTTTTTACTTTTTAATACTAACCATGACATTTAATTTTAATAAGCGTTGACATTTGTATTAAATTATTCGTTGTATACTTTTTTCATATGCCCAAGGGGTAAAACATAGAGTTCTGTAAATTTTATTTGACATCTTTTTTACCTATGTTTATGAATAAATGATTTCTGATTCTGATTCTAAAGCGCTACTTACGAAAATCAGTACTTTTAGGGCTTCTTTCACCACTTCCTGATATTGTTACAGATAGTAATCTTAGTGATAAACTAATCTATCAGATAAATCTGTGTGATAGACTATATAAAATATATAAGATATAGGCAATTAGCAATGTGTGAAACCAAAAAAACAGGCTATCTGTCAGATAACCTGCAGATAGGGTATCTGGGACTTTATCAGCAAGCGGTGTAAGAGGCCCTTAAAGATATGAATTTTTGAAAATTGAGTTTTATAAGGCAATTTCACCACAAACTGTGCAAAAAAATGGATACTGAGTTTTAACATACGAAAAGCGCTACTTGCGAAAATTAGTAGCTTTAAAGATATTAATTTTTTAGGTTACTGGTGACCCAGAAATGTAGTCAGACCACCCCGAAGGTTAGGTGCGAGGAGCGCAGCGACGAGCATGTTAGGTTACTGGTGACCCTTGGAGCGAGCGAAGCGAGCGACAGTACATGGCAGAGGGTGTTACACGAGAGATTTTGATGACCTTTTTTAAAAGCGATAGCTGTACACTGTTCATAGTTACTATAACCTCAAAATTTTCAAAAATTTATATCTTTAAAAATACTAATTTTTGTAAGTAGCGCTTTAGGTATGTTAAACCTACCATCAAGTACTATCTATAAAAAAATTATGAACTCGATATCTAACGTGTCGTGTTCTAAAGAGCTTCCAAAAATAATCAAAACCATTTTTAGTTAATTCCAAGAGAAATGTAATTGCCTACCACTGGCGACTAATCCTGCAGATGTAAGGTCACTATGAAACAGATATTGCAACCAAAACTATTTCTAGCTAGGTCTCATTAACTCCTACCGTTAGTACATTATATTGTGTATGCGGTGTCAGTAAAGTGAACGGAAACATTTCTAACTTTTACAGCTGTGGCAACAAACAATATTTTTTAACAGGATGCCTATTGAATTAAAATGTATAAAAGTCTAAGGGCTTCTTTCACCACTTCCTGATATTGTTACAGATAGTAATCTTAGTGATAAACTATATAAAATATATAAGATATAGGCAATCAGATACCTGTGAAACCAAAAAAATAGGCTATCTGTCAGATAACCTGCAGATAGGGTATCTGGGACTTTATCAGCAAGCGGTGTAAGAGGCCCTAAGTGTTTTTAAGACTAAATTGAAAGGCATTCTTTTGGATAAATGTTTGTACTGTGTGGATGATTTTTAATTTTATAATGACTAATTTGATTTGACATTGTAATTTGACTTGATTTAAATTTTATTTATAAGATTTTATTTTGATTTATTTAATTTAATTTTAATGTTATTAATTTTTATTTAATTCTAATTTTAAAATATATTGTAATAATTTAAGCATTAGATAAGGATTCATCATCATCATCATCAACAGCCTATTAATCTCCCCACTGCTGGGGGCTCAGGCCTACCCTCTCAACAAGGGCGTGCGCAAGATAAGGATTATTCGCATACAATAACTATTGTTTTATGAATAAATGAAATTGAATTGAATCAGTAAGTGGACGTCCACGACTGGACAGATGACTTTCTTAAAGCGCGCAACCACTGTACTTACTGTCATACGCTTTCCTTATTCGGTTTCCGGCTGCCATTCCCGTGGGTTGAACTGGCAGGACTCCCTGCGCTGTCTCCACTTCAGAACTCGTTTGCCTAAACTGCCATCGATTTTGTAACAGATGCCGTAAACTTGACACTAACAGTAAACAAAACAAGAGCAAAGAGGACAGTATAAATAGACCTTTTGTCTTTGCCGTGATAGACAACGCGTTAGTTTTGATAGTTCCCGCGACATCACTCAGTTTTCTTTGTGGCTGCATAATGTCGTTTGGTCCAGATCTGTACTTAGTAAAGTGTATTATGTATCTCTTCAGTACTGAAGCTAATGCCTACCCCGAAATGCTTTTATGTGACCCTCGGAAAGGATCATCCCGACCCTCTTTTCCCTCATTTAATACTTAATTTGGAAGCACTCGAAAAAAGGCGGGAAGCCGGCTAATTCGCGTGCTTTTACCGTCCAATGGCGTGGATGGATTTTTTTCACTTGAATGTCTTTTGCGGCGGGATGCTTGGTCGGCCTCGTCTCGGCTCAGTGGTGAATTTGTCTTTAAATTTACGCGTGGCAATGTAAATCCTGAAAGCTCGGAAGAAACATAAATTAAAATGACTACAACATCGGAATGGAATGGGCTGAAATCCAAAAAATTACTATCGGATGCCCCGCGGCTTCGTCCGCTTTAAAAAGTATCCTATTTTATTCCAGTGATTGAGAAAGAAACAAACAAATGTCCACACTTTCTCGTTTTAATAATTGGTATGATGCATAATTCTCAACTCGCCGTAGGCAGGAATATCTTCGATTTCCCTCGAAATGAGATGCCTCTTTTCAGGCAGGCGATGAAAATATAATGGCTGGGGAAACATTCCGACGTTTGCGGGCAATCTTAACAATTTTCCTTCTCGCCGAGATCGATCCAAGTATTAAGAATAACAAGAAACAAGAATTTACTTTTAGGCGTTTTCGGGGGAATACTTTCGCGGTGTATTTAGCAAGAGAAAGTATATTTTATTCAGGAGAGTGTCTGAGACGAAAATCTTGAAGGATCAGGGTCATATTATTGCAGGGTCTGTCTACGTCCTGTGGTGCCTAACCACTCTCTTGCAAGGTTTGCCACGAAACAGAAATGCATGTTTCATTTGGAAAGGGAAGTGTAAACTTTGCAGACACATAGGCATTACATCCGAATGAATCCTTAGGTTGGCAATTCATCCGCTGTATTTCGGTTGATGCACGCAGCAATATAAAGGTTGCTGGTTTTTTATAATTAGCATGGAAGATAGTTGAAGTGCCAGTGGGCTGGTCACATCTGCCGGAGAACCGCTAACCGCTGGGGTAGACGAGTTGTCGAGTGGAGACCACGACTTGGCAAGCGTAGTGTGGGACGCCCCCCGGCTAGATGGAGCGACAACCTGCGTAGGGCGGCTATGGCAGTGACTGGATGCGGAGAACCGAGGATCGGGTTCAGTGGCGCGCCTTGGGGGAGGCCTATGCCCAGCAGTGGACTAGATGATGATGGGAGATAGTGGCCACATACCATCATTTCTGCTCACAATATTGTGAGTCTCTTATTGAAACTACGATAAATTTTCAGTGCTTCTTGAAGTGTATGAGTGCAGACAGACAGAGGGACGTGATAGTAAACTGACGTGATAGAAATAAATGACCGACTTATGAAGTAAAGTATCTTCGTAATTCTCAAAAGAGTCTCAACGGCCGCGATCAAAACCACATTCATTGTGATCTATTACCCCAATTTACCGTTCTTATTTCGCGCGCACGCGATATTTTGCCGCGCGAATAAATTTCCTTACCGCGCGCGGTTGAAAGGACAGCGTTAGATTTCCCTAAGGGCGGTTTGGCGGCTTGGGTAATATACTGAGACTATGTATTGTTCTCGAATTCTCGATACTAATATACTTTTGCAAGGAAACGCTATTGCGGATGTTCAGGATAAATTATCAGATTACATTGAACTGTACAAAACTACTCTAGAGAGCGTCAGTGGCGTCGGGGATAAGACGCGGCCTATCATATCGAAAGGTCCGGAGTTCGATCCCCGGCTGGGCCATGTACCAATGGGTTTTTTTTTATCGAAACTTAAGTACATTTACTGACTGCTCTCAAACGGTGAAGGAAAACATCGTAAGGAAACCTGCATACGCCGAAGAAGAAATTCTTAGGCGTATGTGAAGTCCACCAACCCGCACTGGGCTAGCGTGGTGGACTATAGCCCGAACACCCTCGTTGCGAGGGTAGGCCTGAGCCCTAGCAGTGGGGACATGTTAATTAGGCTATTGATGAAGGTACAAAACTAGAACAGATAATACAAAACAAAGGCGTTGTACTGCATGGGTACACGGTACAGAGATGCTGAAGGAATCGCAGATAAAAAACAGAACATATAAAACTTTAAACAGATTAGTACATAGAAAGATATATCGGGGCACTCCACTGGCTTATATTATTATAGATTTAATTCGACGCTTGGCTAAATTAAACAAACAAATTGTGATCCAATGGATTCCTTCTCACATAGGTATCATGGGGAACGAGGAAGTGGATCGACTGGCTAAGGAAGCGATTGCGGAGGGAGTTTCTTTTAAGTATGTACCATGGTTCACTGAGGCCTTAAGCAAATTAAAAACTAAATGTCACAACATGTGGTCTGAGTATTTTGACGAAAGATCGCGATTTAAAGGAATCTGGTATAAAACCATCCAGCCTTCACTTCCACGCTTCCCATGGTTTACCCAGTGCTCGATGAATCGACAAGACCTGACTGTCGCATTTCGTCTCCGTTCAGGCCACATCCCATTGAATAACTTCTGCTTCATGATGCGTAAAGTTGATACTCCCAATTGCAGTCTATGTGGGGTCGTTGAAGATGTCTTTCATATTACGATGGAATGCGGGCGGAACGAGGGACGGAGGCAACAACTCCATTTAAGAAACTACAATGTGGGAACACTAAACAGCATCTTAGCTAGTCCGGACTCCGGAATGGCTATGATGCTGTATGAAATGGTTAAGTTTGGACTTAAAAATAGAATAAATTAGATATTAAGGCTTAGTATAGGGTACTATTGTAAGAGCCACGATGAGGGTGGCTTATATTATAAAAACCCTCTATAAATAATTATGATTAAAAAAAAAAAGAAAAAAAGAAAGAGATTAAGGGCTTCTTTCACCACTTGCTGATAAAGTCCCAGATATCCTATCTGCAGGAAAGGCTATCTGACAGATAGCCTTTTAATTTGCTTGCCAGATAAACTAACAGCAAGATTCATCAGAGACTTAGGTGTGAAACAAAAAAATATTATAGAATAGAATAGAATATTTTTATTTCAGACATTTGTCCATAATATTGTTAGTAATACACAAGAACCTTATAAATATGTTAGTAGGTACATACAGTAATTTAAAAACAAATTTTTTTTTCATTTCCATAACATAAAATCAAATCAAAATAATCAATAATTAAAATAAAATAAAACAAATTAAATCAAAATTAAAATTTTTTTTTTTTTTAATATTTAAGGAAGTTTTAATTTATGTATAAATTAACAAAAACACCTATATTTAACAAATTAAAATTAAAATCAAAACAAACTAAAACATTTTAAAATTATAAAAATTAATAATAAAAATAAAAACTTATTACACAACAAATTTATTTATTTTGCTATAGTTTTGGCACTGGAGAGGTGAAGCCTCACCCAGTGCCTCAGCATGGGACTGTCGTACCTGTCCGCCAGGTGCCCGGGTGCTCAGGAAGGTGTTGGCGCTGCCTCGCACGCGACGCATCAGGGACGCGACCCGTTTGCGCACGATTGTGTCGAACCCGTCCGTGCGGGCTTCGGCAAACATCCCTCATTCGGCAATTATCCGACAGATTTATCTGATAGATTACTTTATCTGTCAGATTCAATATTCATCATACAATTTTCGTCATGACAACACTACAATGGGAATCGGCCCGTATAACCGCAAGGTTGGAAGGGCCAAAGGAGTTTCTTCTACTTATCTGTCAGATTACTAATTGTAACAATATCAGCAAGTGGTGAAAGAAGCCCTAAAACTACAATAGGTATAGACGACGATATTTCAATGTTTTAATTTGTTGCTTATTTTATTTTGTTTAGTAGAAACAACAATAATGCTAAGGGCTTCTTTCACCGCTTGCTGATAAAGTTTCAGATAACCTATCTGCAGGTTATCTGACAGATAGCCCATTTTGTTTGTTAAAAGGTATCTGATTGCCATATCTGTCAGATAAACTAACAGCAAGATCAAGTGGCTGTTTTTTTTTTCTGTCAGATATGTTTTCAGAGACTTGAGGTGTTAAATACGAAAATTTTATCAGACATACTTTACCTGATAGATTAGTTTATCTGTCAGCTTACTATCTGTAACAATATCAGCAAGCGGTGAAAGAAGCTCTAAGAGATATAAAATGAAAGCCTAGAATAGTAAATCTTATACCAACAGCGTTGAACTATATATTTATTATTTTTATGACCAATACATCAGTATCCAACTTAATCCATGACAGACCGCAATAAGGCCATGCATATAATGTAGCGGCCCCAAAATGTCTCCTTGCGTCGCCATGTAGGTAATATTAGATTTATCATCACCTGACAGACGTGTGGTGAATGATAAAGCCTTCCCATATTTTATTTGTAGCACAGTATACATAATAGTACTGCCTTACAGAAACATCGCTCCCGAACAGTACTTTAAAAAGCTTCAAAATGTGCTCCGCGCATGCGAAAAAGAACTCTATTGTTAGGTGATAGCGCTTCCATTCCGCTTTTCGTTCTGTATTTTTAATTAAACGGTATGAAATGCTCATACATTATTATAGATATTCATCATAGTTAGCACATTGCTCGTAGAACTGACGGCCGTTGGGGCAGAAAGGTTCTCGAGTGGCGACCACGTATCGGAAGACGCAGCGTAGGCAGGCCTTCCACAAGGTGGACCGACGATCTGGTGAAGGTCGCGGAACCCAGCTGGATGAGGTTAGCGCAGGACCGGTCGTCGTGGAGATCCCTGGGGGAGGTCTTCGTCCAGCAGTGGACGTCTACAGGCTGATATGATGATGAAATGCTTCATACAATCTTTTCTTATTTTATGTAAGACGCTTTTATTAGTTAAGGAAGGGATTTTTATTGCCAATTGACTAAAGAAAATTAAGATAGTCTTCCGTTTCGGCATTGGATTGAAGAAAAACACTCGATCTTACTAGTTTCACCCCCCCATTTCAACAGGTGGAAACAGAGTAGTTTTAGGCAGAATTGACGTCAAAAAGTGAATGTTCCCAATTTGACGTGTCCAAATTTGAATAAATGAATTTTGAATTTGAATTCAGCTTCTAGGATCTTCCGGCCCGAAGCCACACCCGCGATAGTTCCCAGAGTCCACCTGTCGATAAGCCGCGGAAATTCGGGGAAAATGGCCGCCGTAAATAATGGCTTCCCCATCCCCGAGGCCGAAGGGAAATGATTAATTGCAGTTTGTTGTATGGGATACGTGTTTTGTGTCAATTAGTCAGTCAAGGTTTAGCTTGTATGATGAATTAGGATGTTGTTTTAGTTGTAAATAATGATTTGGTAAACAGATATGACGGCTGCTTTCTGAAGATAGTACTTAATTTCGTATGTTTCAATATGTTATTGACCGAGCGAGCGAAGCGAGCGAAGCGTCTAAGTTTCGAGATTGACCAAAAATGCTAATGTCCGTCTGTCCTTCTGTCTTTCTGTCCTTCTGTCTTTCTGTCTGTAATTCTCTACAGGTCGCATTTTTCAACCGATTTTGACGAAAATTTGGCATAGGTATAAATTAAATAAACCTACAAAATGAGTAGAATAAAATTTTGAAAAACATTTTTTTTAGAGTACCTACCATACTCGCAAAGTGCGAGTGAACTTTTTTTTTCTTGTGAATCCCATAGTGTGGGATATCGTTGGATAGGTCTTTCAAAAATATTGCTGGTGTGTGAATACCATTTTTTCGATTTAGGGATCCGTTGGCGAAATATTAAGCTTTAAAGCGGTAATTTTTGTTAGAGTCACGTGTCCCCCCCCCCCTGCCAGCTAAACGGTTGCTTCTGGAAATGTGAAAAAATTCATGGCAGTAGCATATATAACGTAGTTACAAGGAAAACTATTACGGCTAAGTAGGTTCTATTAGTTTTTGAGTAATAGTGGATCGACTTATGAAAGTTGAAAAAATAAATTATGTTCATAGAACTGCATACGTAAAATTGAAAATTATTTTTTTCCGCGTGATATCCATGGTGTGGGGTATCGTTGGATGGGTCTTTCAAAAATATCGCGGGTGTGTGAAAAACATTTTTCGATTCAGGGATCCGTTTGCGAAATATTAAGCTTTAAAGTGCTAATTTTTGTAACTTTAGTAGGTACTTTTTCTGTCTCCAACTACAAACAAAGTTGACTTTTGTTGGTTTCTTTTAGGTTTGGTTCATAAGGGCTGGCGAGGTCTACTGTTCTCACGGAACTACTAGTGTAATAGTAGTAGAATATAAATCTTTTCATATGTAATCAATATTGTAATCATCATTTTACCACTTTACTTGGTTTAGGAACTTGGGCGTTGGACACCATCGCCCGTAGGGATATAAGGTAGGTATATAGTAATACATTTATTTATTTACTAACTGTTGCCCGCGGCTTCGTGGAATATTTTTTTCCCGCGATAAAAAGTAGCCTATATGTTATTCCAGTATATAAACTATCACTGTACCAAATATTATTAAAATCCGTTCAGCCGTTACAGCGTGCAAAAGTAACAAACACCATCACATCCGAACATTCACACAAACATCCAAATATCCTTACAAACTTTCGCGTTTATTAATATTAGTAGGATTGAAACTTTATCAAACTTAGAGTAGGTATACATAAGCTTATGTATACTCTAAGTTATCAAACCATAAAAAATTAACAATTATTGTTAACATGGTCTTCTTTTTTTCTGTAAATTCAGTATAAAACCTATAAACACACATATTCGTATTACTCGCAGAGATCCAAACCCACAACCGTTCAGCTAGTCCATCAATCACCACCCAAAACTCAGTAATTCCTTCCGTTGTTTCGAAACGGCCCCCTGTCGCCGGCGCCGGTATAACTCACCGGTTGGTATGCAGCAGACGCGCCGAGTGAAACTGCGCCGGCGCACACGCATTAGGAATGCGAGTAAAAGTGTATCCCGGCACATCGGCAGGGTAGCCACGACGATTGACAATCGTGGGACGGGAGTGCCAGATGGATGGATGAGACAGATTAATGAGGAATGGGTGTTGTGGTGAGGAATATGGAAGGTCTATTTTATGTCCAACGATAGTGGACGGCGGTGGGTTTTATATTGATATAGTTCATTCCTCTTTGAACTACCTTTTTGGCGGTAGCTTTATAATTATGACAGCTTCTTTCTTGTTCACATCCTTCACATCTCTGAAGGTAGACGAACGGAGAGTTAAAATATATATAAAAAAACAAATATACAGGACGACTTTAGCACCTCCTCCTTTTGTTGTTGTCGGTTGAAAAGTAACTTGGAAAGAGTCAAAGAATGCGCCTCTGCTACGTCGCAATGACCATTGGTTGATGGAGAGTTTGTCCCGCTAAAGGTGCCGCTAATCATGGTACCCCTTACTATATTTAACTGTATTCAAAAAGGACTATTATTGCGACACTTGCAGTTTTATGTTTTCACTTTCTCGTTGCGAAATTGTCCACTGCCTTGTTAGCGGTGTCCATGACATATAATAATTATTATTATTTCTGGACAAATTCAGACACGGCTGTTTAGTCCCAAATTAAACAGAAGCTTGTGGATGGATACTCAACAACTGATAAACATACATTTATACTTTTAAATAAATACTTAAATACATACTTGCCAAACACCCAGAATCCGAAAACATTATATTAAAATACATGACATTCGACGGCTTAGATTACAGTAGAACTCCTGGGGGGCAATCGCGCTAATTCTGAACGATATTGCCAAATCCAAACTATAAACAAAAACGTTATGCTGCATCCACACGTTTGGCAAACTACGGCAAACGCAAACGTGTGGAGCAGGGGTTTGGCTTGCGTTTGTAAAGGTTTGCCAAATGGTTTAGATTTGGTAATATCGTTCAGAATTACGGCGATCCCGCCCCTGTACTCTTTTGTACAGGATTATCTTAGCTTCACGAGATAACAGACATTAATTCACTAACACAATTTATTAGTAAACCTTTTACACGCATGGCCTAACCACAAGAATAAATAATAACTCGCCTAACTAAGCTACTCATCCTGTTAAAGTTTATTGTATGATATTCTTCGTTGTATCAGATCCGATCTTACATTATGTTATATACTAGCTGCTTCCCGCGGCTTCGCCCGCGCTGTTCCCGAGGTATCTATAGCCTATGTGTTATTCTGACGTATAAGTCTTATATTACTGTAAAGTTTCATCACAATCTGTTACGTTGTTTTTTGCGTGAAAGAGTATCAAACATCCAAACATCCTTCCAAACTTTCGTATACTTTTTGTATACTTATTCGTACCTAGGATCTTTATCAGAGAGTTGTTAGTATACATAGAGCGCGCGTTAGCAAGTCTGAACTGTAAGCACGGGTCTGAACAGTCTCGAAATGTTCTGGGCGACGCTACTAGTCACAACACATCAGTAGCGCTGTTGCTCTCGCCGGTATTTATTTAGATTCGGAGTAATCATGGTGAAATGTGCTGTGCCAAGCTGTAAACACGATTCACGGAAAGAACGATCTAGAAAAAATAGAACCATAGAACACCTGCTTACACTTGGCACAATGGGCAATGAGCGATGCGCGCGCTCTATAGGTAGTATACTAACTCTATGATCTTTATTAACTAAAGTCACCACGTCAATCACTACAGCTAGACGATCATGCATGTGTGACAGCACGTATTGCATGTCATGCCGCATGATCGTTTAGGGAGCCTTTAAGACTGCTAATTTATAGATCAGGCCCACTGTCTGTGTCCACGTGCTCATATTAAAGTAAAGATAAACAGAAAGCTGTTAGCTGAAAGTCATTAAAGGTATATTAAAAAAAAGAATACGGGTCGCACATCATTAAAGTTTTACAACCAATCACGGTAGCAAACAGCGCACGTCTATCTAATTGGGTCGGATAGGCGTATCACAGATTCACAGACGGGAACTTCTTGGTATAACTTTACGTACGGGAACGAATTATGTCATTAAGTGACTTTTTTCTGATCTATTATTATATTTGTTGTACTAAACAATGGCGGTATAACCAGTCAAATTTTGTTGTAATTGACACAGACTGGTGACGGGTACCACTACTGGTCCAAGACCTTGATAGACACGTGTTTGCATTTATGGGTGTCCCATGTGCAAACTTTAGAGCCGTGGTAGCCTAGTTGGTTGTGCACTCGCCTCACGTTCACGAGGTCGTGGGTTCGATCCTGGCCCGTACCAATGAGTTTTTCGAAACTTAAGTACTGTTAAAATACCACAGGTTTTTCGGTGACGGAAAACATCGTGAGGAAACCTGCATACGCCAAAGACTGGTATTTACTATTCTAAGGCGTATGTGAAGTCCACCAAAAACGGATTGGGGCACCGTTTGGCGGACAGGGGTTTGGCACAACAGATCCCATAGGGTCGAAGTGTCGCCAGGTATTCCTGGCCCCCTAAGAAGATAAGATAAGATGTGCAAACTTCGATGCAAAAAGCGCTTAGATTGAATTCTGTTTGAATAATCCGGTGCTTTTGTAAAATTAACGTAGGTACTATAATGTAGATATAAAATAATTGGCTTAGAAGTAAACCCGACAGAACCGTTTTCATTTTAATAACAATAACGTGTTTCCAAATCATTTTAAATTTTTCCAACTCCAATAAAACTTCTACATCCACATAATTTTGTTTACTTTTATTTAGGTTGGCGAGATTTTATGCTACTCTCGCCCGCTAATATTCGTTTTTTAGGCTGTGGGGAATGGGGGAGTTCACTTTTTTACCTTTCCGCCTGGTCTGACAGTCTGACCTCCCTGGAAATGAACATTTGTACCTAATTGTTTTTTTATGAGAACGCCGAGGCATGTTCGTCAAAACGAACGTTTTTTTGTCCAACCGGATAGCTAGAAAACTACTGGACCAATTAATCTGAAAATTGGAACATAGGTACTTGTAAAATTGCCCGGCAAAATTATGAAAGTTGCAGGGAAAAAAATCTTTTGCGAGATAATTTAGAGAAATCTAAAAAAATGTAAGTTTAACTTAATTTACAGTAAGTATACTAAAAACTAAACTAAACTAAACCTAACTAAACAAACTTAAGTAAACTTAAACTTAAGTACTTAGGTAAACTTTACCTATTGAAATATTAACAATGATCAGCTCTCAAATATATGAAGATGAAGAACTTCTCCAACAACCAGGAAACGTAAATTAAATAATAATAATAAAAATTATCACCGCATATCTTTTGTACCTACATTAAATATACAATAATAAACCTATTTCTTTAACTCAAAAAAAGAAACCTTTTATTTAAGAAAGAAACCTCTTTCTTTAACTTTTAACTGCAATATTAATACAAACTAAAATAATTCATGTATAATTTATTGAAAAGGAAATAATAAAAATTTATACTACAATTAAAATCACCAAGTTAATGCATATAGAATCTAAGCCTAATTTTATTAGACGGCAGATTTGGCGTTTATTCCCAGTAGCGACATCTACCGCAACTTTTAGTTAAACTGTGTCGATCAGCTGAGATCTACACGTGTGTTCTGTTCTGTGTGTACATGCCAGTGCGCAAGAGTTGACGTCAGCGATTTATAGAGGGCGCTATTTGATATATTTGGAAATTGACTTGAATCACAGAATAGATAATAGTCTTGAATTGAAGCCTTTCAAGTGTTTATCAAGCTTTCTAGGGACGAACATTTTACTTTCAAGCATGAATAACAATTACTGCATTTCAATTACTTATTAACTTAATAGATCGATTTATCTGGTGAAGGTCGCGGGACCCAGCTGGATGAGGTTAGCACAGGACCGGTTGTCGTAAAGATCCCTGGTGGAGGCCTTTGTCCAGCAGTGGACGCCTACAGGCTGATATATGATGATGATGATTAACTTAATCTACGGTTATTACTCCTATAGTTTTTGCCTATTTAACAGCAGTTGCCAAACAATATAAGAAGATGTGGGTACCCAACTACCCACACCCACAAAATAACAACATGATATAAAAAAATTAAACAAGTTTTTATATTGGATGTACGTACCATAAAATTCGAATCATCATCTTCAGCAACAGCCTATTAATCTTCCCACTGCTGGGGCTCAGGCCTACCCTCTCAACGAGGGCGTGCGGGCTATAGTTCACCACGCTAGCCCAATGCGGGTTGGTGGACTTCACATGCGCCTAAGAATTTCTACTTCGGCGTATGCAGGTTTCCTCACGATGTTTTCCTTCACCGTTTGAGAGCAGTCAGTACATGTACTTAAGTTTCGAGGAAAAACCCATTGGTACATGGCCCAACCGGGGATCGAACCTCGGACCTTTCGATATGATAGGTCGCGTCTTATCCCCGAGGCCACTGACGCTCTTTACCATTAATTTAGTCTCGATCGCCGTACGAATACAACCCTCGTTCCTTCGTTCCCCTTGTAACCTAATAATATCTGCAGCAACTTATGATTCAATTAATTTATTAGCAACAAGAAAACTCGTCGGCAAATTAGACGAAATTTAAAGTGTTAAGGTTTAATTTAGTTACATCTGCGAACAGGCAGCTCTGGTCGGAGTAATTATACCGGGAGACGATTTTGTGGGACTTTTTAATGGATAACTGTCGGATAATTATCAAAGAAAATGACTTACATGATAATTCCGGTGGACCGATGATATGGTGAAGGCCACAGGACCCCAGCTGGATGTGGTTAGCGCTGGACCGGTCGTCGTGGAGATCCCTGGGGAGGCTTTTGTTCTGCAGTGTACGTCTTTCGGCTGATATGATGTTGATGATAATTTCGAAGCCTGCTAGTGTGTGTAAAAAACTGAGATATCTAGGCTCTATATGGCTCTATCGAGCACTCTTCCTGAGGTTATTGTACAGTATTTATAGCCAACATGTATGAACACAGGTGTTCGGCCGCCGCGGCTAACTCGAACGTCGCACCTTGCCTATTATAATTAAACAGACATAGTTCCACCTGTGGCCGCGCAAAAAGTTCAATAGTCCACTGGGAGCAAGAAAGTTAAAAGAAACTGTTTCATAAAGAAGCCTGTTTCATAAAGAAGCCTCTACAGCTAAAAATACTTGCAATAAAAGACAAAAATGGGAAATGAAAATCTCACTTGAAATTCAAATGACTTTTCGAATCAGAAAGTCTTTACAGCACAGATTGATAAAACCTTGCTGAAAGGTATGCATTTTCAACATCGTCTATAGCATAAAAATGTATACAACCAATCAAATGGAACGTTTGCATGTTCGGATACATACGTCAGATCCGAATGAATAGATTGCAATGCTGCGTCAAGTTTGTAAAAATTTCTTCTTACGTTCTTCCACGTTATCCCCCTCTCACTGGCGCAGTACGTACTTATCTAAACGCAGCGTAACAATTGATTCCGTCAAACCTGCACGGCTATTACCACGGCCACAGTAACCGTGGTAATCGTTGAATTGGGCAATTTCTCACTTCTAATTGTCGGATCATTTGTCTGAATCGTCCGCCCAAGGCGAGCAACACCCGGAATCGAAGGCAGCATAGTGAGGTTTAAATTATGAGGATCTAGAGTGTTCCAGAAGTTGGGGAGTCGTCGACAAGGATATTACCAGCCACATATTGGGTCTAAGTCAGAAAGTACTTTGCACTGGACTATGCTATTTTACCCCTCACAGGAAACATTAAGGAGGCCTCAGTCACTTGTATATGTATTCATACAAATAAATGAATTATTTACTTAAGTTAAGTACCCCTTTCCTTTTGCCTCTACCGTTCTATAGGTTTGCTAGTATTTTGGAAGCAAGTTCACATTTTCTACAGATGTGTCCGATTCGTTTACAACTGTAACAGTTTATCACTCGAACCACACTTACAAGCGTACCTTAAACTCTTCCGGTTAGCTCTATGAAGTCATAGTATGCAGATTACTATGCATTTTATTATTTCAAACAGTATAATTAATGCTGCGACTATTCGAACAAAGTCTTCATTGTTTTAAATTCAGACATAATGCCTTTCCACGTACCATTTTTAAGCCACATAGTGATCAGCTTGTGGCGAATTTTCTGCGGTAAATTGTTTTCCCATGTAAGTATGTTAATCCAGGATATAAGCTATCAAGATTTAGTTCCACAAAACTCTAACGAATATCCACACTTCATGATTTTGTATATCTGAGGTGCTTAAACACTTTATTATAAGGCGGTAGTATTAAAAACGTCAGAGATAAGCAACAGTGAGACTTAATTTAGTTTCATTTAAATAATGACCAATTGTGTTTAGCCTAACGTGTTAATTTCCTTATTAAAATAGTGGCGTAGGTACCTAATTATTTCAAAATGAACATTATTAAGTCGTGCATCTTGTGAAATAAGTAATTATAAATTTGGGCTTAAATATAAGTGAATAATACTTATATGAATGTAGAGAGAAATTCAAAATTGCGTATCCCCATCAAGATTTAGGTCAAGATCTTTCTATAATATCACTGTGTAAATACGCCTTGAGTGACATATATAAACACAGGTTAGATAAAGGAAATAATACACAGAACTATTCATGTTATTTATGCCTTCGTATTATTAACATAACTCCCATAGTTGTTAAGTTACTTCATACGCCATTGTAAGGGAGCAACGTAGTTTATGAACGAAATATTCCGAATTCTCATACCGACAGAGCAGTTTTCTTTTACCCCGACCTAACATAATGATTTATTGTTTCAGATGATGTAGCCGTACGAAAACAGCGAAAAGCGAGAAGCTTTCAAGAAATCGAGTTCTGAAAAAATCCCATCACTATATTCACGCGATTTCGTAAAACGGCCGGAGTTTAAAATGCGCGAACGCGGTGGTGTATGCGCCGCGCGGATTCGTGACTAGTGAATAGTAATGTGCCGTGTCGACAGTGGGTATCGATAGTCGTCGATATGGCGACGATGGACCTCACCAATGAGGTGGTTCGGTTGCGGGCCGAACTTGAGAAGGTGTCAGCCGAGCGGGACATGCTTATCTGCGAGGTGTCCAACCTGAGGCGGGATTTGGAGCTGAGTGAATTAAAACACTTGCAGGATGACAGGTGAGCGATGCAGAACCATTATTTTTTGACTATACATTAAGTACTCACTCATAGCCAACTATTTTCATGAATTAACGTTTTGGCTCGCCAGATTCAGAGCGTAATACCTTTTAAACTTGGACGTATAACGCGTCATTCAGACACCCTGACATTGTCACTGAAAAACTGTCATTTTTACTAGGTCAATGATAATGTACGACAATATTGTCAGGTTAATATGGCATATTACCCGGCGGGATATAGACTTGTCAAGTTATCTGTGAACTGAAGGGTAGCTCTGCCATCGCTCCATGCCCGTCATTCTATATATTTTGTGCTGACGGCCGAATGACAGTCTGCGTAGTTCCTGATTCTGCCACTTCACAGATAACTTGGTACATCTATAACTAGCTTAGCTAGGTGTCATCCTACTATATGCAGTAGGCTGAGAGTCAAAGAGTTAATATCCCTTAGAATGTAGCTGTCAGATTTTGGTTTTTGAAAAACGAATTCTATCTAGACTTCACATAAGTCTAGTATTTGATCTTGTTTTTTGGGTCGCAAAACCCGTTTTAACACTCTGAGGGATATGGCGATTGCCTGTTTTTGAGTGAGATCTTGATAAGGTAAAAACTACAATTTTTTTTTGAGCTGTTTTTTGTTTCATTTAGGAACTTTCATTAGCACCTAAACTAAACTATGGAAGCTAATTATTTACTGATGAATCACCAGTGACGATTAAAAGAAACCTAATTGCAAACCATTTCCGCTGTATCAGAAATGAAACCAGTGTCTTTACACCCCTTTTCAAAAACAAGACAACTGCTTTGGGACTATAAAAACGCATGCTTTTGCATTCTTGCGCGCCAGTACTAGGGTAACTTGGCACACGTACAACACATCACACAAGTCGTGTATATAAATAACAACTGTTTCCGAACAAACAAAGGGTGTGCCTACGTCTTGTGGGATCCTTTGAAAAGCTCGACAGTTCGTCGGGAGGGAGACCTCGCGTACCACGGATTGGAAGTTGGCACAAGTCAGAGACTGACGCAGATGTAACAAAATTGGCAATAATAGTACTTAACGCCATCGCCATAATAATGTACGGTCGACCGCACGTCATTGGAATCAACACAAATATAAACTGGTCTCTCATAGTATTGAAACTCCTTAATGGGCTAGGCCAGCTCAAGGTCAAAGTGGTTCCACTGACGTGCGCTCAACTGTACTTACACAAACTATAATTCCCATATACTGTGGGGATAAAGGCTGGAGCACACAAATCTGCTGCCACGCGCTCCATTTGACGTCTTCCATACTGTTTCATACATTACAAACGGCACGCTGCACGTCTAGTGTCCTCTGGCCATGGTTTATCTGATAGACGTTCATTGCGACGCGTTTGTCATTTAAATCGTACTGTGGACTAAATAAGAAGATTAATTGCGAGGTTTTTGCTCAGCAATAGAAGTTATAAGGTTATTGATAAACCCCCCTCGCCGCGCCAGTCGCCTATGCGTGACGTCACTCACCGCCATCATCCATATTGCCATTGTTCCCGCGAGACTTCCGACGCGCGTGACGTCAGAAGGTCCTTCCCACACGGTGAATAGGTCCTTTTAACGTGTAACTCGCGTGTACGGTAGAGTGTATAGCTACTTTTATAGACACAGGTTGTTTGTATATTTCAAATCGGCTATGGAATCTATGGGTCTGCATTCGCGGTTCCTGTCCACTTCTTCATCATGAGCCTATACTAGTCCAATATTGGACATAGGCCTCCCCAAAAGCGCGCCACTGAACCCGATTTTCGGTTCTCCGAATCTAGTCACTGACAGCCGCCTTGCGCCGTGGCCCGTCCCACAATACTTCATGTTTCCATTTCCTTCATGTTTCGCAAACAATTTCCTTCTTATCTTTCTTCCTACGACCTACGCTACATTTTAAAGCATTGCTCTATCCTTTTTTGCTTTTTATGACACACTGGTACCTACCGCAGTTAATGAATAAGTATTGTATTTAAGCCTTTCACCCGCATTTAACTAAAATCCCGTTAACTTTGATAAGCGCCGCCCCAGTTTCCAATTTCGACGATACTTTCGCTCATGTAACTTATATCAATTATACAGAATACTTCTCTGTGTAAGTCTTACTGTAAGAGTCGTTTAGGTTGTACATACATACATATCTTCACGCTATGTCCCAGGCGGGGTAGGCACAAAGAACGGAGCGCCAAGTATTGCGATCCTGGCACACCTCTTTCGCTTCGCTCGGTCTTATCATCGTTTAGGTTGTTATGGGGAGAAAATCCTAGTTTGTTATTGGACAAGTGTAATTTCATTTTATCTTTTACAGTCGTCGTGTACGACAAAATTAAAGATACAGGAAGACTGGTAGCTAGCTATTCATATCCGGCTATTACGCGTGGTGTAGCTAGTTTTGCAAAAAAGTACGATTTCAATTTTCGAGTATTTGTTAGCGTAAGTAAAACCAAAGTTCAAGGATTGGCACTATTTTTCCAAAACCGAACTTCGAGTTGAAATATAGTGTTTTTTTTTGAGGACTCGTGCTTTGCTTGCCTGTGTTGGCCTTTGGTCTTCTGTTGCTGTGCTGCTTTTTAAACCTTTTTCAAGACTCGAGACTTCGTTAGAAATATTCTCGTCGGACTCGACTCAAGCGCTCCGAGTCCAGCATAAGCGCGTCTAGTCTTCAAAATTATGACTCAAAAATACCAGGTGCATAGCAATCGTAGGCGTATATTTTCCACATTTTCTAGTCATATGGCCGAAACTACCCGGATTTTCCGTGGGTGTGACTGTGGGCGTCCCGTTATATATCGTAATGGTACGGCCACGGCTGTGGGGGCGATAATTGATGATGTAGCGCCCCCTTTGGGCTCAGAAAGTCCTAATGAAGACAACTCCAATATGAATAACCTCTCAAGTTAATGAAGATTAACCTTAACAGTAGCTAATGTGTACATTGCATATGATAAGAGCTTTGTCTTACAACTACATGGCAGTATATAGAGTTTAATACACAGACGATGCTTCTGCCCGTCACCAGGATTTGTTCTAGAGTCTCCAGGTATGGTTCTACAACCATAGGAAGGAAGGTTTTGGGGTTACACGTCTCTATTGTATAATCTCCTTGTATTGTTACATACAATATACATTCAGTAAAGAAATCAGTGCAGCTTTCTTTAAACGCTCCGCGCACTAATCTACAAGAGTTACCATGGCTACTCACTTGTATTACAAGACTTGTACCCTTCGATACACATTTTTTCTTTTCTATGCTATTTCTCTTGTTATTTCCCTATTTGTGAAATCTCTGCTATGTTTACGAATTTTTGCTTTTACAAATTTGGATTTTTGTTTATGTATATAATGATCTGCTGATTAATGAAGATGTTGCATAATTAATTATTATATGCTGTTATTTTCTTTTAAAAAAACTTATGCATACCGCATTAAATCTGTTTTGTAACATAAGCATAACTATTAGGATTAGGCGAGCAATTTCTCTTTCATGGGCCGGTAATGCAAATTGCACTTTTACTTCGGTATGCAAATCGTAGACACCGCGATGAGTGGCGTGCAAAACAAAACGGTAGCACCTCCTAGCCGGAAAGCGCAATTATAAATCGTCGGCTAGCCAACAACACCGCGCAAGTCAATTTTTCGGGTTCCAAAATTTTAATGAATAATAATAATCTTTGGACAAATTTACACACGGTTGTTTAGTCCCAATCTAAGCCGAAGCTTATAAATGATAAAAGTAATTCAATTAATATATATATTTTTAATCTTCTAGATTATTTTAAATAAACTAAATATATTAAAAGTATATAAAATACCTAAAATAAATTTAAAACCTGCATACAAGAAACTAAAAATTTAAACTAAATATACCTAAATGATTTCTTTCAAAATATTTAAGAAAACTAATTAAATTATAATAATAAAATCAATCAAAAAGTCCGCCCGAACCCGGTGCAAAGCTTATATATAAGTAGGTTCTCAACAACTGATGAACATACATAAATACTTTTTAAATAAATACTTATATATACATACAAACACCTAGAACCCGAAAACCGACAGATTATGCTCATCACACAAATGTTGGTCCCGGGTGGGAATCGAACCCACGACATTGACGCAGTAGGCAGGGTCACTACCACTACGCCAACAGGCCAGTCAAATATATTCTGCAAATATACATAAGTATCTGTTCTTGTTTAACTTATTAATAAAAACTCAGGAAACTTTTAATTAAACAATCAAATTAATGTTAAATTCCATCAAACTGAGACGTGAACGGAAAACAAGACGCCCCCGTTCAGGCTGGAGTCGTAAATCATCTGGAGGCGACTGTGACGTGGGCAGGTGGTCTGACGTCACCGGCCTGCCGACCTTGCGGCCAGAGAGGTCGCGGACCACTTTCAGTTTCACTAACTATGGTCCCACGAAAGCTCATGATAGATAAGCAGTGAGATGATAACATACTTAGATAGTCGCCGTACTGCCCTTCTGACTGCGAATATGGACATGCCACTTCGTGGAGAGGCCTGCATTATGACTGAACAGAAATTCTACGGCGCAAGTGAAGTGAATGCAATATTGTTAGGCGGCAAGTAAAGAAAATTTGTGTAAGGGCCGGTAAGAATCCCGTTGTGTCAGTAGTACCATTGATGGTACAAGTGAGACAACTTTGTATCGTTAGTACCATCAATGGTACTAGAATCAGGGCTCAAGGTGATGTGCCGCCAACTATACTAATAATAGAAAGTAGGATACTGGACTTATTTCAGTGCTTTTAGAAATCTGCCTCCATATAAAACGCATTAGTACGCAAATTATTTTTGTCTTCGCTACCACAACACTACAGAAGCAAGGTCAACTTCAATAAGGCTAAAATGTCCTCTAAAACACAAATTTCATCACAATTTAGCACGGATCCTAATGTGCATCTATTAATTTGGTCAGCATTGAATGGGGAGATCGCCACAGGTGTGTGGCAACACCATCGCGTAAGGTCTTGGGCCTTAACCTGGGTTGCCACATGGCGACCTTTGGCTTTTGTTGACATTTGTATTAGCGGTTTGTTTCTCTTTGTTTAGTTGTGAAAAATGTTATATTTGTCAGGTTGGATTGTCTTCATTATTATTTTGCGACAGTGCTTCGTGTCAGATCCATCGAATAGTCAGATTTTGATCCATTGAAGACTTAAACAAATAATATTCGTCTTCGAAAGCTTTAATTTCTCCAGTTTTGGACAATATAGTCCCATCTAATACCAATTGCATCTAGGCTGCTAACATCGTCCGCCCTTGACTGGTGGTCTGCCTACCCACCCAGGGTTTCCAAAACAGGATACCTAACTTTGATCTCAGTCCGCCAACATAGATGACCAGGCCCAGTCCAGTTTCGACATGCACATGACAGCACAGCAATTGACGTGCAGCCCAAATAGATCAAAACCCAAGCCAGGACTTATTAAGCCTCTCAAATTGTCTACTGGTGTTGACATTACCTTGTTTTTGTTGACATATTTTTCTGATAGCCAAACTGTTAAGTAGGCAAGCCAAACACAGAAAGCCTATAGTAGCCATTTCGCGGTCTCTTGTTGAAATTATGTGAGAGACGTTGAAAATTCGCCCACGGTCGCCACAAATACTCCAAGCGGTTGAATAGCTAAAATGTTGCATCTGCTTACGGTGACGGCACAAACATCATAACTTCATAAGACCTCTCTTTGAACATTTTGCCGGACCTTTGCGGTTATTATTATTATCACGGATCGCAAAGTTCTAGTTAGACAATATTATTTATTAAAATTGTGATTTTAGTACTAAATATCATTCAGTATTTGCTTTTTCTGTGTCCTGGAGCTCTATTTTTTAATCGCTCTCCTCGCTTCGAGCGCTCGATTATACTAATTTTCCTTCGACATCAGTAGAAACGTCCGCTCGAAGTGAGGAGAGCGATTCAAAAATAGAGATCCTGCTCCTGCTCCTGAAACGTTTTTGGCGCAGTCCATTTATTCCACTTCTTCCCGTTAATGTTTTTCCTTTTAAACTAATTTACATATTATAATGTGAAAGAGGGACTTCCACATATTTCACGCCGCATTTTTACGGAACAAAAATACTTTTACTCCCGTTACAAATGTTTTTTGAGCGGCATATTATACTTTTCACTGCAAAATTGCGTGGGTTCTGACTTATTTCGCCGGTTCGAGGTTCGAGGTCGGGGAAACAACCTCGGGGGAATGGTTGTGACGAAAATGCAAAAAGGACATTATATTTTTAATAAGGACTTTTTTTACAGCAGAAGATGAGTCAGGTCTATTGACTCTTAGGCACATAAGAGACGTGTTTCTGACTCGTTTTTCTAAAATATTTATCATGATACCATTATCATCATCATGATAGAAAAAATTAAAAGGATTAGTCCAATTCTAGACAGTGTTCACTTCCGTTCCTCCGCCCCTCACATTCAGATAATCAATACTATAGCTTTCGCCCACGGTTCCGCTCGCGCATTCTTATATTATGGCTTATAAAATTATCTCCAATAACTTTCAGGGTCTGATCTATCATTACATATCCAAAGCCATAATCCAGTTGAATCATCCCTTCATTTCTACAAATAACCTGATATTGTGTTAACCTGTCCACGCTTGGGCAAATGCTTGAACCTTTTAAACGGTTTTCATCAATGCACACCCATGTGCTATTTCACAACTCAGGAAGGGAATACGAAACAGTAAATCTTCCTGGCTTCTTTGAACAGGTGTCTGAGACAGCGCGCAGAGCTACTCAAGTGTTATGTTTGTTTCTAATATGCAGTATACCTACTGAAAGGCATAAAAGCATTTGCATAAGCAAGCGTTGTTTCCATTTCACGTGCTACCGCTTCTGTGTCTGCAGTTAAGGAGAAGCCGGTTGTTTGGACTTTGGAAACAGCTGTGTCTAAAGGCCTTGGTTTTCTGTTTGATACTGAGAATTGTCAACAAACCAATACGTGTAGTTTCGTCATCATTTATTTTATTTCCCGTTTCCCCCTTCTGGGGCGTGATGTCACACTGCACTGTTTAAAAGAAATGAAAGGTCTCAATACCCTTACATTTCAATCCATTTGACGTTAGAATAATTAAAGGCAGCTAGGTTTGTTATGTATGAAACTGTATGGAATACGTCACACTGCTTGCATTGCGTGAACTTTCAACTTAACTTTCTGAACACATTTTATATTTTCCTATACCTCCGCCTTTTTCAGTACCTCCTTTCAGGACCTCGTTGTCTTCTCTCATCTTTATAATATTCCATCTTGGCATTAAATATCTTAAGTAAGCTAAGCCTCATCAATATGCTCAACGCGTGCGTCCCCAATATGGCGTGCTGGGAAAACAAATAGACTTTGAATACTTATATAAAAATAACAACCGCCTAACGCTCGCTGAATAATTGGGACACCTCACTCACTCACTGGTGTTGATGTTGCCCTCCACATGTGTTAAACTTTCAGAGGAAATCCCTACTACGGAATTCACTGAAGCTTCTGATAGACTCGAAGTAGATGATTTGATATATTTTCTGATATAATAATTATTTAATCACAGGCTTTTCTAAGAGTGAAAAGCTGAATAAATAAAATAGTATTTTCAGTCTATAGACTATAATTATAGACTTTTCTTTTCAGACTTTAGCATTATTCTAATTTACAATGTATTTTTGACAATTTCAGATATTTTTCACACCGCCGGCATCTGTGTGTGTGTCCTCTAAAGGCCTCCTATGACTTCTTCCACGCCTCTCTGTCTCTATTTCCAGCTAATTTTACGAGGTCATCATCCCATCTCTTGTATCTGCCTCTTCTGCGTTTCTTCGCCTTTTTAAGAAGAAGAAGACAAACTTAATGTGAAGCAATTCTATGGCGTATGTGTAATCTTGACCAACCTCGTTGTCAATTAGGACTAATCCTGATGCCTTGGACGAATTATGAGTACCCCTACAGGTTTAATTCGAAACTATCTGTTAACAAATGATCACGTCAAATCCTCATTCCGTCGTCGTTTCTCATTTTTTTGCCAATACCTAAATGTTGTTAGTTTTCTATCGACCAGGTTAAAACCCATGTCGCAATTCGTGCCGTAAACGACAATGTTTCCCGTTCAAAAATTCTACCTTAATGCGAAAACTTATTCGGGTGACTTCTGTAACTTTAGTAACAACTCGCGGCAGAGGAAATAAGTAGCGGTTCAATTTCCTCCCGGGAGTAGAAATCTAAACGGGATTCTTGCGAAACGATTCACATATTTGTAGTCCTGAGAGCCTTCGTGAGACCAGACTTCTGGTACGTGCAGTTCATTAAATTGTGAAGATCCTAACGTATAAATATTTGAGAATGTTTAAGTATTTTTTCGGATTAAAGCGGGAGGCGAGCGAACAGACTGATTTTGTTTCCGAGACTTTTGTTTTCGTATGGCATTTTATTTGGAATGGAATATGTGACTTTTCCTCTTTAATTAGTTATACTAGCTGTTTCCCGCGGCCTCTCCCGCATTTTAAAGTTATTTCTGACTCTTTCTTTTTGTTCGTCTCCGTACGACCCTTAGTCGTAGCATGATGTTAAATAGCCGAAATCTTCCTCAAGAATAGGGTTATCAAATGCAAAAAAAAATTTTTCAGAGAT
Source organism: Metalampra italica (assembly GCA_949699065.1). Lineage (NCBI taxonomy): Eukaryota > Metazoa > Arthropoda > Insecta > Lepidoptera > Oecophoridae > Metalampra > Metalampra italica. The sequence goes on from OX452993.1 coordinate 3,956,646, forward strand.
TAGCTCGTTAAAACTAAAAAACAAATTTTCAGCTTTATTATATCAGTAATAGAATAAGTATTAGACACGGGTCTTACACGCGAATATTTTTATTTAGCTTTGTCGGACGTTTAGTATAGATATAGAATAGTCCGTTGACTATTTCAATTATCATATTAGAGTCTGGAAACGCCCACGGAATTTAACTGCGTCTGCATTACGCCCACTTTTCACGCTTTGTCCATCAATGTCGTTCAGTCTGTAATGTTAGATAGATCTGTGGGTGGACAATGTTTTAACGGTATTAAAACTAAAAGTTCATCTTCTAATTGCTGTAGTGTATCATTGGTGAATTGTTTTTTCAGAGACTTCAGTGTGTTAATTAGGGTGCTGGATATTATAACGTCTCATTGTACCGAAAGGATTCATATAAGGAAAAAGAGGTGGAAATCTGTGAAAAATCTTGTCTTAAAATTATGATACGAGCTTATATTTAAGTTCAGTTTTATTTTTGGTGACATTTAGGAAGGACTAAGTGAATTTGGTGACTTTGTAAAACTATAGCTCTCCCCTAACAGTGCATGTTACTGGTTTTAGGAGAGTTTTAGTAAAAACAATGCAAGTCCAATCAAAACGAGTTGTCAGCAGATATAGAGTTCTTTACGTTTGTGCTCTAGAAGAATGTGAATGTTCATACAAGAGGTAAATAAGACCATACTTCCTTAAGTTATGTAACAATATGAGTACCTCCAGTCACCGGTTAGAGGTCATTATTGAATACAAATAAAATTGTGGTCAGTTTTAAAATTTTGATATTTTTTTCGCCAACTGTATATGTACTTACTACAGTTCTTGCCTTTCTTATATATCCCAATTTTTTTAATTTAATTTTATTTATTTAATTACAACGGTTTAACCAATTACAGTAATCAATCAAATTGTAAATATCCATAGAGAGCAATGTCATGAAATTATAATCTTAGTCAAATATTAATGATAAAGAATGTTAAAATTACACTATATATATATTATGTCATTTTGTCGGCATTTGCGCGTACTTGACATGCGTCTCGACGTTAGGATCGTCTGTTTGTCTGTCCGCTACAGAAATAAACATATATGATCACATTTCTAGTGCCTATATTTATTCTCAGGACTCTCATCATCCATCTCATCGCCGCCGCTGGTCTCCTATTTTATTTCATCATCATCTTCAACAGCCTATTAATCTCCCCACTGCTGGGGCTCAGGCCTACCCTCTCAATGAGGGTGTTCGGGCTATAGTCCACCACGCTAGCCCAGTGCGGGTTGGTAGACTTCACATGCGCCTAAGAATTTCTCTTCGGCGGATGCAGGTTCTCACGATGTTTTCCTTCACCGTTTGAGAGCAGTCAGTAAATGTACTTAAGTTTCGAAAAAAACCCATTGGTACATGACCCAACCGGGGATCGAACTCCGGACCTTTCGATATGATAGGCCGCGTCTTATCCCCAGGGCCACTGACGCTCTATTTTATTTATTAAATATTTATTTATTTAAGCTATTATACATGTATTTTACATTACATTACATTATCAATTGGTATTTTGGTGTTGTTAAACCAGTGTATTGGTTTGTCACAACAGCACCATTTATGTGTAGTAATAAAATAAATATTCTACAATCTGCATTATTGAACACAAACTCTAGCGTAAATTATTACTTGAATGTGATTAACCACGGTATAATTAAGTTTCTGTAAGAAATTTTAACAATTTAGTCGCAGCTAAGTATAATAGCACTGTCACTGAAACCATTCGATTAAAATCACGGGCAAACACTACTGGAGCAGTATGAATGAATTGGTCTTGCCTCCAACCGCCGCTCTCTACGTTGATTGAATTCGGAATGCCGCGGGTTCTATTCCCAGTGGAGCTAACTTTGTGTAGCAAAATCAGTGATACCACACTGTATGTCCCTACTCCCACTGGGAACTACCGAGATTTTTAGTGTTACTTGAAAGCGTATAAGTTATTTCTTTATTTCTTTTGCTTTAATTTAGGCGTTCAAATTGTTTGGCTTCAAACAGATTTCTTTTATTTTTGAGGAATCTCTGAAATTGGCTCCACGTGTAGTTTCTAATCTTATCTTTTCGTTAGGAGTTCTTGAATTTGGCTCAAAATAGTACCTTATTTAATTTTGTATTTAGGAATTCTTAGATTTCGCTCTACATAATTGTTTTATTAGGTCTAACAGTTTCCAAGTGTCAGATTAACATTCCAGTCTAATTTACAATTCTCTAAATCTCTAAAAACAAAGTGTTAAAGACCGTTTATTTAAACGACTGGCTTTCTAAGAAATAACTGTCTTATTACAATAAATAAAGCACTAGGGGCCTTCCACAAACCACATGCATTATTTAAGGGTAGGGTTTTTTTTACGCTGGGCTACGTGAGGATAGGATTTGTTTGATTTGAGCTATATAGCATTTGCACAGGTCGGGGTTAACTTCCCTTATTTTTGGACTTTGGACCGCCGCGGTCAACACTAACCTACTCGTTTCCGGTTCTGGCACGATCTGCATATTTTGGAACCTAGCGAATGAAAGGGATAGAACGAATGTAAGCGATAATTGTATACAAATCGAGCCGGAACTAAAACCGGAGCCCGGAGCCCAACCGATCATATTGTCCGGGTCTTTTGGCTGACGCAAATTCCTCGATAGGCTACATTGCCCAAATCTCGGTTCGCGTGGTTTATGGAAGCCCCCACAGCTGCGGACATTTCCTCTATTAAATTGTTGCATAAACCACGCGTCGTTTAACGATCATTCTCATAAATTGCAAATATACATGCAAATTCATCTACTGAGACTTGTGTAACATTTCCGTGGTGGGTGGACTATGATCTCAGTACATTTATCCTTTGTTAAGTGTCAAGGGCTTTAAGTTAAGAAAAAATACTCAATTGCCTGCAATAGCTGAATAAGCCATAACATCTCTTGGCGGCGTTGACCATAGTTAATCAAATTTCCCCAAAACTTACAAGGGGTAAAGAAAAGAGGAAGAACGAATTGAATAGTAGACAACATGCATGTGGGAAAAACGCGAATGGAATGTAAAATACAAGGAAAAAGTAAGTTTGTGAAAATATACTGCTTACTACGTAATCTGTTGTAAACTTCTAACGTTGTTAGTAAAGGTTGCATTCAAATCCAGGATATGGGCTATCTCTGTGCCGAGTTGCATAAAAATTGGTACATCTGCCGTGGCGTGATTGATTACTAAACGTCCACACTTTCGCATTTACTTTGACGTTTGAAGTAAATGTCGACTTGACAGTGCAGTTGAAGCAATATTCCTTTACATAATGTGTCACGTCACAGGTACCTACTAAACCAAGGCTGGTTTCACAGCTGTACGGGATACCCGTCCGGGAGACCTGTCCAGAGCGGACACACGTGACGCGCTAGAACATCGTTTCACAGCGACATGGATTGTTCCGTGAGCAATGGAATGCTAAAAAATAAATTTAAAAATACATTTTTGGAGAAGTTTACATAATATACGAATTTAATTAGGTTAGGTTGGTATGGAGGTATGGAGCAAAGCAGTTTGTCGGCGAGAAAAACTCCTCAACAAACTGCTTTGCAGTTTGGCGAGTAAATAATATAATGTACAATATGTTGTGAAATATTAAACAATAAAGAATAATAATAAAAGTACGGGCATAGACCACCTACCACAATGGTCTGTGCGTACGGGACACGCTCCGGGTAGAGCCCGTGCAAGACCATCATCATTCATACTCTATGCGACACTCGTTTTAGGGCTCTCCGGGCGCTACCCGCACGGGTCTACCGTATTACGGACCCGGATGGGTCTCCCGTACAGCTGTGAAACCAGCCAAAATGTACTGTTCATAAACAACACTAGTATGAGATTAATATTATGTAACGCAGCATATTGAGACCTGCCGTGTATTGCGCGGACGGTGTAACTGGATCGCAGACGGTAGCTCACCTCGGTGTATTGCAATAGTGACAATGTACCTGTGAGGTGCAATTATAAGATTCATGTTGCAAAATGTGTGGAGAAAAAGTCCACTCGTGTAACATGAATATCATTTTAATCACACATTTAAATGTTTAGAGACAAAACAAAGGCAAGATGGCAACAAACCGATCACAGAGTGATATCAAAGGACTGTCTTAATAATGTTGTCTGTCGATTTGTATAATACAGTCTGAATAAAACAATACTTTGATCATTCAATTTTTGGAGACGGGTGGCTAGCAGCGTGGCCTTTAATCCTTATTGCATTGCTCAGGGAAGGCCTATGCATTAACGTCAAAGTCAAAATAATATGTTATTGCATAACAGTACCCTGGGTATATTTTATACACGTAATTTTTTATCTACCACCGCTTCTTTGATACGTGCGGCATGTCAGATCTGAATCTCGAAATACCCTATGCCCGTTATTAAGTTTCTGCGTTAAATAGGCCATTCTATCTCTCAACTGTTACCCTCAATCAGCCATTCCACACCGGAGCCCCAGTGTTACCATTTTACAACGGGGCCTTCAATACGGATTACAGAACACGTAACGCGTTACCCAGATAACACTGTTACTTGATACTCGAGGGTCTCCCCACACTTATCACTCTTAGCCGGTCTGTCAACGGAATATTATTTAAACTATGGTTTAGTGACGTCGTATGGAACGGTTTTTGCAAAACAGTATTCGGCTGAGTTGCTGACCGCGTCAGTTAATTTCAAATCAAATATCAATTACCTACATTAATTACTAAAATCAAATACCAGTGATGTCACTTGGTCTGTATGTGCTTATGTACATAGGTGGACGGATAATTAGAAACAGGGCAAAATTTCCATACAATCGAGGTCACTTTGAAGCCATGGTTCTCCGTGAAGGATTGATCGGGGCATGATCTGATGACGGTCATCGAGAGAGTAGATGGAGGACTTTTAAATCGCTATAGATGTCCAACTGATCAGATGAGCCGTCTGGAAGCAGCATCGTCATGAAGAAAAAAACCCGCAAAATGGCATCAAAATGTATGAAAATCTAAAAGTTAAGGAATCATGACGATGCTGCTTCCAGACGGCTCATCTGATCAGTTGGACATCTATAGCGATTTAAAAGTCCTCCATCTACTCTTTCGATGACCGTCATCAGATTATGCCCCGTACCTAAAATATTGAACTGGGTAGGAGGTTTTAGGTTAGGTTAGATACTTTGAATTTGAATTATTTGGTGCCAAGTTTATTATTTTAGTCCGCCGGTTTATTACATGCCGTCGATAAATATGGGCAGACCTTTACTCGTTACAGTTTGTCCGACACGTAATTGTAGACGTGAGAGGGCCGCACCAACTGTTGCTGCTGTTTGATCGGTTGCGAAAACCGAAGGCCGTTTGGTATTCAGTACGGAGAACAGTATCCATTTTAGTTTAGTCTGCAAAAGTATTTAGAATACGTGTTTTGGGATAAGATTAGGTCAGATGTCTCAGCTTGCTAATGCTTTCGGCTATGTCGGTGACCTTACTTCTTCGTCGGATCTCCTAATTGCGGATCATTTCATAAAGAAACTCCGAGCATAGCGCTCTCCATAGCTCGCTGAGCGACCTTAAACTTGTGGATCAGGCCTACCATCAGGGTCCACCTGTTTTCGCCGTAACTCATGGCTGGCAGAACGCACTGATTAAAGACTGGTTTGTCTGATATCCAAATGCTTAGCGCTTTCATCAACAGCCTATTAACATGTCCCCACTGCTGGGGCTCAGGCCTACCCTATCAACGAGGGTGTTCGGGCTATAGTCCACCACGCTAGCCCAGTGCGGGTTGGTGGACTTCACATGCGCCTAAGAATTTCTTCATGACCGTATGCAGGTTTCCTCGCGATGTTTTCCTTCACCGTTTGAGAGCAGTCAGTAAAAGTACTTAAGTTTCGAGAAAAAACCCATTGGTGCATGGCCCAGCCGGGGATCGAACTCCGGACTTTTCGATATGATAGGTCCCCGACGCCACTGACGCTCATTAGCTTAGCGCTTTGATACAAATTAAGTCTATTAGTAGCACGGATAGAGGACCACCTGCTCCAACTAGCCGTACCATCTGGTTACGGCTACTGACCATAATAACGGGGTGACCGTAGCAGTGGGTCGACCGCAGACCGCTGCGCCGGCGCCGGCGGCACAGTACATTCTATTGTACAGTAAGTCAACTTGAAGACACTTGGTTCGCCTTGAGTATCGAAAGTTGTTGTGAATGTGTATAAGTAAGGAGCGAGTCAATGTGTCTGAACTGTAACAGAAGCAGATGTACTGTTAATTGATATACTGTGTCATTGTTGACCTTGAATTCAGCGCGCTGATGTATATAACCTGGTTTTACTGGAATTATGGAGCCTACTGTTCTTTGTGCGATGATTTTTCATAATATTCTACAATTATGAAACCCGGCTTGCTTAACAATTTGCTTCCCCTAAAGGTTTGTACCATCCGGGTAAGATAAGTTACCTAATCTGAACTAAATATCTGAAAAACTTTGCCACGGTTTGAAGTTCAGACCTCACAAACCTACGGCGAGCACATTCCCACCAACAAGGCTACCGCGGGCTAAGCAAAAATGTGTATTTGATCAAATCCGTTGCGTGATTAAACATTGACATTTTATTCCGAAGGTCCGCTAAATGCTATCTAATTTTAAACGTTGCATACTGGAACTTGTTTTAATGGGCGATTGATTGGACGGCATAATATGTTGGTCAGTAAAGCAATATTTCTCCAACCCATTTGGTCAGCTGAACCGGTTCGCGAACGGCCTTGCGGGTTGCGCCCGCGCACCTTCACTGATCACTGATCTAATAGATCTCCGTTATATTTGCTGACATAACAATTATTGTGTGAAACTAGGTGTTGCCTGTGACTTCGTCGAATCTCTATGCATAATCTTAAGTATGTATAAAACGATGCATTTAGCATCAAGTCTGTCTTTCAAATTGCTAAATGGATTTTCGATTCGATTTTCCTCTATTGGTTAGGCCGTTTACCGAGGAAAGTTTAATTATCCAATTACACATGCAAACCGTGGCTGATAGCTAGTATTCAAGAATATATTTTAGAATTTGGAAACGATATTGGTATTCGAAGGATGTTCGACTAATTTACCTCTCTAATGAATGTCAATTTAATCGTTTCGAAAATTAATGTTTATTTATTACCCTGCTAGCCGGATACGTTTGTCATTGAACATTTGTCATTTAATATTTACTATTTTAGCAGCTCCCACACAAAACTAGGGTTTAGAACATGAAAAATTGTAATTTAACTAAGTAATTAAATAAATAATGTGTTGAAATGATACAATATCTTAATTTAGGTGTACTTATGCGTTTTTACATGTTGCTTTTAATATTTATTCGTGATGTATGTCTTTAATTAAAACTAAGGTTTTTTGTTGCAGGTACGTCAACATCTCTAATGCTAAGTTTTTGTTAGATTTCTCTCATGTCGGTAAGTACATTATCTTGAAACATAATTGCACTATCATGACAAGCAATATCATTTACTTGTAAAGCAATACGTGTATTGTCATCATAGTTACCCGTGCCATTGACCTTCGGTCAAATACCACCTTGAAGCACTCCTATTGTTGCTAAGAAACAGGTGGTCCAGAGTATTTTGTTAAATATGACGCACGGGCGGACGTGTATTCACATATGGCAATGGTTGTGCGGCTTCGGAGATTGCTAGTTACCTGGAAACGGAAGACCACATGGCACACACATATGACAGCACATATCCTAATGAAGCTGTATGAAGTGATTAATGAACGCTTTACCTGTCGGATCAGCTTTTCCTCTATCAACGTTTGATATCCATCAAGAAAGAAACTGACCACTTCATCATGGAAATCATCGGAGAAAACAGCAAAAACAGCGCTGGATATTGATGCGTTTGAAAACTGAGCGGTTGTATGCGCAGGAGTCTCGCTTTCTCCCAAGGCTTGATCAAGCGTCGCGACGCTTCAGTGCACGCGTGCAGCCAGTCGCCCACGGCCGTCCGAACGGGCCGCACGCGTTTCTCGATCGTAATTCTGAGATATTATCGAACTGTACTCGACAGTCGAATTCAGTGGTGTAGTGAAGTCAGTGATTAAACAAATATTTTTGTGTTAAAACACTTGGGGACTTACCAAGGTGAATACAGTGTTGCTATAGAATAGCAAGTGTTTTTACCATCGGACATCGTCACGCGCGTTGACTCTTTTTTATATCGGTTTGAATTGCAGTAATTGTGTTTGTAATTATTATTCGTGATTGCTCCGAGTTTCTAGATGTTGAATCTTTTTAATTTGCTCTGCTACAATTCTTCCTTATCTGCATCGTCTGTTTTGTTCTCAGTTGTTTTATTGACTGGGTCTTTATATGGTAATCCTCTAGATTGTAATGAATCATGTGCATTGAATCTATCTGAATTGAGTAGGAAGCTGTAAAGCCTAATATGCAGAAACCACATTGGAACTGCAATTTTGAAGGATTTTGCGGAATCTGTTGTTTCTGATTTACCTGACATCACATAACTGATTTAATTTTATTTAGAACTATTTATTCCTTAGCTGGTTTGAACATTAACGCCATGTTTTAGAGAAATTTTAAAATTTGAAAGTTTCACACACGGGCAGTATTCGAATCTGCGTCCACTCTGACCTAAGCAACCGAGCTGTAGCATCAACCGCTCCTAATTTAATTTTTGTACCTAACGACCTGGAAACGTGGGGAACAAACACCATTATTATTATGTAATCATTCTTCCCTTGCAGCTTAATATCTCCCGAAGTCCCGATGTCTCTTCTTTTCTTTCATTTGGATCGGTCTGAGGGAAATCTAATGTAAAACTACTCTCTTGTAATTTTTTTGTAACAATAGAGACTTTCACAGAGTCTCCTAACACTGTAATGTCATTTGTTTTATTGCTACCGCGCGTACATAATGCCAATTGGACATGGCGATGTTTTGATTGGCTAATGTTGAAACGGACACGCTTCAGTTTCATAATAACACACATTCAGCCATGCATTTTCATTGTCTTTGCCTTCTTCATGTACCTTACGTCGAATTTTATGCGTGTAGTCATGTTTTGTCAACTTGTGTACGAGTATGTCTTGTTTTTTCGCTTCAAAAAGTTGCTTAGTATTTAATGTAAGCCTTGTAAATTTGTATGGCAAGAAAAACTTTCAAAATTGCTCCTATTCTCTACCAAATAATTTGATTATTATAAGTAGACTGTGTCTTCCCCAGTGCACCACCAACCCTTTATTATCATTATTCTTTATATTTCATCGTTCTTTAATTGCTTTATTATCGTGTTCTTTGTAAAACTTTTTATTGCATAGATATAGATTTATTGCACTTCTCAAGTTTTTGTCATTTTCTCACAGTTGTTTATCAACTTGTAAGAATTCATCTCACGCGTCACCATGACAGGTTAAATCACTTAGCAGATAAGCCGGCAAACCAAAATATTTTCAATTCTTCAATATAGGTCAAGTGTTTGTTGTACTTCTAGAACTGTCCTCCTTATAAGACGTCATTATTAATATCTTGTGATTAATTATTATATATTGCAATATATTTATATATTGCAACGTATTTTTCATATGGCGATAAATTTACATTTGATTTGTTTGATAGTGACTGTATATTTGCATTTCGAGTGGCGGAAATCATTATAATATCAATAGTCTTGAATATATAGATTAAACTGGAATTTTATAGACTTCGATGAAACTCTCTTTTGAATTCAATTTAGTTTTTAGATTGTTATCCTTTGCTAAGATTATACGATTGGCGATAATTCATTTTCATATCAAATTATAAATAAAGGTTAATGAAATAAATAAGGCAAATGATGTCATTTTGCATCATTAAATCTGCAAATGGTTAGAAAATCGATTATCTCTATTAAGGAAGATGAGGAAGCAAAATTTGAAATCAGCATCAGTCTTTCGTTCGACGTTCGTTATATCTGATCACCTGGTTCTCCGCCTTCGTCATCCAGCTGTTTATAGTTTGTGATGTTCGAAGCCCCATTTTCAAAGGTAATTTTAAAATTATTTTCCAAGTTTTCCTTCGTTTTATCTAACTACAATGTTTACTAACACATTGGCGACCACTTCCACAAATAAGTTAATTAATTGTTACACTCAGGACACCTGGCAGTAAGTTTTACTTCATTCACAGTCGTATGTAGTGCCAGGTTCTTATCTTTGCGTTTCGATCTGTATTAGCTTGCGTAGTAAATTGAACAGGTCAAACGAAATGGATATTTAATTAATTATCTATCTATTATTTTAATACTTTGTTGTGTCCGCTTGTTAATGGAGAACACATTAGAAGACAATACTGTCTTCGTCTGTCGCGTCTTTTAAGTCTAAAAACATGTTCACGACTCTCCACGACATCACAGTTCCATTTACTTTCTCTGCGTTTAAATTTCTGCACCTTAGAAATCTTGCTACTGCAGACTGTAGGTTATTTTATTGCGGTTGTTGATGATGATGTATGATGTCCGTGTATGTTATGTTTGTTTCCGTGGAAATAGTGTTGTCACATGCTCTTCCAGAATCTATATCAATGTATCAAAGTCAGCAAGTTCCGTCGTTTCGTTTCCTCAATTAAATATTTTTTTAGTTTTCCCGGGATGCCACGGATTTTTTCCTGCTATAATTTTCGTAAGTTACCCATCGTTGCAGGGAAATTTTGAATATATTTTCCTAATTGCGGTTCAATCGATCCAATAGTTTTTAGTTTCTTGCGGCCTATCAGGCGGACGGACGAAAAGCTTGACAATAAGTGTACCTAATATAAAACTGACTGACGCACAGTTCTAACTAGCAATTTTGCATATCAAATGACAACAGCTAGTGTAGTTTTTACGCTGCATGTAACTTGAAGCTCTGACTTGCTCCGTACCGCCGCACGGGTAAGTTACATGCCGCCAAGTGTACTATAACAATGCAAAATATTTAGAAAAAATCCTTCCCACTCCATGTGAAACCAATATTGTTTAATTGTAATCCTACCTAACTATCGATCACTTATAAAATAAAACTGTGCTTGCTGAGAACTATCTTGATAATCTTATTTATGTGAAAATCTGCTTGTACCTTTGTTTGCCTATTAAACTACGACAGTTCAAGGGACTTGCTTTTTCTTAATACTACTGGAATGTGACTTAACTATATTATGCAATATAAATTCACTCTGAAAACTGTTGTAGGCTCTAATAAGTGCACACCGCATACTTATTGTAAATCAAAAGTATCTGTTGTTTTCTGTTATAATCTACTATCTTTGATAGCATTTTTGGTAGCACAAGAACAGCGGTGTCGAACTTTTACCATCATGTCTATATCAAGCGAATGCCAAAACTCCATGTAAACATCGTTGGCTCGGGGATTGTTTGTCAACAAACTTCGTAGTTTTCAAGCGTGCAATTTGAAACTTGAAGCAAATCGCTCTATTCCACGAATTTGGCACATTGATTGATTTATGGATGCTATCAATGGAACAGTCATTTTTATACGTCTGCTAACTTTAACACGAGAATCTTTCTTACTTACGTAAACTGAACTGATTGTCTGTTATAATTATAATAAAGGGGCACAAGAAAATCAATTGCTTTAAACGCCGACACATGGACCTTGCTGCCTAACAATATTTCCAATAGAAATCTCAAAAGAAAACTTGGTTGTGGTTTTCTTCTCTGAAACAAAATATATACAAATATTATATCCTATATTACCCTTCAAATGATGATCTGATAGCTTCGTTTCGTATAGAAGGTTAGGTTAGAGCGGATTCAACACTAGAGCATTGTGCTTACTATGCTGACCTTTGTTATAAAAATTTGATAACTTCTACTTGTTTCTTCATACATTTTTGGAGATGACACTCAAACATCCCGAATTACTTTGGTAGGTACTCGTATTGATAAATTGATAATATAACTTCGTAATCTCAAGACACATCGTAACACGTTTGGCAATAATGAGTTTTTATTAACTTTTGCAATGGTGGCAATCTGTTTGATTGATTAGTTTGCTTGTAATTTATAGGTAAGTATAATGGCTATATTCTCAAACACATTTAATTTTTTTAATTGAATAAAACTGCGAAAAAACCCTTAAAAGTTATTTTTAACTGCAGTGATGGATGCTTTTGAAGTGAACAGATCCCACTCCCCAAAGTCCTGCACTTAAAGGTGATGTTTTTCTGCTAGGTCTTAGGATGTCTGCCGTGGTAGCATAGTTGGTCGTGCACTCACGTTCATGAGGTCGTGGGTTCGAACTTTGCTTCGCCCGTACTAATGAGTTTTTCGAAACTTAAGTACGGCTAATAAACCGTACGGCTAATACCACCCACAGGCTTTTCGGTGAAGGAAATCATCGAGAGGAACACTGCATACGCCAAAGATTAGAATTTCTATTCTAAGGCATATGTGAAGTCCACCAAAAAACGGAGATGCAAAATGGTGGACGTATGTTTGTCTTCTGATTGTAGTAGCGTCACAAATATAAATAAAAAGTTATCCGCAGTAGTGTCCAAATATTTATCTGTCTGTTTTGCCGATTTACGATATTAATGTCCAATCTGAAAAATGTCTAACCGTTAAAAAATGTCCAACCTGAAAAACGTCCAACCTGAAAAATGTCCAACCTGAAAAATCGTTTTGCCCGAGATACCTCAAAGTTTGAAATCGAAACTGAAACTTCGTAACCTACGTGCTTTGTTACCGAGATGGTTACGTTACAGTACCACTGATGACATTATCTATTTAAGTTATGCCGTCACGGTTTAGTAACCAGCGTTTACGTCAGCCCATTATTTGCTGAACGGATCGCGTTTGTGTTCTTTTAGCGCGAAATCTGGGATTTCCAACTTTTTTGTAAGCTAGATTTTGCAAGATTATCCGCGGGGACAAACTCTGTATCGATTTGCTATATTTACACAGTTGTCAATATGTTATTTTTAATGTTGTCAATATACCTACAATCGTTTTCACAATAACACGTGGATGTTTAACACATATTTGAAGTATATCTGCAAATACTATAAATACATAGAAATATAAGTATCTAGACGTAATGGGTTATAAAAATATTTATTTGTCAAATGAAACAAGCTTGACTACTAACGTACAGTGAACTGTGAGAATGTACTGTTCTTTTCGATATCAGAACAATCTAGAAATTGCCGTACATATTATAAATGCGAAAGTTCTAATGTTTTTTTGGATGTTTGTTTCTCAATTACGTTGATTACAGCTGAACGGATTTTGATGATACTCGGTACTGTAATAACTTACATCCTAGTAATAACACATAGGATATTTTGGGATTAAGTCTCAGGGCGTCCGCTCTATAGTAGGTATACTTAGTAAATCCCAACTTATATATACAGATCATCCGACATTGAATATTTAGATGAAAGTTTTTAAATGGTTTTTGGACGATACCTACATGGGTTGCTTAAGAATCCGTCAAGTCGTTTTAAAAAGCTTTTCTACGATTTGTAGACATTAATATTTTCGAATTAAACTATATAGAAATCAAGCCGTTGCTTAATAAAACAACTATTCTCAATAGTATGTACGGGACGGAAGCGTCATACCGACAAAAACTCAGTGTCGTCTGAAACGGAAATCGTTTTTTTTTCATTTATTCAAATCTCTTTGTAATAAATATAAATAAAACAAGATTGGTCTCGGTCGACGGGAGATATTTTTGATAGTAGGCGATTTGAAGGAGATCTTAGTTTATTGCTTGAAGAATCTATTGTTTTGTTTTTGTATGGTATTCGATGCTAATCATTGCCTATTTCGGTCACCAAGCAGTAGTATTGCTGTGTTTCTTTGCCCATGTGATATCCGGAACAGAAGTCACTCCGAAGTCTTCCTGTTGTTATCGTGCGACGATTATCCAGTTGATTTAATTTTTGCAATTAAGTTCATATACTGTCATATAGGCGATTTTTCAGTACCTCTTTTATAACCTCGATAAGTGGTAACGGCTTCAGGTTACTACTACTAATTTGATTTAAAAAAAAGGTTTTCTATCCTATATTAGATAGAGTGCCTTTTACTTGGGGAATGTACCGTTTTCGTACCTACAGGAAAATCTCCATACTGGGGCCAACACCGTGGAAGCGACGAGCTTCTTGTCAACATTTACGTACTCGACATTGGCACCGTACAGGATGAAATAGTCAAAATGACAGATATAAAAAAAGGCTAAAGGAATGTGCGGTCGACCGCAAGTCAGTGGAAACAAAACCAGTATAAGCTGGTCTCGCATAGTATTGAAACTCTCTAATAGGCCAGGCCAGCTCAAGGTCAAAGTGTTTCCACTGAGGTGCGGTCGACTGTACTAGCCCACCACTTAATGGATGAATAGGAAGAACCGCGCCGGCTAAAGAGAAAAAGTCCCCAAGACAATGCTACTAGAAATCCAACGTAGACCTAACTCTAGTTAGCCAATTAGGATGCGCCAATGGGTGCATGCCTAGCAAGACACATAATATGCCACACATTTTACTGAATGTCTAAATAAATAAAAATAAATGTGACAGATTGTAAAAGTAAAAAGGGGGGAAAAAAACGTTTACGTTTAAACACTAATAATAGAGTTCTATTCCTAGGACATTATTACAAAAGTGCTCATGGACTCTCCCTACCGTCCCACTCTTTCCCACCGTCCGACCCACCGTCCCACCGTCCCCTTTGGACACTTCATTGAACTCTTATTTTAGCCGCGTAATTTTTTCTTCCATCCTCTAAAGTGCGTCAGCCGTGACGCGGGCGGATTATAAAAAGATTAAAAACTCCACATAGTCGACTATGAAACAGTCAGGTAAAATTAAATATTACATCGTAAGATAAATACTTATCTAAAGTTGATTATATCGTAATATTTATATGGATAGAGTAAAATAGAGCGTCGGTTGACGTTCGCGTATGAATTTTTCATTATTGATTTGGTATATTTACGCAGATTTGGTACAAGCGCCGTAAATTCGTAACCGTACTAACTTGACAGTTCGTAGTAGAGAGTTTCCATAGATAAGTTAGTGCAAGAATGTGCCAAATCGTCTCTTCTTTTAGACAACTGGCAAATTTTGTCGCTACGGTAACTTCTTAAGTTAAAAAAAAACCTACCGCAGGAATACAATAGGCCGCCACCGCACCGCCGCCGCAGGCCGCGTGTGTCTGGGATACGCTTTACGTCACCAAAATAGGGTCGCATTAATAAGGCAGATTTAATTTAATTTAAAAATATACAAGGCACCGAACTTTAGGTATACTAGAAAGTCCCAACTTCCCAATACATTTTCTCCATGTTACGTCATTTCTTTTGAGCACTTATTTCTTACAACGACACCAAGAAAACCCAGATTCTGAGAAACAGATAATTTCTCAGAACATCGTCACTTTGTCGACAAAAATGTAACGCAAACCCTTTGGAGTTTGTGATTTTTCTAAGATACATATTTATTTATGTACTGAAGAAACAACTGGCATACAGCCCATTTGGTGGTGCATAGTAATACGCTTCCAGCACCTAGATCCTTTTATCAATTAAGCATTGCCATAAAAGCGGATCTGTGCTCTACAAGTAACACTATTCTTAGGGTAGCTATTGCTACGTCTCTCTAATGGAAAACGAATACCTGTCATGTCATCTGTCGAGGATCAAGGAATTCCTGGTCCTAACGAACTATTGTTAAACTCGCTGCTGTGATAAATGTCCACAAGCGACATAAATCATAGTCCACGATTTATGTCCGCCGTAGATCGCGGCTAGCACCTTATTTGTTAAAACTTATTTTTGTTGACCCTTTTACTGTTTTTAGATTCACTCATACATTACTCATTTAACTTTGCAGTAGAAGTTTCTTTATTTTTTTGTGTAATAGTAATGTTACGGTATCCAGATTCGTCGATAAACTTGTCACTAGTTGACACCTGCGCCTTTGCAACATCTAACATTTACCACATGTTGCCCGTTTGTGGTAGCTAGAATGTCATATATTGATGATTCGAATAACCCTCTAAGTAACAGTAGGCTTCGTCAATATCGTTTCGGCGGTTCTCGAATTATAAGCTTACAGTGAAGAGTTTCGGCAAAAAGATTTCCGTTTTGATGCAACCCTACTCAAAATACAAATTAATGTACCCACAGACATACAAACCCTTTTATCATGTTGGATTAAAAACAAGCAGCTTATCTCATAACGACGGTAAACAAAGGTTATTCCACGGGAACGGTATTGTTTTTACGTGACCTTTTCTGGTCTTTCAGATGGAAACACGATGATGCTAGTGTTGTGGGGAGGAATAACGTTAGCATATCGTTAGGTTTGCATATGTCTTTCATAACATTGTTAATAGGCGATACTATAAAGTGACGTTACGGTATTGTTAGTATCGATAGCCCGGACCGTATATTTCATGTAATTTTTTTTACAAACTTTCGGACGCAACAGACTTCCGCAACACATCTTTTAAAAACACTATACCCAAAAACATCTATCTACACAAAAAATAGTTCTACTAACTATATCACTAGATTTACTGGGAGTTTAAATTGATTGGCAATTACTGCGTTGTTGGCTAGTATGGTTTGACTTACTGCGTTAATAGTTAAATAGTATCGTAACTTCATGTGGCTTATTCAGACCTATTACTTAAGATTATTTTGTTTAATAAACCATCGATGCATTGACCATCGATGTTCTGACAACACTACCTGTCACACTCACACACCACAGGCCTTTTACAGTCTGTTTATAGGCGGCCGGCCGTGAGCACGGGGACGTGGGCGGTTGTGTGGAGTTGCCCTAAGAATGCGTTGACATTGAATCGTTTTCATCATGGAAAAAAAAAATTCTCCACTAACTAAAATTTACAAATAATAAGTCTCTGAAAACCTGTTTTTATTTGGTGCTAAAGCTGTACTAATGACTTGAGTTGATGAGTTTTGCATTAAAATTTATGGATCAAAAATTTCGTTTCGACTCTTTCGTTTTGGATGTATGCAAAATTTTAACTTTCTTATTACCTACTTATTATTCATAGAGTATGCACGTAATGCCAGGCAGGTCGAAGTCCTTTGCAGACGGAAGACAATAATAAACGGTCGCGAGGACTATCGCGCAAGAATACAAATTTGCAACGGATCTTTTCAAATTCGGAACGAATGTCTGAAGGGACTGATCTAGATAGTCTGGCACTGACCAATCACAGGTGTCGAAACGGAAATGAGAGACGAAACACAGGTGACAAATGAAAATGTTCGATTCGCTATTTAAATGTCAATGAAATGTCTGGCACTGACCAATCACATGTGTCGAAAAGAAACAACTATGAATAAACAATATCCCATTCGCTAGTCAAATTAAAACCTGTCTGAAAAGTCTGATCTAGGATAGATGTCTAGCACTGACCAATCACAGATGTTGAAACAAAATTAGAACCCGATTTTCTATGCAAATGTGGAACGAAAGGGTCTGATCTTAATAGAATGCCCTGGCACTGACCAATCAAAGGTGTCGAAACCAACCTGACAAACGAATGGACAATGCCCGATTGGCTATATACGTTACGTCATAGCTCTGTCGGATAGCGCTCGCTCTCACTTTCACCAAACCTAATCGGGACAGGTGATAGATCGGCGCTCGAAAAATAAATGCGAATTGATTCTAATTTTTCACAGCGTCTGTTTAACTTCAGGAGATCCGACGAAAAACTTAAGGTCACTGACACGGCGAAAGGAGTTAGCAAACTGAATTGGCAGTGGGCAGGCAACATGTGTCACAGAACCGATAGCTCTGTTTTCGAACTGGTTTCCAACCCTGCAGAAACGCAGTCGAATACACGCATAGGCGTCATATCCACTACTACACCAGGGAACACAATATTGACTTGCCGAGGATGCGAGACAGCATGTCCACTCCCGAATAAGGCGCTTCAGCTACGAACGCCGGTGTCGTCGCCATGGTTCTGGCTAAAACACCTAGATGCCTAGATGAAATGGCCTATGATGATGACACTTTACTATGGGAAAATAAAATTTCACACGGGAATTGGGCATTAGGTTATATTTGTTTTCCTTAAACGTATGTGTACGTACGTACATGAACAAATCTCTTGGTTGGTAAGTTAAGGTTGCGTTAACCTTCTTCTTGATTTAAAACTCGACAGGCCATACGTTTTTAGGATTCAATAATTATCATGGTCTTTAAGTAATAAATGTCAAGGTAACGATTTAACTGTTACTTAGGTATATACATCGTTAAAGTTATGCTTGTAATTGTTTTATTTATTTTATATACATTTCAAAATTATTAAAATAAGTAGTATTAATTTTGTAGAGAGGGTACTGCGATACTTATTGATCGTATACAAAAGTGCACCGACATTGCTGTGCTGCGTGTTTTATATTTTTCTTCGTATACATTCGACTTCTTGGTGCAGATGGGGTCAATGTACCATTGTGAAAATATAGCTGGACCTTTCATGTTGCCGTTCACTGGTCTCCATTGTTCCGGGCATCGTCAGAGCCTTAATCGTCTGTTAGCTAACAGAGTGCACGTTTTGCAGTTGCGGTTGGCATCTGAATCACTTGACGTTACTGTACCTCCTCTGTACACTTAGTCCTCTCATTCATATCACGACGACCTACGAAGGTCATTATCGAAGCGACCTCGAAGACGACCCCGATGTCGTGATTGGTTTAAGCGCAAACTGGTTTCCAAGTCGGTCGGCGGGTGCACGCTACCGGTTGCGTTGTTTTTAGACTTTAAACTGACTGGTTTGATTGTTGAAAGTTTAGTCCTCATAAAATTGATTTCAAGTGTCCAATTTCAAAAATATCCGGACCGAAAGGAGGTTTAATTTGCTCAAAGATATTACAAAAAGGTGACCATCAGGGCAGTTTGTGCTCTGGATGCTGCACAAAAGAGAGAGCTTGTGCTTTTCTCGAAACGATTCTCCGAAATTCTTCAGCTAGGACGTTTTTCGACGAGATCCTCTTCATACATCTTTCCTTGCATCAAGTTGCATCACTAGCCTAACACAATTATTAAAGGAAGCAGGCGACAAATATCAGAGATACCGCTATAAAAAAATTCGCTTTTATCTGCATTTGTTCCAAATCTGTTAAAACTATGTCGTAATCCCTTCCATTTTATCAAATCCGTAAAAATCTGATATTATTTTTGGTATCAATCCACAACATAACAACTGTTTGTCCGACAAAATATAAGTGCTCTTGACGGGTTCTTTTGAAGTGGTCCAATTATGTGTTCTGGTTTATGGCTTGCCCCACTATTGGTTTATTTTTAATGCGAATTGGCTAATGCGGCCTCCTTTATGAAGTTTGTGTCGTAATCGATGGTTATTATTGCATAAACTTCGATTGTTAAATGTTCTTTGTTTGTCTTGCAGAAATTTGTTTTTGTTTGGTTGTTCGTTTATTGACCTCTGATGTTCTGAAAGATATTTTATTTGGACGTGTTACGGCATTTTTCTTGTGCTGGTTTTCTTTACAACACTAAAACTTTCCTAAGCGATAACTTGTTTAAATGAAATATTTTTATTTAATTTGCGCGAAGCACCAGATTCGAGAAGTTGAGACGGCTTTAATCTAGAATATTTCCGGTTTTAGATAAAGTATTAATTTCTTGTTATGTAATTATTTTAATTTATTGTTTCTCCTGGATTTCACATAAATATTAAATCTCTCTTTAACATTACATACCTACTTTAATTTCTGTTGCCAATTCTTCATTGCTTCATTCACCATATACTTCAGTCTTACTGATATAAGTATTATATTTTTATTTTCTTCTAAATGATTAAAATCTGTGTCAGTTTTGAATCTATTGTAATCTTAGATTTTAAGATCCATTAAATAACGTGCTTTGTATAAACTAAACTGATACTGAAAAAAACTAATTTATCTTCTGCATTGCATGCAATTGCTTTTTGTAATGTCAACCGTTGACCACGATTACTTCCAACATGTGGTTTAGTTGACCTGGAATGTTGACCGAGAATTCCCGTCTACTCATCGACTCCATGTTAATGCGTTCCGCAAACCTGCGCATATCAAGTACTATCACTGTAATACATATATTTAGAAGATACTTGCGCTGTCGACTGTTTCTCACAAACTTGCATTTCATTTAGTAGATTATGCTCTTTTTGCCGTTCCCATTATATTAAGTTTAAAATTACGTTAAGTTAAGTTTATGTTAAGTTTAATATGGGTGATGTTTATTGTTATTCGACAATGATTCCAACTTTCTTACTCCATAAGTTGTCTTACCTTTACCTTTCTGCTATTATTACTAATGAGAGACTATAATATCTGATTTACTCCATCCGTTTATACCGATATCAACCCAAAATCTCTGAACACCGAACTACTTTTCATAGATCTTCAAATTTAAACACTTACAACGTAGTAAACATCGCATCTTTCACGGCGCGCGCGCAGGTGATTTCA
Source organism: Metalampra italica (assembly GCA_949699065.1). Classification (NCBI taxonomy): domain Eukaryota; kingdom Metazoa; phylum Arthropoda; class Insecta; order Lepidoptera; family Oecophoridae; genus Metalampra; species Metalampra italica. The sequence goes on from OX452993.1 coordinate 3,977,201, forward strand.
GTATGGCGGCGCGGTGCGAGATTCGGGTTAATAGGCGACTATTTCTGTTCTAGATTTCGTTGAGTGCAGACGTGTTTATTTTCACTTTTTAGAATATATGCGGTAATGCAATCAGGAGCTCATGTTTGAATTATGTTTGCTTAAAAGTTATTTTAAATTTACGGGATTTTTATTTTAGGTCCTACTGAATTTAAAAGGCCCAATGTAAAAAAAACTGAAAATTATGACCAGTGTCCCTTTTAAATTTCAATGGTTCGGTTTGATAGCTGATCACTTATATTGGCCAATTCGATGTTATCAATAGCTATCAGATATGGCTTAGCGATGGGATTTTTAAAGTGAAGCATTTACTGAAGGTAATATTTGTTTTTATGAAGAAGACAGATTTAGGTTTCTGGGCATTTGAGATTATTGATGTGAACTATGTTCTATGTTGTCACTTCCGTTCCATTTATTTTCTTGTGTAAATAAGTAAAGTAAGTATTAACCTGAATACATCAATCATTGTCAGCCTTTATTTGTTCAATGTTAACCATGCCTGTTACTTTATGCAAGCCGGTTTCATGAGCCTACTAAACACTGCCTTATTTTTGTTAGCTTTTTTAGTGCCTTACATTATAGCAGGACTGTGTCTATTCTAGACAATAATTGCCATAGAATGATAGATATGATTTACGACAAGAGAAACTAGATCTATGACTTCCCGTCTCGGAAATTCAATTACAAAACTGACCCATACAACAATGGACCATTTTGTTACAATATTGCCAAATTTAATAGCACCTTGTTTTACATTAGTTACGCAATTTGTCTTAAACGCCAGCTTCGCACGGTTGTTACGCGATTTAGCAGCGTTATGCCGTAATGTGTCAAGTGTAAAAACAATGCGATGAGGCGTCGCGTGTGAAAGGGTCATGCTCATTGCTACATGCTCTATGAATTCTATGATAGGTATTAGAATGCGTGTATCGTTGCTGATGCATACTTTTCTTCCTCTATCTAAAGTCTCATTAGCATTACTTCGGTGTGGGTGGAAGTTTCAAAGAGCATTAGATTTTTCTGGGCTTTCTATTTTAATTTGTTTCTTTATTCATTTTTCTACAGTTCCATTGTCCGCTGAAGAACCATGACCTCTCAGTAAATTTCTCCAGACCTTTAAGTCACTAGGGCTCTCTTCGCAGATTCTTTCTTCAACGATTTTTGGGATTTCTGAACAATTTATCACGAAGACATAGCTGCCTTTGTTCTAGCGGAATGTTAAATGAAGATTCAAATATGAAACGGAATAATATAACTAAGTACAGTCGGCTATGAATCCGGTGGAATTTCCTCGCCAGAAGTGAGCAGTGCTTAATTATTTATTGCCAAATAAAGGACATTAGCAAATGCCATCAGGTTACATTAAAGATTCGCTTTGTGTAACCAAAGGACAAACATCGTTTCTCAATCTGTGGAGTGGCGATTCCCGGGAGAGTCGTACCGCCATCTTCCCGGCACTTGATGAAAATGAATTATCTTGTGGAAGCTAGAAAAACGATTTCCATTACGCTTGTTTTTTGCCTACAGTTCGTGGATTTTTCCGTGGGAAAAAAAGCATTTAGAATAAATCATTATTTTAACAGTGACAGAATATTCAGTTGCGATTCCTTCAAGCAAATCATATCCTTTATTATTATAGTGCAGTTACCTGAGAACTAAAATTTTTTCACAGGGGAACGCGGTTTGAAATATTGAGAAACAATAACCAAGGGAATTCCAATCCACATATAATATTGTGGTTAGATGGATAAGTTAATATTAGTGTTGCATAAAACTATCGATATATCTATCCGTCCGTAACCAAACTTTCGGCCGGCTTGAGTATTCCATCAGCCAGACTCGAAAACTAGTTACGTTACTCGTGTAGTATCAATATTATCGATACCTATTACCACTAATACCCGCCTGGGATATTATTGATAATACTCCTGTTCAGTAGTATTACTCATATTATCATTGATTATATTATCGATATCGTCACTAGTTTTGTTTTTAGTTTTCAAGATGACGATAGTATCGATATACTGTCCATCGTCATTCGTCACGCAACACTAATTAATATGCACGGTGGGCTATGTTGAGTCAAGCCCTCGCAAAAGGTCATCTGACTTGGTATGATGACAGTTGGGTTGGTTTGATTGAATAAATTACCTGCCGTGTTCCTTTGAAATGGAGATGGAATTTTTTCGTTCAGGATTTTCCTTTGTTTACTTTGTTTTTTACAGACCCAAAGTTAGAACGAGGTTGCGAAGGTAACTTTTTTTTGTGTTAAGGGGGGGGGGGGGTGTTGTCAATGCCAGAGCCTCGTCTGTTTCCATCATCGAGTATTATCAGAAACACTATTCTATTTTTATGTTTTGTTATAATTGCTCCGATAATGGCGCGAAAAGCAATTACAATAATGTCCGCCATATATACGCGGCCATTACCGCGCACGTTTTCTCTGCGCGTGCGCGGCAGGTACAGTCGGAGATATTATGGGGGCGTCCATTAATTACGTGAGCTGAAAATGGGGGGAGGGGTTCAGCAAAATTTCGCCACCTCATTTGAAGAGGGTCAATGAAAATCTCACGTCAACTTTTTAATTTAGAGAATACTTACCTAAACATTTATTTATATACAATACAGATAATTAAACAATAAGAGGGGGGGGATTTTGAAAAAACACCTCACATAATTAATGGACTCTTTCTATGCGCGTTGTCTACATATAGAGGTGCGCGCGACGTGACGCGACACGCTCTACTTGCGGCTTTCATGTGTCCGCGGCTTTCATGTGTCCGCGGCCTTAGTTGGTGATTGTTATGCTTTGATATGATTCCAATGCTGACTTATCATGACGTTAAGTCTTCTTTCAAACCCGCAGCCGTTCCGCGCGGCTTGGCTCGCGTGGTTTCATATCGCCCATCCGCGCTCTTTAAACTTTTCCGCCGGATCTTTACCGTGGTAAAAGTTGCTACTCACTGTTTCCCGCGGCCTCGCCCGCGTTCTGTAAGTTAATTCTAACTTTTTTTTAAGTAGCGTGAAGTTAAATAGCCTATAAACCTTCACAAGAATCAAATTCAAAAATAATTTTTCAAATCCAACTGGTAGTTCCAGAGAATGGCGTACAACCAAAATTGCGAACTATGTAGCTATGTTTTTTTGCCGCGAGTCAGGCGTTACTCTCTTCAGAAGGTACGAGACCAGGTGGTCATGCGCGGTATGATGTGTAACGATAGGTTATGTTTGAATGTATTGTTCCATTTTGTTACATGCGAGTTTGGTAGCGTACATGTGTGCGTGACTACGTAGATCCTTGTTAAGGTTGTTATAGATGGCTTACTTTTGCTTAGAAAACTATGCATGTTACTTGCGGGAAGATCCTGAAAACAGCAAGCAAAGTCGCGAGCAAAGACGAGTCATTTATAATCACGGAAGGAAAATAAATCTAAATCTAGAACTATGATTCACCTCGCATTTAATCACGTATCTGCACGACAATGCCTAGGTTATCTAGATATTAGGATCTTCATTCAGACATCACCGCTTGAGAATATGGGCCAATTGACTGCTCTTTACTTTTAATTAACCTCTGTTTCCTTGGAAAGTTTTGCAAGTGATATGGTAAAGATAAATCATAAGATGCACGTATTTATAATACCTGTTAAGTTATTCAATTTGTAAGTATAGTTCTTTTGTTGTTAAAGACGAAGTCGATCCTGCGGTACCAACTTATTTTATAACTAGCCGATGCCCCGCGACTTCATTCGCGTTAAAGTACCCTGTATTGAGATTTTTCTATAGTTAAAAAACCGATACTCCCATGCAAACTTTCACCCCTCCTCTTTAAAATGTACGTGTATTTTACAACGCGTTATCATTTGGTTCTTCACGAGATATATAAGACAAACTTGCTGGCGGTTTATGCAGTTTTTACCTATTTATCATTAGCATAGATTGCACTGCCTAATGAGACCACATGCATAGTAATCACAGGTGCAAACATTCCGCTGAATTCGCAAGTTAAACTTATAAACAAACCTTTTTATGACTACTAATATTTCTTTTTGCGTAAAACCTAATAAACAACGAGATTTATGACTTATTTATGATAAAAAGTAACAACAATGCGTGACCACATTAAAGAGTTTATGTACCTATACAAGCAAGAACATAATAAAAATATATTAGATACAGCTTGTCTACCTACTACCAGTAATTTATTGGTTTACCGTGGTTTTATCATTAGCCATATTGTTATTGATTACATGCTAAGTCGCTCGGTTTATCATTTGGACGTAAATTTATTGCAACTACGTATACCTACGCTTAATTAATTTGTACAAGTTCGTCCTGTCTGGTCTGGGTGTTATCTAAGGCTTATGTCAAGTATCTACAGTAGGTAGTTGTCTAATTTTCATAACACAATAAAAGAAAATCCTAATTTCAATTGAATATAGGTGGTAGGAATTACTTTGTGCCCTGTCGGCCTCTGATTGATATGTCTTTCCGGAAGGCTGAGAATAGTTTTTCGAGAGGTCGAGATCTTTCGGCCGCCAGAAAAAACGGGAAGCCGAGGACTATAAAGGCGTGATTTTGAGTAAGAACTGTTTAGACTCTTAAAATGTAGATTTTAATGAAAAGGACAAACAAAATTATTGGCGAGATGAGCGAACGAGTATAAATGAGAGCTATTGCCAAATGCGACATAATACACATCTCTCACTATTTCAAATCCGACTGGTAGGTAACACAGAATACATAAATACTCTGGTAGTTGCAGAGATTAGCGCGTTCAAACAGACAAACAAACGAACAATTAAACACACAAACAAACAAGCAAACAAACAAACAAACAAACAAACAAAAAACAAACCAACAAACAGACAGACAGACAGACAGACAAACAGACACACAAACAGACAAACAAACAAACAAACAAACAAACAAACAAACAAACAAACAAACAAACAAACAAACAAAAGGCTAACTCTTCAGCCTTTATTAAATTAAGTATTGATGAAAGTCCAATTAAATCCTTTCGGCCGCCTCCACACGTGTAGGGTGTAGGCGAGCCGGCTTTTACCTTATCATTATCTATATAGGAAAATTATTACTTGTGATCAATTACAAATAACGATTATACAGACATTGTAGTTATTTATTTATCGCACCAAGACACTCTACAGGACACTTGCTTAGATGGTTTCGCTGGGTTAAACATTTTTTACGATAAAAACTGAAAGACGGACTGAAAGCCCATGCCTACAGCCAAATAGCTATTCAACCGTTGCTTTACTTTGTAATGTAACCTTACAAAGTAATGTAACGGCCTTGTAACCTTTGTAATTGATGTAATTGTCTTGTGTGCCTGTAATTGCAAAGGCTTACCCTTTATCACTGTAATTTACTGGCATAGCAATAAGTTATTGGAGTGGTAAGTACCCAGCCCCGACTTTGATGACCCCGCTTCAGCTAGCTCCACCAATACAAAATTTTGATTTAATCTGACCTCAATAAAGATTCTATGCGGTACTAAGAAACGGTCCTACTAACAGCTGCCTTCCTCTTCTGATATGTATAAGTTACTAGACTACACGTAGAGTCCCGTCCCTGAAGTCAAGCCAACTCTTACACAAGCATTTTCATTTCATCACCTTACAAAGTAAACATCAACCTTTGCCTTGAAAATACGTACCCATCCTTTTATTGCAGCTCACAAAACGACACTGCAAAACCAACAGTCTTTATTACCTAGCAAATAAATTTTATATTATTAAAACAGCTAGGCGATTGCCATGATATATATAAATGGTTTGTATGTCGGAACAATAAGGTTTGCTTGCGCCCATCTGTGCAAACATTGTCGTCTCATTTTCAAGAACATTGGACAAAACCATACATCTAATGTTTGGTTTTGGTTATCGAATTCGTTGTTTGCGTCAAATATGACGGTGAATTTTGTATTTAAGCCATGGCATTAACTATATATAGAGGTACTTGGCCTTAATGATTTCCGTGTAAGATCTGGTACAATCCCCTACCAGGGTTCTAGTTCAGGATCCGTTTAAATGGTCACCACCCAAAGCAATGCTACCACCACTCATCCTGCTGCTTCTGCATATCTTTTGTTTGTAGTTAAACCTTACCTACATTCCTCATCGCATTCGCTCTTATAATTAGCAAGCCAACTCGTAACCTAATGAAAGATGGGATCAACAATTTTAAAACTACAGAGGTACTTACGACATTGCAAACAAGACTTTCTAAATGTACCAGAATGATTTAGAAAGTTATTAACTAATTATTTAACTAATCAAATGCCTGTATGAGTTTCGCTGTTGAGGGTAATTGTGTGTATGGATGTCTGCGTGGTATTTTGTGTATTTATATAATCAACATAATACAATGAAAATATATTACGGTGCATCAAAAACCAGACCTGATTTGTCTGTGCACCGCGACGTCGTCGTACTTAAATGCAACTTAATATTACAAATATATTGCAGTATTTTTATTTATCCTATGTGCTAATCTTACTAAAGATAGTCCACCACACGGCGGATGTGTGGATTTTCGAGTGCGAACTTCACAATAGCCTCACAATTTCTACTCCAGCCAGCTGGAATAAATTCCTTAGCCAGTTGCATTATCTATTCAGCCGTTCGAGACATGGATAATGAACAGCTTTTCCCACGTTTGTTTTCGAAGTCGGTTAAAAATTGAAATTTTAATTAATCGCTTACGAAACACGCTGAAAACTCAGAATTCCAATTAAACGCTCGAAAGGAAACTTGTATTTTGATATTTTTCCACTGGGATATGATGGTGTTTTGTTATTGGAGTTCATGCCCCGCGGGGCTCCTAAAAACAGCAAAGTAAAGGGGGATGGGTAGGTCTTTAGTTATGTTGTACATTTCAGAACGTATAACCTAACATCTGGCTTCAGCTCTCGAAACCTAAACTTCTCAAACATTCGCAATGAAACATCAAACTTAATACCTAAGCGTTAAAACACAAATTTTATTCGTAACAATTAAATCCGCTTTGCTGTAAAATTAACTTTATTGCTCCTTCCATTTGGGTTCTAATCCCTTTATAGGCGTGAGTAAGAGTTGCCAGTTCGATTTTAAGTTTAGTGTGGCTGTGATTGAGTATGTTTTGGGTTGTACCCGAGTAGTGTAAGGCTGCGACATCTCGGCTTCGGCCAGTATCGGCTTGCCTGATTACGCTTACTGTGAGTAAGTCAGGAGCGTCAAGCGATCTTGTGTTTTTACTGCGTTAAATATTGTTACCAGTTCTCAAGAATCGGGAATTACATAGGCTATCTAGGCAAATTGGAGTGACGGATGTAGAGTCTGTCTTGTTTCTGAATTCTTTTTCGTTTCTTGTCTCTTGCTCGTGGAAGGGAGAGAGTTTGCTTACTAACCATTCTCTATCTACCAATCTTTAGTTAGAAGGTTTCCTTCTATTGTGCCCTATTCTTCTGAAGACTGGACTGTGGTAGTTTCCATCTCTATCACCTGCTCGAATTACTTTGTACTAACTGCTTTTGCTTTTCTGTGGCTTCGAGGCCCTAGCTGATTATATGTCTAATCTACAAATCATCTCTACATAGACCAGTTATTAGTACCATTTTGCGTAAACCCGCTAGGCGTTTTTGCTTTGAGCATACGCGCATTGTTAAAGCCTTGATTGGTCGCGAAGGCCGCCCGCGGACCTTTAGTGTACCTTAACCTTTCGTTCTCTTTTAACAGTGTTTGGTGAAAATTACCGTGGAATGGACAATTTGCTCCTTAATAATACACTGGTGGCCAGTGAGCTGGTTGAAAGTGAGTGCTTCCGTGTCAATAGGTCAATTTCTAAGGTGTTAGTTACGTTCATATGTGGTTTTACTTTCTTCTCAAATGAATTTGTGTTCATGTGTACTAAGTGGATTGGTATTTGTATTGGTTGCATAATCGTTCTCTCAAAATATATGGTTCTAACGGGATAATTTTTCGTTCAATATTTTTGCTTTTTTGATATTTTTATAGGCAATTTAAACTTATTCGTAAAAAAATTGAAATTCAAAATAAGTTTCTGAATCGATTACAGTTATAATCTTCTGTATCTTTTACAACTGTTTTACTTATTTATTTATTATCTCCTGAATTAAATTACTTATGAAGTTTTTGTTTAATTCTCATCTTCTTGTTTATTCATTCTTTATTGGTAATTATTCAGTTACATGTCAAAAAATACCTACTTACTATGTTTTCATTCGCATATTGCTATTTGAACACAATTCATATTCTTTTCCGTTATTTCCCGGTTTAAAAGATCAACACATAAATTATGTACCTACTTAAATCAAAAATTAAGTACCTACTACTTAACTCTGAAACTAGGGTTGTCAAAACTCTATAACTTTTCTGATACCTATTAGTAAAGATACTTGACTGACCAAGAAAATATCGCATAGCATTTCCACAACCAAATCAAATTCATCAACAACCTGTTTTATAACCCGGACGTTTACCAGCCCTAACCGAGACAAACAGTTTAACAACAACCAATAAGACATCAGTAAAAGTGAATAAACTACCGCTGCCTGATCTGCAATCAGCTGACGCGACTGACATAACAACAGTTGAGTGCGGCCTTGCGACAATGCTTCCCTGTTTCACTCGGTTATTATCGTTTTGTCTAAAAAGCATTTTGCCTTTAAACCAAAATGCGTAAAATCAATGTCTAAATTGTAGAATGCCTAAGTAATAAAATGCTCCAAACTCAAATTACCTAAGTTGTAAGACATCTAAAAATCAAATTGCCTAAGTAGTAAAATGCCTAAAACCTAGTATAGCTAAGTTGTGAAACGTCTAAAAAGCTATTTGGCATTTGACATGCATTCTACTTAAGACGTTTTGCAAATTAGACATTTTGCGTTGTAGGCATTTTGCGAAGTAGACAATATGCGTTTAATTCAAATTGATTAGTACCTAGTCAATTTGCTTTTTGGACATTTAGAAAATTAGACATTGTACGTTTTAGGCATTTTGTCGTATAATAGGCAAATTGCTTCTTAGACGATACGATAGATGTCAGTTCTGCGATGCTAGATGAAAAACATGTAGTGATCATTCATTACCTTATTTAAGAATTTTATGTTGGACGGTGAAGTCTCCTAAGACTCGCGATCTTCAGTTATCCGGTACATCACTAAACCGTCACTATATCAGTAAGAAATTGTCTGCACTGCAAATAGCGTAACGTTGTTTAACTACCTGACTACCTGGTTTAAATACAATTTGCCAACTCCATAATTCTGATAGCTAACCCCTAGCCTCCGGCACACTCCAAAACCAGCGAACTTTAATATGTATAGAAATACTACTAAGCCCTAAAAATGATGACACCAATTTGTTGTTGGTGATGATTGTTCCCAGCAGTAGGTGATTTGAGTATGTGTACTAGACATGAAAATGTATTTTGTAGAATTCAATTCAAGCAAATGTATACTTTGTCGCATAGCGATATGGTCTATAATCATCTTACACGTTTTGTTACTTCAGACTAGCATACCATAATTGCATTTGTTTTATTTCGAATCTCACATTTTCAAATAAATTTGTATGAAGTAATGCTTCTATACTTATTAAAGTTCGCTGTCCAAAACTGACCGGCTATCTCTCCTTGGCGTCTGCATTAATAGCATTTTGGCGTGTTCAGTGAACTATGAATTGATCGACCCGAATTGGACGAATCACGAAACGCTATTTTGCTTACGTCATAGACGTCATAATTGACACGCGATTTTGGTGCGTCTTGTTCAGGGGACTTGTAAAACTATACAGGTGTTTGTTGATAAAGTAAGTTTAACGTACGTGCCTCTATGCGGCTAACGACTGAACTGATTTCGATGAAACTTGGTACAGCTTAGGTTATGAAGTATATCCTCGATTAACACATAGGACCCATAGGAACATTATTTACCTCACGCTTTAAAATATATCTTGTTTTATTACTACATAGAGAGACTCAGAGAGCACAACATGAGAATACCAAGAGCCAATGCACAGCTGAACCCCTACAGAAATTTTCTAGGCAATAGGGTTGCATCGAAATGGAATAATCTGCTAGAATCTGTTGTATCTGCCACTTCTGTAAACATGTTCAAGAACAGACTAGACAAGTTTCTCAAATCTAAAAAGACGCAATAAATTAATATAAATTATGAAATCAAGTCGACTGCTGATATGGAAGCATCAGCTATATGCTGCGTTTCCATTAAAATAAAATAATAATAAAATAATATATATTGTACTTCGTGCTAGGTTAAGTCAACTTGGGCTCAACGTAAAACCAGCACTGCCATAATTCCTCTGTGGCGCTGCTGACACTTATGTCTGCAGCACTAAGCTGAGTTGTGACCCTTTTCACGGCAACAACTACATTTTAAGAAATCTAATAATGCTTAATATTATAATTTACTTGTTTGTATCAAACTACCTAAGTCACATCACGGGTTGTTTGCCTGAAATAAAGGAATACTTACGTACTTGCTTTTTTACGTTGTTGGCCTCCAAAATTGTCGATAAAGTTCAGGTGCACACACAGCCAATTTGAATTTTATCACCTGTAAAAACAAAGTACGATTTAATGTTAACGACTGGCAAACTCGATTCGGTCCATATTCTCGCAGCGTTCGTAAATATTACGAGCGACTTTACGAGTCACTCGAGTGGTTTAACAGCGGTTAATGCTTCTCGTACACACGTTGCGGGTTATTGCAGTTCTGCGATTTTTATTGCGGGAAAACAACGCTTGTGCTAGGATTCTGAGCGAAATATAAATGTAAGAAATATAAACTAGCTGTTGCCCGCGACTTTGTATCACCAAATATCCATACCTCAGAGTAATGCACTCGGTTGAATTGATTTGCGATTTCCCAGGTGATTTACCCCAGGTGTACTAAGTGCACCGACCCACTCACCTGGAGTAAATCATCCAGGTAATTTCAGTGCACAAATTTTCTCCTAATTCGATGCCCAGCACGTGTGCCCAGCAGCAGATGCGAGAAAGAATAAGTGATAAAGTAAAAAAAATGTCGCCCTCGAATATACAAAAAATTCCTACTGAATGTATTGTGTTTCAGTGACACAAAACAAAAAGATACCGTGCCGTATTGAAGTAGAATCGTGCACAAAACGCAGGCAAGTCACAAACCGACTATACTGCGTTTTGTTTTACGCATCGCTGCTTCTGACTTTCTCTGATGTTTTTGGCACATCCATATTTTTTACTATGGTGTCTAACTCTAGCGGTTTAGAAGAAAAAGTGACATGTCTTAGATTTAGAGTTATAATTTCAGAATTATATTGCTAGAAGTTTGGAATAAAAAGTCGTTGACAAAACTCGTGTTGTTTATTAACACAGGATACTTTCAACACTAATTTAATTCCTCGAATCCATTATTGCGAATTCTACAGCTAACAAATGTGTTTCCTCTCTGAGGATAAGGTAGAAAATTCGTATCCTAGAAAATAGAATTCAACCTATTTTTGCTTGCTCAGAACGTTTTAAAAACATTTCTAACATGGTTAGAAATAATGTCATTTCGTTTTCGATTGTCTCGACAAGCAACGTTCCCCCCGAAATTAGATCGTAACACCAACCTATCGCGAAGTGGAGAAATAGTTTCTCCGGATTCCATTGTCGTACGATGACCCTTTTTATTATTGTTTGTTTTTTATGTGACCAAAATATTGGTTGAATTAGGTAATTTGGTCTTAGTTTATTTTTTAGAGTCTTATGACTGCTGTTTCTAATACATTATCATAGCTAAGCTTCTCTTGTTCATATTCTATGTAATTTATTTACCTAGTACATATAGCTTTCATGTTGGTTTGCTCAGTAACTAAGCAATAGCAATAAATACTGTTGTTGTTAACTAAAAAATGGATTATATGTATATATAATGTTATCCTATAGTTTGGTCTTGACATCAAGTAAATTTAGTTTAATATAAACTATAAACGTTTTCTCTTGTTAAACAAAAGCATAGGTATTATTCAATTGAATTATTTTATTTTACTGCAGTCTCGTGTTACAGTCTAGTCAGTCGGAAGCAAGATTATCAATTATCATAGTTCTTATAGGGAAAGTAATTACCAGTGATAAAAAACAATGGGTTGTACAAATTAGTCACGGTCGGTTGACTTTTGGTCAGGCGCAATCGATTTGTGAATCACTGGATCGTATCCGATTACTTCTGGTCTTTTATTGTTGTCCTTTACACGTTACCCGACTGTGTGCCTGAATGACGGTGATGTCTTCACAAACGTACCTTGTATTTTTGTCGTCTCGAAGTAAATGGCTGATACATACATTCGTTTATTGTTGAATGGGGTGTATTAATTAATTTGTCATGGTGAAGTTTAAGAGCTAATTGCGGGAAATCAAATAAAACTTTAATTTCCATAGGTAAGGGAGGATAACTAGTAGCAGATTTAGGTACTTCTGTCGCATTTTTATCATTTAAAATATTGAGAGAGCCAGTGTGTCACTTCATTAGTCGCAGGTACACTATCAAATAAGGTTCTTGTCTCCTTTCTGCTCTTTAAAAAACTGTAACATTAGTCTTTTATAAATAAGTGCGCACCTTTTCCTACTACTTGACAGATTATAGACTTTTATGCTGACCCTAGCTTAATCATCAGCTTTCTTGTATTATATTAACGGTGTCATTTTAACAGACACGATATGCCTCCCGGGTGCCTCGATCGACGCTGTCGTCTTAACTATGTTATTTATCGTCTCCCTGAGGTTGCGGTGTGAATTTGAACTATTATAATCAGCGATCAGAGGTGGTAGGAGCTATTTATGATACCTACTTACGTACCACAAGTGGTAGGCTAAAAAGGACATATATATTTTTTTATGAAAATTTAACTTTTAGCTGATGCTTACATCTTGCTTATTTTCTAAATACTTAATTAGGTACCTATGCGCTTTTAAAATTAATTGAAAATTTAGAAAATATTTAATTGTGATCTGACGTCACACTTGATTTTGATAATGATCATCATTATGATTCATTTAATTATCATTTCACGGTAAGTATATTGTAATGTTTCTGTATCCCTCCCTATTGGTATAAATATGAACGTTTTGTTACAAGCAGGGAGTCTGGCCCCACATATTCCCATCACTAACTATTTTATAATAGATGCATGCTTTTGTTGGCTTTGAATATGCCATCGGTCTCTATTATGTCACTGTTTGAATTTGAAGCTCTGAATTGAAGAGAAGTGTTTGAATACATACTGTGCTTCGTTTATAGAGTATAGTAATTCAATGAATAGGGTTTTGACCTTTTTTTACCATTTAGAAACATTGTTTCATTGTCAATCCGGTTCTTGTGTTATCGTCATTTCTTTTTGTATGGGCTTTGATTACGTAAGAGCTATTTGTCGTATCTTCGAGTCTTCGATATACAATAACGGAAAACTGAGGTGCTATAGCAAAGTGCACTAGCTATACCTTGTTGTACCCCAAAAGAGTAGATAGAAGGTTAACGGATGATGTAGGTAACTTTGACAATAAATACTTAACAGGGCTTGAGTTGTGAGTTTTATATATTACAGACAGACATACGTCTACGTTTAGAACACGTTCGCTACGTGTTTTAAACGTAGACGTATGTCTGTCAATGGGCGATTGTTTTTTTATAATAACGTAGAGAAGATGCAATATAGAGAAGAGATAATAGTAATGCTCGAGAATAAATTGTAGAAATTCAAAGACAACAATGATGTGGCAGAAGTCATCATATTTACATTAAATATAGAATGGAAGGGAAATCCAGAGGCGAACCAATCAGTCATGGCGTTCATAACGAGGCCTCGTGACTCGCATGATATACTGACCGAATTATTACATACTTACCTATTTACATAGCATGGGATACATCGGAAATGAGGAGATAGTAAGGAACTATAAGAGGTCACCGGTAAAGCCTGATTACAACCAGTACAAAATGTATCCTAAACATATAATTAATGTTTATGCGCTCATCAATGTACAAATTTAACATTAAATATGTAGGTCTGTACGTATGCAAGAATCGAGAATACAAAGATTTCAACGTTAGTGATAGTTGACGCGATAGCTCAGTTGGTAGAGCATGACTCCGGAAGGTCGATCGCAGTTTCCAACAAGTCCTGTTCGCGTGTGACTTTTTCTTTCTTCTGTACCTCATTGATTTTTATCTTTATTTGTTGGTATGGCGCTATCTTTTTAAGGCATGTCTTCTTCCTCATTATTCATCTTTTATTATATACTAGTAGTGTTCCGAATGTTTCCTGTACGTGTCTCTCCGTTCATTAGAGCACGTTTTGTTACTATATTTGCCACTGAGACCTTTATGCAATATGGCGTTCCCAATATCAATACGTTCGGAGCATACTAATTCAAGTTCCATAATGTCTCTCACTCTAGTTACATTGTTAGGCAAGTCTCGATGGTATTTCGTTACGTTACGCAATGAGCACTAATGGACTCTTAGATATTTGGTCATTTTGGTGTCGATTGTCGGTCCAATTTTGAAGTTATTGCCTGCAATATCGAGCGGCTTTGCCTCTTAATTATGATTTTGGTGTTAATAGGCGGTCGTTTACGTCAATTTTTTTTAAATGTTTTAGTAGAAGTTACTGCAGGAATATAACGTTATGGTTGACGTTTTTTAATGTAAAAAGCGTTAAATGGCCTTGAAGTGTAAGTGATTTAAAAGAACAATCGATTGTTCATCAGTGATTTTCACGGTAAAATACGTGACTTAAAGACTAAGAAAGACAATTGTGCAGACGTAACACTTATAACAACAGAAGAACAGACAATCATCCATGAAGTTTCAACTATAAAGAGTGTTAGCAATCGAAATATCGTCTGAACAGACAAAGGATATAAAGCTAATACTAAAAATTCGTGCAAAGTGGCGAAGTCAGAGTCCCGTCTGGTGCTAGTGGGGGAAGGAGACGGTAATGAATGCTGCTCGTGCTCTGGCATGAGGATCGGGGACCTTGGAGGAGTACTGCTTGAAGCTGCGAAGCTGACGAGGTCCTGGTTCTGCCAGAAACCTGGATACGGGTGAGTGTGTGTGCATAAATAGACTGAAGAAATGACCTTCTCGATAACAATTAAACTAACTTTAATGTAATAAAAGTTACGGATGTCGTCGCTGTTTTTGCTCTTTGCTTAGCTAGCAAAGTGTCACCTAACCACAGAATACATAACACTTACGTACAGAAAGCTCGATCCCAAATAAAACGTACCTCTACCGAACCGACGACGCCTCTCTAAGCCTAGCGCCGCGGCACAGAAACTCTAGGGTTGTCTTGTAGACAAATAAAATAATTTGACTACTGCCTCGCGGGACCGCGCTCTAAGATTTTTTTATATTTAGACTTAAAGTTAGGGTAATAAACGTGTTATTTATTTAATATTTGATAAATATTTAGTATTAAACACAATGACATATTTAAAATAAATTTTTGATCTAAATATTAGTAAGTATTAATATTTTTGTCTTTTTGTGAATTGAATAATGACTTTTGAAAGATTAAGTAGATCCGAGAACTAACGAGAGCTTTTCGAACTGCGGAGTGGTACAGGCCTGACGTTATTTTGATTAACATCAAGTCAAAGTGAGTTATCAAATAGTCAAGTTGAAATTACAATCTTGGTTGCAACTTAAATGCAACCTTTAGATTTAAGTTTTTTCTATAAAATTTAAGTTTAGTTATAAGGTTAATGGTAGCCAAAATAGATACAGAAGGTAAAAAATAAAAGCAGAGATACACATGTTATAAAATGACCATGATTTTGTGCGTGCGAAATCATAACGATGACATTGTTATAATTACAATAGGTATACTTAATAATCAAATAAATGTCAATGCGAAATAAATTAATGCCCAAGTTGATATTCATACTTTTATTTTCATGGAGTCTAGATGGATTGCGCATTGTGAATAGTAATTTGTGGTGACACAATTCAATTGTTGCACGCAGCAAGCCAAAGGCTGGCAGGTGTTCACTCGATATTGACAGCTTATCACCAGATGGGCCGTCTGTACGGTTGTCGCTTTCATAAAACATTCACACATATACACTCACTGAAACATACATTATTATAGATTTTCCCCCCGTTTTTTCCCCTGTTTGATATTTTTTCTGATACTTGTATTTAGATTGTTTGTATGTTGAACTTGTAAATCGCTCTTTATTTTTTCAAATAGGAGCTCTATTTTTGAATCGCTCTCCTCGCTTCGAGCGCTCGATTCTACTGATTTTCCTTCGACATCCGATACAAAAATCAGTAGAATCGACCGCTCGAAGCGAGGAGAGCGATTCAAAAATAGAGCTTCAGGTCTTAATACAGATAATTCTTTGTTTAATTTATCCTTATAAAAACGCGAATTATCTTAGTGCTTCTAGTGTGTTCAAAGTCGGTCTAGATCTCGCCACATACAATTCCCTCATATTTCATGTTATGACCTAGTTTCAACATGTAAACCTTACGATCTAGATTCCTGGCCTGACCTAGGCTTCCCGTCTGAAGTGAATAGGCGATGCTGGGGAGGGGTGCCTGGCCCCCGGCCAATACGACTAATGTTTTAAAATTTTCATGACGCTTGAAAAATGGGGGGCAAGGAATGTTACGCTTGGAGGAATATTCTGGTGATAGAATAGGGTTCGGTAGGGTTACATGGTCCGTTCGTCTGTCACAGCGTCATTCATTACTTTTACAGTGCCGAAATATATATAGTGTTGTACGGTCGACCGCACGTCAATGGAAACAAACCCAGTATTAACAGGGCCAGCTCAAGGTCAACGTGTTTCCACTGACGTGCGTTCGACTGTACAATGGATGATACTTACTTTCGATTAAAAACTCTCGATAAAAATTATTTCAGGTATCCTGTGATAATCACTTTTCGAGTTGCCATGGAGTCGCAACACTGTAAAATACTGAACTCTACACTATGCGATTCCTAATCTTTCATTCATTCAAATAATATGTTCCTGTTTTCACATCAAGAGGGTTCCACGTAGAAAACACCCTTGTTAAATAATAAAATCCACATCACTAAAGAAACTCTCTCGCTGGCCCCAAACGAAAACTTTGCTAATGACGGCGGCCATTTTTTCTGAACTGGCCATTTCAGGCAATCCAGGTTCCACAAACATCACCCAGTTCCAGTTTAATAACCGACAATTTTTGCGCCGGTCGTATCTGGGTCGGTGCAGCGGGTGCATTCAGCCGTATTAATCTACTCGGTGGTACTGAATAGGGGACCCCCTCCCAACCCCCCTCTCCTCCTACTGGAGTGGGGTAAAGGGGGACGTCGCGGTCCATTTGACAAATAAACTGCACTCGAGATAAATGACTTGAGTATGCACTTGGCCGCTAGTTGTTTGATTAACTTAGCCTATTGGTATTTTCTAGTGTTTGATTGTACTGGTTTATTCGTTCTTTACAAGCTTTTATTTTACTTGGTTTCCTGTTTGTCTGTCCGGATGGAATCTTTTTTGACCACTTGATTCTTCGACCACTTACCGATATCCGAAATTATCCGATCGTGCTCAAATTTTGTATACTCGTACCAATGGTTCTGAACAAAAGCTTGTTTAAAATGTAATATTAAATAATATTATTTTAATTATACGGCGTTTGGATTTCCAAGACAATGAAGTTTCAGGTTAAAGTTGTTGATAACAAATTTTCACAGAGATAGGATGACTCATCAACAGCCTATTAATGTCCCCACTGCTGGGGCTCAGGCCTACCCTCTCAACGAGGGTGTTCGGGCTATAGTCCACCACGCTAGCCCAGTGCGGGTTGGTGGGCTTCACATGCGCCTAAGAATTTCTTCTTCGGCGTATGCAGGTTTCCTCACGATGTTTTCCTTCACCGTTTGAGAGCAGTCAGTAAATGTACTTAAGTTTCGAGAAAAAACCCATTGGTACATGGCCCAGCCGGGGATCGAACTCCGGACCTTTCGATATGATAGGCCGCGTCTTATCCCCTACGCCACTGACGCTCTCATATCTATAGGATGACTATTTATGTAGTATTCATAAATGATTTGATTAAAAATGAAACTATGAATTCATAAAATAAATATGTGTTAAGTACTTTATTTAGAACATGGTATTCCACGAGGCTTTGAAATTGGACCCTTTTGACACTTTTGGCACAGGTCCAACAAAACGAGAGGCCGGTGGATTATTGGCCGAGTTTACGGCTAGAGTTTAACGGGACTATAAAAAATGATTGCTTTGTTAATGACCTGAAGGGGACGCGAATAAAATGTAATACTAAAATTTGCGTTAGTAAAGATGTGATTGTATTTAGCGCTGACTTAATTAGGTAATTAGAATAGAATACTCATTTACTTTATTATCATCATCAACAGCCTATTAATCCCACTCGGCTGGGCCCAGGCCTACCTCTCAACGAGGGCGTACAGGCTATAGCCCATCACAGTAGCCCAGTGCGAGTCGGTGGACTTCAAATGCACCTAATTTCTGACCAAAGTAGAATCTGGTGAATGTGGAATTAATGGAATAAATGGAATGACCTGCCCACAAGTATATAAACTCAATTTGCATCTCCGGCAGCAATAGGTATGGCACGATCTTCGTACAGCTTCAAGCGGCTGTGATGTCCTAATTATTTGTATATATTTTGTAGTTTTTTGCGAATAGAAACACGAATCGTGTCTATCGATTTACCATCATGTAAACTTGTATACAATAAAAATTTATATAATAATACACATTTATATATAGAAATAGTACTAAGTCATGATTCCGCCTCTAGAAAGTTTGTGAAAACGAATGGATAGACTGTAATTTGTGTCTTGAGAGCTGCCTCCGGATGACAGAATTGTAGTTGTACGAAATCCGTGTCTAGAAATCGGAACTACGTAGTCGGTGTGCATATTTATCCGTCTATTATTTGTGAAATTGATCGGAGATTTATGGGTTACTAGCTGTGGCCCGCGGCTTCGTCTGCTTGTGATAGGTTTTTCCCCCTCAGGAACAGTTTATCGCGGTAAAAAGTAGCCTCTGTCCTGCCCCAGAGTTAGTGTATCTCCACACCTTTCATCAAAATCCGTTTAGCGGTTTAGGTGTGAAAAGGTAAAACAGACAGACATAGTTACTTATCCGTTTTTAGGGTTCCGAACCTCAAAAGAGGAAAAAAGGAACCCTTATAGGATCACTCGGTTGTCCGTCTGTCTGTCCGTCTTTCCGTCTGTCCGTCTGTCAAGACCATTTTTCTCAGGAACGCGTGGAGGTATCAAGTTGAAATTAATATCAAATACTCAGGTCTACAGTCCCTTGGTGTCGTGAAAAAATCAGACTTCTAAGTCATCGCAGTTATAAGATATTGCTGATTTCGCCGCATTTTTGAGTATCTTGGTAACCAAAACCTATGGGGTACTTCCCGTTCACCTAGAATCTTGAAATTTGGCAAGAAGCAAGGTCTTATAGCACAAGTGAAGGAAAAAATCCGAAAACCGTAAATTTGTATTTACATCACAAAAATTTATTTGTACAAAAGTACAAACAAACTTAACTTTGCGTATGAGCAAGCTACCGTTATAAATTAGTACAATGACGTAAAAAATTGTTGAAAGAATTCCCTATCGTCTAGAAATTTCATCATTACAGATCTATATTAAATAATTTCGTAGGGTTTTACAAATTATACTAATGGTTTAGCTAAGTCTGGAAATAAAATCACTTAAAAAATGAATAACATTTGACCATTATCGTAAACACCAACAAACTTAACTTTGCGTATGAGCAAGCTACCGTTATAAATTAGTACAATGACGTAAAAAATTGTTGAAAGAAGTCCCTATCGTCTAGAAATTTCATCATTACAGATCTATATTAAATAATTTCGTAAGGTTTTACAAATTATACTAAAGGTTTAGCTAAGTCTGGAAATAAAATCATTTAAAAAATGAATAACATTTGACCATTATCGTAAACACTGAGCGTAAACACGTGATTTAGCATTTGACATGACAGGACTTGTTTGACTTGTTATTGGTCAATTTATTTCTGCTTATTTTTTAAATTCATTTATTGGCGCATTCTTTTTGTCGTGCTAGTTCGAAATTTAAAATGAAAGGTTTTGAATCTAAAAAGGTCGCCACGATGTCTAACCAATACTGCAATAGAATGCATGGCATATGTTACCATTAATATTAGTACTAACACTACAAGAACTGACACAATTATAGATAATGTTTTTTCCAATTTTGATATACAATTCGGCACTTTTAATTTTTTTAGTCACCATTTACAAATCTGGGTCAAATTCAATAAATAGGTATACTTAGAGAACTTTGATTTCCAAGAAAAATCTTCGAGACTTCCCGAGAGCTAACACCTATGTACAGGGTGGAAATTTCAGACGCCACATGGAGGGAAGTTATTCTGTAGATTAACCTTTACGATCGGTGTCATAAAGATACATAGCATGTATTTTTTCCACATTATTGTCAGATTCGATTCCCGACTCAGACTCGTGGGTTCTTTAAAATGTTTGAATGCAGTTTTACTTAATTTTGAAAATAACAGAATGTTTCCTTTTAGTAAAATTTGGAATCAGTTATATTTACCTACCTTGCCTCCAGGTGGCGTCTGAAATTTCCATCCTGTATATTGGAAGCAGTGGTAGATACAATATAACGTGTATAAATTACTCATAATGCAATAAAATATTTTGACATTGACTCGATTCCCGTGAACGACGAACTAATTTATATAGGTACAGTCGACCGCACGTCAGTGGTAACACATTGACATTGAGCTGGCCTAGCCTATTAGGGAGTTTCAATACTAGGAGAGACCAGTTTATACTGGTTTTGTTTCCACTGACGTGCGGTCGACCGTACCTACAAGTTTGTACGGAACCCTCGGTGCGCGAGCCAGACTCGCACTTGTCCGGTTTTTATAATATTAGTATGTATTTGTGAAATAGTGCACAGCCACAGTCCATAATATTGTAAGAACGATCTTAGACCCAGTCTATTTCATTGCTATAGTACTTTATAGTAAATACTGGAATTACAATTGGAAATGAATTGCGTGCGTGTTGTTGAAGCGTTATTTATTTATTATTTTAATATACTAGCTCTAAATTACGATGTATGTATAGGGTATCATTCAATTAATTCTATGTTCACTTTGCATCCAAAAATCTATACCCGGTAGGTTTAAGTAGTTAATTCTATATAATGCGTTACTTATTGTTATCAATCAGCTTTATAAATCTAAGATGGATGTCATTTTAATTAGTGTTGATTGATGGTATCCTATTACTATAGATAATTAAATTAGATTCCGATTAGAAGTTCACAAATTCATTTAATCACATTATAAGTTTGCGAGTGTTACCACAGGAGTGTCTGAAATAAAACGATCCAATACGGAAGTGCTACTACCAAAACAGTTACAGGGAAGCAGTAGTAACCCAGTTGCTAACTAGCTGAAACTACCTGGGGCTAGTTCCAAACGTGACCGCAGTCTGCCAACTGCAGTAAGCAGTTTGAAATGTCCACATTTCCAACTAATGCACCATTACGTCCATTACACTCGCCCACGACGCGTGTTACAGTGAATGGTGTAGACGCGAAGATGTGAACAGTATTTACATTGCTACAGAGTACCTCAGTGGCGTCGGGGATAAGACGCGGCCTATTATATCGAAAGGTCCGGAGTTAGATCCCCGGCTTGGCCATGGCTTTTTTCTCGAAACTTAAGTACATTTACAAGCTGCTCTCAAACGGTGAAGGAAAACATCGTGAGGAAACCTGCATACGCCGAAGAAGAAATTCTTAGGCGTATGTGAAGTCCACCAACCCGCACTGGGCTAGCGTGGTGGACTATAGCCCGAACGCCCTCGTTGAGAGGGTAGGCCTGAGCCCCAGCAGTTGGGACATAATAATAGGCTGTTGATGAGAGTACCTCTACTTTGAACGATTTAACTTTTGATAGGTGATGGTAACAGACAGGAGTCTGGATCTTTCTATAAAGCCTGTCCTTTAATTTATCGAAAATACTCAACGGATGATTCATCATCATATCAGCCCTTCAACGTCTACTGTTGGACATAGGTCTTCCCCAATAAACGCCACCACACCTGCATCCAGCCGCTCCCGGCCACCTTCTTCAGGTCGTCAGTCCAGAGGGGCGTTTGTTCCGGATGTTTGATCCGATATCCAACTCAACTAGGCATATAGGCATTTACGAAGTAGTAAGTATACTTTTTTGTTGTCTTGTGTGTACTGCTTAGGAAGCATTTCGCAGCTCGTCTGCAATGCGGTAGATATCTATAAATGTTACAGAAAACGTAATAGAATTTCTTTGTTAATTTTATTGCACACATTAGTACAAAATTATATTATTAGTAAATATGATTAATAAAAAAATTAATAAAATTTTAATTAATTGTAGTTATAACATTCTCTACCGAGTGATCTTTGGGTCGTACAGTAAATGCATTGTAGACGCGAAATACATGCTGCCAATTCCTGGAATCCAGAAACAAAAAGTCGTACTTTTAATGTCTTCACTGGATTTTCTGGCGGAACCCCATGCACGAGGCATACGAGGGATGAACTATTATGAAAAGTGAGTACCTTACCCGTTCGCGCAAACACATTTCTGCCATTTCAGCTTCCATAGGAGCAACAAACAAGTTTAATTAACAAACGCGAATAGCGGAATGTTTTTCCGTGCCGTTTCGCTTCTATTCAGATACGCATTCAGGAGGTTTTTTCCGACGGATGCCGGTTGGATCGGTATAAAGTTTTTCTAGGGAGTGACCGCCTCAATAAATAAAAACTAGAGCTAGGCTTTACAATAAAACCTCATACAACATCTTTATCCTATAAGTATGCATTGGAATAGGTGTAATGCGGCCACACCATTCGGTCTTCCTCAGCCAACTATTTCCGGCAACCGGGCGGCCCATGTGACAGCTACCACGCTTTGCATTCTGGTATACTGTAAGCAGAATTTATGGTCTTCGGAGTTAATCGAGATCGACTGATAGAGCTCTTGTCTTACAAACCGCTTTCTAGTAGGCGTTATACATTGTATGAAAGTTTTGAAACTGATTACACAGGAACCTAGTCAAAGGGCGCTTTGTGGATGGCGCCTCCTGACTGGGTGCCTGTTCCCAGTTCATATCGCACTAATTTGCTGTACTAACAAACTTGTAATTAGCTCTTGATGAAGATTGAGACAGAGGAGTTCTGCCAGGCCATTTTATATTTCCCCTTCTGGGAAAATTAAGCAGGGTGGAAAAACCAACGCTGTGTTTACTTCAATTTCAAATCAAATTAAATTTTGAGCACGAGCCTTACAAATTAGTAGATTTAACGGTAACTCCGTCTCGTCTTGTTGCACAAATACTCGTTAGTTATAGGCTTCCTTTTGTCGCAGCTTCATAATTAAACTTCCTCGGTAGATTACAATAAAAACCGCATCGAAATCTGTCCTGTGGTCTTCGAGTTTTTAAGAGCCAGCCATTTTTTTGTGATATTATGCCTTTACTCCAAATTAGATTAAACCTATGCGT
Organism: Metalampra italica; assembly: GCA_949699065.1. Classification (NCBI taxonomy): domain Eukaryota; kingdom Metazoa; phylum Arthropoda; class Insecta; order Lepidoptera; family Oecophoridae; genus Metalampra; species Metalampra italica. The sequence continues at coordinate 4,000,872 of OX452993.1, forward strand.
CTATCATTAAAGTAATGTATCTAGGTGGGTGCGGTATACAAGTAGGCCAACTCAGACAGACAACCAAGGCCAGTGCAAACCTGATCGAAACGTCGGGCGAAGCTCAAATTAACGGGATTATTTTGCTGCTCTTAACTAATCAGAAACCTCCCGTGACAAGTCTTTTGGAATTGGTTTTTTTTTAATTTAATACATAAACCTTTAATAATGTTGTTAATCCATACTAATATTATAAACCGGAAAGTAAATCTGTCTGTCTGTTACCTTTTCACGCCTGCTGAATGGATTTTGTTGAAATTTGATGTGATACATCGAACCAGTACATTTACTTTTTACCGCAATAAACGGTTCCCGTAGAAAATAAACTTAGTCCATGCGGGCGAAGCCACGGGCAACAGCTAGTTTTACTATAATTTAATTCTATTTAAATTAATCACAATTTTAAGACTGACATCTTGGAAATGGCTGGACATTTTATGTTATAATTTTTTCCGCTATTCTGTGTAAGGTTAAATAATATTTAATGCTATAGAGTGATCTAATCTAAAACCCAAATAGGTACCTACTGTACGATTAACCTATTTCTGGCCGCGTTCTAAGCAATATTTCCACTATCTCCGTCAAATATTTGCCTCTCTGACAAAAGCGTCCCAAATACCATTCGGGACGCCATTGCAAGATGCTGAACAAACAAGGCCGTATATTTTCCGATATGAGTGTGTTGATGTTCTCTCTATGTTATTATGTTTTGTCTGTTTGTGGCGTTTAGGGAAAATACCATTGTAGTTAGTTTGTTAGACAACAGTTAAACTTGTATAGGGGAGAGTCGCGTCATTTCCTGCTCAAATATTTTGAGAAGCTTTATTCGCTGAGATTTCAGTTGAATAACCTTTCTTAGTTGCATCGAATCATGTGATCCGATGGGAACTTTTTGTGTGATCAGATGCAACTCCGAACGGATCATATGATTCGTTGGGAATAACCCTTATTTATTAGTGTACGATGACCGTTAGATTTATCAAAGCAAAACTCATACCCGTAAGTACTCATACCCGTAAGTAACTATACCTAAACTTTAAGCTTTTATCACTTTGAAAGCTTTTTCAGAAATTCCATCTCTAATGTGTTGAAATTCAGGACAAGTGATATTTCTCAAATCTATCAGTTACCAACAATGAAAGTAGTCATTTTTGTTCCATCATGCGTGGAGGCAAGGTCCAACAAACATCGTAATATCTCACTACTCGTGCCCGAGGCAATCCGCCGCCCGCTTTAGCAATAGCCTGCTTTAGTTAGGTATTCTTCACTAAAGAATGTCCAAGCAAAATGTGAAATACAAGCGAACAATAACCATAGCAATACAGCACGCGCGAGTAATCATAAATCGCTTAACAGTAACTGTACTAATATGATAATTGCGCGCACGCGCATAGGGGGGCTCATCAGAGCGTACAAAAATTACGGTAGGCATAAGTACCAACGCTTTTATTAAGCTTCACGTGGCTCAATTGATCGGTGCCTTTGCGTTTGTGAAGTCAGAATCTTCATAATGATTATTTTTAATATAACACGTTTTTAAAACAGACCTAAAAGTATAAAATATTTTTTATTGGTTCTATAAATTCTCTTTCTTTCTATGCTTACTTGTAAGATTGAAAAAACTAAAAACGTGAGGCGCATGATACAATAGATAATTGGATACATGAATTTAATTATAGTCACTCACTATATCTCACTATTATTACAAACATAGGTACATACTTCATGCTATATAATAATTCATAATCTACATACATCATTACGTTTGCGAGGAACCTACAGGGCCCAAGTCCTACTCGCACTCCGGTTTTTCTGAACAGTAGTTAGTGTATATTTTTTATTAACAGTTCCCTCTGTGTTGTCCCCAGCTTCTCGCAGAAGGTGGACGAGGAGGAGGGCGGCGGCGGGGGGGCGTTGCACCCGCCCGACGGGTTCTACTCGCACCAGCACTCCATCCACAGCGGGCACCATGCGCACCACGCGGACCCCGACCGCGGCTACATGGAGGGCAACAGATACTGCACCGCCGTGCACCGGCCCCTGCCTGGTGAGTGCTGGCCGCACCAAACCTGCGTCATCATCCTCATCGAGTCTCTCTCTCTCTCTAAGAACAAGGATCGTATAGAACCGCAATCAGCGTATAGCATGAAATAGCAATAGTCTTTTACCGAATGGTCCAAGGTCTGTGAACCACGCTACGGGTTGGTTGCGAGCGAACGCCAACGAAGCTTCGTTTGGCGTTTCTACAGCAGTCCGTTTGGCTGGTGAGATTCGTTGGCGTTTGATAGCCCGGTCTGTGCGCAGCGTCAGACTATCCTAATTGAGCTTTTCTTTCACTACGACGTCTCGCTGGTCGACTCTAACTGTGTCTGCTCTATCTCCGTTCCTGTGCTTGTCTGCACCAATGGCCTGCCCACAGCTATATCAGTAAGTCTTTACGGCCTATGGAAAGAGCTATGCTCGGAGTTTCTGTGAGAAACAGGATCCAATACACGGTAATCCGCCAGAGACTTAAAATCTTCGGCATAGCTCATCGAAGTTGTTCCTTGATGTGGCAATGGGCTGGCTACAACTGTCGGTTAGCCGATAACCGCTGGGGTAGACGAGTTCTCTGGGGTAGTCCGTCGGCCGCCCCACGTTTAGATGGGGCGACGATCTTTGTAAGACGGCTGGCAGTGACTGGATGCGGAGAACCGAAGATTGCGTTCGGTGACACGCCTTGGAGGAGGCCTATGTCCAACAGAGGACTAGTGCAGGCTGATTATGATGAGACCTCAGCGTCGGGCAGCAACTAGTGTGGTGTACAGTCACGTCCCAAGATGGTGGAGAAGTGTTTGATAGTAGGGCAAAATTTAAAATGTATGGAGTGCACCGGGAATACCGGTGCACTCTCGTGCAATTTGGCTCTCAGAACCGCAAGGTTATAAGGGCCAGATGGAGAGAACTATTGATGATACCCTCATCGGGTATCCTAATCCTTCAAAATACTAAGCTTTAATCTCACAGAATCCTTATTCGTAAATTGTTTCCGCTTCCAGCTCTGAATCACTCGAACTCGTCATGCTCGTCTGCGTCGAACGCGTCGACGGGCGTGGGGCTGTGCGCGGGCGCAGCGGAGCCGGCGCCGCCGCTCTACATCGCCGCGCCGCCAGAGGGCTTCGGGCTTGCTGTACACAACAACAGGTGGGGCACATACATTGGTTATATTGTCAATTGTACTACACAATACCATGAGAACATTAGGGCTCGCCACGGCGTAGAAATGTGGACGCTTTCAGTGGCCCTCACCCAAAAGTCTAAAGTGAGATGAGAGAGTATGAATAATTTCTTTGGGGGATTTTTAAGTGGCACTCAGCTGAAATCCAAAATCTTTGTGATCAAAATTTGGTCTTTTGTTTGGACAGACTGATCTAGAGAAAAATATTTACGAAGCTATGTTTTTTTCTGTAATTTTTAATTGTCCAATATTAAACACTAAGTGGGAGTAGGGCATCATATATAACTTATGATTGATTAAGCATGGCGTAATATTGGCTATTGTATGTTTTCTCAAATGTATCTAACATTATCATTGTTAACTTGGCAAGTCTACGGGGCTCATGCATATTTACTTACAATTTTGATGTTCCATCTATGGTGACTGGCTCTACATGTATATTGTTTCAAATTGTGTTTTATATATATTTTTTCTTTATTTAGTATGTATCTGAATTCCTTCCATAGGCGTGGAACAGACGTTTCCATCATGGGGACGACAGGGATGACACAAAAAGATCCGACTTTACCCCAAAAAAGGGGTAAATTGACTAGAGGGTACGTCCCTGACCTCAGGAATGCCTGTATTGTGAACCTTTCACGACCTTAACTGTCCTTGAAGTAAACTTAACTGCCTCACCTTCACTCATGCTTCCTTTGAAAGTGCGACAACTGTTTAAGACTGCTTGGATTTTGAAACTTGTTTATTGACTAATGAAATAACATAAATCTTCATAACGACCAAGGCATGATATTTAATAAGTTAAGACCTAAATATCTCCGTCCACTTGTACACACATGCACACGTTTTTAACGAATTTAAGTAGGCTCTCCATTTTTTTGTTTATATGCCATTGCCAAAGAATGTGGCTTTGAAATTTTTAACAGAAGAGACTGGAACTTTGTCGTTACAAATGAAATTGGAATCGTATCTGGTACCTCATAGGTTCTTTATAATGAACCAACCAATAATAAGCTACCATTTTGCCTCAGTTCCAAAAGGTAATATCCCATTCTGATATTGAACGGTAATAATAAGCTCTGTGTTCTTTATTAGCTTGCATATTCTTTTCACAAAAGTACATGTGATGCAGTGGACAAAACCAATCACACTACATTTTATAATAGCATGACCAGTTCGTCTACATCATTGACATCATTAAAATCTTGAACGAGAAAACTATTAACCAGTAGTAGGTAGACATCTATTGTATTGCAACCATTCTGTCCATAGACCTTCTACGACTATTAGATAACATACTTCAGTTTTGAATAGGTATTTAGTCTACATGCTATTGGAAATACAATTTTCTATGCACTATTGTCTAACATTGAAAGGTAAGATGTAATCTGATGTATTTGAAAATTACTTAGTCTTTGAAGATATACACTTGAATAAGGATATATTTTTTAGGTATAATGACATATAATAATTAATAATGTTGTCAGAACAGTAAAGGCAAAAATATAACGCTGATGAATTTTTGATATTCACATAAATATATCGAAGTCTATGTTATCTGATTATACATTTGTACCGTGAAATGCATAAATCTAATAATACCTACCTTGTCCAAATTAATTTTGACTACATAAATAAAGGATATATAAAAAAACAAGATTGGCATGTACCTATTAAAAATTCCGCCCATACCTCATGCTATCCAAATGCTTTACCTAACGAATGGTAGAATTCTGGTTTCGAAATCATAAATCAGCTACATTTAAAAATTGCCTTTGGACCATCACTATGTAGAGTCGCAATTTCTGTCATTTTCCTTCAATTATAAATGCGTGTCCATGTTTGTTACTTAATCAGTAATCACACTTCAAACTGTGTGAATACAGTGACAGCTTCCTCAATTAAAATGCAACATGATATATTTTTCACTATTGAATATGAAATATATTTATTAGCAAAAGAATTTGTATAAGAATAACTTACCAATGACACCCACAATAGGATGTGCCTGTCCCGTGGGAGTAGCTTTTTAGACTTAACAATTGAGTGGTATACAGGAAAATACAGATACAAAAAATAAAATAAAATGAATAAGAATCAAAATAAGTTCAAAATTAGGCTAAATATGTATTATGTACCTACTTACAGTCTAAATTAATGGAAAATAGTTTCTAAATAATTGAAACTGTTAAAAATAATTTGGAAAATTGATAAAAGACTATGTTTTAGAAGGTCTATGAATTATGATTTTGGAACCAGAATCGTTAATAATCCGACTCCCGAATAAACCCAACAAATTGACATTTCCAGCCGTTATGAGATGTCCCAAGACCTTCTCGACAAGCAAGTAGAAATCCTCGAAAGGAGGTACGGTGGGGTCCGCGCCAGGAGGGCGGCGGTGACCATACAGAGGGCGTTCAGGAGACGGCAGCTACTGAAGAAGTTCAGCGCCATCACGGCCATGGCGAAGGCTGCGGATTCTACAAACAGGAGGCACCAGGATAGCCAGGACCACGGGCAACTAGTCAATGGTATGTATTAACCTCTTATGACTGCTGATTTTCATAGGAATTCAATCTCTGGATGGTTATGTACGGAAGAGAGCCAACTTGTATCTTCATAAAAATAAGTGAACAAATTGTGCAGGAGGTAGCGACATCTACGCAAACATGCTGCAAAAGAGTCCTGGCGCGGAGAAGGGGCTGGGCCTCACCAGGCCCATGCGGTCCATGTCGCTGCGGGAGCGCCACGAAATGGACATCAGGTAAGAATACTTTTCTATTTAATTGCCATTGTTCATCACATGCAATTTATTGCGGGTGCAAAATCAGTACTTAAATACTCGTGTAATAGATAGATTTACTATTAATGAGTGACGTGAACTTACGTCATAGTTTTTCTGAATTATCTCCTAAATTAAAAGACACGGAAATTTCTCGTCATTGCCAGTCTCGTAATTTTTGTCAGTGTTTAATAAGTCATCTCAATCGAATCGATCCATTAGTTTTCCAACTGGGCAACTGGAAAACTAATAGATCGATAGCCGGAGACAGACGGACAAAATAGCTTCACTATAAGGGTACCCTATTTGTTTTGACCGTTCCATAAAAATACTATTCATAGGATCATTTGTATCAGAAGAACAATCTAGTAAATTAAAGACACAAAAGCAAATCGTCAGAAATTAAATATCGTCATATTTGCGTGTCTTTCAGCAACCACCTGCAATGCGAGAGTCAGGAGGTGGAGGCGATGGTGGCGCGCGTGCAGCAGTCGGCGCACCAGATACACATGATCGGCGCCGACCTGCCGCCGCACCTCCGAGGCGACGCCGACAGCGGGGTACGTAGCACCACAGAGGAATTAATAGTCTCCGTAGCACTCACTGACAGTTGAGGGCTCCCTACATAATCTTTAAATCAGCTCTTTGTTCAATGCTGGACATAGGTCTTCAATTCAATTCTCTTTATTGCACATAATAATAATAAAAAACAAAACAAAATAATACAGTAGACTAAGAAGGTACATCTAGGCGGTCTTATCGCTAAAAGCGATTTCTTCCAGACAACCTTTGGTTACAGGATATTATAGAAGAGAAAGGTAGGTTGTGCAGCTAGATAATATATATATATTATTATGTATTTTAAAAACTCTATACACTATAATATATACATAAATACATACATACATAATAACAATAACGATGACAACTGAACAAAGGTTCTAAATATTATGTAAAGGAAAGAGGGAGTGGAATGATCAGGTAGCGAGAAGCAGTTGCTTTACTTGTCTCTTGAACGCATTTAGGCATTTCGCATGTCTGATCGGGACTGGTAAGGAGTTCCAAAGACGGATAGCGTGAAGTGTGAAGGAGTGATCATAGAATTTAGAGAAGTGTGTGATAGGTCTTCCTCAATGAACGCCACCACATCCGGTCCTCCGCCCTCCGCATACAAAAACAAACTGGATCCACCAATAGGAGCATTGCTCATTTTTCCTTTGCGAGATACAATATGATACGTAGCTTAGGACAATATGTATGATTGATTATGTTAAGCATAAAATTTAATAATTTTTACGTTTTAGTAAGAATTGATCAAAATCTCTTGATTTAGGAGGTTTATTTTTTTTAAGTTCGTACAATATGGGCACATAAATAAATTTGTGATATGTGTGTCAAATATAAGCTCCTCATTTCTTTGTTATTATGATACTTACGTGATTACCCTGCAAGCGATACAGTAAGGAATTATTTATATAGGATGAAGTTTTGCCTTATGTACATAATATTATGTTCTAATATTACATAATTAAAAAAGGCTGTTAGGTTAGGTTAGGTACTGGCGCCGCGCCGCGTATCAGCGGATCGTATGGCAATGTACTATCTCTTAGGATTGTAAATCATTAATTATCTGAGGTATGCAAAATATCTATGCTATTGTTATCTAGTACCTCTTATCAAATCAGTTATCAGCGTGACGTCGACCTGGAGCGACGTGTGGGAGATAATTACTCCACACAACAATATAATGGAACGGTGGAAAACAAAAAGTATATTGAAGTGTATAGTGAAAAATAGGAATTTGTTTAAGAGGAAAGTGAAAATGATAATATTCTGGAGGTTTACTGCAAAGAAGTATGATGTAGGTTGTTTTTTGGAAACGTTTTATGATGAAATTGGTTGCATGTAAGTTTTCTATCGGGTATCAATGGTGAAATGTAGGTTTCTTAACTTTCTAACAAGACTAGGTTAAAGTTTGGACATAACTTCCAACTATTATTATACTAATTGTGAGAACGCCATAGACTGACGTTTCCTCGATTGTTGACTGAGTCATGTTATTTACACCATATATATAGAGGCAATGTTTATGATCAACTTGAGGCTAGAGCAACACGACCAAAACGGCGCAAACGCTTTTATCTGTACCTGAGAGCCAGACCGAAGTCTTATCTTCTACACTACTTATATAAAATCGTAACGGGAGTAAATCTGTACATCGAAGGGATTTAAAAAAAACTTTTGAAATACGTTATTTAGGCTTAACTGACATTTTTTGAAAACACATTTCAAAAAATTTCTTGTCTGTCTGTCCGTTTGTGCCCGCATCACGCTGAATTTACTGGTCTGATTTGAACCGGTTTTTTTTGTTTGAAAGCAGGTGTTCTGACTTAAAATCTGGTGTACTTGGATTTTTAAAATTCCAACCCTAAAAGGGTGAAAAGGGATATTAAGGTATATATGGGAACAAAAATTTACAAATCAAATTTAAATGCCGCGCGGGCAAGTTAGTAACACATAGGTACGATACTTTTTAATGCGAACGAAGTCGCAGGGCATAAGCTAATTTATAATATTTCTAGAAACAATGCAATTGACATATTTTTATTACATATTGAGTTTGAATCGAATTCTTTTTTGTTTTTGTTACTTTTTGACTTGATGTAAAGAAATAGATCTTTGTGAGTTTGCTGGAGATTAATTCGATACTGCTGTTTTTATGGCTTGATATAGGTGGACGGGAGCAGCTGGATAGAGGGCGGAGGACCTGGTTTTGGTGGCTCTCATTGGGGAAAACCTTCGTCCAGCAGTAGATGTCAGTAGACTGATGATGATTTATACACCATAGAATTTTTTACATTTGATAAAGGTTGGGTTTCCATGGGAATAGTTGTAGAAAAACATCTGTATACGTCTAAGACTAGAATTTCTATTCTAATGTCCACCAAGAAACGGATTGGGGCACCGTTGGTGGACGGTGGTTTGGCAAAAAAGATCCCCATAGAGTCGAAGTGACGCCAGGTATATCTGGTTTCCTATAAGATGATAAGTAAATATTTGCCTAAAGTTTGTGTGTTTGTAAATGTTCCAGGTGTGCAGCTGCTCGGTGAGCGGGTCAGTGACAAACATATCGACGTCTTCGTCGCACAATGAATCTCTACACAATCATCAAATGTTAAATAATTCGGGTGAGCACCAATTTTTTCTGATACGGTTTGTTTTAATTTTGTGAAAGATTCACACTGAAATAATAAAGAGGTAGTGTGTAGAAGGTCGGAGCATACTGGATGCGTGCGCGGGGGCAGCTCCTATAATAATAATTAATTATAAATAAGTAATATGTAAGAGCGTCAGTGGCGTCGGGGATAAGACGCGGCCTATCATATCGAAATGTCCGAAGTTCGATCCCCGGCTGGACCATGTACCAATGGGTTTTTTCTCGAAACTTAAGTACATTTACTGACTGCTCTCAAACGGTGAAGGAAAAACATCGTGAGGAAACCTGCTTACGCCGAAGAAGAAATTCTTAGGCGCATGTGAAGTCCACCAACCCGCATTGGGCTAGCGTGGTGGGTAGGCCTGAGCCCCAGCAGTGGGGACATATTAATAGGCAGGCTGTTGATTTGAAGCAATAGTGTCAATCTGTTCTGAACATTCCAGGTCCAATATACGGCAACCTGCTGTCCACCGGTGGGAAGCCGCTGTCGTCGCCCACGGCCCGGCAGCAGCAGCTGGCGGCCATCCAGGCGGCGAACGCGCGCCGGCTGCCCCCAGAGGTGCCTAAGCGGACCAGCAGTATCACTCTCAAGTAATTACTACACTCCAGGTGTTATTTACGGTAACCTTTTGTCTCTCAGCTGCAAATGGCGGCACGGCACCAGCAGCTGGTGGGAATGCAGGCGGTGAACGCGCCGCTGCCGACAGAGGTAAGAAAGTAAGTATTGAACATTTTGTTTTTTTTCCGAATTCGGGATGCGTGGATTGCCAAAATGATGGGCCTTTTTGACAATATACTTAGAGCAAGTAGATGATGTTTGCCGTGGGAATTGGGACGCCCGTTGCGAAGCCGTTTAAATTCATAAAAACTTGTTGGTTTTTTGATCCTAAAAACTAGGCTGCCACCTTTTAATAGGTAATTTAAAAAATAGCTATCCAGATCATGATTCAAGGCCGGAACGCGCCTGCGTGTTTTAATATAGCAAACTCTACTGGAGAGGTCGCACTGGTTGCGTGGCGTGTGCGGCGCGTGGCAAGAGACACCGGTGTGACGCCTCTTATAAAGTTTCATACATTACAACTTTGCTGCTACGCGACGCGCCGCACAAGGGGTAGCTGGTTGTCAAACTCGGACGTTTAAGTGGATAATAAATTTCTAGATTAATGTGGAGGAATTGTTGTGAATTTATTAGAACCAATAGAATCTCTCCGCCTTTGTAAATCTATACGTTTATTAATTGTTGCACTTTGATTGCCACTTTTAAATTTCCCTTCTGACATTGGTTTTAACTTGACTTTCCAGATTGTTTTACTATTTTAATCGTTGACGTTTGTTAATCTAATCGTATTGTATAATGTGTATATGTCTGGCTAGAAAGACAAAATTTAGAGGATCCACTTGTAACGTATAACACATGCAAAATGTAACCTAATTTTATACACAATAAAGACTTCAAGAACCGAAATTTATGTTAAATATTGCCTTTCTGTTAATATAAGTATAGCTTATTACGTGCTAATAGCAACATTGTCCGCAGCGCGGAGAGCCCCGTGTCGCTGCGGCGCGCGGAGTGCGGCGCCGTGGTGCGCGGCGGGTCCATGTCCTCGGTGCAGTCCTCTTCATCATCCTCGTCCCAGGAGCACAGGCACCACTACCACCAGCCATACCCAAGGGCGCCGGTGAGTGAACTCCACTTGTGTAAACAGCCGCTGGATGGCCCTGAGCGTTTTGAAATGATTTACGATAGTAATGTCCAATCTGAAAAATGTCCATCTGTTGAAAAATGTCCAATCTAATAATTTTTACGAAGTCCGTTTTTAATTTTTGTAAAAATTCAGATTTTTTACTATCTCATTTATGTAATTGCCACCCCAGGAGCCGCACGTGCACATCCAAGAGCAGCACTTCCAGCAGCACCAGCGCACCGCGTCCGGCACGCTGTTCGAGGGGCCGGAGCGCTACGCCGTGTGGAAGCGGCAGGAGGCGCCGCCCTACTACGAGGCGCCTCCGCCCCCGGCCGCCTGCTGCCGCCCGCAGCACCCGCTCGTCGTGCAGCAACCGCTCAAGGTCTCTCCCACGGTCATTTCATAGCTTATTCCTTGTAGAAAAAGTTAGATAACCAGCTCTCTACGAGGAAGATACTTGTATGTGAAACAATAATTCCTCCTAGATAACTATCTAGCAGGAATTATTATTACCTACTTCCAAAAAAGGAGGAGGTACTATGTTCGGCTGTATGTATTTTTTTCCTGTTATGTATGTTCACCGATTTCTCCGTCAATTGTGGACCGATTTCAACAAAAAAAAAATTGTTTGATTTTACATACAATTTATTATAATTAAAATTATACATGCCTCGCGCTGCTATATATAATTCCTGCTAGATAACTCGTTTAGCAGGAATTATTTTCTTCGTAGAGTACTGGTTTTCTAGATGAAATAAGCTAATTTCACCCAATTTTTTTGAAGGGGTTTTATTTCTACCAATTTGAGATGTTAATTCGATTTTAATTTTTTTTTATGGTAGTTTTTTATTTTAATTATTTATTGCACAAGTCGCACTAACTCGGTAACGTCGATGGCAACACTGGACTGACTACCGAAGAGCGGTCTCTCCTGACACATGCGAATTAATTTGCCCACTGGCAGTGTCCAACTACTAAAAAAAATTATATTTTAAAATTATATTTTTTCTATGTTTTGTGTTGTGTACTTATGTTGCTCTTGTGTGCGTCAAATAAATGATTTACTTCATTCAAAAACTTTAAAAAAAATCTAAGGAAATGTAATTTATTTATTGAACATAAGCAGGTGTCGGAGACGGTGCGCAAGCGTCAGTACCGCGTGGGGCTGAACCTGTTCAACAAGAAGCCGGAGCGCGGCATCGCGTACCTCATCGCGCGCGGCTTCCTCGAGAACTCGCCGCGCGGCGTCGCGCGCTTCCTTATCACGCGCAAGGGACTCAGCAAGCAGATGATCGGGGAGTACCTCGGCAACCTGCAGAACCCCTTCAACATGGCCGTGCTAGAGTGAGTTGGCTTTTTATACCACTGCGCGACAGCATAGGTAGGTTAATATTCTTTTTCGTGCGCTTTAATTTTTTAAATGCTTTTCAAAGGCAAAGATAATAAGAAATCCCTGCGAGATCGAATCAGAAATGAGGAGATCCGCAGGAGAACCAAGGTCACCGATATAGCTCAAAGAATTGCGAAGCTGAAGTGGCAGTGAGCTGGGCACATCGCTCGTAGAACTGACAGCCGTTGGGGCAGAAAGGTTCTCGAGTGGCGACCACGTATCGGAAGGAGGCAGGCCTCCCACAAGGTGGACCGACGATCTGGTGAAGGTCGCGGGACCCGGCTGGATGAGGTTAGCGCAGGACCGGTCGTCGTGGAGATCCTGGGGGTAGGCCTTTGTCCAGCAGTGGACGTCTACAGGCTGATATGATGATGATCATGACGCCAAGAAAATGGCTCATCAAATGAGCTCGCTGTTGTGACATGAGCTCAATGACATGTTGAATATTAACGTGTGTATGTGTGTGTCGCAGATGCTTCGTGAACGAGCTGGACCTGTCGGGCATGGCGGTGGACGTGGCGCTGCGGCGGTACCAGGCGCACTTCCGGCTGCCGGGCGAGGCGCAGAAGATCGAGCGGCTCGTCGAGGCGTTCGCGCGCCGCTACTGCGTGTGCAACACGGACTTCGTGCAGCGCCTGCGCACGCAGGACACGGTGCGTACGCTCTCTGTCCCGTCGGCTTACTGATGCGATCGTTGGACTTGAACGCCGGATTTTATCAGATCAGTTGGATTGGATACCTATAGCGATCTAAAAGTCCTCCGTCTACTCTCTCGATGACCGTCATCAGATCATGCCCTGATCAATCCTTCACCGTGAACTATGGCTTCAAAGTGACCTTGTTTGTATGCAAAAAAGGATCGGTAGTCTTAATTCACCGTATTGCCCTGTTTCTACTTGTGGGTCCACCAGAGGAGTGACCATCTGTGGTTGTTACGTTAGTTTATTTGTCAGTTACACTTTTTTAATGGTTTCTCTGTTATTTTAAGTAGATAACTTGTACTTTGTGTGTTTTATTGATTTCTTTTTAATTTTATTATTGTAATTATTGTTGTGTGTATGTTTTTAGCAGCAAATAAATATCATTCTATTCTATTCTATTCTAGATATTAATATGATGATGGCAATGACCCTGCCTACTGAGCAAGAGGTCGTGGGTTCGATTCCCATCCGAGGCCAACATTTGTGTGATGAACATATCTGTTGGTTTTTGGGTGTTTGTATGTATTTAAGTATTTATTTAAAAGTATGTATGTTTATCGTGGTTGACTACCCATAGGACAAGCTTCGGCTTAACGTGGCATGCAATAAAATTTTGGACTAAACGGCCGTGTGTGAATATGTCCAAACATTATTATTTTTACTGTAGCTTTCGTGTGTTCCTTAGATATTCGTGCTGGCGTTCGCCATAATAATGCTGAACACGGACCTGCACACGCCAAACCTGAAGCCCGAGGCGCGCATGTCGCTGGACGACTTCGTGCGCAACCTGCGCGGCATCGACGATTGCGGCGACATCGACCGGGACATGCTCGCCGGCATCTACGAGCGCGTCAAGACCAGCGAGTTCCGCCCCGGGAGCGACCACGTCACGCAGGTCAGTCGCGACGTCACACCAGCGCTCAGAGGAACGCCAGCACACCTCCGCCCTCCGCATCCAGGCGGACCTGGCAGGAGTGAAGGGGGCGGAATCGTACCCAAACCTCTCGAATGTAAGCCGGGGTCCGTGCGTCCGTCCGTCCGTTACGCTTGGCTCCGGAGGCTAAAAACCTTTGGTCTGATTGGGACCATATGTTATTTTATCGTAGTTTTATTATTTTATCAACAGTTTCTAAAGAGAGGGACCCCCCCCCCCTCCTTACTCGTGGTCGAACCCAAATCTCCCGAATGGAAGACTGCATGACCGTCTAAAGTACGCCTAAGGCTTCATTACAATAACTCGATTGTGTATTGTCCAGGTGATGAAGGTGCAGGCCACCATAGTTGGCAAGAAGCCGCACCTGGCGCTGCCGCACCGGCGGCTGGTGTGCTACTGCCGCCTCTACGAGATACCTGACATACACAAGAAGGAGCGCCCCGGCGTGCACCAGAGAGAGGTGAGCATTTATTTGATTGTAATTATGACATAAAAAAATAATCATTTCAGTCTTTTCTTTACAAATCAGTATTAACCTCACTCAACCTTTTGTATTGTTCTCTTTTCTCTGTTTGCTTTGTTAAATAAGATTTCTGTTTGTGGCAGGTATAAACTGGCCTAAAATTCATACTTACATAAGATCTAAACAATCGACAATTGTTTAGATCTTATCATGATGATGATGATAAGATCTAAACAATCGACAACAATTGTTGTAAACACACACAACAATTTCAAAAAATCTAGTCATTTTCATTTTTTTTCATATCTATTATATATATTATTTGTTCAAATCGTTGGTCGCTACTTTTGTTATTTATTTATTTTTCCACATTTTAACCTGTCTGGAATGGATGTTATCTATTAGTTGTATCACCCCAGAGAGTTGTTAGTATACATAGAGCGCGCCTTAGCAAGTCTGAACTGTAAGCACGGGTCTGAACAGTCTCGAAATGTTCGGGGCGACGCTACTAGTCACAACACGTCAGTAGCGCTGATTGTTGCTCTCGCCGGTATTTATTTAGGTTTGGAGTAATCATGGTGAAATGCGCAGTGCCAAGCTGTAAACACGATTCACGGAAAAGAACGAACTAGAAAAAATCTATATAGAAGCGTCCATAGAACACCTGCTTACACTTGGCACAATGGATGAGCGATGCGCGCGCTCTATAGCTAGTATACTAACTCTATGTATCACCCATATTGCCGACAATATCTTCAACTTGCAAACTTGGGCTATCGGTAGTTACCTCTATAACTGAATTCCAGGTGTTCCTTTTCAACGATCTGCTGGTGATCACGAAGATCTTCAGCAAGAAGAAGTCCTCGGTCACGTACACCTTCCGGCAATCCTTCCCACTCTGTGGGCTGCTGGTCAACCTTTTCTCAGTGCCGCGTGAGTGTCCATATAATTACTTACTATCATACTTTTCATCATATGACAGGTTCGTATTTTGAAAACCTTCTCCACAGATTAGACAGTTAAAAGTCCAAAGTGTCCAAACCTTTTGCACGCTAGCGGTTAAAAAGCATTTTTGCACGCAGATTTTGACTGACAAAGTAAACCCTTCCGAGCCTGTGAGGTGAAAAATAACTTAATATGATGACCTACTCTGGTCTAGTTCATACCTCTTTCCCCGATGTCCCACTTATCCCACAATATTGTGTTGTCAGACTGTAGAGTCTACTCTAGAGTACTCCAGCTAGAGCTCTATAGACGTCCAGCCTACTCTAGTCATACCTCTTTCCCCGGTGTCCCATTTACCCCACAATATTGTGTTGTCAGACTGTAGAGTCTACTCTAGAGTACTCCGGCTAGAGCTCTATAGACGTCCAGCCTACTCTAGTCGTACCTCTTTCCCCGGTGTCCCACTTACCCCATAACATTGTGTTGTCAGACTACCCGTTCGGCATACGCCTGTCGCGGCGCGTGGACGGGCGGCGGCTGGCGACGTTCAACGCGCGCAACGAGCACGACCGGTGCAAGTTCGCGGAGGACCTGCGCGAGAGCGTCGCCGAGATGGACGACATGGAAGCCATGCGCATCGAGGGCGAGCTCAGCCGCGGGAAGGGCCGCGCCGGGAACAGCGCCAGGAACGGTCAGCATACTATAACTTGCCATACGAAATACTGCCTTGAATTGTATAATAACCCACCAAGGTCAGGCAAAACATCGTAAGCGACACTCAATTTCAGACAGACTTATCAATTTCAGAACTTTTTTTTTCAGACTAGTTCATGGTTGGCAACACTGAGTATTACGCAATTTTTCGAACTAACACGTAGCTAATTATATTTGTCACTTACGATGTTTGAACGAGGTCTTAAGTCTAATATGCTACTTATATGATTTATTAGCTTATGTGACAAATGAACGTATTTGTATATGTAGATTCAGGTTACTTTCTTTTTTTTTTCAGCGCAAATGTTTGTTTACCTTTTCAACAAAGATAGCCTGAATAAGGTATAGCGCCATCTATCGATATTCCATAAAATATTCATTTATCCAATCACCTTAAGACTTGCCATCCCTAAAATTGCCTATTGTCATGTCACAAACGTCAAGAGCGTGGTGCTAACTTCACGTCTATTTATCAAACAAAAGAAGAAAGTAAGCCTGAATCTACTGGTGTCAAATTGTCAATTACCACCCTTGATACTACAATGTAGTGACAACTTGGCCTTGAGTTTTGCTTTTGGAATAAAAAGTATAGATTTGTATGGACTATTATGAATGAACTGGTCGTAGAGGTTTGATGCCATAGTAAAAAATACTGACCCATCCAACCGTAGCGCCATTTTTTAGTTGGCCAGCACTTTGTACCAATATGACTGATATTTTAAAGGTCTGTAGGCAAAGTGTTCTCCCGTATAAATAACACTTTATTTGCACTTTTGCTTCAACCCTGAGGTTAGATCGACAGTTCGACCCGCAATGGCCTAGTATTTTGTTGCGCTTCTGAAAATCCGAGGATTTCGTGTTAAGTAATGACTATAGTATCAAAAAGACTAACCCGTGTCAAAAATAAGGGTAACATATTGTAAATTGACTTGTTTTGTTTCCAGTAATGGAGAACCGAGACAGTGGCGTGGCTGACGTAGATGACCATCAGCAGTGCTTGGATCACATGCATGTCCATGGGTAAGTTATCTAACAGTGGTACAACTAGTCGAACAACGCAGTCGTACCACGGGTACCGCCTGTATCAAAACATCTGACAGATAGCGGATAGTTTTAATATAATTTAAACCATATAACTTTGAGTTCTCACACGCTCGTTTGGTCTTATTCACGGGAAGTCCACTTGGTCCCTTAGGTCTATTTTTCTGTCTGTTTAACGTTTGTTCCCAAAATGTCCACTTCCCCTAATGTCAACTTCCCCGATTGTCAACTTTCCCTAATGTCAACTTCCCCGAATGTCAACTTTCCCGAATGTCAATTTTCCCTAATGTTAACTTCCCCTAATGTCAACTTCCCCTAATGTTAACTTCCTCGAATGTCAATTTTCCCTAATGTCAACTTCCCCTAATGTTTACTTTCCCGAATGTCAACTTGGTTCAGATTCATAATTGTCCTAAACGCAAAATGTTCTAAAAATGAAAAAGTTAGTATTAAGCATAAGTTAACAATGGTATGTTCGTGTGTTTGTAGCGTGGTGGTGCCGCCGCCGCCGTCGTGCCCCGCGCCGGCCGCGCCGTCGCGGCTGGCGGGCTCCAACCCGCCGCCCACCAGCATCATCAAGCGGAACGTGCTCAGCAACTCGCTCGTCGACATCAACGACCCAGGTCGGTGGACGAAATACTATGTGACGACTTGTCCTCGCCAAAAAAGTAACCCTTAGGGCCTCTTACACCGCTTGCTGATAAAGTCCCAGATACCCTATATGCAGGTTATCTGACAGATAGCCTGTTTTTTTGGTTTCACAGGTATCTGATTGCCTATATTTTATATAGACTATCACACAGATTTATCTGATAGATTAGTTTATCACTAAGATTACTATCTGTAACAATATCAGGAAGTGGTGAAAGAAGCCCTTAATATTTAAAAAAAATATCAAAAACTATTTGTTATCGAAAACATATTCCCTATTGTTTGAGAGCGTCGGTGGCGTCGTGGGGAAGAAGCTGCCTATCAAGCCGAGAGGTCCGAGTTCGATTCCCGGTTTTACTGACTGCTCTCGAACGGTGAAGGAAAACATCATGAGGAAACCTGCATACGCCGAAGAAGAAATTCTTAGGCGTGTCCACCACCCCGCACTGGGCTAGCGTGGTGGACTATAGCTCTAACGCCGTCGTTGAGAGAGTAGGCCTGAGCCCCTACAGTTGACATAATAATAGGCTGTTGATTTACTTAACTTACTGTGTTCCAGTGGCGATAGCAGCGGAGCGTCTGCAGCGGCGAGGGTCTGTGGGCTCGCTGGACAGCGGCATGTCGGTGTCATTCCAGCAGGGCAGCCGCACCGCGCTGCACGCCACCTCGCCGCGGCACCCGGGGGAGCAGCGCTCGCCAGGTCTCTATTCCCACCATATAGTCCCCGCAGTTGAAGACTACGTTTTTTAACAGATCTCGCACTGTGCCCTAACTGATTATAGAATAAAAAAACCATATCCTTCTTCCGACAGAAAGATTAAACGTTAATTATCTGCCGAATGTCAAATTCGAGAAGAAATAAATCGCCAACTGAATAATAATTTGTAGCTTCGGGTGAATTTGTCTTATTCTACCGAAAGTGGGCTTTAACGAAGATCTTCTTTTGTCAAAAGTGAAATTTGATTAGATTATTTGTGGAATTTGAGTATCAGTTTTTCTATCCGAAAAGTGAGTGGGTGGTGACCACCCAAACGGATCTTGCACTAGAATCCCTCCACCGGTCAATGACTATTCAATAAACGACGGATATTAATTAAATCACCAACTTAACCTAACGTAAGCAATAAAATTACCAAATAAGCGACCATTTTCCGGATTAGTGGCTCATTTAGTTGTCCAGTCGCCCAAAACAAGTGTTTTCTGGAGCTCATTTTATTATTTTCTATTAACAGCCAGATTATTATTATTATTCTATTATTTTGGAGACTCAAACAGGACCCCCGCATCTTTCTTGGTCCAAATGTTGTTCGGTAGCTGTGGAGCGCGGCAGTGCCGCTAGCGTCTTCGGAACCTTTGGTCCAGGTCAGACCCGGGGCGGTCTCTTTACCTAGACTTTGTTTTTTTTATTATTTTATTGTCTTGTTAAACTTACCAAAGATTTGACAAATTAACAGCGACCTCTCTCTTGACAGGTCGTTTGTTCGGCGGCATATTCCCGGGTCGACAACGCAAGCTGAGCGCGTCAGGCGTCCCGGACAACAAGCAGGGGCACGTCGGGAAGAGCACAGAGGTTTAAGCCGAGGACCGCCCACGAATCGGCAACGGCGTTACAGTAACAAGAACTTCTCGAGGTTCGATTCGGAATTCTTGAATTTGGTGTTTTTGTCTTCGGTTATGCAAAGAGCGGATTGTTGGGGACGTTTCGTCGCCGCCCTGACAGTCGCAACTGACGTTTCTTGAATTGTGCAGGACGAGAGTTTTTCAGTTTGGATCTGAACGACGGCTGTAATTTTTTTATATAGTTTTACGGCCAATTGGAAACAAGTCCTTATAGGCCAAATCGTAGTTTATAATCACGAATACATAAAAACAGAGCACGGCCTCCAGGGCACATTCGGTAATCCACACTGCAGCTCACACCGCACTAAACTGATAGTAGGTTTAATTTCGATTTAACAAGGGACAATTTGGAACAATCCGGTGGAGTCGTTACACGCTTTTATTTATTTATCCCGCACAATATACACTTTAATAGGCACTTGTTGCATATACATAACTATCATAGATATATACACCAAAACCTACTCTTAACAATTTTTAGGAAACCTCCAAAGATCCAAGTACACCAGACTTTAAGTCAGATCACAGGCTATCAAACAAAAAAACCGGTTCAAACCGGACCAGTAGTTTTAGCGTGATGCGGGTTCTAACAGACAGACATAGATAAGAAAATTTTTGAAAAATGAAAAAAATTTTAATTTTGAAACTTTGAATTTGGGGTCAGCTATGCCTAAATTACGTATTCCAATAGTTTTTTTTTAATCCCTTCAATGTACAGAAATACTCCCGTTACGACTACTTACGACTTTTTAAGTAGTATAAATAGATAAGATAGATTTTATCAGCCAGTATGATGCATCCAAAGCTATACGGAGACGTCAGTGACAAAATGTCCTCAAGAACCCGCTCTTTGGTTAAAAGGGTCATTTCAAAATGCAGTACCTAAATACGAGTTAAGTGGTCCCTACACGATCATGCCGCATGTCCCTACACGACATGCAAACTACGTGCTGCCGTTGCATCACTGTATTAAGTGATTGATAGCAAGTATGAGGGTAAGGGCTTCTTTCACCACTTCCTGATATTGTTACAGATAGTAATCTTAGAGATAAACTAATCTATCAGATAAATCTGTGTGATAGACTATATAAAATATATAAGATATACGCAATCAGATACCTGTGAAACCAAAAAAACAGGTTATCTGTCAGATAACCTGCAGATTTATCAGCAAGCGGTGTAAGAGGTCCTAAATCATGCAGAATGATAATTCACGTATAATGCTTGTCATGCCGCATGATCGTTTAGGGACCGCTTTAGTTTTAATTGCTTTTTTCAATGAGATCGCGTTTCTCATTTTCTGTGCCATCTTGTTTTTTTTTTCACTGATTGTAATTATGAATGTTATTTGGAATTGATTTTAATGTAAGTACATGCAGTTGTACGTGAATATTAATTTTAATTTTCAATTGAAAATGTATACGTTTCCAGATTGTCGATTTTTATCATAAAGTCGTAAAACTATATCCAGGGTATATGGGTTTTATGTACAGTCGGCCCGAAAAGTGGTCTGTCACCTTAACGACTACAGTAGTGTCGAGAGGTGGCACTTTATGACTAATCTAACGTTTACTAATTTAACGTTACAAGTTTTAAAAAAATACGTCAATGAGTTTTTGAATTGATATTCTCAAATGCAGTATAATAGTTATTCTCTAGTGCGAGATTATTAAATTTTCGTGCCGACTATACAATTGGAGTACCCTTACCATGATTTTATTACGTCGATACTCGTCAGCGGCTAAGCAAAAACTATGTCTATATATCTCTGTCTTTTGTAATTAGTCCGAAAGAGACAGCACTGTTACGTATTTACGTAGTCGTTAGCGAGTATCGACGCTGTCAACTCATGGTAGCGGTAGAGAACTGGGGAAGGACTTCCATTGTTAATTATAATAGTGCCAACATAGCTATGGTATGGGTACTATTTATTTATTTTGTAATTCTAAGGAATTTCAGTACAATTTTGAACAGAAACGGACAATATTGTTCCACATTACAACGACCGAAGAATTAATATGTGAAGTCGTTTTAAACTCTATTTTGTAAAGTTATTTAAATTACTTTGCAATGTAATACAACTTTGCAAAGTAAATGACATTATAAATGAGGTGTTGATGAAACTACGCAGAATTATCATATAATTATATGACGTTTTGGTGAAAAGGGTAGGCGAATTTGGAGAATCGAATGTGGGTCCATGTTTGGGAGTAGACTTTTTGTGTTAGATTCGGGTAGACAGTGTCTGAGTAATGATATTTTTTTTAACTGGGCTTTACGGCTCTGGAAGCAAAGAGTAATGATAAATCGAAAACGATGTTACCAGTCAAACATCAGTTTTGACAGTCGAAGCAATATACCCATTTACAGACATATTTAACCAATGAACGAATAGATAAAAAGTTTAAATACCAACCGATCTAGCTTTGAAAGAGAGTGTCACCAATGTATTATGTAGCACGTTTAACTTTTTGAATGGAGCTTGAGCTATGGTTGGTAAAAGGGCAGTTTCGTGATGCTAACTAGATGGCGCTGTAGCACAAGGTAATTGTCAAACAAGAGTTGCCATATGTAGTAAATAAATCTATTTTGTGGTGTTGCTGCATAAAAATAAAAAGCAACCAAACTGCATTTTTCTTGTAGATATGGCCTAAAGATCTGAGTTACCAAGCCAAACCTAAAAGAAGAAAAAAATTGGTTGTTAAAGTAGATTATTGCCTTGTGATAGAGATCCATCTATTGTGACTAAGAAGAACTAGTGCTGCAGGTTATAAAGAAAACAATTACAATTTTGATAAAATTATAAATGGAGACATTTTATAGGAACATAGCTTATTATAAAATAACAATAAGACATCGTACGGGTTTTGAAAACACAGTAGTTTACCATAAACAAAAAATAGTAGCGTATTAAAAAGAAATATTTACCGTAATTTCCAATGCACGTTACCAGCTATCCAAGAAAGTATTAAGCGTTGCGTTAGGTGAAGAAATATAAAGATTTTTAACTAAGAGTTCGTGAATTTCTCTTTATTTAGAATAATTGTACATACGTTGGGAATAGTTGACGCAATAAATTTAAAATAAAATGAAAGACGGTAGTAATCACATATATTTTTTAATTTATTCTCAAGCACAAAAGCAGTACATGATATAGTACACCACAGTTAAATTATAATAAAGATGTTTAATAAGGTTGTTGTTTTAAAATTGGAAATACTGCGGATCTTCGTATGTACTGTTTTTTTTGTATAAGCTTATAGCTATGGCTAAGTGATATTATAAACTGCGCTAACATACAAGACGAGGTTAGTGCTAGTTGACGTGGTAGCTCTGTTGAATTAGAACAAGACCCTGGATAGGTATCGCAGGTTCAAGTCCTGCCCGCGTTTGATTTTGCCTTGCTTTCTACTTTTAACTATGTTCAAAATTTTACGTTGTTGTTCAAACCAAAACCTTAAAAAAATTAATGCCGAATTTAAAACAACAGCCTACAACAGTAAAAAAACGAATTTATTCATAATATTGTTGAAAATTTTGTATTAGATTAGTAATTTGAAGAAATTACTTAATAGAAATAGGATAGGCTAGTTACCTTCCCTTTGCGTAAAGATTTTGGGTAAAATTCAAACTCAAAAACTGTGTCATCCATCATTTCAAGTCTTATTCTTGAGTATTTTTGTTGAAAGTACAATTAAGTACATAAAATCCCCCCCTTTAAAAATAACTCCCAATAAAGTTACATTGTTCCTAACATTCGTCCCTAATGTAAAACTCTAAATATTTCCACTCAAGTCAAGATTTATTATTTAGCTATTTTGTTTTAGCTAAATAAAGTATTTGTCTAAAGTCTACCTTCAACTTCCCTCGAATGTACTAATAACTTAAACATACCTAAACTTATATAGCTGTAAATTCCAAATGACAGTAGCCTAATTTGAGTGTTTGTCGATTATCGATAAAACGACATTTTGGTTCAAGTATCGATATCGATAAACAATCTTGGGCTTCTTTCACCACTTCCTGATATTGTTACAGATAGTAATCTTAGTGATTAACTCATCTATCAGATAAATCTGTGTGATAGACTATATAAAATATATAAGATATAGGCAATCAGATACCTGTGAAACCAAAAAAAACAGGCTATCTGTCAGATAACCTGCAGATAGGGTACCTGGGACTTTATCAGCAAGCGGTGTAAGAGGCCCTAAGTGTGCTACTCGGCCGGTCTTGTAACTATTACTGTATATGGTCTTACGCTTACTTGATGCTTTTAGAGTCGGCGAACTGCGATTTTTAATCATCATCATCATATCAGCCTGTAGACGTCCACTGCTGGACATAAGCTTTCCCCAAGGATCTCCACGATGACCGGAAGATTTTTAATCGTTTGAAATGAAATATAAAAAATTGCATGTTTTCGCGACCGAATCTAAGCTAAGAAAACTGTGGCTCAAAATCGCCGACACTAAAATTGTCAAGTAATGCCACAGGGCCTAATAACTTTCTTTCGATATTTAGTTTTTAGAAAAACCTGTTATACCATCGTGACCGGCCAAAACGTGTTAACTAATCTAAAAGTAGGTCTTACTGTTAAATTTGTACCGGTTACTTAGGCTTGTTGTTTTCTACTATTTGATACGTGGCTAGATAGAAAATAAAAGGACTTGTTATACCACGATGAGGTATTTTGGAATTCATTTTTAGGCCAATGAAAGACTTTACTCTCTGTCTTTTTAAGTACTTATAGAGCGGATTTGAAATAAGAGGAATTTCCTCTTGTATTTAAAAATGACCTTAACCTGTATCTATTTTAAAATGAAGTACCTAGATTTGTGAAATAAGAGGAATGATTTATATCATTTTTTGCTCTATATATCTTCTTTCCTAAGGTTGTGTGGAAGAAATCCCTATTGGCGATAGGACCGTATAAGTAAGATACCTCTGCTTCTTAATCTTAGGGACTACGCAAACCAAGCGGAAATTTGCCCGCGCACTTTTTGACGTCATTGTCAAATGAACCATATCACTATAGCCTAAAGAACAAAATCGTATGACTTCTGCACGTCGGCGTCGCCTCGCGCTCGAGGTCATTCAGACGATTGTGTTCTTTAGGCTATAGTGATATGGTTCATTTGACAATGACGTCAAAAAGTGCGGCAATTTTCCGCTTGGTCTGCCCAGACCCTTGGACGTATGCCGGTTCCTGCACTGACTCCACGTTTTGTGCAATCCACTGCATACTTTAACCTCAAATATCTGCAGGTCCAGCCATCCTGATGGACACTATATGTACTGTTCGATAAAGAGTGCCTATTGAATTTTCGCAACGTTGACAGAAACCTTTATATTACTACCTGTGCTAGTTGTAAAGCCAATGTAATGCATGTCATGAAAGGAATTGATGAAACATTTCTTCATTCTCCTGAAAAAACTTGTAAAAACGACGTTCTATTTATAATTATTCCAGTAAACCTGTAAGTTTGTTTGGAGACTCGAATAATGTTTCGTGAACGTATTTCAAGCGAAATGCGTTGTTGTTTTAAGGGAAATACGGTTTGGTTTTGTATTGTGTGGTGGTCATGGTGTACTTCAGTTGTTGGGTTAGAAAAAATATACAGTATTGGTCTCATTATAAAATTGTAGTAATTGTAAAACATTTTAAATTCACAATTATTTGTAATTTCCTAATAGAAAACAATATATTTTATTACCTTTTTTTTCTAATTTAAGTGGTTCCTTATGGGATACTACTCAGTATGACCTCGGATTTAATAGATAACTATAATGGTAGTGAAGTCATGTAATATATCATAAGGTAAGTACCAAAGGTGACAAAAATGAATGGTTTGAAATAATATAAAAGTTACAAACCCTCAACTGAAGTACATTATAAAGTTTGCGTGTGGTTTATAAAAGCTTATGTAAATTTCGCTTGAAGCCAAAGATGTGTATATTTTTTGTGTTCAGCCTTTGATAAACCATAATTTTGTTGATATTTTCATAGATTCTGTAACAAAATTGATTGGACTTTGTTTGTTGCCTCTGAAAGCGTCGCACTTTCGGACAAAGCAACGGGCCATAGTCCACCACGCGGGCTCAATGGTGGACTATCGAAAATAAAATTGATGAACGTCTAGAGGCAAATCGTGCTACGTCAATGTTATTTAATTAAAATATTAGTTTTTAGTCCTGGGATTTAGTTTTTCTGTAACATATTACTAACTTATTATACTTATATGTATATCGAAGAGTACATCTAATATATATATTCTTTAGTTATATAATTGTTATATAAAAGTAGTATATAAGCAATAAACGCTGGCGCGTCACCTTATATAGGGTGATTACATAGTACCACGAAAAGAATCGACTGTCGCCAACTTTCTAAATAATAATAAAATTAAGTCGATATTTTCGAGTTATAAAGTTGTGATCACCCTGTATGTTGTATTATATAAATACGTTGTTGAGAGTTGCTACAACTAAGTCACTTACAATAGTTTTATTTAAAAAACAATGAAAATGTATTTATTTATTAAATATGAATTAACATTCATGAGTAATTTTGTTATTTTATTTAATTAGGTATACCTCAAAAGAACACACTGAAATATTCTTTCGAAAGCGCACCACAACCAAGTATGTGAAATGAATGATTAGAATTATCATAAAAGTTGCAAACCACAATATACTACCGAACAATGCCTGTATACAGGATGGAATTTTGTAATACCACCTGGAGGGAAAGACTTTCAATACTGTAGATAGAAAATTTTATTCAAAGAAAACATTCCTTTATTTTTGAAAGGAACGAAAATGATGAAAATGAAGAAACAATAAGTATTTCTATTTCCTTTTGACCAGAAATTAAGTCCAGTACCACGGGCCGTTCGTTTTTATCGTGAAACGTCTCTGTAACTTCGGACCAGGTCATAGCGAGAAAGTTCAGCGACCTTGACTCGAAACTTTGTCACTCGTTATTAAAACGAACCAAAACAATCTTAAAGAAAAACCATCCAGAGTCCCTTTTCAAATAATTTATATATAAGTGACAATACAGAACCGAAGGGCGGGAGCCGGGAGGGAAATAGGCGAATGGCTGGAGTGGGAAGAGAGAGGGAGGATAGAAAAGGGGGAATCCGCTGCGGCGTCTTTCACGTGTGAGAGTCGCATTGTCCAGCAGTGGACTAAGTGATGATGAAAATCAATGGAAATACCTAGTACCTATGTATAGTTGACAATAATCATTGTTCACCTAACTTCCAAGCCAACCCACAGCCTTCATAAACAAAGCAAAGCCGCATATACCTTGGACAACGATCCTGCACTTGTAAGCCATCCCCCCATCATCCCACCCCTATAAGCTGTGCTTACCACCCAATCGTGACATGTAGCTACTTACAACTATATAATAGGCGTGTATAGATTGTAACAGTAAACGTCATGAGTTTTCTAGGCTGTTAGAAAAGGTATAGAGTGGATTGTTATCTCGTCTTTAACATGCCCACTGTTGGAGATAGAAGAAGAAACGTCTATTGACTGCCAATGAAATCGCATAATTAACGATAGACTCAACGGAGAATAACAAACAAGTAGGTATAACACAAAATTTCATAAGTTCTTCGTCTGCTTTAAAAAGTATCCTAAATGTTATTCCATAGTATAAACTATCACAATACCAAGTTTTATCAAAATCCGTTAAGCCGTTTGTGTGATGTGCGGTTAACTGAAGTAGGTGCTATAAAATGATAAAAACAGGAATAAACGATTACGATACGAAGTAAATAAACGATTGTATGTTCGTTTCAAAGCTTCAATTCTAGGTGCATAGGTATCTATGTTTTAATATCTTACTGTATTCATGTCCATCGTCCACTCAACAGATTTTCTGTTCGGACTGCGTGGCCTATCCCCCGCTGTTCACTTCAGTACAAGCGACCACGTGACAATAGTTACAGCCTTCAGTGTTACAGAATATTTTGTAAAAAATATTATAAAAATATCTGGGTAATTTCGGGAAAGAAGAACTTAAGTGAAGGTTAGTTATTTTTCTTTTTAATGTAAAACTGTCTGTTAAGCAGACATAGCATCTTCACCATAGGTAAGCTGGAAGAAATATCTAAATAAGCAATAAGTTTGCATACCCACAAATTGTATACCCTATCCTAACTCTAAAACATTTTGGGTATTTGGGTGCTTGCAATGGGAACATTATGACTTTGTGATGATTAAGAGTTTGTGATGGATGACTATCATTTCATCAGTCATCAACTCATAATTGACGATGAGTGTAAATGAGTTATCATGACGATTGAGTTTTATAGTGCTTGAGTGTTAGATTTATTTATAGTTGGATTCAATATTCATAACTTTTTTAATTGAACGATTTGCAATACAAAACTTTTCTATCAAAAATGTAAAATTGCTTTTAAATTTGATTCAATTAATCAAGAATCGACCAGTATCGTGCTTCCGACCAGCGGACATTGCATTACTTATTTTTCAATGATTTATTTTAGTAATGAGACTTATTAGATTAGATTACTTAGAAATGAATTAAACACCCATGGAGTGGAATCTCAGCATTCAAATGATACGTTTATTTAGTTAAACTCGGACTCGTTAACACCACAGCGGCACCTACCTATTGTTTTAGAGCAGATGCCTGCCACTGCCACTTCAACTTACTCATTCTTTTACCTATGTCGATGACCAACCTCGACCTCCTCTTTAACGATCATGTCTATCTCCATGGTAATATGATTTTGCGCAGTCGTGTTGGCGTTTAGTGCTAGGCCTCCTACCGGTGGCGTTGCTGACCATAACCGGTTTGCGGGGTTTATGGCGCTTCAGAGCTTCAGAGCTTCGTTTGCATGTAGTCTAGTGCAACTTTCACCGTGCTGATAACGTTGGCACTTAGGGTACTTGCTGTTATTAAGGTGCCTTACAATTAGAACCATAGTTTTTTGCACAATGTTTCCTATCTAGTCAAATTCCTATCTAAATAAAATTATAACTACTAATCCATTCACCCTTACATGAGTCAAAGGTGACAATCGGTAGTATTTCCACAATGGAATTTTGAGTATTGGTACAATGAAAAGAAAGTAGAAAGTTGAACTATCATTGTAAGGCAATTTGACGAGCTTGGAATCGGTTAAAATTAGTCCCTTTGTACAGTCGACCGCACGTCAGTGGAAACACTTTGACCTTGAGCTGGCCTGGCCTATTAGACAGTTTCAATACTATGCGAGACCAGCTTATACCGGTTTTGTTTCCGCTGACTTGCGGTCGACCGTACTACTATAATTGTACCGAAACAATCCGACATTTTCTGGTTAATGAGTTGTTGTACATATATGAAGGTACCAGGTGGCCTAACATTTTCTTAAACTCGTACAACGTCGTTTGAGTCTAAACCTTTCACCACTGTTTTTGGCAAACCGAGCTTTTAAATAGTTAAAAAACTCTGTATTAGAACTTTTCTATTACACTAAACTTTTGTGATTTCAAATCCCGCTCCCGCCATCATTTCACATCAAATGACAGCTGTCAACTTTTGCGCGAAAACCTCGCGTCACGAAAGCGCCAACAAAACTGTCTCGCGACTCCAGCAAGGGGGGAAACACCACAAATTACCTCATTTAGTGGTAATTTAATAAACTTAACTAAATTATAGGCATTTAATTCAATTTAACCGGAGGTGTCGTCACAACTTGCCGGCGGTCACTCACCTCTGCTTATAGTATTGAATTACAATAACAAGAATTCGGTTACGATACGCCTGAAGAGAAAAATACCTAGCGATACTTTTTGAAATCACGTTATTTCGGGTACCTACTTATCTTACATCACCCTGTAAAATACCCGACCAAAACCAGCGAGACCAGTAGGGATTATTCCACCCACAATATGATATAAGGTTGCTGCAATTCTTCGCCCGCATGAGATAAGTAACTATAATTAAACCATCCGGTAGAAATTATGTCAATGATAGTGAAAACCTCATTAAAATCCGTTGCCTAATTTAAAAGATCTAAGCGTAAGAGGGACAGACATACTTTATTTTATACTATGTAAGGATGAATAATATTTGGTTTCTTAAAAAAACAACACACGTGAAAACGAAAACGTGTTAAAGATAAAAATCGTATGTTTACCAAAAACAATAAACTGAACAGGATATTGTAATATGCATGTAGTCCATGCTCTGGGCCATGAATCAAAATATTTAGCCACTCCCATATGGATGAGTAATAAAAGCATTCTATGGGTGTCAAAATCGTGTCAAACTAATCACAAAATTATGACTCACTCACGCATTCACATTTTCAAACTCCATATAAATTTGTATTAGTAACCTCCTCCCGCTACTCCGCTTCTTTTATCCGCCCCCCCCCCCCCCCCCCCCGGTAAATGGCACCATAGGTTCCGATACAAAATATGCAAGATGCGATTTCCACCGCGCGCGCGACCAAAGAGATTTGAAACTTCTTGGCTCACTTTTGGAATATAGGGCTGTCAATCAAAATATAAATCGATAAACCTGTGATCTGATCATGTGATAATATTAAACTAGGTCTAGTTTCGTCTACCTCGGCGAGCGGCTTTGAACACCCTCCTAACTGTTGATGATTGATTCCTTTGCAAGATGGAGGAGTCCCTAGATGGTCGGGAGAGCGGCGCGAGCGCATCCGGCTTCGATTCGGCGGCCATCTTGAACGATGACGTGTCGCCAACCACCAGCTTCTGCTACAGTATACCCAATCTTTTTAACGGGTAAGTCTATGGGTATATAGAATAGAAGAAATTGATTTAGCACACACACATTACAATAAATTTTTAACTTATCTTACCTATGTACGTCGACCGCACATCAGTGGTAACAAAACCAGTATAAACTGGTCTCGCGTAGTATTGAAACTCCCTAATAGGCTAGGCCAGCTCAAGGTCAAAGTGTTACCACTGATGTGCGGTAGACTGTACCTATAGTCAAACCGGAGACATGGAGTGTGGCAAATAAATTATTTTTCTCAAAAATGCTTGGAAATATGAGCATTATTTTGACTATCTTGTTCGAGATAAATCGAAAATGTTGTACTAGTCAAATACATGCGAGCAAGCGGCCGGCAATGTTAGTATGAAATTCCGAATCTGCCGTGGTTGGCGACCAAATAAATTACTATGACAACTCATATCTGTTGTGTGATTTGAAAATGGAACGATCTTTTTACTCCGAAACGTACCACGGAGATAACAAGCTAAAGTTTTATTTAAATTTCGAACTGCCTTGCAAATAGAAATCTGTTTAGTTAAAAAAACAAATGAACATTATGGCGCGCCATAAATTATTGTTGTTCGTCATTGATTTTGGAATTTAATAATAACAATTGTTGGTTTAATTGACAAAATGAGTTTAAGTGAAGAAAGTGAGCATAATGATGATTCGTTGGGAATAACCCATTCGACTTTGCCACTTGAAATTCAAGTAAGCCGTAATAGAAAACTTGTATCAAATAAAATATTGTACGTAGGTAATAATTTCCGCGCATTTATTTGAGAAAACTACTACACAAGCCTTGGCCACAACCAGGCATTGATGGACTTGCGTATGTGTGCCTCAGCTACGCCTCGGCCCACATTCACACGTCGTCCATCAACGCCTCAGTTGCGGGCCGCTGCAGTAATGTAGTATATTAAACCTACGAATCTAACTAAGGTACCTGTGGTAAATGGTGTTTAATAAATTTTACTTCACTACCTTTACTTTGACTTATTTTACCTCACCTCCAGATTAGGTCCAGGGTCGGTGCTGTGCGAGCGAGCTGACGTGGACCCTGCAGAGCCCTACAGCACGGAACCCTCGGAAGAATTGGCGGAACATCAGCAATACGAAGACGACGAGGAATACTCCCCCAAATCTAGTAAGTTTTTTTTGGTTGAACATAGGCTTGAGAGTAATTACCTTAATATTTGTTTAGTACAAATTCACACACAGCTGTTTAGTCCCAAATAAAGCCGAAGCTTGTGGATGGGTACTTAGCAACTCTGCCGTGCAATTTATAAACGCAGTAAAACACTTTACTGCGTTTATAATTTTATTACACATTTGACATCGTTGTGATGAGATCTTTCAGAAATATAGACCAAACTATAAACACCAAACCACCATACAATACAACGTACAATCAAATTTTCAAACGCGTTTTACTAAAAACTGTCAAATTGACCTTACTGCGCTTATAAATGAAAATGAAATGAAATGAAATTCCGAAAACCAACAGAAATGCTCATCACACAAATGTTGGTCCCGGGTGGGAATCGAATCCACGACCTCTGCCGTAGTAGGCATGGTGACTACCAATGAAGGCACCAGGCCAATCATATGATAATATAATTTTAAAATTATAATGGTCACGTTTAGAAACCTATTGACTATAAAATAATATTCTTATCTATTGCTGCCGCCAAATAGCAATATATCCATTGCTGTGTTCCAGTTTGAATGACTAGTGAATCAGCTGTACACTAGAAAAAAACGCGGTTGGTAGGTACTGGTGAGGTTGGCATTTGAAACATGTACAGTCGACCGCACGTCAGTGTAAACACCTTGACCTTGAGCTGGTCTAGCCTATTAGGGAGTTTCAATACTATGAGAGACCAGTTTATACTGTTTTTGTTTCCACTGACGTGCGGTCGACCGTACCTAGTTGATACTTTACCGTATTAAGAATGGCAGTCCTAAAATAGAATAAGTAAAACAGACTTTTTCTATTCATAATTCTAGACAACCAAAACTTACCCTTGGCTGTTAACTAAATGGATATAAAATGCCAAGTTGGGAAAGTCTTCTTCAAAATTCAAGACAAAGTTTTAGTCCTAGTATTATTCTGAGGCTTGTATGTTGTTTCAGATTCTAAATGTGATATTCCGAAACGAAAACAGAGGCGTTATAGGTGAGTACCTATCTACCTATAGGTATACGTACTTAACAAGTATTTTTATATAGGTACTTTTTTTAATAGATCTAATTATCTTGTACACTTCAGAAAAACATACCCATCAATATCCCCACTTCGTAGCTGATTATCAACTAGAAATAGTAGTTACGCAATGAGACTTAAGTATCCCAATACGTAACTTGGTTTTCAACTTGCACTTAAGTGCAGATTTAGCTGTTTCATGTTACTATTAGTTAGTTGTTTTATGATCTTAATGTTTAATATATAACAATAATAAGAAGTGCTTGAGCGTCAGTGGCGGGCGTAGTGAGGAAGACGCGGCCGTCATGTCGAGAGGTTCAAGTTCGATCCCCGGTGTGCCATGTATCAATGGTTTTTTCTCGAAACTTAAGTATAAGGTATATTTACTGGCTGCTCTCAAACGGCGAAGAAAAACATTGTGAGTCCACCAACCTGCACTGGCGAGCGTGGTGGACTATAGCCCTAACTCCCTCGTTGACAGGGTAGGCCTGATCCTCAACAGTGGGGATATATTAGGCTGTTGATATTGATGAAGAAATGCTTTTCTGTATTTGTAGGACGACATTCTCTAACGTGCAACTAGAACAGCTGGAGGCGGCGTTTCACAAGACACACTACCCTGACGTATTCTTCAGAGAAGAGCTGGCGATGAGGATAGACCTTACAGAAGCCAGGGTTCAGGTGAGGCATATTGTCTTCCTAATATCTTTGGCTTATGTACGGGCAATAAAGTACTTTTCTCGAGCTATACTCATTATGATGTATTTCTAACCAACTTATTCTGCTCTGTTTTATCCTTCGACCAATATAAAATAAATGGAATTGCCAAGTACCTAATACATTACTTTGGACTTGCCAACCATTATAAATAGTCATATTACTGAATTCGCAAAAAGGTAAAACAATATTTTAAAACACACGAAGGTTAAGTAGATATCTACAGGCCTAAGTAGCCTAGTTTCAGGCTCCAGACTCCTCAAACTACCTTTAAGTCAGTTGTGTATTAGTAGTAGGTTCCTTGGTAATCTCATACATAACAATTAAGAAGCACGCGACTGACTGAGATGAAGAAGTGCATGCCCATGGCTGGTCCATTCTTGTGCGCATACACAGTCAAAGGTTGTATCCGTGGTGTAGGTACCGGTGGTGTGGCCTATAGTATTTTCTTTTTTAATACAATTGTGTTCTATTCAATTGTTGGTACGATAACTTTTGATAGAGGACTGCTCTACATTTACCAGGACTCTTGATACTTTCTAGGTGTGGTTCCAAAACCGTCGAGCCAAATGGCGCAAGCAGCAGAAGGCTGGGATGGAATTCCCCCGGAGCACCAGATCTCCCCCCGACCAGAGGTCCGCTTCGGCACTGGCGCTAGAAATGAGGGACTTCATTACTATACCTGGTAAGTTTCATTGATCAGTGGTCTCTATATGTTCAATCGGATGTACGTCTGCTTGCTGTGATAAGGTTTTGGGTTTGAATATGTGTCGGGAAATGTTACTACTATTTGTGTGTATGAAGATTTTAAATCCATGTTGATTGCGCTGGTATGTTAATGAATTCGGGCAGGTTTAGTAGCGAATAAACTGGAATCAGCCACATAGTCATCAACAGCCTATTAATGTCCCCACTGCTGGGGCTCAGGCCTACCCTCTCAACGAGGGCGTGCGGGCTATATTCCACCACGCTAGCCCAGTGCGGGTTGGTGGACTTCACATGCGCCTAAGAATTTCTTCTTCGGCGTATGCAGGTTTCCTCACGATGTTTTCCTTCACCGTTTGAGAGCAGTCAGTACATGTACTTAAGTTACCTCACAGACCACGAGTGCGATTTCATGCACGTTAGTTGCTCTGATTGGTTTGGTGACTGGTTTTCTTTTTCCTCCAGTGTCATCGTCGCAAATGATCAACTTGTCTGATGCATCCTATTCAAAATCAAAGCAACCACCTCCTGCCATCCACATAGCAGCACTGCCGACCAGACAGAACCCTCAAGCCGACCTACCCTCGTTCTCCATACCTCTGCAGTACAACCTCGGCACGTTCAAGAAGATAGGCGAAGAAGTACACCTAGACATAGGTCCAAATCCAGAACAGCATAACCAATGGGATGCAAGAATGATACCTAACTTCAATTTAATGAATTTGAAACCTTTAATGGAAAACAGAGAAGGAATTGACATGACAGAGCTGAAATATGAAGTGAAGAATGAAACCAATAGAGCCAATTTCACAGATATAACAGACCCCATTCAAGCATCTACTTTAGAAACAGAAGATATACTTGGTAAGGAAACTGTCAATGAAGGAACTAATATATCACCGGATTTTGAAATAGAAAGATACCAGAATTACCAGACTGAAGTAGATAAAAGATACAGAGAGCCAAGTTTTGAGGAGTCCATCATGGAAGATGGTAGGAACGATTTTGTTGGTGATTTTCTTTGTAAAAATAACTTTGAGAAGGTTGAAGAGAAACGGAGCGAGTTTGAAGAATGTCATTTGTTGGATACAGACAGTAGTGTTGGGATAAATAATTTTGAGAGTAACTTGTAAATATTTGAAAACAAATTATAGTATTATTGAATAAAATTTATCGTGGATAAAAAAAATAATTCAATTTTTACATTACAGTACAACTCGCCAAACTGCAAAACAGCGACAAAAACGCTCTTAAACTATTATAACCTAACCTAATTTAAATTAAGTAAATTTCTCCCAAACTATTTTTTAATTTATTTCTTAGCATCCCTTTACTCATTTTCTCCTGTCGTCTAACTATTTAAGCTGCTTTTCTTCTATTAACATGCCTACACGTATGTAGTAGCAAACAAGTTCTTGTGGCGTTATAACTGTTTTTAAATTCCTTTGTCTAAATGAAGCTAAATTCCTAAACCACCATTATCCACAGCCGGTGATATGTTGCTGCAGTAACTACCGATCGGAGATACTGATAAGTGTCTAACAGGTGCCAAGTTGTACTGCAACGCGCTGGGTCAAGGACTACGATCTAATTCTAGCACAATCTGTTGAGGTCTATTGTTATGTATTTTGATTTAAAGTCTAATTTAGGTGCCGGTTTAAAATTATAAATAGAAACATTCATTCATTTTAATTAATTAAACAAATAAGGTATAATTTACCAGAGAAGAAATAAATATTTAAAAAATACATTCATTATTTGTTTGCGGTTTAAAATACTAAACCATGCATTTCACTAGACAAAAGTAAAACCTTTCAAAGATCACATTTCGCAGCAAAGTAAGAAAGCTACTTCACAAACGGCGAGAAAAGCTGAAAAACTTGGATGCGTTAGGATTTTTACAGACTTCACTACTTTTAGGAGTCTGTATCAAGCTTATATTGGGAAACTCGAATTACAAGCTGACTTGTAAAGTAGAAATTTAAGTTGAAATATGTATATGAAGACTTATAATATTCATGAAACGAGGGTGTTGAAAGTTTATTTATTTATTTAGCCCTGGGAACCCTTTACATAATGCTTTTGCTTTTCGATCGATCTTTACTCGTCTGTGAGTAAATCTCTTTAAAATTAGTTTTCTGAAACGAAAATAAGTTTTTAAACACGGCCACAAGTTATAATAAGGCAGGTTTCTTGGCGTGGTCACGCAAGGGGTTGACCACCGAGCTACACGCAACGTGAGCTGGTCGGAACGGTGACCTGCTGCGGCCGTCGAAGGTACCTACTTTCATAAACCGTAAGACCTATCGCATCTATATGTAGTGTTACAAATCAAAAGGGACTTTTTGACCGAAATGAGTTGACAGGGCTGAAAACTACATAAAAATAATAACTACTAACATTTGGAAAGTTTGTATATTTAAAATTTGTAGTGACCCAATCGTGTCGTGTCGTCGTATGAGTTATTTTACAAAACTTTAATTAGGTATTTCGGCCAATAAATGCCGCGATATGGTTCCTTTTGATTTGGAACGCCACGTATGAAAAAATATTGATGGAATACTCCCCATGTGTAAAGTTAGACATTAGTGGGTACGAGGTCACTTGCAATAACTCAATGCAAAGAATTTATTTTAAGTGCTAAGACCACTACTTACATTTAATTTTGTTACTTGGTGTTTAACCTTAACCTAAACACTTTTTTTCTTAAAATTAACAAACAGCATTTCAATCCTATTCGCCGTTATTCTATCAAGTGCCTACTAAAGTGGTCATTAATCTAAGTATTTTACCCATAGAGTTAGTATACTAGCTATAGAGCGCGCGCATCGCGCATTGCCCATTGTGCCAAGTGTAAGCAGGTGTTCTATGGACGCTTCTATTTAGATTTTTTTTAGATTGTTCTTTTCCGTGAATCGTGTTTACAGCATGGCACTGCACATTTCACCATGATTACTCCAAATCCAAATAAATATCGGCGAGAGCAACAATCAGCGCTACTGACGTGTTGTGACTAGTAGCGTCGCCCCGAAAATATCGAGACTGTTCAGACCCGTGCTTACAGTTCAGACTTGCTAACGCGCGCTCTATGTATACTAACAACTCTCTGATTTTACCCTACTCATTCACATTAAATAAAATAAGAAACACGTCTTCATATACACAGTCCATTTCTCTAATCCCAAAAAAGGATTTTCTTCCGCATTATGGGCATTGACAAATAGGACAATTCTCAAATACAACACCCTGACAGGGATTTTAAAAAAATAGCGACCAAAAACAAATCTTCAAGTTTGAGCTCTCGTCTGTCTTCCCATCATGATTTCGGAACTACCACAAAAAAATACCACAAAAATACTAATTTAGACATAATTCTTTAATTCCTCAAAGTTTTACATGTCGTGCGTACTATTTAATTTAAACTCTGAAGAATACTTGCCACTACGCCATAAGTGCTATACCACAAAATAAATAATTCTACTTACCAATCGTATATTATTTATCAAAATATCTTGTTTTAAGATCGTTTCCGTGGGGTTAGTTTCGTCTAGTTAGAATCTGCGACAAGAAAACCATGCGTGTCTGGCGAGCATTCGGCGGTCACGTGACTCGCCTCCTGCCTTCTATGAACACAGTAATTGTTATGTGTGTATGCAGCATTATAGTTTTCGACATTTTAGCGGCTGTGACATGAAATTAAAAAATCGATGCTAACTTGCTTTAGAATCAGTGTTTGAGGTTTATTTTAAACGAGCAAGAAATTTAATGTATTTTTTATGTTCTTTAAAATTTACTGAACTTTCATGCTCTGTCCTGTATTGAACCCCGTTTGGTAGCCGGATATGAATCCCCGTGTGGTATAGCCGGATATGAATCCCCGTGTGGTATAGCCGGATATGAATCCCCGTGTGGTATAGCCGGATATGAATCCCCGGGTGGTATAGTGGGATATGAATCCCCGTGTGGTATAGCCGGATATGAATCCCCGTGTGGTATAGCCGGATATGTATCCCCGTGTGGTATAGCCGGATATGATCCCCCGTGTGGTATAGCCGGATATTAATCCCCGTGTGGTATAGCCGGATATAAATCCCCGTGTGGTGCTATAGCCGGATATGTCCTCTATTTTTATTTTAGGAGAGGGTTGGTCCAACAGTGGACTATTAAAAGGTGGTTGTTAAACTCCCTTTGAAGTTAATATTTTTGACTTTTCTTAGTTCTTTAAACAAAAAGGGAGTGTCCTGTATTCGTATTTTAAAGTTAATTATACTTTACTGTTCTTTATGTCCCTTGACTAATTGTAGAGCTTGTGCCCTTTACAATTTCTATTTCTTTGTTTCTTTTCTTTTTGTAACGAAGGCTGTAAAGGCAATCCAAATATTAGGTGTAAATTTTGAATATGACGGACAGGAGGATCCTTAATCAAAGTTAAAAACAGCTTTGTATAAGTATAAGAAAGTCTGAATAATAATAAAAACGATCATTTGAATGACAAAGACGGCTGGTGTTAAAGTCACCTTCCGACAATTTTTTGTCCTTATTGTGATGTATTTAGAATAGGAGGCGCCCACCAAAGAGATCCTAGCTCCGTGATTTATAAGCACAAACTTGCACATAAGTATGATCGTATTGAAAGAAGTTTGTTGCACCTTTTCTTTCAACGTAAGAGGTGCTAGAACTGATATTCCGTGTAAATGTACAAAATCTAGGCAGTGACTGGATGCGGAGAGCCCAACATCGGACTGTGTGGCGCGCCTTGAAGGAGGCCTATGTCCACCAGTGGACTATTGCAGGCTGATGATGATGTACAAAATCTTAGTGTACCCATCTGCAATAAAATATTTAGAATCGACCTCGTGTCTTCTACTGAAGCTAGGCGATCAAGCCAGCCAAATAATAATTATTAACATGACCAGGTGTGATTTTGGAAACACTCGATCAAAATATTCATTGTTACTGTATCGAATTTTCTATATAAGGACTAGTTCCGGGGGGTTGGAAACAGGTCAAAGCGTCTGGGTCACTCGTAGGGATGTCAATGTTAAAGTTTACAAGTTTTACTGCATATGAGTACACTGGGTACATTTATAGACGTAATTTTTTTAAATCCAATGCTTCCTAGTTCTGGCTCTGAGAAGAAGCAGCGGCTCAACAAATTTATTTAAACTTTATTGCACATGTATTGTACAAGAAGCGAACTTAATGCCGGAGGCATTCTCTACCAGTTAATCTTTGGTTCGTGCTGATAGATTGTGGTAGATGCGAAGATCCGCAAATTTCCGCAACATATCATTTAAAATCAATGTTGTATAATAACAATTTGTTTGTAAAGATTGTGCGAGGCTAAAGTAACATTAATACTTACCAGACATGTTTGCCATTATAATCGTCGATTTTATAAAACTTTTATGTGATTTTTAAACTTTCAGTCCTTCTTAATGAAGATATCCTCTGCTAGTTTGTTGTAGAAGAGCATACGTTGCCCCGAGAACTATTTACTAACCTTTCGTGGTAGACATTTTAGTGTTTGTAAGAATATCTCCCCCAAACTAAAAAAAATACATCTGTCGTCGAACCGATGATCTGTCTGAAGGAAAGCCCGCACTGTATTGAAGCTCCTTCTATAAGGACCGATGACCTGAAAAAGGCGACTTATTGCAAATGAAGACCTATTACATTAGGCTTATGTCAGCAGTGGACATTAAAAAGCTGATATGATAATGAAAAATTTTAAAAAATAGGTGCGGTGCTGGCTATTTAAATAAATGTATTGTAAGCGATTCCAGCTTAAAAAAACAAACTCATGAAACAACATTACAGAATTAACACTTAGAGATGAATATGAGATCACTATGACGTTAAACACTTCAAAACGTAAACGGACAGCACTTCGTTAACGCACGAGAGCTCGAAACTAACTGATCGTGTGCGACCGGTACGGCTCGTTTATATAGCGGCTGGCATCGATTCACTCTACTACAACATCGATTCATTCGAGTACGACATCGATTCATTCTACCCGCTACAGTATGTTTTTTACTAGCCTCGTTGACACCCCTAATCCAGAGGGTATTAAAAGGACCAGACATTGATGTTTATTTGGACTTCATTGTTTAGTAAATTAGGTAGGTTATCTTGTTGCAGGAAAGTGGAAATACATAGCTAGTTAAGACCTAACCTAGAGCGCTCGAGGTACGCAACGAGTAGGTATATTATTAAGTAATGAGAATAATAAGACTGCGAAGCGAAAGATGTGTGTCAGGACTGCGATACTTGGCGCTCCGTTCTTTCTGCCTACCCCGCCAGGGACATAGCGTGATGATATGTATGTATGGATGTATGTAAGACCTAACTGTTTAGAAATATCGTCATATAAGTATGTGACTACATATTTATAAAAGAACACTCGTGCCACATCTTTCAAATTCAAAAAATATGCATAAAAACTTTACGCAAACCTTTTTACGAGAAAATGCATCCTCTCGAAGAAAAATGCACTACTTAGGATACTCATTTGACAAATCTACGTTGGCATTAATTTCACCCCCTTGGTGTTAAATTTCGATTTTTCTTCCACCACACAGGCACTCTAAACCCAACCTTATACATTTCCATTACGTTACAAATTTACGTTACCTAGCTTTGTACTGGATAATATGAGCTGTGAATCGCAAACATAATCCATTCGATAGGCGAATATGTCCCTTACAATTAAGCAGATAAAGCACATTATTACGCCACGCTACATAACAATTATACCATAATCGAATTCAGACTTGTGTACGTGGCACACACCCTTAACTTCATTTCACTCACCTCTGCTTACTCTGAAATAAAAACCGAACGTAACACAACGGTATGGAGTCGAAAATTGCTTGCAGCAAACTTGAATAGTCCTATTGACTTGTGAGTATGTCTGTGTATATTCGCTTTTCAGTAACGCAGCGGAAAAGGTTGCAAATCCAATTCGTTACCAAACGAAAATAGATTTACGGCCTTAAGGTTTCGTTGGGGTTTTCTTTGGTGCCGTCGGGGGTGTTAGGTTGTTGTAGGGGGTGAGGAGTAGCCACGACCGAGGGCTAGAAGGGGTGTGGGGGGCGGGGGGTGAGGTGTCGGGGCAGCTAAAGCCTTTCCAGGTCTACTACGTTACGTTAGTAGCACCGCGTTCGTCGCCACGTACGCACGGATGGCGCGCCACAAAACGCGCGTGCGCCTTTCGATTTTTTTAAAGCGTAATTTTCTCCTTTACTCATTAATGGCTATTTATTTGAACCAAGTGCGCGGTGTGGCCAGTGGTTGTAAATGGATTGGATGAATGCTTTTGGATGGAATCGTAAGATTCGAGCAGATAACAACCGGGTGAATGTATGACCTACTTATGTAGACGATTACCTAGTATTACCTGTGTATTTCCGAACTCTATAACCTCTAATACCGATAAACAAGGTTTCTTTTTGAGTTCGATCGAACGTAATATGAAAATACATTGCATTCAATATTTATTTTTAAGTAAGGCGCCAATAATAGCCGAGTTATAATTGAACTTTGATAACTACCTACGTTATAATTGCATAATTATTATTAAAACATCATTTTTATCATCTCACCTGTCATTGTGAAAAAAGAAAAGCTTTTAACTCGATTAGTAAAGGCGTTTGAATTTTTTACTCTTGTAGTACCTAATATATTTAGTGATTGATTTCATTAAATTTTTGTCTAAAGAAGTTTATTTGCGGAGTTTATTTAACGTTTTGTTTATTATTAATTCTATAATACGATGCACTTTGGGGTTGATTTAGAGGGGTTCTAGGATTCTTGCCTTTAAATATGAAACTATCTAAGCGCGGGAAACCACACACAAAAAGGCGGGCAATATTGTTATATTGTATTGTTTTTCATATTAGACTTTAATTAAACTTTTAAAAAAGATAGCATGGAAGAGATTCCTAAAGAGGATAAGTCTGCCTTGGTATTTTTTTTTTGAAAAATAACATTCGCTTAACCAAAAAAATATTAAAATTCTAGCTGGACTACGTAGCTATACCTTGTGTGAAGTTTTATTTAATTTTCACGCTCTAAACAATATTGTTATTAAAATTTCAAGTCAAATTTTAAATGGAAATTGTTCCCAAATCCTGTGCACTCTCAAATTAAGTTGGGGGAAATTGGGTATTAAAATATTAAGCAGGTCTTAAGTCTGTCTTGAGGAGGCTGTTTACTTATTGCATGAAGTAATGCTTGCTTGTTTAATATTTGAGCTTCTTACGAAGTTCTCGCGGCCTATAATTTTGTGGTAATTTTGCTGTTTAAATCATCAGCGCGGCCTGTCACGTCGAGAGGTCCGCGTTCGATCCCCGGCCGGGCCATGTACCAATGGGTTTTCTCGAAACTTAAGCAATTACCAACTGATCTCTAGCGGTGAAAAAAAGCATTGTGAGGAAATCTGCATACGCAAATAAAGGAATTCTTAGGCGTGTGTGAAGTCCACCAACCCGCACTGGGTGCCGCAGCGTGGTGGACTATCGCCCGTACGCCCTCGTTGAGAGGGTAGGCCTGAGCTCCAACAGTGGGGACATAGGCTGTGGATTGATTGATTGATTGATTGAAATCATCGTCGGCCTGAACACGGCCAGCTGTTGGCCTTCGGCCACCACACGGCCACATTACATGTTTGACGCTTCAAATGATATTTTTAGTCTATGTCTAATGTCAACGGAATGTCGGCACAACTCTATCGTCATTTCAACGAGATTGTGTTCTATACTTATTTTGAAATTAGTTAATTCTAACAAACATGCACTTTAGAAAAAATTGGTGTTGGACTATTATGACATGTTTAACATTGCAATTGTTTTGGAAAATTCTAATATTAAGTTTCTTTTGATGCTGACTGTACATGATAAGTATTATATAAGCAAACGCAGGCTGAAATTGTGGTTAGCCGGAGGCAGTTGCCATTTTGAAGATAAACTTGGAATAGCACTGTTTATTTGTAGGCTGCTCACTCGCTACGGGCTGTCGTAGACCTTTAGTTATGGCATTTAGATACACCTACACGCTGTATATTATTAAACATATACGTTTGATTGAACGAGCTTGGGAATATTTTATATTAATGAAGGAACAAGTTTCAATTTTAAATCAGACATTTATATGTTTTCTCTACCTCTTCTAATTGCGTATAATATTTTTTCAAATATTTGTAAATTTTATGCTCGCAGTGTTTTTCATTTCGGCCATTGTGACGTCATCGTTTCTTTTAAATTTAAGCTTGCTCCGATATTTCTTCCGTAAGAGACTTATGAATATCTTAGCATCCGATTAATACAAGGTCTTATTGATTCTTTATACAAACCTGCGGCTCCGCACAAAGCACGTCGATTAGATTTTTATAAACCATCAGTTAGGCTATCTGTCCGTCTGTCGCCATAGACCGTAAAAAAGATATAAGTTTTCACGAAAATAAAAGTTCACGACAAACACCGTAACAATTAAAACCATTAAAACTTTTGTAGCTAGTTAGATTTTTTATTACCCAGTGATATATACCGTGATGGTATCTCTTGCGAAGTACCTGTGGCTGACCTTACACTGTTAATTAACATTGTTAAGTGAAAATCTGTTACAATGTTTATTTGTTCTGCTTTCAAGCCTATATTACCGTTTGTTTCAGTGGTTAAATAAAAAAAAGTATTCGTCTAATATTAAGGATGTTTAAACGTCTTGTATCAGGGTGGAAAATAAAGACGGTAGTTGCAGAGAAAGTACTTATTTTCTACTTATTTTTGAAAATAAAGGAATGTTTCCTTTCAGTAAAATTTGACATCATCAATATTTGTACTTTCCCTCCTATTACTGTCTTTATTTTCTACTCTGTATAGGTAGTTAATTTTTCACAAATATCATGATTTTTTTCTCCTAATAATTGTATGCATTAATAATTAATTGTTATTATTAAATAATTATTAAAAATTTTGAATCATGCTATATTTTTATCTACACATACGTACACATGTTATATTATTCTTTCATCTCAATGTGCATTCCACGATTTGTTGACTTTTCTACGGGAATGTACAGTAAAAGAATTCGTGAGAGAGATTTTCAAATCTCTACGAAAGCTTTCTTCCAATATGTAGTTAGGCACAATTCAAATCGGCGGCTATAAATCGTGGAGGTAATTGTGTTGTCGCAGGTATGGCCTGGCATAATCGAACAGCTTGTGTCCGATCGATCGAGGCAAGGGCACGGGGATCGATGCCCGGCGGTGGCCATGGCACAACACCGGTATTTCGTAGAGAAATGTTAGAAAAACACCTCTAGATTTTAACGATATTTTTTTTTGGTTTAGGACAAAATTAGGTACATTTTAGTTTGGTGTCTTTAAGTCCAACGTGAAAACTAGTCCAACCTAATAAGTAGTTTGAAATGAAGCCAATATAATTACAGTCCTAAGCGAATTCCAAATTGCACTGGGTCCGAAATTATTTATGTCCGATTTGAACTTCGGATAAGTGAATGTATCTAGTCCAAATTGTTTTCTGCCCGAATGCTACCTACCTACACATGTAGACATTAA
The DNA here is from genome assembly GCA_949699065.1 of Metalampra italica. Classification (NCBI taxonomy): domain Eukaryota; kingdom Metazoa; phylum Arthropoda; class Insecta; order Lepidoptera; family Oecophoridae; genus Metalampra; species Metalampra italica. The sequence continues at coordinate 4,045,261 of OX452993.1, forward strand.
TGTATGTGTGTATGAGAATTGACCAAGAACTGACAGAGTATTAGTACTGGAACGATTATTATCATCAGGTCGCTACTGACCGTTTACGTCTCAATACATAAATTATGATTTTAATAGGTACTTTAATAATAATTACAGCGATCGGAAAAAAAAATAGCTTTGAAAAGTTTTGTTTCTTACTTTTTTTCTGTAACTTAATAGATATACAGAAAATGTTATAAGCCGAGAGTATCCTAGGCAACCATAATAAAATGAAACATGACGCAGGAAACTTTACTAATCCGCAGAGCAGAGCAGAAGATAAAAGAGAAACAATTAAATCGAAGGCATACTTAGTTAAAACTACTGATTCAGATTTTTTTATTTTATAATTATTTCAAATAAACAAGTCGTAAACAGGAGTCCCGCCGTGGTCCCGCCCTTGGGGGTAGAACGCTAAACGCGAAAGGGGCAACGCGTGCCCTGACCGGAAGTCGGCCATTTTTTATTTATAGCCAGGTAGGCTACTCGTGAGAGAAATAGCCAAGACCTTTTATTTTTTATCGATCTTGAATAAAACGATGGAGGTATGGAAATGGTCGGTAAGAACAGCGTAAATACTTTAAATGTGTCACTTTTTAACCTTGTTTTACTTAAACATGTGTAAAAAAATGAAGAAATCAGTGTTTTTTACAATCTGTAGCAGAAAGAGAAACAGAGAGAGAGCGTCAGTAGCGTCTGTCATGTCGAGAGGTCCGTGTTCCGATCCCCGGTCGTGCCATGTACCGCTCTCAAACGGTGAAGGAAAACATCTTGAGTAAACCTGCATACGTAGAAGGAATTCTTAGGCGCATGTGGAGTCCACCAACCCGCACTGGACTACGTGGTGGACGATAGCCATAAGCATGAGCTTCAACAGTGAGGACATGTTAATAGACAGTTGATTTATATATCAACTCAAAGGCTACAAGTATGCCACTAGATTATGTATTCTGTGCCACTAGCAACCCCGAGCATTCGAATAGAAACGCTCATGGGTTATTGGAGCTCGCGAACATCGCTGTAGCGGTGTATTCACTCATAGGTCAATAAAATCATTATTTATACGATTATACTACGTCATTCCGACCGTTTAATGAAGTTAATATTCTGCTAGTGTTAGCCACTTAACCAGACCAAAGAATATTAATCATACGATGCAATTAGCTTGCTTAGTTAATATTCAAGATTAACATACTTAGTACAGTCTGAGCTGTTTAGAATGCTCTTAGTCGACCTACAAGGCAAACGACCTGCTAGTTAAGGGCAAAATGGCACTCAACTAGCTAAGTTTTATAATGTGATAAAACAGTCTTCAAGGGAATTTATTGAAGTATACAAATTGTGTCAGAATACTGAGCTTTTACTATTTAATGTTATACCTACCGACTATTAATTTGAATAAGATTTGAATTTATGCAGAAATTTTGTGAATAAATATTTTATTAAAAATGTTGTGAATGTCATTTTTTTAATAGACAGAGTATTATAAAACTTTCAGTAAATGAAAATCCAAAAAATTGTCAGTATTTAGGTATTCTTGGGGTTATCTTTTGAGGAATCCGATTTTTAAAATCTTGCATTTTAATACATGAAGTAGATGTAAAATGAATCAATCATTTATTTCAACATGCTGTTGATGTTAAGACTAGGAAATTACTGAGTTCCTACGGGAAAGTCAACTTATCATGAACAACGCAGGGGAAAATCTAGTATAATTCCTATATACTTTTAATTTATTTCAAAGGTAATTTTTGAGCGTCAGGGTAAACAGGATAAAAATCCATGTACCTAATAAAGAAAGTCAATTAAAATGCTCCCGAAAGCGATACACGAAAGACCCTCTTACAAACATTTGCCAACGTCACAATTAGAACAAATTATCACATCTCGGAAAAGTCTTTATCAAAACAAAACAAACGCGAGCAACAGAGAAAAAAAAGAAAAAGTCCATAATTGTGTGCCGTTTAATGTAATTTCGTCTAAATAGGAGAAGTTTAGAACAAAAAGTAATATGCGTTGAGATTAGGGATGTCAGCGTTGTGGACAGAAATAACTGAGATACGAAAAAAAAAATATAATACGTGAACATTGATTATGCCCCTAAAAGAAATTCTCGACTCATTACGATATTCACCAATGCTCTCACAAGAATTCCTTTATTTTAAATCAAATATATTAATTGCATAATAGTTAAGTACCTACTTAATACGCTAGGTACTTGTTTTCTCAAAAGTTAAGCACATGAAACTAATAATTATAATATGAACAAAAAAATTTTTAAAAATATATTTGACGCAACCCTAACAGGGATTCCCAGTAGAAAGTTAAATAGCGTATTAGGAATTCAATTTGTTTAATGCCCTCTCAAGATTAGACCCAGTGCTCAAAGTCAGGTTAATTTTTAAAAATACGGTTTTAAACACTGCAAATAAATTACTATTAAATTTATTATGAGTATGAAGTATGCCTGTACTATGTTTTAAGAATGTGTGGATGTTGAATGTATTTCGTAACTGTAAAGAAAGCCTTTAAAATAATACAACACTGGCTACACTGCAACTGGCTATGTAAAATTAATTTCTTCAATTTTTTATTTAGTAAATATAAATATATGTAACCCTAGTATATTTATTTTATTTTGAGACTTTAAGATACAACTCAAATGAAAGATGTTAAATAAATCTTGAATAAATTGAGATTTGTATGTGTTTGACAGGGTTTATTTAATATTTGATTATTTTTGTCTGCCTTTTCTTTATTTTGTTATCGTCTATTAATCGTTCTTTATTCCAGATTTAAATTCAAAAAAGAAATATTTATTACATATACAATAAATATTAAAATCCAAGTACATTCCAAAGTCAATTAAATAAGCGTAAGTGTCAACAATCGATACATATCATTGTAAGTAGAAAATTAGTAATAAAACTATAAACCAGTGTAATGTGAATATATAAATCCGATGACAAGCAAGAACAGTGGCAATGACAACGAAAAAGGGACGGAGAGGGACGAAAAAGAGAAGAAAAACCCGGGAAAAGTGGGGTTCGTTTACCCGATAGTGAATTCTTCAATCGTTAACCCAAGTTCGTCGCGCGGAGTCACTAATTCGTCAATCGTTAAAGCGAGTTCGTCGCGCGAGACAGAGAGTTCGTCCAGTCCGTCGCGAGTAACAAGATCATTAATCGTTAAAACGAGTTCGTCGTTTGTGAAAGTGAGTTCGTCGGTCGTTAAATCAAGTTCTTCACATGCGAAACTGGGGTGTTTAAAGTCCATGTTTCGTGGGTGTCCGCGGGGGAGTGGTGGGGTATGGTGGGTGGTGGGGACGGTGGTGCTGCTGGTGGCATGGGTGGGGGGGAGCGAGTTCCCCGAGAGGGAGTGCTGCGATCCCGTCTACCCCCCGAACACGGCTACAACTGCGGCGGCGCCGGTCACCGTTCCTGTCAGCAAACCTGGACCATCAGGTAAGAATTTTCAATAAGTTATACAGGTTAGAAAAACGAAGCCGGAATTGGATGGAAAGTATACCCTAAATAATGATAATAGTATCATAATAGCAATATTTCTGATAGAAAATATTTGTTTATTTTCATAAATAAAATAATTAGAACTGCATTCAAAGATTTTTAAGGAGTAGGTACCTGTCTGAGCCAGGAATCGAACGGGATAAATGTTGAAAGCTGTCTGTATTTTTATGATACCGATCAGAAGGATCAATCTTCTAAGTAACATAGTACCTATTTTAAATTTTCTCGAAAACAAACTGTCTTGTAGTTTGGCAAGGTACTTAACTCATTATTATTAATATTATTGTAATAAATATAATTAATATATATTTTAATATGTATATGGGAATTTAAGATAAATCCAAGTAGAAACCCAGTTTAAAAAAAGTTTCAGCTCAACGAGAGACTGCTATCCCAACCCTCAGCCGTAGCGGGGTAAAGTATGTAACTATATAGACATGTAAAAACTGTATCTACAATGGCCTGGCGAAACAACTGAACGTTACGGCAAGTCATGTCTGTCATCAGCCGTAACAAATTGTCACCATCTGTAATTAATATTGTCACGGAACGAACGGACAGTCTGTTAGGGTTCCCATATTATCTGAAAGGGAAAATACTGACGGATGACAGAGAGGAATGTAGCTTTGTAAGGCGATCGCTGACGTTTAATTGGAACGAAGTTTCTTATATCGCATGTTACACTCCAGACACTTGGCGAATGAGAGCTAGCCGAAAAAAGCGTAAGACTTCGACCGACACGACACTTTGCGACGTGTCCCGAGGATTGCCGAGGATTCCCGAAGCTGTTATCAGGGGTTTATTTCATTGTGCCTGTTATTTAAGTAATACATAATATATAGCGAAAGGAAGTTAGTTCCAACCGCGTGTCCCACGACACCTCTCGTCTTTATTTTGTTATGAGTAGATCACAATTTCAGTTTAGATTGAATTTGTTATCCCACTAATATTTTATAGGCGAAAGTTTGTAAGGATGTTTGTGACTGTGTGTTTGTATCTTATATCTTCACGCTATGTCCCTGACAGGGTAGGCAGAATGAACGGATATATGCATTGTTCATAGTCGAAATGTCAACTGAACCCTAGGTGTAGAAAGAAATCATTTACCTACCGTACCTACCGAGCCAGCATTGTAGAAATGACAAATAGCAGTGACCTATTATGGGCACAGAGAGTTATTACTCCAATGACAGATCCGGTTCAGTCGAACACGCAATGGCATTTTTGTTTTAACCCCATACTAGTTTCGAATAAACTTTTAATGTGGGTTAATCATCATTAATCTGTCAACGTTCATCGTTGAAAGTAGGCATACATTCATGCGTGAATAATTGTCCATAATAGCCGTGGCTGGAAGGACAGGTTGGTTAAAATACAAGAAAAAAAATACTGATTTTTAGGTGTATGATATTAATTATTTACCGATAAGAGCGTCTAACTTCAATAACCTCTGTTCGCATTTAAGGAACAAAGAGAAAAGACAGATTTCTTGAAATTTTATTTTAAGTTTAATTAATTTCTCAGCAGACAAAAAGTACAAGCAGTTAGGTTGACAGATTGTGAGCAGTGTTGCCAGGCAGCGAATGAAATAATGAGCGACAGCCAAATAGAGAGGCGCTACTATGATTTTTCGTAAAAATAGGGAGGTACCGTCAATCTCAAATGTCCCAAATATCCTTCTTGCAAATAAACAATGTCACCACTTCACCAGAGAACAAGACCTAGTACTATAAAGTCACTTTCAATAGAAGTTTCCAATTAAGTAACATCACTTGGTCGTCACAGTATTTATTAAATTATTCTACAATCACTTTCAAATGGAAGATGCTGCCAATATTCACTTTAACATTGTTTTAACAACATTCAGATGTAAAACACAACTTTAAATAGATATTTTCATAAAAACATTTTTAATTAACACTTGAGGATGACATCTGTCATTTTAATCTAAATATATTATACTGAATAACACCCCAGGTAAAGTTTATACAGGATATTAAAAACAGAAATGTTACCATACGCAGGTCAAGCGGTTTATAGTATACAGTTTAACAAGGCTCGCTTTGGAGATTACATTGTTATGTAATGACACAGCCAGATGGAGGTCCATAAAATGTTCATAACAAGGACATTTGAGCGGAATAGTTGCAATGAATATTATTTATTTACCCGGCTACATTTTAGAGGCGGCCACGAGGCCCATTACAGGCTACCAAGTTTGTTGCACTTTTAGTACCGCCCAGGGCCACGTGGTAGTTGGCGTAGATCCTAATGGTGGAACTTCCCACGACTGTGTAGGCTTCTTATTAAACATGTTTGTGACATCAACTTTTGATTCCATATCCAGGTTCCGGAAATAGGTACCTATATCTTCGGAATCCTGCTTATATTATAATATACCTACCTACCTTATGGTATAATATACCTATTTTCAACATAATGTTGTTCGTGTAAGATTAATAATATCTACTTTCATTTTTTTTGTTGTAACCATAGATTTAGGATGTTTTAGCGTAGCAAAAAGTTTTAAGGTCTTTGGTTGTAACTATCAACTTGCAACTGTTAGATACAAATATTTTTAACTTGACAGGGGTAGAGAACAATTGAACATACTGTGGACTTTGTCTATAGGCTGTGAATGCTTGAATCAGGTCAACAATCTCCATTTTTTTATTAACACATCCTAAAAAAGTGTAGCCACAATACTCAGGATATTTGGAACAAAAACTGACCGGCGACTTCGGTCGACTGTCTCGGACATAAGCGGCTAGCCCTTCTGTGGGGAATTGATATGAAATAGTGAGTGTCCAGGGACGTCCCTGGGGACTTACAAGGGACGCCGAGTCGAATAAACTGGGATGAGGGCAGCACAGAAATTGACCAATACCTCCAAGGGATAACAATGACTGCAAACGTACCAATTTTTAGAAAAGGAATTGCTTTTCTTTTATAAAGAGAACGAACCTGCACTTATGTAGAAAATAAATATTCTAGGTGTCATTTCATTTTAATATTAAAAATGATACCATTTTATTTATGTTTTATTCAGTTATGTGATTTGACGTACTTAGACTTTCAGACAGAATGAATTTTCTTCTTCGTATCTTACTTTTTCTTCTATGCCATAGAAAGAAATTTAATCTTAAGGCTTTAAGAATTAAAACATAAATAAAATTAAAATTAATAAGAATTAAAATTCGTTAGTTTTTGTAAATTAAAAGAAAAGGCAAAATTAACCCAGGTATTATTATAAATCACGGAATTATCAGGTTGTGTTCGAAATGTATTCGACATATCCGGGGTCTTCTTTCTTTTACTTTTTTATTTTTATTTAAACATATTTATGATAAAAAAACATATTTTGAGTCAAATGTCAAATTTCTTGTATTTGATTGCACCATCAGCGCATAGTATAGAGAGCTACGGCGGGTTGGGACCACTTTTTGAAGACAATTTCTTGAAATAAATACTTCTGTAACTGATCTACAGGTGGAAACAGAGTAGTTTTAGACAGAATTGACGTCAAAAAGAGAATATTGTATACCAATTTTGATTAACGAATTTTGACTTTTGTTTGACCTCATTGTGAAAAGACCATTAACAACGTAAGTCACTGGCCACCGATTTCATACACTGTATCTATATTGTATACTGTGGTCTCACATGAGTATATTTCCTAGCGATGTTCACCGTTTGAGATTATTAGTCAATAAATTTTGGAAGCTCATTCTTACATTTCAGACGTTCCAAAATCGGAAGTCGCTGTGTATTTTCGTATGGTAAGTATGTACAAAATTCCTCGGAAAGGTAGTTTTTGTTTGATCTACAGCCAGCTATTACACAATTCTTGCCAAGTGCATTTCACCCCGGCCTATGAATGCGGCTACACTTGGAAAATGGCGAGATCCATAAGGGTCCATTTCCACGAACAAATCAGTTCTTACGTCCTAAGGGTCGGTGCTCGCTACAAGCGGGAGCAAATATAAACTTATAGGCTTCTTTTACCCTGGAAGAATCCTGGGTATTCATGGATAAAAGTGCCGGGCCATAGTCCACCATATATCTCAGTGCGGGTTGGTGGACTTGACATAATGTGCCTTAGCATTTCTTAATTGTGATGCATGATTTCTCACGATGTTTGCCTTTGACATAGGTTTTAAAAAACTTATTGGTACAGGCCCGGATTCGACCTATAGATTCCTGAACAGGCTACTACACACACATACACAAATATAAGGCATTACAGGTAGAATCCAAAGCGCCTTACAATTCAAAATCAAGAGGTCATAAATATTACAACTACTGTACATACAGGAGCTAGGAAACGGGGCTGCCGCGCCTGTATGCACGTACATGCACGTATAGAAGCTGGGAGCTGGGGCTGCCGCCTCTTTACGCACATGAATGACCAGTCGAGACCTAGAGCCCTATATCCCTAAGTCCCTAACCTAGTCATAAATAGACATACATATATAACATATGTCCAGGATACCTGCTACCATGAGACCTAAGGTAGCAAGCGGATGGTTGGAAGGAAGTGGATGGATTGGTGCAAGTGGTGGTTGGTGGTTGGCTTTTCTCACTGCCAGTCAAGCAGGCTCACAAGACTGATCGGGTTCTGACGGCTAGGGGTGTCTTGGCCGCAGTGAGAGGTTGGTTGTGCGTGGAATGAGACTCAACAATGAATGTTGGAATCCATTTATTTTACCTAATATTTACATATTTATACTATTTAGTTTTATGGCTAAACTAGTTTGCAGCGCAAACAACTACTTTAAACACTGCATTACTAGGAAGAAGAACATTACAATATAATAAAATAGTATAAAAAAATCTACACGAATTTTAGGTGTTCTAGGCACAAATAGTCTTACGATTGACCAGCGCCATCTTTATTAAACGTCTACTTTGGCATCTTCTATGTCGCTTTCACTGGAGCCCCACCTCATTGGCTATCAGGCCGGACCATCGGCTCGCGTTTATGAATATAAATGGAGCCAGCAATTTAGGGTTGACTACACTTACAATCCTGATATACGGCGCGTTAGTTTGCTTTAAATTCCGGAACTTCCTGCATAGAGTTCAAAACAAAAAGCGGCGAAAATTTGTCGAAATCAGAAATCATATCTATTGTTAGAACTAGTTACATAAATTACAATATTAGTAGTTATTATCTTACAGCTCTAAGGGCCTCTTACACCGCTTGCTGATAAAGTCCCAGATACCCTATCTGCAAGTTATCTGACAGATAGCCAATTTTTTTGGTTTCACGGGTATCTGATTGCCTATATCTAATATATTTTATATAGTCTATCACACAGATTTATCTGATAGATTAGTTTATCACGAAGATTACTATCTGTAACAATATCAGGAAGCGGTGAAAGAAGCCCTTACTCTTCTTACCTTATCAGGCATATAATAGGCATATATAAAAAAAAGTTTGGTGGCAAAAAAACAAAGTTATCCCATAGCTACAAGTACTTCACTTAATATACAGTATTAAATCTTAAGAAATTGTTTAAACATGTAAATTTGTTATGTCTCTATGCTACGTTCGGTAGCATATATCATAAAAAATTACAGCCTATTATTATCACCAAGCTATATTATCTAGAGGGACCCGATCGAGGCATTCCCACCGAATTCGCATAGCAGCATACATGCAGCAATTCATAGTTTACTTTCATACACTTTTTAGCGAAAGGGAGGGAGGGTGGTAGGAAAGGAGGGAAGGGGAGATCAGTAGGAAACAGAAAAAATATAATTTCATGTTAAACTTCGACCGCCTTGTCTGTCTGATATAAGTAAACATTAAATTTCAAGGAAGTTTTCTGCAACCTTATAAAGTAACCGTTTTCAGAATATATTTAGAAGCAATATACCTGAAATATATTTAGAAGTAATCAGATCCTAGTCATGACCTACGGCGCAGAAACGTGGACACTGACGGTGGGCCTGATCCATAAGTTTAAAGTCGCTCAGCGAGCTATGGAGAGGGCTATGCTCGGAGTTTCTTTGAAGGACATGATCCGTAATGAGGAGATCCGACGGAGAACCAAGGTTACCGACATAGCCGAAAGGATTAGCAAACTGAAGTGGCCATGGGCAGGTCACATCTGTCGCAGAACCGACGGCCGTTGGGGCAGACGGGTTCTGGAGTGGAGACCGCGGACCGGTACGCGCAGCGTGGGACGCCCCTCCGCCAGGTGGACTGACGACCTAAAGAAGGTGGCCGGAAGCGGCTGGATGCGGAGAGCGGAGGACCGGGTGTGGTGGCGTTCGTTAGGGAAGGCCTATGTCCAGCAGTGGACGCTTAAAGGCTGAGATGATGAATCAGATCGATCCCTCAAATAAACCTGATGGAAAAAGCTAGTTTTTTAAATTAAATTTTATACTAAGTTACAGCGAGATTGATCACGACTCAGTGAACTCAGTTTGGTGTATTTCGGTTCAACAGCACTTTCGTCTAGACGTTGCTGTTATATATGTAAATGAGTCAAGTTAAGCTCTCGGTACATGATTTCTTGGAAATTCCCAGCAGAAATCTACGAAAATCATTCTGATTCTGATGTCTGTTATTTATTATGAATTTTATCAGGTTTTCCATCATTTAGCATTAACGATACATGAGTGATAACAATTTGTCCATTGGCATACGCGTGAATGCTGTGGGAAATAAACTAGAAATTAATTAACAAACAAGTTAAAACAAATATACATACTCGTACTTGTATATTAATCCCTAACTAAGCTTCCTTGTACTATGCAAAATATACAGTTTTACTCCAGCCCTATGTCCAGCAGTGGATTTTACTGATGATAATATAGACGTACAGACAGTTTTTATAATAATAAATAAAATGCTTATTTCATCAATTCTTAATAAATAAATACATGTGTGGTTGGGACCTCCTTTTAAGTAACTACTTGCACCAGGAAATCAATCAAGGTTTAGATACATGACAACATAATAAATACATATAATGCCACCTTACTTACTCTGTACCAAAGAGTGGACGCAAATAAAACACCAAACATTTATATAATAATAAATAATAAATATTTATTCATTCTCCACAAGCCAGTATTTTATACATAGTCTTAAGATGCTAGTAAGAAACTTTGGTTGCAGAGACTGACGCTCGAACTAAGGTCGAACCTTGTTTTTTCGGGACGCCTGGTCTCCACCCCGGGAAATGAGTTATTTGGTTTACTGTAATAATGTCCAATCTGAAAAATGTCCAATCTGGAACATTTTGCACTACAGAACCTTAAAAACCGCTGTTTATTTATTTTTCAGATTGGACATTTTTCAGGCTGGACATTTTTCAGGCTGGACATTTTTCAGGTTGGACGTTTTTCGGATTGGACATTTTTCAGATTGGACGTTTTTCAGATTGGACATTTTTCAGATTGGACGTTTTTCAGTTTGGACATTTTTCAACGGTTGGACATTTTTCAGATTGGACATTATTATCGTAAATCAGTTATTTTATGAATATAACATTAGGTACCTATTTGGTGATAGCTAGTATTACACACTTTCAAATAATGTAACGGTTTTATTAATTAAATAAGTGTTGTTTAGATGCTATTCTTAAATCTATGTGCGATGAATGCGCGGGTGAGTGTGTTTGTGTGTCTCATTTAATGAACCTGATGTATACATTATAACATAATACCTATAATATTAAGTGGTATCAGTTTGTGTTCACTATCTATCTATGCGTATCTTGCAAAGCTATGAAATACATGGTAACACCAAACCTAGCGCTAATAATGTAGTAGGTACTCTAGTGCTACGGAAGAGCTACGAAAATCTGCTACGGGGATCGGCGTAGAACCATTTTTGTGAAAACATTGGTGATAATTTTTTTATAGTTGTACTCATTCATACATATACATTTTATTAAATCTAAAATTAGCAATTATGACAGGGTAGCACAGGTGTAATAAATATATCTGACTTTACAAGGTTTTAACACATATTGAAGAAAACTTTACTGTGTAACTTAGCCAAATATTTGGCATAAGTTCGATACAGTTGGTTAATGTTAACCGGTAACTGAACTAAATTTAGATACAAAATTAGCAATTTTGATAAAACAGGGTAGCTACAGGTGTAATAAATATAATTGAGTCTTTAAAAGGATTTTACACATATTGAAGAAAACTTTACCCTCTGTAAATTTACCCAAATGTTTTGTATAAGTTCGATACAATTGGTTAATGATAACCGATAACTGACTATAACCAACTTAATTATATATAACAGTACGAAACCAGTCGCGAGTTCGCCCGATACCGAGTCGAAGTTCATTGGTTCTTATCGTTTGAAAGTTCTACCTCTGTGTCAGTAAGTTTGAACAACTTTTAGATATTAAAGGCAGAATTAGACAATTTAACAAAACTAGTATGGCATCCGAAAGTGCCAGGAATATTAAGAACTAGCGGTTTCCCGTGGGCTCGCCCGCGTTTTATAAGTTATTTTTATAAGTTTATAGTTAGTTAGATTTTTTTCTTTTTACCCCTAAAGGTCGTAGCCTGATGTTAAGTAGCATTCCTGAAGAATTGGAAGAATTGGGGTATTAAATGCAAAAAAAAAACAAATCGGACTGTGATAACTTACATCGTGGAACACCATATGGGAATTAAATATTTTAGAACATAATAGGTATATTATCCAAAGACTAAATACATTTCGAAAATGAGTGGCCAGGCATTTGGGGCAGGAATGTCTTTGAATTAGATCGTCGTTTACCATAAAATTCAAATTGTTTTATTTCACAAAATGTTTCAAGAGTTCATTTCGCTAGTTCTTGCAAAAATCGGTCTTTTAAACAATGTTTTTAAATATCTTTCTGAAACAGCTAAAAAAAGATTTTTATTTCTACCGTTTCAAATGCGACGGTGACCACTTACCATCAAAACGGTAAGCATTAAATTAGATCGAGCAGCACGCATGACCCGATTCTGTTTATGTTCGTAATTCGGGTAGCCTTGGGCTTTATGGTCGCCTTTATTTTTTTATTTGCGACAAAATTCAACAAACGAGCTTGATGAACGTAAAAAATGAAAGTTTAATTGGGTTCGAATACAGAAAGCTGCACCTGATTTTATAAAATTCTTTAATAAATGGGTAAAGTTTACCCATAATTTAAAGAGTTTTAAAATCACCCCGGTAACGGGTAACCGGTAAACTAACAAAGTTTGTGATTGGTCATACCATATTCGACGCGTGCACATAAAATTTCAATATTATTTATATTTATTCACATAACTTTAATATTTTATTTTTATTTTTGACATTGTAATTCATACAATTAATGTTAGACGATCCCTTTTACAAAATTGTGTCATGTTTAATGAATTTAATTATGTTAAAAGTCAAACAAATATATCTAATCCATACTACATTTTAGACTTTCGCGCTTTGTATTCATAATTATATAATTATTTACGGGTCTTACACACGAAATAGTTTTATTTACCTTGCCCGACGTTTCGACCAGGTTACACTAAAAAAACTATAAAACTATTTCGTGTGTAAGACCCGTAAATAATTATATAATTTATAATTTTAATTATTAATAATTGTGTTACAATGGGTTCCGGCTCACGTAAATATCATGGGGAACGAGAAGGCAGACTGTCTTGCTAAACAAGCCATCAATGATGGTAATCCCTACGATACCTTGCCAGTGTACTCTGAAATATTGCCCGTAATAAGAGAGCGGTGCTATTCCGCATGGAAAGAATACTTCGACGAGAGGTCACTAGAAAAAGGCATATGGTATAAGACCATCCAGTGCTGCCCCCTGCGTTCCCCATGGTTTGCCGAAGGCTTAAATAGGAAACAGACTGTGACAAGCTTAAGGCTACGATCCGGACACATTCCGTTAAATAAGTTTGCACACTTAATGAAAAAGGTAGCTTCTCCCAACTGTACTGAGTGTGGTGTGATAGAGGATGTGCAACACATTTTGACGGAGTGTGTCCGGAACGAACCCTTAAGATATGATATATTTAGACGCATTAACTTTAATATGTATAGTGTTGGTATGTGCAACACAATTTTGGCCTCCCCGTTATCGGAGGAAGCCAAGGGGTTGTATGCACTAACGCTTGCAGGACTTAATCTAAGACAGTAGCAATATGTGTGTAGAATATACGAGGGTGGCATGGTCAAGTCTTTGTACCAAACCCTCAATAAATAAAAATTAAGATTAAAAAAAATATATATATAATTAAATCTAATCCAATCAAATTAATTATATTTTTGCAATTCCCTTGTGGGAGGAGAATGAAGTAGATGAACCAGAAACGAAGATTTCCACTAAAGACCTTAGGCATGCTATGAAAGACCTATGTCCATCAGTGGACGTTAACAAATCTAAACCCACGAGTCGGTCCATATAATCTACGGACTTATAATATAAATAAGTTATATTAAGTAAGAATGGTTGTGAATTGTCGGGGATTGTTGACTTAGGTTTGGGATTGGTTTGATTTGATTTGATTTGGATGAACAAGTTGTAGTTTCGGGAGGGTCCCTAGTTATTGAAAATATTATTTAACTGGCCTTGTCCGCAGACCTTATCACAATGACATGGAGACAAAACTTTCGTATGTACCCAACATCAAGTAATTAAAATGCCAACCTCGCACATGCGCTGCACCCTGACTAGCTCACATATTTATCCCAAACTATCGGAAAACCGGCGACGTGGAGCAGTGCTACCGGTGCGATGCCCAGTATTTCAATGGCCAACTCTCTGGCCCAGCGTGCCGTGGTTTGAAGCCTTACGTCCGAAAGTGGCTGTATAAATAATGAATTGAATTCGAAGCCAATTGAAAGCCCTATTTAGGTACTTATCTATCATCTGCATACATAACAGGTTATGTACCTACTTCTAGATGTCGAAATTCTTGTAAGTAGTTATAGAAATAATAAAAGCCTAACTAAAGCATGGTTTCGAATTATTCTTCGTGTTTACGAAAGTAAAGACAAGACAGCCTGCTTTGCCGCTCTTTTTTGCTCTCCAGCTGTCAAAAAACAAAGCATGCATCTTGCTGCTCCAACCTTAGAAAAATCACAAGCACCAACACATCAATATATTTAAAAACTTAGTACAATAAACATAATCCAAGTGCCAGTGACACATTTATTCTGAAAATTGAAAAAAAAACCTCATCATTTCGCTTCGTCTTCTAAAAACTTAGTATTGTGAAAAAATCCCATTTTTCTGGTACATTTTTAAGCTACTTCGATGCCTCAACCCCCTTAGTAGCTATATCAGTTTGATTTTTTAGGCTATCTGGAATAATCGGCTAGGTTTTCTGTTACTCTGTAACCCTTTTTTCTGGTACTTTTTAGAGTAACTTAGGTAGTCATTTTTAGTCTCAGGCCACCTAGTATGTCAGTTTGAATTTTTGGAATATTGTTATCAGGAGTGAACTCAAGGAATAATCGGCTGGGTTTTCTGTTCAACTCTGTATAGTCTTTTGTGACGTCGCGCCCATAGTTTTACCCTTTTATTTAAAAAGTACGTGGGTACATACCCCAGCAGATCGCTCGAGCACCGAACCGTTCCCCGCGATGAGCAGTCATCCGTTTTAGACAAGGGTTCAGGGCCCCGTTGTCGGTTGGGCTGAATTATTTAGTTCTACATCGCATTGTAATTCCTATTTGGAGGTCTCATGTAATATTAACTAGCAGATTTGGGGATAATTATAGTATTTGGATGTGCGTAATTAATTTGTAGAAATGACACAAGTAAATTATTAAAGTTTGGTTGGATTAATGTTTGTTCATCAAGTTTCAGACGTCGAAGTGAGTAGTTCGTGAGGTCACAGATTTCACCCCGTGCTGGTTTAAGTATGATTTATTCGGATATATCATTATCATCATCAGCTGTTTAAGGTCGCTCAGCGAGCTATGGAGAGGGCTATGCTCGGAGTTTCTTTGAATATGATCCGTAATGAGGAGATCCGATGGAGAACTAAGGTGACCGACATAGCCGAAAGGATTAGCATTCAAACTGAAGTGAAAAATCAAAATTTTGGACAGTTTCCAGATTTTTTTTCAAATAAATAGTTGTATTAATATAAATTTATTAAGTTAGTGACGTAGTATCAATATCAGTAAGAAGTTTTATAATATCTTGTTTCATCATCATCATCATATCAGCCTGTAGACGTCCACTGCTGGACAAAGGCCTCCCCCAAGGATCTCCACGACGACCGGTCCTGCGCTAACCTCATCCAGCTGGGTCCCGTGACCTTCACCAGATCGTCGGTCCACCTCGTGGGAGGCCTGCCTACACTGCGTCTTCCGATACGTGGTCGCCACTCGAGAACCTTTCTGCCCATCTTGTTCTGCATATCTTGTTTAGTTTAGGAATAATCGAGTGGGATCATTTTGTCATTTGCACTCTGTATATTATACGGGTCTTACTCGCGAACTTTTATTTACCCTTGCCCGACGATTTTTCGACCAAGTACATACACTGGCCATGGTTACGACCTGACTGGCTACACCTACAGTATTGGCATGTAAAAGGCCCGTGCATAATCTATAATAATGTAATCAAGCTGAAGACTTTGTTTGACCGCGATCATCCCTGGATTTGAAATCAGGGACTTTCAGATTTGAAAAATTCTTTCTGCATTTGATACCCCAGTTCCAGAGGAAGGTTATAGGCTATTTAACATCGCGCTACGGCCCTTAGGAGCCGAGCAAAAAGAGAAATAGAAAGAATGCTAAGCGAAAACGAAGTAATAGCGCTGGCGGATGATGCGGTGGGTCGGGAGCCGAGGACTTCGAGAACCGAGCATTACCGAGAAGGGCCGATCGGCGGGTGAAACCGCGGGGCACAGCTAGTATGTAATAATTTCCTATCATACCAAAACTCACGCTGTCATTCAGGTTTAACCTGAAAAAAACTATGAACTGATAATGGCAGGGTAATTTGTCAGTCCCCTGCCTGGCTCAATGTCGCGGGCTATCGACGTCGCGTGCCCCCAGGCTGTTACACGGAGTCGGCAATTCATTTGTTTTGCCCCTGACTTTCGGCGAAGTGCTCACAGATAGGCAAGAGTTTGATTTAGGTAGAGGCCTGTGGTCGCTCTTAAATGAGTTCGCAAATTGCTTTTGCAAAGTGTTTTTTTAAGTCTAACTAAATGGCATGACTTCTAAACCAGTGTCATATACATAAAATAAATAAACAATAACTTAATGAACTTATGACATAGACATATTTAAATAAAATGAATATATAGAATACATACACACATATTTATAGAATGTTATAAAATGTACAAGTAAATAAAGTTATACTTATTAGTAATGTAATGTTAGTCGTTCTTCTTAAGATGGAAAAAAAGGCTTTTATAAATAATTTAACTAAATTGCATTTAAATGGGTGTGTGGAAAATTGTTGAAACATTTTTATGTAGGTATATACATTTACTTAAACCTA
Organism: Metalampra italica; assembly: GCA_949699065.1. Taxonomy (NCBI): domain Eukaryota; kingdom Metazoa; phylum Arthropoda; class Insecta; order Lepidoptera; family Oecophoridae; genus Metalampra; species Metalampra italica. The sequence goes on from OX452993.1 coordinate 4,062,293, forward strand.
TATCTATAGAGTCCAAATCCCATGTTATATGTGAAACAATGTGTTTTTTCCACTTCCTCCTGTCTGTATACGCAACAGATCTGAATAAGGTTTTGCGTGCGAGGCGTGAATGAGTTAAATGTAATTCTATTTATTCTATTATCCCCCCCTACACTGGGACCAACTTGTACAAATTGCACAAAGTTGACCCCTGTGGGAATCGAACCTACGGCCTGTGGCGCTGTCATCCTACGACCGAAACAAATCCCAATCTGTACTATAAAACAAACTTTCGGCATAACACGTTTTGTTTCTTGTTCAGATAATGTTGATTATTTTCAATTACTATGACCCCTTCGTACATTTAAAAAATGTTATGTTGCAATAATTCACGTCAAGAAATCTTTATTTTAAAACTAATGGGTGGTAATAACCACTCTATGTTCACAGTAATGAGGGAATAAATCAACCGCGTACGAAAGTGGCAGGCAATCGCTTTCGTACCTCCGACCACGTCTGGTGTGCTACCAACCACCAGAAGTTAGTGAGCCCTGCACTAAAACCATCAGTAACTTGTCACGTCTAGCATTGCTTTGGCTTAAAGGGGGTAGGAAGCTCAATGTACACTGGTTTCTTATTTGTCTGGTTTGGTATAAAGTACCAAAATTTTCTGAGCCCTGAATTAAAAATGGTAGACCCTTCCCTCAACTAGTGTTACTGTGTGCAGGAGGGGGTGTGGAGATCAGGGTAAAGTGGTTTCTTATTTGTGGCCTATCTCTTGAGCTTCCCTGACAGTTTGCTGATCCACTCCTTTATTTGGTATTCTTGGGTTGGTGGTGTCATTTTTCAGGGGAGGTGAAAATAATGTTGACGTGCTTTGTGTGCGGAACAAACGCAGATTATACGCGACATGTGCTCGTGACGTCGATAGCCTCAGTCGGCCGTGTCCTCCAGCTGTTCCCTGTGGGTTTGACTCCTGCGTTGAGAGAACAATATTAATTTTACTGAAGTTTAATTATGAGACAATGGTAGATACTATGTTGGTAGAGAATATTTGTATAGTGAAGATAAAGAAGGTACAGGAAAGAAGTACTTATACCAGAGCAATACATATGATGACAAACAGATAGCTACGAAATCAATTTCCGCTTTTAAAATATTCGAACCGCATTTATGGAGTGTGTTAAAACCTTAATAAGGCCGTAATTTTTTACGTTTCTGTTTAATCATAACAAAAACCATTAATCAAACCAAATAATTGATTAGTATAAGACAAATAGTCCATTTATGTGGTTAGGACCTTCCAAACAATTAAACTGTTTATATTCATAACCGCACTTTGAGACCGCGGACCGGTACGCGCAGCGTGGGATGCCCCTCCGCCAGATGGACCGACGACCTAAAGAAGGCCGGAAGCGGCTGGATGCGGCGGGCGGAGGACCAGGTGTGGTGGTATGGTGATATGAGGTAGTCTAACATAGCCCTTAGGGTTGAAGCCTTCATCAGAATTCATCGACAGTCTGACCGTTTTTCTACTCAAGAAAGAAAATAAATTCTTTCTGATTTTATTCTCCTTGGTTCTACCAACCACGCGAGCGATTTTAAGGTCCGCAGTACCTCCCAAACAAAAATCGATCTCATTATCCTTTTCTAAAGAGGAGCATCCGTCTTGCTCTTATAGAGGTATGTCAAAATTCCTTTAAGTACTGAGAGGTAAGGCTTCTTTTATGAAAGCATTGAGAAGTGGACTTATCCCTTTTTCTTGACAGCGAAGTGGTGGCTCCATTGTAGAGTGTATTATGAACACTTTTGACATTCGCCCTTACAATATTTTGCGCGCAGTATTTTATTTTTGTATGGAAAAATGCGGCACAACATGTGTTCAGTTACACCCTGTATTCAGTCAGTGTATTATTTTATAATAAGTTGGGTTAACTCTATTTCTTGATCTGGTAGCATTTTCAATAACATCCAGTGACGCGGAACAGACAGTGGGACAGACAAAAATGAAAAAAACGTTCGACCTCGATTTCGGTCGTAAGGTTAAGTTGATATTTACGTACTGAAAAAAATTCATTATCACTTTAGAAAAGTTGAAATAGATCATTTTTAATAGGAGGTTTAAGTGTCTATCTATAGAAAACTATATGTGTACATAAATAAATCTAACAATACGACCATAAGCTGCGCTGTGTAAATATAATACGATGTGTAAATATTTACCAATTTGAATGCCCTAAGACCTAGTTCTTTCTATAGTTTTGTGCCTAAACAAAGTACCTAGTACCTATATACGTATGTACAAAGCAATGTTATATACCTAGCTTCAGACTCGCCGGCGCCCGCTATCGATCATACCATAATTACCTACTTGTCCTTACCAGGTTTATGTTGTTTGCGTCGCACCCCTACAGCTAGGGCTGGCCACATGTCCCGTACATTTGATAGGACTTCTGAATTTTGGCGTTTTATTGTTGACACGCTTGTCGGCCTCAACACGTAAACAACAATGTCGTAGATAGCACATGGACGAGACTACTCGCAGGATGTGTCGATGTTCAATACAATTTGGATGGTTGTCTTGCAGCAACTATGAATTTATATGCAATCACTCGCTAAAAAGCGGCCATTATATGTAGAGAATAATGAAAATATAGTACCCATATCTCATTTAATAGTTTTAGACACTAACTTAGTATTATAGCAATAATACTTTCTGAAATAAAAGTTGTATTTTCATTTATGTATTCATCACTTCACTTTAATTAAATTTATTTTATTGACTTAATGTTTAGTATTTCGGCAACTATAAGATGATCTTTGCGTGTAAACTGTATCTGTGCGTATTGGGCTCCCTAAACGTTCATGCGGCATGACATGCATTACGTTTACGTGAATTATCATGCTGCATGATGGACCCTCATGCTTGCTATCAATCACATAGTACAGTGAATCAACGGCCAGCACGTAGTTTGCATGATATGCACGTCAATCACTACGGTAAACGGTCATGCATGAGTGATAGCACGTAATGCATGTCATGCAGCATGATAGTGTAGGGACCACTTATTAGACATACATAACCTTTTGCCAATTATCATTTACTTTAATGATAATTATACATGTTTGAGAATATGGATAATGTACTGTTGGACCTATTACACTGACTCTTATACACTTAGAAGTGGGACAGCATAAGATTGAGGGTTTAGGTTTACCCGTCGGATTGTCCTAACACGAGTCTTCGCAATTTTGACCATATGTCCCGTATTATCCCAAAAACCTCGGACAGCCCTACAACCTCACCCCTTTAGGTAAATTTGTCTAACCTGGCGCTTAAAGCCGTCGTATCATAGTTTGCTCATCGAATTTGTATCTACATCAAAATTTACGGTCAGTCATCATGTATTTGACAACTTTTTCTGTTTCTTTACCCGACTGCACGTCATTAATTGGAGGTTTCTTTTTCAGTTAGTTGTCAAATAACTTGACTACTGATTGTAATTTTTTTCTGTTTCTTTACTCGACTGGCGCTTCAATAAAATAGTGGTACTTATTTGACAACTTTTTAGTTTTTTTTTTCATCGCAGGTACATTATTTGACACCTAATTTGGCGTACATACTTTATTACGTATTTGTCAACTAACAGACGACTTTTTAATGTTTCTCTTTAATATACGGCCAACAAATCGTATACAAATTGGTACGACGTTGTTTGTCCCCAATGGAAATCGTTCATTGAATATGACACTCAATTCCAAGCCTCATAGAGGCGGACCGCTTAACTCAGACCACGCCCGTGCGGTACAGGAGTGCGGGGCGAGGCGTATCACAGACACACGCGTTCTGCGGTGGCGTTCTACCGCAGGCCGCAGCTTCAATATGAAAACGCAGGCCGCGCGTGTGTGAGGTCTCACATACATTGCATAGGGAAGACAACAGGCCGCTACAGACCGCGTGTGTCTGTGATACACCGAAAAGGGGATCTCGCGGGGAGTGGGTGGGTGGGCCTCCCCCCCGCCCCTGCGAAATCCGCTTAGTCGTCCTGCCCCGCACCCCTGTAACGCCGCGGGCGTGGTCTGAGTTAAGCAGTCGGCATATCACGAGACGGTTAATAACGTTACGAATTGCGCGCGTGACTTTTGACGCTTTAATCTGGTTTTAAAGTAATAGTTACCCCATTAGCCGTTACACGTGACCCCCGAAAGCTGTTAAGTCGGTGGTTATCTACCTACTTGCGAATGTTGTAAGCGCCATAAAGGGCATTATGTTACCTCTTTACTTACTCGTTTGTGTAATGGCATATTCAAGTACATAAATAATACAACAGATACTCATGTAATTCATACAAAAAAAAAACATGAAAGCATGTCCACTAATTGTTGCCTTAAGAAAGTGTTCGTGAAAGTGAAGGTCATACACAGTGTTGGGTTCCGTTAATTAATTTTATTTGATTTTCCTGGAGTCATTATATCAGCCTGTAGACGTCCACTACTGGACAAAGACCTCCCCAAGGGATCTCCACGACGACCGGTCCTGCGCTAACCTCATCCAGCTGGGTCCCGCGACCTTCACCAGATAGTCGGTCCACCTTGTGGGAGGCCTGCCTACACTGCGTCTTTCTATACGTTCGTATTTCCTGGAGTATATCTCGCAAAATATATTTTTTATTTCATAGCCGAGCGGAATGAATGAAAAAAATACAAAAATCATTTTTTCACATAACGGTTGTCTGGAAGAAATCGCTCTTAGCGATAAGACCGCCTAAATGTACAGTCGACCGCACATCAACTTTGACCTTGAGCTGGCCTAGCCTATTAGGGAGTTACAACAGTATGGGACCAGTTTATACTGGTTATGTTTCCACTGACGTGCGGTCGACCGTACATTATTGTATCTGTATTTTATATTTTTCTCTGTAATTTTTTTAAGTGCGCAATAAAGTGTATTGAATTGAATTGATTATCGAAAAGAAATTGATAACAATAAAAATAAAAATGTTTATAGGTACCTAACTTAAAAATCAGGTGGTGGATGATGATGTGAGAGATCGCCAGCTTAGCATCATCATCATCATTTATTTATTTCATAAACAATTTAAATCTATAACTTAATCAATGAAATAGGTACTTATATTACATATCATACAATAGTCGGTCACACACTAAAACACAATAAAATCATCACAGTGATAGAATTAGGATTGTTATAGCGGGCATAGACTATTTCCAGGTTCAGTTCTAACTACCCTTAAAGGTTATCACAGCACCAGCAGGTCGCCATTAAAACATAACCTACACTAACGACATTGTTTTCTAAGAGTGTAGCGTAATAAAAGAATATTCAAAGCTGCGCTCACACACGCGGGGAAATTAAGCTCAGTTAGCGGGCGGGGCAGGGCCGCAGCCAGTGGTGGTGCCGCCCAGTTATAACTATCAATCAATCAATTTATTTTAATTTATATTAATCATATTATGATTAATATTTATAAATTTATATTCTTACACTACATTCTTAGAAAACAGTATCGTTAGTGTAGGTTATATTTTAATGGCGACCTGCTGGTGCTGTGATAACCTTTATTATTCATTATAACAATTTACATTGTGTCCGAATCTGCATTAATACTAAGAAAATAATTCACAATCACAATTCGTGTAATTCGTGTAGTGTAATCACTATTTCTGTAACATGTACTATCTTTATACATACTTATGCGCACGGTAATGTCGGTAATACAGATATTCCGGTATAGGGCAAGCAAGGTGGTGCTACGACATTATACAAACTCGTGCTTACGGGGGTCTGATGGATTTAATAGCGCCACGAAAACTTCGCTTATTTATTTTTGTGGCGGACAATTGCATTTTTTTTACTAAAGTCCCTTAGAAAAATCCATTTAATAAAAAAAATCGTAAGGTCATTTATTTTATTATCGTCTCTATTTGGCAGTGCAATTGTTCTTGATTCGTTAATTTGTTTAGTTCATAAAGTAGCTATATTTATATCGTTAATGAACTCCCGTAACGCCTGTAAATACTCCTTAAAAAAATTTTAGGACGATTACAAAACAAACTAATCATTGATTAAATATGTTGTTAATTTTTTCACGATCATTGTTTTCATTTTACCAAATAATTCTTTTGCGCCCCTTTATTTCTACGTTTTATAACAGGGCGGTAATTCCCCGCCCTGATTACGTCTCTGGCCCGGAGGGGCGATCTGCAGGTTGATTTGATAGGTCCAGACAAACGAGCGGACGTTAACGACGGCGCGAGTGATAAGAGATAACAGTCCATTGGGTTTATTGATATTAGTTAAGTACCTACTTAATGATAATGTCTATTCTATAACTTTAGGAACTGTGCAGACCAAGCGGAAAAATGCCTGCGCACTTTTTCACGTCATTTTCAATCGTATGAATGACTGAGCGAATGAGTGATGAACGAATGACAACGCAAATATATCGAGCGAATGTGATTGGTAATAGGAGCCGGGGACGACCTAGACTGACATACGAGGATCAGATAGAGCGGGTACTCACAGACGGACACGTAAAGAGCACTCGCGTCCCGCGGCGAGCGTGTATGGAGAGAACGATGAGAATGAGCGAAGCGAAAGAGGTGTGTCAGGATCGCGATACTTGGCGCTCCGTTCTTTCTGCCTACTCCGCCAGGGACATAGCGTGAAGATATGTATGTATGTATGTATGAATGACTTTGTACGTCGGTGTCGCCTCGCGCTCGATGTCATTCACACGATTTTGTTCTTTAGTCTATAGTGAAATGGTTCATTTGACAATGACGTCAAAAAGTGCGTGGGCATTTTTCCGCTTGGTCTGCGCGGTCCCTTAGAATATACGTCCTACTGTGCAAGTGAGAAACAACATAATATTATGACAATCCCACAAGTAAGAACGAGACAACGAAAACCCAGTGCTACTCAATTTCACCTCTCAACTTTTTACCTTGAGGCAAACACCCGAACCACTAAGCCATCAAGGCAATTAGCCTCGAGACTTCGACACACACATTTTTCTAGGCAGATCTGTAATAAGGCTCGCACTCCACTAAAACGGAACGGAGAAATATTTAGGGTCACACTAAAAAGTGTGCATCTAACTGCTTTTAACGTCTTGGCGCTCCATTCTTTTTAGGCAGGAAGGTGCGAATCTCTTTGGTGGCGCGCGCGCTCTCTACAGTAGCAAATTTTATTGTTTCATGTTTTTAGGGAAGAAGATATATTAGTATTTATATATAACTTACTTTTAGGTTTTTCATCAAATTCTAGAAATGTAATTTATATTCGAAATTTTTTGAAAGTGACCCCATAATCGAGTAATATAACAGGATTTCTTTAAACAAGAAAAAGTATCTTATTGGTCGAATACAAAGCTGTTGGCTCCACTCTGGTGGACCTCACCCGCTGGTCGCTCATCGCCCATATCTCCAGCGCTGGACATTAGCGCGACACGCCCTCCTCATCACCCGCCCATGTGTCACCAGTGGCCACCTTATACAGGATGTGCGGTGGATCGATGTAGAAATTTAAAGGAAAGAAGATTATTTTGAACATTTTCGACTAATATGCAATAGTTAATTATTGCCAAAATTAAGCATTTTATTACGCATATTACAACAACGTACAGTCGACCGCACGTCAGTTGACTTTGGCCGCGAGGAGACCAAGGGAACTCCCTTGTAAGCTAGGCTAGAGACTATGAGAGACTATGTTTTGATTTGTGTCTAATTCTTAGCCGCATAGGAAGTCCACCAACCCGCACTGGGCTAACGTGGTACGCCATTGTTGCCAGAGCAGGTCTGAGCTCCAACAGTAGGTCCTTACTGTTGGAGCTCAGGCCTACTAGGCTGTTAATTGTAAGTTTTTAAGTTTAGTTGGGTGTCCTCCCCCATCCCCTGGCTACAGGCTTGTCGTATTCATAATTACAAATACAGAAAGACATGAATATTTCACATGACGCCCAACCATTATGAATTCATATCGAACGACATGAAAAGCGAGCCTTGAAACAGAAGGATTAGAAATATAACCAACACTCGAACCTAGCAATCACGGGTTGTACTTACCTATGTAATTTGGTGAAAACTACATTTTGAATAGTCTTGTAAATATTGCTTTAATGATTCTATCGATTGCACACATAAATATCTTATAAATAACTAACACACACAATTTGTACAAGCTTCCATGTAATTATTTCATTTCAACATGAAATTAACTACACAAATTTTCGTGTACGGGTGTAACAATCATACATAGAAAAAATATAAAAAAATATCGGTATAAATGGGCTAGTGTACGAGAAAAATAAAAAAATAGTCGCATTAATAAAAAAAAAAAAAAAAAAAAAAAACCTAACTACATTATTTAACTATTCAAAATAAATTAAAGTTTCAAAAACGACTTGCTCATCTGATATACTTACACGACTCTTTCTGTAGGTCGTTCTGTCCCACCCTGTATGTATGATATTGTTTAAGATTTTTCCAGTAGAGTGTCGAGTGTAGGTACATGTACAGTTAGCTGTAAGCGCTTTCATCCAGACAACCTTATGTAAATCTTGAAGTCACTTATTCACGCGGCAACAACCACTCAAAATTGAAAAAAAAAATGTTCGCCAAGTTGAGTGTCCCGGAGTGGAACTATTCCCCCGGCGTACATTTATCTGTACCACGCAGTGTAATTCAATTTGTTTGCGATGCTGCTTGACTTTTATATACCCAGGTGATTGCCACCGAGTGGATATAACTTGTACATACAAGTTTTTTTACTTAACACTAGCTTTTACCCGTGAGTTTGTCCACATTTAATTCGTGTATTTTGTAAAAGTGGTTTTGGCTTGGATAAGCCATGTCTGTACCAAATGTTTTATTAGCATTTAGTTTAAACTTGTAATTTGACGACTGCTTAAACCTGAGAAATCCGTTTGAAGAGAGATGTTTTCTGAAATATGATACAGATGGTAAAAGATACGTTTATTGATCGCCTCCCATGGAACTTGGAAAGTTCTCTGTCCTTGACTAGATTGATAGAGATTTAAATGAACATTGGAAATGTTACGTCCCACATTTTTGGGTCCAGATGTACAGTCAAGGTCAGAAGTGCAGTAGCAGTTTCGCAACTCAATAGATTGAGAGACCAGTTTCACTTACGACTTTCATTTATATCTGCACCCACACACGCACATATCCACTAATATATATATTCCTGGATATTACGATGAATTGATGACTTATTAATATGAAAATAAGGTTTAAAACACGCTATTGATTTAGGTGGTCAGTTATATCTAATTGGTTTTCGTGTTGTCGTGCGTGTGTGAACCATTGTACAGAAAAATGACTCTTAGCGTGTTACTGCACTTAAGAACCTTACTGTGCCTTTACAACGAGAGTTTGTACGCGTAACGACGTACTGCATCATGCGCATTTGGAATCACGCGGCCGGGTTTGAACCGTCGACGTCACAAAACGAAAGGTGGGGCACTCACGACCAGGCTTCTGCGAGAGTACAGTCAACATCAAAAGTAGCTTGGTATCTGAATATTCAAACAGAATCGTATTGACAAACACATGAAAATAGTTTGATACTGTAAAGTCTCAAAAGTGTATGTTAAGATAAAATTTTATATTTTTTTGTTTACTTTCGAAAGTCTAGTAGTTTTTTAAATTTCAAAAGTATTACAATACTGTGGTTCTATAGAATGTTTCAAAAGTATCTGAAATAAAAATAAAATTTCAAATCAACAATCTTTTTGGAATGTCGAGGTATATTTTCATTTATTTAACATTGTGCTATGTCTATTTTGTTTCCGACATAGTCATTTGAAATGGCTACTGATTATTTTTATCTATGATTATATTTCAGGAAGTAATTATGAATAATTTATAATATCAGGTTATTGTGAAATTAAGAAGAGTCAGGACTTTTGGAATTTAGTTTTTGATCAGCTATTTTTGACGCTGACTGTACATACCTACATTTAGATACCATATACGAATATACGTAGTAAAGCATAAAGGCGCGTTTACGAGAAAGACCTACAAAGATGTAGACATGGCATTAATGTTTCGTGTTGTCGAAACTTTAGCAGCCATTCCCTTTTGTAATTCATCATATTTACGTTTTAACCCTCTTCTTGGGTACAAGTTAGTTAGTTGGCACGTTAAAGGAGATCACTCAAAATGTACCAAAAGTTTAGAGTGCCGGCCAGAGAAAGTGAAATATTTCGATACAACGTTATTATTCTAGATATATTTTTTTCATAACAGCTAAGCTTAGGATCATTAAGTAAGTACTAGAAAGGAGACGTTTCACGAATGTATGGAGCCCCGGCCTGGACCTTGTATACTTAAAATTATTAAATGTCAATATTATTTAAAAGTGGTTTAATGATCATTTTGGTATATTTTGGCTCAGTTTTTGTGAACAAAAGCATTAAACGTTATAAAAAAATAAAGATGGCTGTCACTGTCAATAACATATCAATTGACGTTTTCCACTACGTTTCAACTTACAAATTACTGCAAATATTGCAATTTTAGTATTATTTTAATAACTTTCAGATTTTTCCTCGAATTTCCCAATAGTGTACATAGTGCAGGCCGGATCTGAAACGTCTCCTTTACAGTTACACACTGTTACGTGTTGCAAACAAAAAAAGAAAAGAAAATGCTGCTGATGTTAATCTTATTTCTAAAGAAATTTCTTCCAACTGACCTGATCATCAAATAGGAAAAAGAACTAGTAAATATGATTGCTTGTTGTTTATTTCTGTTTAAATCGTAACAGCCAATGTTTTTCTTTTGAAATAGCTAAATGAATTTCTTCTTCGGCGTATGCAGGTTTCCTCACGATGTTTTCCATCACCGTTTGAGAGCAGGCGAAATGTACTACACATTTATGCATTTTAATAAAAGCTTGTTTTTAAATATTTTTATATTTAGACATTTTTACATCTACGTTTTACATACAGCGAGTGAAAGTTTGCAAAATTTATGAAGTCATAAACCGCGTGTGTCGGGAGCCGACTCGTAAAGTTCCGGTCCGCGGACCTACTCCAGCCTCCTGGAGTACAATCAGATCAAATTACCAAGTTTGACAGGCTGGAGCATACAATATGTCTTCTGGCTTTAGGACGGAGAGACAAGAAAGTTGTCTACGTGGTTCAAAATTGCAAGTTGCAGTGGTTGGTCGCTAGAACCATATAAATATCTAATTATTTATGGGGCCTTACACACAAACCATTTTTATTTTCCTTTGCCCGACGTTTTATTTACCTTTGGCCGTGGTATATACAAGTAATTATGAATACGAAGCGCGACCAGGCCGTGGTATATACGAGTAATTATGAATACGAAGCGCGACCAGGCCGTGGTATATATGAGTGAGTATGAATACAAACCGATACCAGGCCGTAGTATATACTAGTAATTATGAATACAAAGCGCGACCAGGCCGTGGTATATACGAGTAATTATGAATACAAAGCGCGACCAGGCAGTGGTATATACGAGTAATTATGAATACAAACCGCGATCAGGCCGTGGTATATACGAGTAATTATGAATACAAAGCGCGACCAGGCCGTGGTATATACGAGTAATTATGAATACAAAGCGCGAAAGTGTAAAATGTACCGTTGGAGCCTTGTCTTGTTAGGGGGCCAGGATAGATCTCATGGGGTCGCAGTTTTGCCGGATCACCCTCCCCCAAATTTAAGATAAGATAGGGAGGAGGGGAGGGGCTGGAATACCTGTCAACACTTTGACGCTATAGTGCTGAAAACTACAGTATACCTAACCTTAGATAAATATCGCGATTGTCGATAAAAAATTGACGTTGTATAAATGTACCCAGTGTACTTACATGCAATAAAATACTTTTGAATTTGAATTTGATTTGGAACCATCGTTTGGAACGCCACAATACTCGCACTGAAAAACCATGAAAAACCTCGAGAATCGAAAAAAAAAAAAAAAAGAAACATAAAAAAGATTCGCAAACTGTTCAAACCAAAGCTTAAACACCTAATCTGGTAACTTCATGTCGAATAAACGAAATTTATTATCAGCAATGTAAAGTAAAATCATTATTACCATCCCCACGAAATTACAAGGGCCGGCCGGGAGTGGCCACGAGCGGAGCGGGAGCGGTACCGGGTAGCGATTTAATATCTAGCTGTATCATCGGTATTCTGTTACTTCTTGCTCGTAATTTATCTATATCTATACTAATATTATAAAGAGGAAAGATTTGTATTTTTGTGTGTGTGTATGTTTGTAATGAATAAACTCAAAAACTACTGTGCCGATTTCCAAAATTCTTTCACCATTGGAAAGCTACATTCACCCTGAGTGACATAGGCTATATTTATTGCAAATAAATGTCCACCCGTGCGAAGCCGGGACGGGCCGCTAGTGTCTAATAACTTACCACCCACTGGTTACCAAAGATGAGGGACTTAAATAATAAGCATTACTAAGGAATGGATTGTTTGAGGAAAAAGTCAAAGTCAAAATATTTTATTGATTACACTGAGTCATTGCTATTGAGTACACTGGGTACATTTGTACACGTAAATTTTTATCTACCACCGCTTAGGGATTGGCGCCGAGAAGAAGAAGCGGCCCAACAAACTTCCTCAGCATTTTTTTAAACTCAAGTTTGAATAACAATTGTTTGCTAAGATTGTGCGAGGCTGAAGTAATACCAGTCATCGTGGCATTCAAATAATCGTCCATTTTATAATGAGCTTTCTTACAAAGTTGTTTTTGATGTGATTCTTATAGGTATTTTAAGCATATTTTTGGGTAAGAGAGTAAAAGTAGTAATTAAGTATACTTGTCGGCCTCATCGGATATTGTATTTTGTTAGTTTTTTGGATTCTGGGTGTTTGTATGTATTTAAGTATTTATTTATTTAAAAGTATTTATGTATGTTTATCAGTTGTCGAGTACCCATTTACAAGCTTCGGCTTAGTTTGGGACTAAAACAGCCGTGTGTAAATTTGTCCAAACATTATTATTTTGTTGCCGATAAATAAACGTAATACTGTAAAATAACTTAATCGCCCGTCTAATGGCCCCAAGCTTCAAAGGGTTACCCTTGGGTCGGAGTAATTAGGCGAAGTCCCGTCCTTTTTCCATGTAATAATATTCTTCCTCCATTTGTTTTTTCATCCGAATTGCAAGAAGAATTGGAAGTGTATGAATAAATTATGTAGTTGCCTAAGGTTCTTGCTGATTTACGTATGTATAGCAATGAGTATAGCGTCTTGGGTATAGCCCTTTTCCAGTAGTGTTCAATATATTGACCAAAACATTAGGCAACCAAAGCCATACAACTAATTTAAAACAATTTGTTTGTAGCTGGCGTCCCAGCCAAGAAGGTTATACAACCTTCTTGATCCCAGCCCTTTTTTCTTTCTCTTTTTCCTGATACGCTGACCACGGATAACGCTTTTTCGTGAGAATATTTCAATTTACTGTAATTTCAATTAAATTATACTTTGATCTTCAAGTTAAGCATGTTTTATTAAAAAGTAGGAAACACTTTGTTAAATATTATTGAAAATGTCCAGAAAATCCCAATATTCTTCCTTCGATAAGAATGAATACAGTTAATACAGCATCGTCTATCTATGCATTAAACACCAAAACATTTATTTCCTAATTAAAAGGGACTTTTGTCCAGATTGGAAATGACAGTCCCATTATAGTACCATACTCGTAATAAATGCCATAGACTTAACTGTGAGCGGAATTTACTGATGAGTCAATATATCAGCTCGCAAACCCTCTTTGCTGCGTCAGAAGTGATGGAAGCCGGCATTCAACTCACGTTGGTTTTTAATACACTCCATTAGCAAAACTTTAATTATTTTGGGAGAGGCCTGGTCCAATTGTGGACTATTTAATTTAGGCTGTTGTAAAGAAAATGAGTATGTTTATTATCAGAGATGCGATTTATTTGAAATACTTCTATTTAAAATGCAAATACAAAATGCAAAATACCTATTTTGTATTTTGCATTTAAATGCCTTTTAGTAAAAAACATTTTGTATTTTATTTGAAATACCTTTCAAGATGTATTTTGCAATTTAATATTCATTTCAAAATGCAAAATACTTTGTGAATAAGTTTAGCCAATATTGGCAACATTACCAGTCAAACAAAATGAAATGAACGAATGGACGCTTGTATTGCCGAATTTGATCGATAGAGACTGATTGATAATTATGACCAAAATGTCATGCTTAAGGCGCCATGTTATTAGACGTTTTTGTTCGGCTCGGCATTGTGTCTCTATTTCTCATGATAAATACCTAAAATAAATAAAGATATCTGAGATTTGGCCAAAAGGGTATTTTGAAAAAGTATTTTGAAAATACCTATTTTGCATTTACAAAATACAAAACGCAAAACTATTTGGTATTTTGCATTTGAAATAGTAAATCTGAAAAGTATTTTGCATTTTGTATTTAAATGCTTTTTTAAAACCATTTTGTACATCTCTGTTTATTATGTCCACTATATCTCACATAGCATGGGAGGTCCACTGATTGACATAGGTATGTCTCAAGCGCGACCGCATTCCCCATCCAACCATTTCCGATCACCTTTTAAAGGTGGTCGGTCCATTTGAAAGGGGCGTCCCATCTACGCTTATAAAACCGAACCGCAGCCACCTTAGAACTTTATTATGAACTTATAATGTTCTTATAAACGGCGTTAATTTATAAGCTTATTTAAACATCGTTAGATTTCTCACGGGAAAATAGAAATTCAGCGCAAACCGCTTTAGATTGGAACCATTAAATAATAATCCCATTACAAAGGTGTCAATAGCAACGTTGGCCATCAAAGGGAACTTAATAGACTTAGGGCGGGTCTCTAGAGCCGTTTTGTCGCAAGGCAGTGTTCTAGGCAGAAAAATTGAGACTTGGTTGGTTTCGATATTTCAATGGTCAAAATTTTAATATAAAATGAATATATTTTTACTATTTTGCGGGTATCGTAAAGGAAATGGAGTGAGTTTAGTTCCATGATAACTTAAAGCTTAATTTCCATTGAACATGACAGTTTGCTAGTTTGCCTGTAGAAATCTAAGCACAACTACACACTTACTACTTGTTGTCTCGCGTACGTTATTTCGGTCTTCTCTAAACTTCGGATAACTTTGTCTCGAGACATTGTTCCAAGACAAAACTTAGGGAGAGCACATGGCTTTACAAGTAGGCGTTAAATCATTTAACTTGGGAATAAACAGATGAGTGGGCGCGTCGGTGTATATCCATTTACATTCGTAAATTATTCCGGGGTTTAATGTTATATTTTCATATATTTACTAGGAACCTTTCAGGTTTCTAATTCCTTCTGTCCTTTCATTGTATATGATCCTACCTGATAGGTCATTCTCGGCCAAATCAGACCTACGATTGCCCGAATCCAAATCGAATCCTATGAGGAGCGACTGGCTGATGGTGTGCCAACACTAATTGACTGGCCTGTTGGCGCAGTGGTAGTGACCCTGCCTACTGCGAAAAAGGTCGTGGGTTCGATTCCCACCGGCCAACATTTGTGTGATGAGCATAACTGTTGGTGTTCGGATTCTGGGTGTATGTATGTATTAAAGTATTTATTTATAGTATGTTTATCAGTTGTTGAGTACCCAATTTACAAGCTTCGGCTTAGTTTGGGACTAAACAGCCGTGTGTAAATTTGTCCGAACATTATTTATTTATTTAATTTGCTTAGGAGAATCTACCTCACGCATGAAACGTAAGTCTAGTGCACAGTGCAGTCGAATAACTAGTCCACAAGTTGTTTACGCAACAAAAACTAAGTCAAAGATAGTCAAACAAACACTAACGCAATGTCAATAGAAGCGGAATTAAATAAATCCTGCATGTGAGTGCCGGCGAGCGAATGTGCAAACACGAGGGCAGTTTTTTTAGTTGCCCCGTCGTCGGCGCGAGTGGGACCCGGGGGAAATTCTGCGCCCCCTCTAATAGAGAGGGGCGACCGGTGTAAAGGATGAACCGAGGGCGATAGGCTACTCCTAAGGTAGTAGTTAGATTTTCTATGCGGGCGAAACCGAAACAGATTATCATAAAGATTTGCCTTTTCACTTTTTTTAAAGAGTTTATTAGCGACAGTAACCGTTTACGCGTTCAATTGAAAAAGAAAATAAAAATATGTTTATTTCGTTTCTCATTAAACTTTATTATATCAGACATTGGAGCCTTCTGTTAAGTAAATAAATTACTTGTAGAAGAAACATTAAGGGCTTCTTTCACCACTTCCTGGTATTGTTACAGATAGTAATCTTAGAGATAAACTAATCTATCAGATAAATCTGTGTGATAGACTATATAAAATATATAAGATATAAGCAATCCTGAATAATAGGATACCTGTGAAACCAAAAAAATAGGCTATCTGTCAGATAACCTGCAGATAGGGTATCTGAGACTTTATCAGCCAGTGGTGAAAGAAGCCCTAAGTTTGTCTAAGTTATCTGTTAATTCGTCATCGACTTCCTGAGTAGTAGAATAGTCGTAACTGTGAAACTGACATAAATGCAATTCTTATTTACTTTCGAAGCAGAATCGGTCTGTATATTCGTCTGGGTCTGTATCCCTTATAGTTTCTACTACTACTACATCAATAATGGCGACCACGTATCGGAAGACGCAGCGTAGGCAGGCGTCCCACAAGGTGGACCGACGATCTGGTGAAGGTCGCGCGAAGCTGGATGAGGTTAGCGCTGGACCGGTCGTCGTGGAGAGGGAGAGGTAAGCCTTTGTCCAGTAGTGGACGTCTACAGGCTGGTATGACGATGATGACTACATCAATACTGTCGACCTTCCAGCCAATATCGTACAGCTCCAAACCTAAAAACGCAATGCACAATTCACCATATGTCAGTTAGCGATGAATCGTTTGTGTGCTTGTGTAATGTTTCTCAGTAAAAAATGTCTAATTGTCTATCTTTACCACTAAGCGAGCTGTCTGTCTGTATACCACTCCAGCCCGTAAAAAATGTGTTTTTATTTATTGCTACGGGGGCAACAAGCAGGCCTCCTGATGTTAAGAGGTCACCGCCGCCCACAGACACCTGCAACACCCGGGGGGTGCTGGTGCGGCGCCGGCCAAGGTTGAAAGGCTCTTTTGACTCTCTTCTTGAAGGACCGCATATCGTAGACCCCATATGTGTACCGCTGTGATCTCCTCACTTGGCTCCCTTGTTCAGGAGGCTATTCGCCGTAAACAGCTAATGAACCACAAAATCTTGGTCGGACCGCTGTCAGCGCCTCGCGTTCACACGATACTTTCTATGAGCATTTCATTTGTCATAATCGCCGGTCTATGTTATTGCTGTTCTTGCAATCTCTGACAATCATTCCTACTAATTCTATAAACGCGAAAGTTTGTAAAGATGTTTGGATGAACAATTAATTAATTAATTATTTTAATTTATTTGTTTTTAAACAGCACAGAACCTAACGAGACATCGATCCTCGGACATTGTTATTTGCAAACGAGCTTTATTATTTTTTTAAAATAAACCAAGATTCGATTTAATGACTTTTGTAATCTGATCACCTGCTTTGTTTAATTCATTTATAGACTTGAAGCTTTACAACGAGGTTCTACATTCTCTCGTGTTTTAATGTCTTTCATTATAAGATGATGTTTTCTTACATCGTTGTTTCCAGAAAACCTATTGGTACATGGGCCGACCGGGGATCGAACCACTCGACATGACAATCTATGACTTTTCTACTACGCCGCCAACGCTGTTTTATCAGTTTTCAATACGCTGAATATTATAGCATACATTTTATATTAGCTGCTCTAAGTAAGTAGTGACTCGTGTATACGTCAGGCCATGATTGATGTGAGAGGCAGATACATATACGGATATACTCATACGGTATTGGACGTGGCACAGATTGGCAGTAATATACGAATAGATATTTATATACGCAGGTCAGCGGTAGCCTCTTAAAATAGATTTTAACGGCTACGAATTACGCGTAGAGCTGCTACGAGCGTAGACATGCATATTATTATCCTACTAATAATAAAAAGGCGAAAAATTGTAAGGATGTTTGGATGTGAGGATGTTTGTTCCTCTTTCACGCAAAAACGGCCGAACAGATTTTGATGAAACTTAGTCCAGTGATAGCTTACATCCTGTAATAACATATAGGCTACTTTTTAACGCGGACAAAATCGCGGGGCGTCCGCTATTACCCCCTAAGTAACAAAACACCTACATAGAGGGCGCTGTTTCACACGGGAAAAACTTTTCAATGCGGGCGAAGGGAAAAAGCTAGTTAACTATAAAGTTGATTGGGGTTTTTAATACGATATCGTTATCAGCCGGAAGACGTCCACTTTCGGACAAAGATCTCCGTATTGACCGGTCCCGGATTCTCCAAATCCAGTTAGTTCCTGTGTGACCAGATCGTGGGCCCATCTTGTGGTAGGTAGTACGTCCTTCGGTGCTAAGGATATCAAATAAATCATCAGAAATTAACTAGCTTCAAAATTAGTATGTTTTTCAGCAGCTGTTTTGATACACCAAAAGTATGGGCATTGAACCTTGAAACTCTAATCCTAAACATCAGGCGAGGTCAATGAGATATCACCACTATTATTTACTAGCATCGTCTTGTAATATCAACAAGCTGCATTTTATTTTCTTCAATCTAATTCAAACAAGATTACAGACCCCTTCTCTCTCCATGCAGTCGACGCGGTGTATGTATTGTAAGTATGTATGTACGTCACAATGTGTCGCGATGGAGTGCATTTGTGTTGCATGTTATGCAATGTAGAGCAGGGACGTTTTGTTATCGATAACAATAGCTGTTTTGAGGTGAATGAAGACGTCGCTATAATTTATATTTTTATTTAATTATTTTATTACAACGGTTTAACCAATTACAGTAAGCAATCAAATTGTAAATATCCACGAAGAGCAATGTCATAATATTATAATCTAAGTCAAATATTAATAATAAAAGAGTGCAATAATAAGCTAATAATAATAATGATGTAATTTGTTTGTTAATTTTAGTTTTAAAGTTGTTTTTATTTACGGTTTTATTGTTCCCATTAATTATAATTTATTATTTTGTGATTAAATCTATCCCAGTGTAATTATTAATAATGAGCTTATATTTATAATGGTTCGCGAAACTTAACTTGTTATTTATTTAATTACTTTCTAATTAGGTAATTTCGCGGAATTACATAGCTACGTGAATTTGTCGGATATATTCGACAATACAAATGCGTGAGAGAGTAATTCCGGGAAATTTTTGTAATTAAAATGTTGTCTCGGTTGTGTAAGAATCCCGTTTGATCCAAATCCTACTAATATTATAAATGCGAAAATTTGTAAGGACGTTTGTGAGTTTGTGTGGATGTTTGTTACTCTTTCACGCAAAAACAACGGAGCTGAAATTGACGAAAATTTACGTTGTATAAATGTACCCAGTGTACTTGCATGCAAAAAAATATTTTTGGATTTTTTTTGGACAGATTTTGATAAAACTTTACAGTATTGTAGATTAAACATCAAAATAACACATTGGCTTTTAAATATATACCTCGGGAAAAGCTGTTCCCGCGGGAAAAACTTTTCTACGTGGGCGAAGCCGCGGGAAACAGCTTCAAATACTATAAATCTTTGACCAAATTATTTGACAAATACTTGATTGGTTTTACAAAATACTGTAAAGAACGAAACGAAAACCGTACCGGATTTATCCGCCGGGAGAGAATCCGGATATAATGTTACAAAGCTTTAAATTTTATTACCTAAATAAATGAATTTTATATTATAAATTATTATCTTCGCGTGATTTTCGTTTTAACATCCATTACACATCGAAATTTTAATTTATTCACTCCAAAATGAACACGTAATAATTAGGTATATTATCGATAATTGTGTTTGTGACATCACTATAATACAAGGCAGGTTGGAGGGCGCTCGAGCGACCCGCGGCCTATGTATGTACGTTTCATTTGTCTTGCTGTCTGGCTGGATTGTCTCCACCCAAGCTCACCGGTGCCTACGAAGCCTAGGCAACTTGACAGGTACGAAGCTAGGCAGAAGAATACAAGACTTTAGACGCGAAACTTTTTGTTTTATCTTTGTTGTTTAATTGGTCTTATTCGTGAAAACAAAGTCTGTATTGTACCCCAAACCAAACCTACCAAACTTACAACGCTGTCGCAGATTAAATAACAGTTGCTGTTTACAAAGATGACAATTTAGAAATGATAATTTTATACAATAGCAGACATATTTTTCTTTAATAAAGGATCTTATTATCTAGTCGTAATTAATTGTCTTTTAATAAATAATTTCAATTGCATACAATCTTATATTTCATTTTCCAATCCCTAGCTCCATACCTGGTTAGCTATACAGGCTTATCTGGGGCCTATTATATACGCTTGCATGAATAAACACAACCAATAAACATCAACTTCTTTTGAGACAAGATTGATATAGAACAATACTAATTTTTTTGTTCTTTTGGAATACCGTGTAATAATGAAAGTCTACAATTTTCTAATGGTTTTACTGAGAACAGTGGTCAGTCTGTAATACCTATAAAGGACTTAGCAGAAAGAAACAGCTTATAGAATTCTCAGAAAACCAAAGCAGATTGTTCTTGTAGCATATTATAGGCCCACTGTTGGACTTAAGCTCTATTTTGACCTTTCCAAAGCCAAATATTTTTTTACACACTGTACGGTTTACAATAAACTTATTAATGGTTTCACGAAAGGTCACATATCACTATTGAAATAACCCTAGCTATATATAAACCCTTTACCCATAGCGTTCTTACAGTTTCTAAAGTCTTGAGGGTCAAAGGTCACGACCGCCACTATGACCCCCTGTGCCTTCTGACCCCCCTTGGCTAAGTTATTTGCGGTTAGGCCATTGGGTATTTGTCAGGCACAACTAGGGCTCAAGATTGCATAATTAGTTTATTTTTTTATGAGAGTAGGTATTTATTTTATTGTTATGAAATAGGTATATGAAAATGTTCCTTTACTTTCATATTATGGATCACCTTTCTGCTAGTCCCCAAAGGCCAGATCCGGTTTCTGATACATAGTACTTCTTTCACCAGCAGTGTATAAATAGGGTTTCGTCGATTAGATTTTCTTATTGTTTTCCTGAAATATGTCACAAAGTGTAATTTATCAAACTTTCATATTTTTCCCATAATTTCGAGGCATGTTTACATATGTAAGTAGTAAGTACCTATATATTATGTTTTTTTAATTAATAATAATAATGTTTGGACAAACTGACTAAACTTAGTCCCAAACTAAGCCGAAGCTTGTAAATGGGTACTCAACAACTGATAAACATATATAAATACTTAATAAAAAATAAATACTTAAATACATACAAACACCCAGAATCCGAAAACCAACAGTTATGCTCATCACACAAATGTTGTTCCCGGGTGGGAATCTAACCCACGACCTCTGGCGCAGCAGGCAGGGTCACTACCACTACGTCAACAGGCCAGTCAATTGGGTTTTAGTTATCTTATTTAGGGCTTCTTTCACCACTTCCTGATATTGTTACTGATAGTAATCTTAGTGATAAACTAATCTATCAGATAAATCTGTGTGATAGACTATATAAAATAAATAAGATATAGGCAATCAGATACCTGTGAAACCAAAAAACTGGGACTTTATCAGCAAGCGGTGTAAGAGGCCCTTAGTCTTTTATACCTAATATAGTATTATTTAGTATAATTATAACTAAGTAACGTCGGAATCGGTTTTCTTAACTCCTGTGTCAGACAAATACGTGTCATATAAAAACGTCATTTCATTACCGTTCTCACACTCAGGGTTAATCATACGGTAATTAGGTGCTAACCTCCGTCACAAAGCTCATTACCGTAGCGAGAGTACTAAAATTACCGAAACGAGCCTCGTAAGCACTCCACACTACACCGTCGAAAAATAAATACGAAACAGAATCATTTTCGAGCTTTAGAGCCGCGTAGAAAACAATTCTGTACTCTATTGAAGACTACCACGTCTTGTGAAGGAATTTCATGGATGCGATAGATTTATTATCTACACGATCATGCGACATGACATGCATTACGGGCTGTCACTCATGCATGACCGTCTAGTTGTAGTGATTGACGCGAATGACATGCAAACTACGTGTTGGCCGTTTCTTCACTGTACTAAAGTGGTCCCTACACGATCATGCTGCATGACATGCATTACGTGCTGTCACTCATGCATGACATGCAAACTACGTGCATGACATGCACACTACGTGCTGGCCGTTGCTTCACTGTACTAAGTGATTGATAGCAAGCATGAGGGTCCATCATGCAGCATGATAATTCACGTAAATGTAACGCATGTCATGCCGCATGATCGTTTAGGGACCGCGATAGGATATAAATTAGGGTTGTACATTGCTGATGAAAAATTGTTTTGAATTAGACAAAGTCGGTGGCGTAGTGGGCAAGCCGCGGCCTGTTATGTCGAGAGGACCGAGTTCGATCCCCGGCCGTGGCATACTATGGGCTTTTCTCGAAACATAGATACATTTACCGACTGAGAAAAACATCGTGAAGAAACCTGCATACGCCGAAGAAGGAATTCTTAGCGCAAGTGAAGAGTACCTACCGGCACCGGAATAGCGTGGTGGACTATAGCGATTAAGCCCGTGTTGAGAGGGTAGGTCTGTACCCCAACAGTGGGACATATAAAATGGGCTGTTGATTGATTGACTGAATGATTGATCGATATCTATTTCTGTATTGACGATAGGATTTATAATAATAAAAAACTGATGGGACCCAAGCTTGATTCTGTACAATTTTGAGTTTCAATTCTGACCGGACCCCAAAATACTATATTCTCATCGCGATTGGTTCTCACTATCGATGCAAATAAGGAATGTCCACACCAAACTTAATTAAGTAACTCACCAGATTCTTCTTAAGATAGCGGTGAAGAGTATTTTCTGTCTTCAAAAAAGGCAAGCTTTAGAATTTGCATATTTTCATACTACTATGTTCAGATCAGTTTCTAAATTATTAAAAATAGGTATCAGAAAAGTCTCAAAAACGCTAGGCTAACACTTTCTAATAATTTGTGTTTTCATATTTATTTTATAGACTACATGCTTTATTTAAATTGTATACCTATTTATTATTCAATGAAGTCCTATATATTCGTTGATAAAGGCACTTACTCGTAAACATTATAAACGTGATTTATTAATAAAATGATTTGATTGTTATTATTTTTGTTAACAGACTAACACTAAACTTTATTAAAATAATTAAACCATATTGAAAAAATTTTTGAGTTCGTATAAAATCCTAAATTAGTACACATTTATTTCCATGTATCGTTTTGTATGAAAAGCATGGTGTTCATTTCACCCTTAAACCCGTGACGTAACCGATTCGATTTGGCAGGTCGGGGGGGCTGCGGGGCGTATAATCTGCTGAGGACAAATCCCTAGTAAAATCGACGTCTTATGCCGGTGCGGACGTGCTGGGAATTAAAGCATCCGCAGACGTTCTGGTGGTTAGAAAAAAGGTTCGATGCGGTTCTATCAAATATTTCAATGTATGCGAATGGAAGGTTGTCTGTCTGTGTTATAAAAATTTGTACACCATTGCATTTTGTATACCATTGCACTACAAAAATTTATACAAAAATAACCTAATAGCTAGGAGGATATACCTAATAATAATTTTTGGATATAATAATGTGGTTAGGTATATTTATGTAGTTCTTAGAGAGCGTCAGTGGCGTAGGGGATAAGACGCGGCCTATCATATCGAAAGGTCCGGAGTTCGATCCCCAGCTGGGCCATGTACCAATGGGTTTTTCTCGAAACTTAAGTACATTTACTGACTGCTCTCAAACGGTGAAGGAAAACATCGTGAGGAAACCTGCATACGCCAAAGAAGAAATTCTTAGGCGCATGTGAAGTCCGCCAACCCGCACTGGGCTAGCGTGGTGGACTATAGCCCGAAGGCCCTCGTTAAGAGGGTAGGCCTGAGCCCCGGCAGTGGGGACATTAATAGGCTGTTGATGATGATGTAGTTCTTATCCCCGGATACCCGGCCCCTGTAGACAACTTATTTCGCCACAAGGTCCCTTTTGATTTGTAACGCCACATATTCAGAACAGCATGATTCGAAAGACAGATGTCACCGGTCACCTAGTCTAGTGTCGGTGTCCTCTGGGCGGACAGTGACGTCACGCGCGGTTTGCTTATTTATTTATTTCATATGAGTGATTTTTCAAAAACCAAAACTGACAGCAACACGTAATGGAGTTTTTTGATTTTGACAGCAACACTAGACTAGTTAACACGGGTATTTATAGTGAACACCTCAGATTAGGTGAACACCTTACATTGAGAGATGGTAATGGATTAGGCGACTCTTACTTTCGGTCTGATTACTTTAGTGAGTAGGCACAAAAGAAGCCGACCGAAAATAAGAGTCGCGTATTCCATTACCATATCATTCACTTGTTTAGATTCATCATAGATTTATTTGCGTAGCAAATAAAGGTCTTTGGTTTATATACACAGTGGCATCTGTCATTTTAATCAAGCTATATTCTATGATACCAAATTAAGCGAGTCTCAGACACACGCGGCCTGCGGTGGCGGCCTACCTCAGGCCGCAGCTTCAATATGCAAACGCGGGCCGCGCGTGTGTGAGGTCTCACATACATTGCATAGGGAACACAACAGGCCGCCACCGCCACCGCGACCGAAGGCCGCGTGTGTCTGTGACACACTTTACGTTTTATTTTACTGGTGGACGGATTTTGGTGCAGTATCTGCCTGGATAGTCACCATCCTCTTGTCTATATTACTGCCGCCAAACAGATGCTATAGCATTGTTTGGTTTGAAACAGGAAGATACCTGAAGTTTAATATAAAGCATTGATATGCTTGAAGCAGAAACGTAATAAGAACATTGACATTATTACTAGCGAGCAGGAAGGATTATGTGTAAAACTAAAGCACTAATTATACCACACATCTTAGGCGTACGCCCGCCAAGGTCATGTTAGAAGGTCATGTTAGACGTAGCATTCACACCATCTAGCGCGGCACCTAGCAAGGCATCCAGCAAGGCATAGACAAGCTTTAAAAAGTAGGTTTTGGCTTGGTTACAAGACTTTTAAGCCATATTACTTGATATTTTAATTAAGATATGGCTTAAAAGTCTAGTCCAACCAAGCCAAAACCTACTTTTTAAAAACGTTAGAGCTTGTTAGGTCCAGCACTCATCTTGCACGTCGTGCAAACAAATAATAATAATTATTGCTGTATAGCAAGCATTTTCACGACAGTTTTGCATGACCTTCTAACATGACCTTGGCGGGCGTACGCCTAAGATGTGTGGTGTAATTAGTGCTTAAATGGTGAAAGAATTCACGTCCTAACACTTTTTCCAGTTAGGTACGCAGGCAAAGCTGCATGAGAAGGCTAGTTAAAAACAAGATTCCGAATTCGTATAAGCTGCTGTCTTATAAATATAACAAAAACCGAATCCTTGCGCTATAGGGGGTGTAATAAAAAGCAAGGACGCGCCGCAGCGACTAATTTCAAGAGGACTGTTCCACGTTCCTTGCGACGCAGACATAGATCTATACTAGATAGTGCTTTGGTTCTCGCAGATTTGGTAGATATAGGCATCGGCACAAAATGGTTGGTGGTTACGGCGGCAACAGACTCCATTATTATTATTGTTATTTGTGGTGGGGCTCTTTCAAGTCTTATATAGCTTTGTATCACTGCGACCATTGCTGATCTATTGTGATCGTTGTTAACAGACTCCATGGTTCATGCACAACCTTACTACAAGTTTACGCATGAACTGGCTTCGAAATCGTAGTAAAATAGGTTGCGCTAGATTTTTATAATCCAAAACAAAGGCCTGTAAGTTATCCACCGCTAAGTTGCGACGGTACAATTTGTCTACAGCAAGGACCCCAACACGTTCGTGGACTCGCTCCTCGTAACCTATTTCGAACTTGCTAACCAATTTATTTGAACTTGCGAACTAACGTTTGACTGGACAAGACAAGGAGTTCAATATAAGTAAACATACTGAGCTCCTTTTGTACTTGTACCCGGCTTTAAGCAATGCATAGACAACCTAGATTTCATCATTTCAGCCTTTTAGCGTCCACTGATAGACATAGGCCACGAACGCCACCACTCCTGGTCCTCAATATCCTTCAATATCATATCAATCACCTTTATTAGTAGTAGTAAAGTGACGACTTCCGTTGAAATATTTAAAAAATACCTCATGTAATTTACATATTTTCTATCATTAGCTAGCTAAACTGCAAGGAGGCTAAATTAATTTAAACCACGCTCGGTTTCGAAGCATTGCCCCTCCCGTACCACATCCAGCCAATCTACTACATCTTCGTGGCAGGCGTTCTTGCCTTTCATTCTCATGCCACTCATGCCGGCCGGCTCAGGCCTCCACCTTATTAGAGCCGTCATATTGTGTCGGCATCACTTTTTTACAACACCCTGTAGTAAAAATGTCACGTTCACGATAGTTGTACTGTTTATTAGGTAAGAGTCATTTGCGATGGTTTTTAGGGGTTTTGTTGACTAATTTTATATAGCAACTAAGTCTTAAAAAAAATCCAATTTACCGCGGTAAAAATTGGTTAGGTGGTTACGGAGATTACCTACCTCGAGCAAAGTTACAGTTTCTACCTTTTTATAGTTTTGGATATGTGTTATTTATTTTAGTATGTTGTTTATTTATTTATTGTTTTATTTATTAGGTTTGCTAACAATTGTTACATTACAACACGCACAGAAACATAAAACAATTTGGACTTAAAAGCTAAATGCACAATCAATAAGAAGCAAACACAACATGCATTTATTTAAGGACTAAAACATATTTACCAAAGTGTCATTAGTGACACTGCTTTTGTATTAGTACAAAATAAAAAAAGAAACATATGAACAACTGATAATATATGAACTAATTTTCGGACGAGATATTTTTTCGGAACTTGGCCAGTGAGTCAAAATTGATGTCTGACAAGCTACTGTATACGTAGGTATACGACGGGTAGAGCGGGTGTTCACAGACGGACACGTAAAGAGCACTCGCTTCCCAACTTTATATTACATGTAAAAAAATGTTAGCGTAATCGATATGCAGACAGGCATAGATATATTCCCTCATGGGAATCCCTTTTGAGGGAAACCTAAAACTATTTTACTAATTAGAAAAACTGTAAAACCAAGTTCTCTGTATCGTTAAAATATCTTTCTGACCTTCAGCTGCAAGGTCACGGTCAAGGCCACATTAATTCACTTAAAGCGAGTTCTCTATTAGGGTCACCACTCACCCTCTAACTAAATCCTAATAAGGAAATGCGACTGTTCAGCCGGCAGTGTGCGGCGGAACTTATTCTCACAAGTTCGCGCTGCTCGTTAAACATTAAGTAATAAGTTTCTCCGCAAACATGGAACTGAAACTAATAAGGATAGTTGCACATTACCTATGTCGTGATGCTCAAAAGATCTTTTAGGCTTGTGATTGTTTTATTTGACAAGCGTATTCAGCGAAATTCGGTAATAATCTAACTCAAAAAATTCAATTTTTTGACTTGTGTCACTGTTGAATTCAGCGAAATTCGCTGAATACGGCCAATAATCTAACTCAGAAAATTCAGTTTTTGACTTGTGTCACTGTTGAATTCAGCGAAGTTCGCTGAATACGGCCAATAATCTAACTCAGAAAATTCAGTTTTTGACTTGTGTCACTGTTGAATTCAGCGAAGTTCGTTGAATACGGCCAATAATCTAACTCAGAAAATTCAGTTTTTGACTTGTGTCACTGTTGAATTCAGCGAAGTTCGCTGAATACGGCCAATAATCTAACTCAGAAAATTCAGTTTTTGACTTGTGTCACTGTTGAATTCAGCGAAGTTCGCTGAATACGGCCAATAATCTAACTCAGAAAATTCAGTTTTTGACTTGATGTGTCACTGTTGAAACAGGTGTGCGAATTATGTTTTTGGTCACACCATTTTTCTGGAACACCCACGGGACGACGAGGAAGACATTCATCGAATTCACCTCACTTTCAATCCGGGATAGACTTGTTGGCCAATGTTATTATCGCCCGACCCGATATCCATTTCGCTCGCAACGACAAAGCGAGTGTGTGCGCGACCCAAAACTGTTCCACAAAGTTCGAAGGCGTCGGTTGCTAGTTTAGGATCTGATAAGCAAATCTAGGTTAAACACAGCATATGACTACCTTGCTTTAATCACTGTCGCCGCAAAGGCTTTAACCAAATGAATAATTTAATATTGGCCGTTGATTGTGATTTAGGTCGTTTACTTGTTGAAAACGTACGTCCACTGTTAATTCTTAATTTCTATAATAATAAAATCTTCTTAATTTAGTATTCTGTTCTAAAAGAGCAATAATGTCACCTGGGGCTATTGTAGCTAGGGGCAAATGTAGCTGACTGGAAATAACTTGTTACTGTTACGTTTTTAGAATGAATGACATCAAATGAGCAAATCACAACACTGAACTATAGTAATGGCGGCGATCACAATAGATCAGCAATGGTCGCAGTGATTTTATTTATTTATTTTTTATTTAAATGATGATACAAGGCTGGATAAGTCTTGAAAGAGCCCCACTTCAAATAATCACGTTGCTTTAGAGAGTTAATTTATTTAAAGCCACAGGACGTCACTCATTCTAAAAACGTAACAGTAACGAGTTATTTTCAGTCAGTTACATTTGCCCCCTAGTTAAAATAGCCCCATATATTTTTGAGAAAATAAAATAGAAGAGACAAAAGCGACACTTCAGTTCCCTTCAAAAAAGACCAAAGATTATAAACACTAATTAGTATTACCCGAGCGCGGCAAACAATTTTATACAACAAGTAGAAACTTTGTATAACAACAACAAATCTCGCAAGTTGTTTGCCGCGACACACTTTGCTAGTTCATCTCCCGCGCGACAAATATCCCCACTCGGGGATTATAACTCCGCATTGTTGTATTAAACTTAATCATGAATCATATCTATAACTAGTTTTTACCCGCGGCTTTTCCCGGGTAATTTTCCCATTGCATTTTACACATTGCAAGTTTATTGACCGAGCGAGCGAAGCGAGCGAAGCGTCTACGTTTCGAGACTGGCCAAAAATGCTCTTGTCCGGCTGTCTGTCTGTCTGTAATTCTCTACAGGTCGCATTTTTCAACCGATTTTGACGAAAATTTGGCATATGTATAAATTAATTAAACCTACAAAATGAGTAGAATAAAATTTTGAAAAACATTTTTTTTAGAGTACCTACCATACTCGCAAAGTGGGAGTGAACTTTTTTTTTCTTGTGAATCCCATAGTGTGGGATATCGTTGGATAGGTCTTTCAAAAATATTGCTGGTGTGTGAATACCATTTTTTCGATTTAGGGATCCGTTGGCGAAATATTAAGCTTTAAAGCGGTAATTTTTGTTAGAGTCACGTGTCCCCCCCCCCCTGCCAGCTAAACGGTTGCTTCTGGAAATGTGAAAAAATTCATGGCAGTAGCATATATAACGTAGTTACAAGGAAAACTATTACGGCTAAGTAGGTTCTATTAGTTTTTGAGTAATAGTGGATCGACTTAAGAAAGTTGAAAAAATAAATTATGTTCATAGAACTGCATGCATACGTAAAATGGAAAATTATTTTTTTCCGCGTGATATCCATGGTGTGGAGTATCGTTGGATGGGTCTTTCAAAAATATCGCGGGTGTGTGATAAACATTTTTCGATTCAGGGATCCGTTTGCGAAATATTAAGCTTTAAAGTGCTAATTTTTGTCACTTTAGTAGGTACTTTTTCTGTTTCCAAAGTTGACTTTTGTTGGTTTCTTTTAGGTTTGGTTTATAAGGGCTGGCGAGGTCTACTGTTCTCACGGAACTACTAGTGTATATACATTTTATCCATAAAATAAGCTCGTTAAAATAAACTCGGCTGCAATGAAATTTTTCATACAAACGAGGTCATTTTGAGCCTAGAGGCTTTCTCCTATATCTTCGTCAAGGAACGATTTGCGTGAGATCTGATGGTGGCTGTCAGGAGTACTCATGGAGGAGGTCCAGAGAGCCGTTTACACTTAACTGCCATTTTCACCATGAATTAGAATTCTGCCTATGCGGTTTTCCATACATTTTGATGACATTTTATATAAATGACTAATGATGAGCGTCAGTGGCGTCGGGGATAAGACGCGGCCTATCGTATCGAAAAGTTCGATCCCCGGCTGGGTCATGTACCAATGGGTTTTTTCTCGAAAGTACATTTACTGACTGCTCTCAAACGGTGAAGGAAAACATCGTAAGGAAACCTGCATACGCCGAAGAAGATATTCTTAGGCGCATGTGAAGTCCACCACCCCGCACTGGGCTAGCGTGGTGGACTATAGCCCGAACGCCCTCGTTGACAGGGTAGGCCTGAGCCCCAGCAGTGGGGACTTGTTAATAGGCTGTTGATGATGATGACTAATGATGATGCTGTACAGGCTGATACGGGCTCATTAGTGACGAAGATAAAAAGCGCCAATTTCAATACAGTTTACTAAAGCACCAAAGGCAGAGAAAATAAAGTTACCAAGTCTTAAACTTGATTATCAAATTGAAGTCCCAACGCCCTTGGCGCGGCGTTGTTTAATTTTCCAGTTTGCCTATACTACGTCTAGTTAGTAGCGATGGTAATTAATTGAAAACAGTTTGTGTGACAGACAGACTAACTAATTTAAAAGTGAATTGTTTAAATGAAAATTACTTACACGCTATCAAAATTCAAATTCAAATTCAAATTTCAAAATTCAAAAGTATTATATTGCATGTAAGTACACTGGGTACATTTATACAACGTCAATTTTTTATCTACCACCGCCTCCAAGGTGTTATATAGAGCTGGGAAGAAGAAGCGGCGCAACAAACTTCCGCAACACATCTTTTAAAATCAAGTTTGTACATAACATTATTTTGTAAAGATTGTGCGAGGCTGAAGTAACATTAACACCAGGCATCTTTGTCATTTAGATAATCGACTGTCCTATAATAAGCTTTCTTACAAAGTTGTTGTTTAATGTAGGTCTTAAATTTTCTGTCATTCATATTTAAGATTTCTTCTGGTAGTTTGTTGTAGAAGCGTATACATTGCCCCGTGAATGATTTACTGACCTTATCTTTACGCTGTGTC
Source organism: Metalampra italica (assembly GCA_949699065.1). Taxonomy (NCBI): domain Eukaryota; kingdom Metazoa; phylum Arthropoda; class Insecta; order Lepidoptera; family Oecophoridae; genus Metalampra; species Metalampra italica. The sequence continues at coordinate 4,093,631 of OX452993.1, forward strand.
TCTAATGGGGTAGGCAGACAGAACGGAGCGCAAAGTAAGTATTATACCGCTATCATGACACACTCTTTCACATAAATTTAAATTGATAGCAAATAATCCCGCGTAGTGTCCGGAACAAGATACCTAGAGTGGCAATATTCATAAATAAATTACATTGTATGAGATTATTTATATATATATTTTTTAATTTATTGCACACACAAAACATTAACAAGATACAAATACAAAACAGAAAGTATGTACAAATGGTGAGGCTTATCTCTTTATGACATTTCTGCCAGCCTACCAGTGACAGAAAAGATGTGTGATAGGGCAGACAGTGTGTCTAATAAACTAAATAAACTACATTATAACATAAATATTCATAAAAGTATAATACATATAAATAATTTATCCTACATACTTAATATACTACATTTTTTTTTTTTTTTTTAAACTTTATTGCACATGTATTGTACAAGAGGCGAACTTAATGCCGGAGGCATTCTCTACCAGTTAACCTTTGGGCAGTGCTGATAGATTGTGGTAGGTGCGAAGACAGTAACATCAAAAAGGCAGTTGAAATAAACTTAAAAGAACTATATATAATATAATATTTACACACATACATATAAATTAAATATACCATACTACATACATATGCTATTAAATATATATAATATATATAAATAAATATAATATATATGTATACATATAATTTAGATATACATAGAATACAGTATTATGTCAGGTAATGCATACTGGATACATAAATATATACACACATATGTATAATATAATATATGATTAATGAAAGCAATAAACAAAATTCAAATTATACCTACTCAAATCTATACTACCTACCTAAATAATAAACAAAAGAGTTTGTTTGTTAAAAGTCCAAAATCAATTTCCCGGAAGGTTATTTTTCGCCGAATATCTGTTTTTCCAATGTCTATTTCTATTTCAATATACAGTACAAACTTATTGATTTTCAGTTTGATTCTTTTAGGATTTGATACCGGATTTTTTTGTGTTACATTGGGTGTTCAACTAAGTGGGACGTTCGTCAAATAGAGATGTTCCAAGGTGATATTTACTCTCGTACTGAATACATTTCTGTGTAGCCTTTCTCTCATACACACAGCCCGAGAATTTAACCTAAAAAATAACCAAAACGTAATTAATGTCCCCACTTCCGCACACCGGGGGCGCTTTTAACAAAAGAATGGACAAAATCGTACAACAATGGTGCCCAATTCCCGCGCAAAACCAAGAAACACGAGCACGAGGTAGTGTTGGTTGTCACTACTAGTGCTTACTATCGATATTATAAAAGAAAAATTGACTGGCCTGTTGGCGTAGTGGTAGTAACCCTGCCTACTGCGCCAAAGGTCGTGGGTTCGATTCCCACCCGTGTGTGATGAGCATAACTGTTGGTTTTCGGATTCTGGGTGTTTGTATGTATTTAAGTATTTATTTAAAAGTATTTATGTATGTTTATCAGTTGTTGAGTACCCATTTACAAGCTTCGGCTTAGTTGGGACTAAACAGCCGTATGTAAATTTGTCCAAAACATTATTATTATTATACAATAAGAAAAAATCGTTTGATAACTTAAAAATATGTTTGACACTTAGCTACCGTTGATATCTCAGTGAATTATGAAAATATTTTAAAACTTGAATTAAACGGGGAACTCCTGGGAGCCTACTATTGTGATAGTTCTTTATTAATAATTAATTCTAATCTAGCGTGTAATAAATAAATACGACATAAATAAATGCTATACCAACTAATCCAAATTAACAGCAATATTAGGATTAATTGCGATTTCTTTAAAAAAACTGTTGGCAACACAGACAATTAAAATGCCACTAATTAAAGTAGGCACCACCATCTTTAGATAAATTAAGCTGTTCTGTATTTAGTCGTATAATATCTCTTGCGCTCTCCGCCATTGTCGGCCATCAACCAACTTATACTGAGGTTACAAATAAAAAAGAATAATACAGTGAAAAACCGAGTTTTAATTATAAATAAACTCGCAATCGCAACAAAAACCAAATATATTTTTCCTATCGATGACATCGGAATCATTCTCTGAATAATTAGAAAGAATCGATATTTAAAATGATTTGGCTATACAAAGGCACACCTTCACATGTATCGACTGACCACATCGATATGTAACAACACTAGTTCAAGCGTAGTTACGCGTCATAACGCGATAAAGGTAATCTACACATCGGCACGCGACCGAAATTAGTGGATCAAAGCCCTAACTGTGCCACTGGTAACCCAAATGTGTCAAAAATGTCACCCGCGAATGTCACAACACTACACTAATGTAATTATGTGACCAGTATTCAGGGTTCTGTCCAAACTGATACCTTAATAACGAAGCTATTTTGCATGGGCTATCAGCATAGATACCATTTTAGACTAAATGCTATGAAATATAGTATTACTTACAAAAAAGTTTTTTTTTCGATTACTAGACAAAGTGACGAATTTATTTTTCAGTCATGGCAGAGGACCGGATGTGGTGGTGGTCATTGGGGAAGGCATATGTCCAGCAGTGGACGTTGAAGTGCTGATATTAGTGCTACAGTCGTTAACGTAATTGCCTAAAGCTTTTATTTAAATCAATACACCAACAAATCGCTTAAACAAACCCGCGCACAACAACCTTCAATAAAATATGTAACAGTGTTAATTTAGAAATGACGTCAAAACTTTCTTAAACATATATAGTTACAGTTAGCAATGACGCATTATAGTTACGTCAAGCCTTCGTTAATGATTTATAGAGTGAGGGTTTATTATATCGATTCAATATAAATACACACTCATGCTTTATGAAAGCTAATTCGGTTACGTAATTGAATTAGGTTCCTTATGATGTATTATGATCCGTGAAAGAAAGATAATATTTTCTGAGTTGTGAGGGAAGTTTCTAATAAAAATTTATTGGCTTGTGCCTTCAAGACGAGCACTAGTCTAGGGTTAGTTGGTTTATGTACAAAGTAGTCAAAGTCAAAATATGATCTGCAAATTTTATCTCATGGCGTCTGTTGTGCAATGTAAGATTAAATTAATAAATTGAATTAAATTAAATGTATGAGCTGGATGAGTTTAGCGCAGGACCGGTCGTCGTGAAGATCCCTGGGGGAGGCCTTTGTCCAGCAGTGGACATCTACAGGTTGATATGATGATGATGAAATTAAATGTTATTGTATATGAGTACACTGGGTATATTTATTATTATTCTGGGTACACATATTTATTTATACACGTAATTTTTTATCTGCCGACGCTTGCGGGACAATCTGCGAACAGGACAAAAAAATACAAAAGCGAACGGTACATTTTACATGGGACATTCTGTATTAGAGTTTCATTCTGTTTCATTTCTAACAATGTGGTACCACGGAGGAGATATACAGTGGTACCTACTAGGCAGTATAAATTCAGATGGTGGGCAGCAGCATTGTCTGACGAGAGGGTCGGTGGATGTTGAAAGGATGTGTTCAAAGTCATACCGTTAACAACTGACTGGCCTGTTGGCGTAGTTAGTAGTGACCCTGCCTACTGCGCCCGAGGTCGTGGGTTCGATTCCCACCCGAAACCAACATTTGTGTGGTAAGCATACTGACATGACTGGCCTGTTGGCGTAGTGGTAGTAACCCTGCCCACAGCGCTAAAGGTCGTGGGTTCGATTCCCACCCGGGGCCAACATTTGTGTGATGAGCATAACTGTTGGTTTTCGGATTCTGGGTGTTTGTATGTATTTAAGTATTTATTTAAAAGTATTGATGTATGTTTATCAGTTGTTGAGTACCCATTTACAAGCTTCGGCTTAGTTGGGACTTCTAATTTAATTTAATTTAATAAAATAATAAAAAGATATGAATATGAATTTGTTTTTGTTAGAACGTAACTTGTAAATATATATCCCATTGAAATAATTTCTAGAACCGTCCGGGTCGCGTGAGTCCGTCGATTTATTAAACCGTCGAACCATTTTTAATTCGGTCCTTGCGTCAAAACGACTTGAGTTAATTCATTTATTCGAAATTTGGTATTAGAAGGCTGTTAATAATGAAATAAAATTACACTGCCATAAAGTAAAGTAGGTTTCAAGTTATGAGGGTTAGTGCAATTACAGAGACATTACGAATTATCAGGGTAGCACTCAATGGAAACATATAGCAATATGTGATTACTTATTGAGCATGGTCGAACAAAACGAAGTCTAATGCTCCTTAGATCTGCAAAAAAATTAGCGGATATGACAGTTTAAAACCTTCAAGATATTAAGATGAAACAAAGCCTACATTACGGGGTTTGATGGGCAAAATAATAAAAACAGCTTATTAACATGTCCCCACTGCTGGGGCTCACGCCTACCCTATCAAAGAGGGCGTTCGGGCTATAGTCCACCACGCTAGCCCAGCGCTGGTCCTCAGAATTTCTTCTTCGGTGTATGCAGGTTTCCTCACGATGTTTTCCTTCACCTTTTGAAAGCAGTTAGTAAATGTACTTAAGTTTCGGGAAAACCCATTGCAGCCGGGGATCGACCTTCAGACCTTTCGATATGATAGGCCGTGTCTTAACCCCGACGCCACTGACGCTCTATGGGCAAGGCCTGTTAAAAACTATCAACAAAGATCCAGTAGTTTCTATGAATGACGTCGACCGCTAGGTGATCTGTGATGACGATGATGAAAAAAGATGGTCGAAAGTGGTAGACCCGTTCTGGAGGGTTTCAGTGGAAAACGACTATGTTCGGCAGTGGAAAGACATAGGCCGATTGATGGTGAGGGTCGTTGAAATAACTTGTTTCTACGTAAAACTAACTTACTGGGACTTTGTTATGCGCTGTACTTATTAGGTTTCGTGCAAAGTAATTAGTCTCGTGCACGAGGAAAACTTAGTCAAGTTTTTGTTGTACTTCCTTTTAAAATATATAAGTGCCTGCTCGGGGTCGAGAAATTATTATACTAATTATGGATAAGCAAAAAGAACGAAGCAAATTCGCATGAAGTCCGTGTATATATATATAATGTATATGTATAAGTCTTTACTTTCTTGCACTTATCTTTAAAAGATGCATACGACCTAAATAAATAGCAAATGCATTGCAAGTTATACCGAGAGGTCCAACACTTATATCAAAATAATTTTTATTTTTGGTTTTATTTCGTAAAATTAAAAAACGGACTGGGATTTAGATCCCTAATACGAATAGAAATAATATTAAATTTGAATTTCGCGGTTAGGTCCCATGTGGGACATTCGGTAGTAGGCCTTAACGACGAAGGACTCTGTTTTGGATGAAACTTGGTACATACGTAGATTGTGAACTGGAATAACATCTATCCTGGTCCACGGGGGCAAACAAACAGTCCACATTTTTAATTCGAAGCATTTTCTTGCTAACTGTCCTATAACACATTAGCGAAAAAACCGTCACTGGATCTAACGACGAATAGAAATCATAATAAATTTGGATTTCGCTGTTAGAACCCATTTGGGACATTCGGTTGTGGGCCGTAATGCCACTTCTTGCTATCTGGCGGCGCAGACAGTTGTGAAAAAAGTAAATTTCTGAAAGACAACTCAATTTCACGAAGTGTCACAAACACAGGAGGGAGAGAGGTTTGATAAACTCGAAAGCATCCTGCGGGCTACATTCGGAGCGAGTCGGGCGTGACGTAACTAAAACAAAACACAATCAGCACCGCTCTCGCCGTGTTGACTGAGCCCGTCATTACAGGAATTGTCGGCGACGCCACCTCATGTTTACTAATCAGCCGCCGCCATGACTGCGCCTAGTAATGCCCTAGTTATTGAAGTAATCGCAGACAATGGTAGGGGTTTGATAAACTGAATTTGTTAGTCTCTCACTCGATTGTTGCGTCGTGTACGGCGTTAGTATGTAAATTTTATTTGTGGCCTTATTTTCGTGGGTGTACCCAAACTATAACCAAAAATGCTGCATCCACACGTTTGGCAAATCTAGGCAAACGCAAACGTGTGGAGCAGGGGTTTGGCTTGCGTTTGTAAAGGTTTGCCAAACGTGTGGGACGTGGATGCAGCCTAACGTTTTTGGTTATGGTTTCGATTTGGTAATATCGTTCAGAATTATTACTACTCGATACTGAATCCAAAAAAAACTGCAGCCTATTAAATGTCCCCACCGTTGGGGCTCAGGTCTAATAGTCCTCGAGGCTCAGGCCTAATAGTCCACCACGCCAGCCCAGTGCTGGTTGGTAAATTTCTAATGCGCCTACGAATTTCTTCTTCGGCGTATGCAGGTTTCCTCGCGATGTTACCCTCCACCGTTTGAGAGCAGTCAGTGTAGGGGCTATGATATCTCACAGCGGGTCGGATGATCCGTCGCTATTTCAACAATACTGTATCATTCATTTTGTAATAAATATGCAGTAAAGTAGAAGACTTTTACTAGTTATTCACGATTTCGAAAACACAGTTCGTTAAAATTTTCTCAATTAAAAAAAATTCCAAAGTTAACCATTTTAAGAATTTATTTTCGCTACTTTTATGTAATAAAGCTACGTACAATCACCATATTTTGAGTACTAACTGTACTTACTAATATGCAGATCACATAACATTTGAATTTACAAAATACACATAACTTTCGGCAAAAAAAGGAAAAACCTAAATCTAAGCGTTTTTGAGCCAGCCCAACTTGAGCCGCATGGCATCTCCCTACCCCGCGTCAGTCCCGCTCTGCCAGTGGCACGGGGAACACGTGTCGCTCGCCGCCATCCAGCTGTCACTCCCGTCACACGTCATTTATTCAAATTATATTTTGAAATAGGGTAGCATCTTTGTTGCTATCCTAGTGTTTTTTGGAGTACAGTCTCCTTGACTGAAAAATGACTGGATGTTTGTTTGTAATTTGTTTCGATACTTGGTTGTTTGACTTGACAGAACAAAAATAGACGACGACGTGTAGACAGAAGACTACAAAAGAAAATTTCTGAAGATAATATTTATTTTCCAATATCTTTCTTAATAATTTCCCGACCGTTTAGTATAATAACGAATTTTTTAAAATGGGAAACCAAGGTAACAAAAAAAATTTATTTTGCGAAAGAGAGCTAGGTATTAGCTCGATCTATAATCTGCGTTGTAGTCATTAAGAGAAAAGTTTAAAGAAATAAATATACTAACCGTATCCAGTCAATATAGATTTGAGAATATTTTGTTTAAGTAAACCCGCTGTAAAACCACAGCCGCCTGCTGGTGATGTCCGGATGGATGATGAGGGTTTCACTATCGTACAAACTACCAGGAGATATATATATCTATCTTGAATATGAAGCACACAAAGTTTAAAAATCACATTATGTAACAATTTGTTATTATAAAATAGACGATTCTTTGAATGACAAAGACGCCTGATATTAATGTTACTTGGTGATGTGGTACTCCTATGCTATAAAGTATGTTGACATTGACTGTAAATAAATTATTAATACATAGTGTTTTTTTTATTAAGAACCATCTTGGACGGTCAATATTGTGTAGCTTACCCTACATAAATAGTGCGAGTGAGATAGGTGCGCTGACGGCGGCGGTGGGAGAGGCATGCGGGGGGGAAATTTGAATTTGAGCTGACATACCATCGACTCTTAAGTTTGAGTAAAACCCATTGCTACATGGCACGACCGGCATCGAACTCTTACCTATAGGCATGACAGGCCGCGTCTTTCCCACTAGCCCACTGACGCTCGATACTGATGATAGATAACACTAAAAAAAATTTAATGTCAAAGTCGAGAGAGTTGTATTTTGGTCGATTTTGGTAAAGTAACAAAATATTTAGACTTTGACATTAAATAAAAAAGAAATTAACATTTTATTTGATTTAATTTTTAAAATTTACCTACCTTGTCCAAGACAGGTAGGTAAATGAGAATTATGTTAATTCAACGCGACAATAAAAATGAACAAAAACGAAAAGGATTTTTCAAATACACGGATTAATTTAAATTTTCAAACATCAGAAATGGGTCAGGTCATGTCCCTAATACAATCAAACCCACATCTTTACCACTTTTCCAAAATACATCAAGTCGGTTGCGGCTTCCAGCTCGCATTCGTTCCGAACAATTTATAACAAAGGCCGCAATGTAATTTAAAATGGGGGATTAGGCAGAGTTGCATGTAAATTTTCAAAGGTTAGTAGTGGAGGTGGCGGAAAAGGTTACATCGCGTGATGGACCCGCAGAACCTAACATGCTAAATGAACAGGTATATGTGTTATTTTATTAGGCTGCAGGTGTGCCAATGCCTACTTATGTGATAAATTAAGTTGAAACTTAGTCTGAAACGAGATACTAGCTGGACGTGGTGAACCGAAGGTCGCGACATAGGCCTCCCCAAGGCGCGAAGGACGCGCCTTGGGGAGGCCTATGTCCAGCCGTGGACTTCTGGAGAGTGGTAATGATGATAATCTGTATACTACCTAATCTGTAATCTGTATACTACTACCATGTTTTCCGCAAAAAAATATTACTTACTTACTTGCTTACTTACTTACTTACGTACTTACTCACACTTACTTAACAATGACTTGGTCTGACACATTTTACATTATATTTTGTAGAGCCACAAGATTATGAGCCAGGTTTGGTCAGTAGAACATCCTTTCATTCGCAGCCGTATAAATTAAGGTTTTCATTTCGTTGTGTTGGATTTTAATCTAAATATTTGTTTCATTTTTTCACGAACTGGACTTCTATCTTGCTGAAATTGTACAAAGTTTTCTGTCTCCAGTGGGAATCGAACCCACAGATATCTATCGCGTTCGAATCAAATCCCTACATTTACATGATCGTAACATAGAAACTTGAAATAATAAAATAGTAGTGAAAATCCAAATTTATTCTCTCCTATGTAATGTATTTAAAAAACAAGACATTAAAATTATTCACAAGGCATGTTTCAGTTTCAAACTTCATAGGCAAAGTTGCTTCTTAACATCACAGGCAAATAAAACTTATGTTAGCACATTTTTAAGAACCTCGATAAGTTTCACTCTAGAAGCGAAGTTTGGGCATATTTTAACTTTATACGGCTAAGAAGTTTCTAGATGATGACCTAATGACGTGATGACGTAAAATAGTTAAAAAAAAAATAGTTGCAGTGGATTATGCGATTTTAAAAAATGTTTTCTAATCATCATATCTAAATGTTTATTAGTTTTATCATAGCATTATTAAATGCACTGCACAACACTAAAATTTACTATGATGTTTTAAGAATAAAGTTGCCTTTATAATGTCAACATTTGCCAACTTTGCCACCTAGCGAATAGTGCAGGAACTCTTAGGATTTCATGCTCTCTACATTTCGCTGTTCGTACGTTCAAAACTGTTATTAGGGGATATAAATATTTTACTGAAATTTAAAAAGTAATGGAACACAATTTAAAACGTTTGCACTTTAATTAAATGTGTACTTTTAGTAGGTGTTGCAGGTGTCTATGGGCGGCGGTGACCTCTTAACATCAGGAGGCCCGCCTGCTTGTTGCCCCCGTAGTAAAAAAAAAACTATACTTCTAGCGTCACGAGAAATTAGATATGTTTTGTCCGTTTTGATCGTATCGTCTCAAAATCAATAATTTAAAACTATTCGGGTTGTTCTTAATTCAAACAGTTTTAAATTAGGCCTTTGCTGCATTATGTATAGAGGTGCACTTATTATTATACCTATTGTTGAGTGAGCTTAGGGGAAACCCCGCCTGAACATAGCAAAGTGGACTAAAAAAAAATATCTTTATTGCAAGCAACATTAGGCTCATATAAAACAGTTTTCAAATGCATGTAGTCATCGCTGTGACACACATGCCGTAGCATGTCTGTCACAGCAATGACTAATATGTTGGCAGTCGAGCCTGCCAGCTATCATGGCGAGGGCGGTGTTGGGGAATTCCTGTGTTACTTAACAGTGTTGCGAATTGGTATTGAATTTGATTTGATTTGGGTTTTTTCTCGAAACTTAAGTACCTACATTTACTGACTGCTGTCAAACGGTGAAGGAAAACATCGTGAGGAAACCTGCATACGCCGAAGAAGAAATTCTTAGGCGCATATGAAGTCCACCAACCCGCACTGGGCTAGCGTGGTGGACTATAGCCCGAACGCCGTCGTTGAGAGGGTAGGCGTATTTATAGAGTATTTTCACAGTCCCCCACTTCACCCTGCCTCATTCCCCGGTTCCCATCTGTAGGTGCATGTTCAAAATACAAGCTGATCCATACTTATGCCACAGATAATAAAACCTAACATAAACGCAGTGGCATGGTCGATTTCCTCACAGCAAATTCCGTGTGAGAGGTGTTTCCTGGTTGCAAAATAATAAATCTCTGTGTACAGTCAGCAAAAAGTTTATGTAAATACCTTTAGTTGCACTACATAGTTTTGGATGCTTGTTGCTCTGTCACACTAAAGCTGAACGGATTTTGATGAGAATTGGTACAGTGTTAGCTTATATCCCGGAATAATAAAATACTTTTTAACGCGGCTGACGTCGCAGGGCGTTCGTTATGTAGCACAGTCACGAACCGGGATTGTTGAGCCGCTTGCCACTGTTCGTATTTTGGCCGTGTAATGCAAATCGGGTTACAAAAGGGTTGCTATGGTCACCTTTCATTATCGAAAAACGGCGGCATTCGTGTAACATAACCAAGTTAAGATGATAAGCTAGTGGTTCAACAATCCCGGTTCGTGACTGTACATACAGACATAACCACGGCATGTGGGACAGTAGGGCTTTTTTGTTTTCTATGCTGTCGGTACCTTCGCTTCGAGATTACTAAGTAATTTTATTAATACAGAGATGTTTACCTGAGGGCCGCAGTCATCCCTAACATGACGTTAAGGGTCTGAGCTTATCTCGCAAGTTTCGACATATTTTGATTTTAACAAGGCACCAAACAGCATCCTTTTTGATTTCTAATTTAAATGTGATTAGAATAAACAACATTATATATTATCATTAGATTTAGTATACCTAGATAAGAGGTATAGATACGTCTCAGGTATCCATCGATGATGAAGAAAAATACCTATATAAATAATTAAAAGAGGAGATAACTGGGCTTAATCAAGCCAATATTCTCATTAAGATGTGTAGATAAGATACCTAGATATGACATATAGATACGTAGCAATAGATAGGTATAATTCCAGGTATCCATCGATGATGAACAAAAATATGTAAATAATTAACCGAGGTAGATAGGGGAGATAACTAGGCTTAATCATGCCAATATTCTCATTCAGATGTAAAGATAAGATACCTAGATATGACGTATAGATACGTAGGGAAAGCGACAGATAGTTGTCTGCCAGACAAACTGCGAACAACCCGTTAATACGTCACAGGTAGCCATCAATGATGGATAAAAAATATATATAAATTATTAATAGAGGGAGATAGAGGAGATAACTGTGCTTAATATTCTCATTTAGATATGTAGATAAGATACGTAGATATGACGTGCAGATAGATAGGTATACGTGTCAGGTATCCGTCACAGGAGGATAAATATCTCAAGTGGTCGGGCCCTGCGCGGTACGTGCCTGCCTGGCCGCCGCAGCAGAGCTAGAGGCTCGTTCACACCGACCATTTAAAGAATTGGAACGGCCTATTATGAATTTTATTTATTGTGAATTTTTAAATATTGAAAAGTAACTTTATCTGGACTTGGAACGCCTTCTAATCGCAATTTGGTACTAGTAATAAATAGTAGTCTGAAGAATAACTATATAGAATTTAAAGTAATTATTTAATATAATAATAAAAATGTGTCATATTGGATCACATTTTATTATTTTAGTTTAAAGATAATTTTCAGTTTTTGTTAACGTTTTTGCGTTTAAAAATGGAGTTTATTTATTTTTTATAAATAAACTCCATTTTTAAAGTATTAAAATAATTCTCTAGTAACTTAACTGATTTATTCCTAAAACTAGGTGCATTTCCAAACATTTTATATTTATTTGAATAAATGAATTAATTTTTATTACTTAGTCATTATTTACTTCAACTAAAAACTAAATGGTGCAAGGTCAACGTACACACGAAATGCAAAAAAAAAGTTTTTAAAATAAATGACGTTACTTAAAACTGAATTTAAGTTTTTTTTATTTTAAATAACACTCGTTCTTTGTACTTAATGATACCTAATTAAATGTCATACTGATTAATTGGTAGATAGACTGTATCATTGAGCAAAGCAAAGTCATTCAGTTGGTTTATTTTGAATAAATTGCCATATAGTTAAATAAGTTACCTATAATAATTTTATAACCGTTTAATGGTATAATAAAGCTGTTTCCTGCCGAATCTCAGTAACCGCGGCTTAACAAATACGCATACGGCAGTACCCACTGCGCATGTCAGAGCCTGGCTCATTCCGGACTGTTTGTTTTGTCGTTACACTATCAAAAAGCTTCGGATTGCTACCAAAGTAGCATCTTCTTGTCTAATTATCGACCTCTGGACCGCGCCTAAGCATCTGCAGTGGTCTGAAGGAAGAATCAACGTTCCGCGCCTTCGATTGGTCGAAATCAATCATCGAACTGTCAAGGGTTCGCGCCAATAGTTGACGTTTGACCGCGTGATTATTGTGACTTTAACTCAATACAAAAGGCCGTATATTAAAAAAAAACTTTAGAGTGGACAGTGTTTTGTGACTAAGAACTGTGATTATTGAAGTGAGATTAGTGGATTTACCGTTATCTGCATTACGGCAAAAAGCCGCAAAATATTGTTAATTCTTTAGACTTTTAATCCAAATATCGATTTTCAATATAGCATAGTGATTTACTCGTAGTTTTTCGAACTCATATTTTAAGACTAGTTCCAAAGCAGTTTGAACGTTAAAAACTTAAAGGTTCTTTTAAGTGTCATCATCATGAATATCACGTCGACGACAGACGGTAAGTTTTAAAAATTTTAAGGACATCTGCAATGAAAAAGTACCTAATTGCTTGCACTGGAATCCCCAGATGCGCACTGCTGTGGAATTCTTGGCGATAATGAATTTCGACTGTAAAGCGTAGGGCCTTAAGATCAAATTCGTTTGATATTCAAGAGTATGTCATGTTAGTTAAATTTCGACCGTTTCACTCTGGAGTTAAGGTTGTATTAAGGTTTTTGTGGGCACAATTATATACATAGACATATAAACTCTTTATCATCAACGCTTATTACCTCGTTAAGTGAAGGTTGGCGTGCGTCTAGCAGATTTTATAGTTTCTTGAGGTTGTTTTGAGTTTTGAATTAATTTTGTCAGGCAACCATTATATATATAGATCATCCTAGCTAGTATGAATGGTTATACCACTATTGTTCAGTCTCCAACTCTCCAGACCAGTAACGGTTAATAAATCTTTAAAAAAATACTAACAGATTTGGTCAAAATAAAAAGATCTAGCGGTATATCAAACTCAAGCTTAAAAGCCTACATTGTGACACGTCAACAGCTGATGATGTTGATTCGTCATTGATGATGATGTGATGACTACTCGCACAGTAAATTAATGACTCATTTATGCAAGTTTTTTTTATTGCTACGGGGGCAACAAGCAGGCGGGCCCCCTGATGTTAAGAGGTCACCGCCGCCCACAGACACCTGCAACACCCGGGGGGTGCTGGTGCGGCGCCGGCCAAGGTTGGAGGGCTCTTTTGACTCTCGACTTGAAGGACCCCATATCGTAGCGCTGTGGAAAAACGTCAGAGGGAAGGTCATTCAAATCTAAAAATTCAAAAGCTTAATCACGTAATGTCTCGACATAAAACAATGTGCGTAGAAGCTGACATAGTATATTATGCTTTTGCATACGTAGATAGATGATATAAATATTCTGGTCCATAAATCATATACAGTATTAAAATTCAAGCAGTCGTAGCTGCTACGCGCGACGTGCTACGAACGACGTGCCAAGCGAGCCGTAGCGTACGCGTAGCAGCATTGCAGGTCTACGACTTTTCTGGGTGTCTTTTCTAGCTATATCTATGAAATCAGCCCAATAATATAAATCTAGATACTATTAGATCTAGATCCTTGTGGGAGGCCTTGTCCAGCAGTGGACGTCTACAGGCTGATATGATGATGTTGATGAGATCATCATCATCAACTGCCTATTAACATGTCCCCACTGCTGGGGCTCTGGCCCACCCCCTCAACGAGGGTGTTTGGGCTATAGTCCACCACGCTAGCCCAGTGCGGGTTGGTGGACTTCACATGCGCCTAAGAATTTCTTCTACGGCGTATGCAGGTTTCCTCACGAGGTTTTCCTACACCGTTTGAGAGCAGTCAGTAAATGTACTTAAGTTTCGAGAAAAAACGCATAGATACACGGCCTAGCCGGGGATCAACCTCAGGACCTTTCGATATGATAGGCCGCGTCTTATCCCGACGCCACTGACGCTCCTTTACTATTATAAAACAGTAACGGAAGCATTTCTGTACATTTTCAAAGGGATTTTGGGAAAAAAGGGAAAGGGAAGGGATTTAAAAAAAACTATTGAAATCGTTATTTAGGCTTAACCCCAAAACACCTTCAAAAAAAGTATTGTCTGTCTGTCTGTTTGAACCTGCATCACGCTAAAACTACTGTTCCGATTTGAACCGTTTTTTTTTGTTAGAAAGCATGTGGTCTGACTTAAAATCTGGGATACTTGGATTATAGAAATTCCAACCCTAAAGGGGTGAAAAGGGATGTTAAAGTTTGTATGGGTACAAAAATTTACGGATCAAATTTACATGCCGCGGGCAACAAACAATTAGTAACATACATGATACCTTATTTAATGCGGACGAAGTCGGGGGGCTTGAGCTAGTAATAAATGTATAGATGAACTATAAACATAGAGACATCTGAGACTATCAAAGAAGGAAATTCGTCTTTTATTTCATAGATTATAGTTATTAATAATGTACAATTCGTATATTTGGTATCTGGGTACCTATAACAAATTTGTCTTCGTATCTAATATTTTTTTGTGTTTCCAGTTTCTCTTTGCTTTATCCTCAAAAGAAATAGGGACGTAGTTTGTTGATGTGGTCCCCGGAAGTGATTTTAATAAGTATAAACTGTGGGAACGCCAGTGACGTCACGGGCCTGGCAGACTTGGGGTATAGTTAGATAAGATAAGATAGCCTTTATTCCCAAATTTACAAATTACAAATAATCCTTACAAATAATAATAATTGCAACAATAATAACAATAATCTGGTGCAGAGGCTGTCCATAGCGGTACAGCGCGGCAACGCCGCGAGCGTTATGGGCACCTTTGCACCGGCTACGAGGCGAGGCGGGCTGTTCGACTGATAGGGTCGTATGTACACAGTTTTATCTTTGTATTTTTGTTTTAAGTTATCTATAATTATTTGATAGTTAAGTAACCTATGTAACCTATATGTATTATTATATTGTCTATTACATAATTGCAATACAAATAATAATTAACATACATTTACATTTCATTCAATTACATTACATTTCATTCATTAGATTTACATATTTCATTTCATTACATTTGGGTAGCCCAATTTTGGGCATAGGCCTCCTCCATTTTACGCCAGTCATCTCTGTCTCCCGCTAGTCTCGTCCAGGCTGCGCCGGCGCGCCCGACGCGCACGAGGCCTGCCTTGTGGTCGGGTCGCTCCACGGGGATACCAGTGCAGGATTTTCTCACTCCATCGGCCGTCTCTTGTTCCTGCCACGTGGCCAGCCCATCTCCATTTTAGTCTGCATGGGGTATAGTGAGATCATAATTATCCAGTGCATCTTGGGTATATTTAGTAGAAGCATTTTAAATTTTTTTGTATTTCCTCAGCACGAGGCTGAAAATAGTACCATTTTATGGATCTGCCGAGCGCAATAAAACGTACATGACATCACGCCAGGACTGGCCACATGACGATCACAACATATACATATTTATTTTAGAACAGTAAAGTAAAGTTTCCTACGGGAAACACTTCGACGCGGGCGAAGCCGCGAGAAACAGCTAGTTTTGAATAATTAATTTACGCTTTTTCTCCGCAACCAGGTTTCCGTGATAAAAGTACCCCACATGTTATTCCAGGATATAAGCTGTCACTTTACTAAGTTTCGTCGAAATATGTTCAGTAGCTATGACGCTAATGAGTGCCAAACGTCAAAAATTGTATTTAAGTATTTTGGTTTGATCAAAATGACATTTTACCTAAACTTTAAAGGAACAAGGAGCTATTTTGAAATAGCTTGGCGGCGACTGAGAAGCCATTTTGTCCGCGTGTCTGTCTGTCCGCAGATAACTCAAAAACTACTGGAACGATTGAGCTTTTGAAAATTTAAGACCTAAGAAAAATTAAACAACAACTTTGTAAGTAAGCTTATTATAAAACAGTCGATTATTTAAATGACAAAGATGCCTGGTGTTAATGTTACTTCAGCCTCGCACAACCTTTACAAACAATAATGTTATGTATAAACTCGATTTCAAAAGAAGTGTTGCGGAAGTTTGTTGCGCCGCTTCTTCTTCCCAGCTCTATATAACACCTTGGAAGCGGTGGTAGATAAAAAATTGACGTTGTGTAAATGTACTCAGTGTACTTACATGCAATAAAATAGTTTTGACTTTGAGCTCTGACTCAATAAAAATGTCTATAGGAATTTAGCGCGAACAATCGCTTTTAAAAATAACCGAAGTTCCTATCGTTAAATAAAAGTAAGCACCTATTTGTTCCGTCGCTGGCAGCCCTAGCAGCTGCCTAACTATGAGATAGATACAGGGTGTGTCGGGCGGTGTTATCAAATATTCAACGTCCGGATACTCGTGGCAGGCGAGCCCGTACTACACAAGCGTTGTGTTTATTCGACTTGTTTTAGTAGCACGCTGTATGTCATGTTCGACTAAATTTTAGTTATATCACTATCTAAAGGGCTCCCTAAACGATCATGCGGCATGACATGCAATACGTCACATGCAGCATGTCACTCATGCATGACCATCAATCACTTAAACGTTGCATGTCATGCAAGCATTATCGTTTAGAGACACTTTAAAAGCTCTGAATAGACGAAATATGTTTTTAGGGCTTCTTTCACCGCTTGCTGATAAAGTCCCATATACCCTATCTGCAGATTATCTGACAGATAGAGAAATTGTTTTTGTTTCACAGGTATCCGACTGCCTTCTGTCAAATAACAACAAGATCAAGTACTAGCTACTGTCAGATATTTTATCAGAGACTTGAGGTGTGAAACACGAAAATATTATCAGACATTTATCTGATAGTTAAGTTTGTCTGTCAGCTTACTATCTGTAACAATACCAGCAAGTTTCTTTGCAATTTCTGCTGAAAAAAGCACCGGAAAAAGTCGAGTGGCTGGATTCTAATGTCATGCATGACTCCTGCATAAGTTATATACTCGTATACCTACGTACATACTTACATGTCGAAAGCAATGTGGAAATTACGTAAATTTTCTTTCAACGGAAATAAATTCGATCCACTGTCATGTCATGTCAATTATTTTGCAGAATTCGCGTGTCAATACAGGGTGGTAAAATCGAACGCTACCTGGAGGGGAAAATACCTTAAATATGTATTTACAATAAAAATGTGGTAAAAGGAGACTTTATTTTTTATTTAAATTTTTTTTTGACATTTTCAGGTCTGGTATGAAAAATAATAAATTGTAAAACCACCAAAAAAAATCCATCAAAATTTTTTAATAACTTTTTATTCGGCTGGTTTTTATTATTTATATATTTATTTTAAGTAAGTAGGTTCGATAATTATTCGTTACTATGTAATTGTTTATTTAAGGATGTAATATACGCGACACAGCTCAAAGAATTGTGAGGCTGAAGTGGCGGTGGGCGGGGCACATCGCTCGTAGAACTGACGGCCGTTATGCCCCAGAAAGGTTCTCGAGTGGCGACCACGTGTCGGAAGAAGCAGCGTAGGCCTTCCGCAAGGTGGACCGACGATCTGGATGAGGTTAGCGCAGGACTGGTCGTCGCAGGGGAGGGCTTTGTCCAGCTGTGGACGTATATGATTATGAATTAATACTGTTGTATATTAATAGTATCACAGATCGTCCAAAAGCTGAGCTAAGAAGATCGCCCTCCATTACTAACCTTATACTTTTACTCCCAGGCTTTCATAACATACACAGCATGTTCCCCTTTGTTTTAGAACACTCCCTATCAAATGTTTACGAGCCCTGTAAAGGTGCGGTCGCGGTACGTTTCGGAGATCGAATTAATTTTATTGCCGAAGATATTCGAGGATAAGAAAAGTGCGTCGCTATCTTCGGTCTTGCGGA
This sequence comes from Metalampra italica, assembly GCA_949699065.1. Lineage (NCBI taxonomy): Eukaryota > Metazoa > Arthropoda > Insecta > Lepidoptera > Oecophoridae > Metalampra > Metalampra italica. The sequence continues at coordinate 4,111,987 of OX452993.1, forward strand.
AATAAATGGTTTGTTTTCGTGATCACCTGGATAGATCTGCCTGAAACTTGTAAGGTACTGCGCAAACAATCGTGAAATATATATATAACTAGCTTTTTCCCGCGGCTTCGCCCGCGTAGAAAAGTTTTTCCCGTGTACATTGTGAAACAGCGCCCTCTATGCAGGTGTTTTGTTACTTAGGGGGTATTAGCGGACGCCCCGCGACTTTGTCCGCGTTAAAAAGTTGTTAAAGTATATTTGAAAGTCCCGCCTTCCAATCATTCAGTCCTTTCACACTCCCTCGCTTCCAATCCATTCTCTCTCTTACCTTTCACTCCAAATCTCTCACTCACTCAAAAAGAAGAAACATGAACAGTTCGGCTTGTGCTACTAAAATCATTTTAAACTACAAATACGTACTTATCATATAATAAACAATTAACATTCAAGTACAAGTGCAGTGCAGACTGTGTTTATCATCAAATCATCACTGGAAATACCGGCGCCGGTGCAACATCAAGCAAACACCTAACGTGAGTCCACATACCTACCTATTTGTCCCTCCTTCTATTACTTTTGCACAGGGATTCAGTATATTCAATTCAAAGAAATACAAACAACAAGCAATTGCAAAGACCACCTAAATATAAAGATACAGTCCACTTAAAATAACCCAACATTTTGGTCACTTCGAACCGAATTTCTAAATTCGAACTCATTTGTTTTTTGCAAAATCTTGTCGTTTGTCTGTCTTGTGATCATAAAAGTCAATAGCAACAATCAAAAAACAGTGTTTAATAACATTCTTTCATCATATTCCATCATATCAAAGCATAATCATCATATATAAATCATCATCATTTTAGTTCGTTTTTTCTCCGATCAAGCAAGTTCCAACCGGTAGGTACAACGAACGAAATTCAAAATCATTCATTCACTTTGGTTAGGAAACATTCGTAATCACTCGGAACATTCTTGGTTCATTCGTAACGGCACGGTGTGGATCATTCAGCAAATTTAGTAGTTTTGTGATCAAAACAGTCCAAAACGTTGTTTTAGTGTAACATATAAAGCATTAAAACACAACAGTCATCATAAGTCAAGGAGTTAAGCGTAACATATAGCGTTTAAGTAGATTGATAATCTTGTCAACATTTTATGTAAGTGTAACATACGGCACTTACATTCTTTAACATTCTTTCATTTCGTGTTTGGTGTAACATGCGACACTAACACATTAACATTCATTCTATGTAAGTGTAACATACAACACTTACATACTTTATCATATTCATTTCGTGTTTAGTGTAACATACGACACTAAACACACTTTATCAGTCTGTCCATTTGTGTTCGGTGTAACATGCGACACTAACACATTAACATTCATTTTCTGTAAGTGTAACATACGACACTTATATACTTCTATCATTAATTCATTCTCTGTGAGTGTAACATACGACATTTACATACTTTATCATTTATTCATTTTGTGTGTTGGTGTAACATGCGACACTAACACATTAACATACATTCTATGTAAGTGTAACATACGACACTTACAGATTATATCATTAATTCATTTCGTGTTTAGTGTAACATGTGACGCTAACACATTAACATTCATTTCTTGTAAGTGTAACATACGACACTTACATACTTCTATCATTAATTCATTCTCTGTGAGTGTAACATACGACATTTACATACTTTATCATTTATTCATTTTGTGTGTTGGTGTAACATGCGACACTAACACATTAACATACATTCTATGTAAGTGTAACATACGACACTTACAGATTATATCATTAATTCATTTCGTGTTTAGTGTAACATGTGACGCTAACACATTAACATTCATTTCTTGTAAGTGTAACATACGACACTTACAGATAACACATAATTTTTAATTAACCATTTGTTTAGGCGCAACATACAACGTCTAAATAATCTATTAACAAACATCTATCATCATTTTTAAATAAACATTTCTTTAGGCGCAACATACGACGTCTAATTAATCTATTATCAAACATATATCATCATTACTTGTTGCGTAACACATAATGCACAATAAACAAACACTATCAAATAAACATATTATATTATTATCAAACATCATTTTATCATATTTTTCAAAAATATCAAAACATCTTTTTGCAGAAGCACCCTAGTGAGCGGTACGAAAGTTTGACATCTCGTTCAAACTTTCAATCATACGGTTCAGTTTAGTGTTGCTCGCACTAAAGTGATACCAGCGTCAATATTTTTCTACCATTTGGTAGTTTTTTTGGTAAATTTTGCCTTTACATTTTTAACATTCAAAGCATTTTTCACTTTAACTTTTAACGTTACTTTACGTTAATTTAAGCAACTAAACATACGAATTCAAAAGGTTATTGTATCAATAACACCAAACATTATCAAAAACAAGTAGCATTTTGCAATCCAACAATTACCATTAAATTGTTTGTAATTACTACCAATTTATTTTCTCTATAATCAATCAAAATGAGTGAAGCTCTTACTTATCATTATGAAAGCAAGCGAGACTTCGCATTCAAGAGATTATCCGACGCAGTCACATGTGCAAGGGGTTGCCTGAAGGATCCTGCACTTGTGCCTCGATTTGAAACATGGTGCTCCCGTCTGGATACTCTCTTCGAGTCGTTTACAGAGGCACACATCAATCTCCTTTGTGAACTCAAGAAAGCAAAAGCAGATGACGAGAGAATAAATAGCGAAACTCATTATCAAGAAGAGGCGGACGACATGTATGCCGAATTTTTAGAAACAAAGCAGAAGGTGTTACCTGAAATGAAAAATAATTCAAAGCCTACTACAGAGTCTAAGCCTGAAACAAGACCAAACAGCAAACTTCCTCCTATGAAGCTGCCTTGCTTTTCAGGGCAGTTAAAAGATTTTCCAGGCTACATAGACCTTTTTAACACGCTCGTGCATAGGAGATCAGACTTGTCTAACGTCGAAAAGTTTCAGTACTTAGTCACTTCACTTTCAGGTGAACCTATCAATATCATTCGTGCATTTCCTATATCTGAAGTTAATTACATCAGTGCATACGATGCTCTTGTTAACAGATATAACAACAAAAGGTATCTAGCATTCGTATGTTGGGAACAAATCATCAATATCAAAGCAGGTTCTGTACCATTAAGAACCCTTTTGGACACGTACAGTGAAAACATATCGATGCTTAATTCGTTAGGGTTGCCAACATCCAATTGGGATTTTGTGCTATTTCATTCTCTTTTAACCAAATTAGACAACAAATCCCGGGAAGCTTTTGAACTATCATGCAAGGGCGACGATTTTCCCAGGTTTGATCAATTAAAAACATTTATATTGGATAGGTGCAATGCATTAGAGCGCTCATCTATATCAAACATACAGACAAATGCATCTCGTAATCAAACAAGTTCAAACAATGCTAACAAAAGGGGAAATAATACATCAACAAACATAACAAAACCACCCCCTACCATGCTTTTAGCACAAGAACCATATATAGTAACATGCAAATTATGCAAACAAGATCATCCGCTTTATAGGTGTCCCGTATTTTTATCAAAAACGCCTCAAGAACGCTCTCTAATTGTAGAGCAGCATAAACTTTGCGCGAATTGTTTGAGGGCTAATCATACAGTTACTAAATGTTATTCAACACATACTTGTAAAACATGTAATCAACATCATAATAGTTTATTGCACTTTCCTACAAATGGGACGTCTAACGACACAAATCAAGATTCACAATCACACGTCAATACAGATTCTAAGCAATCATTAAATCTTTCCGGGATTGATAACAATGAAAACGTTATCACTCCTGTGACATCGCTCTCTAATTCGTTTAATGCCGCGGCATCTACGTTTACACTGCTGGCAACGGCTGAAGTCGAAGTAAAAGATAGTAGAGGTTCTTATCAAAAGGTTCGCGTCCTGATAGATCCAGGTAGCCAAAGTCACATCATTACAAATTCTTGTGTACGTCGCCTCGGGATAAATCGATACAAATGCAACATCCCTATGTATGGAATCGGGGAAGTACCGACCCAGTCGACGAGCAAAGTCTTTCTGGAGATAAGACCTATTGGCAAAACAAACCCAACCTTTACGGCCGAAGCGGTAACATTAGACAAAATTTGCGGTAATATGCCGACGCATCCAATAAATGTCAACAATTTTGAACATTTAACACACATCAAGCTCGCAGATGAGCAATTTCAAACATCACGGCCAGTCGATATTTTGATTGGTGGGGAGATATTTCCGCAGATTTTGTTGCCAGGTAAAATCGATGGCGGTAACCAAGCTGCAACAGCTATCAATACAATTTTTGGATTCGTTCTTATGGGTAACACTGCAGTGGCTACTCCTGCTGTAGATTCCACGCCTTTATCAATCAATAATTTGTCTATTGATGCAAATTTGGACATAGCTGTCCAAAAGTTTCGGAATAAAGACAGCATACGGTATCGTGTATCAACCACTGGTGACGCTATGTCCCATCCCCGATGGATGTAACTAGAATCATTAATTCATATCAATCTTATTCATACATTTATTCCATTTATCTTCATTATCACATTTCACTAAGTTAATATCATAAATAATCATAATATAACATATTTTTTTTTGTAACATTTATCATCATGTAATCAGTATATTATCAGGAACACAATGCTGTTGGCTGGAATGATCATTTATTTTTCAGAATTTAAGATCTTTCTGGCTCAAAATTTCGCCAGCGGGGGGGAAAAATGTTAAAGTATATTTGAAAGTCCCGCCTTCCAATCATTCAGTCCTTTCACACTCCCTCGCTTCCAATCCATTCTCTCTCTTACCTTTCACTCCAAATCTCTCACTCACTCAAAAAGAAGAAACATGAACAGTTCGGCTTGTGCTACTAAAATCATTTTAAACTACAAATACGTACTTATCATATAATAAACAATTAACATTCAAGTACAAGTGCAGTGCAGACTGTGTTTATCATCAAATCATCACTGGAAATACCGGCGCCGGTGCAACATCAAGCAAACACCTAACGTGAGTCCACATACCTACCTATTTGTCCCTCCTTCTATTACTTTTGCACAGGGATTCAGTATATTCAATTCAAAGAAATACAAACAACAAGCAATTGCAAAGACCACCTAAATATAAAGATACAGTCCACTTAAAATAACCCAACAAAAGTAGTCTATATGTTATTTCAGGATATAAGCTATCACTGTACCAAGTTTCATCAAAATCTGTTCTATAGTTTTTGCGTGAAAGAATAACAAACATCCTCACATCCTTACAAACTTTCGCGTTTATAATATTAGTAGGAAGGATTTTATAATTTCTCCAAATTGTCATGCAATTTCACATGTATGTTCCTTGTTTCAGCAGCAAGAGTTATCCTATCTAATAGATATACAGACAGACGTACAAAATATCTTCGCTATAAGGGTATCTGTTCTGATGGATTACTTAAAAACTTAGATTATACCACTACGCATGGTCCTATAAAACTAACTCCAAGTCCCATAAGGTTTAGTCTGAAGAAAAACCATCTTTATTTCTCAGAAACAATCTTACGACGAGAAAATCCTGGTAAATTCCGGAAACACAGATTACCAACTCCGACACGGGTAAATAGGATAGAAAATGTTTCATAAATCTCATATAGGTGTGACAGACTTCCCCATTTCGCATTAATGATTTCAAAGTGGATAAGCGCATGGGTGCGAGGAGGAGGAGCCGTACTAAAAACCGGATTTGGTGGTGATAATACCAGATGTGAAAAGCATATACATAAACACAGACATAACATAAATTTGTAGTTATAGGATGAACTTTGGTTACAGACAGGTCCCATATGTTAACGTCCTGCCAGTCATGACCTACGGCGTAGAAACGTGGACGCCGGGTGACGGTGGGCCTGATCCACAAGTTTCAGGTCACTCAGCGAGCTATGGAGAGGGCTATGCTCAGAGTTTCTTTGAAGGACATGATCCGTAATGAGGAGATCCGACGGAGAACTAAGGTTACCGACATTAGTCATACATAGTACGTAGTCGAAAGGATTAGCAAACTGAAGAGGCAATGGGCGGGTCACATCTGTCGCAGAACCGACGGCCGTTGGGGCGGACGAGGTCTGGAGTGGAGACCGCGGACCGGTACGCACAGCGCGGGACGCCCCTCCGCCAGGTGGACCGACAACCTAAAGAAGGTGGCCGGAAGCGGCTGGATGCGGAGAGTGGAGGACCGGGTGTGGAGGTGTTCGTTGGGGAAGGCCTATCTTCCGATCTGTTTCTGTGATCTAAGAAAATGACAACATGTGCGCTGCGTTTGTTTGACATAATACGATAAGTCTGATGTATTGAAATTGCATGAGGCGTCTATGGAATTATGTATTATTCGACTAGGGATGCCCTCTGCCCCGTTCAGGGGACATAGGTCCTTAATTAATTAATTATTCTGGTTGGTCAAAGTTCCCGCGAAAGTTCCAAAACTTGCTCGAGCGAAAAAGCTAGTATACGCCCATATTTCTATTAGATTGAGTAGATATGGCCCCCCATTCCCCACGTCTCTGAAAACTTTATCCGTACACGCCCGGCCGCGTGATTCCAAATGCGGATGCAGCTCAGGCAGAGACTGCTCTGCGATGCCGCCGTTTGCGGACATACAATAAACGCAACAAACCCAATTACACTACAGACTAGTATTACACTGCACTATCCACTGCTGGACATAGGCCTCCAAGGTGCGCCACTGAACCCGATCTTCCGTTCTCCGCGTCCAGTCACTGCCAGCCGGCTCAGATCGTCGCTCCATCTAGCCGTGTGGCGTCCCATACTACGCTTGCCTGGTCTGCACTCGAGAGGTAGTATAAGTCGCCAATACAGTTATTTCGGTTTAGGTTAGAAAGGTTGCTGGTGACCATGTAGTGAGCGAAGTGAGCGAAAGGACCCAGATAATAACTTAGAAAATGTATTTATTTAAATGTATCATCGGTGTATTGCAGCTGGGTATGGACGGTCTGCGACGTACACAAGGCGCTGCAGCACAGCCTATGGGTGTCTGTGTTGCATCCGCGTTTGTAATTACGCCTCCCGGCCCCAACTCGCGACCCTTACCTTCCTTGTAAAATATTCACCGACTGCTCAAGATTGTCAACTTTGCAATTAGGTGGAATATTTTAATACGATCCACGGAGTTCTCTCCACTCGGGAATTTACCTTGATACGACTACCTAGTACCTTCAGATCGGTCTTACTTAATCATAGATTACATGGCAAGACGCAGAAAGTTTGAGATAAGTTTTATGCCTAAATCAGTTGTCTGTCAAATCTTTTTTTTTTTCTTTTAATCAAAAATAGAGGAGATAAAAATCAGTCTGTGAATAAGTCGGTACTTCCACAGCGTCAAAAGATACTTACACCATAGGTATAATACGTGGGAAAAGAAGTGAACAGAACAGTCTTAAATTCAGTTAATAATTCTTTTGTTATGTATTTCTTATACCGAATTAAACTGCCTACATACTTTAATATCATGAATGTGTAACTTTAATGTCATTTCCATGAATTATCAAATATGCTTTTATAATTATGTAGTTTTAACAATCAGTTCAACACTTTCTGTAGCCTGAAAAGCATAATATTCATACGCTTAATCATGAGACAAAAAGTATTGTTGAATGTAACCTCTGAGATGCTGTTTCTACGTAGGCAAATTGCACATTCATCGCTAATCTTACTAGTCTATCAAGATTCCCTGTAGATGCTCTATGCTCCAAGAAATTTGAAGATAATTTGGTTTTGATAGCGCCTCCCTAATTATTTAATGCCGTCGCTCGAATAACGCGGTTAATCTTAATAAACCTGCCTAAGATTATACCGCTACGGATATAGCGTGAAGATATGTATGTGTAAGACCGCCCATCTTCTTCAGGGGCCTCCATAAAATACGCCATCCGACTTTATCCATTTTTTGATCATCAGCCTATTAAACGTCCCCACTGCTGAGGCTCAGGCCTACCCTCTCAACGAAGCTAAGGCGTTCGGCCTATAGTCCACCACGCTAGCCCAGTGCACGTTGGTGGACTTCACATGCGCCTAAAATTTCTTCTTCGGCGTATCCAGGTTTCCCCGGGATGTTTCCCTTCACCGTTCGAGAGCAGTCAGTAAATGTACTTAAGTTTCGAGAAAAAAAACCATTGGTACATTGCCCAGCCGGGGATCGAACTTCGGACCTTTCGATATGATAGGCCACGTCTTATCCCCGACGCCACTGACGCTCTCATCACGCCACTGACGCTCTCATCCTTCTATATTCTAACATTCATAGCTATAACCTAACGTGGCTCTCCTGCTAAATAACTTACCTTTCCTTTTCCCTTAGGTACATTTCTTGTTATACTCAATAATTCCTGTTTAAAAATCCCGGCTGGATACTGAGGGCGGAGGACCAGGTGTGGCGGCGTTCACTGGGCACGGCCTATGTCCAGCAGTGGACGTTGAAGGGCTGCTATGAATGACGAAAACGTTTGTGTAGTAAATTTTTGATAATCTTGATTATTTGTTCTGATCAGAGCAGTATAGAATGTAATAAATGTAATCTAAAGATTGGACAAATTCACACACGCACGGCTGTTTAATCCCAAATTAAGCCGAAGCTTGTGGATGGGTATGTACTCAACAACTGATAAACAAACATACATTATATACTTTTAAATAAATACATGCAAACACAGAATCCAAAAAAAAACAACAGATAGAATATAAAACGTAGGTTAGAGAGAACCCCCATGTAGCCCTTCATTCGCATTTCACTTTATCCGCGTGGTTTATAGAAGACCCGTACTTGTGTTATTGACACATACAAACAAACACACATTATTGGTTTGGTAAAACGATACGTGTACTTGTGTGTTGTCGGTACGCACAGACCACCCAACCAATTGACTGCGCATTGACGGCGGAAGCGTTCACCGAACATAAGGCCATCGCCTATAGGTATATTACCGGTGTCAAGCCATACTTGTTTTAGAGTGAGTTTCATTTTGCCTAATAAAGACCTTCCGCAATAGTTATTTGCGTTACAAGAGGACTTTGTTACCTAAGGCAAAAATTTATTAAACTCATACTGAAACAATTAGGGCTTGATGCCGGTAATATTTTTTATTTATTTTATTATTTCATATACAATTATAAGGCATTACAGACAGATTCCAAAGCGCCTTACAATTACCAATGCGGAGATGGCCTTATGTTCGGTGAACGCTGTCTCCTTCTCATGCGCAGTCAATTGGTTGCGTGGTCTGTGTCGGTACGTGACTACTGAACAATGGGAACGTGTCTTACCAGTTCTACATATATCCCGACATACGTGTATATTCTCCAAACTTTCGCCCGCGACTTCGTTATCGTTGAAGATGCGCGAAAGAGAGATTTATACACCACTAAGTGTTTCCCGCGGCGTCGCCGGACTGGATTTTATTCCCGCGGGAAAAAGTAGCCTAGCTATTTCTTTCCTGCCTCAGGGTTCGATAGTTCGAAGTATCTCCACGTCGAATTTCATCAAAATCCGTTTAGCGGTTTAGGCGTGAAAATGTATGTATGTGCGTATGTATGTATGTATCCGAGATTTTTTTTGTTATCATTCTTTTGTACGAGTAAATATTACCATACTGACTAACATAATTAAGTCTCCCAGTGTATTTATTTATTTAATAATCTGTTATAATAGAATAAAATAAAAACTAACTAAATAAATAACTTATTAAATACAAGAAGCTTATCTATAGATAAAAAATGTGTTCCAAATCGCTATCGATGGGCAGCGTGCCCAGAAGGCTGGCCGCATTGCCACGCTGGATGACAATGCTAATTCGCTGTGCGAAATAAAGGCCAGCCCTCTGGTCACCCGACACATCGATCAGGCGCGCCGACAGTCTCCCAGTCCATTTCAAGTGAATGTGAAATCAAGATGTAAAGTAAAATTACTTGCGTACGAAACCCTTTCTCAAATAACTACGCTCCATATATCCAGTTTTTGTTTTATTACCGCTACACCCTTTTGACCTTCCGAGGGATCAGTCATCTATCGCGTCGTCAAATCTAGGGCCGGGGACGAGCTACAGGGGGCTTTTTAATTCGACGTAGGACCCGATTCGAAAACGATTTGTCAAACACAAAAAGTTAAGAGCCGGTTCATTATTTATACATAACCAGCAGTGGCAATTGCAGTAGGCCAAATTGTAATTTTGATTGATTACTTTCCCAAATACTTTCTAACTTTGCCTAATTTCTGTATTTGACACCGCTTCGGCCATTTTCGAAACCAGAGTTTCGATACCAGTTGCGAAAACTGAAATAGCGAATTAAGAATTTGGGATGTAAACGGAAATGAGAAAGTAATCGGAAAGTAATTAGGAAAGTTATCGTGATTACATTTTGTCTGATTAAGAGTAGTGGACGTTGACAGGCTGATATGACGACCTTTTAAATAGGGTTACAATTCAGAAAGTCTAGATTTTGAATTTACAGTAAATAAACTTCTGATAACAAATATAAATTTAGCAAGCTAATACAGCCTAAGGCATCGCTGGCTTAGTGGGGGAAGACGCGACGTGTCATGTCGAGGTCTGAGTTCGATCCTCGGTCGTGCCTTTTACAGGATGCTCTCCAACGAAGGAAAACATCACGAGGAAACCTGCATACGACGCAGAAGGTATTTTAGATCCATGTGAAGTCCACAAACCATACACCCTCGTCGAGAGGGTAGGCCTGTGCCCCAATAGTAATAAATTATAATATACATATTATTAGACTGTTGGCTTGATAGTATCCCCTCCTCGTTTAAAACAACTCTAACAACAAAAAAATTGTACACAATAGTTTTTAGTGCAAATAATTGCTCCGGAGTTCCTTATAATCAGCCTGTATACAGTGGATCGAGCAGTTTGATTACGTCACGAACTACATGTTGAATATAGACCTTATATGGTCCTCTCTCTATATTGGTGACAGGGTTTTATGGCCTCGTATCCGCGGCATTCGATTGGTAAAGTAATTGAAAAGTTAATTGTAAAGTTAAATAAAAACTAACATAATTTTATTTCACAAAAGTGTATTTTACAAGTGATATTAATGGAGCTCTGAATTATGTATAATCTTTCTGAAATTATAAGAACTAGCTGTTTGCCTCGGCCCCGCCCGCGATCTATAAGTTATTTCTGATTTTTAGGATTCTGTACCTCAAAAGAGGAAAAGGAACCCTAATAGGATCACTTCGTGGTCCGTCTGTCCATCCGTCTGTCAAGACCATTTTTCTCAGGAACGCGTGGAGGTATTAAGTCGAAATTAATATCAAATACTCAGGTCTGCAGTCCCCTAGAGCCGTGAAAAAATCAGACTTCTAAGTCGTTGCAGTCAGAAGATATGGCCGATTTTGACGCATTTTTATTTATTATTTTTCTCGACCCCTATGGGTCGTAGCGTGATGTTAAATAGCCTGTAACCTTCCTCAAGAATTGGGCTATCAAATGCAAAAGAATTTTTCAAAACCGACCGGTAGTTTCTTTCTATATAGCCGATACCCCCCGACTTAATTCTTGTTATAAAGTATACTTACTAATGTTGTAATTTTTTTAACCCGTTCTAATCATGAGAGTTTCTTTGTTTTAAAGTTTGTCAATAGATGGCGTTAGGTGTATTTTACACCACGCTATCATTTGGTTCTTCGCAACATATATAAGATAAGCGTGCAAATTATCCATCAGTTTTTACCTCTTTATTATTAGTATAGAAGATAGATAATTTTGTGAGACCAATAATTAATCTAATCAATTCCACCAACGTTGAATTGAAACACAGTGTTTTATTTACGTACAGTCCGCCAACAGATTGTTTACTAAAAATATGGTTAGCCTAATATTAGATTTTAGGAACCAGGTAAATACTTTTTGATACATAAAATGTTTTATTATATTAAAACAGCGAAATAATTTTCTAAATCGGTTGGATAGTTTACCGCGACCAAATTTACAAACTCTACCTCTTTATTATTAGTATAGATTATTATATTAGTTGGTTTTACATTGATTTTCTATTTTTCAGGTAAGTGCTTCAAGCTTGAACTGCAAAATATCTTCAGTAAGTGTGACCTATTTTAACTGAAAAATGAAAAGGAAAAACAAGTTTTAAAAGTACCTAGGTACTTATGGTGGAAACGGAAGTTCATTTATATGAAATGGATACTCATCGCGTCGCTTCCGTTCAATTAATCAAAATGAAATATCGTTCGCTTTCCGATTGGTACCTACAATAACGGGAAAAATATATCCGGAGCTTTGTGGCATTCTTTTCACTTATATACTTAATTAGTATGCTTTGTTTCGTTTAGATTATTTAAACACATACCACGTTAAGTACGGATTTACTTAAGTAAAAGAAAGTAACATGAAAGAAAAGCACTCGCTTCGAGTAAGTGTGAGAGATTGATGATCATACTGAGCGAAGCGAAAGAGTGTATCAGGATCGCGATACTTGTCGCTCCGTTCCTTCTGTCTACCCCGCCAGGGACATAGCGTGAATATTTTTGTACAAAAAAATCAAATCAACAGCCATTAACATGTCCCCACTGCTGGGGCTCAGGCCTACCCTCTCAATGAGGGCGTTCGGGCTATAGTCCACCACGCTAGCCCAGTGCGGGTTGGTGGACTTCACATGTGCCTAAGAAATTCTTCTTCGGCGTATGCAGGTTTCCTCGCGATGTTTTCCTTCACCGCTTGAGAGCAGTCGTAAATGTACTTAAGTTTCGAGAATAACCCATCGGTACATGGCCCGGCCGGGGATCGAACTTCGGAACTTTCGATATGATAGGCCGCGTCTTATCCCCGACGCCACTGATGCACTTTGAATATTTATGATTATTTCCACCAATTTTACTACGATATCTCATAAATGGACTAACGTTATATTCAAAGGAAAAATAAGGTTTTGTCAACCAATTAAGTACTAAGGTATATGACACTTTTACCTAAAAGGGGACAAAAGGTGCCGTAACACCGAAACCGTATACTTTCACATGAACTTGTCACATTTCGGGGTAGTCGTGCTCAGAGGGAAATTGAAGGGAAATTGCTCGGACGAGAACACCTGAGGCCCCATTTGGACCGTTTTACACTTTTTTTGAACACTTTGTGCGTAAAGTGGTACTGGTCGTATAAATTGGACGTTTTTAGAGTTCCCTCAAAGACACATTTAAAGCCAACCGTTTTACTCGACTGTTTGTACATCTCTCTGTCTGATCGCTGCTGGATAATTATGAAACTAATGGACCAATAGAACTGGTAGAACATAATGATTATTTAATTAGGCAACGTTTTTAATTGATTTCATAAACGTTTAATCAAATTTCCAGAGTAACAAAATTAAATATGAGTCCAAATTTTCAATAAAACCAAATCCACAGTGTTAAGACATATATAGGCCTACCCTCTCAACGAGGGCGTACGGGCTATAGTCCACCACGTTAACCCAATGCAGTTGGTGGACTTTACATGCGCCTAAGTATTCCGTCTTGTGTAGGTTTCCTCAACATTTTTACCTTCACCGTTTGAGGACAGTAAAACTCATTGATACATGGCATGACCGGGGATCGAACTCGGACCGCTCGACATGACAGGCCGCTAATACGCCACTGACGCTCTATCAATCGAAATAACTTATATGACCAAATATGTAACCAATGTTGATAATATATTAAAGTGCAATAAAAACCAAATAATTATTAAAAGCCTATATATAATTAAAGAGCGTCAGTGGCGCCGGGGATAAGACGCGGCCTATCATATCGAAAGATCCGGAGTTCGATCCCCGGCTGGGCCATGTACAAATGGGTTTTTTCTCAAAACTTAAGTACATTTACTGACTTCTCTCAAACGGTAAAGGAAAACATCGTGAGGAAACCTGCATACGCCGAAGAAGAAATTCTTAGCCGCATGTGAAGTCCACCAACCCGCACTGGGCTAGCGTGGTGGACTATAGCCCGAACACCCTCGTTGAGAGGGTAGACCTGAGCCCCAGCAATGGGGACATGTTAAGGCTGTTGATGAATATATATAATTGGTCATCCATTCTTTCATTGCATTTGTTTGTACCATTTGGGAAAACACAGGGTGATTATGGTTTCATTACTCAACAGTACCGTAGTTGATGTTCGAAACAGTAGGTCAATTAAAAGCACATATAAGGCACATATAAAATTATGAATAAAATATTTCAGTCCGCTGAAACACAGAAACACTGATTGGTAAAACGCAGTCAACATTTAGCTTATCTATTTCAATACAGAACGTCATTCCCACTGACACGAAAAACGGTCATTGGTGAGATGCTATCTCGATTAAAACATCGATTACACTAGGGCTGCCACATTTCTGATACAGCTATTAGATTTTATTTTTTAGTTTTGAATTTATTAAAGTACATCGATCGCAAGCTGTAGCACAAATAGAAAACAGAAAAATCTAAATAAATTTCTAAGTTTAGTTTTAGGATAATTTAGTTTTATTAAATATTATACTTAATTGTTTTTCTATGCTTATAATAAAGAACCCCCAAATATATAAAAAAAATCTTGCGCTACAAGTTTTCGATCGATCTACTTTATTATATTCATTTTTAATAACATTCATTCTTATCATTATTATTTTCGTTTTAGAACAACAGAATTTTTGATTTTATTATTTTCTGGCTTGGTTTCAATATACCGGAGATAAAATTCTAAGTCATCACTTTCGATCGAATTTTAATTTATAGTTTACCACAGCGTCTCAGTTTTACTTGAAACTAGTTTGCTGAAACTCACGATCGTAAGGCGAATTAATAACCCCACTATTGGGGCACAGGTCTACCCTCTGACGAGCGCGTATAGGCTATATAGTCTACCAAGCTAGCCCAGTGGGAAATACTTCAAGAGACTTCGAAAGACTTCACGTGAAATATGAAATGAAGTTTATTTATTAGCCAGAAACATGGTATACGAAGGTTGACAAACATACCTAGATAGCGTTTTCTTTCACCGTTTGAGAGCCCTAAAACACCCATTCATAGCATCTCTGTATCAGATACTCCCAGCTGCAAGCGATCGACTTTCCCATTTCTTTTTGTTTCCGCATTTTTTATTTCCATCGGGGTGAGTTTTTAACTTTTTTTAAAGCGAGTTCTCGAGCCCGATTTATTACCTGTCGATGGTGGAGCATGATCGATATAAGAGGCTGGGGGTTCGCATACACACGACTTTCGTGCGTCTTTAAACGTTACGTAAAAAAATATAATCCTTGCATACGGGCACAAATTTTATTATAATCATTATTGAATTAGTACCCGAACTCAACCGAAAGCCATAATCGGCTTGGCCGACTAGTCGTGTAATCTATATCTGTGAGTCGGCCAAAGTCAATGTCCGCCCATCTCTAATAAATAATCAACATTATCAGCCCTACAAGAGCCGTAGTAGCCATTTGGTTGTACACTCGCCTCTCGTGCATGAGGTCATGGGTTCGAACCTTTGCCCGTACCAATGAGATTTTCGGAACCCAGCTCGCTTACTGCCACTACAGCTTGCTAATCCTTTCGACTATGTCGGCGGCCTTAGTTGTTCGTCTCACGAATCTTGAGAACTGGTCCGCGCAGGTCCGTTGGGGAATGGGAAGGTTTATGTCCAGCAGTGGAAGAAGGTGATGGTGAAGTAGTTCCAATATTAAGTCTGGTTAGTCGTCGCCTTATAATCGGTCGCACGACTTAGACGCTCGTCTGCGAACGCCCTTAGCATCCCTCATTAGCATGCTCCGCGGAGAGCGTCAAGCCACGTCGAACGACTTGCAGTCGATATTTTGTCGATATCCTGATTTATCACCTTCCAACACCACTCCAGTGTGGTAACACTCTAATGGAGAAAGATTGAGGAATGCCGGTGTAGGGAAGTTGGAGATTTATGTGGTGGTTGTTAGAAGATTGTTTTGAGTCAATTATAGGTTTGTGACGCCCGCCCTTATAATCTCAGTGATACCTTCCTTAATTGATAATAATGTTTTGGACGCGAACACACGGCTGTTTAGTCCCTTGTGGATGGGTAATCAACAACTGATAAACATACTTAATTATACGTTTAAATAAATACTTGAATACATACACACAAACACCCAGAATCCGAAAACCAACTCTTTCTATAAAATTGATATACGTACGTATATGAGACTTTTATAAACCTAAATTAGATAAACTAAAAAATAATTGATGCACGATTCATATCACAAAGCTATGTTTATTTTAAACGAAGAATGATAAATGAATATTTTTATAGATGATATTTCTTACATTGTAAATAAGAGAAAAACGGACTATAAAAGTGTTCCCAGTAGGGACAGGCTCTTTCCCCTTCCTCAGGGTTATACCGCCATTGTTTGGCTGCCAGGGGACTCGACTGCAGGCACAGGTTGTAAGGTTTTATAATTTGAAACACCACTGCAGGTACAGGTTGTAAGGTTTTATAATTTGAAGCACTTATGTTTGTTGCTCCCTCCCTCATACCCGAAGTTGATAAGAAACAATAGTCGAGTCAAAACAAGACAATGAGAGAAAGCAAGCCTCTTAGAAATATAGGTAATCGAAGTCGAAAAGGAGCCTTAATAAATATTCACCATTTTTGTAGACAACCTCTACTATCGTCTCTCATCTCATGATATTCTCGATTACTAAAAAGAGGTTGTCTGCGACAGAGTTATGACCAGATTTTCTTTCGAAACGGAGAGATTCGTCGGAGCACTTAGATCATTAGCCTAAATAGTTAGCAAGCTGAAGTAGCAGTGAGCATTGCGCGGAACTTGTCCTGCTTTTGATTGTTAATTCCATGTCTATGCGGGAACTTTTCCCGCGGTGTCTATAGCCCTATGTGCTATTCTCATATATAATTTTTCTCTCTTTTTCTATCTGTTTCATCAAAATCAATTCCGTAATTTTTGCGTGAAAGAGTAACAAACACCCAAACATACATCCACAAATCCTTAGGCACCAACTATAATATTAGTAGGTTTATAAGCAGACCATCGCGCCTAACCCTCCATCCTCATTTCAAGTCCCTCTGGCAGGGGGGCTTCCCACACATCAGCCATGATGCCATGTCTGCCTGCTCACTTCCATAATCAGTGGACAATACGCTGGAAGGAAGGCAGAAAGACTTTACAAACCAATGGTAGGGGTGCTTCTTTTCTCTCACACCGGGCAGGAACTGTTATTTATTGAAAGTCATGAATACAAAGTAGAGTCGACTTGTACTTTTTACTTTTCCTTTTTTACCCTGTTTTATTGTCTGTTTGTTTATGCTTCCCTCTACCAGGCAGGTGGGGTTTGTTTATTGGATGACTGAGAGGTTTTGGTTTGCTGGCTCTTTTTTGAAGTTTGGCCCGATTTGTAACAGCTGGTAACTGGAACACGCTGAAGACTTAAAAAGTTTATTGGCAAATACTAACACGGTGACTCATCTGAGACACAGTAAGAATGCTCCCTTTCTTTATGTCATCTTGTCATCATCATCTCAGCCCTCATCAGTCCACTGCTGGACATCAGCCTAGGCGCGCCACTGTACCCGATCTCCGGTTTTCAGCATCCTTAGTCACTGCCAGCAGCCTTACACATAATTTTCGCTTCGTCTAGCTAAAAATACTATTAAAAAAAATAGATAGAAGTATAAATCAATCAATAAAATCTTTTTAAAGTTTTCAATGTTTTAATCCCAGAGTTTACATTAAACCAAAAGATACGTATTGCTGTCGCACAACCGGGTAAAAAGACACTACCTTTTTCGCTCGGCCTACGAAATCAAAATACATTGGATGGGATACCGTTCTCATACCAATATTTTCCCGAAAAGAAAATGTAGCATCTCCACCGAGCCCTTGTAGTAAACCTACCAATGTTCTCCAATACGAAAGTTACTACCTGGAAGAGTAGGATGAAGCGCTATGTTCATTTTCAAGTCGAGGTTCTGTATCAATATTTTACTTAGGAAAACCGTGCCTAGGGTAGAAACTTGTTTCTTGGCTTTACTTTACACTTCAATGTAAGGAGATAAAGTTTGTGAATTTGGTCGCGGTAAACTATCCAACCGATTTAGAAAATTCTTTCGCTGTTTTAATATAATAAAACATTTTATGTATCAAAAAGTGTTTCATGGTTCCATAAATCTAATTTTAGGCTAACCATATTTTTAGTAAACTATCTGTTGCCGGAGTGTACGTAAATAAAATACTGTTTCAATTCAACGTTGGTAGAATTGATTAGATTAATTATTGGTCTCACAAAATTATCTATCTTCTATACTAATAATAAAGAGGTAAAAACTGATGGATAATTTGCACGCTTATCTTATATATGTTGCGAAGAACCAAATGATAGCGTGGTGTAAAATACACCTAATGCCATCTATTGACAAACTTTAAAACTAAGAAACTGGCATGATTAGAACGGGTTAAAATTTTTTGAATAACATATAAATAGTTCTATACTTTATAACGCGGATGAAGTCGCGGGGCATCGGCTAGTGTATAATAATTATGGAAAGATATAGTCTTGGAAACAGCATACGGTATCCTAAAACCGAGATCGTTGCGTAAAACCGTTCGTCCCGACACCTCCGCTATTGGCAACTGATTTATTTTTCTACCGCTCTTATTGGTGCCTATAAACAGAAGCGCGCGCGTTTTCACCAAACCAACTCTGGTAGGGTAGCTGAGTCGATGTATAATTTGTTTGTTACAAAACCTCTTAGAAAACTTAGAATGACGGTTAAAGTAAAAAGCAGTCTTTGTGACAATAAAATGTCTAAATACAGGCATATTAATACAACAAGTATACTTAACTAAGGTTTGTTTTAAATTTCACTCTTAATGGGTGAAATTACGTGGAACAAGTTACGAGCAACAACTGGTAAGATAATATTTTGAGGATTACCTTACTACTTAATTTGTTTAATGAACATTTTGCTTTTCAAAACTTGATTATTATTATAATTTTAAAAAATAACAGAAGTGTAGCAGCAGAAATAACAGCATTCAAATGATTACGAGACGATCAATTCGATCGAAAGTGCAAATCCTGCTTAAAAGCATGTAGTTTAGGTATGCAATCCATTGATTTACTATTTAAACTAGACAACTGGTGACATAGAAAACCTTCCAAGGTATATCTATAATGTGTTGTGTTAAAGAGTCACCATGCTCGCTCACACTAATAATGTGCTTGATTAATTTATCATTTCTGTTTATACATATAACTTCCTTAGGAATAGTCAATTCTTTGGCATTTTGAAGGTGTCGTACACCGAACCACACCTCTAGTTTGCGAGCTCATGTTGCCTTTTACACTGCAAATTATAAATCTTGTACTTTCCATAACTTTAAATCGTACTTAACACAGCGGTGCAGTTTGTAAGAACGCTTCCTCCGCACCGACGCTTTCCCGGGCAAAGTAAATCTTGGAGTTGGCTCAGTAGAGCACCTGGCCTAGCGAAGGAAATTGTCCTGATTCC
Source organism: Metalampra italica (assembly GCA_949699065.1). Lineage (NCBI taxonomy): Eukaryota > Metazoa > Arthropoda > Insecta > Lepidoptera > Oecophoridae > Metalampra > Metalampra italica. The sequence goes on from OX452993.1 coordinate 4,131,577, forward strand.
GCCCGGTTCGCTTTAAAATTGTTATTGCTCACTTGTTCTAGAAAATACTTTGCCTGTAAACCTGGTTGACATTTTAAGTTGAGTAAGCTTAACTTACGACGTTAGTAACGTTGAGTAAGTACTTACTTACAAAACAAATAGGTGACAATTAATCATTAAAATTTTCCAGTTGTTGACTACCTACGTAGTTTTAAGTAAGTAGGCTTTTCTAACAATTATGGGCATTTTTGTGGCTTGAAAGAAATTTATTTTGTTATTTATTTATTAAAATTAAAAACGTGGATTAGCAAAAAACGTTTTGCTGCGAGTTTTTACGCACCAAAACACCCTTTTCGTGCTAGAGAGGTGAAAAAAGCGTGTATATATTTTTCCAGAGTTCCACAACATTACAATGAAATACTTCGGTAATATTCCTTGTACCTAAGTGTTAGACGCTTAAAAATATGTGAATAGTAGGTGATTTCATTTGATTCAGATTCAGATAGTTTATTGCTTCCTTGTACATTAATATAACATTAGATGGTATTTAGTTAGGAGGTACAACAAGGACCCTGTGAGGGCACTGCAAATACATACTTAAGCTTAAACTAATGCAATTACATTTGGACAAATACGTTACAATTACATAAAATTAAATGAATTACATAAATAACACAATTACATTGACATTATTGATTTCCAACAGGCTACTCTTGATTTGTCGATACTTCTAAGAAAAAATTGAAATATTCAGTGTCTATTGGAGCCGACAATAGGTCCTTTTACCCTAATGGCTTCCAACGACAATGTAGCTTTATACGGCCGGCTCCACAATGACGACATAATTTTACAAGAAAGTACAAGAGTGGATTAGCAAATTATTCCTTCCATGATTTGAGATTTTTTTTGTATAATTAGATCTAATGAAATCTACACTTGACTTGCACGGATTTTTAAGATACTTGGTACAATATTTTTGACTTGATGGAGTATTTTTGGCTGGCTGGCAGAAATTTGGATTACATCCTTCCAATGTCATAAAATTAAATTCATAAATTCTGAGGTCAATGTTTAAAATGGCTGGACTTAAGTTTTTATTCATACATATGATGTTAATTTACACAATAATTACATCTAAACAAATTACATTATTTATTGAGTCATCTACTTCTTGTCAATATAATATACACATATTGTCTTAACCTACACTAAAAACTAAATTATTCTAAAATCACATCTAAACTCGCCTTTCCAATTAAATTAAACAAAATAAATGTGTGACTGACTGACATTACCACAAGTGTAAATTAAAATGTGTAATATCAATTTCAATTTATTCATTAAAAATTATTGTAACATTACAGATTATAGATTTAATAATGAAAATATCCAATTAAAGTTTTGTATTTTGCGTCTGATTACTTAATTAAAACAAACCATCTTCGATTATGTGATTGTGGAATTTAATACAGTGACGACCAAGTGCAAAGTGACTTAGACCAAAATGTTCCTGCATAGTCAGTGGAATCCAAGTGTTCGAACCCACGACCCAATTAGGTATTCGACGCATTTTCCTTACTCTTGCCTTCGTCAGACTTAATTTTTTAGAGATCCGCGGGGTTTTCGCGCAAGGAATTATCGTGGCAGGGCCCGGGCACGATTACAATAACAGTCCCCCGGGATTACACGGCTGGCGCGAGAAACCTGGTAACTGACATTGTATTTAGTTTAGTATTTTATTTGGGACGATATTTATTGAAGTTCGTATTATTTCTTTTCTAGCTTATGCCCCGCGACTTCGTCCGCTTTAAAAAGTATCGAATAAAATGTTGCCCGCGGCATGTAATAGTCCGACATGTCGGACAGCAAGGAATCAAAATTCCTCGTAGTTCGACATGTCGGACAACGTTGTCGAACCACGTGGCCGGAGGGGTAAATTTGATCTGTAAATTTTTCTTCCTCCTACAAACTGTAACATTAATTTTCACCGCTTTAGGGATGGAAAAAGTAAAATCCAACTACACCAGATTTTAAGTCAGACCACATGCTTTTAAACAAAAAAAAAAACCGGTTCAGATAGGGCGTCCGCTAGTTAGAATATAAAAAATCCTGTTTTTTAGGGGTTTGTTAGGGGTTACCTACGTCATTTGTGGCACCTCTGCAATATTTGAGACCAACCCCAGTGGTTTGAGTTGTCCATTTATCAACAGTGTATGGATCAGTCAGGGTATCCTTTAATTAAATAAAATGTAATTTATCAAGTTTTTTATTACTACAACCGTGCGCGTTCGCTGTGAATGTCAAGAATAAAAACGTTTGCTCGTCGAATGACATTACATTAAATTTGGGCTCCTCGCCCCGCCTGGGTTCCGTACAATAATCAGCGGGAGTACGCTTTTGTGCTCTTTACATATACCTACGGCTACTGCGGTTTATATCATCACATTAGAATATACCAGGTATAGGTATTATCATATAGCACTAGTCACTACCCGCGGCTTGGCTCGCGTATATATTTTTTTATTCTTTATTCTTTACTTTCTTTTTTACTTTCGCTTACCCCGGGAACGGATTTTCCCATTGAAAATGATATTGTTTTGAACATTATCACTCATCACTCACTCACGCATTGAGTCACGCATACAGTGGATTAAAAAGTTATATATTCCAAAAAAATACCAGATAATATGACTTGAACCTTAATTTTTAGATACCAGCTTTTTCCCGCGGCTTCGCCCGCGTAGAAAAGTTTTTCCCGTGTACATTGTGAAACAGCGCACTCTATGTAGGTGTTTTGTTACTTAGGGGGTATTAACGGACGCCCCGCGACTTCGTCCGCGTTTAAAAGTATATTAAAAGTAATGTAGAAACTAAAATATATATCCTTATTCCTGTGAAACTCAGAAAACTACAGTTAAAAAGATTTTTTTTATCTTTTATGTCCGCATTCGCAGCTCCAGCTGCATCCGATAACTCCTGCATTTTTTATTGTTATTTGTTAGCTTCAACTAGTAAAGACTCAGTAGACAGCTTCAGATTTCAAAGGAAATTGTTTTTTCAAACAACATACCTATCAAATATTGAAAATGCAAAATTTTGTTTCTGTGCTGCCTAACTTTTTGAAACAAAAGTCTATTGAGAGAAAGAAGGACTTAGAAATATTTTTCGGTCACATTTTCGCCGTTAATGCGCAGTCAATTGGTTGGGTGGTCTGTGTATATATGTATCATCCATCAAACTTCCAACCTTCAAGCGAAGGTCGATGATCGTGGTACCCTCGAAGAGCAAAAACCGTGTCAGAAACCGCGGGATTTGTACAAATAATAACTTTGGCTGTCAAGTCAAAAGCGTTATTAAAATATGTAAATGTCGTCCTCTCGCTGGGCCCAGTCCTCTCGCGTCCCTCTCTGGGCCCTGTCCTCAGCGAAAATCCCGTAATTACGACTAATCAGATTACCGCCATGTTGTTTTTTATTTTTCCCTCTTAGCGCTGCTTCGCCATAGAGCTGTAAAACCTTTCTTATAGGAACAAGATCTTTGAAGGAAAAGGAATACTAATGCAAAATAGATACCTACTGCATTCTGTCCTATTCATGCTCGTCGGGTCGGTTTTTTTTAATTAAAAATTTTTGGAATCAAGTACTGTAATTTGAAAGTAAAAAAATTTTGAAAAAAAAAAGGTCCAGTAGTTAAGGCTTTACGAGGGAACAAGACCACAGACACACAAACATACATAGACTGCTAAAATCATAGCCCTCCTCTTGGAAAAATCATGTGGATATTTTTAAATTTTTTTTATTGCTACGGGGGCAACAAGCAGGCGGGCCCCCTGATGTTAAGAGGTCACCGCCGTCTATAGACACCTGCAACACCTGGGGGGTGCTGGTGCGTTGCCGGCCGCGGTTGAAGGGCTCTAATTTCGATCCCTTCTAATCCCAATATGCAAGTAGTCGAGCAGGGACAAAATTGTCTTCCTTTAAACTGCTGACTTTTTAAAGTTATAGCAAACTATGCGGAGTCCACAAAACACATAATATATTTCATACTCTCCGTACAAAACTTCCGCCAGAACTTTGTGGCGAACTTCCTAGGTGCCAATTTTCATTTTTATTTATACAGGCTGATTATTTATTAAACGCGTAATCTCTTTTTTATTCTTTCCTCTCAGAGGAGGGACCGGACTTTGACACATCTTGAATATTTTATGCGTGTAGGGCTGTCGATTCTCAAGTCAATTGTCATTTGATCTTTGGTCCTTTAGAGGTTTTTCTCAGAAAAATCGGCAAAAAGGTAGAAATGTCCATTTATATTTTGAAGGTCAAATTTGAAGTAAGTACCTTTGGTTAACATCAAGATTGTTTTATTTGATCTTAAAACTTTACCGTTTTTATTTCTTAGTTGCATCGGATCATGTGATCCAATGGGATCTTTTTCTGTGATCAGATGCAACCCCGAACGGATCATAATGATCCGTTGGGAATAACCCGTTTTTTCCTAGTTTATTTTTAAATACAACAAATTACATATTTCTACGTCTTTTCTTAAACAAACAAAAATAATCATGGGAGCTTTTCCACAGCGCTACGGTTTGGGGTCCTTCAAGAAGAGAGTCAAAAGAGCCCTTCAACCCCGGCCGGCAACGCACCAGCACCCCCCGGGTGTTGCAGGTGTCTATAGGCGGCGGTGACCTCTTAACATCAGGAGACCCGCCTGCTTGTTGCCCCCGTAGCAATAAAAAAAAAACACTGGGTACATTTATACAAAGTCTCCAACTTTTTATCTAGGTACCACCGCTTCCGTGTTAGCGCTGTCCGGTTTTATTCTGTTGAGGGCACCACACGGAGACCAGTCGATTTCAAAATGCGAGCCGAATGAACTTTGAAGCAAACCATCAACAGACTTGAATACCCTCCAATTTAGATCGCTCTGAAGATGCTGCTATTAATGGCTTCCTTCCTCCTATTACGCTCGAACGGTCCCAAGTTTTAGACGCTCTCTTAACCTAGCTTAAGTTAGTATAACTTAGCCGTCTTTATTTAGGTATAGACAGACAATTTTGTGCCTAAACGACACTAAACTTTATCGTACATATATGTACGATAAAGTTTAGTGTTTAATGTTTAGTGTCTAAACTTTATCGTACATATATGTACGATAAAGTGTAGTGTCGTGAGAAATTTATATCAAAACTAACCCATTCCTAGTAAAATTTAAAGTTCATGGCAAAACTTCGGAAAATACAGCAAAAAAAAAAATATGGAAAATTTTGTAACAAGAATTTTCAGTACGTTTTCGTGTGGTCTCGGATTGACAGTGACGGGACCTGCACATTGTTTACGAGATGTACAGTCGACCTCTAGGTGAAGTGCATCTCTGTTAACTTTTCCCCTCATAGGAACCCAATACCGCCTATGTAATTAGTTAAAATAACCTATGTACGAGCCGTATATCCATCTAAACCTAATTATTAATTTCTAAACTTTAGAAATCAGAACGGTATTAACGAAGCTCTTACCTCAAGCAAACTTCTAAGAGATGACAGATAACGATTCTTAACGAAGAATAATGCTGCTAACTAAAGAGAGGTCTAATTCATTGAATAAAACTGCCCAAATAAAATAGAGGCGTCAAGATAAATAGTGAAGTTGTTCGGAGGACCGGTATCGGCTGATAAATCTACTAACTCACCGACTTGGGTCCCGATACTCGTAAATTTGGAACTTGTTCCTTCCAGCAGTGTTACAGGGAAGTTCAGAGCTCCAGGTAGCGCCTATGTTTCTATTTTATTACGTTTGCGCCATTAGATGTAATTTTATATTCGCTGTTGCATTTATTAGTAGATTCTACTATGGAATGTCAATTGGAAACAAAGCCTTATAGACCGGTGGTAAATTCTATATGTTATATTTATATTATCTATCTGTTCATGTTATCTATATCTACTTGTGATATTATCAGTGATATATTCAGAATACAAAAATATCGGCCGAATAACCACCCTGGGCGTTTTGTTTATTTATTCTCTTCAGTCCAAATCGTGAAACGTCCAAGACTTGATAAGCTCAGTGACACTTTTATGGGGAGAAGAGTTTGGAATACTTAGGTAACCGCCGCCGCCGGCCGGGGCCACGCATGCGCATTCTGTGCTCTGTGGCTGGCCGGTTGAACAATATTCAATTTAGTTTATTATTAAAATTTCACAGAATTACCCGCATGTGTTGTTTTTTTTTTCTTTTAGTTTTATTTGATCTGATTTTTGGAAACTTTATAAAATTGTATTATTACTTAATTACTGACCAAAAAGAAAAAAGTAAATGAATTAAAATAGGGGAGGTGAGCCAAGCGGCAACAAAGACAGTTCACTTAAAACACCTGCGGCTATACCGAGTACAGTCTACCACATAGTTATTTATAGAAACGAGTGGCAAGTCAGCCCTATAAGTACTAGGACTACAAAAGCGGGTGGAGTTTGAACTTAGGAGATTTGTCTCCAGTCGGGGATGAAGAGATGGCGCTAATGCGAATAGTTCCCGCTGAATTGCGCGCCCACAACTAAAAGTGGGGTTTATTGTTGCTCCTTTGATGTCTGCTGCCTTGGTACTCGGATTGTTTTTATATTTATTGCATAGTTGTTCGTAAAATATAGCTTTTCTCTACGATCTGTCTGGGGCATTGAACAAGGATCCCATAGAACAGCTGCTAAAATAACAATAATAATCAGAGAGGGACACACTTATTACAAAAGTTGTAAGAGTAAGCTAGATAGATATAATATCTTTTATCTGTCTACGTATGTATGCATAGCAACTGCCCCCCAACAAACAACAGCCCGACTAAAATAGATAGTGTTTGTTCAGTTTGACCCCGCCATATAAGAAGTCTTCTCAAATTATTGGGGTAAAAGACTATTGCTATTTCATGTTATACGCTGATTACGGTTCTAATGGTTCATTCTTTTTCTATGGTCTGGGGGGTCCATTATCGACTATTACTTCATATAAGCCTTTCCTATCCACGTCCACTGCTGGGCATAGCTGCCGGCCGTACCGGTCCGCGGTATACATAACATAACTATTATTTACTTAATAATTATTTATTACTCAATTAAGTTTGTTTTATTTTCAGGTAAGTTCTGGTCACTGGGCCCTGCATTGCATTCTCGTAGAGGTGAGATTTTGAACAGTCAGCGTTATCCGGATTCAGGATACTTCTGTTTTTCGTGTAAAATACACAATTTTCATCCTTAGAAAAATATTTCTACGTTATTCCAAAAAGAAACTGTACCTAAACGAGTAGACTGATGTAAGTAGGTTTAAATGAATTTGCAAACGTATTTATCCATTTATTATTATTCATACCTATTATTTTATCATACCGCAGTCTTTTCGCTGTTCCACAAGGTTTAGGGCCTCTTTCACCGCTTGCTGATATTGTTACAGATAGTATGCTGACAGATACTTATCTATCAGATAAATCTGTCTGATAATAATTTTGTGTTTCACACCTCAAGTCTCTGATAAAATCTCTGACAGTAAAAAAATTACAGCCACTTGATATTGATGTTAGTTTATCTGACAGATAAGGCAATCGGACAGAGAAGCCCTTAAGGTCGTTCAGCGAGCTATGGAGAGGGCTATGCTCGGGGTTTCTTTGAAGGATATGATCCGTAATGAGGATATCCTACGAACACCTAAGGTCATAGCTAAAAGGTTTAGACACGGTCGGTCGGTAGGTCACAGATAGCCACGGTCTGTGGCTTGGAGCAGAGAGGACTCCCCCCACCAGGTGGACCGACGACCTAAAGAAGGTGGCCGGAACGGCTGGATGCGGTGGTGTTCAATAGCAAAAGTCTGTGTGTCACCCAAAGTCAAAGTCAAAACTATTTTATCGCATGTAAGTACACTGGGTACATTTATACAGCGTCAATTTTATTTTATCTACCACCGCCTCCAAGGTGTTAGCGCTGGGAGGAAGAAGCGGCGCAACAAACTTTCGCAACACATCTTTTAAAATCGAGTTTATACATAACATTATTGTTTGTAAAGGTTGTGCGAGGCTGAAGTAACATTAACACCAGGCATCTTTTTCATTTAAATAATCGACGGTTTTATCTAGCAGTGGATGTCTAAGGGCTGTGATAATCAAAACTTTATTTCACTCAGAAGTTCGGAATACCCCTACACTGTTTATTTTGTTTCCATAGAGACATGAATAAGCAGTGGTTGCCGTTTGCCACATCTGTTGGAATGAAATACGTACGTTCAGTGGAAACAAAACCAGTATAAACTGATCTCTCTTAGTATAGAAACTCCCGAACAGGCTAAGGTCAAAGTTTCCACTGACGTGCGGTCGACTGTACGTGCAGTGACGTCATCGCGACCTAGGTCGGACTCAATCAGCTCGTAGAATATTCATCGACCTTTTCAGTTGCTTCTAAGAAGAAGTGAAAGTTTTGATCGAAAGGTTGATGAATAAAACAAAAGTTCTCTGTAAACTGAGAATTTTTACCTTTAACATTTGACGTGAAAAATTAGTGTTTGTGGTTTTCTACCTATTGAATGTTCAGTCGGATATTGAGGAGGCTATTTTTTTGACAGAACATCTTATAAAATGTTCTTTCTTCTATCATTTAAACCCCAAAGTGTGTGGATATCAAACCCATGGGCTGAAAATGGACTAAACGACTGAACCACTGGGTGAACAAGGCTAACCTTTGCCACCATGAAGGTGAAAATGAGGCAGTATCACGTCAATGAGCCGGTGCCAAGTTTGGTGATTTTATTCTAGTAACTATGGAATAGAGAGCGTCAGTGGCGTTGGGGATAAGACGCGGCCTATCATATCGAAAGGTCCGGAGTTCGATCCCCGGCTGGGCCATGTACCAATGGGTGTTTTCTCGAAACTTAAGTACATTTACTGACTGCTCTCAAACGGTGAAGGAAACCTGCATACGCTGAAGAAGAAATTCTTAAGCGCATGTGTAGTCCACCAACCCGCACTGGGCTAGCGTGATAGACTATTATAGCTCGAACGCCCTCGTGGAGAGGGTAGGCCTGAGCCCCAGCAGTGGGGACATGTTAATAGGCTGTTGATGATAATGGAAATAAAACGATACTTCAGTCATACCGTAGTGTGTTGAGGTCACAATAGGGCCCAGCCTTACACAAGGGAACCGTATTCAGGCCGCGCCCACCAGGTTTCTACTTTCATGTTTGCCTCCATCAACCCCTAAACGGTCCAAAACGGTAACAACGGTGCCGGTGTTTGAATTTAGAATGCAAAGTTCTATTTTCAAACGGTGGCCCCTAATTGGGCGGAGAATGATCGCGATTGGCAGCGTCCCAGCCGCGTCAGACCGCGGCGGGGTCGGAAAGGTCAACTTTCGAATGTGGAACGGTACATTTACCAAACGTTTTGGATTTCGTCCAAAATTGTAAGTAATAGGTCACTTTTGATATTGGGAAACCTACTTAATAAACGGAAGGGTTAAAAAGTACTAAAACTCGTATATGAATGACAGATATAAAAGACAGGGTGGTATTATCGATAGCGGCGCCGCCGCTGCTCTGTGCGTTTCATACAAAATAGAGCGTCAGTGGCCCTGGGGATAAGACGCGGCCTATCATATCGAAAGGTCCGGAGTTCGATCCCCGGTTGGGTCATGTACCAATGGGTTTTTCTCGAAACTTAAGTACATTTACTGACTGCTCTCAAACGGTGAAGGAAAACATCGTGAGGAAACCTGCATATGCCGAAGAAGAAATTCTTAGGCACATGTGAAGTCTACCAACCCGCACTGGGCTAGCGTGGTGGACTATAGCCCGAACACCCTCGTTGAGAGGGTAGGCCTGAGCCCCAGCAGTGGGGAGATTAATAGGCTGTTGATGATGATGATCTAATCTCGTAATAGCGGCAGCAGCGGCGGCGCCGCTTCTATAACACCACCAATTATAGACACAATCAATATGTTAGTATTAGTTACTACAAATTTAAATAAAATCGTAGATAGAGTTAACAAGTATATATAATAAATGCTTCAAGTGGACTCACAATCAGCTGTAATAATTTTGACTTAGAACAAACTTGAGTACATAAAAGAAGTTCAAACATTGTTGTAAGTAATGAAAAAAAGGTCGTAAAGCAAACTCTTGTAAACTTAAGGGTAGAAATTAAAATTTAAGGGTAGACTTCATTATCTAGCTGCAATTGCAGCGAGGCAAAAGTTACACAATTCTGTTAGCGAAGCCATTATACCCCCGGCTAGCTAAGCTGGTCAGGACAACAAACTTGGGGAACAGACGTCTTTAACTAAGTTAATTTCAATAACTTGCTCAACTAATTGCATGTAAGCCGTTGCGGGAAGCAGAGATGGTCCTTCGAGCTTACTTAGTTTAGTTAAAAGCACAATGCATGAACTAAACTTGGCGGTTAATTATTAAGTTTTAACGGTACCTTAAGTCAACTCTAATGCATATTGTTTTTAACCTAGTAATCCTAACATTGACACATTCTGAAGCACTCTCACATACACGCTCTCTTTCACGCACACACTAAAATAACTAACCTCAAAATGTACACTGCACTAGTACAACAAAAATAACAACCGAAGACAATTGACACAGAAAATCCAAGTTTGGGCACTAGAGTACTCTCTAGTGCTTTGTAATTGATTAATACACGAAGTTATTGTATTCATCAGCCGAAAGTCGTCCACTGCTGGACAAAGGCCAACCCAGGGCTTTCCACGAAGACCGGTCCGCGCTAACCTCATCCAGCTGGGTCCCGCGACCTTCATCAGATCGTTGGTCCATCTTTTCATCTTGATAATGTATTTAAGTAAGCATGTACTATAATAAAATTTGATTTGAAAAAAAAAAATACTATAATGCTGTAATTCAATTTATTCAATTCAATATTTGTAACATTACAGAAATCCATGGCATTACAAACAAAAGTAACTATAATAAATAATAATAAATACTATACTAAATTACAATATAATTATCTAATAGGAATCTTTATTAATATTAGAGCTGACCGCATCATAATATAGGCTCGAAAGATTTTTCAAATTCTCTCGTAAGTAACCAGCGGACTTAAATCGCAATATCCAATTAGATTTGTCATCTGATTTAGTTAGTCAATTAAGTGCATCTGTAGTTGTAAATGAGGAGCGATGCGGTGGCCGCCCACGCGGAGCCACGGACCCTCCAGCACGTAGGAGCTGAAGGGTGCTTCATGTAATGCCCTAATTCACAGCTCGTGTGACGGGAGTTAGTCGGCTGTCACGTCGAGACTTAAAGTGTCCCTAATCGACACGTCAACAGCCTATTTTATATGTCCCACTGTCGGGGTAAACACCTACCCTCTCAAGGGCATAATCTATCGTAATAAATAATCCTAATATTTTTTTCGCGATATTTTTCTTCGCCGTTTAAGAACAGTCGGTAAATGTACCTAAGTTTCGAGAAAAGCCCATAGTATGCCACGGCCGGGGATCGAACTCGACATAACAGGCCGCGACTTGCCCACTACGCCACCGACGTTTGTCTAAAAATTAAATTAATTTAATTTAATCTAAAACAATTTTTCATCAACAATGTACAACCCTAATTTATATCCTATCGCGGTCCCAAATCGATCATGCGGCATGACATGCGTTACGTTTACGTGAATTATCACGCAGCATGATGGACCATCATGCTTGCTATCAATCAATACAGTGAAGCAACGGCCAGCACGTAGTTTGCATGTCATGCACGTAGTTTGTATGTCATGCACGTCAATCACTACAGCTAGACGATCATGCATGAGTGACAGCACGTAATGCAATGCATGTCATGCCGCATGATCGTTTAGGGAGCCCATTAGAACTCGGCCACCTTCGGCCAATATCGGCTCGCTGTGGGAGACGGTATTAGCGTCTTCTTTTTCTTTCTTTTGTCGAGGCTTTGGACTATAGAGATAGGATCTCTTTGGCGGGTGCTCGCGGCCCCCTAGTAATTCGAACATTCCTGCTTTGGACCATTCATGTCCATGGCAGCCTCATGGGAAACACATATCTTTTTGGGATTAGGCAGACAGACAGCATTTGAGTTAGAAGGGGGGATTTGTTTTGTTTGTTTTTTAACGCGCTAACCTCGTGATTTGAAGAAGCCTTATTGCATTTGATAGCCCATAGGAAGGTTATAGGTTGCTTTAACATCACGCTACGACCCTGACAGGGTCCGAGCAAATAGAAACAAAGTCAAAATAGCAAGAAGGCGAAGCCGCGGGAAACAACTAGTATGTGTATATATTAGCTATGTAGTGATAATGATAACCGTAATTAAAAGTAATAAATTATATGAACCTTACGCTTATAATCGTACGAATAAGCGCTTGTAAAATAATAACCATAATATTTTATTATAATTATACTGAGCCGCAACGCAGACACTAGAGGCTAGAGGCAATGTTATTAGTCTAATAATAATTGGACTAAGTTACACCAATTAAAGGTCATTTAAGTCTCCAGTGTCGTCATAATGTGGTTTTTCGTTTCTGAATACCGCGTTATTGGTTTAATCTAGCAATCACAGCTCACGGTTAGTCGACTTTCTTAATGAAAGTCAAGTATTTTTTCAGGGTAAGGGACTGCGCAAACCAAGCGGAAATTAGGAACCACTATAACCAAGAAGTTTCAAATCTCTTTGATCGCGCGTGCGCTCCCTGTGGAGATCGCATCTTGCATATTTAGTATCGGAACCTATGATGCCATTCACCGGGGGGGTGCGGACAAAGGAAGCGGAGTAGCGGGAGGAGGTTGCTAATACGAATTTATATGGAGTTTGAAAATGAGAATGTGTGAGTGAGTCATAATTTTGTGATTAGTTTGACACGATTTTGACAACCATAGAATGCTTTTATTACTCATCCTTAAGGGAGTGGCAAAATTGTTTTGATTCCTGACTATAACCTAAAGAACAAAATCGTATAATGACTTCTGCACGTCGGCGTCGCTTCGCGCTCTAGGTCATACAAACGATTTTGTTCTTTAGATCTATAGAGATATGGTTCATTTGACAATGATGTCAAAGAGTGCGCGGGTAAATTTCCGCTTGGTCTGCCTCGACCCTAAGAAATATTTTGTGTGACAGTCGAGATTGGGTGCTATACCACTTTACTAAACCTCATCGAAAGTGGTAATCTTTATGATATCGTCAAGTCGGTGGAGTAGTTTGAAAGACGCGGCCTGTCACGTCTAGGGTCCGAGTTCCATCCCCGGTCGCGCCATTTACCGATGGTTGTTTCTTACTGACTGCTCGAAGGAAAACATCGTGAGGAAACCTGCATACATGCCCCGAAGAAGGAATTCTTATACGCATGTGAAGTCCACCAACCCGCATTGGACTAGCGTGGTGGACTATAGCCCAAACGCCTTCGTTGAGAACGTAGTCATGTGCCATGGACATATAAATAGACTGTTTTTTAAATATGTGAAATATACTAATATGTAAAGTTGATTACAGACTTCAAACATCCATACTCTGGCAGTTGGAATATTCTAGAATAAAGAAAATTTAGATCTAAAACTGTTTTTAAATAACACAATAAATTGGAATGTACAAACTAGTAATTTAGAACAATACAAGGGCCATTGAACTTAGATCTTAGGTCAGATATGAGTTATAAATCGTAAAGTCCAGTTAATATACCACAATGACGCTGTTCTTATATATTTATTACATGAACAATACCCTATAATCATTGTTTATTATTGAAAATATGTCTATGTAAAATATCAGACGATTTAATTTGAGTTTTGGTTTAGTTAACAAGGGCTATAGTCCACCATATTGGCCCAGTGCGGGTTGATGGACTCGCATACGCCCTATAATTTCTTCTTCGACAAATGCAGGTTTCCTCACGGTGTTTTCTTCACTGAAAAGCTGATAGTAAAGGCCGGAACGCACCAAATCATGCGTCAGGGGCGGCGCGTCTCATGGCAGCTAGGGTTGTAATAATGTATGAAACTGTACGTCGCACTGGACTTATAAAAAATACTTATTCTACGCGGACGAAGCCGGGGGAAACAGAGAGTTTCATATAATTGAGATTAATATTTTCGCAGACGTCTAAACTCTATTACGATGAAAATTGTTAGTCTGTTTTAACGAGAGCCGGTCGATTCGCGACCAATTTGTGAATCTATGCATTTTTTAATAGGTCCAGTGCCAAAATGGTAGGTATACGGGGTAACAAAAGAGAATTCATAAGGCTAGCTGTGCTTATTTGAGCTAAAAATTCTAGTGGTAAAGCGAAGCGAAAGAGGTGTGGATCGCGATACTTGGCTCTCTTTCTTTCTGCCTACCCCGTCAGGGACACAGCGTGAAGATATGTATGTATGTAATCCATGAAGTTATTTTATTAATTCAATATAATATTTCAATTCAATTCAATTCAATACACTTTATTGCACATTTAAAAAATACAGACAAAAGGAGAAAAACAGATATGCTAAGAGCGATTTCTCAACCTTTGGGTAAAGAATTTATAGCCAATTAGAAGGTATAGGTTGTGCAGTTAGCATATTTAAAAAATCTACATACACTAAAATACATACATATATGAATAGGTATACAAAAAAATAAATATTTAGTAATCTCTCTAAATTATCTCTCTAAATTTAGTATTATATATATATATATATAATAAAAGTATTTCTAATTATACTTAGGCCAAAACTCGTTTGCCGGTCAAATGATCTGTGAAAGATTAAAAAATTGGCCATTATCGTCTCACGAGGGTAGACAGCATTGAATAGTCTATCAAAATTTGCTGAGGCAATGTGGCCAGCTAAAATAATTTTTTTATCATTATATTAAAAAATATTATCTGATAGGATTTCTATCGTGGGTCAGACGAGTTCTGGAGTGGAGACCGCGGGCCTTAACGCGCAGCGCGGGACACCCCAGCTCCAGGTGGACCGACGACCAGAAGGAGTGTGGTGGCGTTCATTGGGGAAGGTCCTGCAAGTCTCATTACAGCGGTAAAAATAACGATAACGTAACATTGTAAAAAGTGTTTTAAAATAACACTACAATTTTTTTTTATTATCTGAAAACTTTTTTTTAACTAATAGGTGTATATAAATCCCCCAAAGTGGTAAATTATGAAATACATTAATAAGGGAACTTATAAATATACCAGTGTGTAGCCAAGGCGCGCGTGCTATATGGTGTTCAACCCTGCGATCATTAATACTAGTAATATGGTGATCGAAGGTTCAACCCCTAAGTGTCAAGCGTTCGTGATGACGATGATTCGATAGCGGATAGGATGTGATAACTTTCCTGCAAGACTCATGTACTCGTATATTATCCAGCAAGTTTTTAGTTCAAAATTTCAAATCCTTAGTAGATGTATTAAATTTATAATTCCATCCATTTTATTTCCAAAAAGGTGTGGAGGTCAGTTCCTCGTGAGCAAAACCACAGGAGAAACTAGTTTCTCCAATAAATTGCCTTGTCCCTTCCATTTGCGAATGAGATGCCCGGAAAATATAGCCTCAAATCAATTTTATTAACCATCTGTTTGGGTTAGGTAATTCAATTAAGTTTCTCCCTTCTTTTCCGTACCGTACCTATATATAAATACACAAAGGGACATCGCGGAAATAAATACAATAACCGTTTATTGTTGATCCAATTTATTTGAAATGACGTTTGAATTTGAAATAAGATTAGTTTTATCGTAAGGAAAAAATCGACATCATCCTCATCAAACTTAATTTGGGACTAAATAGCCGTGTGTAAGTTGTCCAAAAACTTTATTATTATAATAATAAATGTTACAGACCGGTGACGGGCAGCAGCTACCCCGTTGCGAGACCTCGTTCTGCGAGGGACCTTTATTCCAGCATTAGGGTGAATTTGATAACCTGGTGATGGATTCAATAGCATGGGAGAAAATGCTTGATATTATACAGTTTTATAATCCGACATTTTTACGTACTGTTCATTTGTGTTTTAATCGATAACCACTTTTATCGTAACCATTTGTTTGTTTTATTGTAACCAGCACAATTGATCGCTTCCAAAATACTCGGTCAGCGACGTGAATAATTAACAATAAAACTATTAAATGAACGGGCGACGATCGAGCGAGTCGCTTCACCTACGCCGGTTTCCATTTCCTGAAGTTAAGGCGAAGCACCATCATTAAAGTGCCATATTGGCATAGTGGTTTGATCTTTTTCGTCATATGACAGAGGTCTTGGATTCGATTTCCACTGGGAACAGGAGTCTTTATACGAGTTGGTCCTATTCAGGGTATTGTGACGTTCTTGATAGTAGAAAGGGTGGAATTTAAAAGCAGTGGAGGAAAATTACCTTTAATATTAAAGATAGCAATATGTACTACATAAGATATAATAATTTATTTGTCTAAATAAGTAAAACTGCATTCAAAAACGTTTGAAAAAATCTTCACCTCAGCCGGGAATCGAACAACACAAATGAGAACCAACCTGCACTGTAACCATAGATTACTGAGCATAGCGAGCGGGAGAGTTGCGAGCTTATTCCGTGTTCTGTGACTGTAACAATCTTAGGTGAAGTTATTTGTTTCTAGCGTACGGAAATCACACTTTTAAGCAAAATGAAACTATTAACAGGGTCATACTACTGTCTTACCCTTAACAGTCACTGTTTACATATGCATGACTGTGGAATTGGAAGCCAATTGAGTTCACTCCCGTTCTACGCTTACTGTTCATAGTCTGTACGTATGTACGTCTGCCTGACTGTCACGTTACATGTAACACAACCTGTAATCACGTCCCACTATTGGGCAGAGGCCTACACTCTGAACGATGGACATGTGGACCATAGGCCACGATGCAATGAGGGCCCAATACCAGATAGACCGACAACCCGAAAACATAAGTAAAAGCTGACTGTGGACAGAGGAAGAGAACGACTAGGCAGGATTTTATCCTATCTGATGGTAGTTTCCCACAACTCTACTAGACTTTTTAGTCTTTACTCTCCTCTTGAAGAACCCCATACCCAAATAGTACCACCAAGTCTTTCTGTGGATCCAGGTAAGTCCAGGAGGTGCCACCAGTGATCACCAATCCACCCGCTCAGCGTGGTGATTGAGACATATAAGTATCCAACTATTTATGGGAGAGGCCTGGTAGTGGACTATACAGCTTGATTGAGGGAATCCTTTAAGGAATCCGTCTACTTAAAAAGTCACAGAAAATTCTAATAAACGTGACTTTCTAAAAGAGTTTACTTAGCTCTCTGGTGCGAGGCATATTAGAGACAGCAACTGAATACCTAATTAAATACACTTAGCTTAGTATAGGTCATTATTCAAGAAGTTTGGCCGTCGACTATTTACACTATGTCTTGGATTATTTTTGTTCTGAAAAATGTTCATCAGTATTTCTTAAATACATTTAAAAAACCGATGAAAGCTCTTGGAACTTAAGCCGGTCTTAGACAGGATAACTCTAAAGATTATTACCCCGTCTTTCTCGTTACATCCACGTCAAACTGCAAGTAATTCAATCAGGAGCCTTAAGTGCACCGAGCTCGACCCTGATGTGCCGCGAGACGCCGTATTCTGAATATCGATGTCGCCACTTGATTTTACATTTACGAACAGCGTAGCGAGCGGGAGCGTAGCGAGCTTTTTCCGTGTTCTGTGTAACGAACCCACAGACCACAGACAGGTCAACTAAGGTCAAATAGTCGGGATTGCATTTTTAGATTTCCTGAAATATGTTGGAGAATTAGCATTTTTCTAAAATTTCCACAATTTTACCATCATTACCGGCCAAGTGTACATAAGTCCACAGCTCAATCGGTCCAGTGGTTTTCGAGTTATCCAGGGAACAGACAGACGGGCGAAAATGCTTCACTAGGGTAAGCACGCGTCTTTTGACGGAATAAAGACCCGGAATAAAAATAAGACCCGAACTTATACTTGAAACTTCGACTCAGCACATCATCGCGATGACAAGTTGATTATTTTTAAATAACTAAAGAACCGGTAGTTGTTTTGTTCCTTCCTGATCAGTTCGTCCACTTTCTGACTCGTAACAACGAATTTCTAACTCGTCTACAACGAATTCTTAACTCGTCTACAACGAATTCTTATCTCGTCTACAACGAATTCTTATCTCGTCTACAACGAATTCTTATCACGTCTACAACGAATTCTTATCACGTCTACAACGAATTCTTATCTCGTCTACAACGAATTCTTATCTCGTCTACAACGAATTCTTATCTCGTGTACAACGAATTCTTATCTCGTTTACAACGAATTCCTAACGTGTCTCTTTCCTGTTTAGTGTCCGATACCGAATTGACACTAAATAAGGGTATAAGTGTAGTTCTTTAGAAATTCATATCGATATAAATATCCCAAATTCAGAATAGGCAGCCAACTATCAGAAGGTCATGTTGGAAGATGTTGCCCAAGTCTCTGCAGCGATGCTCTGGGGTGCATGTATACGTTGACGGCATTAATATTAAACTTGTGTCCTCTCTACTGTAAGGAGATAATAGACCGGCGTCCGAGACAGATTTTCTTACGTCATCATACTTTAGAAAAAGACTGATACTGGTCTGTAGAGATATTATTTTTATCTTTATAGTTTTTGCTAATGAAGCTTGTAGATTAGAATCTACCGCATTTTCAAGAATTTGGTAAATCCTAGCTTTGAACTAAATCTTGAAATTGTCGTCAACAAATACGTGCTCATTATCCGCCTTGCCTCACGACACAGTCTACCTATTAGCCAAAATTGACATCACGAATGTATCATCATCATCATCTCAGCCTGTAGACGTCCACTGCTGGACAAAGGCCTCTCCCGGGGATCTCCGCGACGACCGGTACTGCGCTAACCTCATCCAGCCGGGTCCCGCGACCTTCTCCAGATCGTCGGTCCACCTTGTGGGAGGCCTGCCTACGCTGCGTCTTTTGATACGTGGTCGCCACGAATGTGTAGTTTAATTTATTTCCTATTTTTTTTAATTACTTTATTATCAATATTGTTATAGACCTATTTAAGCCTCATAAATAGACTAAGATTATAAACTCGATAGTGGTTGGTGAATAGAGGTGGTTCATTACTATGGATGTCGAGTCTTATAAAATGTCGGCATAATATCCTACTAATCCTACTAATATTATAAAGGCGAAAGTTTGTGAGGATGTTTGTTACTCTCTCACGCAAAAACTACCGAACAGATTTTGATGAAACTTGGTACAGTGATAGCTTATATCCTGGAATAACATATAGGTTACTTTTTACCGCGGACAAAGTCGCGGCCGTCCGCTAAGAGCCCCTAAGTCACAAAACGCCTACATAGAGGGCGCTGTTTCACAATGTACACTGAAAAAACTTTTCTGCGCGGGCGAAGCCGCGGAAAAAACCAGTTCTTACTAAAGCTGAAAATTTGAAGTGGTTAACGAAAAATGTCTCAGTTTGTCAAAAAGTCCTCATCAATATCTGTCTCCGTCTTCAAGCCTATACCACTACAGTCTAATTACAAGTATTATGAGGTAAAAACCCACAATGACGGCGTTCATTGAAAGACAGGCAGCGTAATTTTTATTTTTACACATAAATATTGACAGAAATGCGACAATGCACTTTCGTGCGGAGAATATAAAATCCATTTTCACGTCTTCCGCGCGGACCGGACACCCGGAATCAGACAAACCTGGCGGAGCTGAAGTGTGAGCAAACAGTCCGCAATCACTGGCCCACGGCGGTAAACACACGCCCGCTATGTAAATACGTGCGGGCCAAACACGTGTGTTATACATATACGCTGTGTAGTTGGTGGGCTATGGGCTTTTATTTTAACCATTGATGACGCGATGTCTTAAGGGGCCTGATACGAAAATTAGATGTACTATGAGTAGGATAATCAGAAATGTAGAATCGTTGCGATAACCCTGGGACGATTGTAAATTACCGGATAATTTGAATGCAAGACATGTTTTTGTAATCATCCAAAAATCCAAAAAATACGCTTTTTAGTGTTAAATGCTATATTAATGTTATTTTTCAACTTATAACTATAATCATAGTTTATCAACTTATTGAGAGTTGTCGTGTTTAGTATTGATTTGTCATTTAGTATTGATTAAAGCTCGCATAAATAATTCAATTCAATTATTCATATCAATTCAATTTGTTTATGTAAAAAACTATAGCGAGATTACCAGCAGGTTGTCTCACCTACTGTTTATATTTTATCGTTTTATTTTCCGGGAGCGTACTGTAATTATGCATGACCTAAGTCTTAACCCCTTACTGCATGGACTTTGGTTTAGGAAGGCAGAAAAAATATAAACAACTTTTGTATGAAATCTACTGATGATATAGGTAATACGTCCATGCAATAAGGGGTTAAATAAACAAATAGAACCTATCGAAGACGGTTTATTCATAGAATTTCATAGGAAAATATAAATGAATGACGCAGGCGTCAAATAACACATAATATACTTAACCCCCAGCACGCCATGGTCACATTAAGAGGGCCTTATCGTTCACTCAATCAGATTCGGCCTATAAACAATAATTACGATTATCAATCAAAACGAAATTTCATGATTTATTAATCTTCCCTCTCATTTCTGATGGTGTGTTATTTGGAATGAATGAATGAACGAATGGAAGACCTGTCAACGTAATCATATTTTTTGTTGAATGGTTAGTCGGTAAACAAACTTGTTACTACCACAGAATTTTTTAAAATAAATTATAAATAATTACATTCATATACGCGGTTTATTTCTCAATTATGTCCTGATATTTCTAATAACACTGTTACAGTGATATCTTTATATCCTGCATTACCAAATGATACCTTGGAAGAATAAAATGTACTGTTTGGAAGCTGATATAACGCTTTTACCCTTGATAGCATGTGCACAACTTTGTATAAGTACAATTTTACTTTACTATTTTACAACGACAAAGTAGAGTCGTAAAAAAGAAAAAAATATGACTCATACATACAACCATGGGCTCGCTGCCATGAGCATTAAAGTGACGTCACAACATACCCCTTTCTTAATGCCTTTGTGGCGTGAAATTATGACGTCATACGCGACGAGAGTCGTTCGTAAATAGAATTTTATAGTTTTCAAACATGTAAGTTTTAAGGGTTAATATGGTTGAAGAAACACCAATTAGCTTAGCTTTCATGAACAATTATGAACTATAGTAATTAGCCCCTAAATCCTGGGGCTCTATGAACAAAATAAATAATGAAAAAGTTTAAAAATCTTACATTACAAAGAATATAAAAAAAAACAGACTGCGCAAGAAATGAACTTCAAAAACTTAAAAAAGGAAAAAACAAGTCCAGTAGTCATCGAAATAGATTCATGATCTATACACACTAGAACAATTAATTAATTCTAATGGATAACATAGCGACGTTAACCGTCGGATCAGGACCCTGGGAAGATTTTGAGCCTGTCTCGATTTTCAATGGGTCCTAAACCCCTGTCCGGCAACGGTGCCCCAATCCGGTGTTTGGTGGACTTCACATACGCGCCTTAGATTCATATTTCTTCTTTGGCGTATGCAGGAAGGAAAACCCATTGTTACGCCCAGCGGTGTAAATAAATAAATATAAAAATTATGATACACATTTTGCATTCCTATAGTCAGTTTCCACTTTGGTCAATATCAGTCTCGAGAATAGAGACAAGTAACCAGTTACGAAACTGAGATTATCGTCTATTTCAGAAACTCCTTCTTCCGAAAATAGTTTTCAAAGTGGATCAAAGGTTTGCATCAAGCCTAGACTGCGCAATAACTGTAAAAATGACTTGACAAATTGTATGTACCTAAATACATTCATTCGGAGTTCCTTTATAAAAGACTATTGTTGTTTGAATGAAACAGTATATGTTTTCCTTTACAGATTTAAACTGACATTTTGCAGTGAATTAGTCGTGCAGAGATGCTTTTGAATAGTGTATGAGGGTCCGTAGACTCAGCCTAAGAACCTTTTGAATTGGCCGACCCACTCGCGTATATGTACAGAGTGCCTACTACCAAATAGTTTCAAATAGAATTTACTAGTTTTTTTTTAATAGTGTAAAACAATAGACAGGGCGCTGTAATGCTTTATGTGTTTTCGCCATAGTTTTGTAAACTCGTTATGAATCTTTTTTTCCTTTTGTTGAAAACAGTTGTGTGTTTGATCGGTCTCCACTCCAGAACTCGTCAATCCCAGCGGCCGTCGGCTCTACGACAGATGTCACCGCTGCCACTTCAGCTTGCTAATCCTTTCGACTACGTCGGTAAGGTTACGTTAGTTAAGGTTAGGCTAGTTCTGCGTCAGATCATATCCTTCAAAGATATAAAGATATAAAACAACTCTATATACTTCCTCAATTACTCGAGTGGGCAATTTGAGCAAGCTGAAAGTCAGCGGGGCTCGCGCCAAAGCCAGTCATCTGATGTGTAAATGATGTGCTAACGACATCTGTCCCTTTTACCCTTGCCGCAAGAGTATATCTTCGTCCCTTTCTTCCGGGGTTGCCACACGTGACCTTTTCGCACGGGTCGCGATTCATAATGAATTATAGCAACACAGAGAATACTTTAGTTCACTTTTCGAGGTCGGACTCTCAGAGACGGTTTTAAAGAAAGTTACATTCGCTCAGCGGCTTGAGCTTGGGACAGTTTCCAGAGCATGATATTTGATTGTATTTGATATACATAGGTGGACGGATAATTAGAAACATGGCAAGATTTTCATACAATCGAGGTCACTTTGAAGCTATGGTTCTCCGTGAAGGATTGATCGGGGCATGATCTGATGACGGTCATCGAGAGAGTAGATAGATAACTTTATATCGCTATAGATATCCAACTGATCAGATGAGCCGTTTGGAATAGGCAGCATCGCCATGATTCCCTAACTTTAAGTTTATCATACATAATGATGCCATTTTTCGGGGTTTTTTCTTCATGACGATGCTGCTTCCAAACGGCTCATCTGATCAGTTGGATGTCTATAGCGATATAAAGTTCTTCTCTTCTCTATCTACTCTCTCACGGAGAACCATGGCTTCAAAGTGACCTCGATTGTATGAAAATCTTGCCTTGTTTCTAATTATCCGTCCACCTATGTATGTCTCGAGTACTCGTGTACCCAACCTAACCCAATGCCTTGTAAAACTGGTCGTTCTTTAGTGTCGCTAAGAAAGGAGATAGCCCTCGTTTAGTTTCATTATAGAACAGTAGTTTGGGACGCAATTTAAGCCTAAGGATTTAACTTAATCTTGGCGTAGTATACTTAATTGACCTAATATTGATCACCGGGTGCATCAAGTGCGCTTATATACTTTGTTCGTCCAGGTGGCCTATCGTATCGAAATGTCCGAAGTTCGATCGCCGGCTGGGCCATATCGATGGGTTTTTTCTCGAAACTTAAGTACATTTACTGACTGCTCTCAAACTGTGAAGGAAAACATCGTGAGGAAACCTGCATACGCCGAAGAAGAAATTCTTAGGCGCATGTGAAGTCCACCAACCCGCACTGGGCTAGCGTGGTGGATATAGCCCGAAAGCCCTCGTTGAAAGGGTAGGTCTGAGCCCCAGCAGTGGGGACATTTTTTTTATTGACAGGTCTTTTTAACTTTTAATTAATTAAATTGCGATAATTATTACGTAAAATTTCGCAAATTAATCGGGACCCTGTTGAATAATGAAGAACCCTTCCGTGTCTGTTAGAGATAAGGTTTAATTAAACCCAGCACTAACCAAGGTTTATGTTTCGGAATATCGCGGTTAAAATTAAACGACCATATTTTACGGATATTGCCTTGTTTTTACAAGGCACTAAAATTTTAAAAGGGGTTTTTCTTTTGCAGTTATTAGAGTTAACGACTCAACTCACGTAAAATCAATGGTTAATAGAATTAGATTTTTCCACGTGTTAAAATTAATCGACGACAAATGTAGCCAAGTGGCAGTGGGCAGTGCCTACTCCGTGGACAGGGCACATCGCTCGCAGAACCGACGGTCGTTGGAGAAAAAATGTCCTCGCGTGGCGACCGCGCTCTGGAAGATAAGGGATCCACAATCTGGTCAAAGACGCGAGACGAACTGTATGCGGACAGCAGGAACGGTCATGTTTGTGGAAGACCTTTGTCCAACAGTGGACGTCTTCCGGCTGATATGGTGATGATAAAAATCATCATAGGTAAAGTATAATGATTTGCACAATCTATACAAGTAGGTAGATCCTAGCCTGAATTTAAGATAAATAATTATCAATTTAGTTGGTTACCTACCTTGTTTCACGTATAAAAAACCTATTTTATAGAGAAAATTTGTAGAGCCTACTTAAATTTTTTATCATATATTCAAAGAGACACAATAGATACTCCAAACGATACATTCATTCAAAGTAATCTTTCCTATTTAAGCTTTTAATATAAAATAAAAATCGTATTTTAAAAAATCCACTAACATCATTTCAGGTATCTGTTGTTTGCTGCAGAAATAAAATAAAATGATAAAAATTCGGATTGCAGTCCTGTTACACGCGGCTCCGTCTGCGCTGGTATAAAAACGAGGGCGTTAGAGTCAAGCAGCGCCAACTCTTGACTAAATGAGTAGTCAAGCAAGAAATGGCGTTATTGAACCATAAATGCTATCCAATAAAGCATTCAAATTTCTGGTATGAACAGTATCCTCAAGTTATCATCACTATAACCGCGCCTCAATACAATCGGTTCAACAGCACTAAAATCTAAAGAAATATTAATAAACAAACATTCGCATTTCCATAATATTATTTCTTTGATACGAGAAGGTTTTTTTTAATATTAAAATGGCTTCCAAAGAGAATCCATTATCAAAAGCCAAGCTGAAAATTATTCTGTTTTGACATTGTTTTAAATGTTTGGAACAGGTTCGAATATTTGAAAAGTCGAACTTGTTTTAAATCTGTCTATCTAGTAGGTCGTGAAATTTGTTGAGAATCCAGTCGGTCTGTCTAGAAGCCTACGTTATCTATAGTATTAACTAGTAATCTTTAGTTTAAAATACGAAAGAATGAGGGAAATAGTGCATATACAGGCTGGCCAGTGCGGCAATCAAATTGGAGCTAAGGTAAGGTCTTTAGATAATATGAGGGTTGTCCACGGAGCAGACAGTTTTAGCAGTTTATTTCTGCTCCGTGGGACAGTCAGCTTATTTTCCTTTTTTCCTCGAGAGTTTCTATCTAAAATTCTTTATAATTTGACATGCCACGCTTCACTTCATCTGGTCTGTATTTCATAATGATATCCTTTATTAGATTTAGGTACTTACACCTTTTTATCCAGCTATAGTTTATCTGATCGGAAGTCTACCACAAACTGAATACAAACAAAAAAAGCCTTACTAAGCCCTACCTTCTCTTTCAGTTCTGGGAAGTGATATCCGACGAGCATGGCATCGATCCCACAGGGACATACCACGGCGACTCCGACCTTCAGTTGGAACGCATCAACGTCTATTACAACGAAGCCACTGGCGGAAAATACGTACCTCGCGCCATATTGGTAGACCTTGAACCCGGTACCATGGACTCGGTTCGATCTGGACCCTTCGGACAGATCTTTCGCCCCGATAACTTCGTATTTGGACAGTCAGGCGCCGGCAACAATTGGGCGAAAGGACATTATACTGAAGGCGCTGAACTAGTCGATTCTGTCTTAGATGTTGTAAGGAAGGAAGCTGAGGGGTGCGATTGTCTACAAGGTTTCCAGTTGACGCATTCTCTAGGAGGCGGCACTGGCGCTGGTCTAGGGACGCTGTTAATCTCAAAGATTCGAGAAGAGTATCCTGATCGTATCATGAATACATTCAGCGTGGTACCGTCCCCAAAAGTGTCTGACACAGTCGTCGAACCCTACAATGCGACCCTGTCTGTGCACCAGCTTGTTGAGAATACCGATGAGTCATATTGTATTGATAATGAGGCACTGTATGACATCTGCTTCCGAACACTAAAGCTCACTACACCAACTTACGGAGATCTGAATCATTTGGTTTCCGCGACGATGTCTGGAGTTACCACGTGTCTTCGGTTCCCCGGTCAGCTGAACGCTGATTTGAGGAAATTGGCAGTAAACATGGTGCCGTTTCCTCGTCTGCATTTCTTCATTCCTGGATTTGCGCCGCTGACGTCTCGTGGGAGTCAACAGTATCGGGCTTTGACAGTTCCTGAGCTGACTCAACAGATGTTTGATGCTAAAAACATGATGGCGGCTTGTGATCCTCGTCATGGGAGATACCTGACAGTCGCAGCTGTGTTCAGAGGCCGCATGTCGATGAAAGAAGTCGACGAGCAGATGATGAATATTCAAAACAAGAATTCCTCTTACTTCGTCGAGTGGATTCCAAATAACGTGAAGACAGCCGTGTGCGACATCCCGCCGCGAGGTCTGAAGATGTCAGCGACTTTCATCGGGAACTCTACTGCTATCCAGGAGTTGTTCAAACGTATTTCTGAACAGTTCACTGCTATGTTTAGACGTAAGGCGTTCTTGCACTGGTATACTGGCGAGGGAATGGACGAGATGGAGTTTACGGAAGCAGAGAGCAACATGAACGACTTGGTGTCGGAATACCAGCAGTACCAGGATGCCACTGCTGAGGAGGAAGGTGAATTCGATGAGGAGGAGGAAGGCGGTGACGAGGGAGACTAGGCGCTGCGTTTTGTTAAGACTTGCCTTATTATATTGTGTATTTTTTATTATTCGGTTTATTATATTTTTATGCAGTCCTTATTTTGTCTAATTTTGTTCTTCACGTACGGCGGTCATGTGGTCATGGCAGATATTGTATTTGGGACTAGTGATGTTGCGATAATGATAGTTTCGCTTTCGATAGTTGACCTGCATCACCGGAATAATTGATATTACTACTATAGAGATGCACGAAATATTAGGTGCGTCCAGACCGGCTGAGCCGCCGCGGTCGCGGCACGCCTCGCGAGGCAGCGCGGTCGGTGTGGACGTGACAAGCGCATGCCGCGGCCGCGGCATGCGCTTGTCACGTCCACGGCTCAGCCGGTCTGGACGCACCTAGTGATTTTAAATTTCAGTGCGACCTATTACCGCGAGCACTCACCAAAGATACCCTTTCTCTATGGCGACCTACAATTATAGTATCTATAGGATTCCTTTCCAGAGCACACTCCTCCGATCTGTGTTCGTACATGAACTTAAAATTCCACTACAAATCATATCTACAAGCAAGACATCATCCGCAGAAAGCAGTCACGATCCCCTTGCTTTAGACGAGCTCAAAATAAGTGGCTTTATTTCCGGAGTGCTGTCGACAGGATGCGGACATGGCGGGCTAGCTTAGCGGGAAGCGGAAATACCAAATATATCTTCGATGTAAAAATAAACCGGAAAGAAGACCCAGACAAAACTTTGTTTGGACCAATTTAGTCCATTTTTGTCCAGTTAGCCACTATAAAGATTATTTAGCCCAGTTTAGGTATACAGTTTTGTTAAGTTTACAGTTTCGTCCACTTTAGTCCAGTTTTGTCCTATTTATTTATCACATTAGCCCATTTATACAGTTTGGTCCACTTTAGTCTAGTTGTCGTATTTAGCCCATCCATTAGCTCATATAAACAGTTTGGTTCAGTTTAGTCCAATTTAGTCCAATATATACACTTTGGTCCACTGTAGCCCAGTTTATATAGTTTGGTCCAATTTAGTCCATTTGATAGTTTTTACAGTACCAGTGGGTCTACGAGAAATAAGTCTCCCTCGAGTATTCCCATACTATGGAAACCCTTGCTGCGCTTTTAATACCAGTTTCTGATAAGCAGAGAGGTTCTGACCGGTCCGCTCCGCTGCACAGTCTATCACAACCCTTTCTGTGGACGGCATCTGAATAATTTATCCAGTTGCTATTTGTACACTTGCATAGTGAGGCTTATGGTTAATATTCAGGACCCTGATGATAACGTACCCTAGTTTTTACTCTTTTACGAGGATCCCCAAAATGGGTACGTTAAAATGGACTTTAGAAAGGGTTGAAGGCATGAATATTTAAAACTTTTAACTAAATTTATATTTTTTAATCCACTTGTCTCTGTTGGCAACACATAAGTGAAACGCCACTAAATTAAGTAGGCTGAAAGAAGGCACCACCATTGCTTTTTCCATTCGGTTTTGGTCGGTTTACACTCCTACGTCCGCCAGTTGGCTATTACATTACAAAATAATAAAATACTGTGCTCTGATTGCTCGGTTGGAATTATTACTTCGCCGGTACTACATTAGTTGCGAACCTGCATTTTGTACATAGGCTTTTAGTAAATAAGACACCCACTTCAGCTATATAAGGCGTTACTTGTCAATCCGTTCATTTTGTCTACCTCGTCAGGGACATGGCGTGAGGATACGTATGGATGCATGTGTGTATGTGTGTAATGTATACTCCTAAAATATCATACAAATAAACTTTGACTTCTTCACACGAATAACGTGATAGCTAAATAAAAATTAATATCAGAAACAAACGAAATCGTTTATGTAAGTTCCACTGTTCAGTTATTTGTGACCTCGGTTAGCACATTCGTATCGCAAAGGTCACCGGGGTCACGTCTGCAGCAGCGACCGCAGCCCAGGCAACAATTAAAACATAATGTTCCGACCTCTGTGTTATTCCACATTGTGCAAATTTTCCTCGGATTCCTTCATACGTATGTTTGAAATGCGCTGTGTTTACTTGTCAATAAATTATTTGCCTGTCAACATTTACATGCTGTACATATAATTAAACGTATAACATACATCAGTGGACGGATAATTAGAAACAGGGCAAGATTTTCATACAGTCGAGGTCACTTTGAAGCCATGGTTCTCCGTGAAGGATGGATGGAGTCATAATCTGATGACGGTCATCGAGAGAGTAGATGGAGGACTTTTAGATCTCTATAGATATCCAACTGATCAGATCAGCCGTTTGGAAGCAGCATCCTCATGATTCCTTATCTTTAAGATTTTTATACATTTTGATGCAATTTTGCGGGTATTTTTCTTCATGGCGATGCTGCTACCAAACGGCTCATATGATCATTTGGATATCTGCAGCGATCTAAAGTCCTCCATCTACTCTCTCGATCACCGTCATCAGATCAAGCCCCGATCAATCCTTCACGGAGATTCATGGCTTCAAAGTGACCTCGATTGTATGAAAATCTTGACCTGTTTCTAATTATCCGTCCATCTATGTATAGATAGGTACGGTCGACCGCACATTAGTATAGTATTGAAACTCCCTATAGGCTAGGCCAGCTCAAGGTCAAAATGTTGCTGTTGCCACCGACGTGTTTTGTTGTGTGTTGGTTGTCTGTACATTTTGGGCCATCGTAAATAGCGCAGTTGGTTAGACCAAGACAACTAGTTGCGAACACATAAAAGAACTACTTCTATGGCAACTGGTTACGAAACTTGGTTGCGAATATGGCCGGAAGGGAGTACTAGGTACGTACAGTTTCATATTTAAATCCCTTTAACATCTTCAATACTTAACTTCATAGGAATGGAATGTCACACTGTCTACTTTAAGACGTTTTCCTATTCTTACCATTCCTGGATTCTTGTCTCCTACAGTAATACCACTAAGAATTCCAGGATTGTTACTCAATCTAATTTCGCCGACAACCAAAGTTCCGGAACTAGACTTTAAGTTAGTCAGCTCCATCTTGATTTATTTCTGTGGTTTCAACGGATTCAAAGCGAACGTTCCCAATCTAGTATTCTCGAATACCAGGCATGTAGTCAGTGGAGGGTTTAAGCGCAAGCCCCATAAAAACATTTATTTTATTTAATAGAGATCTTACAGCAACCAGCTATGGTTTGACACAAATAGTGTCACCAGGTATGGCTGACCAATGTAACAAGATAACTCAAAATCATCAACAGCCTTAACATGTCCCCACTGCTGGGGCTCAGGCCTACCCTCTCAACGAGGGCGTTCGGGCTATAGTCCCACCACGCTAGCCCAGTGCGGGTTGGAGGACTCCACATGCGCCTAAGAATTTCTTCATCGGCGTATGCAGGTTTCCTCACGATGTTTTCCTTCACCGTTTGAGAGCAGTCAGTAAATGTACTCAAGTTTCGAGAAAAACCCATTGGTACATGGCCCAGCCGGAGATCGAACTTCGGACCTTCTGATATGATAGGCCGCGTCTTATCCCCGGCGCCACTGACGCTATGCAAAAACGTAGTGTGTACAGATACTACTTACTTGCATGTTATTCTTCACTAAACAGTTGGATCAGACCAAAAACGGAGCGTTGGCTGATTCGTCAAAAGTCGGTGGAGCAAAACATAAAACTTTCCAGTATCGACTAAATAATCCTCTTTCCTTAATTCCTTTTAAAATAAAATAAGCGCCCACCAAAACGGAACTCCTGGGTAGGCCCTGTAAATACCTATATAGAATGAATGAATCGGTGCAGCGTGCCTAACTCGATCGATAGAGAATCTCGCCGTCCCGTGCTATTTTGTTAAGCGCATAAAGTTATTTTCATCGGATATTCAATTATGCCTAGTCCGATCGGTTTTGGCTTTTACTCTGAGCAGTTACTGTACCTTAACCCTTTATAAGGCAGATGCGATTTGGATACCACTTAGTTAATAAACATTTACGGAGAAGAACATCCTCTTTTTTATATATAGCGAATATATCAGGCTTTCTATCCTCAATCATTCAATGTCAATAAATAGGTGTATTGGAAACAGATCATCTGAAAACTCAAGTGCACTAACAGGCTGAGTGCATATATTGACCACATGTTTTTTTCTTAATGATTTTTTTGCCGTAGATGTGTTCCCCAGTGCATTACAAACATGGTAGTGTATTTAACTTTCACGTAGCATATCTGTATAACTGGGGCCTTATAAAGGGTTAAAATAAGCATGTCCTAGACCTATAAACCATTGATTTATAATCTATTTTCACATTATTTTTCTGGAATTTCGAGACAGTTGGTTATGTCATCATCATTATCCTGTTCACAACCTTCGGTCTTATTTTATTTACTGTTTTATGAAATCCACAGCTCTATACAGAACAATATTATGAATACTTAACTTACGTCATTATTTGATCGCCTGATAAATCTATACGAATATAATACCTATTCAAATGGCTCGGGTATCCAAATCAGAATGACTAGATTGCAAAATGACTACATCGCAGAATGACTGTATCGTTAATGACTATAACGCGTCTATTACATCGCAAAACTTAGTTAAAGGTACGTCTTAGTAAGTATTACTTATAAACTTTTTTATTGCAGGGCCCGGTATAAAGGCCATGGCGATCCTAAACTGCCTGCTGGCCAGGCAGCTGTGCTTCGAAGACGCCTCCTGCTCGGCAATCCTGGAGATCATCCCGCGCGTCTGTGGCTCTGAACTTGGTGAGTTAATACCCTTAAAGCGAAGCTTTCCACGACTGAACTCGAAACCTACTGGAAAACTACTGGACCGATTGAACTGTTTGGAAAATATATAAATTTAAAATTGCCAGGTCCCAGTGATGGAAAATCTGTGCACATTTCAGGAAAAATAATGATTTCAAAAAACTGTCTGTTTCCTGGATAACTCGAAAACTGCTGTAGAAAATAATGACTGGAATTTCGACATATTCCTTGAAAGAGGTTAGGACTATACATACCTAACCTCTTTTAACGAACCTCTAAGTATCTATATAAGTGAGATCATTTGCTACAAGTTTCGCTCTTATCAACTAGTGGTGGAAATTGAGTGGTTTCCTAGGTTTATGGAGTTTTTGTTGTTGTTGTAAAAAATACTCTATTTCGGACCCTCACTTGATACTTTCATCATATCAATCTGTAGACGTCCACTGCTGGACAAAGGCGGGAGGCCAAGGATCTCCACGACGACCAGTCCTTCGCCAACCTCATCCAGCCGGGTCCCGCGACCTTCACCAGATCGTCGGTCCACCTTGTGGGAGGCCTGCCTACACTGCGTCTTCCGATACGTGGTCGCCACTCGAGAACCTTTCTACCCCACCGACAATTCTTTGACCTATGTCGGTGACCTTGGTTCTCCTGCGGATCTCCTCATTTCTGATTCGATCTCGCAGGGAAACTCCGAGCATAGCTCTCTCCATTGCCCTCTGCGTGACCTTGAGCCTTCTTATACTTGATACATTGCTAATTGGTTTTCATATAAGTCTGATATGTAACTACTACATATTCAACTACGGGTGTCATGTTAAAATTACATAATTCACTGAAAGTTTCAATTTTTTTTGAGTTTAAATCGATCAAATCTGTACCTACGTTTTGAAAGTAATTTATTTCTCTTTTCATTCTAACGATGTGTTTTAAAAGCACCTCCAGCCTCTATTCGTTTTGTGAGGAAAATGCGAATGCTACCGTTTCTTTTGTTAGCAGCAGCCATTATGCATGACAAGTCACACGAGGATCCGACCGCCTCATCCTCCTTACACAGGGTGTCACTTACACCGTTGCGTAACATGCCGTAGCTTATGGAAATGATTTTCTGTAATAATGTCCAATCTGAGAAACGTCCAACCGTTGAGAAACGTCCGATGTGAAAAAATCCAATCTGAAAATGTCCAATCTGAGAACTGTCAGATCTGAAAA
The DNA here is from genome assembly GCA_949699065.1 of Metalampra italica. Taxonomy (NCBI): domain Eukaryota; kingdom Metazoa; phylum Arthropoda; class Insecta; order Lepidoptera; family Oecophoridae; genus Metalampra; species Metalampra italica. The sequence goes on from OX452993.1 coordinate 4,164,261, forward strand.
AAGGCCAATCTGAAAATGTCCAATCTGAGAAACGTCAAATCCGAGAAATGTAAACCACCTCATCGAACTGACATGTTGTAAACAAAAGTCCCAAACTAACTATAAAAATATATAAAAAACACCTCGTGTTTTGTTTGAGTACTGCAAGAACTTATTGTTATCTTGTTAGGGACACTTCGACCCTGTAGGGTCTGTTGTGCCAAACCCCTGTCCACCAACGGTGCCCCAATCCGTTTTTGGTGGACTTCACTTAATATAGGTACGCCTTAGGATAGAAATTCAAATCTTTGATGCTGCAGTTTGGTATGCAGGTTTAGGTTTAGAACAGAATATTTAAGGTTTTCCCCATAAACCTAAAATAACAAGGCAACGCACTGGCAAGTTCCCCGGTTGCTCCCAGAAGTCAGTGGGTTCTAGTAACATCTTATCACTAGATGGACAGTTTAAAATTAAATAGACTGAGGGCCTCTTTCACCACTTGCTGATATTGTTACAGATAGTAAGTTGACAGATAAACTTATCTATCAGATAAATCTGTCTGATAATAGTTTCGTGTTGCACACCTCTAGTCTCTATTAAAATATCTGACTGATTGATCTTTCTGTTAGTTTATCTGACAGATAAGGCAATCGGATACCTGTGAAACAAAAAAAAAAGGGTATCTGGCAGATAATCTTCAGATAGGGTATCTGGTACTTTATTAGCAAGCGGTGAATGAAGCCCTACATAACATTAGAAAACATACATCCTTGTTTTAAAAACACTTTATTTGAATATTAGTACCATTTTTTTATATCTCGGTGTCAAAGACAGCACTGAGCGTACCGACCTTTAGCCACAGTCCTCTCAAGAGACAACGAATAAAACATCAGACGATATCTGGCTGAGCGGAGTTGTCATCAAAAAGTCAGTACCTACCTAGGTGCTAGCAGCGAACTTTAATATGTTCGCTGGGTGCTAGGGTAAAAGCTAGCCTATATTCATCTCCATGGCACAGGTCAAAGTGAAAGTCAAAACTATTTTATTGCATGTAAGTACACTGGGTACATTTATACAACGTCAATTTTTTATCTACCACCACTTCCAAGGTGTTAGCGTATAGTAATGGTAACAGGGTAATGTATTTAAGGAGATGGGATGTCCAAAAAGCGTATGAGGCGAATTAGAGCAACAGAATCACGCCTGTGTTATTATATACAGTGCCATCCTGAACTCCCAGCCTGCCCAGTGGTTTAATCCTAGCTTAAATCCCACCCTAACTTAACATTATAAATCACACAAGTTTGTTTCCAACGCTTTCTGACTCGTCTCTTCAACCCATCTCCATAAATACATTACCCTGTGCCATGGAGATGAATATAGGCTAGTTTTTACCTTGAGATACCTGTTCCGCCGGAGAACTGAAACTTATTCCACGCACCATATTGTTTTGAGAGAGGCTGGTCCATCAGTTAAGTCAGTAAGTATAACCTGCTGATTGATCAATGCGCCAGATATTCGCAACATCTTTTGTGTAAAATCGCACTGAGGAGTGCCCTCTTAACCTAGAGTCCTTAAAACTACGCCTTCTGTTATAGTTAGTTCGCTCAAACAATCAAAACTTTGCAAGAGCTCGATATGGGTTAATAATATCTACTATATTACAAACTTTGACCTAAATAGGTTCTTTATGTTCGAGTCCATACCCTGTAATCAAATTAAAGTTTGTGAAAAACGTTTGATACGTTGTAAGGCTGTATTATTTTCTAATGTAGCTACGCCTACCATTAGATCGAAAGTCTTGGTCCATAGTGAAAAGATTAGGCTGAAAGTGGTCCCTCTCGCTCTAGTTCTTAAAACACTTTTGTGAAAATGGCAAGGCGAATTGACTTACATGGTCCAGAAGACATAATTTTTTTTCGCTATTTCTAAATCTATGGTGCTACCTACCTCACCACTTTACAATAGGGTAGGTACTTGACCATTTTTGTATAAGTTGTAAAAGTATCGATAATTGTTGTTTGCTAATAAACGATTGTTTAAATCATCATCATATTATTATCAGCCTGTAGACGTCTGCTGGACAAAGGCCTCCCCCAAGGATCCCCACGACGACCGTTCCTGCGCTAACCTTATCCAGCTGGGTCCCATAGCCCCTTTTTTATTATTCATAATAAAAAATAAAAATTGTAACATTTTTTGTTTCGCGACGAAATTGCCATCGTGCCTGGGCAGTCGTTTATAACATCCACCACACCGTGATTCATTGCGTCAAACTTGGGAAGCACCGTTAACCTTCCCGCACAAGTTGGGAACTCCCCTTTCTTTTCCTAATCCACCCCGTAGAGCTTTAAACTCTATGTTTACTCCTTTACAGGGCTTTCAGAAACGTGAAACTGAGATTTTACATGAAGCTTAATTATTTATATATTAACCATCTCATTATCCGTGGATAACGATCCAGAACAAAATATACTCGTGCTCGTAAAAATAATGGGGTTGTATTTAAATGCACTTTAAAATTAATGTTTTGCACTTTAAAAAAAATAGATCCGACTTTTAAAAAAAAGATCCGACTTTAAAAAAAAAAGATCCGACTTTTAAAAAAAAGATCCGACTTTAAAAAAAAAAATAGATCCGACTTAAAAAAAAATAGATCCGACTTTAAAAAAAATAGATCCGACTTTAAAAAAATCTTGCCATAGTTGCCAATGTTGCAATGTTGTATTTGGTTTTACCACCAAAATTTTAACTCCCAACTCTAAGACATTTTCTCAGCATTTTCTGGGTCCTGTCGCTCGCACCGGACCATGGAGCAGAAAGACGCCCTGCGACACAGTTCATACAATACATATCATATTCATACATACAAAAATGGCCTGTGCCTGCGATTTCGTCCACGATAAAATAAAAAGTATCACTATGATACTTATAAGTTATTCAAGGATAGGTATATTATGCTATCAATATGGAACGTTTCATCAAAATCTGTTCTGCCGTTATATAGTTTGTATAAGCAACAAACATACAGACGTTCCTATTTTTATACTATAGTGGGATGTTCTAGGATATTGCCATCACGCTGTAGAGTGCCAGTTTTATGGTCCTTAGAATGAAATGAAATATATTTATTGGCAAAAGAATTTGTACAAAAATAATTTACGAATGACGCCCACACGCCCATAATAGGCTATCCCGTGGGTTGCTTTTTAGGTTTAATAATTGAGAATACACAAGTAATACAAACAAAAAAATAAACGAGAATCAAATAAAAATTAAATATGGAGATTTTTAATAATAATCCAATTTCACCCAAGAACAATGTTTCAAAAATATTAATAACGCAGTATAGCTCATAGAGGCAGAATACAATGGTTGGCCGGTCTGCGCGTGTGTGGGTGCCTTATGGAAGTAGTGCCCGTGTCGCGTACAGCCGCGTAACAATGGCCGGAAGGAGGTCACTAGTGCGGTCGCCCCGAGCCACAGTATACTTACAGATACAGTAGCGTAGCCCGCTGCGATGTTTTCCCATCTTACATTTTGACATTCGTAAGGGACATTCGTACAGCCGATCGCACGTCAGTGGAAACACACCTTGAGCTGGCCTGGCATATTAGGTAGGGAGTTTTAATACCATGAGAACCAGTTAATACTGGTTTTGATTCCACAGACGTGCGGTCAATCGTACGATGATATTGTACCGTAGCCATAAAATACTTAATCCGTTACTTAAAGCAGTACTTAACTATAAATAGAGGTTAATGTAAGTACACTTACAGATCCAGTAGCGTAGCCAAACCAGCTGCAATTTTGCCAATCGTACATTTTGACATTCATAAGTTATTGGACATTTTGACAATGAGACATTCTGACCTACCATACATTTTGACATTCGTACGATGACATTGTACTGTAGCGCATAAAATACGTAACCCGTTACTTAAAGTAGTACTTATCTATAAATAGATAGTACTATCAAAAGATAAAAAATATTTATTTACCAAACAGTTGAGAATCAGTGACAGAATGAAGAAATTTACATAAAAGAAATTAAGAAACTATACTTAACTTTAATTAGGATTATCATAAGTGTGCAATCTTATTTATTCTCTTATTACTCATGACATACGATGCCTAAACTCGATACCATAGGAAGCGGTGGTGATTAAAAAAATATTTGTAATAGATGTACCCAGTGTACTCATAATTATGCAATAATATATTTAGACTTTTGACAGGGCACTTTGAGATCGGAAGCGACAGAAAAATAAGGCCCGATAGATTTCTTCTGTTGTTTTAAGTTGATTCAAAAGGTTTTTTAAAAAAATTGTGTGTTCCACTACTTTTTCACCGTATACTGTGGCTAAACCTTCGAGTGGGATATCGATTCCCTTTTGGTTTAATTGTGAGTAAATAGACGTTTTACTGTTTATGGTTTCAGTACTTTTGCGTATTTTATTTTTATAAATAAATAGCTTTTACACGCGGCTCCGTCCGCTACAAAGTTTTGATTGTTGAAGTGTTTGACGACTTGTTTGAACATAATCGCTACTACACGGGTAGTAGGTACCTTTTGTCGTAGCCAGTTGATTTAAAGACGACAACGTTCCTCAAGAAACCCTCTTACTGACTATGAAAATTTTATTAAAATCAGTTTTGTAGTTCTTGAGTTACATGCAAAAAGGTAGATGCAGACAAACTGACGATTGCTTGGCACCAGCAAATACCACAGACGCTGAATATTGCTTGCTACAAATGAATCTACGCAATGCTACGGGTGGCGTAGCACTTGTAGCTTCATTCGTTCGTACAAAATTGTACAGTTATCTGTCACTTGAGGGAATCAAACCAACTACCTCTAGACTATAAAGTTCACTAAGCTTGCCCGAAAAAATTATACCATCACTTTCCAAAATCTTCAATCTTCGATCTACGTCAAACCAAATCTCCATTCTTCGTCATAATCTTGTGCTTAAATAATATTCCAAGGGTCTCAAGGGAACCTAGAGGGTGCTCCACACCGTGCCCCTATGTAGAGGGTGCTTGTGTTTCGGTTTTATACATATTTCGGGGGCTGCGTAGGAAGATGCTTCTTGCTCTTAAAATTCTTGGTTTTCAACATAAATTTTGCGTCATATGACGATCCTCGCCCGGGTGGCTCAGTTGCAAGGTGCCTTTGAAGTTTTTATTTTATTTTAATTCAGATTCAATTAGATGTCAAGAGTGTCGTTAGAAAAAGAATCGAGTTTTAGGCTCAAAGCCCTCCACAGGTGAATTTTAGTTGGTGAGCGGTGCGTAGCTAGAAAAATAACGTAATCTAGAGGTCAATGTTCGCTTACATTTGATGGACATCTTTTAGACCAGTCTTAGCTTTTTGTATGTATTCAAACGTAGTGTGGGTCGCCAAAGAGCGACGATCTTACAATGAATGCGGAAAACCGAAGATTCGGAAAACGCGCCTTGGAAAAGGCCTATGTCCAGCAGTGGCGGTGCAGGCTGATGATGATGTATTCATCACTGACCTAATATTACACTGTACTGGCTTCTGTCAAACTCTATTTTTGACCACACAATCAAGTAAAGCCTGTTCGATGTGGGTGTTTCCGACATTGAGTACGAAATCGAAACTTTTTGAAGGTCTCAGAGCAAACATTCTGCCACCATTAAAAACCAAACGAACACTAATACCATCAATAGAACACAAATTAAAAAGAACCTTTATGGTATACAGCTTACAAATTACCCCTTACAACCTTGAGTGGTACGATGGGGTATTACAATGGGGTTTGTTTAGCTGGGCCTTAGCTGCGTGAGTTTTAGTGGAAACACTACACCTATTGGTATTTGGATTGTTGATTTTATGTTCGAATGTTTATGTTGAACTAGATGTTACCTTAGGGATGGAATTTCAATTACCTTAGGGATTGAATTCTTTTCGAAATCGAAAATCAGGATATAGACCAGACGTATTTGTGGCTAAGGCGCGAAATTCTGCGCAAAACATATATAAAATTAATTAAATCTGTCACCTTATCTTGCTAAGAGGCCAGGAATAGACATAGAATTATTTTATTGATATTTTTTTTAATGCGTAATCTCTTTCTAGTTAGGTTGGTAAGAAATACCTTCGACCCTACAGGATCTGCGCCAAACTCCTGTCCACCGACGCCCCAATCCGTTTTTGGTGGATTTCACAAACGACGCAGAAACTTCCTTTGGCGTAAGCAGGGTGCCCCACGATGTTTTCTTCACCTAAAAGCCGTAATAAACCGTACCAAAGATCCGAAAAAACTCATGAACCTATGATCTCAGGAGCGTGAGGCGAGGGCACAAACAACTAGGTTACCACTGCTCTGTCATTATCAACAGCCTATTAATATGTCCCCCAATGCTGGGGCTGAGGCCTACCCTCTCAACGAGGGCGTGCGGGCTATAGTCCACCACGATAGCCCAGTGCGGGTTGGTGGACTTCACATGCGCCTAAGAATTTCTTCTTCGGCGTATGCAGGTTTCCTCACGATGTTTTCCTTCACCGTTTGACAGCAGTCAGTAAATGTACTTGAGTTTCGAGAAAAAACCCATTGGTACATGGCCCAGCTGGGGATGGAACTTCGAACCTTTCGATATGATGGGCAGCGTCTTATCCCCGACCCCACTGACGCTCTCGGCTCTGTCACCTTAAAAAAATTAGCTCAATAAATCACTGCACAGATAAGATGTAGGTCTATACGTAACTAGCTGACGTGTAACAGAATCCATGTCCGGAGTGACACTTCACACAATGGACCGAGGACTGATGAGGGACGGCCTCTGACACCGCGCCACTTTGTCGACCCCTAATGCCTTCAAAATTTCTCTTTGTATCCTGCTATGCTGACAGAACTCTGTTACCTATATTTAACGTTATAGTAAAAGTCGTATTACATTATAGCGGCACGGTTGCGGCACGACAACGACACACCTGCACCACAGCACCGCCTCAAAATTCGGCTACCGCTAGCCGCCCGCGAGGTGCCAGCTCGTTGGCAGCGCGCCACAAACTAGTAGTAAATATAGTATGTTAACGCATGTACCGCAGTCGGCGCGCTGTACGCACGCGGTCTCCTCGCTCGCAGCGTGTCGGCTCCGCGACGAGTCGTATGGTAGCTGTAGGCGCGCTGCCTGCCCGCCGGCGGCTTTTTATATTGACATTACGAAATATATTATACGACACAGGTTTTAATGCTCTAATTTGTATGACAAGTAAATGCTGGGTTGGAGCCGCGCTGGATCCGTGCCGTTATAGTGTAAATATCCTTGGGACAGTCGAAGTGTTAATCCTATCCTACTAATATTATAAAGGCGAAAGTTTGTAAGGATATGAAGATGTGAGGATGAATGTTTGTTACTCTTTCACGCAAAAACTACCGAACAGATTTTGATAAAACTTGGTACAGTGATAGCTTGTATCCTGGAATAACATATAGGCTACTTTTTAACGCGGACAAAGTCGCGGGGCGTCCGCTAATACCCCCTAAGTAACAAAACGCCTACATATAGGGCGCTGTTTTACGATGTACACGGAGAAAACTTTTCTACGCGGGCGAAGCCGCAGGAAAAAGCTAGTTGTAAATAAAACTCCAGACAAAACCGCGATATTCCAGTAGTGTCTCATTAAAACTACCATTTGTTGCGATATCCATTCCACTTCACAATAGAAGCTCCCGCAGCCCGTCCCAGGGCCCCTGTCCGTATTGTTTTACCGCGTACATTAAATTAATTACAATGTGTACCTGAAACTGACGTGTATACACGTACCGATGGCTTGTTGCAAACAAACATTTTAGTCAATTTATTGTTTTCTGGTAAACTTATGTTTACTGTAGCTAACCTCCGCCTTTGGCGAGAGGCTGCAAGTGACATTAGCTTATGATAAAAAGATATGACGACGGGAAAAAGTACAGAAAATAATAGACAGGGAAAGTAAGTGTTCATCAGAGTAAAATTCGGGAGAGAATTTGTTAGGCTCTTTCACTGCTGTGTGTGGAGGGGTATCTCCGGTACGGGCTCGGAGAGGAGACACTAGAGGCGCTAGAACATCGTTTCATGGATTGTTCCGTACGGGACACGCTCTGTGAAATGATGTTCTAGTGCCTCACGTGTGTCACCGCTCAGGGAGCCCGTACAGCTGTGATACCAGCCTAAAAAACTCATTTTGGAAAATTGAACTTACAATACAAATCATCCTTCTAAAACAATAAATAGACTGTTAAAGAAATTTTAAAGTCGATATGGGAATTGCTGTGATTTTTATCCTATCCTATCCTACTAATATTATAAAGGCGAAAGTTTGTGAGGATGTTTGTCAGTCTTTCACGCAAAAACTACCGAACACATTTTGATGAAACTTGGTACAGTGATAGCTTATATCCTGGAATATTATAAAGGCGAAAGTTTGTGAGGATGTTTGATGTGTCAAATTATAATTTGACAGCTGTCAGTTGAAAGCGATTCTCCGTAGGGCTGAGATGTATTACTTTCAACCCGCTCCTCAGGCAACTTCAGACCTACTTTCAGAGTATGAGTAATGAAAAGTATTTTGTGTTATAATTGTTTCTTTAAGCAGACTATACAATACAATATACCTACTTTATTGCACACTAGCTGTTGCCCGCGGCTCGCCCGCGTGGGATAAGTACCTATAAATCGTCCGGAAGAATTTATCAGAATGATAGTGAAAACCGCATCAAAATCCGTTGCGTAGTTTAAAAGATCTAAGCGTACAAACGGACAGACAGACGCGGGAAGCGACTTTGTTTTATACTATGTAAGGATAAGGATTATTATTATTATGTAAAAATTAAAAGCTGTTACAATTTGCAGATTTGGCCTTTGTCCAGCAGTGGACGTCTACAGGCTGATATTATGGCAATTTTGCAGATATTACAATGTGAAGGGTTCAGTGGAAAAACGATGATCTTATCTTATCTTCTGAGGGGGCCAGGAATACCTGGCGACACTTGGGATCTGTTGTGCCAAACCCCTGTCCGCCAAACGGCGCCCCAATCCGTTTTTGGTGGTCTTCACATACGCCTTAGAATAGTTAAATACCAGTCTTTTGGCGTATGCAGGTTTCCTCACGATGTTTTCCTTCACCGAAAAACCTGTGGTATTATAATTAACCGTACTTAAGTTTTCGAAAAACTCATTGGTACGGGCCAGGATCGAACCCACGACCTCATGAACGTGAGGCGAGTGCACAACCAACTAGGCTACCACGGCTCTTGGAAGAACGACGATTGAGAGTCCATTTTTTTGTTATTAGGTATTTACTCTTTAAAGATCATCAGATAAAGAGGGAACGATTGATCTGGTCAAGGTCGCGGGAACTAAGTGTTACTGATAGCGCAGGACTGTTGGGTCCAACAGTGGACTTGTTCCGGCTGATAGGTATGATGATGATGATAATTTAAGTTCCGAAAAACTTGAGTATTAATTCTCGTAAACTAAATTTTAACGACACGAAAGTCATCTCTAGCCCATAGAAATTCGTGGGAATTAAAATCTCCCTAAAAAGTTAAAACATTATTAAATAAATCGTGCCCTTACTAAACTAAAGCGCAGTCCACACTCGGGGCATTACGTCCGCGTGACGAGGGTAAGGTCGTTCCGTCGCCTAATGCTTAAAAACCCCCCACAATCCTCCCTAATTTGCCACTTACTCTGAGCTAGTGAAATATTGGACGCCATTTTTCATCTCTCTGATCTTTTTCTTATAATTTCACGTCAATTTTGCTTGAAAGTGGATTAATTTTGCGTATCTCATCCTAAGGTTAAAGATGAATCACTTGTTAAGGAATGAGGAAGAACTCTCAGGATAATTAGCACTTCTATACTCATTGATACTAAGAGTAGACTAGATTTTATTAATATTGTTTTTTATAGCAATTGTCCTATTTGTTTATCCTTGATTCCCATAGTATGAGAGATAATGTGGTATGTATAATATAGGCTACCACCACGACTCATTAAGGATTCCAAAGGTCAAAAAATGTTTAAAATCTGGTGTTCCCAGCTTAACTACGGATATACAAATCTCATCCGGATAGAATCCGACCACATTCTCGGCAAAAAAATCAATCGTCAATTTATAAAAATAAACTTTATACCAATCACCGAAACAAAGTTAAGACTTTGCTTCCAGAGCCGTAAAGCCCAGTAAGAAAAGGAAGGAACCACATGGCAAAGACATGTAACCTAACCTCACATAAGTAACTACCTATATGTTAACCCCTCTGCCGAAATTGGCGACCATTTTTGCCAATAGAGCTGGGACAAAATCGAATGCTCACTCCCTAATGTCTTCGGGTACAAAAAAATCTTTCTAATTCTGTGTGATAATCAAAATGTTTTTGCGATGGCTTGTTTGGGGCGGGGTTACAAGCTGGGACCTTCGGGCCTTCCGAAATAGGGAGGGTTTTGCATTATTGGAGTGTTCGTTTATGACTTAGATTAGGTATTGTATGTACCAATCCGTCTCTTACTTATTTCCGCCGTTAAACTGCAATATAATATATTATGTTCTTCTTTTTCTTCGGTCTTCCTTTAATTTAAGGTAACACGTTACTTAGAAAAAATTGATTCTGATGATTGACCCTTTCGATTGGTATCATAAATCTACAGATGTTTCTTTTACAAAAAAAAACGGTTCGATTCCCGGCTTAGGCTGGTTATTTTTCAAAATTATTTGAATGCAGTTTTACTTTTGAAAATAATGGAATGTTTCCTTTGAGTGAAATTTGCTGTCTTCCGTATTTAGGGCACATGCCCTTCAACTACCGTCTTTTTTCCACGCTGTATATTAAATAATCTTGATTTTTATAAACTGTTATAAATCCCCGACGAAAAAACAGGGGTGTTATAAGTTTAACGTGCATATCTGTGTATCTTTCTGTGGCATCTATCATAGTGGCGTCGTAATTCCCAAATGGATGGACCGATTTTGATGATGCTTTTTCATTCCAGTGGCATGCTCTACGGTGACTGTGACGAAGTGCCAGGCTGCTCTGAAGACCCTGCAAGCTTTTCCGTTCTTCAAGCCGACCTGCCTCTGTCGAGAGCCCAACGTCGACCCCGAGTGCAACTCTTTCCGCGACTTCCTATTCGACCATCCCTGCGTTTTCGTCATGAAGAAAGGTTTGTAAATGAACCTTACTAATCAAAAGGGAAACATATACAGGTGACTAAATAGTCACCAGCAATAATTTAACACTGCAAAGAATGTTGAGTGTAAAGACCACTACAAATGGTTCAATTCTCATTTGTTACTTAATGTTTAAATCTAAGATTACGATTAACAAATACCGTTTCAACCCTATTAGTCCGTCCGTCTGCCCTCCCCCCCCCCCCCCCCCCCGCCACCGCATATTAACTAGCGAGGGTTAATTTAATAAATAAACAAGAATAAGCTTCCAAAATATGGTATTGTTTATTTATTATTGATATGTAATGCATTAAATAATGACTAAATGTGCATCAGTATGTTTGTTTCATACGTGTCATTTACTTAATTCTAAAGTGGCCCCTACACGATCATGCTGCATGATATGCATTACGTGCTGTCACTCATGCATGACCGTCTAGTTTAGTGATTGACGCGAATGACATGCAAACTACGTGCTGGCCGTTCCTTCACTGTACTAAGTGATTGATAGCAAGCATGAGGGTCCATCATGCAGCATGATAATTCACGTAAACGTAACGCCTGTCATGGCGCATGATCGTTTAGGTACCGCTTAATAGATTCTAACAAAGTCTAATGTTTTGTAGAAAAAGACCCGTACCCAGTGGAGACTCTGCCTACCTGTACCTATGCTCTGAGCGTCTGCCATGGAGAAAAAGCCTGCTCCGTGCTCTTCGATCGGTTCAAGAACGCCTGCAAGGTTCGCGATGGCGAGTGCCGTATGGACGACAGGTATACAAAATACATAGTTTTATTCCTTCAACTATAATTTGCCGAGAGAGTTGTTGGGACCCTATTTTTTAAGCATAGATTATAAAGTCCGTTCGCTTAGATACGGTCGCCTTTGTAAAATGCCGCCCGGCACGCGCCGCCTCCAGTCAAAGGATGCCGCCGCGAGAACAAAGGGCGCCGACAACGGCGTACGCCCACTGTTAAACTTGGCATTTTGTATCGAGGCGTTCGTCGCATTGAAAGGGTGTGTTGACTGCTGCGTACGTTTATAGAAAATGTTTTTTCGCCCGTGTCAAGACAGTGAGGCGTCTCAAAATGAAATTTCGGCTGAACCGAAAACAAAAAGACAATCTTTTTGTAAAACATGTAGATACCTAAGCAAATTCTAATTGATGTCCATCTACATTGTGTTGGAATGAACTTGTGTGTATTACTTATATTCGTATTTTTTTCCAAAAGAAATAAATATAAATCCGCGACCTTACCTATATTCCGTTCGGGTGTACCGAAACTATCTAAGTGAACGAAGTTAATTCGATAATAAGCTTAAGCATTAAGTAAGTATAAAACTAAGGTAGGTATAAGCATAAACTTAATGGGTCAACATTATCAACAGCCTATAAGTCCTCATCGCACTGTCGGGGCTCAGGCTAGGCCTCGCAACGTTAGGGCTATAGTCCACCGCGCTAGCACCAGCACAGAGCGGGTTGGTGGACTTATACCATGCGCCTACGAATTCCTTCTTCGGCGTATGCAGGTTTCCTCACGACGCTTTCCTTTACCGTTTGAGAGGAGTCAGAATTTGCATTGTGCATGGCACGGCCGGGGATCGAACTCGGATCTCTCGACATGATATGCCACGTCTTCCCTGCTACGCCACCGACGCTCTTTTTAACTAAACCTAACGAGTATAAAATAATCCTTTAAAATATACATTTTTATAAGGTACAGAAAAGTTACTTACGCCCAACAAACTTACTACGGCAAAAACTAAATATAGCAGCAGAATGTAGCAATTTTAAACTAATATTTATTTTTGAATTTCTGTTGAAAGCGTCTACTTTAAATGTAGTTATTTTGGTGCGTATACCTTGATTGAGTCTGTAGGTACAAGGTTTATTTTAACCGAGCTCCGTTCGCTTCGTCCTTTGGCTATTTCGGAATGAACAAACGGCTTAAAATATATTTAGCTGAAAATTTCACTCAACAAAATGTTCAAATACATTATTAATGAGTGCTCTTTCAAATTCAGAGTTCGTCCACAGCTTAGCGATCATGTTGAATACTAGCAGATGTACAAATTGTAACAAAATATTTGCAGTGAGCCGTTACAGGGGTAGAGTCGACCGCACGTCAGTGGCAAAGCTTTGACCTTGATCTGGCCTAGCCTATTAGGGAGTTTCAATACTGAGATACCAGTTTATACTGGATTTGTTTCCACTGACGTGCGGTCGACCGTACTTACGAGTATCAAGTACAGGATAACATTTTGTATCGTAACTTTTGAAAAAAAAACTGTCCATACAGAATGATCCCAACCAGTGCGGTTTAAATAAAAGTTATGCGGATGACGCAACCGGTGTGAGATCTTCCATACAGCTTCATCCATTACAAACTGAGATGGCTCGCGCATGCATTCGGTGTGCTCAGATCTTTAGGTACTGCTTGGTTTAAAAACAGTTAACAGTTTTGCAGACATATCTATATTGTTTTAATTATTCCATATTATTTCATGTTTGTTGTTCAAATAGAACAAACGTATTAAATAGGACGGAATACTTTATTCCCAAATCGCACGATCTCAATGTCTCATTTAATTTACGCCAGTAACTTTCTTGAAGAAAGTCTAATCGATGTATTTTAGTAATTGATTGATTGGGAGAAGTAAACATTTTATTTTATTAGAGGGAAAAGATTATGTTTAAAATGGTTAAGGTTTGATACTGATGATGGATTATATTTCAAAATAAAATGTATCGTTATTGCGTTTAAAACCATTATTATCAGCATATCTCACCATTTATGTACTTGGGCATTTTGTAATTTATCTACTAACAAATTTGCTCGAAAAAATCAACCCTGACTGCTGCATCGAACTGAAAAATCTGAAAATTTTGACAAAATGCATTCAATATTGCATTTAACATTTAACTTCTTGGCGGAAGACCAAAGGTACAAAATGTACAAAATAAGCGACTACCAAGTACTTGTTTTCTTAGTTTATAGTGCTCAAATAGTGTCAACAAAAAACAGTGCTTAAGTATAGTAAGTAAAAGGCTTTGTTTTGTAATCAGTTGTGTTGTGAGAGTCGCTCGCTGCGGTCGTGTGCGGCGCGCGTATTTTGTTTCATTATAATATACTTAGCTGAAACCTGCACTGTAGTTAGACATTCGAAATAAATATTAACGCTTTGGAATACGGTCGTATTTTAAGTGCAACTGTGTAATAAGTTCAAGACATTTTAGTTTAATTTGTATGTAGCATTTTAACTAGGGTAAAACTCGGTAATATCTCACTTGACAAAACGCCCCACTCACCTAGCACGCACACTAACAAAGCTACGCAGCACACGAATAGAAACGCAAGCAGCCGTCAGTCGCCCGACAAGTTGTCTACTACTACGTTGTATGGTTACTTGAGTTTTTATTCGCGTGCTGCGTAGCTTTGTTGGTGTGCGTGTAAGGTGAGTGGGGCGTTTGTAAAGTGGGGCGTAATACCTAGTTTTACCCTATAGAAGGCAATGACGTGTGTTAAATTAAATTTCCGCCCAAACACTTTGTTTATCAGTGACTTCTTGTGAACAGGGAGGCGTGCCGCGAAGCATGGTCTGGTCTCCGTCTCTCCCCACTCTTCGGCTGCATCTGCCCCAACACCCACATGAAGAAGCGCTGCGACCGCATCTTTGCAGTCGTGAACCACAACCCGTGCGTCGGTGAGTGCGCACCCTTAACTTTTAGGCTCCGCTGAATGTGCTGGCGGGTTTTGAGTGAGGAATTTTAAAAATAAAAGATTTTGGGAGCATCCTATGCCTTTAAAAATGTAATCTTTAGCTACAGAAGAATTTTTTGTTAAAAAACAATGAAGAAATAAGATCCAAAGACATGTTTCGGTCTTGAAACTTATAACACAATTCATAATACGGCCATTCGCAGGGAACGCGATTTACGTACGTCCAAGCAAATATCTTACGTTTTCACGGACGTATTAGATATTTTATAATTTTTTTGAGATACTGTTAGTTCCATTCTATCTCGCACAATAGGTAGTTTAATGACCGATTTGGCGTTTACGATTATATAAAAAAATTCAAAACCTATTCTCATAAGCTCCTTTTAGCGAGCGGACTCCGACATTAAGAACGAAACGTTTGTAATCTTAAAACATTACTATTACTGATAACAAACTTTGAGTATTTTATTTATTTAACCATCATCATCAACCATCATCAACAGCCTATTAATCTCCCCACTGCTGGGGCTCAGGCCTACCCTCTCAACGAGGGCGGTCGGGCTATAGTCCACCACGCTAGCCCAGTGCGGGTTGGTAGACTTCACATGCGCCTAAGAATTTCTTCTTCGGCGTATGCAGGTTTCCTCACGATGTTTTCCTTCACCGTTTGAGAGCAGTCAGTAAATGTACTTAAGTTTCGAGAAAAACCCATTGGTACATGACCCAACCGGGGATCGAACTCCGGACCTTTCGATATGATAGGCCGCGTCTTATCCCCAGGGCCACTGACGCTCTGGATTTATTTAACCAACTAATTATAATCACCGACAAACAACTTATTTTATAAATTCAATCATTTAAACACGAACCAATCTTTACTCGCGAACCTAAACCTTTTACAATAGATGGTACGGTATAATAATTACTCAAAAGACTAAACTTGGGTATCAAAAAATAAACTTAAAATGTCGTTAGTCGCAATCTCTATAGCGGGCTACCACATTGTGAATTCCGCCAATCATCGGCACTTACCTCGGAAAGTTTACTTCCGGTTATCTGATTTTTTATTATTGCTACGGGGCCGGGGGCAACAAGCAGGCGGGCCCCCTGATGTTAAGAGGTCACCGCCGCCCATAGACACCTGCAGCACCCGGGGGGTGCTGGTGCGGCGCCGGCCAAGGTTGAAGGGCTCTTTTGACTCTCTTCTTGAAGGACCCCATATGGTAGTGTGATTGATCAATCATATCTCGCGCTGCAAATATATCGCCGAGAGACCATGACGAGAGACAACTGCATTCACAATGACATCACGAACCGCAATGAGCTGAGCGATTTTCCCGTGGTACTTACCTTTACTGGGTTGTAATAATTTATTTATTATTAAATTTAATTATCCACAAGCAGTCGACAGACTTTAATTGGATTTGTTGACGGTTGTAATAATAGAGGGCGTAGATATTTTTAAAGAATTTTATGGCTTTGCTTCACAGGCTTTTGCCAACATTGTCGCCATATTTAATAACATTTGATTTATATCTACCAAAAACGTGACAGTTTGTAGCGTAGGTATATAGTGAATGTTTTGCTTTGTGAATCTAGTTTTACACTTCCTTTTGTCATTACGTGTCATGTCTAGTTAAACTAATTAATTAGGCTACTTATGATCTCTTCAGATTTGTAACCAACTGTGCCAAGTCCTAAGCTTTCAGCGGACATCTTCTTTGTCGTACATATCACAGGCGTAAACAAGATTTACACAGAACTAATTTGGTAATTACATACATTACGTAAGCACTATAGTACGGTCGACCGCACGTCAGTGGAAACAAAACCAGTATAAACGGGTCTCTCATTAGTACTAAAACTCCATGATAGGCTAGGCCAGCTCAAGGACAAATTGTTCCACCAATACCACTGACGTGCGGTCGACTGTACAACTGTCGTACTCGAAGAGTAGCAATTTGAAAACGGGTTTGTTTTGGAGGGGCTTCTTCATACATCTTTATCTATAATCTATACTAATAATAAAGATGTAAAAACTGGTGGATAATTTGCACGCTTAACTTATATATGTTGCGAAGAACCAAATGATAGCGGGGCGTAAAATACACCTAACGCCATCTATTGACAAACTTTAAAACTAAGAAACTACCAGGATTAGAACGGGTTAATAAATTTTGAATAACATATAAATAGTATACTTTATAACGCGGTTGAAGTCGCGGGGCATCGGCTAGTTAGTAATATAGTTAGTATTCTTTGGGTATACGAGTACATACTATCAATGGGTATTACTGTATATTATGATATGTGACCGACAGTACATAATATAAAGCTCCTATTAGGTACTTAAAGAGTCACATAATGTTATACAATACAATCTGGCTTCTATACCCTTTTCAATGGCAGTCGAAACTATTTTCATTAGTCGAGTCGAATCAATACATCCCATTCTATCCAGTATCATTCGATAAGCACTCGGCCCGACTAATATAATGGACTCGGATAACGGGCCATTCCCAATTACACTGAGGACCGGGATCACTTACGGGAATTTAATGGTGGTGATACAGTTAATGAATTCGAAATTCGAATCTAAAGGATGAGTACTTTAAATCTATCAGTTGTAGATTTAGGACAAATATTCACAGTCTAAAGAGAGACAGAGATAATTTTTGCATTTTTAAATCCTAACTAAAATTATTTAAGTGCAGTGAGATTGTTTGTTACGATTTGCCAGCTCGGCTATTCAACCAATTTACATGAAATTTTGTCTAAATAATAGCCTGTCATGTAGATGAACAGTTTTTACTTGTAAAATCAGATCCTGCGGTAAACAAAAAGTTATTTTACGCTTAATGCGTTTAACAGCTAGTCATACCAATATAATAGTATAAAGTGGAAAGATTTGTATGTTTGTAATGAATAAACTCAAAAACTACTGTGCCGATTTCAAACATTCTTTCACCATTGGAAAGCTATATTCACCCTGAGTGACATGGGCTATATTTATTGCAAAAAAATGTCCACCCGTGCGAAGCCGGGACGTGCCGCTAGTAACTAATATAATAAGGACGACACATCAAAGTTACAGTTTTCACCTCAGAGAGAATATCATAGAGAAAGTCCTTGTTTGTGACCTACTACATAGAACTAATTATAATGAACTTATAATAGCGGTAGGCCATGCATGTGGTATTTAGAACTAAAAGGCTACTTGACCTTTCTCAATACACTAAAGAGCCGGGGTATACACTGTCTTATTGAGATACGATACATAAAATTAGCTTCAATCGCAAGATGTAATCGTAAGACCAAACTGTTATTTTTTTCTGAAATACTCACGTCAATATTTGCAGTTGTAATTCATTCGACATGTTTTATGATTTTAATTTAAACTAGCTGCTGCTCGGTTGAATAGTCAAGCCATAACAGCGTGTCAAACAAACTTACTTTTGGATTTATAATTTTAGCTGGGAATATGATTCCCGGCGCAAAAGAATAGATAGGAATAACCCGCAAAGACGTATAAGTAAACCCAATATACGACGTAACTCACTGGAATTCAATATAACGGGAACGTTTGATTCATTTCTTATAATCTCTCAAGAGTTCTTATTGCCAGGCCCGGGATCCCGGGAGGCGCAGTCGTAATCCCGCGGTAATCCCGGGATCATCCCGGCACGGCCGCGTCAACTTTCAATCTCCTTAAGCCCTTTAATTCTATAAATTGATCGTGGCTTATGTTTGTTTGTTTTAGTGTCAGGTTGAAAAGGAAATATAAGAATTTTGGACCTTTTCCCGCGGTCTTTTCTATGCTAGAGATGTAATACCACTTCTCCATATCCGATCATGCTCAAATTTTACACCCACCTTTGGATCCATGATATAACCGTAAGGTAATTATTAATTATTGCGAAGCCCAGTATTATTTTGCCATGGCAAATTATATTACGGGTTAAATTAACCAGTCGAATAAATAAAATGAAATCTTATCATACTGGAATCCGACGAGCACAACTCTGATTCGAACATAAAACTGGATGTTTGAATTTCGCCGCCTTCCTAAAGCGGTCTAAAGCAAAAGCTTCGGCGGTTTTATGTGAACGAAATGGTTTAACTTTCTTAGTTATTTTCATATCTTTTGAGCAGAAAGAACCTAGCAGTACCTGACCCTTTTTTATCGCACGATTTTCTTTCCAACAGCCTTTCCCTTTATGTAGTGTGCATCCTATTACCACAGAATAGATAATAGCCATTACAGAAGCTATATCGATGCAATATTTCATAGAGATGGGTTAAATGATCAAGGCGAGAAAGCGTAACAAACAAGCTTACTTTTGCATGTAAATTTGCAAAATTAATTGGCAGATTCGCTAGAGTTTGAAGGAGTTGACAGATTACTTATACACAGATTTTAGGCATTTGGCTAAGCAATTTGCTTTTTAGACGATACGATCATAACCGTTACAAGTATATGCTGACATACTCAGGATAGTGGAGCAAAATTATCAGTATAGCAAAAATCGACAAGTTTGAGTCAAAGTCAAAACTATTTTATTGCATGTAAGTACACTGGGTACATTTGTACAACGTCTATTTTTTATCTACCACCGCTTCCAAGGTGATAGAACTGGGAAGAAGAAGCGGCGCAACAAATTTCCGCAACACATCTTTTAAAATCGAGTTTATACATAACATTATTGTTTGTAAAGGTTGTGCGAGGCTGAAGCAACATTAACACCAGGCATCTTTGTCATTTAAATAATCGACTGTTTTATAATAAGCTTTGTTACAAAGTTGTTGTATAATGTGGGTCTTAAATTTTCTGTCATTCATATTTAAGATTTCTTCTGGTATTTCTTCTGAGTTCAAATTATTTTAACGATAGATAACGCTTGTTGTTTATAACATAGACCGTTCCTTAAAGAGTTTGAATTGAAACACGAAGCGACGGATTAAGGATTAGCAAGATTCAACAAACAAACATAAATACAAACCGTAACTTAAATCTGGAGCTACTAGCAATTTTTCTAGTGAAATCCTTGTTATTATACCAACAGTGGAGAAAGAGAAGAAAAGTGGAGAAAGAACGTCAGTGGCTTCGTGGGGAAGACCAATTATGTCATGAAGGCCTCTGATGTCGAGAGGTCCGAAGTTCGATCCCCGGCTAAGCCATGTACCAATGGGTTTTTTCTCAAAACTTAAGTAAATTTAGGTACTGACTGACCTCAAACTGTGTGAGCGTATTCAACTCACATGCGCTTGACAAGAATTCCATTTCGGCATATGCAGGTTTCCTCACGATGTTTTTTCCACCATTTAAGTAGGTACCTAAACTTACGTTTAAGGTTCGAGAAAATCCCATTGGGACATTGCACGTTGGGGATGGAACACGGACCTCTCCACATGACAGGCCGCGTCTAACACACTACGCTACCGACGCTCTCAAGTTACACTGTTAAGTTAGTATCTAATATTTTCATAAGTAGTTATACCTACTTACATCACTACTTTGTTTTTACAACAAATTGTTTCCCTCGAACCTATTTTTATTACCGCCCCAATCTCTATTAACATAATCACGGCCGAATGGGGAAAAGCGAAAACCTTTGAAAGGGAACAAAAAAAAAGAAATCTACAAAAAGGTTTACTTGAGGCCGACCTCAAAGTACCTTTGTACAAAGGCCCCATTCAGCGGCTTTTCCCCACTTTTCCTCACCTTTTGTTTCCTCACTGTATCGGCCGCTGACTTTTGAATTAATTTTCGATTGATGTTATTGGGTTTTGGGGGGAAGTTAGGGCTGCGAGGAATCGATAGTTGACTGTATCGATACATTTTTAATCAAATCAGTCATAGCAAAACAAAGAGATATCCGTTAGATAGGTATTCACAGATTTTAGATTTTATAAATATTTTTGTTGCCAGATACAATAAATTCATTCCAAATATCTGAGGTATTTTTAGATGGAACAATTAAGTCCATAAACTCTATAGAGTGATCCTTTGTAACTCGACAAAAATATATCGATCAAAACTATCAAATTGTGTCACTATTTCTCAGGTATCTGACAGGCTCAATTATAGTATTTTTAAATTTATATATTTCTATTAGGTTGAAATAATTTAATTAATGCGATACACGCAGAAAAGAATGTAAGTAACTGCATAACTACAATATCAACTATAAACTACTATCTATATGGAACTGGTGACTTGACCCACAAATCGGTCGCGATTTAGTTTGGGCACCAGTCTCCTGCAATCTCTTAAGTAATCTAAAATTGTACAAGTACCTTTGTTTGTACCCTATTACTGTAAGTTTGTGGGAGAAAATAAATGACTATTTGATTTGATATATTTCTATTAGTACACAGTATCACCAATAGTAAAAGAAGATTTTCAGAAAATAGTGACAGTGTGACCGATAGTTTCTATACTATCGATAGAATCGATTTTCATTCCGGTAACACTAGAAGACTGATGTACTATCTGTAAATAGATCGTTTAACTTCGAAGAGGAGATTTTAATTGAATTTCTTTTCATGGACTCACAAGTAGACATTTAAACCGATACACTATAGTTTCTATACTGTATAATGTACGTTTCTGAAAAAAATGAAAATAAGGGGCAAGTGCGACTCGGTAGGGTTCCAATCATGTCAAACATTGTTGGCAATAAGGCGGAATTTAATTCTTTCTAGGTAGCTTCTAGAAAAAAATCCACATTCTATATCTGCACAGTTCCGAACTGGATGCGTCTGGCAGACGGACAGACAGATTTCGCTCAGTATATGTATATCCTACTAATATTATAAAGGCGAAAGTTTGTAAGGACGTTTGTGGAATGAATGTTTGTTGACTCTTTCACGCTGTAACGGCTGAACGGATTTTGATGAAACTTGGTACAGTGATAGCTTATATCCTGGAATAACATATACGCTACTTTTTGCCGCGGTTAACTGTTCACGCGTAAATTAAACTTTATTTTGATGAAACTTGGCATAGCGACAGCTTAAATCGTGGAATAACATTTATAGGCAACTTTTTACCGTAAATTTTTCCACGCGGGTGAAACCGCGGGCAGCAGCTAGTTTGATAGAAGATTATAATTGATCTCCATTGAGATCTATCGAGCATGTAATCCTTAAAATGATCCACACTAAATCACTGTGAGTACCTACCTCCGGCTGTATTGGAACACATGCACGTGCGAATACAAAGCAGACTCATTCTACTAGATCACCGGGTCGGTTTCAGATTTCTCGTGTTCCAACATTTACTCACAACGAATTTCAGCTTCGGGAAAATGATTTCCTTTGTGAGACGCTTCACTGCGGTGCGCGGTGAAACGCTGTAACCCGAGAAACGCAGATTTTGGTGAAATCCAACCTGTTATTCATTACATAATCTGCCCTAATACGAGAGGGCCGCTAAGTGTAAAAAGGGAATTCTATGAGTGATTAATTCTGAAATTGTAGTCATTTTCATAGATTTTTATGGCAGTTTAAACCAGTGCATTTGTAGAAGGTTGAGCAAGGTGTAAAACTGTTTTACACAATGCATATTACCATAATTATTCCCATACTGGATTCATAACAATTTGATGTGAAAGCATGTGGACTCATTAATTGTTTTAAAAATATAAATGCATTTTCGTGATTGGTCAAGTTAGAATTTGATATATTATGTTCAAAAATACTTATATTTGACCGTTTATAAAGCGATACGTGAGCTTTTTGATTAATGAAAATGAATTGCTTAGCGAAGTGACATTTTAAAAGTTAGTGGTTGGACATATTAGGCAGTTTATTAATTGGATAATTAGGTATTGCCGACTGGCCTGTACCCACTGGCATAGCTGGGTAAAAATACATGTAATCACGATTACTTTCTCATTTCCGTAATTTGATCATTTCTAAATTTTTAGTTCGGTGTCACATACAGTTTGGGAAAGTGAGAAAGTGAATAGGATTACATTTTGCCCATCTCCGCCCACTGGTAGGGAAAGAAATAGAAATATGCCAGTAGGCTGTTTATAGTTTCAGGCCTTTTGCTTCAGGCCTTCAGTATAGGGTATAGGGGGCTTTTCTAAGAACAAGGATCCCATAGAACAGACGCTAAAATAATAATAATTAGCGAGGGACACACTTATTACAAAAGAGGTAAGAGTAAGCTAGACAGATATAATATCTTCTATCTGTATCTACGTATGTGAATTTTTGTACAAACCATAACTGTCAACAAACGACAGCCCGACTAAAATAGATAGTGTTTGTTCAGTTTGACCCCGCCATATAAGAAGCGTCTTCTCAAATTATTGGGTAAAAGATTATTGCTATTTCTATCTATACGCTGAGTACGGTTCTATAGGATACTAGTTCTATGGGGCTTATTCTCCAATTTGTCGCGTACCAAATATTTGGCGGGAGCACGTCGAAACCGAACAGTCTGTCACGCAGTAGGCAGGTGATAAAATGTTACAGCCTATTCCACGCGATGGGATTTGGTGATATTTTCACGAGGCGTCGGTGTCGTCGGGATATTTTTCTAAGACATTTCATGATTGGCCCTTAAATATCCTAGCTTATAAGAGATCCACACTTTTGATATTAACTAAAGAGATTTTTAAATTGTCGTACTTATACCAATGGGGACTTACAACTCTTGGGAAGAAATTTGAAGATCCTGGAAACCAATGAGCCAATTTTGACTATATACACTTAAAATAATAATAAAAACATACGGACTACTTGTCGACGAGCTACGGAAAACAAAAGTTTCGAAATAGAGAATGTCGATGGGAAGATTTCGACACAACAGGAATGAACCGTCGAAGTGGTGAGTTTCGGTCAAATAAAGCTTCCTGCATGCGCCGAAGAAGGAATACCTACTGAGACGCAAGTGAAGTCTACCACCCCGCACTGAGTTAGCACGGTGGACTATAGCCTGTACCACAGATTACTTATATAATAATTCCTAACGGAACCTGTACGCCCTTCGTTGAGACGGTAGGCCCGAGCCTCATTAATAGTCTGTTGATTCAATAAATAAGATATATTTTAACCTAATTGCCGATTCTTAAAAGTCTATCATCTCACCAAAATCGTTTAAGAGTAAATCCGTTCTCCCTCCGAGCTCGGTTACGGGAATAACTTGTAAATACTGCCAATGAATTGGCGGAAAGTTTTTATTGCTCGCCAATTCTGTCCGATTCGTTTACTTTTGTCCGGCAGTTTATTTGAAGAGGCAGTAAGACCTTCGGAGAATCATTTTGTGAGGTTAGTTATTTGCTGAAAGTTGCCTTGCTCTTATAAATGACTGGGTTTTACCTGCGACTCCGCCCGAGTCGAAACAAATAGGTCAGAATTTGGCCCGCAATATTTCACTACCAAATACATAGGTACTCAACGAACATTCTGTTCCCCCATCTCCCTCCCCCCCTCCTTTCATGGTACTACTTTTCTCTCCCTAAACATAAAATTAAAACTCCAAAGACATAAAGGCAAATTTTTATTTATGTGTCTGTACCGGCCTGAAATAAATACAATTTAATTTATTTTTAATTTATGTCATAGGTGAGAGGCCGGTACTAGGTATCAATTTTACAATTCATGAATGTCAAACTGCGATCATTAATACTATAATGATCGCAGATGTCAAAGGATGTGTTAGTTGTCCAACAATGATATTCGTTTCAACTTTATTTTCGCAAGTTGAGAGTGTGGCTCAGACAAAGCCACAGTAACAGCGAACAATGAGTCAGGATCGACGCTCCCTCCCTCGTGAGAACACATACAGCTGTTCAAATTACTTCCTGCGAAGGAAAATATACCGTCTAAAAATATCTTTTCAAAACCTCTAACATGGGTGACAAAATAACATTCACTAATCCTATGTATAGAATCTAGCATAAACACTATGAACGACTGTAAAACCACAAATTTTGTGTATTTATCATTTATATGAATAACAATAAATTGTAAAGGAAGCATTGAAAAAGGGATATTGTATTGGATATTTTTATATGTTTGTTAGACATAGATTAACATAACATCAATAATTTCCAATAAGCTGCATATTATTATAACTATGCGCCGGCGGGCTGACCGACAACGTTCTCTAGGTTAAGTAACCATAAATAATAAACTATTTACTAAAGCCATATTTAAAATGAAACGCGTATGTATAACTTTCTCCTGCAATTAATCCATGGCTGCGATGTAATTTGACATCGCATTATGTGAATTGACCTCTTAAGTAATAAAGATCATTACTATTTACAATTTAAATGATTTTACCACGTAATAATTATACGAAACATGTTTACCATTAAAAGCATCACAAGTATTCCGAAATCATCTGGAGATTCCTCACTCAAAACCCGCTAAACTTATGTTATATAATCATATTATATAGCATTAGCTTTAAGTGTTTCAAAATGGCAACGCATAGGTACACGCGTAACTTAATGTAACACTATTCAAAATAATATTAATAGTTACTGTGTATTTAATATTGTACACTTTAGGCCCAAGTATAGAGCCCTGTAGGACACCCGTTCGTACAAACGCCTAGAATTGTAATATTATTGTTTTAGCTAACAAGTTAGTACGAACTAGGGTACAAAACAAAACAACATGCAAAGCGTACAGCCAATAATCAACATAATAAAACAAGACAATAATCAACAGAACAGTAACACTATACTATAAAACGCTTGTAAGGAGTATTAGACTCACTTCCAATAGCCGTCAACGTGATAACTTAGTTCTTTTTCTTTTCGTATTTTTGTTTTTATTTTCATTTCATATACGTGCCTATTTTATTTACAACACAAATTAGATGCCTAGGCCTTAGGATTGACTTAGATCACTACTTTACCACACCAGGCTGTTTTACCTTTATGTTCCACCAGACACTGAGCTTCTTTTTAGTGTACTCCTGACCTCATACACCGTACAAATGCCCGCAGTTACCTCAACTCTTGGCTTCCAACACCTTCGGCCTTCGGATGGTCCTTGGACTGCTGATAGAGCATTGTCGGAGCGGCGAACACTTACCCTAGTTCTCGAGTCTACCTCATCTTTGACATCGGAATACTCTTAACGGATCCAAGTCCCCTCCATCAGAACCAAGGGAATTTATTGGTTTAGAACAGAAGCGAGATCCATTAAGGGGCTTCTGAAAGTGCGGCACGGGTGGTGGGCAGTGTCTGTTGGTAACGTGGTTGTGGGGCAGCGGCGGCGTGGGGCGCGTGCCCGCCGGCGGTGCGCGCGCTGTTCGAGGCCCCCAGGCGCACGGCCGCGCGCGCGCCGTCGCTCACGCGCTACGCCGCGCCCGACGGTACCATCCTGCTCCTCACCGAGAACGGCACGCGGCTGATGACGCGCGCCGCCGCCGCCAGCCTCCTGCGCGCCGCCCTCCTCTCCCCGCGCCCCCCTCGGCCCCGCCACGGTGAGCCGCCGCCGCACCCTCTCTTCATCTTCTCTCTCTCTACTCTATGTGTCTCTGGATTCCGTCGCCTCTCGCACTGCACGCTTCGCACTACGCTTCGTAAGGTAGGAGCGTGGCTTCGGTAGATGCATATCATCGAAAACTTTAACGTTTTCCTGATGATGACTTCCGAAGTTCAACAATAAGATGATTCGAGAACTGATCGTCAATTCAAATAAGTTTTTAATATACAATTTTATTCTCTCACAAGCAACGACTCGCAACATAGAAATTGACGGAAATTAAACTTTTCTTAAGAACACCGCTTTGACTTTCATCCCTTAACTATGATGAAAGTTTTCCAGAATATCAGCAATTTCTCAGTTTATTTTAATTACTAGATATACAGAGTTTACTCATCTCGATTTTGAATAACTTTAGCTGCGTTAGCAGATTCAGCTTAATTTGATAATCTTGTTGATTAGGTGTTAGATATTTTAAATTCGCTCCTACTTTATTCCCGCATGCTTTTAGGTACTGCTATTTCCCTTTCCCTTACGTTTTATACCACTTTAAACTTTCATTAGCTGCTTATGCTTTGAAAGTCTAAAATGGACTCGATATGTGCATGGTGCATGTTTTCTTACTGCATTTCCTATTTTTCTACGATCTCTATGGTTACTGCGCGGCATAGACTTGGCTTTGGCAATAGTTCGAGTGGGACTGCCAAACGAAGGCTTTGCTATTATTTCTTTAAACGGGGTTACGTTTTCTAAATTTTTATATGACTCGTGGAGGATTTTCATTTTTGCAAGTTAAATGTCGTAACGTTTGCCAATATCGTTGTTGATGTTTGGATGGTCGTTTTATCTTTGCCGTCAGTAGGGTCAGTAATCTTTTAATCGATGTTTTAACCGGCCCGGCGCGATCGCCTCTGAACATGACCTCGGAGTCCCGTCGCGCTATGGCTCGGTCGCCGAGCGTGCCACAGCTAAGCGATTCGATGGATGCCATTCCAGTAAAGCTGATATCAGACGGAAGAAACATCAATCGGAACACGACGGGAGTTACGTCATGGATCGGCGGCATGTCCATAACGCAGGACGGAAACCTGATTGCACCGGACAAAATAATGAGCCATGTACACCGATACGCGAGCCCTCACTACAACCCCCACGGGCATCATTACCATCGCTGGAACCATGAACCAGGAGGGAGCGAGGACCCTCTATATGCCACAAAGACTGTCTACGGTCCAGGATACATTGATGAGAAACGTACGTATGATTGGTATTATTAGGGCATCGACGAATCTCTCAAATCACATTTAGAAACTAAATCTTCTTAGAAACCCTTGCATGATAGAGGAGAACAACATTAGCGTTAGCAAAAGAGTTTCACAACATCTAGACAATGACAAAACAAATAAGTGTTTGCACAAAATTAAGGTAAACAATTTACACTCAGTGTTTTGTACAGAGAGATTAGTCGATGTCTTTAGAAAAAATATATAGGTGTAACATATTAAATTACACTTGAAGACAGACAGTAAACTAACCATAGATATCGTAAGTTACACTCACTTAATTACGGCTTGAAACTGTACAGTTCTAGACGGATCATGTACGAGACCACGAGTGGTTTGACTTTTGTTACCAGCACTATTGATTGCATTTACTAAAAGTGCTCATGTTGTACCTACTTCCCCTTGTTCGTTAGCCCCAGTATTGAGCACCTTCTAGTTTCCTAGATCCTACACTCCGATATTGAAGACTGAAGGTGCTTCATGTAACGAAGAAACACTAAGTAAAGCTTTGCATTGAGTTTAAAATTAGGATTCTCTTAGCAAATGCTTTAGAACCCTTGAAATCTGCTTCCCTTTTCATCTACCTACACATTTAAATAGAATTTAGTTTAAAGAAATGAAAGGTAAAAGTGCTTAAACACTAAAGTCTCCGGAGCTTTGCAATTTCCGCTTAGGTTTCCAAATTCATCGTCATGGATTTTTGTCGGATTTTTCTCAACCTTTGGAAGCAGTCAACGGTCGGAAATAATTTGATGGAATCTTGTTTTCATAGTGTACGTTAGAAACATCGTTGTAATGTAACGGTGATTGTGGAAATGTCAATTGCCTCTTTCCTAATATTATCCAAAATGTCCATTACAGTCTGAACCATTATATATATAAAACTTGCGGTTTCAAACATGATTCCATGAAATTAATATCACAGTGCTTTGATTTAAAATTTAATTTAAGCGTTCATTAAACATCGTGGCAATAAATTTACAATATATCGAACATTTTATATTAAAAGCATGAAATTGAGGTTTCGCTTGTAAGTATATCAATTTCGTACATTATATTCTTATCAGTATCTAAACTACCATTGGCAATTCATCATACTTATTTTAAAAATCTTATTCAAGTTTTTATTATTACCTAATTATATTAACACATAATAAATTGTTATAATAATCACGATTTGTAAATTATTATTGTCTTGGCATGAATCGATTGTATTTATAAAGTCACATTGATATTTACTATTATTTTCTGTTTATTTATTTACGTAATTGTAATCAATATGTTTATTTGATTGTGTTGTCTATTTTATTTTATTAGTAAAACGTACCAGTTTATTTCTGTCTTGATGTACCTTAACTATATAAATATGTATCAACGATTATATTTTTTGTCGCTTTAGGTGTTATGATTTATCGTGAATATTACGTCTCTATTCGCGGTGTAATTCCCAACGTAAAAGCTTTCCAATTACGTATAATTACGGAAACATTTCAGAAAATTATTTTCCGTAGACTTTCATTAACGATAATAGATAATGATGAAGGGTAATTGATATTGTTAATTCAATTATTAATTATTACTCACATGATTCTAGGCTACGGAAACAATCAGTGCTTCTCTTACATTATAATAATTACTATACTTATCTTGGGTATTTTAGGATACTTGTGTAAGTAACATTTTAGCCCCAAATTACTTAAAAGTGACTTCTTGCTAAGTACTTTTTCACATGTTCCGGTATCCAGGTAGCCGGTGTTGGGTACCCGGTGGTGAATGTACCGGAACGTGTGAAAAGGCAACTGTCTTTGGTCGGCATGTTTCGATCTCGTTCGGCGACATCAAGCCGATTCCGACTGTGCCGGGGCGTCCGGGTTGCGTGTGTTCCAGAGATGAAGGAAAAAAATGCGCCACCAAAAAATCTCATGGCTCTATCCAGCACAGAGAAAAAAAAATATTTCTCTCACACAAAATATTGTCGTTCCATGGACAAGCGAAAGGACGCAGTCGGGCCGGACCGGACGGGATCAAAACATTTCGGACGCAAATCCACCGCAACTGCGTCCGTAACTGAGTTTTGTAACCGGTCCAATTTAGAACTAAATATGTTAGGTATATTTCCTAATGATCCTAATAAAGATAACAAACATACTTTAGATACTAACACCAGCACAACACTAAATAAAAACCTAAACCACCGAACCTAACTAACAAAGCTAACAAAAAACCAACAGAGAGGATTGGCAAAGAGAACGGTAAAGCAGGTGATGAGAAGGTGGCTCTTCAGTCGACGTGCCACGTGGCCCTGGACTCGTGCATCAAGGACACCGAGTGCGTCAGCTCTCTCACCCCAGTCATGCAGAAGTGTCACGTGACCGACTGCGACAGAGAGGGGTGCATGGAGGCGCTGCGCGGGTTCTACAGGAAGCCAGGAGTGCACTGGAATACTGAAATCGCTTTTTGCCTTTGCAAGTGAGTAATTTTAGTCAATACAATACAATACAATCATTTATTAACTAGTGGTTCTGTGAGAACAGTAGACCTCGCCAGCCCTTATAAACCAAACCTAAAAGAAAAGAACAGAAGTCAAATTTGCAGTTGGAGACAGACTAGTGACACAAAATTTGCTTAAGTAAGTAATTAATATTTCGCAAACGGATCCCTAAATCGAAAAATGTTTTCCACACACTCGCGATATTTTTGAAAGACCTATCCAACGATACCCCACACTATGGGAATCACAAGAAAAAAAATTTACTCCCACTTTGCGAATAACATACGTACTCTAAAATAAAAGTTTTTCCCCGATGCACCTTATCTGAGGATATATATGATCACGCGTATCATTTTCAGGAAAACCGACAACCGCGAGGACTCCTGCATGAACGCGCAGGAGCGTCTGCATCCGGCGTGTGCGCAGCGCCCACCCGTGGGCTCCCCGCTCCCCGCCTGCCACATCCTCGCTCACGCCTGCAGGGAGGACCCCGAGTGCAGGTACGCCACTAAGATACAGGATCTTTTAGTCACGCCGCCATGTGGACCGACGACCTAAATAAGGTGTCCGGAAGCGGCTGGAGGCGGAGAACGGAGGAGCAGGTGTGGTGGCGTTCATTGGAAAAGATCTAGGTCCAACAGTGGACATTAGAAGGCTGATATGATGATAATGATATTTTTAGTCATTTACCAAATTTTTTACATACTCGTCTCACCCGCTTACCCATGTGCGTTAGGGTGCATCATCATCAGCCTGCACTAGTCCACTGCTGGACATAGGCCTCCACCAAGGCGCGAAACTGAACCCGATCCTCGGTTCTCCGCATCCAGTCACTGCCTGTCAGGGTGCAACAACAACTTTTTTTTCGTGAAATAAGTTCTAATTGCGTGATCAAAATTTAGTAACCGACTAAAAAATAAACCTGCATTACCGAAATATACCACAAAACCGTTTATGGAATATTGCTTTGTCCCATTCGGAATATTCAACGTCCGCTCAAAGCGGCCGTCTCGTCGCATTAGACTCGGGCGGATGAACCGGGAAAGCAATTGCGCAAAATGGAGGACGAACTAAAATGGCATCGAACTGCAATTAGAAATGCGAGCCTAGTATTTATCTGCGCATGCAGATGAGCGCTGTTTTGAAATGCAACAATGAGTGTTTAACCCATCATCAACAGCCTATTAATGTCCCAACTGCTGGGGCTCAGGCCTACCCTCTTAACGAGGGCGTTCGGGCTATAGTCCACCACGCTAGCCCAGTGCGGGTTGGTGGACTTCACATGCGCCTAAGAATTTCTTCTTCGGCGTATGCAGGTTTCCTCACGATGTTTTCCTTCACCGTTTGAGAGCAGTCAGTAAATGTACTTAAGTTTCGAGAAAAAACCCATTGGTACATGGCCCAGTTGGGGATCGGACTCCGGACCTTTCGATATGATAGGCCGCGTCTTATCCCCTACGCCACTGACGCTCACTTAACCAAAACCCATGCTTAACCAAAACTTACGTAAACAATATTCCCCAAGCGAACAGGGCGGTCGTTCAACGGGCTATGGAAAGAGCTATGCTCGGAGTTTCTCTGAGATATAGGATCCGAAACGAGGTGATCCGCGAGAGAGCCAAATCCTTCGCAATAGCTCAAAGGAGTACCACGTTGAAGTGACAATGGGCTGGTCACATCTGTCGGAGAACCGATAACCCGCGACCTTCAGCAGATCGTCGGTCCACCTTGTGGAAGGCCTGCCTACGCCTGCGTCTTCCGGTACGTGGCCGCCACTCGAGAAACTTTCTGCCCCAACGGCCGTCAGTTCTACGAGCGATTTGCCCAGCCCACTGCTACTTAAGTTGCGCAAAATTTTGAGCTATGTCGGCGACCTTGATTCTCCTACAATTTACAATAATTTTTATATAAATAAATTGAGTTGAATTACAATTTAATATGTTCCGGTTGTTCCGAAACTATTATCGAAACTCCAAATCTATTGTTTTGGCTTGTTCGACAAGATAATTTAGCCGACGGCGGTATATCTATCTGTTGTTGTCCATTAATTTCAGTAT
The DNA here is from genome assembly GCA_949699065.1 of Metalampra italica. NCBI lineage: Eukaryota > Metazoa > Arthropoda > Insecta > Lepidoptera > Oecophoridae > Metalampra > Metalampra italica. The sequence goes on from OX452993.1 coordinate 4,196,433, forward strand.
TTTAATGTATATTCGAACGCGCTTCTAGCATCCCGCGACTTCATCCGCCTGCTCTTAGGAATACAAGACTTACATGTTGTAACGTAATCACCTGCAATAATCGACTAGGCGATTCGGACAAATGTAATATACATCGATAAATTACCTTAATTTTGAAGTTTGATTTTATTAAATTCCAACCCTAGCTAGTGCTGTGCTATGACCGGGGGGGGGGGGGGGGGAGAGCGGTGACATGCTATAGTCTAGACGGGGCCGCGCGCGGAATAGGATTGAATTAATCATAAGAAAAAATAGCTGACATTAAACATTATGTAACAATCATTTGGTTAAGTTGTTTGTTTGTTTTTCATAGAGTTTTTGCTTTCGGCTGCAACTGTGTTTCACAACCAGGTATTAGTACTGAATTAGTGAAAAGTACATAGTATTAAAACTCCCTAATATGCTAGGCCAGCTCAAGGTCAAAGTGTTTCCACTGACGTGCGGTCGACTGTACGCTTTCCGACTTTTCCAATCTGTCGTCACAAAGCCAATTGCAGACAAAGCAGGCGAGAGGGACAGATGGGACATGCGGGACAGGAGGTCCCAATCAGTTTACACCGACCGCAAACGGGACGGGCCGCGCGTACGTACACTAATTTCCCGCTTATGCCATTAAGCTAACAAGGCCTGAATAGCCGTCTGAATTTGAGAAAAATATGTAAAGGTTTTTTTTAAAGAGCCGAGCGTAGTGGGAACTACGATCCTCGGTCGTGTAATGTGGTCGTGTGATGTTTTCTACAAACTTTAGTAGGTATATTGTACATTTACCTACTGCTTTCAAACGGTGAAGGAAAATGTGAGAAAACCTGCATACGCTGAAGAAGGAATTCTTAGGCGCGTTTGAAGTCCACCAACCCGCACTGGGCTAGCGTGGTGGACTTAGCCCGTACGCCCTCGAAAGGGTAGGCCTGAGCCCCAGCAGCACGTATTGAACGAGCGCCTTCGTTTCGAAACTCTAAAAACCATTGCCCTTGATGCACACAATGTTTTTCATTACATTTGCGAGGAAATAATAATCTAATTTAAAACCTCCTTAGTGTGGAATGTCACACCAACGAGTGAACGCCATTTTTTAAAACTAAACATTACTGCCCCAGAGAAAACTACATTGTCAATAATTTAGGCCATTGTGCTTCTGTATTCATTCATTTAATAAGACCCTTAATGAGCAAGTGTGATGAACACTATATTTACTCGCAAGGAAGCACCCACTTTTTTATTGAAGCAATTTCATTCCCATGGAACCATAGAGCTAGGATCTCTTTGGTGGGCGCGCTGCCTAAGTAGCTTATTTTATTCCTTTATGCATGGAACTGTAAAATATTAGCAAACACAAAATATCTGAACGTCCATGTTCAGGTATTTTGTGAACGAATGAATACAAACAAAATCTCGCGAAAGCTCTTGTTTTCATATATTGACGGATTGTAATTTCTGCACTCGGCGATATTGACTGTGCGAATGACGGAGCGGAAAAACGCTACTATAAATATTAGATCATTTGTCGTAGAAGCAAACACTTCGCTCGCTTCGCTCCACTTCGGCCGAGGATTTACAGACAGAGATATTTCCGAATGGGTTAAGGTTGCCACTACATCACTTGTTACATTATTCGTAACAATTTCCTGTGAATGTCGTATATGGCGAGGTATGGACTCCCTAAACGATGATGCCACATGTCCATGACATGCATTACGTTTACGTCAATTATCATGCTGCATGATGGACCCTCAGGCTTGCTATCAATCACATAGTACAGTGAAGCAACAAGATGTAACAATAGTTACAAAGATACAGGTAAAGTTCTAAAGGGCTAGTTTCTAAACGATCATGCGGCATATCATGCATTACGTGCTGTCAATCATGCATGACCGTCTAGCTGTAGTGATTAACGTACATGACATGCAAACTACGTGCATGACATGCAAACTACGTGCTGGCCGTTGCTTCACTGTATTGATTGATGGCAAGCATGATGGTCCATCATGCAGCATGACATTCACGTAAACGTTGCATGTTATGCAAGCATGACCGTATAGGGACACTTTAAGAAACGAGGCAAGAACGTAAAAGATACGAATCATGAAGAGCGCTGTATTTGGCTCAACTTACAGCTGTCTTGAGCTAGATTTGATGTAATTGCCAACCCTAGACTGGTTCGTCGTTACATAACTTCCCAACATCCGTAAATGGATGCTGAATAATTTCTCCGTCAGATTTAGCATTTTGATATTAAGCTCAGGTATTTCCGAAACTAGCTTAGGTATACTACTTTAATATTACTTTGTTAATTAAATTGCAGTATTTTCTTAGTTTTAAGGCTGTTGTACTGATCTTTTAGAGATCGGGTTTTATGGGGGAACAATGGGACATCGGAATTTGGAAGACTCCCACCAACCGATAGTGCGGCAACTTCATACAGGCGCTCTGAAACGCACGCACACAATCGCAGTGTTCAATAAGGTGAATAAAGTACACCAAAATGATCATTATTTCATTTTGGTGTACTTTATTCACCTACTAACTTGGCGACGCGCTTTTTTCTGTGTGCTAAGGTGAACACTGCGATTGTGTGCGTGCGTTTCAGAGCGCCTGTATGAAGTTGCTGCATTATCGTTCACTCTGCTCCCGCCTCCTCAGTGGTACCACAGATTAGATAATAGTTCCTACGTGTTACTAAATGGGTGTTCAAAGGATGGTATTTTTAAAATTTGAATTGAAAAAAAATCGTGATAATAGTAAATTATTTTTAATGTAAACTTACGAACATACGTTGGTTCCGGTTATCCTCAAACAATTCTGCACCTCAAGGAAGACATTATCCGTGAAATTGGATAACAACTCCAATGGCATACAAAATTATTCCAAAAGAATGACCTGCCGCAATACCAAATTCAAAGAGGTCATTTATTCAGACATTATTTTTCATCCATACCCGGAACCAACGTATGTTCGTTTACATTATAAAAATAATTCAGCATTCAATTCAAATTTGAACACCTTTCCGCAGAATTTTTTTTAAGCAAACGAGTTGAGATACAGTTCACAGACAGACACTGGCATAAAACTGGGGTTAAAAATGTTGGTGTGATCAGGATCCGGCTGGAGAACTACGAGCAATGGTGCGCCGTGGACGCGGTGACGCAGGGCTGCGCGGGCGCGCCGGCCGCGTGCCGCGCCGCCGTGGTGGCCGTGCTGGGCACGCAGCTGCGCGCCGCCTGCGCGTGCCGCGGGACGGACTTCGCGCAGCTGTACGACTGCCTCGGCTGGCAGCGGCTGTTGTGGCTCAACCCTTGCGTTGGTAAGCTGAGGCGGCGTTATGGGAGGACTGATTTTATCGAATTAGTTATGACGATTAATACACGAATTGCATTGATGCAATTCATATTTGTGCAGATGTCTACAAGTAATTTATCTCTCTTTTCCTTGCACCACCATGACACAACTCTTACAGAAGAAAAGATTGTCTGGAAGGAATCGCTTAAATTGTAAATGCAAAACTCCAAAATTGTAACTATGTACCTATATTTTTGTGCATTAAAGTTCGTTAACATTTGTACGGTGCCTTTCATAAAAAGTTAATTAAAAGTAGACAGTCTTACACAGGATGTTGTCTGGTTTGAAAACTAAATCGGAAACCTGTGATCGCACATGTCACGAGCACACCCGTTGTGTCTTCAAAACATTTTATACTGACTATACCAATCTGTTTCAACCGAACCCAGAAAATGTGACCAAGAGAAATCAAATTCCAGTGGAATCCCAAAGCGACTACCACGTGAAGACGTACGGGTCTCTCCTGACCACCACGCCTTTCGACAACGGCATAAGGGTCATCACCTCGCCGCCGGACCACCCCGTCAACCACCAGACCACCACCCACCACAACTACAAGCATACCACTCATCATGGGACTATGCATGTCTCAGTGCAGGTAAAGTTTTAAAGTATTGGATCCCAGGTGCCAGGGGCTGTGGTTGTACAAAACAGCAACAAATCCGCACAGAACCCTGTCTTTGATCCATTACTTAATTAATTTTTAGTTAGAGGTGTGAAAAATTCAATCTTTTGAGTGAACACTTCATTATAAGATACGGCCATAACAAACTAAATCAAAACCTAACACGTACTTTTTGGCGTAGAATCATTAAACAAGAAACAAAATCTCATAGCACAAGTAAAGGGAAAAAACTCCAAAAGTCGTTAATTTGTAGTTACATCACATTTTTTAAAATACGATTACGAACCTACATGGATGGTTAACTATCTACATACGTAATAATTAAGTTTGTACGGAAAGTTAAAGGCGCAAATCCTACTCGCACTTATCCGGTTTTTTCTTTAAAGAAAAGAGACGTAGCAGAGGGTTCCTGACCAGTCTTGTTTGTCTTAGTATAATGAATAAATAATAAATTGCAGAAAAATTTCGACGACTTAAGCCCAATAACAACAATGTCAGAGCAAACCGTCCTCCCCAACGAAATCCAAATGTCCAACCCTATCGTGGAGACGACAACTGAATCGACGACCGTCGCGACCACGCCAACCACGTCGACCACGACCACCACGCCGAGGCCGACCACGACCACGTCAACCACGCCGAGGCCGACCACAACGCTCGAGCCCACCAAGTATTGCATCGTGAAGAAGCCAGAGAATGATGATCAGGCGCAATACATCAAGTTGGGGGAAACTCGACGAGTAAGTATTTACTTATTTTGTTTGTATTGACATTAGTTTTTACTAATAAATATCTGTAATTGTCTTTACAAAGCAAAATCATTGGAGTCCTTACGATGAAATCTAAATCGAGGAAGATTAGGCGCTCCTTAAGTTTTATTTAAACGATGCTTTAAGGATAGGGGGGCGATTTAGACTCAACAAAATTCAACGCCTACGAAAGAAGTGGTCATATGTACCAGAGCTCTAACAAATAACAACGAACGAGAAAAAGTATTCGCAAAATAAACGAAAACTATGATTTCGTCAAGTTCATAATTATGTATTATCCATCCTTAATTACCTAAAGGTTCCTATCAATAAAGACTATTATCAACTCGACCGAGCTTATGCAAAAATTATCCGGCCCATTAGAATTCAAAAATATGCCAACTGCCTCTTTTAATTCCAAATTTTTAGTAGAAACATTCAAGTCTAGCTTTTATACTCGAATGGCACGAGAGGGTTGGATCACTTCTACATAACTCGACTCAATTTGTCAACTAAGGTTAAGTGTTATTGAATATCACAGAATAACTGAAGTCGTTACCTCTGGTCCCGCAGTTGTACCGCTCAGCGGAGCTGGCCGAATGTACCGACCTATGCGTGTGTGAGGCCTCACTCCAAGTGTCCTGCAAGGTCGCTTGCGTACCCCGGGCGCCGTGTTCCTCCAGGCTGGCGCACTACTCCCACGCCGCGCCTGCCTACCAAGCCTACAGGGGACGGTGCTACTGCTATTCCGGCTCCTTCATCTGCATGAGGCCGAACCCAGGTTAATTCTAAAGATCTTTCAAGTAAAATGTTGCCAAGAATTATGTCATTCGGCGTGACTCATACCACGTAAGAGAAATACTACAGAAATAAGCCACGATACAAAAAGGAGAGGTTTGAAATATTATCATGCATATTTGGAGCCTTTTTCATTTCAGAACTACCATAATTTAGATTAGTTACTTGTACATTCATTGCATTGTATCGCTAAGAACTTTAACATACAAATTTCATCAAGCGGTCATTAGAAACCGACATTCTTACAACACGGGTGGTGGCTTAGCTGGTAAAACCGTTCCATCTTGATGTCTTTAAGTGATGCATAGCTACTAGGATAATCTGGATCAGCTAGTCAAATTCAAAATGGCCCGCAACATAACGATGTAAATCTTTTCAGTGAAGGTGATCTCAAGTATAGTAACATACATTAGAGCATCTGTAAAACAAAGCCAACCCTCATTTCTAGGAGAATACAAGTTGCCTGAGGGAGTGTACCTTCTGCTGGGCTTCAGTTCTATAGACGAGTCTCTACTGCGGCCGCATACCGGACTCGGGGCTGAGGATGCCGTACGCCTACTCCAGCAGTACTTGTATACTGTAACCAGCGAAGGGGTAAGACAGCACACTGAATACGCAAATAATAATACATATTATTTAAAATAAAATCGAGAGAAACATCGGAAGACATGACACTTCCGATGTTTCTTTCGATTTTAATTTAAAAATAGGTACACTTTAGGTAGGTACGGTACATTCAGATTCACAAATTACGTATCACATTTCAAAACTATTGACATCAAAGCTACTGAAGTATTCATTGAAATAGATGAAACAAAACATATAGTTCAATGTAAGACACAAGTCAATTTGGCAAAGTTTGTTATTCCTTAAATATAATTAACTTACAGACAAACTGCACGCTGACTCTGTTCAACATAAGCAACGAGAACGTGATCATATCTGCCAGCGTGCCCCCCAGCGAGCAGGAACTCCTGAAAGAGGCTAAAGATGCTCTGCTGGATAGAGAAAAGGTAAATAAATAGCAGTAATTTTTACCTAACTATATGTAGGTAATAATGTATACTCAAAGTCTGGAATGTAATACAAGGATTAATCATCTCGATTCGATCAAACGGGATTGCCAATTGAACTTCTGATAAACCTTCTCATGAGCTATCGAAAACTAACGAGGGCGGAGAAAATAGTCTCACATTGCAATAGGATTTAACTAACACTAGGAGTACTAACTACTTCTAGATAGTATATACTTACAAGTAGCTACGTTCGTTTTCTAGGAGGAGTGCATCGACGTTCTCAAAGTTATCAAGTCTCGGATCAACACTCAGCATGAAGACATCTCGTCTCATCTTTTGCTCTCCATCTTCAAAATTGCTGAAGTTGACGTTGTCTATCCGGCGCCCCCAAGCTCCGCCTTCTCCATTAAACCAGACAAGAACGTCTATATTATCATCATACTTATCACTGTTGTTTATAACTTCAAACACTCTATCCTTTTTGTCATCGCCGTTTACATGAACATAATCAATTTTGTGTCGAAAATATTCAACAGTAAAGTGACAGAGTGTTCTGAAATGTTATGTAAAATAATTCCGTTCTTTAAAGAGGGATATTTTTTAAATATCAATTTTGTGTCTATTTTGGAGAGTTACGATGAATTTATTGATCATTATTATAATGTAGTAGTTGTAAATGATACTTTGCACAATGCACTCGCTTTAGGTAACGCACAATGCAAACATATCACCGATGAAGATATAGTAGCCGTAAGAGAATTAGATGTAAATAAATATAAGGAAATGGAACATATCATAAAAGCTGTGAGAATTACAATATTTACTTATTTAAATGAACTTGTTGCTGATGCAATTATACCTAAATATTTTTCTAGAGATGTGTATTACGAAATTGGATGTACTTATTATGATTCGGTGAAGCTTTTTGGTGATTTGTGTTTTGGAAAAATCGCGTCCTCTTCTTATGGGATTGTAAAATCCGTTAGCTTAGGACTGACTCTAGTAGTAGCATGAAGACTGAGATGAACTAAACATATCATAGTTAAATGTATTTCGTTTATTTTCGACTTAGTACTGGTGCTTGTAGGTCGATCTTAAAGGCTGGGTTTTGTAAATAAACGTATATGCCTCTTTACTCTTCTTAGGTTTATGTTTTTTCCATATTTATATAACGTTACAGACACATGTCTTAATATTAGTACCTTAAGTTCAGTACTTTCTATTTAATATATTTTCCCCATTGTTATCTTCTTAGCATAAATCCTAATTAGTTCTATTTATTGTTCATTTATTGTTAATTTATTATATATTTGTATATAATCTGTATTAGTATAATACCCTCATTAGACGTGCTTATAGTTAAATATATATATATTTTTATAATTCTTTGTGATATTCATTATTTCAACTTTTTCTTTATCAGTGTCTGTGACAAGTAACCCTTAAATGTTTCATTTCTAATAACTGGTAAGTAGTATCTGTTGTAGTAAATACGCCTTTCTGTTAGATTACCGTGTAGCAGTTAGGTATATCGATGTGAATGCACGATTAGGCAGTAAAGGTGGACAAAACCTAGATGATTTAGACAAAGTAAACGAGACATGCTAATACTTGATAATCATCGACAAATAATAGCTAAGGGTACGAATATAAAGTAAAGAAAGCACTTCCAAAACGTGGTGGCAATGACATTTTTGAATTTTTCAATGAATCCTTTTCAAAAGTTGATTCCTCGTCAGTCAATTAAATTGTGTCAATCTGGGTAATATCTATGGGCTATATCGTTTTTTAATCTACCTACCCCAAATTATAAATTCAGAATTAGATCGAAAATTATATTACAAGATTGGTAAGTTTCAGGCTACAGCCGGGCTACAGTAACATTATTATACAAATTACTATGTTTTGTCCACACTTGTACTTGTAACTTAGATGACACTTAGACGTATATCTGGGACATTACACGACTAGGGGTAATGTGATGTATTAAATTGGTAAACAATGAAGCTTTAATTTGGAGTAGAAAATAGATTCTTGTGTTCTAAAAAGAGTTTTAACGAATATTAGCGATGTGTATAGAGACACAGCTGTGTAACTGTTAGATACTTGGTGTACAAAGTTCTTCTTTATTACCTATCTGTTACCGTTTTTAGGAAAAATTTACGTTATAAATCCTTATCAAGCTTTTACTAGGGACTTATTGTATAAAATAGTTACTGTTATATTGAAATTACATATTATTTAAATTCCAATCTGTTACGTATACAAATTCTAAATCAATAATTTTATTAATGTGACGGTTTTGAAAGATGGGAGGTTTTCTATTGGTAAGTAAATACCTACATTTTCAGTTATACTTATGTTTTTCCATGAATACAAATATTTGTCACACAATTTTTTATTTCGTAATAATGTCAATTTTCCTGTAAAACAGGATAAAACCTCCCTTCTGCCTATATTTTGAGCGCTTATCTGCATCCATTATTAAAATGAAATTCAACGGTAAACTCTGTCCAGTAGTTCCCAAAGTATAAAATTAAATATAATCAACGCACGGACACGCTTAAATATTTTATTACTAATAAGTATTTATTTATTACGAAATATTCCATTTACCTCCAGGTCACTGTTAGAGGGTACTCTGTTCTTGTATTAACACCCGTTATATGATGATTTACAAGTTACTGGCAAATACAAGCAAAGTCACTGAATACTGATGACTGCAAAATACCAACTTGTTTTTGTAGCTGGTGGTACGGGAAATAAGTATGAACAATGAGTATTTAAACTATACTCGTGCAAGTAACTATACATTTTGAATCTATAAATAAGATTAAAGAAATGATTAGTATTGCGACAAAACAGAGTGGCATGTAAGTGCATTTTAATAGGTAACTTGTTAATTGTCATACAAAAATGTATTGCTTAGTCAATAAGTCAGAGGGAATGGAATAAATTGAATTAAACTTTATAACTATTATTCGACATTATAATGTCGAATAATATTATAATGTCATTATATATAAGATACTCGGCCAAATTATTTAGTCACCATCAAAGAAATTTGTAACTACCTATAACATTACTCACTTAAAGTAAAATGAAACAGTGCTTAGTACTTTGTCGTTTACAACAATTAAGTTTGTCTAGTACAAACGTACAAAAGTTAGTAGAACCTATAAAATTATACTCACAAAATAATATAAACAAGGATCATCAACCTCAATCATCAACAGCCTATTAATCTCCCCACTGCTGGGGCTCAGGCCTACCCTCTCAACGAGGGCGGTCGGGCTATAGTCCACCACGCTAGCCCAGTGCGGGTTGGTAGACTTCACATGCGCCTAAGAATTTCTTCTTCGGCGTATGCAGGTTTCCTCACGATGTTTTCCTTCACCGTTTGAGAGCAGTCAGTAAATGTACTTAAGTTTCGAGAAAAACCCATTGGTACATGACCCAACCGGGGATCGAACTCCGGACCTTTCGATATGATAGGCCGCGTCTTATCCCCAGGGCCACTGACGCTCTTACACTCTAAAACGATAAACGATTGTAATGGCTGTACAGTCGACCGCACGTTAGTGGAAACACTTTGATCATAAGACTGACCACTTTTGAGCTGGCCTGGCCTATCAGGGAGTTTCAGCACTATGCGGGACCAGTTTATACTGGTTTTGTTTCCACTGTCGTGCGGTCGACCGTACTATAATTATTTGTGATGGGGCTCTTTCAAGGCCTACCCAGCCTTATATCACTGTGACCATCTATTGTGATCATCGCTTTACTTCTGTACTAGTCTTAGCATCAGTTAGGATCTTCAGTACGCTTTTGGCACTGATTTGTTTTACTTCATCCATCAGGTTGAAGTGGGTATGAAGTTGCGCAGATGGGTATTTTGTTTTATGCATCAGTGGTGTTTGGCGGTGCACAAGGCGTTTCCTGTGCTATTTGGCAGACTGTGCACACTTTAGCACAGTTAGGGCTTCTTACACCGCTTCCTGATATTGTTACAGATAGTAATCTTCGTGATAAACTAATCTATCAGATAAATCTGTGTGATAGACTATATAAAATATATTAGATATAGGCAATCAGATACCCGTGAAACCAAAAAATTAGGCTATCTGTCAGATAACCTGCAGATAGGGTATCTGGGACTTTATCAGCAAGCGGTGTAAGAGGCCCTTAGTCTCCCGGAGTTTGAGATTGAACATGTGTTTGTTCAGGCCGCAGCGTCCGGTGAGTGCTCTCACGTGCGTAAATTCTTCCTACTTAGCGCTAGTACAGTCGACCGCACGTCAGTGGAAACAGTTTGACCTTGAGCTGGTCTAGCCTATTAGGGAGTTTCAATACTATGAGAGACCAGTTTATACTGGTTTTGTTTACACTGACGTGCGGTCGACCGTACCTATAAGTATAAGCGCTTCGATTATGTGCCTCGTCATTAAAAAGTGAAAAAGAAATATATAGGTAATAAAAATCTAATTAAAAATGGCCGAGTATTACAAAACTATATAAAAAACATATCACTACGTAATGAAATCAAGAATTTTGCGAAAATGACTAACGGTACATATCAATAAAGCTCAATTTTATACTTATCGTATTTCTAGCATTTAGATGTTGCAAAGCAAAAAATGGCGTATATCTTTATGTAGCTTAGATTTTAGAAAATGTAGGTAATACAGGGTGGTAGTAAAAAGTTTGTCACGCGTGGCTCATACAATTAAAAACAGTGGAATTCTCACAGCGCATGCGGTCGAAAGATATGATTTAAATGCCATTTTTAGATAAGTACGATCACACGTTTTCTATTTGACGATATCTTTATTGATTTAATGTAGCTTTTATTTATAAAATTATAAAACAAAACATGTTGCGTTACGGCTTTTTTATAACTCTTTACGAGAGTCAAATTTTAAGGATAATATCAAGTTGAAAATTTTGGCAAGTAGGAATTTCCCACGAGATTCAAATTGACTGATATACATTGATGTTTCGATCGAGCATAAAATCCAGTAACGTTAAATGAGCTGAGTTTGTTCATGCTTTAAGCATGTAATTTAGTATATTTTTACTCACACCCTGTATTTTTATAATAAAGAAAATAGAAAAAATGTTTCTAAAATTAATGTAATTTCTGTTGTAGTAAAATGTAATTGAGAAAAGATTGTCGTGTGTTTTTGTAATGCTAAAATTTTATATAAATTTTTTATTACGTTTCTGTTAGTTGGTTCTAAGACTAATTCTTTTTAATAGTTGCCTAAAACAGATCTGAACGTAATAGTTATAATTATAAATAACATTTTATCTCTTTTTTTTTCACTCGCATTATAAATAAATATTTCCTTTATTCCAATGCATAAATAGGTACATAATATAAAGGTTTTGCACATGCCTCATGCCTTCCATGTATGTACATAAAATAAATTAAAAAAATATATTTAAACAAATCATTGTTCTATTAAAACTGATTATTTATTTTACGGCAATTTAGACTAGCGCTTTTTTGATGGCAAGTCTAGACGCTCATAAGTCAAGTATATAGTAGAAACCATTTGAATTAGTTGAATTTTATTTCGTTGACGTTTTACGCGAAGGCTATTGTCAAAGCTCCATGGTCGTTAGCACTTTGAATTGTCAAACAACAAGTGGCTCAGGCATTTTATAACTATTGGCCTAAACGTCAATCAGGTTGTTTGTAGTAAAATGCCTAAGCCTAGCCTATACTATAGGCTCTTTGTAAACCGGCGCCTTAATCAATAGGCATGTTATACAATACATATTATGAGTAACTGTTAATTATTAAGTACTGACAAAAAATAACTTTTGAATTTGCGATTCAAAAGGTTTACGAATTTTGCTTACTTTTTAATTTTTCATTTTACACTATTCATATCTTGAATTTCACTGACCCACATTATTTTGAAATAGCTTTAAAACTGATACTTACCACCTTTTGATATAGTTAAAAAAATGCCTTTACATAAATATTACAATAAAAACTTTTTAACAAAAAAATTAAACCGTCGAAAAAAAAAATATACGGGTCGACTTGAGAACCTTCTCCTCTTTTTTTCGTCGGTTGAAAATATACAAGTAAGATTTAAATGCAAAATTTTTTTATTCGATCAAAATGATAGTAAATCAAATATACGAATCCTGGGACATTATTGAAATTTGGTTTACTATCTGATTTTAGTTTAAATATTGACGTGATAAATAAAACGCTATGTAGAGGTATACCTACCTACATATAATTGTTCATGATTTTGTAAATTAGTATTTTGTAAATTAACGATAAATTGAAAATTATTCGATATTTATTGTAATATGTTGGGAATTTGATATAGGTATTTTAAATTGTCCTCATTATATACATAATTAATTTGCGCTTAGAACAAAATTGTTGTGTGTTAGTCCAAAAACCGTGGCAGACAAAGTAGACTCAATGTGAATAGCAATACTTATAAACTTAAACTGTAGGGAGATTTAATATCGGTTTGAAAATTAAATCAAAATTTCACCTAAATAAATATCAATTAAGTACCTACCTAGTCTTGATTAATTTTAATCAATTATTTACGTCCTTATACAATACTCGTCCTCAACAGAAAGGGTAGAAGCAAAGAAAGTTTGTATTACTTACCATGTAATTTTACATGTATTTTGATTTTAAATCAAAACCTTTAATACGTACTAACGTTTGCCCGCGACTTCGTACGCGTGGACTTTAGATAACTGGTTATAGTAGGTAGGTACTAAATTCCAAATTTGTTACCTAACTAAGCAAGCCAAGTCCCTATTTTATGAACTGAAAGCATCGACATGTTTTATAGCCTATATGTTGGCCAGGGATATAAACTATCACTATACAAAGTTTCATCAAAATCTGTTCAGTGGTTGTTGCGTGATGGACGAACAGACAAACAGGCAGACAGACAAAAATTACAAAAGTTGCGTTTTCGGCCTCGGTATTGTTCGTAAGGTACCCCCCAACCCAGTTTTATTCAAAAATATTGAATGTAGGTACAGAAACAACTTTTCTACAGTTTTATTTAAAGATTAATATTAATAAATAATGTTTGATTTCTTACGTTTTTATTTATTTATATTTATTGTGAATTTACAAACCGATATTGAATTGAAAATTGATTAAAATATAATTAAATAATGTGAATACACGCACGTAGTGATATTTGTAAACTGAGCTTTGACCAGAGTAACAAATTGTTTTATACACTACTATTACATACATACAAATTGTATTATTTACTCGCGCCCACTGTCCTGCGGGTGGCCCTGTCATTTTGTTGTAGCTAAATAAAGACGGTTCATACAAAATTATTTATTCGTTTTACTTTACGAAACACCTGAACAAAATAGCTCACACCTCCTGGTCTAAACTCAAATGAAAAGTGTCTAGACTTTACAGAATTTAATTTTAATTAAAAATAGTAAGCAATTATATTAGTTTATTTAAAAAAACTGAATAAATGAATATAACAGTACTGTTTAATCGAATGACTCTAGAAATCCAACCCAAAAAATCCATCCTATGGGTGAATTTCTAGAATGATGTGCTGATGCCCAAAAAATAAAGTCACCCATGTCCGGAATCTTAACTGGCATTTCTGTTCCAGAAATCTACCCTTGATTGTAAAGTTTTTTTGAACAACTAAAATATCCATCTACCTACAAGTAGGATATTTACTAGGAAACTACTCGGAAAAAAGATAAATTGCATGAGGTCGGGACACTTCTTTGTACCCATTTACTTAGTTACTTAACCATTGTTTGCATCTATGTAGCAAATTATTAAAAAAAAGCAATGATTAAAGAAACCCTTTTATTTTAAGTAAAACAGACTTAGAAAATACAAATATACCTAAAAGAAAATACAAATATGTATACTTAAAACAGTCTTAAATGGCACAAAACTTTGGATACCTGATTACAAATTTTAATAAGCACCCTAAGTGTTACCAACTCATTTCTTCTTATCTATCTTAACCATCTTTTCATCTTTATTGTCAAAGGTACCCTCAGTCTGATCCTTTATTTCCTTGCGTACAGGACCAGTTTGAGAAATAGGTACCTTCCTCTGGCCTTTGACAGCTTCTGGGATCTTCCTTGGAGCTGTAATAGTCAGGACTCCATCTGAAGACAATTTCGACTCCACAGTTTCCGGCGTAGATCCTTCAGGCAGAGCGTAACGTCTGACAAACTGTCTGGAAACGTATCCATGCTCATCTTTCTTCTCCTCATGCTTGCCTTCCACCACTATGTATCCATCAGCAGTTTTCACGGAGATATTTTCAGGGGAGAAATGCTGGACGTCCAAACTGATCTGGTATTTGTCAGGATCGGCCTTAATGTTGGAGCCAAGGTCCCTTGCAGCGGCCGCCAGGTGTCTCCAAGGTCTGTAGTACTCTCTGGTGAGCAGAGGACCAGCTGCGAGGGTCAGCATGTCGTCAGGAGTGAGACCTAGGCCGAAATGTTGGTCCATGAGGCGGCGAGGGCGTTGGTAATTAGGTCCGAAGGCAAAGTCTTCAAAGAGATACGGTAGAAGAGACATTTTCTTGGTTTCCAAGTAGTAGGTTAAGATTTTCTTCGATAGATCGCTTGCAGGTAGGTTTAGATTTGCTTCGGTAGATAGCTTGTTGATCGCTTGCGTTACAAATTCAAGAGAATCGAATGACGTTAGCTGTTCGCGCGCCCGTATTTATATTGAGTCGAAGCGCCACCTAGGAACGAGTAGAAGTTTCTCGAATTTGTTATTTTGAGTATTGTCAGAGCTGACAAAGCTTGCGGTTCGCATTTTATAAGATGCCGTGCCGCTGGCTGCGGTGCTGATGAGTTGTCTAAAAACGAATTCATTTTGTGGTACCTACATTTTATTAAACTACTAAAACTGAAAAACTAATGTAACCATAACATTTTAAATAAAAGTTATCCTAATTTATTAACAATGAATGACAAATAATGTTTCAAAACAGGTCTTAGCATCAGGTGATCGAATATAAAAGCACATTCTGTCTAAATAAGTCTCAATTTCTGTCTTAATATGCCTCTTCTGTAGGTAAGTAAGTACCTACCTTGGTAAAAAATGCAAGGAATTAAAATATGTATTTATTTTTATTTATTACTTTACAAAATTTCAATATTAGGTATGTTAGATACCTGTTCAGCTTTCTTTATATTTTAAACTTTCTAGAAAGAAAAGGGCGTAAATAATCTTAAACTGTATTAGCTGGAGTATGGCATGTAATCATAATGTAATCATTTAAAAAGTGTTGTAAAATTATTACAAACAATTCTTGCGTGCGGTGAAACAACGAATTAACTCACATCCATATGCCAGCGAAGACCTGTACATAGACAGTAGCGCCGCCACTGCTCGCATTAATAGATTTGTCAATTTTTAATCACGTGTGGCATCGTTCAAGGAATTTCTACTCGTCGCTAGATGTCGCTGTGCCAATCACTAGCTGTATTTTGTCCCGGAACGTTCATGTTCTTGCTGGAAGATTCTCTGATGCGCAATGAAGAGATCCGACGAAGAACCAATTTTTAAGTACAGCAAGTTGAAGTGGGCAGGTCAGAAATGTCGTAGATAGAACGGACGGCTGTTGGGGCTGACGAGTTCTGGAGTGGAGACCACGGTCTGTACCTACTATTATTTATTCTGTGACCCGCAGGGCTAGATGCGGAGGACCGGGTGTGACGGGGCGCTCACTAGGGAAGTCCTATGTCCAGCAGTGTACGTTGAAGGGAAGGAAGGGTAGGCTTATGTAAAGTCTAAAGTTGACAATGTCAATACGATGATGGTCTGTGACTTTTCCATAACTTTGACATTGACACTATCCATGGCGTACCTAATTTTTTACAATTTACCAAGCACCAATTTTCAAATGACTACAAAGTAATCGTAGACTGAAAGCAACATGTTTGTGGCCCCACTGTTGGGCAGACTACGCCCAACGATACCTCTAACAAAACAAACGAGGGCCCTCAGGCCGGTCATAAAAATAAACAAATCCAGGTTTCAAATCACTTTGGACGTACGCAATTTCAAAAAAGACGAGTTACGAGTGAAGGCCCGCCCGGAATATGTGGTGGTGGAGGGGAAACAGGAGAGGAAGACGGATAACGGGTTCGTGATACGACAGTTTGCTCGGAAATTTAAGTTACCTCAAGGTATTTATTTATTTACTACCCGCACCTAAAAGAAGGAGATATGTTTTGAAACGGGAATGGAAATTTTAATAGTTTCTGGCTAGCGCTATAGGCCAATCTTTATTTAAAATAAAAGTCAAGTGTCCCTAAACTATCATGCTTGCATGACATGCAACGTTTACGTGAATGTCATGCTGCATGATGGACCATCATGCTTGCTATCAATCAATACAGTGAAGCAACGGCCAGCACGTAGTTTGCATGTCATGCGCGTCAATCACTACGGTCATGCATGAGTGACAGCACGTATTGCATGTCATGCCGCATGATCGTTTAGGGAGCCCAATAAGAACTTACCTTCATATACTTATAGTTGCAATGTTACTTAAATTTTATTTGTAATCTGTTAAATGATTTTATTATAATAATTTAATAGAATAATTATGTAAGTATAGGCCTTAGGAAAAGGCCTCCCCATTTCCCCCGACTTCATAAGCTGTGCTCCTACATTTAAAAATAATAAAACATTTGAATTCGAAGGTTGTGATCCAGAGAACATGAAGACAACACTTTCCCCAGAAGGCGTGCTGACTATAAAAGCTAAAAGGGAGTATTGTGAAAGGAACCTGCCGTGTGAAACTGTGATCCCGATTAAACACTCTGGACCGAAGAAACCCGACGATTCGGAGAGTTTTGTGAAGATAGATGGACCAATCATGTCGGACGATCCGTGTGCAGCTTATAAAATTGAAAAAAAACATGGAAAAGACAAGAAGTGATTTGTGGTTTTATTCTATAACCGTGTAAGTAGGTGTACCTACCGGATCTTCAATTCAATTCAATTCAATACACTTTATTGCACATTTTAAAAATTACAGACAAAAAAGAAAAAACAGATACAGTATTAATGTACATCTAGGCGGTCTTATCGCTAAGAGCGATTTCTTCCAGACAACCTTAAGAAATTATGAAATTACTACACCTTGGCAATTTATCGACAGGCCTAAACAATCATGTTTCATCACTATCTGTTTCCAGCGGCTTCGTCCGCGTAGAAAAGTTATTCCCGTTGGTACAGCCTTTTCCCGAGGTGGGTATATTTATTACTGTAGTTTCATTAAAATCTATTCTTAGGATAGGTTGCGTGAAAAAATCCTTTGGTTTTGGTATTTTGATCCCAAGTTATGATACGTTACATAAAAGCTATAGCTTTGCCCGCGACTGTACGCATGGGCTTTTTATGTTCGTGAATGAAATCGCGTTTTTAATGAAAACCGAATGTATTCCACAGAATGTATTTTACACCTTTTTACACAGAGTCGAAAAAGTCGATACAAAAAAATACCTATATAAGTGTAACATGTATAAGTACTTAAGTATGTTTGTCTGTGTATCTGTCACCTCTAGCACCTCAATTGGCTTCGATCACCATATCGAAGTTTTGTCGGCCAAAGTATCGTTCGTAAATACCCTCGAAACTTTAAAAAAATATATCATAAACCTTTCTACTAAAAATACACAGACAACCTTTCTACAGTTAGGTAACCCTACTTTCTGAACTGGCAGCGCTTTCTATCACAATGCAAAGTTTGGTCAAAATCCGTTCAGCGGTTGAAACTTGGTGAGGTGAACAGAGAGAAAAAAATTGTAAGGTAGCCCCCGACCTACTTTACAGTGTATGTAGGTACCAGAAAAAACAGGGTAGAATGGAGTGGGTGGGTAATCTCCGTTAAAATAGCTGCTGCTATTTGGCTGCAGTGCTATACACCCATTTTAATGTTTTTTGATAAATTCACACACGGCTGTTTAGTCACAAATAAAGCCGAAGCTTGTCCTATGGGGTTTTCAACAACTGATAAAACATACTTATAAATAAATACAGACTCCCATAAACTGAAAACCAACAATGCTCAATGTTGGTCCAGGGTGGGAATCGAACCCACCTCTGACGTAGTCGTGGCAGGGTCTCTTACTTATAAATAAATACAGACTCCCATAAACTGAAAACCAACAATGCTCAATGTTGGTCCAGGGTGGGAATCGAACCCACCTCTGACGTAGTCGTGGCAGGGTCTCTACCAACCACCTATATGTCAACAGGCCAAATTTTCAATTTTGTTAAATTTTGGTATTTTTTACATTCCTAACGACAGTAAAATAGGTACCTACCTACAAAGGAAGTAGAAGAAAAATAATTTACTTTTTATACATTTATTACAAAAATCTTACAGTAGAATTATTAATCAGTCTTACACATCCACATCTGTTTACACATCAAAACATTAAGTAAGCTACACATCAAAATCAGCGGAATGACAAAAAAAACCGTAGCGGTTCAACTTTACTGGTCTGGCTTATCTCCATTGGCCTGGTCCTTCACTTCCTTGCGCACGGGGCCGGTCTGGGCGATGGGCACGTGCCGCTCCCCTTGCACCGCCAGCGGCACCTTCCTCGGCGCGACCACGGTCAGCACCCCATCAGAAGACAGACGGGACTCCACCGTCTCCGGCGTGCAACCCTCGGGCAGGGCGTAGCGCCGCGTGAACTGGCGCGCAATGTACCCGTGCTGATCCTTCTTCTCCTCATGTTTCCCTTCAACCACTATATAGCCATCTGCCGTCTTCACGCAGATCTCCTCAGGCGAGAAATGCTGCACGTCGAGATTCACCTGGAACTTGTCTTTGTCGGACTTGATGCTGGAGCCGAGGTCTCTGGCTGCGGCTTCCATCTGACGCCACGGGCGGTAGTACTCCCGACTGGCCATGGGTCCGGCGACAGCGGACAGCAAGTCTTCAGGAGTCAGCGCCAAGCCGAAATGCTGGTCCATCAGGCGGCGGGGGCGGTCCATTCCGTAGTCAAACAGAAACGGGATCAACGACATGGCTGTTCTTCTCGCTTTTTAAAATTAACCTTAGATTTGAAGCTTTTAAATATCTGCGGATATTTTCTCTCGTGACAGTAAGTAGCGCTCTCGATTGTTTTCTTCAAGTGACTGGTGACGTTTGTTTGGAGCGCCGCTATTTAAAATGGCCGCGCGCGGTCTCGAAAGAGATGGAATATTCGCGACAAAACTTCGTTCGGACGTCAGGGCTGGTTACGGGTCACCGTGCGACCCGCACGGTGACGCACGATAAGGATACAACTTTTAGCATTAATTTATCTGTGCTTAGTTATTTTATTTAACAAACTTCGAGTAGGTAAAATGTTCTTCTATATCTTTAAACTTTTTTTAAAATGTATTAAATATAATCATTATGCAGTCACATAAGTAATATTAACAGAAAAAATATAAATACTTCTAATTAAAATTAGATGTTATTAACTATTTTTGGATAAATTGATTTTTCAAAAGCGTTTGATCAGTTTGTAAATAAAAAATAAATAGGCGGATGATATATTTTTGTTTAGTATTTACATAAATTTATGTGTACTTGCTAGATACCTAATTGGCGTTCCACCATCCAGCAAAAACGCAAAATATTGATATAGGAATAACTCTCTGTTGCCTATTATGGCTTGACACCGCGGAATAAGTTTATGTTTCACGCGTGAACAGTTTTCAATGTTAAAAATTATGATTACCTAGGTATTGTATAAATTGCTATAAATATAAATTATTATCACTCCATGACACATCTTAATATGTGTATGCAATATAATTTATGATGTTCCAGGTCTGTGTGTTAAGTAATGTGTCACGATGAAATCCTTTTTTTAAGACAAGTTATAGTTTCCACATTTATATTCACAGCGAGCCTCGTATGGAATCACATGTAATTAGGTACCATAACATAAATTAAGCAAAACACCAAGCGCGCTAAGGTAGATACTACCTAACTTCAATGGGAATTGTTGAGCACAGGCCACTTTTAGTCCTAAGTAAATTCAAAATTGACACATGCCAATGATTGAACACCTCTGTCTATGGAATAAATGTTCGCATTTCAGATGTTTCTAGCGAATTCTACAGTGTAGTCGCTTTGTAGAATTTTCTAGATTTAACGGACACTGCCATCTAGTGTCAAGTAGCAAGTACTGCGTTAACCTAAAGAACGTCAGATAACTCTGTAGGGACAAAAGTGACAAATAGATGGCGCTTAGATACTTCCCAATGCATCTCGATAGATAGAGTAATCTTAGCGCCATCTACCAACTATGTAAAGTTAGTAGTAAAAATAGGGGCTTTGGCGGGATTTTGACAAAGATTTGTCTTTTTTGTTTCTTTTTCCTAAAAAAATGTATACTATGTAGGTTTTGGGGTATATTATTCTGTGATAGTTTTTTAGTAACAAAGTGCCTATTAAAGTGTATATTGTGCGGGATATAGTTAATTAAAAGCATGTAACGACTACCGGGTTGTTCAAAATTTACCCTTGTTAAATCGACATTAAACCTACTATCAGTTTAGTGCGGTGTGAGCTGCAGTGTGTATCACCGAATGACACTAGTTGTGACCTGGATGCCGTGCTGCGGTTTTATATATTCGTTTATTAATACTACAATTTGGCCTTTAAGGATTTGTTTCCAACTGGCCGTAAAATAATTTTAAAAAAAAGTAGTAAAAATGTTGCTAGTAAACAATATTCCATCAACAAAACATATTACAGGTTTGAAAAAAATATAATTTTTCTAAAATAGAAAATATAGTCGTGCTTCATGTGTGTAATAATATTAATCTCAATATTAAATGACTGTCTTTACCTTTTAGAAGTTCAGTCTGTTTTTTTTATGCGAAAACTGAATGAAAACACGCAATGAGTGACTGATCATCGAATATTATTATATCCGTGACCCCAGCGTAATTTCGGGTCCTACATAATCAGAGTCAAGTGATACAAAGAATAGAATAGAATGTCCTTCTCCTCTTTTCCACCCATTTTGCGATAGCTACTTTGGGAGTATTTGCAATACAATGGTAACATTTAGTCCTCCCTGTCCTCCCCACAGCGTAGCAGCGCCGCTCTCCGCCCGCAACGGCAGCAGTCAGTACTTCTTGTTTCTCTCTCATTCTCATTGGTCGGCGACAAACAGACAACTCGCTCGCTCGCTCGACAGACAAGTCGTCAAACAACACAACAGTGGTGTGAGTGCGGTGTGACAATACTCTGCTCGCAATTACAAATTGCGATTTTTTTTCAATTTACATTAAAAGTTGCTGAATGTGCTGTGATTTTGTATCCATTTTATTTTTATACGCATTTTATTAGTGATAAGTGGAAAGTGATCTAGGAACGAGTTTTTTTTTAACAATTTTCACAGTTGCGGCGTATAGCCCATGTTGTGATCCGTTTTTGTGTTCTTGTGCGACAATGGCTGCTGATAACTCCAAATTGACCGACGAGGAGCGCACTGAAATCCGGGAGCAGTTCTCACAGGTTATTTTTAATCTATTTGTATGTAATATATAACCCCGTTGGCAGTACGACCGGTCGCTATCGTACGCTGTATCTAGTTCGCTGACAATCGTAATTGGGTATCTTTGTCTGTATTTGGGGCATCGACTTACTCAGACTTTGCATTTTGCAATAATTCAGGTTTCGATTGCCGTATACGGCTTTCGTTGCGATTTTAGCCTGCGTTGAGAGGCCGCACGCATGTGGTTTGCCTTGCCGTGGCTTCAACCTACCTATGGTATAGTTTGTATAGTTGATATGTTTACGTATTTACTCTCGCTGGTTTCTGTTCTGTCGTGTAAATATGAAATTGCTAAGTGAAGACATTGTAGACTATTATAGGTAATCCTCTGTGACATTGTTATGAATGTCCGCCACACACGACCATATAATATATTTAACTATCTGTTGCCGCAGCATCGGCCGCGTAGAAGAGAGGTCCCGTGCAACCTAAAAATCTTGCAGATACACAAAATTATCCAACAGTAAAAAATGCATTCGAAATTCAGTACCTAGTTTTGTAAACGGTCCAACGTGAAAAGCAGCTCTCTTATTAGTTTAGTATTTAAAATAGCGCATTTAATACGTAAATATATCGCATACCGCCTCAGGTGTAGACTATAAAGCGTACCTATTTTTTTCCATGATCATCCTAGTAATTGCTTATTTCTTATAAACTATTCTTATAAAAGTCCCGATTCGAACAAAAATTCTTCTCTTCGATGTAACTAGCCTCTCCTAGCTGTGGGTCCACTTTGCCTTTGGAATTCAATATTTTCCTTCAGTAAAAATTTTAATAGCCTATTCCAACAGAGCTAATTGGCATAGTTACTACTAAGCCAATTAAAAAATATCTTGCTACACACCTGGATCAAATTCCTAATCTAATCAAATCAACAGCCTATTAATATGACTCCTCTGTTGAGACACAGACCTACTGTCTAGACCCCATAGTCCACTGTGCTGGCCCAATGAAGGTTGTTAGAAATTATTTTAGTCCAAATATTTTATGAAACAGAAATCTCTGATATAAAATGTTAGATAGACATTTAGGCGTGTGCCCATTTGAAAACAAATCATTCAATTATTTCGCTGGGCATGATGTCACCTTAAGTCAATATCATGACAATGGTAATGGCGAAATATGTTTTGAATACGTAATAATACCACTGGTTTAAGTTTTTTATTGTCTCTAGTGTATCTTAATTCATTTGTAAGCTATTTTAATATAGTTTGAATTTGATATTTCTAATACAAATATTATCAAATTCATACAATACTACTTGTATTGATTAAATAAGATATGGACTTCAATATACGTGATAGTAATCAACTGTTTATCTATGTCCACATATTTGTAGTTCTTACATTTGAGATAAGAAATTTAAGTGATAAGGCATAATATGCAAGTAGCTTCTGACTGACGCAGTCTTATTTTTTAAATCATTTAATTGAATGCTTCTTACTTGATCAAATCATGCTTGAAAATTGAAACGATTTAAATGAGAGAAGTCATTTATTCTTCCTATGATAAAGGCAATTTGCATACTTATGAAGAAGATTAAATTCTTGCATTGAATTCATTTTGAATTATTGAGATAAATTGCATTTTTGCGTAGTATTGTACGATGAAATATAGAGGTATTATGAAATATACAAATAATTACATGCCCTGGTTTTCCAAAACAGAAATCTTTTGATAAAATTTACGACTTTTGTCCGTAGATTAAAATATTTTATCCAAAATAAAAATTGACATCCAAAAAACTTGTACCCAATATATTGTTACTCTAAATTATATGATCACTCCTTCACACTTCACGCTATCCGTCTTTGGAACTCCTTACCTGTCCCGATCAGATACGCGAAATGCCTAAATGCGTTCAAGAGACAAGTTAAGCAACTGTTTCTCGCTACCTGATCATTCCACTCTCTTTTTCCTTTACATATTTAGAACCTTTGTTCAGTTATCATCGTTATTGTTATTATGTATATATGTATTTATGTATATATTATAGTGTATAGTTTTTAAAATACATAATTATATATATATTATCTAACTGCACAACCTACCTTTCTCTTCTATAATATCCTGTAACCAAAGGTTGTCTGGAAGAAATCGCTTTTAGCGATAAGACCGCCTAGATGTACCTTCTTAGTCTACTGTATTATTTTGTTCTGTTTTTTTTTAATTAAGTGCAATAAAGAGAATTGAATTGTTTAAAAACAATTTAAGAAATATTAAATGAGAAATTTTATTCTTGTTTAATGCACAAAAATGTAATCTACTTCAAGACAATATATATATATATATATACCAACTTGTTTTAAAAATATATAAATAAATTGAAATTGTTACAGAGAAAATTTTGTTATTCAATACACCATATGGGTACTTAGTTCTGGACAAAACATGTCAAGGCAAGGAAACAGACGCGTTTTGAATACTTAAACACGTGTTGGCCACAAAATGACTCTTTGGTAAAGTTAAATGACGCATGCTTCGGATATTCTACTCTGTAATAATGACATACTTAGAGGTATGAATATGACTGTGCATTTACCTAAACTTTAAAATTATGACTTTGTGGCATTCACCGTGTATCAGGGAAACTAAACTAGAATTTAACCATAATAACAATATTACTCTATTTAATTAGTATAGGTAAACCAATGAATAAGTTTGAGCTAAATTAGTCAGTCTAAAATGTATAGTCTTTGGTCACAGTAGTTTCTTTTTAGTGATATGAATTCACACTGAGGTTCAAAAACTATGTTTATTTTTACGTATTGCAATTCTAGCTAACTAACAGGCAAAAGGAGATGAACTGTGGACGTCTACCCCGCCCATGTAATTTTTCAATCAGAATGCTTTTATTTTATTTTAAGAGATATTTCTTCTGGGAATTTGAAGAGCCACCATAAATGGTGAAGAGTCCCAGCACCGGGCCGCTGACAGTAAGTTACGTGATGAAATGCAGACAAGTTAACGTAAACACTTCTCTGCAATCGTATGACTGTCGGCGATAACTTCTTTACATTATATAGCCCTCTAAGTGGCTGACTCTGTAGTTGAAATAAGTTGTTTTTAACGTTTAACAAAACTACAAAACTTAATTTCTGGCGAGTCAAATTGCTAGAAAATGGGCGGTGAAGTGTATGGCTGTTATGATCTATAACTGTTACGGAGTATTACGGCCTCTGTGTAAGAGAATTAGAGGTCGTCTGCTGCATTGATATGAACTGTTACGCCAATAATGTTTTACAGTCAAGAACTTATCAAGTTGAATAGTGGTAGCCTTATCACGGTCAAAACAAAGTTGACATTGCCACAAATGTGTACAGTTTGCTCACCATGACGAACTCTCGTAAGGCTTACAAATTTTTGCATATGAGGTAGCGAATAAAGGGATATCGCGGTACTTAACGTCCATACCTTCTGCCTGCGCCGCAAGGGCTATCCCTTGAGCATGAAGATTGTATCATCAACAGCCTATTAATATGTCTCCACTGCTGGGGCACAGGCCTTCCCTCTCACCGAAGGCGCATGGGCTATAGCCCACCACGATAGCCCAGTGCGGGTTGGTGGACTTTGCATATGCCTAAGAATTTATTCTTTGGCGTATGCGGGTTTAGTCACGATGTTTTCTTTCGCCGTTTTAGAGTAAAAATGTACATAAATTTCGAGAAAAAACCCATTGGTACATGGCACGACCGGGGATCGAACGCGGACCTCTCGACATGGTAGGCCGCTTCTTCCCCACGGCGCGACTGACCCTCTCATGAAGATTGTATGTCGTGTGATTATTAATAAGACAACTTTTAAAGGTTTTCACTTCGTTAACCATGACTGTCAATGCTTTTAACTGTAGAATGCGGTCACGTACTTAAGGTGGCCTTCCGGGGTCGCAGGCGCGGTCTTCGTTGTGACTCACTGCAACGAATGAAGTTTTCGGGTCTCTTTTATTTTACTATAGTAACATACCATGTCAAAATGCCATGTTTGCTGAAACATTATTTCATTTTCTGCAAACTTTGTTTTTTTATCTCATAATTACGTGATAATTCCAGACATGGGCTAAAGACTTCCAAACATGGGCATTGTGCAAAGACTTTTTAATTATTACCTACTCATTTGCTCGTCTCGTTCTCGGGGCCATTTGCAAGAAGATTTAAACGATAGCTCTAGACTCAAGGTTAGTGCTGTACGCCGAATGCATACATTCGAATAATGACACCTACGTACATTACGACTAACTTACGTTTATTACTACGTACATTTTTTAAATTATTGATTTTAAAATGGTTGAGGAATAATTGTTTTCACGTTTAAAGCTATCAAAAATCATTAATAAAGTTCTTAATAAAAAATGGTCTTGACAGACGGACAGACAAACGGACAACGGAGTGATCCTGTAAGGGTTCCTTTTTTCCTCTTTTGAGGTCGGAACTCTAAAAATTAGAGTACCTCCCCTATAAAAAGAGGGGGTGATTTTTTTTATTGGCCAAACCCTTCCTGTAGGGTATCGTTGAATGGGTTTGTGAAAATATTGTCATCATGAATACTTTTATCGAAAAGATCTGATCAGTTAACGAAATATCAAGCTTTAGTGGACTATAACTTTGGCCTGGTACCAAATAAAGGCTATTATTTTTTTATTGATGATGCTGATGGAGGTGGTAGGCATAACTATTGATAACTAATTGACCGAGCGAGCGAAGCGAGCGATGCGAGCGAAGCGTCTAAGTTTCGAGATTGGCCAAAAATGCTAATGTCCGTCTGTCCTTCTGTCTTTCTGTCTGTAATTCTCTACAAGTCGCATTTTTCAACCGATTTTGACGAAAATTTGGCATAGGTATAAATTAATTAAACTGACAAAATGAGTAGAATAAGATTTTGAAAAACATTTTTTTTAGAGTACCTACCATACTCGCAAAGTGGGAGTGAACTTTTTTTTTCTTGTGAATCCCATAGTGTGGGATATCGTTGGATAGGTCTTTCAAAAATATTGCTGGTGTGTGAATACCATTTTTTCGATTTAGGGATCCGTTGGCGAAATATTAAGCTTTAAAGCGGTAATTTTTGTTAGAGTCACGTGTCCCCCCTAAACCAGCCAGCTAAACGGTTGCTTCTGGAAATGTGAAAAAATTCACGGCAGTAGCATATATAACGTAGTTAAAAGGAAAACTATGACAGCTAAGTAGGTTCTATTAGTTTTTGAATAATAGTCAATTAACTTAAGAAAGTCGAAAATTTTAATTATTTCATAAAACTGCATACGAAAAATGGGAAATAATTTTTTTTCGCGTGAATTCCATGGTGTGGGGTATCGTTGGATAGGTCTTTCAAAAATATCGCGGGTGTGTAAAAAACATTTTTCGATTCAGGGATTCGTTTGCGAAATATTAAGCTTTTTTAGTGCTAATTTTTGTCACATTAGTACTTAATCTGTCTCCAACTGCAAAATTGACTTCTGTTCGTTTCTTTTAGGTTTGGTTTATAAGGGCTGGCGAGGTCTACTGTTCTCACGGAACTACTAGTGATAACAGTATTGGTAACAATACTGTTATCTTCTTAACTTCGTCTGTGCTACGCTGCAGTGGGGCAAATAACAGTGTCACCTTTGACCTAACATTAAGTAACCCGCTGACTTAACCCGTCGCATGCAAGCGGGCCCGCTAATCAATGTGCACTGGCCTTGCGATAGGAATGTCGCTGCATATGTTATGGCCTGTCCAACCTTTGTGACGCAACGGTTAGTTTTATGCACTTGTGGTTATGAATACTGGTTTCTTTGTGACATAATGCCCGGAGAACTATACCTATGACTAGGTATCTATTTATTAATTATAATCTATATACATCATAGGCGACGATTCAACTGGACAGATGTTTTCAGCCAGCATCCTGGCGACGACATACACTTCTAGTCCCAAAAGGATTTTCTCTTCTGCTTTGGGAGTCAGACAAGGTAGTTTCAGTTTGATTGATGGAGTCTCATAAGCTAGACCCTAAACTCAGATTTTTTTTATTTAAAAAAAAAGTTTAATGAGAATTCGGTTGTACGGAAAAATGTATCCGAGTCTGAAATACTCTGGCTGAAATACCAGTTAATAACCAGTTACCGAGGAATTTAGTATCAAATACCGTTTTCAAGGTTCCGTCAAAACGGATACCCTTTTAGTAATGTCTGTCTGTCAATTGGAATTTTGAAGACAAAATGTAAAATTACCAGACAATAATAGGCATAAAGCAATGGAATCTACATCGAGATGAATAAAGAGAAATTTTTAAATACGAAACCTGGCTTTTTTAGAATCCTGTTTGTTACCGCCAGGCTCGCCTTGCATACAATAATTATCTTAATTAAATGCAGCCTTCATGTATTAAATGGTTCCTCAACCTTTATTCAATCCACCGCGGCCGCATGCGACGTAAAAGCAATAAAAAAGCTTGCAAAAAGTTACTCAAAGAAAGCACAGTCGACCAGCGTAACCAGACACCCCCCGCCTACTGTTTTCTACACAACCAAAGTAAAGATGTTAGCTGCTTGACCTCAGACGGCTTTTGCTATGTTGGTCGGTACAGTTTTTGAATGGCAATGACCGAGACAAGCGTTTCTGAAGGTATGTTCACACTGATGCGTAAAATGGCGCTTGATTGAGCAGTAGTGTACAGGCTTTCTTCTCCTTCTATGCAGAGTGACTCGAAATTCGATCTATTCCTTCATCATCATCGGCCTGCGCTAGTCCACTGCTGTAGTTAGGCCTCCCAAGGCGCTACTGAAACCGGTCTTCAGTTCTCCGCATATCACTGCTTATTCCTAGAAAGGGGTAAAACTTGAGGTAATGTGCAACTGTCAACTATCTCAATTTAAGCAACTACTTTAACTTAACATCGTCTCTGCCGCTAGTCTGACAGAGGCTTTAAATAACGTTACAACACATTTAGGTTACGATTGACTGATTGACGTTTTGTTCTCTGGCTTGTTATAAGTATAAATTATAAGTAGTCGATAGGCACAGATTATTAAATTAATGGTACTTTTCTTTAATTATTTCTACGATTGCTGAGTGCTCGGTCGCTGTGTTATTTATTGTGCCGCTTCTTGTGTTTGTAATGTAAGTAACATTTTGTGTAACCCTTCGAGTACAAAGATGCTTTTAAAATGCAATAACCACTCAAATGTCCGAGTTTGACAGGCACCTCCACCACCTCCGAGTGGAAATTTTGCCAATAAGAATATTCCGGTCTTAACGCCGCACACGCAGTAAAATGTATACTGATCTTCTGCCCATAATCATGAATCATCAATACGTCATAAGGGTCAAGACACAAAACTGCGATGCGACGTCGCATCGTAGAAATCTACGCTCGAATCTGATCTCGCAGAACGCATCGCAAGAACTTGCGGATTGATTGAAATCGCTCATTCCTGCGATGTTACTTCTTCTTTGTTTCTTTTTCATATAATCTTTCTGTTTCTTTTATTTTTGCGATTTGTGTTTTGGCCCTCGACGCCCGCGCCTTCACAGCATCGAACCCGTGCCCGCACGAATGCGAATCGAACTATTCCAACATAGTCTCACGACTGCCTTGAGCACCATAATTACTTAGCAAATTATTGGCGGAATGCATCGTTATTGCTAATTAGGCGATAAGTATGCAACGATGCCGCTGACGAGTCACGGTGAAAATAATGAGCGGACTCTTCGCTGTGTCAGAGCGAAGCGTAAAATTAGTCATCAATAAAAATATATTAAAATGATGTAGACAAACATACGACCGCGTTGTTATTTTTAAACTTAAATAGCCCTTTATTTTATATAGATATCAAAGTGGAAAATTTCTCGAACAGGATTTCGACCTGCGTCCAACCTAACTGAGCTCTTTGTTTTACCAATTAACTGCGTCAATTGTGGCTCTATTTATTTTTATTTAGTTTTACAACCATAAAATTAAAAGTTATTGACATATTTTATATATTTTTTTAATTGTTTAATTGTTGTGAATATATATTTAATTGTTAGAATGTGGCTGTCGTCATATTTTGGTTTTTGAAAAAAGAATTCTATCTAGACTACATAAAGTTTAGTATTTGAACTACATTTGAGACCCGAACGGGTTTTTTAACACTCTAAGGGATATACAGAATTTTTTATTTGGCATATAATAAACATTAAATCGCCATGTAAATTTCGTAACTATGATTAATTAAAATAAAATATTCACGCCATATCAATCATACTCTTTTTCATCTGTAACGTTATACAGCATGTCATTAACATAAGCGAAAGTTTAATAAACATACCTATGTCTACTTATCATTAATTTACTTGACACTAATTATCTTATACTGTCAATATGTTTAAAAACATACAGATTACTTGCTATTATATATCATATCACTCTTGGTCAAAAATGTTACCGTTGTATGTAGGTATTACAAGTATTTGTTCCTAGCTTATGTTTAATACTAAATTTAAAATCTATTTTTTAATTAATTATTTAAATTAAAAATCTGTATTTTGTTTGAAATAATTGTATTCGGTACATGGATCGACGACGTACTGAGTCTGGAATTGGCTGGATGCGGATAACCGGGTGTGGTGAATGTATTGGGGAAGGCCTATGACCAGCAGTGGACGTGCATTATGAATTAAGATTATTATACATCATCAACAGCCTATTAAGATGTCCCCACTGCTGGGGCTCAGGCCTACCCTCTCAACGAGGGTGTTCGGGCTATAGTCCACCACGCTAGCCCAGTGCGGGTTGGTGGACTTGACATGCGCCTAAGAATTTCTTCTTCGGCGTAATGCAGGTTACCTCACGATGTTTTCCTTCAGCGTTTGAGAGTAGTCAGTAAATGTACTTAAGTTTCGAGAAAATCCCATTGGTACATGGCCCAGCCGGGGATCGTACTCTGGACCTTTCGATATGATAGGCCGTGTCTTATCCCCGACGCCACTGACGCTCTGTTACGCTCTATTATTACCGACTTCCAAAAGAGGAGGAGGTACTATGTTTGGCTGTATGTATTTTTTTTTACATACATACATACATATCTTCACGCAATGTCCCTGGCGGGGTAGGCAATAAGAACGGAGCGCCAAGTATCGCGATCCAGACACACCTCTTTCGCTTCGCTCAGTCTCATCATTCTCTCCATACACGCTCGCCGCGGGACGTAAGATTATTATGAATTGCATAAATTGTCATAATTAACGGAATCGTTTTTAATCTATGATACGCCACAGTACTAGCACCGTTTATCGGCTGACAGATCAGATCGCTTTTCGATAGTCGCAAATTAATCGCGCGATGAAACATGCAATCGCAACGTTCGACCAACTTGCTTGTGCCGGTGGCGAAATACGAAACTAACGTGCAAAGTATGAAAATTAACGTTTTATTGTCTACTGATATTCGCCGAGAGCGCCACTGCTACCGATAAAATTATGTTGGTAACGCAGAATGGCAAGTGAGATACTTTCCGATTAATTATATACTTGTGGAGAGTGAAATTTCAGCGGTTTTTATTTGAAGATCGTATTCGATAGGATTTGTTGTCTTGCGAGATTTTTCATTCATTTATTAACAACACATGATTAAGCAAGCTGACATCTATCGTATCACTAATAAACTTTGAGTTTTCTTTGCATATGCTATAATTATGTTATTTATTTTATTAAGTACTATACTCTTATTAGTGAGTATATTTGCGTGCAATAACATTGATTATGAACGTTCCCATTAGGGAACAATAATTCATCTGTTTAATTATCTATTTTATTACCGAAACCCACAGAACACAGAAAAAGCTCGGTACGCTACCGACCGCTATGCCGAAACCACATCGATCCTGGGCTGGCACAGTTTTGAACCGCAAGGCTAGCGCAGTCCCAATGGGACATAAATAACTAGCATTTGTCGCGGTAAAAAGTAGCCCTCAGCCCAGTGTTCGATGTACCCCCACACCAAATTAATTTAAAATCCGTTCAGCGGTTTAGGCGTGAAAAGGTAACAAACAGACAGACAGAGTTACTTTTCTTTTCATAATATTAGTATGCATTGCCAACAATCTAGGCACTAATCAGTGAAAATTGTTAGTGTTTCTCAATAACTGCATAACTTCTAACTAATAGCTAAGATATTTATAAACTAACGATGAAGTATGACTCATACAATACACTGGATTGCATGGGATAGTGACGTCACACAACCGGTCCAACCGGACAATGCAATAGGGCTCTAAATTAAAGCCATTCATAGGGTGATTAGTTTTGAAGGGGTTGAGAAAATCAATAGTAAAAGGGTGTAGGAATCAGCAACAACGCTTTTTGCATAAATTATTTGTTCATCTGAATATCGAAACTAGAATCCCTTGCGCAGCAGCGTCGGCTTAACTATCAGATGTATTTAGATTTATCAATTATTCTGTTTGTCCACCAATTGAGCCATTATAAATATTTTGATGTCAATGTCATTGTTGCGAATAGGGTATCTCCAGGTAAGGTGCCGTGTTTAAATCATCAAGCTTCATCAAATGGGATCCGAATTCAAACATGTTAATAAAACAAGTCCTATCCTATCCTCGGGCAACTTATAATTAAAATATCTTTAAAAGCAATCTTAAGGGTCTCTTACACCGCTTGCTGATAAAGTCCCAGATACCCTATCTGCAGGGTATCTGGCAGATAGCCTGTTTTTTTGGTTTCACAGGTATCTGATTGCCTATATCTTATATATTTTATATAGTATATCACACAGATTTATCTAATAGATTAGTTTATCACTAAGATTACTATCTGTAACAATATCAGGAAGCGGTGAAAGAAGCCCTTAGTCTCTCAAACCTCCGCCTCACAGACACAAACTCGAGTACCAGACGTTCATAAGTCGCGAAGAGTATTTCCTCATAACAGCCGACACGCACACAAAGAGGTCTTGTGTTATTATGTTAAGCTACACACTTGGGAGCCTCGTGTTGTATTTTTGTACGGCTCGGTTGGGTCAACAGATGGTGAGTCATTGCGCTTGCAAAGGTGAGGCCAGGAGGCCTGAGGCCTTAGTATATTCTAACAAAGAGAGATGTCAATATGTGGAGGTAATGTCCTGTCGATATACTCATGGGGCAATGTATGTACCAGTTTTGTTATAGTTGTGTAAAGTTGAGTCATAATTCCCGACATTGATGAAATGCAACTGTGTTGAATTGAAAAAATGTTTTGTTTGTGCAATATAAATCGTATCGTATGCAGTAGTAGTAGTATTTGACGGGGTAGCTCAGGTGTTGGTCGCAGGTTCAACTCCTAGAGTGTAAAGAAATAATAACAACCCAATCTAATTGAAATATTATTAGAACAGGACTACGAGTAGGTATATAAATCTTTAACCTAGTCTTAAATATTCTAGCTAACTAGTCTCTCTTAAGTGATTTCAATGCTAATACCCGTTGCATACCAAGCCCTAGAAGCAATAAACGACCGATATGGCGAACCGCTTAACACGGCTATTGGATCGCGATTAGTTATTTGCGGACCAAACTTGAGCTGCGCACGCGCTGCGTTTCCGGACGGACTACCGAAGCACGGACTATGCTATCTAAGGCGTGAATTATACGGGATCGGCGTTAGGCAAAGACGCGGCACAGCGTGCCATGCCTGCGCCGCTTGTGTATAATTCACTACGCGTTCGCTTGTATACATTTTGTATGTTTACAAGTTTTGAAGCGGCACCGTGCTTGCTCCGCGCTATGCCGCTTGTGTATAATTCACTAAGCGTTCGCTTGTATACATTTTGTATGTTTACAAGTTTTGAAGCGACACCGTGCTTGCTCCACACCTATGCCGCTTGTGTATAATTCACTACGCGTTCGCTTGTATACATTTTGTATGTTTACAAGTTTTGAAGCGGCACCGTGCTTGCTCCGAGCTATGCCGCTTGTGTATAATTCACTACGCGTTCGCTTGTATACATTTTGTATGTTTACAAGTTTAGAACCGGCACCGTGCTTGCTCCGCGCCTATGCCACTTGTGTATAATTCACTACGCGTTCGCTTGTATACATTTTGTATGTTTACAAGTTTTGAAGCGGCACCGTGCTTGCTTCGCACTATGCCGCTTGTGTATAATTCACTACGCGTTCGCTTGTATACATTTTGTATGTTTACAAGTTTTGAACCGGCACCGTGCCTGCGCCTCGCCTTTACCCAACGCCGCTTCTGTATAATTCACGCCTCATTTTGAAATGAATTTAATGATTTAAAGTAAAAACTGTTTATAAATATACACTGTTTTCTTAATATACCATCATCATCATGATAGGTCCGATAGGTGGATAGATGCGTAGGGCGGCTGGCAGTGACTGGATGCGGAGAGCCGAAGATCGGGCTCAGTGGCGCGCCTTGGGGGAGGCCTATGTCCAGCAATGGACTAGTGCAGGCTTAATATACCACCTTGTTGCTTATTATTCAATCAAACAAGATTTCAGTACGAATGCAGAGTGCATTCGCACTGAAATCTTGTAATGAATGCAAATATCGTAAATAACTTTCTTATCTGTACGTCTGTCCGCTCGACCGTGACGTGGAGCTAAGTACACGCTGCGCTGGCGCATGTTGATTCGTGTATATCATTAACTATATTTAATTAAAGAGAGATGAAAGAAACATGTTGGCAGACATGTCTTTAGATACGTTTCACTTTTGATTGCGTATTGAATTTGGCAAAATCATTATCTATCTTTATTTATTGAAGCCATTAATTTTGTATGCTACTTAGGTTATATTTTCTTATATTTATTCAGAATATACTGACAGCTTCGTTCGTCGATTCGTTTAGTGCAACAGAGGATATTAATGATAATTATATGGTAAATCTGAAGTTTGGTTTTTTGTTTGAACGCTAATCTCTAGAGCTACCAGTCGTATTTGAAAAATTCTTTTTACATTTGATAGCCCAGTTCTTGAGGTAGGTTATAGGCTATTTAACATCATGGGAGACAAATAACTTCTAAAACGTGGGCAAGGGCTGCGGAAAACAGTTATATTACACACGCCGGTTGAGTTACGGTCGCTGCGGGTACGATTTGTGCATAGCGAGCGCTCGAACTAGAAGTAAACTAACATGATTACTTATTCCTAGAAACAATTATAAAAAACCGCAGCTACGAGTAATTTGTGCATTAGAAGAACAGCATTGTTAGCTGTTTCACAGGAATATCATTGTCTTTTCATTGTTCCTACCGGACATGCATGCGTGACTAATTAACTGTCATAAAAGAACAGTCAGTAAATGCATTTAGATTAAATACATGGCACGACCGGGGGTTGAACTCGGACCTCTCGATGTCACAAGGCGCGTCTTATCCACAACGCCACCGACGCTCTCAAAATAATATAAAATAATGGACGAAAATATAAATAGGCCTATCATATCGAAAAGTCCGAAGTTCCATCCCCGGCTGGACCATGTACCAATGGGTTTTTTCTCGAAACTTAAGTACATATACTGACTGCTCTCAAACGGTGAAGGAAAACATAGTGAGGAAACCTGCATACGCTGAAGAAGAAATTCTTAGGCGCATGTGGAGTCCACCAACCCGCACTGGGCTAGCGTGGTGGACTATAGCCCGAACGCCCTCGTTGATAGGGTAGGCCTGAGCCCCAGCAGTGTGGGGAGATTAATAGGCTGTTGATGATGAATAGACGAAACACTAGTAAAGGTGCATTTTCAATGCATTTTTATTTTTGTTGCTTGAATACTATCTGTTGTCTGCATCCCTTTCCGCCTACTGTATGACGTGTATTGTGCCCTTATCTATGTAATTACATATTTTTTTCGACTCGACTGCTATTATAAAATAAATATTACGGTGACCACGTTTTATCTTGGATTAGTTATTCGTTGAATGTTGCGATAAATCGTGAAACTCATTTGATGACGTAGGTAGAAATACCTAGTAGGAGATAGGAGGTTATGGACACATGGACCCGCGGTGATTCCTATTCTTAGACGGTGGTGGTGGTCCCTGCACTGAGTTTTTTTGCAATTCCCTCCGGTTCAGCCCAGCCATCCCAACTCCCTGAAGTAGTGGAGTAGGGCCTCTGGCCGACGGCAGCTCTGTTGCAGGTTGCTCGTTGCGGAGAGGTCTGGATCTGTTGTCAGACCCGCGATGTTACTGGTGCGAGGAGAATGTGAACCTTGGAAAAGACTGTGGAAGAGGCATGAAAAAGTACGTGCGCTCAACTAATGATACCTGTAGTGGCAATGCAAGAAGAAAAGAGCAATCGAAAAAAAGTTTGCCAAAATGGCTAGATCAGAAAAAGCGGAGGAGTGAGGACCTATAGCCGGCAAGAGGAGGGTCTGAAATGATAATAATAATGTAGATAATGATGAATAGTTTGTTGAAATACAATGTTACATACGAAGCTAAGTACCAGAGATTAAAATCAACTCATAATCCACTTCCGAATATGCTATGATTAAGCAACTTATGTTTTATCAAATAATCTTTTGTCATTTATCAATATTTTGATAATAACATAGAAACTAGCGAATGCTTCAAGGCAACTAGACCCAGAATATTAAGTTAAATATATTTAATCGGCAGCCCACTTGATGCTAAGGACTACAAAAGAATAAGAATACACGAAAATGACCACATTTTTTAGTTACTTTCGTGCGTGTCAAGGCATTTTAAACTATTGATCCAGTCGAAGCAGACGATACGACAGAAGCCCTACTAGATGTTGACTTGAACCGATCAGCACCAAAGCCGCCGTAAACCCGTGTCGAAAATCAATTAGGTTAGTAAATACTTAACCTTGTCTGGTGTCTGGATTAATTTCCATCGTCTTCGCCGTATTCTAGTAACTGCCCGAACTAATGGTTGAACGAGTAGGACCACAGAATACATAATAGTTAGGACGAATCTGCCTTAGCAGAATATCAGCGTTGCAGGCCAGAGGCAACTGCCTTGTGGCGCTCTCACCATGTCTTTACGTCTTCTAGACATGATGACAGGCAGAAGCTCTGTTTTGTCTCGTTAGGTGTTTTTCGACAATTTATGATTTTCTATCGGTTAATGTATTTGTTCGATGAAGGGTAAATCGACATACTGTTCCGTCCGAGCTCTGTTTCTGTTTGACTCTCTACTCCCTGTCATTTGATAGCTTATCTAAGTAGTATTTAGCAGAGTTCTTCTATGTCGTTGAATATAGATTTTGACTTCTTGACTTTATCTCGCCACTCTTCACTGAGAGTCTCTTATAGATAACCTGGCAAATTCACATCTCTCTGTCACAATGAAGCCAGCGATAAAGAATGCGCCATATTCTATTCATTTGGCTGGACAGTACGAAAGGACGTCATCGCATCTTCACACCTGTGTCAACAGACTTTTCAAGCTATTGCAGTAACTAGCTAGAGCTCAGCGCGGCTTACAGCAATTGTAAGATTGCTCAACCCCCAGACGTATCTAGATAAATTATACCACAGATCCTACTTGTAACAATTCGTTAACACGTAAAGCATATCAAAACCGGTCAAGTGGTTTTTGTTAACCCAAACCGCTAAAGCCAGAAATAAAAAAATACCTTATACACGTACTTATAACTAAATATACATACTTAAACAAATTTTTTCTATGTTTCTATGGTTTCTTCAATGCTCCTTGAGGAAATAGATATTTATAAAAAATGACATTTCAAGAAAATAACTTTAAGAAAAGGACAATAAGCGACAAATTAACATACAACTTCCTACGTGTATTTAGATTTAAAATCGATTAGTATTGTGTAAGCGGCCTTCCCTGTTTTCGGATTCGAGTCTGTTCGCTTCCGGAATAATGCGGGTTCAAATAGTCTGTTTTAGGGTAGGGACAGACAATTTACACGCTGTGAGCGCGGATGTAACGCCACGCGTG
Source organism: Metalampra italica (assembly GCA_949699065.1). Taxonomy (NCBI): domain Eukaryota; kingdom Metazoa; phylum Arthropoda; class Insecta; order Lepidoptera; family Oecophoridae; genus Metalampra; species Metalampra italica. The sequence continues at coordinate 4,234,500 of OX452993.1, forward strand.
TTGCGTTTCTCTATTCAATAGAAAGGTTCTCGAGTGGCGACCACGTATCGCCTTCCACAAGGTGGACAGACGATCTGGTGAAGGTCGCGGGTCCCAGCTGGATGAGGTTTGCGCAGGACCGGTCGTCGTGCAGATCCTTGGGAGAGGCCTTTGTCCAGCAGAGGGCGTCTACAGGCTGATGTGATGATTCAATATTAGGGTATGTATATAAATTAAATAAATCAGCTGCTTTTACAAATAAATGCATACTTATTCATAGACATAGGGTTGCGAATAGAAGGAGTTGAATCGATATGATAATTAATTTGCGAATAAAACGACTTGGGTCTGGTCTGGTCTGACCGATCCGAATCTACACGCGTGGGTTCCAAAAGTGTGTTTCTACCTTTACGCTGGAGTGCGCGGGCGGTTACGAAAAAGTTACGTAACGCGTGTGACGACCACATGTCACTGTGAGCATTAACTTACTTTTCCCTTCGATTACATGACTGATTTATAAAGCGGAAGCGCATTTACATTCTAAATCGAAACGTTTCTCAGTAATCGAATTATAATTACTTTTGGCGAATGTGTGTCGAATGTTTATATGAGCTTTCCCCCTTTAATACTACCTAAGTCTTTTCAACTGACTTCGAAAAGGAGGAGATTCTCTATTCGACTGTTTTTTTTGTGTGTATGTTACGTGATATCTTCGCTGATTGTGAATCGATTTGTATGATTCTTTTTTTTTTTGTTATTGACTAGGCATATTTCAAAGTGATCTCATTTGAAATGGGAAAAAATTAGGGGGATGAGTCGTCGGTGTACAACAATGACAATTTTTTTTACAAAGGAGTCGGTTTTTTTTTTTTTTGAAAAAATTATGTTTACACGGGGTTTTTTTTTTTGATGCCCAAAAGCCAAAACTCTATTAGTTCTGGCTAATTTCAATGTAGTAATATTTCATATATGAAGTAGAAGCCTTCCCTTTTTTGCCACAACGCTTTGTTTCGTACAGAGGTAATAATTTCTAATTCAATTATCACAGAATTGTATATTTTCATATAAATATCTCAAAATATGTAATTCCACAAACAGTTGCCTCCGTGCGAACTTTCCGAACGAGCGGTCCTTATTCATACATAACAAGTAGTCATTTTGCAGCCGCCGCGTGTTTTCACATCGGCCGACACGACTCCGATACGGCTCTCTGAATATTATTTTTGATTTAAATTTTTTTGTAGCTTTGTGGGATGGGTCGGTGTTGGCAAATGTTTTCTTATGAAAAGTTTGACAAAATTGCTGAAAGATGAAAAAAATAGATGGGAAGCCGAGGCGACTACAGTGAATCAGTGATCGCGAGGCAAAGGCATGGTGTGCTATTGTTACGTGCTGTGAATAAGATAACAAATTGGAAACCCAAGTACCTCTAAAATGTCATTGCTTTGTTGAATTTTTTTTGTCCTAAGCATGATGAAACTTCTAGTTCAGCATCAACTTTAAGAACTTTTAGAAAAAAACTACCTAGCTATGTTATTTTTTCAAAACATTTTATTTAACAGTGTTTCTCTGAAATTCGAACCTGTAACGTGACACTCCAATACCGCGTCGTCGTCGTGTCGGTGTCGTGTAGTTGTAATGACCCCCGGCGCAAGCGCAGGTTCACCGCTATGCGGCCGTACTCCCATGATCTCGTTCGCAGAGCTATTGTTTGCTAATTAACGCGACCCGACCTTTGTGCGACATTGTGGGGTAACATACAGGAAAACCATTGCTTTGTAATTAGGAAGTAAAATCTTCATTACCGTCACTTTTGAATCAGAACTTACGTACGGTAGGTAGCATGCCGTCTCCCCAAATGTAGATTTGTTCCAGTCGGTAACTTAGATGGGTTTGCAACTATGCTACCAGATCGAGGGTTCAAACCTAGACCTGCCGTTCCAATTACAATTTTCGACTCGCCTGTTGGCGCAATGGTAGTGACCCTGCCTACTGCGCCAAGGGCCGTGGGTTCGATTCCCACCCGGGGCCAACATTTTGTGTGATGAGCATAACTGTTGGTTTTCGGATTCTGGGTGTTTGTACGTATTTATTTAAAAGTATTTATTAAATGTGTGTTTATCAGTTGTTGAGTACCCATTTACAAGCTTCGGCTTAGTTTGGGACTAAACAGCCGTGTGTAAATTTGTCCAAACATTATTATTACATTATTATTTTCAGTTTTGTACTAGTCCACTGCTGGGTATAGCCCTCCCCCAAGGCGCGTAGTAACTTATTATACGTCGTTCGAAATACTATCGTATTTCCGTCTATTACCACAGAAGAAGTAAGAGTTACCTATTACGATGGGTCTTTGCCTCTATGGTGGCCTAGACTTAATGTATTTATTGGTGAACATCAGTTACATCTTGGTGTTTTCAACATTTTGAAAATCTACACTTAGGAAGCCACTGTTACGGAACTGAAGGATCAAAACCATTGCCGGTACGTATTATCTGGACGTGTGGCCGACTGTACGACACGATTCGAAACAATCACACACTTTACATGGCCTAAGATCAAGCTAGCCTCTTAAATAAAGCCTACTGAGATACTGAGGCCCTGTTAGGTAACGGAGGTCGTTAGATCCTGTATATCGTTCATATGATAGTGGTTCATTTTGTACGTCCGGTGAGCTAGTTACAGCTGGTTCAGACTGCCGAGTCATTATACGTTTTAAACCGTTTGTCTAGTTCTTCACGTGTGCCTTGAATGCTGCTTGAATGCCAGAGGTCTTTGGTTCGATTCCTTTTTTCAGTAACTTTGACAATATTTACAAGTTGGCGCTGTGTCGGTGTAGTTTTTGTGAATTGTGATTTCCTTATCTAGTTCCCATTGTGCCGAGGATCCCTGTTAAAAATTAGAATACCACCTGTGGTACAAAATACTCGTACCACTAGTAATGGTTCTTACTTAGTGGTAAAATGAATTAAAAAGTGATAAATTGGATTGTTTTTGACTCATTTCGTCACTCAATGGTGCTGGGCGGTATGGTGAGGGGAGAATTCGCATTGCTGTGGCGTTAGGTATTTATTTACATTACAGGGTTTAATGTGATTGGTAATAGGTGCCGGGGACGACCTAGACTGACGTATGTACGAGGATCAGATAAAGCGGGTGCTCACAGACGGACACGTAAAGAGCACTAGCTACCCCACGGCGAGCGTGTATGAAGAGACTGAGCGAAGCGAAAGAGGTGTGTCGGGATCGCGATACTTGGCGCTCCGTTCTTTGTGCCTACCCCGTCAGGGACATAGCGTGAAGATATGTATGTATGTATGTACAGGGTTTAAAGAAAGTCAAGGAAACTGCTTACTATCAAATCCAGGAAGGTTCGAATCTCTTTGATGGCGCACGCGCTCCCTATGGAGAAAGCATCTTGCATATTTAGTATGAGAACCGATGATGCCACTTACAGGGGGGGTGCGGACAAAGGAAGCGGTGTAGCGGGAGGAGGTTGCTAATACAAATTTATATGGAGTTTGAAAATGAGAATGTGTGAGTGAGTCACAGTATTGTCATACATTTGACACGACTTTGACACCCATAGAATGCTTCTTTTACGCCTCTTTAAGGGGCCGCGAGCACGCACCAAAGAGATCTTAACTCTATGATCAAATCAATTGCATTGTTCCAAAAACTTGCCGCATAATGTCAATAAATCACATGAGGTAGCTATACCAGACGTTCAATCAAAGTAGCATCGGCTAAGGTCAACGTGCCCCTAATCGCATAAGCATCGCTTTCGGAGGTCCCCGACCCCGCCGTACTGTATGTGCTGTACAATATGGTAGGTACGCCGTTTATGGATAGGTAAGACGTGTGGAATGCCAGGCTGTGAAAGACTAGGCTTTGGGCTCAGAATGTATAATAGTACAAGTACTTTGGGGCAGACGTTATTGATGGTAGGCGGCTAAGAATTTCTTCTTTGGCGTATGCTGGGGGCCATTTGCGCTAATTCTGAATCTGAACGATATGAAAATATTGCGAGGAAACCTGGAGGACATTCGCGTTAATTCTGAACGATATTACCAAAACCAAACCACAACCAAAAACGTTATACTGCATCCGCACGTTTGGCACACCTTTACAAACGCAAACGTGTGGAGCAAGGGTTTGGCTTGCTTGGTTTGGTAATCTGGTAATGCACCGTTTGAGAGCAGACAGTAGATTGTACTTAAGTTTCGGTTTCGGTACATGGCACGACCGGGGATCTAACTAGGAGCTCTCGACGTGATAGGCCGAGTCCGTGTCTTTCCCACTGCGCTACTGACGCTCGCGCTACAATTTATAAAACCGTTTTTTAACATATTTAATTCTCATGAGATTAACCGAAGTAAGATTTCCTACATAACTCAACTCACAGTAAATAAAATAATACCTTCCTCATGCCTCAACAAGGACGAAGGGTTTACCATACAAAACAACGTAACTCACGACGGTATGACACGACGTGTGACTCATACGTGTCATACAAGGGGTGATTCACTCACTGACAACACTGTTTACATAATATCATTCTGTGGTGTGTATTGTGTACTTGTTAGGCGTAGGAGGTGGGTTTTTTTGTCATTTTTGTGTTTCGTTTAGCACACTACCTGTGCACATATCTCTCGAACATAATGTAGACACTGCTGCTTTCTTAGTACAGTCGACCGCACGTCAGTGGAAACACTTTGACCTTGAGTTTATGCTGGTTTTGTTGCCGCTGACGTGCGGTCGACCGTACTTTTAGCACCACTTAGGGGAAGTGTAAACTTGCGTAATAATTGAAGTAAGGCTGCCCGTGCGCATAGTTTCAAAACTAAAACAATTAATAAACTTTTGGGTACCTAATATATAGCGCTGTCTCTGTCTAGCTTTGGGTTACTTCACGCACCAGTCACCAGTTGCGAACTCAATATAAAATGATTAAGACCGAATTGTAAATTATATACATCGACATATCTTCAGAACTACACTAGTCTTCTCATGTATACTCCCAACTAGCAGACCCCAAAAACTAAACTAGTATAAAAAAGTTATTTGGCTCTTCTTCTGTACTTACCTTTTACCTGAATATATAATGATCAACTGAAATATTAACATTATTCACTGCGAGATACTCATAGCAATATCTTATCGTATTCGATATGTAGGTACGTTAAGCGGTTTCTAGAATAACAGCGCAACGATTTAGATACCATAGACGGTGAGTTGTGACGTAACCGAGTAAATGATGACCTGGAGTTAGATTTCCTTAATTAATCAATCATTTAAATACATTATATGTAGTTACGTAAGTATGGCTATAAATACGGAATTAGATATTTATAACTAGCTGTTGCCCGCGTGGAATAAGTTTTTTTTCCCGCGGGAGCAGTTTACCGTGGTAAAAGTAGCCTGTATGTTATTCCAGGATATAAGATATCGCTGTACCAAGTTTCATCAAAATCCGGCCGTTACAGCGTGCCAGAGTATAGTCCCCACGGAATTTATTGACGGATGAATGAATATAGTCACAAATTGTTTGCACATCGCTGACAGTGTTTATAGTGTATATTTTGTGTGCGTAAGTGAGATACGATTATACGATTATAGCTAATTGAATAAAATACCGAGTGAACTCGCTCTTCAAGACGAAATACTGTAATCCCGAAATGGCTAAAGCCTGATAGCTAATATTTCATGTAAAAAGAAACTTGGAATGTCTATTATATTAGGGAAATAACTCTGTTTGCAATAAATAAACAATGTTGTTGACAGGATGACAGGGCAAACGTTAGGTAATTTCTATTAGTAAAGTGTGTCACACAGTAGTTACGCGTCCGATCGTTTTAACGGTTAATGGGTCACGGGTCGGTTATCAATTACAATTAATATCCTAACGGGTTATCAAATGAACCAATTGGTTATAATTAATAATTTTACAATATAAATTACTAGCCGATGCCCCGCGGCTTCATCCGCGTTATAAAGTATACTATTTAAATGTTATTCAAAATTTTTTAACCCGGTCTAATCATGCCAGTTTCTTAGTTTTAAAGTTTGTCAATAGATGGCGTTAGGTGTATTTTACACCCCGCTATCATTTGGTTCTTCGCAACATAAAGATAGGCGTGCAAATTATCCACCAGTTTTTACCTCTTTATTATTATCCTCCTGCGATTGGATTAAAATAAAACATAACTAAAACACAAAAAAACAATAATCATAAAAAAAGGTTTTTTTGACGTTCACTCAGCGTTCACTTCTTTTGAGGACTAAAAATTAAAAATAAAACAAAGCGTAAAACTAAAAAATAAATATTCGTTCACTTCTCCCAGGACTCAGGAGGTTATATATAAATTATTAGCTAATGAAAAACCGCAAGCTTTCTACATAATACAGTTAATACTGTATCACTGAAAAGAAATAAAATGTCAATAAAAAATTAACTACCTATGTCATATCACGATAACAACAATTAACGATAACGTATTTTATAATGGCTATTAAAACATGTTACTGTTACCAAATTGAGCGTAACTAGTTACAGTAACGTGGCATAAAATATTACGTTTCATGCATGTTACCGTGATTATATAGTATTTAATTGAAGTTGTATACATGTAATTGTGAAAGGTCGTAACCAGCCCGTCCCTTCCGGCCATATTCGCAGCCACGTTTCGTAACCAGTTGCCGTAGAAGAAATACTTTTCTTCTTTCGCAACTAGTTGCAAAGTACTTCTTCTAGGCAATTGGTTACGAATTAAGGAATAACACCAGAAATCCTTCATTAAAATTTTGAGTTTTTGATGTCTTACAGAAATAATTTTTACGACCTAAATGATCACTTCTAGAATATTTTTTATACATTTACTTTAGTAGACTTTTTTAGTATAGTTTTTAATACAGTGGACATTATGCGACTTAGGGTTATAAATCTCTCACTAATGCGCTTACGCATAATGCTCTGCCCACCACGTGTGAGCTAACACGTTTGCCGGCTACCGGCCTTGCCTCCACATTTCGGCAATAAACAGAGCGTGGCCTTATTAACATTTTACTAGTTTCAAGTTAATTAATTAAAACTATTACGCAATGAACTTGGACTCATTTTTATTCACTTGCACTTTCTTTTGTGCATTATTTTATATTTATTCAGAAGGTTACATAAAGAAAGAAGGTTAGAAGAAGGTTCAGAAGTTTAGATTGCCCTTGGAATAGTAGGACCTGTATTAATACAGATTAACACATTATGAGGGAGATGGCTGCGCCTTAGTTCAGATTTAATAAATATATTCTTAGCCTTATAAATATATTTAAGCCTTAACGTCCTCTTATCTCACTTAATCCAGTATTCATTATAAAGCTATTCGCTAATATAAGAAGTGACCTCACCCTATTGAGTTAGTTTTAATCACTAGCTATTCTTAAATTATATCACCAATGACCAATCTTGGGTAAGCGTTCGATTGAGTAGATGTTAGATAAACATTCGATTGTCCAGTTGTTCGATCGGCTGATAATATACCTTACGGCAGTGTTTATGTCTGTCCGTTCGTCGGTCTGTATAATAAGTGTTAATGCGAATTGGTATGATGGAAGTTTTTGTTCGGAGAAATATTTGAATGAATCAAATGTGTAGGAAAATATCATCATTCATCTCCTTTATGAGTGGCCAATTGGCGTAGTTGGTAGTAATCGTGGGTTCGATTCCCACCCGGGGCCAACATTTGTGTATTAAGCATATCTTTTGGTTATGGATTCTGGATGTATTTAAGTATTTATTTAAAAGTATTTATGTATGTTTATCAGTTGTTGAGTACACATAGGACAAGCTTCGGCCTAATTTGGTACTAAACAGCCGTGTGTGAATTTGTAAAAAAACATTATTATTATTCTCTCAATATTCTGTTCTAATAATTGTATGGATATCGATTCTTATTCTTATGATCTGTTGAGAGCGCAGTATTTTTTGTGGCAAAACATTTTCCGCGGTTCGTACATACCGTCCTGTTGTTGAGTTTCACAAAAAAGGTGTACCAAGGTCGGGTCGAGCACCCCACGCTTCGGAGAGCGCACGAATAAATTTTAATATAAATGGTGTTATGGTCGCCAGTGTGAAGATCAAAAGTATATTTTTATAATAATTTCTCTTTCTGTTAAGGAGGTGGTTGAACTTGTAGTTGAAACGGGTTATGATCAAGAAGGTTATCCTCCAAGAAGGTTTCATAGTTGCCTATAAAGCAAAAAGCCTAAAATCAAAGTCTAAATTGTAGAATGCCTAAGAAATAAAATGCCTCAAACTCAAAATGCCTAAGTTGTAAAACGTTTAAAAATCAAATTGCCAAGTCGTGAAACGTCTAAAAAGCAATTTGACATATGGCAATTGACATGCATTCCATGCAATTTGTTTCGTAGTCAATTTACTCTTTAGACGTTTTGCAAATTTACTTGGAGACTATTAATTCCTCTGTGATTTTAAGTTGTAGGCATTTTGCAAAGTAGACATGCGTTCAAGTCAAATTGATTAGTAGCCAATTTGTTCAAGTAGGCATATTGCTTTTTAGATCATAACCCGTTAAAACTTGCGTCACTGCTGGAAAAATACCATTTCTTCTATTTAATCTGTGCTGATGAGTACCTGGGACTAACTATTGGTTTTTTTGGTTGCAGATCGACTCATCCGGCAATGGCTACATCGACCTGAAGGAATTGAAAGACGCGCTCGACAGTGTTGGCTACAAAATACCACAATGGAAGGTCAGTTTACACCTTAGCTTATGTGTGTGTTGTGGTTTATACTTTATTGACCTCCTCAGACACCATTTCTTATCTCAGGGTTACCAGCTTCTGAATTTTAACAATTTTACAGTGTGGCCTCTGTGATTGCTCGGCTTGGTCTCGTATCAAAATAAATGATACCCGAGAGTCTGTTATGGACATTCAGATGTCTTTCTAATTCAGGACATGGTAAAAGTCCTCAAGTAGTCTTTGCAAATATTCAAATTTTTTTTATTAACCTTTTAACCGCCACGTTTTATGATTGATCAAAATTACATTCTTTCTTAATATGGTTTATTTATTAGGTTGATGTCGCACAAATTCTTTGATAACTATACAAGACGGTGTAGGTTGTAAGTATATTATTATTATTTAATTTAGATATACCGTAAATTCCAGGTGCGCTGCATGATCGAGGAGTACAACGACAACGGTTCGAGGCACGGCGCGCGCGGCGTCAACGGGAACGTGAACGGGGACTCTAGGAAGAATGGCATCTCGCTCACGGAGTTCGAGGACCTATGCGCCAACCTTAAGGCACAACAGGTCAGCTTCCGTACACTTGTACATCTTATTAGTAGTGTTTATAGCCAGGAACACAAGGATGTTCGAGGCACTGGGCTCGCGGCGACAACGGGAATGTGAACGGTGACGCAGGAAGAATGGCATCTCGCTCACGGAGTTCGAGGACCTATGCGCCAACCTTAAGGCACAACAGGTCAGCTCCCGTACACTTGTGCATTTTATTAGTAGTGTTTATAGCCAGGAACACAAGGACAACGGTTCGAGGCACTGGGCTCGCGGCGTCAACGGTCATGTGTATGCGTGTGACGCAGGAAGATGGCATCTCGTTCACGGAATTTAAGGACCTAGGCGCCAAATTCAAGGCTCAACTTTTCAAACTCAACAGGTCAAATTTTTTACAGTTTAGTGCCACATTAGACTTATTAACTAGTACTAGAGAACTTTAGTATGGAAGAACCTTCAATTTATTGAACGTAGCTGACAGTCGTTGTGTTAAGTGACTATTAAATTTATTTTTGTGTCATCACTATGCGTGAATTAGATCCTAATTGATCAATTGTTCAGCGCACATTCAAAATAGTCGATGGCGAGACTATAAATTCATCAATAAAACAGATCAACGCGTTTGAACCCACCAGATGGGTAGGGGACCTATTAGCCATGTTTATCAGAAGATTAGGCTTGTCATATGTCAATGTAACTATCTATTGTAAATAATTGCTGTCACAGGGTCAATAGATGACAAGACGCGTTTAAAATGAAATCACTACAAAGAGCACGCCCCAGCAATATAATGGAACACTCAAAGGGTTTGTTGTTTACTCATACTGTACAAAATATCATCAGTCTAGTAAGTTTTTTAAGTTATGACCTGGACGGCAGAACTTTTCCAATAAACCCGTCTGGAAACTATACATCTTGAGTTCGAATCTGTCGTCGTGCTTAGAATATATCATGTGCTTACTTAAATTTTTATAATTCACATCCGTTCGTGATATTTTCTTACTAAACATTATACTCCAGTTTTTATTCAAATATTAAACAAATTCAAATGAAACCACGAGCATTTGCCAGGTTGTTAAGTGTTGTCATAATAAATATTACATTAGGGATATGAGTAATGTTAGTGTTAATCGCTAGGTCAACGTTCTTTACATTTTATCTAAATAAGTAGTTGTGAATGTTGGTTTGCATGTGCTGAAAAACAAAATAATTAACTGCTTAACGTAGAACTAACAACTCCGCAAATGTATGATATATTCCAGGTCACGAATATGTTGACCGTTTTGATAATAAACATTTGTATAGTCCCCGTAGAGTTTTTTGGCGGCTGAATGAATATAGTCACAGATTGCAGATAGTGTGTTACATAGAGATGTCCAAAAACTTGAAAGTTTGATTCGGTTGATTGATTCAGAACCCCCCCCCCCCCCCCGCATAACCCCTTTGTCACCTAAAATTAGTCATTGCGCAGAAATCAGCCATTTCACACAGCCGCCAATAAACTCTACGGGCACTATAATGGTTTAATTGTATGTATGTTCGCTTGTAACTCCAGATCCACAGGACAGATTTTCAAGCAATTATCACTGTGAACCCTCTATGTCATTTTGTAAAAGACTGTAGAACTCAGAGAAATAAAAATTCGGTCAAACAGTATATGCAATCCTACAAAATTATACCCCAATATACATTACTACATTCTTTCTGTAATGGAGTCACCAATTAAGACGAGACATTTTACGTTTTTTCAGGTGTCGAGCACATTTAAGCAGGCGGTCAGTAAAAAGGAAAACCTGGAGCATTTAGGTGGTATGAGTGAAGCTTCCAGTGATGGTGAGTTTGAGCCGCTGCTAATAAATAAATAATTAAGAAAAAAATAAAAAAAATAAAAACAAACAAATGTACGGATCGACTGTAGTAGAAACTGTGTGTGTACATTTATCGAAAAATTAGTGGTGGGGCTATAAAAAAACAGCCGAACACAAAAAAAAATTTTTTTTGGCTTTGTGAAAAGTTGTTCCTGATTGTTCTTCTGCACTATAGTACTAATTATTTTGTAATAATATAAAAAGGTCTGAGGTCTTTACCCAGCAGAAGTACAACCTTATAAATAAACTATGTAAAAAAAAGGAGTTTACCAGAGTGTTCAGTAAGTAATTTGACTTATCATTCCAACGTAAGCCTAGCATTTCGTGTATAATTCCAGGCACAACCCACTCGGTGAGGCAGGAGGAGCAGATGGCGTTCTCGGGGTGGATAAACAGCAATCTGGAGCACGACCCTGACCTCAAACACCTGCTGCCGATAGACCCTGAGGGCAAGCAGCTGTACGAGAAACTCAAGGATGGGCTCATATTGTGGTAAGATAAGAATCAATGTATTTAACTGTATGTCCAATATTATACCGTTTTTCTGTTCGCTGCGTGAAGAAAGGATCGGATTAAGGGGTGCCAGGGTTGGAAAGGTATATGTCCAGCAGTGGACTGATCCAGGCTGGTGATACTGACTACTTATACTTAGTATGTAGGTCACAGGCACTTTCGGTGAAGGAAAACATCGTGAGGAATATATCGGCCAAAGATTAGAATTTCTATTTTGAGGCCTTATTATCTGCAATTGAACATAACCATATTATTCAGGACATTAAATACCTCTTAAGAACCATGGTACATGCAGAGTAAACCTGTATTGTATCCAAATTTTCTACATACGAATTTCTTTTTCAATTCCAGCAAAGTGATAAACCACTCGTGTCCAGACACTATAGACGAGCGAGCGATCAACAAGAAGAACCTCACTCTATACACCAAGCACGAGAACTTGACGCTGGCGCTGGTGTCGTCGCAGGCCATCGGCTGTAACATCGTCAACATCGACGCGCACGATCTCGCTAAAGGTAAACTAGTAATAGTATTGGGCCTAATATAGCGCCCTGAGGGACTTCGTACAAATCAAAAATCTAATCAACAGCGTATTAACATGTCTCCACTGCTGGGGCTCAGGCCTATTCTGAACGAGGGCGTTCGGGCTATAGTCCACCACGCTAGCCCAGTGCGGGTTGGTGGGCTTCACATGCGCCTAAGAATTTCTTCTTCGGCGTATGCAGGTTTCATCACGATGTTTTCCTTAAGTAAAAGTACTTAAGTTTCAAGAAAAAACATATTGGTACTACATGGCCCAGCCGGGGATCAAACTTCGGACCTTTCGATATGATAGGCCGCGTCTTATTTCCGACGCCACTGACGCTCTTCACACTGACATCATACATTTTGAGTGAAATGAGAGGATCACTATTTAAGTAATTAGGAAACATTCAAATCTAATAGTAGTAATCTAATAGAAACGACACAATTTGAATAAACAAAATGAAATCCTCGCGCGATCACAACGAAATGATACATGGCACTGAGAGTCTTTATAAATCCGTAAGTGATGGAACTTTGTCGGCGTTAATTCACATTGATTATGACTTAATATGTCAAGATTCTATAGGATTATAATAATCATCAGAGTAATAGGGGCTATACAAGACCAAGAAAATAAATCTTTTGTGTTTCCAGGCAAACCGCACTTGGTGTTGGGTCTACTGTGGCAGATCATCCGCATCGGTCTGTTCAACCAGATCACCCTCGAGCACTGCCCTGGCCTCACGGAGCTACTCAATGATCAGGTAAATTATGGCGTTTGCTTTTACTCCCTTGCTACACTCCCTACATATTTTTGTTTAGGGTCAAATTCAAAATTTTAATCTCTGTGTCTTTGGACACAGTACAGTGTACTTTATTCTAAAGGCGAGTCTTTTTACATAATAATAGTCCATATTAATATATCCAGTGTGCAAGTGAAACTGACAGTTAAAAGTTCCATGTACACGTTTCTGATGATATTTTTTTTCATTAAAAATTAAATGGAAAATAACTCTTTTGAGGCAGGAAGTTCGGATCGCTCTCGTTGTAGTAAGTAAATAAAAGTAGACTGTAGAAAGTTAAAAAAAAATGTACACTCGTAGGCAATAAAATATTTTGACTTTATAATATTGTTCTATTATTATATAGAGCGTTGAAGTGGCAGTGGGCTGGACACATCTGCCGGAGAACCGTTAACCGCTGAGGTAGACGGGTTCTCGAGTGGAGACCACGACTGGGCAAGCGTAGTGTGGGACGCCCCCCGGCTAGATGGAGCGACGACCTGCGTAAGGCGGTTGGCAGTGACTGGAGAACCGAGGATCGGATTCAGTGGCGCGCATGGGGAGGCCTATGTCCAGCGGTGTACTAGTGCATGCTGATGATGATGATGAATATTGTTCTATTGCTTGTTTTTGTCCCATGGTAGCGACAAGGACAATAGAAACTAATTAAGAACTATTAGATAATCTGTGCACTAAGTTCGATCCTGGGCTACGGTGTGCAGTTGTCTCATATTTAAATTATTTATTACTAAAATACAACTAAATGGTGTTTGTTTGAACAGGAGCGCATCGAGGACCTGCTCGCGCTGTCGCCGGAAGCGATCCTGCTGCGGTGGGTGAACCACCAGCTCCAGAGCGCGGGCGTGACGCGACGCTGCACCAACTTCCAGCAGGACGTGTCCGACTCCGAGGTGTACACGTACCTGCTGAAGCAGATCGCGCCCGCCGACGCGGGCGTCACGCTCGACGCGCTCAGGGTCAGTATTCTTGAGATGGTCGGAACATATTGACTAGGTACTGAGCATTTTGGCAAGGGGAATTAGTAATAGAGAAATATTTTGCAATAAAACAACATCAAACTGAAACAATTAAAATTATTAATTTTTAGAAGAAAAACTAATCCCGTTTTGTCGAATGTGTTTTGTTCTGAATTATTTAGAAACGCTATTCGACGCTAGGTGGCGCTGTCAGAAACTTTACGGCTAATAAAAAAACAACCCATCGAAATATCTGTAATTGAATACTTTAAATATGGATTTGAAAATCAACTATAATACCTAACGTGGCTTCTATTTTATTATAATAATTGCACATTTATTGTGTACAAAAAAGAAATCTTTTAACTATAAATAAATCTATATCTTGTTTGTTTTTTGTTTGAACACGCTCTCTGGAACCACCAGTCAACCAGTTTGAAAAAATCTCTTTGCATTTGATTTTGCATGCGAGCAAAAAGTCAGAAATAATTTATAAAACACGTTCGAGGCTGCGGGAAGCAGCTATAGCTTCTTTCTAGACACTGTCAATGCAAAATAATGTGACCCGAACCACTGCTACCCAACCCAGGAGACGGATCTGCACCGTCGCGCGGAGGTGATGCTGCAGCAGGCGGCCAAGCTGCGGTGCCGCGCGTTCGTGGCGCCCGCCGACGTGGTCGCCGGCGTGTACAAGCTCAACCTGGCGTTCGTGGCCAACCTGTTCAACCAGCACCCGGGCCTGCAGCGCGCGCCCGACGCGGAGGAGTACCACCAGCTCGACGAGACGCGCGAGGAGAAGAGTCAGTACACGAACTTACACTTTGTTTATTAGAGTGCAGACGAAGCCCTATTGCTCTCGCTGGCCCGTCCGTCTGTCCCTCTGTCACAAGTTTCTAGCGCAAACTGACAAGAGAAAAAAAAACCGTATGTTATAAGATGGAAAATCAGAATTAAGAACTTATTATAAACAACCACTGCAACAAACAATGTAACAAAAATTGACAGATATTTATGGCCTTTTTAAAAGTAAACAAAGCTTTGATCATCACAACTCAATCACATACTCGTACAATCTATGATGGAACATGGTATGTGACACTACGGAACAGATGAAACTTTCCTGTAATATAGATTATATAAATAACACATAGGCTATAGATACCTCGAGAAAAGTTTCTCTAACGGGAAAAACTTTTCTACGCGGGTGAAGCCGCGTTAAACAAGTTTGTAATAAATTTTCGTGATAAAAATAATAATAATGATGTTGTTCCTCAGCGTACCGCAACTGGATGAACTCTATGGGCGTGGCGCCGCACGTGAACTGGCTGTACTCGGACCTGACGGACGGCCTCGTCATCTTCCAGCTGTACGACATCATCAAGCCCGGCATCGTCAACTGGAAGAAGGTAGCAACTTTGTATCTGATCAAACCACATCCATCTTGTACGACCCCTCCTCCAGGATCACCCGGCGACACTTTGGGATCTATTGTGTCCGGCCCATAATGTGTTAACCTGTTGCTCCCCTCCCATAAATACTATTATGCTCCTAGGGGGAGGACCTGTAATCCTCGGGTTCAGGATAGGATGTACCCAGGTCCCTCATTCGTCTTACAGCTAGTGCTCCGCATACACACAGCAGGTGTTTTATCATCAGTCTGTCAGTATCCACGTTAAGTACATTTACTGACTGCTCTCAAACGGTGAAGGAAAACACCGTGAGGTAACCTGCATACGCTGAAGAAGAAATTCTTAGACGCATGTGATGAAGTCCACCAACCCGCATTGGGCTAGCGTGGTGGACCAGCCCGCACGCCCTCGTTCAAAGGGTAGGCCTGAGCCCCAGCATGTTAATAGGCTGTTGATGATCCACGTTTCGACGCCGTAGGTCATTACACGTAAGACGCACTGATTAAAAGGTCTAGTACTAGTAACCAAGCCAAACCCATTTTTTAAAAATGTGTAGCACTTCACCTCAAAGCTGCCGATAGCTATAACGTTACACGCTTTGTGTGCGCAGGTGCACAGCCAGTTCTCGAAGTTGCGCAAGTTCATGGAGCGTCTGGAGAACTGCAACTACGCGGTGGAGCTGGGCCGGCAACTGGGCTTCTCGCTCGTCGGCATCGCCGGCGCAGACATCAACGAGGGGAACGCCACGCTCACGCTCGGTCAGTGCCTTGCACTCCCAAGAATTTCAACCACCGAAATTCACCGAATCTTTTTTTATTTGAGAAAAGTACTATACAAACCTTGGCCACAACCAGGCATTGATGGACTTACGTGTGTGCGTGCCTCGGCTCTCATTTACACGTTCGTCCATCAGTATCTCTTTTGCCGCCCACTGCAGTAATGTACAAATTCTTAGATTAATACACTTGACGTAGACAAAAAAAATTATAACTAATACTTATTGTTAGAGAGCGTCAGTGGCCTCATGGATAAGACGCGGCCTATCATATCGAAAGGTCCGAAGTTCGATCCCCGGCTGGGCCATGTACCAATGGGTTTTTCTCGAAACTTAAGTACATGTACTGACTGTTCTCAAACGGTGAAGGAAAACATCGTGAGGAAACCTGCATACGCCGAAGAAGAAATTCTTAGGCGCATATGAAGTCTACCAACCCGCACTGGGCTAGCGTGGTGGACTCCGAACGCCCTCGTTGATAGGGTAGGCCTGAGCCCCAGTAGTGGGGAGATTAATAGGCTGTTGATGACTTATGTTTTGTGTACAGCGCTAATCTGGCAGCTGATGCGCGCGTACACGCTGTCCGTGCTGACGCGTCTGGCCAACACGGGCAACCCTATCATTGAGAAGGAGATCGTGCAGTGGGTGAACAACAAACTGCAGAGCGCCGGCAAGACCTCCTCCATCAGGAGCTTCCAGGTGAGCCCCGTAGCCCAGTTTGGTCCTGAGTTTTTTTTTTTTTTTTTTAATTTACACACGGCTGTTTAGTCCCAAACTAAGCCGAAGCTTGTAAATGGGTACTCAACAACTGATAAACATACATAAATACTTTTAAATAATACTTCAAA
The DNA here is from genome assembly GCA_949699065.1 of Metalampra italica. Taxonomy (NCBI): domain Eukaryota; kingdom Metazoa; phylum Arthropoda; class Insecta; order Lepidoptera; family Oecophoridae; genus Metalampra; species Metalampra italica. The sequence goes on from OX452993.1 coordinate 4,251,491, forward strand.
CTTAATAAACTGGGATAAATTAGACTAAACTGGACCAAACTGTATCAACTGGACGCCCTATCTGAATTGATATTTATTGTACCAGTTAGTCTACGAGAAATAGGTCTCCCTCGTGGTCCCACCAGTGGGACAAATTAGTGGGTCCACGAGAAAACAGCGACACTAGTTTCGATACATTGGATTTCCTTGGCCTCTGACTGCATGGATTTTTTTTACTTGAAATTTCCTTGTTTGGCTTGGAGTCTAGAAGCCAGAAAAATGGGAAAAAAACGTTTTTTTACGGTATCTACTGATTATATATTATACGCCCCCGTCCATGTAATACGGGGTTAATGGACCTTTCTTACACTATTATAATTCCATACATACATTCATATACATATACATATCTACCGCTTGTCTTTGGGCTGGCACAGATCCCATAGGGTCGAAGTTTTAACGGATACACCTGCCCGAACAAGGTAGCAGTGTATCAATTGAATGGTCTGTTCGCAGGACGAGGTGCTAGCGGACGGCAAAGTGGTGATCGATCTGATCGACGCCATCAAACCCGGCTCCATCAACTATGATCTGGTGCTGCCTGGTGGTAACCAGGAGGTAAGTGTTTTATATTATTTGCCAGTTCAAAACGAGGAGCCTTTTAAAGACACTCCTTTTGTAAATTTCCATTCTAAAAACGATCAATGAGGTCCAGTAGAGTCCTAGCTCCATGTTTCTATATTAGCTATTCATCTACCAGAACGCGAACCGGAACAGTGGAATAATACGTGTAGTTTTGCTGTTTGTTTTATGACGTTCAATTTTACTGAACTATGTTGAATTTCATCTTAGTGTAATATTGATACGTTGTAAGTACATATGTAATCAGACTATCTTTATATGGTCGTCTTATTAGGTCTTTATTAATATTTACTTCTTGGTTGAATTGTAAAGTTTTAAAACAACATATCTCCAGAGCGTGAACACTGTTGTTTTAAAACTTTACGAATTGCGCGGGCTCTCTCCATTTAATTAGATGAAGTTGGATTTGTGTGATTTTTTCCCAAAACATTTATGGACCCTATTGATAAAATGTGAAAAATAGCGTTTTTGATTAATGGCACTTGTGTTGTTCAAACCACATGATTGATTGGGGCCAGAGAAGACAATCCCGGAGAGTTAAACGTACGTTCGTTCCGCAGGAGAACCTGGCTAACGCTAAATACGCCATCTCAATGGCGCGGCGGTGCGGCGCGCGCGTGTACGCCCTGCCAGAGGACATCACAGAGCGCAAGCCCAAGATGATCATGACGGTGTTCGCGTGCATGATGGCGCTCGACTACATCCCCACCATGGACGCGCCGGTCAACAACAGGGCGTAAGTCGCAGCTTGTCACGTCATTAGACGCTACTTGTCGCGTCTGAAACGTCGTTAGTCGCTACTTGTCGCGTCTAAAACGTCGTTATTCGCTACTTGTCGCGTCTAAAACGTCGTTATTCGCTACTTGTCGCGTCTAAAACGTCGTTAGTCGCTACTTGTCGCGTCTAAAACGTCGTTAGTCGCTGCTTGTAGCATCTAAAATGTCGTTTGTCGCTACTTGTCGCGTATAAAACGTCGTTAGTCGCTACTTGTCGCGTCTAAAAGGTCATTAGTCGCAATTTGTCACGGCTAAGTAGTCGCAATTTGTAACGTTTTAAAAGTCGACAAAGATCTGAAATACAGTGTGTAACAGTATACATGAATTATTTCTCTAGCAAACAATTTGCTATTTTGTTACACTTATATTTCTGTCTAAATCGAATTGTAATAATAAATAATTATTAATGACGATAATTTCGTCGACAATTACGAAATATAAGAAAGGCCTATCGAATGTTGATAAAACTCCACAAATTGAGTTGTCACGGTCTCCACTATAACCCACCTTATTGGTACAATGAGCAAATAATTAAGTAAAATATACACAATACATATTATCCAAAATTTTCGCTAGATAACTTAGCGGCTAAAAACTGCACTCCATTTTTAAAACATTCCTAATGTCACCTATTTTTATAGCTTTACAGCGGAAGTGGTCGATTGCACTTTTGATATTAAAACACTATACAAAAAATCCGTACCTAGGTGTCGGACGTAAAATATTTCTAAGCAGTTTGTAAAATGGATGATTGTCTGCATTTTCTGAACTAGTTAAAATCATAATCACTAAAGTTTCCTGTTATTTTCGTAGTAAGGAGAATATGCCAATGCCAGGCCAAGAATGGTCCCTTTATGGGGAGGTCAAAATTTGCCTATCCATCCGAAATAAGCGACCTAATTTTTATAATTGTATGATTTTTATTATTATAAGTGCAGTTGACCAATAAAATTAGTGTTTCCCATCGGTGGAAGGATTTGTGTCGTTTTTGTGATGTCCCTGATGTGCTGTGTCGCTAGCGGGCGAATATTATAATATATTATGAATGTAATTAATTGGTATTTAATATAATTGTGTATGTAACGTAACATGTAAGGGTAACTTATTTATTTCTAAGGCGCTTCACCGCTGGATATTAGTTGAAATTGGGCGCATTTTATCATATTACATTTGTTTGTCGATAAACTTTTATCGGGTTGGTACCGACTAGGAATAGAAGTTAATAATGACCGACGAGTGTTGAATTGTTCGATTTAGCATCCGGGGCTACATAATGAGCTATTTTATTAAGCATGTTTAAGAGTTTTATCTACTTAACTAGTAGTCGCCCAAAACTTTGACTATGGTCGCCTGTCAGATTATTACGGTTGCTCGGTTTTTCATATACGTTGATTTTGTATAGTCTCATCTCAGCTATTCTTGCATAATTGCTTTCATGCAAATTTGCTGACTATCACATTACTGATTGGAACTGGACCGGAATATTCTGATCGGAAAAATTTGACTCGGGGGTTGGACAGTTCAAGGGGTAGGTGGGGTAGGGGCTGTCAAACTCGGTCATTTGTAAACAGTAACCAACAATATATTTTTCTTATATTGTATGGAAAACGAGGTTTCTTTCATAAAATTGTTGATAACATTGCATATTTTACCATTAGGTACACAAGATTTAAGGTAAAAGGATTTAATGCGCACAGTTTCAAGAAAAATCAATTATGCAACTTAGAATGTACGATACACTAATAGGTATTGGATTAAGGTCTCCACACACTACGTAAACAGTGGAGCAAAAGCTTGTTTTTTTATATCAAAGGCCAGAAAAGTATCTTCGAAATGAAGCTTAATAAAAACCCACAGCTGTAAATGGACTTTGCTTTAAATTAATAAACCGAGCGGCAAAAAAATACTGAACCTGGCGGCTAAAATAATTAACTGGCGACCAATAATTATTCAGTTGCACCTTATCGCGAAATATGATATAATTTTGAGCGTAGTGTGTGCAGCCCTTAAGATGACTACGTATGAAGTTTTTAGTATTACTGATGTGTCAATGTTTTTATACATTTTTACAACGAAAGTTCTTTTCGGAAGACATTCTAGCTTGGTAAGTGTAAGAGTTTGTAAGAAAGTATAGTCTACTAGAGAAGGGCTAAGCTTTTTTAGACGATTCTGATTAGAAATAGGACGAGTAGAAGTACTTAAGCATCAGGCGGTTATGGAAAAAAAATTGTGTTTATTTCAAGAGGAACGTAAAAATAGTCCTCCATGTTGGTATTATGATATTTTTTTCTTTTTCCTATAAATAATACCACATACGATAAAGGGTTCCTCAAGAAGGGGGAAAAAAAATTCCTTCAAGGTTAGCAACGCACTTGGCATTGCATTCGTTCGTCAGCCCGATTGCGACCCTAGTTATAAAAAAAAACATTTGCATTTGAGAATGTGAGTTGCCATTTCTATTAAATTAGATTTATTTATATTAAAAAGTATATTATTTTTCGTTTTCATCGTCGAAATGCTTTTAAATTTTTAAATATAAAAATATATTTAAAATCCTTATTTTTGGCTTCCAACATTCAAAAAGGTTTACATTCTTTTAAAGAGTGAGTTTTTTATGTAGACTATAAGTAGGTACGGTCGACCGCACGTCAATGGAAACAGCAGTATAACCTAGTATCTCATAGTATTGAAACTCCCTAATAGGCTAGGCCAGCTCAAGGTCAAAGTGTTTCAACTGACGTGCGGTCGACTGTACATTGTTTGGCTTATTTGTGGAAATTGGCAATAATGTGTGGAATTGTATAATATGTATGTTGCCGTGTCAGTTGCGATTTTTTTAAACGTATGTACGGACGACGTTACGTAAGTAGAAACAATACCAATATAACCTGGTCACCCTAATAGCTAGGCCAGTGTTTCCACTGACGTGCGGTCGACTGTACCTTTTGTGTCTGCTAATATTTTTATTATAATTAATTATACAATACGCAACTGGATATCTGAGTTCAAAATGTTCTAAGCTAAATAAATATCTAATAATCAGTACCTAATCATAAAAAAATGTCTGTTCACTCACAACTCCATTAAAGTTTCACTGTTGGTTAGAGCCATAGTTTTGCCTCAGATATTTTAAAGGGAATTATTTATTTATGTTTATTTATTTATTTAAAGGGATTTATATATTATTACTAGCAGTTACGCGCGACTTTGCCCGCGTGAAATTAGTTTTTTTTCCCGCGGGAACAGTTTCTATATGTTATTCCGGATATAAGCTATCACTGTACCAAGTCTCATTAAAATCCGTTCATCCGTTACAGCGTGAACGAGTAACAAACATCCTCACATCCTTACGAAATAACGCCTTCATAATATTAGTAAGATTTTATCGAAAAGGTTTTAGATTTTTCTCTCGTCAAATACCTTGTTGGAAATACTTATTGTAGGTGTATTTATTTTATATTAACCAGTTGCGATTGTATATTAAGTTGCAGCCAGCATATTATTTTTATCAGTAAGATTTACATTCCTCCCATATTCGGCATTCCCTATTTGGCATTTTTATTCCCATACTTTTTTAGTAATATAAAATGTATATTTTTATTTATATCATAAGCTAATGTGAAATATTTTTGTAAAGCTTTTAATTATGAACATTCCTAAGGGATACAACGATTTATTTTTAGGTTACACCATATTTTTAAATTGTAAATTTTTATTTTGTTAGTGTTTTTAATAATTTTTATCGATAACGTTTTTAGACATATTTTCTCAATAATAACAATCAATTTGATTATCTTGATCAGTGTTTACTTTTTTAACCATTCGTGTAACTAAGATATTGGTATAAAACATATTAATTGATATATTATCTGTATTAGTGATATACGCTAGATGTCATTAAAAAGACAAATAAGTAAGAGAATGAATAATAAATCGGAATTGGTAAAAAGATATATCTTTTTTTTTAACTCAGTACTCCTAAACTGCTCTTTTTTATATACCATTTTCTACCTACACTTTATATTCTACCTACACGGTATCAATGTTTTATGGGATGGCTATGGGTTGCTGTGCTTTGTGTGTGTTGGTCTCGGCGTCCACTGAAATAATAAGGCCTGGCGTCCGCCAAAACGGAGACGACATAGATGTGAGGTGACCGCACATTTGTGCGCGCCGAAAGAATCGACCGCGCCGAAGAAAGCGAGGTCCGACTCGGACGTCCGCAGGTGTGTGCGGTGTCATAGGATTTCATACAACCAATTCTAAAATTCGATTCTTTCGGCTCCTTCGGCGCGTAGAAGTATGCGGTCGCCTTTAATCGACCAATAGGATTTCGTTATTTCCTGTTCTTCTAGCCTCCTATAACGGAATCCTATGTGAATTTTTTGTTTGCTTTTTTCATCATCATCATATCAGCTGAAAGACGTCCACTGATGGCAAAGGCCTCCCCCAAGAGTCGATTTTCAATACATGCCAATATTTTTATTTACCTTTATCAGACATTTCGAGCAGGTTATCCTGGCCGTGGCCACGAGCTGACTGGAGAGGCGGATACCGTGATTTTAAAACACTGATATATTGCCACTGAAATTTTCTTACCTGCTCGTTTGATTTTTTAGGCGACTTGACTGTCAGTTGCAGTGGAAGGAACTACGAGACGTCGTCCGCTTATGCTTTACCCTCTTTTATAATCCATAGGTTCGAAGAGCAACCAACAGGAGCAGAACCTGTGGGTTTCCTAGACGACACCGTACAGCAACCATCGGAACCTGTAGGTTTCCTAGACGATACCGTTGGGCAACCATCGGAACCTGTAGGTTTCCTAGACGATACCGTTGGGCAACCATCGGAACCTGTAGGTTTCCTAGACGATACCGTTGAGCAACCATCGGAACCTGTAGGTTTCCTGGACGACACCTTAGAGCCACAAGCTTGGGAAGTAGACGAGACATCCGAAAACCACGGAGAGTATGGTTTTGATGATTCAGCAGTAGATGTACAGTTTGCCCAGAAACCAGTTCCGCCACCGAAACCAGGAAACCGGTCTATGGCCATGTCCAATTCGGAAATTAATGAATAAAAAAATAACTAATTTTAAGAAATTTCATTACGTTTATTTTAAATAGGACGGACGGAATGTTAATTCTTAGGTTTTAAAAATTATTGTCTAATTTTTTACATTTTATTAAATACTGTTATTTTTCACTGTTTTTTTTTATTATTATTTTGTAGTATAGACAAACGCTTACCTTTTCTGCCGTCTAAACTCTCCAATGCATGCACTGCTGTGGTGTGTTCCTGTTTGAAGAGTATTCTGGATCACAAGAACTTCCATTCAACACTCTGTGGGCTATGGAGAGCTAAGCTCGGGGTGATTTTGAAGGGTATGATCCACAACTGCCACAATGAAGAGATCCGGCAAAGTACTAAGGTCACCGACGTAGTCGTATTAGCAAGCTGAAGTGGCGGTGGGCAGATCATATAATATGTGTTACGAGTGACCTGGGGAACTCCCCCAGACAGAATGACTAGCTGATATGCCATTTTTTTGTTAAGTGTATAAATAAGTATATATGTTATAGTATGTTAAATATATAAGTTGGTATAAGTACCTATTGATTGAGTAAGGTTAAGGGCCTCTTACACCGCTTGCTGATAAAGTCCCAGATACCCTATCTGCAGGTTATTTGACAGATAGCCTGTTTTTTTGATTTCACAGGTATCTGATTGCCTATATTTTATATAGTTTATCACACAGATTTATCTGATAGATTAGTTTATCACTAAGATTACTATCTGTAACAATATCAGAAAGTGGTGAAAGAAGCACTAAATGTAGTAAGTACTTATCAGGTGGGAGCGCCACAAAGCAAATGTTGAAAAGTGAGTGTAAAAAGTTTTTACCCATTTGGCATAGTCTAAGGAAAAGATAGTAACAAAAACACAGACTGAATAAAATTGTGATGATTTATTTCATTCCATAGCCGGCAACCAAATTGAAATATTTATACATTTTATACATTGTAACATTACAAACATGATTGGAGCATAAAATAAAACATTTAAAAGTATACAAACACAATAAGAGGTTTGAGAAAGCGTTCCGATATTCTTATCAGTTAAAAACCACCCATAAATGGTTCGTTCCATTCAAAACTGCTGGATTGATTGGAACGAAGTATACACAAAAAATATATCGCGCAAAGATCAGAGGCGCGATAAAATCGTTATCTAATGCGAAAAACTATTATTTTGTACAATTTAACAATTTGTGACTATGTGTTTCAATCCAATTTAAGCAAAGGGGATGCCATTTTTAGTAATAATTTATTGACCTGATCTAATAACAATTCCAAATTGTTATTTCTTTGGTGATCGCTATCGCACTTTTATCATAAAATTGTGAAAATTTACAAAAACGGGTTTCTGACTTCCCTTGGATATTTTGTGTAAAAACTTCAGTATAATTGGCTCTGTTAGCGGCCACCACTAGCATTTTGTAACACCTGTGGGGTATCACTTTATTAAAATCGTAAAAGTTACCCTCCCCTTGAAAAAAAAACACCACAAAAAAACATAAGTGAGCCCATTCTCATATCGAACCCACCTCTGGTGTTCTAGACAACCAGCAACCACCCGAACCACTAGGCACTCTCTCCTAATTTTTCCACAGTACATTTAGAAAATTTTGGAATGTATTTCATTTATTTTTATAAATATTAATATCATGGTACAAGTTTATCGTTAGAAAAAGATTTGTCTAAATACATCTACCAATTTTAAGAACACCGCTTTTTGATCTCAACACAGATTTTAAAATATATGTACAATTTTAAAACATCATTTAATTTAAAAATTTCATTACGGATATAAAAGAAACACAAATAATTTTATTACTGTGATCAAAAACCGGTGCTTCCATCCAATTTTACTAAAAATATAATTAAGGTCGCTATACATCGCAATCGACTCGCGTTAACCATAAAAAAATTACAACATCAATAAATAAAAAATGTTGGTACCTATTAAAACAACGAGTCATCATTTAAAAATAGAATAAATAAAATTTTAATTTAGTAATAGCAGTATTTCTACACAATTTCCATAACGCATCACTAGTAGACTAAAACTATTTTAATAAAAAATATATTCACTTAAAAAACTTGTGATGGTCAATAAATCTCTTTTTTTTAATTTATTTAAATAATTACTAGACAGTGTGCAAATACCTTTTATTTCTTATTTAACCATCACTTAGTTTGTGATGTTCACACATGTGTCTACTACTTTTTTTTATTCAATTCGAGAGTTTCTTCAAATCGTGTTCAGCCTTCAGAACCAAGGTAAAATGCACAGTCGACAATAAAAATAGTTGACCTTCTTTAAGGCGTAAATCGCGTGCACACGCGATCGGTTGAAAATTTTGTCAACCGCTTTCATTGGCGTCTGCGCAAAACTAACGTAGATTTATACTAAATTGTGATGTGATCATTTATTTATTTTATTAAATAGCAAAATTGTACGTCGACACAGAAAACATTGTATGAACTCAGGCTCTTAGATATATTATGTTTCCAAAAGATTAATTTTCCTAAAATCAACCACCAAGTGCAACAATATAAAAACAATGAGTGAATTAGAGACGAAAATAATTGGAGGTTCTCTCTCTTCATTGCAAAAATAAGCCTAGAATAAAAACAAACAGAAATTGTTTATAATATTCAATGAACAAAACTAGTTCTTTGATATGGGAAGTTAATTGTCGTTCACATTACGAGTCTAGCTTTTGAATGTACTTATTACAATTATCTCTATTTGTCTTTAGACGTTTTTAACCTTAGTTCGAGTTGTTGATTTTGAGACGGCGGTGTCGGTGGCAATAGACATTTTGAAAATTGTATGAGATAACACACAGACAGCCTATGAAAAAACGGAGTACGAGTCGTTAGCCATCTTCCTCACTTCGCCCTTCAGCGCGTTTCGCCAACTTGAACTATTCGCCAACTGCGCGATTACGACTTAGGCGTTTGATATGCGGCGGCGAACGACTTAGGCCTGTGTTGAATTTTGTACGGGATCTACGAGTCCCCGCTGCCTAAATTATCGTCTCATACAATTTCATATGCTCTAAACAGTTTTTCTAGTAACATTTCGGAATGGCTAATGGATAACTATTCGATCAAGGATTTTTTTCAATAATTTTAATTTTAATCTTTAAATAAAACAAATAATTATTTAAATTTTTGCCTGCCTCATTTCTTACCTACATAAATTTTTGCATGCCTTGGTTGAACATTAGGATAAATTGTTATCTATGTGATCTTAATACCACTATGTTCTTGCAAATAAACATTTGAATTTGAACAGTACCTACAACGCGTTGTTGGCGAATAGCTCAAGTAGGCGAAACGCGCCTAAGGGCAAAGTTGCAAGTTGGCGGACTCATACTAAAAAAACGGCGATTAAACATATAAAAAAGCTAGCCAGCGACCTACTAAGTGGATCGTCTGCGCTATACCTATTACAATATTATTGCTCTTAGATTACACCTTTAATACTTTCCTAGGTCTGCCCCTTACGTGGCTCAGTTCACGGTTTCCTTAAAGAAATTATTGACACTCCAAGGACAAAATTGCAATATCTGGACACAGTTCGAACTCAGCGGTAAGGGTTATTAATCAACCACATAGCGATTTGCATTCATACCTGAAGGACGGAAAGAAAAAATAAATTAATAAAATAAACATAAAAAAAGGACAACAGTCTATTCTGAAAACGACGAACGTTTGAAATTTAATGTGCGAGGCTTCAAAATAGAGTCTCCAATAATAAATACAAATGAATATGAAGGAAATAAATAAATAAAAAAGAATTATTGCAATTAAGTCCGTTACCAGAAATAGTGAAAACATATGTACCATATTTCTGTGGTGTTTGAAAGAATAAAATATCTATTCATTCACAATTACATTTGTAAATTAAACAATGCGGCCCGAAAGCAAAAAAAAAACGATAAGGCAGCGCGCAGACCTACCGATTCTATTCCGTTCTACCTCGAACAGATCAGAAAAGAATTGAAATCGGCAGGTCAGTGACCACACTAAATCCATTGAAATTACAAAAGACTAGGCTTTCTTGCAAACACCACAGACTTCTTATTATTTTAAATGACAACAGCCCCTAACGATACAATGACAAAAGAGGTCGACATGTTTTTTCTTCGTCTGTACCATGGATATGATAATTGCAAGTATACATACATACAGATATAAAATAAATACATTCGAGTCGATTCGGGGTGCACACGACATAACTAAATTTAGTCTACTGTGCTCTTTTTTATCTGTAGAAATAAGAGAGAGATGACATGTATTTTAGAACTGTCAAATTAGTTCAGTCCTGTCCATGGAACTAATATGTACTACGTACAACATACATACTGAAATGAATTGAATATTAGTTCCATGGTCCTGTCAGACACAAGAAAATGTACCATGGTTTGCTCGTGTTGTATTGCAACTTAGAACATGGCGATTAAAATTCCGTATTCTAAGACACAGGACAACTAATTTGACAGTTCTAAAATACATACATGCCATCTCTCTTATTTCTACAGATAAAAAAGAGCACAATAGACTAAATTTAGTTAAGTCGTGTGCACCCCGAATCGGCACGATTATTATTCATAATAAAGCGTTCGTCACAAATAACAAAGTCTCATCACCACATAAGACCGTTGGGTCAAAATTAGACATTGTATATTAATAATCCAACCTTTTATCTCTTGATAGTCTTCACAATAAATAATACCTACTGGATTTTTTTAAAGGAGAAGTGTGGTGTAATTGTTCTACATTCAAAAGATACGAACTAACTTATTGCTCAAAATACGAAAAACAGAAATAATTCCTTGAAAATATGTTCGTACATACTTAAAAAGGAACGTCATAAAAATTTATTAAATCAAATAACGAATTAATCACATAATTTTATTTATACCTTTCGGCCTTAGCCATATTGGTTGACCATAGACTCTGGTAACCGCTGCTAAGTATACTAACTATACAGTGTGCAAGAAATCATCTGTAGTGACCCGTAACAGAGTCATCATCATCAACAGCCTATTATGTCCCCACTGCTGGGGCTCAGGCCTACCCTCTAAACGAGGTTGTTCGGGCTATAGCCCACCACGCTAGCCCAGTGCGGGTTGGTGGACTTCACATGCACCTAAGAATTTCTTCTTCGGCGTCTGCAGGTAGCTCAGGTATGCACAGAGCCATACCAGTTCGTTAAAAAATATTTTTACTTCCTATCTTTCCCATCCTTCGTCGGTTAAAAGAGTAAAATCTGCATATGCTGGTTGACCTTTTATAACGACGCATGTGTTCTTTATGACAGGTCAACCAGTATAAGGTGTTATCCTACTAATATTATAATGGCAAAAGTTTGTAAGGATGTTAGGATGTTTGGATGCGAGTATGTTTGTTACTCAAACAAAAACTACCAAACAGATTTTGATGAAACTTGGTACAGTGACAGCTTATATCCTGGAATTACATATAGGCTACTTTTTAACGCGGGGCGTCCGCTAATACCCCTACGTAACAAAACGCCTACATAGAGGGCGCTATGTTTCACAGAAAAAGCTAGTGGTGAATATACAAAAGTTATTCAATGTTCACGATGTTCTTAATGCCTCAGCCACGGCCACTACAGTCAATGTTGTCGCACAATGTGATATTGTCGTGATTGTAGACTAACACACCACACTTCTCCGCCCCGGGCCGCCTGTACATTACCTGTCATGGTGTTTGTCCAGGAGGTACTCCTTCAGCCGCCGCACGAGGTGTTCCGACAGCTGCGTCACCTCGGGCCACTGTTTCAGCACCATCACGCCCAGCATCACGGCCAGGCTTGTTGTTAGAACTCGTACTCTGACGATGAAGAATTTATTTTAAAGTTAATGTACATTTTTCACCCGTTTTATCCATGGAACAACACTCAAAATGATTTTTTTCAACATTTCAACTGAACACACTAAACTTGTCATTGATAAAAAAAAACAAATTGTTCGGAAAGGATTTTGGTACAAAAACTCTAGTGTTCATAAAACACACGAACTAAAAGTACAACAAAAATAAAGTTATCATCCTGTAGACGTCCAAAACTGGACATAGGTCTTACGACTGACGTGAAATATGACCACATTTCATATGTTATTCAGATCTGAGCCTCGGATTTCGAAATGTTCAGAGAATGTATTAAAACCCACTTACAAAGGTGCTTGCCGTCACGTACCAAGCGCACCCCTACTCTATTACTTCAAGGAGTGGGGATGGCTGGACGGACGGCCCTGGGGGAATTGCACAAACCTCCCTCTTTCGTGGAGTCAGTGCAAGGACCTCCAACCCTCTCTCTAGGGGTCGGGGCAGACGAAGCAGAAAGTTGCCCGCGCACTTTTTGACTTCATTGTCAAATGAACCATATCACTATAGCATACAGAACAAAATCGTATGAACGACATCGAGCGCAAGGCGACGCCGACGTGCAGAAGTCATCATACTATTTTGTTCTTTAGGCTATAGTGAAATGGTTCATTTGACAATGACGTCAAAAAGTGCGCGGGCAAATCTCCGCTTGGTTTGCGCAGTGATAAGAATAATACGTACCTAGTGCGCAGGAAAGGCATGGCGATGCCGGCGACCGTAGCCACCAGTAGCAGCGCCAACTGCAGTAAGGTGAGCGCCACGTTGAGCAGCTTGACGAGCAGCAGCCGCGGCGGCAGCGCGGCCGCGCCGCCCGCCTCCCCGCCGCCGCCCAGCCCGCCGCCCGGCCCGCCGCCGCCCGCCATCCACTGCTCCAGCTTGCTGATCTGTCGTAAACAAGCAACTACAGACATTTGTTTTTTATGGGTTTTACGGCCTTGGAAACAAAGTGCCTTTCGGCCAATAATAGTCCTACTAATATTATAAAGGCGAAAGTTTGTGAGGATGTATGTTTGTCAGTCTTTCACGCAAAAACTACGAACAGATTTTGATGAAATTTGGTACAGTGATAGCTCTAGTCAAGTGTCGGTGTCCCGGCATCGGGACGGTAGAAAAAACGCTTAAAGTGTCGGTGTGACGGCCCCGGGACGCTGACGTCACGCGCATTGTTCTTTATTTATTTAATTGTCTAAGGGTGTTTTTTCAACAACCAACCCCTGACAGCGACACTTTAGGTATTTCTAGATTTTTGACAGCGGCACTAGATTGGTTATATCCTGGAATAACATATAGGCTACTTTTTAACGCGGACAAAGTCGCGGGGCGTCCGCGATAATACTCCCTAACAAAACGCCTACATAGAGGGCGCTGTTTCACAATGTACACGGGAAAAACATTTCTGTTTTCTAATTTATAATATTAGTCTAGATTTTTTAACTTACTTTGGTCTGGCAAAGGTCGAGAGCCTCGTGTATATCCCGTATTCGCTCTTCGCTCTGGTATTGCACCTTTTCTTCTACGTCTGTCAACGCCTGCTTCAGATTTTCTACCTGCAAAATGAAAAAAAAAACTATGTAATAACAGTTTTTCTCTATCACTCTACTGCATAACAGGTGTAATAACAGACTACTTATAAAGAATAAATTCTAATTATAATAATATAAATTCGAAAATCGGTTACGCTTTTACGGCTCGTTAACCGATCTGCGTGACAATTTCCATACGTTATGTCATGTAAAAAAAAACTTATACCACGCAAGCGAAGCCGCGGGCAAAAGCTAGCGAATAAATATATTTAATGCAAACTAAAATTTCATCGTATCGGAAGACGCAGTGTAGGCAGGCCTCCCACAAGGTGGACCGACGATATGGTGAAGGTCGCGGGACCCAGCTGGATGAGGTTACCGCAGGACCGGTCGTCGTGAAGATCCTTGGGGGAGGCCTTTGTCCAGCAGTGGACGTCTACAGGCTGATATGATGATGATGAAAATTTCATATTTTCGAACATACAACGAAAAACCCATAACACCAAATATCGGTAAATCGTTTACCGTACAGTAAATAGTCGCTGTCGAATTTTTGGCGGTTATGTGAAGTTGGCAAATTTCTGCGCAATTACTAATTTTAGATTATGCTTTATTGATCAACCGATTGAAACTTTTCAAGTTTTTAGACATACATAGGTGAACGGATAATTAGAAACAGGGCAAGATTTTCATACAATCGAAGTCACTTTGAAGCCATGGGTCTCCGTGAAGGATTGATCGGGGCGTGATCTTATGACGGTCATCGATAGAGTAGACGGAGGACTTTTAGATGGCTATAGATATACAACTGATCAGATAAGCCGTTTGGGAGCAGCATCGTCATGATTCCTTAACTTTAAGATTTTCATACATTTTTATGCCATTTTGTAGGTTTTTTTCTACACGACGATTCTGCTCCCAAACGGCTTAACTGATCAGTTGGATATCTATAGGGATTTGAAAGTCCTCCATGTACTCTCTCGACGACCGTCATCAGATCATGCCCCGATCAATCCTTCACGGAGAACCATGGCTTCAAAGTGACCTCGATTGTATGAAAATCTAGCCCTGTTTCTAATTATCCGTCCACCTATGTATGCACGCATGACATTATGTCAATTACGCACTCACAGGACTGTAAACACTGTCAGCGATGTGCAATCAATCTGTAACTATATTCACTCAACCGCCAAAAAAGTTTTTACAGTAACATATACGGCTGATTTCCCCGAGGAGTATGTTACCTCGTTCTGATGCAGCTCCGTGAGATCATTGATTTGTTCCTCGAGCCGCTCGGTCTTGAAGCGCTCCTCCTGCAGCGCCGCCGACAGAAACGACACCTCTTGCGATAGGTTCTGGAACATCATAGATAGGTAAACCTTTAAAAACCACCTGCTTTGTACCTACGACCTACTCTAATCACCTAAAAAGTTTCCTGATTATTCTACTAGTACAACAGAATGTACCTACATTTATTGTTATGTAAATGATTCTAATTTGTCATACCGCATAGTAGAACAGGTGTGACCAGTGTAACCTTGTCGAAATGTCGGGCAAAGGTGAATCAAAATTGAATAATCCTACTAATATTATAAACGCGAAAGTTTGTGAGGATGTTTGGATGTGAGGATGTTTGTTACTCTTTCACGCTGTAACGGCCGAACGTATTTTAATGAGACTTGGTACAGTGATAGCTTATACCCTGGAATAACATATAGGCTACTTTTTACCCCGGTAAACGGGCAAGCCGCAGGAAAAAACCTTATGTTGATTACACTTGGTACACTAATAGCTTATATCCTGGAATAACATACTTTTTACCGCGGGAAAAGTTGTTCCACACGGGCGAAGCCGCGGGCAACAGCTAGCAAATAATAATTATGAATAGTAGCAATGTTAATTCTCAGCCACCGTACCTTGAGCGCGTCAATTTTCTCCGCGAGCCGCTCGTAGTCCTCCCGGCGCTCGCGCAGCTCGTTCAGTATGGGCTTGATGGAGAACGCCGCCTCAGACATGTTGTTGGACCCCGTTTGCGTGGGGTACCTGAGAACACATGTTTACTCTCATATTTCTTCATCATCATCATCGCCAGAATATTAATATGTCCCCACTGCTGGGGCTCAGGCCTACCCTCTCAACGAGGGCGTTCGGACGCTAGCCCACCACGCTAGCCCAGTGCGGGTTGGCGGACTTCACTTCTCATATTTCTTGCAATTACTCAATAGTAACACCTTACAGCTTCTAAAGTTATTATATTTAGTCAATCATTCATTCCGCCGAGAAGAGACCTGGCGTCTTGAAGTAAGGGGGCGTTCATTAATTACGTGAGCTCAAAATAGGGGGAGGAGTTCAGCAAAATCTCAACAAATCTCATTTGATATGGGGGGTGTCAAAATCTTACGTCAACTTCTTAATTTAGAGAATAAACATTACTATAGAGAAAATTTTAAAAATCAAACCCGGGTAGGCCTGAGTCCCAACAGTGGAGTACTTGGGTGCGGGGCCGCCGTCTCAAACGGCGAAGGAAAACATCACGAGGAAACCGTCTTAGGCGCATGTGAAGTCCACCAACCCGCACTGGGGTAGCCCCGGCACATATTAATAGGCTGTTGATTTGATTTGACAGCTATTGAGGTGTATAATACTTACGGAGCGCCTTCACTAGTAATAGACGAGCTGGGGGACGCTTCGGGGGAGAACTTGGGTGCGGGGGAGGTCGCCGCGCGAGGCAGGGTGGACCCGCGCGGCGCGGCCGCCTCGCCCGCCTCCGACGCGCGACTCCCTTCCGACGAAGCGTTCGCTGCGACATTGTAGCACGACTCAATACACGAATTATTTGATTACGAGGGTACATTTTGATATGTACAGTAGACCGCACGTCACTGGAAATGCTTTGACCACGGCTGGCCTAGCCTATCATTGGGTTTAAATACTATGAGAGACCAGTTTATACTGGTTTCCTTGCCACTGACCTGCGTTCGACTGTACATAATAAAGATACAAGAATAACGTTATTAGATATCTTCCAAAGTATCTGTATTTAAGATTTTCGATGTTATATTTGTTAGTTTTAGGTTAAAATTTTAAAATTCAGTGGCTGCAGCGTTAGCTTGCCATCTTAAGTTCACAGGTGTAAAATAAACAAGCAAAATATAGCTAACTATATAAGGCAAGTCAAAAATAATTACACAAATATTACCTAAAAATTATTTGCTATAAAAATATCAAAATTTTGTAGCATCATTGCAAAACACTTTTTACTGTGGCATATTATCGTAATTTCGTTAATTCTTACATTAAATACGTTTTCCCTTTAATTTTTAGGGTGCCGCACCTCAAAAGAGGAAAAAAGGAACCCTTATTATTACTTCGTTATCGGTCCGTCTGTCTGTCTGTTTTTGTATAATTTGAATAAACATAGGATATTTTTTACTAAACTAAAAAATGAAAAAATGTAAAAGTACTGTTGAATGACATTGTTTACAAATAAGTATGGAAATCAAATTTCTCGCAAGATAATTTTAATTGTAAAACCATGTGCGTGATTGCATTATTTCATATATTTAACATTTCACAAACAAAACAGTATTTAGCGAAAACCGTTGGGACATGTAAAATAATCTTTCTGCATATAAAATTTGCATAGTGGCAGTGTATAAAGCGCAGCGTATATTTACCTCTCAGTTCCGCGTGTTGGGGGGCTGGCGTGCAAGAACGAGACGGCATGATAAGCGACACAATTCACAATAATTGCGGTTATGATTTGTACCATCGCCCAAAAAAGTAGCTGATTTGATTTACAACAAAAATGGAAAAAGGAACGTAGCTCAGGTAACCATAGCGTGCTATAAATTGCATGCTGTTAGGTAGACGCGTTTTAGGCTGCTATGTGCTGTGAAATAGGTTTTTTTCCACCGATAGCATCACTTCATTTTCGTTCATATTTCGCGTAGGATAATAAAGTGATACTATTGGTGGACCGCACACATCTCAGGTGGAAAAGCAGCCTTAAAGATAATCAGACACTTTTTTTTTGGGCAAGTATTTTTAAATGGCGACAATACAAAGGCATACATACTTAAAGCTCAGTGTAAGCATCAAATTTCTATTTTTTTTTTAAATCTGTACTCAAATTGTTATAGCCTACAGATTAAAATCCCTAACAAATGTCTTATACATAAATGTTTCACCATTGACACCGAAAAAAAACCTACTGCTTAGTGTATTTCCGAAAACAGTAGTAAATACATAAACTAAAGCGTCTCATCAAAAACTTAAGACAACAAAACAAAAATGAAAAGATAAAATGATGCTACTTTAGTACAATAATAGACACTAAATAAATACACAAATTCTAACTGACATTCAGGAGAGAATTTGACAAATACATACACACATACATAATATATATCTTCACGCTATGTCCCTGGCGGGGTAGGTAGAGAGAACGGAGCGCCAAGTATCGCGATCCTGACACACCTCTTTCACTTCGCTCAGTATCATCATTCTCTTCACACACGCTCGCCGCGGGACGCGAGCGCTCTTCACTTGTCCGTCTGAGAGCACCCGCCAGATCCCGGTATGTCAGTCTAGGTCGTCTCCGGCTACTACCGCCACAGAATACATAATATAGACTTACCAAGTTATCTGTAAACTGAAGGGTGGCTCCGCCATCGTTCCATGCCCGTCACTCTATAAATTTTGCGCTGACGGCCGAATGACATTCAGCGTAGTTCCTGATTCTGCCACTTCACAGATAACTTGGTATATCTATAGTAACACTACCACTCACATTCGCTCGATGTATTTGCGTATAGTCATTCGTTCATCACTCATTCGCTCAACATCTCCGAATAGTCATGATACGATTTAAACTTTAATAAAAATGTATATATTTACATCTCTTGCGACAATTTTTGCACCTTTTGAACAACATCTCGCACTATATCACGATACTGGAGTGATAGTGACGACGCTGTCAAATCCTTATCTAATGTTAGCATCGCTGGTGACTAACACCATGTGTGCCTTATGTCATAAAAATACACGCCGAAGTATGCAGTAAACACAGGCTTTAGATTAGGCATGTATTGAATGTCTTACTACCACCACCAACAAGTGTTAAAAAGATTCTGCTCATTATCATCATGCATTTGAAGAGCTCTTACCCATGTTTTGTTGATTATTTTCATTGAATACCTCGGAGTAGCGAAACAAAAGTTGTATATAAACTAACCTAATACTAATATAGTAATTTAATAATGTTTGGACAAATTTACACATAGCTGTTTAGTCCCAAACTAAGCCGAAGCTTGTACTAGACAACTGATAAACATACATAAATATGTACTTTTAAATAAATACTTAAAATTGTAAAAGTGAAAAAAATCCATATAGAGAGAAGCTACTATATAGCTTAAAGGAATACAGACTTGGTTTTGACAGAACCTGCAGCACCTAGTTTAGTATATTATGTAGTTTAGTTTTGTATTTTTTCCATGTTTACATACTTTAGTGCCTAATAATTAAATTGCTATACCCTAACAGGGTGTCACGTAAACCAGCACCTATATATGGCAATGCAATAAAGAATAAAAGAACCTTCAGGTTTTTGGGATAAAATCTGCCGCATTTTGGGATTTTTCAGTGCCTAATTAAATACAAAAAAAATAGAAGAGAATAGGTGTGTGTATGGAAACATTTAGGCGGACAATGTCCTGTTCGCAAAACGACCCATTCTCGATTAAGGATCGACCACACCGGTACTCAACCGTTTTTGAGTACCTATTCTTAAAACGGTCGACTCAATTAAGGATCGACCCACCGGTACTCACTCAACCGTATTTTGAGTACACCGGTGTGGTCTATCCTCAATTCAGTCAGGGACGTTTTGAGAAAGGGACGTTTTGAAAAGGGACATTTTGCGATAAGGACCTTTTGCGAAATGATGAAGGGACATTTCGCGAACGGGACATTGTCCGCCTAAATGTATGGAAATATGTGTGTATGGGTGCTAAGTACTTGCAAGTAACTACTGGATTAATGCAATGAAGATGTAGTTGTTGCGAGAATTAGACAAAACATGGTCTGTGGAAAGTTAGTTACAGGGTGATCTACTTTATCACGAGATACTTACTAGGACCAGTGTTCTCTGTGAGACAAAACACATAAATTGTTAATAACACAATAAATAAATACATACTAATATGTTAATGCAGAGTATAACTTTATAATAAATAAAATAAAGATATATTTGAGCTAGCTAGTAAATAATATTTGTATCGTGAATGTGAACCTTTAACAAATTAAAAAATAAATATCAAACGAAGATTATTTCCTAAATCAATTCATTACAGACTGCTAAATATATTTAGTTAGTGTTATATATCTATATTTGAGCTAGCTAATTAATGTTATTTAATAATATTTGTATCGTGAATGTGAATATGTAACCTTTAACAAACGAAAAAATAAATATCAAACGAAGATTATTTCCTAAATCAATTCATTACAGACTGCTAAATATATTTAGTTAGTGTTAAATACACAGATCTATATTTGAGCTAGCTAATTAATGTTATTTAATAATATTTGTATCGTGAATGTGAATATGTAACCTTTAACAAACGAAAAAATAAATATCAAACGAAGATTATTTCCTTAATCAATTCATTACAGACTGCTAAATATATTTAGTTAGTGTTAAATACACAGATCTATATTTGAGCTAGCTAATTAATGTTATTTAATAATATTTGTATCGGAATGTGAATATGTAACCTTTAACAAACGAAAAAATAAATATCAAACGAATATTATTTCCTTATTCAATTCATTACAGACTGCTAAATATATTTAGTTATTGTTAAATACACAGATCTGTGACGTCACAATCTATGTAGGCTTTAGAGCGTGGTAACGCTTTTCGGCGTTGCAAAAGCGTAAATGACGTCACAATACAAAATACATCAAATGTGAGACAATAAAATGTAGATTATCTTATCACAAAATATGGTCTCAATGGCCTTGACCTATAGTTGCATAATGTCCACTGGACATTTTGGGAAAAGGACATTTTGAACCTGCACGAATTAGAATGTCCACTGTATCAAAATGGCCCCCCATACAACTTCCGAGTTAGCGAGTATCGACGCTGTCAACTCATTGTAGGCGTACTGGAAACGGTAGAAACAGTGTACGTTCTGATACAGTGGACACTTTAATACAGTGGACACTTTGATACAGTGGACATTCTGATACAATGGACATTCGTGTCGGTTCAGAGGTGAACACGACTTAACTAAAATTAGTCTGTTTATCTTTTTTATCTGTAGAAATAAGAAAGAGATGGTATGTATTTAGTATGTAAATTGGTTTAGTCCTGTCAGACAGAGGGAATTTCAAATGTTTTGAGTTGCAATAGAAGACATTTTCTTGTGTCTGACAGGATTAGTCCTAAAATTGTATTAGTTACTGATTTGACAGTTCTAAAATTCATGCCATCTCTCTCTTATTTCTACAGATAAAAAAGAGCACAATAGACTAAATTTAGTTGAGTCGTGTGCACCTCCGAATAGACACCATTATCCATAGAGTTAAGATCTCTTTGGTGCGTGCTCGCGGCCCCATAAAGAGGCGTAAAAAAACATTCTGTGTTTCAAAATCGTGTCAAATGTACTTATTACAATACTGCAAACTCACTCACACATTCTCATTTTAAAACTAAAAATAAATTTGTATTAGCAACCTCCTCCCGCTACACCGCTTCCTTTGTCCGCACCCCCCTGTAAGTGGCACCATTGGTTCGCATACTAAATATGCAAGATGCAGTCTCCATAGGGAGCGCGCACGCCACCAAAGAGATTCGAACCTTCCTGCCATTATCCGACTGAAGGCAACTGAGTGAGTGTGAAGTGTGCTGCGAGTGAAAGGTACCGACCGGCGAGCTGCGCGATGTTGTCCGCGGAGCCGAACCGGTTGGAGCGCGAGAAGAGATGCGCGAACTCTCGCGGCGCGGCCATCACGCTGCCGCCCAGCCCCGTGATGCCGTCGCGGATGTTCCCGCCCACGTTCCTAAATCAACAAAATAATAAGTACACACATAATCATTTAAAAAAACTACGAGTAATCCTATTTACTTCATATTATTTGTCTGTGACTGTACCGTTACGAAAATGAGAAGTTTCGTTACGTTCAGTTTCGTAACAATTTATCAGTTTCGTTGCGGTACACCTAAGCTGCATTTCAGCTTTTCGTAACAATTTATCAGTATCGAGTTTCGTTACGATACACCTATTATGCATTTCACCTTTTCCTAACAATTTATCAGTTTCGTTACGGTACACCTAAGCTGCATTTCAGCTTTTCGTAACAATTTATCAGTTTCGAGTTTCGTTACGATACACCTATTATGCATTTCACATTTTCGTAACAATTTATCAGTTTCGTTACGGTACACCTATTCTGCATTTCACATTTTCGTAACAATTTATCAGTTTCGAGTTTCGTTACGATACACCTATTCTGCATTTCACATTTTCGTAACAATATAGCAGTTTCGTTACGGTACACCTATTCTGCATTTCACCCACTATTAGTACACCTATAGTAATTACTGAAGGGTAACTTGACCAGTAAGATAACGATGCGGATCAACATTAGGCACTCACTTCAGGCCTTGACTCATGTCCCGCAGTACTTCCCGGGGCTGTCTGTGCGCCTGCCCACTCGTGCCATGTTGCTGCAAATTAAAAAAAATATAAGAAGTAGGAGACAACTGTTACATGTATTGTACTTTTCCTGGTCCTTACAAAATTTCTTCCCATATTCGTTTCCGTAACTTTAACATTGATACTGGCTAAATCCACTGTAGTGGGAAGCCAAAATAAACAAAAAACTATTACATGCATAGAACTAGTATCCCATAGAATCGTACTCAGCGTATAGCATGAAATAGCAATAGTCTTTTACTCCAATAATTTGAGAAGACGCTTCTTTTATGGCGGGGTCAAACTGAACAAACACTATCTATTTTAGTCGGGTTGTTGTTTGTTGACAGTTATGGAGTTGGAGTTACACTGCATCCCAACCAAAATTCGCATACGTAGATAGAGATAGAAGATATTATATCTGTCTAGTTACTCTTACCACTTTTGTAATAAGTGTGTCTTAGAAATTACATGGGACATTAAAGATAATATTGTCACATAGTGGGTAGGAGAGACATCTGAATAGTTTCCCTGCCAGTGTTCCAATGGATGTCGTACAGTCGCCTCGATGAGCTCAGGAGCTCTTCTTCAATAAAGTGGCGACATGAATAATACCAGGAACTGATGAATTGGGTTTATTTAACTGACTCACAATATAAG
The DNA here is from genome assembly GCA_949699065.1 of Metalampra italica. NCBI lineage: Eukaryota > Metazoa > Arthropoda > Insecta > Lepidoptera > Oecophoridae > Metalampra > Metalampra italica. The sequence goes on from OX452993.1 coordinate 4,274,767, forward strand.
CAACAGGCCACAATATAAGCCTTTACTTAGCTATTCAAAATAGCAATGGAAGTTAGAATTGTCAGGCCTTTCCTCTGATTGGGCTTAATCCGTAAGACCAGACAACCAGTATTTTTTGTCTATTCTACTAATATTATCCTACTAATATTATAAAGGCGAAAGTTTGTAAGAATGTTTGGATGTGAGGATGTTTGTTACTCTTTCACGCAAACCCTACCGAACAGATTTTGATGAAACTTGGTACAGTGACAGCTTATATCCTGGAATAACATATAGGCTACTTTCTAACGCGGACAAAGTCGCGGGGCGTCCGCTAATTAATACCCCTAAGTAACAAAACTACTACATAGAGGGCGCTGTCTCACAATGTACACGGGAAAAAGTTTTCTACGCGGGCAAAGCCGCGGGAAAAAGCTAGTTTAACATAAAAATCCCGATGTGCAGATATTCGTCATTCAGATGACGTTAATCTTTCTCTCTCTCTCTCTCTGTGTTTCTCATACAAATAGTTCTGCTACTTAATTGCTATAAGTAGCACTCACCTCCCAGCTCTTGATCCTCTTGTTGTACCCCTCGAGTTTCTTCTGCAGCTGCGCGATGCAGAGGGCACTCTTCTGGTTCTTCTTCTCGAAGACCGCTTTTATGCGCTGAAGTTGCTGCTTGTCGGCATTCGCGGCTAGCTTCAGGTACTCGTTCACGTTATCTGCGATCATGCACGAACAAACATGGTCACATCCTTGAAGGAATAAAATTAGCTACTCCCCCGCCCATCAGAAAGCTTTTTGGCTTCATGGTCACATCTGTCGTTGAACCGTAAGCGCAGCGTGGGAGCGTTGTAGAGGCGTTCATTGGGGGAGGCTTATGTCCAGCAGTGGACGTCGAAAGGCTGATATGAATGAATGCATAAACAAACTATGGCAGAGACACACCATTGCACCGTCTGTGCGAGTGTGCCCTATAACATGTCCCCAATGCTGGGACACAGGCCTACCTTTTCAAAGAGGGCGTATGATCTATGTCCATCACGCTAGCCAAGTGCGGGTTGAAGGACTTCACATGCGCCTATAAGAATACCTTCTTCGGCGTATGCAGGTTTCCTCACGATGTTTTCCTTCACCGTTTGAGAGCCGTTAGTAAATGTACTCAAGTTCCGATCGGATGGATACTATAGCAACAATGGTGTTGTACTGACCGTCTCGGATGGTCTGCTCGAGTCGGATCAGCTCCTTGGTCCGCTCTATCTTGCTGTTCAGGTGTGATATTGCGGCCAGAGCCTTCGATGACGTCACGTTGCTGCCGTCATCGTCTGAAAATTAAACAAATTGCCAATCAAAACTTTGGAGTAAGACCCGTTTTTAATTTATGAATTTGTTCTGTATTATTTACCCATGAAATAAACAATTAAATGTATGTAAGACATAAAATAATTACCTAGATTTAAGTAATCTCCGTCCGTACCTGAAAGTAGTAACAAATATTTAGCAAGAATTTACAGATAGTTCTGATTTTGAAAGCGCAAAGTTAAAAGATTTCTATGCCTGTCAAACATTACCACGAAAGTAAAAGACGAACTATTTTTTCTACTATCTTGCTTGAGTAAAAAGTTCCATTTAAAAAAAGTATCGTTCGTACCGAGTACAGAATGGCTTTTCATTACCCTCGGAATAAACTTTTGTCTTCAGCTCACGTCGAAACTAGCTTCCTTCGTCGTGTATGAAAAAGCGTCATTTTGTACTCGGTACGAAATATACTATTAGTGCCCTGTATGGCTTTTAATGTGTGCCTTCAGAATCGAGTCTAATTATATGATTATAATTATGTACATTATGTTCACGGCCATCTCTATTTATTATTCAGTTATATTATAAGTCTAAGAAAGTGATCTCACTTCTGTAGGCCGGCGAGCCATACTCGTCCGAGAGGGCGTACGACACGTTAGGGCTGAACACTGGGCCCGCGTAGTCGCTCGTCGTGATCAGACCCGACAGTATGGGCTTCTTCTGGGGAGAGTCCTCCAGGCTGCAATGGTATACAAACAAACATATAGTCTCCGTAGAGTTTAACGGCGGCTGTGTGAAGTTGGCCGATTTCTGCGCAATGACAAATGTTAGGTATCAAAGGGGGAGCTGTGCGGGGGTTCACTAGAGACGCTCATTCAATTTCAAGAAATGGTTCATTGATTCGATCAACGTATCAAACTGTCAAGTTTTTGAACATCTCTATGTAGCACACTATCTCGCTTACGCACACATGTGACCTATCTTGATACACAGTTGACATATAAACTCACTCTCTGCTATTGGCGGTGGTGTTGGTGGAAAGTGGACTGCTGCCCAGGTCTCTGGAGTGGGACTTGACGTGGTGCGGCCCGCGCTCGCCTCCGTGGCGCGACGACGAGCTGGACGACGGCTCCTGGAGAATATAGAAGACTTTTTTTAACGAGGCTTTGGAATATTCATGTCCATACAAGCCTCATAAGGGAACACATATTTTTGAGGATTAGCTAGTCTGTTCAGGCATCACGCAAAAACCACTGAACAGATTTTGACGAACTTTGTACAATAATAGTGTAGGTATATCACTGCCTAACATATAGGCTATAAAACATATAGAAAATAGGCCGACAAATGAGGACCAGCAAGACAAATCGCAAATTTTTAAGTCATTCCTTCCAGTTCAGAGTATTTGAAAATGCTATAGAATGCTTCCATTTAAAAAATAGAGCTAACCCAATCTGCCTGTAGGTATCTTGTTATGAAATAAAACCCTGACCTGACTGACAGCAGTCACTAGACATATAGAGGGTGTAACAAAATACCTGTAGTAACCGAGTGTAGTGGTTACAGGGGCACTGGTATCGAATAAAGTTATCTAAGCGAACAAAGTCGCCGATTCATTTAACCATTTTGTGATACACACTCGAACATTGGGTTTTAACCCTGAAATCCTAATCTCGTTGCGGATAATCTGTCCGCTGTATGGCTAAGCCTAGTTTATAAAGAAAAAAAAATACGCCTAGATATTGATCCACAAACTATTGATCCGGCTCATCACTTTAATGAAATACATGGAAACTAGGTTAACAGCAGCATTAGGCTACTATAAACTTATATAATCTAATCATAGAGCACACAAATCCAAGGATTTGCCACGAAATTATAAATCATACATCAAACGGCAGTGTTTCGTGGAAATGAATACAGATATCATACCCTTTAATTTAACTGTAGAATTAGAAAGCAAGAACATGGAAACATAAAATAGATTTATAATTTCTACTTTTAGTTTTTTATTTGCCAGCAGTAAAGTAGACTTTGTGTTAACCTGGAATACGAACTGTATTTGCGTAATTCCGTTATTGACTTCGTATTACTGGATGGTTCGAACGTTTGCGAGCAAAAAGTTATTTTCCGGTTGTTAACTTAGGAATTGTAATGGCCTTGTCTAATTTCAAAGGTAAGGTACATAAATATATAAGTACGTACCTTTAAGTACATTTAATTATATATATAAGAACATTCTGGTATCGTAATTTGAGATTAGGCAGAATGGCCGAAGGTATATTTTTATTCAGCAAAGTGTATATCGCACACAATGTGCAATTTTCGTCGATTAATACGGGAGAAAATCCGGTCATGTATACATTGTGCAATTTTGACATTTTGTCACTTATACATCGTGAATGGTCGTTGGACATTTTTCAGATTGGACATTAATACAGTAAATCGACATTTTTATTTTGTACATTTTGGGCACTTAGGCCATTCACCCCTATATACATTTGGACATGTGGGCCACTGCGTCCCGGAATCATTTGTTCACTAGAATAAATTGGTCTTCTTTTATCATGGAATAACCTATGATAAAAAAATAAGTTTCATACTTTATAGAACAAACAGGAATTACCCGAAAATCATTGTTTGGAATCAGACAATTGTTATTATATGTAAAATGTATGTCTACCTATAAGTACAATGAAATATTTATTTATTAGGTAAGTACATATATTATTTATGTCGTAAAATAAAAATCGCAAAGCTTCGTTATAAAGGATCCCTAAAAACATCATTGTCAATATTAAGCGACTTACGCTAACAACATGATGCACCGACGACGGCGACTGGACCCTGGATCTGATGACTGCATCATCAGTCACGGCCGGGTCCCTCACCAGATCCGTGGTCGACGGCGACTGGCTCCTGCTGGATCCCTTGCTGAGCCCGGTCACATGCAGCGTGTCCATCTTCAAGTCACTGGCTTATCACAGGGTTATCACTTAAACCTAACTACAGACATAACCCTAGGAACTAGTTTCAACCGATTGTAAACTTATTGCTTGCTGGATGGTTTCTCGTTCAATTCATAATGAGGTTTGTTGGTGTCTGCTTTTGATTCCTCCATGCCTTGGGTTTTATCTGAAAAAAAGAAATTAAATAGTTAAATAAATAGAGAACTGTAGTCAGTGGATCAAGAATGGGACCGTTTTTCTTCAAAAAATGGTTTTATATCACACTAGGGATCGCCCCGCGACTTCGTACGCGTTAAAAGTATATTTATGTTATTCTAGGACTGTGCTACTTAGCACATCATTGAAATCCGTTCAGTAATTACAGCGTTAATTATCAACAAACAGAAAGTACAATTACGTACACTAAAATAAATAACCCTAAGAACTACACTAACAACAATGTGGCACCCCTAAAACATCGACACTACATTCTACGATGCCCGCGCCTATCACACTCGACACAGTTATTGTTGACCTTTAGCATCTGGCGCGAATGGAGTATTACCATAATATAACGTAGTCATGTAAAACAATCCATATTCCTAGTAATGATTCATCTCATAACTGAGCAACGATTCTTGATCGAGTTATATTGGCATGAGTATGTTCGATATACAGTTGGCAAAAAAGGTTAGTTAACAAATTTTTTTAATGTAAGTAATTTTTTTTATGACGGAGTTATGCTGAGGATCGGTCACTCCAGCGTTGGGCTACTGGTCACTCCTGGGGTGACGAAAATAACAAAGATAGTGACAGACCGTTGTATATTCGGTTGGAGTACGGGGGAACGAATAGAATTACATGTAGATAATAATATGTGTGCGCCAAAACATAACATGAAACTAGACTTTTCTTTTTTGAGGTAGGCAAACGGTTTACAGCGGCACGTTTTTCCTTAAACCTCAATTATGTAGTTCGTGGGTATAATACGTCCACAGAATGACTAATGTTTGTCATACTTTAACTTTGTAGACACTAGTTGAATCTGTAAGTAGTCAGTTTGAGCTTCCCACACACGTGCGTTGTAAGCGGCATTTGAGCGGTAGCGTCTCAAGGCAACGGAAGGTAAAGAAACCATATTGGTCGATAACTAGACATATACCCTCCGCTAAACTTTGGTGGGCATTGAACCTTAAGAAGGTCACACGACTCACATGATCACAGACATCACCTCTCGTAATCGTGACATTGGTAAAACAAAAACTGAAAAAAAATTCTTTATAAACCATCGGAAATAATTTAAACAGTTAAATGTTATCTCTGTAACAGATTTCATCCAGCAAAGATCCTGCCGCGCGTCATACCGCGCGTCTGTCTGACTACAGCCTAAAAGAATAAAGAATCTTGCACGTGTAAGCCCTGCGTTCATTTTACGGTGCTGACCGTACGCAACGAGATGAGTCAATGCCTCACAGTCACAGCCCTCATTTCCTGCATCGAGTCGATACGATAATTAACTTTGTACATACCTACTTTTATATAAACAACGTGCAAAATTCCAGACACTTATTGACCTAATTTACAGTAGCAATTAGTATCCGGCCAAGAGTAGAGCGTGTTACTGCCATAATTTTTTGACTAAAACTTACCATTTCTACGTCTATACTCTCTCTATATCTCTTCAGTCTATTCTACGCGCCTTCATTGTAAGGAGTCAGTATCCAGTCACTTCAGGGCTTTAGGGTAACATAACAGCTTATTCTACTCTAACTTTTCAGAAAATTAGGACTTTACCAGTGCCACAGAAAAGATAATAGAAGTACAGTATTCCAACTAGAAAGTAGGTCATATAATAATGTAGAAAACATAATATTCGTATTAGGAAGTCGTCGGGTTTGGCCTTGGGGTGTGTTTCCTTTCCTATATAATGGACTTTCGTATTGGATCAAGTAGTAATAATTTACCGAGGTCATAGTTTACCATCTAGAAGCAATGTCTGAACGAGCATGCTAACAGTAAAATAGTATTAAAACCAACTCATAAACTGTATTATTGTTTAAGTATTAGTATAAATGGTACAGTTTAGAAAAAATAAAGATGTAAAGAATAAATTCTATTGTTTTTATTATACAGAGCAAGACTAACATATAGCGAAGAACCTGTACGTGCCACTTACATCTCCCGAGACAAATCTTAGCAGATAAGGACAATTAAACCACATGACTTTATTGTACAAAGCAATTAATGCAATACCTAAACCTAACACAACACTGCTATGTAAACTATAGTCATACCAGTATTGGATTGAACATTGCCCAAGAGAACACCTGGGACTTGACGTGACTGCGATTAGGCAACCACTGCATTCCAGCAGATATTAATCGCAGAAGTAAATTGACTTTTATGGAGGTTATGCCTAAAATAGGTCAAAATTTGATTGAACTTTTGCATAAATTCCATCGCATCTAAGGAGGACCGGAGCCTTATTTTTGAAACGCACGCCTCGCATCGAGCGGTCGATTCTACTAATTTTTGTATCGGATGTCGAAGGAAAATTAGAAGAATCAACTGCTCGAAGCGAGGCGAGCGATTCAAAAAACATGGCTCCTGGTAATCGTCAATAAGTTGTTCTATTCAACTATTATTTCTTCTGTGGTATAGTGCGCTCGTCACACGTTCATTCATGATGTCCAGAGTTCAAACCCGGGCCCCTAACAATGAGTTTTTTTTTATCAACGGTAAGGTACGGGTTATGATAATCTTTCATGCATATCGTTATAAGGAAACGAGAAGAGCACTCGCGTCCCGCGGCGAGCGTGTGTGAAGATAATGATGAGACCGAGCGAAGCGAAAGATCTGTGTGTCAGAATCGCGGTACTTGGCACTTCGTTCTTTCTGCCTACCCCGTCAGTGACATCTAAGTCATTGATAATCAACAGCCTATAAAACATCCCACTACTGTCGGTCAGAAGCCTTTGTCTACCACTAGTGAAGACATGTATGTATCATTATAAGGGTATACGTTTTATAGGCTGCTGATTATCAATGACCTTTGATTTACAAAGGAAACAAAGTAGGTACCTCGAAGAATCTCGCTCCAAAAGTGAGTGAGCCAGGTTCTGATTATTTAAAAGCATACAGATCAAATAAACGGTTAGTCTTGCCTACAGATAGCAATAGCCAGTCTATTATTTACGCTTTGACTGCGAGGCTAATTGTACTTTTCCTGCCGACATATCAAGTTCCGGGATCGGCTTTATTATTATGTCAACTTTGCCAGCTGCGACTGTAATTTAGATCTATCTCGATCTGAAATTATACAGAGTCCGAGTTTATGAAACGTTATGAGTTATGATACACTTTTGATAGGTCATATTCTCGCTTATATTATTTGCCTGGTGTTTGGCAATGCGGGTAAGCCTTACTCAGATCCTGACGTATTTAATAATAGAAGGAGATTGCAATGTCAAGGTAGGGTCAAGGTAGTGCCACACACCCCATTCACACACACACCCTTTTATGGTCTGAAGACAGTACCAACTTGGTCTAGATCTAGTCTAGATTAGCCACAGATCGATCAGTGATAAATAACAAACGAAGCTGCGTTCTTTTCTAACGCAGTTCGGCATGAGACTAACGGACGCCCCGCGACTTTGTCCGCGTTAATAAACAGTCAGGACGAGCGATTTTATAGGTTTAGATGAGAGTCAAGTCTTATGTATGAGAGTTTGTCCCCACCGCACCGCATTAGCGGCGCTAATGCTCTCAAATGAGGCGTGTACACAATGATTATGGCGGTAATTATAGTTAGACAGTATGTAAGTGTCGCCATGCGAGTCATGTATTATATTACAAATATTCTACCACTTTTAGTAAAAAAAATTATAAACCAATGTGTCTAATACTATTTATCCTTAGTATGCTTATCCTATGAAGGTTGGCCACTGTCATGGCAATTTGCACTCTGGATACTTGTATAAGGAAAAGAAAGCATTTTTTATCGAAACATTCTATAAAATTTTTCAGCCAGGATTTTTTTTTACTACCGGGTCCCCCCTTCCGATCGTATCTTTCCTTACTAGTCGAAAGCACAGTAACTTCTTTAGTTGCTTAGCTTTGTACCTTTCAGTTGCTTAGCTTTATACCTACTTACCTAACTTTCAAGCTTATTTTAAACGTTTAAATATCACATCTCGTTGCGATTCTTAGCCATCACGACATAAAATCACCGCTTGACTTTAAAAAATAATCCAAACTGTTGAAATTATGTGTCCAAAAATACGCGGATGAGGCAACGGGCCATCACTAGGCGTCACAATATTGATAAATTTTATTATCACTTCTGTCTGTTGCCATCTGTTGCTGACTGAACGTAGAAGGTACAGTAAAATTTGAAGTTAGTTTTTCAGCTACTTTTGAAGCTGACTGTACTACAATCGTCAAATAAATTCGCGTTTGGCCGACTTCCCCTTTGATATTGTCATCTTTTTACCATAGGGGATTATTTAATTAAAATCATGGCAAACTAGATGTGTTCAATGGTTCTTTAGCCTATACTAGAGAGGAAAAAAACAATTTAAGAAGAAGCAGTGTATGTACTATGCACTCAATAGGCAGCTATTAAACAAAATAATCTTAAACCACCGGTAAACCATCCAGTCACAATATACTAATATTATCTTTTATCCATTATCTTATCATATTTCCCAATAATGCCAGATAATAGTCTGTTATTCGTGATTCTAGGAAGGTTTTATGCTGTAAGTGCTGTAATAATATCATTAGGTATGAATAGAACTTTTTACAAAAGCATGGTGAATAATTAGTCATGGTTTTCCATAGAACTTTGATACAACATCACTATTATTACACTTAACGATTGTGAAAGTGCGATTATATATCAGGTATTTCTAAATCCCTGGGTACCTACCTATACACTACTATTAAATATTATGTGCCTATACTTAGCATTGAAATTTTCAGTAGGTAGTTTGTCAAGTGTAGTCGAATTCAACCCAATAATTTCTTCAATTTCAATCTTATCTTAGTGAATCCCATAATATACATAGATGTTTATTTTGTATGGTTTGCATGGTTAACAGATTTTTCGAGACCAACGGGTAGTCGTTCAAAACTCGAAAGTAAAGAGTACAGTAGACGGATGTGTTGGGTGGGAGATCTTACGTTTATAGCTCAGTCTATAGCCGGAGGAAATGAAATAAACAGGCTTCTACAAATTGCGTATTTTACTGGTATTAGCACACAAAACAATATACCTAATTGTCTTAACTGCCTTAAAAAAGAACATCATCTACACCAGTCTTCTCTTTGTCAGACCAATAAGTTTAAACTGTCAGGTCTATACACCAAGTAATACTTGTTCTAGACACACATAATTGCATGAAATTACCGACAGCAACACCATTCAATGTGTAAGAAGCCGAGATAATTAATGGGTGTGGAAAACTTGTTTTTAATACATGTTTAAATAATATCATGCTTTAGTTATTTTTAGACTACTTGAAGTTAAATATTTTGCCTCAAGAAGTGAATAAAAGTTAAGTAGAATTAATGCTCCAATGCAGGCATGGACAGGATGGATTGTGCACTTATTTATCTTATATATCTTCTTCATATTTCTTCCAACCCCCTCTCAAAAATGAACTGAGTGCCCATGCACTTTAATTACAATCCGTATTGTAGCGGCTAGTAGAGACCGAATATCACTTTTAGCTTTAAGGAATATTCACATACAATATACATACTTATGAATCAGATTGATTGAACAGCAATTGGTCAATCAAAAAAGATCTGTGGCTATAATAATAGGTAGTACCTAGGTAAGTACCTATTTTAATAGGTAGGTAGGTACCCTAAAGTTTTAAATATATTGTTTAGAATTGTGATCTTGGGCGCATGCATTGCAGGCGCACGCAATGATATCCGCGACAGTTTTAACATTCTTCAACACTTGGATCGTCTCCAAAATTAAGATGTTAGGCGATTTTATGAGTAACAAAGTCTCATTTATTATCAACAGTTTTAACTATCTCACGTAAATTTAAGAACTCTTTCATGGCATGTTTTTAGGTCTTAAATGTGGATACTAGAATTTGAACTTTGGAACCTGTAATATCATTTACACAATGCTATTACATAGCATAATTGTTGTGAAGCTATTGTGCAAATTCATATAAATGTAACTTTACAATTTATTCAATTCAAAACAATGCAAAAACAATACAAAACAATTTTATAAAAAATGAAAAACTTACATAGCTTTTAGTACACATTACACAAAAAAACTGGACTGAAGATTAAGGGAGGCTGAAAGAATCGGAAGCAGAATCAGCCTTACAAAAACAACGAAAACGAAAAACAAATCAGGAAACAATCAGAGTGACCTGCAATGGCAGCGGAAAGACTGAAGGAAAGGATGATTAATGATTTGCATGTCTAATTTGAGAAACAGAAATTTATAATGTAAACCGGTGGTATAATTTCAAAAATGGAAAGGTCCTCAAATACACTATACTTAATAATAAAAAACCAATACAGTCAAGTATGTGGTCAAATATAACATTGCAAATATTTGATAACACAAATAATGTTTATGAACATGATGGTATCATTTGATACCATACCAGACTTTATTTGGTATCTTTGAGGCTAAAAATTGCTAAATATTTGTGTCAGAAACCCTTTCACAGACTCATTTATTATCAGGCACTTAAAAGCCATCCTTCCTAACAATTGGTATGTTAATTGTTTTTTTACATAATACCAATAACATATAAAACAGAGTGATCCTTATAAGGGTTCCTTTTTTCCTCTTTTGAGGTACAGAACCCTAAAAACAATAAGCTTCAACAACTTTAAGCTGTGTATGTATTTGATAAGAAAAACAGTTGAGAAAATATAATTTAAAATTGAGTTTCATCTGTAAAATCATCTGTGGTTAAATGATAAACTTGATTTATAAGAAGTAACGCTTAGTTACAAAGGTTGACATGACTCAGACCTCAGTTATGTTACTCTAACCTGTTATTAAATGACTCAGTAACCGCACAACAAAGAATCAAATGTAATTGTATCTCATTATGTGCACTGTATAAATCTGTAATGCACTGGCATTCAGCCAAAGATCAGACAAATCAAAACAGGCCTTGTAAAAGAAGGAAGCTGCTATAATAAGTATAGTGATGGTACTACGTCCATCACTGCCCTAATATCACCTTGAAAAGTTCATGTACATGGTAGTGTATGACGTGCAGCTATTGTATTGCATGCTATCACGTATTCATGTTAATGAAATTAATAATGTTTCACACTTGCCGCTAATCGAAACAATGGAAAATTCTTCAGTATACATATGTATCAATTTTGATTTGAAATTCGAACTCTGTATTTTCTTTACTCTGGGTGGGTACCTATACCCATTTTGCTGTAGAGTTAAATGCTTGTAAAGCTTAAAACCGTTTATATTAAACTGGTTGTTTTAGCACTGATGTTATCCTTAGTAATATTAAATGAAAACAAAAAAGAGATCACAAGTAGCATTTGTTCAATTAAAGAAACGTCTTTACTTACGTTCCCCTAACACTGCAATCAAAAATTTTCTTGGATTTTATTCACATTAGCTTGTTACACAATAGTCTTTGTACATTTTTACCAAGAACCGAAAATAATCGCCACAAAAGAAATTACGATTGAATTGAAATGACAGAAAACAACCGACCGAGTAGAAAAAGACGTATGAGTGAATGTTGGATGGATAGATGCACTCATTTTCACTCATTCCAATAATAAGCGATAGATGGCGTGCATGCGCACATTCTGTATACCCATAGACAAATCTAGAGTTCTATGCAAGACCCAAAATCCAAATGGTTAATGTTGAATTGTAGGTGAATAGCTCGTGAATAGGAATACTTGTACAGTCGACCGCACGTCAGTGGAAACACTTTGACCTTGAGCTGGCCTAGCCAATACTATGAGACCAGTTTACTGGTTGTTTCCATTGACTTGAGGTCGACCGTACTAAAATATATTAACGTCATCCCAAAATCAGCTTAGGTACATAACCGTACTATATGGACACAAACTATTATAGTATGCTATATGGATAGGACAAGCAAGGTTCATAAAATTTAACATCCAGACCAGACCGGGATAACTTGTTCTTGTACAAAGTTTTCTGACCCCACCCCAGCTCATTGGGAATCGAACGTCCAACGACCAAGCCACTAAGCTAAGCCAACGAGGTCATTAAAGCAAATTATCGTTATCCTATCAATCAACGTCCAATGCTGGAGACGGACTTTTCTTCGTGTGAAATTACCCACGCTGTGTCGACGTGTGGCCATCGCAACACTAGGCTTAATATCGGTGCAGTGCTGTCCGTCATCAGACAGCTAGCAATATTGCACTTGTAATTTTTTTTAACTAAGTATAAAATTTCTTTAGTTTAATGTAGGTAGGTAAGTACTAGGAATTTTAAGAGGAAAATGCAGAAATTCAATAATGTAACATTTTCAATTGAATGTTTTTAAATTATTTTTATTAATTCAAACTAGGATATGAAAACTACATGATCCGAATCAAATGAAATCTAGCAGAAAACCAGTGCTGTGCAGATTTACACCATAAAGATATTAAGTCCTTAGCCAATGCCTTGATGTGGTATGAATTTGTCAGTAAGCTAAGTAATACAATAAACTATTTCTATTTTCTGCAACAATTTTTTTATTTAATCTTAATTTAAATAATATTGTTTCGCAGACATTCTAAAAGTAGGTAACAAACAATAACATTCCTGTTCCTCATTTCATTTTATATCTTAACAAAAATTTTAAAAGCAAGCACTAAGTAGTTCATCACAATAAGTACATATACAGGCGAAAGAGATCACACCTTGTGACTAACCAAAATCATCTAGTGACCCTCAGTAAATGCATTGTTACAATGTACATTCTGATCATAATAGTAATGAACAAGACGATTGATCATAATTTCTCCATTAGTGTTATCGAAGGCTATATATAAGTTAACCATACAAACAATAACACCAAAAATATGTCTGGTGTTTGAATGAATACTCTGGATATCAAATCCAGAGTGGTGTTCGATGTTCGGTACCCCACTGGATTCTCCTAGTAAGTTGCTACTTGTACTGTCAGCCAGTTAGTCCAAGACGTCACCATAACTGTTTGTGGAGGGTGCAGCTGGACGAGGAGATGGCCGACGTGATATAGGCGGCATATCATCTATCCTATAAGGATCTTTAGGCTTGGACTGCTCCCCACGATTCTGTCGCCGTAGCTCCTCATAAGACAGCGAAGGCTGAGGAGGCACTAGGTCTGGTGGGGTACTACCCGCACCTGAATCCTGGAAGTACGAATCTTCATTAAACAGCGGGCGATCAGTATCGAGGTTCAGCGAACTGCCAGGACCCGCGTCTGAGTAGATGTCGCTTGAGCCTGCGCCATACATTGACGGGATTTGTTTCCGCAGTGCCGGCCCACTATTTCTTCCTTCCTTTCTTTCCCTGAGGAGTTGTCCAATTTGGCTTCCTGGTAAGGCCATCAACTTTTCAGCACAAGCCTGCTGGTAGGACAGTTTGCCTATGAAATACCCCAGTATTACTGCCAGGGTTACCTTTGGGTATGCACCAAACCTAGGACTGGGTTTCAAGTGACCTTTCTGTACTGCGAAAAACGTACCGAGTCCCAATGCAGTACCGATTGGCATTGACCGCTGAAAGAAGCTCTCCTGGTTGCATTGCGCCAGCACACTCAACTCTTCTTGCGAGAACTTCAGCTGAGCGTTTGTTCTAGGCGCTGGTGGAGTTGGCTGCCCATACCCTTCTTCGAAGGTACTAGGACGCTCCTGATAATCCAATACACTTGGCTCTTTCATTGCATAACATATAATTAGAGTATATTTGGTTTGTAACAAAGAGTATTTCAATGTGTTGAGTGTGAGATAGGATTATCTTATCTATGTTCGCGACGATGTCAATGTCAAAGTGACAATTGCATTGCTGGGTTGCCAGATTTTTTACTAAAGTTCTTAATAAAATAGCAAAACACATTTTTTTACTCCATTTTCCTGCGATTTCGACATAATTAATTTTTTCTCAGTACTTTATGTTACTATGTACTGTTGTACTCCAGGTATTATATTAACATTTTAAGAATTATAATATATAAATGAGCCTATAAAAACTTGGTTTCCAAGGCCGTCGAACAAGAAAAGAAAACAAAAATTAGGTCTTTCATAGTTCTATTTCCGCCATTTTACTTTAGCGCCACCTAGCGAAACATTGCAAAGTTCATGAAACAACAAGTTCCATCTCACTCGCACTCGTGTGCTCCGCGCGGCCGAACGGTTCAATGACTCTGGCGGCCAGTTTCTATTTTCTCTCTGGTCCTGTCGTCGGGTCGGCCAGCAGCTCGCAACGAAGGGGGCCTTTGTTTGCGTTTCACGTTCGCGTCGCACGGTATCCTCGCGGCAGCGGCACCTAAATAATCGCTACCGAGACGGAATGTGCCCTCCTGAGTGGAAACGTGGGTCTCGCTCCTCTCGGTCGTTGTGAAATGTGGTGCGGAGTGCCAGAGTGGCGTCGTCGTCGAGTGCGAGTGCAGTGAGGTGCAGTGGTGAGTGCGAGCCGAGGCGGGGGAGCGTGGGTCGGCCACGGCGAGCGAGGTGCGAAGCGGCGGTGGCGCTGGCCGCGCGGCCATGACCGGCGACATGCCTCTGGGGAGCGCGCACGCGTTCGGGCGCGCGCTGCTCCGGGACGGGGCGCTGCCGCCGCTGGAGCCCGGGCCACCGGCGCCGCCGCCCGCGGCCGCGCAGCCGCCCGACAAGCGCCCGCCGGCCGCCGCCGCCAGCCCCGAGCAGGTCATGAAGCTGTACATGAACAAGCTCACGCCGTACGAGCACCGCGAGATATTCGATTATCCGCAGGTGTACTTCATAGGCGCGAACGCCAAGAAGCGGCCGGGGCTGGTGGGGTTCCCTAACAATTGCGAGTACGACAACGAGCAGGGGTCGTACATCCACATCCCGCACGACCACATCGCGTACCGGTACGAGGTACTCAAGGTGATCGGCAAGGGCAGCTTCGGCCAAGTGGTGAAGGCGTACGACCACAAGAAACGCGAGAACGTCGCCCTCAAGATGGTCCGCAACGAGAAGCGGTTCCACAGGCAGGCGCAGGAGGAGATCCGCATACTGGAGCACCTCCGTGAGCAGGACAAGGACAACACCATGAACGTGATCCACATGTTCGACTCATTCACGTTCAGGAATCACACGTGCATCACATTCGAGCTGCTCTCCATTAACTTGTACGAGCTGATTAAAAAGAACAAGTTCCAGGGGTTCTCTTTGCAGCTCGTGCGTAAGTTCTCGCACAGTCTGTTGCAGTGTCTGCATGCCCTGAACAAGAACAGGATCATCCACTGCGATATGAAGCCGGAGAATGTGCTGCTGAAGCAACAGGGACGCTCTGGAATCAAGGTTAGTACCTACATTATTTGAATACATAAATAAACTACGCTAGGGCAGAGACAGTCCCTCCCCATAACAACGTCAATCACGTAATAAAAACAAATCAAAAAGTACACGAAGTACCTACCTAGATTTGTTCTGAATATATAGAGGGAGACATAGGTGAAAACATCGTCAAAACATCCAAATACCTGCTCACGACACCCAGCGCAGAGAAAATCAATAAACAGGTTCATTTCACATAATAAGTGCAGCGCGCGTGAGGGGCTATCAGCTGACCACACCCGTCTGAGCTACGCTTCAATTTGACCAACTCGTTTTTTACCTACTAAAGAAATATTTCCTTCTGTAATCGTTGAGTGAGTTACCAAATTTTCGGCCTACTGCCACGAAGCGTAGGTACCTACGTAGTTCGAGGTATCAAAAATATCCTCAAAATAAGATACAAACTACCCGTTAAGTTACCTTACCCTAGGTGCCATCTATTTGTTGCTTTAAAGTTTAAACTCGACACTACACACACAAACGACCTGTCTAGCTATACCCCTTGCACCTATCGAAAATAGGTGGTGGGTGATGTGTATACTGGAGCACTGTTTATAGAAGATCGACTAATAAATAAGCAATAAGACGCCCTTTCTAAATCATATAAATCCGCGTACCTACTTCTGTAGCCAAAGTAAATACACGATGATACAAAATAACTTCTTAATTTAGAAATATTTTTTAAACAAGCTTGGTATTTTCGATCAAGCTGTCTCATTATCAAGATGTCCGTTAGGTATCCGCGAGCCTGACTCCATTATCGGATCAGATAATAATGTAAAATACGTAAGTAGTTTAAAGTCCCTTAAATACATAACCTTCAGTAAAACTAAATTATCCTTAAAAAACTAAACTAAACCTATATGAAACTAAAATAACCTAAAATCGTCGAGGCTGGGCGATGGACCCATAGTGCCGAGGACGCTGGCTGCATTGCCTCGTTGGATAAGTCCTTTAAATTTGTGGAAATGGTTGAAAATTGACCTAAATTTTTCACTGTACTAACTAACGTATCAGTCACTTGACTCAGTCACAGATTTTGTAAAATTGAAGTGACTTGGAATTTAATAAATGCGACATCCCATCAATCTTGTATTTTAAGTAGGTAGTGTATTTGATACGCCAATCGAAATAAAACCATCAGGTAACACGAGATTACACAGAAACGTGTCGTGTCGCCAACTGATAACACTGCGTTATTATTGTTACTGTCATTAGATACGTTAATGCAACTAGAGACTGACTTGTCCTTTTATAAATATCGTAGCGCCGAGTTTTCTGTTGGTCTGTTTTGATTTTATGATGCTGTATCATCAACAGCCTATTGACATGTCCCCACTGCTGGGGCTCAGGCCTACCCTATCAACGAGGGCTATAGTCCACCACGCTGGCCCAGTGCGGGTTGGTGGAGTTCACATGCGCCTAAGAATTTCTTCTTAGACGTATGCAGGTTTCCTCACGATGTTTTCCTTCGCCGTTTGACAGCAGTCAGTAAATGTACTAACTTAAGTTTCGAGAAAAAACCCATTGTTACATGGCGTGGCCGGGGATCGAACTTATGATGCTGTATATTTTAGCTTAACTTTTAGTTCAATATTTCGCTAAAATGTGTGCTCGTTCACACATCTGATAATGATATAGTGACGCATTTATTACGTATGCTACTGCAACACAGCGATAAACCTTATCGCCGGCTGTCCATACCGCCAAGTTCACTTGCCGTCCAGAGAGGCGCTGCTGGTGAGTATCGGCTGTCAAACACACGCCGAAACCCATACTTCGCGGATTAGTTCCGTGTTTTGCCACTGGCCGAGATATAATTGGTAGCACAGTTCACACACGTCGTCGCCATCGTTCTAATTTTGTAACTTCCCGCATTCACTAACTGGGAGACTCGCCATGTGATGGGTGGCTATTTATGTCAAATGTGTCTGTTCTGTTACTAACGAATTACTCCTGGTTGGTCAAGGACTTCCTATTGTAGGAAACGAAGAATTTGATTGTATTTTGTAATTGAAGCGTATTGGGGGATCAACGAAACGTACGTCTCGAAACTGAAGTACATTCACTGACCGCTCTCAAAGGGTGAAGGAAAACTTCGTGAGGAAACCTGCATACGCCGAAGAAGAAATTCTTAGGCGCATGTGAAGTCCTCCAACCCGCACTGGGCTATAGGGTAGGCCTGAGCCCCAACAGTAGGGACATATTAATAGGCTGTTGATGATGATGGGGAGATCAACGATCTAAAGAAGGTGGCTGGGTGCGGAGGGTGATGGACCTCCTCTCATTGGGGAGGGCCTTTGTCCAGTAGTGTCATCGATAGGCCGCTGATATGAATTAAAGGGAGGCACAGCATCAAAAGCTTTAAATGCGGCACCGATCTATACAACCTCAGTAACAAAAAGGATTAATTAGCTCGAAATGTATACCATCCGAATATCACTTTTTGCGCCATTTGGGAATACAAGTTGCGGTTTTACAGCCACAATTTACATCTAATGGAATCTCCTAAAAAGCGCTATCGAGGTCTTGCGTGATTAAATATTTATCCAAGATGGATTGAGCTGTAATAAAGGCTAAAGCCTAGGAAGCAATTTATTGCTATGAAGGTCTGATAAAGTATGCCAAGATTCTTTCAATATTTATAATAAGCGTGTAATCTTACGCGAATATATACATACAGAACCTTAGATACATAAAGAAGCTAAAGTTATAAAATATGTAGGTCGCTGTGTATATTATGGCAGCTCGCAGTTCGATCCTCTGCTCAATATTTTGCTGCCTTCGATTTAGCAAGGATTTGGCCAGCCTGGCGGCAATCAGAAATTACAAAAAAACTTCAAGGCGAAACGTGTTTTAATAGGACATTGGTAGGTTGCACAATTACCTTCTGTCTTATCAAACAAACCGTTCGTTGGTCGACAAAATAATGACGCAAGTAATAGAAGACTGCATTCAAATGCAAATGGTTTACATCGAAACGTTTTCGATTGTTGCGTGAAAAATAGCAGTTACCTGCGCGCGTGCCTTTTTTGTGTAAAATTTTATATGTGTGTTCAGGTGAAACTCACCAAAAGTATACCACCGTAGGGCTGCTACCCCTCAAAGATTGACTCTTTGTGGTCGAATGAAAGAAACTGGTTAGATTGTAAAGTCTGAGGACTGTTATGAAGTTGTTACTGTCAAGAATTTGTGAAGATCTGAACTGACAAACAAGTAAAATTGCATGTATTATGTTTGGTGTTGATATTCCGACTCACAGACTGACAAACCAAATTGAATACAATTGTAGGTAGGGAGGTAATAATTTTTTTATTAAGGTGTGTACTTAAATTACACTACTTCGGTAACTTATTATAACTCCATTGATATGTAATAAAATAATATGCGTAAATATAACTAAGTATATTATAACTAAATACAATAAATAAATTTAATATAGTAATTGTATATATTTTTTTACAAAATAGATCATCAAACCATCCACTGATGCCTGATCATCAAACCAGCACTGACTGACTGATTTCCTAGAATCCGATTTTCTTTTGCCTTGACCTTCGCCTTTGGTTTTACAGTCTGTCCGATATAGCTGGTAACCCTAGCCACATGCTATGCTGCATGCGGCTGTGGCATAGTTTGTTCCGATAAGATAATGCTTCAATAGAAACTGATTGTTACCAAGCGCATGCGCGTAACGGTAGACGTACCGGTTTATGCCTAACGTGTTCTCTCCCATGGTCTTTTTTAGTATTTAAAAAAATCTCAGCCCATTGCTGGCGATACGTCCCACGTATGGGCCATACATAGTCCACCACGCTGATCGAGTGTTGATTGGTAGATTTCACATTATACTTAACTGTAAAATTTGTTGCTACCTATAGATGTGTGTTGTGTTACATATTAATTCCTTTCTTCTCTGTATATTTCATAGAAATAAGCTTAACCCTTTGTATAATTCTCTGTTCTTTTGTATTGTTTTTATTTTCTGTGTGTACAATAAAGTATTTAATAAAATAAATAAATAAATATATTTATATCATCAATCTACACTAGTCCACACGTGTGTTTATGGGATTAATTACCTCGATTTTAATTACCTCTTTCAGCGAATGATAAATACTTACTTAGACTTCTCATTAGTTAAATTACTAGAAAGTTACTAGTTAAGTTAAAAAATACTCATCGGTACGGTCCCGGATAAGAGCCCACTAGAACGTGAAGTGAGCACTTCTGCTAAACTGTCGCGACTTTTTTCAGTTGCAGCCGACAAATAGTTTATAACGTCACTTTGGCAGATCCTAGCGGCAGTTTTTGAAGCCGGTTTTAGTCTGAATGCCATAAAGCCTTAAAGCGTATCCCAGACACACGCGGCCTGCGGTGGCGGTCTGCCGCAAGCCACAACTTCAGTATGAAAACGCAGGCCTCGCGTGTCTGATCTCTCACATACATTGCGTATGGAATACAACAGGCCGCCACCTCAGGCCGCGTGTGTCTGGGATCCCCTTAAGACGATCAGTATTAATTTGACGGGTGCATTACACTTTTGCCTCACCTACCTAATATAACAAATGCGAGACTCTTAATTTTTAATTACTCGATCAGGCTATTAACTGTGTTTGTGATTTAATATTGTACTGTGATAGCTTATAATTCTGAAAAGTAAGTTTAGACCGCCGGTAGCACCGCACAGGGTTGAAACTAATACCTAGTTCATGTTATAAATTGCAAAACCTGAATTCCACGCGAACTACTTGTTTGTATTTAATCGTTCCACTTCTAAAAAACTTACCCTTGTTAGCACGAAGGCATTAATTTAATGCTAGCCTGCTCCCTGGGCATTACCTCAGCTAATTATAATTCTTCGCGCATTAATAATAACCCGTCAGTTAATTTAACGGTCCACGAGTTAGAATCGACTAAAGACGATTCCAAATCTAAACACTATTAATAAAGATCTTTTATTTCGGATTTTATTTCGAACAATTGGACATTCGGACACTGTTCATTTTGTATTTAAACTGCAAAGAATTGTGTTACAGTTGACGGTGACTGCAGACAGTCAGTAAAAAATAACCTGGCACATACCTTGTCTTTTTACAAGCTTTTTATTTAATTTGCCCTGGTAGTTATTGTGTGGGTTAAATCTTGCAAGTGAATTTTGACCCACTTCCCGATGTTGAATTGAGGTGAAATTTTACACACGATTGATACTTAGGTCATTATGGATCTTGAAGGTGTCAAACAAAAGGCTATTGACAAATCTTTTTTTTCTTCATCGACGGCGGGGATCAGTCGCGAAATGTTCCTATCGGAAAAATGTCGTGGGTACTCAAAACGTCTCGTTCTTAAAACGGCCTGTTAATTGCCCTCTCTCTGATTATCAGATCTCTTACTTTCCCTATCTTCGCTCCTTCCTGTCCCTCCTTTCTTCCCTTCCCGTAACCCCCCAACGAGATATTTTGCGAACGGGAACAGGTTATGATTTCGTAGGCGGAACATTTTGCGAAAGGCACATTACGCGAATGATCCGACGGCGGTTGGGCGAATCAGTCAATTACAGTTTAACGCCCCAACTATTTCCGATTCCGACGCTAGCGTTTTCCCGCTGCAACGCCGCGGTCGCGTCGGTCACGCGAACAGTTCCAACATGGAAACTAATCCGATGCTAATAGTTACCGATTGCCTTTTTTGGAATTCTTTGAGAGGATTATGGGGTCTATTATTTTCGACTGTACCTGTTTCTAGCTCCCCTTTGTACCTATTGTGTTTCTCGGACTGTTCGTTTGAGAGGTTTATAAAATTGTGACATACTTATATACCCAAGTATACGAGGGTACCTGACTACCTGTTCATTCTCATTTGAATTAAGGATTATCTATTATTTTCGACTGCACCCTATCGTGTAAGTAAGACAATGTCGTACAGACAGAAGCAAATCATTTTCCACATTATAAGTAACGAAAGACAGGCACACATGTGGCAGCTCCGTATACATGTGACACGCCACGCAACCGTTTTTTTTTCTCTTTCTTCTCTTAATTTATAATCTGTCACTTTTTTTACGTTTAGTAAAATATGTGGCATACGATGTCTTTCTAGGCATACGCCCGTTGGCGCAACCAAGTTAGCTACCTAGAATCTGATCTAAGTTGGACCCCTGGTAGCAGTGTCTTGAAGTATCATTGTCTAAACCCTTTGTCTCGCAGGATTCAGAGCGCAATACGTTTGAAACACGGACGGATTTCGCGTCAGTCAGACACCCTGACATCACTCAAAAAACTGACATTTTTACTAGGTCAAGGAGAAATATGACAATGTCAGGATAATTACCCGCCGGAATAACTAGCTATAGGTGTCATTCTACTACATTTAGTAGGCCGAGAGTCAAAGGTAATGACGCTGAGTGATATAGACTAGGGCGGACAGACGTAACCTTAAAAATTACACCTGACAACAAAAACATATGTTTGGATGCACAGCGGTTTGGAGAACAGTACACACCTGTAGTCTCAGGGCCAGGTATAAATAACTTAAATAAAGCTAGCTAAGTGGGACAGGTTCGTGTGCCGTGTACCCATAAAACGTGTAGGTACCTGGGCTCCCGACCGGTCCCGCGCGCATGACTTGCTTTCAAATGTGATGCGTTGACATTGAAAAAACGGCTGCGGACTAGGGAAACATGAATATACATATTTACCTTCTATAGGTAGGAAGGAAGGGTGGCGTTTTGAATTAAAAAGTTGGGTATAAAAAACACGTCTGGGCTATTTATTAAAGTCAAAAAAAATTTGGGTTCGTCCGCATGCAAATTCCACCACTAATTTGTTAGAATAAAATGTGTAATGTGACATGTACTTATTTATTATTGAATTGTATTTTATAATTGTTAGTACTTAGTATATATAGTGCGTTGAGTGTATAAATCAGTCAATTTACGGCATAATATGTGTACATACATATTATTATATTACGGAATCAAAGAAGCTACTTTCAAGATCAAATAAGCTACGTAGGTATCTGTGCGTCGAATCGTTCGGAAATCACTGAAATTACATTTATTCATCCGTCCGGAAATCTGTGCAAGGGCGACAAATTTCAGATATATGTATTTTTTATTGGAAGATTAATTTCCTAACAATAGAGGTTGACATAACGTTGAGTGTATTGATTTACGTTAAGTTTGTATATCGTTGTTTTAAAAAGCTATCATTTATAAGTGAAGTACCCAATAGACGCCAATCGTCCATCTAGGGATAATGGTGTTACCTACTGGCTAACCTTTCTAGACATGGTGTAACAATGGCCCTTCAGTTTCCTCACGATGTTTCCCTCAACATTTATGAATTAGTCAGGTCGTAACTTTTGAAAAATCTATTGGTTGGTACGTTGCATGACCGGGAATCGAACTTGGACCTATCGATTTAGCATTATCGAGTTCCGAACCAACAACTAGTATTTATAAAAACCTCCACGTCATTCCAGCATATCTAGGATGCAAATGTCTTCTAGACATGGACCAATGATCGCTTGATCGTGCCCTTAATGACTTTTAAAATGACTAATTAATATTCATAGGGCTTCGCATTGCGTGTGAATATCGTCGTTTGTCGAGGACTAAACAGTACATAGGAACTGCGCATTAAAATTCCTTTATACATATTAAATCCTTAAGCCCTACGTTGCCCAGTACGTAAGCAATCAAATACTTCTTTCTAAATACTACAGCTCAGAACCTTGAACCAATAAGTAGTTTCTCTAGTTACGCCGTATTTGTGGACTGCCGTGCTGTGGCCGCCGGTGTATGATATGGTTTAAAGGTCTAGTAACCAAGCCAAACCCTCATAAAAAAAATTAAGAAGTGAGTTTATGATCCATCCGCACCGAATTTGACACTCGACCTGCTCTGGCTGGACTCTTGAGAGTTGACCGGAGAAGGGGTGGGCCAATGTCCAATAGTGGGACTGACTGAATTGAATATACGGTCACGGGGGTAAGACTAAGAAGGACACTGGGGAAAGGGGGACTAGAGACCCGAACTAATGTAACTATTAAGCTTGACTTTATTGTTCTGTCGTTCAAAGAAATCTGAGGTCTGGAGGATCTGGGATCGAAAAGAGGTATCTGGTCCCTCTTTCCCCACCAGACCTTACTGTTGATTTAAAGTACCTTGAATACGACCTTTGTCTATTATTAACTTTGTAGAGACTACATTACCATAAGGCAACGATCCTTATGTAAAATTTCACAATATCACTGTGCCAATAAAGGCAATACGGAAATCCTAGATAAAGGTTGTACTAAACATGGCATGCTAATGAATGCTCAGTACATAATCACGACATTTATTGTACGTTTGTTTATATCAGATAATTCTAACTTTTTATTACTACTTAATACATTCGCATTTGTAATTGACATTAATAATGTTGTATAAATTATTGAACTCGGTCCTCGCTTTGACAATGTAGTATATAAAATATGAATTTTTTTTAATTATTATTCTGAGAGTATTCTCATTTATTTTATTTAGCGACGATAATGAATAATCAATTCAATTCAATACACTTTATTGCACGTTAAAAAATGACAGACAAAAACAAAAACAGATACAGTAATGTACATCTAGGCGGTCTTATCGCTAAGAGCGATATCTTCCAGACAACCTTTGGGTAGAGAAGTTGGGAAAGAAGCAAATTAGACGGTAGGTTGTGCAATTATAGGCATATTTTAAAAATCTACATCACTAAAATCTACATAATCATGTTTCTGATGGTACTAATTGAATCAGAAAGAATCGTGGTACTAATATGGTAGAGTCAAGCGGTAGGAATAAACACTGGTGGACCCAAGACTAGAGATTATTAAATTAATGTTAAGTTATAACTAATAACTATGTAATTAAGTATAGTATACAAGTTAATTAACCGCTAGAAAGTAACTGAGAGATTAATCTAGATTAGAATAAAGTAATTGCTACACAGGTACTTAACTTACCACTTACTAAGTACTTTCGCGTGACTTTCCTTGTACAGATAACATATATTTGTTGTCAAGGAAGGGAAATAAGGAGAAAGTGGTTTAAGTTACAAATCAAAATTATGTGCTATTTAACTGCTATAAAGTGTTTGGTTGTCTCTTTTGTTATTCGATACCGTCAAACCTATATTGGTGAAATTTGATACAGTGATAGCTTGTAGCTCAAAGAATTGCGAAGCTGAAGTGGCAGTGGGCTGGGCACATCGCTCGTAGAACTGACGGCCGTTGGGGCAGAAAGGTTCTCGAGTGGCGACCACGTATCGGAAGACGCAGCGTAGGCCTCCCACAAGGTGGACCGACGATCTGGTGAAGGTCGCGGGACCCGGTTGGATGAGGTTAGCGCAGGACCGGTCATCGTGGAGATTTTTGGTGGAGGCCTTTGTCCAGCAGTGGACGTCTACAGGCTGATATAATGATGATCATAGCTTGTATCCGGGATAAACAAAGGATACTTTTTAACACGTCACTGTAAAACCATCTGTCGGAATATTAATAATCTGCAGATAGCTCCACGTGTAAAAGACAGGAGTCAATCCACCTCCACAATTGAATCGTGGTTTTTTTAATAACATAAGTTACACTGTCCAACACCTAACAAACAATCTATACTAAAACATATGTACGTAGTTTGTACTCTACATTGGTAAAATCGTTATATCGTACACTATTAAGGCCGGGACATACTGAGTGCGTGCGCTGCACCGTTGTATTATATGAAACTGTATGGAAGACGTCACACCGGAAGACCCGCAGTAGAAAACGCTCGGAGCGACGGTTGTCCCACAACTCGCCCGTTTCGAGCCTCGGAATGAAACAAACAGCCCGTCTCGAGCTAAGGTTAATTTTGACATTTTGAATTTGTAAACTAACACAAGTCACACACAGATGTAAAATGAGTGTAGGACGCATCGCTGACGCACACATCAAAACATTTCGCATTGTTTTTGACATTTCTAATCTAAATTCATTTATCCATTCCGAACCTTCAAATCGACAACGAAAAACGCTCCGAACGCACGGGCGCAGAATGCACTCAATATGGCCGCCGTACACGCAGTCTGTGCCGTGGTGGCACGCGCACGCATTCTGTCTGCTTCGGCCTTTACGTGTTCCCCAATCATGACTCCCTAACATGCGCCCCATTCTAAAACCACTCGATAAAACTTCAGTTAGCATAATACTTGCAACTGAATACTCTTAAGACATGCGACTGTACGCCCCCTACTTTATAGCTAATGCGAGACTACACACCGTGCGATTTGCCAAAGGGATTTTGTCTGAACAGTCCAAAAAGAGATACTACATCGCAGTGTAACCTGTCTAGATATTGGTTATAATTTGGAGTGTTTGGAATCACATGAGTCCCCCCCCCCCCTACCCTCGTCTCTTCCATCACCGGATCCTATTTCCTTCGCGTGACTATATAAGGCAATAGTGCGGAATTCCATCTCCTTATGTTGAAGCAGCTCGCATAATAAATGAGACGAGTAATTAATCGTCTTATTCATTATGCAAACTGCTAAGGAATAAGAAAAATCTTTGCCAGTTTGTGTTTCCTGAAAAACATTATACTTTTTCAGGCATCTTGGGCCTCTTTAAAGGAAGCCTCAAAGGAAACCTCTTCAAGTAAGTGTGAATGGCATCTTCTGATGATCGCGTTTCTTTTTATATCTCCTCTACACTTACCATCACATGAGATTAAGGTCAAACGTAATCCTATGTGTAACAAACCGTCCGGCCGAGTCCTACATGACGTGAAGCATGAGGCGCATGACAGGTGTGTCGTAAACCTAATCTACCCGACCGGGTTAGTGAGACCAGATTTCATGGTGTGTACCAAGCCTTGTTATACCTTAAGTCCGCTTATTTCGAGCCAATACTCACGGACTTATTATAATTGACGCTTTAGTGAGAGTAACTAGAAACTAATAGAAAGTTTACCGACACGCATCATTCGACATGTTCATCTTTTGAATACGGAATAGAATGAACTGTTTGTTTGTCTGAGGCCAATAATTTAGACCATACTATTTAAAAGGATGAAACAACTTCGCTAAAATAAATATTGATACCGTTTTCGTAGAATGCTTAAGCGTAGTAGTTAATAAATAAACCTCAGGTTGATAACGACATGTTAAAATCGACATGGTGACGAATGTAGAAGACCATGGGGATGTCGACGATGACAATATTCGAAAAGGTCTTTTTGTATTCAGCTTGTATCAGCACAGTCGCCTCATGCGACATCTACAATGTCCAAAATTGTTTCCGTGATCCCCTTCCAATAGACATTTCGCAGACAATGTCGGTAATCTGGGTGCCTTAGCGCCATGATTGAGAGATCGGCGTGACATTCACGCCGGGCCTGACGTGACTCACAAACGCAATTGGGTCATACGGTCGCGCCGGGTGTATCGATTTTGCCATCTTACGCAAATCATTGATGGATTGTTGTGGTGCAAGAGACTGCGATTGGCGATTTAATGTTTGTGGGGACACAGGATATTGCTATCCCTTTCTATATCTAAGCACTTCTCTCAACAGTCACCTGTTGAGAACATACGTTTGTAATAGTGACAATTGTGAATAAAATCACGCATACAGATCATCAGTCGTATCATTTCCTATCTCCAACCAGCCGACCCCAAAGTGGTGTTGAGAGAAGTGCTTAGATCTAGAAAGGGATAGCAATATCCTGTGTCCCCACAATGTTTATAGAAGTTTATTATCACGAAGACAATTGTCACTTCGTGATAACATAATTTTACTTTAAAATAAAGTCACGAAACTTAACGAAACATCTAATGAGTCTGTGTTGAATATAAAAGAATGGTTAAGTCGGAAAATTAATAACTATACATCTTTTCTTTTACGCTAAATATAGTAAATACTTAGTCCAAAAAGAAAAACAGCCGATTCCATTTTTTTTGTTTTTCCTAGCCTTGGCTGTGGTTGTAGATTCGCTTTTCACTGAGAATAGGACAATATACAGTGCAATTAGGTTGTTATATTTTGAGAATTGTGTAACTGGTTATCAAACTGTGAGCTCAGTAACTGGTTATCAAATAAGAATATAATTTCTGTCTCGAAACTTTTCGTAACTGACTTGTGGAGATCAGACAAGGTTGCGTGTGGTTTTGGCGTAATTAATATTGTAAAAATAATTGGAATTGTTAACATTTTAAAAACTTTATTACTCATTAAAATTAATAAAATTTATTTGTTTGACCTTTAAACGTTTATGTTTTCATTGTCAGCCGCTCACTCGCACCACTCCAGTCTAGTCTGCACACCAAACGTAGACTGCTACTTGTGTAATGATAGACATAATAAATAATAGGTACCTTCTCTTGTTTTGCTTAGATAGGTATAGTTATTGTTACTCTTGGGATCTTCATAACATTTAACAAGATTCGCTTTTAGGTCACTTGTCTAGTTTGATTGTTTTTCTTTATTATTCTTAACATACTAAATACTATCTGTTTCCCTGGGCTTCGCCCGCGTGGTATAAGTTTTTACCGCGGTTTATCGCTTTAAAAAGTAGCCTATGTCCTGCTCCTGCCCCATCCAGGGTCCAATGCATCTCTACACCACATCAAAATCGTTTTGGCACGAAAAGCTAAAAAAACAGACAGAGAGAGAGACAGTCACTTTACTATTTATAATATGTATTATAAGGATTTATTTGTTTCTAAATATATGAGACTAGCGGCCCGTCCCGGCTTCGCACGGGTGGACATAGATATAGATAAATATAGGCTTTGTCACTCAGGGTGAATGTAACTTTCCAATGGTGAAAGAATTTTTGAAATCGGCACAGTAGTTTTTGAGTTTATTCATTACAAACATACACACACAAAAATACAAATCTTTCCTCTTTATAATATTAGTATAAATATGGCTTGTTGCATTGCAAGTATGTTTGTAGCTGAATTTTTACATATCCAAAGCGTTTACGGATACCTCGAGAGTTATACTGCACTCGTATTTGCAAAAGAAATTTCCCTTATCTTACAAAGGAAAGAGTCCATAAATTCTACTTACAGATATAAAAAAAGTCCTGCATTTGCTGACGCGCGGTCGGGTAAAAAG
The DNA here is from genome assembly GCA_949699065.1 of Metalampra italica. NCBI lineage: Eukaryota > Metazoa > Arthropoda > Insecta > Lepidoptera > Oecophoridae > Metalampra > Metalampra italica. The sequence goes on from OX452993.1 coordinate 4,303,682, forward strand.
AAGACACACCCACACAACGCCCGCGCCGCTGCCAAGAGGCAGGCAGTCCTACATCGCTCGTTTATAGGGGTACACGTAAATTGATTCTAAATACGTCACGGCAACGCGTATAGCCCGTAATTGGGTCGCACGGACGTCCGAGGTCGGTGGCATAGGACACTCCGCGAGACGTTTAATTAAAGCTGCCGTTAAACTAATTGGAGAAATGCATCGGAGGCAAAGATCGCGAAATCAAAGTGAGAATGTCTGCGGGGATAGTGGATAAATTATATACAGGGTGGAATTTTGTAATGCCACCAGGAGGGAAAGTACTCTTAATACTGTAGATAGAAAATTTTTGAAAGGAAAGAAAACTGCATTCAAAGATTTTTTAAATATCGCTTGCCACACCCGGGAATCGAACCGACTAATATCTGTAAAAATTACACCCTGTACTTTTATTGCATCGATCGTTAGGGTCAATTATAAGGATGAAATCTCTCTAACGAACTTGATAAATAAAATAAAAGGAAAACCATGAAATCTTAGTATTAAGAGTACTTTCCCTCCAGGTGGCATAATAAAATTCCACCCTGTATATTTAAGCAGACGGGAAAGATCTTGGAATATGTTTTAGATTGTTTTCTTTATATGATGTCTTCTACTTTTGAAGGTTGACAATTTAATTTAATCAGGCCTTCATTGAAACTGTCAGATGATTTAATTGGCTAGTAGATAAAAGGATGCCTCCTTTTGCTGATTGCCATGACAATATTTCTTACTTTTCCTTCTCTGATGACATTTCTCATTAAAATGACGCAGGAAGTTTTTTGACGCATTTTCTCTAAAAGCGCAAAATTTTCCAAATTCCACCTGTGATTTAAATTACACTCCGATGAAGTCCGTGGTATCTTATCTTATCTTTTTAGGGGGCCAGGAATACCTGGTGACACTTCGACCCTATGGGATCTGTTGTGCCAAACCCCTGTCCGCCAAACGGTGCCCCAATCCGCTTTTTGGTGGACATACACCTTAGAATAGTAAATACCAGTCTTTGGCGTATACAGGTTTCCTCACGATGTTTTCCTTCACCGAAAAACCTGTGGTATTATAATAATCCGTACTTAAGTTTTCGAAAACTCATTGGTACGGGCCAGGATCGAACCCACGACCTCATGAACGTGAGGCGAGTGCACAACCAACTAGGCTACCACGGCTCTAAAATCCGTGGTAACAGCACTAACGGCCTAGTGTAGTTTAAAGAAAACTGGCTACCCCTAACAAACCTAATCAAATTGTGTTCGCCAAACTTAGTTTTAAGAAGTCAGACGTGAATTTAAAAGAGCCTGATGCAATAGATTCCCGCAAATTCCCGCAGATTCCTGCAAAGCCACTTTTTAGCCCGCAAATGAAGTTTTGTCTCCGACCGCAACTAGTTGCCTGAAAGTTTCAAAAGCCTCAAGTGGAGATCTCTCCACGACCTGGCATTGTGCCTGCAAACTGCGACTCTAGGGATTACTGTTTTATTTATTCCTAAAAAGAAACAAGACGGAGACGGTCGGGATTTGGGAATAGTTCTAGCATTGCCCTTTGACATAGAGCATTCTGGTCACCTTTTCTTTATTGACGAAGCGTTTGGGAATACACTGTCTAGAGCTCGGAAATAAGTAATGAATGTCAAGTGTAAAGTGGGTAAAGGGCTGGTCAAACCGAAATGCAGTGCAGCACAGCGCGGCGCAGTTTAATACGATGTAATTTGTAATGTATGGAATATTATGGGAAATGACGCAGCGCTGTGCAGCATCGTGCGTTTGGTGTGTCATATCCCAAAATATTACATTCATTACAACGTGTTAAACTGCGCTGCACTATGCTGCTCTGCATTCGGTTTGACCAGTCCTTTATACTGAGCACCGCCACATATTTTACAGCTACTGTATGTTTATCGTTCTCAGATAAATCACCTCTTAACCTTTCGAACTTGAACTCTCCGAATTGGATGAAACTTGGTAGGAATGTAGAGGGGGTTATTCTCAGCACAAGTACATTAATTACCCGCTGTACATTCCTACCAAGTTTCGTCTATTTCGGAGAGTTCGGATACGAAATCTCCCCTTGTGAGCTAGGCACAGAATAGATAATAGGACAGCTAGGTAACAGACTAGCCTCTCACGACATTGAGTGCGAATTCTAGCACCCACGGGTCTGTCTTGGCTATTTTTTTATGTTTTGACATTTTTATTTTATTTTTTGACATGTTTTATATTGACATTCTTTATTTATTATTAGTTTTTGGTATCGATTCATTTGTAATGACTGATATTGAAATAATTCTCTACAAGTATTTGACATGGACTATTGAGTATAAACACAGTTTATTTTTATTTTTTGACATGTAATTGGATAATTACGAATAAAGAATGATTATGATTACTATTATGAGTGGTTTTCCCCAGGAAAGGCACCACAGTGTGTCAGGGTCCACAGCAGGATATATATGGCTGTTTAAGATAAAATCTGTGATGGATCAGTCAGACAAATTTTGGATAGACAAATATAGTATTATGTAAGTAGTTGTCCTCGCCGATTTCTTGAACTCACGACCTTTGCCTTTCTTAATCAGACCAAGGATTTACCTTTTGCGACTAATTACGGTATTATTTCGCAAATAAAACTGCAAAAGTGTAATTTATCTTTTTATACGTTGTCAAAAACAGATAAAAAGGTAATTGGGCATATTATTTTATGGTTTTTGATATTGTTACGATAAATTAAAACGATATACCAAATCAAATAGCGTCAGTGTCGTCTGGGATAAGACACGACCTATCATATCGAAATGTCCGGACTTCGATCCCCGGCTGGGCCATGTACCAATGGGTTTTTTCTCGAAACTGAACTACATAGAGCGGGTGAAGGAAAACATCGTGAGGAAACCTGCATACGCCGAAGAAGAAATTCTTAGGCGCATGTGAAGTCCACCAACCCGCACTGCTCGCTCTCAATGGGAGTCGAACCCGCAACCTAGGCTAATACACAAATAACGAGAGAAGTAACAAGAAATAACAAAACCACTCGCAAATTATCTGTAGTTGTTCGACAGGATTAACAACATCAAGTTATATCCAAGTCTCAAGCAACCGACAATTTACTGTCATAAAGGCAAAGAGCACTTGTCATTAAGTACGTATTGTGCGTAAGTAGGTCACCGAGTTGGGAGTTGAAGCCCGACCGATCGATGCCGGGTCCACACAACGAGACACTGAGGTTGTTACACCCTATCTGTTTGTTTTTTAAATTGTCAAAGCCGTGCCGCATCTGTCTGTTCGGTGGAGTGCCAAAGTCAGTCAAAATCTATGATTAGGTACACTGGGTACATTTATACACGTAATTTTTTTCTACTGTTTACGTGTTACCGCTGAGAAGAAGGAGCGGGACAAGAAACTATTCCAACACATAAAAAAAAGTTAGTATAATAATTATTGTTTGTAAAGATTGTGCGAGGCTCTTTGTCCTTCAAATAATCGTCTATTTTTACCGACTTCCAAAAAAGGAGGAGGTACTATGTTCGGCTGTATGTATGTTTTTTTTTATATAATCTTTCTTACAAAGTTGTTTTTTTGATGTGATTCTTAAAATTTCTATCCGACATATTCATGATTTCCCCTGTCAGTTTGTTGTTGATGCGTATACCTTGCCCCATGAACGGTTTATTGACTTTAGTAAGTCTTAACTGTGGTAAATACAAGTTTTTTTGTCAAAAAGAGACATATTTTTATTTATAAAATATTTTTAATCTTTAAACTTTTCTCTTATTGACTACAACGCAAACTATAGATCGGTCTAATAAAATATAAATAAAAAAGTTTTGAATATGTTATAAATATTCAGTCAGACAAGGCCCCCAAGGTTGTAGAGCCACGGCGGCCATGATAACCATCAAGATTGTTGTCACGTGGAGGACTAATTTCTTTGTAACAGGTACCGAGTAACACTTGGTATTACGTTACAAGATACTGCGGACGCAGTGGCGGCAATTAGTTTATGTAACTGTATCCAATTTAGAGCTGCTCGCCTCGCGCTTTGATAATAATACGCTATTGTGATGTTGGTATTTATTTTAAATTGATCGGCCGCGAATAACAACGACATTGCGTGATTCCATTTACTCTTAATCATCTCTCGTCAGCGGGGCAACCTCCATGCAGCCGAAGCGACGTCTCTCATACAGTTCCATACATTACCGCGGCGCATACGCCACGCATGCACGCATTAATTAGTTTTCTGCTCTGCAGAGACCAAGTTCTAAAATGTTCATGGGAGGTAATTGTTCAATTTCAGTTTTACTTTGGATGGGGCAGATACTTGAGTTAGTTTGGTGAGTCATTGTGCACAAGGGCATGTATTTTCATTAAATGTATTTTTTAAATGTACACGTCACTAGGCTACAATGCAATGGTTTTGTATTAACATGTGCTGTGGTCGACCGTACAACTGTTTAGGTTCTTAGTAAATTTAAGTTTTTTTTGTGAAGAGTTTCCGATAACCAAATAATGAAGAATTTAGTTTATCGAAGACGCGGGCAGAAGCTAGTTCATACACAAACAAAAATCCTGTCCTACTATAATATTATAAAGGCGAAAGTTTGTAAGGATGTGAGGATGTTTGGATGTAAGAATGTTTGTTACTCTTTCACGCAAAAACTACCGAACAGATTTTGAAGAAACTTGATACAGTGATAGTTTATATCCTGGACTAACAGTCCAGTAATATAGGCCACTTTTTAACGCGAACAAAGTCGCGGGGCGTCCGCTAATACCCCTAAGTAACTACATAGAGGACGCTGTTGCACAATGTACACGGGAAAACTTTTCTACGCGGGCAAAGCCGCGGGTAAAAGCTAGTAGTATTATAATCTCGCCTCACTCTCACCACTCGCTAATCTGAAAGTGATTGTAAAGATCACTATTTACCGACTACTGTTTTACGTCGGACCAACAGTCTGCCAACAGTGTACTTGTGCTCGCTAGTACGTGGTTGCGTAAGTGAGTAGGCAATTTTCATCTCGCTCCGCCCGGAATCGACCTAGTGACCTCGCCGGCTTATACCGACCGCTAAGGGTTTTGGCATTGAGGGTTATTGCTCTGTAACTTACTGCTTATTTGATCTAAAAATAGTGCTTATGGTAACTAAATGACCAGCTTTTGCTAGCGGCAAATACAAAGCTTATAATTTTTTTGATCTTTTTCCGATCAAGTTTTATTTTAAGAATGGACAACAGTCGCATGTCGCTAGTATAGTCCTTCTTACTAATATTATAAAGGCGAAAGTTTGTAAGGATGTGAGGATGTTTGTTACTCTTCCACGCAAAAACTACCGAACAGATTTTCATGAAACTTGGTACAGTGATAGCTTATACCCTGGAATAACATATAGGCTACTTTTTTACGCGGACAAAGTCGCGGGGCGTCCCCTAATACCCCCTAAGTAACAAAACGCCTATATAGAGGGCGCTGCTTCACAATATACACGGGAAAACTTTTCTACGCGTGCGAAGCCACGGGAAAAAGCTAGTTACTTTATAATTTAAAATCTAAACCCTTTATCAAACCTTCAAACCATAAACTGTCTGTAATCTAATCTCCTATAGTGATAACCTATTTCTCACTGTATTACAACATTATCTTCATGTTCAAATATTTAGTGTCTGCGACATCGGCCGGCCCAATCCGGCTAAGTGGTCAGGTATCAACTATCAGGGTTGGTTCGGTTCTGACTAGGCACGAGTGCTCTTTCATGCCTGCCTTGCAACTGTTGGGGTGTGGTCTGAGAACATGAAGAAAGGCGGTCTAGAACAAAATGCTAACATGTGTAAAGTTCACCGAGCCTAATGTCTAACTCAGTCAATTTTTTTTCTTAAATGAGCACCTCTAGTAGACTACAGACAATCCGTAAAAATAAATAGAAACAATAAAAATTTACCGACTTGCTACCTTTGTTTGTTTTTATCGGGATGTAAATCTTCCTGAGATATCCGACCGGGGAAGGCGGGGTTGCAAGCACACCCTTACTATACCTTCATGCCGACTGGGCTATAAAGACAGTCAAAAGCCTTAGTTAAAACCAATACAAAAAATAATAAACTCTTTGTATCGTTCCTTTTGACAAACTAACGCCTAAACAAGAAGCCGGTAGATTTCTCCACTACAAAAATATTTGCGGGTACGTATGTAGTGTTAACATTTATAAATTAAATTGCTTTGTATATCCCGTCAAACTAGATCAGCTTGTTAACGTTGTTACAAAACAAAGTAAAATTTCGTCTGTCACACAGTCGCTCGCAGTTGTTCTCTTGCAATCCTGCTGAGTTGGAATTCAGCCAAACCAGTCTCCTCGGTCGCACGGAGACTCATATGAAAGAATTATTGTTTTAAATTTAACAATAGAAAGTAGCTTTCGCGGCGAATAAATAATAACGATTGTGGGCGAACGTGGAATAGTTCATGATTCCATTCGGTTTTGTGGAACACGTGTTCGTGAACATGAACTTGCTTCGATTCAGTGACCTGACTAAAATAATCAATGTCGGCGTGTGGGTACTGTACAGTACACAGTACACGGTTACCCTTTTAACACGTTTTTGTTGTCCTTCTACACATTGATAGTGGATAGTGCTGCTAGGATGCTAGCATTTGATACTAGGTATTGATCTGGTGAAGGTCGCGGGATGAGGTTAGCGCAGGACCGGTCGTCGTGGAGATCCTTGGGAGGCCTTTGTCCAGCAGTGGACGTCTACAGGCTGATATGATGATGATGATTTTTTGAATAGTGGACTTCTATCGTATCGGCCTCTAGACTGTTGTCTAAATGCTTCATGGTTTATGGGTGACAGTTGCCGCTTACGATCAAGCGGGCTGTCTGTTCATTTGCCACTCTAGACTATAAAAAACATCATTATCAGTCAGTCAACTTCTACTTTGGACGGAACACTGCCCTTATGTCCACCACCACTCCGCCCTTTGGCTTCCTCATCCAGCCGCTTCCGGATACCGGGTTGAAATTGCCGCCTGAAGGTTAGAAAATGAAATCATTATACCTACGTACGTAAAGATTACCTTGCACAGTTACGGAATGTTAAAATGCTAAGTCATGTTGCCGTGTTCATGTTAGTATGCCGCCATCATAATCATACCTATTTCATAGAGTAATGGAATTCCAGTTCATACAAAATTCTTGTACTCTTACTTAAATATTCAAGGATTTCCAACGGCAATCTTTTTTTGGAACTCTAGTATCGTTTAACATTCTTTGGGGTCTTAGCTGCTTAGCTCATACTTTCTTTCTCTCTTTGTGTTGTGAATTTGTCAACTTTCAGTCACTCTCAACTTTCTATTCTTTCGCAATACTAGTTGTCTACCACGCATTTAGTTCAGCCTAGGTTTTCAATGCCGCACTTAGCGTTTATTCTTAAACTGTTGCGGTAACCGAGATTGCGTACGCGCACAGCAAACAAACCGTCGGTGTTTTTTCTTTTTTAATTTTAGAACGGCCTCCCACGGGCTTCTGTAAGTGGGTTAATGCCAAGCCCACACGACCTGTGCCCCACGGTTGACTGACATGCGACTCTTCACAATACAACCCTATTGTCGTCTTTTTTCGCGTGTTAAAGTGCGAGCAAGATGTTGTGTAACCGGAAGGTCAAATGCTCCAATGCCAAGTTTCAACGAGGTGATGGTTCGGGTGTCGCTATTCATTAGATTTCTTTGAGATCACAAAACAACTGCTTTCCAACGTCACAGCTCTTGACATTTGATTGAATTGATCTTTGCTCCTGCGAAGTGTGTACCGCTGTCGGTGTCAACTCTCGTTTTTTGCTCAATGGTATCGTATGTTTCACTCCATTTGCCTTTTAGGACGATTTTTGTGTGCGCAACTATACCCCAATACAAAATACTTGCGTAAACTGCTAGCACATCACGTTCTTATATTTTCTTCTGTATAGCTGACGTAAGTTATTGCTAGGTCACGGTTGTCGTCAATTTCAACTATTAATCAACTCGTATAGAAATCATCAGTTATAAAGTAACCCGTTATTTCGCGGATTTTGCGTAGGCGATGCTTTCAACGGTCTAACTAATGTTTTATGCACTCGGTTCACACTCACACTGATGCACAATATATACCTTGTAATTATACGGGCACTTAAAGAAAACATTTAAAGAAATCCGTTAATTGGCCTGGTCTCATTTCTTTATGAGTCATGGCATGACATTGAATTTGAATACGATTTTAATAGAAAAGATTCTGCCTAAAGGTCCATCTTCTATTGAATATTGCGTAGGTACCCATATTTTACTGTAGTTTAAATAGTCGTCGGAAATTACCAACATTGCACAGTCCCATGCTCTGTCAATCACAGTTTAATTTCAAAGGTCGAGTCAATACTTCATTGCTAATTTATAAAAGGCGGGCGCTACCGAGTCCCTATCAATTCCACAAGACGTAATATGACATTAAAGGTTGAATTCATCAAAGCTAACAATGGTGAATTATTCAAAAACACAACTTCTCGAGTGTATCCGGAGAAACGGGCAAAGACAATAGCCGGAAGAGCGTTTAATTTTAAAGTTGCGTCTAGCTTTACAGGAATCAATTTATCGGTTCTTAACAATTACTGGTCATTGACAGTTTTATAGACTTCCCCTATTCTTAAGTGACCATTGTGTCTTGCGAATTATTCCACATGAGTGACGAGTACTTTCACACTTTTGCCATGAAAGTGGTGTTACATTGGAATCCAATTTCCAGGGTTAATTACCTACTTATTATCAATACTGGTTTATAAGGTCTTCAACATATTTAAATGCCATGTCTTTCTTGTGTCAAACATCTTTTATAATCATGGTATATATCCTATTTCCAGTATTTATTGTCCGATATCAGTTCATACATAAGAATATCATAGCAATATCTTATCTTTTGTCTCCATCTAGTAGATCTTCGTCAACTGTTTCATCTCTATATACTGTACTTATTTTGACTCTCAAGTCTTTATTCCGTGATTGGTCCTAACAGGACAATCATGATCACTTTTCGTAATCGATTGGAAGACCAAAACGATTCTTGAACTCAGGTCGTGACTTGGTCCCAATATTACGGTCAAAGATTTCATCACGTGATGAACAAGAATATCAGAAACTTGCAATCTTTGGACTCTTTCTTGAAGCGCAAATCTTAAGGTTGAAGATTCGCTGATCAAGTAGTATATGTAAAGTGGTATGTTGTATGAGTGTTGTTTGATTTGAACTGACAGTCAATTGAGTTGTGAATGAGACTATTGTAACAGTGTTTGACCGTCTTTCCTGACTTTTTGTTACGTGTCTAACGAAGTAAAATGGATGTTGAAAGATTCAATTTGATGATAGAACTTCAAATGTAAGATTTTTGTGATGATAATAGATTTTAATTGAATCTTAACTGTTAGACATTGCAAGATGCTTACATTTGACACGTTTTATTCTTTGTATTATGAGTAGATGTATTGAAGTAAGTTTAATAAAAATACGAAGGTTACATAAATTGTTTTTATTATTATTGTGATGCACTTTCTCGTAGGTGCTTCCGAAAGCTCAACCATACGAGTAAATTATTTGAACTTTTGTATTAAAATTAACCTTAAATTTAATTTGATTTCTTAGCGTATCTGGTATTTTTTGCCCAGTCTTCTCCTAGATTCAAAACGAAGCTATAAAAATAATTATACCCCAAAGGATCTAATTCGACGCGGTAACAATTTTTTGCCTCAAAACGACTAGGTATAATTACGTTTCTGGTTGCTTATTTAGTTAGGCCTTGAGTGGTCGAGTTGGATCGTGACTGAACGGACTACAGACTCACGGCTATTGACTTGGTGGTTTTCAATTATTGACGCTCCGAGCTCAATTTAGAAGCCCGATTTGAAGAAAAGGGCCTTGCGTTACTGAGTCAGAGGTTTCTTTGGGCCAATGCAGACAGAACTTCAAACGGCTCGAGATGCTGAAGCATGCTTGAGTCCACTGATACAGACCGAGAGCAAAATTGCGCTTCGCGGCGCGTCGAGAGACTGCTCGAGCACCGAGAGCGCGTTCGCGAGCAAACCCACCGATGTTACCAGGTGCCAGTCGCTTGCCAGTTTTGCAGTGGAAATTCAAAGCGATTCTTACAGTTGTATAATGTTGACATGTGGGTATAATAAATACAGTCTTCGTCCAACACGTGTTTCATTTACTACACTTACGGGCTTGTACTTGTTTGTATATACATATTTCATTTTCGATGAAACCTACTGAAAACCACATTCACACATCCCAACTGTCAGTTCCAGACAGCATTTATGAGACAAAAATGAATAACAAAGGAATTCAGACTATACAGCTTAGTCTATATTACCAATATTATAGCGGCACTATACGGGATGCACATATAGTCACAAATATGGACTACAAATAGCAAACAACAATCGCTTTGTTATGCAGTGGGGTTTCTTAAAAGATGTTGATCTGATAATGACATTGACCTAGAAAACTTGCTTTTGTATTACGCGTTATTGTTTATCGATGTTGTTTCAATGATGTATTCTAATTTTCTTATAACTAATTTTAACTTCATAAGAACAACTAGTTGAGCTGCGCAGATCGTCGCTCCAATGCCTGTCTGTAATTACACTAGTTCTTGTTATGCTTCAAACTCAAACAATAGTATCGATAGACGACGCTATATATCGAGAGAATGTGATTGGTAGTAGGAGCCGACCTAGACTGACATACGAGGATCAGATAGAACGGGTGCTCGCAAACACGTAAAGAGCACTCGCGTCCTGCGGGGAGCGTGTGTGAAGAGAATGATGAGACTGAATGAAGCGAAAGAGTGTGTCGGGGTCGCGATACTTGGAGCTTCGTTCTTCCTGCCTACCCCGTCAAGGACAGATATGTATGTATGTAAAACAGTAAAGCCGCACATAGCTGCTTCATACAAAAAGAAATCGTTGCATTTAATAGTGTTGAAGCGGTTATTCAATCATTAAACGCTCCAGTCTCAAAGTATGTTTGACAGCCAGAGGTCGTTGTTTATATTCGGACACATGCGCCTGATGTGGCCGGAAATGTTGGTCGCTCTTTGCCTAACACGTCCATAGTCTCGGCGGACAGTGATGGATGATCTTATACTTGTTGGGCACGCAATGAACTTCCCTACAAAAATACACCCGGAGGGAAGTGATAATATACGTGCTTAATATTATTAACTTGATTTTTTTCCATAGTTGATACTTTCAATTTTGGGGTCTTGAATTAGCTTAATGTTACAAATTTTATGACTTTCCTAATGTACAGGTTACTTTATTTTTCAAAATTAAATTGAAATGCCTGTCAATTCAAATACGAAGCGAGTTGCTCTAGTATCCTAATCCTAACTCATATTTAAACTTCAACAGTTTGTTGCTTACGCTTTCACGGCTCGACTCTTCGGCCTTATCTCCTTAAAATTTTACACACACATAGCTTATGTCATTAACCTGCACTAGTCCACTGCTGGACATTTATGCCTCCCCCAAGGAGTGCCACTGAACCCGATGTGTTAGTTTGTGCCCATCACCCGCTGGCGCCTGTAACGATCCAAAGGCAACAAGTGCGTAGCCACCCTGATTCCAGGATTGTAATTTCTTATGTTACGTGCTGTAATCATACTTGATGTTGATTTTAAATGAGAAACGTCGGTCCATCTCAACGCCATCATCAAATAAACATATCACACCCGGAAACCAATTTGGAAGGAGGGTTAAAAAGACTGGAGACAAAAAGGGGATAAAGACGGCGTCGTCCAAGTTAATCCTAATGGTTTTCGGCAATCGCTCGATCGGCGACCGGGCAGCGGTTGGTCCTAGTGTTGTCGGTGAATCGATACTGTAAACTGTATCGATAGTATTGTAATTAATTAAAATTACTAATTACTCCTGAATAAAATTATATTTAATCCCAAATTTGGATGTCTGTAGCACGGAAAAGTGATTTCGGAGACTCAGCGAAATCTTTTTTTTTTTGGCTTGATTACTAATTCTTTTCTTCACTCCATTTAAGTCGTGGCGTGATGGGGTACGCAAAGCGGCCTATCATGTCGAGATAGGCCATGTACCAATAGGTTTTTTCTCGCAACTTAAATACATTTACTGATTGCTCTCAAACGTTGAAGGAAAACATCGTGAGGAAGCTTGCATACGCCAATCAAGAAATTCTTAGGCGCATGTGAAGTTCACCAACCCGTACTAGGGCTGGCGTGGTGAATTAATAGCCCAAACGCTTCGTTAAAAGGGTCAGGGCCAGAGCAGAGGCGGGATGAATTATTATTGTCACTTCACACATATTTTAATTTATTCTCAACTTCATGTAACATGGTAGTGATGTTGCTGGATGCATCGACTATCGATTTTCCAGCACTAGTCCGTTCCACTCGGCCTGCTAACCGGGCTAACACGTAACACCGCTATTTCGGGCCCCGGCGGGTTATTCTGCTGGCGTTCGACACTTTTTGCGTAAACTTGGCGTAAACACTCCGAAGGGCGTTTGGGCTTTGTGCAATTACACGCGTTGGGGGGTGTACAAAAAGTGTATTTCTGTGTATAATATATATTATGTACCTTCATATTATGTTGTTGTATATTCAGGGAGTTGTCTAATCAAGTCGGAATGTTTCTTTTCTGAAGGCAAAGTAAAACGCCACGGTAAAAATGGGGCTTTTCAGGACGGAAATTGTGAAAATATCTTTAGATAGAAGAAATCTCAAAGATAAGAAAAAGAGGGATTGAGGGGTCGTCTCCAAATACCTAAAGAGGACGTACTTCATTTCATTACTTTAAGAAACACATTGCAAAACAACTTTGTAAGTAAGACTATTGAATGACAAAGATGCCAAGTACTGACGTTACTACAGCCTGGCACAATATTTACAAACATGTTACTAAAAGGTGTGTTGCGGAAGCTTGTTGCGCCGCTTATTCTCAGCCTGCGATCATCATAGTATTGATGATCACAGTTCTCAGCGCTAGGAAGCGGTGGTACCTATATAAAAATTGACGTGTATAAAATGTACCCAGTGTACTCATACCATAGAACATTTTGACTTTGAAGCGGAACAAAAATGAAACTTGTAGTTGACACAGATGATGTACCGGTAAATGGAGCATGTGTATTCATTCGTACACGATAATAATTAAACCAAATGCATGGTACCTATTGTTTTTTTCGAAACATAGCACTATGATGCTAAATTGCTAACACACCGCTCAATTCCTATTACAGACAACCTGGTCAAGTATTTCCTACAAATGACGTAGTTTATTCGATGACATTATGGTCAGCTTTTCGAGTTTTTGTAACAAATAGGTTAAGTATGTTAAATAACAATTTTATGTTAACCCTTGTCACTTGAAATAAACAAAAATAAATATAAAAAAAATCGTAAATGACACATTTTAAAATTTTACTTTACTGTACCGCACAGTCAACTTTTTTTAACCATAAGGTACTGAACAAACCTAGCGGAAATTCGCCCGCGCACTTTTTGACGTCATTGTCAAATGATCCATAACACTATACCCTAAAGAACAAAATCGTCGCCTCGCTTAAGCGTGACACACACTGGGCGGCGGCGTTGCGAAAGCGTTGCGGCGGCGAAGGTTTGTATGAAGAACGCGCCGCGTCGCCGCCGCTTTGATGTAAAAGGCTTCATACTATTTGGAACATTACAGAAAAAAACTGCAACGCTTTCGCAACGCCGCCGCTCAGCGTGTGTTACGCTTTACTGATATGGTTCATTTGACAATGACGTCAAAATAGTACGCAGGCAATTTTCCGCTTGGTCTGCCCCGACCCTAACCTATAAACTTCCCATAGATTTGTCGTATCACTCGTATTTCTCACTATTTCCGAACCCAATTTAGATTTTAGATTACTAAACTCGAAGTAGGTATTTGTTAGCCTTTTATACGCAGGAATAGAAATTGTAGGTGAGAAATGTCACGCAACGGCACACGCAACTCGACATCTATGTAAACTAATAACTTCCCCGATATTTAGGCGTAAGTACTTACGACATTATTTGCTGTAATCGGGGAGCTTTTAACGCCATCTATATCTATCTATCTATACTAATAATGAAGAGGTAAAAACTGGTGGTTAAATTGCACGCTTATCTTATATATCTTGCGAAGAACCAAATGATAGCGGGGTGTAAAATACACCTAACGCCATCTATTGACAAACTTTAAAACTAAGAAACTGGCATGTTTAGAACGGGTTAATTAAATTGAATAACATATAAATAGTATACTTTATCACGCGGATGAAGTCGCGGGGCAGCGGCTAGTCATCATAAAAGCCCTTCAACGTCTACTGTTGGACATAGCATGAACGCCACCACCCTCCGCATCCAGCCGCTTCCGGCCACCTTTTTATGCTTCACGTTTTTAAAGTGGGAAGACGGAATTTTCTCATCTGAAAAATCGACTATGCCGCCTAGAACCAATCAGCATTCCACGCGTATTTTTTTAAACAACTCTCTTTATTAAGAGTACTTAATTGACACGATCTCGTAGTGATCTACGTAATGTTCCATGTTTTAAGGCAACTACGAGTAGGTATATATGTACTGTCACCCTTCGCAAGCAACCCTTTATAAAAAGGTCAATTCTGTCCGATTTGACGAATGACCCACTTCTCGCACGGCCGCCGAACGGTCGGGGGAAAGTGCAAAACCACGGTGCCGGCAACTGACCGCTGATGTCTGCCTCAATTTGTTTCAACCAAACAACTTTTTAAATGTTCACCCTTTGTTACGTTTTGTATTCTAATGGAAATTAATCGGATGGAGACGAAACACGTCGGACATGAGCCGACTGAGCGTGTTTTAGGCTGGTTTCACAGCTTTACTAGAGACCCGTCCGGGTCGCCCGTAATACGGAAGACCCATACGGTAGCGCCCGAAGTGCTCCTAAACGACTGTCGCATAGAGCATGAATGTGATGGGCTTGTACGGGGTCTACCAGGAGCATGTCCCGTACGGAACAATCCTCGTCGCTGTGAAACGATGTTCTAGCGCCTCACGTGTGTCTCCGCTCCCGGAGCCCGTACGCGGGGTGACCCGGACAGGTCTCCAGAACAGCTGTGAAAGCAGCCTTAGAATATAGAAAACTAGGTCCGCGTGGCATTTCAATTATTTATGTGTTGATTTTTTTGTTTCAGGTATGTGGAATTGAGCTGTATCTTAAAAATGTGCCGTAAGTTTCTGCTATTTAAATTGTTTTCTTGAAAGTGCTCAGCAGGAACATAGTTTTTTTTCTCTCTCTGAGGAGTACCCTAACAAGATAATATTATCTACTTCATCATCATACTCATCGACATCAAGTTCAAACACTGCAATTACGAATAACAAAACAATTTCTGTGCATCTGTTTTTGTTGCTTACTGTACTTAGAATTAATCAGAAACGAGATAAGAATTGTGACTTATTGTTATTTATTTCATTTTCTTTTATAGATTTTTATGTAAGAGTTGTTTTCTTTAACTGCATATTCAATATCTTGGAATAGCTTGACACCACAATATCAATTGACACGATTACCGAATCACCGCACCCATAACATTTAACGACTGGAGTTTTAAATTTCATTTATGAAGATTTAATACCATTTTATGATCCATAACGATAACGTAAGCCAGCCATATTGCTTACGTCACCCATCTTATCCAGTCTAGACAGCCCGCCGTGCTCTAGATTCTAGTCGACTATCTCTCTCCAACTTGTTAACTGTCGATCCATCTGTCTTTATCTCACATAGAATGAAACAGATGTTATCAGTTCTTGTTCAGATTGTTATTGGGACAAAATATCATCTCTTGTACCCTTAAGCGTAACACACACAGCGCGGCGGCGTTGCGAAAGCGTTGCGGCGGCGAATCTGCGGAAAGCGAATAAAAAGCGGAGCCCTTCAGATAACATATACCGCTAGCGGCGGCGGCGCGGCGGCGGTTTGTATGAAGACCGCTCCGCACCGCGCCGCGCCGCCGCCGCTCTGTGTAGGGGTTCTCATACACTACAAAGGAATACAACGCAACGCAAATCTGTCAAATCAAAACGTCAAATCTGTGCGCGCGGTTTTGTCGCTTTCGCCGTCGCACCGTCGCACCGTCGCCGCGCCGCACCGCCGCCGCGCCGCTTTGATGTAAAGGGCTTCATACTATTTCGAACATTAGAGAAAAAAACCGCAACGCTTTCGCAACGCCGCCGCTCAGTGTGTGTTACGCTTTATTGTCATCTCAATTCTTATAGAGCCATGTTCTGTTAGTTTTGTTGGCAAGTGTTTTTTTTTTCTGTAGAGAAACTGGGGTGGGTTTATATTCTGTGTGTACCTTAATTTTGCTGAAAGCATTTGTGTAGTTAGGCGTATCACAGACACACGCGTTCTGCGGTGGCGGTCTACCGCAGGCCGCGTAGACTAGAGACCGCCCTGGGACTTTCTTTTGTCCATTCTTTCGTCCACTCCCCGAAATGGACGAAAGAAAGTCCCAGGGCGTTTTTTTTTATATATTTCTTTGTTATTTAAGTACCTACTCGTGTAAGTGGCAATAAAAATTTTTTTCTTCTTTCTTCATCTTCTTCCCTTGTAAGTATGGCTCACAGCAGCTCAGCTGTACTAGATAAGCCCTGTGATTTAGCACTGCACTCGCAACAGCCGTATATTTAGCTCAGCATTACCGACATTGCTCTTGCGCAAGTGTGGCGTGACATTTTGACGGACAGAAATAGTGGGCCGCCCTATTTCTTCGGCTGTCTCGATCTTAGCATGATGTAGTGCCTCACCTACTTAGTTTCAGTTTCAGATACAGGTTAATACCGTCCTGTCAATAGGTTTATATTTATTATCTTCGTAACACTGCTGCGCGAAAAACCCGTGCGCCCACCTCTGCGGTCTCGACGCCAAGCAGTACGACCGACGTAAGATATAGCGGTTCAAAATTATTTAATGGGCTAAATAACATAATTTTGTGTTGTCCCAAGAGAATGAAGCGGCGAGCGTGTATGAAGAGAATGATGAGACTGGGTGAAGCGAACGAGGTGTGTCAGGATCTGTTCTTTCTGCCTACCCCGTCAGGGATATAGCGGGAAAATATGTTTGTTGCTCACTCACGTGATAGTTTATATCCTGGAATAACATCTATAGGATACATTTTAAACGCGAACAAAGTGCTGGGCAGGTAGATTCTTTTTTAATGAAATGTTATAAACATTTTGATTTCCGTATATCATTATCGGCCAGTTCACATCCTTCTTTGTCTTAAGTCCTTCTTGGACTTAAGCCTTCCCCGGCCCTTCGCCCTCCCCATATTTTTTACCCTTCGCATACCTACCAAAATCACAATAAACATAGAACAAGAGCTGCTCTGAACTTGAGAGTCCAAATTCAAGCACATCACTATGACTTTAATTTTCATCTCGAACGCATATTAGGACTCTTCACGCCGTGTCGACATTTGAAGGGTTCTTCAAAGGTCAATCTCGTCCTTAGTACTAAATGTCAGGCGTGTGTTGTGTGGGTACTATAAATAACTTAAATCAGATAAGCTACATTTAGTAATGCAAAAGTGCAGTCTTCTGTAATGCAAATATATTTAAATGTTCTCTGCGTTGGATACAGATACTCTTAAATACATAATGCTAGCTGGACAAATATTTCTCTTATCTTTTTAGGGGGCCAGGAACACCTGGCAACACTTATTTCTAGTCTAGCCTAGTCCACCAAAGGTGCCCCAATCCGTTTTTTGTGGACTTCACATACGCCTTAGAATATAAATTTAGTCCTTGGCGTATGCAGGTTTCCTCGCTATGTTTATCTACACCGAAATGCTTGTGGTGCAAATGAATAGTCTAGTCTAGTCCACCAAAGGTGCCACAATCCGTTTTTGTAGACTTCACATACGCCTTAGAATATAAATTTAGTCTTTGGCGTATGCAGGTTTCCTCGCGATGTTTATCTACACCGAAATGCCTGTGGTGTTATAATAAATAAATAAATCTTTATTTGTCTTTAAATCTCATTGGTACATACTAGTATAAACCCGCGAATTCGCCCGCGTTTAAAAGTATTGTATAAGTTATTCTTGGTTGGTTGATAGAGCCTCGTCTCTTAGTCAAAAGGGTGGGCTGAACCGCGCGCTGGTGAGGTTGACATTTGAAGCATCTGATGTTGTCATGCGCCTCTTTCAACCCACTGTAATGTCAGATTGTATATTGTGTGTGGTATATAATTTCACCTATACTAGGCGTGTTTCTCTACAATTTATGATCATATGTCACCAGTATACAATGAATACAGCAAACAATCTCGAACATATTCTAAACTTTCACACAGGACTGCGAACATGCTACAAGTTTTCTAATCTTAATACATGTTTATTGCGATGTAACATAGTTTACTATGTTAAAAAAAAAAAAATTCGCGGAAAATTTTGTCTCTACTAATATCTGCGCTGCGTAATTAAGTTTTTAACCTACTAAGTTATGCCTGGACGAACAATAATTGGCATTCTAGGTAATCCACGCCCGATTCGGAAATTGTCAAAATTACGTAACTCGGAAAGCTGTAGTAAGCTCAGGTTGTTCACACTCCGTCAACTGCTGGTCTGTGATGATGATGACTTTGTGCTTATACATTTAAGGCCGGGTCAAACCGAATGCGTATGCGGTGCAGCGCAGAGCGTTGCAGCGCAGCGCGTTGCGTAGCACGTCACACCGGCCAGTTGTCGCGACGTGCTGTGCCGCAACGCAATCGCCGCACGCGGTGTGACGTCAACTAGTCAGAGCCATACGATTACAACGTCACCTGTGGCTCGGGTTGTCTCTGCGTGGCTTGACGCACGGATACGCGCGTAGCTGCGCAGCGCTGTGCAGCATCGTGCGTTGGTGTGTTCTCTCCCATAATATTCCATATGTTTACAACGTCATAAGCTGTGCTGCGCTGTGCCGTGTTGCATTCGGTTTGACCCGGCCTTTACAAATCAACCTTATGTAGTTGAGACGGAAACATGGTAGTCAGCAAGAACAAATGTTAATTCTAGTTTTCCGTATTCTCAGCTATACGTGATATCGGCCTAATTATCTCCCACTAGTCATCAGATTTGATTAGTATAATTATATTTTATATACGTTCCGTTCTTTCTGCCTACCCCGCCAGGGACATAGCGTGAAGATATGTATGTATGTACTTAGTTTATGTAAGTTAGTAATATAGATCGAGTATTCACTCTTAAAGGATATTGTTATGTTTTCCTAACAAACTTATAGGAAATACTTTTAATTTAAAATTAATTGTAAATATTTCGCTGTACGTACAACGTCACAAAACACATTCAGAATGTCACAATTATCAATGTTACGGTATCCGAGAACACGTCACAGATTAAAGAAGCTATCAAATCAACAAAGGACACCACAAAAGCTTATTCATTTCTTTCATTCCAAATCCCCACGTCAACACTTTCTTTTGAAAATACAATAGGGGACGAAAGAAAACTGTACAAAAGCGTTTTGGAAAGAAGACGTGTTACGTCTACAACGCATTTCATTACAAAACCGCACTTTCGAAACGGCCACGCGTGCTGGGCTCTGAGCGAAAGTGTCCACTGCGACACTGACTGAGCGTCGCCGTGAAATTTCGCTTTTTTGACCTTAAAAAACAATATTTCCGTCTGCCGACCGCCGGCGCCGCACCAACCGACGCACGCAAGGTCAAACGGCGTCATGAATATGGATGGGAGCTGCGAGTGTGCGATACCAATGCTTTCTAGCCGATAGGTCCGTTTATTTGGAATTTACTACAATTTTCATTGTAAATTTGTTTCTTATTTTTCGACGTAAGTGCGGATGCAGTGGGTAAAAAAAGGATGTACAGTTGAAAAATATTTGCGAAGAAACATATCTTGTTCGATGGCGAGCCTATGTCCAGCAGTGGACTAGTTGGAATGGCTGATGATGATGATGAAACATAATAATGAGAACGTTTTTCTTTTTGAAGTTACTGTCATCTGCATGTAAGCTCTCAGTGTTGTAGCGGGGTCCGAATAGCACTCCTTACTACCGTCTTCCTGTGCAGATGCCGACCAGTGTAATATGCTTCACACAGACCTTGGGGTTAAAGACCACGCCAGGGACACATGTGGGCATCAGATCGTAAAAGATAACGTGGACCCGACTACCCTTTTATATCAAGAAAACCTTATGAATACTGATTATCATTTTTTCCTCGAGTATACATTGACGGATGGTCTATATTTTACCGCGACCTTTAACTATAGTTACGATTCAGTGTTTAAATCGGTTCTACGTGACTTATTCAAACAAAGAAGCGGTTCGGACACGATCTTTTTATTTGCAATGCCCATCGAGCAATCACAATAAATATACCACTGCCGCACACCTGTGCTGTGCCGGACGTGAGTAGTTAACTCATTAAGGGCCATTCATACATAACGTAACGCTATCATCATCAGCCTGCACTAGTCTCCCACAAGGCGTGCCACTACCAGATCTCCGGTTCTCCGCATCCAGTCACTGCTAGGTCTGCCGCCTTACGCAGATTGTCGCTCTGTCTAGCCGGGGGCGTCCCACACCATGCTTGCCCAGTCGTTGTGTCCACTCGAGAACTCGTCTACCCCAGTGGTTATCGGTTCTCCGACAGATGCCCACTGCCACAGTGCTAACTTTTTGAGCTTTTCTTGGTTTTACATTCAGTCTAAAAAGAGGCTCAGTAGTTCGGTACCGGACAAAACAACCGAACTACTAAAGACTAGACGAAAATCAAAGCAGCAGATAGACGTACAAATCGTAAACTAAACTAATCATCAGCGAAGGGGCTTGTGACCTTGACCATTAAACCATTAATCAACGAACATTCCCATTTATTGTCCACTGCCTCATTTCGATGGGCGAGGTATTGGGTGTCTTGTCTATAGTTAAATTCTTGTGGGTCCTAGAGAAGTTCTCCGAGAGAACTTCCGGCGAAGAACTGGCGGTCAAGGCACACAGAAAACCTTCGTATTTCACGTGGCTTATGCACTTCCCCCAGCCTTATGTGCACACGCAGCTGCCAATGCATGTTCCGTCAAGTACGTAATTGTTTCCACACGAGAGCCTCGCGAAATTCGTAATTAAAATTAAAACCCTTCCATCATATCGCCATAACTCATGAATAACGTGTAAATACACGTAAGTGGGTACATGTTTCTATACATCGTTGAACAGTTTTAGGTTAATATGAAAAGTTAATTTTGAAGTGTTCATTTGCCCATTTAGAACTATTCGTAGTTTTAGAACTGGAATAGTCTAACTACTAATGTTAGTCTATTTAACAGCTTTTGTCGCACGCGCAGCCGGCTAACCTATGGTTAATTAATAATTAACATCAACTGTTTACTGCTGACAATATAATCAGAATAGGAAAATTAATACATGTACGGTCGACCGCAAGTCAGTGGTAACAAAACCAGTATTAATTTGTCTCTCACAGTATTGAAACTCCCTAATAGCCAAGGCCAACTCAAAGTGTTTCCACTGACGTGCGGTCGACTGTACGCAAAGAGTTATCTCCTTCTCTGTCTTCAGACAACCCTCTCGATTAACTCTTATCGTGAGAATGACACAGCAAAAAGGTTCTGCCGACAGGCCCAAAGTAGCAAGAATCCATGTCGAGAATTCCTAAACCTACTAAAAAGCTAAGTTCTATCTCCAAAAACCTCAACAGATTCAGTGGAAAGGTGCATGTACCCCGGGAACTGGTTTAAATGAACTGTACATTGGCAACAATTAAGATTTCCTGCGCGCAAGCGCGGCCTGGCGCCATTTACAGAGAGCTCGACAATTATGATGAAAATACAACGTCCTGTTGGTCACACCGACTGCTTTTGTGAGATAACGGGGCTTTTATGAAATTGGCTCGGTATTTAGATTTTGCCCGTTACTCTGCCCGCGCTGAAAGAGTAACTCACCGTATGGGTTTAATGACCATTGCCTTTTTCTTTAGAAGTACAGCCATAAAATTTATCTCGGTTTGGTTGGTCTTAGTAACCTGTGCCTTTTATCCCTGGCAATATTGATTCTTAGTGGGATTCTGCAAACATGTATATTGTTTATATTTTTTTACTTTGTCAGGTTAAATTAGAAAGAAAAAAATGTTACAAGTGGCGGCCTTATCACTTTTAGCGATTACTTCCAGGCAACTTATTGGCGTTGCGGTGGCGTTTTATTTTTGTAATGTTCCAATTAGTACGCGGTACCGACGCGATTCCGCGCGGTTTTGATGTGAAGGGCTTCATACTATTTCGAACGTTACAAAAAAAATCTCCGCCGCCCCGCTTCCGCACGCTTTAAAGCGTGACACACACTGGGCGGCGGCGTTGCGAAAGCGTTGCGGCGGCGAAGGTTTGTATGAACAACGCGCCGCGCCGCCGCCGCTTTGATGTAAAGTGCTTCATACTATTTCGAACATTACAGAAAAAAACCGCAACGCTTTCGCAACGCCGCCGCTCAGTGTGTGTCACGCTTATAAGTGTATTTTTATCATAGAGTTAAGATCTCTTTGGTGCGTGCACGTAGGGAGCGCGCACGCCACCAAAGAGATTCGAACCTTCCTGATTTTTATACACTTCAGCGATTCAATAAAAATATTGTTTAAGTGATTTCGTTTAGCGGTCCGGTTCGGTTTCACTTCAACACATGGCATTGCAATAAGTATAGCTTGTTACTTTCAAAAAATGGCACCCGCTCGGACGAATAATATCCGGTTTGCGCAACGCACGCATGTCGCGAGATCATCTGCGCGCGCGCATTGTGCGCGGTAGAAAGTGGGCGGTTTAACGCGCAACGCTCATGTTATAGATATTTTTTAGATCTTTGCGACTGTAAAAGATTTGTTTTATTGGCTGTCATCAGTTTGGTTGACATTTTTGCCTTGATCTTGATCTTTAAACAATCATCTATCACCCTATCAACATTCACTGTTGGAGATAGGCTTAGCTGGGATACCTTGGTGTGGTGCCCAAGCTAGGTAGCCTACCTGTATACAATAGCTACGCCTGATGCGCCGCCGGCGTCGATCTATTAGTATTAGAATTAGGGTTTAAATCCTTGCACTTCCCAAAAAATATATACTGGGTATCCGGAAAAATATGAGCCAATGTTTGTAGAAATAAATAATCTTAATAGGATTTACAAAATATCGCACATCGCTGTTTGAACGGTATATAAGTAAATCTACTTTAGTTGCTTTGCACTTGGAGGTTGGCATTCATAGAACTTGATGTTATTGTGCCCCTTCACACTTTTATACTTTGATTGTGTATCGCAAAATATTAAACATATAAATAAATAAAAAATCGTTTTACCTAACACCACAATTGAAGCTTCCAACCAATGCATTACGTTACCCAAGCAAATAGCCAACATAAACTCTAGATGTGTTCAGATAAAATATCTAGCATGCGTGCAACGGAGCGTTGAGACGAGAGTTTTTACACCGCCCCGTTGCAAGCCGCGCGATTCGTAACTGTATATCGGTGCAGTACGACAGCATTCGCGTTGCAGGCGTCGGCACTTTTCACGCAACATGATTCCATCTCATCTGTAGGGAAAGCATAGCGCACCGCTTTCGCGGAGAATAAAATATGTAACGTACATTGTTGCAGGAAATGTTGGTGTGACCTGGAACCGGAGGGCTCACTGGGGCTTTGTTCTGCTTCTGTTTAGATTTGAAATAACAAATAAGCATATATTTTCACGCTATATTCCTGGCGTAGAGTCTGGCCACGCAGCCGGTGCGACGTCTCCTATACAGTTTCATTCGTTACAACGGGCTCGCTAAAGCGGGAAGCTAAAATCATTTTTTGAAGTCCACGCATTCTGTTCATTGAATGATTACCTGGAAATGCCAATAAATGAATATTCATTTTCTACCAAGTAAAACACCACCTTCAAATGTTCTTGTTTAGTATGTTTCAATGTTTATTTATTTTATTTTAATATAGTTGTAAGGCCATTGTAATTTGACCTGCCCAATGCAACGTACTCAGTTGCAAGTTAAGGGCCAATGAATGATTTGATTTGATTCGCAGCAGTCACGCATTTGGTGCGTTCCGGTGTGTCAGAAACGCCATTCTTAGTGCTCTGTCATTTCTGTTTTTATTCTTTATTCATAAACAATTTTCATTGTGTTTGAATGTTATTACAAAATTTCTAAATATTTAATTACAAAAGAAATATACTTACTTAAAAATGTCCATAAAACAAGATAGAAACTAAAAAATGTCAATTTAAACAGAGTATAGTCATAAAAATTAATAAATTTAATAAGTAAAATGAGCAAAATATACCTACAGCTTAACCTCCCTAGTCTACGTTTTAAGATACTCATCAATGGAATAGACTATAGATAGATTTGCGCGTGTGCCCATATACATATATGCGTGATGTTTATGGGGTGCCTGATCCGGCCTAATCCACTCATCACTTGCTTATTATATTTACTGAACTATAATAATGATGTACAGTCAACAATAGAGACAGGTAAGCAGGCACATTACAGAGTTCTATAATGCCGTTAACCAAAAGCTAGTCGTTTTTTACCTTTTAAAGTTTTAGCGTGTATAAGCTTGTTTGAGCTCTCGAATATCTATTTAACGGTACTTCTAAGTTATACATTTGTCTTTTAGTTCTGAAACAGCAACAATTTTTTTGTTCCCGCTCTTTTAATTCAGTTTTTTTCGAATTATGGGTTTTTACATAACGGCATTTTAGCTTGTGGACAGCAGTATAGTAGCGCTGTACTGTGCCTGCTTACCTGTCTCTATTGTTGACTGTACTAGTGATTATGTATCATAGTCGCCCTTAAATTAGATACGTCTGTCATCGCCTTCACTTGACCCAGATTAATTTATGACAAATGGGCCTTGACAATGAGACAAAAGTCCCAAACATAAGTCAAATTCTGTTTAAGCAAGCTTGAATAGAATCACTGTTAAACAGCCTATTTTAGTTTAGGTCATGAATATTTATACTTTACAACGGAAAAATGCAAATTTACGTCGTTGCCACGTCGGACTACGGTCATCGGTCCGCGACGCGCACATCTGTTGAAATCATACCTTGAATAAAAAAGGAAAGTTAGTTTTTTTTAATTCGAACAGTAGTGAAGAGATTTTTTGTATATTCATATAGGTCATTAAAATAATACGGAGTTCACATTCACAGCGTCGCTTTTTTCTTTGTTTTTTTTTTTGTTTTTCGCAATTTTAGATTGTTAAATTAAATAGAACAGACTAACATGACACTATGGTCAAAAGAATCAATAGAAAACCTGTACATTGTGTGCGACCGACAAGGTATTTGCTGAGGAGTTTTTTTTCGAAATAGAGCGGCTTTGACCGACAGAAACTAATGGCAAGCGGCCACTAGTATTCATGATCTCAGACTGTCACTCAAAAACCTGCAAGCAGCACCATCATAATGTTAAAATCTAATGTTACATGGCAACTTGGGATTATGACAACTTCGAATTTTTCACATCGTAAAGGTTTGACTATAATAGACAGCTGCCAACAGTGGTCGTTTTGAATTTGGTATATTCCCCAGTACTTATTGAAAACACGAGAAACACTTGTTTGATTCGATTTACATTGAATATTTGTTCACTCTGGTCTCAGTCTAACACTAGACGCCACAAAGGCTAGACATGAAACAAATAATGCTTTGTGTCGTACTTCCTATGTATTTTATTCCTCTTATCACGTAGACATTGTGCCCTAGATTATTAGTGAGTAAATAAAACGTTCGATAGAGATAAATATTGGTACCAAACAAACATGATATCGATGTGAACCTGCGTGTAACCGACCGCAATGTGGGTCTAGAATTGCAATCTATCGATGTTGTTTTGAATTTAATCCATCAATCAATCAAGATTCGAATAACAACGCGTCATAACAATATATGTAGCACGTTAGAGGGATGCTGATAGCGACTCGCTGCACGCAACCCTTGCGCGTTGCGAACTCAAAACCGCACTGTTTTATCTACGGTATATATGCAGTCCACGAATCACCTACACTCATTATTGACAATCGTTTGAAATTCCCGAGTTCTTGGCAGCTCTAGTTCTACTATCAGTTAGTCGTACCATATCAACATATCAACTTCGCCCTCTTGGTTTTTGCCCTCAACGTTATGTCGTCGTTAGCTTCTATACACTGTGGACACTTGTTGAGCAAACTGGAAGAATATCGAAGGCAAATTGCGAATAGTTGTTTCTCTAATTGCCAATTGTATATGTAATTGCATTTTTCTTGCTTTTACAACTTTTTGACTACCTATACATTTTTCCTCTGCCTAGGACGTTCGCACTGTGCGCATAGAGTGACAAACCCCTAAGATTTGCTAAACATCCCTAAGTACCCAAAACATTTCCATCACCTGATTTATTGCAAAACATAACTCAGATAAGCCTCATTGCTTAACAGATAAGCAGACTCATTTTATAGATAGGTCATGCCTATTATATTGAACGTGCTATCAGCACTGCAGTATATGCAGGAAATGCATTAACACATCGCACCTGAGAATTCTTTGCAAATAAATGAATCATTGTGACTAATTGAGTGCTCGTTATAATCAGTGCTTATTTTAAGTTTCCGTTTATGATTGTATGAAGGCTGCTAATTATAAGGTTACTATTGCTATCGTTGTATAAGGTGACATTGTTATAACCTTCGTTTCAATGCAAACTTTTCTGTGTATGAGTTTTTTAGGGATCCGTACAAGCGGATACACTTATAGGGCCTTTTGTCCGGCCAGTAGCTAGGAATATGTATAAATTGATTTCCGTGACGACGGAAAATTCTATATTTTTTCGGCTTAAGTATCAAAATAATTCTTGCTTGATAGATATTTAAAAATATAGGCAAGTAAGTAATCACACGATACCTTAATCTTAAATAACCATTCCTGATACCCCAGAACCATACTATAATATGTACGGGACATTGTGTAACACAAAAACAACTAGTACAGAAGGACAATCTCGCAATTTTGTTAATGTTGTTCATATGAATTGATATTGTATGCTATTAAAAATAGATCTTATCGTTTGGAATTTGGTTTTAGGAATTCATTCAAATTATATTCTCCCTAACTGCCTAGTGTTTTGGGAAAGCACCGATAATTGATATGGCTATTGATGGAAAAGTATTTTCCCTATTCGAATGTCGAAATTTTAACAAAACGGCGTATAGAGATGAGGGGGCGTGCATAATGCTTATTAAACATGCTTGTTCCTTAAAATTTATTGTGGTCTGTTAGTCAATTTGGCAACTGTATCTACCTAGACATGAAAGTAAAACTTTTTTCTTAAACTATAACTCATTACTTAATCTTTATTCAAAATATCATCTATATAACTCAAGGGTTATAGGTACTTATTTTGGAATAGCTTAGAGCAGGATAAGGCAGTTTGGTATCAGTCAGTTATAAGTGGACAAGGCGTGAATAGGACCTAACGCGAAATAGACGTGCTATCGTCGAGTGGACAAGGTGGGAGGACTGTTTTCAGTTGCTATATTTTCGTGTTTACTTGCTTGTAAAAACTGTATAAAATAAACACTGGTCTGACTTTATTTTAACTTCCGGAATCTGTCATTTTACTGATAAAGAACGTGACGTGGGACCGTACGGAATACCTCTATCTATCAGGATATCCTATACAAATAAAAGTGAGTCATATTAGTCGTTTTCTATATTCTGTGGTCATACGGAAGCATTTTAATGCTTTCCTCGTAGTGTATAAGTTGAGAAAATGACTCAACACTCATTGTAATTAGTTTAGTAATTGTTGTTTAGCTGAAATCAACGGTGCATTCATTGTACATTCACTGTAGCGTCATTTTATTTTATTACATATATTCGTTATTTCAATTTGCGCTGTGTAAAACAAACTTTAAAAAAAAGATACTCGGAGACGTGGTGTTTGTGTTAAGGACCCCCTTAAATAACGTGATTTTTTTTCAAAATTGGGACTTACAACAGCAGTTTATTTAATTCATTCTGAAGGCAGACAATTTGTTACGAAAGCACTTCTTTTTTTTTTTTGTGATTTACAATTCCATAGTTTTTTTTTACAGCAGACTTGCGAAGATTTTTCTGCCAAAAGTCTTAGGATAATATGATATTATTCCGTTCTTAATTTCCGAACGAATCAGGTTCGACCTTCGACCTCGAAACGTAAACAATCCCAACGGTGTTTCCGCGACTATTTTCGACTCGAAACCATTTACTTTCTTTAATACCTAAATACATCGAAGTAAACATATTTATCTGCCGATATCAGGCCGCACGGAGATAACATGTTTCGATAAAAGTTTATTACAATTCGTGACACGGTTCCTCAACCTATCGTTGGTGATCAATAACCTGCCTTGGGCTCCGTCAACACCAATATGTTATCCGCTCAGCTTGATAGTACTTATTTTGTACTGTACACATAATAAGGGATAGATATATAGACATTTATTCACTGACACAACACAAAGTCACAAGCAATTAAAAGATGACTTAAGGTACTTACACTAGCTTAAATCAACTGAACGCTTCGCGGGCACCCAACGAGACACAATAGGACTCCTACCTGTTGTCTTGTCTAGAAGACGTTGGGAACCCGCGAGAGCGCAGTAGCCGTGTGTGCCTGTGTGTCGTGCCAGGGGAAAGGCTCTGACTCAGACAACTCTGGTAATTCTGCCAGGGCCCATGGATCCCTGATACACGCGGCCTGCGGTGGCGGCCTGTTGTATACACAACGCAATGTATATGAGACTTCACACACGCGCGGTCTGCGTTTGCATATTGAAACTGCGGCCTGCGGTAGGCGCATCAAATACGTGCATCATGGCAGCTCCGTTGTAACGTAAGAAACTGTATGGGAGATGTCGCACCGGTGTCTGTTGCCACGCGCCGCACACGCCACGCAGCCGGTGCGATGTTTCCCATACAGTGTCACAGTTTCATATCATTTCATCCTCTTGCAAAATATTATTGAACTCCGATAAGGCGTGACTGAGTAGCAAACATCTGCGATTTTTCTTCGTATTGCTATTTGGAACAACCTGTCCCGCCTTCGATCAACATCAATAAGTTATCGCTTAGCTTGCCAATATTAGTAATCACCGTGTAATCGTGTCTTGACCTCTAATTACTCCACTTTAATAAATTTAAACGCTGTGTAATCCGCCTAAGTTGGTCAAGTAATTTGTAACGTGCGCTTAGATTAAATTCGACACGGGCAGGTTGCAAAATTAACAACAACTTGACTTACTTTCAAATATTAACAACTTTCTTTTAATCATCATTGATTGGGTTGGAAAATTGGTCCTAATGACAATTATTTTAATCATATACAACGACTAAATTATGGATTTGGTGATTGTTGTTAGCGCCGTCATCATATTCTTGAAATGTCAATCTTCTGAAAGTTGGTGATCGTCAGAAATCTCTAAATATATGCTTTTAGTTTTACCATTGGCGTAGATTTTTTCATGTTTTACTATGACCTCTCACTATAATGGCCGCTCACATATACTCTAATAATCTTCAGCAATCATCACGATAAATCGTTATCTTAATGCGAACGTCTTCCTCATCCAGCCGCCTGTTTTCGGCCACCTTCGTCAGGTCGTCGGCCCACTTCACCAGTAGCTGCGCCTTCTGGTATGCGGTCTCCATACACATTAATTCGACCGTTTAAGTCAATAGACAGCAGCCTCGTAGATAATAAAAATTGTGCCATAAAACGCGCGCTCATGTGCTTTGAACTTAACCAGAACTGGGCCAAAACAACGGTCCTTTTCATCCTCATTTCATGTGTCCTCTGAATCATTAACCCGCACACCCACATTCGTTTCAAATTACTGTCCCCATTTGAAAGAACGTTGGCCCAATCAATTCGTCATTAAATTCGCAAACATGCCGGGCAAAAAACGACACCCACGCGCCGAAAACGCTGCGAAAAAAAAAACACAATGGCGACTAACGGCGTGCATTGTCAATTGGCGGGAAACAAAGATGTATGTGTCAAGTGTCAACACGCGAGGCTTTGTCGCGCGTCATCTGGTTCACTCTCGAACTGTGCCGTTCGTTCACCTCATCAAGTTCGGCAATTAACATTTTATGACTGATCTTTTGGAGATTTGGAGTTTCACATTTCTCGGAAGGTTTTCTTTGTAATTCAATCGTCGTGAATCAAGTAGCCTTTATGACTGCCTCCGCTTTGAAATAAGCCGTTTAATTAACCGGGATGGTGTGTTTGATGTTGCCAAGATTTCAACTTTCAAACTTTCTAAGGGGAAATTTTGTGTTGAAAGCACTTTACAACGTTTGATTTGGCAAAAGATGCAAATTAATTGATTTAGCAGCTGAGAATTGATTGGGCGAAATTGCAAATGTAACTAGTCATGCAGAAGCGAATACGAAAGCTCGTGATACCAATATCTAAAAAGTTTTAGCCCAAGACTCTCTGTATCTATACTATATTTTAGCAATACAAATGAATGTTAGTCCTCAACCAATCAAACCCTTGATAAAGGGACCAAGATTTTGCCAGAATCATAAGAAAGTGTAAACTTTCTTTGTTGCAAATTTGAATTTTTTTTGGAAAATGGTGGTTTAAGTATAACTTCACACTGTATTAAAGATTTCACTGCAGTCACACGGTCAAGTCACGGGCTTGCCCGCATTCAACCACCGCGCCAGTGCAGGGGTGGCTTTATGAGCCGGAGAGGTAAGTCTAGGATATTTTTACCTAACGGAAAAATAGGCAAAACCATAAGGCTAACAACTAGTAAAACAATGTTTACCTTTCCTCTAAAGATATACATTCAGTATGTCGTTTGGGTAAGCGAAAAAATGGGGCAAAATGCACAATGGTCAAGATTCATACTAGAATCTTCTAAGATGTATTTCATAATAATTGAATTCAAATCTACGGACTCTACGGAAAAACGAGACGTGGCGTTCACGATAATTGGTCATAGCTTCTAACGTTAAGCAATGAATAAAAAAAAGATTGTATGATATTTTTTCCCTCCGTACAGACAGACACATCACGTATCTCCTGAACGGGTTTGTGACAGGAAACCAATGTCGATTTATTTTATTTAATTACGCCCGTAACCCGAGAACTTCTGATACGATGTCGGTCGCTATAAACAGGATGGTCGCAGTGTTGCCAGATTCAGAACTCCCCAAATATATTGCAGGAAAGATTTGAATGTTTCTCCTTACCAAACTGCTGGGTTTTAATACAATAAAAATATGTGCTTACATTACAGGGCTAAGACCTTATTTACATCTAGGTGGTCGCTATCTGTGTCAGAGAGACAAATAATAAATAACCATAGGGAATATAACCAAGTTTTCCACTGTATTCTAATATGTATTTTAAATGTTAGATTACATCGAGTAGTAACTCAGAAACTGTACCTCCACTTTAACTGTAACATATCTATCTACAATCTTATAAGATTTTAAAATGCACAATGAAAAAGGTTGCAAAGCCGTTATTGAAACAAAACTCAGACACGAATGCAGTTCGTAACGGTATGCCTGCACCGGACCACAGTATACACTTAGGTATAGGAAAGACAGTGGGACTGTTACAGCGGGCAGACCATGTTCTTGGCGAAAATTGAAATGCCTTATCCGCTAGACACGGTTTGAAAGATCTTTTGTATATTTATGAGACTTGTACAGCCATTGAATTCTTTTGGTGTTAACTTAAAATTCATGTAAAATGTATTTTTCTGTTTAACTTTTAAAACTTTCAAAATCGATTTCGTGGTTACAGATGCCAAAAAAAATGTTGTATTTAACTGTTAAATGAGGCTTAAAAATGGAGTACCTGGCAGGGCCGCGATTGCGTTCGAGTTATGTGCGTAAGGATTTTTTAATACTGTGATCCTACTGTGCCTTCGTTTTATACCGAGGTCAGCTGATGCCCGGTCCGTCCGACGCATGCACAATGAATGTTGTCCAGTAAAATGGGGAAGGTATGTGTATTAACATTTTTACCTCGAACTTTTTTCAACTGAACAAAAGTTTAAGGTTGGTAGAAGAGGCTCTCAAAGTTTCAAACAACAGTTTTTTACTTTTTATCACTGGTCAGCTCGTTCTATATAAATCGTGATGATAGGTACGTACCAAGCATGCATAGCCTTTGCTATACCTCAGAAAAGTTAATCTAGTTGTCCGGGTCGGAAATACATGGTCAACTTGGTAGACGTCCATTTTTGTACTTGGACCAAAAGTCCTACGGACGTGTTGGCCGTCGCAGTCACATCGTAGGCGCTGCTGCTCGCCGCGCCGCCCCAGTCTAAGGGATCATAACGATGTCTCTTATAAATCAAACGATAAACGTCATAGATTTTTATTATCATTGATTTTTTATTGGCTCGCTGGGCTGAAGATGCGCAGGAGTTGCGCAACAGTGCGAATATCCGCAGCGGGGTCAACGCACCGGACGCGTAAAATGGCGCTGCCGCACGAGTCGCTTATTGTATTACCTTGGCTCCCGTCCGAGCATCAAAAAGACACTTGAGATAATTTAGTATGCAATCAATCAGTTGCATAACCCATACTACATACCGATGTTAGGGAATGTTAAATTGTTGTTTTTAAAGTGCTCTGGAATAAAGTGAAACAACTGACACGCCACGCCACTGACGCTGTCCCCGACGCCACTGACGCTCTCTTGTTTGTAAAAGCTGTCCAATATCTCGTCAACCATCTGCGGCGATTTTAGAATTCGCACTGGTGGTCACACGTTGCTTTGTCCACGCAAAGTCGCGGGCAACGGCTAGTCATAAATAACTTTCAAAAATAAATACGGTGCCATTAGGATCATATTATTAGGTGACTAAAATTCGAATTAGCTACATCGAGACTTAATTTTTTTCAAATTTTTGGAATTTTGTCACTAAGTTACAATGTCACTCCATTGTGTCTACACTTAAATCTACAAGACTTAGGGCTTCTTTCACCACTTCCTGATATTGTTACAGATAGTAATCTTAGAGATAAACGAATCTATCAGATAAATCTGTGTGATAGACTATATTAAATATATAAGATATAGGCAATCAGATACCTGTGAAACCAAAAAAAATGCTATCTGTCAGATAACCTGCAGATAGGGTATCTGGGACTTTATCAGCAAGCGGTGTAAGAGGCCCTTAAAGTAAACATGTTTTCAATTTTATTGTACAGGCCTAATATAAACGTGAACGCAGTTTTAACACATTTTATCGGTCCACAAAGCACTTGTTTCACTTCACGGCCGTTCGTTAGCACAAAACTGCTAAATTCGTCCGGCTGAGGTCAAGATTCGACACGCGAGCATGCGACAAGGTTCAAATCGGATTTTATTATGATTACCGCCCGTATGGTGTGTGTATGAAAGGGAAATCGCCTAGTTAGCCTCGCGGTTCGCTTACCTCCAACGTCATAGGTTTGCCGGTTCGATCCCGACCTGAAACATACTTCTTTGTTCACGTTAAGGTAGACGCTGGTATACTCGTCAGTGTCCCTATAGTCGTCATCGTATCAGCCTGTAGACGTCCACTGTTGGACAAAGGCCTCCCCCAGGGATCTCCACGACAACCGGTCCTGCGCCGACCTCATCCAGCTGGGTCCCGCGACTTTCACCAGATCGTCGGTCCACCTTGTGGGAGGCCTGCCTACGCTGCGTCTTCCGATACGTGGTCGCCAATCAACAGCTCTTCATGGCAACATATTTTTTTTATTACTTACAACAATAACTTACACATAGCAGCACTAAGTCGTCAACAGGTTAAATATGCTTTTTATATCATCTGACGACTATAGGGAGGGGACACTGACGAGTATACGGACCTATACCTTAGTATCGATGGCAATGTCAATTAATACCTATTTGTATAGGTACGGTCGACCGCACGTCAGTGGAAACAAAACCAGTATAAACTGGTCTGTCGTAGTACTGAAACTCCCTAATAGGCTAGGCCAGCTCAATTATTAGGTTTTTTTACCGAGTAAAGTAGGTAATCTAATGTCTATGTCTATCTGACTGAGGTCGAGATTCGACACGGTTTTGTATGATTACCACCTAAGTGTGCGCGTTTGAAAGGGAAAGACACTCGGTCGCATTACTCATTAGCTCATTACCGCTTCTTTGACCTTGTGGCACGTTTGCCTCGAACAGAAGTATGTAGTTAGTTCGGTTCCCATTAGTGTATATAACTTTGTACATCAGTTTGTTCCTGGGTTTTTGTATTACTTGGTCCATACATTTATATGATGCACTTCATAAACATGTGTGATTCCCTGACAAAACCCTTCCGGGTTTAAAGCGTGACACACACTGGGCGGCGGCGTTGCGAAAGCGTTGCGGCGGCGAAGGTTTGTATGAAGAACGCGCCGCGCCGCCGCCGCTTTGATGTAAAGGGCTTCATACTATTTCGAGCATTACAGAAAAAAACCGCAACGCTTTCGCAACGCCGCCGCTCAGTGTGTGTCACGCTTTAAGGTTTGGATTTTATGTATTTTATTATTCTGCTATTTTGTAAAAAGAAATTCAATGCTGTATACTTTTCATTTTTTTACTAGTTTTGTATGAAAGAGAGGAATGATTCTAATCTATAACAGTTACATTCAAAATCTGTACCTTCAATGTAAGCCAATTATTGCTGTAATCTCCTCACATGCAGTTAACTTCAGCAGGTATATACGTAAAAAATTATCTCGTTTGTCGTGACTTCAGGTAACCGATCCATAAATTTCCCCAGCACTGCATCATCAGTTATGATGTTATCGTCTGTAATAAAAGCTTATCGTCCACGCAAAACAAGCTGCTAATCACAAGCGAGGCTGTTGCAACTTCCTTTATGCAAAACGCTTCCGGCAATTACCTTATTGCTACTGACATCCGTATCTGATACTTGAGAGCGACCTTTTGAACTATTGAGATTGCTATATAAGGTCGCTGTAAAGGAGATATTTTTCTTCCAGTTGGATTTAGAATTGAAATTGAATGTGATTTTTTTAACTATCGACGTTTTCTGTTCCTATACGAGTACCCTATAATACATTACCATACGGTTCTGTTCCTCCCTCTATTAACAGTTTCCTGACACGTTTTTCATAAATACTTTGTATGGATATTCGATCATTCTACAAAACACCGACGAAATCTCAGGGGGACGTTCCCAAAGTGCATTATTAAACAAGGAATCTTCGAAGTCTTCTAACAGATAGTACCTCATAGATAGATCCTAAATTATCTTATTTTAATTGTAATTCTTTATATTGTAACCTTCATCATCATAGGGCATGTTTTCATCATGGACAGATGTTTTTAGCCAGCATCCTTTATCCATACCTTTATTTCCTAAGGACCTAATTTTACTAAGGATTTTATTAGGAAGCAATTTACTTTGCCTACACTACGGTAGACTGCAGTATGCTTGAATGTGATAGCCTAAAACCTCTAGTAAAAATTTTTTCTGTCGGTAATTATTGTGCTTTTTGTATTCACCTGTCTGACTATTAGAATGTTAGGTCTTACAACTGTTGGTGACAAAAAAATATTGAAAGGCAGGACCTGTTGTAAATCGAATCCATTAAACTGACATACGATTTATCATGAGGACGTTTTGATCCAAAAATAACAAAATCGATGGCGTGTTGCACACTCCTTTCCGTTTATCACCGCCGCGCATATAGAAAGTGTTTGCGCGTCCGTCCGTCATCGGCAATCACTCGACAAGCTTCCGGTGGACAAACGACTTGGAAGTTGGAACTCGTTATCATTACTGCTCTATTATTGACTACTTAAATACTGAGGGAGCGGGGCTGCGACCCGCGTGCGGGGTATTTCCTCGCGCAGCACATCTCTCTCGCCATTCTGCGAGGAAATGCTGCCGGCATCATGGGGATGTTTGGACGGGAGGCAGTACGGGGGTTATTTGACATATAATTAATATTATGAATTTTTATTTTAATGTATTTTCTAATTTATTTTAAACAACTTATCTCAAACTTCTCTATGTATAGCACTTGTGTTATATTTTATATTAAATGTAAGTATAAAATACATAAGAAAGTCGAAAAACTAAATTAAGGTCATAGAACTTAAATAGTGTCGTTAAGTCGGATAAATTAAACTTAAAACCTGCACTTTTTATTAGATTACGATGAGATGACACAGATAAAAGCTTAAACATCAGTGTTATTCAATTTAAAATAGTACTTGGTTTTTACAGCTCTGTCTCCTTAATTATATTTAAACTGTATTTCAGGAGTAAATGCCTCAATAGAGATAACTAATAGATTAGCTAAGAGATTAACTAATCCTACTATCCTACTAATATTATAAAGGCGAAAGTTTGTAAGGATGTGAGGATGTGAAGATGTTTGTTACTCTTTCACGCAAAAACTAGCGAACAGATTTTGATGACACTTGGCACAGTGATAGCTTATATCCTGGAATAACATATAGGCTACTTTTTAACGCGGACAAAGTCGCGGGGCGTCCGCTAATACCCCCAAAGTAACAAAACACCTACATAGAGGGCGCTGTTTTACAATGTACACGGGAAAAACTTTTCTACGCGGGCGAAGCCGCGGGAAAAAGCTAGTATATTATATAATTAGATTAACTAATAGCTTCATTAGCCTGTATCTCCACTGGGACGCAGGGCGCTCCCAAGGCACTCCGTATCGAAAACAACCTTAACCCTGTATAAGGCAGAGGCGATTTGAATACCACTTAGTTAATAAACATTTACGGAGAAGAACATCCTCTTTTTTATTTAACTATAATGGTATTATATAGCGAATATATCAGGCTTTCTTTCCTCATTCATTCAATGTCAATGAATAGGTGTATTGGAAACAGATCATCTGAAAACTCAAGTGCACTAACAGGCTGAGTGCATATATTGACCACATGTTCTTTTCTTAATGATTTTTTTTGGCGTAGATGTGTTTCCCAATGCATTACAAACATGCTAGTGTATTTAACTTTCACGTAGCATATCTGTACAACTGGGGCCTTATAAGGGTTAAATTAAACCATTTGCTTTTGTACTCGTTAACAAGTTAATACGAACATAACGCTATCATATCTCTAAACTGAAATTAATTGGCACCAATTAGATGTAATAGAAAAAATGAACCGCACCACAGTGATAGCAATAGCACCAGCCCGACCTACATTCGTCGCGGTCTCGGGGGGTCAACGCCCGATAGATAGAGCCTTACGTAACGACAATGCGTTCAAACAGACGTGACATTGCGTTGATCCCGAGATATAGGTGCATTAACTTGCCTTGTGACGTCATCAACGTACATGTGCGAGGGGGAAATGTATAATATGATGTCACTTTATGCTTATAGAACCTCGTGCTGCGTTATAATTTATGATTGTCCGTCTGACGTCATTATAGAGAAAGAACTGCTAGGTCTATGTATTCACTGAATGTGGGGATTCAACTTGCAACAGGGGTCAATGTACTTTAATGCAGATGTAGCTGCCACGTGCTCACTCCGTGCACACTCCACACACAACCACATTTTCATACACTCAAAACCATAATATCACATGAATCATAAAAACACACTTTTACAGTTTAAAATTTTCGATTAGTACACAATTTTGTTTTGTATGGCATATGGGGGAGGCCTTTGTCCAGCAGTGGACGTCTACAGGCTGATATGATGATGATGGCATATTTTAGCTCCACGGCGAGGGGATGCACTTAATACTTGGTGGTATTTATAATTACACATAATAAGCATGTTAATTATTTGTTATACCTAATGGAATAAATAAATTATTATTTATTAAATAATTGCCTTACACTGAAATTATCAGAGTCCGCTGCACGTCATTGGTTTCCTCCGCCCCTTTGCATGAAGTCATCTAGTTCAGAGTAAATTTGTAATAAACATACCTACATAATTATCTTACTTACACATTTGTAATATATTACAACTACTTATCCTGTCATAAGTACCTACTATATTACGATAAGGGTATGAAGTAGAGCGACTGCTGACCTTACAACCCGGCTGGTTAACTCATCATTAATATATATTTAAAAAAATAACCTCACTTACTGACCTACCGAAGCACTGCTATAACTAGTGGGTCTAGAATTTCGCATAGAGGTTCCTGAAATCCCGTTGACAACTCTGAGTTAAAAAATTCTGAAATCACCGCCCGGCGCCGGATCATACAAAAACGGGATAATCAACTTTTAACGAACGACTGTGGCATCCGCTAGTATTTTATTTAAGGTTGGTTTGGATGTTTCTAACATAATCACGCCGTCACTACCGATTCAATTTGTATTAAACTTGATAGAGCCTTTGTATCCTCCCTACCCTGGTTTGGTTGTACACTCGCTTCAAAAATGAGTCTTTCGAAACTTAAGTACAGTTTATTATAATAACACTGGTTTTTCGGTGAAGGAAAACATCGCGAGGAAACCGGCATACGCCAATGTAGTAAGGTTTCGGAGGCGTACATGTGAAGTCCACCAAAAGTGGTTTGGGGCACCGTTAGTGGACATGGGTTTGGCACAAAAGATCCTAAAAGGATCGTGAGTGTTGCCTGCAATGTATATCTGCCACCAAAGAAGATTAGATTAAACTTAATAGATTGATAGTTTATGCATACTAGATTAATGCATATTATATTGTATCTTTTACCATAGGATAAGGAAATATACCGCGGGTAACACTGCGGAGTAGAAACTAGATCACTGTCTATGACGTAATTGCAAATTGATCCAATTTGCAATGCTATGCAATGCTACATTTTAATTTGAAACATTTACGTGTGCATTAAGCTCCTACACAATATAGATAAATATAGTGAAGACACAAGTGCAGAAACGCATGACGCTCACAGGGGTGTACGAAAATGGAAATGCTTTATTGTTTTGTTCTTTTTTGTTGTTACATTTCAGTGATAGAACAAAACCTTACTTCTTTGTCGTACTACGCCATTTTTCTAAGGATTTGCATAATCCTTACTTCTATATCTTATAATCATGCCTCTGCGTCACTCGTGCGCACAAATGAAGTACTTACTCTTTTTTAATACCAGCATCGATAGCTTATCACCACTGTGTATCACAGCATGATTTTGGAATTTAAAAGGAAAGCCCCTTGCAAGTCGTTTATGGTGTTATAAGTACTGAAATATCTTTATTGGAGTATTTTAAAAACAATACGCTGGTCTTAAAGGCATAAATTTTGCATATAAATAGTATTTTAGATATACCTGCCTGTGGTATTTTGTGAATTTGTAGAAAGTTCTCCCTGAATGTCTGGTCTGTCCAGACTCTCTTTTATTAAGTTTAAGTAGGTTTTTTTAAATCTAGTAATCATGGCCAAAATCCGTTACTCAAGGAGATAATAAAGTTTTATTATTATTGTGATGTGGCTCTTTCAAGGCTTACACAGCCTTGTATCACTGCGACCGTTACTGATCTATTGTGATCGCCACCTTACAATCCAGTGCTCAGTGCTTAGGAATTTCAGCAAGCTTTTGTTTGGCACTGATTAGTTTTATTTATTTCATTATCTGGAAGTTAGTGATCAAAGTTTAAATTGTTACTACAGTTGCAATACCGGTTTCTTATTTATATTGTGAACCCGACTGAAACAACGTCTAAATGAGTCATTGAAATATAGCAACAAGCAAACAACACAGTAGACCGTTGCGGTAATCTTTGTCTTTTGTTTGTTAATTTATTTCACGTCTCTCGAGTGAACTGCTTCCTGGAATTTGGATGCATGTGACATAGTGAACGTCCTTTGTCTCCATAAAGAACAGTTTTATGACTTTACTAACGGTTGCCCTGGCTTTACTAGTGTTATGCCTCAGCACGTTAAATCATCATAATCAACAGCCTGTCATTATTATTAATTTAATCATATATCTTGATTACATAAGTCATGAATCATTACTTAGGTAATCACCACGCTGCTGTAACAAATTAGGACTGTGAGTTGTGCTCATCTGCTCGGAACCACATTTATCAAAATCCTGTAACTACTCGTGTTATGAAATTAGATGCAAAATCTGGAATGACCTTCCCTCTGAAGCTTTTCCACAGCGCTACGGTATGTGGTCCTTCAAGAAGAGAGTCAAAAGAGCCCTTCAACCGCGGCCGGCAACTCACCAGCACCCCCCGGGTGTTGCAGGTGACCATGGGCGGCGGTGACCTCTTAACATCAGGAGGCCTGCTAGTTGCCCCCGTAGCAATAAATAAAAATTTGGTTAGATTTGTAGAGGTTGACATACTGTATGTTCGGTAACTTTTGAAACGTTGAACTTTTTAGTGGTTTTTGGTACATCCTGTAAAATAATGCTCCATCCACTGCGCTTGTCAGCTCACCAAGTACGTAGGTTCATTGTTCAAAAACAAACAGCGGGACAGATAGTTTAGGCTCACCGCCGTTAACCGTATTTGAATAACAATAGTTAATTCAGACCACCCACCAGCTAACACGATGGTTAAATTAGTAACATTACATTAATATTATTTACTAGTTTTTTCCCGCGGCTTCGCCCTCGTAGAAAAGTTTTTCTCGTGTACATTGTGAAACAGCGCCCTCTATGTAGGCGTTTTGTTACTTAGGGGGCATTAGCGGACGCCCCGCGACTTTGTCCGCGTTAAAAAGTAGCCTATATGTTATTCCAGGATATAAGCTATCACTGTACCGAGTTTTATCAAAATCTGCTCGGTAGTTTTTGCGTGAAATAGTAACAAACATCCTCACGTCCTTACAAACTTTCGCCTTTATAATATTAGTAGGATATAGCTTTGTGCTTTACGGAATCTTTCTGTGGATGTCTGTCGCATGAGGCACTGGAAATGCATGAGCAGCCATACAGACTAGCATAAATGTGCATTAAACTACATTTATCTTATCCTCTATAGACTGCCAGAAATACCTGGACCCTTTTAGAAACTTTTGTGCCAAACACTGTACCAACGTTGCCCCAATCCGTGTTTTGGTGGACTTCTGATACGCCTTAGTATTGAAATCCTGATCTCTATGCATATGCATGGTCGGCTGTTTGCTCGCGGCGTCTAAATTTTTGTTCCCATACAAACCTTAACATCCCTTTTCACCCCTTTGGGGTGGGAATTTAAAAATCTAACTACACCAGATTTTAAGTCAGACTACATGCTTTCAACCAAAAAAAACCCGGTTCGAATCGGGCCAGTAGTTTTAGCTTCATGCGGATTCAAACAGACAGATAAGAAATTTTTTGAATAATGTTTTGGGGTCAGTTAAGCCTAAATAACGTATTCCAATTGATTTTTAAAAAATCCCTTCAAGGTACCTACAGAAATACTTCCGTTACAGTTTTATGATAGTATAGATAAATAATGTCAGTGACAGTTGAGGTACCATAGTGCTTATTTTATATGAGCAGAGCACTAAACTGGAACGACACATTCGGGTTTATTGGCACTGACTTTTTATTGAATTTTCATTGACCCATATGATGGAGATCAATAATCCTTCTGAAGCACATAGAATAGTACGGTAGTACCACTGGTCATTAAACTGATGTTGGTGTTAGAGGACCGTTAGCGTAACACGGTGTATGGATGAAGCTACAATGCAATTTCCATAATCAATGTGGGTGTGCGATGAACGCTGTCACGGTGTGATTGTGTTACAGTGGTGACACTCCATACTGCATCAGAACGTGTATTCACTAATTTGTATAAATGGTTGCCGTGAAATTAGGCGTAGATTTTGTTTTTGTTTTGTAAACAGATGTTAAAAATATTAATCCCACCGCACTATATAAATGAGAAAGTTTGGATGTTTTGCTGCTAAAACGTCTGAAAGGATTACCTACGATGAAACTTAGAATAGCTTATATCCTAGAGTATCATGTATACAGGATACTTTTTAACGCGGACCTTCGTTTTAGACTTCTCTCGGAGCATCCGCTTGTGTAGACATAAACTAGAAACCAAGAAGAAGAAACCTAGAAGAAAGAAAGAAACAAAAACGAAAAGAGATAAACCGAGACGGAGCGAATACTATCGCGACCTCAATTATGCGGACGTGGCGTAGGCAGTATGGAAGGCATTCAAAATGAAAGAAATCGAATGTCTTCATTTAGCCGTAAAATTTCAAACAATACACTGCTTGTTATGGTCGCTAGATGCCGAATGCCGCTAGCGAGTCGAATTTGACTTTCATCTTAAGAATAACTGAGGAGGTTGGAATCAAAGACAGCTAATAGCCATACAGTTTTTATGACAATCAGTTAGCTCCCTTTAAATCTAAATAGGGAACTAAATACCCTACAGACTGTATGGCATATAGCAATGTTTAGATGGTGTAACTACCGTGCTCGTGAGTGTACTGTGGCCACATGAGATGACGTCACGCGCGCGACCTACATGCCCGCCGCCGCCGGCGGGCGGTCGTTGGACGTCGCGCATCATTTC
This sequence comes from Metalampra italica, assembly GCA_949699065.1. Lineage (NCBI taxonomy): Eukaryota > Metazoa > Arthropoda > Insecta > Lepidoptera > Oecophoridae > Metalampra > Metalampra italica. The sequence goes on from OX452993.1 coordinate 4,346,305, forward strand.
ATAGTTCACGGCGGTTCAACGGTTCACACCTCCCGCAGTACAACCGGACGGACGGACGAACGGAAACACACGCAATAATTATAGATAAAAGCTTTTAAAAAATTTGTTCACACTAAGTGACAGCTGATTTGAAATGTGCACCAGCCTTATACGGTGCAAGGTGCAATGGTCATGCAAACAGGACAATGCACCGATCTGATCATCGAAATTCGGGAAAATCTATGAATCATTTGGAACAGGTAAAGACCTGAATAAATCGGTTCGATGATTCCATCGATTCTGTCACAACGCGCGATCATCTACAATAAGTGACGCATGCGGGGTACAGATACTCAATCTCACGCTAATTAATTTCCTAGACGTGAAGGAAATCCCACGGAAAAGTTGTCTTCTTTCATAATAATAAGATATAGATCTTCTAGAAGTATTTCAATAAAACAATGAGTCCATATCTCTCGAATGCTTGGAACTTAAAAGGAATCTTTGTTTTTGGTATTGTAAATTTTTCTTCTGGCCGCCATCGCAACTGAGTTTTCACTTCGTAATCACTTTAAGGACAAAAGTGTTGTCTTCCTTAATGTTTCTTACTTAGTAAATCTTTGTCCACTCGACCTTTAATTATAAAGGGAAATGCATGAAGTTTTGTTTAAATACAACGTACCTAACGTTCAAACTTTAGATGTAAGTAAATCTCAATTTAAGAAAATAAAAGTTTCTTAAGTTTTCCTCCCTGTACACTTTCAGATTTATCACACGTAACAGTTGCGAGATAAGGGATGTATCAAAGTCGTTAACAATATGTCTCACCCCTGTAATTTGTAAACTGTTTGACCCAGAAACTTGTAATGACCCACTTAATTGAAGCATGTTGGAAACTTTCAATGAGAACTATTTCGCGTTTCCTGCGAGGAACACTTCGAGTAATGAAGAACCATACACTATGAGCGTCGGTGGCGTCGGGGATAAGACGCGTCCTAGCATATCGAAAGGTCTGGAGTTCGATCCCCGGCAGGGCCATGTACTAATGGGTTTTTTCTCGAAACTTAAGTACATTTACTGACTGCTCTCAAACGGTGAAGGAAAGCATCGTGAGGAAACCTGCATACGTCAAAGGAGAAATTCTTAGGCGCATGTGAAGTCCACCAACCCGCACTGGGCTAGCGTGGTGGACTATAGCCCGAACGCCCTCGGCCTACCGCCTGAGTCCCAGCAGTGGGGACATATTAATAGGCTGTTGACGATGATACACTATCAATCTCACTCGATGATATACTCTCAATGAGAAACGGCGGCTCAAAATCTTGCAGCAACATATCTATAGTACACACTAATTTACAAAACTTACAACATGCATAGCGTAATTTGGAAACAGTAGTTTTGACTAAACTTTTCCTCTTAAGCGCAGTCAAGGGCAGTCACTAGCAATAATTGAACGGAACGGGTCAACGCACGTGGGGTTTATTGTACTCTACTCTTATACTAACATCAGTGACCTGCTATAGTTTGCAAGTGCGCCTACGCACGCCCATCGACGTTTTTTGCGTAGTAACTAGTCACTCTACAGTAGCGGAGTAGTTAGGAAGTAGTAATTTGCCGCTGGACTTTACTGCTTTTTCCTCTGTTGTTCTGTTAATGTATTTAAACAGGGGTGATACAGGGGTGGTACAGAAATAGGGATGATACAGAATTGGTTATTTATGCAACTGTTTTTTAGTAGGTTTTGGCTTGGTAACGAGACCTTTAAGCCATGTCTTAGTTTGAATTTACAGTCTTATTTCTTAATCTATTTAACCGGCGGTTACAGCACGGTCTCAAAAACAGAGCACGACTAGAGTTAGTCGGCGATTTTCACTACTAGTGTTTATTTAACAAGGAAGGGTACAGCGAGTTTCATAGCAGCAGTTACGTGTTGAAATACGTAATTACAGTGCATACAATAATTTATCTACGGCTTGCAATAGTGGCAGGTAAATGAAAAATCTCATTGGACATTCAAATGACTTTTCGATACAGAAAATCATTGCTGCACAGTTTGTAGGAAACCATAATGAAAATTATGCCTTTTCAACATCGTTTATGATTTCGGATACCTATGTACCTACTATTCAGGCAACTTTGTCGAGTCAATATTATAGGCAAATAGAACAGATGTTACGGTTTTGAGTAAGTTGATTGTATTATTAAATAACAATCAGTTGAAACAGAGAATAAAATTACAGTCATTCATGGAATTTATCTGATAATTAAATAATAAATACTGCTCTAACATTCTTAGCTAGCAATTAACAGCGATCAGAAGAGGCATCTCCATAATCCAGCCGGTCTGTGTGTCTGACACACAATTGGGTTAATTATTCTTTGTTTCGAAGACATAGTCGCAGTATATTGAGATATGGTACGGACTGTGTCGCCTCCGTCCGATAGAATCGCTAGCCGACTAATCGGCCATCTTTTCTTTTTCTATGTCTGTAGTACCCGTCATAGTGACCCGTGAAACAAAACCCTGGTGACCTGTAGAACAGGACCAATCCTAATATAGGCACCAGTCTCACACAAAAGCCGGTTTCTGATATAATATGTTATCAAACTCTATGTGATTGCTCTAAATTCTTTCTGTATATGTGTGAGAAAATAAATAAATTTGTATAGTTTGTCATGGGGAGTTTTAAATCTGATATTGGACTTTGAAATTTTAATTTTTAAAGGCAAATCTGCATTGAATTGGAAATACATATTTTAATTAGCGTAAGATTCGATTTTAATAATAGCATTCGAAAAATGATATTTTAAAAGTAGGTAGGTACTGATGTGCATAATTTTTGCAATAATAAAAGCATAAATTGAATTCAAATTCAAATTCTCTCTGCAGAGCGGCACGAAGCACTTGTGCATTAAAATACACATAACGTACTGTATGTGTACGTATACTTTGGTATAGTAAACTTGTATCGTAATAACTGCAATTAGCCAAATAGAAAGCGGTTACAATAGATATATATGTTTGTATTTCTTGCACATGAAGACTATTATCCCTTAGAGTGTTAAAACGGGTTTTGCGACCCAAAAAACAAGATCAAATACTAGACTTATGTGAAGTCTAGATAGAGTTCGTTTTCAAAAACCAAAATCTGACATCCACATTTTCATGGATATGTTATTTTGATGGAAACAATACAATTGGCAATAGGCATGCCGCGAATACATTAGAGATTTTTGAGAACTTTGAAAAATGACGTAAATAGCTATACAGAATAATGTACTTGTGGTAGTCTAGGACTGGGACGGAGTCTTCTGTCATCATCCTCTTGTCTATTTCTGCCGCACGCGCCCTCCCAACAGAAATGCTTTGAATTATAAGGTCTACCCACAAAGCAGGAGAGGAGATAAATGTGTAATCAACCATAGGATTTCTGAACACAAGATATTTCAACTCACTTGGAGCCAAAATAATTGTTGTCGCCTCTGCTCCAAAAAATTCTGGACTACGCAGCTCGAAAAAAGGAACTCTGTAAGACGGAGGTCGTTTGCGTACCGCGGGGTCATCGCCCAAGGACCGCGCCGCAATGGACCAGTCTAGACGCGGCTACATGCTAGGGTCTAGTGTTGAGCTGCATACGCACGCACGCATTCGCACCGGCTGCGTGGCGAGTGCGGTTACAGTACATATTACAACGGTTTCACACATTACAACGGAGTTGCCACGCGACGCGCCGCATACGTCACGCGTCCACGGATATGATGCAGCGCCGTGCCGTCGACACCCGTAATTTTTATTTTCTTTTTACCAGGAAGGTTCGGATCTCTTTGGTGGCGCGCGCGCTCCCTATGGAGACTGCATCTTGCATAATTAGTATGGCAACCAATGGTGCCACTTACAGGGGGGGTGCGGACAAAGAAAGCGGTGTAGCGGGAGGAGGTTGCTAATACAAATTTATATGGAGTTTAAAAATGAGAATGTGTGAGTGAGTCCCAGTATTGTGATACATTTGACACGATTTTGACACCCATAGAATGCTTCTTTTACGCCTCTTTAAGGGGCCGCGAGCACGCACCAAAGAGATCTTAACTCTATGCTTTTTACCTATTCTTTGACGTGCATGCGCCGCGGTGGTGCCTTTTCTGCGTGTAATAGTCTAACTAAAAGACAGTGCAATGGCCGGCCAACACTTGCAAGTCATTGGTGATTGGTAGTGCCGCGTGTGCACAGATCAATAAAAGATTTGTTCGCTTTATTGCTAACTAGCCGTTGCCCCGCGACTTCATCCGCGTTATAAAGTTACTATTTAATGTTATTTAAGTAGACTATTTACATGTTATTCAAAATTTTTAACCCGTTCTAATCATGCAAGTTTCTTTGTTTTAAAGTTTGTTAATAGATGGCGTTAGGTGTATTTTACATCCCGCTATCATTTGGTTCTTCGCAACTTATTTATGTTAAGCGTGCAAATTATCCACCAGTTTTTACCTCTTTATTATTAGTATAGATGTCATTATTATTTAAGCTGTGTTTTAAAAGTCACTAAGGCTGGAGCATCACTAAGCTGGTCTCTCATAGTTTTGGAACTCCCATAATAGGCTAGACCAGCTCTAGGTCAAAGTTCTTCCACTGACGTGCGGTCGACTGTACAGAAATGTCTAGTGCCCCATAAAGTACATTTCTATTGTTCAATGTTTCAAAGTGTCTTAAAATAAACAATCCCTCTTAGCGATAAGACCGCCTACATGTACATTACTGTATCTGTTTTTCTTTTTTGTCTGTAATTTTTAAACGTGCAATAAAGTGTATTGAATTGAATTGAATGTCTTGCAACGTAAAGAAAATAAATAATGTGATTACATTGGATTTTTGTTATCATTATCAGCTGTCGCTTCACTGTGTACACTCAGCCGAATCTCGTCTAGACTATAAACAATTCGAAACAATTCTCGGGTTGAACGCTTCGGAAACTTTTTCTGCCAACCACGTGCCTTATTTTTAACCTTTTCCTGTACTTATACAGGGTGACTATTCTCATTTTTCTTGTTCCAGCAAACATTAACATCAACAACCTGTAGCAACAGGTTCACCGTTGAACCAGGCTTAAGTAAGCCCAGAGCGGGGTAAATGCGACATGTCGTATGTTGCAATCACCACGCTCTGGGCATTAGTACAGTGTTTTTTTATTTTTATTTCGTTCTCCAGAACCAACAGACATGACTTAAGTTAAATATAGTGTACATAATTACAAGAAGATATAAACTATATCTCTAAACATTCTCCCTAAGACATTTGTTAATAGTAGTTTAAGCATAATGTACAAACACAAGGTGGACGAAACTTTAGTCAAGTTGATAATCATTAATCAGTCATCATCATCATCAACAGCCTCAACATGTCCCCACTGCTGGGGCTCAGGCCTACCCTCTCAACGAGGGTGTTCGGGCTATAGTCTACCACGCTAGCCCAGTGCGGGTTGGTGGACTTCACATGCGCCTAAGAACTTCTTCTTCGGCGTATGCAGGTTTCCTCACAAAGTTTTCTTTCACCGTTTGAGAGCAGTCAGTAAATGTACTTAAGTTTCGAGAAAAAACCCATTGGTACATGGCCCAGCCGGGCCATGGATCCATTAATAGATAATTCCATTAGTAGATAATCGTATATGAAGTTTATTGCACGGAATATTATGATGCTTCCCGTCACCTTAATGTATCCTGCGCCACTTACGAGTGATACTGTTCTGTGCCGGATAATACATGATACATTAAATACAGCAAAGATGTCATTATTAATTTCACCCTGTATATATTTTTTCATAACTAAATCGTGTTGTTCGATTTTTTTAATATAATTTTTTTTTTGCAGGTAAGTGACCTTGTTTGGCCTTCAGATCAGATCTACATTAGGTATGATATAGATATAAATAAGTAGGTAGTTAATTTGGTTATTAAAATACCCTAGATTAATTATATTAAGTACACATAATAATATGTTTGGTTTGACTTAACATTATGTTAATTTTTTATTCCGGCAACGATTTTGAATTTATTAACGATTACTGTATCATAATTTAAACAAGTTTTTTTATATATTATTAACGGGTCAGTAACACTAGTTTCAAGGATAATGGTACAACAAAAGAGTACTTACAATAAAAAAAGTCCTAACTTATTTGAACATACAATGTCTGTCTTTCCCCGGACAATTCGAAAACTACTGAACCGGTTGACTTGAAAATTGGAACATAAATAAAAAAATACATATGTAAAAGTTTCCTACAATGATGGAAAAATTATGGAATTTTCAGAATTTTCCGATATATTTATATTTAGGAAAACTACACAAAAAATAATTAACACATCCAGTACACTGTGTACGACGTATGCTTTGCTGACTTGTAGGTACCTACAGCTGTCATTCAAATCAAGCTATTCAGAATGCTACTAATTATTATATGTAAACGCGAAAAGGATGTTTGAATGTTTGTTACTTTTTCAAGCAAAAACTACGGAAGAGATTTTGATGAAACTTTACAGTAATATAATATTGTACATCAGAATATTTCCCGCGGGAAAACTTTTCCACGCGGGAGAAGCCGTGGGACACAGCTAGTATAGCATAATGACGGTTACGCCTTCATAAATAAACAACGAGGTATGAAGCTTTATGCAACTAGAAAGTGGTTCACGGTGGCCGAGCACTATTGTGGTGCCGAATCGCCTCTCTTCTATTTTGTGCTCTTCAGTGATGGGATCACTGTCAATCGCTGTTGCTTCGCTTTGTTCATTCAATCAACCAACAGCCCACAATAAGTGCAAAAAAGTTAATACTTGTCTTGATATCTCAATCGCTTACTCGGCATATCTAGGAATTAGGATCAAATTCATATAGCAAGGTCTCGCTCGCGATTAAGGCCGGAGCACGCCGAATGCGTGCGCGTGGCAGCTCCTAGTAAATCTTCTGCCACGCAACACATCCGGTGTGACGTCTTCCATACAGTTTCATACGTTACAAACCGAGCTGCGCACGCATCCGGTGTGCTCCTGTCTTTATTAATTTGCAATATCGCAACACTATATGAATCTCATGTCGGTCATCTGCAGGGCAACACCGCAAATACTTTTTCCAAGCGAATGAACCCGTGGGCAACAGCTAGTATGTAATACTAAATAGACATAAATCTCTTATTGTGGGGGGTTCCTGTTATTGGCAATATTACTTGGTACTATTTTACTTATTTGTATCATCATCATATCAGCCCTTTAGCGTCCACTGCTGGACATAGGCCTTCCCCAATGAACGCCGATAACTAACTACTTATTTGTATAACGTAAATTAATGCAAACTATTGTTAGCATGTGGTAATGTGCAAAACATTCGCCATTTCAACTGATAACGCAGGTATCCTTGATTTCAATAAGGTGTTAAGTTATAATTATGTTACGCAGTTGCCGGAAATAATTACTTCTTAATAGCCTGTCTAATCTGTTCTTATGTAATAAATGTAATTAGTAAAAAGTAGTAAATAAAGCAGATACAATCAACACGTAAAGTTGCTGATCAATTTCTCAACAAAATGTCTTGTGGCGTTGTTTAGTGCATTGTAAACGACGTATGCCAAAGGATATGCAATTTTCGTTGTCTAATTCTAATTCTGCACTATTTATAGGTATGTACAATTTATTTAATAAAGGCTTCATTAAATAAAGTTATTTATTAAACAACAGATAATAATCATCAACAGCCTATTAATCTCCCCACTGCTGGGGCTCAGGCCTACCCTCTTAACGAGGGCGTGCGGGCTATAGTCCACCACGCTAGCCCAGTGCGGGTTGATGGACTTCACATGCGCCTAGGAATATCTTCTTCGGCGTATGCAGGTTTCCTCACGATGTTTTCCTTCACCGTTTGAGAGCAGTCAGAAAATGTACTTAAGTTTCGAGAAAAACCCATTGGTACATGGCCCAGCCGGGGATCGAACCTCGGACCTTTCGATATGATAGGTCGCGTCTTATCCCCGAGGCCACTGACGCTCTTATATCTCAGATAATAATATTAAATACTAAATTTTTGGTCACAACAATTTTTTTCAGACATCCTTCCTTACATATTAGTAACATATTTACTCGTAGGTAAAGCATGAAAATATAAAAATGCTAGCGTAAGGTATATTATGTGGTACCAAAGTTATTACTCCCGTCTCTACAGAACTCTATTATGTGCATTGTTCGAAAGAATGCACAGTTATTATTGCTATAATTTCATTGTAATTGCACAATTTTCGCAGTGGCAGATCATTTTTTATCGCACGCAAAATCCATGGTATTATTATGTTACTTTCACTAATAATGAGGGCTTTGTAGGTAGAGGCATAGAGTGCAGCTTAATTTTTTTAAATCGAAAGTAGATTAATAAATGAAAAGTCTTCGTAGCCCAGTCGGGATTGCGATCTACATTGTGGTTCTAAGGTTCGAACCCTTGTTTATACTAAGAAGTTTCTAGGAGCAGAATAATTGATTATTATTATACTCCAGTCTGAAAGTTACCATGACCCTGAAGTTTTTGACGAAATCCTATTGTTAGGAAACCTGAATTCTGAACGATTTTACCAAATCCAAGCCATAACCAAAAACGTTATGCTGCATCCACACGTTTGGTAAACGTTTACAAACGCAAGCCAAACCTGTGGCCAAACCCCTGCTCACACGTTTGCGTTTGTAACCAAACCACAGAGGAATTAAGACCAAACGTGAGGATGCAGCATATTGTTTTTGGTTAAGGTTTGGATTTGGTAATATCTTTCAGAATCAGCGCGTTTGGCCCCCTGCGTATCATAAAAAAATCAAAACCTCTATATTTGAGACCATTTTCCACTGGACTCGCGCGTTGGGCTAGTCTGCAGACGCATGAAGGCCTATGGCTCTTCAGCCAGTTGTGGCTTTAAAATCAACGACATTTTTTTCGTATAACTTATGTTATACTAGAGCACGCCCCGCGGCTTCGTCCGCATTAAAAAGTATATATGTTATTCCCGAATATAGGCTGTCACTGTACCAAGTTTCATGGCGTTATTGATTGAGCAACAAACATCCAAACTTTCGCATTTATATAGTAGAGATTTGGATGCGATGAACGGTAAAACCACAAATATCACTCATTCCAGGAAACCTTAATAACAATTATTAATATTGTAATTGTACATCCTGTTCAAAGCACCAATATGTCACAGTGGATAATGTATGAATTGTAATACATATTCGTGTAAAGGGCTAAGACAATGAATGCCTTTTTTTTATTGTATGTGGTAGTTTGTTATCATATCTATCATGCTACATAATTTTATCTAATATACTAATGTGAAAATGAGATATACAAACACGAAATCCAGCTTATGATTCGAACGACCATTCTGAACGACATTACGAATTGAAACCGTAACCAAAGACGTTATGCTGCGTTTGGTAAACCTTTACAAACGCAAGCCAAACCCCAGCTCCAGACGTTTGCGTTTACCGAGGTTTGCCAAACATGTGGATGCAGCATGACGTTTTAGCTAAGGTTTGGATTTTGTAATATCGTTCACAATTATCGCGATTGGCCCCCAGTTCTATTCAATATGCATTAAGTATTTGACGTTGAATATTTCGAAAAGTTCTATTTGTATTGTGACTTGTGACATTAATCATTCTATGTACCCTTCATCTATACTCATCTACATAAACCTCTGAATAACGTAGCCTACTTTTTACCACAACAAAATAATAATTACCGCTGTAAAACTGCTCAACTGTAATAGCCACCGGACATATTTAGAAAAATGGAGCGCACGTGTGTGTTCAGCAATAGATCCAATTATAGGGCGCGATCGATCACGGTGATATCGGTCACAGAGCTGAGAATAGCCCCCGAGGCAACGCCTCGCTGACATTATCCTGCCTTTATATTTCCTGCTTGCCTCAGTTATTGTAACCTGATTATTGTTTATTTTAATTGACGCATGTTAACGTGTAAATGGACATATTGAGAACAACGCATCTTGTTATTGAAGCATTGAACGAAATTGTAAGTACATTATTAACAGAACTATTCATGCGTGAGCTATACAGGGTGGCACTTCGAGTTCGGTCAATATGGGGAAGTCCGAAACCATAACAGATAGAAATATATGTTCCAAGGAAACATATCGTCGATTTTAAAGATAAGGAAAACTGCATTCAATCATTTAAAAAGAAACCTCTATACAACTCAGAAATCGAAGTGGGGCATTTTGAAAAAAAACCTTTTGGTTGTAAGGAGTAAATGTTGCTATGAAACCTGGTATCTTAAATTAATAAAATGTGTTTTATGCAATTCCGAGAAATGGAATTTTTACAAACCTCACTATTAACAATCGAAAATGTTTACGTGATGCAAATCTTTAATTTCAATTCTTAACACTGAAATAGCTATCCGTTATGTAAGTTTATGTATGAATGAATGCTCCACATAATTTATCTGGTCCGAGTATCGGTGCCAAATCGCTGAACCCATTTGTCAAATATCAAGTGGTTTGAGTATATTCATTAGCTGGATTCGGCGCACACGCAGCATTCAGTCTCGGGAAGCTCTCAAACACGACTGACGGTAATTTTGAGTGTAGTGATGTATTGAAGTCGATTAAATTTAAACTGCGATATATCGATTTTTTTTTGTGTTGTTTCGACATCAATTAACCGCTGTTTCATGTCAATTAAGACTTTATACCTATGTCATAATTACTTAAGGTATCGAAAATCTATTATTTTTATGTCATATCATATTATTAATTTTTTTGGTCTCAAATAAATAACGTTATGTTTTCCGGGCCTTACATTACTCTTGCCATTTGCGGCCTCCCGCTTCGTTAATTCATTAGTTATCGATATCTAATTATATCGATAGTTGCACAACACTACGAAACCGCTCTATTTTCGGCCATCGCAAACTTAGTGCGCCGGCACAGTAAACCATTATAAATAGTGCGCGTAAAACTCACACGCCTACAATTTAGTACACCTAGCAGTCTGTCGCGAAACTTGGAACTAGCCGCGTCTGCCGTAGAACCTAGCAGCACAGTATGCACAGTTGCGCGTATTTTGGGACAAATGTATCTTTATTATTATTATCTGATTATTTTCAAGAAACCCTTAAATAAGTACCATAGCCTAAAAATACATCACTTAGGTACTAAATAGGTCTTGAACTGTTAATCACTAAAACTGATCATATTTGTCAGATAACTGCTGGAAAAGACGAGTTCTCGAGTTAAGACCACGACTGTTCAAGCGTAGTGTAGGACGCTCCCCGGCTAGATGGTGCGACGAAAGGTGGCTGGCAGTGACTGTATGCAGAGAAACGTATATCTGGTTCAGTGGCGTCTTGGAAATTACTTACTCTGTGGTCTTGGAAAACGGTCTATGTATTGTTAAAGGCCGGGTCAAACCGAATGCGTATGCGGTGCAGCGCAGAGCGTTGCAGCGCAGCGCGTTGCGTAGCACGTCACACCGGCCAGTTGTCGTGACGTGCTGTGCCGCAACGCAATCGCCGCGCACGCGGTGTGACGTCGACTAGTAAGAGCCATATGGTTACAACGTCACCACGGAACGGCGCGCGCGCGACGTTGCCGGACCGTGCGCTGCGGTTGCGCGACGTTGCCGGACCGCGCGCGCTCGGGTTGTCTCTGCGTTGGCTTGACGCACGGATACGCGCGTAGCTGCGCAGCGCTGTGCAGCATCGTGCGTTGGTGTGTCCTCTCCCATAATATTCCATACATTTACAACGTCATAATCTGTGCTGTGCTGTGCCGTGCTGCATTCGGTTTGACCCGGCCTTTATCACGGTGATTGACAGATGTCAAACCGCAAATTGGGTTGTGCGATCGATCCAGGTTTCACATTTTAAAAAACTCAGTCCACAAATGGCCTAGGATATTAATGATGTGAATTTTAAATCAATATCGATCTGGCAACCCTCGCGAATGTCCCCATCATCTAGGGCGTTGGCAACCCCAATTGGGGTTGTAGTTCATAAAGGGAGGGTGTGACTAATGACATGTCCAGACAATATCTAATGCACCTACGTATATGCGTGGTTATTTGTACTGATAGCCACACTCCTGCTTGTCTATACTACCATAGATAGGCTTCAGTTAGACCAAGGGAATTAAATCTGTTCGCTTGTGTGGAGTACCAGGGGTGTGGTTAGACTTTCAGAACATTATAGTAGTGAAGCCAGCGGAACAAGCTAGGGTTACCTTACCGCTATTCTTCGAAAAGTTTCTGCACTGGCAATACTGCTGCCTGAAGATTAAAAATCCGAGGTACAGGAAGTCTGGAAGTAATAATATTGTATTCCGAAACTACTCTGAACAACCATAACCATCCGATATTATGTGACTTAGATGATCGAATGCATATCATGAGCCCAAAATAAAACATTTACGGACGCCTCAGCTGTTTTAAAATGCACTTGAGACATGTTTACAAAATGTGACTCCTTAATTTCGGTGGTTAATTTTACAAAACATCTTTTTTGTTTACGCGGCAACGACCTCTTAGCACAACGCGGCGATGTCACCTCCCGTTCCTTCTCAAAGGACAACACATAGAAGCATCTCTCTTCAATCCAATTTCATGACTTAACAAGCTGCATTCAAAATCGATTTGTCTCGCCTCCACTCGTTGGGATGCCATCAGAGAATGATATAGCCATCTCTGTCTTTAAACCTGTCTTTTCCGGATTTAATTTGCCTTTTTTGCGGCGGCCAGGGGTGATGTGGCGACGGCGGTCTGAAGCGACCAGTTCAAGAAGGTATTTATGTCGTAAGGAGCATAATGGATGCGTTGACATCTGATGTCTGGTTTTGGATTTAAATGCACAATGCATTTTATTAAATGCGTCACACTTTAGGCCTACTATATAGTAAAGATGTGAAAATAACGTATAGCTAGATTAATCAATAATGATAATGTAAACAGATTAGCAGATGATTTTGCTTATATTTACTCTTTCATAAAAATGAACTAATTGTAGGTGTGTTTATGTTATGGACTAATGGATGAAGGGGAGAACTGCAGACTTCCGTTTTGATTAAATAAATCCTTAAAACACCATCATGTGATACAATATGGAAATAAAATACTGACTTACAAGAAGAAAAAAAAACATGTAAAAATAACAGACCCGTGTATTTTATAGAGATTCTAACTCATTTACGAATCAATCAAATCTGTTATTGTTCATGTTTTCAAACATATTTTAAAGCCAAGAAATAACTTGCATCTTGCTTCAACAAATCTCTCCCAACAAGTTAGAGGGTTTAGTCACTTTATAAGTCTTGAGTCGTTCGTCGTTAGACCCCACAACCGAATGTCCCAAATTGAGGGTCGATTGTTAATGCTAGATTGAATTTGGGCAGCAACAAAAAATACGTGTCAATTATTTTTCACTACTCTACAACATAATTTAAGAATGAATAAAATCGTCTAATAAAATTGGTCACAGAGTCCCCGTCCCGATCGGAAAACACTCGCACATTTATTGAAAAGGAATAATAAAACTCACTACTAAAATCAAAATATTCATTAGGATAATGTCGCACCTCCAGCACGTCAGAACTGTGACTTTGTAAATTTTACAGTAGGTAAAGCCTTTTCGAAGATTTTTTGCAAATTTTGACAATTCTGACGTTATAGTACTGGAGGTGCGATGTAAAAAAAATCTAAGCCGAATTGTATTAGACGGACAAGTTTTGGATACTTTTTTCCCACGGGAATGAAAAACTTAAAGCTGAATAAAAGCTGGGGTATCATAAAACTAAGGCGGTGCATCAAGTTAATGCAACTGAACTTCGGTTTTATAGGAGCATCTAGTACCAAAGCTTTTACATTTTTATGTAGCACCATTTATTAATGTCAATTTTATGACATGGTTTCACGTCAGTATATGCGTTAACACAGAATACAGACTGGTCTACAGATACAGTCGAGAGTTTCACTTTTATGGTTTAGTTATTTTATTATTATTATGTTGATTTAGAGTACCTATATGTAATTCATTTTCTTTTGGGAAGTCTTAGAGACACAAATACACAAATGCTAAAGACGAGTCCTCACTTATTATAAAGAACTGAATGATATGACTACGACCTTCCGACTCTTGGACTTTACCGCATCTGCTACCTTTGGCCACGCTTTGGCTCTTTACAAAAAGTAAAGAAAATATACAGCCGGAAGAGACAAGGAAAAGGTCTTTATGGCCTTCAATTCCATTACTTTTTTTATTCCCCAAATTCTTTTTTGTTAATATATAAATTATGTATAATGTAAAGACGTAATGTTTATGTTTTATCTATTTAGATAGATCCAACCAGTTGCAAAAGTTCTGTATCTTCAGTATTTCCTTAGGTGTCTTACGAAAACAAACTCTATTTACGTTTCGACCACATGTGGTTGCAAGGTCTACTTTAGCATCAAAACCAAGTTTGTATGACCATGTAATCTTTGCGGTCCACTAAGGAATTTATCTATCGCTTATTTTGCTTTCAGCCGCAAATGCGTTTGTTTTCTGATAGCACCTAAGGAGAAACGGATTATAGTTATGTCAAGGGGGAAAACCAGTTGGATATTGCGGTTGTGGGCATGGTCCGGCATGCCTTGGGCCACCGTGCAATGTTGTGAACTCGAGCGCATCGCCCCATGGCCCATAAGCTATACTTAACCACTTCCGTTCTAACTTTAATATTTAACCAACCTCGTACGTCTACCGCACATCAGTGGATACACTTTGACCTTGAGCTGGCCTAGCCTATTAGGGAGTTTCAATACTACGCGAGACCAGTTTATACTGGTTTTGTTACCACTGATATGCGGTCGACCGTACGTAAGTAACATGTAGTTAGTAGGTATTCTAACTTTATTTTCCCTCTTTTATAAGGTTCAACTTTATTATTGCTATGTCTGTAAATCGTTGTTGTGACCAGCTGTTATTAAATTTTTCATTACTCATACTCTGAAAGTAGGTCTGAAGTTGCCTGAGGAGCGGGTTGAAAGTAATACATCTCAGCCCTACGGAGAATCGCTTTCAACTGACAGCTGTCAAATTATATTTAAAAAAACTAGTACTATTTTGACATTTCTATTGGACCATGTTCCTACTGTCTATACAGCCACTCAATTACAGCGCGATGTAAAATGAAATAACATAAAGTTAAAAATATATTCTTTAATTATTAATTAAAGAATATATTTTTTAAATGACTTAATTATAATTATTACTGTCAACTATTTCTTTAAAATAACATAGTATTGGGCAAAATATTTACCATTTTTTCAATGATGGAAATGAAAAATAATGGCAGAATAGCTGGCCGGCCACAGAAAAAAAAAACAAAGTAGACGGGAAAGCGGCAATCCGATCTTCATTTGTTTTTTCGAGTTGTAGAGTTTTGTTTATACTTCCGTATAGCAGAGATTTCTATTAACACTTATTTTATGTTTTTGTTTTTACTTTCAGTGTATTCTTAACGAAAAGCACAGTGTTTCCCTCGGGTTCAAGACTTATTTAGAGGTCCCTCGAACTATAACGTATCGGGACTTAAATAAGTTACTTTCACACCTAGGTTAACAATGTACTATTTCCGCATTTAGTTTTATTTTCCCATGCCAAAAGGTAGTCTAAGTTGCTTAGGGCTCATGAATTATCTGGATTAAAGACTCAGGTCCGTTGAGATGTCAAAGTCAACAACTAGCTGTTGCTCGCGGCTGTGCCCGCGTGGGATAAGGTTTTTTCGCGAACAGTTTATCGCGGTAAAAGTGGCACCTGCCCCTGGGTTCGGTTCGTGGCCAAATTTCATCAAAATCCGTTCAGCGATTAGGCGTGAAAAGATAGCAAACAGACAGAGTTAATTTCCCATTTATAATGTTAGTATGGATGAGTACATCTGTGAGGAAGAAGCTAAATGCATATTTATTCTGTGCTAAATGTTGAAGCTAAAGAGAGTCAACAACGCTTACAGTATCCAGTGAGCTCGGTCATTATTTACTGTGCTATAGGCCACAGTCTCGTGTGACGATTACTCATACAAATCAATCATACATAACATAACACAACCCAGTAGTTATTACAACATAACCGATTAATAAGGTAATTGTATTAATCATATTTACTATACATCAATATGTTTTTATTGGACTCCATGTGCAATGTTATGAGTCAGTTCTTTTTATCCATTACAGGAGTCACTGCGCTAGACAGGCAGGTTTTTATCCTGATTTATATCTGCCACCGAACAGCAGTTGCTTTGTTTCGATTTGATGCATTCCGATTAATGCATTCCATGTGAAAAGGAAAGGTTCGGGAAAAGGACATTTTGGGAAAGGATATTTTGTGAAAAGGACATTTCGGGAAAAGGACATGATGGATGGATACTGCAAAATATTGACACGTATTTTTTGTAGCTGATTAAATTCAATCTGGTATGATGAATCGACCTTTAAAGTCTTTAAAAGGGACTGAACCCACTAACTTGTTTCGAGAGATTTGTTGAAACATGATGCAAGTTATTTCTTGCCTTTAATATATGTTTGAAAACATGAGAAATCATATTTACGCAGAAATATCTAAAACAATACATCATGGAAAATTCAACATTTTAAATACTGTTTTCCTTATTGTCGATAGTCGATGCGCTATAGACAGGAAGGTTTTAGTCCTTATATCTGTCACCAAACAAGCTACACCACTGTTGCACGCAGCAATCCAAACGTTGCTAGTAAGTATTTGCGGGCAACAGTAGAGTCGCTTACCATTTTGTATAAAGAATCTGTTGGTCTCTGATGCTTAAAAGCAAAGAGTTGACTACCTAAATGATAAAATTCCATGGAGTGCCTCATGGCTTGACATAGAAATATTGTAATGAACAAGCTATTATGTATGAAAGCAGGGACCTGAGTTTGTTGCTGTTTCTTCCCTTCGGCGACATACAGGTGGCAACAGAGTAGTTTTAGTTTTAGACAGAATTGACGTCAAAAAGAGAATATTGTCTTCCAATTTTTATTTCATTTTCATTTCATTTCAAACGTTTCAAGCGACAAAACCAACGCGGTGAAGATTTAATCATTTTCCGTAATTACGTGCTACAGGTTTCATTGCAAATATGACTTGTGAAGGAAGTATTAGATATAAAAGTATCTCTTTATTACCCGAGGTCCCGTAGACCGGGATTAAATTCCATTACCGAGGTGCCCTCGTCTGTTAGGAGTGTAAATGACTTAGGATTCCATTAAAATTTGTTGGAGTATTTTTGTGCAAGAAATTGTGAGAGAACATTATTGCGACCATCATAAAAGTCAATCCTCAGTTCGACACAGTTTTTATTATATGCACTTGACATTGGCAGAACCAGTCGTCATCCTAATGTAGCCACAACCAGCAAAATAATAATAATATTAAATGATTATTTTGTCCAATTCTTCAATAAAATATGACTATAAAAATACAAATTGTCGGCCATGTTTTTTTTTAACTGATACTGATTGTGTAGAAGATTATTACAATTACGAAATCTTTCGATGTGTAGATAATAAATATGCGATTTGTTGAAAAAGATCCTAAGTACCACACCTTTCAGTTCCCACCCATTATACAGCGTCTCGTCAGCGAGCCCCGTGCTGCTCAAAGGCTGGTTTCATTGCTGAAGCGTGTCCCGTACGGAACAATCCGGGTCGCTGTAAAACGATGTCCTAGCGCTTTACGTGTCTCCGTTCCGGGAGACCCTTCCGGGTTCCGTACAGCTGTGAAACCAGCCTCAGGATTTACACGAATGAATAAAATCGCAGCGCCTCATTTATCAACCCCGATCCCGTCCAGGGGTAAACAAATACTCTCGCCCCCACATCGTATTGATTTTAACTTGCCTATCTTTGTACCGCGCCTCGTAATGTCGTGATTGATCGTTGTTCGGTATGAAGCACTCATGGGGGAATCGATTATTTCAATGTTTACAGGCAACAGTTGTTTTGTTATTTTGGTGCGGAATTCAGTAGGGCATCACGGTCGCTGGGAGGACTCCCCAAAGGCCGGAACGCACCTGCGTGTGTACATTTTATGTTGCCGCGTTGATGACTCTTTTTATTTTAAAGCTAGAACTCTCCAATTGGTAATAACGACGATTTCATTAACTTTCGCGCTTTGTATTCATAATTATATAATTATTTACGGGTCTTACACACGAATAAGTTTTATTTACCTTGCCCGACGTTTCGACCAGGTTACACTGGCCAGGTTACACTACGCATACAATTTAGGGACAATCGTCAGACAAAACAAAATTAACAAACAGCTCATTGGTCCAATCTTGATCAAACCGGATCAAATTGACCCCTCAAGTTGTAGACAACATTAACAGGAATATCCTGTATCCCTTTGTCCCGTCTTTGTCTTACGATAACACGACCGGACACTATAATCCACCCACATGAAGACGTCCCCTGCGATCGTTGAACGAGAATCACAAGACAACTCCTCGTTTTGTTAAAGTAATAACCCTTTGTTGTCTGAGTCGGGTAAAAAGTGTTGGTTACAACTGGTTATGAGAATTAAGAAGGCAAGGACTTTAATTTAGATCAAAGTTTTCCCAGACAAAAGACATGTGAGTTGCTATTTGGGAATATGGTACGTTTCCGTCCGCACCGTTAGGGTTAAAGCGCGAAGATATGTGGTACATATGTTTGTAATATAATACCACACTTAATACCTTTTTGAAAGCTGTAATTATATTTAATTCACAACTACAAAATACCCTGCTGGATATGATAACAGACGAAGCTTTAAGGTGAACCGACCTAACAATGGTATAACCATTCACACCCTAGGCCATAAATGCCACAGACCGGTGCAAAAGCCCGACACGTCTGCCCAGCGTGGCCGTAATGGCCAGGCCTATATAGCAAATTTTCCCGTATTAGGGAAGGTAGGTCCAAACTGTGGACAGGCTGACCAGGTGGTTGAAATTTTAGCTGCTCCTAAACTACACACTATAGTTGACACTACGTACAGTCGAACAAACTGAATCATGACCCCCCCTTAGCTTATTTCCTACAAACGTTCTAATACAATTGGGTAAAAGTTTGTGTATATTTTTGTTACATATTTCCTTGTCAATAAACCTGGTATTAATTTCCTGAAAATAGTGCACTTGACATTTGGTTGACATTATTTTAACCTCTTTCTTAGCCATTTAACTTATTTTTCTTTTAAATTAACGTTTCTCTAATCAAAAATGTTAGTATAGATTTTTGAAAAAACAATGTCGTCTATTGGCAAGCCATGCTGAACGACAATAATTCGAAATTCTAAACATAATTCATTCCAATCATTCTTTAACTAAACGGTAATTTTCAATCCAATTATTAATCTACCACTCACCCGTATGGACGCGTTCGTTAATAATCAAAAAATACCTAAGTGCCACAGTAAAGTTGAAAACTATTTCTGGCTCCTGACACGCGGAACTATTTACAAATGTAATTGTGGACCAATAAAGATTATTTATTTATTTATTATTTGTTTATTTTGACGGTTTCCAACGATTTATCGGCTGAGTGTGTCATGATTCAGTTGGCTCGACTGTACTTACGTGGCTACATGCGGAGCGCTCGGCCGGGCAGTGACCTGTCACGCGGTAATTGCTCCATATTGCACTACAATGCAACCTAACTGGACGGGCTAGATTCGATTACGCGCCTCATACGTTCAAAATTCGCACAGTACAAGTATATGTACGTAACAGTACTTTCGTTTGCAGTTATTTTGCTGCAATGTCATTGTAATGATGGCATGGGGGAACCACTATATTGTTATTAATTAATACTACAAAAGATATCTCTGGAGATGCCCGTGTTAGGTTAGAGAGCTGAAGGCAGCAAGGTAAAAGAGCGAGGTCAGTTTATAAATTTACACCGGGTTTTATATTTGACATGATGTGCGTTTATAAACTTACTACAGTCCTTGTAGTAAATTTTCGAGTGCAGTGGTTTTGCGTTTGTTAGGTCGAAGGTTCAATCAAAGACGAGTAGTTCCCTTTAGTTTCATAGAACAAATAGGATTCCCACGTGTTTTGTAGGTATCAGTCATCAGTGAAGTACAGTTACAAACGTTCTGTCTGCTGGGACGCGGATGTCATCGAGTGACTGGAGTCACAAAGTTATCATTCACAACACCAAATCATTCTCATCAGAACTGTCAAATCAATTACATATATGCATCTCCGGCTGTTGAAATTTTAAATCAAATGTCAAACAATGCATTATGTTGAGAAATGTGGAAAGGACAAAGGTCCGCCATGTTTAGACGCGACATGCGTGCGCGCATCCTTCGCGGAATCCCGCCGTTTGAAGCGATAAATCGTGTTTTATGGTTAGGGTTGCGTCTAACAAGCAGTTGTTTGTTCCTTAGCTTTTTAGGAGTCATAAATAAAGTATGCCTTTTAATTGGTTAATTATACAATTTTATAGATTTTGTTAATGAAAGCGGATTCTGTTTTCAAGATCTTGAAATTTGTTTTGTATTTTATATTTATGTGCGGGTAATAATTCTTAACTGCTACCTATTGTTCAACTGCACGAACTTTCCGTCGCATTACACAGACAGTCATTTTTTCCTTATATCAAAAAATAACTTTTCAACACACTTGCTCGTAAAGAGCCTCTTATTGCACCGCTTTTAGGTTTATAAAGCAGCTTTAAAAACACGCGTGTGTTTTCAATACATTACCGCACTAGTGTTTTCTTTACGGCTACGCCTCGTGTTCAGTCTCCAATGTAATGACCGACTTAACTCATTGGTATCGTAATTTTTTTTATTAATTTATTTTTTTAACAAAATTATTAATTTAACTTTTATTTATCGACCTATCAAACACGATTTCTTTTATTCCTTAACAATACATCCCTTTATAAAGGTCCCGCATACAAATAATTGAAAATAGGGTGAAGTAACCAGTGTGCGCCCGCGTAGTCTATAAATAAAAAGTTTAGAAATATGAGCAATAAGCGGTAAGTGGTTCCCGAAACATGGAGGCGTGCGTGTTCCCACGGGATGGGGTCGCGCACTGGGACGTGTACCATAAATGGCGTAGATGATATTATATCGTGTAGTCGTCCTGCTTACTAAATGCTGCATTAAACTTAATATACCTTGTAGGGTTTAAGGGTTACAAAGGAAGGTACCCACGTGTGCCCGCCTCCGAATATATTTTGTAAGTCATATTAGCTGAAAGACGTCCACTGCCTGGACAAAGGCCTCCCCCGAGGATCTCCACGACGACCGGTCCCGCGCCAACCTCATCCATGTGGGTCCCGCGACCTTCACCAGATCGTCGGTCCACCTTGTGGGTTGTAGTAACTCATATTTACATAATCTTTTGTATCATTTTCTCTTTGTATTGTTTCCTTGTGTTTTAGTGTGTACGATAATTATTAAAATGAATAAATACTTGGGCGGACACACCAGTGTTATAGGAGTCGTACAAAACTTATCGCACAACAACGTCATCATAGTATTTAACTGCGTTTCGACCAATCATAACATAACGCAACTTTGACCGGGCCAATCAGCGTGAATTCTATTCTCACACACCTCAGCATTTTGACAGATTGTTTGTTTGTAGACATAAGGATCATTAGGCTTGAAGACAACTTAGTGTAACGAAATAAAACGGCTGGTTCTTCGTAAAATATTCACTGACACCTCTAATTGTGAAACTAAACATAAAAGTCGAAAGGTATAACAAACAATAATAATTACAAGGAGTTTGTCGATGTCTGGATTCATCCTTTAGTCACCTCATACTACATTCAAGGGAAGCATGAGAGTGGTAATGTTCTGTATTACTACTATTATTTTTCTAAGTGCTGTGGATTTTGTGAAAATAAATAAAATAAAATAAATAAATATCACATGAAATGACTCTATGGTCCTTGGCGGTAACTGACAACATTGACGCTGAGTAGGTATCAAATACTGAACCACTTGTGGTCCCCGACTTTTACGTTGTGTTTTATTCAAAACCCTATCGAATAATGTTGTTTCTTTTTTATAAACCTGTCATAAAAACCGACCAAGGTTCTGACATTGGCAAAATCGACAAGTTTTTATGATGCATGGCTGACGTGCCACCCGGCTATATGACTCGATCTTGGCTCACATCCAGGGCTCTATATAGCTTTGTACTGTATGTATGTCCGTCTGTCCCTTTGTCTGAGACACTATGGAGCGTCTAGTACCCACCTTTGTTGTGCAAGGTCTTGCCCACGTCAGCGTCAGCTATTGAATTTGATGCTATAATAGAATGTTTATTGACCGAGCGAGCGAAGCGTCTACGTTTCGAGATTGGCCAAAAATGCTCTTGTCCGGCTGTCTGTCTGTCTGTCTGTCTGTCTGTCTGTCTGTCTGTCTGTCTGTCTGTAATTCTTTACAGCTCGCATTTTTCAACCGATTTTGTCGAAAATTTGGCATATGTATAAATTAATTAAACCTACAAAATGAGTAGAATAAAATTTTGAAAAACATTTTTTTTAGAGTACCTACCATACTCGCAAAGTGGGAGTGAACTTTTTTTTTCTTGTGAATCCCATAGTGTGGGATATCGTTGGATAGGTCTTTCAAAAATATTGCTGGTGTGTGAATACCATTTTTTCGATTTAGGGATCCGTTGGCGAAATATTAAGCTTTAAAGCGGTAATTTTTGTTAGAGTCACGTGTCCCCCCCCCCTGCCAGCTAAACGGTTGCTTCTGGAAATGTGAAAAAATTCATGGTAGTAGCATATATAACGTAGTTACAAGGAAAACTATTACGGCTAAGTAGGTTCTATTAGTTTTTGAGTAATAGTGGATCGACTTAAGAAAGTTGAAAAAATAAATTATGTTCATAGAACTGCATACGTAAAATGGAAAATTATTTTTTTCCGCGTGATATCCATGGTGTGGGGTATCGTTGGATGGGTCTTTCAAAAATATCGCGGGTGTATGATAAACATTTTTCGATTCAGGGATCCGTTTGCGAAATATTAAGCTTTAAAGTGCTAATTTTTGTCACTTTAGTAGGTACTTTTTCTGTTTCCAAAGTTGACTTTTGTTGGTTTCGTTTAGGTTTGGTTTATAAGGGCTGGCGAGGTCTACTGTTCTCACGGAACTACTAGTGATATAATTATTTCGCATTGAACGGTTTTGAAACAATCAATTTGAAACAATTGTTACGGGTAATAAAGAGAGCAATTAAAATGTGTAGGTATATTTAAGTATCCAAGGTTGGTATGTCAATGTCTATGTCAAATGCAGGGTTCTGGGTAGGCCTCTTACAAGTAACCTATCCCTTCCTTTTAGGCTATGGTAGCAGAGGAATTCACGTAAGTAGGCAAGGAAATATTTGGTTTTTTTTTCAATACCACATACCAATAAGTCTGTGTTGGCGACTGGCTATAGTTTAATACCTAGCTAGTTATCTGGAGCTAGCTATCAGGTTACAAAAGTTAATTTGGAACACTTGATGGTGATGTGCTTGTGCTTATTCATTGGCAAAATCTCCCGTCAGCAGCTACCAGGCAAACATCTACAGGTAGCTGTTACAGCGTCGCTAACACGGAATGATCTGGTCGCAATTACCATAACAAAGGAGACTGCGCAGATCAGCCCCCTCCGCCCCTAATGTGACGTCATGAGAATGACGCGTTTAACGGTTTAATATTAACAGAGGCAACTGGGTGGAAACTAGGGATGTCCCTCGAATTAAATTCCCTTTTTATTCACTTGTTGTATAATCTACTATAGTTATTAACACAGGTGGAAAACGCAACCTGGCAAACTTTTTATCTCCATAAGATGGTATCCAGTTTGCCCAGAAGTTGATCTCTCATTTCATATCATTTGTACGAATATACCGTTTTAAAGTAAACTGGTCGTAAGTAAGTAGCTTCAGTTTGTCCATGCGAACGAAGTCGCGGGTAACCAGTAATAAATGTAGGTACTTAGTGAATAAATTGTCCCCCCTATCAGCTCTCCAGACAAAACCGTTTCCGAGAATACCCAACTCTATCGATTGGACTCCCCCTGGCTGAAGGAGGGAAAGTTCCCAGCCATTAGTCATGTGGCTCCAGACGGTCGGCTGATCCATCAAGGAACGTTGAATGATATTTACTGGTCTAGTCTAGACTTTAGACACGTGTTGTACTTACCTGTGATTTATATGCTTTATTTTGCATATGTTTTACTAGCTTTCATCCTGTTATGAAATGACGCAAGAAGTAAAAACACCCTTAAGTAAGCACTAGACTCAAACGAGCCCAAACTCTTATTGTTAGCCATTAATGAGTCATGATCACGTATGATCATCTCCCGGCACAATCATAATGTAAGCTCGATGGTACCATATTATTATGGTGTTGTCACTTGTCACCATAATATCATAAGTTTCAAACGATCGGTAAAGAAGTGGGTGAAAGAGGAGTTGCAAGTTTACTTGCAGTTCAAGTCAAGCTTATAGAAGCTGGTTAATTAGTACATAGTGCAGCGGCCGGCAACAGAGGCATTGATGGATGATCGTGTAAATGTGGGCCGAGGCGAATCCGAGGTACGTCCTGTGTACTCTGGGTCTAGTCGTTTCTCTTTCCTCCTTTGTAATAGTATAGCTTTCTGTTTTTGAAAGAAATAATAGTCGTATGGCGGGTACTATAGGGACAAATGCCACAACACAGTGTTGCCAGTTGGTTTCCATTTTAAAGGAACCCTGAACCAGGAGTTATCAGGTTGACACGAAATGGCATACTGTCACTGATAGTGTGCCATGTCTTCAACAAATCATCAATCAATGTAACGTCATATTTTATCAAGGAAATAGACTGAACGTATTTACCTTCTCGTTTTCTATACACGTTTTGTTTCATCGGTACTATAACTACAAATTGCTTCATATTCAAGGTCTGCAGCAGTCACGAAACTTGGCAAGGTCAGGCACAAGGGTACAAGTTTTTCGGGGTATTCATTGTTACGTGAAAACGAGAAACTCAGTTGGGATTAAGTCTTTTGTAGTTGCGTACTTAAATGAGTTCTTTTGTGATGCCTAAGATGTAGAAGAAGAAACATGCCGAAAAACTAAGAACACAGTCGAAAGGATTAGCAACTTGAAGTGGCAGTGAGGTCACATGTCACAGAACTGACGGCCGTTGGGGCATACGAGCTGTCGAGGGTTTGACTACCCGCCGCCTAATGGACCGACGACCTAAGAAGGTTATCGGCTGGATGGGGAAGGCGGAGGACCGGGTGAGGTGGCGTACATTGGAGAAGGGCTATGTTCAACAGTGGACGCTGAAAGGATGATGTGATGATGGTGTGATGCCAAAGCTTGGAAAATGTGCGTTTTGAATCTGAAACAGAGTCAAGTGGCAATCTTTTTGTGAGTATCTTACGAAGCGACTTCCGAATTATCAGACTTATTGTATTCTTTGTGTAGGCACGACATGAACGGATAAATCCATGTGATGGGCAGCAGCATCGTCTGTGCATCTTTAGGTGTCCTCTCCATAAGTCGCCCCCGTATTGTATTTCCCTGTGGACTCCTTTTAAGGACTATTATTTTACATATTTTATGAATCATAAAATAACTTTAAGTAGGTAATAAATTACATAAAATGATTGCTAGTAAAACATCGGAGATCTTATAAATCCATAACCTTATTTGAAATAACTGTTGTTGAAAGCGTTGCCCTAAACTATATATTGATCCTATTTAATATTTCAAACATATAATAACTATTGGATTTATGGATTCTTACGGTTCATATAAGCAGCGAATATGCATCCAATAAACCCTTTTATATAAACTATAAAATCTTTAAGTAAGTCTAATATTTTTACGATCATATTAATTGCGGAAAGCATAAGTGTATCAGAGAAAGTGCTACTGCATTTTATGGCTCTTTAACATTTTATGGCTTTATAAGAGTTTATGGCGGTGATTTTAAAAACAAATTAGTAAACTCGTTTTGGTGAAAATATTGCCTGGGTATTTTAAGAAGAGAATGTCGAGTAGGTAGTGTCACAGAACTGATATGTCGAAGCGTTGGAAAAAAGAATGAAAGAAAATTTTTTGCTTTTTGCAAGTTTTTAACTTAATGGAAAAAAGAGTTATAAAAAAAAGCGAAAGTAGCTGACACTAAAATATAGGTACTCGGTAATTTTTTTTGTAGTTATGTTTTTATTTGCGTCAAAGTCCTTACGATACTTACTTGCACGACAGGTTCGTTTGTTATACTTTTTTGACAAGTATAAAATCAGGTATAATACCAGAGAAACCAGGGATTATACCAGAGAACCAGATTTTCAAATGTTACTTTTGTTTATTGACAGTATAAATAACGGTGCGTAAATAACGGTTTTTTGAAATTAAATTTTCTATTTTTTGTTCGCAGGTAAATTACTTCAGACTACAATTTGGTGAGAACTATCCGTTGAAACTATCATTGCCTTCATAGAAAACAATGACTGAGTTCGGCGATGTGATTGCTTAATTACTTTTTGT
This sequence comes from Metalampra italica, assembly GCA_949699065.1. Taxonomy (NCBI): domain Eukaryota; kingdom Metazoa; phylum Arthropoda; class Insecta; order Lepidoptera; family Oecophoridae; genus Metalampra; species Metalampra italica. Next base: position 4,372,872 of record OX452993.1, read on the forward strand.
CTTAAGACTAAGACATCATGTTGAACTGCCGGTCTAAGCCCAACAGTGCGACTAAATAAGCTGGTGATGACACATTCATAAATCAAAAGACCAAATGTTCAATGACTCGACGACCTTATCCTATTAATTACCACATTGTCAATGACATTGACTTTAATTCAAATAAAGCAACAGCTCCGAATAATTGACACAATTAAAAGTGTTAAGATTTTGATCTAATCGCGCCCATATTGTATTTTATATTATAACTAACCATTGCTAACGGCGTTGCTCACTTGATTTCGAGCTGGGCACCAAATGTCAATCTCAAAAATATGAGTTACTAGTTTTTTCCCGCGGCTTCGCCCGCGTAGAAAAGTATTTCCCGTGTACATTGTGAAACATCGCCCTCTATGTAGGCGTTTTGTTACTTAGGGGGTATTAGCGGATGCCCCGCGATTTTGTCCGCGTTAAAAAGTAGCCTATATGTTATTCCAGGATATAAGCTATCACCGTACCAAGTTTCATCACAATCTGTTCAGTAGTTTTTGCGTGAAAGAATAACAAACATCCTCACATCCTTACAAACTTTCGCCTTTAAAATATTAGTAGGACAAACACGAAATCATTTTCCTTTGTCTTTATTTAATTTCTCACTGCTTTCTTAGGACTATCAAAGATATAATATTAGTTACGAGTCCTGACCTGACTGTGAACGCATTTCATTACAATCCTGTCCTTTCTTCAAGTTCGAGTCCTTGTTCGAGCCGAACTGCTGAGTGGTAACTGCCTGCGAAATAAATCGGACAGACAGATAAATAGATAACGCTTCATAAATCTGGTGCGAGAATGTGATCTACAATTATCTCTTAGATATCTTTGTAGTTCAATCTCTATACAAGAGACAATATACGTAGATGGTATCAGTTAGACGACGTCTCACAATTAAGGTCAAACGCATTCAAAGCTATTCTGCAGTGCAATTAATTATGAATTAATTCAACAATAGGTCGAGACCTCAAAATGTCTAGGAATATGTCTTTCAAATTTTTTGCCTATTACCATCTGGGGCATCTGGTGATGGATTTATCATCTAATGCACACTGTAACTATCAGATGGCGTTGTTATACTTTGATCTGGCTCCGAACCACTGCGAAAACGAGGGAAGCGCTATTTTTGTAAACCTATGAGTGATCCCGCCAGCCACATCTGTTAACAAAACTTGGCAATCGCAACGTAAACTCACTCCAGTAAACAAACGGGTTCGAATGCGAGTTACTAGTGCGTCTGTGAAAAAGTTTTCGCATTTTTCACGAGATGGCGTTGGCAGTCGGATTTTGGAAAAAAAAAGAATGAAACTTTTTTTTTCAGGTTTCTGAAACATGCTCCGGCTCCTCGCTCCTTTTCGCGAATTTTTCGTGTGTTTGGCAACTGATCAAGGTTGTTTCCCACATACATCACTACCTGGTGTACGACGGATTACGGCAGCGTGAGGATGCCCACGCTACGGTCTCGCAGACTCGTCCTGGGGCACTTGTTTCTGCATGACGAATGCTCGCTCCCACCCCCGACACGGCACCACGCGCGTCTCAAACCCAAGAATGACAGTGGATTTATGCTGTTGTTTGTTGATACCGGCGGCTAGGACAGACAGAGGTCTCATCTGCCTATCTGACAAGCCATCATTCATATAATGATCTACGTATTTATGCCATCATTCTGAGAAATATTATCATATATGCTTTTATAGTACACTCTGTATGAAGTACCATAGGACCCTTGTTTAATGGCCATATACTCCTTTATTTGTATTTAGTGCTAGCGTCATAAATCGCCTCTCATAAACTAGTTACCTGAGATGAGATAAATAGCCAATTAGTTAAACCAATAGGCGATTAATCATGTAAACAAGCGGCGAATCGTTAACCTGCGTTTAATTTACGGTTAAGTTCAGGGTGCCGTTTTGACCCAGACCCTTAGCTTGATATCATTATGTAATTTCATTTCATTAAAAGTTAAGACTACATTACATACGACAGGGATTGATGATTTTTCAAATTAATGTTGCAGGAATATCTATCGACTATCGGCAGTTTAGATCGAATAGTATCGATAGCCTGGACCGTATTTTACAACAACCGTATTTTATATTTATTTAACCGTATTTGACAAAAATGATTTTCACTGCCATTTTTCTCCGGTTACATTATTTTTTATTAATATTGTATTAATATAAGTAAAAGAAGGTAGAAAAGACCATAAAGTATGTGGTTGTACTCAGTATTGCCCGCTCTATATTCCTACCAAGTTTCGTCCATTTCGGAGAGTTCGGGTACGAAAGCTTCCCTTAATAGTGATACTTCACTATTGTATCGATAGGCCCATCAAATCTTGCAAGTGCAATTTGACCCAATTCCAGATGTTCAATTGAGCTGAAAATGTTATGTAAATCGGATGACAATGCAATATTACAGTGTCATTGAGCTGATCTGATGACGGAGCCGGAAGGTGGCCACAGGAACTCTGTAATGAAACCATGCAATCCCATCGAGTTTGGGCTCGTTTGATTTGTCTTTACAAGTACTATGGCCGTAGATAGCATCCAGGTGGTATGCAATAGGTAAAGCTTGTTTAAGAAAATTATATTTTTTTAATGTAATTTACTTTGACGCTAATGAAATGAGGCAAATCGGTATTAGTAGAGGGGGCGGGCGCCTGATTATTTTTAAAAGTTCTATCTAAACCCTTCAGCCCATAAGGACATTACGGGCTCCAGACATTTGTTTGGCACATCCTGTCCTTTTCAACCCTCCGCATTGCCTGCTGCCCTCGAACACCGGCCGGCAGTGCCTGGCGCGAACCTGTGGGAACGTGCGAACATGTAGCAGGACGCCTGCCAAATAGGACGTTTGTAAATTGTGTACGAATATCAAATTTTGATGACAACTGGATTTTGAATTTGTCCAAGAGCCACGATACATTAGTTACAGACTTGACTAGCAAACATTTTTTCACATAATTTAATTAATCGTATGGCGTTCATTTTTAAATAGGTAGAAATTTGCTCCTATGTCAACATTCATTCTGTTCTGGAGCCAGTCGGCCGAATTAATTAAACATTTGCTACCCTGTAAACAAAATCATGGCCAAAACAACGCTGAAACGATGCAGTGGCGTTGTAACTGAGTTTTACTTCTACTTTTGCTATCAAAATAAAATCAAATCCGTTTGCTATGGTGCAATATATGTATATCGCACTGGGAACATTTTTATGAGCAGCTGTAATCTTTAGTTTGTGGTGATTGCACTGCGATTTATGATTGTCTAGATCGTTAGTTCCATTTATCACCACTAGCAGACTCATCTGACAACAGTATGAGTACAGTAAGTAGGTAGGTCCTGTTGAATTTATGTCAGCTGTTCCATAGGTTATGAATTGGATTTATACAAGTTGTTAGGTTACCTTTTACGATGATTTAAAAAATATATATAGGGTTATTAGATTAGACGTTTCTCAAAACGGCTTGTTTCCTAATATGCCTTCGACATGAATTCCCACTCAACTGGGGAGGGCAAAAATTTGAATAAACAACGCAGTAACAAGCACTATAATGGAGCACTCTGGGATTACATCGTTTTGTACCTTGTGTTGTGAGCAACCCAACTCTTTCGAACTCTTCCTGTAGTGTTAGTTTTTGTTAGCGACTGATTTTGAACTGGCTTAGGCTTTGTAACAGTTTTCGCAACAAAACTGTAGTCAGATCCGAAAGTTCTATGCCAATTAAGCTTTATAATTAATTATAATTTCGTTGTGATCGTTAAATCCCGCACTATGTGCCACCCACAATGATATGGTAGCTTTATCTGGCAACCTTCACAGATAAACTATATCAACAACTCAACAACAATGGGGATGCGGGCTCGTTGCTGATAGATAGCTTACCAGCGAACTTGACACTGTTTCCAGCAGCTCTTTTGTTTTGTGACTGGTATCAAATTTCTTTTTTTTTTGTGGTAACATTCTTTTCTTGTGAATGTTAGCTTTTATTGTGCAGTGCTTTTACATTTTTCAAAAGTTAATTTTCTACTACAAACCGTATCACATCGCGGCCACACATATCTTTGGTTTTTTATCTGCATATTGTAATTCGTTTTCAATCATTCGAGATCATGGCTCCTATCTTATTATATTAATTTATTTTTACGTTAAGTACATAACATTAGTTTATGTCAGGAAAATAATTATTTCCCAGAGTTCTACTTTAAATTAATGCAGATCAAATTGATGACGGTATTTAAAGATTTTTTATTTTTTATAATTAACATTTTGGGGAAAAAATAAAAACACTAGACGAATTCAGTGTATGTATAAAACCTTTAATTTAAATAAATCATTATAATAATTACTTAATTAAACTTTTTGCTAGTTGATTAACTAAATATTAAACTTTAGTATTTCCTTGATAAAAGAGTACTTACGGAACAAATTGAAAATTGGTTACAATTGTATTGAAATCCAATAAGTAAATTTATTGAATTGATTGCATATATTGATAATCAAATTGACTAATTACATTAACTATCTACCTAGCCTATAAAGCTTATTTATATAATAAGGAATGAAATAATTGTATTTATTATAAATTAAAATAAACATAGTAGGTAAGTAATTAATAATTATATTTTACAAAAAATATAAAAAATTACTTATACCTTAAAGTCATACTTGTTCTATCGGAAATTGTAAGAATTATCGTACAATTTTGAAACTGTGTATGTATGACTGACCATACCATAATTATCACAACACACAAAAATATCACAAATTATTATCTAAACTTAGGTTAATTAATAGTTGAATACAAATTGGTACGATCTCTTTAGGTCAACTCTTAAACTTCCCTCTTTTTAGACTTTATATTATTCGCCAAAATTAACATTTCCCAGTGACTTGAGGAAGTGTCAAGAGTTATAAACTTTTAATTTGACTCTTATACAACTAGGTTCAATAGTACATAAATGGATCTTATATTTATATAGTAATGAAATGAGTAATTAATTTCTAATAATGACTATCGGCGTTATAGTAATAATTATAGTATGTATATTATAGTTTTAGAAAATATACAATGATATAGGTATTGTTCAAATATTCTTTTTGTATTTAATAATTACTCATTAATTTTATTTTTAGTTATATTGACTCAGATTTTGTCTGGCACAATTTTGACTAGAATTCGGTTTACTGTCAAATATCTCTGTCTCTGACATACATTTAGGTCCTTTTACATTGGACTTTTGAATACAATTTGGACTATTGGCCATTACTTTCTACAGAAGTACGCCAATCAGCACTTGCTTTCAACAAAAGAAAATGCATTTAATTGAGCAACAATTCCCATTAGCCTACTGAAGTATTTTTAACTTTTAGAAGTAAATATATTCAGGAATTTAGTTTTGATATTCAGAAGCGTTGTGAAAGATCTCTTCACTTTCTTCTTTGGTGTCCTTTCAGGTCTCAGAAAGGGCTCCGAATGAGACCTTTGGATGGGGTTTGACTCAGATTCTCTGGGTAGTTGATATTTGTACTCCTTTACCACCTTTTCTTCATTCGCGTCATATCTGTAGAGTACCGAGTAAGTCCTCTTCACTTTCTTGGGCACCCTCGGCACATTAGCTGATCGATCACTCTTGCATCGCTTGACCGTGTTCCTCCCGTAGTAGTCTTCGTAGCTGTCAGCGTCTACATAGATGATTCGCTTCCCCAACGCCATCTCCCGTTCCTTCTTGAGGCTTTTCCAGGATGCGATGACGGATTCCCTGCGGAAGGTCTTGTTGGGGTTGTGTCGGCTTATGCAGTAGTTCTGGTCCTCCTGGATGTTTGAGGTGTCCTTCAGAGGCGAGCCCCGTGGACTGGGGCTGTAGTCGATGTCGTAGTCATCTCGGGATATCTGGAAAGAAGAGAAATGTGTCATTAGCCTTTGGGGTTTTCGCTTAATCCGTGCTTGGTTTATCATAAGATAAGTTAACGTCTGAATATCTTAGGAAACAGATAATCTGTGGTACTATTAGCAAATATGTCTTCATTTCAATGTTAGATATTGACCTTTTCTGTTGACAATTACTGTCACGACACTACATGTGGAACTAGTTACCTTGCTGCAGACATTGGTTGTTATGTTTTATGGACTCTACCTCCTAAAACTTGGCGTACAGTGCAGTTCAATATAAATAACATAATCATTAATCTATAGTGTTATTCCCACGTCTGCGAGAGATCTTGAGGATTATTTAAAGTATCAGTAACATAAATTTCGTACGTGACTTTACGGACGGGTAGGGTCGTCCCTTTCGTTTGTTTCGTTTTTGTTATCTGTCTCCTTCTTGCTTGTCATTGAAGCCCTTTTGGTGCCCAGACGTCTGGTGCCACCTGCTGTCTGTCGAGACATGTGTTTTGTTCCAGAGTGATGGCAGTGTAGACAAAGTTTTATATAAAGGATTCATTTTTATAGCTAGGGTATCTATTTAATGACTTGTTTTGCCTCATTGGAAATTGTCATTGATTTTCAATATTTACTATGGATATTTAATTTCTTTTATCTCTAAAATGTAGGCACCTACATAATAAAAACACGATGCAAACTTTATATAACCGTGAACTGTCTAGGAAGTATTGGTTAGTTTACGTTAACCCAAACAAGATTAATGATTCGAGGGCTATGTTTAAAGTGTTCTTTAGCTAATGTTCACCTTTAAGATCTTTCTCTCATTGGCAAAAAGGTTGATTAGATCACGTTTGGTTAAACATTGAAGTGCATTGGCTTGATTTATTACCTCCCTCAAAGTTTAAAAGGGTTAACTAATTATGAAAAATCCTGAAAAATGTTGTTTACAAAACAACGTTTGATGTCTAAAAGCTTTTCATTTAACGATTTGGATAACCGTTGCGCCACCGCCGAGTGGTTGAAAATTCTGTACGTTACGTTAAATTTAAGTTTTTCACGTTGTGCAATGTTTTTTATTGGGTTTTCTTGAAATTCCACGCGACTGCCGACCGCTGGTCAGAGAATGGGTCACGCAGAAATAGACAGTTTATTACTAGAGTTCATTAGGACATAGTGTAGTCAGAACAATGGATTAGTGTGGATGTGCCTTGTGTATTTTTTCAAGGTTATGAAAGTTTCTTTTAGTTGAAAATTAATTTTGGTCGACACAAAAATGTATGTAAGTAAACAGTTTTCGATTACAGAAATATTCGATTAAATAAACTTGTCTAGTTCTTAGCCTCATTAAGTCAATCAAAGATTTAATTTTAACCTTAGGTATATTTTATGTTTGCGAATACTGTTACATGTTGAAGTAACAAAATATTTCAACGTCACTTGTAACAGACACGACGAATCTGCTAGTCTCTGTATTGTGACAGGCTGTTTGTTGCATAATTTTTAATGGGCTCGTGTAAAAAAACACCACTGTTGCGAATTCAGGTCGCAGGGAAAAAATAGGTCAGTTTTAAAATATCCAGGTTGTTTAGCAGTTAGTTAACACGGTCTAATTAGAAAGATAAATTAAGAACGTCTGCTATTTTTCAGTGATGCAATAAATAACCTTGTCTTTATTTTTTTTCCAGGTAATTTCTTGCTGACATAGATCTCTGGACTCGTACTTTTGAATTGGTGAGTTGTCTAGCTGGTTCTTGGTGAGATTTTTTATGTTTGAGTAAAATTTAACAAAGCGTAGAATCTAGCCGATTAGCGGTGTTGTGGCGGGCGTGTCCACGCTAACCTTTCTTCGGCTATCCGCCGTGTCCCATTTCATGCGCCCGTTTTGTAATATTACGTTAAACGCATATAGTATTTCCGACGACGTGCATCGTACGCGTTATTTTCGTGCTCGTTATTATGGAACTGAAGGTGATAACACTAAATGTGTGCAGTTAAATTTGTCACGGGCTATTTTGGACTAGAGCACTTAAGATTTTCAATGCAACCAGTGTTATTGTCTAACTGGTGCAATGATATAAATATGTAGTAGGTACTAGCTGTTTCCCGCGGCCTCGCCCTTAAAATTACCTATTTTTGACGTTTATTTATTTAATAGACTATACGATACCTTCCACAAGAATTGGGCTATCAAATGCAAAAAAAATATTTTCAAATCCGGTAGTTCTATAGGTAGTAGAGATTAGCGCGTTTAATAATATTAATAAAATAAAAACTCTTCAGCTTTATTATATTATGTATAGTATAGATAGTATGTGCTCTTGTAAAGTATCTTTTCGGTATTTTCATACTATTCAGATTCCTACAGAATAAGGATAATTGCAAGATTTTGTTGTATATGCTAATTATATTGCAAATATGTATAGAGTACAATATTTTTTATAAAAATGCAAACTCTTGAGCTGCTGATAATAGCCTATTCTACTACATCGGGTTTTTTGTCAGTTACATTGTATTTTATACATGCCTGGAACACTATTTTACCGTTGCCTCTACGAATACTGTGGTCATACCCGAAAATGTACTACTGTGCAATGCTGAGCGACAGACCTGCGTCACAGTTCTGAGAAACATATTCTTAGTTAAGATAGCTGTTTGAAAAATCCCTAGGTGTCGAGAAATGAACGAAGTGGGTAATGTTGTGAAAATATTAGGATAGTTTTTAACTTCATGTTCGGCGTAGGTATATCTGTAATTGATTGTAAATCAAGTTTATCTCAATATTTTCGCAATGAATTAGTATCTAGAATTTGTTTTTTTTTAAAACCTTAGAACATTTTAGCGGGTACCGTTAGAGTTAGAATATGCGAATGCTCTAGCAGAAAAAAACTTAAGTATCTAGCGGCACGCTTTTTTTAATTTACAGTTACGGGTGTATCCTCTTCACTTTTTTTTGTAAAGTAATGTTGGAACTTTTTTTCTGTAAGATAAAAGGAATTTTAATAAAGTCCGGTTCACATTATTTCTGTTACTTTAACGGTGCTAGTTAGAATTCCGCAGAAATGTATGTTCTTTTTTATGATTTATTTATGGTAGTTTTCTATTTTTGAAATATTAGATTTAGTTACTATTTCTGGACGGACTAAAAGTGAGATTCTATTTGTAGAATAATTTTAGTTTCCATTTTCAAACGTTCGAATTATTGATACGATCGATCGCGTATTCATTCATGTTCGAGTTCTATTTACAGATACATTATGTACAGTATCGAAGGTCAATGACCCAAATTACGTTATGTGACAATTAAAAATAGTAATGACGTGTACAGAGCATGATGAGATCTGTCTGCCTTACAGTAACTGGTCATATGCCCACGCGCATTTTTTTCTTCGTCTTCTCCCAGGTTTTGCATGAGTAATCTTTTTAAAGTGTCTTATTGCACCATTATGTTCAATATTTGGCTATCTAGACGATTGACCTTAAGTTTAATGACTTCTTAAAATCAAAGCTCTGGTAGTATATGTTAGCTAAAATACTTAATAACGTCAGTCTGTATGTTTATCTCGCCTTGTCCAGCAGTGAATGTTTGTTGATAATGAATCTTATATGAACGTATAATTTTACATGTTACTTCTTATCTTATGTATGTGCAATTAAAAGTTAAATGTAGATTTAAAAGAATATTGGAATGGGGTGTGAAGTGATTTTCTAATCAAAGATAATTATTAATTGTTCAAATAATTTCTTTTCTTTCTAATATGTCTCAAACAGCTCTGACGACTTTTGCTATTGTAAATCTTTTGTAAATACCTCGTATTATAAGAGTACGTATTTTGTTTCATTCAAATTATACCTGTCTAGACCAAACATTTACTTTCCTATCTTGACATTTTAATTTATTTTCCTCGTTAATGTCGAAAGTCAATTTATGATCTCCGGATTAAAATACATTATTAATACAATTTTCTAATATTATTCTAATCTGTCATTTTAATTCATCACATTTAGTGCCTGTCTCCGGACGGTGGACTTTCGAAACCGAGCACCGGAATAAGTGTAACGGCTATTAGAGAAATTACACCACGAAGTCACTGAGCAAATGCTGTATGAAGACAATAGTACGGCGAAATAAAACATAGTTTGTTTTTTTACTGTCATCATCATCCAATACCCACATGATACTTACATTTTGAATGTCAAAAGATATATAAAAAAGTAAAAAAATGACATTTATGTGGATTTTATGTAGTTTGTTTATTGCATGAGATTTGCACTAATTTTCGGAATATTAAAATTAATTTATATTTGCTATTGAAATTTCGCTCTAGTACCAGATCTAGAATTATTTCTACCACCGTACAGTGCATTAGACGTGAAAGTAGTTTTTTCGTCGGAACCGGTCGTCGAATTACGAATCGCTCGTCTGGTTCGCTATCGATAATTTTGACAGCGGTTATGACAGCTCATTGTCAGACTGCCAAACACTTTCTAATTTTTTTTATCTCTCAATGATAGTGCGGATTCGTCATATAACCATTGTTAAACGATTAAAATTCAATAGAGCTTATTTTAAAATGCAGACAAAGGTTGAAAGTCATACAGCGTAGCATTTTAAATTACAGTTCCATGATCAAAACAATGGCTCGAGTCGAGCCTGTGCGAGTTTTCCATAGACAAAGCGTACTTAATTATATTTTTCCGGCGAGCTGGGTTCCGTTTTTAATGATCACAGGAACTGGCCGTTAGGATTGAGCGCAGGCTAATTTTTTTTCCCTTTTGGCGACCCAAAGGTGTGATTAATTTTTAAACATTTTGACTATGGATATCCGAATAACTTATTATTACCTAATTAAAATGATAAATTAACGTTTCGTAATTAACCACTGAACCGTAAAAAATCAAGTTCATTTGAAAAGCAATCGTCATGATTAATATTGTAAGTATTTAATCGGTTACGCGATATCGATTTTTGACACTGATTAATGTAAAAGTTCCGAGTTTGTAACCATGAAACCGACAGGGGCAATGTCAAGAGCTTCGTTCCATATTTGAAATGAAGCTAACCACGACCATAGAGAGGCTAGTTGCCTTTTAAAGAGCATTTAACTGGCAATGACACTTTGCGTAACAACCTGACGGCCGATTCCGTAATCCTTTTTAGTGTGCTTCTGCTTAAGTTGTTTATCATAGTCATTTCTCTCTCATACTCATTACATAACCTAATGGAGAAATTATGAAAGTTTTTCTAAATTTAAAACATTAATTAGTCTCTTAATATTCGAGTTGGAAGCTTGTTTGGTATGCAAAATGCCGGGCCACATCTTAATCCATTGCTTAATTATTAATTTTGTCTGATCACCTTTGTTACATTCCAGGACATTGTTTTGTCATTAAAATCCTTAAAAGCTCTTTTGTTTAAAGGCACATGGCTATTGCAGAATAAAGTTTTGTGGTTGATGATAGCGATTAAATACTGAAACAGTTATTCTTAAGAATCTTAAGTGTAAACAAGATATTAATTGTAAGAACGAAAGATGTAAAAGAGGTTTCCAGTATTCGAGGGAAGAGATAGAGATTAAAGTAACTTTATTTACTCACCACGCTTTCCCAACTCCCGCCAAAGATTGATTTGTCCAACATCTTGATATCTTAACGCAAGTCCGTACAAAATCCACACACTGCAAGGAATTCCCTTTTATTTTTGATATTCCGCCAAAATTACGAAATGCGATTGGCTAATGTTATGGTGTATGCGAGGTCAATCACGTTGTCACTTTTTAGTATAGATATTATTGGCACAGATGCTCCCGGCTCGGGCTCTCCTGAACAACTGGTGCGAAACAGTTTCAGTTTCGTATTTATAGGACGCGCGCCTCGGGAGGGCGGGTTTCAGGAAGACTGTCTTCCACTTAGCGTGTAGTCACGCCTTAATGTTTTAGGGTTACACATACGTTCGGAGAACGACGTCTAAATGTGTGTGCGCCGCTTAACTTATGTGTTTCTATGTCAGGACGAGGACGGACTTCTTGGAAGGTGCGATGGGCCGGGTCTTTTCTTTTCCTTTCAGCTTGCTTTCTTTTTATTAAAAAAAATATTCTGTTAGTTTTTTAATTGTACACCTCATAACTGTCAAAATTACTAGTGTCTTAATATTTATTATCTTGTTAATTGTAATTTATTTATCTTCTTTTTTATGAGTCTATAAATGTCTATTAATGTCTCACATTATTTATTTTCGTTATCAGAATAAGATAGCATGTGTTTTTAAAATGAGACGATAGAAATCATTTTCATATTTAAGTAAGGTACAGATTTTTATTTATCATCACAATCAACCTGTCAACGTCTTCTGTTGGATGTGGGTCTTATCCTTCGCGAGTAGATCCTACTGCCTTTAAAGAGAATTATTTACAGTTACTCACCGGTATGTGACATTTATGGTCTAGCCCAGTTTGAATAGGACCAATTATATAGGCAGGTAGCCCTTTCAAAATCATACATCGGGTACAACATTTTTGAAGAGGCAAAAACTTTTACGAAATTTTGAAGATGGCTCAAAGCAATTTGAATTTACGGAACCCACACATCATATACTCGTATGACGTACGTAGTGCTGACTTATTAAAGTTTGGTAGATAAAAAGTTTACGATGTATAAACGTACCCACTGTACTTACATGCAATAAAATAGTTTTGACTTTTGCTTTTAGTTCAAACCATGTAAGCAAGTAAAATACTACAAAATGTTGTGCTATTGTATCTCATACATCAGCATCCCATCTGCGGACTGCTGTTTTACACCCAGCTCGAAATAGCTGCACACCTCCCCTTCAATTTTGGTTTTATACCGGTATACCCCTTTCACGATCACCCGTGGAGTGCTAGCTTGCATGCGAGCGGATGCTCTCAATTGGAAGTTGTTGCAACTCGCGGTCTGACGTCACCAGCAGCTCCAAATGCACCGTCTCACATTGTCCGCGATAAAATTAAACTGCAATTAGGTTTCTTGTAGTTGTAGCGGTTTTGCTAGATTTAGATTTCATGTAGTTTGGCTTGGTTGTAAACAGACTGTGGGCTTCACGTGTGCGAGAAGGTGATCTATTGTATGCAAGCTGGAACCACAGACCTGAATCTAACAGGTCTGTGGCTGGAACTTTAGAGCCGCGTGGTTGGAGTGGAAGTTAGTTAGAACTTAGATATTGAAGATAGGAAATTTTAGTTAATGAAAAAACTGCATTTAAAGATTTTCAAGAAACCACGTGTCTGGACAAAAGTAATCAATTCCTTTTAAGTAATATAGTTTTTGTATCACCTTTAATCGTTTTATTGATAAAAAGAATTTCATGGTCTTCCTTTAATTTAAGATTGTTCTTGGTTTTTTTTTTTCACCTTTGTCCGGTCCAATTCCTCCTCAGACGGGTTTTTGAAGGCAGTTCTACTTATATTTGAAAATATAGGAATGTATCGCTGTCGTAAAATTTGCTAAAAGGGAGCCTGGGCAGTTAATTAGTTAGGTTATTAATGGGTTCGTTTAAGGTGAAAATGTGAAAAAAGTCAAAGAAAATCGTACACTCGACGTTTTCTCAGATACTGACGAAATACTTACGATTAGCTACAAAGTTTGCCGCCGGAAAGTGTTATAGTGATGCCTCAATAACAACTCTTTCAACCATTAAAACCATAGAGATGTTAACTACTTTGTCTACAACTACTACGAACAATACCTTTCACACAAAGGTTTATAATTTATGGCTCATAAATCTGACTCACTGTTAAATCCTTTGGATTTGATCCAAAGTAGTATTTCAGTGTTTCGTCATTAATTTGAATGCGTATTTTTTTACGTAACGTTTTCGAGAGACAACGACCTTTGTTTAATTACAGTTATCGCTAGGATTGTAAAAAAATACTGTATAAGTAGGTAATTAAATTTGTTTTAATTGCAAATTAGTGTAAAGTGTAAATAACTTAACGTGTACGTTGCTTCCTATATTTCTATAGCAACTGAGTAGATTCTTTGCTCAACTTATTTTGCTACGTCTGCCCAGCACAGCATGAGGGAATGTCCAGCAGTCTACATTGAAGCCTGATAAGTACGGTCCATACGGTCCATCTTTCTTTTTATGTTTTGGGGTTTTCAGCATGTATTGCATGTTAACCTTAAGAAAGATGATTACTTTTTCCATCTCTCTTAAATCATTCAAGACTAGATGTAGCGTAATCTTTTGTACCTAACCGTCGGCTCCGGGTAAACCTGTAGGTACCATCTGTCATTTATATTTAAAGATACGTTTTAGATTGTGTAAATTTGACAGATGGCGTAGCTACCTACTGTAGCGTGAAGAAGCCGTGGTAGCTTAGTTGGTTGTGCACTCGTCTCACATTCATAAGGTCCTGAGTTCGTACCTCGGCCAATGAAACTTAAGTACTGTTTATTATAATACCACAGGCTTTTCAGTGAAGGAAAATATCGTGAAGAAACCTGCATATGCCAAAGACTATAAATTCTATTCTAAGGTGTATGTATCCATACTGTCGGTGGATAGGGGTTTGGCACAACAGATGCCAAAAGGGTCTCGAAGTGTCGCCAGGTATTCCTGGCCTAGGGGGCCAAGATAAGATAGGATACTTAGCGTGTGGCCCACTGTACAAGATTGCGTCAGTAACAGATAGGCGTATGTGCAGATGTAATCATTGTTTTCCTCGGCCCCGTTCAAACGCCGCTTGCAGTCCGGACGGTGCATACTGGACGTGAACGAACACTATAAATAATGTATCGACCTACTTGTCGGACGTCGGACGACGCGGAGCGACGAAACCGACGACGGATCGAATTTGCTTCGCCGGGGGGCTGGTTAACCACAGACGTCATGTCTCGTAAATTATAATGGGAACGAACTAAGACCGTACCACGAGTATGCTTCAGAAACCTTTTTCCGCCATCTCAGCTCAACTTATGTACGTCGACTTTTTTAGACGAAGCGCTCTGGCTTCCTCTTCGCAATTTCCTCGACAATGAAACATTATTTAGTTGCCATTATAATAATCCGGGAATTACTTCAGATTTTTGATTCTTCAATTTTGAAGTAAAAAGTATTCTCGCTTAAACAGCACGCTAGGAGATTTTGCCGTTGGAAAGTATTTGTTTGTAATGATGTCTTCTATCGATATGCAAAGGCCCTGATTGGTCGCGCAAATTTTAAAAAAACTCCCAAAAGAAAAAGAAAAATATTTTAGGTATATCCTTAGGTATGCCCAGTCTTTATACAAAAATGTTCTAACCCCTTAAAGAAACGAAGTAACTGTAAAAAGTTGGCTAAAAGAACAGCCAACCTGTTGGTGAGCGATTCCACTCTCGTTATATTGGCAAAGGCTACGACAAAATCCTTCCGGTCTATATTCACCGAATCCTTTAATACTGATCTTTGACTTTGTATACTGATCTCTCTTTGCGAGGTATTGAACCCTTTAATTTTATCAATTTATTTAAATCTTTGATATTGAACTTTGCATTATCTTTTGCTGTAGTTACATTTCTAGCTTCTTGTATTTCTCCATGGGTAATCAGCGATTCCATGAAACCATGGTAGTTTCAGCTAGGTCAACGAGGTTGACCCGTTTGCGTCCCGTAGAGTTCTGGCCAATCTGACAATTGTCATTAATATTAATCTCTTCTGGGAACCGTTCTATTTTGTGTGAGTCCGTTCTAATTTTATCTGCAGTCGGGATTTCTGTTGAAGTGTGAATAGACGAGGATTATCACGACGTGCTAATTTAGCTAGGTGACTTATCTTCATTATGAAGTTTGAAAACATCAGTGGCATTATTGTAAACTAGTCGCAAAACGGTAGCAATTACAAATTAAAAGAATATATCTGTTGATAAATTCTTGGTGCTTTATGAATCGTGATCTTATACAAAGATTAAAAGTGTGAGGGCAGGCAGGAGCGTTATACACCTACCTATACCTACCTACACGGCTACCAAAGTTAAAATTTTATTACCACTAATAGTCACAGTGCTATAATAAATAATAATATAAATTCGTTTATTAAGATAAAAGCATCCATTATTATTAGTAAAATATAATACTTACTTGGCTAGTGTTAGTGACATTTCAATAAATTAATTTAATAAATAATAGTACTGTTAATTCCAATTTTAAATGATCAAATGAAATTAATAAATTTTTGCTCGGGTGTGCATGCAATGACAGCCAGTGTCCCACAAACGGGCCGTCCATGAGGTCCGCGACCACGGCTAGGAGCCCGTTGCTACTGCTTCCGAGCCACGACTCATCGTGGCTCGGAAGCAGCAGACAGGCTCCTCGGCGAACATCCCCGATGCGCTGCAGAAGGGGGGCAGCCGCAACCGCGTTGTTATATTGAACACGAAGGACGTCGAGCGATATTCGCGTGTGAGAAACCTACAGCCTGCTCGTGTAGTAGGTTGTGCAGTACGCCCGGAACAGTATGATCTTAACTGCCTTCGAGCAACGAGCAAACCTGCGGGCTATCATATTACCTCTCATCGACAACGCCCTCCGTTCCCGTTCAATGTCCATTTTCATGTCATCGGTCACGACTTAGTTATTGTGACCGCTTCAAGGGCACACCACCCACCCACCCAGTGAGACGAGAGGCACTTCTTTGAACACCATAAGTTCGCATTTCTTTGCGTTCCAAGCCATGGCTTTTGGGCAAATTCTTCGCAGACACTTTATGAGTTCCCTGAGACCTCCGAGCACCGACCGACGCGCCGAGCAACACCATGTCGTCTGCGTCACTGATATTATTAAAACACACCCCGTCTACGTGACAGCCGACATGGCGCGCGCTGAGAGCGGCGATCAGCTCATTGACGTAGATTGGCTGCGTCACCCCGGACTCCAACCTGTACGTGTCCGACATCGCACCCGCCCATCTCACATTATTTTCCTGGTTTCCATACCGGTATCGGAAGAAACTGGCAAGTTTATTTCCCGAAGTTTTTCCACATGATGTCGTATGAAACCAGGTCAAAAGCCTTCGACAGGTCGAGGAAACAGGCGTATACAGGAGTGCTGCGTTGTGTGATTTGATGGCATGCTTCAGACAGACTTAGTTGAGAGTTTGGGTGTAAACCCGAACTGATTATCGTGTATTAGACTACTTGTCTAGACATAAGTTCAGCATGCCAATAAACACTTTTGCGACAATTGTAGTCATGAGATAATCCGATATGTCCCCTGTCTTGTCTTTCACAATCGGTACTACGACGATCGGTGCTGTCCTCACGATGTTTTCCTTCACCGTTTGATAGTCATTCTAGATTATGAAACGTTCATAATCGGTAAGCGAACTCGGACCTATTGATATGATAGGCTGCGTCTACTATTCCCCACTGCGCCATCGCCACCGAAACTCTCTATACTACACGACTAATTTCCATGAACATTCATAGATTTTGATCAGCAACTCGTAGATTGCTCTGATAACATGCTGCTTAGAGTAACGATGGAATCGACGCGCGTGGAGACGAAATGTCACGCTCTCTTCACATCGCTGGCCAATTAGCGTGGTTAATATACTATACCTGTTTTAAATGGTTTTAATCGCATACTTTCTTTGCTCTTTTATTAACTTCGACGAGGCTGTAAAGCTCTGAAATCATTTGCCTTTTTCGATAAGCTGTACATTAAATTTAAAATGAACTCACTGCGGTGCACACGAAAATTGATTTTTTTATTGGAGTTGTATAACCTGTTTTTACCCAACGACGGAACGGAGAAGGTATATGCGTTTAGGGTGAGAGGTTGTTTGTTTGTATGTTTTTTTATTTTGTTTGGCGCAAAATTGCAATTGGATTGTGACCAATGAATTTTCAAATAGGTTTATGATTAAGCAAAGAAAATGACTGTTTTGAGCGCGATAGTGTGGATTTTAATTTATTTATTTAAACGTATGGCGCTTGTATCTTAAAAGTCAACTATTATTTTATTTGGCAGAGCGTCGGGTGTGAGCTTGATCAGGTCGGCAGGAGATCCTGAGGATGGAAGTATAACGTATGAACCCTACTTTGTACAGTGATAGTTGATATCTAGACAGATATGATAATTTTTAACATCGGAAAATGGTCGAAGCTAATTTCGATAGTTTTATTAACACTGACTTGATGAATAAACATTAAAACTAAACACCCGTATCGCGAGGTATAGTCATTCTTCTAAGAACATGTCAACAGACAATTTTTCACCTCGCTTGACGCGCTGATACATCTCTTCCTATAAGCCGGACAGGAAAATTGGCCATTACCCCGCCGTATAAAAAAAACTCCAGAGCTTTTTGAACTTTAAAACTTTTTAATTCCATGGAATTCGATGGCGTGTCGTTCGTTCCTTTTTTGAAATCCTCTTATAAATTGTATCTAAACTTTAAAAGACAATACTGTCTGAAGAAGGCATTCTATTAACTTTATTTCAAACTTCGAAATACAACTAAATAAATTAATTAACCTATGTTTAAATGTCTAAAATAAAAATAAAAGGGTAAAATTTTTTAGATGTTTATGCATTGCGTGGTGGAGCAAAATCTCTCTGGCATGTTCAATCATCAATAGTGCTGTTTGATGCATTGATTTTAATCTCTGATTTATTAATTCATTGAAAGCACTAAAAGTGTAGTGCAGGCAAAACATGCAGAAAATATGGTAACATTTATACCAACACCCTGTTTTTCAATTAAATCGCCTTATATATAACTGTTTCTCGATCCGTCGTGTATCAAGTTACATGTTAAAAAAGATGGGACAAAAAAAGTTAAGCCCGAATAAGACGTGTATGCATAAGGCCGGAGTCACACTTCGAAAATTGACACTGTTCACGTTTCCATAAATGGTCGTTGGACATTTTTCAGATGGAAATATATCTCTCTTTTTGAGGCACTGTGATATGAACACAGCTTATGTTACAAGAAACAAAAACAAACTTGTACCACCACAGTTAAGGCTTAGTAAGGTCAGTAAATCATTCACGGGGCAATGTATACGCTTCTACAATAAACTACCAGAAGAAATCTTAAATATGAATGACAGAAAATTTAAGACTCACATTAAACAACAACTTTGTAAGAAAGCTTATTATAAAACAGTCGATTATCTAAATGACAAAGATGCCTGGTGTTAATGTTACTTCAGCCTCGCACAATCTTTACAAAATAATGTTATGTACAAACTTGATTTTAAAAGATGTGTTGCGGAAGTTTGTTGCGCCGCTTCTTCTTCCCAGCTCTATATAACACCTTGGAGGCGGTGGTAGATAAAAAATTGACGTTGTATAAATGTACCTAGTGTACTTACATGCAATAAAATACTTTTGAATTTGAATTTGAATTTGGACATTATAACAGTAAATCGTCAGGATCCGTTCATTCTGCCTACCCCGCCAGGGACATAGCGTAAAGATTATGTATGTATCAATTTATTTATTTAAATTTAGTTTTTTTTATAGAATATTAGCTGTAATTTATTTAGCTGCCGCGGAACAGCTTTGCCCGATGTATCTATAAGCCTGTGCTATTCTGATGTATAATCTATATTACTGTAAAGTTTCATCAAAATCTGTTCGGTAGCTTTTGCGCGAAAGAGTAACAAACGTTTATTTAATTTACCATCTACTTGTTTGCCATTTAATATCGTAAAAAATGTCATGTCCCCCGTGTGGCGCCCCAGCTTTATAAACAAGTCTGCATGTACCGTTATGTTGAACCGGTCGTGTTAAAAAGTGCATTTATGTATGTAGATTCGTTTTTGCAATAGCCTTCCAATTTGAGAGGGTTATTATTACAGTTTGCAATAAAGTAACGTTTGATAGGTAATGTTTTGTTCGAGTGTCGATAGCGCAGTTAGCAGTGCGTGCAGTCTTACGTTCTTGAGGTCGAGAGCTCAAACTCGGTATAACAGACTTCTTCATAATAACTAGGTTTCGGTAGAATGTGCACTGCAAAAGTTTTATTTAATTAATTTGGCATGTTTGTTAAGTTGCTTGGCCTACCTTAAATTTCCCTGGAGACCTGTGAAAAATTATTGCACTTTTAAAAGTGAACAAGCTCGTAATTTGTGACTGTACAGTCGCGGTATGAATATATTCGTCATCTTGAAGTCTATTTTTGCTGGTATACCAGTGCAAGAAACAGTATCGCCAACATTTGAATAACACAGACTTAACCGCGAACAAATGCAAACTACGAATAAATAAGGGGATTTAATAATAATTTAAAGGAAAGAAAAGAAGAAATGAGCCATTAGAAATATGCCATGCAACAATACAATGAGATTGCCTGGCTGGCTAAGAGAAGAGGATGAAATACTCATAAGTAAAGGGAGTCTAAAAAGAAAATTTTAAACTAAATTTTTGGCAGAAAACATATCTGTTAAATAATGTTTCAATTGAATTTGTAGGTTATAATTTAAGAGCGCTCTTGTCGCCAACAAACTGTTTTGCAGTTTGGCGGGTATTTACTGTAATTTATATATCGCACCGCCAGTGCCACAACGTCAGAATTGTAAAAGCAAAATTGAGTTAACAATGCCAGAACTTTGTCTGAACAATATTAAAATCTTTAAAACGCTCTCCTGTAAAATTTTCAAAATGTCAGTTCTGACGTTGTATAGTACTAGACAAAAAGGGATATCCCCCTTTTAAATAGTACATAAAAATGTAGAGGAAATATTTAATTCGAAAACTGAAGAACCTTTTCATTCCTCGACCGTACCTAGGTACGTACTTATGCCCATTTCCTGTCAACCGGTGCAGTGATGCGATGTGACAGACAGGACCGGACGCCAGCTATGCATACTAACTGCAAGTCTATATACCTACTATATATAGGTATCATCTATCCTTGGCCGCTTTGACGCACTTATTGTGTTGTACTCACTCCTTTAACACGCAATAAACATAGGAAGAAAGAAAAAAATATGTATTGTTTATAAACAAGTAGTTTGGAATAAAATAAAATAGCAGAACTGATGACCGATTGTTGGCGAGTTTTATATATTTATTCAATACAATAAAAGTTTAATACAATTAGTACAGACAAACATAATGTATAATTTAAAGTAAACTGACTATAGAGGGGGAGATTGAATTGTTTAAATTATTATCTTAATTTAACCTATATTATATTTTGACTGCTTTGAATGTACAAAAACGTGTATATACTTACTCTAACTCCATGAGTTTGCTTCCAGTAGACTTTTGGTTGAAAGACCCCAGTGAAGCAGACAGGCTAACATTAGTGCACACGTATTCAATTCATTTATTATCATTATTCATTCAATTCTACAAATACAGACTTCATACATTGCGTCGAGCTATGGAGTGGAGACTGCGGACGCCCCGTCGTCGCCGGCCTAATTTGGCCGGGAATTTGGAATTATGGCGGTGGACCGGGTTTAGTGGCAT
This sequence comes from Metalampra italica, assembly GCA_949699065.1. Lineage (NCBI taxonomy): Eukaryota > Metazoa > Arthropoda > Insecta > Lepidoptera > Oecophoridae > Metalampra > Metalampra italica. The sequence continues at coordinate 4,394,235 of OX452993.1, forward strand.
CCTGGAAGGCGTGTGTCCAGCAGTCCACTGACTTTATGAGCCCTCTGACCTCCAGGTCAGAAGGTTCATAATGTTGATCGGAATTAGCACCGTATCGCTCTCTATATTATCATCAACAGCCTATTAATCTCCCCACTGCTGGGGCTCAGGCCTACCCTCTCAACGAGGGCGTGCGGGCTATAGTCCACCACGCTAGCCCAGTGCGGGTTGGCGGACTTCACATGCGCCTAAGAATTTCTTCTTCGGCGTATGCAGGTTTCCTCACGATGTTTTCCTTCACCGTTTGAGAGCAGTCAGTACATGTACTTAAGTTTCGAGAAAAACCCATTGGTACATGACCCAACCGGGGTCGAACCTCGGACCTTTCGATATGATAGGTCGCGTCTTATCCCCGAGGCCACTGACGCTCTCTATATACTTAGCTCAAATTCCACGTTTGCTGTACACCCTATCGCAGGCTGTTACCACTTACCACTTTTGTAGTTTTAATGTTTTCACGCTACCGTGAGCCTCCTAATTAACTCGCTCGGCGCTTCAGAGTTAAGTATTTAAATTAAATAGAGGTCGGACGACGACGTTTCGTGAAAAGGAACGTTGAAGAGTTAAATTACAATGGTTTAATAAACTTTTATTACGGAGTGCGGTGAACTGTTGTTGTTTGTCCATCATTTCACACTGCCTAGAGGTCGTGCATCCGATTCCCACAATTTGTACAAGTTGGTCCCTGTCTGGATGTTATATTTGTGAATTGTCCTGTCTGTCTTATTCCCATAATACAGGAGAAAATCGTAGTTTGGGATTAGGCACACCTTGTAATGTACTATATGAAATATCAGTTAAGTTTGTGTGTAATGAATGGGAAAACATTTTTGACCTAAGTCCATCGTTGGTCAAATACACGCGATAGTCGCAAGTCACACCTCGTTCCACGCACGATTTGATCAAAGAATAGCATTAATACATAATACACCTGTCAAATCGAAAATGCTGGGGAAAAATAACACTTTTTTTTCCATACAAAATCAAATAATAACTTTGTTATGAAACTGAAGGACCAAGGAGACTAAAAGATATTCACCCTGGCAACCCCGCATGGCAGGTGATTCACACCATCTGTGGAGTTCCTCGCAGGCACCGGAGCGCGGCCGCCCTCATTCGGTCCCATTACGCGAACGTCGCTTTCAAGCGAACACATCATTAAAACGTATCTTTCTCGCATTTTTATTGCCTAACAAAGCATTACGACCCGCCTTCCCGATGACACATAAAAATGTAACAAACTTCACTTCAACGATTACTAAAGAATCACTGGGCTGTGTTTTCATGAAAATATGACTTATTAATCAGCATTTCTACAAAAAATAAAACCGACGTATTTAAAAAAAAAAGATTTATGTACGTCGATGACTTGTTGATTCCCTATTTTTTTTATCTACCCTTAGAGGTGAAGTATTGTTTTCAAATTAAAATGGGGCCGTCCTCAAAATACAGCCTAACACACACAAAAAAAAATTGTACAGTCGGTCGAATTAAGAATCTCCGCCTTTTTTTGAAGTCGGTTGAAAAGGTAGCCGAAAGCGGCTGAATCAGGAGGACCACGAGTATTAGCTCAGTTGGTAGAGATGACCCCTGATAATTTTTTTTCGTTATTTCTTTAAGGTTTATTACATTTTGAGCGACTATTTTGCTAACTGCACTTTTTTAAGGCAAACATATCAAATTTCACAAGTACTTGTTTCCATAATAGGTTTTAAGTGATTTCGATGTAGCCGTATTAGGATTTTATAGCAATTTTTATTTGCTAAAATAAATATAACAGTTTCAAAATTGGCTGTATGGTTATTGTTATGAAACTTATTTTCTTTCTTAGGAAACTTATTTTAAGATAAATATCAGAATCAATAATCATAATACTACCTACATTCAAATTTAATACAAAAAAATGCCAGTATTTTGTGGAATCCTAAGTTATTTGGACAGCATTTATTGACCTACCAAATTAATTTTTTTTAAATTCATTTCTCACACAAAATAGGTGGTAATTATCCAATGTAATTTTTTTTTCTTAATTTGATTATCTCTCGCAAACAAAAGTGTGCAGATCATAAAAGCCTGCATCTCTGCCCAAGTTTTATGTAACACTAAATTATTACAGCTTAGCTATGGTAACACTAAATCGTTTTCAAGAGGCCATTATGTAACAGTGAGTGAAACTTATGCATTAAAATACACAGAGCGATTCTGTGTTAGTTCTTTAGTCACTTATAAGTAAACAGATCGCCAATGCTGCATTTTGTTTTTAAAAATGTGAAGACAAAAAAAGCTTTCATTATTTTTTATAAATTCGGTTCTAAGGCTCCGGAAACAAAGTCCTTTTAAGCCAGCTTCAGTGTCCTGTTGGTATTGCCAGCTTCCTGTTTGTCCTTATTTATTGAAACCTGAGATTTCGCCTCGCTTGGCTAAGTGCTTAATGTTTATTTTACATTTAGCGGGTTATTGTTAAGTCTTTTGAACTTGCCATTTCAAATCGATTTCCGGCACGGGAAGAACAAAATGAAGTAAAATGTTTGGAGAAAGCTGAAGCGGAATGACTTGGCCGTTGCCTTATTTTAGAAATAAGCTCTTTTTAGGGCAGGACAGTTAAATATTGAGTTGTATTTTGGTAACAGATACCAAAAGACGTTAAGTTTATGAACGAGTCATATAACCCTTAATAAATTAATTAGGATATATGATAACATTGAAAATTTTAATTCGAAAATCGATAAACCTACATATTTTGTCATAAAAAAGTTATTTTTACAGTTTATAATTTCAGCAGTATCATGTATGGATCCGATTTCTTGGAAAGTTAAGTTTATAAAAAAATTTGATTATTACAAATTGAGGTTAGCTCGGAGCGTCTGCCTGCAGATTTCAGTGAAGACTACTAAAATGTAACCGCGTATAAAACGGCGCAGCATTTTAACAGGATGCCCTGTTAATTAAATATTTTGACAAGGTGATTCTGAAGGTAGGTATGTACCAATGATTAAAGGAACTAAAAGAGATGCCCTATTCAACATATACATACATAGGTGGACGGATAATTAGAAACAGGGCAAGATTTTTTATACAATCGAGGTCACTTTGAAGCCATGGTTCTCCGTGATCGGGGCATGATCTGATGGCGGTCATAGAGAGCGTACATGGAGGACTTTCAGATCGCTATAGATATCCAACTGATCAGATGAGCCGTTTGGTAGCAGCATCGTCATGTAGAAAAAAACCTGCAAAATGGCATAAGAATGTATGAAAATCTTAAAGTTAAGGAATCATGACGATGCTGCTCACAAACGGCTGATCTGATCAGTTGGACATCTATAGCCATCTAAAAGTCCTCTATCTACTCTCTCGATGACCGTCATCAGATCATGCCCCGATCAATCTTACACGGAGAACCATGGCTTCAAAGTGACCTCGATTGTATGAAAATCTTGCCCTGTTTCTAATTATCCGTCCACCTATGTATACATACATATTTTAATTTGTTGAGCGTGCTGATTCGCCATATTGTGTTTGATCCTGTTTACAGTGAAATACAGGTGTGGACAATCGGCAATATACAATACTGTTATAACCTTTGATTTTTTGGTGAACTTGAAAAAAAAGCTGTGTGTTTCTTGTCTCACATATCTTGTTTTTCTAATTAGATAAATTTGAAACACCTTGCAAGTGTGTTTTATGTTTGTGGTTATACATATCGGATGTTATGACCGATAGCCAATGACCGCGTCATAAATAATGGTTTCCGGTCATTAACTTATAAATTAAATAGGTTTATATTTTTTTATAAACGTGCAGTTAGTCTAACAGGGCTCTTCGTTTGCATACTTATAGGTAATGCTGTAAAAACTACGCAGTTTCAGAGCTCTAGCAGATGGAGACTTGATACTATCGATCTATCTGTAAGTTTACTATCATAAATTGTACGCGTCTGTTAGGCTATATCGGTTTGAGGGACCAAACAAATGTGACGACCGCCATATTGAAACAGAAAGAGTCTTTCTACGCAGGAGGAGTCACAGAATTGTACTAGTGCAATAACTCAATGTAACGAACGCATGCAATGTAAACAAAGCGTGTCGGTCGAGCCGACGCGCGTTCGATGAATCACTGACGTCGTCGCGGTGACACTTGTTGCGCAAACCGACGCGCACGTGCGCTGTTATCGCGCGCACAGCGAACACGCGCGCGCGACCTAGCGACGGTTTATTGCGAGCTAATAATTAGCAGCTACCCAGTCGTGTTAAAACAGGAAGCCGATTGAGATGTATTACATAGACAACAAGTCGTTTGCTTAGCAATAGTCTTTTACCCCAATAATTTGAGAAGACGCTTCTTATAAGGCGGGGTCAAACTGAACAAACACTATCTATTTTAGTCGGGCTGTTGTTTGTTGACAGTTATGGTTTGATGTTGGGGTGCAGTTGAACTGCATCCCAACAAAAAATGCGTAGAAAGAGATAGAAGATATTATATCTGTCTAGCTTACTCTCGCCACTTTTGTAATAAGTGTGTCCCTCTCTGATTATTATTGTTATTTTATTGCGTTCTCTATTGCTTTGTCTCTTTACGGTTCAGAAGGACAAAAAGAGAGCAAAATACCCTAGAAACATCACAAAACTAACGTAAGAGATTAAGCGAATGAAATGTAGATGGAATGAGTGTATAATTGCTCAGAGAAAAATTATACAGTGGACACAATATCTCAGAGAATATACTCGAGCGATAGGTCTAGAAACAGGTAGGCAGCATAGAAGTTGGGCAGATGACAGCAAAAAGATCGCTGACTCTCTTTGGACTAAACTATAGGCTAGCTGGACAAGCGTCGATCAAAATTGTTTCGAAAGGATTTGCTCTTACATGGAAGAAGACAAGAACAAATTACCCTTTCAGAACCTAGCCTCAATTTTCGCGGGCAAGCATCCAAAGAATGCTTTTATCGTTTAGATTTTCAAATTTTTAATCGTAACGCAACCCGGCCGCCATTTTCTCGGAAAATCGCGCGCGGAATTAATTATTCAAAAGCAGTAGCGCGGGAAAGTGTAACTTTTTAATTTTTTTTTCTTCAGTGACACAGATCCGCCGGGAGCCATCTTAATTACGACGCGTATCGTTAACGTTACACGGTCGTATCGGGGACGCAGCCCACATCTGTCGGTTGATTGCTGACAACGTTACATCTTCACGTTTCACAGTTGCCCACAGTGGACTTTAAGCTTTATTGTCTTTGCCGCAAATGAAAAAAAGTTACGCGACTCGAGTGCTCTCGTATTGCTTTTGGCGGTTTCACACACGTTTTTTTTCGCGGTTCTTTCGGTGAAGGTTAGGCTAGACTGTTTTCTGTTGCGGTTTTGATTTTCTTGACCCGGTTTCTTTGTTAAAATAAACTAACTGTTGCAATAGATTAATTAGCCGAGGTTTTGTTTTGTAATTTACAACCGCAAAGACGGTTTCGTTTTGCATAAAAATAGTGTTTGCAGCCGACAGGCGGGGTGTGCAAGTGTCGGTTGTTTTCTTTCGACGAGGAAAAATGTTTAAGAAAATACGCCGTCAATTGACAAATGCAAAGTTCCATTGACCCAATTTTTTTGTCTGAAGTATAGTGAAGTTTTTTTTGCCATATCTGTGAATATTATCAACGATAATTTATTATAACATCAAATGCCAATCAACATAGGCGAATTCATAAGTACGACACTTTAGCACTCAGCATATGTTGTACATCCTCATCACCACTGCTGCACTTAATTGTTTTAATTTAAAATACATACCTTTAACTAATGGGGAAAACTATGCATTAAGCCATTAATATATAAACAATGTGTTTAGCGGTTGTTAAGGCTTTACTTACAATATTGCCTCGCAGCGATTTATAAAAATATATATTATACTTATAAATAATTAATTACCTCATCAATAAATAGAAATATTATATAAGAATTATCGATTTACTGTAATAATTTCTAATCTGAAAAATGTCCAACGACCATGCTCGAACTGAATAATGTTCAATCTAAAACAAAACGAAACCAGTATAAACTGGTCTCTCATAGTACTGAAACTCCCTAATAGGCTAGACCACCTCAAGGTCAAAGTGTATCCACTGACGTGCGGTCGACTGTACATAATAACACGAAGCACGAATACGTTCCGTTACCCGCTAGCCCGTAGCCCAGATGTGCGCACGCACGCGCACACCGCATATGGCTATTGTCTCTCTCCTTTACACGCATGTCTCGGTGAAGGTCGGCCGTGCATCTTTGTTTTAATTAACACCTGCGTATGATTGCAGGAAAATGCTCTTTCTTTATATTCACCGGCATCTTTATACTATAACCCTTGTGAGATGGGCAGAAAGTATCCACCTTTTAACTTCCTTTGATCTGATTATTCTCCGGAGGAGGGAGGGAGGTGAAGAAGGAGAATCCGAACGAGGTAGATTTTAATACGCTGCGACTGTATCAAGTACAGACTACCCCATTTTTGTTTGTTTTTTCCTGTGCAGAATAAAATTTTCACCTTGCCCTATTAAACTCCATTTGCGTTTAAATGTTTGTTCCGTTTTCCTCCAATATCTTCCTCTATTTAAAAAAGCACTACTGTTTCCAGTACGTACCTAGCACGCCGGACTATAAAATCTATACTTATCCTGCATGGTATATAATATACAAGTAAATCGCAATGTTTTGTTCGTAGAGTATTTTTTCGAGGAGTATTTAGGGCCGGGTTATCCAAAGAGCATATGACCGAGACATCGGCATTCTGACAGGAATCATGATCGTGTTGTCTAAATAACAATATATGCCTAAAATCAATGTCTAAATTGTAGAATACCTAAGCAATAAAGCGCCTCAAACTCAAATTGCCTAATTTGTAAAACGTCTAAAATCAAATTTTCTAAGTAGTATAACCTAGAATGCGTAAGTTGTGAAACGTCTAAAAAGCAATTTGACATTATGACATTTGACATGCATTCCATGCAATTTGTTTCGTAGTCAATTTGCACTTTAGACGTTTTGCAAATTAGACATTTTACGTTGTAGGCATTTTGCGAAGTAGACAATATGCGTTTAGTCACAGATTAGATAATAATTCCTAGTTTAGTTCAAATTGATTAGTAGTCAATTTGCTTTTTAGACCTTTTGATAATAAGACATTGTACGTGTTAGGCATTTTGTCATATAGGCAAATTGCTTTTTAGACGATACGATCTAGAGCTAGACTGATATACCGAGATCGAATAGAGCGAGGAATGCGATAGTGCAGGAGCGCTCCGTTCTTTCTGCCTACCCCGTCAGTCACATGGCGTGAATGAATATATGGGTATTTACGTTTTCAGTTTCAGCGTGTCTCACAAATAGCAATGGACGGTATGTGATGGTACTTTGAGTGTTGTTTACACATCTCAGGGTTAACGTTTGCGGTAAATCATCCAACACGCTGTTTTAGTGAAGAAACTGGACACTGGGGCGTGCGGACAGAGTCATGGGTATTCTTTATTGTTGCTTACATTAATGTTACAACGTCGATATGATCGCTTTGGTCTTAAAACTTGAGAACTGCTGTATCGTATTCGATGCAATTTTACTGTCTGTGACTCACAAAGGCTCTATGAGGTTTTTAGTGAAAGCTACGACAAAAGCGACACAAGTGATAACCAGTGAAACTGTAAAGGCCGGAGCACACCGGCGTTGCGTGCGCAGCGCGTGCCACCGGATTTATGGTTCGTTCACTTAGATAGTGTCGGTACACCCGAACGGAATATGGGTAAGGCCGAGGTACTTACATGTTTTACAAAAAGTTCGTCTTTTTGTTTTTGGTTCAGTCGAAATTTCATTTTGAGACCCCTCACTGTCTTCCCACGGGCGAAAAAACATTTTCTGTTAACGTACGCAGCAGTCAACACACCCTTTCAATGCGACGAAAACGCCTCGATATAAAATGCCAAGTTTAACAGCGGCTGTACGCCGCTGTCGGCGAACTTTGTTTTCGCGGCGGCATCCTTTGTGTAAAATGTTCAAAACTTGAATAACCACGGGCAGAGCTGCGGGATAGAAACTATAGTAGTCTAACAAAACTCATCGTAAACCATTCCATTCACTCTCCGCGTCAATCATCGAATCGGTTCGGTTCCGAAAATAACAGTTCCGAAAAATTCGAACAACGAACCCACCTAGTTCCGTGAAACCGCGAATGAGGTGAAAACGTATTATATACAATACAAGGTGTTGCAAAATAATTACGTATGTATGCAGCGTTAACACCTTGGAAGATAAAAAATTGACGTTGTATAAATGTACCAGTGTACTTACATGCAATAAAATAGTTTTGACTTTGACTTTGCGTACGCTGGCTCATGGCGTAGGTAGGGAAGACGCAGCTTGTCATGTCTAGAGGTCCGAGTTCGATCCACGGTCGTGCCTACTTATGGGTTTTTCACGAAACTTAAATAGGTACATTACAATACAAGGAAAACATCATTGAGGAAACCTGCCGAATAAAAAATTCTTAGGACCCGCACCGGGCTAGCATGGTGGACTATAGAGCCCTAACGCCCTCGTTGAGAGGGTAGGCCTGAGCCCCAGCAGTGAAGACATATAGGCTGTGGATTTGTACGCTGTCTAATATGTTGTTTTTAAGGATGGTAAAAAGCAGACTTAACAAATGGGAAACGAAATTAGAGTCATCATCTTCTTCAATGCATGTCAGCAGTGCAGTTCTGCACCAGGTGCTCTCCCAATGTATCTGGCTGCACTTAAAGCACACCAATGTTCAGGCTTAATATAATTTGTTGCACCTTGTAATAAACGGGAAATGTAGTTATATCCGTGATCGAAATAAAGTGATTTTCAATAAAAAGCGTAATTGTTTTGCACGTGCAACGATTAACCAGTTTACTGAGAACAAAATACTTAGGTATATCCTTGATCTTAAAATGCACAGATAACCATTACTACAAACGGTTCTGGCCCCCATGGTCCATTTCTTTGAATTTCCATTTTCTAAGTGGTCTTCTTCTGCTGCCGCCCAACACTAGCTAGGCTTGTAATTTAATAAATTAAACTTTAAAATTAAGATATTATATTTTTATTGACGTAATGTATACATTACATGTAATGTATACAATACAGTATAACTCAAGCTAGCCATACGTAAGTCCATCAATGCCTAATGTACTAGATACCTACTTATACCTATTACTTAACTTATCTATCTACCATACTTTCGTGCGATGCCTTCTCCCCTCGGGCTGCGAGGAAAATCCCGCAAACAATAGAATGAGTACAGGGAATATGTGTGTAAACAATGGTTTGACGTAATTACAACATTGTTTACAGCTCTTAGAAACGCTACTTTGTAGAGAGAGATGGTACAGTGGAAACTTTGCTTCGAAGAACTCTTGAAGTCTTTTGCCAGCTTTTGAGAAGATTAATGGCAGAAGCACGGGTAGAAGGGTTTCTCACACTTTGTATTTTTCCAGAAATTTTTAGACCATTAAAATTGTAAATTATAAGCAACAAAAATACAACTTTTTAGTACTGTATGTACTCCACGACTTGTATGTAAATGTCTTACGATAATTTTATTTAATAATTTACTTATTGAACACTATAATTGTAACACACAGAGTCACTGAATATTAAATACAACAGGAAAACAGACAAAAGATTTTTTTCTTACATTGCTTCAGGTCATGGCAGAGGTTGCCGCATGTTACTTACAATTAATTCCGTATGTTTTCTTACTATTGTAAGTAGGCCTTAGATATCTAAGGACAGGCTAATAATGATTAGATACTTATTCAATGTATTTTATTTATTCGTTATGACGATCATTGCCTCGGGACTACTAGGGAGGGATGAGGAAAAAGGGAGTGAATCATTGCTGTCGTCATCGGAAAAGCGCAAATATACGTGCAAAAACCTTCCCTCTGAGGTTTTCGATATGGGGGTCCTTCAAGAAGAGAGTCAAAAGAGCCCTTCAACCGCGGCCGGCGCCGCACCAGCACCCCCCTGGTGTTGCAGGTGTCTATGAGCGGCGGTGACCTCTTAACATCAGGACGCCCGCCTGCTTGTTGCCCCCGGCCCCGTAGCAATAAAAAAAATTATCATTGAAAAATTATCAACAATCAGGGTAGACAAACGTCACACTTTTTGCCAATTTTATGGCACATTTGGCAAGTTTCTGTCCACTAATTAGCGAGGTGTTTAAACAAAGTATTTGCTTCTAGGAATCGATATTCTCGTTTCTTTGTAAGCAGTGCTTGTGATTGCGTAAAACGTGTTTGTTTTTTCTGCTAAATTGCACCTTCGGCTTTGCCAGTTTTTGTCTAGAAACAGTTCCTAGAACCAAGTGCTAGGTGGGGAACAGTTACTTTTAGTTAGGTTTGTTTTAGTTTATTTTATACTATCTACTACCTCGCGGTGCTAGGTACGCGTTTTGGCGTTTTTCCATCGAAAGGAAAAAATATTATATACACTAACAATATTTCATGCAGATCCATTGAGTTGTAGAGGCGTGACAAATAAAACAAACATATGAGTACATTTTGTGATATAAATAAGTAAGTTAGGATTTGGTAGGATAAGTATTAATAGGTCAAATACAACTGATGGACAAAAGGTTTCCACAGTAAACCACTAAACCCTTTCCTCTGCTTAAACAGTACACTTTTATATACACTGAAATAATTCTATAAAGTCGTTTTCATAAGCTGTAGTAAGATTTTTAGTTCATTCCTTGTCTGCTGTGTTAGCAACAATTGCAAACCGTCTTCTCTTATTCTTAAACGGGGGTGACGGACCCTGCAACGACTCCACGAAACTTGAGTTTTGTGTAATTCATCCCGGGCCGTCAGTCCAGCCATCCCAACTCCTTGAAGTAATGGAGCAGGGCTTCTGGCCGACGGCAGCACTGTTGCAGGTTGCTCGTTGCCGAGAGGTCGGGATCAATTGTCAGCCCGTTGCGGATCTGATTTCCTGTGATGCACTGACAGGACAGTGTAGCACTGCATGCTCCACTGTCTCGCTCTCCTGCAGACAGCCCCTACACAGTGGGCTGTCTGTGATGCCCATGCTGTGCATGTGTTTGTTTAGGTTACAGTGTCCTGTTATAATGCCGACCAAACCGTCCTCTCATTGCGTCTATTGTACCTCCCTGACGGTCTGCCGTACCTCTCACGTCACAAACGTTCCGCAAACTATAGCTTTGATTACAAACACCAATCACGTTCCGTTTCGCGTGCTTCGAGCGCAGCACGCGACCCCGTGACGTCACTCAGCCCATAAACTTGCGCGTTTCCGTCTGTTGTCACTTGCGAGTGACATTCACATCGATTGTGATTGTGACCTGTTATGACATTTGGAGGTTAATATAGCCGGCTTTCCACCAACTCCGAGCGCACTTGCTCGCAATGGGTTATTATCACCTCGTGATATTACATAACGAGTATTATGTGACTTTACCTTTTGTCACCTTCACACTGTCAAGTCAACACTCATTATTGGGCCCTTGCCAGCGCCGGCGCTTCCCAGAAGTGACCTAACGCGCGCGACCGATTTTACTTTTTTCTACTGTAATCATTTATTTTTTCTGCAATACATAGGCCTTCCCTTATGTGTGTCACACTGCCATCGGGTTGGCCAACGATTCATCGCATTGCTCCCTTTTGTACTGTCGCCAGAGCCTTGTCTGTTAAGGTGTATGTCAAGTATATACTTATGTATACATATTTTGTTTGGAGCCCTTGGTGTTGTTATATTATCTTTTTGGAGGCCAGGAATGTCTGGCAGCATTTTTCTCTGTCCACCAACGGTGCCCCAATCCTTTCTTCTGTGGACTTCACTTCCACTTGGTCTGGACCAGTCTTGGCCTGGTCCAGACCAAGACTGGTCCAGCAGCGGACTATAATAGGCTGATGTGGTTGATCTATTGTCCTTCATCATTAGCAGCCTATAAATAATAATGTCCCCACGGCTGGGGCTCAGGCCTACCGAGGCGTCTCAACCAAGGCCTTTGGGGATTTAGTCCACCACGCTAGCCCAGTGCGGGTTGGTGGACTTCACATGCGCCTAAGAATTTCTACTTCGGCGTATGCAGGTTTCCTCACGATGTTTTCCTTCACCGTTTGAGAGCAGTCAGTAAATGTACTTAAGTTTCGAGAAAAACCCATTGGTACATGGTCCAGCCGGGGATCGAACTTCGGACATTTCGATATGATAGGCCGCGTCTTATCCCCGACACCACTGACTCTCTTATTGTCGAATTGTCCTTTACAACCTCAAATATTGTACCTTACCTTACTCTCCCTTTTGTAACTCGCGGAGACACACTCATCATTGGGCCCTTGCCAGCGCCGGCGCTTCCTAGAAGTGACTAATATTACTTTTTTTTCTACTTACGTGTCATTAATTCGTTATGCCGACGACACTTCTACGAACGCGACACTTGGTTGTTTCATTTTCTTTCATTAATAAGATAGGGGGGGTCGTTGGCCATTTGACAGTCTGTGTCGACGACCGGAAGGATATTGGCGGGGAATTGGTTTGTTTATGATATTGGTGACATTATCAGGTTGTTAAGGTCATTTACTCTTAAACTGGTAGGTGGCATGGTGATACTCATTTATTTAATTTTACATATATTACTTCTAAGTTTTTTTTTATGGCACTTGATTTACAGTTGACAAGTGTACAGTCGACCGCACGTCAGTGGAAACCCTTTGTCCTTGAGCTGGCCTAGCCTATAAGGGAGTTTCAATACTGTGAGAGACCCAGTTTATACTGGTATTGTTTCCATTGAGGATATTTGTTTTTGTATTTGTCGCTCAGTCACGTGCAGTTCACAGCTGATGAACATATTTCGATGACTTCAGTACAGTCGATCGCACGTCAGTGGAAACACTTTGACCTTGAGCTGGCTTAGCCTAGAATCGAGTTTCAATACTATTAAAGACCAGTTTGTATTGGTTTTTTTTCCGCTGACGTGCGGTCGACCGTACAAACGCGAACGTGTTATTGAATTATTTTTATCCATGAAATTGATACATGACTCAAACGAATACAATGGTTTGTATTTGTTTAATTAATAGAGGCTCAGTCCAAAACAAACTCCAACATTTGTAATCCAAAATAATATTACAAAAACCAATAAATATAGTTTATTAATGAAGTGCGAAAAGGATGATCCACACGAGTATTTTCCGGTATCCTAACCTAAATAAACGCGAATGTTTTCTATGATAATGTTTATATTATGAATCTCGAATCCGAGTTATTATTAGGGCGTTATGTTTATAATTTCAAAGGAGTACTGCTGGTCAAATTCTACCGTAAATAGTTTAATGTGTTTTAAACTTAATTTAGACCAGTTTTACATCATTACCCTAAAAGCACGTAATCGTTTTGCGTACACGTGCAATGTGCATGGATTTGTATATTTTTACAAGGCAATGCACACTGAGGGAAAGCGGCCACAATGTAACATTTCGATGGTCGCCCTTCGATTTTAAATTTTTGAGAAGAATGGCCTCTCTTTATAGAATTCTGCCAATGTCGAGTCAGTCATGGGAGTGACACAAAAAAAAATTGGTCGCCTGCTCAGATTAAATACCAGGTCGCCTGTGTGATGTGTTTAACCGAAAGTGTCAAAGTAATGTCAACTTGACGTATGTCATATTAGATTGTCTTAGGTCTTTGCGCCAATTTGTACTCGTGCATCTCACTGCACAGAATATATTATTGCTATTAAAGCTAATTACATTATAACTCAAGGCATATTCTTCTTGTTGCTGGCCCATCCTAATTACAGCCTGCAACAACAGGTTGCACACCGGCTGCGTTGCTGCGCGTGCGAGCTGATATAGTAGAAGCTAGTGCCACGCGCACGCATTCTGCGTCCTCCGGTCTTCACGTTCCCAGCCCCCAGTCTCTAACAGCTTGTTCTTTTGTGTGCAGGTGATCGACTTCGGCAGCTCGTGCTACGAGCACCAGCGGGTGTACACGTACATCCAGTCGCGATTCTACCGCGCGCCCGAGGTGATGATGGGCGCGCGGTACGGCATGCCCATCGACATGTGGTCGCTCGGCTGCATCCTCGCCGAGTTGCTAACAGGTATGCCTTCACAGATTGTGTTTTTAGCCAACTGCGATCATTCTCAGATAGTGTGTCGTCGGCCTATTGCCGTCCACTGTTGTTCCCCCGTGCGCGCTACCTACCAAACCTGGTTAAACTGACAGGTATGTAAGGTACTATGGTTGGAAAACACTTAGCTTACTAATCTTGCCCATGACGGTGTCCTTAGTTTATCGCTTTATTTCTTCTTCGCGAACCCCTCAAAGAAACTCATAGGAAACTGTTCATTGTTGGGCGAATTTAAAACTTATGGATTAGGCCCACTGTGGAGACACTATATATATAATAATATATTGCTGTCTCTGTCTAGCATTAAGTTACTCCTCTCACCAGTCACTAGTTGAGAACTCAGTATTTAAATATGGGTAAGACCAAATTGTAAATAAATATGCATCGACAGATCTTCAGAGCTATACTAGTCTTCATCCCCCAAAGTGGTAACAAAGTGGTTTTTGATGAGTACGCGGCACTGTTCCAGGGTTCCCCCTACTGCCTGGCGAGGACGAAGCGGACCAGATGGCGTGCATCGTAGAGCTACTCGGCATGCCGCCGCAGAAGCTCATCGAGCAGGGCAAGCGCGCCAAGAACTTCATCAGCAGCAAGGGCCTGCCGCGGTACTGCACGGCGACCACCCTCGCGGACGGCACCACCGTGCTGAGCGGAGGTATGCCACTCGATCATTGACCTTGAACATTTATAATACGCGTCAAGTGCATCTACATTAAAATACATTGGCCTCATATTATGTAGCATGTGTTCGTCATAGGTGTTCATGTTTGACTGATACGTCATCATTGATTGGTCTGTTGGCTTAGTTGGTAGTGACACTGCTCTCTACGCCAGGGGTGAGTTCGATTCCCACCCGGGACCAACATTTGCGTGATGAGCATATCTGTTGGTTTTAGGATTCTAGGTGTTTGTTTTTAAGTTTTTACTCAACAGCACAAGCTTCGGCTAAAAACAGCCGTGTGTGAATTTGTTAATACATTATTTTTATTACACTATAGATATGACACTAGGGCGCTGCCACCCTCACAGCGTGTCAGTGGTATTTTTGGACTTATGTGACAGCTACTTTGGTCGCTCTTGCTTCGTCTGTTAGCTGGTACAGCGCAGGTGAAATGCGCACTAAAACGGTAATCTTGTTGTGCCCCAATCAATTAAAAACGTACACTAACTAGATGTCAGTAACCCAATTAGAAAATTAAAAACGCACGTCAACTAGATATCAGCAACCCAAATAGTGAATTCAACTCCAAAATACTCGGAAACATCTTTAAAAAACGGCGGAAATCCAACCCGGGAGCGGTGTTGACAAACGCGGTAGGATTATCCAAACCATTACACATTAGTTTTGGCAGTTAACCAACCAGTGCAGACATCGGACGACTTTATTCGTACGGCAAGTCTGATTAACAATGAATATGAGTCAGCCACCGAGAGACGTGACGAAAAAAAGTGGGTGAAAATTTACAGTTAAAATGTAGTTTTACTAGTCTGTCCCGCGGGTTTACTAGGAAATATATGGGTTTTCCGAGCAACAAATACTCTTAAGTATTTACGGCTGCGATCACAAAGAGGTTGGAATTGTGCCGCCGCCGCCGCATTCGCATTCTGTGCTCTGTGCGCGATCATTAACCAATGAATAATGCATACAAACAACGAGGGTTTATACACCAGCTAGCTAGCTAGGAAGGACACCCATCTTAGATAGGATTAGGACTCGGAATAGTGTTTGTCCGCTGCTAGACTTGACCTAGGCTTTCCCTTGTACATACATAGGCGTCATTATTTATTTATCGTATGGCATTTTGCGTCATTATGTAATGTACTTTGATTGATACATAGTATAATAATGTAGAGCGTCAGTGGCCTCGGGGATAAGACGCGGCCTATCATATCGAAAGGCCCGAAGTTCGATCCCCGGCTGGACCATGTACCAATGGGTTTTTTCTCGAAACTTAAGTACATATACTGACTGCTCTCAAACGGTGAAGAAAAACATCGTGAGGAAACCTGCATACGCCGAAGAAGAAATTCTTAGGCGCATGTGAAGTCCACCAACCCGCACTGGGCTAGCGTGGTGGACTATAGCCCGAACGTCCTAGTTGATGGGTAGGCCTGAGCCCCAGCAGTGGGGAGATTAATAGGCTGTTGATGATTGATGATAATAATGTAAGTCGTAGTAGAAAAATTGTTTGTGCACTGTTTATTATCATACTGACTTCTCGGTGATAGAAAACGTCGTGCGAGAACTACAAAAACGGTTTTCTAAACTCCGAACTGACAGACAAATGTTCGTTTGTACAATATTGTAGGGATGATAGTTGTTGTGACTCTGGATTGTTTTGCATTCTGCAGTGATGACGTTTTAAAATGAAGTGTGAAGTATTTTTTTGAAAGCTTACTGTTTACATATAAATAGAAATGTACTCATTGACGCCTGTGTTGATAGTTTGTTAATCTTATGACGAGGAAACTTTTTATAATATAGTTACGCATCGTTTAGCCGACTAATAGCTAAACGAATATCCAAAGGTTGAGTCGACTACATGAGTATGAGTTCAGATAATTTCTTGCTGATAAAGATGCGTCAATCTTTGGGGCTCCCCTGTCAGATGAGCCAGCGATCTGATGAAGGTAGCCGGAATCTGCTAGACTTAATTTCGTATTGATTTTGTTTACATTTCTTAATACATTTAAGTAGTATAAGTGTAAATGGCAAGTCAGAATGCTTTATTGAAGAATGTTGTACCAGACCCTCAGGCCATTGGTCAGCAAGGTCGATGTGTCTAACGCTGGCTTTTCGATCTTAGCCTTCATCTATTACTTACTCTGTGCCTTCATACGCTGCCACACGCTGCTTATCAATGTGAAACCTACCAATCCCTACTGTGTAGTCGCTGGAGTACCCCAAACTGTGGTACCCTCTTGACCTCCTCGTTGACTTACAACGGAAGTTTCTGCATCCGAACTCACCGAAATAATTGTTGTACGAAATGTGTTGCTTGTTGTGTTTGCAGGTATGTCGAGACGAGGCAAGCCGCGGGGCCCGCCCGGGTCCAAGAGCTTCATCACCGCCCTCAAGGGGTGCCAAGACAAATTTTTCATTGATTTCATTAGACGGTGAGCCCATTTGGATTATTCTTGGTTTTTGTTTGCAACTGACTTCACTTTCGAAATCGTTGCTTAGGAAAGCACGATCCTGAAGGATTTGATGTTTATACGTATCTTTAGTGGCATTTTGACATTGGATTATATTACGTAGCATGTTATGATATACAGGCTAAATTTTTCAAGTGTGCCTTGATGGTTGATGATGATTTTCCAAGTGATCCGAACCAATTTGATTACCTACTTTAGTTATGGTAAGGGTAATGTACACTCATAGTTTGCCACAGAATAAGTAATAGTTACTATCGTAAGTGTACCCTTCACATGTTATTGTCATATGAGACCATGCTGTAACGTGTTGCAGGTGTCTCGAGTGGGACCCGGAGAAGCGGCTGACGCCGGCGCAGGCGCTGCGGCACGCGTGGCTGCGTCGGCGGCTGCCGCGGCCGCCGCACGACGACGAGCCCGCCGCGCCCGCGCCGCTCGCCGCGCACGCGCATGCGCCCGCCAACCACGTTAGTATCGCGCACCACGTCAAGCGACTCGCCCCGCCTAAGTGCACTGACAAATAGGTTTGTTTTGGTTGTGCTTCTTTCTTTTTTGCGGACCACCTACTCTGTTAAACATCTTTAAGCTTTTGAACGCCAACGACTATAAAACGTAGTAGACAGTAGAGTAACCGATCCTCGTACCGCCTACTTTAAAAAATCAAAGTAAAAAAAAGGCAACTTTTACGCGATTTTCTAAAATACACGCAAGCGCTAGAGCGTCTGATTGGTTCTTGGGAGGTCACTCATTACTTCAATCGAATGGCGTGGCGGTCAAAAGGTTTAATTAAATTCTTGTCAAACATCTTGGATCTAAAACTTGTCCATTTTGTATGTAACTTTTACTGACTTGTTGCGACGACGTCTTAAGAAGTATGTGGTCTGTGTTTTTTTTTATTTGTTTTTAATGGTTGGTTTACATGCATGCGTACTTACAAGTGTGCATGGATAAAGTCTAAAAAATATAAAAGTTTCCAGTGGTGTCCTGGATTTTTTGTAGGGATTTCTGGAATAGTCTGTAAATTAGTACAAACACCATGTAAACCAAGCCTTCAAGATTTCAATCGCAAAAGATAATATAAATATTAATTTGTCCCAGAAATACAAAAATATAATTACATATTATCTGCAGAGAAATACTTAATTTGCGATTGAAATTTACCTTTTTTTAACAAAAAAAGTTGACAGTGGAAAAAATACATTCTGTAGTATTACCCATACTTTACATATTTTTGCCACAATCAGCTCATTTATTTATGTTGCATTTAATATAATTTTGATTTAATTATCATATTTAAGTTCACATCAGCAATGTAGATGTATAATATTATGTATGTATATACGAGAATGTTGGCATCTGGTTGGCATTCTATCTCTTGTACATATCGCTATGTAGCTAACTTTATAGCTAAGTAATCACCTACTCTATCCAATCATTTTGCTATGCAGTGTTTTATCGTTTTTTGTGTTGCTGACTTGATTGCGGTTATTGTTTTCAATATAGTATTTTGACAAAATTTTAACATTTCGGTATTTTAACAACAGTTAGTTACATGGCCTTATCAAATCAATAAATAAATAAAAATATTAGTTAATGAGTGACAGCACGTAACGCATGTCATGCCGCATGATCGTCTAGGGACCGCTTTAGATAATAAATAGGATCCATTTCTTGAGTACGTAATGTAAGAAGAGCGTCACCCATCTACTGCTTGTTTTCCTTATATCGATGATGAGGTATCAAAACCTGATGATGATTGACAGACAGGGTACAGGTTTTGGCGTTTTTCCCCTACGTGTGTGTTGCCGGCAGGCGGGCGCGGCGGGCGGCGGGGGCGGGGGCGCGGGCAGCGGCGGCGCGTGCGCGGGCGCGCGCGCCGGCTCGCTGCGCACGCCGCTCGCGCGCACGCCCGTCACCTTCAACGCGTCGCAGGTCGCCAGTGAGTACCCGCCATTACCAAAGGGACCAAAAGTAGCTTTATAGTGAAGCTTTCTTGGTCGGGTACCTTGAAAACTACAAGACTGAAATGAAAGATACATTCACCCCTATATAACTGTAAATAAAATGATTTTGATTTTAAATGTATTATGTGTTACAATTGTCCGCAAGCGATGTGAAATCTAATAGCAAATTAAGTTAAAAAAATATATCTGAGTAATCGAAGAAGTAGGAATAACGTTTCCTTCTCGCTATTATTATATGAATTGTACTGTTATTTCCAGAAGCGAAACTGCAGGCGGCGTTATCCGAGGACAGCGGCTCCGTGTCGGGGGTGAGCGGCGGCGGCGCGGGCGCGACGAGCTGCGCGGCGCGCTACTGGCCGCCCGCCGCCGCCAAGCTGCCGCACCTGCCGCACCTGCCCACGCCCTCCTAGCGCCCGCCCTCCGCCCGCCGCCTCGCCAAGGTAACGGCAATACCATCTCACCACAAAGCCACCCCACTGTGACTTCGCGAAGCGACAGCACGTACCCGCGTCCGAATTCCGCCAGTCGCTCGCGAAGTCAAAGTCAAAATATATTTATTGCATAATCAAATTAAAATAATATTATAACAAGTCACTCTATAGTTTACCTAGTAGGTGTAGATAGTAATATACCCACTTACCCGCAATGTCACTTCACTTCGCTTGGCCTCGCCAAGCGTTCTACCGCATCTACCCGCCCCCGACTCCGCCCGTCGCTCGCCAAGAACTTAACATACCCACCTACCGCAATGCTACCTCACATACCCTTGCTAGTCACTTCGCCAAGCGTCAGTCTCCCGCGCCTGCCCGTTGCAATGTAAAAATTTGGTACCCACCACCGAAACGAATTTTACAAACG
This sequence comes from Metalampra italica, assembly GCA_949699065.1. Taxonomy (NCBI): domain Eukaryota; kingdom Metazoa; phylum Arthropoda; class Insecta; order Lepidoptera; family Oecophoridae; genus Metalampra; species Metalampra italica. Next base: position 4,414,397 of record OX452993.1, read on the forward strand.
AGATTTCTTTTTCCTAATTGTTCTATTGGTAGAACAGGATTTTCTTTCTTATTTATACTATTGGTGGAACAAATGTGATATATTTTTCCTACATGTTCTATTGGTAGGACAAATGTGATATATTTTTCCTACATGTTCAATTGGTAGAACAACTGGTAACGTGCGTATGGTGTGTGTGCAGGTGTCGTCGCTGGAGGCGCCGCGGCGCGTGCACGGCGCGGGCGGCGCGGGCGGCGCGGCGGGCCGGCTGGAGTTGGAGCGCCGCAGCCTGGACCTGGAGCGCGAGCTGGCCGCGCCCGACCGCGACTCGGACGCGTCGCTCGACGACCGCGACCACCTCGTGTGATCCGCGCTCGCCGCCGCACACCCGCGCCGCGCCACCGCCGCACGCCTCATCCGACTCTCGCGCATCAAGATGTACCGCGGCGGCTTCCGGTTGCTCAGGCAGCCTCTAAAACCGCAATATTACATTCTTACCAACCCCTGTGTTGCCAAGACGACTCTCATATAGTAATGTCGCGCCTGAAGATGTACTACGGGGGCTTCCATTTGCTTAGGCAGCCTCTGAGACCGCAATATTACATTCTTACCAACCCCTGTGTTGCCAATACGGCTCTAAATAGCTGGTCGAACCGAATGCAGCACGGCGCAGCACAGTCCAGCGAAGCTTATGACGTATGTAATATCATGGGATATGAAACACCAAACGCACGAAGCTGCAGGCATACGCATTGGTATGTTATATCCCATACTATTCCATACATTACAACTTCTTAAACTGCGCTGCGCCGTGCTGTGCTGCGTTGAGTTTGACCAGCCCTTAATACAACTGTAGCGTAGATCGGTTACTTAGAGAACGTTTAACACCGCAATTTTACCACCATCGCCCTAATTAAAGCTACAAAGCTCCAAATAATATTCATTCGCCTTCCGACACGGTTATTTGAGTGCATGCTAATTTTGTTAACATTTTCATTTTTGTCTAGTCTTTTCTAGGTCTTTGGCTTGGGACTATAAACTTTTTTTCGTTTCAATTTTAACATTCATTTTACAAATAAAATGGGTTCTTTGGTGTATTCCGTATACATTTGTTCCGTGCGTACATCTATACCGATCGCGCCTGCTGTCTCTTTTAGTCTTCACTCGAGTGATTGAGACAGCGACGGATCTATTCAGACCATGCTAACAGGTTGGAGGATTTCAAATATGCGGTTAAGAGGTGTGTTGGGCGTGCGTGTGCGGCGACCTTTATAACTACCACTGCCTTTTAATAAACCTCGTGTCGGAATTGTAAATGAAATCAGTTTGAATGATACCGCCAAGGTATTTTATTATATTTTTTGTCACGATTCATTCTCTTATACGGACACATGCCATCGACCATTATATTAACATGTGCCCCTATAACGGAATCAATTGAATGTTGTATAGAAGCACAATGTTTTTCATGTTCCTATGTAGTTATTGTGTTTTTTTTAATAAAGAAGGTTATTATAAGGCAGTGGTAGAAACTGACGGCGAGTGTGTAACGTGGCAAACTCAACTCTAGTGCATAGCGGCAAAATTGATCTCAATAAATAAAATAAAGACTATAAAATTACAGACATATAGTGGAATTGTGCGAGTTATCTAAAGTGTTTTACCGTTTTCTATGTATTATACATGTAACGTAAGGACGTTGATTCGAATGTGTCGATGTTAGTGCCTGCTAAGTCTGGTTTAGTGTTAGGGAACCTCGACCACTGTTTAAGGGAAATCTTATTGATCATTTTACCGAAACGACTTGTGATTTCGAGAGTTGAATTTTTATATCCCCCTCCCCCCTTTTCTATAAGTGAGTTAGGTAAAATTCGTAGAATCTTGCAGTGCTACAACAAGATTTTGACGGAGTTTTTTTCACAAGTGCATGCCAATTTGTTACGCTGCAACTGTGGGCCGCGCGCTGAAGTTCGCCATTCCAATACCGGTGTGGTTAGTCATTACACTCGGTACACAGTTGTCGGGTAATACGTTTCGCTCGTTTTGGAGGACAATCCGAATCTGGCGTCACAAAAGCACCTTTATTATTTAAGAAGTATAGAAAAAAAATTCTCTCTCGAAACCTTAGAATAAGCAAACTATTGTATATGTGTGTGATTAAAGAATATAACGTAACAATTTTCTACAGAATCAATTGTCGATTTTTTATTATTTTATAATTATTAATTTTTATAATTCGATTTTGGTTTTTAAGTTTTACTATGGTGTAACTAGTTAATTTTGTCTCTCAAGTGATATGTAATGACGCTGTATTCGTAACGAATGGTGACCTTATAATCGGAATTCTTAATGGAAGTTAAGGGTAGTTAGTTCATGGCCTTTTAAGCTAGTTAAGAAGCTAAGCTATGCTAATTTTTGGTGAATATAGCATAGTGGATGTTGTGATGCATTCATGTTATTTGTGTCGTGGCGCTATATGGTGTTCCTAAATAGAGTCGGCATAGAAATTAAAAGGAAAAGAAAGTAAAATCATTTATTCAACAAACGACAAGACATACAATAAAATAAAATTCAATTAAACCTAATATAAAAATGAGGTAGTAGACGATGCCGTGGATCTGAAGAGGTCGCCAGCTCAGCATGGTGCTGCACCCGAGAGGCGCAGCGCTGGTTTTCTGCTAAGGGCCTTAGCTAGGGTGATCAACTTTTGATCAAAATACCGTGCAATACTTCTTTTACACGCCTCTATTTTAAGCGAGTTTAATTTAATAGTAATGAGCCAATTCCTTTTGTATTTAAAGATTATTTTAATAATATACTGGCACAAATGGGCCAATTTCCGCAAAACAATTATTTTAATAATGTGATATTTTTTCTATGCAAAACATAAATTTCTTAAATGAGCTTGTGACTTCAATTTGTTTTTCTAACATAGATATCCAGGGTTAACTTTTTAAAATTGACTTATTTTCGTATTTTAATTGACAGATTTTAGGGACACCTTATTGTGCCACGATTTAGACAGTGAATGGAAATGAGCGATACGCCATGTTCATACAAATAAATGAATATTGTATCCTCCGCCATATGATATGGAAAGTTACAATACATATTGTTAAGTACAGATTTAGATATCCTGGGTTTTGCACTACTTATGAATGGTTGGTTCCTTTTTCTATATGATTTTGTGCCTCATCAAATGTTTGTCAAACATATCCTGGCATTAAATGCGTATTAGTAATTGAACATTACTAATTGGACATGTATTACTAATTGAAATAAATAACTTTGTCTGTGTCCAATGTTCATACAATTATGAAATAAAAAGGTTTGTAATTCTGAAATCTATTAGGTAGTTTTCAGTCTTGTTCAGAGATATTTCGCTGTACTAGTAAAGCGGTCCCTACACGATCATGCTGCATGACATACGTTACGTTTACGTGAATTATCATGCTGCATGATGGACACTCGTGCTTGCTATTAATCACTTAGTACAGTGGAGAGTAAGCTTGCATGTCAATCAACGGCCAGCACGTAATTTGCATGTCATTCGCGTCAATCACTACAACTAGACGGTCATGCATGAGAGACAGCACGTAATGCATGTCATGCCGCATGATCGTTTAGGGAGCCCATTAAGTACTCCCTAGACCATCAATCTGCATGACATGCAATTACGTGCTGTCACTTATGCATGACCATCTAGCTGTAGTGATTGACGTGCATGACATGCAAACTACCTGCTGGCCGTTGTTTCACTGTACTGATTGATGGTCCATCATGCAGCATGACAATCACGTAAACGTAACGCATTTCATGCAAGAATGATCGTTTAGGGACCGCTTTAGAGAAACATCTCTGAATAACACCCAATGACTAAATAGCTCCACAGTATAGAATAAAACACTGTAGTGACACTGCATACTTTCTGAATTTTGTAAAAGTGTTCATCTACAATGTGATTCGAATTTTCAAACCTAATTACGAATAGAAACATCCGAGCTTTATGCAAGAATAAAGGTACCTTACCTACCTTTGTGCAATATGTTTGACTTTGAAAATTTGTCGCCTCGTTTATTTGTCTTCCTGTATTAGTAACTTTGTGAAGGCCTATTCTATGTGTGTATATCGAAATACAAATGCATTTTTATTTTTCGATTTATTAGTTTTTAGATTATTTTTTTAATGTTTGCGTACGGCGTTACGTACCTATAATTATTTACAAACTAAATGTACATGTTGATTGTGTATCTTTACGTACCTACCTACCCCAGCGGTAAACGTATTGGCCAATAAACACGCAAAGTACTTTTACAAAACTTTTTTTACTTCACTTTAGCAACTCTTTGGCGCTTACGCCATTTTACTAGCCAACTATGTAAATTTTTATTGTTTTTTATGCAATAAATGTATGCGAACACATGAAATTCTGTTTATTGAAATTTTTAAAATGTATTTTTTTTGGTTTTATTTGATATCGGTATTATACAAGATAAGTGGGATTATTATATATAGAAAAAGTTTTATAAAGTGAAGTAATTTTATGTTTTATGGCAGTACTGTGCATATCTCTATACTTAATTTTTTTCTTTGACAGTGTCTTAATATACTCCAAACAGCATTTTTTAAATTCCTTGTAATAATTAAGATGACTGCCTTTCGTTTATTATTATTATGCTCAATAGTATAATTTATAAATAAAATTAGTCTGGATCTTTTTAAGTACTGACGATTTGCGATGACATTAGTTAATTTTTTTTTACCCTAATAGCGGTAAATAAGGTATTTAGTCAATTATTGTAAAGCTTTTCTTTTTTTCCTTTGAATACTAGGGCTGCGGTGTGGTAGCTGATTCAGCCCTTTCAAATTGTGATAGCTTATGTTTGTCATACCTTAAAGATTTTCAAACGTTTTCGGCGGTGTGACCGAGCTGTGTGAATTGCGAATTGTGATCCTTATTACCATTGCGCTAGGTGCCAATATGTATAACTGGACGTGGGGTCGACTGTACATTCAGTACGCGGTACCTACATTCAGTACAAACTTAGAAGGCGGTCTGCTGTTATATAGTCTGTATTAGATCATTTCTATGATGACTTTGATACGACTTTGTCTTCATTACGTATGTACGGTCTATCGCACGTCAGTGGAAACAAAACCAGTGTAAACTGGTCTCTCATAGTATTGAGACACCCTAATAGGCCAGGCCGGCTCAAGGTCAAAGTGTTTCCACTGACGTGCGGTCGACTGTACCTACGTACGTCGCAAAATAGTGTTCAATAATAGGTGTCATGATTTACTACCAAAATTTACAACGCATATGAGGCTAATCTAATTTTACCAAAAAAAATATTTATTGTAATTGGCTTTTATTAGATAGTTGATCAAATTAAGAGACTGTTATGTATAATAAAATAATATACTTACAGAAAAATATTTTAACATGGAATTTCAAAACTTTTCTTTTTTTATAACACTTAAATGGTACGCACGTTCATAATAACATTTCGCTCGACAATATTTGACGTCACAAAAACGTCGCGTTACTCAACTATGACGTCACACAGTTCGATCACACCCAACTTTTTTATGCCTGGGCGTAGTGTAGCATCTCTCTCGCATAAGCTATCGACTTGGCATCGATCAGTATTAAATCATTTTGTTTCATTGCATGAACTCAGACTCGCTACTGCCAAGCACATTTAGGTATCGTTTGCTATCGCACTAGTAACTATCAGTATAGCTTTCGTTCGACCGCCGCATTTTCTTTATTAGGTACCTAGTTATTTTGTGGAAAAATCATTGTGTTCTCATTTTGTATGTAATGCTAAAGTTTCGTCTTGAAACTGGTACGACAATGTGAATACTATACAATTTAAATAAATGAATTATATAAATAAATAGTTTTTTTGTTTCCTCACTAACCTAATTCGGAATCAGAAGTATTAGGGTGGAGGTGAATAAAACTAAAGCGGTCCCTACACGTTCATGCGGCATGACATGTGTTACGTTTACATAATCAGTACAGTGAAGAGTACGCGCGATTGTCAAATCAACGGCCAGCACGTAGTTTGCATGTCATTCGCGTCAATCACTACATAAAAGCATCATGCATGAGTGACAGCACGTACATGTCATGCCGCATGATCGTGTAGGGACCGCTTAAGGAGGCTCAGTAATTCAGGGATAATCGGTATTACATTGGGACTCGTTGAGGTTTAAAAGGAATCGTGCTGAGTGAGACTAGAAGATCTGGTTAAGATATCTGACCTATGGGCCATTTTGCATAAGCCGAATCATCATCATCACATCAGCCTTTCATAGTCCACTGCTGGACATAGGCCTTCCTCAGTGAACGCCACCACACCCGGTCATTCGCACCCGGCCGCTGATAGAATGTACCCATCGACATTAATTTGGTAAGCGTCCAAACCATCACAAACTGCTATTCTGAATAGATATTGGAGAATGAGTCGCCCATGTTGCAATAGGTAAGTACTGACGAAATATGCATATGAACGCCTGATTACCAATGCCAGGACGGTTCGAATCTGGAGACTGCATCTTGCATATTTAGTATGGGAACCAATGGTGTCACTTACAGGGGGTGTGCGGACAAAGAAAGCGGGAGGAGGGGAAAGTATCTTCTCACTCTTTCTTGCAAATTCAAATTTATTGGAGTTTGAAAATGAGGAGTTACAGTATTGTAATACATTTGACACCCATAGAATGCTTTTTTTACGCCTCTATAGGGGGCCGCGAGCAGCCACCAAAGAGATCATATCTCTATGACCAATGTAATCTAATGTCTATACCTATCTATAAAGACCGGTGCGTGGTTTTGCGCCGCTTCTTCGTCACACAAAAAGTAAATTGACGTACATAAATTGTACCAAGTGTACTCAATAATGCAGAAATAAAAGCAAGACTTAGGGCCTCTTACACCGCTTGCTGATAAAGTCCCAGATACCCTATCTGCAGGTTATCTGACAGATAGCCAAATTTTTTGGTTTCACAGGTATCTGATTGCATATATCTTATATATTTTATATAGTCTATCACACAGATTTATCTGATAGATTAGTTTATCACTAAGATTACTATCTGTAACAATATCAGGAAGTGGTGAAAGAAGCCCTAAATATACGTAATTTACTCCAAAAATAACCAAGGCAGCGTCATCGCGACCTGTTCCATCCAGTTCTACCCGTGCAAACTATTTGTAAATAAAAGAAATTCAAACTGTTCTACTACTGATATCGGTAGAACAGCTGATTACAAAATACCTACTACTCCAAGCAGTTTTACTGCGAATTTAACAAAGAAAGTAGATACCTAATAAGATAGAAGAAGACGAAACATTTTGTAATGCAACTACCTAGACTGCGGTTATCTAATATTCTGCTATATACGTTTACGCAATGTTTACTCAAATGTATACTTATTTCTTTATTCATTTATTACTTTCTTTGTTACATTCGCAATAAAACTGCTTCGATGAATATTTTCCGATATTTTCTACCGTTATTTTTTATCATTTTTTTACCAATGCTTTCATACCGTTGAACAATGAAGTAGAACAGTTTGGATTTTTTTTCCAAATAGTTCTACAGGTAGAACTGTCAGTTGGAAATCGGAATAGCCCGCCATCGCGTGATTACTGATTTCTGCTGAGGTTGACAGATGATTACAGATGCAAATGTAGTTTCATTATCTCTCGGCGGCGTATCGATACAATGTCTTCGAAACTGTAGACACGAACGCGCGAGTATTGTGCCTCTTGTGTCAGTGCCGCACCGGCCGCCAATACCAGCTGTCACTTTACACAGCAATATCGGTTACGGCTCCGTTCGTTTTTTGCCGCGAACTTGTTTCCGAGTGAAGTGAGCCTGTGAATGTGGAACAGTGAGTTGATTTTAGGGAGGTCTGCACATTTGTAACAGGTATTTTTATTTGTTTTATTTGTAACAGGTTGTATTTGAACGCGTTTATAAATTAAAGTATACGCTTTCAAAGAAAATCTGAAAGTGAGACGTCTGGTTTCGGCGTGCCAGGAAGCACAGTTTTATGGTTCCGTAGACCGCGACAAGAAGCCCTTTTATGATAACTAAAGTCATAACTTTCACGTAAGAACCAAAATACATAAAGATACTTTCGATATATATATTTTTAACTAGGTAGTTACCTTTTTCGCCTGTATAGCAGTCGTTAATATTTTTTGTAGCGCACTTCACAAATAAACGAACCGCTCAATACATATCATAGCTTTTGCGTCTAATATTTCTCGTAAACTCGTACCTAGGAAAATTAGCCTGAGGCAGTGGAAATAAATGGAAAAGTGGTCCGGTACTTCTACTACCTACCTTGAACAAACTTACCTACCTATAGGTAGGTACATAGGTACGTTTATAAGTTGTGGGTAGTACCTATTGCAACGAATTTAAAAAAGAAAAAAATATAAATAAATGTGATTTATTCGTTAGCTGATAATATGTAGCCTGCTCGTACTTCACGTTTAATGTTGCTTGTGGAATGAAACACTAAGAAATTTAACGTGCTAACGCGTTTATTTTTGAGGAAAGGAATCTTTTACCACTAAACAGTATACAAGTAAGATTATCGTAAAAAAGGACTCTACTCACGATCGCCGACTGCCAAAGTTATAATCTATTTGTGTAGGTATAAGAGAAGGTATTATATAAATGAAATGGACCAGACGCACACATCTCCCAGAATAATGGAAAGTTCATGTCCTAATCCTAATCACTTCACCCGGGGAGCGAGCTAATGAACCGACGGTGTTGCTGCCCATCACCTGTATTTATCATTTAGTGGCACTATATCACACCTACAGATATACTTGGGCTGCTAGGCACGAGTATACCGGAATTTTCAAAATTAACTAGGTACACCAAATTTGACAGTTACATGTACAGGCTGTAAAAAAAATCTCATAGATATCTACAACAATATCGTTAAATTGTGTCAAGTTTTCACAAAAACTAAAAAGCAGTAAGTACCTAAATAAGTACTTGGTTTAAATATAAAATCCTACTTTATTTAGATTTATTTAAGGTAATAATGTACAAAACTTTGCAAAGATCTACGATAAAAAGTTTTTAGCTGAAAAAATAATCACTCACAATCCGCCATTTCTCTTCCTGAAATATATTAAGTAAATAAATACAGTTCATTATTGTCCACAGTTCGCTTACCGAGCGGCCGTTAAAATCGCGAAACAGACCATACCTATTTACAATTAGCGTATGGAAGAATAAATATAATTTAATTTAAAGCATACATTAATATAACACAAAACTAAACGTAAATATATAACTAAATTAACCTAAAACCTATATAAAACTAAAATTACCTAAATTATATAAATTAATGTAAGTATAAAATACCTGAAATAAATTAAAAACCTACAAACAAGAAACTAAAAATATAAACTAAATATACCTAAATTAATTCTATAAAAATATAACAGCATACCTAAGAAAAATATTTAAATTATAATAGTAAATAATAAAATCAATCAAAAAGTCCGCCCGAACCCGGTGCAAAGGTGCCCATCACGCTCGCGGCATTCCCGCGTTGGATGGCGATGGACAGCCTTTGCACCAGGAATGACCCAGAGCGGGGATCTCCACCGCCCCAGAGCGGGGATCTCCACCGCATTAGCGTATTATATTAATATGTCGGTACGTTTGTACGTAAAACGTCTTTGTTTGTTTCCTCTTGTGTCAATATTATCTTTCAACCAATTCCGTTTCTTTCTATTATTGTAAAATTTCGAGTCAAGGTCGCTTTAGTGATACTTTTCTTTTGGTACCTTACTCAAATCAACAACATACCGAAGTTACAGATGCTAGTATTCTCATTTTTAGTGTCTCGTATTCTATTCTAATATCATTTAATTAAGAATACTACTCAGCAATTATAATGAGATGGGTCACTCCGCGTCTCCCGCTTCCCCCTGCGTCACCCCGCCGTGATAGGTACAGAGTGCAAAAACGATTGAGAAAGTATTGAGCGAAAGTATGGAAATAAATTATTATTTATTTATATTTGCAATAAAAAATAAAACATTGTGTAAGAAGCAGTTAGATAATTTAAAAAATCTTCATCTTTATCATCATTTGTTAATGACACGACGTCACTTATGCCCAACCTCTCTCGTTTATGCGAACGGTACCGTCGCGCCATGACGAGAGCGGGCGGGCGAGGTGGGGAAGCGGGAGGCGGAGGGAGGCCAAGGCCAAGTGACTCGTTTCAGTTGTCAGGTAGATGTTTGTTTGATATTGATATTATATTTGTTCAGAGCGTCAGTGGCGTCGGGGATAAGACGCGGCCTATCATATCAAATCAAATCAATAGCCTATTAATATGTCCCCACTGCTGGGGCTCAGGCCTAGGGTAGGCCTGATCGATCCCCGGCTGGGCCATGTAACAATGGGTTTTTCTCGAAACTTAAGTACATTTACTGACTGCTTTCAAACGCTGAAGGAAAACATCATGAGAAAACCTGCGTACGCCGAAGTAGAAATTCTTAAAATAGGCGCATGTGAAGTCCACCAACCCGCACTGGGCTACAGTGGTGGACCACGAACGCCCTCGTTGAGAGGGTAGGCCTGAGCCCCAGCAGTGGGGACATGTTGATAGGCTGTTGATTTGATTTGAAATTAATAATGTGATAAAATACCTACCGGACGAATTCGTCCAGCTAGCTGTTATAGATTATAATAAAGATTGTAAAGTAAAGACTAAATATTTAGTAATGCTCAATTATGTAAATGCACAAGCAATTTGAAATAAACCATAACTTCCGAAGTTATTTGCACAAATCATTAGGAGAAAATCGTACAGTCAGTGTAGCATACTGAATGCCCAAGTTCATTCCATATTGATCTATTCAATGCCCATCTCAAACAACTGGTTCTAGAAACTAGTTATTTTCCCTGTTAGGTTCCTCAAATGCCAACAACCCATAGAAAAGTGTTGAAATTATAAGGCTTCGGACAATCTTTAATGCTCTAAATAGTAAGTGTGGATTTTATAGCAATATTTGATGTGGCTTTGATTGGCTGGTACTTGTGTGGGTATACTAGAACTAGAGTGAAAAACCCCTGGAGGCAGTGGGAGACACATGGCGGGAGGGGGTGAACTTTTTGAGGCTTTATATTTGCTTATTTCTTACTAGGATAAGTGTGGTATCATATAAATAAAGGATGGCCAACCATTTAGTGGATCAAAAAAACACCATAGGCATAAAATAAAAGAAATATTCCACAAAATCTAAAATAAAATTACAACCCTAGCTAGTAGTGATCGTTCAGTTCAGACAGTTCGAAATTTTAATAAAACTTGATTTTTTTTTATATTCCGCGCATTATTTGAGAAAAGTACTATACAAGCCTTGGCCTCAACCAGGCATTGATGGACTTACGTATGTGTGCCTCGGCTTCGCCTCAGCCCTGTATTTTTTAGCTATCACGTCTTTCGTGTCAATAATCTACAAATGGTTGTCTAACGTCATTGGGTAGCTAATAATTGGGTTATTCACCAACTGGACATTTAATAAAAAGAAAATAATTAATTAATAGGTAGGTAGGTATGTACATATAAGAAAATCGGTATCTGACTGTATAAGTATTTACGATTCTTCGGTTAAATCCGGTGTCAATTAGAACTAAAGTGCGAATTCGGTTTTGTCAGATAGTGGGTAATTTTATTATCAAACATTTCTGGAAATAACAGACGCTTTAAAAAGGAGCACTATGTAGTTTCTAACATAGAGTGAAGGCCTTGGACTCACGATTTATCAGATTAATAATGTTTTTGACCGTTCTGTTAGGCTGGTATCATTAGAAATGAGTCATTACTCACACCGCCAATGCTTTAATTGAAAAAAAGTTTAATATTCTCTATTGCATAGATAAAACGCGAGAGGCAGTTAAACACCTGCAATACCTACTCTAAATTAAAATCGATATTTTTTATTAGACAGATAAACAGTAAAACAACGCAGTTAGTATAATTTGACGAGAGGATGGGCCTCTTTCACCGCTTGCTGATATTGTTACAGATAGTAAGCTGACAAATAAACTAATCTATCAGATAAATCTGTCAGATAATGTTTTCGTGTTACACACCTCAAATATGTGATAAAATATCTGACAGGAAAAAAAATAACAGCCAATTGATCTTGCTGTTAGTCTATCTGACAGTTAAGGCAATCAAATACCTGTGAAACAAAAAAAAGGGTATCTGTCAGATAACCTGCAGATAGGGTATCTGGGACTTTATCAGCAAGCGGTGAAAGAAGCCCTAAGTATTATTGTACCTAACATGTCATTTATCTACTGGGATAGTATTAACTCTGTCTGTCTGTTACCTTTTCCCGCCTATACAGGTTACTGGTTTTGACCTATTAATTGCTATATGTCTTTTTACCGACTTCCAAAAAAGGAGGAGGTATGTACTATGTTCGGCTGTGTGTATGTTTTTTTAGTATAAAATATTATAAGTACTGTGTGGAGAAACAAATAAATAAATTAAATAAACCCTGGGGCAGGACAAAGGCAAAGGCTACTAGGTACCTAATATAAAATGACTCTCAAATTGTACACCTCGATGAGGTAGATTGCTAATCCAAAAAATTTTGTAACATCCATGTACACCCTTTTGCAATGAATTCTGGTCAGAAGGCCTTTTTCATATAAACGAGGTCACTTTGAGCCCTTAGATCTCCGCCAGGGAACGATTGCATGAGCTCTGATGGTGGCAGGCCGGAGTACGGATGGAGGAGGACCAGCGTGCCGTATGCACGTAACTGATCAGGTAAGCCGTTTTCACCACAGACTAATCAGAATCCTGCGTATGCGGTTTTCTGATGCCATTTGAGATCTTTTTTATTCCGAAAAAATAATCCTCGCGGGCGACGCCGCAGGCAACAGCTAGTTATTTGTAAAAGTTAGTAGCTGTTCTGATATTTCCATGTTTCTACAGTTCAGTAGAAAAGTGGAAATTTCAGTCAGACTTAAGAGTAAATCGAGACGAAAGGAAACTGTTATGTAAACACTGCGATAAATTTTTCCCTTCGTCTTAATGTTGACGAATTCAGTGTGTATACATTTAACATTCAATTAGTCACAATCTGTTATTCTGTTGCGGTGGTATACAATGAAAAATTTGACAAGTGTAATTTATCATTATTCCCCCATCATCATCATCATATCAGCCTGTAGACGTCCACTGCTGGACAAAGGCCTCCCCCAAGGAGCTCCACGACGACCGGCCCCGCGCTAGCCTCATCCAGCTGGGTCCCGCGACCTTCACCAGACCGTCGGTCCACCTTGTGGGAGGCCTTCCCCTCACTACATTTCCCCCATATACCCCTTGAAATCAGTAAATCAGGACATTTAGGAAACCGTACGTTTCAAATCTCTTTGGTTGCGCGCGCGCTCCCTGTGGAGATTGCATCTTGCATATTTAGTATCGGAACCTATGATGCCATTTACCCGGGGGGTGCGGACAAAGGAAGCGGAGTAGCGGGAGGAGGTTGCTAATACAAATTTATATGGAGTTTGAAAATGAGAATGTGTGAGTGAGTCATAATTTTGTGATTAGTTTGACACGATTTTGACACCCATAGAATGCTTTTATTACTCATCCTTACGGGAGTGGCAAAATTTTTTGATTCATGTTTATAGGTATTTAACAGAAACAGAAAGGTTTTAAAGAAAACTGTGTAAAGTTAAGTTTCTTCGGTTAAATCCGGTGTCAGATTATTATGATTAGAGAGATAAAAACTTAGGCGATTCATCATCCATTCATCATTGTCTAAGGACAATACAGACTGATACTCAAACAGACAAACTTTAAATAGGTACAGTCAACAAAAAAGATAGGTAAGCAGGAACATTACAGGGATATACAATATCAATGTATTGTATTGTGTCTGGTTACGTATCTTTTTTGTTGACTGTACTATCACATAAATACGTATGTAGGTACAGTATCAGACTCTTTGGTTTGTTCGTAGGTAAGTATATTGTTTTACATCGTTCTGTTTTTCACATTTCCCTGCTTGAGTATTGGATGATATCAACTCCTCAAACCTTCCAAGGAGCTGTCGACTTTAATAATCATCATCATCATATCAGCCTGTAGACGTCCACTGCTGGACAAAGGCCTCCCCCAAGGATCTCCACGACGACCGGTCCTGCGCCAACCTCATCCAGCTGGGTCCCGCGACCTTCACCAGATCGTCGGTCCACCTTGAGGGAGGCCTGCCTACACTGCGTCTTCCGATAGGTGGTCGCCACTCGAGAACCTTTCTGCCCCAACGGCCGTCACTTCTACGAGCGATGTGCTCAGCCCACTGCCACTTCAGCTTCGCAATTCTTTGAGCTGTGTCTGTGACCTTGGTTCTCCTGCGGATGTCCTCATCTTCGACTTTAATACTTTGCATTTAAAGTTAAATTCTCCTTGGAGGTTTTGAGTCATCATCAACAGCCTATTAATGTCCCCACTGCTGGGGCTCAGGCCTACCCTCTCAACAAGGGCGTGCGGGCTATAGTCCACCACGCTAGCCCAGTGCGGGTTGGCGGACTTCACATGCGCCTAAGAATTTCTTCTTCGGCGTATGCAGGTTTCCTCACGATGTTTTCCTTCACCGTTTGAGAGCAGTCAGTACATGTACTTAAGTTTCGAGAAAAAACCCATTGGTACATGACCCAACCGGGGATCGAACCTCGGACCTTTCGATATGATAGGTCGCGTCTTATCCCCGAGGCCACTGACGCTCTCCCCGAGGCCACTGAGGTTTTGAGTAGTTGCATGCAATACCAATATGGAAGTAGAACAAGGCAGGCTTTGGTTTCAATAAATTATGATGACAATACGTTAGCTGTGACGTAATTCTTTTCAAATTGTACAAATATATACAGTGGTTTTTTTACTGTACACACATGAAAAGAAATAAGTGCACCTACCGTGTGTTTTTTCACTGACAAAGAGATCCTAGTGCCATGTTTTTTTAAACTGGGACAGTATGGGCAAAAACGAAACCATAGGAGATACAGGGAAACTGTCTTTGGAACCTTTAGGTATTTTTTCGTGATAACAATTTTGACGTAGTAAAGTTTTTGGTCAACGTGTGTTGTCCTTGAAAGAGATTTTTGACCAAAATATTTTTTATGTGGATCGACCTAGATCCAAATAAAGATCATTTCATTATAGCGGAAGAAAAAAATTTGAGCAGCAGAAGATAGTCAAATTTAATAGAATGTTTTCTCATACACCCGTGCACCTACATAGTTAATCATGCATGCCATAGTACATTTTAGACTTTCGCGCAACGTAAATAAAACTATTTCGTGTGTAAGACCCGTAAATAATTATATAATTATGAATCATGCATGCCACCAGCCCTGCTATTCTGTAAGCGTATTTGTGCAACTCGATCCTGAATCCGCAATGAGATCGGTCTCTAACTCAATGATTCATAGTTCAATACTCATTTTACTTCGCAGGTGAAGTGTTTATTTTGTAGCTTGTATTTGTTTATACAATGCGACATCATGGTCTTTCATGATCGGATGCGAAGTGAAGTAAGTGACTTGCGATGTGATGGTCGAGTTTTAATTCGTATTTTACAGAATCACACAGCTGAACTTTTGCTGCTCCGATTTTTTTAGATGTATTTTAGTAGCGCGTTCTATCTTACCTAAATAGTGTGAAATGCCAACAGTTATTGGCATTTCGTAATCTCGAGCTATCTCCCAAGAACAACATTATCGCAATAAAATCAAGATAGTGCAAGAAAAAGATTACCGGTGTCATCAAGGAATTATATGTTACGTTTCTAACCCGCCTTAGTTATTTGCTCGTCATATCTATACATTCTTGAAGCAGTAAATGGGAAGATAGGTATGATTCGAGGTTAGGAAACGCCTGTCGAACCCCTCTTTTAAACTATACTAGCTGTTGCTCGCGACTTCGTACGCGTGGATTTTGGAAGTACCTAACTATAACTTCTATATGTACACACAAATGCAATTTTTGGTAGATACACAATTATCTCATAAAAGCTTTACGAAACATTAACTTTTTTTCAGCGTTAGCAATGAAAGAGCCCAAAGTTCACCTTATTGCATCGGATAACGTGAACCGATGGGA
Organism: Metalampra italica; assembly: GCA_949699065.1. NCBI lineage: Eukaryota > Metazoa > Arthropoda > Insecta > Lepidoptera > Oecophoridae > Metalampra > Metalampra italica. The sequence goes on from OX452993.1 coordinate 4,430,561, forward strand.
ACTTTAGCGTGATTAGATGCAATCACGAACTGCCCCGCTATTCTATAAGCGTATTTGTGCAACTCGATCCTGAATCCGCAGTGAGATCGGTCTCTAACTCAATGATTTACAGTTCAATACTCACTTTACTTCGCAAGTGAAGTGTTTATTAAGTAGCTTGTATTTGTTTACACAATGCGACATCAAGGTCTTTCATGATCGGATGCGGAGTGAAGTAAGTGACTTGCGATGTGATGGTCGAGTTTTAATTCATACTTTACAGAATCACACAGCTGATCCTTTTTTACGAAACTGACTTTTTAAATATTTTTTTCTAAATATAACATGCATGTATAACCCTACACCCTTAACTAAGATAACGCTTATACACCATCCGGAAGAAATTATCAGAATGTTAGTGAAAACCGCATCAAAATCCGTTGCGTAGTTTAAAAGATCTATAGAGCGTAAAGAGGGACAGAGGGACAGACGCGGGAAGCTACTTTTTATAGATAGTTACTATGTAGAGATTATTGGTTCTGCAACAGATGAAGCCTGGCCACTGCCACTGTGAAGCCACGTGTGGCTTACTAATCCTGTCGGCTATTAATCCCAGTAATAACGGTTCCGGGACTCAGTGGCACACATGTCAAAACTACTTTACGTCCTGTAATTTATCGAGGAGGTCTATATACGCACTCTTTAAGACCGGTGATTTTATTTCTTAGACCGGTGATCTTAGTTCTAAGACCGGTGATCTTAGTTCTTCGATCAGCTCACTGTAGATGATTAGTCGACACGTAGACAAAAAATTATAATCATCACGTCACGTCACCTTGAGTTTTTGTCTATTTTAGTTGAGGTAAGTGTAGTAAATCATATTTAAATACTGTCCATTGTAATATATTTGCGACTTTTTCTAGTCGCATAAGTAGAATTGCATGATGCGGTCTCTAATAGTAGGTACAGTCAGCGTCAAAAGTAGCTGATCAAAAACTAACTTCCAAAAGTACTGACTCTTCTAAATTTCACAATAACTTAATGTCCTAATTATTCATAATACACATTCACGTCAAAGTTTCAAAATTAATTACCTCCCACAGCATATATCGTAGATAAAAATAATTGGTAACAGCCACTTCAAATGACAATGTCGGAAACAAAATAGACAATGTTTAATTGAAAATATACCTCGACATTTCAAAAAAATGATATTCTACGAAAGAAATTCTATTCTTATTTCAGATACTTGTGAAACATTCTACAGAACCACTTGAAAATTTCAAACATATACACCTTTACTTTTGAAAGTAAAAAATAATTGGGAAATTTTAATTTATCATACAATAATTTATCATACTATTTTGATGTGTTTAGCAATGCGATTCTTTTGGAATAATATTCAAATACCATGCTACTTTTGATGTTTACTGTACCTACCACAGTGAGGTGTGTTTTAAATGCTTTAATGAAGGTAGGTAGGTATACCAAAATTAACAAGAAACACGAATAGGTAATCTTGTGCACGTCTATATCATCTTAGCTTCCTCTCTTGTATCTTACGGTTATCTTCGTAGAGGGCCAGGAACACCTACCTACCTGGCGACACTTCCACCCTTCCGGGATTATCCACCGTCCACCAACGGTGCCCCAATCCGTTTTTTATTTAGCGGTCTTCGCTTCCAGCCGCCTTGCGCGAGATCGTCGCTCAAACTAGCCGGTGGCGTCCCACACTTGCCCAGTCGTGGTCTCCACTCGAGAACTCGCCTAGCGCAGCGGTTATCGGTTCTACGACAGATTATAAGAATGAAAAGCTTAAAATCATATCTAGAAAATTAAACACATAACCCTCTTTTTGGGCTTCGCCGCAGTCGGGTAATAAAGCGGTATTTCGAGCCCACGCCTTCTATCGCGACCAAATAATTTATGTAACCCGCATAGCGCCTGCAGGACCTTATTCTTGAATCCCTCGCCTCGCTTCGAGCGTTCAATTCTACGAATTTTCCATCGACATCTGATACAAAAATCAGTAGAATCGACCGCTCGAAGCGAGGAGAGCGATTCAAAAATAGAGCTACGGGTTCGACACACAACTTTCACTTGAGTATTTACTAAATCATGACTCACTTTAATTATAAATAGAAAATTGCGTCACCATGGGCTAGGTTAATGTCGGTACTTGCCGTATCTTTTTGTGGCAAATGCGTCAAAATCATTAAGTATACACTAACTGCCCATGCAACTTAATAACGATTAGAATGTAACTTCTAAAGGTCAATGCAGATATAATTCTGAACGATATTAGCAAATCCAAACCGTAACCAAAAACGTCATGCTGCATCCACACGTTTGGCAAACCTCGGCAAACGCAAACGTCTGGAGCAGGGGTTTGGCTTGCGTTGTAAAGGTTTCCAAACGTGTGGATGCAGCATACCAACCCTAGTTTAGTGTTCTGCTGCGCTAGCCAATTAGTAATTCTGCCCAGCAGCGTAGCTAATATATGGACCATCATTTCCAAAAACGGAAGCGTCCAAAATGACCATGACCCATCGAACTGATGGCGACCGCACATTCAACTAGGCTGCCATGACTTCAGGGTCAAGTTAAACAAATATTCTCCGCTGTAGATTAACATCAATTTCCTCTAAACATGTGAATATTTGGTAAGTACACCATAATTATACACGTTCCACTAACTACGGGAAACAGAAACAATGATCAACAACACAATTTGCGAACATTATAAGATTTTGGTGTAAGAATACCTACTTACACTAAAGGTGCTCCAAGTGCCAACGTCAACCACCATCCGCTGGAGCCCACCGGGTTTTTACCCCTTACTTCCAAGCACAACAATTTGCTCTCCGTTTCGCAGCGCTATATACGCGCCAATTTAAAAACGTTACGCTGCATCCACACGTTTGTCAAATCTCCACACGTTGCAGCATTACGTTTTTGGTTATAGTTTGGATTTGGTCTTAGAGTATATAAGCTAGCTAATCAAGTCAACAGCCTATTAACATGTCCCCACTGCTGGGGCTCAGGCCTGCCCTCTCAACGAGGGCGTTCGGGCTATAGTCCACTACGCTAGCCCAGTTCGTGGACTTCTCATGCGCCTAAGAATTTCTTCTTCGCCGTATAACAGGTTTCCTCAAAATGTTTTCCTTCATCGTTTGAGAGCAGCAGTCAGTAAACGTACTTAACTTTCTAGAAAAACCCATTGGTACATGGCCCAGCCGCGGATCGAACTTTGGACCTTTCGACATGATAGGCCGCGGCTTATCCCCGACGCCACTGAAGCTCTAAGTATCTACTTACAACTCACTTTTACCTTCATTCGTGCATGAGCACCTGTGACGCTATTATTGCAGTAGTTTTATAAACCCTGGAAAGTTTCCATGTTCCATTCCATTACGCTCCCCAGCCAGACAGTATAATGGAGGGATGTCCCGGCCGCCGCGCGTCACAAGGGGGGACCTTGAGCTTCCCTCTTCAGCGCGTCACGACGTTTGGCGCCCGTGATATAGGTATCGCAGATATATTGTCACCGGTCGCTAGGCACCTCTGTACCTAATAGTTAACCTATCCTACCTACTAATATTAAACAGGCGAAAGTTTGTAAGGATGTGAGGATGTTTTTACTCTTTCACGCAAAAACTGCCAAACAGATTTTGATGAAATTGGTGCAGTGATAGCTTATATCCTGGATTAACATATAGGCTTCTTTTTAACGCGGAGAAAGTCGCGGTGCGTCCGTTAATACCCTCTAAGTAACAAAACGCCTATATAGAGGGCGCTGTTTCACAATGTGCACGGGAAAAACTTTTCTACGCGGGCGAAGCCGCGGGAAAAAGACTACTAAATCTATATTGTACCTACACAGAACGAAAGTAATTTAATAATGAACCTTACCTACCTTAGATTAAAACGAAAAGAGTAAGATACGTTACTTGACTGCCTCTGTGACTTCGTAATGACGAATCCAATGGGACTCGAGTGCCTCATTTGGAACTGAGATGAGGAAATTGTCCCGAGAACTCTCGCTGCGTTGCCCCTTTGAACCTCCAGGCTGAAGCAGTTGAAAAAGAAGGATCTGGCGCGGAACCTTTCCTTCAGAAAAGGTTGTGGGGAAGAAATCACTATTAGCGATAACACCGCGCCGATTAAGCTTCTCCGTTTCAATTTTTTTTATGTGTTATGTTTATTTTTTTTTTTATTGTGCAAAACGAGTAAATAAGTAGGTAACGAATTAAAGGTGATTTAAATACGAACACAACTTTGATTTTCAGCTGTGCATGTGTACGTGCGTGCACCGGAGCTAAGTTGTAATAGAGAACCGTATCTTCCTTTGGTTTCTTCCAAGGTGTTGGTAGGTCAATGACCAGCACTAAATGGGAATGGTCAGTACTTACTGGCCAGATTGGAAGACGAAATAAGCGTGATACTGCCTCCATAGAGCGTATATTGATCTTCATGCATAACTGGTATTCTGGTAACCGGGTATGGTTCTGGTAACTGGTATTCGGTCCAACTGAAATGTCCAACTGCATTTTACTTTTCCACTTAACAACGCTTTAATGGTACGACCTGGAAAAAATCCCTACTACTCATCAAAATATAATCATAAGTAAGTAGATACATTCCTTTGTTTGAAATCCAAGAACAATCCACTCGAAGCGTAATCGACATTTATGAGTGTGAAGTGATAAAGTATGTCTGAAAACTAGTTTTATTCCCACTAACCTGAATAGATAAGCCACTATCTAGTATCGCATAGGGAAAGGAAAGCACACAAACTGTCCCTAATCATTGCCTATCTAGCATGACACGGGTAGAATTTCATCGAGAGAAATCATAGAAATTATTATAATGAATCGTTCACGGACCCATGTAAATTCTACCACAAATACTAGACGACACATACTTACTTGATAAGACAGACGGACAGAAAATTTAATTAATGATCACATCTCAACCGAAAAAAGGTGTTTACTGAAACCGATGAATAATATTCCAGCGTATTTTCCACTACCTACGTGAAATTAGCGAAATAATAAAAACAATCTTAATTTTTATAAAATCCGAGCTACACTGAATTAATACATTAAAAATTAAGCCCTCAGGTACGTTTGGTCGTATTCCCGGAATGCCCCCTTTGGTCCGTTACGTCTATTTCCCGGAATGTCCACTTCCTTGAATGTCAACTTCCTGGTAACTACAAGAAGTTGCAAACCTTACTAAAGAAGGTTTACGGAAGCGGTTGGATGCGGAAGGCGGAGGACCGGGTGTGGTGGTTCATTGAAGAAGGCCCATAGGCCTTAGATGCCCCACGCATAGTTAACTATAGGTACGTCCACTGAGAATTGAGCACATTCCACTCGAAATAGGTGAATAATTTGCCTATTGTTTGTTGGATTGCCGATCATAAAATCACTGCCGCCGACCAGCTGCGTCTGCAATTCTTGGTATAACCAATCTTGATCCTTTTACCTGTAGTTACTTCTTGTCTGTAATAGGTATTAGTATCACCATACGAGCAACTCGGATTTTAAAATTAAACTGATTAAACGCGAAGTATTAAAAATAGTAAGCCCATTTTTCGTAATTGTTTTTAACAATAGGTTTTACTACTGTCTATTGTTATATTTTCCATTGTTATTAATTGTTTTATGATACGAATTTTGCTAACAAAAGACAGCACTATAGGTACCTTTTTCTCAAGTGGAATCTGCTCAATTTCCAGTGGACGTACTATACTTTTGAAGTCAAGTTACAAACTAGTTACAGTAGTTGCAATTACAGTAAGTTAGCTATTACATACAACATACCTCGTTGGGGTTTCTCATCATCATCGTATCAGCCTTTCAACGTACACAGCTGGCGATGTCCAGCAGTGGACGTATCCAGTTTGTACAAACTAGTTACAGTAGTTTGTAACTTAACTTCAAAAGTAGTTACCTGTGCCCCACTCTGCCCCGTGGGATTGGACATTTGGTAGAAGAGAGCGGCTGGGAAAACTCTATGGCAGTGCAGTAATGATCCAGTACCTCAGCGCATTATAATAAAACCTTGTCTCTTTGTGGCTGCCCAGTGGTGCGTGCATGCGATTGATGCCATTTAGCTAAGTGGGCTGGTTTGAAACTTGAATGGAATGTTACAGTCGATTTGTACTACCAAATCAACTGAATAAACCCGTCCAATCTGAACTAGGTAATCTTATTTTTAATGTAAATGTAAAGTAACTTAATAACGCTCGACAAGCTAAATTTTGATGAAACTTTTACAGTGATGATAGCTAGGTATATCGTGTTGTAGTTGTTACAGTATATTCCACTGTCATTGACTCCGACCAGCTGGTTAGTGTTGAAATTTTCATTAAGCAAATATAAACTTTGACAAGCGTAACTTAAAAACGGTTTAACCTATGAAGTTAATATTCTGAACATAGGTTTCTAAATGTGAACCACGAAAAGCAATACAATCTGTCATTTCAGGAAAGTTGGTCCCTCCCAGCTCTCTCCTGTATGTTAAAGTAAGTGTACATGAAAATAACTTATTCATTGAAAATGTTCGTTTTTGAATGGTATGACGTAAAATCATCATCATCATCATCATATCAGCCTGTAGACGTCCACTGCTGGACAAAGGCCTCCCCCAAGGATCTCCACGACGACCGGTCCTGCGCTAACCTCAGCCAGCTGGGTCCCGCGACCTTCACCAGATCGTCGGTCCACCTTGTGGGAGGCCTGCCCACACTGCGTCTTCCGATACGTGGTCGCCACTCGAGAACCTTTCTGCCCCAACGGCCGTCAGTTCTACGAGCGATGTGCCCAGCCCACTGCCACTTCAGCTTCGCAATTCTTTGAGCTACGTCGGTGACCTTGGTTCTCCTGCGGATCTCCTCATTTCTGATTCGATCTCGCAGGGAAACTCCGAGCATAGCTCTCTCCATTGCCCTCTGGGTGACCTTGAGCCTTCTTATGAGGCCCATAGTGAGGGACCACGTCTCGGTACCATATGTTATCACTGGCAACACACACTGGTCGAAGACTTTCGTCTTGAGACACTGCGGTATTTGGGACGAGAAGATGTTGCGTAGCTTCCTGAACGCTGCCCAGCCGAGTTGGATTCGACGATTGACCTCTTTCTCGAAGTTGGACCTACCTAACTGGACGGTTTGTCCCAGGTATATATAATCGTCTACAACTTCGAGCGTAGAGTCTCCAACCTTCAGAGGAGTGGGTACAACACGGCTGTTCGACATGATTTTCGTCTTGTCCATGTTCATTTTTAGACCCACTTGTTGAGAGACTCTACTGAGGCCATTGAGCATTGTGCCTAGGTCCTCCAGGGTCTCAGCCATGACCACGATATCATCGGCAAATCTAAGATGAGTGACATTCGCCGTTTATGTTGATGCCCAGTCCGAATGATGACGTAAAATATATTTATTTTATATCAATTTTGATGTAGGTACCTTGTTAAATAAACTACAAACTATGACAGAACATGCGTTTTCCACGGACACTTTGGATAATGAGGCGTCATTAAACTGGACACCCATCACTTATTTGCTGCATGCGCTGACAATCGTTCTAATGACAGTCGGTCGCTTACGTAGACGAAACCAAAAGAGGAAGATACACTTACTTATTGAAAATGGTCCTACAAAACAGAGTACCGTACTTGGTTTTGGTCAGTGCAGCACGTAACCACATCTTGATAGCATGGAATTATTTTTACTTAGGTACTTACTGAAAATGTTAATACAAAACCAAGTGCTAAGTACCTACTTCGTTTTTGGTCAGCCCAGCATTGAAATACGACCACTTGACTGCCTACCTACATAGGTACAGTCGACCGCACGTCAACGGTCACACTTTGGCCTAGCCTATTAGGGAGTTTCAATACTATGAAAGACCAGTTCATAGTGGTTTTGTTTCCACTGACGTGCAGTCGACCGTACATTTACATGGGTTTTTAGTTAGTGATTCTACGAATGCAACTTTAATGTGTGTGCGCTTGTATGGTACGCCTACACTCGTGCACCGACCCTGGTTTTCGTTTATGCCGTATCTTTCCTCCTTTGGTTTCATCTACGGTCGACCATAACATCTGGCCTCACCTTGCCTCACTAATAGTTTCTTAACCGCTGCCCTAATGGGAGCTATTTCGTAAGGTTCGAGTACAGAGGCGCTACAACGCCACTTAATAATCGACGTCCACTGCTCGACACAGGCCTGCCTTCCCCAATGAACGTCACTACACTGGTCCTGCGCATCCTGCTACCTTCTTCGTGTCGTTCGGTTCACTTGGCGGAGCCCACGTTGCGCGTACCTCCCGTGGTCTCCACTCCAGAACTCGCCTGTAACGGCCGTCGGTTCTGCGACAGGCGTGATCTACCCACTGCCACTTCAGCTTGCTCATCCTTTCGGCTATGTATGTCGGTGACCTTAGTTCACACATCTCAATCAAAGTGTTGGGTCTAAAACCTAAAACTATGAATACACAGGATTTTTTTAAAATTCTAAGGGACTGCGCAAACCAAGCGGAAATTTGCCCGCGCACTTTTTGACGTCATTGTCAAATGAACCATTTCACTATAGCCTAAAGAACAAAATCGTATGATGACTTCTGCACGTCGGCGTCGCCTCGCGCTCGAGGTCATTCATACGATTTTGTTCTTTAGTCTATAGTGATATGGTTCATTTGACAATGACGTCAAAAAGTGCGCGGGCGAATTTCCGCTTGCTCTGCCTCGACCGTAAGCGTACTTGTTTTAAATAAAGAGGCGTCTGATGATAAAATTTTCAAGAAAAACCAGACAATTTATTCCAAGATAGTCCAATCCCTCGGTATTTGCTGACTTAAGTCCTATTTAAATAATACAAACGTGTTTTGTACCGCTTATCTTTATTACATGTATCACATACCACTCATTAAACTAATATAGTTTTTAAAATTAAATTAGAACCTCGAGTGACGTCGATCATTTCATATTGTTTTGTAACAATCCCAATGTGGAGAATAAGGTATGTTTATTTCTCCAAGGGCGCGTAGTTGAGAAGTTTCTCTATGAGGTCTACGTGGCCTAGCAGCATTCTTCTGCAGCAGTACCGCTTCAAGCCAAGAGCGTCCAATGCATCACTATAACAAAAATAACATTTTATTACGTCAAAGTCAAAATATGCGGAGATTTTGTCGGCTGTGTGAAGTTGGCTGATTTCTGCGCAATGGCTAATTTTAGGTGCCAAAGGGGGAGCTGTGCGGGGGTGCTCATTCAATTTCAAGGAATAGTTCATTGATTCAATCAACCGAATCAAACTTTCAAGTTTTTGGACATCTCTATGTAGCACACTATCTCGCTTACGCACATAATCCTACTAATATTATAAAGGCGAAAGTTTGTAAGGATGTGAGGATGTTTGTTACTCTTTCACGCAAAAACGACCGAAAAGATTTTGATGAAACTTGGTACAGTGATAGCTTATATCATGGAATAACATATAGGCTACTTCTTAACGCGGACAAAGTCGAGGGACGTCCGCTTATACCCCTAAGCAACAAAACACCTACATAGAGGGCGCTGTTTCACAATGTACACGGGAAAAACTTTTCTACGCGGGCGAAGCCGCGGGAAAAGCTAGTAGACTATATACAACAATATATGCGATGTGCAAACAATCATCATGACTAGCCTTACTATACAACCTACTAATGTAAATCACTCAATTTTCGAGTCGATTCTTTGCAACTCAGAAAAGTATTTTCCTTATTAAGTACCTACATTGTGAAAATGTTTTTTATTCAAACTGAAAGAGATAAGGAGCAGTGAAGTATAATGACTGACGATGAGCGTGTTTTATTGTTTTACAATCACCCATCACGTGGCTACTTTGTGATCACTTAGTACTATTACATTATGTGGTCAACATAGTAGTAGATCGTGCTTCGAAAGTAACATTCGTAATAGTTTGTAAGATTTTAATTTACAACTAATCTCTCCATACTCATTGCAAACTAAGTTTTACTGTAGAATTAAATCTATTTCTAATGGTAATCTAGTCAGTCCTGATTCAGCCCAGGTTATGACTTATGACTCAAAATGTTTTATTGCGTAAATAGATGAGTACACATGGTAGGTAGATAAATTTATAGGCAATATTTATTCATTGACCAATCATCTGCATACAATCCCATGTCTTTACCTAGGTATATCCCAGGTAATCTCCAGATCCAAGTCTGACTTGTAATATATGGACCCAGACCTACAAAGCCTGGATCGGCTCCATTTCCAGCTAACATTTTATTTTATTTATCTTATCTTATCTTCTGAGGGGGTCAGGAATACCTGGCGACACTTCGACCCTACGGGATCTGTTGTGCCAAACCCCTGTCCGCCAAACGGTGCCCCAATCCGTTTTTTTGGTGGACTTCACATACGCCTTAGAATAGTAAATACCAGTCCTTGGTGTATGCAGGTTTCCTCACGATGTTTGCCTTCACCAAAAACCTGTGGTATTTTAATAAACCGTACTTAAGTTTCGAAAAACTCATTGGTACGGGCCAGGATCGAACCCACGACCTCATGAACGTGAGGCGAGTGCACAACCAACTAGGCTACCACGGCTCTTTTTATTTTATTTAGGTAAACCAACAGTTGTTACATCAAGTTTCGAAATTATATTCCACAATATGGTATTACAATGAGATGTACAACTACTTAAAGGTAAACACAACATGCAGAATTAACTGGAGTGAAACAGTAGATCTTATACATACACATAAATCTATAAGTCTATTCGAAGATATGTATTTCCGGAACCTGGATATGGAATCAAAGTTGATGTCACAAATTGCTCGCTCCCGTGTTTCAAATAACAGTCTGTAGACGTCCACTGCTGGACAAAGGCATCCCCCAAGGATCTCCACGACGACCGGTCCTGTGCTAACCTCATCCAGCTGGGTCCCGCGACCTTCACCAGATCGTCGGTCCACCTCGTGGGAGGCCTGCCTACACTGCGTCTTCCGATACGTGGTCGCCACTCGAGAATCTTTCTGCCCCAACGGCCGTCAGGTCTACGAGCGATGTGCCCAGCCCACTGCCACTTAAGCTTCGCAATTCTTTTGTTCCTTACAGATATATAGTAAGGAACACAAATTCCAAATTAAACTAATAGCTGAGGGCATTCGCAAGCAGCGGCTAAACGAATCAAATGGACAGTTGAACGCAGACAGCTAAACCGGCTTGTTTCCCTCCCAGTAGTTCCGTGGTGTAGTTACAGGACGGAATTCATGGGAAAATGCTAGGTTTGTGTAGGTCAAGCCCGTTATGTAGATAAACACGTACCCTTCAGTGTACTCGGCTTGCAGCAGTCCAAGGTAGGCTTCCCATTTGTTACCAATAACCTTCCCGCAGGTGAAACAGCGGATTGGAATAATCATTTTGACTTGTTTTCTGAAACAGAAAGTTATTTTTTAAATCTTTATTTTAATTTGGGACTTTTGTTCAGAACATGTTAGTCCCATCGTATCCTAACCGAGATGTACTGACGAGGCGACTCAAACTATAAATTAGCACTTTGCAAATCTGTTTGAGGGTAAGCAATAGTACTACTAAACTAAGCGAGATATCATAATAATAGTTTATACTTACTATTTACCTATTCTTCAGAATATCAGTAACCTACCTAATAATATTTCTAAAACGCACGAAGTACCACAGCAAACCTCCAATCAAAACATTATCAAAACAAATACACGCGAGCGAGCACGTACCTACAGTTCATTAGTAAATGAATGAGTAAGTGAGTGAGTGACTGAATGGATGAACTTGAAAATTCCTTAGCCACACTCGGATACAGACAGCTTTATAAACCAACTTTAAAAGTGACGTACCGACTGCTATTTTCACAAATTATAAATTATCTAAGTAAATGGTAGCTAAATCACAATGTACTAAGTTAAATCATAAAAACAGATAAAATATATGTTTTAGTTTAATTTATGTTTTTTTTTAGGTTTTTGTAATGCGGCTGCTTGGTTTATAAAACTTGGCATATAAAATGACGCTTAGTATGGAACAACAGATTACCACAGAAGACAGTCAAATGGTAAATATAATTTTTCCTATTTTATGTTATGATTGTATTCTTTCTTATCCTTTTTTTTACTTCTAGATAAATGTGTATCCGATCCGATATGAATGGCACACTGGCACTGACTGACTTCCAACAGTCACTGTCATCTCAGTTGATGTGATTCACTCACATTAGTCAGTCAGTCATCAATCATTCATTTCATTCAGTTCAGTGCTTATTTGTTTGGGTTGAAAATTGCTTCCGATTTGGTTTTATAGTGATATAAATTTATAAAATAAACGTTAAATGGAAATAGTGTATTAAATAAGTGCTTCATGTGTTTCTTTATCAGTGAGAATAACAAAATATATTAAATAATATTTGTGATAGTGATAGATAATTGATTAGGAATAAAATTCAATTGGTATCTTTTTACCTTGTAACCTAAATACCAAATTTCTTTAGAGTTTCGCATGGTTATCTATAATGCAGTAGCTCTAAAATTAGTCCAAACAAAATCATACAGATATTCAAACTTCTTTATTAAATGAAGTACATAAATAATATTCCTAAAATAAAATTACTCATGCAGTGAATACTCTAAGCAGGAAGGGGCACACGTTGAATAGTTCTTTCAATAGAATCTAGACCTTATGGCATAGGGATATAATCTAATTTATACTTTTAATTTTGACACTTTGTACTTTACCTTGTGATAGACTGTACTGTGATTTTGCTGTGCTTTGTTGATGTAGCCTTTGCATTATCGTCTGGTATTTCTTAAATATGTTAATACATAACACACTTGCCTTACTTGAGCTTATCAGTGCGTTGCTCAACCTTCTACATTCTTGTACGTCCATAATAAAATAAATTTGAATTTTGAATATTATGCACTTAAATCATAATAAATGTGCAATAGCAGTATAGATGTCTCATAAACAATCGAGAACTTGATATCTTACAAGTTTATTGATAGACCAACCATGAATAAAGTGAAGAAAAAAGAATAAAGTATAGTTAACAATATGGATTCAGAAGACGATATTCAGCCTCTAATTTATCCTGAAGCCGGAGGTAGCAGAGACTTATATTTGGAACTCAACGTACAAATTCTTAACACAGATCCAGAGTTTGAACAGGTACTTTTTGTCTTTAGGTGTAATTGATTTTATTTTTTGACAGGGTCAGAAGTACATACAAGATGTAATCTATTTAAAATTATTACAGAAAATATGTTTTTATTTGTTTTATCGGTCATCAATATCCATACACAAATAAAAATGAAATTCTAATTTTATAAAGTTAGTTTGCTCTAACTAAATATTTCCCCTTCACTTAAATTAATTTTTGGTACCCCAAAAGAATCAAGGACTGCTATAAAAATATACTTATATCTATCTAGTCTAGACCGACAATCTGGTGAAGGTCGCGGGACCCAGCTGGATGAGGTTAGCGCAGTACCGGTCGTCGTGGAGATCCTTGGGGGGGGGCTTTGTCCAGCAGTGGACGTCTACAGGCTGATATGACGATCTTTTCTATTAAAAATATAACTGAAAGTCCCATTCTACCGTTTGTTTCTGTAATTCTCATGGCAAAGACAAACAAACAGATATAAAAAATACAACTGCTTTCTAATTGAATTTTCTATATTTGAGCAGAATTTTTATAAAGTTCTGTATTCTTCAATGTCATACCACCTAGACCTGTTATTACTGTGTATGAACAAACACAAATACATGTAGTCATTGTGTTTCCGCATAGATCTAAGGTCAGGCAGACAGGAGGCGTGCTGGCTTATCTCTTCAACCCACAATTCATTACTCAGTACTATGTTGTGCGGAACTCTTATCACTGTAGCAGCCAATAATCCGGTTAATTGCTGATTATTAAACAACAATACACTTCATTGATACTGAAAGACCTATTATCATTGTATTATAGTAATGAATTGATTCATGCAACAAACACCTATTATTCCTTCTGGTGACTTCATACAGATGGTTATAGCTTACATAAAACTAGCTGTTGCCCCCGAGTTCGCCCGCGGCTTCCACCGCAGCCTCAAACCTTGTCAAAGAACCAAGCTATTCAAAAATTCCCATTACAATCCATTCAGTAGTTTTGGAAAAGAAGAGAAGCAACGTGAAAAGCAACTTTCATTAAAGTAGTACTGATGAATCTCTTGTTTTTATTTTATTATTATTATTATTATTTATTGTTCAATTCAATTTATTCAATTTATTATAACTAGATATTTATGGTCACCATAAGCTACATCTTCAATATACCTATCACATTCATAACATACATACCTACATATACATACCTTCACACTATGTCCCTGATGGGGTAGGTAAGGTACTGAGAACCGAGTCGCCAAGTTTGCGATCCTGACACACCTCTTTCCCTTCTTCTCTTTCAGTCTCATTACACTCCTTACACACGCTCGCCACGGAACGCGAGTGTTTTTCACATGTCCATTTGCACCCGCTTTATCTGATGATACATCAGTCTAAGTCGTCCCCGGCTCCTACTATTGTAATATCTGTCTATACAATAATTTTTCTACCTAGGTTCTACATTACCTGCATTGTTTTCCTTCATCTTCAAAGAGCTTAATTCTACGTGGTATATGTTTCCAGGTGGTATATGGATACCGCAAGAGTCGATGGCGGACGGTAGCGGTGTTCATTGCGTCGACAGTCACCTGCGGTATACCGTTCCTGCTGTTCCACTGGTGCCCCACGTGGTACCTTTACGCCACTTGCGTCAGAAGCTGCTTCCAGTTGGCAGACCAGGTTTTAGTTATTGTAAGTTTTAAATGCTGCGTTGCCTTTTGCGTTTGTATTTTCACTCTGTATGGCGGGACCCAGCTGGAGGAGGTTAGCGCAGGACCGGTCGTCGTGGAGATCCTTGGGGGAGGCCTTTGTCCAGCAGTGGACGTGTACAGGCTGATATGATGATGATGATGGCTTTTTGTCTACTCAGAAATAGCAAAGCGCCAAGTCTTGTATCTTTCATATACCTAGTATGTTTCATAGCTGTAGTCTAGTACATAAGTTTTAAGGAAAGTTGGAAAGGGGGTCTATGTATTGAGGGGAAGGGGTGGGAAGGGGAGGAAAGGGCGAAGACAGAGAGGAAGATAGGGAAGGTGAAAGAGCTAAAATCTGGGAAAAAAGGGCAATTAATGCTTTGAGCGAGCGGGAAGTTTTTTCAAAGGGATTTAACCGTCCGAATCGCGGCAGCGGATGGAAGGCGGAGTTCCGGTTGTGGCCGCTAATGTTTAAGATAAGAGTAACCGCCAATACAACAAAAATGTAGAGCCAATTTGTGATTAATCTGTTTCAGGAGACATATCAAAAGAAGTGCAAAAGTTTCTACATACACAAAATACTGGACAAAAATATAGCAGACACAAGGTATCTATACTATCTATACTAATAATAGAGGTAAAAACTGTGGATAATTTGCACGCCTATCTTATATATCTTGCGAAGAACCAAATGATGTAAAATACACCTAGCGCCATCTATTGACAAACTTAAAAACTAAGAAACTGCTACTATTATCTATTCTGTGGAAACTGGCATGATTAGAATGGGTTAAAAAAAGTGAACAACATATAAATAGTATAGTTTATAACGCGGATGAAGTCGCGGGGCATCAGCTAGTGGTATATATGATAGATATATGATAAAATACATCTTTTTTATTTGGTCTCTTAAAGTTTTTTCTCGTTCCTTAATTATTCTGCTCGAAACACATAGACTATAGTATAGAGTAATATAAATACAGAGACTATACAGTAGAGTAACAACAAATATTGCATGCTGTATGTAAGGCAGATCACAGAGCCCATTAAACAAATGTACACTACCTAACTCACCTGTGTATCGCAATAAAGATTTTGAATTTTGAATTTGAATTTTGAGTATTCTGTGTTCAAGTCTGGAGCGTAAAACAGCCAGTATAGTAGTTAAAAAAGGTACACTAATTTCATATACAGAGTGGAAACCAATAAGTGACTCACTCGATTACATAGCGTAAAAAATATAAAACTTTTTACATATATTGATAATATGCCATTAACTTAATAAATTGATGTAACTTCCTGAAAAACTGGATAACTCCGAAATTTTGACTTTTCCTCCATGGAACGATCAAACTGATTTCAAATTGCAGTGGTTTGCTAAACGAGGGCTTCCAAGATGACAAGAACGAGGAAAAGGGGCGACTTGACAGCCCTGATGACCTGTGCACACCTGTACATTTGGACGATGGGTCTACCCTGAGTAAGTCCTCAGCTTATATATTATGCCAGTGTATATTACACAGAAAAGCACATTACGGCATTACAGGAAGATGGCATTCTGGGAAAAGGTCATTTTGGGAATAGAACACTTCGGGAAATGAACATTTCGGGAAGATGACATTCTGGGAAAAGGTCTTTTTGGGAATATAACATTTCGGGAAAAGGACAATTCGGGAAGATGACATTCTGGGAAAAGGTATTTTTGGGAATACAACATTTCGGGAAAAGGACATTTTGGGAAAAGGACATTTTGAGAAAATAACATTACGGCACTACGTGAGGATGACATTCTGGGAAAAAGTCATTTTGGGAGTATAACATTTCGGGAAAAGGGCATTTGGGTCTGAGACGTATTTTGTTAAATTACGTGTGTTATCTTCTGTATATATGCTAGTATATATACATTTATCGTATTAATTGTCTGTAAGATAGATGAATGTTGAGAAATGTTGTATGTAAAATAGAGTAAAATTAATAGAGTCTCCTCCCAGCTCAAATATTTGTTAATTGTCTTGTAGACGTAATGCAGTACCGCTACTTTCGCCACAAGAAGCAGTCCCTGATATGGGAGGGTGCGCGCGCGCAGTGGGCGCTGCTGGCGGGCATCGAGCGCGGCGCCACGTGCGCGCAGCTGCACGCGCTCGGCGCGCGCGCGCCCACCAGCGAGCGCAGGGTCAGGATGTGAGGAAACAGATTATTCCTTGTAGAAATCAAGTTAGATATTATTTATTATTTGAGGTGGGGCTCTTTCAAGGGTTATCTAGCCTTGTATCACTGCGACCATTGCTGATCTATTGTGATCGACGCCATTGCTATAGTTCAGTGTTGGGCTTTGCATCCGTTAGGAACCTCAGCACGGTTTTGGCACTAATTAGTTTTACTTCATCAGTAGGTAGTTGCCGAAATGGGCGCTTCTTTTACGCACCAGTGGGCCACATTCGCACAGAAGGTGTTATGGTGTTTCCTCCGCCTCTTGGCAGAGTCTGCACATTTTAATGTCCCGGAGATTGAGGTTAAACATGTGTTTGTTCAGGCCGTCAAGCTTAACCAAGTTAGATAACCAGCACTCTACTAGGAAAATAGTTCCTTCTAGCTTACTTAATATACATGCTTCGAGTTGTCTCCACCTGTTAACCAATTACGACACATGTATATTACGTACGTATCATCATATCAGCCGAAAACCGTCCACTGCTGGGCAAAGGCAAGGGATCTCCACGACGACCCGTGCTAACCTTATCCTGCTGGTTTAGTTAATAGCCCATTGTAATTGCATTGACTGGCGATCAGGTTCGGTTTCATTTAATTATTTTTTGGAACAGAGAAATTTTTTTACGACCAGCGAATCCTAATCTAACACAGAAAAATGTTAAAAAAACCCGAAGAATATCAAAATAGCATTAAAATAAGTTTTCAGTTTTTGTTTTCAAAATTTCCTCATCCCTATCTTTACCTGTTAAAGTTATAGTATTTCCCTAACGCTGCCTGAACTTTTATCTCAACCAGGTTGAACATTTACGGTCTGAACGAGATCAAGGTTCCAGTCCAGTCCATCATGACCCTCATCCTGCTGGAAGTGTTCAACCCGTTCTACGTGTTCCAAATCTTCACCATCGCCGTGTGGCTGGCGGAGCCCTACTATTACTACTGCATAGCTGTCGTGCTCATGTCCACATTTGGTGTTGCCACGTCTGTTATACAGACGAAAAAGGTATTAAAAATTGTCACAAAACTGACTTCTACTGTTGTAATAACAATCTCAATCTCAAAAACTCCATCTTTATTGAAACACTAGCTGTGTCCCGCGACTTCGTGCACATCAGAGCTATGCGAGGAACCTTTGTGCAAAATTTCAAGTCTCTAGGATCAGCGGTTTGGGCTGTGCGTTGATCAGTCAGTAAGTCAGTTTCTTCTTTTATCATCATCATCAGCCTGTACTAGTCCAATGCTGGACATAGGCCTCCCCCAATGCGCGCCACTGAACCTGATCCTAGTTTCTCCGCATCCAGTCACTGCCAGCCGCCTTATGCAGGTCGTCGCTCCACCTAGCCAGGGGGCGTCCCACACTACGCTTATCAAGTCGTGGTCTCACCCGAGGACTCGTCTACCCGTTATAGGTTCTCCGGTAGATGTGACCAGCCCACTTCAACGTGCTAACCCTCCGAGCTATGTTCGAATTCTTTGGTCTTTTCTTTTTATTGATGAGGATGATAGGCATTGTTGTTACTTGGTCCAGAACCAGGAGAGCCTGCGCGCGACGGTGGAGGCGCACGACACGGTGGCGCTGTGGGACGGGCGCGCGGCGGACAGCCGCGGCGTGGCGCCAGGGGACGTGGTCACCATCCCGCGACACGGCGGCACCATGCTGTTCGACGCCGCGCTGCTCACCGGCGCGGCCATCGTCAACGAGAGCATGCTCACCGGTCAGTCACTCACTCACTCGCTCACATGCGAACTGCTGCAACTTGCTCATCATCATCATATCAGCCTGTAGACGTCCACTGCTGGACAAAGGCCTCCCCCAAGGATCTCCACGACGACCGGTCCTGCGCTAACCTCATCCAGCTGGGTCCCGCTACCTTCACCAGATCGTCGGTCCAACGCTGCGTCTTCCGGTACGTGGTCGCCACTCGAGAACCTTTCTGCCCCAACGGCCGTCAGTTCTACGAGCGATGCGCCTTGCCACCTTTGCAATTCTTTGAGCTATTTCGGTGACCTTGGTTCTGATCTCCTCATTTCTGATTCGATCTCGGAGGGAAACCCATAAATAATTTTGATCAGATAAGACCATATACCATCTGTACTATCACAATTTCATAAGATTTCAGCGCATTTTCCTAACAGTGGTCCTTGATTTCAATAGCTTCTCGCGCTATAAGAGTGAGAGCGATGTTTACACTTGAGGTGTTGTCGCAGGCGAGTCTGTGCCGGTGACGAAGACGGCACTGCTGCGCGCGGACAAGCCCTTCGACCTGAAGCAGCACGCGTCCAGCATCTTGTTCTGCGGCACCAGGGTCATACAGACCAGATACTACAACAACGAGCCCGTCAAGTGAGTTGCAGCAAGCATTGGGAGCTTGAAGAGATGAGAGGAGAGACACAATCAAAGGCCCACCCTCTCAATGAGGATGTTCGGGCTATAGTCCACCACGCTAGCCCAGTGCGGGTTGGTGGACTTCACATGCGCCTAACAATTTATTCTTCGGCGTATGCAGGTTTCCTCACGATGTTTTGCTTCACCTAGAGCAGTCAGTAAATGTACTTAAGTTTCGAGAAAAAACCCATTGGTACATGTAACAATACTAGCTTTTTCCCGCGGCTTCGCCCGCATAGAAAAGTTTTCCCTTGTACATTGTGAAACAGCGCCCTCTATGTAGGTGTTTTGTTACTTAGGGGGTATTAGCGGACGCCCCGCGACTTTGTCCGCGTTAAAAAGTAGCCTATATGTTATTCCAGGATATAAGCCATCACTATACCAAGTTTCATCAAAATCTCTTCGGTAGTTTTTGCGTGAAAGAGTAACAAGCATCCTTACAAACTTTCGCCTTTTAAATATTAGTAGGATTCAATAAGTTTTCCGGCTACTATACCACATTTAAAACAATAAAATTCAATTTCATTTGTCTGCTGGTCCATATTTGGCGGTTGACATTGAAACTTGTGTGTCAGAGCGCTGGTGCTCCGCACGGGGTACAACACGAGCAAGGGTCAGCTAGTGCGCAGCATCCTGTACCCGGTGCCCGCGGACTTCAAGTTCGACCGCGACTCGTACAAGTTCATCGTCATCCTGGCGGGGATCGCCGCCGTCGGGCTCGCGTACACCGTCGCGCTCAAGGTACACTACATAACTGCCGTGGTCATCATCAAATCATCAACAGCCTATTAACATGTCCTCACTGCTGGGGCTCAGGCCTACCCTCTCAATGAGGGCTATAGTCCACCACGCTAGCCCAGTGCGGGTTGGTGGACTTCACATGCGCATAAGAGTTTCTTCTTTAGGTTAATATGGGAAATTCAATTCAATATTCTTTATTGCACATTTAATGTTAAAATGTGGCCTTGACCTTCCCTCTGAAGCTTTTCCACAGCGCTACGATATATTCAAGAAGAGAGTCAAAAGAGCTCTTCAACCAAGGCCGGCAACGCACCAGCACCCCCCGGGTGTTGCAGGTGTCTATGAGCGGGCGGCGGTGACCTCTTAACATCAGGAGGACCCGTCTGCTTGTTGCCCCAGTAGCAATAAAAAAAAATACAGATACAGTAGCATAATACATCTATCTAGGCGGTCTTATCGCTAAGAGCGATTTCTTCCAGTCAACCGTGTCTAAGTGAAGCTAATTGTCTAAGTTTAGACGTTTATAGAACAAGATGATTGAACAGTATATTTCGTACCGAGGACAAAATGACTAAAAGCTAGTTTCAACGTGAGCTGAAGGCGAACGTCGAAAGCTTATTCCGAGAGTATGAAAAGACATTTTTCGGGATAAGTCCAATCCGCCTTTGTATATAGTGCCTATTAGGGACTTTCAATACTATACTGGTTTTGTTTCCACGGACATGCGTTCGACCGTACAATAAAGCGTTTACATATGTACGCTGTTTTTTCCACAGGCGTACCGCTCGCTGACGCCAGGCGACATCGCACTCAAAGCGCTGGACATAATCACCATAGTGATCCCGCCCGCGCTGCCCGCCGCCATGACCGTGGGCCGACTGTACGCGGTGGCGCGGCTGCGGCGCGCGCGCATCGCTTGCCTCAACACCCGCGCCGTCAACGTCAGCGGCTCGCTGGACTGCGTGTGCTTTGACAAGGTGATATTTTAAAGTTCCGTTAATTTACTAATTAACTAGCCGTTTCCCGCGGCTTCGCCCGCGTTGAAACTATTTTATTGCATGTAAGTACAGTGGGTAAATTTATACAATGACAATTTTTTATCTACCACCGCTTCCATCGATCTATACAAAGTTTTATCAAAATCTGTACCGTAGTTTTTGCGTGAAAGAGTAACAAACATGCTTAGAAATCACAAACATCCTTACTTATACTTTCGCGTTTAAAATATAAGCAGGATAATCATTGTCATAGAACTGACTTTTCTTGGCAAAAATTTGACATAGTGCTTGACGCTTTACTTTTACTATCGATAGGTATCGTTAATAAATTACTGCATACTTATCAAAATGAGGTGAAAGCTAAGAATCACAAAAAAATGTGGGTTGAATGGAATGACAAACGTAAGATTTTCTTTTATATCGACCACCGGTTCGTGGTATGTACGTACATAGGAGATAATAAAACAAAATGTGTCTTTAAAAAACGAGTCGTAGGCGAGAACATGAGAGTGCGTGAATAAAGTATGTCATTAAAACTTTATCCTTGGATTCATAAATTCATAATCACAACATTGCCATATGAGTTTATATAAAATATTATGTATTGTGATCCGTTAGACGGGCACGCTGACGGAGGACGGGCTGGACATGTGGGGCGTGGTGCCGGTGAGCGCGGCGAGCGCGCCGCCGCGGCTTGGGCGCGCCGTGCGCGAGCCGCGCCGCCTCAACGACCTGCACGACCTCAAGATGGGCATGGCCACCTGCCACAGCCTCACGCTGCTCGACGGACAGCTGGCCGGAGACCCTCTGGATCTAAAGGTTCAGTTTCCCGAGACTTCGCCCGCGTATATGAGTTTCCCGCGGGAGCTTGTAGAAAACTCTCTTTCATTGCACAAAACTCCCGCTTCTGTTGCGCAAAACTCCCGCTTTGGTTGCGCAAAACTCCCTCTTTCGTTCCGTTGCGCGAAATTCCCGCTTTCGTTGCGCAAAACTCCCGCTTTGGTTGCGCAAAACTCCCTCTTTCGTTCCGTTGCGTGAAATTCCCGCTTTCGTTGCGCAAAATTCCCGCTTTCGTTGCACAAAACTCCCTCTTTTGTTAAAAATAGGAGCAAAACCTATGTGCCGACTCTTGCTTGACTACATGTTTGACTACACTCTTGACCAGATGTTCGAGTCGACGGGCTGGACGCTGGAGGAGCCCGACGTGCCGGAGTCGTCCAACTACGAGGTGCTCACGCCCACCGTCGTCCGGCCGCACCAGCACGCCAACATCAACGTCGACGACATACACGTGAGATTTAACCCTTAACTCCGACGTATTTCGCGTCAGTCAGACAGACACTCGAGACATTGTCACTCAAAATAACTCATTTTGAAACATCATCATCATATCAGCCTGTAGACGTCCACTGCTGGACAAAGGCCTCCCCCAAGGCCTTCCACGACGACCGGTCCTGCGCTAACCTCATCCAGCTGGGTCCCGCGACCTTCACCAGATCGTCGGTCCACCTTGTGACCTACGCTGCGTCTTCCGGTACATGGTCGCCACTCGAGAACCTTTCTGCCCCAACGGCCTTCAGTTCTACGAGCGATGTGCCCAGCCCACTGCCATTTCAGCTTCGCAATTCTTTAACCTATGTCGGTGACCTTGGTTCTCCTGCGGATCTCCTTATTTCTGATTCGATCTCGCAAACATAACCGTGATTTAATTGGTTAAGATAAAGTATGACAATGACAGGTGTCGGAGCCGAAAATCTGACTCAGTGGCGCGCCTTGGGGTAGGCCTATGTCCAGCAGTGGAGTGGCAGTGCAGGCTGATGATGATGAGGTATCTGAGTGACTGCGAACTGAATAATATGACATATTACCCGGCGGAATGTGAAGTTCACGAACCCGCACTGGGCTAGCGTGGTAGACTATAATAGCCCATACGCCCTTGTCGAGAGGGTAGGCCTGTGCCCCAGCAGTGGGGACATATTAATAAGCTGTTTATGATGTGGATGCTGACGGCGTTGCTTTGTCCTGGTGTGCAGATGCCTCTGGAGCTGGGCATAGTGCAGCAGCACCAGTTCGTGTCGTCGCTGCAGCGGTCGTCGGTGGTGGTCCGCATGCTGGGCGAGGACGTGCTGCGCGTCTACTGCAAGGGGGCGCCAGAGATGCTGCGGACCCTCTGCCGCAAAGATACAGGTACGGACCGGGCCGGAGTACAATGCGTATAAGTCAGCAATATTATCAATCAATCAATATATATAGAAGAAGAAACTGACTGACTGATCAACGCACAGCCCAAACCGCTGAGCCTAGAGACTTGAAATTTTGCACAAAGGTTCCTCATATAGCTCTAGACGTCTACTAAGAAAGGGTTTTTTCAAAAATCAACCCCTGATTGGGTGAAATAGGGGTTCAAGTCAAAGATTTGAGTGACAAAGTCAGGTGTCTGACTTACGCAAAATAAGTAATATGACATTACTCGGCGGATAACAACCTTAGGTTTTGTTGGTCCACAGTTCCTGACGACCTGAACGAGGTGCTGAGCTCGTACGCGGAGAAGGGATACCGCGTGATCGCGCTCGCCACGCGCATCATAGAGACCACCTACAAGCAGCTGCAGCGCGTCACCAGGGACGAGGTACGTAAACTCTACATACAATACACCAAATCAACAGCCTAGTAATATGTCCCCACTGCTGGGGCCTGGATCGTGTCGTAAGTAGAGGCCTTAACCTCTCAACGAGGGCGTATAGGCTATAGTACACCACGCTAGCTATAGATCGTGAAGACAACCTTTGACCCGTAAAGGGAGAAACTATAGAGCGCGCGCTAAAATAACAATAATAATCAGAGAGGGACACACTTATTACAAAAGTGGTAAGAGTAAGCAAGACAGGTATAAAATCTTCTATCTCTATCTACGTATGGGAATTTTTTGTTGGTATGCAGTTAGTATGTACCAACTGCATACCAACAAACCACAACCCAACTAAATTAAAAAGTGTTTGTTCAGTTTGACCCCGCCATATAAGAAGCGTCTTCTCAAATTATTGGGGTATAATACTATTGCTATTTCATGCTATACGCTGTATGGTGTTCTATGGATCCTTGTTCTTAGCTTTGACCAGTCTTCTGTATTGATTGACAGAAATGAATGATCGAACGGATGGATCGACAATAGTGATATAAGTTCAATAGATCGCCCGCAACGCCAGCCCAGTGCGGATTGGTTGACTTCACGTGCGCCTAAGAATTTCTTCCTCGGCGTATGCAGGTTTCCTCACGATGTTTTCCTTCACCGTTCGAGAGCAGTCAGTTAATGTCAGTAAAATTTTCACTATGACGTCTCTACCTTATCTTTGCAGTTGGAATGCGAGCTGGAATTCCTTGGGCTGGTGATAATGGAGAACCGTCTGAAGGCTGCCACCACCGGCATCATCAGGGAGTTGAAGGAGGCCAACATACACGTCGTCATGATCACCGGTCAGTACTTTAAATATGAAAGACGTTAGTCGGATGTCAGGTGTATTAGTTATTTTTCGTTAGTCTCTCTACGTCCACTGCCTTTCCTTTTACTTGTGGGGTCAACGCCTGATAATGAAACAAATCCATGAAACAAATTGCTGCATGAACAAACTGTGTAAAAAATTGGAAATTCATACCTATGCATACCACACTGTTTTATACAACAAAATGGGAATCCCTTTTCCTCGATTTTTCATTTCCCAATTTTGTATTTTATTGCTACTACACTGTTCACAATTGGGTAGCCCAGTTGGTAGTTTCGAAGTACGAATCCCGGTCAGATAAATACTTGTTCTCGGGTATTTCATGATTGTATTTGTATGTGTCCATCCATACCACCCGCGAAATAGGGAGGAGGGAATCCTACCTAATGTGGGGAGTGTGTCGCGTTTATTTATTGGTTTATAAACACGTGTTACAAACCAAAGCCTTCGACATAGCTCAAAGAGTTAGCAAGTTGAAGTGCCAGTGGGCTGGTCACATGACACCGGAGAGCTGATAACCGCTGGGGTAGACGAGTTCTCGAGTGGAGACCACGGCTTGACAAGCGTAGTGTGGGACGCCCCCCGGCTAGATGGAGCGACGGCCTGCGTAAGGCGGCTGGCAGTGACTGGATGCGGAGAACCGAAGATCGGGTTCAGTGGCGCGCCTTGGGGGAGGCCTATGTCCAGAAGTGGTACAGGCTGATGATTATGATGATGATGTTGAAACGGTTGGTTACTTTATGAAACAGTTGGTATTGTTTGTCAGGCGACAACGTGCACACGGCGGTGAGCGTGGCGCGGGAGTGCGGCATCCTGGCGAGCGGCGAGCGCGTGGTGCACGTGCACGTCGACGCGGCCGGGCACGCGCCGCTGCTGTACTGCGAGAGCACGCTGCACGGGGTCAGTCGCTTGTTTATTGTACAGACGGCCAGACCGTGCCGAGAATATTAAAAAATTTAAACTGATATAGAAATCGATAGCGTCAGTGGCGTCGGGGATAAGACGCGGCCTAGCATATATAGCCGGATACCCGACAATATAATAAATTCGCCATCGACACACTCCTTCAAAGTCAACCTAAAGAAGTGGCTTATTGAGAGAACATTTTATACTTTTGATGAATTTATTGTACACAAATATTAACTTATTTTATTTTATTATTATTAATTTATTGTTATTATTTAAATTTCATTCAAATTATTTCAATTTTATAATGTTATGAATTTAATTAATGTAATCAATGAATGACCTGTAATCAATGATTATCAATAAATATGTATATGTCTATCATATCAAAAGGTCCGAAGTCTGCTAGAAGTGAAGCGAAGACTGCTCTCAAACGGTGAAGGAAAACATCGTAAGGAAACATTCTTACGCCGAAGAAGAACGTCTTAGGAGCATGTGAAGAACACCAACCTGCACTGGGCTAGCGTGGTGGGCTATAGACCTAACGCCCTCGTTGAGAGGGTGGGCCTGAGCCCCAGCAGTGGGGACATATTAATAGGCTATTGATTTGATGGATATAGAAATCGTGTCGTTTAATGCTGCTCAGATACAGAACATTTGCGGCCATCCCATACATTTATTACAGCACGATTTAATGGGCACTTTCTTTTTTATTACTCTAACTCCGCATCTAAAAGCTCTTTGATTTTATTCTGACGTTTTCTTCGACTTCTGACGTTTCTTGACGTTCTTGATCAGGAAGGTTCGAATCTCTTTGGTGGTGCGCGCGCTCCCTATGGAGACTGCATCTTGCATATTTAGTATGGAAACCAATGGTGCCACTTACAGGGGGGGTGCGGACAAAGGAAGCGGAGTAGCGGGAGGAGGTTGCTAATACAAATTTATATGAAGTTTGAAAATGAGAATGTGTGTGTGAGTCACAGTATTGTCATACATTTGACACCCATAGAATGCTTCTTTTACGCCTCTTTAAGGGACCGCGAGCACCAAAGAAATGATATAGGCACTGTGTCCTTCGCTTCTTCTATATATACTTTTATTTTCATTATAGCGATTTGACACTATCTTACAATTTAGAGGGCGCGTAACAAGTGAACTTGGATTCTGGACAGAGATGGGCCGATAGATATTTTTTATGTATTTAATTGTGTGTATTAAAAATTGAATTGGTTCTAATGTAATTGTATTGTGTTAGGCGAGCGTGGGTCGCCGCACGGCGCTGCAGCGCGAGTGGCGCAGCGTGGACAGCGGGCGGGGCTCGTGGCGCGGCTCGGCCTCCGGCTCCGGCTCCGGCTCGGGCTCCGGCTCGCTGGACGCGGAGGCGCCGCCCGGAGAGCCGCGCTACAAGATCGTCATGACCGGCGACACTTGGCGGGTCAGTTCATATCCATATCTCTCGATTTTTCGCTGAGAAATTTGAACGTTTTAAATTTACAAGCCGACCGCCAGCGAATTCTCAGAAATAAAGCGAGGTACAGTGATTGTTCAAATTAATAAGTCTTATATCTTTGTAAATACGTATCGTATCGAAGTGTGAATAAAAACTATTGTCTTCACTGTAATGAGAACGGTACTAAATGATAAAAATGAACTTTTTCCTTCACTTTGCCGATGCTTATTTTAAAATTACATTGCTTATTCGCCACGCGAATTTGGCATGAATCTCGATCTAGATGGTCTGAGTAGAGACCTAGATAGATCACCGCTAGACGTATTAGATATTATATTCTGTTCCAGGTTCCTAAGTTAAATAAGTTTAAGTTGGCATAAGCAAACCTAATAAATTTTGTCAGCTAGTATGAACATAAATTGTGTTGTTGGCAGGTGCTCCGCGAGCAGTACCCGGGCATGGTGGGGCGCGTGGTGGAGCGCGGCGCCGTGTTCGCGCGCATGTCCTCCGACCAGAAGCAGCAGCTCATAGTCGAGTACCAGGCGCTGGGGTACTACGTCGGTGAGTGCGCGCATGTTCAGTTACTAGCTGCTTCCCGCTTCTGATTCTTGCTATTTGCTCGGCTCCTAAGGGTCGTAGCGTGATGTTGAATAGCCTAGGTTATTCCTCAAGAATTGGGCTAACAGAGTTTTTTCAAATCCGGCTGGTAGCAGCAACAAACTCTGCAGCTTCATTATATCTATAGATTTCAATACCTGAGAGCCAAGCGATAGCAAAACACGGGTAGAGTAAACGGTAGGGTACTAATTATGCCATATATATTATAACTATACTAATGTAGACAGCAAATGGTAGGGTAGAGTACAAAAATTTGGAAGTACTTTGTATTAAAAAATTTGGAGCTAGTAGAGTAGTATGCTAGTTCACTGTACCATATACTCTACCCATGTACATCCATCCTTAACTCGCATGATCTTACAACCTCGCAAGTGATTGAGAGTTGATTTTAATATATGGATTTATGATTTTTTCAGGGATGTGTGGAGACGGCGCGAACGACTGCGGAGCCCTACGGGCGGCGCACACGGGCATATCCCTCTCGGAGCTCGAAAGCAGCGTCGCCGCGCCCTTCACCTCCGCCAACCCCGACATCGTCTGCGTATCGCGCGTCCTGCGCGAGGGCCGCGCCGCCCTGACCACCAGCTTCGGAGTCTTCAAGTTCATGATAGCTTACTCCCTCACCGAATTCCTCTCAGTCGCCTTCCTGTACTACTTTGACTCCAATCTAACTGATTTCCAATTCCTCTTCATAGATGTCGCTTTGATCGTCAATTTCGCCTTCTTCTTCGGCATGACGGAGGCGTGTACGGGCAAGCTTTGCAGAATACCGCCGCTGACGTCTCTACTGGGTCTGGTACCGCTGTTGTCTTTGACTTTCCAGCTCGCGCTGATAGCTGTCGGCCAGTATCTGAGTTTCTACGCGTTGACTTTCTTCCCGTGGTACGAAAGGCACACTTACGAAGGGGAGGAGGCGAACGAATGCTGGGAGAATTACGCCATATTTGCGATTTCCATGTTCCAGTACATTACTTTAGCTATAGTTTTTAGTCACGGCGCTCCGTATAGAAGATCTGTGGTCACCAATAAACAGCTGATGATTAGCGTTATCGTAATGACGGGTATATGTATTTATATAACAGTGGCGCCTGCGCATTGGTTAGCCGAGTTTTTGCAATTAAAAATGCCTTTAAACGCTCTCATGGGCTATATAGTATTGGCCATTGCTGCATTTAATTTCGTTCTAGCTCTGTTCTTTGAGAGAGTAATAATACAGTACATGATGGAGAGGAAAGAGATTATTCCGAACTTCTTGAAGGAGAAAAGAACGAGGAAAACTCCCCATCTATTGATGAAAAGGCAGTTGACGGATATGGATTATTTGGACTGTGATAATATGGTGAAATATGACAAGGAGATCGGTATGTCGGACTCTAGTTCCGGGAAGGGTAGTTGAGACTGCGTGTTAGAGAAGACATTTGAAACTTAAACTAGGTATAGTCCCCGTAGAGTTCAATGGCGGCTGTGTGAAGTTAGCTGATTTCTGCGTAATGACTAATTTTAGATGTCAAAGAGGGAGCTGTGCGGGGGTTCACTAGAGACGCCCATTCAATTTCAAGAATATGTAGTTCATTGATTCGATCAACCGAATCAAATTTACAAGTTTTTGGATTTTCAAGTTGTAGCACACTATCTCGCTTACGCACACAAATACTAAATACTGTCAGCGACGTGCAAACAATCTGTGACTATATTCATTCAGCCGTCAAGAAATTCTACGGGGACTACAGGTAGTGGTCTTTTTTACCGACTTCCAAAAAAGGAGGAGGTTTTATGTTCGACTGTATGTATGTTTTTTTATAACTATTTTTCGTAACTCCTACGAATAAGGAATAAATGTTGGGAAATAATAGGGAATGAATAAAATGTATTCAAATTGGCTATCGATCAATCTAGGACCCTTTGATACCCATTTGATTAGATTACATTACAAAAGTTTGGTCGTTTGGAAAAAAAATCAATGATGTTATAAAGACACTTTTTAACAAGCACCTTTTTCATGTCAATTCTCTGCTAGAAAAATACCAATAATGGAAATTCCGGGTATTTGATGTTAAAACTATGATATTATTAATGATTTTTGTTTCAAATGTCTACTCTAGTACGTTAGTACAATATAATTGAGACTTATTGTAATTATAATATAGTGCCTTGCCTTTAATGATTAATTGACTGGCCTGTTGGCGTAGTGGTAGTAACCCTGCCTACTGCGCCAAAGGTCGTGGGTTCGATTCCCACCCGGGACCAACATTTGTGTGATGAGCATAACTGTTGGTTTTCGGATTCTGGGTGTTTGTATGTATTTAAGTATTTATTTAAAAGTATTTAAGTATGTTTATCAGTTGTCGAGTACCCATGTACAAGCTTCGGCTTAGTTGGGACTAAACAGCCGTGTGGGAATTTGTCCAAACATTATTATATATTTGAATACCTACAGAATTCGAATATTTTATTTTATTTTTATTGCATTATCGCCTAAATGAAGAATAACATGTTTTAAAATTAAAACCTATGTTTTGTATCTATACTATATTTAAATGTTTGTACGTACAGTATTATTAACGACGATTTCATTATTGAGGCTGTTTTGAATTATTTTTTTACAAAACATGAAATGT
Source organism: Metalampra italica (assembly GCA_949699065.1). NCBI lineage: Eukaryota > Metazoa > Arthropoda > Insecta > Lepidoptera > Oecophoridae > Metalampra > Metalampra italica. Next base: position 4,460,860 of record OX452993.1, read on the forward strand.
AATATTTGTGGGCCGATTCTTATGAAATAGTAAATTATGACATGGTGTTATTCGCCACTTTTTACGTTCGTACTTTCAGAATTTATTTCAACTTTTCATTTTATAATAAAATTATTTTACTTTTTTCTTTTTTATGTCTAATGATTAATGATTGTATTATAAGTATATTATCATGTAGATATAAGCACATTGTGATAACAAATGAATTAACGTACACATTAAAGGTGCCTTAATAATAAAGTTAAGTAGTTTAATTAATATTGCACTAAACGGAACTTAAGATTAACTTATTATAATATATTATTGTATAAATGGACTAATGAAACTTAAGAAATTATATGAATATTATAAGAAATATGATAACTAAATGATTAATGAATGTTTTATGGTATTCAAGGACAAGAAATAATGTTTACTTGGAAGATATATTTATAACATAGTGGCGACTCGGAGGTGCACACGACTTAACTAAATAGAGTGTATTGTGTTCTTTTTTATCTGTAGAAATAAGAAAGAGATGGCATGAATTTTAGAACTGTCAAGAAAGAAGAAGAAAGTGTACCAGATGTCTATTGCAATGGCGATTAAAATTCCCTCTGTCTGACAGGATTAAACTAATTTGACAGTTCTAAAATACATGCCATCTGTTTTTTATTTCTACAAATAAAAAAGAGCAAAATAGATTTCATTTCATTTCATTTATTTAACTTCACAAATACATTTGTCATTACAGGATTGCACCCAAAGAAATCGGAATAGCTATTCCGATTTCTTTGATTGCACCCAACTCGACAATGTCACAGCTTATATTCTAATTAATTTTACAATTACATTCTGATCTCATAAAATGTCAGCTAAGATCAATAAATAATAATCAATACAAAAATAAATAACTTAATCCTACAATATTACATGTCAACAAAAAGAAATTGCTATTTACATAAATAATTTAAAGTGGCGTCTGCGAATCTCGACATTGAACAATGAAATAGGTCAACTTCCTTAGAAACCCCATCTATTAGTGCCAGTGCCTCCGTGAGCGGAGCGTGCCTGAGGATATTGGTTCTGCTTCTCGGCAAGACTAGCACATCCTGCCGCGGCTCTCGTCTCAATCGCATATTTGGAACTAATAATGTTATTGACTCCAGCACTTGTGGATTGATAAGTTTATGAGATTAAATATAGCTAAGTCGTGTGCACCTCCGACATTGCCGATGATTTTGCAGCTTCGGACCGACACATTCGTACCTCAATTTCTGTATTATATAATTGATGATAGGGAACGTTTTTATTTGTAGGTCGGTACTACCGAATAGTTTTGTACAAGAATAAGAAGTTTCCCTATGAAACTGGTTCATCATCGTATCAGCCTGTAGACGTCCACTGCTGGACAAAGGCCTCCCCCAGGGATCTACATGACGACCGGTCCCGCGCATCCAGCTGGGTCCCGCGATCTTCACCAGATCGTCGGTCCACCTTGTGGGAGGCGGGTTACAAAAAAATTAACAAACTGTACGAATATGGAAATTGTGAAATTGTACGAATGCGTCTGAAGCTTATGGAATTATCGATATCGACCTGCCTTGGCCCATATTGTGTAAGCGACATTCCATTGTTGGTGCTGTGCATACCAAATGTCTATATTTTGTACCAAATACTTTTGTAATACACCAAATCTAAGTATTTTAAATGCCTACTGAAACTATAAAGCGTGACACACACTGAGCGGCGGCGTTGCGAAAGCGTTGCGTTTTTTTTCTGTTATGTTCGAAATAGTATGAAGCCCTTTACATCAAAGCGGCGGCGGCGCGGCGCGTTCTTCATACAAACCTTCGCCGCCGCAACGCTTTCGCAACGCCGCCGCCCAGTGTGTGTCACGTTTAAATGTGGAGTCTATTTTGCCTACTTATGTTAGCTGCTAAAGTTTACTGGTAGTTAAATTAATTTTAATCTATGTTTGCACATTTAGTGATTTATAAATAAGTTACCTGTGGATGATATTCCTAATTGTTCTTCAAATCTTTGACTTATGTAAGAAATATATATTTTTTCAGTTTATTCTATGATTAAAACAAGAAGACAACTACGTGCAATAAAATATTTTTATGTGATTTGACATATTTGTTCTATGATAAAATGGGAATTACAACAAATTAAGATAAAGATTTTATGAAAATTTATGAAATTTTTTGGTGGTTACTGAACTGTATAAAACCTTATGAATTTTATAAAAAATGTTTTATCCACATTCATTCTGGCATATCGATGTTCGATGACTCATTGTGTAGTTTTATTTCTAGAAGTAGATAGGTGTCATAAATCCTATTCAGTCTCAACCATAGAGTTAGTATACTAGCTATAGAGCGCGCGCATCGCTCATTGCCCATTGTGCCAAGTGTAAGCAGGTGTTCTATGGACGCTTCTATATAGATTTTTTCTAGATCGTTCTTTTCCGTGAATCGTGTTTACAGCTTGGCACTGCACATTTCACCATGATTACTCCAAATCTAAATAAATACCGGCGAGAGCAACAATCAGCGCTACTGGCGTGTTGTGACTAGTAGCGTCGCCCAGAAAATTTCGAGACTGTTCCGACCCGTGCTTACAGTTCAGACTTGCTAACGCGCGCTCTATATATACTAACAACTCTCTGGTCTCAACATTGATAAAGCCAAAATGTTTGTACCTTTTATCTCAAATTGATTTTATGTTAAGCAATTATATGTTATTTGACTTTCATTTGACTATTTGTATATTGTATGAAGACATGAATTTAATTTATTAATATATTAATATATTTTAATTTGAACTTTTATTTGAAATTTTTATTTAATATAAAATGCCCGCCCTGTCAGTAGGTACGTAGTAGGAAGGTAAATAAATACATATTTATTTTCTTGCATTTACTCATAATATTTTGTTTATTAATTCCCAGAAAAGTATGTTGTACCAAACCCCTGTTCGACAAACGGGTGCCCCAATCCGTTTTTTGGTGGACTTCACATACGCCTTAGAGTAGTTAATACCAGTCTGGCGTATGCAGGTTTCCTCACGATATTTTCCTTCAGCGAAAAACATGTGGTATTATAATAAACCGTACTTAAGTTTCGACAAACTCATTGGTACGGGCCAGGTCGAACCCGCGACCGATGAACGTGAGGCGAGTGTACAACCAACTAGGCTACCACGGCTCTTCCGTCCTAGCGTCCCATATTTTATTGTTCCATTATGTATCACAAACTATATAGGGATACTACTTATGTATTAAATTTTAGCTTGTTTCGTTATTACCTCATGTCCCATAATTACTCCCAGCTTCTATTACAAGCTAAATATGAAGAGATTAAGTACCGATTACCAAACATCTGTCTATACGTCTCGTGTAAGGAAATTACAAATAACTACTTAACTCGATAATGCTATGACTAATCGCCGGGGACCCGAGTGGAATTAATAACACACCCTGTATTTATATGGCCACGGTCAGACGCCTCCGTAGGGTACCCCATAAAGCCTATTTGGATTTATTAGCCTGTTCAAGTACACGCGTGCATAGAAGTTTTAGCTGCAGACTACTTTTTATCGGTATTCCGAAATGGAACTTACATAATTATTTATTTGAGATTCAATTTCAATTCTTCATTACCTATGAAAAAACTCAATTGTAATTATAATTATAATAATTGAATATTATTTATTACAATTTACAATACAATAAAACTATAAAATTAAATTAATCTAAAACTAATCTAATCATAATTTAATTTAAATCTAAACTAGTAATCCAATCTAAATAATCCACTAAAATACAATAAAAACCTCTACATTGGGAAAATATCCCCTAGATCGCTCCCACCACTGCCAGCATGCGGCAGGATACCAAAAATACCTATAATTATAAATAATTATTATTGTCACTGTTTAAGTAATTTACTAATAAGAAAATTGTATATAAGTATTAGTAACTATGAATATAAATATAATATGGTGAAAGCCGTGGGTGAAATTTATTTACCTATGTATTTATCGTACAGCATTTATTTACGGCATTTTTACTTAATTTTTATTATTAATTAAATAATTCTAATTTTTTGGTAAACAAATGCTCTATAGGTACGATAAAGTTTTGGTTTGTCAACATTACCGCCCTGTGTGATTATTTTACGTTCGTATGTGTAAGTATTACATATAAATGAGAAACAATATGTTTTATGCTAATGCTGACTCACCACGCGAGTTCCAATCCGAATGACTATTCATAAAATAAATACCAAAACAATTTCTGCGCGCGACTGTCTTCACTCGTAAACGACATAGAGATCTTCGTTTTTGGAGAAAAAAGTATAGAGTAAGGAGAATCCAGCTGTGCCATATTTATGACTTCATATATCCCGCCACCTCTCTCACACCCATGGCAACGTATACAGCTGTCTCTTCTATACTGTATGTCCATTGGATCTACGATTGCGCTTTGCTGCGTGTAAGTACCAAAGCGGTTACTTGAATGTTTTTTGAATTTTAAACTGTAACGGAATTCAGTTCTTGTTTTGTTTTAGTACGGTCGACCGCACGTCATTACTGTTGGAATAAATAAAATAATATATCAAAATAAAACAAACATGGTTTCTTGAACCATATAATGTGAATGATTGAATTTGAAATAGGAATTGGAACAGAACACTTTTCATTTACTTAAAACCTAAGGCAACGATAATATTACACAAACAGCCCATTCAACCAACAATTAATAATAATTCAACAATTACTGATGAACATACATTATTTCAATTTCAATTTATTTATTACAGCTTAATATTTACAGTATATACACCAAACATACGAAGCTACAGTCAGTTTACAAATTATAATATAATACATGCATATACACTTTTTAAATAAATACATAAATACATACAAACACCCAAAATCCGAAAACCAACAGATATGCTCATCACACAAATGTTGGCCCCGGGTGGTAATCGAACCCACGACCTCTGGCGCAGTAGGCAGGGTCACTACCAACTACGGCAACGCCAGGCCAATCAGATTTTGAAACGTAACCGCGATTTAATTGGTCAAGACAAAATATGACTATAACAGTGACTGCGAACTGAATAATATGACATATTCGGCGGAATATCTAGCTAGCTGGTCATCCTGCTACATGTAGAAGGCTGATAGAGTTAAAGGCACGTTAGTGGGGTAAGTGTAGAGCTTTAGAACATGGACGAAGTCGCGTGATTTAACTAGTCGTATAATAATCCACCTCTAATAGGAAGCTAATGAAGTCTAGATGAGACCGTGTACTCATTTGCCGCCTCGTGTACTTCGTTATGCTTCCAATATTGAGCGGGAGGCGGGTCCGTAAAGAGATACGTAGACTTGAAAATGTCGGAGACATGGCCTGGTCATGAAAATGTTTTGTCTACTATGAACTGCACACAAAATGATATAGGAAATGAGATATTTATATTTGCTATTTATTTAATTCAGTAATTTTAAAATTCAAACACAATAAAAAATTATCACGAATGAAGAAAACAAAAAAAAACCGAACAAGTGCGGGTAACACTCGCGCCCTGAGGGTTCCGTACAAACTTAATGAAAGAAATTATTAGAAAATCGGGAAAAATTTCATCCGCAAAGTTAAGTTTGTTGGTACAAGAAAAAAAAGTTTTTTTTGTGATGTAACTACAAATTTAACGGTTTTCTTATTTTTTCTTTTATTTATGTTATAAAACCTTGCTCATTGTAAAATTTGAAGATTCTAGGTCAACCGGAAGTATCCCATAGGTTTCGATGACCAAGATACTAAAAAATGCGGCAAAATCGGCCATATCTTCTGACTGCGTTAACTTAGAAGCTTCGATCATCGAAGCTTAGAAGTTTGATTTTTTTTTCACAGCTTTAAGGGACTGCAGACCTCAGTATTTGATATTAATTTCAACTTGATACCTCCACGCGTTCCTGAAAAAAATGATCCTGACAGACGGACAACGAATAGTGATCCTATAAGGGTTCCTTTTTCCTCTTTTGGGGTACTGAATCCTAAAAAATGGTTCCGAGTGGACTGTATAGACTGAAAACAGTAAATTTCCGCTACCGGTGCCTTGGCTGATAACTTTACACTAAAACTATTTTATTTGTGCAACGGGACTCCGTGTCACGAGGGATATTGGTACTTACGTCGGGATGCTGGACCCACCATTAGAGTTAAGTATTCATTAGCAATCTTACAGGTTTAACTGGAAGCAAGGGACAGTCAGCGGAGGACTTTTACAGGCAGAATGGGTCATATAGATTTAAATAGAGACACTGTGATGAATGCGAATCCGCCAGAGAACCAAAGCCTTCGACATAGCTCAAAGGGTTAGCATGTTGAAGTGGCAGTGGGCTGGTCACATCTGCCGGAGAACCGATAACCACTGGGGTAGACGAGTTCTCGAGTGGAGACTACGACTTGGCAAGCGTAGTGGGGGACGCCACCCGGCTAGGTCTTCGATCAACAATTTGATATAAAATGTAGGTCACTATGTATATACATATCAGCCTGTAGACGTCCACTGCTGGACAAAGGCCTCTGCGCTAGCCTCATCCAGCAGGGTCCCGCGACCTTCACCAGATCGTCGGTCCACCTTGTGGGAGGCGTGCCGTCTTCCGATTCGTGGTAGCCACTCGAGAACCTTTCTGCCCAGCCCACTGCCACTTTAGCTTCGCAATTCTTGGAGCTATGTCGGTGACCTTGGTTCTCCATATATCTTGGTATATACATATAATTATCTTTTTCTAACTATATAGAACAGTTTCTCACCAAAACCGGCTCCAAAAATAAGTGATCAGTTTTATTAAGGATAATGTTTTGGAAAAAAAACAACTCTTTGATAAGAGTTAACGTGTCGTAGGCTCGGCCGATGGAATTTATGTTAATCGGTCCATCGGGCACGGAGAAAAAATTAAGGTTTAGAGTGGGCTCCACTTGGGTCCTCGGGGGGTATCGGTCCTGCGTGGAACATTTCCAATTCACTTAGTCACTGTCTTGTCAGCGTGTAACTTGACGAAGCTTGCGGCCGTCCAAGCCAAAGGGTCCAGAATCTAGTTTCTGAAAAATTTGTAGATAAAAAACGGTGAAAAAATTGCATTTTGCGATTTTAAATGATTATTATTGTATGACCAAATATCCATATTTTTGTATGAAAATCTAAATATTTTTTAAAACAATTACCTACCTATAATTGTTAACTTACGTTTTTTTTTTCTTAAAAAAACAGCTTTATAAATATTTTTTATTATTTCTTATAATCACCCAACTATTCTAGTTTCCGAATCCCACCCAAACAGCAATAAAGATAAATAAAAACATACATACGTAGAACCTCCATTTTTCTAAGTCGGTTAAAATGAACCATACATTCAGTAAAAGTTAGTCAAGGGTGGCTGTCAAACTGACAGGACCAAGGAATGTTTCTCTCTAGGAGGCTCCTAGAAATTGTTTTTATCTGGTTTTATCTCACAATAACTCTATCACACCTACTACTATACCTAGCACAGCAAACTTTAATATGTATAGAAGCATTACTTCATACAAATTTATTTGAAACTAGCTGTTGCCCGCTACTTCGTACGCGTGGATTTTGGAAATCTGGAATCTGTGCTATGTATAAACATCGTCTAGTTATAATTTTCCGTTGGTAAAATCACCAGATTTTAAGTTATACCTTCAGGAACGCAACTTTGAAAACCGTATCCGATTTAGTTAAGTAGTTTTTGCGTGATGCCGGAATAAACATAATAAAGACAGACAGAAACTCTAAAAATTATTACTTTGGCTTCTATTGCTCTTAAAAAACCTCTTATATCAATTTTTCTTAAATATCTCCTATTTCTATGACTATCGTCTAGTTACGTTAAATGATTTATCTGAAATGACGATAACTTTTTTCGCTGTCATCCGATTTCAATGAAACAAAGCCAAGCTGTGCTTAATCTACCTGTGAAAACCGCAAGAAAATCCGTTCAGTGGTTCAGAGATTAGTGATTACATACAGACAGAAAGACAGAAAAATTAAAAAATGCATTTTTGTGTTCTGTTACCTACTCTTTTTTTTATCGCCCACACTCATTTTTTGATAAATTTATTCAATGTACAGACACACGGTATTCTACTGCTTTATTATAAGTATAGATAGTGACAACATCTATACAACCTATTTTAAATTTTGACAACTGTCATTTGAAATGAGGATCTGATCCAGATCTTTAATTTGAGTAAAGACATGGCATGGCACCCACAAATTTTTTATAGCCTACCCCATATTTGTTTACGTATTTCCAAATAATAATAATAATGTTTAGACATATTCACACACCGCTGTTTAGTCCTAAATTGTGGAGATAGGTACTCAACAACTGATAAACATAGATAAGTACATAATTACAGGGTGGAAGTTATAGACGGTAGTTGGACGGAAAGTACCATAACTAAATATTGAAGATAGCAAATGTTACTCAAGGAAAACATTTATTTATTTTTAAAAATAAGTAAACTGCTGTTAAAGATTTTGAGAAACCACCTGTCTGACCCGGGAATGTAACTCGACAAGTTTGGAAAAAACACACCTGTATAGGTATCAATCGAAAGGATCATTTATCAGAATAAATTCCTTTTATGTAACATAGTATCTTAAATTAAAGAAATACCATGAATTTTAACATTCAATTATAAAAATTGTTCAGGAAAATTAATATTATTTTACATAAACTTGGGAAGACCTAATAGTTATTATTTATTTAAATGAAAAATTTCGAGGTCTTACTTTAATTTAAGATGCTATGTTACTTAGAAGGAATTGATTCTGATGATTGACCCTTTCGAGCTGTGTCATAAAAATACAGGATGCTTTTATAAAAAAATGTCCGGTTCGATTCCCGGCTGAGGTAAGTGACGTTTCAAAAATCTTTGAATGCAGCTTTATTTAATTTTGAAAATAAAAGAATCCTTTGAGTAAAATGTGCTATCTTCAGTATTTAGAATAGGTAGGTACTTTCCCTCCAACTACGGTCTATAATTTCCAACCTGTATACTTACTTAAAAATAAATACTCAAATACCTACATACAAACACCAAGAATCCGAAAACCAACAGATATGCTCGTCACACAAATGTTGGCCCCGGGTGGGAATCTGTGAATCGACCGCACGACCTTTAGCTCAGTAGGCAGGTTCACCACCCATAGTCACCAACAAAGCCAACGGCCAGTGTAGAAAACAAATCAGTAGGTATTCGATACCGAGAGCAAAAAAAACAAACAATTTAACAAACAAACAAACAAACAAACAAACAAAAAATAAACTGAGATTCAGCACCCCCGACTACTCCGTGCCCCCGACAACCTAGAAAATGGTAAAAACATCGCATCGCATTTGATCTGGTGATAGCCACCAGATCAAATGATATCGAATCTTCTTTTGTTAGTACTCTTTGCTAAGTAATAAATAAAGTCTTCTACTTTTTACATGAAATCTTTTTTCTTCATATGGAAAGCCAGTTGCCGATTTGCGTGCATTTTGGTTGCCATGGAGATATTTCTTGTTATTTTTCCTAGTACATAATTAATTTATTTGTTTATTAAGAAATACGTGTGATTTCTAATTTTGCGCCTATTAGTTCTCGATTCAATATTTGTATATTTTTTTACTGAACAATTTGGTATACAGAACATTCAAAGTTACGATTTCAAATGTCAACTTACTAAAGCTTAACGTCATGAAGAATTTCTGAAATATTCGCCGACTTACTACACTTTATTACATTTTGTGGCCGCTCCTTTTTACAAAACCCAATACCAAATATCCTATGATCATTCTCTAAGAGTATTACCTATCCTACAGCGAAAGAATTATTGAGATCGGTTCTGTAGTTACAAAGATTAGCTCCGTCACACATCCAAACATCCATCCAAACAAATTTTACCTCTTTATTATTAGTATAGAATAGATACCTATGGTGAATTGCAGAGCAGACATTTTCAATATAAACCAGACTACTCTGACCTGTAAGTTCATACAAATTTTAGGAAATGAGAGGTTTTTATTGCTGGTTGATATTTCTCGGCAAATTTTCGAAATTTTTATGATTTATTATGTTATTCCGGGATATACACTGCCACTATACAAAATTTCGTCAAAATCCGTTCAGCGGTTTAGGCGTGATGCGCGTTCAAACAAACAAACAGACAGACAATAATTTTAAAAACTGTTCTAACATGTTCAGCTAATCATTTTAAGTCGCCCTGGTTGGTTTTTTTCTGAACATATTCAATGTACAGACTTTTTGGCTTTTACGATTTTATTATATGTATAGATTGTGAGATTTGAATAAAAACAAATGCAACAATTATGATATGCTAGTCCGAAGTAACAAAACGTGTAAGATGATTATAGACCATATCGCTATGCGACAAAGTATACATTTGCTTGTATTGAATTCTACATAATACATTTTCATGTCTAATACTAATACTCAAATCCCCTACAAAGAGTCCGCCGCGGCGAATCTTTTGGTGTCATCATTTTTAGGGCTTAGTAGTATGCCTAGCAATATAGTATATGCCTAGCAATATAGTATATGCCTAGCAAAATAGTTTCTGAGAGTCAACTCCCCAGGCCAGTGTGGAACACCGCTCAGTCGGGTAAAAAGGCGGGATCCACAATACGAAATGGTACAAGTTACGACCGCTATGTGTTAGCCGGTAAAACGATAGCTGCTATCTATTCTCTGCTTTATTGGCTATGGGGACTGACACCATAGTCTATTATGGAGAATAGATAATTGCTAAATCTATGGTGTTGCTCGGAGAGACAAGCGTTGCATTGGAAGGTATGTTTTAAGTTCGTTTTATAAGTATGTTTGAGATTTGTCAAAGCGAATCTTATCTTGTTAGGGCGCCAATAATATCTGGCGACACTTATTCGACCCTTTTTGGACCCCGTTTTGGACAAATTCACTACCTATATAATGTTATTGTTGTATAATGTACTTACCTTTAAAAAACGGGACCCATATGTCCCATGACCAAATAAATGTAATATTGCCGGGTAAAAGCGTTAACCCCCTAACTGCTTATGTATGATTAAAGAATATGTTAAATATAATATGTTATATTATGTTTTTTATTTTTATAAAGAATCATGGTGTAGCTTAAGGCATTCCAACCACTATAGTTACGGTGTTACTTTTGTCTGACGATGTGTAACAATTATTTTGCAAACATTGACATATCATGTTATATTAGGTATTTTCATTCATGTCGTTATACCTGAAACTATAAACATTCTCACGCTGTAGTATTTACAGTAATCAGCAAATATGCAGGTGCAGCTGTGATAATTATATGTCAATATTATAAATAATTGTTTGCTTAGTATAGCATGGTAACTATAGCGCAAGTTAGTAGGTACTTGAATGATTGAGAAGATACCTAATACACTCGGCTGAATATATAGAGCGTAGAGCTATAGAGCGTCAGTGGCGTAAGGGATAAGACGCGGCCTATCATATCGAAACGTCCGGAGTTCGATCCCCAGCTGGGCCATGTACCAATGGGTTTTTTCTCGAAACTTAAGTACATTTACTGACTGCTCTCAAACGGTGAAGGAAAACATCGTGAGGAAACCTGCATACGCCGAAGAAGAAATTCTTAGGCGCATGTGAAATCCACCAACCCGCACTGGGCTAGCGTGGTGGACTATAGCCCGAACGCCCTCGTCAGGGTAGGCCTGAGCCCCAGCAGTGGGGACATTAATAGGCTGTTGATGATGGCACTCGGCTGCAACTTTTTCATACGAACAAGGTCACTTTGTGACCTTAGATCTTCGTCAGGGAACGATTTGGGAGAGATCTGGTGGTGGCCAGAGTACGCATGGAGGAGGTCCAGAGAGCCATGCATAAACAGCAAAAAAGGCATCGAGTGGTAAACCAAAGCCTTGCTAGCTAGCAAGCCCTGTTAGCAAGTGGCAGTGGGCTGGTCACATCTCCCGGAGAGCCGATAACCGCTGGGGTAGACGAGTGGAGACCACGGCTTGGCAAGCGTAGTGTGAGACGCCCCCGGCTAGATGGAGCGACGACCTGCGTAAAGTGGCTGTCAGTGACTGGATGCGGAGAACCGAGGATCGGGTTCAGTAGCGCGCCTTGGGGGAGACCTATGTCCAGCTGTGGACTAGTATAGGCTGATGATGGTAAACCTAAGTACTCTGCATGGTCTCTGGTCAAAAAGACCTAATTGATCAGTTGGGTATGTACAGCGATCAGAAGCTCTATTTTTGAATCGCTCGCCTCGCTTCGAGCGGTCGATTCTACTAATTTTCCTACGACAATCCGATACAAAAATTAGTAGCGGTTTAAAAATAGGTGTCCTGGGCCTTCTGCATTCACTCTCTGGATGGCCATCATCAGATCACACCCCGACCAATCCCTGGCGAAAAACCAAGGTGTCAAAGCTACCACGTTTGTATGAAAATGTTGCTATGAATACCAACTTTTTACCGACAGTGTAAGTAACTATTGAGGGTGAAACTTGTGCAAGCGTGGCATTTGGACTTATCAATTTTGTTGTTCCCTTAACACCCCTATCACAGGTACGGTCGACCGCACGTCAGTGGAAACAAAACCAGTATAAACTGGTATCTCATAGTGTTGAAACTCCCTAATAGGCTAGGCCAGCTCAATGTCAATGTGTTACCACTGACGTGCGGTCGACTGTACAGGTAGTTGTTCACTCATAAAAAGCAATAAATGTCCAGAAATGGAATTCGATTTTACGTCGGCTACCAAATGCGGGACGAGTGGTTATATGCGGGTTATTTATGGTCATGCACTTTTGCAATACGTACTTATTTTTTTAAATGTATTTTTTATCACTTCTAAAATAGCACTAGGTTTCTACCTTTTTCTGTCAGACACAAAATCTTCTCTAAAGGCTGTCTGAAAGATATCGCTTAACTTTGGGTGGCCAAGGTCAAAGTGATTCCACTGACGTGCGGTCGACTGTACCTGTTTGAGGGGCGCGATACTTAGCGTTTCGTTCTTTTCGGGGACACAGCGTGAAGAGTATATTGTAAGCACCTACTTGTTTTTAATTTTATTTGTGCAATAAAGTATGTATATTATATTGTATTTATATAAAAAAAGTGTTTACCTAATGTACTTTACTTATACTTATATTTTACTAAACACATTACAGTGAGACGTTCATCAAAAATTTGACTCTATGACGTCTTTAAATTAACGAAAAAATCTTTTTGAATGTACCTATGCAATATCATAAGAATCGGACTCTATTTTACCTCTTTTAGTAGTGGCCTTACCTATTACTATAACTACCTATTATTTCTTCTGTGCCGTAGCGGTATATAGCTTGTGATAGGTAAGTACCTACTTAATGGGATTGTACGGAGGATTCTTATATTTTTTTTATAATATACCTCTACCTACTTAATATATTATTCGCTCTTACTAATATGATTGCATCCTATAATTTCTCATTAATCCCGTAAAAATGACAGATATTTTTAAAGAGGTTTAAAAAGACATAAAATCATTCAAGTTAAGGCGAATCATTCGTCACGCTACAGTTTTAGTGGGTGCTACTAAACGTTGACTCATATTGTTATTTCATTATAAATGCACATAATGTCTTAATTAAATTCAACCCGGCTTAATAACTCAGAAAAAATACACAGCCTCCATCTCAGGTCCACGGTTATTCTCCTTCCCTTTCCAACCCGAACCAATTCTATCGCTATCTCTCCTTGCGCCAGACGAACTTGTAAATTGTTCTTTTTACGATATGCCCGGGTCGAAACGTAACATGTTTCGTACCGGTTACACATTGTAGGTTTTGGTACTTTGTAAATAGAGTTTTTATTAGTATTTGACGGAGTATTTGTTACTTTTAGTATATAGGGATGATGATCAAGTTATCTCGCTCAGACAAAACAAAATACAGCACAAGTCCTTTGAGCTTTCGAGTTGGTTTACCGCGATTCCTTTTTGTAGCCGTCCCTTTTCTTAGTGCATTTAGTTTGTAAACTGGTTCAATTCTACAATTCCTTTCAAACACAACTGACTAAAAGTAAACTCTATTTTTCTTTTTTTTAAAGAGAAAAATTTCGTCTGAAATTCAGCAGGTTCTTAAGCTGTTTATTGTATTTTCGTGAAGATAGTACTGTCTAATTCATTCAATCAATATAAATAAGATAATCTTTTTATTGAGATACTAGCTTTTTCCCGCGGCTTCGCCCGCGTAGAAAAGTTTTTACCGTGTTCATTGTAAAACAGCGGCCTCTATGTAGGCGTTTTGTTACTTAGGGGGTGTTAGCGGACGCCCCGCGACTTTGTCCGCGTTAAAAAGTAGCCTATATGTTATAAGCTATCTATCTATATATTCCAGGATATAAGCTATCACTGTACCGAGTTTCATCAAAATCTGTTCGGTAGTTTTTGCGTGAAAGAATAACAAACATCTATCCTCACATCCTTATAAACTTTCGCCTTTATAATATTAGTAGGATGCAGCCATGGCAATGCACTTTTCGTTGTAAGGACTTGGTTCAACTAACTGTTGCATGATTCATACGGAACCCATCGCAAGTGATGTGATTTCACGCAGACTGTTGACAGCGACATTCTTTTGTTAATGATAACATTTTGTATGGCTTATTCCACATTGGTCATAGTCACTTGTACATATTTATATTTGTTTTTTATGTCTTATTGAGTTATATGATTTCCTTTTTCAGATTTCATTTCAACTTCTTGATAATTACTTATTTCTGGGTTTTCTGATTTTGTTACTTGCTATAAATGATTGATGTTTAGGTAAGTACCTATGTATGTACTTTTCTATTCCTTTCTTCGTACGTACCTACGAATTCATCTTTAGATAACCTAAGTAAAGGGAGGTTTGATAAAGTGACAATTCCATTCTTTATGTCTTTTTATATGTCTTCTAAATCTATAGGGTTTTGTTGTACACTTATCTTCCGCGAATACCCCCGCCTGTGGAACCATCAAGTTCATGTTTGTTCCAAAACCCTATGAGAACTAGTTCAGCTTCTGTATGACTAAGGAATTTTTGTCAACCTTCCCAGAAAATTTGTCTTGCTTGAGCCGTCAGCGCCTTGTCATCGTAAAACAAACATTTACTCAGTAGTCAGCACCGCAAACACACATTCGTGATGAGTATTTGCTGGCCACTTCACAAATAGATAATTATTTAGTCCGTTCCTAGATTTACTTATTGCATGTACAAGTATATTGGATTCCTAGTAAGAAAGTGAAATATATTCTTTGACTTCGTCGTGAGATCTGACTACTGCCCCTTTCAAATTGTTGTAATTGTTTGTATAATACATATTATGTGTATGTACTTCTTTTATATTTTTATTTATTTGAGTACCTAGGTATCTATTATTTGTTTTCTTTAGCAGATAATAAGATTATTGTTACGAACCCGCATTTCTTATCTTCTCTATTTCACTTTGCAGGTACTTTATCAACATGTGTTTAGTCTTTGTTTTATAACTGCTGTTTATGTTTGTAGGATATGCGATAGGAAATTTACCTGAGGCATAACACTAGGGTGGTATTTTTATAGATATGGTAACGAAATGCACATGTTAGCTTAAAAGTTTGTTCCTTTTGTCTTTCTATTGTTTTCATATCATTTTTAGCTCGATTCTTTATTGTTTTTCGCTATTGTCTTCTTTGCATTCGTTCTCTTGAATATGGCCGTGATTTAATGTTCCTGTTATTTGTAAGATTTTAAATTTTTGAATTGTAGAACTTTATATTTTATTCGGAATTCTGTTTATTCTGATTTAATTTATTTATTTTTAAATTTATTAAGGTTAAGGTTGGTTTAGCTTAGTATGTTTTACAAGAAGTTAGTAGGTATATTTTTCGGGTAAGTACTTATTCCTTTTTATCATTAACAATAAACAATCTAATGTAGGATACGTTATTTACTACTTTATTATAACTAAAAGAGGAATGCACTTATGTATTATATTAAAAGACTCCAGACCTCCCAGTATTTACTTACTGGCAAAAGTTAACTCGATAAAAATCCGTTTATCGCTCATGCAAATACATGAATTATCATTGTTTATGTTAGTCAGCATAGCGCTAAGAAAATGCGATTAAGACATTATCTGGTTAGCACTATTCGCGTTAGAACGAGACGGGGCACAAATACTCCCGCGTATAATTTGTACGAAAATAACTCTCCGTGTGAGAGGGACGGCGAGATTGAAATGTCAGGCTCGACGTGCGCATAATGAGAAAAGCGCCATCTCTTTCGCTCTAGACGTTTTACAATCGTTTATTGTCATGTTACTGTCTCGTTTCGACGGGCGAGATTGAGATGAAATCGCCATCGGCGCGTTCCATCCATGTCCTCCCGCTAGTGCCTTGCCTGCTATATCGGTTGGAGCCGCGCACGCGACGGACGTTGCTACGTTTTTTTTCTTTTGTTATTTTTTAACAAACAATCGTTATTATTATTATTTTATAACAAAAACGTGTGACTTTCTGGATTTTAGCCCAAGTGTCAGTGACTGGATGATCGATTTGATTTTTTTAAAGTGTCAAAAAATTATCTAATACATTTCAATTGTCAAGTGAACATGTGTTCTGTGCCGTATTTATTATTATGCGAATGGATTGCTACCGCCCCGATTTAATTTGACATCTGATGACCTGACGACAAGATATGGACACAGTAAGTTTGTTTAATTAATTAATTACTTCCACTTTGTACCTACCATCCATTCTCAATAAACAAAAAAAACAAAATACCATTAACTAATTACTTAACCGAAAGAAAAAAAACTGGTAACTTTTTCAAATGCATGATTTCTCGCTTGAAACGCAACATTTTCAAAATACCTTCCGTCGGGCTTTTGATTCGTCTTTTTTGACAACGGTGACACGTTTTCGGTTTAGCAAAGCCTTCAACATGTGGTCCAGAGATACATATTTTGTACCTGCTTCGTTCGGCCACAGCTCCAAGGGACTGACTTTTTGTACGTTAAAAACAAAGAACTCCCTACGACGAGCCTGCCCGCCGCTGCTGCAGTTCAGTCACGTTTTTAGTCTTTCCAGGAAATTACTGGCATGTTTAACACTTTGCCGCCTATTGTTACTGTGTTGCATGTTTATTTATAAGAGTAGTTTGACTTCTAAGAGTTTGTGTGCTTTAGTTTTTTATATTCATTTATCAAGTAAACTTCTTGCCTTTCTCTCCCCATCTCCTTCTTAAGGTAGGTATTATAAGTAACAGATATAATGATCTGTTGGCATAGTGGTAGTGACCCTGCCTTCTGTGCCAAAGGTCGTGGGTTCGATTCCCACCCGGGACCAACATTTGTGTGATGAGCACAACTGTTTGTTTTTGGATTTGTATGTATTTAAGTATTTATGTATGCTTAACAGTTGTTGCGTACCCATTTACAAGCTTCGACTTAAATAGTTTTGGACTAAACAGGCATGTGTAAATTTATCCAAACATTAGTATTATCTCACTCTGAACATAATTCTACTAAAGCTTGTCTAGTTCAAATAGCAGGTACCTACTTATAAGTCAAAATACATGCAATTAATGCACATGATTACACTGGGAACCTACATAGTATTAAACCAATACCTACTCAAAGACATACACGTAACTTTTATCCACCACCGCTTCCTAGGTGTAAGCAAGTGCTAATTGTATAACTCCAACTCCTCATAGTCAAATTGTTGATTAAAATTCATAGATCTGAACACTTGCCCTAACCGCAAATCGCTTACAATTATTATAATGGCGGACCTGGCATACCTACATGAAGACATTAAAACCGGCGCGGGAGAGCCTCAATTTTCATAACGTCATAATAACTTTGCATTTCACGATCTTGGTCGGAGCTCCACGAGCGAAGCCTCGATCTGACCCGATCACGAGCAAACAGAGAGGATAGAGTAAGTAATGGTTTGTCGGTAACGCACAATCCGTGCTACAGACCTGGGTATTATAGAGACCAGCCATTTAAAAAACTAAGCCGAAATTAGGCGATCCGCCAGAGAACCAAAGCCTTCCATTTAGCTCAAATAGTTATCACGTCAAAAAGTATTCTTCGGGCCTCTTTCACCGCTTGCTGATATTGTTACAGTAAGCTGACAGATAAACTAATGTATCAGATAAATCTGATAATATTTTTGTTTTCTCAAATTTCTGTTATAATATATAACAGATAAAAAATAACAGCCACTTGATCTTGCTGTTTGTTTATGAGGCGGTTTATCTGACAGATAAGGTAATCAGATACATGTGAAGTATCTGGGACTTTATCAGCAAGCGGTGAGAAAAACCCCTTCGTCTCAAATATTCAAAATCACCTTTACAACGATTCGCGCACGATCCGTTACAATTGTGGAATTTATCGAGATCAAATAAAATAAAATTATAATAACGAATTCCTCCATCCGCGTCTAACACGTTTATTACTCTGTTACCTTCGTTACGACTCCGGCGCAGGCGCAGGTCGGTCGTCGACTTTTAAGCACCGATTCGATCTCTATCGATCCTCAATCGGGTTGATTAAGCAATTACCAAAACTATACGTTGCATCGTCCTAGCATAGCGCCCTGTGGCGACGCTCGGTGTTTCGACTTAACGGTACATAGAGACTTTGGCTTGTTAATTATTTATTAATTGTTTATCATAAACGTTAAATAAAATATTTTGTAGTTTCTTTCAATGATGCGCCTTAATGGGAGGCTTAGGGCCTCTTTCACCACTTGCTGATATTGTTACAGATAGTACTTTATCAGATAAATCTGTCTGATAATATTTTCGTGTTTCACACCTCAAGTAGGTACCTGTTAAATAACAGCCACTTGAACTTGCTGTATCTGACAGGTGAGCCCTTAACCTCGTAAATTAACAGCCTATTATTTTTCACCACAAGGATATATAGTCCACCACTCACTTGGCATAGCTTCTTATGCCCCTAAGATTTCCTTCTTCGGCGTATGCTCCTCATGATCATCAGGTCTATTTTTTTGTGTCCTGCGACACAACTAAGGTCCAAATAGCAAATTTGGTACTAGATTTTGGTAAGAACATGAAAACTCAATGTGTCAAAAAATTTGCTCTGGGTCTGATCTGGATGAATATTATGTTCATATTCATCATCAGCCTGCACTAGTCCACTACTGGACATGGCCTCGTACGTAAGGACCACGACTCATTTAAAAGGATTAAAGTTCTAGTCGTAGTAGCCATTTTATTTTTTATGAACTGAAAGAAATCATGCTTATTTTCAGTTGAAAAAAATTGTAGTAGGTACCTAATAGGATTTAACTTTAAATACTACTAAAACTTTGAGAATAAAATACATATATATAATACACAATAAATAAATATATATAACACACAAGTTTTACAAACGAATACAATCTTACGATGCAGAAAACATTATAATATGGTAATTTTACCAAATGAACCTCAAGTTATCAATTGGAATCGTATAAAATACGTTTATAAGGAGCAAATGTTAATATTGCAATATTTTTCATTCCCTCTGACAATTATTGCACCAATATCGTTGTTACAAAGTTATTCATTCTTCAATTACCAATAACCAGATTTTGTTGCATCTAATAGAAAATACTCTGGCTTTTCCGCTGGATAATCAATCGTTGTCTCAAAGCAAGAATTTTCTAATATTATTCACTTTCTAATATTTTTGTGTTAACTTTATTGTGTAAATTTGACAGTGACAAAGTAACATTGCATTCGTAGGTATTTTAAATCATTTTATATAATACATCATGCAGACCGATTCTACAAACGGTCTTTTAAAGAATACAAAATCACTCTTCCTTGCTTAAATTTAGTTTTCTCCGCAGATTTAATAAAACCATAGCGAGCTTTTTCCGGTGTTCTGTGGTTTTCTCAATGCTTGCCTAGGACCAATGACAATATGCTGTTGTTTTTCTTAGTCATTTGATTTAACGTTATAATTTTCAAATACTACACGCAAATAATTTTTCATGTCATGGTATCATTAAGAAATTATAAATAACAAATGTTTTAGAACTATAAATCTAAACCCATCTCCGCGGGGTTCGCAAAGTGTCATCATAAGTTAATTTAAATCAAAACTATACAATTTTATAGTTAATAGTTAAGGTATTATACGAGTATAATAATAAAACTGGAAACCCATCTCCGCGGGGATCACCGATGGTTATATAAAATATAATTCAGCTCGGCGCAATTTCGCCGATATCGTTTAGTTATTTGGCTGGGTCCTCGGGAACTGGTCGGGCATGGACAGGTCAAGCGCGGTCACGGCCTTAGATGAAGACATTCGGACGGAACAGAGCTGGTGAGGAGAGGATGACTTGCGAGAATTTTAAAATATTCTACTTACAGGTACTTTGTAAATGCGAACGTGTGAATATTTGTTTGTTTGTAGATCAGTCAGTCACGGTATCCTTGTAGATGGGTGTGGCTCACTATGAATGTACATGAGACATACAATTTTCCCGTATGTTATGGTACATTATTCGTGAGCCCTAGCCAGATATGTGAATAAAAGGTATCATTTCGGTCATATCTTATTCCAGACTTATTCTTATCACGTCGAGAGGTCCGAGTTAGATCTCCGCCATTAGGTTTTCCTTGAAACATAAATAAATTACTGATTACTCAAAAAACACCGCGAGGAAACTTGCATACGCCGAAGTAGAAATTCTTAGGCGTATGTGAAGTCCACTAACCCGCATTGGCTAGCGTGGTGGAGCCCGTACGCCCTCGTTGAGAGGGTGGGCCTGAGCGCCAACAGTTGGTACATATATTTTTATTATTATTTTTATTAATCGGACTTTATTTGATTTCGAATTATTTACAAAGATCGCTAGTTATGTACAAAATGGAACTTCGCAACTAGTGTAGTAACGGCGCAGCGGAACAATACCAGCCGACCAATCACAGCACAGCGCGGTACAAGGCGGCGCGCATGTGCAGCTAACTTCATTCTGTCCTGTGTGTAGCAACTGGACTCTATTAGCATTATTTATATGATATATGGCACGGCAATTTAAAAAGTCCACTGTCCAGTCCACTCAATTCTATATCCAACGTTTTTTTATTGCTAACTCACAACTATCGACCATAGTGATATATTACTCCTCCCCTCTCCAAGTAACGATGTTCCTCCCACAAGTTTCATCAATTATAACCTCAACAAACGCCGCCGGTCCATCAATAACCCGGTGTTATTTCCCAACATCTCATTCTTAGCATTCAAAAAGGATTCCCAGTAACTTTCTTTATCAAATTAACGGGTTGGTGATAATTATATTGAGCCTTTGTTGTTCCAAATATTGTATAAGGCTCGATTCTGACATTTAAAATTTGACAGCACTAAAATTAGCTTCATCCTTATCTACATAATACTGTGTGACAGTGGTAGAAACATTTTTAGTTTAACTTTGTGCCAATCGTTTCTATTCACAGCAAGTACAGGATGTTTTAATTAAAATTAATTAACTATACTAAAAAGAGCAGCACAAAATTCGCAATCGGCGTGTTGTCGGATTATTGTTCGGTACACATGGAAAGAGCGTCAGTGGCCCTGGGGATAAGACGCGGCCTATCATATCGAAAGGTCCGGAGTTCGATCCCCGGTTGGGTCATGTACCAATGGGTTTTTCTCGAAACTTAAGTACATTTACTGACTGCTCTCAAACGGTGAAGGAAAACATCGTGAGGAAACCTGCATACGCCGAAGAAGAAATTCTTAGGCGCATGTGAAGTCTACCAACCCGCACTGGGCTAGCGTGGTGGACTATAGCCCGAACACCCTCGTTGAGAGGGTAGGCCTGAGCCCCAGCAGTGGGGAGATTAATAGGCTGTTGATTGATTGATTGACACATGGAAATTAGTGAATTTCTTCAAAGTAAATTGGTTGGTAAAAACTTACCTTGAATGACTCACTTGGCATAGCTATGAACGATCTATATTCACCTTTACCTAACAAAAAGATAAATTAACTCGATAAAATTTTTTTTTAGGATGACTTTATTTCTCCCCTTTTTTAGATGATTAACCTAAGCAACATTAATATATCATTAAGATACAATAAGCCTCGCCGATCATAAGCGAGCAAAGACGCGAGCTCAGCTACTTCTAAATATTTACTTCTTAATTCCCCAATCGAAATTGCTTCGGGCACCGTGACACGACCAGAAAATACTTCCAGAAAATATTTGTACAGTCAGCAGAGTAATAAACACACAGAAGCGCGACGAATCGGGACCTTCTCTAAATAAAAATCTGACCGTCAACAAAAAAAAAAAAAGATTTTTTTGGACAAGCGTCGACAGAGCCATCTTTCTGGCGTAGAACTAATTGGTCTTCGTTGGTTGTAGTTAAAAAAGTTATTTGTTAAACTGGCAACACTATTTTGATTGATCCACAGAGGTTGGAACGTGATGTTTGAGGGGCAAAAAACCTTAAAATCGTTCGCCTCCGAATATTGTATTTCTTTAAGACTGCGGTCATGATTTGAAATTTTTTGGAATACTTCAACGGTATTTACAAGTATGAAGTTGGGTTCTTATCTGTGGTAAAAGCTGTAATCACAATGCAACACTTTGTCACGTTTTTGACGCCACGTCAATTACAGGCACGCGTTCACAATAATAAACAATATCATTAATTAACATATAACTCCTAATTAACAACAACAAATAGAAATTAATTTATGTACAAAAATAAAAACAAAATTGTCTATGCTACTTTCTTTCGGTTTATGGCTTTTATCTAAGCCTTTTTGGCGGGTAACGAAGTGTTCATGCGGCATTTATGGTCCTATGGCGGGAAATTAGTGTGCATATTGAGTAGCGGGTGTAAGTATATTATGCAATGTAATAGTACCTTATAAGTAACTGAGGACGGAAAACCTAAATTTTGTGCACTTGACGGAAAACTCCACGAAAGTAAGAGTTTTGTGCAACTGGACATCACTCCACTCCAGCCACCCCAGATTCTTGAAATGCCTTCTGGTTTTTGGCTCCACTGTGCGGACCTTCCGTTCCGTTCCGCCCACCGTCGTTTCTTATTATATTTAAACCTATCAATTACAGTTTAAATTCAAGAATATATCACGACGACTCCGAACAAGATTCGGGTTTTAGACAAAACACCTGTACCTACCTACCCACTTATAAATATGTAACTCCATTGTCCTCTCAAAGGCTCTATTCCGAGGACTTGCTAACAAGGGATTTGGAAAAAAAACCCCGAAAGCGCACCAGATTTCTTAAATAACAATGAGGCAAGCAGTCGAAACGGCCAGGTAAAATAAATTTCCTATTGTTGGCTGCCATTAGGTCGTAATGCTATGGATTTTGGAAGTTCTGGTGAATAGCGGGGTTTTGGGGTAGCGCAAGTGAGGGATTTTAGCGTTAAATTGTACCTTGTCTTGATTCTTAAGGCAGAAAATTATTAGCACTAAAATTAGTACATTTTAGACTTTCGCGCTTTGTATTCATAATTATATAATTATTAACGTCGTCAAGGTAAATAAAACTATTTCGTGTGTAAGACCCGTAAATAATTGTATAATTATGAGCACTAAAATTGTTTCTATACCTGTCTCAAATTATTAATTATACACGATGTAAATTTGCATCGTGGTATTCACGGAGGTAAATATATTGCTAATACTGAACACAAAAAAACTGTTTTTTTTTGCTTATTATAAAAAAAATAAAATTCAATATCATACTTTCTGAAGTTTTTCGCGATTCCCGAGGTGAAGGAAACCTTCTTTGGTCTATTCCCATTGCGCAATAGCTAATATTGGTTTATTCTTATCTGCACTCCAAGACTACGTTACCTTAAAATTGTTGTAGACTTTAAACATGGGAGTTTTTAAATTATCTAGATTAATTTGTAGCGTTCCTTACTATTCAAACAGATGGACAAAAAAGTTTAGCATAGTTTTGGCGAGACTTTGAACCATACCACAGAGGAAATAATACACATGTCAAGAAGTTTTCAGGCAAGCTTAAATTAGTTTCTTAACTTTAACATCTCACCCAAGAGAACAGTCCAATATAAATTAACTTATCGATTTCACCTTCTGAATATTATTTCAATAATTCTCAGGATTAGATATTGTAAATGCTTTTTACTTAAGGCGCATAACTCTGGAGTCATTTTAGGTAAAGTTTCGAAATAATCCTCTAGAATATTTTTAGTTACATAATCTTAATTTATTGTAATTTAGAAACATATACTCGTATATCGTTTGTATGTGTTTTATTTAAAGCAACAGTCGACTGAAGGATAATTTCGCTTTGCTGAAATTGATTATAATTTAAAACTTTATTGCGCAAAATTCACGGGTTTTAGATGACTGGAATCACTTCCAAGAAGTTATTGATACCCAATAGAACCCTCAGTTTGAAAAGTGGATAAATTATTTTAAATTTGATAAACATAGGATATTTTAGAACCAGCCAACCACTGTAAATTAGAACTATTTTATGACGCGTTGATTTGTTTATTTTTCACATTAAAAAACATGGCGGCATAGCTATGTGCCTTAACCACATCCCATAAAACGACGATATCTATATTTTCACATCTTGATCAGATTCCGTAAAATCAGATATAGAAATTATTTTAAAAAATCTTGTAGCTACAAATCGCGGCATGAACCGACCGTTAAAATTAATGACATTTCTTCCACTCCAGGCGGGGAACTGCGCCCGTCCCTTCTACCTGAGCTGATGTGTCTATTTAGACATCAAAATACACTTTTTTGTGCGTCCATATCTGTGAAACTAGTTTCGGGAACACCAAACAAGGTGCTTTGTCCGCCATTTTAATGATTTTCGACACATTTTGCCGATTTGTACGGGGTTCATTCGCAGAATGGCTCACGTGGCGTCCCAAAAAACAACGCAAGGTGTTCTTTCGATCTGTCAAATGGGGTGTAATTTACGAGTTTGACGCAAAACGTGATAAATCCGATCGTAAGCGATACTTTGAGATCGAGTTTGTATGGGTTTACTTCTTTTTGAAGCGCCTTCTATACCTACTGGAAACTTAAAGCGAATCCTTCTTAGAACGTGTATACCTACAACCTACCTAATGAAGAATATTGGTATGATTATAATATTGGTAAATTTATACATTCAGTGGCGCGCCTTGGGGGAGACCTATGTCCAGCAGTGGACTAGTACTGGTTAATGATGATAATGATGACATTTATACAAGGATTTATGGAATTGAATTTAAAAAATCGCTTTAAAAACATTTCCCTTTGGAAAATAAAATCATAACTCATCTAGCCTTAGGTAAAAAACATGCCGTAGGTAGAAACTTAGTATCATTTTAAAAAGTAGGTACTACCTATGTTTAACTGTGTATTCGAGGTTTTCCTAACTTAACTATAACTACATTTTAGACTTTCGCGCTTTGTATTCATAATTATATAATTATTTCGTGTGTAAGACCCGTAAATAATTATATAATTATTAACTATAACTTACTACAACTCCATAACACTTTACAGTCTCAACAAAATGCTTAACAAGTTTCAAGCACCGGAAACCGTATCGCACCGGTATTAAACAATCAAGTTGCGTTTATAAGTTTAAGAGTTACCTTATCACAGACAGACAGACAGACAGGATGCCCGCTTAGCCCTGAGTGACAGGCGGATCCCGCGGCAAACAGATTGTTAAGGATATGATTACCTACTTAATGCTATTACGAAATATGATAAGGGTCGGAATGCTGGACATTATATTCTGATTTGTTTTTATATTTTGATTGTTCAGTAAATATAGGAGATATCAAAAATCTTTAAACTGATATCGAAAGTTCGTTAACTAATTAGTAAAATGACATCAATAACTTTTTAAAAATAAAACGAGAAATATCCAAAATTTTGACTTATCCACCTGAGAACGCCAGGATGCTATATCTTGCAAAATTTATTTTTCTTTGAGATAAAGTCGAGGTGCTGATGTGTGACATGGTCATTATTAAGTACCAAACCCTTTGCAAACCAATAATATAAAAAAAACACTCCCACTCTCATAAATATAACCCATTTCGTGAAGAGACTTTTAGTTTCCATATCAATTTGATAGTTAACCAAATTGCTATAGGTACCTAATATAAAAACTATAATTAATTTAGCATTTTTTATGGTATACTAGCTGTCTCCCTCGGCGTCGATCGCGTTTTGCCCCGTAAGTGTATCGCGGTAGCCTATGTCCAGCCCCCGAGCTTCGCGTACAAACATTAAAATCCGTTCAGCGGTTTATGCGGGAAAAGGTAACAAACAGAACAGTTACTTTCCTATTTATATAATTTCGTATGGATTTAAGGACGACAAGTGGGTGATACATCTGCCCAACTTGCCAATAAGGTCCAACACTGGGCGTTGAAAGGCTATTAATAGTAGCGTCGCTACGTAAGAGTACTTCC
Organism: Metalampra italica; assembly: GCA_949699065.1. Taxonomy (NCBI): domain Eukaryota; kingdom Metazoa; phylum Arthropoda; class Insecta; order Lepidoptera; family Oecophoridae; genus Metalampra; species Metalampra italica. Next base: position 4,487,418 of record OX452993.1, read on the forward strand.
CTCCCTCGTAACCTCTCAGCAACCAGTTAGCCTGAAGTCAACAACCAGCGCTGGTTACATACAAGGCAACTATGTACAGGCCTAAACACATTGTTGTATGGTCGTAAGCTGCAGGTGATAATGACAGTTTGCCCTCTCAGTTAGCGTAATAGTGCGAGCTACCTGCGCGCGCAGCCCGGCCTAATACTGTTCGGGAGAGTTACTATTGGTCGTGGTCACATTCAATTCGAATTCAAAATATTTACTGCGAATTTCCGAATGCGGTGAATCTTATGGTTCACCGTGTATGTTACCAATACCAACCACTATAAGCTGGTGTATGTGAACAACCACCGGTGAATCCCAAGATTAACTGAAATCTAACCAAACCTAAGATTCACCGTATTCGGTCATTCACAGTAACATTACTACAGTAAATTTAACCAGTTTCATTGAAAATTTATTTAAAAAATCTGAAATTTAATTTTATTCATAGGCAAGGCTAGATAGCAGATAGATACATTTTGGTCTTTACCCTTAAAACCGGAATACCGCAATGTAGAACAAGCCAAGGATAGTCCATTATTATGTGATCACTGCCAACAAATACACTTCTAAAACGGTAACAAGTGAGTTCTAATCGAGTTGTCAGCGTAATCGAGAAACCGTAGTAGCAACCCGAGTATGTTTGGACGTTATTATCTTGACGTTGATTTAGGCTGCGCGCACGCAGGATTACGCCGCGTTGGTTTTGGACGGAAGGTATTGTTTTGTTAGCTTTAAGTTGTAGAGATAACTAACAAACTAAGTTAGATAGAAAGTATTTAAAAATATTAAATTACGAGGAACAATTAAAAGCTGATGATATGGAAATTAGGTAACAGGTTGATAAGTCAATCATCATCAATTTAAACCTACCTACATGGTGTTCCGAAGTGGACGCCAAAAACAAACGTGTTTCTATATTTTGTTTCCAAGAAGCAAAACGCGTTTGTTTTCCTACTATGACATTTCATTTGGAATGGAATAAAAACTGTATATGTATAAATAAATACATAGATATCATCAACAGCCTAATAATATGTCCCCACTGATGGGGCACAGATATTTATTTTACGACGGGAAAATTACCCTTACGGTAAATATAACGAACAAAACACACAGTAGTAGGTAAGGTAGTACAGCAAGATACTTACATTTAATTATTCAAAAGTTAACTAAATCTAGATTACTTAAATAAAACCCCACTTTCTTTCAAAGCACTAATAAGAGTACAAAACCAGTTATTGTAGGAATGCGAGTGGGCGAGTTGGGTTCGATTCCTGACTGTTTGGATAAGAAACCCAATGGTAGGCCAGGCCACTACGTAGCTATATGCGTTAATAGGCAAGTATAAATAGGTACCCATATATAAATCATTATTATTTATTTATATGTACTTGCATAATACATAATTGTATATGATTCAAAATACATATTAAAGCGGTAATTCCCATTTGTTCTATGGAACTGTGACGTCGTAGAACTGTTGAAACTTTTTTTCTCCCAACTAGGAGGAAATGTTTCAACAGTTCTATTTGTCGCCACAGTTTCATAGAACAAATGGGAGTTACCGCATCAAAGGCTGCAATCTGTCGTTTTTTTCCCAAAAAAAGGAGTTTTCACAAACGTATGCGGACAGGTCGGTGCTTCTGCTTCTGTAGTACCTAGTAAGGAATTAAATTTAAAAACATCGAGAGCCAGGTTGTGCTAAAATGCTTTAGTTTTATTATTCAGTACAGATTTTACTACTACTAATTCGTACTATTATACCTAGATAGTAGTAGAATAAGGATCCTTCCTCCGGCTAGTAAATATTAATGTAAAGAAAGCTTCACCTCGCTTTATTACACAGGGTGTAGCCTGATTACAGAGCGTATAACACAATAATAATACTTCACGTTACGATTGAGGCCCGAGGCTGAACATTAATTGCCGCCCTGTATTTATGAGTGGACTTTAAAATTTATATTGTGATAGTACGCGCCGGAGTTGTATAAAGTTATATTTTGATCTGATTATAGGTTATTTAATTCTGAAGTTAGTAAGGGAAAATCTTAGGGAAAATGCTTTTAGTTTTAATTGGCAAAAGACTTAGACTATCAGGTGCGACAAGCGGAGGCCTGGTAGTCTAAGTTCACTTATCCTTTTTATTTTATTTTTAAATTTTAGTTGTTTTTATATTTATTTGTTCTTTTTTGTTTCCGTTTTAAAATAAATAAACTACCTACTAAGCTCTGTTAAAATTAGTTAAAATCGTACAATTAAATAGATGCACTTTTAAGCATTGGCAATAAAACCTAACGACTAAGTTATACTTACTTAAACCTCATGTAACAAAATACCTGTCTAGTGACCGGTTAAAATGTCGTGGCAGCTTGAAACATGTTGTGGTTGGTTGAAACATGTCGTGGTTGCCTGAAACATGCCGTGGTTGCCTGAAATATGTCGTGGTTGCCTGAAAAATGTCGTGGTAGCCTGAAACATGTTGTGGTTGACTGAAACATGTCGTGGTTGCCTGAAACATGTCGTGATAGTTTAGTTAGTAATTGGTAACGCGTTTGCCGCTCGGTCGAGGGTTTGATACCGCATGATCATATTTTTAGGAACTTGAATTTCTGTTTATTATCATATCGTACCATAAGATATAATATTATATCGTATTTTCGGTGAAGGAACACATCACGAGGAAACCTGCGTGCTCCTAAGAAGAAATACTGAGGCACATGTGGAGTCTTCTTCCCGGCTCTAACACCTTGGAAGCGGTGGTAGATAAAAAAATTACGTTGTATAAATGTACCCAGTGTACTTACATTCAATAAAATAGTTTTGACTTTGACTTTGTCCACCAACCCTCACTTGGTGAACTATTAACGTTCTCATTGAGAAGATAGATCTGTACCCCAGCAAGGATGTTAATTTTTTGTTACTTACGTAAAATCTACATTTTACACAAAATAATGTGCCGATTGTATGGATTTGTATGAATAGACAATTGTTTTTAACGAATTTCCAAAAGTGCTCCAATATTAAAAGTTTATTTTAGTACCTTACGTATGTGATACCGAGTAATGTATCCGGTATTTCCTTCGTACAGCCTTCACCTACATCAAAAACTTAGTCCGTTGACAGTAGACCCAAGAAAAGGGATTAAAAAACTATATTAAATACTTTTAATCCCAAATAGGTTATTGTTTGAACAAGTGGCTGTCCACGGGACAAGTATGGTGAATATCGTCCCATTGTCCCGGTACAGCCCCACTATTGTCCCGTAAAGCGCTGTATGACAGGTTAAATATACCCATGACAATGGTAAGTGAGGATTTGTGAAAATTATGGGTTAAAGACATATTTGAATAAGATTGTACTTGGAAGTAGAATGCGGCGGGCTCTAGACACATTTTTTTGAGGTTCAAAAGCAAGGTTCTTTGGATGGATACAATTTGAGAACCATGTTCTGCGCGTTTGTAATTTTCTTTGGATTCCGACATCACGAATATCTTTAAGTCCGTCTGTCTGTCCGCCGGATAACTCAAAATCTATCGGACCGATTGAGCTCAGCTCGATATTATAATAAATATAAAACACAATTTATTAAGTATGTATTTTTATAAGAATATTTAGATCCATAATAAATAAGATGTTAATTATAATTTTATTGTACACACTCACACAAGGTGACAATTACAAGGTAGAGCATTTAGTTTTATAATCAGAAATTATCTACTTTTAGTACCTAGTTACTAACAAGATTATAAGAATACATTATATAGGTAAATATAAGGACAATGAATGTGTTATAGGAAATATATATATATATATATATAGGTATAATAAACAAAAACAGAAAAAAATAATTTACTACCGTTACAACACGGTGGGGTAAAAACTAGTTCTTATAAATTCTGGTTAAGAGTTAAAGTTTACCCACAATATCTCACAGTAACACTAAAGAGTTATTCCCGGAATACGTTTTAAGTACGTCTAATATTGACTGAGCGAGACCGGGAGGCGTACAGTAGCTTATTGGTATTTTGGATTCTGGTTCACGTGGACAAATATTGGTTTTTTACGAGCAAACTGTGGCTAGGTTCGGTATGGACGGAGTATCACTTTTTTGTTTTTGTCGATGATGTAATATAAATGCTTGCATCGAGCGGAGGTTTACTGCTTATGATGTCCACAGTTAGATCCTCTACCAATATGTATGCGTCGGAACTAAAAGGAAAACATACGAAAGGAGAAACAATTCCATGTCAGTAAGTACCTGTAACAAGGCGCATACGCATGTGAATCTTTATTGTTTTGAATTTTTGACCTTTCATTCAATACTGGCATAGCCTTTTAAAATTATTAAAAATCCAAAATTTACTTCTAGACCTGTTTAAAATACCGGTATGTTTACTTGTATTATTTATAGATTTTTATAGATTCCTACTTCAAACCTTCTTATTTAATTTACTTGTAATAAAAATAATAAATAATCTACCGTTAGTCATTCTGTATAGAAATAATTCTAGTTATAAATGGTGTTGTTTGTAAATTCAGTGAAATCAATACATCATCAGTTCTATACAGTACCTATATTATGCTGCCATCTCCTTTTCACCAGTTTAGCTCATAGTATCCTAAACTAGAGCTTTTATCGAGAAATTTATACTAGAGTCTAGGTTTCATTGCCGATAGATTTATGTCACATGCTAAGTCATATATGACTATAATAAATTCTTGATCCAGTTAAACAGACAATTAAGACGATAATTAAAACTATTAAATTTTAAGACAGACAATTTAAACATTAAACATGACAGAGTACACAGACCACTAGACAAGACAGACGCTTCATGGAGACAGGATAAGAATACAGTGACGATATAGGTAAAACAAATATTGTTTTAATGTTAAAACTTTCAGAATCATCTTACCACCTACTCAAATAGAGCGTGCAAGCTTATACGAAATTAGAACAAATAGACAATGTGGCACAAGCAACGTAATTAGTGCTGCTTTTTCATCGACAGTTTTTAAACTGATCGACGTATCGATATATTTTTTCGGGAAATATTTTTTTATATTAAAAACGGTTTCAATAAATTTAAATGATTTTTAAGAATTAACCAACTTGATAAGTTACAATCAACAATCGATAACAATCAATTAAAAACTAACAATAACTATTATTTCCTATGCGCAATCGTGTTGTTTCAGATGTGCACGCTTTAAAACAAAATTTTAGTCTTCTGTGCTCTTTTTATCTTTATAAATAAGAAAGAGATGGTATGAACTTTAGAACTGTCAAAATAGTTTAAGTGCCATTACCCTACTACTTTCACCAGTTGCATCATACAATTTGACTTCACATTTTTAATAGTTTGGTGATGATTGAATACACAACACTATTTTATGAGTGACACTTAGATATGTAGGTATTTCATGAATCACACAAATATTTGGATATAGCCAGAACATGATACATCGATGGGTATACATAAGTGAAAAATGACATTTTCAAGTAAAAGGGCAATGTATTAATACTTACGAGATTTCCTTATTATTTTAAAGTTTGACTAGAAATGCTCTAGCTCGGTTCGCTATATAGGGATGTCGCTTCATTGATATTTTAAAACATAATACCTACCTTTAACGACTTACTATGTATAGGTAATAAGTATTATAATTATTTTGATAAGTGTTATTCCAGTTCGGTGTATAACATTGGCATAATTAAAAAAATACATTATTCAGATTTTATTTTTAAAAATACCGATATCCTAGTCACCGGTATTAATACCAGTATTTTCATAAAGATTTAGAGCCAGACTACCCTTTCCCCTCTCTCTTCTTCGATCCGACTCTGACCGCTCTATTTGTTGGTAGTATTTGCTTTACGTGAGTTTTTTTGTATTCCGTTTTAATTTGTTGCCTAAATATTGTACAGTGGCGGTCGGATCCTGGTCGTTAAGTACCTTGTTTACCAGCATAAAGGGACCGGTAACGTTGTTAACGTACGGAAAACCGATATTACCTTAAATCCTGACACCAGAGTACCTGTATTTTTTTACCCGGCGGATACACCCGGGGGAGTCTTTGTCAAGGAATCGCGCATGTTTGTTAAGTGTATTATAAATGTATGGGCCATGTAATAAATAAATAATACCGGTAAACCACCAATATTTTTGATACCGGTATTAAGTCTTGAAAATATTTGTGTTAGCCCTGGATGCGTGCGCGCAGCCAAGTCAATATTGACCGGGCAGTAAGCCGCGGCGACGCGCCCCGCCGCCGTCCGCAGCGCGCGACGTCAACATTTGCGTGTTTGCGCACAAACATGGACGTAATAAATAATGAACTCCTTCATACGTTTTTCAAAAAAATTATATATTACCTATTTATTTTATTTATAATTTATTTTATTTTATTTTTATGTATTTATCATTAAGTAAGCTGCAAAATAAAGCTTTAGAATAAAAGCATACGAGGTGGCACTTGCAGTCTATTGTCAATTCTCTTGCAGTCCAGTGTCATTTCTACCACGCCGTACCTACTAGTTGCTTGCCTTTGCCTAATTTCGACAGATTTCCTACAGAGCACAGAGTTTAATACAGAGCCATCTGTTAACAGTGATATAGAATAATTAGAAATGACATTTGCCACAGATTATAAAGAAAACCTCTCATTGCTACAGAAAAATTACAAAATCTCTCTTTTTAAAGAGAAAATCCTAAAGTCGGCTAAGCGGGAAAGTCGGCATAAAGGGCATAACCGGCATACTCATTGCGGAGTTACCGTATCGTCAGGAATACAAAATATGTAGTATATTTATAAATTATAGATGTTTAGTATACTATGTTTCTGTCCTATGGCATGAGATAAAGTCCCTGCGAGCTCCATTCGACCCGTCTTCGATTCAGTAGTGTTGTACTGCATGAAATATCGATATCGATAAACTATTATAACTTTTAACGCCACAAACGGGTAAAAACTGGGGAAGTTTTCAGCTTTACTCTTGTCTAATCCCAAACTAGCATTCCTATTCGCATAGAAATTAGACAAACACATTGTCATTATATGAAACCTACTTCAAAAAGTAGATAGATAAAACACATAATTTTGTTGTAACCAAAAACGAGTATGACATTGATTGTAAATTGTATTACGTATTCGTATTTGACATTTGTAAATTGTATTATAAATTATTGCTAATAATGAGCAAAACACAGAGAACTTAACTGACGTGTACCATTTTGAAAAGATTTAAAAAATGGTTTGAGTTTTATTAAACAAATGTTGGACGCTTGACTTCATCGACAGTGAAACGCCCAACCCTAGGCTTTCTTCTCCCACAAATGGTCTGGGCGTGGTGAACGAGCCAGCACCACAAAACGAACACAACAGCACGGAACAGGTATATATTGTTATTACTACGTGACGAATATGTGTAATGAACGCACGCACGATACGTGTGCGCAAATTGATAGGTTTAAGTCGAACGCGTAAGTGACTACTCGTATTGATTGCTGTAAGTGATGCGTGGGCTTGAAGCTACGCCTATATCTCGCGTAACTAGCAATGCAAGTGGGACGTTAATTTTGATGTATGGATACGGATAATGCTGGTTGAAAGCCAATGGATCGATCTTTCTTAAACATCTTTAGATTCTTATTATGCAAATACCTTTAAAGTGTGTTCGGTATAATGGAAGTCAAGCAGCTTATCATAATTTATTTTCGGACTCATTATATTATATTCACAATAGTTTATAATTTAAAGTTCTTGGAAAATAACAAACTAATTTAAATTGATTCATTACGTATCTGCACACGCGATGGAAGAGCTTCCTTCCCTTGAATTTCAAAATAATTATAGTATTTTTCTTATTTTTTGCTCAAAATTGAAATATGATCTTTCACCACCTGCCGTGGCGCAGAATAACAAAACAGATTGTACATAACTAATTACAAAAATAATGATGTTTCGTGCTTTAAAACTCGCACTGGTTTAGCTCGAACGCGCTCTAATGATAGTGATGTGCCCCACTCGTCTCTATATAATTTAGTACGGATTGAGTTATTAGTAGTGCTGCGTTGAGATACCGGGTATAATATAAACTGGTACTGGTTTAATGTGGTCGGTTTTTGGATGTCTTAATGTAATTTTGATATGGAAGTTGAGTGTTAGGAAACTGAGTATCAAGTATTAAGTTTAGATTAGGTTTTCGGCATCGTATTCGATTAAGATGTTTCGAATGTTCCGGCGACATTAGGTAACCATTTGGATTTAAATGTTGCTATGAATTATACAGTGCGATCTTTATCGTAGTTTACGATCGAAGAATGTTTTTTACTACCAGGTCATTGTCTCGTAGTTATTCGCAGAAAAACTTTGCCGCGATAAATCCGAAGCTTTGCTTTTAGAACTTGCATAGTATTGAGTCATTAGTACTGAGTGTTTGAATCACATTATAATATTGTAAAAGCATTGATGATCGTAGAAAATTTACACATAATCATTACTGAGGATACGATGCACGGATCGTTTGAATGACTATGTTATTCATGATAGGTATAATGATACAAAGCAACTTTGACTGTTACTTTACTACCTTTTGTGTGTATATTTCTATGCTCAGTACTTCAAAAGCCTTATATGTAAAACCGGAGACAATCGACTCAATTAAGAGTCAAACATATTTTTTTCTCTTACAAATTACCTTATTATTCCGTGGTCCTTCGTGCCGGATGGTGGGCGTAAGTTTGTCGCTTTCTTGCGGGTCTCTTGAATTGATTAAGTGTTTTTTGTCTCGCTCGCATTGTAGGGTAATCACCGCATGTCTTTATCGTGCTTAATGATCTCAGATTAACATGTTCTGATGACTGTGTGATGGGGTTGTGATGACGTGGCCGAATTTGTGATGATGTTTTTTGGACACAATTATAGTGGTGTTGCTATAGCTATGAAAAAGCTACCTATTTTTCGTGGACAGATTAATAGCTATTTTTATGAATAGTTGTGACTGAAGGTTTTTTATTATTCAACTAATTTCTATTATAATAAGTTGTAAGGATTGCCTGAAATCCTGGTCTGGAGTTATACTAATCCTTGTATGTGATATTGTGGCCTTGTATATTTACTGACTACGTACTATGAACTGACTACACAGCGTGGAGTCAGAATAATAAAGTCATATATCATTTGTTATCAACGATATCTAAATGAAACGATTTGCAATGAATATTTATTTGACTCTAATATGTTTTATGGCTAATATATTTAAATAAATTTTATTTCGTTGATTAACGTATCGGTTTTCAAGTTTATACAAACACATCCTAAATATTCAAAGCCTGCATTCCTTTTTATAACGGTGTATAAGTAATGATTGGAGAAAAATATTATGTGTATGCATAGAATTGCTTTGTCATCTCCTATTTGATTTGGAAGATCTGAAGGGTTCCGTACTAATGATGTAGTGAGTTGCTGTTTCTTTATAGGGAAGCAATTAATTGAATATTTAAGAGATTTCCAATACACAGCGCATGTATCAATTATAATATCATCAAAATTCCTCAAGTTGATATCTCACTCGAAGCTTTAAACTTAAGAGAAACTGACAAGAGTCAGTTAGCCTCTCAATTTTGCCCACAAAAAATACAAAAACATTTGAATTCGAAAGCGAGACCGCGAAACGAGTCTTAACGAACTTAAATGCCCTTTTTAATTCTTTTTCTACTCTGGCAAGACAGCATGTCGGCGCTCGGTTCCTTCGGGCGGTTTGGGTATTTTTTTAGTTCCACGCCGAGTGCTTGCCCTCACGAGGCTTGTTCTTGCGGGTAATGGCTTCATTATACGGCTCGGGAATCTCGGAGAAGCTTGGGGGCCGCCCGCAAAAACTGGCCACTCTTACAAGCTGCAACACGGACAGTTTGAGGCTGTGTTGCCAACTTAGCCGTTTCAGTGATAGATTTAGTACTGTCTTGTATGTCGTAAAAATTTGGGCACTAAGTACGACAAAAATAAAGTATTATTTTAATCTTTTGTGTGTACATAGGTACCAGATTTATTTTGGTTTTTACTCCGATATAGGTTACCTATACGTACATCTCTAAAAACACTAGGTAGGAACAAGACGAAGACAACCATGCTATAACAGTAATATCATTTTTTGAAAATATTAAGGGCCTAAAAGACTTTGTTTCCAGGGCCGTAAAACCCATTAAAAACCGACGAAAACAAAATAGCCAATCACAGCGTCAAAGTCAAAACCATTTTATTGCGTAAGTCAGCGAACTTCATATTAAAGTTCGCTGGCGTAAATACAGTGATGGGTACAATTTAAACAACAACAATTTCTTCCAAGATGTTAGCGCTGGGTTAGCGTTTGCCACCTCAAAAAAAACTATTTTTGTTTTTTTGGTATTAATTTTGCGTCTAGTGGCAACACTGGCTGGAGAGCACTTTGACGTGTTTCAGGAATAATAATACTCAATCGAAAATGTTACGGTAATCGTTTTTGAGTTATTACGCAATTATATGCTCACTTCAGGGTTCTGAGACAGCAACGTACGGTTTCCGTTGCAATTTTGCGGTCCGCTAATGGTTCCGTGATCGTAATTCGATTTTCGAACGAATTCCGGTGGCTCTTTACTTGTTGGGCTACATTTTTATTCGAATTTATGAACTTAACTTTCTTTTTTTCAAAGAAAACCTCAAATTCCTTAATAAATAGGCTAGTTTTTCGACTCAGTGGACCTTCCTCACCGTGGGATCAAAAAGCAAAATAATCTAAGGCCAATACATTCCAACAGTGAAGGTTTTTTTAAAAATAGGTTAAATATAGTTACGAAGATAACCTAGGGTAAACAAGTATAAAATATTTTAAACACCAAATATCACAATATTTCTTTTCAGGAAAACTAAATAAAAACATTACCATTTCATAATGAGATCCCGCCAAAGTATCAAAAATAAATATTAAAAAAAAAGGTTTTGGCATGGTTATTAGACCCGTTAGAAACCTTTAGCAACAATAATTAATTGATAAAAAGTGTCCCTGATTATAAAGTAGGTAATCACAATTATACAAGTAACCCGCAATATACACTTTTAAGGAAAATAAAATAGAAGAGACAAACTGTCTCCCGCCAAAAGAGTTCCTCAAAAAACCGTGTTAGAACCGCAATATACCCAATTGCAATAATAATTAATCGATAAAAAGTGTTCTGGTTATAAAGTAGGTAATCACAATTATACAAGTAACCCGCAATATACACTTTTAAGGAAAATAAAATAGAAGAGACAAACTGTCTCCCGCCAAAAGAGCTCCTCAAAAAACCGTGTTAGAACCGCAATATACCCAATTGCAATAATAATTAATCGATAAAAAGTGTTCTGGTTATAAAGTAGGTAATCACAATTATACAAGTAACCCGCAATATACACTTTTAAGAAAAATAAAATAGAAGAGACAAACTGGCTCCCGCCAAAAGAGTTCCTCAAAAAACCGTGTTAGAACCGCAATATACCCAATTGCAACAATAATTAATCGATAAAAAGTGTCCCTGGTTAAGCGAAGTGCCAATTACTGCCACGGGGGTCCTCAACGGGTCTCGAGTAATGACAGGGCCTCGTAAGTTCCTTGAAGAATTACCTCCGAATTTCTTATTTTTGTGTATCTGGTTTGATGCGTGATTCCTTTTATTTTACGCCTTATAATTAGGTATGCCGATGCCGAGCCGAGCTTTTTTCGAGGAATCGGCAATTTGTTATCGCGGAAGCTGGCACGACGCGAAGACCGAAATGAGATGTAACTTTTGGCATTGGGATGGCGTGTCAACAAGAAATATGTCAGTTCTGTTTCACCTGTTTGTAGAATGAGTAATGAGTGAATGATGTTACTGTACTAAAGTGTGAACGAATGTTTGATTGAAATTCAATCACGCCATGATGGTTGGATATTCTTATTTTAATATTTTTTTTATAGCTGACATGTATTGACAAATACGTATTTAGACCACTACCGAAGATACCGATCTTCTTATAGAGGGGCAGGAGTACACGGCGACACTTGGAGCCATTTGTGCCGAACCCCTGTACACCAACGGTGCACCAATCCATTTTTGGTGGACTTCACATACGCCTTAGAATAGAAATTCTAATCTTTGGCGTATGCAGGTTTCCTCATGATGTTGTTTTGACGGAAAAGCCTATGGTATCATTAACCATACTTAAGGTCCGAAAAAATCATTGGTACAGCCAAGGTTTGAACCCACAACCTCATAAACTTGAGATGAGTGCACAACCAACTAAGCTACCACGGCTCTCTTACCGGTTGGCACCTATGGATGTTTATATAGTTGTTTTTTAGACCGACAAAGCGCACACTAAGACATTTTCATTCAGTTAAAATCACGTTGAAATACCTACTTGAAGTAGTAAAGAACAAAGACTTCAGTTTCGAAGAACAACGTCGATTGAATATTCCGATTTGCACAGCGTACAATATTTTTACAGACTAACAGTACAACAATGTTGTCCACAATCTACCATCTCAATACAAAAACAACATTAATCTGAACGCAAACATGTGTTTATCTCTATTCAGCCATTGAAAAGGTGCAATAAATATAGTGGGCACACGTCTCGCAATTGAAACGTACACTACTTAATAAATGCCGGCGTGCAACTGGGATTTTACAATCTTCTTCCTGCAGTCCATGTTGTGGTAGCTCCGTAGTTTTAAAGTTGAAAATGACGGCATCGATAAGTTGGTGGGATCTACACTCGCACACGCCCGCGATCGGTGTGGCCCGCGAGAGGCAATGCGCAAATGCCCGCCGATTTATCGATAACGCGTGACGTTTTTTTTGCGGCGAGCATCACTATTTCGTTGAATAACTTGCGGTATTTGGTGTCAAAAGGTTAATTGGGTCCAATTGAACATTTCTTTAGGTAGAAATTTTTGAATTCAGAATGGTTTTTGTGGAATACGGACGTACGGTGTATTTAACATATTTATGCATCGTGTAGGAGTGTCTTGAATTCAACTGTGTAAATGGACAAAATGCTAATAAACAACCCTATCAATAAACAATACTGTCTAAATACAACAATAGAAAAAAACTGCAATTTTTATGATGATTTCTTCTACTTTATCGATCTCGTAAAAATTTAAATACTTATTTCGAATTCCGATCTACTTAGTGAATTATTTAATTTGTCTAAAAATAATATTAAATAAACAGCTTCATGCAGTTTTCTAATTATCGATTCGCTCGAATATCGACTCGTGTGGTCGATCGATGCGATCTAACGTGTCGATATCGCGCGCGAATACCATTACCGAGGACGCCATCGCCATTGCTCGATCAAATCGAATTAGGGTTGGCGACGTCACCGTGTTGCTCGATCGATCGAACACGCGACGCTTCGATCGATATCCATCCATAAGATTAACAATAATCAAGAAGGCAGCTACTGTTGACAATTACAATGTCCGTTACAAAATACTGTTCTAACTACTTTACAATAAGTAACATCAGTAATCAATAATGCAGCTACTGTTGACAAGAACATATTATGACCGTGGCCAACATACTGTTCCAATTGTATCATGTGCCTGGAGCATTGAACATTACGACTTACTGAAAATGGTCCTAAAAAACCAAGGTTACTTACTGAAAATGGTCCTACAAAACCAAGGTCATTTACTGAAAATGGTCCTATAAAACCAAGGTCATTTACTGAAAATGGTCCTATAAAACCCAGAGGTTACTTACTACTGAAAACGGTCTATACCAAGGTTATTTACTGAAAATGGTCTATACGAAGGTTACTTACTGAAAATGGCCCTATAACCAGTTACTTGTGTTTGCTGTTATGTCGTTTATTTCGCTCGTTATTACTGGTTTAGTGGAAATACTGTGATGCCGTATATATTTGGTGATAGTACGAACGGAACTTGATTTCAGCTGTGTGAGTGTGTGTGCATGTAGTCATGCACAGAGCCTAAAAGAGTACCATACGAGTAGGTATCTTCCTATCTTTGGTTTCATCTAAGAGTGCAATGAAGTTTGGTTGCAATTTCTAATAGGGTTCAAAAATGAAATTGCTTATTTCTGCTCCGTTTAATCGATTCTCAGTTACTATTAATCTCGACAGCGCAATGGAGAATAATGATATTGATATAAAAAATCATCATGTAATGATTTACACTTTAATTGAAGTTTGTATGTTTATATTGCGACCAGCTTACTTGCATCGTCGTTAAAACTAATGACTAAAGTAATTCTATGTGTAATGAAATAGTTATTGATGTATCATATGGTAGGTTCAGTACTAATCGACTGTTGAGTTACAGGACAAATTGTAAGCATTTTCTTTTTACATTTTTGACTGTAATGACACATCATACAAGTTACATCAGCTAGGTCGTGGGTTCAAACCTTAGCCACATACTTTTCACCTTAGAACAAGGATCCCTCTACGCTTTTCAGTGTAGGAAAACATCGTGAGGTACCTACTTAATATGCAAAAGAATAAAGAGTTCCTATTCTAAGGCGTATGTAGAGTCCATCAAAAATCTAATTGTGGCACCTTCGTTGGACAGGTTTTTGGCATGACAGATCTAAACCATCTAATATCTCAAAAATGGTCCAATTTTGTTTGACTAATGCATCATAGGGATAAATTCGTCGCTGATTTTGCCAAAGGGCCTATCTTAGTTTTTGATTTTGCAAAATGGCCTATCTCAGTTCTGAGATAATTATGTCCTTTTGCAAAATCTGCGACGAGTTGATTTCAACCACCAACCCAATAAACGCAAATTAACAATAATGGGAATCGGACCAATTTCAAATAATAACCCTGTACTGTAAGGATTTTTACATCTAAAATATTTACCCCTGTTAGACGCCGATGAAACAATCCGTTCCAACTCGCTTATCTCGACTAATAAACCCATCGATTCACCTCCCTTTATCTCTGTCAATCGACATAATTCCTTACATTTTTCAAACCAGTCTGCACTCGCGAAGGCGATATGTAACCGCTAGATATTCGCGGATAACGTACTAGTATCGAGTAACTAGTATCAAGTTCCTGCTAAGATCTTAATCGGTATGTGTGTTAGCGCGTTCATTAGCAAGTGGTGTAAGTAAAAAGCGGGAGAGAGGCATGCATCAAATAATGATTTTTTATGACGTAGAATGCTAGCTTTTCCCGCGGCTTCCCCGCGTAGAGATTTTTTCCCATGGGAACAGTTATTCCTGAGGTATCTATAGCCTATGAATCTATATTACTGTAATGTTTCATCAAAATTTGTTCCGTAGTTTGAGAACTAAGGTCCTCGACATAACTTAGAAAGATTTTTCTATCGCAGTCAGTTTCGTTTATTTTCCTGTAGGTATTAAGTAAATATTTTTTATCAGTGGCACTGGCAACTCAACAATATTAACTCTATATTCCCCTTGATCCCTTTGATCGTTAAAAAACCCAACTGGAGCGGCTCTCGCGTCAATACTGATATATAGATTTCTCGCGGCTATCCTACTCTATCTTCTAAATAAATAAGTAGGTCTGTACCTTCTTTTCGCTACTAATATACCATGGACCATACACACATCGTCCCATACAAGTCGCCTTAAACACTTATAAAGCATTGTGCTGGCAGTTAATTAACCCGAACAAGATATATTGCACTCCCCTTGTGTCACTAGCCAGGGATGTAGCTAGGGAGGACTGAAGTTTCCTTCAAAACCTGACATTAGTATCTCTCAGGGAAGCTTACCTCAACCCTCAACTCAGCGAGGTGTATGCCAATAGAATAGTATTTGTATGTAGGTTTAGTCAATGGCGGTTTAATCTGGTATGCTGTACCGCTAGAAGCGGTTTCTTACTTTTTATCCTGACGCCGTAGTTGAGCGGGTATTTGGAAGAAATACCAAGGGATGGGATTATTCATAAACTTAGAACTTAGCTTATGGACGAAAAATGAGCTCATTTTATTGTCAAAGTGTATGCAATAAAATATTTTGACTTTGACTTTTGGCATTGAAAGTCGGAGTGTGCTTCGATGGATTATTGCACGATCGCTAATATAACGATGAAAATGTAATATTTCTTCAAAACAATCACGATAAAATACTGCTAACGTTCATACTACGCGTGACGATTTGTGACGAACTGTCATTCAAAGCAAGTTGCATTGATTGTTTGTTTTTATAGGTTTAACGGCCAGTTGGAAACAAGTCCATAAACTACGATATCGTAGTTTTAAATCACGAATACATTATACCGCAGTACGGTCTCCGGCAACTAGTGCCATTTGGTGATCCACATTGCAGCTAGTACCGCACTAAACTGATAATAGGTTTAGTGTCGATTTAACAAGGGACAATTTGGAACAATTCGGTAGAGTCGTTACACGCTTTTATTTAACTATCCCGCATATTATACACTTTAATAGGCACTTGTTGCATATAAAACTATCACAGATGTACACCAAAACCTACAATATACATTTTTTAGGAAAACTAAATAAAAAAGACAACCGTCTCCGACAAAATCCCGCCAAGAAGCCCAGGTTGCATTGACATTGTGTTCGTTGTCTCTTCCTGCTTGTGACACTGCCGTAATCTATTATTTTCTCCCTTCACACATGGGCGTTTAGACCTATATTCTATGTTTTTGTGGCATTGGTGAGCAAGCCCCTTAGATCCTGCCTACGTGCCTGCCATTGGCAGATACAGTGGGTCCTCAATAAACCGGACTCCAAATCGATTTCGTATCGAGGTTAATTGAAAAATATTGTGATTAAAAAAAGTATTTAATTGCGATATGATTGAGCCTGTTGAGTTATGTGTCTATTGGTTGAAGTATTAATGGTGCCCAGAGGCATTTCGAAGTACATACCTGGTGTTGCCAAAGGCTTGTTGAGTTCCAAGTAAATATTGATCTTATTTGAGTCTTTTCAAAATCCAATAGAAAGGAACAATCACTCAGTGCGAGTCGGGTCTAGCGCAATGAGTGTTCTGTACGAGTCTTGCTTTTCCTTCAATGTTGAGGCCACAGTTTGAGGCCATGATATCAATCAATCAATTAAAATAAACACATTACCCTCCTTTGCGTCGCACAGTCGGGTAACAAGACGACGGACACGTGCTTACACGACTTCGTTACAAATAAATGATGTAACCCTATAGGATTTATTTCCTCATAGACTAGCTTTTGCCGGCGGCATCGCTCGCAGGAACAGTTTATCGCGGTAAAAATTAGCCTATATCTTTCCGCAGGGTACGATGTATCTCTACACGAAATTTCATCAAAATCCGTTCAGCGGTTTAGCCGTGAAAAGGTAACGAACAGACCGAGAGAATCATATTCCCATTTATAATATTGGTATGGATGGTGAAAGAAGAAATGAAACAAAAAGTGAAGGAAGTCGTATGAAGCGAAAGGAAGCGAGTTCTTTGTCCAGCAGTAGGCATAGATTTGTTGGATGTTGGGACAGGCTTCTTCGCTCCGGTCGTGTTTGTAACCGAGTTTTGTAACCAGCTACAGCCATTTAGGCGTGCCATAACTACGAACTAAGAAAAATTGAAGATCCGAAAATTATTTGTTTGTAACTCGGTTACTAACGAAGACATTACAAATTCTTCAATCGTAACTAACAATGAAATACAAATTATTCTTTTTCCGTAACTTGGTTACACACAAAGAAAAAAATCTTCATTTGTAGCTAGTTACAATACACGGTTACGAACACGGCCGGGGCCGGCTGCCAACTGCTTAAACCAATTAAAATCGACAGAAGGCAGTCTACGGTTTAAATTGGCTTTATTTGTTAATAGTCAGATCAAAACTTTATGACTCGATGGAGTTGCCGTAAAAGTAAATTATGATCGTAACTTCTGTAATTGACTGGTAGGAAGCTAGCTTGATTAAAACGATTATATTTGCTTGGGGGCTTAGTTTCATAATAAAGGTGTAGTCTGACAGTATACAATTTTCGCGGCACCTAATAATAAAAGATACCTAGCTGTCGCCCGCGGCTTCGCCTGCGTGGCATAAGCATTTCCCGGAACAGTTTATTGCGGTAAAAGGATGGGTTCGATGTATCTCCACAACAAATTTTATCAAAATCCGTTCAGTGTTTAGGCGTGAACTATAATAGTTACTTTCCTATTTATAGTATTAGTGTGGATTATCTCAGCACGTTGAAGTGGCAGTGGGCTGGTCACATCTGCCGGAGAACCGATAACCGCTGGGGTAGACAAGTTCTCGAGTGGAGACCACAACTTGACAAGCGTAGGGTGGGACGCCCCCGGGTAGATGGAGCGAAAACCTGCGTAGGGCGGCTGGCAGCGACTGGATGCGGAGAGCCGAAGATCGGGCTCAGTGGCGCGCCTTGGGGGAGGCCTATGTCCAGCAGTTGACTAGTGCAGGCTGATGATGATGACGATGATCTCAGTAGGTATGTAATAAAGGTTAACCTGAGTTTAGAAACTTGAAATTTATATAGAGGTTACTCAAAATCGTCTGAAATCCGTGGTCAGATCGGCTTTGTTAGATTGATTGACCACAGACACTACGTGTGTTTGGTTAGATCGAGTATCCATAGTTGATTGGTGTCCGTGGTCAGATCGCTTTGTTAGATCAATCTCGCTGCGTCCACCTGTTTGCCTTTTACTCATCAGTTACCACTAGGCAAGCACAAAAAATATTTTTTTTTAACGGACACATTTTTGGATGACATTCCACAGTGACGGAAGTTGCTGGTAATCGTTTATGGAATATGCTTTTCACTCAAACGTAGGAAGAAATAATACTAAAGCTGCGAGCACGAAAACAACCAATTTTTCTCAACATTTAACAAGGTACGAAATTTAATACCAGAAACGAATAAAACTTATTCACCTTACGCAATAATTACGGAACCTGTCAAAAGTCACCCCTCATAAGGTGAAACGGCTTCATAAGGGCGTCGCCACACTGCGGCGTTAAGGCGGCGCGCACACCGGCGGATAATTAAAGAGGCAAGGATGATAAATAACGAACTGTCCGCGTTTTTGCCGCAGATGTCATTATCTCGACCGACTCTATCAGACGTCACTCGATTACGTAGGTGGGATGTGTATAGAGTTGGTAAAACCCCCCTTCTTTTTTGCAGTTAATTCTATAGATGCTTCACTTGGAACGAGACCATAATAACATAAAAAATTGGGTTGAAACTACCAGAAACATTTTATGGTATACTAATCTAACCCGTGATTTTTATTGCATAGATTTATTTTAAACTAGCTGTTGCCCGCAACTTCGTATGCGTGGATTTTGGAAGTAGGTATAGGTATCTCTCCTATACTCAGAACGCGCGACAAACCAACAAAATAACCAACCAACAAACCAAAGGCGCAAACAAACGCGCGAAACGCGCGAACAAACCAACTAACCTAACTAACGCGCAAAAAGCGCGAACAAACGCGCGAAACGCGCGAACAAACCAACCAAATAACCAACCAACAAACCAAAGGCGCACACAAACGCGCGAACAAACGCGCGATACGCGTGAACAAATCAACTAACCTACCAAGCGATCAAACGCGCAAAAAGCGCGAACAAACGCGCGAAACTCGCGAACAAATGCGCGAAACGCGCGAACAAACGCGCGAAAAGCGCGAACAAACGCGAAACGCGCGAACAAACCAACCAAATAACCAACCAACAAACTAAAGGCGCACACAAACGCGCGAACATTCGCGCGAAACTCGCGTACAAACGCGCGAAACGCGCGAACAAAGCAACCAAATAACCAACCAAACACGCAAACAAACCCGCAACCAATAAACGCACGAAACGCGCGAACAAACGCGCGAACCAACCAAATAACCAACCAACCAACAAAACGCGCGAACAAACCAACCAAATAACCAAAACCAACCAAACGCGCAAACAAATGCGCGAACAAACGCGCGAAACGCGCGAACAAACCAACCAAATAACCGACCAACCAAACGCGCGAACAACCCGCAACCAACAAACGCGCGAAACGCGCGAACAAACCAACTAACCTAACTAACGCGCAAAAAGCGCGAACAAACGCGCGAAACGCGCGAACAAACGCGCGAACAAACGCGATCCGCGCGAACAAACCAACCAAATAACCAACCAACAAACCAAAGGCGCACACAAACGCGCGAACAAACGCGCGATACGCGTGAACAAATCAACTAACCTACCAAGCGATCAAACGCGCAAAAAGCGCGAACAAACGCGTGAAACGCGCGAACAAATGCGCGAAACGCGCGAACAAACGCGCGAAAAGCGCGAACAAACGCGCGAAACGCGCGAAGAAACGTGAAACGCGCGAACAAACCAACCAAATAACCAACCAACAAACCAAAGGCGCACACAAACGCGCGAACATTCGCGCGAAACTCGCGTACAAACGCGCGAAACGCGCGAACAAAGCAACCAAATAACCAACCAAACACGCAAACAAACCCGCAACCAATAAACGCACGAAACGCGCGAACAAACGCGCGAACCAACCAAATAACCAACCAACCAACAAAACGCGCGAACAAACCAACCAAATAACCAAAACCAACCAAACGCGCAAACAAATGCGCGAACAAACGCGCGAAACGCGCGAACAAACCAACCAAATAACCAACCAACCAAACGCGCGAACAACCCGCAACCAACAAACGCGCGAAACGCGCGAACAAACCAACTAACCTAACTAACGCGCAAAAAGCGCGAACAAACGCGCGAAACGCGTGAACAAACGCGCGAACAAACGCGATCCGCGCGAACAAACCAACCAAATAACCAACCAACAAACCAAAGGCGCACACAAACGCGCGAACAAACGCGCGATACGCGTGAACAAATCAACTAACCTACCAAGCGATCAAACGCGCAAAAAGCGCGAACAAACGCGCGAAACGCGCGAACAAATGCGCGAAACGCGCGAACAAACGCGCGAAAAGCGCGAACAAACGCGCGAAACGCGCGAACAAACGCGAAACGCGCAAACAAAGCAACCAAATAACCAACCAACAAACCAAAGGCGCACACAAACGCGCGAACATTCGCGCGAAACTCGCGTACAAACGCGCGAAACGCGCGAACAAAGCAACCAAATAACCAACCAAACACGCAAACAAACCCGCAACCAATAAACGCACGAAACGCGCGAACAAACGCGCGAACCAACCAAATAACCAACCAACCAACAAAACGCGCGAACAAACCAACCAAATAACCAAAACCAACCAAACGCGCAAACAAATGCGCGAACAAACGCGCGAAACGCGCGAACAAACCAACCAAATAACCAACCAACCAAACGCGCGAACAACCCGCAACCAACAAACGCGCAAAACGCGCGAACAAACGCGCGAACCAACCAACCAAACGCGCGTACAAACGCACGAACAAACGCGCGAACACAAATGTTGGCCCCGGGTGGGAATGAACCCAAAACCTTTAGCTCAGTAGGCAGGGTCACCACCCGTGGCTACCACTCACCATCAACTAAGCCAACGGCCAGTCACTGTAGAAAACAAATTAGTAGGTATTCGATACCGAGAGCCCCTGTAACCGGTCAATATAGGGATTTTGTTACATCCTGTATATCAGTCAGTCAGGGTTTATAATGAAAAACCTATGGTAGTTTGCAGAGTAGCCCTATCCTTTGAACTGGGCTCACTTGTAACACTTTCTATAATAACCAGGCTACTCTGACCTGTAAATTCATACAAATTTTAGCAAATGAGAGTTTTTTATTGCTAGTTGTTATTCCTCGGCAAATTTTCGAGATTTTTGTGGTTTATTATGTTATTCCGGGATATACACTGTCACTATACAAAGTTTCGTCAAAATCCGTTCAGCGGTTTAGGCGTGATGCGCGTTCAAACAAACAGACAGACAAAAATTTTAAAAACTGTTCTAACATGTTCAGTTACTCATTTTAAGTCGCCCTGGTTGGTTTTTTTTCGAATATATTCAATGTACAGACTTTTTGGCCTTTACGATTTTATTATATGTATAGATGCTTTAGCAATGCGTGGTGAACGACTTTTTACTGTTTTATTATCCGTATATATTGTAAAAATCCCGGCTTTATGTGTATCATCACAAGGCAAGACTAATGCTACATATAATTATACTCGTGTCACGTCTAAAGAAAGCTTTATTACATAGACAATGACAAAGGTACCACATTAATATTGCATCAGCTTGCTACGACATAGCGGTCATGTAAATGTAAATAGTGGCAAATAATATTCTACACCACGAAAAAGATTCACTATCAGCGATATCATTCAATCACACCAACCAACATGGGGGCACTAACAGCTCTATACAATGCTGACTCTCTCGTGTGACAGCGCAGCGCATGAATAATCGAAAGGTCCGAGTTGATGAGTGCGCGTGAGAGCTTTTTTGTCGTGACCGCGGTGCTGGAGACCCAGAGTCGGGGCTAGGGAAGAGACTACAGGGGGCTACAATCTCTCCTCCTAACATTAACATTTAATAGTTAGGCTTCTCCATATCACAGCCGAAACACATGAAAAATTTCATGGATGTCGGTTGAATAGAAAATATGTGGAACACTTCCGAATTTATAATTGTATGTATTAATTAGGATTTATTCTTATTATTTGATTGCTAGAGCATTCTAATATAGTTCTTGTCTCCTTAGGATACTAGACGAGGATCTGACTTGCAACTGTGAAAGATACCTTATGGAGTTTTTAGGTTCTTGAAGCGACAATAGTATAAGATTTTTCTCTTTTAATTTATATACCCGGCGGGCTCCCGCATTAACGTTAAGTGCATGCTCGATTAAGCAGCTGTAAGACCCCTTTCGAAACAAAACCCTAGCTACGTGCCTGTACAGACCTGTTCTTCCAAGGGTCCCTAAAAAACGAGAAACAATTATAATTGGGCGGAAAAAATGTCACTCGATTGTCTAAATGTTTAGTTTAGAATTTGTAAGGCTTTAAATAATTTTTAATTGGCGTAGAGAAAACACTTAACGCTTTGGTGTTAGTGGTGCTTTAAGATAATTTAGCACCAAGTAATGTAGGTACTTACATGTGATTTTGTATTTTTTTTCGGTCATTAACATTATCATTGTTTAATCACACATGTGAAGCCGACGTGCATGGTACGATTACTTAGATAGGTGAGGAAGTAGACGTTCGAGGAAATAGACCTAACGGACCGAGAGACCAAACGGACTTGAGGGTGTAAATTATACCACCATGTAATATGGTTCGAAGTTTCGAAAGTTTATAAATAAATAAAATAAACTCGTAAATCTGTTTTTTATTCAAAAACTTTTGATTAAACAACAAACGAAAACAATAATTATAAAGACATTACGTTTGTTTGCAGATGTCAATGGTGCAATGAGTTGGCCAGAAGGGATATTCAATGCGGTGAGTTGGATTTAAAAAAATATTATATTATGTCCATTAAAATATAATCAACTCAGATGTAGGTAATTAATGTAGGTATATCCAAAGTAATCTTTGTCAAATTAAATGTCAGGCGTGCGTGGTTTCTTTTGCCATGTTCTGTATTTCCGGGTAAAGGAAAGTATGTATAACTATCGTCTGCGTAAGATCTTTATGTTCCACATGACGCAATAAATAAATTATTATTAATAATAATTTATTAAGAACGCTTAAGCGTTTCTTAATAAATCCATCAACTATTTAAGAAAAATGGCAAGTGTAACTATGTAGTCGTGTTAAAGGCAAAACCGACTACCTATCTGTTATCCATTTATGGGGTCATTTAGTTGGGTTTGCCTTTAACACGGCGATGTCGCAAACACACTATGCGCGGTTTCCGTATTAACCTAATTTCCATTCATGATTCCATTTTCATACCTAATATTTTTTAAATAATTTTTTTGAGAAACCAGTGGATAGACATATACCTACACATTTATACAAACAGATAGGCAGACAAAAATAGTCCCGCTGCAAGTGTATCCAATTTGACAGAAAACTAAAAACGATTAAGTGAAAAACATTATTTTAAAAAAATAAGCAGACAGAAGAGAACTCCATTCCGACCATCAATTAAACTCATTAGTAAATTATATTCATTACCTGTCACAGAGACATAGCAATTAGCAATCACTTTGATCCCACCTGCTGATGTCTGCGTCCGGAGCAGTGTGCGGTGGAAACTTCGCCAGACTTAGCATTTTTGTTAAGTGCACTAATAGCCAATGTGTCCAGCAGTTAAACAATTTGTACAATTTATCTAGACCGGTATTTTCAAGCAAACTGCAGCTCTGTCGGCTGTTCTTGGTGTAATAATCTGCTATAATATGTAATGTGCTATATTTTTATCATTTCTGATACCTCAGGTAATCTCAGGGGCTAATAAATTCTTTTAGAATTGATTTTAAATGGACATTAGCTACTTTTTTGATGGACAAAATGCATAACTCCCTGCAGAAAGTTTACTCGTCTAACCGGGTCGAGAAGCTTTGTCACGTGTCGTTTCAAATATTTCGGCAATGCGTTAACCACAATATTTTTAAATATTAAAAAATAAATAAGTTTATTATACATTGTTTGCTGAATTTTAACAATGTTGGTTGGTTAACTGAATTTCTGGTGGGTTCGTGTATTTTTAACTTGTTATGGTCAATGCAATGGGTTACATTGTAACTGGAAGTTTAACCGAGAATAAGTCACGCGCCGCATACTTTCTTATTGTTGAGTTTACTAAATTAAAGCCAGCTTTGTATCGTAAATTACACTAATACATATGTACTACAGATTCTACAGTTTTTTATTATTTTATTATTATTTTGTTATGCAATTACCGAGACTGTTTAAGAACCTAATAAATAACATCTTAGAACCAAAAGTCAGTAATCGTACGACAAAAAATGTTCTAAATCCGTCAATTTTAGTTTTTATGAAAATTAAATATCTGGTACTTTTTCTGAAATTTCCACAGCTAACTAAATAATGTCATAGATTTCGAGATATCCGTCGGGCAGACGGTTAAAAAAATATATTTACTAAGGGTATTAGACAGCGGCATATTAGAAGGGTTAAGACAGCGGCGATGCCGCCCGCCGCACAGTGGGCTGAAAATGAAGCTCCATAGACTTAGCGTCGCTCAAAAATCAAGTACCTAATTTTGAAAAAAGATATATGCCATCGTATTCCGTTACAGAAGAGCAATATTTTATGTCATGTAATATTTTTTGATAAAGCTATTATTTAGTAAGTTATTTGCGATTTTTTTTTTGTATGGAGCCGAACACGATGGCATGTTTCTTTTTTTCAAAATTAGGTATCTGATTTTTGAGCGACGCTAAGTCTATGGAGCTTCCTTTTTCAGCCCATTGTGCGCCGCGCCGCTCGTAGATCCGCTGTCTATACTATAATACCACCCTAAAGGGTATTATTATAAACGCACAGAACAAAACACGGATTATTATAAACATATCGATGGGCAGCAAGTTAGTTGTCTTTTATTTTATAAATTAATAGCAGACGTAGAAACGTCTCGCGATGTTTCGTCGTGATGACTTGAGGTGTTTATCCCTGAGGTTTATCCTGTCCGCCATTTCGTTTATTTATTGACACGCATGCCCGTGGACTGGTCAGTCCATTTCACTTTTGCATTGGTCATTTACCTTTCCACTGAGTGTACCGGATGCAGCGTGCGTTTGTTTACGTTTTGGTGCTTTTTGTGCACGCCAGTGTAATGGTTATTCGATTCGGATTTCATAAGTAACTGAAATTAGTAATGGACGTTGGATTTTATTACCTTACCACGCTTGGTCCCATAGGAAGTATTTCTGCAAGGCAAAAAGTCAATAATGACCTAACAAATATCCGGAAAATCAAGAGTAAAAGAATTCAGATACTTATTCATAAAATTGAAATATATTTGTCGTTACTTTTATTCCAAAATATTCACTCAATAGACTAAGAAACCATTGCCATACCTATATATTTTTTAAAAGCAATAGGAGATATTTTTTAAATCTATACGTAGACGTACTTATATTATTTAAGGCCCTACGTCTCCGCCGATAATCCTATAAAATATAACCCCATAACAATTGTATATTGAACAAATTGCCTACCATTTACACAGCTGTGTAGAAAAAAAGAATAGAAAAAGTAGAAAATTATTCAGAAAAGCATAATAAATTGAGTGTCGTCGGTGGTTTTTATCTCGATTCTTAGAAATGTCTAGTCGGGGACAGCTTGGGATTCATCCGTGCTAGTAGCTACCTGATTGGAGTGTAGCATTCCGTTTATGAAACATACATTTCGTGTCAGTTTTTAACTTGACCAATGACTTGAGCCGTTTTCCAGGCTAGCTATCGTAAAATCCGACAGAAGGCGCTGTACAAGGACTTGAAAATAATTTTCTCTGGCTGCATGGACTTATTGTCCTTGCCTTTACAAAGCTTAAAAATTCAAAGCGTCAACTTTGTTTGATTGCTGTCTGGCCCTGGCTGTCATATCTATTATCATTCTGCGTCTTCACTCTGTTTTGGTGTTTTGATATAACTTTTTTCGGATACTTTATTCTTACACTTGGCACCGACCATTTTGGACACCGATTTCTTTTGCATATTATTATTACTTACGACTTGGCTACGCGACTGATTGGACACCGATATTGGACGCCTTTGTCCAGCAGTGGCCGTCTTTCGGCTGATATGATGATCTACGGCAAACGAACTGGCTACGAACATTTTGAACTCCAATTTTCGCCTAAGAGTCCAAAATCGTCGAAGCCAGGTCTTTAGGGCTAGTATTTGACCGCGCAACGCAATTCACACTTGCGCTCAACGCGTGCGCAGCGTTAGGTCTGCGGTTTGGAACACCAGTTTTTTTCTTATTCCCCGTTCAAACTAAGCGTGAAAACTGTAACCACATCTCGCGGTTCCGAGAATGGAGTTCAATTATTTCTAATAGAGTTTTAAGTTCATAACAATTTTAGTTTAGACAACAATGTTGGTAACAAAATATATGTAGATTGTGTATTTAAATATTTTTTTAATAGCTAATCTGCAATAGCTAAAGAGCTAATCGAAATAAATCGTATCTAACACCATTTAATCAACATTTTGTCCTTTGCGTATTTGGCGTATGATTGTTCTCCTTCTACGGTGGAGACGCTTTACTCGTACCTAGGTACATAATCTATGATCGAAGATCTACCTGAAGTAAAAACAGCTAGACCTCCCACTCGATGTCCTAAAGCCTTAAGTACGTTGAAACTCTAAGGATGTCTGTCTAGACTAGTGTAGAATCTTTCCCTTCTTCCTTTCAGCATAATGTTTGATCTGCCAGACGTATGCCTCTCCATTTCTTCCCTATTTTGTAAGATCATTCTGGTCGAGCCTGTGCTTACCAGCATAAAAAGAAGCGTTTGTATGAAAACAAAATAGAATTTTAAACTCATTATAATGTAGTAATTTACCTGTTACCTTTACGCTGATATTCACTTTTTAAGATCTAGAGGTTTGTTTGGGTATGATGGACTCTTAAATGGTTCTAGTCCATCGAACTTGGGTGGTTTAACTTAATCCAGCCTGTTACAGCTAGACTGGGTTTCCTTTTTGTTGAAGTGCGAAAACCACAACTTTTATATCTTCCTATTGATGAGAAAATTGGTCTGTTGCAATCCCGCGCCAAGCTTTGAAAGACAGTTGAGGTAATTTTTGCGCCTCTTTCAGTTTTTTAATTTAGGTAATTGAAACTATAGCTGTTTCCCGCTGCTTCGCCTGCACAGCACAGATATGTCTTTCCCGCGAGTTTTTCTCAAGGGAAAACCCATTCTTAGTGGAAGTCAGAACTATGAGGAACCTTAGTGGAAAACTTCAAGTCTCTGGGCTCAGCGGTTTGGGCTGTGCGTTGATCATCAGTCAGGGAGTTTGTACACGCGTAATTTTTTACTGTCAAAGTCAAAACTATTTTATTGCTTAAGTACAGTGGGTACATTTAAACAACGTCAATCTTTATCTACCACCGCTTCCAAGGTGTTAGCGCTGGGAAGAAGAAGCGGCGCAACAAACTTTCGCAACACCTCTTTTAAATATAGATTTCTGATTTGCAGTGTAAATACGGCAATCCAAATGAGATTATAAATTAGAGATGAGCTCATTTGCGCTCAGTCGGATTAAACAAACAAACAAATAAGCAAACAAACAAACAAAACAATGTATGTTATAATTCTCGGAGGAATTA
The DNA here is from genome assembly GCA_949699065.1 of Metalampra italica. Taxonomy (NCBI): domain Eukaryota; kingdom Metazoa; phylum Arthropoda; class Insecta; order Lepidoptera; family Oecophoridae; genus Metalampra; species Metalampra italica. The sequence continues at coordinate 4,515,692 of OX452993.1, forward strand.
TCATTTAATAAATCCTCCAAGGGTTGAAGTATATATTATTTACACACGCTTAACGCTTAACTATGGACATTTCCTAAGGAGATTTTGTTTAGAATCTAGTTTCAATAGTAAGTCAATGTAAATGACTGTCGCACAGTTTCGTGGTTGAAACCTAGCTATTGACATATGGAACTAATCGACTACTGACAGGGACCAGCACGAAATATGTGGTGACAATGGTAGAAATATGCCAGCTCGTGAGGAAACTACCAAAATCGTAACTGGCTCTTGTTTTTAAAATGCGTAATTATTTGGTCTTAAGGTGTTTGGTCATGCCATGTCCAACCATGCTTGTCTAAGTCAGCTGACAATGCTTGAAAGTAAGTAGGGCGACCCTTAGTTATACTTTGATTTCAGTTTCAAATTCTAACTTGAACTTCTATTACACACTATTATTTGTGTCGTTTTTTTTTGTTTTTGGCTTCCCACTTCGGTGGATTTAGCCAGGGTCAATGTTAAAGTTCGGGAAACGTTTAGGGGAAGAAATTTTGAAACGAATTTTTCATTCTTCTTATCTTTTTTTGCGTTATTATTGAAGGTTCGTTCTCTTCAGAATATGTCACGCTCATCGTTATTTGCAACTTACTTATTTATTTATTTATTTTATTTAACAATTTATTGTACACACAAAACATTAACAAGATACAAAACAAAACAGAAAGAACATGTACAAATGGTGAGGCTTATCTCTTCATGAGATTTCTGCCAGACTACCAGTGACAGGAGAGAAGTGTGATAGGGCAGACAGTGTGTACTAATATACTAAATAAACTATATTATAACAAAAATATTCATAAAGTATAATACATACAAATATTATCGTACATACTTACATACATAATGGATACATAAATATATACACACATATGTATAATATATACTTACTTATACTCTATACGTAAAAAAAATTGTCGTATCTTGGCCTCCTCGGAAACTGGTTAGGCCAAGACACAATTGCATTTATCAAAACCTAAATAATTCTTTCTTTCTTTGCAGCCACGCAACGCAAGCAGTTTGACGTCTTCTATACAGTTTCATACATTACAGAACGAGCTGCAATGTACACGCACGCATCCGGTGTGCTCCGGCCTTACGGCCCAAGATTATAAATTGAACATGCACCTCCGGCCTCAGACCGGAATGTGAATCGATTGTAGATTCGACACATCGCATTCGGCTTTCGATACATAAATCGAGTAATTCACGCTGTGAATAACCTGAGCGTTAATAACTTAATTGGTATTGTACGAGATACGCGGTCTATATACCTACGTACGTACACGTTTTTCGATAGTCCTGAGTTTTTGAACGCTCTGAGTTTTTTTCGATCATAAAACTAAGAGGCATCCTTTTGAGTTTTTATACAATCCGGGAACTTAAGCTGAGATCTTAACTATCTCAAATATTTTTAAAGCAACTTTACTGAGGTTAGGAACCTATATCCAGATAGATTCATTTGCCTGATTTTGATGTACTCGATGTACATTTGGTATGTCAATAAGCCTTGTTAGGCTTAGACTAGGCTCACTTTTTAAAGGAATTAAGCAAGTCGACTGCTATTATGGAAATATCTGCTATAAGCTGATTTTCCACTTAAAATAAAATAAATCTGACTGAGATATTTGATCTCTTAAACTTTTTCATATCATGAACTATCTGAGATCTTAAACTATCTGTGATCTTAAACTATCTGAGATTTTGAATTATCTAAGATCTTTATCTGTCCGAGATGACTATCTGTATTTCCTGCCCACGGGAATGATTGTGCCAAAGAATTCATGGATCTTGATTCTATGGATTCTTCGAAGGTATTTTTAAAAATCCGGCATTTCAACGTGGTAACGAAATAATAAAAATATGACTGCATTTTTATATTCATAGCTAGAATTAGAGCTTATTTATCTATCAAGAAATAGGTAAGTATATGTGCTTATATATACTTTTGATTTAGAATCGATCACATTTATCTTTAGGTAACTTGTTTACAGTTTTATACGATTGACTTATCTCCATCCTTCAGGGCGAAGACAAAATTATTTGATTTCCAGTTTATTTACGGAACAAATAAATATAAAGTGAATAAATATGTCATCGCCCTGTATGTACGGAGGTGAATCGGCATAAAAATCTTGAGATATTTGGCTGAGATCCATCTTTGAAGTATCAAAATTTATATTTAGATCATTGATTTGAACTCAAGCTGTTGTGTAGACAATAGACATTGGGTAACACCTGTTATTAGTGTTCGCTTTTCACTAGAAAAATTATATTATCATGTCAGCATGCTGAGCATAAACAAGATATACCTAACAACGTATTTGTAGGCCGGTTACAATTAATCTAAAGAGACAGTATCTATCAATAATATTGGGCATTTAGCCAGGTACCTACCTACCTAATTACCTTCATTCTTACTGAAACGGCTTGTTTAAAAAAATTATGTGTAAACAATTTACAGGCTTTTGAATATTAATGGTAGCATTTGCAGTTCTTAAACATAAACAAATATGAATAACGACTTCATGTTGAGTAAAATACAAAAAAAAATTACTTATTAGTGTGAAACCTAGTTTTTCGTGGTCTTTTGTTTCAAATTTCCAAAAGTTGTTGACTAGAAGTTGTTCACTATGCAGTATCGACTTCCCCTTTCTATACCGGTCACTTAAGGTTTTTTTACACCTGTATAGGTTCTAGGTAAAAGATTTTCTAAGATAAAAATCTATTAAATTATCTACATATAGTACTAATGTACATTTTAGATAACGATATGAAAATCTAAATTCTTTGTCTCGTACTAAGATTTTCATAAAATAATAGTCTGAAAGTTGAGTTTAAACCAGCTCTCTGAGATTAGGAGCCGTTTCAGTAAGATATAAAAGACTTGACTAATAAAATTCAGAAAACACGTTTCCTTAAAAATAAAATAATAAAACCCAACAAATGAAATACAAACATAGGCCAGGCCAGCCATAAAGTAAAAGCTCGTTTGACCGCCAATAAATCCAGAAAATGACTACCAATCTAGTATAAAAATACATTAAAACATAAATAAATAAAACCCCACCTCCAGATTTTTATTGTCTGACTCCATTCGAGGCCAGTTTTATATTTTACTTCCTTTAACCGTGTTCGGAATACACTAACCAATCTAAGGCCGTGTATTTTACGGTTCCCAAACTAAATTCCTGGACGTATTTCGAACGCATTAGGCTGTAGATCTATTTTCCGGCGGCAAATCTATGTTGGTAGTTAGACAGGCGTCAAGTCATTAAGTAGTCGACGCCGAAAAGCAATAAAAAGTAGAAAACATAAATAAATTTTACTGTGAATGAACATACCTAGTAGCAACGCGCCTGCAATAGCTAATAGTGCAGGCGTGTTTAGACATTTGAGCCGAGTTATGCCGTAACTCCGTAAGTCGTCAATCAGTGCATCTTATCCTGATGACGTACGGCGCGAAACGTAGACACTGACAGTGGGATTAATTCCAAAATTCTAAAGTTGCTCAACGGGACCTAGGAGTTTCTCTGCAAGACAGGATCCGAACCGAGGTGATCCGCCAGAGAACCAAAGCCTTCGGCATATTTTAAGATAAATCACAAAAGCAAGAGAAAATCTAGTTTTTAATATAATATTAAGTTTAAATATAATCAAGACCTCAGGTATTATAACCCTACAGGTACATAAGCCGGACGCTCCCCGCGCACGTACCAACCTCTTTTGGCCGCGCGTCGTACCCGGCAAAGGGCGCTAGGGCTCCCACAAACTGTTGCGTTTCCTTTAAATTAGGTAAATGGACAGGAAGACCAGCATTAACTAAAGACTGGACAAGTACCTATTAGGATCACTAACAGAGCTATATCTGTTCTGCTAGCTTCCGGAAAATGTATCTGTGACGTCCATTGCCTGAAGACCAACAGTGACTACAGGTTTTTCATAGAGTCAGAGACCCGAGAGAGACAGTCGAGAGACATAGGAGGGACCAATGGGAGCTCATAATGCCATTGCAAAGACTTCATTTTGAAATAGAGCTATAACATCTTCTGCGACAACCCTGAGGTTCCGTGGCGTACCAACTCATTGTAATTTATGGATGTACCCGCGCGCCGTCCCGCGAATGCTAAGTCCGATGAAAGGGTTAGCCGCGTCAGTTGCCGCGTAATGGACGGCGATATAGCGGTCTGCGGGTTAATGTTGGAGAACTTCTAAGGATACATTTATAGTTGCTGCCATTACGAGATACTTGTTATTGATATTGGATGAACTCATGCAATAAGTTATCATACTTAAGTGATATCATACCTACTTAATTATAAATAGCATTACGCCCTTTGAATTGAGTGTAAATTACTCACTCGTATTATGACAAGCGGCCTCCCATCTTACTACCACCAACTATTATTTCCTGTGTTCCCACTAGGTACTGTATATAAATGTGAAAGTTTGGGTTGAATTGATTTTGATGAAACTTGGTGTAGTGATAGATTATATCCTAGCGAAGCGGTGGTAGATAAAAAATTTACGTTGTATAAATGACGTACCCACTGTACTTACATGCAATAAATAGTTTTAACTTTGACCTAGAATAACGTAAAGATACTTTTTAACGCGGCCGAATTCTCGGAGCTCTAGTTTAATGTATAATTAGAAAATTGATGCTCATAAAATAATACTAAGGTGTAGATGTTTGTTTGTTTACTTGTTTGTCGCTTCACGCCAAAATGGCTGAACCGATTTTGATGAAACTTGATACTTATATTCTAGGTTAACACTAAACAAAAAACTTAGGGATTTAATATACCTAATTCTCGCAGTGGTCTACAGCAATCTGACGCTTCGCTCCTCACAACCTTGTCATTTTGCAATGCTATGTAGACATTATGCTGATCTGGTAATTTAGCGAGCTGGTCATTCTGATATGGACCTCTTATTAATCAATCGTACATATCATACGAAATGTATTGCTAATTCAGCGCCGTAACGCATCTAGCCGCAAATCAGTTACTGCCTTGCACTCTCTAATTAGCCGATTCGCGTTCATAACATGCGCGTGCGCCTCGAGGCCATATCTAATGTGTCATTGGTAGAGCTGCCTTCGGTCAATTTCGGACTAATATTTATTTAAAACTTTATTGCACACAGTTTGTACAAAAGGTGACCATAATGCCAGTATAGCAGAATAATATAAAGGTTGTCTGGAAGAGACCGCCTTTAAGTACATTACTGTGTCTGTTTTTTCTTTTTTTGTCTGTAATTTTTTTTAATGTGCAATTAAGTATATTGAATTGAATATTTATAACTGATGACATTTCGCGAACAGGTTACGTTTTCAGGAATGGGGCATTTTGCACAAGGGCCTTACCGTCCGGATCGCTTTTTATTTGTACGGTCAACCAAGTATTGAATCTGTCTAATAGGCTGACGTGCGGTCGACTGTACCTAGCTTGTGAAGCTAGCTGCGGTACCTACTAGGACATTCGTCCGCGACTTCGGCAAAGGAATGACCTTCATTCGCCTCTGTAACGTAATGCGTAGTGCAAATACATTATATTGTCCTCGGGTAACGTCGGCGGACTGACTTATTGGTAATGTGCAGGAATGACTTCGTGACGGGCGGCCCTAATGGCGGACTTATCACACTGTTTGCATGTGGGTGCTCGGAGTCGTTCTTGAATATTAATTTCGCATTGATTGGGTTTCCAAAGACATATACAGTCAAGGATTTGTTTTTTAATGTGTATGATTGAGTGATTAAACAATTGTGGGGTTATGATGACTCATTAGTATAATTTTATACTTGAATTGATTGTATTGTAAATCTAAGATAAAGCTCATTTTACAGGGTTAAAATAAATCAACAGTCAAAACATAGGTACGCCTCAACACAAAATTAGGGTCCAGATTGTTTACACTTCTAGAAAAATAACAGCTTTCTTTTAAAAATCAATAAAAATAAAAATTGAACATTGTTTTGTTTAACTTTTTAGCACATTTTGTCAACATTAAAATGAAAGAAAAAAGTTAATAATTCCATATCGTATGTATATTTTTATATATATTTTCCATATCAGAAGGACATGTACATTAGTAATATTATGTCCTCAATGTTGTAAAAGAGGGCGTACAGGCTATAGTCCTCCACGGTGGCCCTGTGAGGGTTGGTGGACTGCAAGTGCGAGACATGATTGCCTGTTTTATACAAGTATTCTCGCAATAAAAAAACTCACAAGATATTTAACTGAGTAAAATGTACAAAAAAGCTAGTCTAGTCTTCACATAATTTGCCAGAGACGTTCGTTACACTTACAAATGCGTGGAATGTGGCCATGATTATGTTTAATTGTAAGCAAAATGATTTAATTATGACATGATTCTCCGTTTGAATAAAGGCCGCACAAGAAGAAACCGCCGTATTACGCGTACAATTGAATCGCTTATTTCTAAAACAACCATAATTTATAGTGACACTTTTTACCACTATTTAATCCTAAAAAAATTTACATTAGAGTTAAAATTATTTGTGGAGTGTGATGCAAAGTGTATTTAGTAAGCATGCAGGTAATGTTTTTTTTAATCGACATAGGACAGGGATGAAAACTCTGTCCATTTGTTTATCTGTCGGTACATTATTCTATTTGTTAGTTGAATGTTACCTTCAGACGCATAGTGCCAGAAACGCAAGTTACCTTATACGCGGTTGACCAGATGTACATTTCGCAAATTACCAGATACGCGTATGACCAGATTTTGTTTCGCAAATTACCAGATACCTACGCATATGACCAGAATTTGCAGTAAATTTCATTTCTTTTCATTGCCAGTCAGGTATATTATTATCTTTTTTATAATTTAAATTCTATATAAATAAAATCTAAGGCAAGAAATTCTTTTAATCCTCAATCAAGCGCATTTAATGATTCTAATGGGCGCATATGCAGATAAAGATTACGCTCCTTAATTGGCATCAAATCTTGTTCTTAATTAAAGATCGATGGAGAAATCTAGAACGCACAATAACACTAAAACCATCAGGAGCAAGGGTTTCGTTTCTGGGAAGACGTCGAAACATAATTCAGCGGCTAAAAAACAATTAAATCGCAATTAAGGGCAGTATTAAGAGGCCGGCATGCGTACGAGCATTGCCGCGCTCGTTTTAGTTCTAGGGATGGCAGTTGATCGATAAAAGTATCGAAAAATAGAAGTCGTACAGTAAAATACTTACTATAATACATTAAATTGTTTTTAAATGCTATTAATTTCATTTCTGACCAAGGACACAAAAGAGTAAACGTGGTCAGATCGGTCTGACCACGAATACTGGACGATTTATACCTAAGAACAAGGATAGGCTTGAGTGAGTGATTTAAGGCTTAAAACACTATTGACGCCTACAAAACTGAAGAACCGTATAAAACAAAACACTCCATTTATCGAATGCATTCAAAAATCACCATTCGGGTTTGGTGAATGGCCTATAAAACCCGACACTCGAACCGCCCGCCAATTTCGCATACATAAACATCGTAAATCTCATTCAATGAAAATGAGTATCGATATATCGATATCGAGTTTTATTGTCGATTCATTACGCGACTATAAGTCGTGGCCTCGGTAAAGCCGGGAAGGGTGGGACTAGGGTGTGTAGGTGTGTAGGGCCCTGGATCTTAGATGGCCCCATGATATTTCTGACGGATATTTTAAAGTTTTTTTTATAAAATAAAAAAATAAAAAGTTAGAACTGAAGTTATTTATCTCAATCCTATTGAAGTAGAAATCATACATAACATAATAAAGCTTGGTTTTGTACACTTAAACTAGTCAGAACACAACATCAAGAATATACCTATTGCTTCATATAAAACATAATGATCCTAAAATAAGTTCACAGCTTGATCAAGCCTCTACAAATAAAGTTATCATTATATATATGTCATTATTTTGGGAGATTATTCTTTAGTAATAACTATTAAACATCAATAACGAATTATAGGTACTAAGATACCAAAAATAATTCATAATCATCCGTCGATGACTGTGCTCTAAGGCATAAATAATATCCACGCATAGGGGCCCACAAAAGACGGGCCCAAAAACCCTGCCGCCGGCCCTGGGCCTCATTGTGGGGACAATGCTCGGTCACGTCCGAAACAATCACATCTTCATTAATTACGGGAGGAATTTTTTCGATGGTCCACCAGATTCTGTGGCGTAAATAAAAAGCGTAAAGCGAGAGATTTAGAAGCGCGATCTGTGCGACCTCTTTCGTCTCTAAATACGTAGCTCTATATTGTTTAAAAACAAAACAAAAACTATCTTTTAGTACATTTTTAAAATATGTAATTAAAATTTATTTAAGTTTAGACTACTCTTACTTTAAAGATTGTTAGGTGTATGGTATGAAAGAACTAAATAGGGTTAATTATCTTTTTGTATGAATCATTTGTAACTCATAAATATTTATTTTAAAGATTTATCTGAAACAAAATGAGGTTAGCTGCTTGAATTTGAATTTTTAGATGCCAAGTTTATTATTTTAGTCGCTCGGTTTATTACTAACCTTTTATTTTTATTTGAATAAAATACGTCAAACTTTTTATGAACTTTGTTAACCTGCTAAGAATATGTGTGATGCTTTCAAACACTATTACAAAAACTGCACTTTTCCATCGAATAACTTAATAGACACTCCTTCAGTTTCCTTCTTCCCTTCACTCACACCAAACAACAGTTCCCTGTATGTGATAATGACAACTGCTATCTCGTCCAAACCCGTCTCGCCTCAATTTGTCGTACGACTTTTTGCCACGGCCGACCGACGATCGCGACTTGTCGAGGTTCAAGTGTAATTGCAACCGTTTCATTTCCCATAGCTATACTGTATTGTATGGTAATTAAATTGTAAATAAACATGTTGATTTCTTGCGACTTACTTAAATCTTAATGTCGAACCTTTTCATGTACCACTTTTCATGTGGCAATTTTGGAGAAAAACTTGTACCGTAACGAATAACCAATATCCTAAAGTGAAATGACTTATCTAATTTATCGTGGTCAACACACTCGCTCCTTCGCCCTCTTTCAGTCACTTTCGGCCGTCTTCTTCAGGTCGCTGGTCCACCTGGCGGTGACGGGGGGGCGTCCCACGCTCCAGGTACCTATCCGCGGTCTGCACTCCACAGCTTGCCTGCTCCAACGGCCGTTAGTTCGGCGACAGACTGGCCTGCCCGCTCTAACCTCAGCTCTTTTTGAGGAGACGTTAGTTCTTCGTTGGATCTCTTCATTTGCGGATCGTATCCGTCATAGAAACCCCAAGCATATACAGCCCTCTATACCATAGCTCGCTGAGTGACTTTTAAGTTATGGGAGAGATCTCCTTAGCCTTATGAGATCTCAAATATCTTAGTTGTTGTACCTCATGTGCCTGTTTCACTAGTACTCTTACACTTTTTAACCTAGAACACAGATTTGCGTACACATTTAAAAAATATCATTAATTTATGAGTAGGTAAAGTACTGACTAAAATTAGTTTCTGCATTTCGTACATTTCTTCTGCATAGTCAGATTGCAAATCAGAGGCCGTGGGTTTGCCAAGATGACGCATATCTGCCGTAACCAGTTACGAAACTAAGTTACGTACGCGGCCGACTGGAAATTTCTAAGGTCTTCATAATCTCCGTTTATATTATGTGGTTTAATTAGCTGCATAATCCGGCTTAGTGTCCAAACGTATTGTAATCTGTCACCTATTCCTCACTTTACGACAGCTTAATTCAAATTTAAAATTTTGATAACGGGAATGGCGTTTTAATTTGAATATAAATAAAATAAAACAAATAAAAAGATAGTTTGGCTTAGCAAAAACGATGTCGAGATTAGCATAATTGCCGTGGAGGATGTCGCTGATGGTAATGGCGTAGAAATATGAATAGGTATTGACACGCTAGCTGAAATAGTGATGTGGAATTTGGAAGCGGACGAGATAGGAAGTGGATGAACCAATCCGAGACGGTGACTTCACAAATGTCAAGGAGTCATCCAAAAAGCTCAGAACAGTCATACTCATCATCAGTTATCATAACTCTCAGTTATCTTAACATAATATCATGAACCCAGGGAAGGATCTAACCAATTAGGCGAAAAACTGGCATAAAATAAACATTCACATTGGCCCTGATTATCCGAAAATCCTTTCTTATTTATTTCTTTTAAACGATTTATGAACTGTAGTAGTAACTGTGATATGTCATAAATTTTTTGTTTGTTTGTTTCAGATGCAGAAATGAGACGAATCAACTCTGTCGAAGCCCATTTTATCGTCAACGATGCACAAGATCTTGAATCGTAAAGACAAAATGACGATGAAGAAGAAAATGTATAAAGTTAGACTAGAGTTAACTTGACACAAATTGTTAGTTGGTGCTAGAACTTGGTTGTGAAATTAAAATTTAAAGTGATGAATTCTGACAATTTGATAGTGGTGTAGAGGGACTAGATGATGTCACTGTAGAGTCTGAATAATGCCTGATCGGGAGTCGGTGGGGGGTCCAGGGACTGCGGGCAGTGGATTCTTGCCTCTTCAATTTCCGTCGGCGTTCGCTGCGTTCCACGCTGCCACTCCTTCTGGTGCTCAGGCGTCGGCCATGCACCACGCCACGCATTACCACCACCATGCCCAGTAAGTACCTAGCTTGTTAATCACACATTTTATATTTCTGGCAACGAAATGATGTCATTTATAATGACTTCTTTGCATTAATTTATTCCAAAAATTTAGTTACCTTCGTAAGTTTATAGTATTTTTAATAGAGCTTCAAATTATTCAATGTCATCATTTTTTTGTTTACTTTATAACTGAGTAATTATATTTTTAACAGCCATCGTAAAAACTTCACAATATCGCTTTTCGTTAAAGTGCCTTCGTTATCATAACTTTATGAAAAAGATAATCGTGTTAATGTCAAATGAATCCATCTACATATGTAATTTTATGATTTTCTTGCAACGCAAGTGTATTTTAGTGTCGTTTCGTGTTTCCGTTCGTTCCGAAACATCAGCCTGGTTATTGGACTAGTCCATAAAACGGAGTGGCTCATTAAGTTACACGAACACGCCACAGGACCTTTTTATTGCATAATTGCACTTGCTGCATTTTGTAAGTCAACAATTTTTCAATACACATCTACTTTGTTCAACATGGTTTCGATTAAAACAGTTTTTGCTATCAGCAATAAAACTCACATTTACTTCTTGTGCACCTTTATGAATATGCCATTCCATTAGTGCTTTTGTAATTTTATTTCCACTTCCACGGCTGCATTCCTCGTTTATAATTGTTATAGGGAAATTTATATCGAGAGCAGGTAGAAATTTTAGATTAGATTAGAGCCGGCGTATTAACCATGGTTTACGGCCGAGGGCCCATAAAACCCCGTCCAGGTGAGACAAGGTGTTACTTAATGATTATTTATTGCACAACAACGAACACGTAAGCCGCCCGATTTGACGACAACATTAATCTTCTGTAACCACCCACAATAAAATCTCGCGGAGTGATAAAGGAATCGATCGGCACCTGAATCAACGGCCTGACAAATGACGAACAGGAAGTCATCAAAGAAATTGAGACGTTTACAATGTTAGGACGTTAATATAAGCAGGACGGTGCGTTTCAATAAATGAGTTCCTTGCCGCCTTCAAAGGGTATGTGAGGAGGAAAGAGGCCTGCGCGGTCGAGTGAAATGATTAATGTCAGAGTCCGGTGCCTTGAGGCACGGCGGCGGCGCGGGCTCACCGGCTCTCCAACTCTCTCGCACGGCTATTCCTCGAAATTAAAACAGCAATCGCTCGCTATACAATTAAAGTAAACCAACTGATGTATGTGACATTGCAATTGTCCCCTGTCACAGTTGCAATGTTTAAAAGTTTATTATTGAAAGTCCGAATATCAGTTACGCCTTTGTTCGCAAGCAGGATGGTTGGGAGTCGTACATTTAAGTTGTTTAAATCAAGCTGGAAGATGGATGTTCCACAAGGCTGCTCGCTCAATTTATTTAACGGCCCTTACCTGTGCAATAAACTTGTTATTCCTATGTTTTATTTATAGTGATTGCGTAACGAGATACGTTGAATATAAAATCAAGAATAAATTTGGTGGTATAAAGACATTAGCGTTCTCAGATGTCCAGTAATCCTTTATCCACGGTGGCTGGCGAGGGTTTTCGTCGCCGGATGCCGAGGGCCCGGTGTGCCCATTAACGACAGTTTCTCGGTGCCTCATTTAACCCGCTGCAGCGATAATTGCCACCACGTGTTTATTTCCATGCTGTCTAATTATAGCACGCACAATGGGTTGGACACGATCGGTTATTTTGGCTTCGTTCGCTTCGTCAAAGTCAATTTTGTCCGGCCATAAAGGAGGTGTTGCCAGTCGGCTGTCGTTTGATTCATTAACTGAAACCCTTTGAGCTGATTGATCGGCATCGCGTGCCACTTCACCTATTAATTCTGTCTCAACCTTTTTAGCTTCAAAGACTGTCGCTTTGTACATTCGAGTATCCTGTGCATCATTTGCATTGCCGTCTGCACTATTATATTTTGTTTCTTTTACACATGCAACATTTATCTTTCAGCCTTCATTCATTGAATTCTTCCTTTTGATTTTGAATAGTAACTATTTCTGCGAGGATCTTCAGTGTATTGAGCACGTTTCTAATGTGTAGCTGGAACTATATCTATAAAAATGAATTCACAAGAAACCACTCACGCTAACACATGTGGCGTCCCCACAAAAGCTAAGTCATAATAACGCGCCATAATGCCATTCTCCGACCCGCATCCCACTTCTCATTGTGCCGCGTCCTGTCTTCACAAATCATCGAGACAAGAAAAAAGCCATTATCGATGTAAAGACAAAAGCATTATCGGGCCATGATTGGTCGATGTGTGTGGCTATCCATTGTTTGTTACACGATGAAACACGAAGTGTCCAAGGCAATTAGGTGCTATGTCTTTATCGTTAAATCTATGTTATTACAGAGGTGTACATTTCTTTTATCATGATATCTAATACTGTATTGAATCGTTTCTCCGGATCGTAATTTTGTGGTTTTATGTTGGTGGGTGGAGGTTTGTTTTGTTTATTAAGATCGTAGCAGCATGTTATTGAGCGATTAGACGGTTCACTTCAAATCATACTTTGTCTTACTCTGCTGTTTTCAATAAACAATTCTTACGCAACCATATAACTTTGAGTGGACCAAATCAAAGTGGATGTTATGTCAAACATAAAGGTTGATTTTAAACAAAAATGCAAAGGTAAGTTTAAATCACCGAGAGAAACTAGTGATATTTAAATAATTACCTTCTTACAGGTATATTTTTAATTTCTGTTCGAATGCCCAGTGACTTTAACAGCAGCGCGCATTGCTCGCTTGTCAAATTATTATTCTTGGAAACGCAAAAACTGTCCGAACAGAAGTTTAGCACGTTTCTGTGTGAGTGATTTATTAGTTTGCCTTCACTTGAAGTATGTTTCGAAGCAGAAATGGACAGAAAATAAACTAGTAGTTCCGTGAGAACAGTAGACCTCGCCAGCCCTTATAAACCAAACCTAAAAGAAACCAACAAAAGTCAACTTTGGAAACAGAAAAAGTACCTACTAAAGTGACAAAAATTAGCATTTTAAAGCTTAATATTTCGCAAACGGATCCCTGAATCGAAAAATGTTTATCACACACCCGCGATATTTTTGAAAGACCCATCCAACGATACCCCACACCATGGATATCACGCGGAAAAAAATAATTTTCCATTTTACGTATGCAGTTCTATGAACATAATTTATTTTTTCAACTTTCTTAAGTCGATCCACTATTACTCAAAAACTAATAGAACCTACTTAGCCGTAATAGTTTTCCTTGTAACTACGTTATATATGCTACTGCCATGAATTTTTTCACATTTCCAGAAGCAACCGTTTAGCTGGCAGGGGGGGGGGACACGTGACTCTAACAAAAATTACCGCTTTAAAGCTTAATATTTCGCCAACGGATCCCTAAATCGAAAAAATGGTATTCACACACCAGCAATATTTTTGAAAGACCTATCCAACGATATCCCACACTATGGGATTCACAAGAAAAAAAAAGTTCACTCCCACTTTGCGAGTATGGTAGGTACTCTAAAAAAAATGTTTTTCAAAATTTTATTCTACTCATTTTGTAGGTTTAATTAATTTATACATATGCCAAATTTTCGTCAAAATCGGTTGAAAAATGCGACCTGTAGAGAATTACAGACAGACAGACAGACAGACAGACAGACAGACAGCCGGACAAGAGCATTTTTGGCCAGTCTCGAAACGTAGACGCTTCGCTCGCTTCGCTCGCTCGGTCAATAAAATATCTATAAACGTCGAAAACTAATTAAAATTATTGGTTAAAAATGTAGGGGATTGACAAGTAGATTTACGGCGAATGTTAAACTAACAATTGTTTATATAGAGTTCAGAGTTATAGGATGAAGAAGAAGAAAGAGGAAGTGACGGTTATGATTTAATAGTCTTCGTAGATCTGATGGTCGTTGGAGCAGACCAGTTTTAGAGTGAAGACCACCACTTTACCGGTGAACGCAACAACGGCCCTCCCCCAGTTAGATATAACTGAAGACTTGACTGAGGATTACCAACTGAGGACCTTGATTGTCTTATTACCTCTGTCGTTCGAGTATTTCACTCCGACCACTTTTCCAACAAGGCGGTCGAATTTCATTAAATAAAAGAAATACATTATGTCCTTCCGAGTATAATCACCACTATCTACAAACGCCCGACTACCAGCCCCAATTCCACCCACATCACCCATCAGGCGCATAAAAAAAGGAATCCGATCGGTCAATCGTCCCATAAACGAGTTCCGGCCATAAATTGGTCATTCCCGGCATCCTGTTTGACAGAGCCGCTATTGTCATTACCAGCCCCTGGGCGGAGGGTATAAATAGGTAGGAATACAATCAGGGAAATAAGAAATAGGACAAAATACTTACAAGGGAAGCTTTCGGACCGGAACTCTCCGAAATGGACGAAACTTTGTAGGAATGCACAGTGGGTAATTCTGAGTACAACCACATATTTTATATTTGCCAAAGTTTATCTGTCTCGGATAAAACACATCGCGAACTTCCGAACTTGAACTCTCCGAAATGGACGAAACTTGGTAGGAATGTAGAGCGGGTAATTCTGAGTACAAAATACTCGTACAATATTTTTAATTTCTACTGACATTTTTATCCCGTGATATTATATTTAATAATGTAAAAATGTATATACCTCGAGGACTGAAATAATCGCAGACTTAAAATATTGTGGTTGTGCTGAGAATTACAGCTCTACATCCCTACCAAGTTTCGTCCATTTCGGAGAGTTCAAGTTCGGTGTGTTTTATCCGAGACAGAAAAACTTTGGCAGATATATATATGTGGTTGTGCTCAGAATTTACTCATTATGCATTCCTACAAATTTTCGTCCAGTTCGGAAAGTTCGGGTCCAAATGCTTCCCTTGTTAGTATATAGCCACCCCTCAATTATTGTTCACGTCATAATTATATGTATACAAAGCAAATAACCTGAGGATACCCGACGAAGATCTAAGGCCATCGACAGGTTTAGCAAGCTGAAGTGGCAGTAGGGGCACATCTGTAGCAGATCTGACGGCAGTTGGGGCAGACGAGTTGTAAGGAAACGAGTGTAAATAGTTATTAGCGAGTGTTATTTTTAGCGCAACAAAGTGGGAGGTGAAGCGAGTGATGAGTTACTAGGTGATTAACCTAAATACAGATTAACATTTTCAGTTTTTGTAGTAAAAATATTTTATTTAATATTTAATTAGCAATAAAATACAAATAAATTTACATAGATAAACTAAAAAAGAAAACAAACTAAACTAAACATAAAAGATTACCTACCTTAAATACTTAACAAAAAAGAGGGGACAGCTATATTATATATAATATTCTGTAGTTATTTATTTATTTTATTACGAAACAATATGTCACAGGCATTCGAGTTTTCTCGCGATATTTTCCTTTACAGTAAAGTGGTGTTTCAACTTTCAACCCTCAAAAACTGAGCACGGAATAAAAAAAAGCCGAGGAAAAACTCAAACGAAGTCACAGGCTGACGCCAGTTAAACGCATATAGTACCACCTTTTTTACATAGACGGATAAATACAATAAATTCGCGAGTTAATGGTCCTACTTTAAGGCCACTGTGCATAAACCTACGATAAGACCCATTTTGTCCATAACTCTACATTTTTAAGACCCTACTCCACCCAGGCTATAGTTTTTATCCAACAGACCTCTATATGTAGCCTTTTTAATTTTTTTTTTAAACTGCAGGTCATGCAACGTCGCGTGCGCCCGCGCACAGTAGCTGAACAACCGCGACGCACGTGTGCGCTGTGTAGGGTTGCCAGCATCGAGCTTTGGAAATCTGTTTTAAATCAAATCATTTTATTGCATACCACTATGTATTTGTCAAGATCATTATGGACCCTTGCGGGCACAAAAAGATAAGAGAGTTACGTTTACATAGTTTCCAGTCGTAAGAGGGCAGAAATTAAAAAAAATGAAACTTGGTCTCAAGATTGCAATTATTTAACCTGCTCCAGAATGTAACTAAATAACTTAGAAAGGTTTCGTTCGTACATTCTTATAAGTATTGATAATTGGACGATTTTTATTTCTTTAATTGTTAAATAAAGAAAATGACAGCGTGCCTCGATAAGTTAAAAGCTTTTTGGTTTACAAAAACTATTCATAAATTCCCAGAAAGTTTGTTTTGGCAACCCTACTGGACCCGCGCAGCCATCCGCTCATTAAAACGTGGCGTGTGAAGTCTGAAAGGTTTAATGAAGTGATTGAAGGTGGAGCATCGGAATGAAAAGAAAAAGGGCTTTTTGTAAACCTTAATACTACTCCTACTAATATTATAAAGGCGAAAGTTTGTAAGGATGTGAAGATGTATGTTTGTTACTCTTTCACGCAAAAACTACCGAACAGATTTTGATGAATCTTGGTACAGTGGTAGCGTAAATCCTGGAATAACATATAGGCTACTTTTAACGCGGACAAAGTCGCGGGGCGTCCGCTAATACCCCCTAAGTAACAAAACGCCTACATAGAGGGCACAGTTTCACAATGTACACGAGAAAAACTTTTCTACGCGGGCGAAGCCGCGGGAAAAAGCTCATCATCCCTTCTATCTATTACACAAATGCAAGAACAAAGAGGTAGTGAGTTTATGAAAATTGTAATATAGTATTTTATTTATTTATTCGTACGGCATACAACGAAAAGAAAAAAAACACTAATAGTAATAATTAATACCGTTTTGTATACCCACTGCCGCAAGAAGTCCTTAATGTTTGATTGTTAAATTGTTTTAATTTTTAATTTACCAACCTGAGCTCGATGGAAACGGCCCGTAAATACTAAAACCATTAAAACCTTCATTTAGCATTTCATTTGTTTGGTCATTAATGTACCTTTACGTGAAAACGTCAAACCAAAACAATACAGTCAGCCTGAGCGTAGCGAGCGGGAGCGTAGCGAGCTTTTTCCGTGTTCTGTGGTCAGCCTTTTGGGCACGCTCCAGCCCCGCAGCGGTGGAGAACATTTTTAGCGAGTAATTTTCTGTCTTAAATTCACACACTGCTCAAATTAAGCCGAAGCTTGTGGATAGGTTCTCAACAACTGATAAACATACATATGTATATACTTTTAAATAAATACTTAAATACATACAAACACCCAGACCAGAATACGAAAACCAACATGCTCATCACACAAATGATGGTCCCGGGTGGGAATCGAACCCACTTTTAAGGCTTAGTAGGCAGGGTTACTACCAACTAAGCCAACCAGGCTAGTCAATATTATGTATAATATATTGTTAGTTTGATTTTACATAAGAAATATCGTATGTCAAGTGAAAGAAAAAAGCACGTTTACCTAAATAAATGGTTTTAGCGTATTACTTTCATGAACGAGTGAACTACTTAAGAAAAATAATTACCAAACAAATAAAAAAAAGTATACAGATTCTTCAGCGCTGACCACAACTCGCACTTGCTCGCCTTTTATTTGTTTTAATTATTTTCACCAAGGTCCGGTTTAATACGCCACGGTGGACGGCTCGAGACAATCGCGCGTAAATCGACCTGCGATTTATAGTCGCGCGCCGCTTAAAGTCGTAATGGAATGGCAATATAAGTGTACAAGTACTTCATGTACCTATTCGCAGTAAAATGGTTGAGGAGCCATGAGAACTAACACTGCAGATTGTTTTTAATATCGTGGGTCCGTTAAAGTGTCCCTAGACGATCAAGCTTGCATGACATGCAACGTTTACGTGAATGTCATGCTGCACGATGGACCATCATGCTTGCTATCAATGGGGCCGTCCATTAATCACGTGAGGCTTGAAAGGGGGGGAGGGGTTTGACAAAAATCACGAAATGTCACAAGGGGGGGGGGGGGGTGTAGTAAGATATCACGTGCATTTATTTTTTCATTCTTTTTTCAAACGCGCGATTTTTTAATCGAAAAGCTGCGTGTACCTTGACTCGCCGTTGCTAGACATTTTTATCATAGTCCTTAATTTCAGAATAAAATAAGATTAATATAATTTAAGATTTTTTGTAGATATTAAAAATACACGTGATGTTGGGTGGGGAGTGGGGGGGTAGTCTTAAACCTCACCATGTATCACCAAGGGGGCGGGGGGGGGGGGGGGGGGGGGGGGGGGTTAAAAATGCTTAAAAAAAGATCACGTGATTAATGGACGGCCCCGATCAATACAGTGAAGCAACGGCCAGCACGTATTTCGCATGTCATGCACGTAGTTAGCATGTCATGCATGTCCATCACTATAGCTAGACGAACATGCATGAGTGTCAGCACGTATTGCATGTCATGCCGCATGATCGTTTAGGGAGCCCTTTACACCTGGGGCCAATCGCGCTATCTCTGAACGATATTACCATATCCAACCCATAACCGAAAACGTTATGCTGCATGTACACGTTTGGCAAACCTTTATAAAGGCAAGCCAAACCCCTGCTCCACACGTTTGCGTTTGTAAAGGTTTGCCAAACGTGTGGACGCAGCATAACGTTTTTATGGTTTGGATTTGGTAATATTGTTCAGATTATCCCCCAGATTTTTTAGATGGTAGGTCTATCATCTGCTGAAGTCGTTGGCTTATCACCAAGAATAATACATTTGGGAGCATTGGATGGATAGTTTCAAAATACGTAATAACAATACTAAAGTTATTACGCTGTAGAGACTCTATCTAGTATAGGACATGGTTTGTTAGGTCGAAGGTCGATCATACCCGATTATTCCGGTCGTATTTCTTCGTGCTGTGGAATTTTATGAATAAAAAAAATCCTTTTATCAATCATCATCAACAGCCTATTAATCTCCCCACTGCTGGGGCTCAGGCCTACCCTATCAACGAGGGCGTTCGGGCTATAGTCCACCACGCTAGCCCAGTGCGGGTTGGTGGACTTCACATGCGCCTAAGAATTTCTTCTTCGGCGTATGCAGGTTTCCTCACGATGTTTTCCTTCAACGTTTGAGAGCAGTCAGTATATGTACTTAAGTTTCGAGAAAAAACCCATTGGTACATGGCTCAGCTGGGATCTTTCGTTAAGATAGATCCCAGCTAGATATAGAGTTCGAAATCAAAAAAAAAAATCATTTATTCGCATGTAATTCACTCTGCATGTAAGTCCACAGACAGACTTTGGGGATGGGACTTTTTTTCTTTCTAAAATGGTATTTTCGAAATGTATGTAAAAGCGTAGAAGTTAACCCTGTAACCCGAGACACTATCAAAGCGCGTCCGTTCGGAAACACCGCACCTGTACGCTTGTTTACAGAAACAACACCCAATAACGTCTTAGTGGGGTCTGTGCCAGGGGCTGAAGCGATAGCGTGTTTAAAAGCTAATAAATAAATACGCTGCCAATATAAAAACAAAATCATTTTAGAGACCTTAAGGTTTTAAAAGGCTTGCAGTCACCAGTGGAGTTTTGATAAACCGTGTATCGGTCGTCTGAAAGCTTTTATATAAAACGTTGTCAAAAATGTTTTATGGTCTCTATAAACGTTTTATTTTTAAAAGACGCAGTTTAAATTTTCAACATTTCTCTATATTTATTTCTATTTTATTTATATTTATTTGTCAAAAATAAACAAAAACTTGTAAAAAAAGTTTAGAGACCATAAGGTTTGGCTTGCAGTCCTTACCCAGCACAGTTTTTGATAAATTTCGTGTATTTTAATTTCGTGTATTTTGAAAAATTTTTGTGTATTTTAATTCTTACCTATATTTATTTGTCTAGTTAAAATTCAGTGTCAGTCATCGAGTGTTGAATGAAGCTGTGTTTTATTATAACTGACATTTCTATATGTTCTTAAAATAATTGATTTTATTTCGTCAAAGTGATAAAAATATTCACTAAATAATCCAAACTTTATTGTTTTTTAAATCAATCAATAACTTATGCTTTGTCTTTTGAAAGTTATGTGTAGTTAGGTCGTCAAAGTGACTTAACTCTTAAATTAGCATTTAAGTCGCTTACTGTTGTTACTTGTGCCACACATTTTGAGGTTGTTAAATATAGTCGTGTGAAGGGTTAAATTTGTACACTACGCCTGCAGTGATGGAGGGTTAATGGGTTAGAACCAAATCCTTTTATTGAGGTGATTATTTCTTTTTGAAATAAAAATAAGTTATCTAATTTCGTCAGAGTAATAATGTAAGTGTAAAGTAAAGTTTCGCCGTAGTGTAAAGTTGTAGTGTCTGTCTGTACATATCTGTTTCATGCTTTTGTTAAAATTATGGTTTTTGGTCTTTACGCAACGATCGAAATCGTCGTCGCCAAATGATAAAAATGAAACTAAATGATATTATAATCTACATAAAGGACACAGAAACTAGTTTCATAAAGGTGTTGTAAAATACGTGAAATATTACCTAAGTACTAAAAATATTGTACAAGTAAATGCAACAAAAATAAAAATGCAATCATATTGGTAGCACTTATTGGGAACATTCAATGTCTTTATTCTTGTTTTGAAAGGTACAAGTACCTACCTTTTTTACAGTTATAATAATATTTGCAAAATAAAGAATTTTATTTTATACATTGAATGAGTTTGCATTTCATAAGTGTCAGCGGGGCGATGTTCGTGTGCCCTTTTAATGTTTAACTTTGACGATTCTGAAGGTGACGTTCAAACATTAACAAAATAATCTTTATTACTTTTACATTTGTACATTTTAGACTTTCGCGCTTTGTATTCATAATTATATAATTATTTACGGGTCTTACACACGAAATAGTTTTATTTACCTTGCCCGACGTTTCGACCAGGTTACACTGGCCGTGGTCACGAGCTGACTGGAGAGGCGAGCTGTCATTGTTGATCGCTGTGAGTAGTTTCTGAAACTACCCTCTGCTGATCTTGTATTATTGGAAAGTCCCGGCACACAACACTCACGGTATCCGCGGGTGTATTCGACGATAAGTCACGAGATTTAAGTTTATCGATCACTAGATTCCACGACGGTGACAATTTAAATCATTTTTATAGCCAAGTTTTTCAAATATTTACTTACATACACACACACATTTACGTAACATTTTCTACGAACTGTTGAAAGAGCAAACAGTTTTCATTTCTACGATTGATGTTGGATGATAATAATATTAATTTCAAAATCGCTTGTCGCTTATAGCCCACACCGCACCAAAGAAAACGTAACTTGACACTCACTGTCTGTCACTTACAAATTGCCATTGAATTTGGCGAAACTATAATCGTAAATTTCATTTTACAATTTCATTTCAATATTCAAGGTGTATACTTCGCACTATTTACATATACATAACAATTTAACAAGCTGTCTTTTGTACTAAATAGGAGGGTTTCGCCGACGTTTTAGATTACCAAGTTAATTAGACGCTGTCACAAGTAAATATCTTATGCAATGGCACAATTTTAATATGAATGGCTAGGGACGCCCCGAGACTTTGTCCGCGTTCAAAGTATGTTTATATAATAATAATGTTTGGACAAATTATGATATATTTAAATATATCCCCCCATTCCCCACCTTATAGTTAAAATTCCAAATATCCTTTCTTAGAGGATGCTTACCTACTTTATAAAATAAACCTATGTTCCAAGCTTTCTTTAATATTTTTCATTAAAATTTTTTCAATTTAAATAGGTTTTAATGAGTGTTTTTTATAATTATTATTATTTATTACCTATGGCATTTCATTGTCGATTTAGAAGTATATCTAATGATTTCTACGCTATAATTATTTTCTAAAAAAATAAAAACGTTATGGACGCACGAAGAAAA
The DNA here is from genome assembly GCA_949699065.1 of Metalampra italica. NCBI lineage: Eukaryota > Metazoa > Arthropoda > Insecta > Lepidoptera > Oecophoridae > Metalampra > Metalampra italica. The sequence continues at coordinate 4,538,177 of OX452993.1, forward strand.
AGGTTAAAAAGTTCGAAGATTATTTTAACGGAATCCTAAAAATACTTTTGTATTGAATTGAATCGCGTGGGTTTTAAAACGCGATCGTTAGCAAGTGTCCACGACTGTTACTTCCTTGTGTGGAGGTTTATCGATTTGCCCCGATTTTAAACATCCTTGTTAAAGGTAGCAGTCAAATATATTATTAAAATTGTATTGAATATAAAACTAATAAGGTTAAAACATGACATTCATGTCGTAACTTGAGTTGTGTACGCTTCTCATTCCATATTAAATATAGAAGGAAAATACATTCAGAACACTAAGCTTATAAAATCTTTTGTTCCGACTGACTGGCCAAAACTACTAATGGGGGGATACTTTTGACGCGGACGAAGTCGCGGGGCGTCCGCTAGCTAGTCTCACATAAGACTGGTGTGAATTATTTTTTCTAATTCTAGCTATGAGACAAAGATTAAAGTCCACCCTTCATTTGTTGTTACTAAAGGTCAAACCCCTCAAGGGCTGTCCGCCGGCCGTTAACCCAGCATCTCTATAAAAATGCGTCTGCGCACCAACCGGCCCATTTTTACGACTTATTTCCAGTTTTATAACACCCTCTGTATATAAATGTATTTCGAACTGACACTATATGTTTGTAAATAATGACTGAGGCAATTAAAAAGGCGCCTGGAAAATTAGTTGTTCGGTATTACTGCCCAAGTGCATATTATTAATTCGTGACTTTACTGCATAAAAGAGGGTTATTGCTAACTGGGGGCCAATCGCGCTAATTCTGAACGTTAATACCAAATCCAAACCAAAAACGTTATGCCGCATGTACCTACAGTTAGACAAACCTTTACAAACGCAAGCCAAACCCCTGCTCCACACGTTAGCGTTTGTAAAGGTTTGCCAAACGTGTGGATGCCGCATAACGTTTTTGGTTATGGTTTGGATTTGGAATTAGCGTGATTGGCCACCTGGTCTTTTATAAAAACTTTAATTTCCAATAACTTAAAAATGGAAAGGCAGATTTTAGTGAAGCTAACAGGACAGAACCTAAGCAGGACACCAAATGTTTTACCTAAAAGGTTAAGGTTACCTACTTATAATCAAAATATTTTATCAGACATGAATTCACTGGGTCATTTAAACAAGTACCTACATTTTATCTGCCACTGCCTTCTACGTGTGTACGAAGAAGAAGCGGAGTAACAAACTTCGGCAACACATCTATTAAATTAATTAATTAAGAGCTTATTTATACACTCATCTTCAATTCCGCAAGTGTCGTCGACACATCGAACTAGAATTACTCACACTTGAGCACAATGAAGTTGGGTTTCAAGTGGAAATATCGCGAAAGCAAAGTTCAGAGCTGTCTTCAATAACTTATAATCATCACGTTCAGGGTTGTCACTTGTTAAAGGTATTGTTTTTATTTTGCCACTTAATTGGCCACGCAAAAAACATAACAAAGGGGATAATCATTTCTTGAGGGAGGCTTTGGAGCTGTCCATAGATCAGGCAGTCAGTCATTCAGAAAGTCAGATATCCCTTTTATATGCCTATTGTCTCTATAGGATGTTGGATCTATGTAGAAAATTAAGGGATGATAAACATATTTTTAATACTTTTGGCTAAATTTTTTATTATATAGATAATATATTTTTTTGTTTATTTTTGAAACAAATATGTCTTGAAAAATTGCATGTGAATCTGATTTTTACTTTTTTTGGTAAAAGGAAGTTGTAATTGCTTGTAATAGATATTTTCCAAAAAATTTAGAAAACCATTAGAATTTACCTTATTTAAAAATAGGTATCTAGGCCAAAGAAATTCAGAATAAGGTATCTAAACTTCTTTATCATCCCTAAACTACATCAATCCACCAATCGTCCTATGATACAAATTCAGGCGGATTGTTGATTGCAATTTCATTAAGTCGCTAGAACATTCACAGGATGATTGAGAAGTGAAAATAGCTGTACTTACATTTTTTTGCTGCGCACGTGCAAAATGTGGAATGACCTTCTCTCTGACGCTCTTCCACAGCGCTACGATATGGGGGTCCTTCAAGAAGAGAGTTAAAAGAGCCCTTCAACCGCGGCCGGCGCCGCACCAGCACCACCCGGGTGTTGCAGGTGTGTATGGGCGACGGTGACCTCTTAACATCAGGAGGCCCGCCTGCTTGTTGCCCCCGTAGCAATAAAAAAAACATGATAGCACGCAGAAAGCTAAAGAAAAAAGAAAGAAAGAAAAGAGCAGAAAGGTTCTAGGTAGTTCTTTGTCTTAAATGTAGATCTCGCATGCTATATTGCATCAACCCTGCTGACGTCCGTGGAAAGTGAAAGCTACTTTAAATCTAAATTTACTGTTTGCACAGTAGTGCGTTGTGTTGAGATGAGAAGACCAGAGGTCAATACACGAGCGTTGACAGGACAAGGGCAGAGCGAGACCATTAGCTCTGTGCCATTGATCGATCGGTCCGGAGATTTACAACTACTTATTTTGATCCCGATCCATCTTTAGTACTAGTTGAGCAGCTGAGAATTCTTTGTTTCTGTGACATTTTAGTTAGTAATGCCATCACTTTGCCTTAGCCGGTTTTTCTCAGCTCAACAATCTTAAAAAAACTATAGCCTACCTATATTTTACTGCTAGCAGAGTTTTTGTCTTTTCAGACACGAAGTAAATAATAGTACAAGGAAAGTGATCATCTCTGTTAGTGGTATTAATAATAAGTACATCTTTATTTCAGGTCAAGGATCCTTTAATATAGGTTTTTTGTTTTGTGGCAAATTGTACCTGCTAGTTTATATTACCTAAAGATTGTAGCATATTCTGTTACAAAAAGTATCTATATCTTTATTTCTCCATGTTGTATCATTTAGGTTCGGATTTCGAAGAAGGATTGAAGAAGCATCTTATATAAGTTTTTATTCGAATCATTTTTAATAGATACTACAGTTAAATTGGCGTCTAATTCCTTCGATGGCTACCTATTTTGATCCATTTGTTTTTTATACATTGATCCGTTCGTTTTAGTTACTTATGAGTTAGTAGTTATGTATCTAGTCACATACTAATGTAAAGTACCTACTTTAAATTTAAATATTTATTATTATAAAATAGACAAATAGACAGATGTGACAGCAAACATCATCGCTTATATTTTTTGTTGATATACATTTTAAATTAAATAAATATTGGTTTTCGGAGCATTTTCGTCATTCTGCGCCTCCTCGAACAAGAGTATTTTTGTGTATTTACAAACCTGAAAGTTACAGTCTCCGGTGGTATATTTACCAGTGCCTTGCCGAGCCCAGTTTGACGTCTATAAGAAACAGTTCCGTGAGTAGGCACACGAGATAAAAACTGGAATTGAAGACCGATTTTGGCTGCATCAGCAGTCGTAAAGCGTCCAGAGAGTTTGCCTACCTCCACTCGCTGCGAGGGTTTTTTTTTGTGGAAGAAACTCACTTCACTTTCACTTCTGATACTGCATCAACAGCGCGGCCCAGAAGCACCATCCAAACATCCGTGGCCAACAGGAATATAAGACAGAAGCCATGGCGTAAACAGCACCCCGGGAGCTCTGAATATATCTACGTGCACATACATTAAAAACTATATTTCTTTACTTACCTTTAAGTACCTTTTTTTAACTTTTCCTTATATGTTTTATTATGTAAGCTAAGCATTGTTTAGTTAAACTTAGTTTATCTTTATGCTTAGTCAGGTGAGTACGTCGTCCTCCAACGATGTGCTGCTCGAGTGTCCTATTTGCGCGGACCACAAGTTTTACAAAGGACAACGTGGTCTTGCAATTCACAACAGCCGCCGCCACGTACCGCGAACGGGTCTTCCCGTCAGCGACCCTCCGACGACTCAGCAAGACTCGGCGCCGGCGGCCGACACAGGGGGAACTCCGAGCATCACATTGTGGAGTAAGCTCGCACACCTTAAGCATAATGTCAAAATTATCAGTAGAATACCCAAAGGGGCTCGTGCGTCAGTAGCTCGGCGTCTATCGGAGTGTGTGGCCAAAGTTGTGTCTGACAACACAACCGAGTCATGGGAAAACCTACTCATCTTTCCATACTCCATCCTACACGTCCAGCCAAATCAAACCAATAAACGCCAGTCATTAACCACTAGGATAAAACAAAATACCACACAGGACTTTAACACAACTATTTCACACCTACATGACATCTCGCACGATCGCCCTTTTTTAAATAAAAACCGCTATGTGGAACGAAAACTGTCTGATGGCAACATCAAAGGCGCAGCGAAATTACTATTTTCGACTGATACCCTAGCCATTGACTCCACCGAGACACTGGCCGCCCTCAGGGACAAGCACCCATTGCCATCAGCCTCAGCGCAGCCTCCGGCCTCACCGCCTAGTCCTCAAATAATTCTAAATATAGACGAGGAAGCCACTAAAAACGGAATTTTATCTTTTCCCAACGGCTCGGCTGGTGGACTTGACGGTTTAACACCCCAGCACCTCAAGGATCTTATTAATCCTTTCGTAGGCCAAAGCGCAGAAATCCTTATCAGGGAGCTCACCGAACTGGCCAAAATAATGCTATCCGGTAGGGTCCCAGATGCAATCACTCCAATTCTATACGGCGCTAATCTGGTTGCTTTGACAAAAAAAGACGGCGGCGTTCGCCCCATCGCCGTCGGATGTACCCTGAGACGCCTCGTTTCAAAGCTGTGTTGCCGGGAGCTCCACACTAAACTCACTGATAACTTTCAGCCCAGGCAGCTCGGTTTTGGAGTTAGGGGAGGCTGCGAAGCGGCAGTGCACGCGGCCCGCACTTTTTTAGACTCAAAATCCTACGATGTTTTTATAAAAATCGATGTTAAAAACGCCTTTAACTCCGTTGACAGGGGTGCCCTTCTGGCTGAAATATACAAAGAAATACCAGAAATCTCTTTATATATGTATCAATGCTATGGCACACAATCTAAATTAATGTTTGGCGACTCAGAAATTAATTCTTGTGTAGGCTGCCAGCAAGGAGACCCCCTCGGACCCGCAATTTTTAGCCTGGCCATCCAACCTTTTATTACGAGCCTTAAGTCAAGTTTCAATACGTGGTATCTGGACGACGGTTCACTTGGAGGCGATGCGTCATCTGTATTTCAAGACCTTGAGGCTATCATTCAAAATTTTTCACAAATAGGGCTCACATTAAATTTTAATAAATGTGAGATTTTCATCCCTGACTACATCGCAGCCGGCACGAGATCGGATATTATAGCCAAATTCAATTCACTAACACCGAATATCACTGAACGTACAAAAGAGTCACTCACCCTACTTGGAGCCCCCATATTCGAGGATGCCATACCTTCCCTAGTAAATTCAAAATTAGATGATTTTAATCTCACGTCTAGACGCCTTTTCGAAATCAAACCACATATGGCCATCTTTATCCTAAGATTGTGCCTGTTTACACCAAAATTTATATATTTATTACGTTGCTGCCCTTTATGGAAATTACCTTCAGTTACATCATCCATAGACTTAACTCTGAGAAATACGGTAGGCCGAATTCTAAATCTACAGTTTAACGATCGCACCTGGACCCAAGCTACTCTACCGATTACTTTCGGCGGGCTGGGTATACGCACAACGTCCAGTTTGGCGCTCCCTGCCTTCCTGTCCTCCGCCCATAGCACGCTCGCTCTTATCAGTGGGATCTTAAATTCTCCATGTCCCACTGATGCTGTTGTGACGGGCTTGTCGGAGGCTAGGTCGTTTTGGAGTTCCAAATACCCAGGAGAAAACATTCCAGGGGAAGGGGGCTGCCAGAGCAATTGGGATCTGCCTGGCGTCAAAGCCACCCACACCAGACTCCTAGAACAGTGTCCCGACGATACCGAAAGGGCGCGCTTACTCGCGGTCTCAGTCAAGGAGTCAGGGCACTGGCTTCATGCTCTGCCGTCCCATAACCTTGGGACCATCCTGGACCCCAGCTCGCTGCGTATAGCCGTGTGCATAAGGCTCGGTGCAAAGGTGTGCGAGCCCCATCGTTGCCCTTGTGGCTCGAGCGTGGACCGGCTGGGGCGCCATGGCCTCGCGTGCGCCAAGAGCGCAGGTAGGTTCTACCGCCACGGCGCCATCAACGACATCATCCGGCGGGCTCTTGCCACCGCCTCTGTCCCCTCGACCCTGGAGCCGTGCGGCATGTTCAGGGACGATGGCAAGAGACCCGATGGAGCCACCCTGGTGCCTTGGTCGCTGGGGCGTGTCCTGGTGTGGGACGCCACGTGTGTCGACACTTTGGCCCCATCCCACGTCCGGGGCACTGCCGCAGCGGCCGGTGCAGCGGCGGCCGCAGCTCAGAGTCTCAAACGCCGCAAATACTCGTCATTGTCAGCCGATTACGAGTTTGCGGCGTTTGCAGTAGAGACTCTGGGCCCGTGGTCGACCGACGCCAAGGCGCTGGTGAGGGCCCTGTCGACCCGGCTGGTCCACGCCTCGGGGGACCCCAGGGCTGGCGCCTACCTCGCACAGCGACTAAGTATCGCAATTCAGCGAGGCAACGGCGCCAGCGTCCTGGGGACTATGCCTCCCCACGAGGGTTTGGACGGCGTCCACCATCTGTAAATATGTAGTAATAAGTAGTTTTAAGTTTTTATAATTACAAAAACATTTATGTAATTTAAATTATATTCTATACATTTGTAAATATAAAGTAAGCTTTAAAAAAAAAAAAAAAAAAAATTAAATAATTTAAAAGAATTAAATTATTTGCTAGCTTAATTGGCATTCTATATACAAGTAATTTTAATTCGTTTATATCTTGACACCATTAAAGTTATTTAAATGTCATTGGTTTTTAAAAATTGTGCAAGTGTATCAGGCATTACTTACATATTTGAACAATGTGCTCATATTGTGAAGCAATGTTATCTGACAGTTAGGTCAGACCGAGATAGCCTATAGCAGTAATATTGATTACTAAATGTTTAATTATAATAATAAACAATCCTCTGTGCAAGTACTTTTTATAGAACTTTATTAATTTATTAAGTAGGATTGTTCTAAATGCAATTTATGTTTAATGTGTAACTGCATTGTTCATAGGGCGATGTTCCTTGTAATCATCATCATCAAAATCAACGTCCAATTCTGGACATAGGTCTTCCATTCTAAATGATACAGTCTAAATGATCTCTCTGGCCACCTCCGCAAGTCTTGTGCATTGATCGTTCAAACACCCTGTATATTGTCCGCACACAGCATGGGAATAGGCAACAATAAAGTCAATGCGTTTGAAATGCCAACATCTGCTTCAAGCCTCAAGCCTATAAAATCCCAACAAAGTCTAGTTCTAGGTACCCATAGGTTATAGGTACACTTCCGTACCCAACCTGTCACGTCCGTAGCACAAATAACATCACTATTCACGTGGCTACAGTCCGATGACCTGCACACTTTAAGGGCGTTGTGGCACTGCGACGCCACGGTAGCGCAACCGTGAGATGCCAGAAAAATATCCATTGATAGTGAGAGAATGAGATTTTATAAAACAACTAGGTAATTAGTTGTCAATCTCACTGCGTTTTATGTTATTTCTTTTTCCTTTTGCTATACTGCTAAGGGTCGTAGTCATGTTAATTAGCCTATAATCATCCTCAAGAATTGGGCTATTAAATGCAAAAATAATTATTAAAATCAGACTGGTACTTCCAGAGATTAGAGCGTTCAAACTCTTCAGGTTTATTATATTAGTATAGATTGATTGTTGTACTGTACTTGCAGTTTTATAAAAAGACCAGCGTAAATAACCCAACCAAATCATCAATCGTGGGCATAGAGCGAGAATGACCAATATATCATATCAGCCTGTAGACATCCACTGCTGGACAAAGGCCTCCATGACCAATATAAATTACTCAAATATTCAGGACATGTTCAATTCAATGCAATTCAATACACTTTATTGCACATTTAAAAATTACAGACAAAAAAAGAGAAAAAACAGATACAGTAATGTACATCTAGGCGGTCTTATCGCTAAGAGCGATTTCTTCCAGACAACCTTTGGGTAGAGAATTTAGAGCAAATTAGAAGGTAGGTTGTGCAGTTAGCATATTTTAAAAATCTACATACACTAAAATACATAGGTATACAAAAAAACATACACACATACATGCTCTAATTTTGTACGCCTAAACTTTGATACCAAGTTTTTATTTCTAGTAGCCCAACTGGTCACGCAATCATGGTAGCCGCGTGAGCCACGGCCGTACGGAAGTGACCTATGCAGTACACCGGCAGGCGAGACTGGCGCAATAAAATAATGCCAGATGATTTATTTGTAAACAGTGCCGCGCTGCCCGTCAGCGCGCGGGCGCAATATTGTGCGTGTGCCTGCTGTACACACGCACGGCGTTTTGTATTGTCAATGTCCACAGCCGGATACAGGGCTGCCCTTATAATAAAGGCAACGTTAAGCAGAAGCAAAAAAGCTTCTTAAACTTAAATTAGGTCCGATTCTAAAGGCACAGAGTTTAAATTTGACAGCACTAAAATTGTTTCTATCCCTGTCACCCATTATTGAGAAGGTAAAAGACGAAACTATTATGTGCCTGTAGAATTGAGCCTAATGTAAGAAAGTACCTATATATATATTTTTTCTATTTCTGCCGCATTGCTGATTTACGGTAATGATGTCCAATTCCAATTTAATGGGGTGAATGAGAGAGAGAGCCAACAAGTTTTTGCGCGTTTTTAGCTAAAAAAAGCATTTAAATATTTTTCATGTTTTAGTAAAATTTTAATAATATAGAACAAGATAGAAAAAAATCTTAAGTAGATAAAGATGTGGAAAATAAAAACCTAAAATCATGCTAGTACGTTGGTCTGTTTCAGCAGTCTGAATCTGACTTTAGGCACAGAAGAAATAATAGTGCCAAGTAGGAAGTGAATTGGCTGAACAGTAAGCAATAAAAAATTTATCTGTACTTTTATATAAAAAATACTTTGTCACCGGAAGTCATAAACTTTTAAATTTCCTCGAGCGTCAAATTACCCAGTGTCTGTACCTACCCGACAATTGTTTACAGTGCCCAACCTTGTTTATTTTTGCTGCATATGGATTAAAAAGCTTCCAAACTCCATTCTGAGCATTTACGGCGTTGTTTTATTTATACATTGCACCGTTGCATTACTTTATGGGTAAACAATTAATATTTATTACTTTGAAAAAAAAGCGGTCTGTTGGAGCATCCGCATTTTCTAATTATATATTACCTAATACTAATTTAATCTAATCTAATTAGATAAATTTATTTGTAAATAGTAATTTAATTTATTTAATTAATTAATTATTTATTTATTTATTTAATTTAATTTATTTGTAATTTGTATATTCACTTTTATTTGTAAATAGGTAGGTATATTCGTTTTTATAATTTTTATTTGTATATAATTTATATTATATATTTGTATATAACCTTGTACATATATAAAAAAAATCAAAAATCAAAACATAAAAAAAATTAAGTATTACTAATTTAATCTATAGAGGCAACAAACTTATTACCAGCCGGGGTTACTTTTAGGGTTAGTCCTTCACACAGACTGTCCGAAGTTCTCCACAATCGCATTTTTCCCTATTCATTTTTGTACAATCCTATTTCTTTTTCCACAATCGCATTTTTCCTATTCGCTTTACTGCACAATCCTATTTCTTTTTCCACAATCGCATTTTTCCTATTCGCTTTTCTGCACAATCCTATTTCTTTCTACACAATCGCGTTTTCTGAACCAGTTTTGCTTTCTTCTAAAAATAAAAATTGCTACTCAATTTAAAAAAGGGCAAAAGAATCCAACGGCACCTAATTTATTTAAATCATTTAGTGCATTACGCTGTGATTGTGTAGAAATGGAATTGTGTGAGGAAATCGAGGAAAAAATGCGACTGTGAAGAACATCGCATAGTCGCTCTCGGAAATCCAACTTTTACCCAGGGAAAATCGCCAAAGCTTGTAAATAATAAATACCAATATGCACGTTGTGAAACAGACATATAAATCAAGTGTAAACAATCCGACATTAAGATAATTTAGACCGTGTCGTTAGAGAGCTATAAAACTATATTTTTTATTAGTTTTCAACTAACCATCATGTTTTATAGGTGGCATTTGTAGACTATCATAAAAATATTAAACAAGTGAGTTATTAAATGGGATTGGGAAACGTGGGTCCGCTCCTATTTCGTAACAGGATTATTATTTTTTAAAAAGTGTGTTCACGATACTTCCGCTCTATAAAGCATAATAATTATAAATATAGGTACAGGTACAAATATATACGTTTTACCAAGGTAAAAGTCCCGCAATATCACTCAACCATGAGATATTTTTGATTTGTCACTTATAGTGTAACTTCAGTGAAGCGTGGTGCTTTTGACCAACTGTGGGTGTGGGATGTGGACTTGTGAAATGACGTGATACAGACAATACTTACGAATTTAATTTATGACGTTTCAACACACCTGCAACCAAAAATGGTTTTCACACAGGTGGTCACAGTTAAACTTCAATTTAGGCCTTTTAGAAATGTTGCTACTATCGCGTGGGCGTTATTACGAATTACAATAAAAAAATTACGATGCTAAATAGAGATGCGACGTTGACGGGTTGCTTAATATGGAGCTTGTGTTTTATGATTTGGGTGGTTTATGTTAGCCTATAGAGTTGGGTTATGGAGGCGTCTTAATTAATAGGTCGGAGGTTTATGTTTTGTGTTTTTATGGTGCTCTGCTTAAAATTTACAAGGTGCCGGTCTCACATTTCATAGACACTGTACCTACATATAATGGCGTAGAATATAAGTGTAATGTATTCATGCTAGATCGTCATCACCAGCCTGTTAAGTCCACTTAAAGGTTAGATAGATAAACTCTAACACTGTTATATTGTTGTATTAGATCAAACTAATCTCAGAATCTTCTATTAGATATGCATTCTTAATTTATTAAACATTTATTGAATGAAATGATAAATAAATGATTTAAGGAATGAAAATGAATTTATATTGTAATCAACTGAAACTCTGCCGCTTTCTTTTTACTGCTGGATATACAGCATGTGCCGAAGAATTTAATACTGAATTTTCTTAAAATTGCGAATGAAAGTTTTGAAAAATATTTTTGTAGGTAAGTTGTATTAATTATTAGCAATTTAAAAAATACCTACAATGGAAATAATTAGACGAATGATACAGTCCTCTGATCTTCAACCTGCCAATATCTAAATGGCTTGTAAACAGAACCAAACAAATGGGTCGAACGATAATTATGTATGTATGTATAGAATATTATTGCATTGAACAAAAAAAAACAAATAGCCTTGTTGTTGTATGTTATTTATTATTTGTGTCAATTGAATGTTACAACAATCTGTCATGTGTAACATACTTTTTATACTGTGCTTTCCAAGTAAGGTTGGACAATTGAGGGTAGGATTTCTAAGGTGACCAATAAAAATTACTCTACTAAGTGACCTTCATAGCTAAAAGCTCTAAGCTGTAAGATGGAAATATAAAGGTTTAGGTTTTAATAAAACCAGACACATTTTATTCCCACAGTAAAATTAGAATAAATATTAATGAAGAAACACGCATTTTTAAACATCACTCGGGAAGAGAAGCGGTCAATAGATTATTTATAAATATAAATATTATTATTTTTAGTTGCCTATCTAACGAGTTTTAGACAACCACGATGATGTGATAACGCGAATTATCGGAAGCTTAAAAGTTTAACGATGTCATAAAATAATTAATTGTAAATTATGTAACGATAACATCTAAAACCATAAAAGCTATGAATGCTAAAATAATTTCAAAACTAATTAAAAATACTATCACATTGTAGATAGATTCCCCTGAAATCATAAAGTTAGTAATAAAATACTAATTCTGCTCTAATATTATAAAGGCGAACGTTTGTAAGGATGTTTGTGAGGATGAATGTTTGTTACTCTTTCACGCATAACATCTAAACGGATTTTGATGAAACATGGTCTAATGACAGCAATAGATAATAGTGATCCTGGAATAACATATTACCGCGCTAACAACTTTTTACCGCGGTAAACTGTTCCCGCGGGAAACAATCTTATTCCACGCGGGAAAAGCCGCGAGCAACAGCTAGTATTATAAATGGGAAAGAACTTCGGTCTGGTGCCTTTTCTCACCACTTTTATTTTTTTGTTTATTTTTCTTTTCCGCTGAACGGATTTTCATGAAATTTGGTGTGGATACATTGATCCCCGGGCAAGACATAGGCTACTTTTTACCGCGATAAACTGTTCTCCCGGGAAAAAACTTATCTCACGCGGCCGAAGCCGCAGGCAACAGCTAGTAATAAAATATTTAAACTAGCTCTTGACGATGACTTCGTCCTCATTAGTGATAGACATTCGGGGTATAGAGATTCCGGGAAGTAGACGTAACGGACAGAGTGGACATTCCGGGAATAAGACCTAACGGGCCTGAGGGTTAATTGTAACGAGTAACAATTCTCTGTAAAATCGAAACCTAGAAGAAACGATAGCATTTGAGTAGGTCCCTAGCATAAAAACGGTAGCTCATAAAGCATCGACCCTGTCTATTAAGTCTGGACAGGCTATAACGTCGCATAACAGCCTATAACAGGCTGTAACAGCCCAACACAAGGGGTCGTTCAAACGCTAAACAAGTCTTTGCATTATTCACGAGTGGAGGATTGACATGTCACAACATAGGACTGTATAGAGCTCATTGCTGTGGACTTTTTCTGCTATCCTATTCGGTTATTAGCTTTGGCTTAAAAATTCTGATTAAATTGATAGCCAAAGACTTAGTGGTTTTGGTAAAAAACCAGAGGTTTAATTTCCACAGGGAACAGATAACTGTAAAAAAATATATTTTATAGAATGTAAGCACAGTGCAGTGTAACATTGTCATTTAAAAAATTATGACATTAATTTAATGTTGAATTAAATGATTGATTATATATAGGCAAAGTATGAAAATAATCTTGGTCTACACTTCTTGGGAAACTTCCTCTGAGTCCAAAACGCTAAAGAAACAACTTTTTGTTACAAGAAAAACATAGCTAAAACTACCAGACTGCGACCATAAAATATGGTCGCCACACAATAGGCCTTCCTGCCAAGCGCCCAGCTCCCGCGGCGTCCACTTGGGACCTTCCCAGAATGAGTGAAACCTACGTCTTATACAGGGTGATTCATCAATTAAACGATTTTAAAAGTTTTAATTGAACTGTCAGTCTTCATGATTTTGGCGCGGATATAAACATGACATTGCCCGAACTTGAGATTATCTTGCTCATAATTCAATATTTTTAGTGAAATGACTCACTGTTCTTTGATATTGACTCATTGGAATAGGTACCTGAGTATATTTTTTATTTATTTTACCCATAAACTTAATTACTATTATACATTTATTTATTTAAAAACTTTATTGCACATAATCATACAAAAGGCGAACATAATGCCAACATAACATTTAACCTCGAAGTCAGAATCAGAATCTTTCGACTTATACGTAGCATCTAGTTTAATTGTTCTCCATCACTAAGTTTAATTTACTAAATAAAAATAACTTATAGCAGGAACAAGTACACCTATAAATAGGTGTTGGACCTGCAATAATTATTCCATTTACAGTTTTAGACTAACTTGACAAGGTTACTAATACAACTTTATTGCACCAGCCAAATTTACAAGCATTTGTCAATTACTAAATGGTTTTCATAATGTTTATTAAACATCCTTGTCATTTTAGAACTTTTTAACTCCTGCCCTTTACGATTAAAAATAAATCACCCTATAGGCGCGACCATTCAGAGTTTCGTCGCGTTAATTCTCACCAAATGTTCAAAAGAGGCTCAGTGTGTTCGGAGCCTTGGGGTTTTTTTTCATTGCTTTGAGTTACTTTTGCCCAGATTTCTGTTCGGACCTTAATAAATCTGTCTTCTACACTTTTAGTGCCTGAGAATTAAGCTTTTGCATTATTTGTCCGGTAAAGCCTGATGAAGTGGATTCTCCGACGAAAGGTCGGTTAAAGCCTTTTTCATTTTTCATACAAATATCGCTTTGTCGTCTTTTTTGGCAAAAGATAAATAAGTTGCCGTTAGTTCAGGAAGATAACAGAAAAATAATCAAGGGTAAGATGAAATAAATATTTTCGTTCTATAGTCAAATGTCTGGATCATGTACTTAACTTGAGCGCCAATAACATGTATATATAGGTAACTTAGCTACGGGTACCTTATTACCAATTATAAAAAAAAAAAAGATTATATTCGTGCGCGACTTTGTTCGTATGGAATTTTGTGTGTGTAAACCTATCTTTAAATAATCTCTCTCTGTGTGTATTTGAGGAAACTCGAAGTATTTGACGAACTTCTACATATTTGAGGAAACTCTATGTATTTGAGGAATCTCTATGTATTTGAGGAACCTCTATGTAGTTGAGGAACCTCTATGTATTTGAGGAACCTCAATGTATTTGGGGAACCTCATTTGCGGACAAAATTGTGTGTTCCTCTGCCACTTTGAGTCCAACGGGCAAGCCACTAAACCAACGAACGATCGTTTTAATTCATTATCACTTTATCACTTTAGTACTTTTCTCACCCTGCACTTTCACTCTGGATATGAACTCCAGCGAACCGTGAAGATATGTCCACAGATTAAATAAATAAGGCGGCGTGCACACGACATGCGTCCGCGCATATCGTCTCCATCGATGGTTATTGATGGCATGTTTACATCAGATATGCCACTTGGATGCACAATTCATCACAAATTCGCTGTAGTTATTCGCTAGCGTTCATCATATGAAGTTTCATTAAAGTCGGTAGTGTACAGTCGACCGCACGTCAGTGGAAACGCTTTGACCTTGAGCTGGTCTAGCCTATTAGGGAGTTTCAATACCATAAGAGACAAATTTTTGATGGTTTCGTTTCCACTAACGTGCGGTTGACCGTACTACGTCAGAATACCAACACTCATATGCTGACTAACTTTAAATGTCGTATGTGGCGATGAAAGAATAAATCCAAATGACGGCAAATAGTCTTACAAAAGTACATGCTTACTCAATTTTAAATGTAAAAATAATCTGCAATACATTTGAAGAGTACAGGGGAAGAACCATCTAAGTACATGAATCACCGTTTTCAGCATAAACCCTTAAAGGTTAATGCATCAGAATCAGATTTGAAAATTACCAAAAGAGAAAGAAAGAAATTTTCCAAAAACCAATATTAATAGTTGAAATGTATCTTACTATTGCGACATCCTTCAATGTGCACATGCATATAAAAGGTATGTTGTCTTATAACTTAAATAAATTTTAACATTTCATGTTGTTCTCGTCTACCGGCAAGTATTTAAAACAACCATCTTTAAGTAAAGCACTGGATGTACGAATATAGATATACATTGCACGACGAATATGTCGCAGCACGTAACAACTAATTGATGATTCAGCGAAAAAACCAAAGACTGTGAAACACGTCTCTCGCCGTACAAGAAGTCACTGTAATTGGCAACTGGTTTCCATGAAACATTCATGAAGCCAGGATTGAGTCGCTCGCATCGACAACGCACTTAGAATTTCAAAATTGCCTACCTACTGTCAAGAATTCAAGATACTATTGCATTGATTAGCACTTGTAAATTAGTAAAAAATAACATGTTTTTTTTACTACCAGTTGATTGAAGTAGCCAACTGACTTTGACTGCCATCTGGTGCATTCTGTATTCCGAGAATGAAACCAACGTATATACAAGGACAATATAACTATTTATGTTTATTTGTACTTGCAATACCGTGATTCATATGATTCGTTGGGAATAACTCATCTAATCATTACATCATCTCAAATTATATTGAGGAAATTTACCATTAATATCAGCAGCATAAATTGTTACCAAATTTTCCGTTAACCCTTTTGCATCTACCCACAATGCCGTAAATAAAAACGTCAAATTCAAAAAGTTGGTCTGCGCGAAATCTGTAGAACTTGTTTCACATCCAGGCAACAGTTTCATAACTTTCTTCCTAGTCGGTAAGCGGTGCCATTATCTTCGTCCTTGTCACACTTATACAACTGAATCATCAATTGTAGAGCGTGAAAGGGACGGGGTACATGAAGACGTCACGCGGCGAAGGCGCGCGAGTGTTGTTGCACTTGTTTTGTTTATTTTCTCGGCGGCCATCTTTTTTTTCCTTTTTTCCAAAGCCGCGTCTTTGTTCGGGTTCGGGGGCTCGGCCGAGCTGGTAAGTTGGATAATTTCTTTATTCTACTCAGTCCCACCCGACAATTTTCTGAGGTCGCATTATTATGAGCTTGATTTGTTTAATAATTTTATTACTGGGCGCAAAGCGCATGCGCCGTGTTGCGTTTTATTTGTTATGTTTGCGTTTTTAGCGGTCACTTTCGTTTTGTTTGCGGCGTGGGATTGTTTATTGTTTTAATATTGTTTATTACGTGTTTTATTTGTTGTTATTTTAATGATTTTTGATTTATAAGGTGCAGTTTTTTTTATATTAATTGGGATAATTACATTGTCGTCTTTTCTCAATTTTACTGTCTATGTGACATTAGATTCAGATTTGAAAATGTTAGCAGCAGGTATATTCTAAGTAAGACATCTATGTGTTTTAAGCTTTGCATTTCTATTTGGTACAATATCTTAAACCACTTTGAACATCTGAAAATCCTTGTTTAATCCTCATCTCTTCCGACATCTAAAATGAAAGATTACATTGGATTTATTTATTTCACTTTCACATTATTAAACTTCTCAAAAAAATCCTTTTCTTATTATTAGTAAGTAGGTACGCTTAATGAAATGTCAGATTTTGCATTTCACAACGACATATCCTTTAATAATAGTTTACTTATTATATGGATTCCTTTGTTTAGCCAGATGTTGGCAACATTTTTTCTGTCAATTCTCCCAGAAATGTCCAGTCATATGACGTCACAAATACTGGACAGTCTGCCCTCTTTTTGTACAGAACCCCACTGTTAGTCCTTGAGCTTCGATATCTCGAATGCTTTGAATAGAATCGAAAAAAAATACATTGTGTTTGGGAAAAGATGTCGAGAACAAAAGGCAACAGTTTTGGAGTAAATTATTTGTTTCTTTTATTAAGTAACATGAAACTGGGTTTGTCCTCTGAAAGTCAGTCGTTCTGAGACACCATTGCTGTAGTAAGGTTACGAAACTTCGCACCATGCGAGCGTCATAGTTTTAAGTGATAAATCTATTTCGGAATTCATCGAAGTATCCCAGCGAAGATGTTTTGTCCGTCTGTCTTTCTCCCACTAAAAACAACTAAACTAAACTTGGAACATCCTACTAATTCCACCTAGTAATATTATAAAAGCCAAATTTTGTAAGGATGTTTGTTACTCTTTCACGCAAAAACTACGAAACAGATTTTGATGAAATTTTACAGTTATATAGATTGGCTATTATTATTAATTGAGTTGGGGGCTCTTTCAAGGCTTATCTAGCCTTGTATCACTGCGACCATTGCTGATCTATTGTGATCGCCGCCTTTACTAATAGTTCAGGGTTGAGCTTTGCATCCGTTAGGAACTTCAGCACGCTTTTGGCACTGATTACTTTTACTTCATCTGGTTGAAGTAGGCAGTTGCCCAAATGGGCGCTTCTTTCACGCATCAGTGGGCCACATTTGCACAGAAGGTGTAATGGTGTTTCCTCTGCCTCTTGGCAGAGTCTGCACATTTTAGAGTCCCGGAGATTCAGGTTGGACATGTGTTTGTTCAGGACGCAAGATTGGCTATAGATTCCTCTGGGAAAACCTGCGAAGCCGCGGGAAATGAATGTTATAAGTCTAACCCTTCCAACGTGTCATCTAATGTGAAGTCTTCTTCCCCAGGCTGGCAGCAGCGGCGGCGGCCACCAGCGAGCTGAGCTACCTCGCCGCCCTACACCCCGCGTACCGCCCCGTGCCTTACGACCATCCCCTTTACGGTGCCAACACTTTACGAGGTAATAATTTTGAAATATTGAAGAAAAAGTGTCAAGAAATATTATGTACCTAACCTACTCTATCGGTTTTCAAAGCAGGTCAAAAAGTGCGCGGTATTATGGATACAATATTTATCAAAGTTGATCAAAGTCAAAAATGATAAGTAACATTATTGACTTTGATACATTTTCGACTTTCGCGATATAAACGTACACTTTGGAAATATTATGTAAGTACCTACCTATTCTGTTGGTTTTCAAAGCTGATCAAAAAGTGCGCGGTATTATTGATACAATATTTATCAAAGTCATAAATGATAAGTAACATTATTGACTTTGATACATTTTAGACTTTCGCGCTTTGTACGTACACTTTATAAAACTATAAATTACTTAAATTTTTTAAACAAAATTCAATAATAAGTCCTAATTTATTATGTCCAAAAAGTGTACATATTGGGTTTTACCTTTCAATAAACGTTAATAATAATTGTTTTTTAAAGCTAAACAACAAAAACGCAGAGAAGACCCGTTTATAATATTAAAATAAAAAAAATTACAAAGTAATAAGTACCTATCATAACTCTGTACCTATTTAAAATTGTAATTAAAAGCCAAAGCAAAGATCGACGTATAGGTAGGTACCTACTTACCTTCCGGCCGCCATTAAAACTGAGTTTGGCAACCAGTCGCGAAACAAGATAAAGTTCAAAATGGACATCCGTTAGAGACCAGGTAGGTATAGTTATTTTCATATTTCTAGTTCTTTTTCTTTATAAATATAATACCTTGTGAAAACTTAACGGAGTTTAAGTTAAGTTAAGTTTAAGTAAAAAATGCTTGAGTGGCATAGCTCTTCAAAGCCGTTATACTTTTTCACAAGGTACTTACCTATACATGTTCCTTACTATGTGTGTACTGTACTATAGGTATTATTATGTACTTTGCAATGCATTCATTATTACAGTATATAGATGATACAGTACGTCGTTGTTAACATCAATAGAAACTGTGTTTATTTAAAATGTTTTTTGAATAAACTGTTGTATGGATATTTTAAAACAATTAGCTCGATGCCTCGTCCGGCGACTTCGTCCGCAGCTCTAGGAGTGAATTTTCTACAAAAAACCAAATTGGGTGTCTACGTCATTTATTTGTGGAACCTCTCAGAAGTTTTTAGGCGCTGCGGTTTCACTTTCGTTTAAATATCAGTTTAGTCATTTTTTTCGAATTTAGCTGATTATATGTCCCGATTCTATAGGCACACATTTAAAAGACAGCACTAAAATAGTTTCGTCTTTTACCTTTGTAATAATGTAAAGCAGGGATATAAACAATATTAGTTCTGTCAAATTTTAACTTTCTGCCCTCAGAATCGGACACAATATGTGGATTTAGATTAAAATTAAGAAGTACTTATTAGCAAAACCAAGTGCACGATTGCAAAGCAAAAATATAAATAGAAATTGGAGCAATTTTCATTTAGTTTCTTTTTAAATCTGTACTAATGCCTCTGCTATTTTGTCTGGCTATTTTGGAAATGCAGTTCCCTCACGGTATACCAACTTTACTGTGGTGGGCAAGGTATCGTTGCACCTCTCATGTTGCGGGCAATATGCAACTTTTATTATAATACTGTCTGGGTATGCAATATCTAATTAGTATACTCGCGTAGGATTACTGGCTTATCGTGCCGTAACATTATGAGTGATCTGTGTGACATTTTTGAATCGTAACAACTTCAGTCTACGGCTTTTGTAGTTACTGAATTTTAAAATTTTATAATTTTTTTATCCTACTAATATTATATTTAAACGTAAAACTTTGTAAGGATGTTTAAATGTCTATGAGTTTGGATGGATGTTTGTTACTCTTTCACGCTCACGTAAAGCCGCGGAAAACAGCTAGTATTAAATAAAGATCATAACCTTGAGATTAACCCTCAAATTAAAATCAAATGAAAACCCTATTATGTCCCCACTGTTAAGGTGGAGACTTTTCTCTGCACAAGTACTTGTACTATTATATAATCTGTGGCATAAGATCTTATCCCATTTTTGAGACTTTGGCTTTTTAGTTACAAGGATTATTTTTGGTTGGGTTCGGTTTTATGGATTCTCTCTAGGATTGTCGTGAAATACCTCGTTATTTCAATTGACCGCAAGATATTATGGAGATGTGTTCCCTAGAAATGTTTCGCAATCTAATCAAAACACTCAACTGCTTATTTCTAGAAAGTTGTCGCATCTTGGATAATGTGTTTTAAGGGCAACATGAGACAGCAAGAAGAGCGTCAGTGGAGAAGAGCGTCAGTGGAGAAGAGCGTCAGTGGAGAAGAGCGTCAGTGGCGTAGGGGATAAGACGCGGCCTATCATATCGAAAGGTCCGGAGTTCGATCCCCAGCTGGGCCATGTACCAATGGGTTTTTTCTTGAAACTTAAGTACATTTACTGACTGCTCTTAAACGGTGAAGGAAAACATCGTGAGGAAACCTGCATACGCCGAAGAGGAAATTCTTAGGCGTATGTGAAGTCCACCAACCCGCACTGGGCTAGCGTGGTGGACTATAGCCCGAACGCCCTCGTGGAGAGGGTAGGCCTGAGCCCCAGCAGTGGGGACATTAATAGGCTGTTGATGATGATGATGAGACAGCAATGCACCTTAGCAAAAGTCCTGTTATAAATTAACTTTTGCCAATGTTTAGAAAACTATTACACTTTGCATGCAGTATAACTTTCCAAAAATATTCAGCAATACCTTCTTTTAGCATTCATTTAAATTTCTCGATTCTCCATCGATCCACCACATACGTATAATATAAATCCTTACGCTAGGAACTACGAAGATGACCCTGTAAAAGTCAATCTAAAAAATTCGAACTAAAAACCTCTCACTTGAATTCTATACCATTTATTTCCATTCCAATCACACACAAACAATAACGTCTACACAAAGTTACGTCGCATGCATTACTATAAAAACCCAGCGCATGCCACAACCTTGCACTATCGTCACAATTTATCTACACATAGAGGTGTTAATTAGGATTTGAACTCACGACTTCCAGCATTCGTTTTCTAACCTACCACAGGCCAAATTCAACTCTTCTTTCCAGCTTTTACACTGCAGAATCGTTTAAAAGGCTTAAATGATGACAGATAGGGTAAAAGTGGCTATTAAGGGACAGAGCGTGGTTAAGTCACGGGTTAAAATTGGCATACAGCGCATGGAGGGTTAAGATTTCGACCTTGCAATTAAGACGTCTTTGAAGATTAACGTTTCCTGCAATGTTTGTTTAAAAAGAGTTGTTAGTGAGTATAAAATTCTTAGCTTTCTTTTTATTTTTATGTAATTTTAGATATTATTACAATTTTTAATTAAATAGGTAATATTTTTATTTTTATTACGAAAGAAAATTTTCGTATACCTACTAATTTTTGGACGGAGGTTTGGCACAAAAGGTCCCAGAAGGGTAGAAGTGTCGCCAGGTATTCCTGGCCCCCAAAGAAGATAAGTTAGTTTTCCAACCATATTCTTAGACGGGGGTGCCGGTCCCGGCACTGACTCCACGAAAGCGGGTGTAGATTATTTTATTAGTAAACAAACAGAGCAATCTCTAAATAATGTTCAGTAATTTTCCTTCGTAAAGTACCCTCACTAATATAGTCTATCGCTAGGACCGTAACAGATGCATTAATGTAGTCGTCGGATTGGTTCAAATCTTAAGAAAAGGCGATTTTTAAGCAACAAAATTTTATAAAATTTATACTGTGACAAAACTTTTATCTGACAACCGCTTCTTCTTCTAAACAAAAAGTCAGACGCGAACAGAGAGTTGTTAGTATACAAGTAGCTAGTATACTAACTCTATGGACGCGAATTTGAGTAGAGCCGTTTTCCTGTCATGCGTGTTTGGGCCCGCGTCCTGGTCTGGCGCGCATGCGTGCCGCCCGCATTCCTGTCCTTTTATACAAGCTTTTCTTTTACGGCCCTATGGTTGGCCCTATTTTGCAGGCTAAAGGCGTGTACCTATTCATGGCGCTTACCATAGGAATGGGTTCGACTACTCGAATTCAAAAAGGATTTTTTGGTGTGTATGGTATCTTCGCCGATTGTGAACTATATTTCCACGTGCTTTATTTCGACGTGTTACATTTCGACGGCGGTCCCATTTTAATAAAAAATTCACCTCTAAAAGTGGAATAAAATGGGGATCAAATAAATCGTTTGTGTACAAAAATAATATTTTTTTACAAAGACGTGGCTTTAATTTTTTATAAATGATTTTATTACAAAAACGCCTTTCGTTCATTACTTGAACGTGGTCTACAAAGAGCTATACGCAAGGCGCGGAGTGCATATTAGCAATTCGCCGTGGACATGTCGGTTAGCTTGCTCGGATGTATGCCTATTGCCTATCTTCAGGTTTATCTGTATCTTTCCTCGGCCAAATATGAGCTGTTTATCACGCGTGTAAGTAAGCTCGGAGAAGCACTTTCTGAGAAATGAAGTGCTTAAAGGACTATTATGGTGAAGTTGACATAAATAAGTAAGTGCTGAGAACGACTATAATAATATAGTGAAGGTATGAAGAATACTGAGAAAAGAGGTGGCCGAGTGACAGTATTCCAATCAAAATCATATCAACTAATCATTTATTTTCTCACCACAATCTTACAGTACCTACATACAATTAACAATATTTTATGATTATTGGTCTTAGATTGTGGGAGAGTGGTGTCAGAACTAGATCGTGAGTGAGTCATAGTCACCCGTTCTCCGTCACTTTGCTCTTAATTGTAATATAAAAGCAACTTATTGTATAAAATAGGTAAGTACTCACCTACCTACAGTTACTGTTATAATAACAAGTAGGTGACGAATATTTTTTATTTTAGTGGAGTTTTCTTTATTAAAAATAAATAATCTCCGGGATATTTATTCCTAAGTTCTGAAGTATTATTCGTAAGTATTCCGATCAAGGATATAAGGCACTGAAAAAAAAAACTAATTAGACCCGTTTTTTGAAGCATTCACATTTTTGATTTAAAAAAATGAAATAACAAGGATATATTTAAATTAAATTGAACCGACTAAAATAAACAATGTGTTGGACTTATGGCAGCCGAGTTTATTTCTTTTACATTGAAAACAAAAGCTGTAGTAAGTAAGTTGTAACCAAAACTAAAACGAAACGTTTTCCTGCGTACAACAACACGCGAGAAACTTAACCCTATAAAGTTTTTTAAACCGAAACGAAACGGTTTGCGCGGAAAAGAATAAAAAAGAAGTTCGCATTGCGATGGTGTCTGTTTACCATGGCAACCGGCTCAGGGTCGGCTTACACGTCGAAATGCATCTCTTGATAACGCTCAATTAGGTGCCATTTTTGTTGTTACGTTTTTTTAGGACGGCTCCATGCGACAGGAAGCCAAGCTGAGGGACCTAATTTGTCTTGACTCTGGCATAGTTTAGGAGATACCATTATCCTACTAATATTATAAAGGCGAAAGTTTGTAAGGGTGTTTGGAACGAGGGACGTATGTGAGGATTGATGTTTGTTACTCTTTCACGCAAAAAATACGAAACAGATTTTGGTGAAACTTTACTATACCTAATATAGATTATTCTTAAGAATAACACATAGGCTTCATTCATAAAGATATTAATACATTCAGCAAATTGGCCAATTGATTGGGCAATCCAAATTTAATGCGGGGACGGATTTTCATGGGAACTTTTATTATAAACTAAATAGTTAAAACATATTGCCATTTGCCAACAGATGGCGCTGTTTCACAATGTCACCTTTGTATCCTACTAAATGGGATATTAATAGATACCTCGGCAAAAGCTGTTCTACGCGGACGAAGCCGCAGGAAAAAGCTAGATCTCGATCCTCTCGCATTCTTTTCCGACTTGATTTCAAATCTAAGCAAAATTTTTTGAACATGACAAACTGATATGACATTATGGATGTTAGAAAGGCAAAGGAAAAAAGACCCAACAGGTGGTCGCCAGTGCACGATATACCAAAGAAAAATACCAATGATTCCACTAGAGTTTCACTCATTTAAGTCAAGAATTCGCCCTGAACCTTAATTTTATTCAAGACGCGAATAACTCCGTCTTAATGACTTCATTGTAAAGCTCTATCGTGGTTTTTGCCAATTGTCTCGGGTATTTGAACAATTGTGGCATATTTCTTGAAATGTCAGTAAATATAATGGAATTACTAGATTATACAATAATGAGGAAATAAAAAAAAATATACTTGTAAGTACTTGTTAGTACTTGATTATACTTGAACGTTTGTACTTGTTATCAGCACATTTATATTCATATTGTTATATAAGTTGTAATTAGTTTGTAAGTACCCGTAAAAGTAAATAAATAAATACATAGGTATAAGAAAAGTTCACGCTTGTCGCACACTCGAAATTCGTAAAAAAAGTCTAAATCATTCAAGAAATTGAAGGAAACTTCATTTACTTACAGCTTAGAGCTGTCAGACTTACAAAATGTTTAAATTTTAACCACTAGTTATTATTATTTGTGATGAGGCTCTTTCAAGGCTTACCCAGCTGCGACCCACTGCGACCAAATGGTAGTAATCTGATCTATTGTGATCGCCACATACTATAGATCAGTGCTAAGCTTTGCATCAGTTAGGAACACGCTTCTGGTCTGGCTGGCACTGATTTGTTTAACTTCATCAGGTCGAAGTGAAAGCTTCAAGATTTGATGAAATAGTTAAAGCCAGTTTTATAACAGACATTCAATCATAATAACATCTTAGTTGGATGTTTGCTGATGAAAGGTTATTGATAACTTACTGCATGAAACCATCCTAACGGGTTAGCTGGAAATATGTCACTATGTTTACTGTACTCTCGGGTTTCGTCTGCTGCTCCGGATGGACCCGACCTATATGCAGACCTAGTTCATTAATCGTTGCACTTGACCTTCAGGCAGTCTGTACACCTTGAACATACACCGTAGATTTGCTCTTGACTCTTAAGAACTGAAGATGTTTATAACTAATTAATATATCAACCCTTTGACTTTGATAAATGGTGATCACAATAATTAATACGAATGCCTGTATTTAATCAAAAGATTTCCAAACCCACTAAATAAACATTCTCAATACCTTAATAAGAGACGAGATAACTATCTAACCACATTGACAAGCCAATTCATCAAAGTGACATACTTAAAACACCTAGATCCACTCGAATGAATTCATTAAACAAAATGTTAGCCTTACTGCACGCCGCTGCAAAATTTCGCAACCGAAGTGACAAGCCGAAACTTAATAACTTACTCAGAAATGCACCGGCAAATTGGGAGGCACTCACCCAACCGGCTCCGTAACCCTATACTGCCTTACCGAACTGTCCGACACATATAAATTGTATTTTTATTCAAATCGAGCCTACGTGCAACGATAAAGCCTCCTTAAAACAAATAACTGCTCATTCATATGAAAAATCCAAAGGAAAAACTGACATAATTCAAGAAAATAAAGTTGATTTTGTTAAACAAACATTCGTCTCACAAGACACAATCGATTGAACACTTTACAGTTGCAATAATAGAGTTGTTGTTGCGGTAAACAGTAGTATTGTAATACTTTTAGTAGATAACGTTGTTTTACCAAACAAACTAAAGCATATGCAGTAAATAGTATAAAATATACTTACATTGTTACTATAAAAGAGTCAGAATCGAACGATAAAGAAACATCAGATAAGACCATAATGATGATGTAAGCGGAGATGGTATTCTTGAGACACATATAGAAAACGTTTTAAAGTTTCATTGGTACACTTTTTCACTCAATGTGTACCCTTTTACTTCTTGTTGTCTGCTTGTTAACCAACAGGATATTATAGAGGTATTTAAAACATTTCATACAATTGTATTGATTTGGTGTTGTGTAAGTTTTTGCGTATATGGAGCTCAAGGATAACCTTCCAATATATTATGATCGAATACTTGTGTTTTCCTTTTAAACAAAGTTGTTCACACCGATACCCCTAATTATGGAGCCGAAGAGTTATTTCCTCCGAAATGTTAATCACATACTTACCTGTACCAGGTCTTTTGCCCGAAGGAATTTCATGATTACTTACGAAACATTTTAATAAAGTTACTTATTATGCAGCTGCCAATCGAAAACTTGATATTGACAATAAAACTTTTGGTGTAGAGAAGGTTAATGCAGAAATTGATGAGAATACTTAAAACAAAATTTATGTATATTAGCAATCAAAAGCGCATTTGATTGCAATAATTCCAAAGTCGTTAAACGCATTTAAATTCGTGAATGTGAGAATATAAAATCGTGGAACATTGCTATCGTAAAAGTCAATGCACCGAAAAATTATTATAACCGTACGAATACGCAATATATAATCGATACGTGTACGTGTATATGTCTTCATTCGATAATCGTAAATTAAGGCCCAACTCTGGTTTAACCGAGCGTAAAAACTGTAAACGGGAGATTGAGAGTTCATGTTACTCCTAAAATGAAAAACGAAAAGTAAACGCGCTTCGATTGTGAAACAGAGAAAGGACTTAGCAGATGTCAAAGGAGAGAAAAACTTGAGAAACGACGGTAATTATAGTTTCACTTAATATAGCATGAGAAGTAAGACATCTCTCAGTGGAAATAAACGAATCAATTAAACAAAACTGGGAAAGTCGTACAGTAAAAATACGCCATGTGAAGTATCTTAGTTAGAAAAGCTATAACTTAAATTTGAACTTAAAAGATTTATTAACTTTTCGCTGTTAGAATAAATTACGGCAAATTCCAATTTAAAAATGTCATGTCGGGTATGACATTTTAAAATCGTTGTTTTTTAATTACCTTTGTCAAATGTTGAGTTTCAAAGCTTAATCTTTGTCAAAGTGGAAACGAGAGGTGATTCGAAACGGGTTTTAGAAAGAGATGGAGCGATTGCGCCGGAGCATGACAAGTGGCCGGATTAATGCATTTTAAACGAAGAAGGCTTAATTTTGATCCCGGTCCCTTAATTGAATGACTTTGTGTTTGGTGTTTTCGAAATGATGTTTTGGAACTTCTGAGTTGTGCAAGGAATTTTTTATAAATTATTTATGAATTTGACTGTTACGGTAGTGTGTGTAAATACATGAATAATGTTAAATTTGTTATCTGGTTGTAAGTAACTTTACTATTTTAGTACTTTATCCTTCGTTTAACTTGTCCATTCTATTTTATCGTGGGTTCTGAGAAAAAAACAGCTGCATAGCACTGCAATTTTATTTGTGTTTTATATAATATTAGGTGGCATTATTAGAATAAACTTTTATCAATAATATATATATTTAAATAAGGTATAATTTAAACTCCATGAAATTATAATAAAACTCGAACACGACTAAGTAATACCCTAAAATCAATATGTGACAAAGTAATTGATATCAGAACGGTTCTTTGTAAAAAATAAATTATAATTTATAATCTATTTATCACTGACTTTGGCCTGTTGAGAGCCACTGACTGTTCGGAACTTGTTCTTGGCCGTTTGATTGATGCGGTTCATATTCGAATACTCGCTATTGAGCCCGCTGTGTCCGCTCGGAACGTTTTAATAAATATCCCCATAGCTCTTGCTAATGTCGATAATTTCTCTAAACCCTTTTGTGTTACGATAAATGGGGTAATTTGTATTTTTCATCGCGGTTTTATACTTAGTTTTTGTTTTTATTTCATTAAGGCTTTTATCAATGTTGGTTTTTATTGAGTGTTGATCATTCTTTATTGATATAAATTGTGTCTTAAATAAATTATAGTTTCTTTTTAATAAATTAAGTACCTATGTACTATGTCTAGAATGCTATTTATTGTATTTTGTAAATCCTTGATTTCTTCTTCATCTGTTATACTTACTGTCTTATCTGTTTGTCTTCCTATTTGCAGTCGCCTCCCGAGAACTTGTCTACCTGATGATTGGTTGTCAGTTTTTCTATTTGGCGTAACTTAAACAATATTTTGTTCTGAGCCTTCGATCAATTTCTCCTTTGAAACCTGTTCGATCATGATCGATGAAAAAACTGTTGGTTGCGTCGGCGCCGATTGATTCGGTCGTATCGAGATTGAGACATCTTGGAACCAGTTCCATCTCATTGGTGTAGGCTTCGCGGCGCAGAGTAAGGCACGAGCGAATAATCGATGGCCACTTTATTTGTCACTGTGGGAAAACAATAATACTCTTCTGCAGTTTCGATTTGAGTTTTAATTATGCTTTCCTGGTACGTTTTTAAATTTTCTAATAGATTACAGGTCACCAGTTGTTGGTTGCTCTGCTTCTTCGGTTATGTCCTGTTGTTGTATAATATTGTAATTCTAATTTTTGAGAGATATAATGAAATGCACTGAAGCCAAACCATTCCCTTGAAATCTTATCCAAGACTGTTATCTCTCACTCTACTTCTACTGCGTCTGCGCATAATCCCCTCACGGGTTAAATTCGTGTTATTGCTTTGGTAACTTTACTCATCTACGAGTGCCTATAAGTACATCATTCATTGGTTTTCTGGTAAGTAAATAGTCTAGTAGTCATGTAGTCTGAATATTAAGCCACTTCGCTAGCTCTGACAATATTTTAGTAAGGTATATCAGATATATCCTTGGGCTCTTTTTCTTATAACAGGTGTTGGTAGTTTCATTTTTTCCGTCTCAAATCTGTAAATTTTTAATGTCAAGGCAAATTCATCACAAACTACTGCATCCTTCTCGCTACGCCTATCGCTTATGGACTAACCCACACGACACGCCCACGCTTCGAGATCATTGTTCCCAGAATACCTGATCTTACTTATATTAATCCCAACTTAGAAAGAACTCCCACCTAATTACTGCTCGAGCTAAGATTTAGTCTGTCTAATGCTTGTGATAAGTTAAATACCTAGCTGGATTTCTAAAATCCGTACTAATATTGGAAATGCGAAAACAACTCTGTTTGTTACCTTTACACGCCTAAACCGCTGATCAGATTTCGATAAAACTTGGCAAGGAGTTACATTGCATCCTGAGGAAGAGCATAGGCAAATTTTTGTCTAAAAAATAACAGAATGGATAATACTTTTTTGCTCAAGAGCGTTTTAAACATATTTTCTAATATAACAGCGACTTCTTCTAGACAACTAAAGTGTAAAAAAAAACAAAAAAAAAAACTAAAGTGGTGTTAACAAGGATCCATTGAGATTGAGACGCGAGTGAATGAAATTAAATTTACTTTAAATATCTATATTATTTCCGATAGCTCTTGGCATGTCTTCACTATGCTATAGCACACCATTATGCTCCTCCCACTTGACTTCCGCCGAAAACCGGAATTGAAAACACGCCATAGACTAAATATAGATCGTATGACCAGCACGCTGATTAAAGTGATAGCTTTTTGGTATGTTTAATTTCCGGTCAATAGATTTTTGTATGACTGTCTGCGAATGGTTATGTTTTTTCGTATATTATGAACGTAATTAATGATCATAGATTAGTGTTGCGATAGTATCGATTTGATAAACCTTATCTTTCGATCGAATCTAGAAATTAAGTCATTAGCAAAACCTGTTCGATAGGCGAAATCAATAATTGATATGAATTAATTTGCAAAAAATATGTATTAATTAATAGAATTTAGTCTGTTGTTCTTTGCGTGGGAAAATTTGATAAAAACTATATTTTTTTTCCTGAATGTCAAAATAAAAGATATCATCATTATTAGGCCTTTTAATCCACTAATTTTTTTAGTCCACTGCTGGATAGATCTTCCCTAATGAGCACCCACCAGACCCGATCCCCGCTCTCCGCTTCCAGCCACCTTCTTCGTTCTTTCTTAGGTCGTCGGTCGCGGAGGGGCGTCCCCCACTGCGCGCACCGACTCGCGGTCCGACGAGTGGACTCCAGAACCCGTCTGCCCCAATGGCCGTCGGTTCTGCGACAGATGTGACCTTCCCACTGCCACTTCAGCTTGCTAATCCTTTCGACAATGTCGGTAACCTTAGTTCCTCGGCGGATCTCCTCATGATTGTCCTATAAAGAAACTCAGTTGAAATTTTACCATTAAAATGTAATGTTTTCTGTTTTATTTTCGGGCAAAAAAGTAATTTATTCTACAATTTTTAAGAAAATGGGTCGTTCTGTCCCACCCTGTATAAAGAAAGAATGTTGTATCTACTCGTCCAGCCTTAATTAGTTTATCTCCAACTACATGTTGACAAAAAAGTGTGCCAGGGGAAACATAAATCATAACGCATCACCCGGCATCGAATCCTGTTCCATTCGCTTCCGAGAAAGCTAATTAACAACTTAACACGGGTTTTTGTGCACAAAATAGTGTTGCTGAGCAAATACGATACTTACCTAGTCGATAGTCCAATAATTTTAAGGCAATCACAATATCGACAAGCATACATGAAATAGACATCCGAGATAATGGACGTTCCAGGAAAATGAACATTCGAGGAATTGGACCATGGAAGCCACAATGTTTTTATCAATTAAAAAATTTGTATTTTGCGTCTGAATGTTGTTAAAACAATGTTAGTCTTGTTAAAGTGAATAATAATGCTATAATGGCACCATCTTCTAATTGTAAGTGATGGTGGATTCGATCAAGTGCTTTGTTTACTTAATTGAAAACTTCTAATGAAACTGACTTTGGCGTCGATTATTGAGGAATTGACACCAAACAGGGAAGACTATAACAATACGTTTGTTTTGCATCTATCGAATCTGTTGATAGATATTCGTGCAACACTAGCGCAAATGCGAATTTTTAAAGTCACACATGTGTTGACGATACACCCATGTTGTTTCCTTATTCGGATGAATGAATTATGGGGGGTTGTTTGTATGGAACAAAGATTTTATGGATTTAAGCGCACGAGGTCCGACAACTTGAAATGCTCTACATGTTAATTTCTTAAAGGACGTTCGAGGAAGTGGACATTCCGAGAATTAGACCAAACGGGCCTGAGGGGACTAAAACACGTTAGTAGAAGTCGAGTCGTTGAAACCATAGAGGAATACAATATACAGGGAACCTAGTTTAATAACCTTTATTTCGTTGAGGTAACGCAGTGCTGATCAATTTTTGACACGATTTCACCAATGATTAAAACTAATAGGGATACTAGACTAACATCCTGTTAATATTATAGGTCGAAAGTAATGACCTACAAATCATTCAAAACAAAATGTAATTTTTACTTTCTCTGCCCCAGTAGCAGATAAAAATGTGTTGGAACAACAAACGCAATGGGTACCTTGCAAGAAAATACAAGGCATAGACGAAGAAAGAAGTTATCTTAACAGGTGCTTAATCATCGGTAGGTTGAGGTGAGGCATAATCCTTCTTAGGCTCACCATAGTTGAGTTATCTTAACTTTCATTAGAGTTTAGAGAAGAACACTCCGAAACAAGCGATCTCAAAGTTGCACCCTCTTTTGTGAAGTGTCAAGAATTCCTTTCTCTCATTATACCACCTACAAATAAATCGTCGGGGAGTCTGTGACACGATCTCGACAATTTATGGGGTATGAGCCGAACAAAAATATTTATGAGGGTAGGTATAATAATCAGCTTGATTTACTGTACAGGCGCTTGTGGTTGCTCGACGTTGATTTCACAGCCCTATAATATCAAAACGTCATAGTAATCTGTACGCCTACCATGAGTTGACAACAAAAACTGCGTATACGTAAATACTTATTACTGCTATCTCTTTTCGACCAATTACGAAAGACAGTGAGGCATAGATAGTTTTTACGTACTTTATTAAAACCGGTACGTATCTATATGCTACTAAAACGATGCGATACAGAAGCTCATAAAAGCAATACGGAAAACAACAACGCGTCGATGGCATAGTGGCGAAGACGTGGCCTGTCATGGCGAGAGATCCCAGTTAGATCCCCGGCCGTGTCTTTTACATTTACTCTGAAGGAAAACATCGCGAGGAGATCTGCATACGTCGAAGAAGAAATTCTTAGGCCCATGTGAAATCGCATCTAGATCTGTGGAAATCGCCAACCCGGACGTGGTGAACTAAAGCCCGTTGAGGGCAGGTCGTTCTTAAACATTGGGGCTATTAATATTTGGCTGATGATTTGAGACCTTAGAAAAAATCACCTACTTCATCTTGTCATCATCATCAGCTTGTTTACGTCCACTGCTAGACAAAGGCCTAAGGCGCGCCACCACACCTGGTCCTTCGTCCTCACCATCCGCCTTTTCACGTGGTCGGTCCATCTTGATAGCGTTAAGGTAGTCTTTGGTTTATTCGGGTCTTACAGAACTAGTTGAGACTAGCGCGTGTCAACATTTTAACAACCGAACATGTCAAGCAAGTCACAATCTATTCTTAAACGATATCAATTATAAACCGCAGGCAGGCCCTTAACGAGTCGTTAAGGGGATCGCTCCGGAAGGGCATGTGTGCGCAGCTTGTTGGTTTTGGATTTCCATAGATAATTACTTTGCTACCATTTGTTGTTCTTTTCTATTAATATTATTATTTTATTTACTTAAGTGCTACAGTAATTATAATCAACTTCATATCGTGATTGAGTGATAAACAATTGATCTAAGGGGTCTAAACAAATAAACCAAATTTCATGTGTTTATGTTAAAATAATCTGGCAGCTAACTATCAGTGACTATAGATTTTGAGTTATTAAGGAGTCAATAGTGGCTTCAAATCGTTCGTGTAATATAACACACGGCTGCTTCGTCGCCAGTTCCTTCCTTTTTATTTGCTGGATCTTGGCTGACACGATACCGCGTATCTAGATAACATTTTTTTCATTTTTATATTGGGTATTTTTATTGGATTATTCTCAGTATTTTTTGCAGAAACCCATTGTGCCCAAATACATGATTTATAGATCATTCCATCATGTAATGACAGAACAATCATAATATTACCACAGCATTATTTCATTAATTCATACGCAATGCATTACGAACTTCAATCACATCATAAGGAAACCTACATAAATGCTAGTGAACAAATTTCTAATACATTATGTGAAATTCAACTACCTGAATTACGCACATTAGCTGCACACAGTACAGACAGACTGAAGTTAGTTGCACATGCAGATACCTATTGTGCAACAATCGCTTGTCCCGCGCACGGTGCTGCGCCGATACTGCGGTAGTTGCGAACTTGCATTTCGTACATAGCTATAGCTAGGGATCTTTGTAAATAAATTCTCTTCAACTACTCAACTCGAGTTGGTGGGCTACATCACTTTCGTTGCCCATTAGGTCTTTGTCCAACAGTGGGGCTATTATAAGCTGCTAATTTAATTTGACTTGCGCTTTGCGTCTGTCTGTGCCCTCAAATTAAGCGGCCCGTTTAACCAGTAGTGCCTCCAATCACAGTTCTAAACCACTTCCAAGAAAACTCACCCGCACAAAATAAGCAAAACCAAACGCGCAACATTTATGAATAAATCATCGACGAACGGCGAAATATGACGAAAAGGAATCCTTAGAAAGAGATAAACGTACGACTATTAAACGTAAGTGAAAGAGATGAATATAAATAGGTTCGCCGAGGTGTAATTATGCTGTTAAGAGCATAATTTCAGGTTGTTAAAGCGATGGACGCGGCACATTATAAGATTATTCTAAATACGAGTAGATTAACACATTTTGATAGTTTTTATGGGTTTATAAGGTAGGTTTGCAAAAATTCTTGCTTTGGCGTATTTAATTGTACCTGTTAGATGTTTTTATGTCTTTTCAAATCAGAACTCTTCATGGTTTAATCCAAAATCACCCTCAACCATTTATTCAAATTAACGTTTAAATACTTACCGGATTATCCAACCAATCGCAGCTGGAAACGACTAAGTGCTTTACGAATACCATACTAGTAGTAAAGTTTTTTTTCACTTAATCAAGATTTCCTGTTGCAGTATTTTTTAAATATTGGAAAATGATAGTTGTACCTACATATTTGTCCCGTCTTTTCACTATCTGTTCCCAATCTTCACCTTTATTTTTTTCCTTACCTTGTTCGTATTCGATTTTTACCTCAATTTAATCTTATACTTCATATCTTCTTCTATCGGTTCTAGTCAACCCTTTTACCATTAAATTGATATCAAAAACCTTTCAATCAACCCAATCTTCCAAATTGCCTGATGCATTTTTATCGCTTTTTTTCCAATTCCCAGAAGCACCTGCATTGAAGGACATTATACATAGCACTACCTGCCCTCACACCTTTGATGATAGCATAAAAACCTCGTTAGTAACTTGCGGAGGTTTTTTGCAGTATTTCAAATTAAGTATGTTAGTACTAATCGGTTTATGACGTTTGATGAGAGTTATTGGTCTTTATTTGTTATGTATTCTCGATTTTCGTAACAATCCTTTAAGTAACTCCTTTTATGCCTCATTGGTCTGAAATTCCAAAGATTGTAAGTGCCAATTGCAGCAGTCTATTTTTAATTTAACCGACTCCAACAACTTAATAGACAAATGAAAATAACTTTGAGGAAAATGAAGACGAAAAAAAATCTAATCAAATATACTTATTGCAATTGACACACTCTTTGAAATTTCCACTCCTCACTTATAGTTAAATTTTTGATTATTTTTTGAGTCACATTTATTTTAAAGAAAATATTCAGAATCTTTTCAGGTCGAATTAGACACACAGACAGATGGTATACAGTTAGTAGTAGAGAGGTTCTTAACTTATCTAAAAGGACACAAGAAGCACGAGTACCTGTGAACTTCTGAATAAATCAGAATCCAAATTATAACCATTCTATAAAACGACCATCTGACGTAAGCGATAAAGATTCGTAGCCTATAATTAAGTAGATAGAAACGTCAGATTTTTTATACGCCCGTGAATATTTAAAAGG
Organism: Metalampra italica; assembly: GCA_949699065.1. NCBI lineage: Eukaryota > Metazoa > Arthropoda > Insecta > Lepidoptera > Oecophoridae > Metalampra > Metalampra italica. The sequence continues at coordinate 4,573,151 of OX452993.1, forward strand.
TGTAGCCGTAAATACCGACATTACGAATTCACAACGTAACGCCTTCATCTCGCCGCACATTCAAATAACAACTAAACTCATAACTAACATCGTCTCATTAGTATACACATGTATGTTACCAAAGCCGCCGACCAACAAAGCCATTGACATTCATATTTTAACGCTAAACGTGACCACGAAACCACTAGATGTCGACAATCCAGATACTAATTTTACGCCCAATCTCCGTCGATAAAAATTAATACATCAGAATAATACGGCAGACGTTTTTAACGGACAAAAAACGACTCAATCGAACCAACCAACCGTTCAATATTCAACTATTGGAAAAAAGAACGTAAAGACAGTTTTCGAATAAAGTTTTTGCGTGCGGTTACACCAATGTCGTTAGGGTGACCAACGCACTAATGGAATTCGAAACGGTCCAGACTTATTGGACTTAAATTCGATTGATGATAGCCTTTTTTATTGTAAAGCGAGATTTCCGTAGGTTCTCACAGAATGAAGACATAACAATTTTGGTAGTCGCCGCGCGGCGCGTCTAAAGGGACCACATACAATTTCCGTGGGTTTTCGGAATTCTCATCTTCTTGTTGGGTGAGGTATCCGCCAAATTGGTGGTCGCTCACGCCTTTTGGCATCAACCTATTATTTTTGGAGGGAACCATCGCCTCGGAACACCGGCAAAGGAGCGTGATCAACAAATCAAGTCGTTGTACTTTTTTTGCTTAACCCGAAGCGTGTTTGTTTTCGAACGTATCAGATATGTGATTATTATGGAAATTAAAGGATAAATTATCATCGTTATGGTTGAGAATTTTTGATTAACAATCTAAAATTTCACCTGTTTTTTGAACTTTGTTATGACCAGTTTGTTTTCCTGGAGCTCTGCGTCAATTATCATTAAATTTAATTTCTTTATTATTTACCTGTTTGGATTCAATAAAAATTTGGTATTTTAATCACTTGTATCTGCTTTACGAGAGTAGTCGCTTGTTCAGCCTATGTAGTTAGAATTCTGGCATACTTCCTCCTCCGCATCTATAAATCGTGTCAAACGTTCATCCGTTAATTTTATTTTCGTTTTGTATAATTTAATCAGAACACCGCGGTGACTTCTTTTTAACCACTCGGATAATAAATTCGTTGACGGCCATAATTTACAAGTCACCTAATAAAATTAGAGGTATAAAATCTGTCCTTTCAACATTGCGACCGTAAAATACGACTGCAACATTGTCAAGAATGTGAAGATTTAATGAAATCTTAAAATTGGATGAACCTATTGAGTCGTTGACTTTTTGGTACATTTCATGCAAAACCGTGTATGAATTTTGTGGCGAAATAGGCCGTAAACTACATCCGTTGACAGAGTCGTTTGGAGAATAAGCTGCGCCCAAACATTTGTATTTGATAATTTATTTAAGTTAAATGTGTTTCTGTTCCTTTTAGTGGGATACTTATGCCCGTTTCTGGAGGCCACACTTTTGTATCTGACAGCATTAAAACTAGTGTCGTCCTTATCTTCATAATAATGTGGGAGAGGAATAGAAACAAATAATAGTGCATAAATTTTTTGGGTGCGGCCACGTGGTTCGACAACGTGGTTACTTTGTGCCTAATTTCACCTATGTAAGTATTATGATCCGCAGCGTTCAGTATTTCTCGTGGTAGGAACAGCACAAAAGTAACTGGATTTTACTGTCTTGGTCCTTTATTTAGGACATTGACTAAGTATAATAACAGTTAGAATTATACCGTCTTTATATAGTTTAATCTTTTCGTTAATTAGCGCTTTTGGCGACATGGGGAGGGGTACCCCTAACAAGTAACTTAGGACGTCCCTGTCCGTTTGCTATTATTAATCACCTAACAGCGTTAAGTGGGCAGTTTATATTCAAACCAGTCCGGACATGTTGACATCTCAATCTGCTGTTATTACACCTAGGGTGACTAACTGAGCTTTATTTAGTGGCAGTTTAAAAGATACCACAAACACGTTTACGATTCTAAGAATATTGTTTGAAGTGATTTAGATTTGTCTGAAATAGAGCCACCTACTTCTTTGTTGAGATATATCCCTAGCCGCATAATGGTCGTTTATTAATTCCAGCAACAAAGTGTGTTACGTTTCATTTTACAATCAACACGTTTTGTTATTTTCAACTTTCTTGTTTTTCTTTTCTTGAAAGTTATTTTTATTTAATCTTTTATTTTATTTTATCTAGCATATGTATTTGATTTGACCCTAACCTATATTTATTCTTAAACTTTTACCTACTTCTTTCTATTTTACTTCTGCTCTGCCAGAGAATAGAATAAATTACATGGTAGGTACCTACGTTTAATTTGTTTCATTAACATTTATTTTTTTACTTTTAAATTACGAAATTTTACGCCTTCTTAATAGATACGTAATATTAAAAAATAAAATTGGTTCCGTGCATCGTTCCCACAGGATGTACCTACTGTTTGCTATGCTAATTCGTTGTGGGAGCTAAGTACCCGATTAAATCGCCGATCGTGACGAGCATACCCTGATGGAATCGATCATGAATCGATTAGATCATTATATTATTTTTTTTTACCTTCCTACCTAACAAGTTCTGTTACCTCTTACCTAGTCTGTAACATGTTCCAGGTGTGTTACAAATTTTATAGGAATTTAATTGTTTATTTTTGTTTCAGGATTGGAGTATTTAAGTGCAGCAAGAAGTTTACACCCAGAGCTTCATGTTGGCAGTACTCTCGCCAGTCAGGACTTCCAACTTAGTTTAGAAGGTATTGCTAGTCCAGGATTTACGCTAATTATAGCTTTAATCAAAATCCGTTCAGCAAATAAATTAACTTCCACTTCCACTCCCCCCTGTCGTAGAGTTACTGCAGAGAATGCTACCTCCGTCTAAGAAATAAACATCCACACTTTCGCATTTATAATTTAGTAATCTACTACTAATTTAGTACTCTGATTTCTATTTCTATTAGATTTAAAAACTTTAGATATGATTTTCAATAACTTTTGCCACTTATTAAGCGGACTTTGACTTTACATACTCATCTTTAATTTCAGGTTCAAGAATAGCTTCTCCTACTCGACTAAGGCTATCAGGCGGTGCGATTGGTGCATCAGCCAATAGAAAACGAGCAGTATCCTGGAGTCCATATTCGGCTGAGTCTTTAGACTTAGCTGCTGTTATTAGAGCATCACCTGCTAGTTTAGCTGTTAGAGCTCCTTCAGCTGCGTCTACTGGAAGCTATGGACATCTTAGTGCAGGTAAACGTCTATTGACTTCTACGCTGTGTAAACAATTTCAGTATCGCTATCGAAAATTAACTCGTATGCAGTGAACAATTTGACATCTAATTTTTATCGCCTACTCCCGCTGTCTATGACATCATCGCGGGGGATGAGATCAAACATATGTATAGGTCGTCGGATAGATCTTTACAACGATATAACTATGCTTTTTGTAACTTTTAAACTTTATAAGTATTCAATGAAACTTTGAAAAGTACATGTTTTTCGTTACACAATTTATCCGGAATGCCCGCCGGGACGACGAGAAGGAAGTAGTTCATCGAATTAACGTCTTCGCCTTTGTCAATATTTTCAGGAGCGATATCACCCGCGCTGTCTCTGTCGCACGCGTCGCTGGCGCAGCAGCTGCTGGCGCGGGGCGGCGTGGTGGGGGGCAGCGCGGTGCTCGCGGGCGGGGTGCTGCTCGACCCCGCGCACCAGCAGGCGGCGGCCGCGGCCGCGCACCACGCGGCGCACGCGCATCTTGTCGCCGGCATCCACAGGTGAGGACCGTCCACCTACTGACCAAGCTGTTCGCGCTCATATATACTAAACAAAACAAAATAAGGGCCAAAGGGCCTTTGTCATATATTCAATTCAAGGTCACTTTGAGCCCTTAGATCTCCTTCAGGGAACTATTTAGGTGAGATCTGATGGTGGCTGCCCGGAGTACGGATAGTGGAGCTCAGATGAGATGGTGATCAGCTAAGTCGATTTCTAGTCAGAATCCTGCGTATGCGGATTCTTGTACATTTTGATACCATTTTAGATATTTTTTTCTGACTGGTCTATGGTGAAAACGGCTAATCTAACCTAGATAGACCTTCCAACCGTTACATAAGAGATTTATTATGCCAATGAAAATCCGTTACCATACCTTACCCAGTCGTATTTTTTTTTTTCTATAAAAAGATCTCATATATCATCGCCGACGCAACTCCTGATGGGGCCGGTGGACGTCAGACCCGGGATGGGGCTGGACGGCACTCCACCACAGCACATGCAGCAGCCTCCGCAGCAGCCCGAAGTCACCAGTATCATGGAGGCAGACAGGTGAGGGCTTCCACATTTCAAATTGTCTTCTTCGTTCTCCTCTGTCATTTTTCTCTTTCAGTCAGTTCTCCAATATCATACAGTGCTGGTTTATATGGAATTATTTTTAGTTGTATGTAACTTGCTTTAGCATGCGGATTATTCGGAGGTGTCCAATGTTTAAAACGTTTTAAGGGTATTTTATTGTATGACGTTTATTTTAGAGCCGTGACGTAAAGGACAGGAATACGTCTGCCAAAGTTGTAGGTACTTATCATCATCGTGTTTAGGGAAGCTAGAGTAACTCCTAGTCCTAAGAATCCTTCACCTGTTGAGAACTATCAGTAAATATACGAAGGTTTTTAAAAATCCATTGGTTGCCATGACCGAAAATCTGACCCAGTCTCCATTTATTTTTAGCCAAGACCAAACAATATCTTGTTTTTTTTTCACAGCGCATCAACAGCAATGACTCAAAGGAAATCTCCTCAAATCCTCATGTCACACAGGGACAGCATGCACAGTAATAAGCCTCTGTCAGCAGCGGCAGAGAGCACCGTCCATGACGGCCTGGATTCGAAGGATGAGCCCGGAGACTTCATTGAGACGAACTGCCATTGGGTAAGTTAAATAAACCTGTTTCGCCGACTATGCAGGGAGATGGAACAACAGATGTCCTCTTCGAAGACTATTTGGACGGGCTGTCAGCTAAACGGACATATCAAGAGACCCCAGGCATACCCGAGATCAGAAATGGAGTGTAGTCAGAATCCAAAAACAGTGGACGAACACAAAATGAAAGAGGGTAGACAGGTCAATCTATGTCATAGAAAAAAACCGGTTTCACAGTCCATTTAATCGAGAATACCTGGTCTGTTTCATCGCCCACAGGCAACTGTTGAATGTGAGATTGACCAAACGTTGGTACTTGAAATCTAATAATTCCTATTCTCAATTTCAGGTTGATTGCAAACTAGAGTTCCCAACTCAAGACGATTTAGTCAAGCACATTAACACGGACCACATCCACGCCAGCAAGAAGGCGTTCGTTTGCCGCTGGGTCGGCTGCTCTAGGGACGAGAAACCCTTTAAGGCTCAGTACATGCTGGTGGTCCATATGAGGAGGCATACGGGGGAGAAGCCACATAAGTGTACCGTAAGTACCGACTCAGATCTTAACTAGGTAGAAGTTTCAATATATCGATTCTTCGGAAATCATGACTGAGACACTCCCATCTTAAGAGAAAGTCAAGGAAATGGTTCGATCAATGAAATGGGTCTAAGATCTCAGATTATTCAGGAATGAAACTAATGATTCAGAAATCTTTTACACTTAACACCATTGACAATGCTAAAGTTTAGGCATTTTTAACTTTGTGGCCTTCCATTTTACAGTTCGAAGGGTGCTGCAAAGCGTACTCCAGACTTGAGAACCTTAAGACCCATCTGCGAAGCCACACTGGAGAAAAACCTTACACCTGCGAGTACCCTGGCTGCGCGAAAGCTTTCTCCAACGCCAGTGATCGAGCTAAGCATCAGAACAGGACTCACAGTAATGAGGTGGGTGCAGCGTTTAAATATACCTACATAATTGTTATTCAGCCATTTAAACAAGTCAACAGTCACAACAACTAAAATATTATTTATTTTGTGGACGCAAGCTGATGATGGTGATAATTTAAAAAAAATGTTTTGGGTAAGTGTGTGTATGTATTTATTAATAGATTCTTTGTATTAGTTATTTTATTAGAGTAGTACAAGAATATCTCCCTCCACCTAACCTCCTTTAGAGCAGATCCTTTCATAAGGGTAGAGAGATATTACGGATACAACTGTAATTTTCAATTACTGTCATTACCATCTTCTTTATTTTCACCTTTTTAGAAACCATACGTCTGCAAAGCTCCTGGTTGCACGAAGAGGTACACTGACCCATCATCTCTCCGGAAGCACGTGAAGACTGTACATGGTGCTGAGTTCTACGCCAGTAAGAAACATAAAGGTAAAATCCAGATTCGACTAGCGCCGTTAAAGTTATTGAAATAGGAATAATAAAGCTTGACAAGTTACCAGCGAATGTTACTTAGCACAAATATAATAACAAACCAGCGGTGTGACGGCCTGGCAGTGACTGGATACGGAGATCTGAAGGGTTAATTCCCTATATCCAGCAATGAACTGGGGCGCGCTGTTAATGATGTTAAATTTTATTTAATTATTGAAATCTCGGAAACGAATGATTAATCCTATTTTTACTGACTTCCTTAAAATACATATACCAATATTTCAATACTCTTTGTCACCAGGTTGCAGTAGAGGCGACGATTCAGCAGAATCAGGAGGTGGCGGGGCTGGTTCCTCACCACGCTCCGAGGAGGGTGGGGTTCCAGTCGGGGTTAGAGGTCACACGTCATCGGCGTCAGTCAAGAGTGAGAGTCCAGCATCGCCTATACCACATGGGTTACATACACCTTCGCATCAGGTAAGATTGATGGTAAGAACAAATTGTATATCAAATATTTTTCTAACTACCTATTAAACAAGTGCTCTAAAACCTATAACCTCTTGCCGAGGATGTGGTCGGGATGTGCATTCCCGAATAGGGATTTACAGCCACGAATGTAGGTGTTGCCGCCAGGATACTGGCTAGAAACATTCAAGATGAAATGAGTCTAGATAATATATTCTCCTGTAGTTATTGATCATGTTTATTTGTTAACAGTTATCTGCGCAATGTGTGGGAGAACTGGACTTTGGTGGCGCTGGTCTTGGAGGGTTCAGCGATGAGAATGGTGCTCCTTACTATAGATTGGATGGAGAGGTAATTTGACAATGTTTACAAATTGATAAGAAATGAATGAGAAAAGACCAGTGACTACTACCAATGCGTAAACTGAAGAAGACTAGTGTCAGTATCGTCTTCACACATTGTTTTATAATTATCAATATCTATCTAACTCCAATCATCCAAATCCGAACTACTGAGCCTTTCTTAGTCTCAGCCGTTTGGTTTACAAAACAACCGAATACTGAGTCTAGAAGCTCTCTCCGCTTTAGTCAGACCAAATAAAATGCATTTACCATTTCCTTCTTCCGAATTCCTCGAAAATTAATTTATACTTTTTACATTAATTTTTTTTATAAATTCTATATTATATTGCCATTGATAATGATAGCTGAACTACTTTAACAATACCAAAATGTAACCTATTCTTAGCAAATAAAGAATTTGAATTTGAATTCCCTAATGGCACAGGTGGAACAAGAGGTGGTGGGTGAGGTTGGCCAACTGCCGCTGATGCTGCGAGCGATGGTCGCCATCGGAGAGCCGCGGGCGCACCACCACGCGCCGCGCTTCGGCAACAAGATGGGGGTCGGCCGGCTGATGCCGCCGTCGCATGCTGCTGACATTGGTGGAGGTAACCACAAGTTGTTTAAGCCTAGGAAACCCGCTGACACCAATCAATGCCTGCACTTGTGCGTTCTACATAGTAGAAATTTCAAAGTTACGAATTCAAGATTAAGTAACTTGTTTGGACGACATTTTAGCTTGACTCCATCAGTCAGACGTATGTTTTATGGGATTCCAAAGGTTAACGCGCACAAAGTTACCCGTGGTTTTTAAAAACATTAGACAATGTTTACATGTATGTGTACAATATCCTGTCAAAGCTAAAATCTAGTAATTAGAAATGAAGCCACTGGGAGGAAACTTACCGATAAAACTTATAAGTTAATTCCACATCTTAATGTATTCTTTCTTTAACAGGTGGAGTGCCCGGACGAACTGACATCGGCAACACAAATGTGGCCGTAGAACTGAAGACAGGTGCTCCCAACACCAGGCGGGATTCAGGCATATCGTCTGGAAGCAGTCTTTATAGTGCCAGGTAATTAACTTTATAGCAAGTACTCAGTACTTCTATGGCAGCTTGGAGCAGAAGAAAGAAAGAAATATGAATGTTTAAGAAGAATTATTTTCCTCTCTGCAAGTTAATACTTTTAAAAATCTTAGTGTCAGTTACAAACAAATCAACAGCCTTTAATCCGACACACTACTAGGTCGAAATTCTATGCCATAGTTTCTTTAAGATTTTTTCCTTCACCAAAAAGCCTGTGCCACGATAAACAAACCCTTTTACCAACTAGGCTACCATGACTCCCCAAGAGGAGGTTGAGTTGGTAAAAACATTTTGTTCTTTTACCAGGTCATCAGACATATCCCGCAAGAGTAGCCAAGCGTCAGTGATGTCGGGTGCAGTAGCAACGACTACAGGCGTCGCCGGTGCCCAAAGGCTCGTCTCGCAACACACCGCAGTGTATGATCAACTCTCACCTGATAGCAGCCGAAGGTCTGTATTGAATCCTTATAAATTCTTCCGAATCTTCTTGATTACAAAATTATTTTTTCCAATAGGCATATCTATGTTACTGGTGTCTAAAGAAATTATATTTCTTTCGTCCACATTTTGGTGGGTTAAGAGGAATAATCATGTCTCGATTTTTTCTTGGTATCTGTAATTAAGATTTGCACAATGATGTTAAAGATACAATTTTACTTTTTTTTAGATCTAGTCAAGTGTCATGTGTGGGGTATGCGCCGGCGCCATCGTCAGCCCTCGCTGCAGTTCAAGCTGTCAGGACATCCCAGGGGAATCAGGTACGAAACGTTTCACTACCTCTATCGTATCTTACTAAACTAATATTACGAGCTCTATTCGAACAAATTCCTGCTAAAATGGAGAAACAAAATCGTCACCGCGATTACACACAAATCTTAGAAGTTTGAATTTATTGGTTTCTTCTCCGTTTCCCTTACGGTTCCTTCTACAATAAGGGCGTCTTATTTGTTTTTTAGGCTGTGCTTCTCCGAGGAGTAACGTGTTCGGAAGTGAGAGCGGAGGAACTGGCGTTGGAGTTGGACCCCAATGTCCAAGTCAAGGAGGAGGCCAGAAGACTATCGGAGCAGTCCAACTTGAGCGATCAGACGCAAAGCTACCAACCATATCCATGTGGTACTGATGATGTGGTAAGTGGATATTGATTGCCTATTTAGTATTTTCGAGGACATTTTTAGAGGAAAATACAGATGTTTCATTGTGGTACGGTTTTGATATACTCGTAACAGACTCCCATTACTAGCTTACTAGTACTTTGCTGATTATATTAATGTTAGTCGTTTGCCTTATCAGGGAGTTGCACCCTTCCCATTCAAGACGGAGGATGAGCATGATTCTGTGACGTACAAGGAGTCTCGATCCAACTCCACCAATACCGTGGTCATCACCACCGCGCAGGTCCATCACCCCAACCAGGAGGTCAACCTAGAACAGGTCAGTAACTTATGATTTTAAAATATGTTGCTAGATCCTTTGCAATATACTGCCCTTGTCCAGATAAAATGGTGATCAATTAAATAAAAAAACATTCTTGTTATTTACAGGTTGCAGAAGGAGAAATGGTGGAGAACAAGTTGGTAATACCCGACGAGATGATGCAATATCTTAACCAATCAATATTGGGATCCGAATCGGTAGCACCAGCCAAAACCGACTCCACCAATCCTGAATCAGAGGCCTCCAAGGAAACTAACAGTGCAACCAAAGACACCAGTGAAATACAGAACACTAATAATTCCAGTGATAAGATCAGTGATGTAGCGACCAGTGACGATTCTCTACTCAAAAATTTAGGTGCCATAGGAAGTGATCTCAATATAAGTGATATTCCAGTTGATTTAAGGTCGTTAGACGTTAGTATGTCGGGCAACAGTGGCTCTCTCCTAGCTGCTAAATCTCCTGACGACAAAAATCCATCATTACAAGATCAAGTTATTCCTGAAGTCAGTGCCGAAGCAAGCGAGAAAGATTTTTCGAAACCTGCGGTCAGCAATGTCCCTTCAAATCCGCTGCAATCATTACAGACTATGACGGCCAATCAAACAGAACAATCTAACAAAATGAGAGTCAATAACCCTCTACCTCAAAAACAGAATCCGGCGATGAGCCCAAAGACAGTGGTGATGAGTCCCCAGAATGTGATGAGCCCACAAAGCTTAGCACATAGCATGATGAGCCCACAGAGTCTCCCTCATAGCGCAATGAGTCCTCAAAGTGTCATGAGTCCACACAACATGCCTCATAGCGTCATGAGCCCTCCAAGTGTCTACAACGTCATGAGTCCACAAAGTGTCATGAGTGTCATGTCTCCTCAACACAATGCCATGAGCCCTCAGAGTATGCAGAGTTTGATGAGTCCACAAATGTCCAATCAAATAATGATGAGTCCGCGACACAATAACATTGGTAGTCCGATGTCCCAAAACATGGCTAGTCCGATGGTCAATATGGCAAGTCCTATGACTCAAAATATAGCCAGTCCGATGAGCCATGGCATGCAGAGTCCCATGCATCCGGGTATACAAAGTCCAATGGCGCAGGGCATGACAAGTCCAATGATACAAAATATGTCTAACATGACTATGAACCCGCCAGTGCCAAACCAAAATCAGAACATGATATTAAATATGAATCAACCACCTCAAATGGTTGCTGTTAATCCCAATTTTATGAACAATCGTCAGAACTGCAATCCAAAAGTGCCTAATAAAAATTTCAATAACGCTCCCATTCAATACCAAAATCAAAATTACAACCCAGCGCCACCATATCCCGTCCAAAACCAACAAAACGGTAATTTGAGGAATCCAAACATGCAGCAATACCAAATGATGCAGCAATATAATCAAAATCAAATGCCGGCGATGCATCCGATGCCTCAAAACCAGAACATGGTGTACAACAACCAAATAGTGAACTATCCACAGCAGGTGAGCTATCCGAACCAAAATCAGATGCATCAGATGCAAATGTCAAGGTCTTCGATGATGAGTGTGGATAACAGCGGCAACATGAGCCGCGGTGCCATGAATAGTTACTGCGAACAGCAAAACCAATGCCCACCGATGCAAAACGCTCAGTACAACCAAAACATGCAATATCCCCAACCACCTCCGTACAATTCTGTTGTGAATGCAGCGAATGTTATGGGTCCACCGCCGCCGAAAAATAACCACCAATACAACCAGGCCATGATGAACAACAACCAGTATTACAATCACCAGAGGCCATACAACCAGTGGGATTATCCAGGCAACCAATTCAACAAGCACAACATGCAGAAGTCTGTACAGAACTCTGTCAACATGTCAACTGGGAGTCAGAAACCGATCAATGGGACGAGGGTGTCGGTAAACTGTAATCAAATCGTAAAAAATGTTCCTGGCGGTGATCAGCAGACTGACTGTAGCATGAACAGTTTAAGGGGTCAGGACAATCCTAGCGAGGTTCAAGTGTGGGATATATCACAATCCCAAATAGAAGCGACCAATGGAAGGAAGAAAAACCAGAACAACACGATGCGTCAAGAGACTTATCAGAGAACCTTAGAGTACGTTGAGAACTGTGAAAATTGGAAGAGTTCAGAAATGGTTTCAAGCAGCACGCACCCTCTACAGGGTGGCGACAACATGGTTGTGAACGATCTCCAGACGTCACTGTCTTCGTTTTATGAAGAAAATCAATACCTCCAAATGATTCAATAGTAATTTTTTATGTGTTCAATTTTCTACTTTTTACAGTTCTATGTTTTAATGATACTTAATTTATGTATTACTTATTACACTAGTAGTTCCGTGAGAACAGTAGACCTCGCCAGCCCTTATAAACCAAACCTAAAAGAAACCAACAAAAGTCAACTTTGGAAACAGAAAAAGTACCTACTAAAGTGACAAAAATTAGCACTTTAAAGCTTAATATTTCGCAAACGGATCCCTGAATCGAAAAATGTTTATCACACGCCCGCGATATTTTTGAAAGACCCATCCAACGATACCCCACACCATGGATATCACGCGAAAAAAAATAATTTTCCATTTTACGTATGCAGTTCTATGAACATAATTTATTTTTTCAACTTTCTTAAGTCGATCCACTATTACTCAAAAACTAATAGAACCTACTTAGCCGTAATAGTTTTCCTTGTAACTACGTTATATATGCTACTGCCATGAATTTTTTCACATTTCCAGAAGCAACCGTTTAGCTGGCAGGGGGGGGGGACACGTGACTCTAAGAAAAATTACCGCTTTAAAGCTTAATATTTCGCCAACGGATCCCTAAATCGAAAAAATGGTATTCACACACCAGCAATATTTTTGAAAGACCTATCCAACGATATCCCACACTATGGGATTCACAAGAAAAAAAAAGTTCACTCCCACTTTGCGAGTATGGTAGGTACTCTAAAAAAAATGTTTTTCAAAATTTTATTCTACTCATTTTGTAGGTTTAATTAATTTATACATATGCCAAATTTTCGTCAAAATCGGTTGAAAAATGCGACCTGTAGAGAATTACAGACAGACAGACAGACAGACAGACAGACAGCCGGACAAGAGCATTTTTGGCCAGTCTCGAAACGTAGACGCTTCGCTCGCTTCGCTCGCTCGGTCAATAATTTGAATTACTAACTATAGCTTGAACATAGAATCTAGCAAGTTATCAAAGAATTCAGGTCTTAAAATAAGATAAATGGTAATTTAGGTATGATGGTGCAAACATGAAATTTATGGTTGTTTAAGAAAACTTATCTCTAATGGAGACTGATTAATTTTAAACTTATTCTAAATTTTAAGTCGACTAACAATTTTTAAGTACATTAGCTCTAAAATCGTTCGATACAAAAGACAGCACAAAGTTATTGTACATAAAGTTTTTAAAGTCTTCCACATTATAATTAAGTACAATGTTTTATATGGATAATGCATTTACATAAATTAAGTATAAGGTTTTATGTTATGTGCTTAAATGTAAGTACATAAAATTGTACATAACATCAATTAATTTTTACAAGGGAATTTTATATGTGCCTTAAGATTTGCGCATTCTAAAATTAGTAAAACTTAAACTGTAATTTTTGAAACTTAAAATTAATAAGTAAGTAATTAGGTAAAATCTGTTTATATAGATCTTTTATATTAATTCTGATATTTTTATAAGGTGACATTTGAGATTATTAGGTAGATCTTACTAAACATAATTGTACAATATAGACTTTTCTAGATCTTTTTGCAGTGTTGTTGAGAATTTTAGACATTAGAATAACTTAGGTTACCTATGAATATTTTTATAATTAAAATTAGAATTTTAGTTTGTATTATAAATCAATATAACACTTTTTTAACGTTGGTAGACATTGAATCTCCTAGTTTAACGTTTTTGAGATTATTAGCTTTAAGTATTTGTTAATTTGTTTATTTAAATGCAAGAATCATCCCACAAAATGATGTAATAGAACAAAAACTGTATGTAACTTGTAATAAATTATTTGTTTTGTCTGTGTGTAATGTGAACGCATTGTGAACATCTGTGAACAATATTTTACGTGAAACTATTAAATAAAATATCTTATTATGAATTTTTTCTTTCATTTTTGCCGCTTCTAACTTAGGTAGATACTAATTAAATCCGAATTCTGAAAACTAGTCCAAAAACTCAAAGTCGCTCAACGGGCTATGGAAAGAGCTATGCTCGGAGTTTCTCTGAGAGATAGGATCCGAAACGAGGTGATCCGCCAGAGAACCAAAGCTTTCGACATAGCTCAAAAATAGTACGATAAAGAGGCAGTAGGCTGGTCATATCGAATAACCGATAACCGCTAGAGAGTTTTCTTTAGTGGAGACCACGACTGGGCAAGCGTAGTGCGCGACGCCCCCGGCCAGATGGAGCGACGATCACAGATGTGCGGATGATGCGGATGCTGAGGACCGAAGGTTGGGTTGTGGTGCGCCTTGGGGGATCAGAATCCAGCAGTAGAGAAGTACTGGCTGATAATGATGATGAGTATAAATTAAATTGCGTAACTAACTCTTGTTTTTATCAGCACTTTGATGAGCTTTGAGAATTGCGACCGACGATCTAGTGAAGGTCGCGGGACCCAGCTGGATGAGGATAGCGCAGGACCGGTCGTCGTGGAGATCCCTGGGGGAGGCCCTTGTCCAGCAGTGGACGCCTACAGGCTGATAATAATATGATGATTGGTTTTGCAGTGCGTCGCTGCCCGCTATAGTGAAGTTTAGCCCTTAGAACATTACCCTGCTTGCTGCTGTGTTAAGGGATTTCTCTCATCTGAAGCTGAAGTGGCAGTGGATAGGCTAAATCTATCGTCGAAGCAATGCCCGACGAAGAAATCGAGTTCTATAAGGTCTTTTAAAATTAACTGCTTAGATTTAAAGCAATAGAAATTGAAGCTTGCAGAGCTTAAGCAGTTAAGGACAATAGATACAAAAATATCAATAATATAGCAAACCATTTTAAAAATCTGTATGGTATGGAGCATGCTAAAATAGCGCGGCTTGTCGTTCACATTCTTGTAGTTACGTCACTGTTTATCGAAATAGACAGATTATTTCGGACATGTTGCCAGACGGCATCAATAAACTATTTTACTTTCTTAAACAAAGCGATCAGGCGTGAAGAAAAGCTAGTAATCTGATCATTTACTACTACTGCAAGGGTGACCATTTACCATAGGGTGGAAAGTCTACCCCTTGGCCGACCTCATCATCAACAGGCTATTAATATGTCCCACTGCTGCGGCTCAGGCCTACCCTCTCAACGAGGGCGTTCGGGCCACCACGCTAGCTCAGTGCGGGTTGGTGGACTTCACATGCGCCTAAGAAATTCTTCTTCGGCGTATGCAGGTTTCCTCACGATATTTTCCTTCACCGTTTGAGAGCAGTCAGTAAATTTACTTAAGTTTCGAGAAAAAACCTATTGGTACATGGCCCAGGCGCGGATCGAGCTCCGGACCTTTCGATATGATAGACCGCGTCTTATTCCCGAGGCCACTGAAGCGTATATGAAATTAAAACCAAATCTAGTAATACCAAACCCACATTAAACTCACCAGACGCCCTAGTTTCAAGCAACTCACGCATGGAGTGGAGTTATGCAGTTTAGCTTATTATGTAGGATTCATTATGTTTCGTCTGTACTCCTTTGTACATTCAACTTAGTTTCGGACTAAACAGCTGTGTGTGAATTTGTCCAAACATTATTGAGTCTGAAAAATGCCTTTTCGATTGCTCAAATTGCACAAAGACGGTTCAGATTATTACCTCGTTGGATATTGCAGGGGAATGCCAATAAATAACTATCTTATCTGCTCGGAGTTTCCCTACGAGATCGAATGAGAAATGAGGAGATCCGCAGGAGAACCAAGGTCACCGACATAGCTGAAAGAATTGCGAAGTTGAAGTGGCAGTGGGCTGGGCACATTGCTCGTAGAAGTGACGGCCGTTGGGGCAGACAGGTTCTCGAGTGGCGACCACGTATCGGAAGACGAAGTGTAGGCAGGCGTCCCACAAGGTGGACCGACGATCTGGTGAAGGTCGCGGGACCTAGCTGGATGAGGTTAGCGCAGGACCGGTCGTCGTGGAGATCCTTGGGGTGGCATTTGTCCAGCAGTGGATGTCTACAGGCTGATATGATGATGATGACCCATCTTCTACTCAAATGAAAGTGTGAATAGTATAGTCTACACTCTACAGTCTATGATCGATCATAAATAATATTTCTTAATTTGCAGCACAGTTGTAACAGTACGAGTGTATTGAGAAGGTGAGTGTTAACCTCTGAGATATATATAGCAAGCCCAAAATATCGGACCAATTAATAGCTGCTAGTGCGAGAAACAAAGCGATCGTAATTGAGTTGGGTGTCTCTAAGCCGTTTCGCTAACATTTTATTCTTTTTCTTTCACTTCTTCGTCGAATGATGAATTTCTATGCAATACTTATTTACTCTGAACATAAAAAGCGTCATCACTTTCACTATAAAAGCTTTCTGTGCACGACCACATTTAGGTCGTACCTATCCTTCTGTTTCTTACTTACCTTTCAGTTCGTTACATTGGGCTGAATCTGAATGGTTAAATAATATAGCTGGTATATTTTCCTTTCTTTTGTATGTCTAGGAGTTTTTAATGTTCCTTTTCTTTCATCGTGATTCAGACTCACCAGATCGTCGGGTGATCGTCTGGTGAAGGTCGCGGGACCCGGCTGGA
The DNA here is from genome assembly GCA_949699065.1 of Metalampra italica. Lineage (NCBI taxonomy): Eukaryota > Metazoa > Arthropoda > Insecta > Lepidoptera > Oecophoridae > Metalampra > Metalampra italica. Next base: position 4,589,607 of record OX452993.1, read on the forward strand.
TGAGGTTAGCGCAGGACCGGTCGTCATGGAAATCCTTGGGGGAGGCCTTTATCCAGCAGTGGACGTCTACAGGCTGATATGATGATGATGATGATTCAGACTTAGCATATTTAAGTTTATAGTTACCTACTTGTCATCTTTTAACTTAACTCTTGCCCGAAAACTGACCAATATTATTTATAACGAGAATAGATTGACTTCGATTTTATCTGAGCTTCTTCTTATTCGTGTAAAGGCGGTTCTGCCCTTCTCATAGTATAGTGTGGCTCCAAAGTGTTTTACCGGAGCTGAAGTCGACCTTACCATATTCCTTTCGGCCATCATAATTATTTATCATTTCTCTTTTGTGTCGGATATTGTAATATCCAATTATAGATGATTCATGACATTTCTAAATTCCGATAATTTCAGATCGATCTTTAATTTCTAACAAGGTACTTATCCACAAACTCACTAACAGAGAAACAGACGGCGATTTCTCTAATCACGCGAACTGGGACCATTTATCTTGCGTTGAATTCGCCTTTCTCGCTTCGTCCGTTTGAAAATCATTAATCCTAGAATAGGTCACGCTTGTCAGTGGTGACTGCGCTGGCTGCGGTTGTCACAGATTGTACGACTGATCGTCAAATAAAACTAGTCTGGAATATAGACAAATGGTTTTAAAATCATGCAGCAGATCTCGCCACAGACCGCCTAATGATGACTATGAGTACCTACCCATACCCTTATAGCTTTTTGAATCTTCGTGTCGATCGATCTCATAGCTTTCTATGTGATGAAATGAACGATCAATATAAAAAGTATCGATGCAACGTGTTCGATGTCTGAGTTTCGATGTGGCCTACCTGGACCCTTGTTTTCTATTGACCCACAATCTAATTCAATTATACCTACAGAATGTTCTGTTTGAGTCTGCTTCTATGTGTGAATGTTTGTTTTGATGCAGGTTATCTTCCAATCACGTCTCAAAGCTGAACGGATTTTGATGAAACTTTGAAGTTTATTTCTAGGCCAGTCAAGTGATCTACAAGACAAAAAGATAACTAGACTTTTGTCTTAGGCGTTGCTGCCAACAAACTTTTTCAACACTTTCAGCTTCACGATAAAATCTGCGTTTATTTGAATTCGCAAATAAATACTGGGGCAGTACTTACGTGTTTCTAAATTTAGCGGCAGATATTGCTATTTTTAGCGTGTATTATGAATTCGCGCTCGATTTCTTTTCAGATCTCTACAACCAATTAATTATGCACTTCCTCTCTCTCTTCCCCTCCCCCAACAAGCTTGGCGTTGTCTATTTCTCTATACTTTTCTCTCAGTAACAGCTGTGGGTAATCCTAATTTATTGACAAACCGAAACCACAGTCTTTAACATCAATATCAGCCTGTCCAGCAATGACGGGACTGATAGACATAAACTTTGCCAATGACCACATCCGCTCTTCTAATCTACCTTCCTTATGATGACTTCCGGTGACCTTTTCAAATCTTCGGTTTGCATCAAAGTGGTCTTCTATCTCAAAAAAAAACTATTTGAACATGAATTAAAAGTGTGTTCTATCCTAAGTGATTAAATCGGAGATGTACCAAACAATTAGGTAAAAAGTAAAGTCTTTACTCCCAAACATTTTTTACAAAATTTGTTGAAAGATTTTTACAAACGGAATATTTCTATGTACCACATTATCATGGCGACTCTTCAAACGAACGCTTTTACAATCTGCAAAGAAAACATTAAAATTAAACGCAACTATCGATTGATCAATTTTATTGCTACAAAGTTGCACTTGTTTAAAAAACCTTTTAGTTTTTAACCCACCAAAACAGCGATTGGTACAAGTATCCCGACTACGACCGCGGCCAGCGATGCTATTTTGTACTTATGCTTCCTGGCGTTGACATTCATATACGCCTCGAATCTCTGGTATCCCTTGACGTCATAATTCAACCTCTCGTACTCCTTCAGCTGGTTTATGAAGCCTGGGTTGGGATTGATGAACCTTCTCCTCTGTCTGACGAAGTTGTACGCCTGGTCGTACGTGAGCTGGTACTTCTCCATGATGTAGGCGATGACGAGGGTCGCAGATCTCGAAACACCGAAGTGGCAGTGGACAAGTACGTTTCCTTTCTGCAGTCCTTCGTTAATGAATGCGTTGGCCATTGGGAAGTAGGGCATGAGATTGGTTTGAGGAGTGTCGTAGGCCCTAATGAAGAGGGAGCTAATGTTGGTATCGATGAAAGCTGACTTCGGTAGCCTATGAGCTTCAATCGTGAGCACATGGGTGATGTTAAGATGTCGAAGGACGGAAGCGTCGGCCGCTGCTCGGGCATTGCTGAGGTAGAGGCCAGGGATGATCTGGCTGTAACAGGATTGTGTGCAGAGGTCGATTTTAGTATAGAGCGCTTTCCTGGACCAGTTCTTGAAGCCAGTGATAGCGACTACAGGGTTAGGGATGTTGAGGAAAGCTACTATGAACGAGGTACTCAACATCACCAGAAGCAAACCTCTGGCACCTAACATACTACCGAATATGATATTCTAGTTTGGGCCTTACATGTTTTGGGGTTTTTGGTTGCTTTATTTTTCTATTGACTGGAAGCAATTTTGATGGTACATTTGTGTATCTAATCTGTTATGAGAGACTACTAGTAAGATGACATTTGTTTTTTTTATATAAATTACTGTCAGTCTGTCTCTCTGTCAGTGTCAATAGCGTTCTGCTGTCAACTGGATCAATCATAAATAAACTATTCTTGTCTCAACCAAACTATTTTCAGGTAATAAACATCGCTTTATTATGAACAGTGCAGCGACGTACGATGTCCGAAGTGAAAAACCGAAAAACCTTTGATAAACCAATGAACAAACTTGGGAAACCACAAAAACAAAAAATAGGAAAAAAACTGATTTCATTGAAATAAAATTTCAATAGTGATTTTCTCTTTTTATATTTATTTAAATTAACTCTAACCTTGTTCACGGCGCGGATTCTAACGACTTCTTCGCATGGTCCTTGGAAGATGACTATGATTTTCTTTGCATCGCTGTCTTTTTCGAAGGAAACTCGATATGTTTCAGGTTTCCCGACATAATTATTGGTGAAAATGTTCTCAGTTCTTGTAATAATAAACATGTTCGGATCGCCGTTTGGCCCAGATTACTTCCAAGTATGTGGGCCGCTGAAATTTGGAACGACACTGAACATAAAGCAACTGGAGAGAAGTCGCCATTCTCAGGCGTGCCGCTCTGCAAATAGTACATGACCGCCTGGTCATGTGCCGTATGAAAATCCATAGATTAAAAGAGAGGTTATGAATGTGTTGTTCGATTTATTATGTGATCTCTCCGCGAATAATTCCGGCTACAAACCAGCAAACAACGTACAAATAATATTTTTTCTTACGACGAAAATTGCAAAGAAGACATTTTATGTAATGTTTGGCTTGCCCTCCGGACCGAGTCGGCGCGGCTCCGTGTTGCTCTAACAGACTGAATAAAATCGACTCATGCGCCATCGGAGCGTTTCTCAAGAGGCAGTAAAGTGCTGTAAAGTAATTGACAGTGTTTACATGTAATAATGAATATAGGGTACCTTTTGCCCGCCATTTTGTTCGCGTGACCTATTTCACCAATCTGCTGACTATCTCAGAGTTCCTTTTGTTGTGATCCGAAATTTGGATATTCTTATTATTCACTCATTTGTTTACATTCATTATCATCACCAGCCTGCACTAGTCCACTGCTGGACATAGGCCTCCCCCAAGGCGCGCCACTGAGTCCGCATCCAGTCACTGCCAGACGCCCTGCGCAGGTCGTCGCTCCATCTAGCCGGGGGGCGACCCACACTACGCTTGCCTAGTCGTGGTCTCCACTCGAGAACTCGTCTACCCCAGCGGTTATCGGTTCTCCGGCAGATGTGACCAGCCCACTGCCACTTCAACGTGCTAACCCTTTGAGCTATGTCAACGGCTTTGGTTTACATTCTTAGGTCAAAATTTTTTAAAATATTTTTATAAAAAACTAATTACAAAAACATTATAAAAACCCAAACTAGATTGCCGCCGGCAGTGAGGCAGGGCCCAAGCTACCGGTGGTTAGGGCCGCAGGGTGACAATGCGTGCCGTGTCGAGGATTACTGCCTTCTGGATCTGGCCCTTGATCCAGCCGTCTAGCGAGAGCCTCTCGAAGTGTCGGTCGAGGCTCTTCGCTATAAGGCCGTTCGCCGAAACGACTATCGGGATAATGCTCGTTGAATCAATTATTATTATCTTTATTACATGGTCACCGACGTAGCTGGAAGGATTAATGACCGATCGCAGGACCGATAGCTGTTGAAGCATACCAGTTCTTGAATGGAGACAGCCGACATGATGACATGAAAGGGTATAATAATATAGAGTGGGGGAACAGGTGTGGTGTTCCTTGGGCAAAATCTAAGTACAGCAAACTATGTCTCATCATCATCAACAGCCTATTAAGATGTCCCCACTGCTGGGGCTTAGGCCTACCCTCTCAACGAGGGTGTTCGGGCTATAGTCCACCACGCTAGCCCAGTGCGGGTTGGTGGACTTCACATGCGCCTAAGAATTTCATCTTCGGCGTATGCAGGTTTCCTCACGATGTTTTCCTTCACCGTTTAAGAGCAGTCAGTAAATGTACTTAAGTTTCGAGAAAAACCCATTGGTACATGGCCCAGCTGGGGATCGAACTCCGGACCTTTCGATATGATAGACCGTGTCTTATCCCCGACGCCACTGACGCTCGATCCGACGCCACTGACGCTCGATAACTATGTCTATAGGCTGTTAATTATCATGATGACCAGGTCTCGAAACCGAACTCTCTAAATTGAATGAAAATTAGTAGGTATAGGTTTTAGAGTAGGTGATTCTGATAATGATATCGGCACAATATTAGTCAGTGAATGAATAATACTATCACAATGAAAAAAAAAACTATAGTTAAAGTTAAATTAAATCTAAACTGAGGTTATGTGTCAAAAACCTTCGGTCTGACCTAGACCAAAGGTTCCGAAGACCCTCGCGGCATTGCCGCGCTGGACAGCTACCGAGAGCATTTGGACAAGGAAAGATCCGGAGCGGGAGTCCCCTCCTCTCTCTTTTAGTCTCCGTCCAACGCCCCAGGGTTCTGTCCTGTTTGTAGGGCGACGGGCACAAACAGATAATGTGGACTCCCGGGCGGTGGATAATTAACCCTAGATCACCTAGACGACCAATTCCACCTCTACTTAACTTTTTTTAACTAAGTATTCAGTAAATGTCATACTTTTTAATGTAATAAATAATAGAACATGTTAAGTTAAGTTAAGTTAATGTTAATGTTTTAAGTAATCTAGGCACATTTTTCAAAGGTGATTTGATTTATCCATCACTGACTAACATTTTGACGATCTGAATTATACATACGGTTCTGATTAGAATCACTTCTACAAACATTAGATATTTTTTTACTTTCAGATTGTTCCCTTGTACATAGGTATACGTTGACATCTCATCATTTTTATTACTTTAGTTAGACTGATAAAGGTGTCTTAAATCAATTTATAACAAAACCGGCCTAGTTATACAGCGTAGTATACGAAGCATGTCATTATTTCTGCCAAAAGACACATTCATCTTGTCTCGTTTCATAGCATATAGAAACAAATGATTAGCGTGTAGAGGAATCGAAAGAGACAACCTTACCCGCACTATATTTCATTGGAAGAATTCTTTTAAATTCATTGCCCTGTGTTTTGTAGAGCAGGGTACCCACAATGCGAGAAAGTCGTCCAAATTTTTGTCGTATATATCTGGAAAGATTAAAAAGATAAAGTAAGATATATAGCTTTACTTTAACAAATAGGTACTAAACTGTATTGTTTTCAAAAATTCGTTCGTTGTAGAGTTTATTAAGTGCCTTTGGTGGAGCACATTGGGCAAGGCTACGCCCAGCAGTGGACGCTAGTGAGACAGAACTGCATTTCTCCGAACAGATCACTGCAACCGTAAATCACTCAGTTCGTCTGCGGCAGCGCGCGGCAATTTATCTGCTGGATCCAGGCCGACTAGACCATTTGGGTTAATAGCTCCTACTGCACCGAGTGATCCTACTTTAGTTTAATATCGGTACCTATTTATAAAGTTCGCGATTAATATTCAAGCTTTAGGTATAAGTAGTGTACACAATAAGGGGTATTTTTGGACGGGCGGTCGGCGGGCAGGGTCCGCGGGAGCAGTGCGGCGGCATCGGTCGGCAGGCGCGAGACGCGAGCGCACGGCCCGTCCACACACGCGCGTCCTAAGTGAGAGCAGTGTCGTGCAGTGACCAGTGACCGCTAAGTGTAAGTTAGGGAGTGCTTGCTTCGAGTGCCGCTCAGTGCTTCGGTGGTGCCGGCGACGGAATAAGTGGAGTTACTTAACTCAGCTAACAGCGCCGCCGTGCTAACACACTAATGCATGACCGCAGTCGCCAGGGGTTGAGGTCGGAGTGGTTTTTGAGTGTGCGTGGGCTGGGTGTGGGCAGGGAAATTTGATAAGGCGCGATGTGCCGGCAGGCCACTTTTGTATGCAGCGGGCGAGCGCGCGGGTCGAGCGCGGACTATTTTTGAACGCCCGTCGCCGACCGATATTTCGGCTACTCTGCGTGCGCGCGCGCCCGCGGCGCCCGCCTCGCATTAATCTGGATATTATGAAATTTGTGACGGCCAGTGGAGCGCGCAGAGCGTGCTGGCGTGCGCTCGCGCCTATGTTTTATTCCAGGAGTGTGTCAACGGTAGAAAAAATATAGTCACATTCGTATAAATAGGTATACATGTTCATTACACTCACTCACTCTTCCGCTCAGCGAACTGAAGTGGATTTGGTATGAGTAGGTGAGCGGGGGACAAAATTGCTCCTGGTACTATTGGTAGTGTAAAAAGCTAGAACCGAGGGCAATAAACGTCTCCTCTTGTGAGATCTGCTAGTCTGTGGTATGTAGCACACAGTCAATTTCTTTTTAACTGCGCCTGCGTCTTTCCTGAAACTCACCGCTAAAACAAAAACTAAATAGAAATTTAAAAGAAAATTAGTAGAAAAGCTGGTAAATGTAGAGTTCTTTCAGAAACAGTTCTTTCAGAAAACTTTGGGCAATATAATATGTGGCTTTGCTTGGTCTCTTGACAATGCTTTGTTACCGTCAGCTGGTTCCTCACATTTATCTAACAAGTAATACCTACCTACCTTAAAACTCATACATAATTCATACTTACGCCTATCTTCAGTAAAAATAGTAAATTGACTCATTTCATTTCCAATCCAAAATCAGTTTTATTCCAGGATATTGAAGTAGTCAGTAGTCCATGAGTAGACTCAAGTCCACTCAAGTAAAATCTACTAAAGCAGGCTATTGATAATGATAATTTTAATACTTTGTCAGTTAGTGAGTGAGTACCAGTCAGTTTGCGAACAAAATCTTTGTGAGTGGTGTCAGGTAGTAGGTATTATTGTAACACCACCACACGTGAGAGGAAAAAACGGTTTTACATAGGGTTAAAACTACAAATCAAACATACTTAAACATACACACAAACAACCATACATAATACAGTCAGCAGAACAAACTTCGCATAAAAAAAAGTAAATAAAAAATATCAAAAAACCCGACTGCTTAAAAAATGAACTTCAAATAGAAAACCTTTACTAAAAATTAAAAAAACAAGTCCAGTAGTCATCGAAATAGATTCATGATCGATACACACTAGAACAAATAAGTATTTAAAAGTGAAAACTTCCGAAACCTGCACAGATGTAATTACAATAAATTTTAATTTATATTTTTAATATCTTTAGTTTATTTTTGAAAAAGTACGAAGAGCAAAAAAATACGAGATAAAATCATAAATTATTCGAATACAACTTTGAGATTATTTAAAAAGGCAGAATTTCTTCATCGCCCTTTTCTAGCGTATTCCTATCATTATGGTATTCTTTCTTTGTTTACTTGAACAATACACAATACTTTGATCAGGCAATAATTATTGTTAGCTTGATCGATTTGATCATTGTAATCATTACTTTTCAATTTGGGTACATATAAGTCACAAATCACGAAGCAATCGCAAGAATTCAAAACGTAATGAAATGTTCGGCAAAATAAAACCACAATTACCCGATGCAGCAATAAAGCTTTTTTTACCTTCAGCTGTATGTCCGCCGGATAACTCGATTTGATATAATATCCCGCCCCAATTTTATAAAAATAATAAATCCATGCAAATTTTTTAAATACGAAAGCAACTCTGTCTGTCTGTTTGATACATTTTCACGCCTAAACCGCTGAACGGATTTTGTTGAAATTTGCTGTGGAGATACATCGAACTCTGAGGCAGGACGTATAGGCTACTTTTTACTGCCGTAAACAGTTTCCGGGGGTAAAGAACGCGGGTGAAGCCGCGAGCAACACCTATAGTTATGTTATAAACTTGTCGTTCATTAGCTTATAGAGATCTTGGTTGTATTTTTTCGTCCAACAAAACACCGATCACTGAACATCTGTCAGCTTAAGTTTCAAAAAAACAATTGTTTATGGAACCTTTGATTTTACGAGCTCCGGTCTAAGCTGCCCTGACTGGTTGAAACAATCTAGTCTCGTTAGTTCGACTGTTTTGTCCGATACCTAGCTACTGAGCCATATTTAGTCTCAGTAGGTTCGATTGTTTTGTTTAACCGAATTGCTGAGACTAAGAAAGGCTCAGTAGATCGGTTAGGGTTCAATATTTATGTGACACCGATCATCTCTAAATGAACTACTGAGCCATCCTTAGTCTACTCTCAGCAGTTAGGTTGCACAAAACAATCGAACTTACTGAGACTAAATATGGCTCAGTAGCTAGGTACCGGCCTAAACACTGAACTACTGAGACTATAGAAGGCACAGTAGTTCGGTAGCGGGCTAAATAACTGAACTACTGAGACTAAAGAAGGCGCAGTAGTTCGGTACCGGGGTAAACAACTGAACTACTGAGACTATATAGAAGGCACAGTAGTTCGGTACCGGGCTAAACAACTGGACTACTGAGATAAAGAAGGCACAGTAGTTCGGTACCGGGCTAAACAACTGAACTACTGAGATAAAGAAGGCACAGTAGTTCGGTACCGGGCTAAACAACTGAACTACTGAGATAAAGAAGGAACAGTAGTTCGGTACCGGGCTAAACAACTGAACTACTGAGATAAAGAAGGCACAGTAGTTCGGTACCGGGCTAAACAACTGAACTACTGAGATAAAGAAGGCACAGTAGTTCGGTACCGGGCTAAACAACTGAACTACTGAGACTATAGAAGGCACAGTAATTCGGTACCGGGCTAAACAATTGAACTACTGAGACTATAGAAGGCACAGTAATTCGGTACCGGGCTAAACAATTGAACTACTGAGACTAAACCGTTGAAACATCGAATAGTATGCTTATCCCTCAGTGTTAAAACAGGTTTTGCGACCCAAAAAACAAGTTCAAATACTAGACTTATGTGAAGTCTAGATAGAGTTCGTTTTTCAAAGACAAAAATCTGACAGCCACATTCTAATGATTATGTGTGCAACTAGGCCACGCGTGGCCGTCGGCCAGCCAGTCATCGGCTCGTATGTTAGCCCGATCGACGTTGATCGATGTATCCTCGGAGCATCGAACCCGCTAATATGTGCCAGACTACACTGAACACTATATTTAGATATCCGGAATCAGATTAAACAGGATAATGTAATTCGCAAAAGGTTTAAAGGGATTAGAACATTTTTGTTTGAAGCCTGGGACTAAACGATTTTTTTTTTGGGTTTTTATATTTTAGTATGTATATATCTGATATTCTTTATTCCCTCATAGCATCCAAACGGCTGGGTGGATTTTAATAAATAAGGTGTCATTAGATTCGCCGTAATCCCAAGAGAGACATAGAATATATGAGGTTGTCTGGAAGAAACCGCTAAAAAAGATAAGACCGCCTGAGTCATACTACATCGTTCGACTAAACTCTAGAATTCACAAATCCGTATGACTAACAATCTAGAGGAATGACGAATCCCTATACTCACGCATTGCCCCACAACTACTCTCTGCCAAATCAGATAACAGCTAGCTATTATAAAATTGCGCAATTAGGTGCTTTGGGAGTCCCCTCACTTTTCTTTGTAATAGGCCGACATAGCCAAGATGTTGCGATGTCACCTCGAAAGTGATAAATTGGACAAATCTTTGCTTGCCCACATTATTATTTTGAAAACGTTTCACCTCCAGATACTACAATGTCAGAACTGTCATTTTGTAAATTTTACAGGAAAGCGTTTTAAAGATTAATTTTGACTATTCTGACGTTTGTAGTAGGTACTGGAGGTTCGAATTCTGTCAGGTCATCTCTACTAACATAAATAAATAACATAAATACACACATAGAGCGTCAGTGGCGTCGGGGATAAGACACGGCCTATCATATCGAAAGGTCCGGAGTTCGATCCCCGGCTGGGCCGTGTACCAATGGGTTTTTTCTCGTAACTTAAGTACATTTACTGACTGCTCTCAAACGGTGAAGGAAAACATCGTGAGGAAACCTGCATACGCCGAAGAAGAAATTCTTAGGCGCATGTGAAGTACACCAACCCGCACTGGGCTAGCGTGGTGGACTATAGCCCGAACGCCCTCGTTGAGAGGGTTAGGCCTGAGCCCCAGCAGTGGGGACATCTTAATAGACTGTTGATGAACACATAAAAGTGACACTGTCGGTGTGAGTGTCAGTGTAGTTCTAGGCATGAATCAAAAAAATTAGCTATAGAGCGCGTTCGCCACCATAAAGAGATTCGAAGCTTCTTGAGTGTAGGTTTGACCGAATCTTTAAGAAAGTTGGCATATAGAATTTGACGTTTGGGGAATTGGACGTTCGAGAATTGAACGTTATGAGAATTGGACCTTCGAGGATTGGGCGTTGTGGGAACCGGACGTTAGATGTCAGAATTATTAAATTAAAATTATTGCTAGTTTTAGGCTTGATAAGGCTCTAGTTAAATGCATTTTAAAATAATAATTGGTACACCTAAAATACTTCTAAAAAAATAACGGATTTCCGGGTTTTGAACCTTTGTCCTCGTGAACATGATGCCAACCCATTACCAACTAGGCTACTACGACTCTAGACTGTTCTATATCGATCAGTTTCTATGATAATGATAGTGACCTGTTTGTTGATTGACCGGCTGTCAACCTCATGCTGTCAATCAATACTGTCAGCATTGTGACTGTCTGAGACTGAAACAATCAGACCGACATACATAGGTGGATGGTTAATTAGAAACAGGGCCAGATTTTCATACAATCGAGGTCACTTTGAAGCCATGGTTCTCCGTGAAGGATTGATCGGGGCATGATCTGATGACGGTCATCGAGAGAGTAGATGGAGGACTTTTAGATCGCTATATACATCCAACTGATCAGATAAGCTGTTTGGAAGCAGCATCGTCCTGAAGAAAAAAAAATGCAAAATGGCATCAAAATGTATGAAAATCTAAAAGTTAGGGAATCATGACGACGCTGCTTCCAAACGGCTCATCTGATCAGTTGGATGTATATAGCGATCTAAAAGTCCTTCATCTATTCTCTCGATGACCGTCATCAGATCATGCCCCGATCAATCCTTCACGAAGAACCATGGCTTCAAAGTGAACTCGATTGTATGAAAATCGTGCCTTGTTTCTAATTATCCCTCCACCTATGTACATAATATTTATATACCTGCCTACATACGGATCGATTGAATGGATATATAAGGGGTATTGAATCAAAGTCAGCTATTTCCATTCCACTGGGCTAGTGTGGTGGACTATATATTCCTAAGGCCCTCGATGCCTGAGCTCCAATAATGGGGACATATGAATGAATATGCTGTTGATTTTGGTTTCCTATTTCCATAGAGATACTAGGTTGATTTCCATTTTAAGGTATGAATGAATCTTCATACGATGAATGAAAGTCAGCTAGCATACTATAGGTTGATTTTTATTATTTAAATAAATCTCCATACAAACATGTGCTGAACTTAATTAAAATAAATACCTAATCTATTATAAATCTAGAACTAAACTACAAAATGAATTATAAATATAAAACCCCCTCGAGGCTCCCCACCGCTGGGAGCGTGCCCAGAAGGCTGGCGGCATTACCCCGCTGAATGGTAAGGCTGATCCTCTGAGCGAGGTAATGCCCAGCCCTCTGGTCGTTTGAATCTTCATACGATTTTCTTCATGTTCACGAAATCATTTGGTAACAAAGTAGCTGCATTCCAGTCAAAATCCTCGTCAAAAAGTCACGTTTACATTCGCGTATGAAAAGAAAGATCTCTCGGCCTCTCGATTTTTATTGTGAAGGTACATAGTATGAACCAGCGTGCCCCGTTGTGCCCCAACCTGTCATTCAAAAACAGGTTACAATGACCTTAAGTTCGTTTTCTCTTTCTTACTTGTGACTCTGTCAAGTTTTTCTCACTCGCACACTTTGTTCGTCTAACGGCTTGATTGTGTAAGTTAATTTGCACTAGCTGTTTCCCGCGGCTTCGCCTGCATAGAAAAGCTTGCCCCGAACTATCTATATGCCTTTGTGTTATCTGATGTATATATAATCTATGTTACTGAAAAGTTTCATAAATATCTGTTACGTAATTTTTGCGTGAAAGAGTAACAACCATCCAAACTCAAAAACATCCTTACAAACTTTCACGTTTATAATACTAGCTTGCCCGCGGATTCGCCCGCGTGGAATAAGATTTAAGTTAAAGTTAAAAAGGTTTTTTAAAAGCCGATTGCGAAGAAGGTAGCCGGATGGATGCGGGGGTGGAGGGCCGGGTGTGGTGGCGGTCACTGGGAAAAGCCTATGTCTTACAATGGACGTTGAAGGGCGTTACATATAGGTATGTATGTATGTGAGTTTGTTACGTTTTTACGGCCTACTGTGTCATGGAGATGTATATAGACTTATATACTTGCTAGTCCAACTAATATTGTAAAGGCGAAAGTTTGTGAGGACGTTTGGGTATTTGTTACTCTTTCACGCTGAGAACGGATTTTAATGAAACTTGGTACAGTGATAGCTTAGATCCGAGAATAATATATAGGCTACTTTTTACCGCGGTAAATTATTCCCGCGGGAAAAATATTTAATTTTGATGGAACTTGGTACAGTGATAGCTTATATCCTGGAATAACACATAGGCTACTTTTTACCGCGGAAAACTGTTCTCGCGTAAAAAAACTTATTCCACGCGGGTAACAGCTAGTAATTTATATATCAGCACACTCAATGGAAGTCCTGGAATCCTTTACTGCTTTATCTGCCGTGGATTTAATTCTTTCTGCAGCCCAGAGGATAAACATGTAAATTAAACTGAAAGATTCGGTTAACCAGAAAATTCTCTTCTTACAAACGAATCGCATGTAACCTTCAAACTGCGTGGCGAAAATAAACCCACTGAACCGACATCGACTATTCATAGCCGAATTCATAGCAACAGAAGGCCTTAGCATAAATATTTTTCACACAAGTTTATCACCTGTTGCATTCGCACTCACGCGTGAGGGTATCACTGTCTCCTTCGCCGTGGCTGCCAGCCAACACCTCGTCACAACGCGTTACGAAATATGAAGTCTAATTATGAAATGTGTTATTAATAAGTTGCATTTGTAGTTTTAATAATTCAAGGGGTTAAGCTTTTGTTAATTGACACATTAGCCCTGGGTTGTAATTTGTGAGTCTGCTACCAGGCCAACGCACAGAGTATGCAAAATTATTGTAAGAATATAATTATCACGACCTGATTTCCACCGAAAGCGAAAACGATTGCAGTGCAGTAGTGCAATAAACTGGCGTTTATAAATACTAGGAATATTGGTGTGTGTGTGTGTATTTTCAACTTAGCCCACTGTACATAATTCAATAACGTTATAATTTGTAATTGGTCAAAGTTGGCCCACATGTTATTTAAGGAAATAAAACAAAACGCGATAAGAAGTAGGTAGGTAGATATATCTACAAAAACTTAAATATCTTTGCTCTTTGACTCTCCCTACCACATTGTAGTATGACTGACACCTGGCAATACACTAAATCATTAATCTGTGATGGATGTCGAGTGTATGACAATGTCGGGATAACATGACATATTACCCCGCGCTAGGTGTCATACTACAATGTGGTAGGGAGAGTCAAAGAGCAAAGATATTTAAGTTTTTTGTAGATATATCTGCCTACCTACTTCTTATAGCGTTTTGTTTTATTTCCTCAAATAACATGTGGGCCAACTTTGACCAACTTTCCTACTTCTTATCGCGTTTTGTTTTATTTCCTCAAATAACACAAAACGCGATAAGAAGTAGGTAGATATATCTACAAAAAACTTAAACATCTTTGCTCTTTGACTCTCCCTACCACATTGTAGTATGACACCTAGCGCCGGGTAATATGTCATGTTATCACGACATTGTCATACACTCGACATTCATCACAGATTAATGATATAGTGTATTGTCCTTGACCTCGAATTTAGTTGCCCAGATGGGTGTTTCTTTTACGCGTCAGTGGGCCACACTCGCACAGAAGGTACAATGGTGTCTCCTCTGCTTCCTGGTAAAGTGTGCACACTTCAGTGTCCCAGAGCTTGAGGTTGAACATGTGTTTGTTCAGGCCGCAATGTCCGGTGAGTGCTCTCACTAGTGCGCGTAAATTCCGTTCGTTCTCAGTAGATCCATTGACCAGATCCATTATGGATCTAGTGAGATATATTTTTTAGTTGATCTGTTTTTTAATAAACTGGATCTGATACCATACCGTTATGCAATGAAGGTTTAATAGCAAAACATTGGATCAACGGCTACAGTAAGTTCTTATTAGATCCATAACTGGATCCAGTGAGAAATAAATTCCTCAGTAGGGTTATACTCTCAAATCTGGATCTGGTAAACGGATCTAGCGAGAAAAGTACTTTTCAGTAGATCTACACTGTCAAAAATTGGATCTAGTGAAAAAAAAAAATTCACTAGATCCATGATGGATCTGGTAAAAGGATCTACTGAGAACGAGCGGTAAATTCTTCCTGCTTAGCTCTAAGGCCTCGTTTGCAGTTATGCGGTTGAAAGCTTTGATTAGCGCTTGGAATGAATGTTGATGATGATTTAAGCCTGGCCAGTTGGTCCAGTTGTGTAAACATTGTGCATAGATTCCTGAGTTTTAGGCGTGCCAGACTTTTTGGTTTGCCACAGCATGGTTCAGGAAGTCGCTTCTCGAAGTATTAATTCTCGCTGTTGTCAAAATACTTTCATAGGTAAGTAGGTGCTTATCCACGAGTACTTTACCTATGAGTAGGTACTCATTATTTGATAACTCGTCGCCAGAGGTGAAGGTTTTGCCATGAACGTGACGCGTCCTTATAACACACCTTATGACTTGGGCATGATGGAAAAGATTTATAGACTAAACAAATAAGCCTGGCCCATGGTTGACGCTTATGATCAAGAAGTTTCAAATCTCTTTGGTCGCGCGCGCGCTCTCTGTGGAGATCGCATCTCGCATATTATTTAGTATCGGAACCTATGATGCCATTTACCGGGGGGGTGCGGACAAAGGAAGCGGAGTAGCGGGAGGAGGTTGCAAATACAAATTTATATGGAGTTTGAAAATGAGAATGTGTGAGTGAGTTACAATATTGTAATCCATTTGACACGATTTTGACACCCATAGAATGCTTTGATTACTTATCCATATGGGAGTGGCAAAATTTTTTGATTCATGCTTATGATCATCAAATGTAGTCCACCCCCGTTATTTTTATTCTTAAAAAAACAGCTAACAATACCAGCAATTATTTACGCCTGTTACGAGAAAGCGTTTGTCTGGTACAGTCGGTTGTCAAGCAAGTCCGGCTAAACCGGCATCTTATGCCATGGTAATAACGGAGACATTGCAATGGTTTTGTTTAACTTGAGGTGTGGACGGTACGTCAATTAGTCAATGCCAGTGCAGATTTAAAACTAAACATTTTGGCGCAAGTGCGCATGCTCAACTTTGAGAGATAAATGTAATTGTTGAGGATTAAAAACAATGTGCGGTCGAAGGAATTAGCGACAGCAGACGTAATTTATTATCACGAGAGTTGAGAATTAGTTACTGCGATAATTTAGTTTAGTTTATTAGTTTTGCGGCGTTTAGTTATTAGTTGCACCAGGTGGTGTGTACAGCTTTCGAATGACACATCTGGCCACAAGTTGCGTCGTTTGTTTCTTGGGTTTTATCCTATAGGGCTCCCTAAACGATCATGCGGCATGACATGCAATACGTGCTGTCACTCATGCATGATCGTCTAGCTGTAGCATAGATTAAGTAACCTAGATCAGTAGTCAGCGTATAGCATGACATAGCAATAGTCTATTACCCCAATAATTTGAGAAGACGCTTCCTAAATGGCGGGGTCAAACTGAACAAACACTATCTATTTTAGTCGGGTTGTGGTTTGTTGGGGGGCAGTTGGTAAATTGAAAATTCACATACGTAGATAGAGATAGAAGATTTTATACCTGTCTTGCTTACTCATACCACTTTTTAAATAGAAATATTTCAAATAAATCGCATCTCTGCTTAGGCGCATGTCCACCAACCCGCATTTGGACTAGCGTGGTGGACTATAACCCACACGCCATCGTTGTAGCCGGTGAAGACATATTATTATTCTGTTGATTTGATTTAAGTAGAAGATGGCATGTAAAATATTGCAAATGCCGTAGAAAAACCATATAATATTTGTCGCTTCCTCGCGAATTTTGACTTTTTTGATTTCGTTTTATTGTCTTAAGATTTCGTTAGATTAAAAAAATAATATTATGGTATTTTGTGAAATTGTTCCTTTTGCTACAAAAACTCTATCAGTGACAGTACCTACAATATAGTGGTACATTGCTACCTACAGTTAGCATAGAGATATGATCTCTTTGGTGGGTTCTCGCGGAGTAGCTAATTTTTTTCATTCAAGACAGTAAACTAAGGAGTCATTTGTCATTGCGTGCTACGCGCTGTAGCCAGTAGCGAGGTGGTGCTACGCGAGACTCTACGCCCGCGGCATGTCTACGTGCGTAGCGATCGTCGCGTAGCACCTCTTTTTAACACGCTTTTAAATCTGAGGAAAGGCTGACGTAGAAATAAATTCTAACGCTTGGATTATGGTCGTGTTTTAAGTGCAATAAGGTAGAGATTTTCGTCGAAAACACCTTAAGTGTCGCCCGAGCCCGAAACATTAAGGCTGGTTTTACAGTTTTTTTTTTCCGAAAACCGTAAATTTGTATTTACATCACAAAAATTTCTTTGTACAAAAGTACCAACAAGCTTAACTTTGCGTATGAGCAAGCCACCCTTATAAATTAGTACAATGACGTAAATAATTGTTGAAAGAATTCCCTAGCGTCTAGAAATTTCATCATTACCAATCTATATTAAATAATTTCGTAAGATTTTAGAAATTATACTAAAGGTCTAAGTCTGGAAATAAAATCACATAAAAAATGAAGTTGTACGGGAGACGTCCGGGAGACCCGTACATTTTCATTTCACAAGTCTAAGAAAGAATGTCGTTGTACATAATTATTTCCTACGTTGTATATTATTTAGCGCATTATTTTTGCACACGCTCTGTCGGTGATTCGTCTCAGCAATAAACAGAGGTTTTATTGACAAAATACGCCAATTTTAATGACTCCCGCAGTCACACTGCTAACTGACGGATTTTACGGTATTACACGGTATCATTAATGCATACATACGTCGTTAATGATGCACATGGCGGATGTTTCTTCTGGTTTCCGTGAGAAAAGTAATATAAAATCCTGCGAATGTCTTGGGTAACCAACAAGAATTAATTTTAGAGGATTTTCAAGGTGGTTTTCTTCTGAATGGTATAAATAACCCGTGGTCTCCAGGTTGCGAATAAAGTCTGGTATAAAAAAAAAAGAAATCAGTGTTGTTAATTACATAGTCCAGGAAAATAATTAAGTGGTTGGAAGAATATGCATTGCAAAGTCTGCATAGTAAAATATTGTATCGTAGGTATGATTAAAAAATACTTAGATGCATAGAAAATAATTGATATTAATTATTATTGATAATAATATCGTCTAGCTATCTGCTATATAAATATATATATTATACAATAGTGTTGTTAGATTTCCTCTATTAAGGATCATAGCCTTCAAAGAAAGTCCATTCCAATGTACTTACATTCAATCTCTAGACTTGTGAAACCCATTTTTCCCGCCGAGGAAGGGAAGTTTATTTTTTAATTTTGAAGGACGAAAACGATGCTTTTCCCTTCTTCGTATTTCAAATGTAAAGCTATCCTTTCCGAGCATGTTTGAGAAAATACCATTTAATTTCTGTATCGATTTTGAACATGTGAATCTGGCCCACGTCTTTATCCACCTATACATACTTGCAGGTATACGTTATGCGTCATACCACAGAAGAGATAATAGTAGTAGTCATACTAACGTCATAGCATTTCTCGAAGAATCAGCTACTATATTTATAGAAAGGAAATAGCATGCGTGAACATCGTTCCAAAACAGCTGGTCAGGTATCAACAATGCGTTATACCCACACATACAAAATACATACAATGCACGTTACAAGCGTGGGTTCACAGAAACGCCGTGATCTATTAAACAACTTAGCATCTGGATAGTGCAGGATACATCCTAACCCACGTATTACCTATCAGTGAATATTTGCAGTTCTTAGTAGTAAACTACTTTATGATGACAAAGGAAGCTCGCAATCGCTTCGCAATCGAAGCGACCTTAAACTCCTGGTCGGCATCATAACAGAACACTGTAACTTGAACAAACACATGTACAATTTGGGCATCACAGACAGCCCACTGTGTAGGAGAGCGAGACAGTGGAGCGTGCAGTGCTACACTGTCCCGCAACACAGGAAATCAGATCCGTAACGGGGCTGACAATATAGATCCCGACCTCTCGGCAACGAGCAACCTGCAACAGTGCTGCCGTCGGCCAGAAGCCCTGCTTCATTACTTCAAGGAGCTGGGATGGCTGGACTGACGGCCCGGGGGAATTGCACAAAACTCCCATTTCGTGGGTGCTGGGACCGTCACCCCCGTTTAAGAATAAGATGTCAAGGGAGAGCTACGGAGATTCCATACGGCTTAAACCGGAAACCATACGAGTTAAGACTTAACATTTCAGGGCTCACCAGCCTTATAGAGAAAAAAAGTATAAATTTTATAGGTAAACAAGCTTTTATTAGATAAACTATAAAATCGAATACCTATACTATATTGTATTGTCTTCAAGGTGAGTGCAAAATTTGAGCATGATCGGGTTTCGGGAAGTGGTCAAAAATCTATCGCAAAATTCCTCCCGGACAGACAAACAGGAAACCAAGTTAATAAAAGCTTGTGACTAACATATTTCACGCAAGCGGAGACGCGCGGAACAGCTAGATTGTAATATTAGTCAGATTCCAAAGATCTAAATTAGTTACCTGATGTTGTTACCGCGGTATTAAACGGCAACGCTGAACCTTGGTTGTCAGTCAGTCTGTCGCTACGAGAGATATTACGGCTGCTAGAACAAGTGTTGTGTTGAAAACATGCCAGTACCATCGACCTTTACTTTTACTGAAAATTTACAGGTGAATAATGCGGATTCCTGGTGATGATAACATTCCTGTATTTGTAAAAAACATCATTCCAACCTAAATAAGTAACGTACGTATTTAGGTTGGAATAATGTTTTTTATGAATCCTGATTATTCACATGTAAATTTACCAACTGTAATTTTGTAACTAAGCCTAATTAGGCTTAGTTATAAGGTACCTATGAAGCCACATGATCATAATTTAAAAGCTAAATTTTAACTAAAACTATTAGAATTTTGCTCTACTATCCTTTTCGTAAGCATTTGTTACCATGACACCAAAGTTGTAAGGTCATTGATGAAGTCCCACGATCTTAAGTTAAAATTTTAAAAAGTAAAATTTTAAGTAGGTAGGTATAACTATTAGAATTTTCCTCCACTATCTTGTTCGTAAGCATTTGTTACTATGTCACCAAAGCAGTAAGGTTATTGTCCTCGGTTTTATTTGGGTTTTTAAATCTGTCAGACACTTTTGATAATAATATGATTGTTTGCCGGAATAAAAAGAGTTACCTCAAATTTTTCAAAAATTCATATCAACAAAACTACTAATTTCCGCAAGTAGCGCTTTTAGTACGTTTTTACTTGTACTTTACCTAATTTGTACGGAATGCAATGAATGATCAAAATGCACAGTGGAAATCGAATCCATCGCGTTCACAATTACAAATATTCCAATAAGATTATCTACAAAAGATTAATTTCTTAAACGATCTGTGTATATAGGTATCTAAAGTGAAACCACGCTGCGCGAGCGCCGCTTCCTTGCCAAATCACGGGGTGCGAGTAATTGAGATTTGTTTGTACAAACATTTGGTACTCGCCACCACTTGTTTGAAAGTGATTCTGTTTTGATAATGATCTAATCTTCACACGTAATGGTAGTTGGCACGCGAATGAATCGGATAGATACTATATGACTAACGAATGTGTGAAGATAGTTGGTTTTCGTAACATTTGAATGCTTAAGGACCGAATGATCGCTAATGGACAGAAATTGTGTAGGACATACATACATGTACTCACGGTTGGGGCAGAAAGGTTCTCGAGTGGCGACTACGTATCGGAAGACGCAGCTTAGGCAGGCCTACCACAAGGTGGACCGACGATCTGGTGAAGGTCGCGGGACCCGGCTGGATGAGGTATGCGCAGGACCGGACGTCGTGACGGGATGTCTACAGGCTGATATGATCATTAACGCTATGTCCCTGATGGCATAAAAACGCGATCCTGACAACCTCTTTCGCTTTGCCCAGTCTCATCATTCTCTTCGCACAATTTGTTAGTCCATCTACGGTCCGTATGTCTAGTATAATATTCTTCTACTTGATCTGTATCTACCACTATGATTTTAAGCTTATGTTAGTCTTTTCTATTAATTCAGTCAGACTATTCATCTATTCTTATAAGCACCACCTACTCATTAGCCGGATGTTATCATCATTCGAAAATATCCAACAAGTGGGTTGCGGTGATATTGTTTGCTTAGTCTACTTCAGTGTTTGAAATCGGTTTCCTGTGCGTATTGTGAAATCGTATTTCATACCCCTGACAAATATGAAGGAGTCAAATGATGGAAAATTTTTGTGTCACATTCATGGCCTCTGTCTGTCTATTCTGTTTGTTTATGTTGATTTCGTCGAATTTCATTTCCCCATGTCGAGTTAATTTGTCTAACTTCGTGGCCGATTTTGAATCATTTTAGGACAACTTTAGTACGGAGAAAGAACTGAAATTTATAATACACGGAGTCTATAAAACACTAACTGTTTCCCGCGGTCTCGCTCGCATTTTATTTCTGACTTTTATTCGCATTTGCTCGGATCGTAAAGATCGTAGCGTGATGTTAAATAGCCTTATAGCCTTCCTCAAACTATCAAATGCATACAGAATTTTTCATTTCCGACTGGTAGCTTCAGAGATAATGAACAAAAAAATAAACTCTTCGGTTTTATTATAATTAGTATAGATAAGGTGTAATTAATTGATAACATCAATGAATTTATAGACTTATTGTATTATGTGCTTAAATAAAATATGTTATAAACTTCTAGACAAGATTTATATAATTCACCCAGAAAATTTTATCTTCGAATACCAGAGTAAGTCTGTTTAAATTTTCTACATGAGGCTTATTTCTAATGCTTCAACTTTCAACCGTTTTGACTTCTGTATAGGCTTTTAATTTTACTATCATTAAATAACCTGGATGTTCATCATTGTCATCACTGCCGTCTGCAACGCTATCATACGCTACTTCATCAATCATAACTCAAAACTTTAAATAATTGGGTGTCAAACAAGTCCACTCTATGATATATAAGTCACCTGACTTCGCCTCCAGTTGCCAAGGCTGTATGCCTGAAAAATAAACGATACAAATGATTTATAGTATCTAATAAAACAGATTTGTTTGTCAGTTAGGTGCGGAGTGCGAAATCTTTAATGTTTTCTTGCTCTGAGCTGTGAAACTGTTAGGTATAACAAAACCTAATTGTTATGATCTCTATTATTAACTTACACATTAAAACGTAAACTACAGTTGGCTAGTTATTGACTAAGGTAAGACTAAAAATATTAAGGCGTAAAAATGTTCGTGTAAGTAAAGTCACGTAAGACATTCTTATGACATTTTATTTCACAAATAAAACTAATCACCTAGGTATGTCATAAAACTGGAGGCCAAAATCGAAAATACAAGGTTTACTAGATCATACTAAAAGGACTGATACTCTGGAGTCATCTAAGTAACTGAAACGTGAACGAAATGGAAAATCTCAATTTATGAATCTTAACTAAAGATCGAAAACGGACGATTTCGTCAAGAAATAAGTATTTGGCAATAATTATAGCAAGGATTGTTTAATTATCAAAAAGAGTTGGAGTTGCTAGTAGACAATTTATACTTGTTATATCACCAGATAGCCATGTAATTTTAACAGGATTTGTAATTATATGTTAGGTTAGACACGGGTCTTTAGACGCGAATATTTTTATTTACCTTTGCCTTACGTTTCGAGTCTAAAATGTGCTAAATCAATTTGTACCTGGATTCGTGTTCGTTTGTATCTTCAAAAAATTAAATTCATGTTCCGTAGGTGTGACAGTGAAACTGCAACCCATCATTGTATTAGATCAGCTTCTATCTTCAGCGGAAAACACCTCTGCACCGGCGACGTCACTTGGTGACGAGTCCGCGTTATCCAACCGAAGATGCCTGCAAGCGCCCACGCGCATTCCGGCCCGCCCGCCTCGGCCCAAAGCCAACATTTTCATAGTTTAGTTACGATTTCGAAAACGACCCGACGCGTCCCGCTGCCGGCGACAAAACCGCCCGATTTCTCTAACGAATCCAGTTTCGATCAGCCTTCGTTAAGTTCTCTAGCGTCTCCACTTACCCGAGTTACTACGTCAGCAGTGTTTGTGTTTTGACTTAAGTGTAACGTGAGCTTATTGGATTATTAGTAGCAGTTACTGTAGGTACGTCACTCATTACATTAGTTTTATTACTCTTTATTAAATTTTAATACTGTGACACATCCGAATGGCCTGAATCATTTTTCGTATTGTCTGTCATATTATTGTAGAGAATCATGCTGAGATCAGGTATTTGATTTTTATTGTTGTCGATTGGTACAAAAGTCATGGTTCGCGAAAAAAATAAGTTTTAAAGCTGCCATTAAAAATTATAGTCACGCTTCCAATAGCGTCTTTATAACCAAACGCACCTTTAAAATATGAAATAAAACGACCAACTATTAGGTAATCGTCGGAAGTAATAGTGCAGGTTATAAAAGTTTCTGCGTTCGCTGAAACGTCGAGTTTCAGGAGGCCTTCAGCCAATACAGAAATAGACCGAGACGTTTCGTTTACACAGATTTTAACACTAGACACCCACACTGTTACACTTCACCTTGTCGGTGTAGATGGCGCTGACCGCACTTGCGCATGAGTCACTTGGATGAATCGAAGAGCTCTACGATATACTGTTCCGTGATGCCTTTCGGTTTCAGCAATCGCTCATAGAAGATCTACTGTCCAGAGATACCGTATTTTATATTTTATATTATTAGTCAGATGTTTGTTTACTTTCTGAAAGTTGGATTGTTTACCTTTTAGTACTGGGCTAGATTTCTGTGGTTTAGTGATCGATAAGCTAACGTTATGGTCAAGAAGTTAATGACAACTCTACTCTATTTTACTTACTTAGCTAAACAAAACAATTTTTAAGTTTACGGCGTGGTATTATCTCATTTATTCATTCCGGATCTCTAATGGGTTGAATTTCACAAAAATCTTTTCATAATTGTTGTCTACGTTATTTGAGGAATCCCTTGCATAATTTTAGTTAGGATATTCTTTTACATAGGTAGGTATAAACGATATTACCTGATACCTACCTACATTGTATTATTTTTGGTTCAATCAAGTAAATACAATAAAAGCATGATAACCTGGTGTTTACTAGGTACTCAGAATGTGGACCCTAAATTCTATGGTCTGCCTACTAACAATTGTAAGTTTTTTCTTTACTTACAAAAATGGACGTGAGATTTTTTTACCAAGTAGGTATGTAGGAAGGAACTTCATAGGTACTTACTGTTACATTTTCACAATGGGACAATGACAAATATTTGAGTTTATTTCATGAATCTGCTTATAAGCTTACCGAGGTAACCATTATGAAAACCCCTGGTAAAATGTCTCCAAGGGTGGAGAATACAAGGACCCGAATACTGTTTGTGACTCGGTTTTGCTTGCTTTTTGCACGAGTTTTCCTGCTATTTCTGATTTCAATCAGTTTATCTTGCCAAATGGTTACATTACCATTGCATCAAGTCGTTGATTGCATTCTCGTGATACTTAAAGCTTGAAATAAAATTAACTCACTGAGACGTTTTGAATGTAAACATTACTTTTGGTTGCATTTACGATGTGACTACTTGAAGTTTAATTTTCAGTTACGATTGAATTAAATTCTTGGATGTTTTGTGATTGTTTTTATGATACCTACTCTATGACGATACAACTACAAGTGGTGACCTCTTGGCCCACCTGCTTGTTGTCCTAAGCAATAATAAAAAACTCAAAACTTATACCAAAATTTATAAAACTTATGTGTGTGATTACTGATTACAGCGAACTTTCAACTAAAGTTCGCTGACTGATTACGATAAACTAATAGTCTATCGTGTACTAAACTATATCGTCGTGGAGATCCCTGGGGGAGGCCTTTGTCTAGCAGAGGACGTTCATAGGCTGATATGATGATGATGACTAAACTATATTATTAGCTCCTAATTATTTAATAAACTTATTTATAACTTTAACATAATTTGTTTATCACAGACCATGTCATTAATTTTAATTTAAATACATATACTGTGGTTGTAATTGTAAGTAAGAATTTCACATAAGTATATGTTAAGTTAATCTATAGTACTTACTCTTAGATATATATTTGTTTTTATTTGCAAATAGGTAGGTAGACGTAGATTTAATTTACTCTTGTGTATCTATAGATATTTTCATTTATTTATGTAGATTCGAATGCGTTAATTCGGATATTTTTTTCACGGTTTTGTATTTATTTTATGTTATTGTATCTTTCGTTTGGGTTAGTTTGGAAATTAAGAATTTGAACAAAGCTGTCGGGCTTGCCGATTCCTTTACCTTTATAATAAGAAAAATGTTTATACAAGGCGCCCTGTAGGTACAATTGCTACTATCGTTTCTTGATACGTTATCTACTCTGCACTTGTTCAGAACGAATCAATGTTACTATTAAGATCGCAGTTACTATTTCATAATTTTAGTTTGTTTCAATTATTTATGAGTTCATTCGTTTTACGATCTATAATAATATATATATAATAATAATGTTTGGACAAATTTACACACGGCTGTTTAGTCCCAACTAAGCCGATGCTTGTACATGGGTACTCGACAACTGATAAACATACTTAAATACTTTTAAATAAATACATAAATACATACAAACACCCAGAATTCGAAAACCAACAGTTATGCTCATCACACAAATGTTGGCCCCGGGTGGGAATCGAACCCACGACCTTTGGCGCAGTAGGCAGTTTTACTACCACTACGCCAACAGGCCAGTCATCTCTTCTCGCTAATGCCTCGATACGGACGTATACTCGATACGTGTCTTATTCTTAAACGGGGGTGTTCAGCCTGACGAAGTAGGTATCCAACAAATCAGCGCCAAAAGCGTGCTCAAGTTCCTAACGGATGCAAAGTTTAGCACTGAACGTAAGGCGGCGATCACAATAGATCAGCAATGGTCGCAGTGAGACAAAGCTAGATAAGCCTTGAAAGAGCCCCTCCAGAAAATAATAATAGGTACCTAAGTTCTAAGTTTTTTACGGCCGTTTTAATGTGGTAAATCATACTAATATTATAGAGGCGAAAGTTTGTAAGGATGTGAGGATGTTTGTTCCTCTTTCACGCAAAAATTACCGGACAGATTTTGATGAAACTTGGCACAGTGATAGTTTATATCTTGGAATAACATATAGGCTACTTTTTAACGCGGGCAAAGTCACGAGGCGTCCGCTAATACCCCCTAAGTAACAAAACGCCTACATAGAGGGCGCTGTTGCACAATGTACACGGGAAAAACTTTTCTACGCGGGCGAAGCCGCGGGGAAAAGCTAGTACTAACATGTTTTTGCGATTACTGTTACTTTCAACTATTGCATTTTTTATTTCTATGTCCCAAATAAAATTTTGTTTTCGTATGTCGAGGTATAGTGTAGAGATTTTGTAAGGTTCCATCCACAGAACACCGGAAAAAGCTCGCTAATTTCTATGGTTCCAACAAAAACGGATACCTGCCCTGATCTACGTAGATATTTAGGATCATTATTACTCGAAAACTACTGGACAGAGCTATAACTTGGAGCATACGTGTAAAATTGCATAGTAATGAAGGGAAAATTATTAACATATCTGGAAATTATTAATTTTCCGATTATTTCTGTCACAAAAAACAAAAATTAACATTGTGTACAACGTGACTAATTTTGCTGACTTAAATGTAAGGAGTTTCTGTATCAAAATTTGATTTTTACCACAAAGTATGTGTAAGGCCTATATTACACTATACTATATATATGATCCTATGGGATATGATCATATAAGTATGACAACACTTGATGCTATGCCTATATTGCACTATAATACATATATGATCATATTTGTTTATGGATATTAACAAAATTTAACAATACTGGATGCTATGATTGTATTTTCCTTAGAATTGAGGACAAAAAATCTTACAGGACCTATCTGCGTATGAATGAAGCTACATTTAACTATATTCTTTCAAAAATTACTCTCCCTAACAACAGACAGGTGACTCACTTGAGAAACCCTGTTTTCCCAATGGATAGATTATTGGCCATTCTGAGGTTTTTAGCTACCGGAGAAACGTATTCCAGTTTGCAGTTTCCTACACGCATTCCTCAATGTAGGTTATTTTAGGAAAACTAAATATAAAAGACAATTAATATCTCTCCAAATCCCACCAAAAAGACGTTATTCAGATAGGATCCTATTTCACGACATGCTGTCAAGTAGGATACTATTTATATGACGTAGACAGATAGTAGTCATATGTTGGTATTAGACTATCATATATATATGAGTCATATATATAGGATCATATATATAGTATAGTGTAATATAGGCCTAACTGACATAGGTCACCACCGCTAAGTAAGATTCTAATTACCTAAATTAGAAAAAGTCTGAACAATTCGGAAATTACGTCAATGCTTCACACTTCGATACATTTACTTTTCCCAAAGAGAGTAGGTATTTAATTTCCTAGATATTAGAAGATACTGATAATGAAACTAGGTTAACGACCTCCACCCATATCAGTGAAGAAAAAAAATGTCTATTCTACTTTGCAACAATCTTCCGGAACATGAAATAATCATCATCATCATATCAGCCTGTAGACGTCCACTGCTGGACAAAGGCCTCCCCCAAGGATCTCCACGACGACCGGTCCTGCGCTAACCTCATCCAGCTGGGTCCATGAAATAATGATAGATGATAATAACTAAATTGAAAACACTTTAGATGGCAATGGTTTACAAAAAAATCATATTAAACATAACACTGATATGAATATTATTAAGTAGATTACAGATTATGAATATTTATTTAGTTGTTTATCTATTAAGTTCTATCTAAGTAATGGTACTTATTTTAAGACTAATTTTTAAGTTTTTTTACCATCCACCCAATTAGGCGTTGAAAAGTTACACGACGAATCTTTTTCCACTTTAATTTATCATTTTTATATTACGTACGAAGTATATTTTCAAGGACTCACGACACGAGTGTCTAAAAATTCATTAGGTATTTTATGATCATTGTACCATCTAAGTTAATGTCTCATAATAACCTTTACTGCAAACTAGTGTATCATTTTGTTGCCCTTTCTACAATTCTCTCTGTCTTGGTCTCTCCCAGGTCGAGGAGCTCGTCTCTTCCCATTCCAAGCGGCACCGACTCTTCAATGCCGTGATGACCCGCAGCTAGCACGATGGGGGTGTCAGACGATTTAGCCCCGAGCTTCACTCAGAAGCCTCAGCTGCGACAGGAAGACGATGGCAACAAGCTCGTCTTCGAGTGCCAGCTCCTGGCTGCTCCCAAGCCGGAGATATGCTGGTACCGCAGCGATGAACTGCTCAAAGAAGATACTAGAACTAAGTTTAAGTAAGTGCTTTTCAGATTAATGATAATTGCGAACGGGACCAAATCCACAAATTAATTTCAAAATTTTTCTATAGGTATACTGGTTGACCAGTTATATGGAACACGTGCTGTCTTATATGATAGGAGGTACTTTTAACCGACGATATGTATTTATTTATATTTATCACATGTCCATAAAATGGTACGATTTCGCCATGATAACTTCACTATCGTTAAATAAAGGTTCACTAGTTTAGTTTTAACTAGTTTTGGTATTAGTTAAAGAAAAACTAGAAGAGAGTCAAAAGAGCCCTTCAACCCAAGGCCGGCAACGCACCAACATTACACCCCCCGGGTGTTGCAGGCGTCTATAGGAGGCGGTGACCTCTTAACATCAGGAGGCCCACCTGCTTGTTGCCCCCGTAGCAATATTTTAATTAAAAAAAACTAACTTTGAAACCTCTAAAATGAAAAGCATAGGTATTTAAATTAGCCAAAATCTTTCTTCACATTTCTGTCACATTGACATAAAGTGCTATTGGTTCTCTAAAAGATTTAAGGTCAATGCACGAACGATCACCTTGAAGCTGCTTTACGATTTGTTTTCTCTAATACTACCTTTGATGTATATGATTTGAGCCAAACCATGTCGTGTGCCGACACACTTGGCACCGATCTCTATCTAATGATGATATTCAGTTAGAGGCAAATTGTAAAGTATTGAGTTTTCAATTCATTATGAATTTGATTACAATGTTTTCACCGCGCCACACCGCGCTTATTAGCTTTCCTTTTTTTATATAATAATGTTTGGACAAATTCACACACGGATGTTTATTCCCAACCTAAGCCGAAGCTTGTAAATGGGAACTTTAATACATATATACATAATACATATATGCTCATCATACAAATGTTGGTCCCGGGTGGGAATCGAACCCACGACCTCTGGCGCAGTAGGCAGAGTCACTACCAACTACGCCAACAGGATGGTCCTTTCCATGTTTTACTCCAGCTCATTAACTACGCCTCCGTAGCCCTGTTGGTAGTGATTCTGCCTGCTGTGCTCGGAGTCCTGGGTTCGAATCCCGGCCGGGACAAGCATTTGTCTGACCGATAAATGCTTGTTATCGAGTCTTGGATGTTTGTGATTATGTTAGTAGGTATAAGTCCATGCCACCCGCGACTCGTTGAGGAGGGAATGATACACGTATTGTGGGGGTATGAGTGTGTCGCGTTTAATATTATAAACCACTTAAAATTCAGAATTTTCATCAGATTTGTTGAGCTAAACATGCATCAGACTATCTTCTTCACTATAATTTGTCGTGAATGTGAAGGACTAGATCAAGCTTTGTTTATTATTTTATTTTAATGGAAAGGCAGCTTATAGCTGATGCTTCCATATCAGCAGCCGACTTGCTTTCATAATTTATATTAATTTATTGCGTCGTTTTAAATTTGAGAAAGTTGTCTAGTCTGCTCTTGAACGTGTTTACAGAAGTGGCAGATACAACAGATTCTGGCAGATTATTCCATTTGAATGCAACCCTGTTGCCTAGGAAATTTCTGTAGGGATTCAGCTGTGCATTGGCATTGTGTTTTAAATTTTTTTGAAATTAAGTATTTTCCGTGCAACAGTAATCTGCGTCTGATTTCTGACCAACTCTACAAATAGAGAGCAGGAAATTGAAGTTTTGCTTCTGTCTCTGCAACAAACTTACAAGGAAATGTCCCCGAACCCACTCTCCAAAGTGAATGTGTTGGTTTGTAGAGTAGGCGATTCTGGTTAGAAAAAAATAAATGGAAACCAAAATATAAATCAAATTTTTAATTCTCTTAGTAAACTTATGTTCGTAATAAAATAGCTTACAGGAAGCATAATTCCTCTGTGCAGGAAGTAACTGTTTTACTTAAAATGACCTTGAACGATATTTTGTAACGAAATGTTTGTCTAATTGTTTCTTTTTACTTCGAGGCCGAATGCCTGATATCTACGGTGAGCTCACAGAAAAAGACAGGAAATTAAACATTAACTTTGAAATTACAATGTTTAAGGAAATACATCTTTTTTAATAAGTAGTTACCTAACCTATCAATATAACAAACAAAAAAGTTTATAGTTCCTCAACTTGTGATATTTCATATTATTTTGCGTTTGTTTGCGTAGCGAACTTTTTCAGTTTTCTGTGGTTTTACCACAGAGTAAGTAATAGTTTTACCTGAACATGTGACCGACCACTATATGAAAAACCAGAAGTGTGTTAATAGATTCCATTTTTTATTTGATCTGATCAGTTTTCTTACTTTTTTATTTATTCAAATATAAGTACCTATAAAATTTTCAGCAGCAATAAATACGTCTTGTTTATAATATTCGCGTTTGATGTCCTTTGCTTTTATCTTTGGATCTTTTATTAGATAGATTTAGTCATTGTTTCCCTTTATCGTTTCGTTTCGAACCTCAAAAGCTATGAGATTCCGACACTGTTCATATTATTGGCGTTTGATGTTTAATCTTCTTTTCTGTTTTATTTATTTTGTTATTCATTCGATTAGATCTTTTTAATCGATTTTGCTTATATTTAGTTTAGAACCTCTCATTACTTTCAGATTTTTAAAATTATTTTATGATACCAGCCTTGTTCTTCTTTAGATCTGTAATTGAATACCTCCTGGAGGATTTTAATTTACCATTTCTAGAAAAATTTCTACTCTCCCATGGGAAATGTTGTATTTACCTATACTTACTTATAAGTCAAGTTTAAGTTCTATATTAGTATACAATTTTCATTGTGTTTGAATTACAGAATTTAAATAAAATTTTCTTACAAGAAAAACAAAATCTAAAACTAAAATTAATTAAAATCTAAATCTCTAAATTGAGTAGTACATACCAATAACCTCCTGAGTCCTGGGAGAATTATACGAATTTTTATTTATTTATTTTTTAATTCAATTATTTTATGATTATTATTATTTTTATGTTTTAGTTATGTTTTATTTTTAATGTTTATGTCCTCAAGTGAGGCCGTGGGGTCCTAGGAGTATAAATTTAAGTAGGTACCTACAAACAGTAGGTATAGGTACCAAATTTCTAGGCGATTTTGTCATTTAAAAAATATTGTTAGTTAAAACATACGTTCATTATGTTCCCAGGATCCAAAGCATCGCCAACAACAAGTTCCTGGTGGTGCTCGAGTTGGATGACGTAATCGAGACCGACGCAGGGCTGTACAAAGTTAAGGCTAAGAACAAGATGGGCGAGGTGGCCGCCTCCATCAATCTTAACTTCAGCCGTGAGTACCAACCTTTATTTTACATAGTGTACATACATATCACGCTATGCCCCTGGTGGTGTAGGCAGAAAGAACGGAGCGCCAAGTATCGTGATTCTGACACACCAGCTATTTAGGTACTAGTATTCTACGCAAACACTTAAGAAATACCATGAAATAGCGATGTCCACATCGAACAATGTGGGAAATTAACTGAAACATTTGACACTACATTCGACAGTAATCCAATACTTGGCCAATAAAAATACCTTCACAAATAACTGGCATTAGTCATAGACAAAAATAAGATGTCTACAAAAACTGTACTGTAGAATAGTAACCCACGCTAGCGGGTGGCGAGCCAAGAGCAGTGCGGGCGCAACCACGCTGCCCAGCAGGGCTGTCAAACTTTCCCTAAACCTAAAGGAACATTTCAAACAATATCCCATTCAAAATAATGAATCCTTACATGCTACCGAATGTAGCCGATGATAACTCATTTGATAATCAAACCTGACGAAATGTAGACAACTTTGAGACACAGAGAATGTCTGAACTCGACTCAAAGCTTGACAATATATAGGCCAGACCACCGGTGACATACAGAGCAATATCGTGAATGATGTCTTGACTATTGATATGCACA
The DNA here is from genome assembly GCA_949699065.1 of Metalampra italica. Classification (NCBI taxonomy): domain Eukaryota; kingdom Metazoa; phylum Arthropoda; class Insecta; order Lepidoptera; family Oecophoridae; genus Metalampra; species Metalampra italica. The sequence goes on from OX452993.1 coordinate 4,621,985, forward strand.
AACATTTACTGACACATGAGGGCACACCAATGGAATCCACTAATAAACTGGTGTCAAAAAGTTAAGTCTCCTTGGTCGAATTTGGCATACGTAAGAACGTGAGAAAAACATACGTTGTTGACATCACGTATGTTCGATCCTACTATCTACCACCCTAAAACTTTCTGGTTTTGTTCACAAATCTGATCGTCCATGATTCTGATAGTTATTCTTATTTTACTACCTTATCTATGAGCTTTGTTACCAATGATCGTTATAATGTCATTTCCAATAATAGCATGACCAAATAGCAGGATCTAGTTCTAGAGTTAACCCGGTGTAAACAATGATAAGGTGTTTAATAAAGGCAGTTGCGTGAATCTTTCGAATTTTCTGCTATATCTTCTCTGGATGAAGCTAAAACTCTTAATGTCAATCTTAACTAAATCTTAAACATCAGACAACCCTGTTGGCAAGTGTCAAAGACGCTGCGCTAAATATTACGTGACTACAAAACTGAGGAAAAGTCAGACATACAGAAAATAAAGAAAGACATTGTAAACACGATGACGAATGAGATAAAATATTTAACTCTGTTACTCATTATGAACGTCACTCGACTCTCGAGTGACGAAGAGAATGCCACCACGAATATATTCGAAGTAAACGCGAATAATAAAATTGTAGAAGACAGACATGTAATCTTTGAAGTGAAATGTAGGACATTGGGTTTGAGAGATGAAGTATTTTATTATTATTTTAATTGACATAAGTTTTCACTGCTTAAAAAATAAAGGAAGACATTTGGAAGTTATGGTGAGAAATTTTCTGTACGTAATAAATACAGCTGCTGTCTTCGAGTGATTTAAATTTCAGTTTCCTTATGGCAATTTATAAAAAGAATTAAATAGGTATATGAAATATTTTAATTTTATCACATTTTTCTGAAATGAAAATCTTTAATGGATAAAAACGACTTTGTTTATTCTTAGGCTATCACTTTACTAAATGCTTAACGTCTGTCTGTCGGAATACAAACTGCCCTAATTACATTCTACCTATTGCAAAATATGATGATCGGTGAAAATGAGTATCAATTTCGGATCTAATAGCATTTTTTATTACCTTAAAAAAAATGATAGAAAATAGTAATTTCTCTGGTGTGTATAAGTTTAGGAAAAGTTTAATAACGGAGATAATAATTATTCTCACATTCTTTATTATTGCAAAATTTTGTGCGATGATACGAGTATCTAGAGCATGTATCAAAAAGAAAAAGTTATCAAAATATTTTATTTTTTCAGCTGCAGACGAAGACAAACAAAAGTAAGTAACTCATGAAAAAAATCCTATAACAATTACAAATTAATTTGAAGTTAAAACAAATTAATTTATTATTTGTAAAAAAACCTAGCTGCTTAAAGTCCCAGCACAAAAATTAACAATTACACCGTATCTGCCTACAGTATTGCATGCTTTTATTCAAAATACACTAAAATCGTTGTCATTTTGATGCCGTTGAATTGTCTACATATTTTCAAATCTTTGGAACAATACAAATACGAGAATTTGCTTGCTTCAACAGCGTTTTTTGATGTTAGTGTTACCTACCTATTAGATAGAGGGTAGTAGAGACAGACACAATGCGGCTGCCTCAGAGCAAGTATACTAGCTACTAACTCTATGGCGGCTGCGCCCGGACTTCGAGTGATACGTCGATATTATGAGAATATAGCTCTTACCGGCATTATAATTTGATTCCTAGACCCTTCTTTTCATCTGAATTACGATTACGGAACTAACATTGACATAATTGATTTCCGCAGACAAGTGGACGGGAAAGCGCCTACGTTCGCGCGCAAGCCGGCCATCAGGCAGGAGGACGATGGCAAGCGGCTGATATTTGAGTGCCGCATCGAAGCCGAGCCCGTGCCCAGCGTCACGTGGTTCCACAACACGGCGGAGGTCGCTCCAAGTCCGAGGCACAAAGTGAGACCCTTCAATTCACCACTAACACACATGACCGGAAGCATATTTATGACAAAAACTTTAGATGGGCCAACGAATTGAAATGAAAGTAGTCAGAAAGATTGATGGAGGAAAATGAAGGACCGGATGAGGTTGAAATGCTGACGACACACACAGACGGAGATTAATCAAGTATATTATAGACTGCGATAGACTAGTGACAAGTCACAAGACAATAATAACTTACTTTTCCATTGAAACAAAACAATCCAAGCACGAAGTAGTTAGATGACTAACACAAAATTTGTCCTTGACGTAACAAAATACATATTTAGAGCCCATGACGTTGTAATGTTGCAAAAATAAAAATAAGAGTGACTGTTTCATTTGGACTACTTTTAAAGTACTTAGAGATGGCCTTGACCTCATTCTAGTTGGCTGGGACATCGGCCAGGTGGTGACCGTCTCGCACGACGACCTTTCGTCCTAAATATATTCTATTATTTTGGTTACATTTCTATTATAACTTTTTTTCTTTTCTCCATTTCAGTATGAGTATTTTATTTTATTTTAATGTTTATCATTGTCACATTCAAAAGTTTATTTAGTGTACTTCAACGAATCTTTTGTGTCTGATTGTAGGTATTCTATTTTATGTTTATCTTTTGCAACAATTAATGTTATTTTCATCTTTGTTGAACAGTTAACAGTAAACAAGGACGGAAAGTCTTACTATGCCTCGTTGGAGATCAATAACGTCACGGTGGAGGACGCTGGGAAGTATCGGGTGACGGCCAAGAACGAACTCGGCGAAAGTAACGCCACAATCAGCTTAAACTTCGACAGTGAGTGCAATTACTTCATATCCCTTACCGTTTGCACCAATTGGTCTTAGGATACAGGCAAATGGGCTAAATTTATTACTTTTTTGGAAAAAGTTTTTAACATTTCAACTTACCAAGAAATTTTAACTGGATAGAAAAACCCTATACAAAAAATGCCTCAAAACCTTTAAATGAGGTTTAAATTACACTAAAAGATTTTAAAATACTTACTGATAACTTCAATGATGCTTCAACTTTTTAACCATGGCAACTGTTTTACTGTGTGAACCTAATTCTTTATCTGTTCTAGATTTAATATGTTTAATTGTAAGCGTAGATATTGCAGCAAAGCTTAAACAATCATCAACTAATTTCCTTCAGATTTGTCAGTTACTCTACATGATACACTTGAGATATATTTATATCTGAGATTGTTAACATAGTTAACGATAATATCTTAAAATTTAAGATGTTTTCTTATTATCTATTGAATTACTAGTGATAAGTTCACATTCATACATTTTATACCTTGCAAACATTTTGCTAACGTTCGGACCACACATGACTATAACATTTCTTCACTGCACATATTATTTAGTACCTACCTAGTTTATTTGTATTTATGTTTCTTTAGTAACAATCACCTTTCATAATTTATTTCGCTACAACGCTTCTATTAACCTTAATGTACCCATTGCATTTATTTATTTTGTAGATAGACATTTTGCGAATTCTATGCTTTAGCACAAGCACAATTAACACTAAATATAACAGAGCAACTGTCATGCGTACTGTTTGTGTTATGGATTGTAGAATGAGGAGTATACACGTATAATCCAAATTTTTATATGTATCTATTCGATTATCTTATCTATTCTATTATACATTCCTCGATTAACTCTATACCGAATCTGGCTGATGTGTTTAATCCATAAATACACGATACTGAAAGAAAACATCTTAAATACGAATCAAATATCTAAAAGGCAGCTGCAAATCTTCGTACAAACGATAGTAATAAAGGTGTTACTGATATACGAATTAATGAAACAGGCGACGAAGCGCCCGTACCTGAGGACTATATCAAACCGACATTTACGGAGAGACCCGTCATCAGGCAATCGGACGATGGTACTAAAATCACCTTCGAATGTCGATGTGTTGGCAAACCGAAACCAACCATCACATGGTAAGACGAGTCCTTACATAAATAAAGTATAACATGTAAACATATCTACCGATAACTAACATTTGCCGATGATGCAGGTACCATGGAAAAAAATTAATAAAAGAAAGTAGTCGATATAAAATAACATTAGAAGAGGACCAAACATTATATCACATGGCACGACTGGAAATCGTAGGCGTAGAGAATTCGGACAAAGGAGAATACAGGGCGTTGGCGGTAAACAAACATGGTGAAGGCGTGGCGAAAATAAATCTAAACTTCGAAACAGGGGACAAACCTAAGTAAGATTTTCACGTTCGTTTTAATGAGAGCATTTTAATATAATATGCGATTAGTACGATTTTCATTTAAATTTTTATCTTTTGGACAGAATTCCCGATGGTAAAGCACCAAGATTTCCCAAAAAACCAACAATTAGACAAGAAGGGGAAGTATTAATTATGGAATGTGTGCTAGAAGCTTACCCTGTCCCTGACATTAACTGGTTCCACGGAGACAAAGAAATAAAGGACGGAGCTAAAATGAAGATGTCTAGAAAAGCTATAGCAAAAGATACCTTTAATTTAACTTTAGAAATTCAGGGACCCACCAGGGAAGATGGTGGAAATTATAGGTGTAACGCCTTTAACTTGTTTGGTGAGAGCAACGCCAATATTGCTCTCAATTTCCAAGGTAAAGCAGGGTCTTTGAACACTATTACTTGTAGTTATCTAGATGTTAACGTACGCATACAGTAGCATAAGCATGCCAAGCTTTGGCTTTCTGCTGCATGATGAAACAAACAAAAATCGTTCGAAAGTTATATAATTTTTTTTGTTACTCTAGGTGGGGATGACGAGAACGGTTTCGCACCATCGTTTGTGGAGAAACCTCGAATCATTCCCAACGAAGATGGCACACTCATTTCAATGCGGTGTGTCTGCAAGGCTAAACCGGCAGCTGAAGTTACGTGGTACAGAGGCACGACCGTCATCAATGCTAGCAGTAAAATTGAACTTAAATCAACTGAAATGGGAGAGGATATTTATGAACTGATATTGCTTTTGACTAATCCGACTGCAGCGGATGGTGGCGCTTACCGCTGTCATGTCAAAAACGAATATGGCGAAAGCAATGCTAATCTGAATCTTAACATCGAGGCTGAACCAGAACCGGAGGGTGAAGGCCCGACGTTTGTTGAGAAGCCAACTATTCAATCCAAAGATAACGGTAAACTAGTAATAATGGGATGTAAAGTAAAAGCTAGTCCGAAACCGACGATCGTGTGGTACCATGAGGGTAAAGAAATTAGGGACTCGTCGAAAATAAAGACCAGGGTCGAAGTGAAAGAGGACGTATACACAATTATCTTGGAACTCATCGATCCTGGTATTGAAGACTCCGGATTGTATAAATGCAACATTAAAAACGAACTTGGGGAGCTCAATGCAAATCTTACGCTCAATATTGAAAGTAAGAAATTAGAGATTGTAATTTTTTAAATTCATCATAAGATTCTGTGAAACATAACTAACAAAATTTTGTTTTTACAGTCATTCCAGTTATCAAAGAAAAACCAAAGATCATTAAAATAGTTAAAAAGAAGACTGTTATTGTTGAATGTAAAGTATTAAGTAAATTCGCACCTGCGTGCACATGGTTCAAGGAATCTAGTGCTGTTAAAGAGGACTCAAGACACACTGTGCTCATCGAGCCTCTCAGAGAAGTAAGTAATATTTTAGCCTTGATACTTGGCTAGTAGAATTCTTGTGCCATACTCGGTCAAGCAGAAACAATGCTCACAAACAGAAAACAAACAACGTCGGAAACGACAAATATTGTGTTAGATAAAAAATGTTAATTCTAATAAATTTACAAATAATTTCAGGGTGAATTTACTGTCAAATTGGAAATTTCAAACGTATCACAAATAGACAAAGGCTCGTACAAGCTTGTCGCCAAGAACGAAAAGGGTGAGGCGACGTCTCAGCAAGTCGAGATCACGGACATACCTGAAGAGAAAGGGGACAAGCCGCAGATTGTCAAGCACTTCAGGAGCTTGGTGAGTATTATTTTCAAAATATCGTCAACACATAATTTAGAAAAATAAGATTCATTGAAACGCATCATTAGAGATTATGTCACTGTGAAATATCGGACTTTAAGACGTGTGCAATAACAATACCTACTCTGTTATGTAACTAGAATAGTAGAAAAATAAATTTAATATTATACATTAGTTACATTCTAAATTGCTCGATTGGTCCGGTAGTTTTCGAGTCGCCAGATATCTCGACAGACAGATAGAGTACTTAGGGATATCCGTTAGGGTAGTACCCCAAAACTAACAGATACATATTTTCAAAGCACCACATAGATATTTTTTAACTACTAAGCTTATTCTATGTTTTACAGGCTAAAAAAGAAAACCAGGAGGCCGAATTCATAGCTGTCCTCAAAACCTCAGACCAGTCCTGCAGATGCACTTGGTATAAAAACTCAACAGTCCTCAGAGAATCCTCCGAGGTGAATACGTCATTTGACGGCACCAATGCCCGACTCATCATTAGGAAGGTGTCTACTAAATACGTCGCAAACTACAGGGTGGTGATCAAGAACGAATTTGGTGAAGACGAGTCGAGTGCTGATTTGACTCTCGTGGATGAAAAGGTAACTAAACTAAATGTACTTCTTTCGATTGAGTAAATTGCAACGTAATTTATTTTTAAGTGAATGGCAAAATATTAAAGAATTTCATTTAAAATTTTTCAGAAAAAAGAAAAGGAGGAGGAAGAAGAGGAAGAAGAGAAGACAGTTATGGAGGAGTCCGAGGAGGAGATGTCGATTGTAGAAGATAAATCAGTAATCGAGGAAAATCACGTGGATGAAAGAAAGAAGGTAAGTTTAATTTATATAAATAGCGTAAAGTAGTTCTTACTAAATTCCAATACTATGTAATGTTAAAATTATTCGTAATTTAGGAAGAGGCAGAGAAAAAGGTTACTGAACAAAAGAAAACGGCAGCAAAGAAGGTAACAAAGAAAGAGGAAGTGAATATTGAAGAAAAGAACGAAGAGGTTAGTATTGAAGCCAAAAAGACCGAATCTAAAGTTGAAGCAAAGAAGGTAGAAAAGAAAGAGGAGATCAAGAAGGCTGAACTGGAGGCAGAAGAAGCCAAAAAGGTAATTGAAAAGAAAACGGCTAAGACAGAAGAAGAAAAGAAGGCACTCTTGGAGAAATTGGAAAAGAAGAAGACGGAACCTGAACCTGAGGCTAAAATTGAAGGCATTCCAAAACTCAAACCAGTCAAGCCTAAGGAGGAACCTGTCGAGGAGAAAAAAGAAGCTACCAAAAAAACTGAAGAGAAAAAGAAGGTCGTCAAAAAGAAGGTTGTTTCAAAGAAGGACGATGTAAGTATTACACGTTGCTGTTATATACTGCAAAATGTAAATGGCTTATAGATACAATCAATATGTAAATTACTCATACAATTAGCGTCTAGATTATTCTCAATAGATTTTTGAAATACAATTCAATGGACGGTTTCTTAGATTTTAAAAGTGGAGACCATAGTGGTTGTGAATTATAGATCACTACTACGATTGGTCTATAACAAAATAAATAGAATTTCAAACCTGTGATAACCCATGTTCTGTTGTGCGTGTTGTGTTAACATTTGTATGTGCTAAACTATATTTGAACATAGGACGTAATCGAGTTCGTCGATGATTACGAGCGACCAGTATTGGAGAAGTATGAAAAAATTACACCGACGCCACTCGATAAAAAACAAAAAGAGGATGACACTCCAAAGGTAACAACTTCACACTATACAATATTACACTTACCATACTCGGTGAACTGACTTTATATGAAGTAAACTAAAAATACATTGATATCAATCTATAATAGGGAAAACGAGCATCTGTTTCTGAGAGCATTAAAAGTGAACTTGATGAGAGCGAAGAAGAACCTTCCATCGCAGGTCCTGGTCCAGAGAAAAAATCCAAAGTTGACACCAAGGAAAAGGTACTTTAAATATATTTTATTTGACGCAGAATACAAATACTTATATTTTTAAGTATACTTGTTACAATTTTAATAAAATAAATTCATACTTAGGTCGAAGAAGAGAAGCCTAAACGACCAAGCATCAAAAAGGGTCTTCCTAAACCAGAAGAACCCGTTGATGAAATATCTAAAGTTAAACTTTCTAAGTCTCCAATCAAACCTACTGAAGAGAAGGTTCAGGAACCTCAGAAAGCTCAGGTTAAAAAATCTACAAAAAAGGTAAATAAAAGAATGAAATATATACTGAGTTTTTCGTACGTTTTATATAAGTGGATTATGAACGACATAATTATTATTTTTTAAGCCTGGGGAAGAAAAGGAATTCGTGGATGACTACGAGAGACCGGATCTCGAAAAATATGATAAAATGACACCAACGCCTACTGATAGAACAAAAAAACAAAATGGTGTTGAGGTATTATTGTTACCTTATCTATTTTATTATGTGCAATGAAACGACTTTGATATTAAAATTCTGCTTAATAATCTGCTCAATAATTGTAATATTGTATGTAAAATGATCCTATGCAATTGTTATAACGTGTAGAATTGCGTTATTCAAAATTGCTATTCGTTTAAAATTATGAAGATTAGATATTTATTTCATAACAATGTGAATAAATCATGAAATTTTAATAGGATGCTCCCGAATTTATTGATGATTATGAAAAGCCCGAACTTGAAAAATATGAAAAAGGTACTCCAACTCCTAAGGATAAAAAGGTCCCTGTTGAAACACAGGTAAAATATATTAAACATTATATGAACACAAACTGTTTATTTCTTGATATTTTTTTATTTAAAAATGCTTGTAATAAGTAAGATAAAAGAATCGGTCTAAAACTTAATCTTACTAATAGGATGACGTTGACATGATGAAAGGCAAAATTAAACCTAAAGAAAATGAACCAGAACCAGAAGTACCGTCACTTCGCAAACGTCCGGTTGCTAAAGATAAGGTAAATTCTAACAACAAAATTATTCGTTTTAAAATGTTATTAAAAACGTAACAAATTAATGACATTATATTACTTAGGAGGAAGAGAAGAAACCAGAGGAGAAACCAAAGGCAAAACAAAGTAAAAAAGACGAGCCGGAGGCTAAAAAACGACCGTCTCTCAAAGAGAAAGAGGTACCTACAATACGAACATTTTAAATTAACACTTCACAAAAATATAACAGAGTAACACTATAACAGTTTTGTAGTTTCAACATAACGAAGTTTGCAAATTATCTTGAGGATTTATACTATATCTTTCATTTAACAGTACACTAAGTTTCACTGATTTTTGGGCTTCACAGATAAACACAATTTCAATGCAATAATGGTCTATCGCGGTATTAATTAGTTGCGCAGTATTATTTTCAGCACTACTTTCAGTTTCTTATACCAAGGAAAAGTAGGTTTAATATTAAAAGGCTAACTATATGCACTGCTGTAAAAAGATAGCTTATGCTTTATATGTCTTTTGCAACTAAATTAATTTCAGCAACGCGAACTAAGGAGGATGGTAAGCTGAGCTCTGGAATTGATGGGATGACAAACTTAGTTGTTTTTACGACTATTGCCGACCTACTGTCTTATTATCTTTTTTCTTCTTTCACATTATGTTTCGTATATAATACTCAGATGTAAACAATTTTAAAGGTTCAAGAGGACGAATTTATCGACGATTACGAGAGGCCAGTCCTTGAAAAATACGAGAAAATAACACCAACACCTACTGAAAAAAAGAAAAAGGTACACAGTCATACAATACGCTAAGCATTGCTTGCAACAAACACTTATTGCTTTCGCAAAATTATTTCCTACATAAATTTACATCAAAATATTTATCAGGACGATAAACAACCCGAGGAAGAAGTGCCCTCTGCTACAGCTACTGCTAAACGACGCTCTGTTAAAGATAAAGACAAACCAGAGGTATGTCCATTTAAAAAGTTAAATCTAAATATTGTTAAAAAAGGAAAATTATATTATACCCTAAATTTCTTTAGCCAATGGACGTCGACGAAAGCGTCAGTCTATCCAAACCGAAAGTACCTGGTAAACCAGGACAAGAACCTGAAGACGTATCACTTACACACAAAACACCAGCAGAGAACAAACAGACGGTTCGTACAACACATAAGCTTTTAGTTTGCTTTAATAGACCCTGTGTTTTAGTTTATAGTAAGATGTAATTGAAATTGTTATCAGTTCTAAAATTACAATTATGGAACTGTAATTTAAGATATAATTTAATGAGCTTATACACAATACATTATATTTTGTCACATCTTACTATAGACAGTACACATTTAGTGCAATAAATAAAAATAGCTTTTACATCAAAACTAAAATCTAAACTAAAAATGTAATCATCATTTCTACATAGGAGGGTGAAGCTGCAGCTAAACTAAGTGTTAAGAAACCAGAAATCATTGATGAGAAAACTCTTAAGAGACCTTCAGCTAAAACTAAGGATGGAAAGGTACAATAATTTTTTTTAGCAACAAATACGGTATGGATGCATAAGATCATTTATGAAAAAACAAAATTAAATTCGGAGAGAAAATATTAATATAGAATACAATTTTAAAATCCTACTTAGAAATACTTACATCTAAACGAATCTTAAGTTTTTACAAATAATTCACAGATAGGCCTGAAACCCATCGACACTAATATCATAGTACCTAAACTGAAGAGAGTTTTAGTTCTCGTTAAGGTATTATTTAATTCAATGCAACAATTTTGTGAACTAGTGATTTATAGGTTACACGGATTTAGAAATGAAAACGCACTGTATTGAAGCACAATTCTTTTTCTGCGGCAAACTTTTATTATTATTATTTTAGATACACTACACTTTAATGCCAAAGCACTTAAACACACTTTTTCTTAATTTTTTTCTATCGTTTATTAACAGTGTATAGTGACTATTAAAATTGCAAAACATTATGAAAATGGTTACTCTTACTACAACTTTACTATCTCTTCATTATTAAAAGTTTTACCCTTTTTACACGTTTTATTCTCTGAGCGTGGATTGAAAACTTCTGCGAGTAATATTTATCAAATATTAGTTTCTACCATGTCGCCAAGTAATTATAACCCAAAATTTTTAGAAGGCATGTGTGATCGGTGCATGTAGGTAGTTTCTCGCAGAAATTTCAAATTAACGCAACTGTTCTCTTTTCTCTTGTGAATTTATGTACAGCACTATATTATATTGTCTTTAATTATGGGGTCAGGGAGAGGACACAGAGGAGTCTGTCAATCTCACCAAGCCCCGAACTAAGACCAGCACAACTGCCCCAGAAGAGGCATCCCTCACTCAAAAGACACCTGCTAAGAAAAAGCTAACGGTACTGGAACCAACTTTTTTAATTATCTCAGTTATAGCATAGTGAATAATTAACTATGAGAAAACATTAAAATTTCATAAAAATTAAAGTGAAATAGTTTAATTATGAATACTTTTGTCTATTTTTACAAGTGATTATGATAACAATATAAATATATATAAATGAATTGATATTCTGTAGGAGGGAGCAGAGGCAGCAGAACTTAAGGTCAAAAAAGCAGCTGTCGTTAAGAACGACGATAAAGATGATGAAGATGAGGTAGAAAAAAATACGATTCCTTATTACGATTTCTAGACAAAATAAAGCTTTATAGATCCATGATCATAGAGCTGAGATAATTAAAAAATATAATGACTAACTTTTACAATATAGATTTAGTTTTCTTGCATGTTCTTTTCATAATATCACAGTTTTATACATTGCACAACCACACTAATGCAACAGTTCACCCGCACTTTGCAGCATATAAGCTTTAAATGAGAAAGTTTAAAAGCCTTAATTGCTTCTTTAGGAACCATTGACAGTACAAGATGGTAAATTCGAAAAGCCCCAGCTCAAGAAAACTGCTAAGAAGCCAACAGACAAAGCTAAGAAAGCTGGGACAGAAGCTAAAGAAAATGACGATGGGGTAAACATGACAGTTTCTGATACTATTGTGTCGTCTACTTTATCCTTTCTATGCACTCTCTCCCCTATCTCTCGAAACACAATATTAATTTGTTATTTCAAAGCATATTCTTTCTTTTTCTACAACTAATTGAAAGTACTTGAAGCACACATAAAATATATAGCACATACTATTGACACAATATTATGTAAAAATTCGTATCCCAAACCTTTGAGCTACCTCGTCGTTGATGATATAAAGATAGAGCTGGTCCGGCAGTCGCATGTTTTAAGCTTTTATGTTCCATGTTTCACAGTTTCATGTTTGGTAAGTAAGTTTATAAGCAAAATATTTATTCTAGCTCTACTCTTCAAGGTGCATCTTGCTTCCGTCTGCTTCTGATTTACTTTAAGTTATTTTAATAACCTTTCAAATTGATTGATAACGTCAAGCCTAAAGAATTGCATTTTTAGTTGTCTCCAGGACAATTCATCAACAGGAGAACAAGTGTGAAAAAATTTGACAATATCGAAATTTAAATGCTTTTGAAATATTTCAGGATCTGGAACTGGACTTCGTTGATGATTACGAAAGGCCAGTTCTTGAAAAATATGAGAAAATCACACCAACTCCCACGACACGGGAGAAGAAAGAAAAGGAACAAACTAAGGTATGTCAATAAGACAAAACTACCTCATAAAAGTACGGTCGACAGCACGTAAGTGGAAACAAAACCAGTATATACTGGTCTCTCATAGTATTGAAATTTCTTAATATTCTTGGTCAGCTCAAGGTCAAAATGTTTACACAGACGTGCGGTCGACTATACGACGAAGAGTAATAGCCATTCATTAAAGAAGGAAACTCAACATTTGAATCATCATTTCAATTGATTGTACTACTGAGACTATCGTGTGTCATCAGTTCAATGACATAGGTAATTTGATTGATCCATTGGTACCCCAAAATCAGTAGTACAATCGTTGAACTAATAATTGAACTACTGAGAATACTATTTTAACAGGTTTCAATGGTTGCCCAACATCAACGGCTTGAAGTAAAGGTAGAAACGACTTAGAAAATGATTTAGCATGTCCCCAAACCTTGTAAATAAATAGAATTTATAAATTACCGAATATCTAAGATTATTTTATATATTCTACTGTTTTGTTTATTTTTAAATTTTTGATGATGGTGACGGTGACTCTTATTTTGAAACTTATGCAGTTTTACCAAGTTTTGTAAATAATTTAAATTCATGATTGACCTATTTATTATGTTAGTTCTCCCCCTTTTCCCGTGTTTTGTTTTCCTTTGTATATACTCGTATAGAAGGGATTACGTTATATTACCTATACCCACTTTGTGTGCTAATGCAACCATATTTTTTCCCATTTATCCTAGACCGAAAGCCGAAGGACTTCAGTTCAGAATGAGGTTTGTACAATCTGAAGTATTTAAAGCTATCAAAACTGTTTTACTCAAAAGTGATAATTCATAATACTTACTTGAATGAAAAAAAAAACAACGAAAGAGCTACATTAGTTTTAAAATTTAAATTCAAAATTCGTTTATTCTAAATTGGAATACAATATTCTCTTGTTGACGTCAATTCTATCTAAAACTAAAACTACTGTTTCCACCTGTTCATTAAAAAATAATTAATGAAACTATTATTTCTATAGGTCAAGGAAGAAACCAAGTCAGAGAGTCGTAAGAGCTCTATTGTTGAAAATAAGGCTCTTAAGGTAAGTTTAATAGTCAAAGCTGCATTCAAATATCCGACAAATAAATTAATTTACTCAAAAATCTAAAATTGCAAAGAATATAAGCAATTTACTGCTGCTAGACAAAATTAATCTATTTCTTTGTTATTTAGCTAACAAAAGAGACTGCCGAGAGCAGAAAATCCTCTGTTACATCAGTGGCAGAACAACAACAGGTCACGTCACTCAAAAAAACTACACAAAAGGTAAGTCGTACATTTAATCAAACATCAATTAATTATTTCAAACATAGTTTAGTTACTAAAGAGAAACAAATGTCAATTTTAAATGAAAAAAAAACCGTTAGATGAAATGAGGACAGCATTAAATCTCCTCCAGCTATACCAAAACTCTCCTGAGATATTTAGCAACCCATGCGATAAGTCCCTTAGTGATATTGCATTTGTAGACATTGCATTTTGAGAATTTAGATATAACAATGATTCATGAATCATCTACATAATGTATAGATTAAGTTTAAATGATTTATAGTGCGCAAAGCCCATGTTACAAGTAATAACAATCACTGCTTCAATGCGTGTCCCAAACTCCCAGTGACGAAATGTATAGTTTTAAATGATGATGGTCGTATTTTGCTACAGACTCAATTCATATTTCTTTTTTTTTTAATTCCTAAACACAGTAATTACAAATACAGAAGCTCTAACAACACAAATACTATAAATAATAAGTCTGTAGTAAAAATATTACCAGAAACCCCCCGCAGATAGAAAATAATGACCCACTGCGTACCCTAAAATACGCTTACTCATTTTCCTATTAACTTTGATTTTTAGCCCAGTATTAAAGAACCAGAACCGAGTCAGTTAGACCAAATCAAGCTTAAGGTAAGTTTATTGCTAAGCTGTCACGCATGTCAAATTATAAATCTTTTATTTCATTCTACTTTCAAGATACAGAGAAAACGGAGACAACCAGTCTGTTTTATTTATTTATTTTTACCTATTCTTTTCTTGTAAATAATAAACTGTCTCTATCAAAACATTATTTTCATTTTCAAACACAATTTTGACTATTGTTTGAAAACGTGTGTTCAGTAAATAACGATCTTTTCTGTAAATAATACAACTTTTTGTGTTATACATACACCCTTTTGGAATCAGCAAAGGAATCAGCACCAACACGTATATTTATGGTTTTGTGTTTTGTGACTAGGACGAAAGTAAGACGGTAGAAGAGAAGGTTACACAAGAGTCAGTCGATAAGCCTTCAGAAAAAACACATCCGTGGCGACCTACGAAAACAGATACACAGGTACAATACAAACACATACAAACATAACTCATTTTACTGAAAATTTCAAAAAGCTCTAACGTGATATTGTTACGTGCTACATAAATATAATATATTATCATTAGGTCCCTGTGGTTAATGTGGAACCAGATAAAAAGGAAAGTTTAGGAAAACCTGCGGAACCTCGACGTCGACGTCCAGGCAGAAACGAGGTACCTATATCTTGATAGTTATTTATCAGTGAAAATGTCATTAGAATTCAAATCAAAGTATTCTTGAAATACATATTAATTGTAAGGATTTTAAACAGGAAACAGAAATGGTAAAGGAAACAGAATCTACAGAAACATCTGAAATTAAAAGAAAAGTGTCCATTGATAAACCTTCTGAGCCTGCACAGCCTCGTAAGCGTCCTACAAAAACTAATGAGGTACATAAATTTGGACTAAGAACTTATTTGATTTATTAATAGGTGATAATAATTAAAATAAATATGAATGTAATAATTAAACATTTCAAACAGAAAGTAAAAAAGGTAGATTAACTAATGCAACAGATAATACTGAGGTATAATTAAAAATTACAGTGTGTCAGCAACACAGTATCGCAAGCGTCTTTCTAAAGCTAAATACTTATACATATATTTTATCTTTGATTAGGTATCTATTAAAATAAATATTTACTTAAAAATTTAAAAACAGGACACTAAAGAAGTGGAGGCAAATAAAAACACAGAAGATACAGAGCCTAAAATAAGAGTATCTGCTGATAAACCAACCGAGTCGAAACAGCCTCGCAAGCGTCCTACTAAAACTACAGAGGTAAATAAATTTAGATTCATCAACCTTAACTCAATTCAATTTAATTACATGTCTGGTTTTAATTAAGATGTATTGATAATAAAATTTTAAATCAGGACACGAAAGATGAGGAAACCAAAAGCTCAGAAAATACTGAAGTGAAAAGAAAAGTTTCTTTTGATAGACCCACTCAACCCTCGTATCCTTGGCGTCCACCAACTCCTGATGAGGTAAAAGATGTACAAAATTATAACAACAAAAATATTATATTGTCGTCGTGTGAATCGGTTAAATGGTTTTAGTCTCATAATATTTGATACGAAACTAAGTAAGTACTATTTTATGGAGGTATATTAAAAATAAAATTATTATACAAAATTATTTTAATAGGACCATGAAGATGAAGATGAGGATACGGCAATGGAAGTAGATAAAGTCGATACATTAAAACCACTTGATAAACCAACTCAATCCCCATTTTGTCCGTGGAAGAGGCGTAGCATGAGCATGGAGGTAAACTACTTATTAAATTTAAATATATTAATTATTTATTAAACGAAAAATATTGTCACATACTTATACAAAACTATTTTAATAGGATGATGATCTGCCTCCAGTCTTCTCTGTGAGGAAATTGTCTCGTGCAGAGGTAAATACAAAGCAAATATAAACCATATTCAATTGTGACACAGACTTTACAATTACTTTATTTAAACAATTTGGTGTTATTTAGGAACCAGACATATTTAAACCCGAAGAAACGCCAAAGATTGAAGCGCCAATAGAGGATGAAAAGCCTAGACAGTCACCTTTCTGTCCGTGGAAGAGACAGTCAAGTTTTGACTTTGAGGTAGAACATACACCACTTTTTAATATTCATAACACGTAACAGTCAAATATTTTATTACACACAATAGTGAATGAAAATTGAGATTAAAATTTGCGAACTAAATAAACTTTTAATCTATTAGGTTCCAAGACTTGTGACACCCGAACCTGATTCAATACAAAATGAAGTTCCATTTTCCTGGGACGTTATTCCTGAGATACCACAGGTACTTGAAATTGGAAATTCCATTGGCATATCGACAATTATCTGTCAGTATTTAATCATACAGAATATTTTTTCAAACTTAGGCGGAACAAACACCTGAACTAGAAGACCAGTACACACCAACATTACTCGATACACAAGACAATGTACCTCCATGGAGAAGATCACGGTCTCCTCAGGTACACGAACAGAGCAATCAAATCATTCTTTGAAGCCACAATGATGTCATCTACCCACATAAACAAATTTACAAACATGACATACTATCATGTAAATCAACATTAAAATTACCCAAAATCCTTACATAGGCTTTAAATAGTCCAAAAAAGTTATTTAATTTATGCATTTGAAACAAAAATTAACCATAGACACAGTCATCACAAATCAATGATGCACATGATTTGGTCAATACACATTTTTCACATCCATTGGCATTGTGACACATCTCTTACCCAACATTGCCTGAACTCAAGGTAAAAGCATGTTTGGAAAATGTTAGCAGCAGTTCATTTTCATAATCAAAACCTTCAATCACTTTCCTTACATTTACATCCTCATGACAGTTCCTGAAAATTACACAGCTACACTTCGTACGGTCGCCATTAATGAAATTTATTCTGTAGGCTGAGCTGACAGAGAGCAAAGATGATAGACCATCTACGTTAGGAATACCACAGCCCGCTTTTAGCAGCAGACCTCAAACACCAGATGAGGTATACCTACAAATTGGCATCAAATGACACTAATCTGGCACCAAAAATTGAGTGCATGCATTGCACAAAATTGGAGATTTTTCACGAAATTTGTTTACAGCACAATATTTTGCACTGTGGCATTTTTATTTACACGTAATTGGCACTAAGTAGTTAAATATTCTACCAATGGTTTCTATTACAAATAAATTGTTTAACTAAGTTTTGTTGAAGCCATTGATGGAAGAATAATTGTTTATACGCACCTTGTAGTTATTTTGTAGATGAGTTTATTAGAAGTTATATAACACAGAGCACTATTAGAACGAATAGCATGTTAAATACACCAGTACGTTAATGAAGAACACTTTTAGACTACTGATTACTTAAATCTGACTCACAATATTGTATATTTGTATATACATTTATCTACATAACTTCTCTTTTTCTTTTTATGTTTTACCAATTTTGTTGGTTATTTCTACCTGCATCCGCTTCTGCTTTTTATTAATATACTCTTCTGAACTAAATATTTTGTATGTGTATAGTAAGTTAATTTTATATGTTTTGTAACTTATAGAGTATTTCTATATGGTAAGTACCTATTACCCAATCTACGTGATTTTAGTTATTTAATTTAATTACAGGTAGGTAGAGTTTTCAAAAGAAGTATGAAATTGGAAATATTTTTATAAATAAATTCTAAATTATTATAGCATATTGTTAATACATTTAGTTTAAGCTTTAAAATAACGAAAAGGTTATGCAAGTACATGCGTTATAAAAATTTACACGAATATAATTTTCAATGTTTGGTAAAGTGACAAATACGCATTGAAACAATCTCTGAGATGTAAAAGAATGAAAAGGTCCAGAAAATACACAAAGACAATTCGATCAAGTAAAAGAAAATTAACATTGCAGAAAGTGGCAGTCAAGGAAGAAAAAGTAGAAGAAGAAGTCAAAAAGGCCAAGGTTACTTCAGTCAGGAAGAAGGCCGAGGACCTTCCGGAGATCGCTGACTATGACAGACCCGATCTTGAAAAATATGAAAAGAATGACTTTACACCGTCTACCAGAGAAAAAGATAAGGTACGTTCAAAGTGATTTAGTGTAGTCAAAGGACTTACATAAAAAATTTTTACTGGACTATGTCCAGTATCTTAGAGAGCTTAGAGTTGGAGAGGCAAAAAACAGGAATGCCTTTTTTCGTGCTTTTTTAAATGTCTAGAAAAACGTTACAGATGCATTTACTTCTATCATTTGGATACAAAAATACTTATTACAGAGTTTTAACTTAATAATAAAATATAATGTCCGTACTTACGTGGAAGTAATGGGACACAGAATATTCGAATCTTTTATTTCATAATTTTATTGTAGCCAACACCTAAGGTGCCAGAAATTAAGGCTCCAGATGAGGGTAAACTAGCTGCACCCAAAATCGAGGTCATCCGTGAGAAATCTCCAAAGCCAGAGGCGCCTAGGAAACCTTCACTTGGACCTGGACCTCCAGTCGGAAGACGTGGTTCCCTCATTCCCCCACCAGAAGAGATGGGTAGACGTCCTTCGCTCATCATCAGTGACGAGGTATGTAAACTTTATGTGTACATCAAATTGTTGATTTTTGTAAGTCAAAGTTTATTTGTCCGATTTGTAAATGATATTGTATGAATAGATTTTGTAGATCTCTCTTAATTGTGACGTCCAAAACGTAGATTAGTATGTTACTATTACTCGTACTAATAGTCACAAATATCAAATATTAGTCATTACCTTTCATTTTTTATAACACCTGTTTCTATGTGCCAGACAGTGATTTTATTTGATGTTTGAGTCTATACATTACTTAAGCAGAAGAATTTGCCCTTTTGTGTAGTTTAGATATCCTATTCTCTCAAGCCGAACCCATAACATGCTCTCGATTATGCCCGAGAAATGCCAATAATCATCTATAGAAAGATGAAGCTTCTTTAGTAAAACCACGAATGCTTTAGTTTGAAATAAGAAACTAGTGGGTTGAAATTATAGAAAAGCTTAGAATCCTTCATTCCCTGCTTTCATAGAATATTAGTTTACACTGTAGGTACTGTTCAATACACTGTTAATGAGAGTATTGTGTGTATCGATAATAAAAACCGTAAAAAACGTAATCCACAGGAGAATAGAAAACTAAGACCTGGTGAGGTGGTCGAAGAGAAGAAGGTAAAAGCAAAAATAAAAATATACGTGAATGCTATCCGTGCCGTGATTAAGTTAACTATATCTGTAAACGTAATTGCATCTGCCGCGGTTTCGAACACTATGTGTTCAAACTGGATAATCACTTATACGAGTACCGTTCCGATATTCTCATTTATCGGGCTGTTTTCAATTGGCATATGTAATTATCCAGCATTTTATTATCATGAACGTTTTGTCGTCATAAGGCACAGAAGCTAAATTGCACATACTTGTGAAGCACACAGTGATAAATTTGCACAGCTTGTCAGCACGTGACGCACACAAATAACTGTAAGATGTTGTTCGTTTTACAGCCGGGGATTTGGACAGGAATTAACTCAAGTACATGGTGTGTCTGAAAAGGCTTTTCTGACACATGATGCCCTTGAAACGGACACTAACAACAACGATTAACATGAAAATGACGCAATACATAACGTAATAACTTGTGCACTTGCTGGCTAGGTTATTGCACCAATAATAAGCACTAAAGGATAGGGACGTAGGTGCTCCAGGTTCGGCGGCAGAGAAAATAGGCTACAAATTTGGTGTATATGGGGTTATTATCAATGTTTTTTAACAACAGGTCAACAAATTACGTCCCGGAGAAGTTTTAGACGACAAAAAGGTGAGATTGGGTCTGGTTTAGGTGGACGCTGCTCGCTTTTGCAAAGCATTTTGTCTTTAGATTTTTTTCAATTTTTATCTTACACGTGACTCTACGGACGACAACTATAAACACCAACAATTATGTCAAAGATTTAAACAAGCCAATATAATCAGCAATAACAAAATTGAATTTTTTTTCTATCCGATATCTATTATATCTATACCTACATATCATACAGTCCATTTGACAAAATTTTAGTTCCCTTCTGGAAAAATAGACCCCTCTATAGTACCTATAGAATTTGAAAATCTTCTCCACTATTTTCAAAAAACTCTTACATCTTATTAGATTTCTTTAGATGTTATTTTCCTACCCAATTTAGTTTAGTTCCGCTTTGCCGCCCAGCAGGAAACAATACTGAATCGCTGGAGCAAAATGTTTGACTTTATTGTTGTTCCTAATAGAACTATATACATAATATTTAATTTCTGTAAATATTATATATTTTTTATTTTTTAAAATAGTTCTGTTATTGACAAAGCTTTGTAGTTGTCTTTAGAATGGCTTTAGTTTTCCGTTTCCGAATTCCCAGTAACTTTTAGTTGTAATTTCTTCTAATTAGTTTTATATTTTTTAAATACTATTATTACTAAAAATGCACAATTCAGTGACACAACACATTTGCAGTTGATTATAACTACTAACGTAACTTTGAATTTTGAAACTAAATCGTAATTTTGTTTGTTAAATTAAACATAACATATACGAAGCACTAAAGACTTAAATCACTATGTCACATGATGCACACAAGCACATTCATATTTTTAATTTTTACATTTTGAAACTTAATTTATGCACAAATATTAACAGAGAATGTCAATACTAAACCAATTATTTTTTTCCTAAAAAGAAACGCAGCAGACCGGGTGCACTCGTGGATGAGGTATATAATGTGTGAAAACTATATGTTTAGAATATACATGTCTTAGAGGAAGATCTTTCTAGATGCGTGGCTAACATAGATTTTTCCAAAGTGATTAATTAAAAAGTAAATAATCGGATTCAAGCTACATACAAAATATATGAAGCCACTCGTAAAACGAAACATAAAACGTGACCATTATGATTGGCTTCAAATCGATTCTTGTTTCAACAATGCAGTTAAGATAGTCGTTTCTTTAAAATATTTTTTGTATATTTGTAAATTAATACATTTAGTGCAACTTAACATTTTGTCATGTTAACATAATATTTACCTACGTTAACTTAGAATACCTAAATGATAATAGGCCCGATTCTGAAGGCACACATTTAAACTTTGACAGTACTAAAACTAGCTTCATCTTTATCTTCTTAATATTGTGTGACAGAAATAGAAGTATTTTTTAGTGCTGTCAATTTTTAATATAGTGCCTACAGAGTTGTGCCTAATACCTATTGTATAAAATGCAACTTAAAAAATGTGAGCATGACTTTAAACTGCATGCCATTAAATCAAAATCATGTAGGTAGGTACGTTGTAATAACTTAAACCTATATCTGTCATATGTTTAAATTCGGGAAGTAAAGTCTTTATTGCTCCTTCTTTATATATAAATATAACAACATACAGTATATAATTTTAAAATAAAGAAGTGGCACTGAAATACTCCTAAAAGTAATAATGACATAAAATGGCGTCAAAGTACTTATATATAACCTTATTTTATTATAACCAATTTTGCACGTGTCAACGCATAAAATAACATACCAACCAGCACCGTTTACTAATAATATCCAATTACTTTCGGACAAACAACAACCAAGTGTGTGTTAAAATATCTGAAATCGCTTGATAATTTATGGAACTTAAATGAATATAGTTTAAATGTATGTATACTCGTATTATTACGAAGTATAATTTTATATCAATGATTCCAGACATATATAATTAATATTATTATAAGATGCCACAAGTACCTAAAGATATACATAATAATTTTATACAAATAGCGCCAGTAAGTGCATCACAGACAGAATGATGCTGTGTCTAAATATGTCGCATTCAATCATTATAAATCAAGTCAATTGAATATAGATGCGGAAGCTAAAGAAAGATTCTAAAATTAACAACCAATGATGTGGTCCAAGCCAAAATTTTGTATCTATAACGGTAATAACACACCGACAATAACAAGAGAATTTATGTCGAACGAACGAACTCCTCAACAAATTATACATACTTTGTTAAATTATGATTCACCAGAATAACATTTTTATATAAAGAAATACAAATATTTTAAACACCCAATAATAATATATTCAAAGAAATTATTAGCACTTAACACAATTTTATTTTAGGAAGAATTTTCATAGTTACACTTAAATAACTATCGTTTGGCAAACAATTCTCTACAATCTGACAATCCATGCAGATCTGAAGCAAACCACAAATTAAACTGCTAGGAATCAATGTAGATAAATAAACTTAAAAGAAACGTAAATAGAATATGAATTATTAGCGGCTATTAAACAAAACAAGACATTTTATAAATTGTATCAAACGCAATCAATAAAGAAAACAAACTACACGCACCTGTTGCCACGATAACGTTAGCAGTGACGCTGGCTAGTTTAATGAAGCAAATGAACCAAGACTGCGCTCGCGCCGCGCCTGTGCCATGCATTATGATTGATAGTAATTCTTATAAATATGAATGCAGAAATTAGGCCAAGAACAAAGGCCGATCTTGAAACGTTTTCACCCCTAACTACATCAAGTTGCCAGCTGTGATGAATTATAGTCAGTAGACATTGTATTGTTGGAAAGACATATCTTCAAAGAAGGCAGATCATCTGATGTGACTGTCGGATAAGAAATGCTCGTTGGAACAATGAAACAGCAACCTGTTCCGTCTTGTCTCGGTTTGAAAAGAATTTCATTTGTGTCTTTGTGAAAATATTACGCATGACGCATATGCGACTATGTGTAATATTATAATCATATTAAAGCACATAGACGAATTACGATGAATGAAACAAAGTTAGAGGAACAGTTAAGATTACCTTAAAATATGTACATAAATAATTCAATAAAATTAATTGCAAATCATAATTTAAAACAGCTTGAGCAACTCATGTATAAACAGGTATGAGTTGCTCCAGGTGTTACAAAATTATTATTTAAACCCAGGAATAACCTAGATCCAGATCTGAAATTATTACAGTAAAACGGATGACATGTATTAGAGGCATGACACAAATTAACTCAACCGATTTAATTGATCTAAATAGCACATCGAAGCGGTTATAAATGTCATAGTCAACCTGCAAACTCAATTAACCGTAACGACCGAAAAGCTATAAAAGTCAATGATAAAAGCAAGGTCGATCGATCTACGAATAGAATAGTTTATAGTAATGAAGAGTGATTGACAAGTGGATGTAGAAGAATAAGGAATACAATACCTGATGGGATGCGCGTGGGCAGAGTGGTGACTACTGTCTTTAATCGTCCAGAATTTGAACATTGCCAGTCAAAGGCATTGGCAGTAAAGCAACCAATATTCTATTGGCTATTAGTACTCCTATTTATCAGTTTAATGACAGCTGTGGCTATTTTGAGCAGGCTAATTTAAAGATTTTTTTTATTATAGATCTAACGATACAAAAGAAACAATACGTAGTAGATAAATCGAGGACAAGGTCTCATTTTAAAATAGAATTTATTTATAATTATTATGAGTAATCCATTGCAAGGAAATTTATAATTATAACTATTCAATCAAAATAGCACTGGCTGTCTAGTTTAAATATTTAACCAAATACGACTACAGAAACGACGGATCACCTGAAAGATCTATCGACGTTGATGCCAAAGTAAGCCCAACAAACACAAGTAGCCCAAATAACAAGCCTGTCATCGATCCATACAACAGAATTTGTCGCCTCGAAAACGATGCGGCTATTCAAGACACTAAGCCGTCTGCCAGCGATGACAATCGCTCCGGTAACAACGTTCACAGAACCAATCAATCTTTCGATGTTGCACAACTCCTCAATCTTCTTTAATGTATGATTCTAGACATACGCCCATATCAAATCTGTCTTTTTAAGACATCTGATTGTTGGCCGCGGCTGGGATGATCGCTCTTCGCGTCAATAATATCGTATAATCTATATTAAATG
Organism: Metalampra italica; assembly: GCA_949699065.1. Lineage (NCBI taxonomy): Eukaryota > Metazoa > Arthropoda > Insecta > Lepidoptera > Oecophoridae > Metalampra > Metalampra italica. Next base: position 4,646,519 of record OX452993.1, read on the forward strand.
AGGCGTCGTGCTGTTTGTTAAGGCAAAGGTCGAGTTTGATTAATCAACAGATTGAAATCGATAATGAAAATTGACATCACAGGCTATTTATATAGTAGTGTGTTACATTGTAATTAGAAGAAAAGTAAAACTGGGTATATACGAATATAATTAAATTCAGTTTTCAACAGCCTTTACCGAAAAGTTAAATCCTGAAACACAATAATAGCAGAAATTCTATATTCTCATTACAGATTTAATACATATACCTAAGTACAGGTGAATGTATATACCACGAATGAAAATTACATCTTACTTTTAAGTATACATTTTAAGATTTAAAAAACATAGAAAATAAAAACAACCGTTGATGATACTCAAACAAAAGACTTCTCATTCAAAACGTATCGCAAAACTGACCACGTCAAAGTTTTAAACTTAAATTCAGCTTAGTATATGGACCTAATTAAAAAACTGGAGAGCCTACGTAGAGAAAAGAGTAGTCTAGTAATTGCTGAAAAACTACAGCCAAAGTTACAGCGGAAAACAGAGCAGATATCGAACGGCGACATCTTCACACATTTATCAGCACCGACGTCCAAGAACACGTTACACGGATGGCTCACCTTAATCTGATAATTAATTGAATTGGTCCACTGATTTGCTGCCGTGCGCAAATAGAAACCCCGCTCCCCGATCCCCGCTCCACCGCCGTGGCGCAAAGCGACCATGTCTCAGCGACCCCTTCCTCAGTCTTTTGACATTCGCGCCCATTTTTAGATGGAACGACAGTAACGAAACCATTAATCGAAACCAACGATCCAAAAAAATATATAAACACAAAGAAAACATAAAAAATTAAAAACATTAAATTGAAAAGCATTTAAAAGCAAAGCAAAAATATGCACGAAGTAAAGAGAAGAAATAGTGAGAAACTTAAATATTTAAGACCTAATATCTGTGTGAATGGCGTAGTGTGAGACGGTGATGCAACTGTGATAAAAACTGTGATTTTTGAAGATAAATAAATATTCATTTAAGAAATATATATTTTTAGTTATATTGTGGCACCTTAGTTGTTGTATATTAACAAAATGGCAGCAGTGCTAAAGAAACCACTCGCTCCATCCAAACTTAAACCCAAAGGCGATACGGTAAGTACTGGAATGCCTTTTACTACCCAAAACTTTTATGCAAAAAGTCATCGAAATATTATCTTGAAAATCCTATAATATCGAAAAGTGTACAAATTTTATGGAATACTTATTTGAAGACCGAAACCGAAAAGACGCTGAAAAGCATTATAATAAAAAAAGATGATTGTAACATCGAATCATTTAATTTTGCATAAAGCTCCAATTAATGGTAAAGTTATAATATTAGTAAAATTAGAGCATTTACAAATGAAAAATCAAACCTGTGGTAATTCCACTATCTTCGTCAGCACTTAATTATCAGCAGGCATCTATAAATATTACTAAATCTAATTCCAAAATTTCGTGATTTACAGTAAACTTTGAATATAAGTACGTTACGAAATATCTAACTGGATCAGTGAGTCACTCGCACGCATAAATTCACACCTTGCTACAAAGATGTCAGCGTCAATAAATTACAACTGTCACTTACAAATAGGTGTAATTGATAAGGTGATCATGATCATCTTGCTCGCGTTATTACATGAACATTTCCAAGAGCAGCAATAATTTTAGTTACCTAAATGACATCATTTCAATATTAATTTCAAGATGCATCTCCAGATAGATGGATTTTTTAAAATGCATTCCAAAACACATTCCATTTTCGCATTGTGTAACAAACACTGGCCAAACAATGGCTTTTCCTTTTAGAAAGCATCTACCAAAAATACCTTAAAAAGAGCTTATTCTATGTTATTCTGGTTTACATAATAAAAAATAATTATTACATAGATTTTATACCTTAGGAATTTAAGTTTATTCTAATTTAGCAGCTACCACTATTAAAAGCTTTAAAAATCTTTATGAAAGATAGGAGCCTTTGTACCTACTAGGTACCTACACTATTACAAGTAGATATTATAGTTCCTATAGCAAATGATCAAAAGACAAGTAACTATTTAGAAGATTACTATAATATTTATTTCTTTAGTTCGAGGCAGGAAATAAGTTATTTAGAAATCTTGTTAAAATATAAAATTAAGAAGTCATTTAATGTCTATAATAATATCGGTACAAATGCTAGATAGAATAGAGCTTTCACGTTAGTTTTAGACTCAAAAAATCGCCTCAGCTTTATTTTTGCGTTGAAGAGTTATTTTTTGACAGCGTTGAAATATTAAGTGCCATCTGCAACATTGTCTTCAGCAATTAGGAATATATATTTCTAACAAACGTGTAATGAATTTGACATTAATTATACCCGTAATGATAATTTACACTGATCTACCATTGTCATATTTTCGCGTTGGTAACACTTGTGCGGCATATATCAGGAAGTCCACATCATCATTGTCAGGGCATTTGGCTAACGCTATGATGCACAGCATCTGTCATAACACCTACCAAATGTGTCTTGTATTTAGTTTCGGTTTTATTTAACGAACTATATTTATGCAAGTCTCTGATTTTGAGATTTGATACATAGATTATTTCGATGACTTTTTATGTTATGTATGAGGTTAAGATTCACAGAAAATCGTATCATTAGTTCCAATAACTTTGAAGTCAAATTTTGGATCGATCTGTAACTCACCTTGATCCAACATTTGAGTTGATAGTTTGCGTATTTGTTCTGAATCTTCCACGCCTATATGTATATGTCTATAATACTTAAATTAGCATTAAAAAATTTAATCAAACTATTTCGGTCAGTATAATCTACGTCCATAAATATAGGAACTGCATGATGAAAGTAAGGATAAAACCGATTTTGGAGGTGTGATTTTCAATATTTTGTAAAATATTTTATGATTTCCTATTTAAATTTAATTCATTTTTAATCGGCGATCGAAGTTTTTAATAGAATGTGTCATTTCATAGATATTATCTCCAAGGAAAATGTTAAGTTCTATTTTACTTTCATGCTGTATGTTAAACCCTACAAAGTTCAAAATCTGATCAATTTATCCAAGAATTTAAAAACAAACTGCTGATTAATTTATGTGTCTATTTGAATCGTGATTAACACACGTGAACCACCAATTTGAGAGCAAATACTCACATTATTCTGATGGTATAGAGACGAAAGTCTTCGGATGCAAGGAGGCCGTCAATCCAGGACCTGGAAGACCTAATCAACAAACCCTCGGTTCCGTTGAAGCCTTTAGGAAATGAGGGGCCGCCAGTCATTGTGGACGTACAGGAGAGCTACTCCGCTGTTGAAGGTTTGACTATGACTAATTATTTTATTAGGTTATTTGGTTAGGAAGGAGCTTAGAATACCCGGCCGCCAGATATACATGCAGATGACCTGAAGAAGGCGGTCGAAAGCGGCTAGATGCGATAGGGGGGTTCCGTGTATGTTGGCCAATTTCTATGGTCAGCAGTTTGCAAGCTTTGTAGACTTAAAACAATGAAAATAGTATTTCTGAAGTGCATGTAATTATTTTATTAGCAATATTTCTGTCTCCTATACATTTGTTTAAAACAATATGTAGAGTTCGAAAATGTATTAGGTGCTTATTCCAAAAATACAACATTAGTTATCTACCACAGTAACTCACTACACTATTTTGTCATTGTTTTCTTAAAACATTCTGTCCTTTACAACAGACCAAACTGGCTACCTCACAGTCCAAGTGGAAGGCAATCCACCACCGACATTTAAATTCTATAAGGGTGTTACTGAGATCATCGAAGGTGGCCGCTTCAAATTCGTCACCGACGGAGAAACTGGTCTCATCACCCTGTGCATGAGGAAAGTCAAGCCCAACGATGAAGGGAAATACAAGGTCGTGGTCAGTAATATACATGGAGAAGACTCCGCTGAGATGCAGCTCTATGTGTCTGGTAAGATATTTATTAAATAATAAAGAAGTAAAGACTATAATAAAGTCCCAGATAAACATCTTGGTTTGTAGTTTTATAATAAAGGTGAAAGGGATGAATTCACCCTATATTATTTAACATACCTTGTCAGAGACCATTCGCAGGTAACTCATTACATTATGTTATACTATTACAAATCAATATTATACTTAAATATTGATAAATCTACTACAGACTCTAGTGGCATGGATTTCCGTGCCATGCTCAAGAAGAGGAAATACGCCAAATGGGGCCAGAAGCAGGAAGACCCGGATTGGGGAGACCTGAAGGAAACAGAGAAGCCAATCCCACCTCTAAAGAAGGTCGAAAAGGTAAGGATTTTGATTACCTTTAAGATATTGATACAATGAATTTATGTTAATCTAAATTTAGTAGAATGTGGTGATATAAATGCTGCGAAAATGATAAATAATTTGATGTTTAAAAAAGTTGACGCAAGACATTGTAGATTTTTGATAATCAACTTCCCATAATCTTAGGTGATAATAATAGAACATAATTACAACTGATTTGGGTACCGAGAAAAAACCTTTCTTAATAGACATTTATAAAAAAATCCTAATAATTTCAACACTGTCTTGCAGTCTCTATAAAAATGCATCTATAAATAAATTGGACAGCTCCATCGGGCTTCATATCAAATGTCAATGTTAATTTTTACTATCTTTAAATGTATACCACATAATATTTTATGAACTTCTTAACACAAGTTTGTCATTGATTCAATAGCATTATTGCTTTATTGATGACGAGAAAGTAAGAACCCTTACATTCGTTTGATTCAAATGGTCGGTTCGATAAATGACATTACTTAATTTAGTCAAATATTTGGATCAAAGGAATGAGATTAGGGAATAAGTACAGAAATTCTGAATCAGTACAACATCGTATGCATCATTGGTCCATAGGGTTTAGAGACTGGCTATTTCGAAGAAGATGGCTTCATAGTGGTCGTGTCAGAGGGTGTCGAGATTTATAGATTCCCAGCGGATAATCGCAGGAACTCCTCAAACTGGTCATGGTTTAAGGTCCTCAGTATTTTAGAATGTATCATCATTCATTCCATTTTGCATTTCGATTTTCATTCATCGATTATTAACATCATGAATGACACACGTTTCCAAGATACTTGCACATTTGTAGACTTTCAACAGACAGGAGTAACTTGATCTTACTACTTCATGTAAGTAAAAGAGTCCGATCTTTCTGTAACTATTTGGTTTCTGTGTTTTGTGAGACACTTTTAGTATAGAAGTCGCATACGAGGTTCACCAAATCAGCGCTACAGACATTTGCGTAAATATACATGTTAGTGCTATAACAGCAGAAAACTTTGAAATAAAACCTTTTTCGTTTTCTTACTAAAATCTTTTTGAAGCAATGAACGTTTATAGAAAAGACAATAAAGTAGGTATACTTATTTGACATCTATAAAATGCCAGAAATCCAGTTGTCATGGACGATTATAAAAGTAAATTGTTGGTGAATGTTCCACTAACTTTTACTATCGCAATGGCTGGATGGTTCGTAAGAAAGATATATCGTTTGTTTCATGTCAGTACTTATTGCCAAAACATATTTTCATTTTTTAAATTATAACTACAACAAAACCGTACTTTAACATATAAAACCCCCCTTATCTTTATTTAAAAATATCTATCTATCCTATTCTATACACCTCAGTATACTGATTTAATTTGCATTGAAAGGAAAATATTTGTGCATTAGAACCATACTCACAAATTATTCTTCATAGCATCATTGGCATGAATTGCAATTGCTCAACCAACAATCAGGCTTTCTATTAACTTGGCTTCGTCACAATCACTGGCACCTGCTTCAGAATGTGCTGTATAATTGTAAATATAACATAAATTATAAATTCTAGGAAATATATGACAAGAAGAGACGTATGTCTCTCTGTGAAATATTACCAGATTGGCCCACATTGATGGAGGCTGTCAAAATAAAGGTTCGATAAAAGGACGACATAAAGTAAAAGGAGATAAACTGCCCTTTTGTAATTAAGAGGAAAAACACTTTGATAATTCAGTGAAGTTAAAAGTACTTAAGTACTTAACACAAATCTAAATTATTAATTAGATAGACATCAAATCAATAATTTTCGCAACAGTATTTCAAAAGGACAGCCAATGCTCTAATTAAATGGATGAACGAATGATATTAAATGATAAATAATAAAATTACTAAACTAAATCTATCCTTCGAGATTGCCGTCTTCAACATAATAGAAAAATAATTTAATAATAATGCATTTAAAAGTATAATCGGCGGTAGTTTATAGTTTTGTTTTAGTTGAAGACGTTAATTTCTGAGCGATTTAAATAAATGAATGCATAAAATTGAATTTTAAAAATAACTAGCACAAGGTTTTTGTATCACCACTTCACGTTTCTATAACTTGAACATGATTTTCAGGGAATGTAAGTGGAATGAATTTGGTGACTATTGTCTATTTTGGATTGTTGTCAGTCGTATGATTCACAGGTTTATCTTTGACGTCGGATTGAGGGGCTTCTGTCACGTCATTATTAAAATATTTTCCGTCTTCATTTTTAATTTCATTATTAATTTCAGCTGATGCATCCGGTGTTTTGCAGATGTTGGAATTTTTGAAAATAATCTTAAGTTCTGAACAATAACTAGTGTTACCTATAACACGAGAACCAAATCCTTTTGTTTTATGAACATGTTGCATTTTACTTAGACTAGTACTTACATTGATATCGGTACCTAACTCTTAGATTAAGATATCGAGTACATAACCTAATTTGGTATAACAACATTAGGTATCTAGTAGGTATGGACAACCACTGATTGTCATTACATTAAAGATGAAAACGAGGTTTAGCACCAAATGACTTAGAAATGTTCTGATAACCACTGATAAAATTTAAATTGAAAAACCATTTAAGGCTGAATGGATATTTTATAGAGATCCCAAAATAGAAGACCATCACTTGCGGAACTGATCCCGGATTGGCCGGTGCTGCACTCGTTCAAAAAAGACGAGGTTTGACAGGAAATCAGAAACTTCGATAGTGCACACAGTACCACATATTTGTGTATCACGAACTTATCACGAAATGCAAATACCTAGTTGTTGCACACAAAATGTTTCACGATCACTGGAACTCTCAAATATTTCAAGCAAGATCAGAAGATGGAACCTTGCATTGAACTTCGACTGAATTGTTGTTTTAAATTCTGAAAGAACCTATAATCTTCTATTTTCTATAAGAAATAATTGATACTACAATCAGTAAAGTTACAATATTAACTTGTGGTAAAAAATACTCAGCTACGCTTACCTGTTATACATGCTCTCGACAGGCGAATAATTTGAAATATTTTTTTATTATCTTCGTCGTAGTCAATGCAAGGTTGACTTCCAAATTTTGCTAGATTATTTTTGATACATGTTCATTGGCGACGTTACTGTTCTCTGTAGATAGCACCACTGGTTCTCTCTACTCTTATACCTATGTCTTCTTATTCAGTAATTCTTCTGTGCACTTTTCAACAATATAGCAGCACAGAGCACAATGATGTAAATCAAATTGCACAGTGATATCGATGTCGTAGGATATTTAAGTGTCATGTTTCCAAAAATGATGGATTACATTTAATTAATGTAAAACGTATTTTTTATTGCAATTATGTTTTACTTCTTTACAACCAAATTCATCATTTTTGGTCTATCAGTTTAATGTTATACCACTTCAATCTGAAAAAATTATTAGTAACGATTTATTTTGCACAACTTATCTTCAAAAATCAATCTGGAAATTCCAATTTCTGTACAATAGCATGGATTTTGAAGTTACGTGAGTTGATGAAAGACTGGCTGATGAATCTAACGCCTCGGTTACTTTAGACACAGAATATTTAGAAGCAGTAATGTTAATCCATATTGAGTTCGTAGCACACATACACAGATGCGGCACGTGAAGAAGGAGCTTGTAGAGTAATGGAAAGTACAATGTGTTCGATGGCCTAATAACATCTATTTATGTGTAGCTGATTGTCAGATTTATGGAATATCATTGCCGTACCTAAGTATACTGTGCTTTAGATTTCTACTGTTCTTCATTTTCTTGCATCTGAGTGACCGGTTGAGAGCGTTACGACGAATCATAGAACTTCTTGGTCAGCACTTACCTGCAGCTTTTTGTATGAAGAGCACTTTTTCTGTGACTGCACCAAACGACTTCACAGTACCGGCAGGTATATTAATGGCACTGGACATTGTTTTCAGAAACAAGAGTCATTCTTGAAGCCCCTCGTAGATCAATTCGCAAAGGAAGGCAAAGATAAGAAGGTGGTGTTTGAAGCCATCTTCACAAAGCCTAATGCCAAGCCGAAGTGGTTCTTCCGTAAGGATGTAAGTATATCGCAACTACTATTACAAAAGTTATTATGACTCTCAACAGATATTTGGCTGAGTATTGTAAATGTAATGGGATACTTGCAATATATTATTCTTGTCATTACTAAACCAGACATCAAGAATCCCTTCCTGATTTTCAGTTGTCTAGACACAGTAAAGAAGTTCGATAAGCTTTGCATATTCTGTGAATAAATAATATTTATCACATCCTTTTGTCATTCAGGAATTATTCCCTGGCTCTAAATATAAGATGACGAACGAGCAGGACTCCTACAAGCTGATCATCTTCAACCCAAAAGTTGATGATACGGGTAAAATAACAGTTGACATCAGCGGCACTACTTGCACTGCCTTCCTGCAAGTTGACGAGCCGGACCCAATATACACCTTTACAAAGAACTTGAAGAAGACCGTCAGTGGTTACACCAAACACGAGACAGTTCTTGAATGTGCTGTGTCCAACAGCATTGCTGTAGTAACTTGGTGGAGAGGTGAAACGAAATTAGAGGATGGCGATGATTACACGATTTCTAAGGACCTATCAGGCATCTGCAGACTCGTCATCAAGAGTTCTAAGCTCGAAGATGCTGGAAAGTATTCTTGTAGGATTGAAAAGCAGCCTGAAAAGACTGAAACGACAACAGATGTTAAGATAGTTGGTAAGTAATAATTATGTTTAAAAAGTAGTTAAAGATCCTAAACCGGTTTGAATTGCAATTCTATAGCTATCCAAAACAAGTGGTAATAGAAAACAAATTTTGAAGGTTTGTGTTGTTTTCAGAATACCCATACAAATTCACCAAGGTACTGAAATCGCAACAGGCTATCGAGAAAGACACCATCACATTGCTTTGCGAGTTGGACGACGCTGGTGGCGATGTCAAATGGTAAGTCTTCCGATCTTAGAAACTACCTACTGGATAGTCTTGACTGTTTCAAACGACCACTAATTATTCAACCATAACTAACAACAACCAGGTTCAAGAACGACGAGCCGCTGAAGCCAGACAAGCGCATCTCGGTCGTGAAGGAGGGCCGCAAGCGCAAGGTGGTGATCAAGGATGCCAAAGTCACTGACGCTGGCAACTTCAAGTGTGTCAGCAACGCCGATGAGACTGCTTGCGAGTTGATCGTCAATTGTGAGTACCAATGGTAAAAAGTCCCTGTCACCGAAAGACAAGACGTTGCTGATTCCAAATACTAAATTGCCTTATTTTATAATGATTAACGCAAAGCCTGAGTTACGTTAATTTCTATGTATTTTGTAGTTGTCCTAAAATATCTCAGAAAATCAATGTTTTTCCATAATTTTACCATGATTTACATGTATAGAGTCCAAGTCTAAAATCCAAGTTTCAGTTTAACCGGTCCATTAGTTTTGTAGTTATCCGGGAAACATACAGACAGACGTCTGTCTAGACGGGCAGAAAAGCTTCGCTATGGGAGGAGTATTTTGTTCTAACCGATCCCTATAAAGTGATAATGAAACAAAACAATTTTGCGCAAACCTCAATGTCGAGTGTATAATTTGTAATATTGATATGAAGTTCTATAGAAAATGACACAATGAAAGATGATGATGTAAATTGGGTTGGGCTTTGCTATTGTTCAAAGTCACTGGACCTAACCATAATCCATAAAATTGTAACCAAAATACCCAAGTCCTTATTCCAGTCTGGCAATGGATTTCAACTCAATAGGACTTCTTTGACCAAGAACGTGTGCCTGCTTCACAGACTCGAATCGCTTCAACAAGAAGTTGAAGGACACCGAAGCAATTGAGAGGGACAAGGTGGTGCTAGAGGTGGAACTCCAAGACCAGACAGCGGAAGCCGTGTGGTCGTTCAACGGCCAGCCCATCGTGCCCAATGAGAGGTATGTAAAATTCAATAATTATAATAAAATAAAAACCGGACAAGTGCGAGTCTGGCTCGCGCACCGAGGGTTCCGTACAAACTTGTAGGTACGGTCGACCGCACGTCAGTGGAAACAAAACCAGTATAAACTTGTCTCTCCTAGTATTGAAACTCCCTAATAGGCTAGGCCAGCTCAATGTCACTACTGTGTTACCACTGACGTGCGGTCGACTGTACCTATATAAATTAGTTCGTCGTTCACGGGAATCGAGTCAATGTCAAAATATTTCATTGCATTATGAGTAATTTATACACGTTATATTGTATCTACCACTGCTTCCAATATACAGGATGGAAATTTCAGACGCCACCTGGAGGCAAAGTACGTACCCTAAATATAACTGATTCCAAATTTTACTAAAAGGAAACATTCTTTTATTTTCAAAATTAAGTAAAACTGCATTCAAACATTTTAAAGAACCCACGAGTCTGAGTCGGGAATCGAATCTGACAATAATGTGGAAAAAATACATGCTATGTATCTTTATGACACCGATCGAAAAGTTTAATCTACAGAATAACTTCCCTCCATGTGGCGTCTGAAATTTCCACCCTGTACATAGGTGTTAGCTCTCGGGCAGTCTCGAAGATTTTTCTTGGAAATCAAAGTTCTCTAAGTATACCTATTTATTAAATTTGACCCAGATTTGTAAATGGTAACTAAAAAAATGAAAAGTGCCGAATTGTATACTAAAATTGGAAAAAACATTATCTTTAATTGTGTCAGTTCTTGTAGTGTTAGTACTAATATTAATGGTAACATATGCCATGCATTCTATTGCAGTATTGGTTAGACATCGTGGCGACCTTTTTAGATTCAAAACCTTTCTTTTTAAATTTCGAACTGGCACGACAAAAAGAATGCGCCAATAAATGAAATTAAAAAATAAGCAGAAATAAATTGACCAATAAGAAGTGAAACAAGTCCTGTCATGTCAAATGCTAAATCCCGTGTTTACGCTCAGTGTTTACGATAATGGTCAAATGTTATTAATTTTTTAAGTGATTTTATTTCCAGACTTAGCTATACTTAGATTACCTTTAGTATAATTTGTAAAACCTTACGAAATTATTTAATATAGATCTGTAATGATGAAATTTTTAGACGATAGGGAATTCTTTCAACATTTTTTTACGTCATTGTACTAATTTATAACAGTAGCTTGCTCATAAGCAAAGTTAAGTTTGTTGGTACTTTTGTACAAATAAATTTTTGTGATGTAAATACAAATTTACAGTTTTCGGATTTTTTCCTTTACTTGTGCTATAAGACCTTGCTTCTTGCCAAATTTCAAGATTCTAGGTGAACGGGAAGTACTCCATAGGTTTTGGTTACCAAGATACTCAAAAATGCGGCGAAATCAGCAATATCTTTTAACTGCGATGACTTAGAAGTCTGATTTTTTCACGACACCAAGGGACTGCAGACCTGAGTATTTGATATTAATTTCAACTTGATACCTCCACGCGTTCCTGAGAAAAATGGTCTTGACAGACGGACAGACGGACAGACAGACGGACAACCGAGTGATCCTATAAGGGTTCCTTTTTTCCTCTTTTGAGGTTCGGAACCCTAAAAATCAATTAAAAATTCAGTATAAACTTCATATTATTTTTTCCTTACCAGGATCGAAGTCAAGAATTTGGGCGGTGGTAAACACCAACTTATCTTCAACAAGTTGGAGATGGAGGATGACGGAGAAATCCTCTGCGAGTCCGGCAAACTCAATTCTTCTTGTAAACTGACAGTCAAGAAGGGTGAATCGAAACCCACCATCGACTGTCCTGATGAGTTCAATGGACCAGCTGGACAACCTTTCGTCATTGAGGTGCCTTATAAAGGTACGTCAGTAGGTATTGAAGGAAGTGAAAAGGTATAAGAGGTAAGCTGCAAACTCATACTTAAGAATAAACAATGTACTTATTTTCTTTATAGTTACTGGCACCCGACAAACACCAATTGAGGCGAAATTATGGAAGGATGGCAAAGCCCTGCCCGTCAAAGAAGTCGAGGCTGTGGTGGAACAGGAGAAAATCCTTTTCAAAATCAAGAAACCGACAAGGGAGGGATCTGGCAAGTACCAGATCAAGCTCTCCAACGCCCAGGGTGAAGATTCTAAGGATGTCCATATCAACATGCAAAGTGTTCCGACTCCTCCTCTAGATGTAGAGGTGGCAGACGTATTCCAGACTTCATGTGTTGTCTCATGGAAGGCACCACAAGACGATGGTGGTGCGGCCATCATCAAATACGTTATTGAGAGACAGGTAAAATTTTATTTGGTATCTTTTCAACTGATAAATTGAAATGTTCATATTTTAATATTATATTTATTCGAAGAATTTCAGAAATTTTAATCCTTGTGATATGTTTTAGGATCTATCTCTAAAAGCTGGTTGGGATAACGTGGCTGAAGTGCCTCTTGGCCAACCTCTGAAACATAAGGTGGAAGATCTCATTGCTAAGAAGACATACAAATTCAGAATCCGCGCTGTTAATAAGATCGGTTCTAGTGAGCCTGGTCTTTTCGGCAAACCAGTGTTAGCTAAGGATCCATGGGGTAAGAATCGCATCATTCATTTTAGTTGCACGTTAGATCAAACAACAAAAACCAAATTAATCCTGGTACTTTTTCAGACGAACCATCGAAACCGAAGTCTGTTGAGCTCGTAGATTGGGACAAAGACCATGCAGACCTCAAATGGCAGAAGCCTGATAGTGATGGTGGTGCACCAATTACTGGTTACGTAATTGAATACAAAGAGAAATTCGGCAAGGATTGGGTGAAGGGCAAGGAAGTGCCTGGAGATTGTTTAGCGGCAACTCAGGATGGGTTGAAAGAAAATGGTACCTACGAATTCAGGGTTCGCGCAATCAACAAGGCTGGACCTGGTGCTCCCAGTGATACCACTAAGCCTATTGTTGCGAAGTGCAGATTTGGTAAGTTTATATTCCAGAATAAGGTTGTGTTAAAATCATCGGCTGATGAATTATTTATTGTTTGATTCAACATTTAAGCGCCCGCTAGGTACCTTAAAGTTATTAATTGTTCCACTTACAGTTAAACCGTACATCATTGGTGACGGTCTTCAGAACATGATCATCAAGAAGGGACAGGTGATCACCTTCGACATTAAGTACGGCGGTGAGCCTGAGCCTGAAGTAAAGTGGATGAAGGGTGAAGAGGTAAGCACAAAGATTTATTTTGTTTCTGGTTATGATCACATTGTTAACTCGACAATATTGACTTTCACAAAATTCAATGGTTTGCGAGATGATGATTGGACTATAGATGACAGTGATGTGATGAGAACATTATGGAGTAATGTCCATTGAAGCCAGTATATATGTATACTTTATGTGGTCGAGTCATTTTGTTGGGAGTTCCCTAACATATCTACATGCTTAAGTATGAATGATTGATGAAGAGTCAAAGTAGTTTATGCTTTAGTAACACTAAAAAATTCTTATAAATTATCATCAAGTGGACATTATAAATGGAAAACCACCAATTAACACTTTTTATTTTTTCCCAAAAAGAAACGCGGAAAGCCGTACACGGAGAAGGTCAGGATTGGTGAAACTAGATGTTGTCTCATGTTATATGTTCTAAAAATCTAAACAAACTCATACAATTGATACTCTATCAACTTCAAAACTCAAATGTGGCTAACTCAACACGATTACCAAATGTATATTTTTATGTTGAATTGAATTTTTTTTATTATATCTGGCAATAAAGCATTGAAATCAGATAATGATGATGGAAATTTTGTAACACATAATTTGCAACAGGTTAAGAGAAAATTCAATTTAACGTTTTGTTTAAAAAACAAATCGTAAAGGATGCGATTAAATACTTAATTCAGTTTACAAAGCAACTCAACATTACCAAATTCGCTTTCAATGTTTGTAACACCATAATACCTGTTAAATTAATTTATATTTTTCAAAACTACAAATCTACGTTTATAAGTAGGTACCTAGTCTAAAATCACTTAACATTTTCTCAATCTGCACTTTACATCTTCAAAAACGTATTGTGACACTACCATTATTTCTTGGTCATCATAAACAGACCTTGAGAATAATCGTCGAAATATTTTATTTACTGTATTTATTATTTTTGTGATAACATTATTTACTTGACATTGTTACACTTTAATATTGTCAGAAACTGTCTTAACACTTTCTCAGTCAACTGTATCACTAAACACTCTGTTATAATTTTTTATGGGAAGCGTCTGATTCCATCTTTTCAGTTTTATGAAAACATAATATTACTCTCTCCGTTCTGCCTAGTGTTACCTACTCTATAAGTTTTCCTCAAAATCCTTTAAATTCTTACTTGTTTCGTTACTATGTATATAAAGAAGTATACTTATTTTCTGTATCCATTTAAATATTATAGTAGTTTCTTCGTTAATTATTAAATCCTTGTCTTACTGCTCTACATTGTCCTCAATGTTTTCTTTGGAATCCTATCTGATAAATCAATCTATTCTATCGATCTTCTAAATTTCTAAGTATAATTTTCTATCAGCAATCTTTAAACTATACCTTTCTCTTCTTACTCTACTCTTCCTTAAAAAATCAGACGCAATCCCTTGTGTACTTTACGTCTCACATCATCTTTCAACTGTAGGAGATCCACGACGACGGCGACCGTATCACCATCGACAAGTACGAGAAGAACACTGTGCTCAACGTGAGGAAGACCACAAGGCCAGACAGTGGAAAGTACAAACTAGTATTGACCAACAGCTCAGGCACATGCGAGAGCATTGCTGACGTCGTTGTACTTGGTAAGTGAAACTGCGATTATCCTTCCTACTAATATTATAAAGGCGAAAATTTGTGACGATGTGAAGATGTGAGGATGGATGTTTGTTACTCTTTCACGCAAAAACTACCGAACAGATTTTGATGAAACTTGGTTATATACTTGGCTTATATCCTGGAATAACATATAGGCCACTTTTTAACGCGGACAAAGTCGCGGGGCGTCCGCTAGTACCCAGTAAGTAACAAAATGCCTACAAAGAGGGCGCTGTTTCACAATCTACACGGGAAAAACTTTTCTACGCGGGCGAACCCGCGGGAAAAAGGTAATCAGTTATAAATGAAATAAAATATCATCCTCATCATCAGCCTGCACTAGCCCACTGCTGAACACAGGCCTACCCAAGGCGCGCCACTGAACCCGATCTTCAGTTCTCCGCATTCCAACCACCCCTGCCAGACGCCTTACATAGATCGTCGCTCTATCTAGGAGGGGCTGCTACGCTTACTCACTCGTGGTCCTCACTCGAGACCTCGTCTACCCAGGCGGTTATCCGTTCTCCGACACATGTGACCAACCCTATGCCACTTCAACGTAACTACCTACTAACTTTTGTCGAAGACTAGACCTCTGGCGGATGGCCTCGTTTCGGATCCTGTGATTTGTTTGTCTCGAACATGATATACCATAGCATTTACAAGACGACCGTAATCAGACTTTTTGCTACATCTACTGCCTTTAGTGCAAAGAAACAAAACACACGCGCGCAACAAAAAATGGTTAAGTCTTTATTTTTACCGACTTCCAAAAAAGGATTACTATGTTCGGCTGTTTTTTTTTTGTTGCTGGTTTAAGCCAGCTTAAGGGTTAAGTCGAATACAAATGAGTGAGAAAGATAAGCGGAGTGGCCGTAGGTGCAACTTATTTGTGGTACTGTCTGGTTTTTACCAGAATTTAAGATAATTGGTCACCTTGTGTTTTCCAGACAAACCTAACCGTCCCAACGGTCCGATTGAGGTGGTCGACATTCGCGCGGAGAAGGCCACCGTCAAATGGAAGAAGCCCGACGAATGGCAGGGCTCAGACATCACTGGCTACACCCTTGAGAAAATGGACATGGTATTTTGTTGAACTTTTCTCCCATCTAACTAATGGTGTAGATTTAATCACCTGCAATAGTATTAAATATTCCCAAGAAAACTCAAAATGGTCCAATGCCCATTTGTTTTTTGGGGGTTAAATCTAAGCTATTTTTTATAACGAATAACGTTAATAAGCTATAGTACGTATGGTTGTTACGATTAACGAATAAGGTTATTAACCTTTACTGTAATGGGCACCCTAAACGATAATGCGGCATGTCATGCATGCTGTCACTCATGCATGACCGTCTAGCTGTTAGTAGTGATTCCAGTCCATGACATGCAAACTACGTGCTGGCCGTTGCTTCACTGTATTGATTGATAGCAAACATGATGGTCCATCATGCATCGGACATTCACGTAAACGTTGCATGTCATGCAAGCATGATCGTTTAGGGACACTTTAATCTTTCCATGAGTATACAGCTTCGATATCGCCAGCGTTACAGCTATAATTAGAGATTCGCTCGCCTTCTATCCAAGAAGTTTCTTACTCCGTGCTTCTTAAGCCGTTCTGTGTTTCAGATCAATGTATCGCTGCTTACCCGTGCTTGCGAGCGTTAGTATAATAAAATAAAAAATACCTACCTACGTAATTTCAGGATACCGGCAACTGGGTGCCGTGCGGGGAGACCGGCGCTGATCCCACGGAGTTCACCGTCAAGGGGCTGACTCCGAACCACAAGTACAAGTTCAGGGTGCGCGCCGTCAACAAGGAGGGCGAGTCCGAGCCGTTGGAGACTGACGGCTTCATTGTGGCTAAAAATCCATACGGTGAGAAATAACTTTTTTTTAAATCAAAGTTTTGAACTTGGAAAATTGACTGCTTTTCTCTAGCAAGTGCAACATTAAAAAAAAATACCGTTATTTAATCTTGTTTTTTAAGGATTTTATGTCCCTGGAAATTAGTACTTTTGTACGAAAAAAATGGCGGTTACAGCGCAGCTACCACATCCTCATTGATAGATAGAATAGACCCTACTTAAACTATTTAGGAGAACTTTTAAAATTGGGAGACCTACATACCTATGTAGGCACGTTTATTTAATTTTCCCGCACAACCACCTCACGAGATTCTACTAAAAATTCTACTGTTATTTTAAAATTGCGATTGTGTCGATTCAGTTTCAGCACTGTTTGACATTTGAGACAAAGATAGCGTTATACGTATTTGCCTTTCTATCTCTTACCACCAAATCGCAAGTTTCCGATTGTTTTGACATGTTTCAATGTCACATGTTTTTAGTTTTTTTTATTGCAAACAAAACAATAACAAACAAACGATAAATGAATGATAGAAGTTTCTTCTGTTTCTCTACTAAAATGTGTATAAAATGTTAAAATTTCTCCACCAGACCCGCCGAAAGCACCAAGCAAGCCCGTCATCATCGACTATGACAATGTATCTGTTACCCTTAAATGGGAGCCGCCTTCAGACACCGGCGGAAGACCAATCCTCGGATATGTTGTGGAGAGGAAAGACAAATTCTCCGCTGATTGGATTGAGGTATGTTGAATCAGGCCTCCCACAAGGTGGACCGACGCTCTGGTGAAGGTCGCGGGACCCGGCTGGATGAGGTTAGCGCGGGACCGGTCGTCCATGGGGGGGCCTTTGTCCAGCAGTAGACATCTTTCGGCTGATTGATATGATGAATAAGAAGTCAGACTGTATTTCTCAGACACCAGCAATCTAGAAAGAAGTCTTTTCTTAGTGCTCCCTTTTCTACACATTTTTTTACTTTTTTATTTTGTTACACATGACTTTATATCATACATTCAAAATTACAGTGCATACTATAAGCAAATATCTATTTACAATCTGATGTTGTCCTGAATAATGGTGAACACTTGTCATAAGGTTGACCTGGACCGTCTGCCGCTATGAAATATAATAATTATATTTTAATTATTCATTTGAAAATCTAGCTGTTCTTGAAATATTAACAGTATCGCAGCACTGTACAAAAGCATGCACTTTTTGCTTCGGTCTTTATAAATCTAATTTAATTCACAGGAGGTCAAGACCACAGACACCAAGACAGAGTTCAAGGTGGAAGGTCTGAAGGAGAAGATGGTGTACCAGTTCCGAGTAAAAGCATACAATAAAGCTGGAATCGGTGAGGCTTCACCGCCAACTGACAACCATCTCTGCAAGCATAAGAACTGTAAGTAGATATTTTTGGCCTCTCTATATAAAAGTTGTTACTGTGTAAGAACTATTTTAAAGATTCTGACCTAGTGTAAGCTTTTAAAGTTTATTTATTTATTTATTTAAAACTTTATTGCACATATTTGTACAAAAGGCGAACTTAATGCCAATGGCATTCTCTACCAGCTGACCTTTGGGCCATGCAGATAAATTAGTGGTAGGCGCAAAAAGATAATTTTGTTTATTTAAACAATATGATAATATTAAACAATAATTATTAACAGTAGTTATTTGGTAGACATCATATAACAATAGTGTTGGTATTATCATCAACAGCCTATTAACATGTCCCTACTGCTGGGGCTCAGGCCTACCCTCTCCACAAGGGCTTTCGGGTTATAGTCCACCACGCTAGCCCAGTGCGGGTTTATGGACTTCACAATTCTTAGAATTTATTCTTCAACGTATGCAGGTTTCCTCACGATGTTTTCCTTCACCGTTTGAGAGCAGTCAGTAAATGTACTTAAGTTTCGAGAAAAAAACCCATTGGTACATGGCCCAGACGGGGATCGAACTCCGGACCTTTCGATATGATAGGCCGCGTCTTATCCCCGACGCCACTGACGCTCTGGCTGATGGTATTCTGCCCTGATAAGAAAGAAGGCCGCTATGTGCATAAACTGTTTATGCACATAGCGGCCTTCTTTCTTATCAGGGCAGTATTATACTTGTTACATAAATCCTGGAAAAGAAAAAAAGCCATAACTATGTATTAGGAATTTAGTCTTAATATAATCTTCTTTCTTTCTAATTTCAGTCAATTTCTCCAAGTACTAATTGTAAGCTTAATTTTAATTACAGTGAAGCCCCGTATCGAGCGCAGCACATTCAAGTCGATTACCATCAAGGCTGGCCGCACTCACAAGTGGGCCGTAGATGTCACTGGTGAACCACCACCAGAGACGACTTGGTGAGTTTATAACTGAAAGGAAAAGAAAATACATTTATTGGATTACAAAGAAAAATAACAACAAAGAATACAAAGAGAAAAAAGATAGGATTGGCTGTCTGCATCCTTAGGTCTTTCTCCTCCAGCTGTTACTGATAACTACCTCTTTAAAAAAAATTTGAATTGCAACTTCTGCACCTGTTATTGTACTGTTAACCAACCAAACAAAGCCGAGTTCAGACCCTTTTCACGGCAGCAATTAGACAAGAAACCTAAAAGTATATAGCTTACTAGAGCTACATAAATATGCCAAAAATATTTAACTTGTAGTTGTTGTTTGCCTGAAATAAAAGCATTACTCACTAAACTTTTCAATGCAGGTCGTGGCGCGAAAACATCAAGCTGGTCAACACCGAGCGCATAAAGATCGAGAACCAGGAGTACCACACCGACTTCACTATAGTGAACGCGGTGAGACGCGACACCGGCAAGTACACGCTGCGCGCCGAGAACTGCAACGGGTTCGACCAGGAGACCGTCGAGCTGACGGTGCTCAGCAAGCCTAGCGCGCCTAAAGGTGAGTTTGTGACGAGTTTATATAGTTAAGTGTAAAAAAAGAGTATAGTAGAGTATCATAAAGAACTAGTTCTCTTCAAGACAATCTCTTTCCATTCTATTCTCTTCGTCCGCGTCTGTCTGAAGGTGACAAATGCGGAGTGACCACTGGCAAGCAATGCTCCACTACTACAAGAAGCCCTAATCCACTATTTCAAGGAGTTGGGATGGCTGAACTGACGGCCCGGGGGGAATTGCACAAAGCTCCCTTTTTCGTGGAGTCACCCCCGTCTAAGAATAAGAATACCACTGGCTGTACATTAACAAGTTTACAAAGACTGTTTCGCCCTGGCTCCACCACCTGATATGAGGATATCGGACCCTCTGACTGTGGTCTCCACTCCAGAACTAGGTGCCCTTCAGCTTATTAATATGCCTCTATGTCTATGTCCGGTAACCTTAGTATATTGATAGCTTCTTTCGGCACTCCAAACATAGGTGTCTTCGAGGCATCACTGAGGTACCTAAAGCTCAGGAAGTTCGAGTGTCATCATCACGTTTTACGTGAGGATTCGAACTGCTGTGCAAGATTAGTTATTTTGTATGGAGAGTGTATTGTCATGCTAAATCTTGTGTCTATCACCAGGCCCGTTGGATGTGTTTGATGTGCACGCGGAGGGCTGCAAGGTGAAGTGGGAGAAGCCCGAGGATGACGGCGGCTCGCCGGTCAAGGAGTACGAGGTTGAGAAGATGGACCTCGCCACCGGCAAATGGGTCAGAGTTGGCAGGTGAGTCCACTTGATGCAATGTCAAAAGCGCTAAAGCTCTTCTTCTAAACCCTGGAGCTTTAGGGCCCTCTGTGTCCCGCCATGTCCTCCTAGACACGGCTGGCCTCATCAGACTGATCGCGGGCATGTCTGCTTAGATTGCTCATCTCCAGGTGTTTCTTGGTCTGTCACCAATTTTTTTTCTGTTTGATGCCGTGGAAATGAAAATTTGGTCCATTTTCCCACGCTATGCATTCTATGAAATAATCCAGCGATCAATATATCAAGTTTCATATTCATTTGTTTAGCTGTTAAGGCGTTATCGAGTAACAAACATCGAACAATAAACAGGGAAGTTGGTATTCGAGGAAGAAACATTCTGGGAATGTACATTCTGGGAAATAGAACTAACGGATCGAGTGGACATTCCGGGTATAAGACCTAACGAGACCGATGGATTTCAGCATTGTGTGTATGTGCAGAGTTGCCGGCGACAAGAAGCCCCTGGAAATGGACGTCACTGGGCTGGAGCCCGGCCACCAGTACAAGTTCAGGGTCACGGCGTGCAACGACGAGGGTGATTCCGAGCCGCTAGAGACAGAGCGGGCGACGCTGGCTAAGAATCCTTTCGGTGAGTGACGTTGGGGTTACACTATATCTTTAAGTCTCATTTACTCTAAACTACGCTACGTCAAAGGTACCCAAGTCCCAACTGAGTGAAATCTATACTTAAAACAACATTGCTGACGTACTTCTTAGTAGTTAGTAGTAGACTTCGAAGTAGACGTCTTCATGATCTCATTATTCGTAAATAAATGTAAAGCACTCTACACACAAAAGCTAATGATAAATATGTCGGCGAGTTTGGGGCGTAATACGCGCTGGTGAAGTCGCCGACATGATTCTTAATCAAATAAGGCCGCCGACACTAACCCGCCGCGCTGTGTCGGCGGGTTCTATGTGTAGAGCGTTTTATACCTACAGTCGACCACACGTCATTGGAAACACTTTGACCTTGAGTTGGCCTAGCCTATTAGGGAGTTTCAATACTATGAGAGACCAGTTAATACTGGTTTTGTTTCCACTGATGTGCGGTCGACCGTACAATGAATATTTTTTATTGCTACGGGGGCAACAAGCAGGCGGGCCTCTTGATGTTGAGAGGTCCACAGACACCTGCAACACCCGGGTAGTGCTGGTGCGTTGCCGGCCGGGGTTGAAGGGCTCTTTTGACTCTCTTCTTGAGTAGAATTTGAATATTCGAAATTAGAAATTATATTAGAAACTAGCTGTTGCCCGCGACTTCGTCCGCGTGGATTTTGGAAGTAGGTACCTATCTCTGCTATGTACAGACATACATCGTCTAGTTATAATTTTCCAATGGTAAAATGGATCATTCTAAGTATATATTATTCACCATAATTTAAGGTATACCATACCTTCAGGAACAAACTATGAACACCGTATCCAATTTGGTGAAGACAGATAAAAATTTAAAAAATTGTTGTTTTCACTTCTATTGCTCATAAGACTTCTTATATAAATTTTTATTATACGTGTGTATTTTTTAACTATTACAGCCCTGCTATTCTGTAAGCGTATTTGTGCAACTCGATCCTGAATCCGCAGTGAGATCGGTCTCTAACTCAATGATTCACAGTTCAATACTCACTTTACTTCGCAAGTGAAGTGTTTATTGTGTAGCTTGTATTTGTTTACACAATACGATATCAAGGTATTTCATGATCGGATGCGAAGTGAAGTAAGTGACTTGCGATGTGATGGTCGAGTTTTAATTCGTACTTTACAGAATTACACAGCAGTATGGGCAAAACCAAAACCATAGGAGATACAGAGAAACTGTCTTGGGAACCTTTCGGTATTTTTTCGTGATAACAATTTTGACATAGTAATCGGAGCAGCTGGAGTTCAGGTGGCATGAATGAATAAGTAGTAAGTAGGTACCTAAGTACTTTGCACAGTCTGTTTTATAAGAAAACATTTTATTAAATTTGACTAACTTCTGCTGCTTGGATTTTTTCTTCCGATACAATAAAATGATTCTAACATGAAACTAAGTCGATAGCATTTTTTAAAAATAATACAAATTATTTTTCACTGGCGTTCTATGAGAAAACATTTTATTGAATTTGACTAACCTCTGCTGCTCAGATTTTTTTCTTCCGATATAATGAAGTGATCCCTACATGAAGCTGAGTCGAACCGCATTAAAAAAAAATTGTGCAAATTGTCTCATTTTTATGGACAACACACGCTTGACCAAAAAATTTCTATGTCATAAGACACTTTCCCTGCATCTCCTATGGTTTCGGACTTGCCTATACAGTCCCAGTTAAAAAAACCACTGATATCTCCTTTGTCTATGACATCGTCTTGTTACGTTAAATGATTTATCTGTAAATGACGATAACTTTTTTCGCTGTCATCCGATTTCAATGAAACAAAGCCTATAAGTTGCTCCAGGCTGTGCTTAATCTACCTGTGAAAACCGCAAGAAAATCCGTTCAGTGGTTTCGGAGATTAGCGATTACAGACAGACAGAAAGACAGACAGACAGAAATACAAAAAAATTAAAAAAAACTTTTTTGTGTTCTGTTACTCTTTTTTTTATCGCCCACACAATTTTTTTTTTAAATTTGTTCAAAGTACAGACACACGATTTCTACTCCTTTATTATAAGTATAGATTGGAAATGTAATAGAAATAAAAATAAGATAAATAAAATCAAGTAGGATAAAAATACATCCTGCTCGAGGGATGATAAATGGAAAAGTTAGATAAAATTGAATCGTGTATGAGAATAGACTACTAAATGGAAATATATCCAACCATTCCAATTTCCCAGACATATCGGACAGGCCGACCAACGTGGAGGTGGCTGACCACGACAACCAGAGCGCCGACATCAAGTGGGACCCGCCCACCACCGACGGCGGCGCGCCGGTGCTCAAGTACATCGTGCAGAAGAGGCCCAAGGGCGGCGAGTGGGAGAATGCTGCCGAGGTAATGGAAATCATCATAAAATAAAACTTAACCTCTAGATACCGGCTCGATATCAAGCCAGCAAGGTAAACCGTTGGTATCCGCCGGGTAATCATCATTAATATACATGAAAGAAGAAATTGACTGATCAACTCACAGCCCAAACCGCTGAGCCTATATAGACTTGAAATTTTGCACAAAGATTCCTCATATAGCTCTGACGTTCATTAAGAAAAGGTTTTTTCCCCGCGAAATAACTTCTACGCGGGCGATGCCGCAGGTAACAGCTAGTGTGTCATATAACTCATTCTGCGTCAGTCAGACATCTTCAATCAGTGCGTCATACCGAACCGAAGATCGGGTTCGGTCGCGCGCCTTGGTGGAAGGACTGCCACTGCCAGCAGGCTAGATGTACTACTGTGATATAGATATTAGATATTTTTGAATTATAAAGAGGAAAGATTTGTATTTTTGTGTGTATGTTTGTAATGAATAAACTCAAAAACTACTGTGCCAATTTCAAAAATTCTTTCACCATCGGAATGCTACATTCACCCTGAATGACATAGGCTATATTTATTTATATTCTATATTTATGTCCATCCGTGCGAAGCCGGGACAGGCCGCTAGTATGAAATAAAAGAGGAAATTAAAGCCCTCCTAACTTCAAACCTTTGATGTTGTGTTTCCAGGTGCCCGGCGCGGCCACGACGGCCAAGGTGGACGGCCTGCCCGAGGGCAGCGAGTACGAATTCCGCGTGATAGCCGTCAACAAGGCCGGCCAGTCGCAGCCCTCCGACCCCACCAAGATGACCACCATCCGACACAAGGCGCGTGAGTGTCTACACAGTTGCATTTATCTATTCACAAGACCACGACTGAGCAATCGTAGTGCGGGACGCCCCCCGGCTAGATGGAGCGACGATCTGCGTGAGGTGGCTGGCAGTGACTGGATGCGGAGAATCGAAAATCGAGCTCACTGGCGCTTCACATGCGCCTAAGAATTCCTTCTGCGGCGTATGCAGGTTTCCTCACGATGTTTTCCTTCACCGTTTGAGAGCAGTCAGTAAGTTTCGAGAAAACCCGACCGCGGTCAGTTGTTCGGTACTGGACAATGCAACCGAACTACAGAGACCAGCGTGAAGGCGCGTGCCAACCGCGAACCACGCCATCTTAATTTCGACCAATCATAACATGACGCGACCTTGACCGGGCCAATCAGCACAATCCTTAGATTGATTTTCGTTGTGCAGTGAAGCCGCGCATCGACCGCACGAACCTGAAGGCGCTGGCGGTACGCGCGGGCAAGCCCATCTTCTTCGACGTGAACGTGAAGGGCGAGCCCGCGCCGAAGGTGCAGTGGTTCCAGAAGTGGAAGGCCGACGAGAAGGAGGTAAGTGTACAAACCAATGACTAAAGAAACTCCTTACTGCGTAAGGAGGACCGGGCATATGTACAAAAAAAGCTTTTGTATTGGGAAAACATAAAATGGCCGACAATTGGCCTGGCACTACACTGTTTTATTGAACACTTTGACATGTTTCTTATTGGTCCATATCGCAATTAAAGTCCAGTAAATTACACGAAAACACTGTATTTCACTGTGAACAGCATCAAACACATTATGGCGAATCGGCACGCTCAACAAATTAAAAAATGTATGTAGATGTAGAATAGCGCGTCTCCTTATAGTAACTACTGACATGGAAACAACGAAAATTTGCTCGCGCCCTTTTTGACGTCATTGACAAATGAACCATATCACCATAGCCTTAAGTACAAAATCGTATGCACGAGGCGACGCTGAAGGCTGTGTTGGTATTCATACGATTTTGTAGCTTACTCTATGGTCTATGTATCCGCTCTATGTATATGCCTCGTCCCTTAATCACCAAATACTACTATGCTTGACGTGAGACAAGCACACTACCATCTACGCCACCATGGCATGGCTCTGTAAAATACATAAGCAGAAATTTATGAGGGTCATACGATAACAAATAAAAATAAACTGTGATTGGAGTATTCTACATCTTAAAATGTAGATTTCATCTCATATCTAGAGGTAGTAGAATAGAAGAAATTTATTTAGCACCCACAAAGTTACTGAGATTTCTATTCTAGAGGAAACTTTTGCCTAACCAATTATTGTTAAAATTATTTCACTGTCGGTCCGTTCGTTGATTCCAGCTAGGTATATGGGCGTAGACTATACTGGGTTTCCCTCAGGAAAGTTTACCATTCGCGAGCTACGTGTAAAGTGCTGTCAGAAAATTGACCCATAATTTCCACCACCAGGTCACAGAAAACGTAATCAACGTGGACTATAACACCAAGCTGGACATAAAGGAAGCGGTCCGCGCCATGACCGGCACCTACCGCATCCTGGCGACCAACGCGCACGGGAAGGACGAGGCCGACGTCGAGATCACCGTGCTGTCCGCACCGGCCAAACCCGGGGGACCGCTCAAAGTGACTGACGTCACGAAGGCAGGCTGCAAGGTTGCGTGGAAGAAGCCTGAAGACGATGGAGGTGAGTGTCTACTCTACTCTCTAGTCTCCTAGATGAGATGTTTAGGGCTCCTGGCGACGTTTACTAGCAAGGAAAGGTCGAAGCCGACGTCGAGATCACTGTTCTGTCCTCACTGAGCAAACCCCCGGACCACTTAAAGTGTCCGACGTCACGAAGGCAAGCCTAAATACCACAGACGTGCTCTAACCGCTGTATAAATGATTAAGAAATATGTTTTTTTTTATAAAAATAAATCTGGCTTAAATGTTTAGTAACCCAGCCAAAACCTATTTTAAAAAGCGTTGTTTATAACCCATTTACCATTGTTCCAGGCAAACCCATCACCGGCTACGTGGTGGAGAAACTGAACAAGGCCACCGGCCGCTGGGTGCCGGTCGGCAAGACCGACGACACCGAGATGGACATCAAGGGTCTGCAGGAAGGCGAGGAGTACGAGTTCAGGGTCCGCGCCGTCAACGAGGAGGGCGAGTCCGAACCGCTGAAGACGGACCACAGCATCATTGCTAAGAATCCTTACGGTAAGTTGAGTGGGTATGTTATCCCGGATTTTTTTTCTGAATATGTATTTTGATTAATTGGGATCCATTCTGAAATCATGATTCTCAAATCAGACTGGAAGTTCCAGAGATTAGCCAAGAAAATAAAAACATTCTTTATTTTATTAGTATAGATATGTATTCTGTCAAATATCCCCTTATTAATTAATTGCCTAATTCCATTGCTTAAGTGGCAGTGGGCAGGACACATCGCTCGCAGAACTGACGGCCGTTGGGGCAGAAAGATTCTCGAGTGGCAACCACGCACCGGGAGAAATTCTGTGCGCAGGCCTCCCTCAAGAATGACCGGCGATCTGGTCAAAGTCGCAGGAACCGGGCATCTTTGGGGGAGGCCTTTGTCTAACAGTGGACGTTTTCCGGCTGAGAAGCTTTAAAGTATAAATAAATAAGTAAAAAGAAATAAAATGTTTATTTCTTCAGTTATGAAGTACATATACATGCGTGTTTGGGACCTCCTATTAAGTAAATTAATACTTGCAGCAGGAGACTCCGCTCTTCCATTACAAACATAAGTTTATGAAGAAGTTTAAAGTGGTTCTTAACTCGTTTGTTTTGTGCTACAGACATCCCCGGCAAGCCGTCCGTGCCCACAATCGAGGACTGGGACGTGGACCGCGTGGACCTCAAGTGGGAAGCCCCCAAGAACACCGGCGGCGCCCCCATCACCGGCTACGTCATAGAGAAGAAGGAGAAGTTCGGACAATGGCAGGAGGCGCACGTCACTACGGTGAGTAGTGTAATACTACTCACAATAGCTTGGTTAGAATTACCGCGTGTAAAAACCTTCAATTGTAGTGAACATCTTACATAGAAAGATGGTAATAGACTTTGTGTCAATTCACTAAAGTAATTCGGCTGAAAGTATAAAACAATTCACCATCATCATCAACAGCCTATTAACATGTCCCCACTGCTGGGGTTCAGACCTACCCTATCAACGAGGGTGTTCGGGCTATTGTCCACCACGCTAGCCCAGTGAGGGTTGGTGGATTTCACATGCGCCTAAGATTTTTTTCTTCTGCGGATGCAGGTTTCCTCACGATGTTTTCCTACACCGTTTGAGAGCAGTCAGTAAATGTACTTAAGTTTCGAGAAAAAACCCATTGGTACACGGCCCAGCCGGGGATCGAACTTCGGACCTTTCGATATGATAGGCCGCGTCTTATCCCCGACGCCACTGACGCTCTATAAACCAATTGCCATCTGTCACTATGCAAAGCGACATTTAAATTACTTAATATAATTTTATTGTCGTTTCGTACTTCATAAATTATAATTTGATACATTTAGGCGTATGTATGCATTTTGAACGTGTGAGATATGATTTTCTGCGTTTTAAATAAGATATGGCTTAAAGGTCCAGTAACCAAGCCAAAACCTCATTAAAAACTGGATTAAATTATGTATATATGCTTATTTTATAGTATAATGTTTATGTTTAAGTACATATAGGTAAATTGTTTTAAGTAGTACACGCGACTACTGCCTCTCTTTCATAATGTATCTCAACCGCGGGTTAGCTGGAAGAGATTTCATAGAAATAAGCTTAACCCTTTGTATAATTCTCTGCTCTTTTGTATTGTTTTTATTTTCTGTGTGTACAATAAAGTATTAAATTAAATTAAAAACCGATGAATTGGTCCCACAGACTCCGGAGTGCAAGGCGCGCGTGCCCGACCTGAAGGAGGGCAACACGTACCAGTTCCGCGTGCGCGCCGTCAACAAGGCCGGCCCCGGCGAGCCCGGCGACGCCACGCAGCCGCACGTCGCCAAGGCGAGATTCTGTAAGTACTTAAAGTCAAAGTCAAAACTATTTTATTGCATGTAAGCACACTGGGTACATTTATACAACGTAAATTTTTTATCTACCACCGCCTCCAAGGTGTTATATAGAGCTGGGAAGAAGAAGCGGCGCAACAAACTTTCGCAACACATCTTTTAAAATCGAGTTTATACATAACATTATTGTTTGTAAAGGTTGTGCGAGGCTGAAGTAACATTAACACCAGGCATCTTTGTCATTTAGATAATCGACTGTCCTATAATAAGCTTTCTTACAAAGTTGTTGTTTAATGTGGGTCTTAAATTTTCTGTCATTCATATTTAAGATTTCTTCTGGTATTTTGTTGTAGAAGCGTATACATTGCCCCGTGAACGATTTACTGACCTAACTAAGCCTTAACTGTGGTGGTACAGTACTTATACCTACCAAATCAAATCAACAGCCTTTTAACATGTTCCCACTTCTGGGGCTCAGGCCTACCGTCTCAACGAGGGCGTTCGGACTATAGTCCACCACGCTAGCCCATATAAAAAAATACTACAAATATGATACACAAATACGTTTATTTATTTATTTACACACACAGACAAAACATTTACAAAACAAAGATAAATTTAAGTACAAGCGGATTTATCTCTCATAAGCGTTATACACACTGAGCGGCGGCGTTGCGAAAGCATTGCGGTTTTTTTCTGTAATGTTCGAAATAGTATGAAGCCCATCAAAGCGGCGGCGGCGCGGCGCGTTCTTCATACAAACCTTCGCCGCCGCATCGCTTTCGCAACGCCGCCGCCCAGTGTGTGTCACGCTATAGAGATTTCTTCCGGCAGACCCGCGAGGGAGATGATTAGATAGAGTAGACGAGTCCTTGAGTGGATCCCACGACTGGGCAAGCGTAGTGTGGGACGCCACCCGGTTATATAAAGCGACCATCTGCGTATGGCGGCTGGTAGTGACTGGATGCGGAGAACAGATGATCAGGCTCAGTGGTGCGCCTTGGGGAGGCCTGTGTTCAGCAGTGGACTAGTACAGGCTGATGATGATGCTGACATGTATGTAATCATCCTGGCGATGATACCGTAAGTGATATATTTTTGTTTTAACCCTCAGTGAAACCGCACATCAACCGCGACAAGATGACCGCCATCCGCGTGCGCGCCGGCACCACCATCAAGCTGGATGTGGACATCAAGGGTGAACCTCCGCCGACCAAGACCTGGAGCTTTGCCAACAAGGTAATATCATCATCATTTTAAACCTCTTGTCTGTCTTGTCAGTTCCTATGCACATGGCGCTGTGGTTCAATACCTATCAAGGAGTTACAAAAGAAAATGTTTATAGTTCAATTCGCTCAGCAAGCTATGGAGAGTGCTATCACCATCATCATCATATCAGTCTGTAGACGTCCACTGCTGGACAAAGGCCTCCCCCAAGGATATCCACGACGGGAGGACGTGAGGGCTATGCTCGGAGTATATTTCCAGGACATTATTCGTAACGACGCCCCTCCCGCAAGGTCGCCGGAAGCGGCTGGATGCGGAGAGCGGAGAACCGGTTGTGGTGGCGCTCATTGGGGAACGTTTATGGCCAGCAGTGGACATTCAAAGGCTGGTGTGATGATATGATAACCAGCGGTAAAAACCAGATCGAAATCCATGCAGTAGATTAGCCCGAACATAGAGTTAGGATCTCTTTGGTTGGCGGCCGCGGCCCCTTATAGAGGCGCAAAAGAAGCATTCTATGGGTGTCAAAATCGTGTCAAATGGTTTACAATATTGGTTTACAATAACTCACTCACACATTCTCATTTTCAAACTCCATATAAATTAGCAACCTCCTCCCTCTACTCCGCTTCCTTTGTCCGCACCCCCCCTGTAATTGACATCACAGATTCCGATACTAAATATGCAAGATGCGAACTCCATATGGAGCGCGCGCGCCACCAAAGAGATTCGAAACTTCTTGAGCCCAAACATACATTTTATTGTCTATGTATTTAAGTCAATTTTTCTTTAGCCCCTGGAGGCGGGACCAAGCACTAAGATCGAGAACGAGGACTACAACACCAAGTTGCAGATCCTCGACTCTTCATGGAAGAACTCCGGGGTGTACACTCTCAAAGCGGAGAATGAATCGGGCGTCGACGAGGCTACCGTCGAAATTACCGTCTTGGGTAAATTTGGCCCTTAATTCGTTTTTCATCTCACTTTAGAAGTTACAGTTAGTTACTTATAATATTTATGTATTTAAACCTTCAAATCCTTCTCGTGTGTGAATTTTTCCCGTTTCTCTTAAGGTTTAAATTATCGCTGGCATATTTACGAAGAACAAAACAACAACAGGAGTGAAATTGTGTACATTGTCAAAAACCTGGTCACTCTTTCATGAGTTGTCATAAAATTATTAACTTAATGTTAGTATTACGATAATTTTTCCTATTTGTTCTTCTGTACTAGGTAAGTATAGTGTTTGATAAGGAATAAGCCTGCTGTTTAAACACACCTAACACTACAACGAGAGAGGTAGCTGAGGGAGAGGATTGATATAAAATGCAATATATATATAAAATGCAATAAATACAAGAATTATTCCAAATTTCGCTTAGTTTATTTGCTGGACTACAAATCCACTAAACATTTTGAATTCTTACAGACAAACCGGGCAAGCCCGAAGGCCCGCTAGAGGTGTCGGACGTGCACGCCGACCACGTGAAACTGATGTGGAACAAGCCGAAGCACACGGGCGGCCTGCCGCTCAGCGCGTACGTGCTCGAGAAGATGGACACGCTGACCGGCAAGTGGACGCCCGCGGGCACCGTGGACCCGGACAAAACTGAGGCCAAAGTCGCTGGTGAGTAGCTTTTCAATTCAATTCATTTATTATAACAGCTTAATATTAACAGTAAACACACCAAACATACAAAGCTATAGTCAGATTACAAGCAATAATTATACAGTATTAAATGAAAAAATTACACTTAAGATACAAAATTATTTCACAGATTATAAAATTTATTTAATTAAAAATAAATGTCATATATATAAATGATTGATGGCAGGGGTAGGTTTGATAGCTCTAAACCATCGATACAAGGAAAACAAGCGATAGATGGGTTACGTTCATTCATCACGTTCTCGAGAAATCGATCTGATTCCTTATCTATAAGGATACCAACAGAGGGAGATAGAATGACTCAAGGTGGCGCGCGAGCAAGACGAAGTGAGTCAATTAGGACAAAGTGGCCTAATTTATGAGGTCCATGCGCTAAAGGCTAGAAGCCCATCTACCTCTTGTTTTCCGTATATTGATGCTGTAAACCCTTGAATATGATGACCTATCTAAACAGCTGAATGTCAATTTGCTTAATTACCAGAATATCTAGTTCTAAGGTTCTTTTAATCTATTTCGAATGGTCTGAACCCATAAATGGTCCATTCCCTTCATTAGTGCTGTGTCCTTAATTATGTATTCTTGAAATCTGTGGTAATTGACTCTGTCAATGTTGTATTATTTGTAGTATATAAATGTAGTATGTTATGTTACGTTTCCTGAATAATCTAATTGCTGAATATCCGTTCCTCACAAATCCCATTGTCTAAATTCAAGCAAAAAAATTCAACGTCTATAAACACCGACTTCAGCGCATGACTTTGTAACCATCGTCAGGCCTGGAACCCGGCAAGACGTACCAGTTCCGCGTGAAGGCGCTGAACGAGGAGGGCGAGTCGGAGCCGCTGGAGACGGACCACGGCACCCTCGCCAAGAACCCGTACGACGTGCCCGCGCCGCCCGGCCTGCCGGACATCGTCGACTGGGACGAGAAGTCCGCCAAGCTCAAGTGGGAGCCCCCCATCAGGGACAACGGCGCGCCTATCACGGGATACGTCATCGAAGTCATGGATAGAGACAGGGGAGAGTTTGTTAAGGTCAGTACTGTTACATCTGTGATTTGACATGGTGTACATTCAAAGAACTGACGGTGGGTCTGATTGACAAGTTTAAGGTCGCTCAGCGAGCTATGGAGAGGGCTGTGCTCTGAGTTTCTGAGGAGAGGAATGCGTAAAACTCAGGTCACCGGACATAGCCGTAATGTAGTCGCTGCTTGACACTTTTCACTAAAATCAAGTGTTAATTTAATAAAAATATTGTATCATATTTATATAGGATGTAAAAAGATTGTTTTCCAATTTTTTTATGAAGCTTAGCGATAAGACAATTGGGGTAATGAATGACCGATATCCCGAGTAGCAAAATGATATTTTTTTGTGGATAAAAGCACAAATAGAAAAATATTGTTTCTGCTTCTTGGGCGATACTAATAGACGGGTCAATTCCCTCTGACAATGAAGACTGGTTGAAGTATAAGGTGTGCTAATAACTGAAGTTATTGCTCAGGCGGCCGAGATCCAAGGGAACGTCTGCCAAGGCACAGTGCCGAAGCTGGAAGAGGGCAACCAATACCAGTTCCGCATTCGAGCCCTCAACAAGGCCGGCCAATCGGAGCCGTCGGAGAACACCAACTGGCATACGGCTAAACCGCGGTTCTGTAAGTGTTATATATTTATTTTAGACTAGCTTTTTCCCGCGGCTTCGTCCGCGTAGAAAAGTTTTTCCCGTGTACATTGTGAAACAGCGCCCTCTATGTAGGCGTTTTGTTACTTAGGGGGTATTAGCGGACGCACCGCGACTTTGTCCGCGTTAAAAAGTAGCCTATATGTTATTCCAGGATTTAAGCTATCACTGTGCCAAGTTTCATCAAAATCTGTTCGGTAGTTTGTGCGTGAAAGAGTAACAAACATACTCACATCCTTACAAACTTGGATTGGTTTGTTAACGTTTGTTATAATTTATCACTGCTTAATATAAAAAAAAAAAAAGTAACTAGTGGCTTCTTGCTTAGAACATTTTTATGAAGTTATCAAGGTATAAGTTATAAAAAAGCAAAATTTCTAGTTTTAGCCGAAATAAATATACCGTGATAAATGGAGTCTTTTGGACCAATGTCCACTTCCCTTTGTAGAGATTTGATAATTAAATTTAATTATGCATTAAGCAATTATTAAAATTATATTAACGAAGTTAAACAATTATGTCTCCTTGGATAGTGTGAGTAAAAAGTATCCTAATTATTTTAAAAAAATTTCAGTGAAACCGAGAATCGACCGCACAAACCTGAAACCCATTTCGGTCAAGGCTGGTCTCCCAGTGTCCCTCGACATCAAGGTCTTCGGCGAGCCTCCCGCGACCGTCACCTGGTTCTTCAAGGACAAGGAGTTGAAGACCGAGGAGAACCTGGAGATCATCAACGTGGACTATAACACCAAGTTCCTCATGACGAAGAGCAAACGGGCCAATACTGGCAAGTACGTGATTAAAGCCAAGAATGAGGTGGGTGAAGACGAGGCCGAAGTGGAAATCACTATTCTTGGTGAGTATTCCTATTATTTCTTATTACATTTAAGGTGTGGTCTTGACTCTTATTAAAGGGACATATAAAAATGAACTGTAAAAATAATGGATAATAATAATAATAATGGCTGAGAAGGACAAACTCAGCAAGTACCTTGACTTGGCTCACGAGGTCACCGCCATGTGGAGTGTTGATTCAACGAGCATTGTCCCGATAGTCGTTTCGGCGAACGGCCTTATAGCGAAGAGCCTCGACCAACACCTCGAGAGGCTCTCGCTAGACGGCTGGATCAAGGGCCAGATCCAGAAGGCAGTACTCCTGGACACGGCGCGTATTGTCCGGAGGTTCCTCACTCTGCGGCCCTAACCACCGGTAGCTTGGGCCCTGCCCCGCTGCTGGCGGCACTCTAGGTTAGGTTTTTTATAATGTTTTTGTAATTAGTTTTTTATAAAAATATTATAAAAAATGTATACTTAAGAATATAAATAAATAAGTGAATAATAATGGATAATAATGTTTTGGACAAATCCACACACGGCTGTTCAGTCCCAACTAAGCCGAAGCTTGTAAATGGGTACTCAACAACTGATAAACATACATAAATACTTTTAAATAAATACTTAAATACATACAAACACCCAGAATCCGAAATCCAACAGTTATGCTCATCACACAAAATTGTTGGTCCCGGGTGGGAATCGAACCCACGACCTATTGGCGCAGTAGGCAGGGTCACTACCACTACGCCAACAGGCCAGTCAATAAAAAAAATAACGGATCCCACTTTAAAAAGCTTAGCTTTAAAATTAATCGTTTTCACTGTTTTAATACTTATTTTACTTCTTTAAAATTTGTCTAATGGTCTTCCTGAAAAACTGTATTGCCGGTGACTATGAAGGTAGCGAACGTAGCCAGCGACAAGACCCAGAAAATTACTTAGAATTAAGGTTTAAATGTATTTTGGTAAGAACTTAAAGTGGAAGCTATTATTTTAATTTTGAATGTCAAAAGTAAATATAAATCAGTCGAATAGACCTCATATTAACCTTTCAAAAACTGTAAATGATTATGATTATATTTAAAACAAGCAACAGTTAAACAGCTCACTCGCTAACATAAATCTGACACACCGCAACAACCCATACTTAAAATAAATAAATATATATAACTTAGTATAATACATTACTAAACTGAATTAGTTTAATGTTATAATAGGTCAGACAATGGTTCTATCCGCGGGGAGAGACCTGGCGTCCCGAAGTAACAGGGTTTTTGCCCTAGTTCGAGCGTCAGTCTCCATAACCCTAATATATCATCATCATCATCATCAACAGCCTATTAATGTCCCCACTACTGGGGCTCAGGCCTACCCTCTTAACGAGGGCGTTCGGGCTATAGTCCACCACGCTAGCCCAGTGCGGGTTGGTGGACTTCACATGCGCCTAAGAATTTCTTCTTCGGCGTATGCAGGTTTCCTCACGATGTTTTCCTTCACCCTTTGAGAGGAGTCAGTAAATGTACTTAAGTTTCGAGAAAAAACCCATTGGTACATGGCCCAGCCGGGGATCGAACTCCGGACCTTTCGATATTATAGGCCGCGTCTTATCCCCTACGCCACTGACCCTCACCCTAATATATACAAACATATAAATAGTCAAATTATTAAGTGTAATTAAGTTCCTGTATATATTAGGATAAGGAGAAATAAATAACTTATTATTATTATTAGTTAAAAACAACCTAAAAAGTTACGCAACCAAAAGTTATAGTCAGCCAGACATGTCTTTAGTCAAGGAGACTCACCTACATTCTATTTCCAGGCAAGCCATCGAAGCCCAAAGGTCCTCTGGACGTGGCCGATGTCACCAAGAACGGCTGCACGCTGTCGTGGAAGAAGCCAGAGGACGACGGCGGTTCCCCGGTCGAGTACTACGAGATTGAGAAGCTCGACCCGCTTACCGGTAACTTTCTTATTGACGAATTCTTAATTAGTTGGAGTAAACAGCTTCTTATAGTCACCGCGGAGTTTAATGACGGCTTTGTGAAGTTGGCTGATTTCTGCGCAATGACTAATTTTAGGTGTCAAAGACTATAAACACTGTCAGAGATGTGCAAACAATTTGTGACTATATTCATTCAGAAGTCAAGAAATTCCGTGGGGACTATATTAGGTCCCCACTGTTGGGGCACAGGCTTATCCTCTCGATGAGGAGCCTCGTTAGCCTCGTTGGTTATGCACTCGCCTAACGTCTGTGAGATCGTGGATTCGAACCTTGGCCCGTACTGATGAGTTTTTAAATACGGTTTATGTACTACAGGCCTACGAAGTAAAATATGGTGAGGAAACCTGCATACGCCAAAGATTAGAATTTCTATTCTAAGGCGTATGTAAAATCCACCAAAAACGGATTGGGGCACTGTTGGTGGACAGAGGTTTGGCACAAAAGATCTCAAAAATGTCGAAGTGTCGCCAGGTATTCCTGGCCTCCTAAGAATATAAAATCCTCTCCACGAGGGCATACTGGCTATAGTTGGCCAGGCCAGTGCGGGTTGGTGGAGTTCACATGCGCCTATCTTATCTTATCTTGTAGAAGGGGGCCGGGCTTACCCGGCGACACTGCGACCCTATGGGATCTATTGTGTCAGCCCCTGTGTTTACCTGCTGTTCTCCTCCCCAAGCGTTCGCTGCACAAATGCTATTGTGTAGCTGAGGAGAAGGAGCCTGTAGTCCTCGGGTTCAGGATAAGCCACACCCAGGACACTCATTCGCCTTGCGGCTAGTGCGTCACATTCACACAGCAGATGTTTCATCGTCTCGCTGTCCTCTCCACAGGCTCTACATACGTAGGTCTCCGATAGTCCCATCTTATGCAGGAGGTTCCTTACACCGAAGTGACCGGTGAAAACTCCTATGCGCCTAAGAATCACATGCGCCTAAGAATTCCTTCTTCGGCGTAAGCAGTTTTCAGATGGTCTTTCTCGTTAGCATTGTTCAGATTCGACTGAAATCTTTATCTGATCTCTTCGTCTTTTTTTTCTCTCAGGGTTATGGATACCTTGCGGCACCGCCAAGGACTGCAAGGCGAACATCACCGGTCTGCAGGAGGGCAAGCCCTACAAGTTCAGGGTGAAGGCCGTCAACAAGGAGGGCCAGTCTGAGGAACTGGAGACGGAGAAGCCGATCATCGCCAAGAATCCGTTCGGTGAGTGACCTTAGTCCAGCTAATGATAAACGCTGGTGATAAAGAGTTTTCTGGTTACTAGAAGCATCAGTAAAGTCATTGAATGTATGATCCGTTTTTCCTTAGGAGTCTTAAGAAAACAAAGGCATTTGCGGCTGAAAGCAAAATAATCGATAGATCATGTTCCCTAGTGGACCGCAAAGTTTATATGGTAATACAAAAGTGTTTTTGCTGCTAGGGTACCTTGCTCGCACATGTGGCCGAGACACAAATAAAGTTTGTTTTCATAAGACAGCTGAGTATTTCACACCGAGCTGTGTTGATGCGATGGCTCAGTTGGTAGAGTATGACTCCCGATAGTTTGGTCTCAGGTTCAAGGTTTGCTCGCGTGTGAGTTTCTCTTTTCTGCTTTGAGGTATAATTTGGTTTATTTTCTCTTAGACGAACCCGGCAAGCCCGGTCGGCCGGAACCCCGCAACTGGGACAAGGACTTTGTTGAGCTCGAATGGTCACCGCCCAAGGAGGACGGTGGCGCCCCCATCACGGGATACATCGTGCAGAAGAGAGAGAAGGGAGGCAGGTATGTATACCTTTACCGAACACCAACTTTATTTAAGTTAAGAACCTTTCGATAACATGTTAAGAATAAACAAATGTAAAAACAATCAGAGAACCAAAGCCTTCGACATAAAGGGTTAGCTGGTTGAAGTGGCAGCGGGCTGGTCACATCTGCCGGAGAACCGCTAACCGTTGGGGTAGACGATTTCTCGAGTGAAGACCACTACTGGGCAAGCGTAGTGTGGCATGCTAGATTGAGCGACTGCGTAAGGCGGGTGGCAGTGATTGGATGCGGAGAACCGAAGATTTGGTTCGCCTTGGCCTATATCCAGCAGTGGACGAGTACAGGCTGACGATGATAAGTCGTCGGTGTAGAAAAATCATAAATTACAATGAAGTTGGTTTTATTTTTTGTAATAATTTATGATTGTTATGCTATTTGTTGTTGAACAGGTCGTGGCAAGACTGCCTGAAGACGTCCGGCGACCGTCCCACCGGGCGCGTGGAGGACGTGGACGAGGGTCGGGAGTATGAGTTCCGCGTGCTGGCCGTCAACAAGGCCGGCCCGGGCGAGCCCTCCGACCCCAGCCGCTCCGTCATCACCAAGCCCAGATTCTGTGAGTGCACGTGCACACGCTTACACATGATGTACAGTCACGAACCGGGATTATTGAACCACTTGCCACTGTTCGTACTTTGGCCGTGTAATGCAAATCGGGTTACAAAATGTTTGCTATGGTCACATTTTAATGACGAAAAATGGCGGCATTCGTGTTAAGACAACCAAGTTAAGATGATAAGCTCAACAATGTGGCTCAACAATCCCGGTTCATGACTGTACATTTAGTTACCTGCAATAATTAACTGGGCGGTTTCTGACCAATGTATACGTTACTTATGTATGTATATTTTAAATTCCAACCCTAGCTAGTGTCGTATGGCGGACGACCCGAGACGGCGGCGCGCGGCGAATAGGGTAACAACGCTGAGAGAAAATTAGCATAGATTTAAAATCCCTGTATGGACTTTACCTCGGAATAGAGATTTTAATCGGCGTTTAATCGGTAATTTTAATTGGCGTATGGAGGTTTCCTCGCGATGTTTTTTCTTCACCTAAAAGCCTTTGGTACAATAATAAACCGTAGTTAAGTTCCGAAAAACTAATGCGTATGGGCCAAGGTTCGAACCCACGACCTAATGGGCGTGAGGCGAGTGCACAACCCACTAGGAGACCACGGCTCTTCAAAGGGTTAAGCATCGAGGGTGAGTCACAGTTAACTGGTCACGCCTTTTGAAACTTGCCCTAGCTTTTCAACGACTTCTAAAAGGGCGGAGGTCCTCAATTTGACTATATAT
Organism: Metalampra italica; assembly: GCA_949699065.1. Classification (NCBI taxonomy): domain Eukaryota; kingdom Metazoa; phylum Arthropoda; class Insecta; order Lepidoptera; family Oecophoridae; genus Metalampra; species Metalampra italica. The sequence continues at coordinate 4,685,581 of OX452993.1, forward strand.
TTTATATGTATATTACGCGATATCTTCGCCGATTGTGAACCGATTGAATGGTTCTATTTCGAATAGGCTATAGTTCGAGAGCTCCCATTTCAATTAGAAAAAAAATCATCTCCAAGGGTGGAAAATTTAAATCAATTTAGGGATCAATAAGTCGTCGGGTGTAAAAAAATTTTTTTTTTTTCTAAGTTGGTTTTATTTTTGTTTATAAATGTATTCCTAGCGATGTCTTAACTTACCTGACGTGTGATCCTGCAGTGGCTCCTCGCATCGACCGCAAGGACCTGCAGAAGAAGAAGATCAAGGTGGGAGAGCCGCTGAAGATGGAGGCCGATGTGAAGGGAGAGCCCGAGGCCACCATCACTTGGACCTTCAACGGCAGCGCGCTCAAGCCTGAGGAGAGGTATGTGCTGGTTCATATACTATAGTAACTTTTAGCCACGCCACTTGTCTTTTCCGTAGCGAATTAGTAGTTTCCCCGCTTAATTGTAGAAATAGTTATTTGTTATGAAAGCTGCAAAGTTGATTATTATTGTGCGAGTACCTGCACGAGACGCAAAATAACTTTGCTGCCGAGCGAAACACTCAAATTTTCACCTCACTACGGCGAGGAAAATGCTCCTTTCGGCGGTTTAGGACATAGGAATAAAAATGACCACAATTAGAATTGACCACTACTACAAGTTAGAAGAAAAATGTACAATAGTTTTTTTTCGGGGGCGTTCTGAAATCTCACCCACCATACATTTAAAATTCTTATAACAAAAAAATATTCCAAACACTACTTTGTCTTGTACTATTTTTATGATTTATCAAAGTTTAAATATGTGCCTTCAGAATCGGGCCTATTATGTATTCAAGGTCGCGGGACCCAGCTGGATGAGGTTAGCGCAGGACCGGTCGTCGTGGAGATCCTCGGGGAAGGCCTTTGTCCAGCATTGGACGTGTACAGGCTGATATGATGATGATCTATACAAAATACTAATTCCTGCTAGAGAACCAGTTATATATACGAGTTTGTTAGTTTTTCATCGCGCATCAAAATTTATTCACTATACTGATATGCTTTACATTTAATATCGCAGGTTGAAGATAGAAAACAAGGATTACCACACGTCGTTTGCGCTGCAGAAGTGCACCAGGGCTGACAGCGGCAAGTACGTTGTGACCGCCAAGAACGACTCGGGAACCGACACCGTCGAGGTCGAGGTTGACGTCGTCAGCAAGCCCGCCAAGCCCAAGGGACCTTTGAAGGTTAGTGGTTTTGTTATAATTGGTTTTGCGGCCCTGGAAACGAAGTCGATTTAGGCCTGTCATAAATTTTAATATTAAAAAATACCGGTGCTTACAGCACGATTTATTATATTATACGTCGATTTGTATTATAGTTCACATCATCTCACTAAAGTGATAGTGGCTGTAATGAAGAGTTATCAAGGGAGAATTTGGAAAGAACTGGATTATTAGTTCCACGCTTTTATTTTAGTTTCCCGTTTAATATTTACTTCCATGGGCTCTTGCTGTATAATACTATAAATAATATAATTACTGTAACAAATCTAATTGTATAATTATATCGAAACCCATAATATACATTATTCAGAAAATTTATGTATTTATCAGAAAACTTTATCAAGTATACTTATGCCGTTACGTACGGACTAGGATTTTTTGTTTGGTAACTTAATGATGTATATAATATTATATAAAAGTTTATGACGACTTTATGACAATTTCCGACTTATCAGGTATCCGACGTGAAAGCGGACGGGTGCAAGCTCAAGTGGGAGCCCCCGGAGGACGACGGCGGCGAGCCGGTGGAGAGCTACGTCGTGGAGCGCATGGACACGGAGTCCGGCCGGTGGGTGCCCGTGTGCACCACCAAGACGCCAGAGGCCGACGTCACCGGCCTCAACGAGGGGAAGGACTACATGTTCCGCGTGAAAGCCGTCAACCCCGAAGGGGAGAGCGAGCCGCTGGTCACGGAGACCGCTACCACGGCGAAGAATCCTTACGGTGAGTTCAGCTCAGCTTTCCACCATGGTGTAAAGGCTGGTGACTGATTGATAGAAGGATAGTTACTCGTATCTACTACCCAATAACTGAAACAAGTCACTTGGCCTCCGCCTCCCGCTTCCCTACCTCGCCCGCCCGCTCGTACGCGTGACAGTACCGTTCGCATAACTGTGAGAGGTTGGGCCTAAGTGACGTCGTGCCACAAATGATAAAGATGAAGATTTCTTTATGTCCCTAACTGCTTCCTACAGAATTACATTTTGTTATTGAACATATAAAAAATATATATTCCGTAATACTTTCTCAATCGTTTTTTGCACTCTGTACTTATCACGACGGGGCGACGTAGGCGGAAGCGGGAGACGCGGAGTGAAAAGTGAAAAACAGAAAATAAAATTCCAAGAAGGCCGAAGTTTAACTGTGCTGTTTGGTTTTAGGTGAACCGGATCCTCCTGGCAAGCCGGAGTTCAAGGACTGGAGCAAGGACCACGTGGACCTCAAGTGGGAGAAGCCCGCCAACGACGGCGGCGCACCCATCACTGGCTACGTCGTGGAGAAGAAGGACCGCGACACCGGCAAGTGGGTGAAGGCTGCTGAGGTGAGAACCGTGGCTTGTTTGACTTCATCATTCGATTTTTGTTACTAACTTGATTTTTTAGTTTATTGAATCAATTAAAAATCAAATCAACAACCTATTAACATGTCCCCACTGCTGGGTCTCAGGCCTACCCTCTCAACGAGGGCGTTCGGGCTATAGTCCACCACGCTAGCCCAGTGCTTGTTGGTGGACTTCACATGCCTAGGAATTTTTTCATCGGCGTATGCAAGTTTCCTCACGATGTTTAAAAACTGATAAACATACTTATATACTTTTAAATAAATACTTAAATACATACAAACACCCAGAATCCGAAAACCAACAGCTCATCACACAAATGTTGGTCCCGGGTAGGATTCGAACCTTTGGCGCAGTAGGCAGGGTCACACTACCACTACCAACAGGCCATTCATACCTTTGCTATCGCATGGTCTGGTAAAAAGTAAATGTGTTGTCGTCCAGGTGCCGGCGAATAAGACGGAGGCGCGCGTGCCCGACCTGATCGAGGGCAAGCAGTACCAGTTCCGGGTGAAGGCCGTGAACAAGGCCGGCCCCGGCAAGCCGTCCGCCGTGTCAGACAACCTGCTCGCTAAGGACAGATTTGGTAAGCCTCGCAGTATTTATACTCGCCGTTTGAGTTCGCCCAATGATGGACAGGCAAAAGTCGATGGACTATACAGCCAGGTCATAGTTGTGTAAATTTTTCTCGGTTTGCTATTAATAAAGCCGAAGCGAATACTGATTTATTTTGTTTCCCATTCTTTGGGTAGTATCAATTGTAGTACAGTCCATATACTCGCCGCTAATAGAACTTGTGTTTGTTGTTACTTTTTCCATTCATCCGTGTAGGTTTAGGCAGTGGTGCTAAGCCATACAGCCTGTTCTTATTATTTGGGATTTCGAATTTTGAAATTCTTAAGTCAAAATATGCCAAGTCCTCTTTGGTTTTTTCTTCTAAAATGCTGTCCATTCTAGAATTCTCCAAACTGTGCACTATGTAAACTTTTTTCCCCAAAATCAACCAACGAAGATTAACCAACCAAGCGCCGTTTTGTTGCTGCGACTCATACCTAACTAATTTTAATTTCATTTTGTAAACTTTATATTTATTTGTATACCTTTTTGTATTTTGTATGTATGTGTCGAAGCCACAAATAAATGATTTATCTATCTATCTATCTAAAGATCAACCAAAGATTCTATAGTTTCTTTGTTTTTCAATGAAGGGTAAGAATACATTTTACATTGGAGCAAAATGTTTATGTTGTAGAAAATATGTTTATCTATATATCATGACTATGTATTTGTATTTACAAATATGTCTGTTGTTACCACAGCTCCGCCTAAGATCGACCGCACGAACATGCGTGATATCACGATCAAGGCTGGCCAGCATATCCGGCTTGACATCAAGGTGACCGGCGAACCTCCACCGACCAAGACCTGGTAAGAACTACACTATTTTCTATTTATATAGCCAGGCGTAGCCAGGTTTTTTTAAATCTAATTTTGTGGAGTTTTGTCACTAAGTGACAATGTCACTCCATTGTGCCCACACTTACTACTACACTTTAAATTAACATGGTTTTGATTTTATTGTACAGGCGTACAGGCATCGAAATTTATCTTCGCTGAATGCCCGCCCGTACAACCTTTTTTTGTGCATTTTGTGCACGGTTGTTTAGAGCCTAATGTTTATGCAATGCTAGATATAACTGTCATATCTTTCTCTTTTTTACATCTAATGTTAGAATTTAGAGGCGTGGCAGCCTAGTTGGCTGTGCATTCGCATCACGTCACCCTGACCTCAGGAGTCGTGGGTTCGAACCTTGGCCCATACCAATGAGATTCTCGAAACTTAAGGCTTTTCTGTGAAGGAAAACATTGCGAAGAAATCAGCATACGTCAAAGACAGAATTCTATTCTAAGGCGAATGTGAAGTCCACCAAAAAGCGGATTGTTAGCTTAGTGGACATCAATTTGGCACAACAAATCCTGTAGAGTTGAAGTATCGCCAGATATTCCTGGCCCCCTAAGAAGATAACTAATGATAGGATGATATAAATAGAGCGTCAGTGGCGTCGGGGATAAGACGTGGCCGAATTTCGAAAGGTCCGGAGTTCGATCCCCGGCTGGGCCATGTACCACTGGGTTTTTTCTGAAAACCTAAATACATTTACTGACGCTCTCAAACGGTGAAGGAAAACATCGTGAGGAAACCTGCATACGCCGCAGAAGAAATTCTTAGGCGCATGTGAAGCCTTGTTGAGAGGGTAGGCCTGACTATGTTATATTAACTAGCCTATTAATATGTCCCCCAGCAGTGGGGACATATTAATAGGCTGTTGATGATGACGATGATATAATTTAGAGATATATCTTTTCTAAACCATTATTATTACTTCGTCCACCCAGGTTCCACAACAAGGAGCGGCTGTCCACCCGCGACGACCTGTCCGTGGACGCGGAGGACTACAAGACGAAGCTGTCGGTGGTGGTCGCGGCGCGCAAGCACAGCGGCACGTACGTGCTGAAGGCGGAGAACAGCAGCGGCAAGGACGAGGCCAGCATACAGGTCATCGTGCTGGACGTGCCCGCCAAGCCCGAGGGACCGCTCAAGGTACGGATGTTTGTGAAGCGTAGTGTAGGAAGCCCCCCGGATAAGTGGAGCAGCCTATTATGATGATATATCTATACCGGGACCGTGGCATGCGTGCGCCCGCAATCCAGTCCTTTCATACAAGCCTTTCCTGTCATGCGCACCGCCCGCGCGCCACTTGTATGAAATTGGCGGCACGCATGCGCGCCGGGCCAGGACGCGGGCGCAAACACGCGTGACAGGAAATGCAGCTTTATCCTTTACGGAAAATGAACGTTTCAAAGTTACTACGTTTGTTTGAAAATCTTCCAAACTTTTTACCGGCAGTAGTCAGTAATTATTAAGTCAATAAGTCATTATCGAAAATTCAATGGTCCATCGTGTTGTCCAGATCTCGGACGTCCACAAGGAGGGTTGCACGCTCAAGTGGAACCCGCCCCTGGACGACGGCGGCGCGCCCCTCGACCACTACCTCGTCGAGAAGCTGGACACGGAGACCGGCCGCTGGCTGCCGGCGCTCAAGACCAAGGACCCCAAGGCCGAGATCGAGAACCTCGTGCCCGGACACGAGTACAAGTTCCGGGTGTCCGCGGTCAACAACGAGGGCGTGTCCGAGCCGCTGGAGGCTGAACACTCTATCATTGCCAAGAATCCGTTCGGTGAGTGGTTTCGGTTTCTATCATAGAGTTGGTGCGTGCTCGCGTCCCCTTAAAGAGGCGTAAAAAAAGCTTTCTATGGGTGTCAAAATCGTGTCAAATGTATCACAATACTATGACTCACTCACACATCACAAACTCCAAATAAATTTGTATTAGCAACCTCCTCCCGCTACACCGCTTCCCTTGTCCGCACCCCCCCTGTAAGTGGCACCATTGGTTCCCATACAAAATAAGCAAGATGCAGTCTCCATAGGGAGCCCGCGCGCCACCAAAGAGATTGGAACCTTTTTGGTTTCTATAGTTATTGGATAAATATTGACTTTATTTACTTAAAAAGTTACTTGATATATCGAGACCCTCACTCCCGAACTAGTCAAGTTGTATTTCAGTAGTCATGGTAGCGTTCTCAATAAATTTAAATTATATATAATAACAATAAAATCACTGGTCCACAGATGAGCCCGGTAAGCCCGGGAAGCCGGAAGTGGTGGACTGGGACAAGGACCACGTGGACCTCAAGTGGGAGAAGCCCGTCAACGACGGCGGCGCCCCCATCTCGGGTTACATCATCGAGAAGAGGGAGGTCGGCTCGCCCAAGTGGGTCAAAGCCTGCGAGGTTAGTTGGTTTACTTTAGCATCGTGAAATCCATAACACATAATTATATAATTATTTACGGATCTTACACACGAAATAGTTTTATTTACCTTGCCCGACGTTTCGACCAGGTTACACTGGCCGTGGTCACAAGCTGACTGGAGAGGCGAGCTGTCATTGTTAATCGCTGAATACAAAGCGCGAAAGTCTAAAGTGTACTATCCATAACACAACTTTTTTTTTACTGAAAACGTTGAGCGTCGGTGGCGTAGTAGGGATAGCGCGATCCATCCTGTCGAGAGGCCTGAATTCGATCCCTGGTCGTGCCAATCGTTTTTCTCGAAACTTAAGTAGGTATACCTACATTTACTGACTGCTCTCAAACGGTGAAGGAAAACATCGCGAGGAAATCTGTATGCATCTGAACTATATTACTGAAGTCCACCAACCCGCACTGGACTAGTCTGGTGGACTATAACCCACACGCCATCGTTCAGAGGGTCGACTTCCCCAACAGTGGGTACATATTTTACATATTATGTCTTGTTGTTGAAAAAAAAAGTGTTTAACGTAATTGGTACAGGTATTGGTATCCAAAAACCCTTTTCTTCGTGTAGATAATTTTGAAACAACTTATAATGCACATATGTTACGAAAGACTTATTCACGTGAATTGTTGAATAATAATGGCCCTTTATCAAGGGGAATAGAGCGCTTGTAATCTGAGCCGTACGCCTTAAATTCCACGCAAGTTTCAAGGATAGAAGGTAAATAGATTGTTGTCCCGTGTCAGGTGGGCCCCAACGACAACGAGAAGGCGACGGTGCCGAACCTGGACGAGGGCACGGAGTACGAGTTCAGGGTGAAGGCCATCAACGAGGCCGGCCCCGGCGAGCCCAGCGACGCCAGCAAGTCCGTCGTCTGCAAGCCCAGGAGACGTGAGTATACTTATATGAATGGATGAAAAAATGCAGGGCCCTGTGCTGTTGGGTTTGTTGATGTTTCTCCCCCTCGGCTATCCATGTGGAAACAGCTACTCTGTTTCCACATGGATAGCCGAGGGGGAGAAACATGTTTTAGACAGGATTGATGTCAAAAAGAGAATCATCATCAAAATAAATCATCAAAGACGTCCACTGCTGGATAAAGGCTTCCTACAGGGAACCCCATAGAAAGTATAATAAGAGAAATTGTATTCCAATTTTGAATAAACGAATTTTGAATATAACTAGCTTTTGCGTCTGCGCCGATGCCCACGGTTGATTGAATATCAATGGTAACTCGGTATTTTCCCGTGATCAAAATATCTTCATCTTCGGCCTGCACTAGTCCAATGCTGGACATAGGCCTAAACAGGCGCCACTGAACACAATCCTCGGTTCTCCGCATCCAGTCACTGCCAGCTGCCTTACGCAGGTCGTCACTCCATCTAGCCGGGGGGCGTCCCACACTACGCTTGCCAAGCCGTGGTATCCACTCGAGAACTCGTCTACCCCAGCAGTTATCGGTTCTCCGGCAGATGTGACCGGCTCACTGCCACGTCAACGTGCTTACCCTTTGAGCTATGTTGAAGGCTTTGGTTCTCTGGCGGATCACCTCGTTTCGGATCCTACTACGTTGCGTTATAACAGCTAAACGGATTTTGACGAAACTTGGTACAATGATAGCTTACAACAACATAATCATAATCCCAGAATAACATCTATACTATAGTAATACACTATTTTTTTGTACCGATTCTATTGTTGTCGTCGTGCGCAGTGGCCCCGAAGATCGACCGCCGCAACCTGCGCACGATCAAGGTGCACGAGGGCGAGCCCATCTCGCTGGACGTGAAGGTGTCAGGCGAGCCGCCGCCGGACATGGCCTGGTCGCTCAACGGCAAGATCGTCATGGACGGCAACGGACTCAAGTGTGAGTATCACAATTGTTCTAACCCTTAGCTGCATCATGGCTTTTTTACAGCTTGTGAAAAAGAGTGAACTTAGCCCATTATCTATACTACTTATAAAATCGTAACTGGAGTAAATCTGTACATTGAAGGGATTAAAAAAAAACTTTTGGAATACGTTATTTAGGCTTTTCTGACCCCAAAACACTTTTCAAAAAATTTCTTGTTATAAGATAAATATAAAAATCTAGTTCACACATAACTTCATATCAAGTTACATTGTGTTTGAATTACATATAGGTACTTACATTATTAAACTAAAATGCATGAGAACAAATCGCTTATGCCTAAAATAAATTGTGAAACTTACTAATTAGGTATTGACAATGGAGACATAGCAGTATTATTTTAACAGAGAAAAAATACCTTATTGTTTTTGACGTGCAAATGAAAGTCAACCTTAATGTGGTACACTACTTTTTTGCCTAGCACTACAAACAGTTTATGAACTAAAATGTTGATAATGCAAATCTGATGAATGTGGAATTTCTTCCAGTGGTGAACATCCCGTACATGAGCAAATACCAGCACGCCAGCCCCAGAAGGAAGGACTCTGGCACGTACAAGATCCAGGCCAGCAACAAGTACGGCCAGGATACCGCCGAGCTCGAGATCATTGTCACATGTGAGTTGTTGTCGCCATTTTTATATTTATTTTTTTGGCTTGTGACTCAAAGAAGTCAATGCGGGCCTCGTAAGGAAACTGTTTGCCATGCTACTCAGACCGCGGAGTTTGTCACCATTATTATATAATTATTTGTGTCACTAATATTATATAAGTTCTTGTCAAGCGAATGTCTGGAAGGCAAGATTTTGGGCAAGATCCCTTGGGTAGTAGAGTCGTTCGACGTGATCAGATTCTAAATCAAAACCAAACTGCCGAAAATGACTATACCGCCGTTGTTCGATTGCTAGAGTCAAGTTCCAGCAAGCTGGGTGCATCGCATATAGATATGTTGTAGACAAATCAAAAAGGGTACTTCCCGTTAACCTAGAATCATGAAATTTGGCAAGAAGGAAGATCTCACACTGACACCTTAAGTAAAGGCAAAAATACGTATCGTATCGAAGTGAAAGTCCATTTGATCTGTAATTGTATTTGATAAAACTTTTCCCACCCTCGTTGGCAGCCAAACCCGACAAACCGGAAGGCCCCCTGGAGGTGTCGGACATCCACAAGGACGGCTGCAAGCTGGCGTGGAAGCGGCCCAAGGACGACGGCGGCGAGCCCATCGAGGCGTACCTCGTCGAGAAGTACGACCCGGAGACCGGCTCGTGGCTGCCCGTCGGGAAGACCCTCGGGAACGTGCCCGAGATGGAGGTGAGGGACTAGAATAGTGCATTATTGCAGAGGCTGCGAAACAGGCAGGTCGAGTATGAAATTGAACGCCGAGCCGCAGGCGAGGACTTCAATGATACGAGAGAGGCAATTGCCTGTTTTCTCAAAAAATAAATTTAATAGATATTAATAGTTGATTTATCGTGGTTGTGGTTGGAAGCAGGTTTTCTATGACAGGCTTCCGACCTAAGATTTGGTGGAGATTAAAATGAATATTAAACGTAGACAATCCAGCACACCTGCAATGGATTACCATACAACATTGCCGGCGCGTTTTAGCTGTGTACATAAATACGATTCGGTTGTGCTTTTTACAAAAGTAATGACAATATTTCCGCGCATGGTTGAGGTGTGTTATTGCCACTTTGGATAGGATATAGATTAAGGATTCACTCGAATAATGTCAAAACATTAAAATGTCAAACGCGAATGTCAAAAATTCTTCGTGATCTGCGCTAGAGATGGTAGCTATATGATATCATTTCCTTTGCTAACTATGGTAGTAACATCCGTTTGTGTTGTCAGGTGGACGGGCTGATCCCTGGGCACGAGTACAAGTTCCGCGTGAAGGCGATCAACAAGGAGGGCGAGTCGGAGCCACTGGAGACCTTCGGCCCCATCACCGCCAAGGATCCCTTCAGTGAGTACTTCCTTATGATATACTATCAGTTCTAACATAGAAATATACCAACATAATATAATACATTTATAATTATAAAAGAGGTAGCCTCGTTGGTTGGGTATTATAATAAACCGTACACTCCAAAAAACTCATTTTTACTGGCCAGGGTTCGAAGCCACGACCTTATTTGTGACATGTTGGCTTAGTAGTGACCTTGCCTTCTGCGCCAGAGGCCGTGTCGTATAAACAAGGAGTTTGAAGATCAACACTTGGTGAAATATGGAACCAAAAAATAAAGCGTGCCGTCCCCTCCCCAGCCGTGCCGGACGCGCCGTCTGCGCCGGTGCCGGACGACTGGTCGGCGAGCCACGTAGACCTCAAGTGGGAGCCGCCGCTGTCGGACGGCGGGTCGCCCGTCGTCGGGTACATCATAGAGAAGAAGGACAAGTACAGCCCGCTGTGGGAGAAGGCGGTCGAGACGCACACGCCCACGCCCGCCGCAACAGTCAATGGGTTAGTTTTTCACACATCGAATCAGCTGTAAAGGGCTCCCTAGACGATCATGCGGCATGACATGCAATACGTGCTGTCACTCATGCATGGTCGTCTAGCTGTACTGATTGACGTTCATGACATGCAAACTACGTGCTGGCCGTTGCTTCACTGTATTGATTTATAGGAAGCATGATAGTCCATCATGCCGCATGACATTCACGTAAACGTTGCATGTCATGCAAGCATGATCGTTTAGGGACACTTTAAGGTTTTAGGCAAACTGTTCTGACACTTATGTCCGCAGCACTAAGCTGAGTTGAGACCCTTTTCACGCAACAACTTGACTTAAGAAACCTTAAAATGTTACAATATTTGGATATCAGTATCAGCTAATTATACATAAATAAAATCTAATAAATAAATAAAATCTATAAATAAATAAAATCTACTTTTATTTTTCTCTAGCTTAATCGAGGGCAACGAATACCAGTTCCGCGTGGTCGCCGTCAACAAGGCCGGCCAGAGCAAGCCGTCGGAGGCGAGCAAGAACTTCGTGGCCAAGCCGCGCTTCCTCGCGCCCAAGATCGACCGCCGCCACCTGCGTGACGTCACCATCTCCGCTGGCTCCACGCTCAAGCTGGAAGCCGCCATCACTGGCGAGCCCGCGCCCGCCGTGGAATGGAGGTAACACTCTGTTTTTTGACAAAACTACCCGACAGACTGACATACTATGATCAGATAGAGGGGGTGCTACTCGTCTCCAGGTCGTTCAAACGGCATACCACTTTACATTGCCAGGAAATCGTTAGGGGGAGAGGTGAAGGGGGACAGGATATGAGGGAGGGGTGAGTGAGGGGAAGTAAGGCGGGAGAGAGAAAGGAGCACAACAAACTAAGGGGTTTGTAAGTTTGTCTTGGAGTATTGCATGAACAGCAGTAGTCTTTTTTAACGCGAATGAAGTCGCAGGGCGCTGCTAGTAAGAAATATGACTATATTTTAAGTATGATGTGGCTTAAAGGTCTAGTAATTACGACAAAACCTTCATAAAAAAGTATACCTTTAAACATTTTAAAGTAAACGTTAACGATTGTATTAAGCGTATTGTCTCACCGTTGTATCCCTGCAACAGATACCAAAACATGCCGCTGCGCGCGTCCAAGGCGGTGACCATCGACAGCCCGGAGTACTTCACGAAGCTGGTGGTGCGGCCGGTGCGGCGCGACGACTCCGGCGAGTACACGGTCAACGCGGTCAACTCGAGCGGCAAGGACTCAGTCACCATCAACGTAGTCGTTACGGACAAGCCCGCCAAGCCGGAGGGCCCGCTGCAGGTATAAACAAACAAACATAAACTTTATTTACTTACAAAGTTGCATTGAGTGATCAATTTTACTCAATTTAGAGCTCAATACAGTACATAGGCCGAAACAAGATTATGAGATGCTCGACGACGAAGTAAGTGATGTATAAGGGGGAAACGTGCAAACAACTCTACTCTACATTCTACAAGTAGCGGAATCGGCCCGTATAACAACGTGGTTGAAAGGGCCAAATGACCAGTACTTTCATCTAAGTACATGGGCCGAGCAAATCGTTATGAAACGATGGGCAAAAAAAAGACAGTGTGTCCAGAGAAACCTCAAAAGGCCACAAAGCCCTGCCAGGGCTAACTTTCAATACGTGCTATGACAAGTTTAGGTGGCTGCCTTTTCATACCTAAACCGCTGAACAAATTTTGATGATATTTGGCGTGAAGATCAATCAAACCCAGCGGACGAACATAGGATGCTTTTTACTGCAGTAAACTGTTCCCGCAGGAAATAAACCTATTCCACGCAAAGTCCGGGGAAACAGCTCGTCTATCTATACTAATAATAAAGAGGTAAAAACTGGTGGATAATTAGCACGCCTATTTTATATTATCTTGCGAAGAACCAAATGATGGCGGGCTGTAAAATATACCTAGCGCCATCTATTCATAAACTTTAAAACTAAGAAAAACTGGCATGATTAGAACGGGTAAAAAAATTGAATAACATATAAATCGGTAGGATACTTTATAACGCGGAAAAAGTCGCGGGGCATCGGCTAGTTGATAATAAAATGAACCAATGTTGTGTTTAGATCTCGGACGTGCACAAAGAGGGCGCCACCCTCAAGTGGAAGCGGCCGAAGGACGACGGCGGCGCGCCCATCGAGTACTACCAAGTGGACAAGCTCGACACGGAGACCGGGTGCTGGGTGCCGTGCGCGCGATCTGATGAGCCTAGTAAGTGCTATCCTGCGATCACAACTGTACCTGAAAACTAGACCAGAAGTTCTATTGCATATATTTTCAGATTCAAATAAATTAAGTTTTTTTTAATGGCATTTTTTTTGTTTACGGTACAAAATATAAAGAAAAGGCTAGCGACTCTTTTGGCAGGAGCGAAGTGTCATGGTCGTCTCTTCTATTTTATTTTGTAAAAATAAGTATTTTGCGGGTTTTAATGTGTAATGGTGATAGTATTTTACACATTAAGTGCTTGTGCATATTGTGCGGGAAATTAAAATAAAAGCGTGTAACAACTCTTTCAGCTCGTACCAAAATTGTCCATTGGAAATCTTCATTAAAGTTACTATCGATTTAGTGAGGATAAGAAATAACCTTAGTGAAAATCGCCGACTAACCGTGCTCTGTTTTTGTGGAGGCCGTGCTGTAACCGCCGGTTTAAATAGATATAAGACTTTAAATTCAAAATAATACATGACTTAAAGGTTTCGTTACCAAGCCAAAACCTACTTTAAAAGAAAGAAAAGGTTATCTTGTCTAGAATAGAACATATCGTAAGAGTAAGTGCAATAACTGTACTAGATCATTTCACAGCCCATGCATTATCCTTGGATATATGTCATCGTTAGATGCTAGTTTCGGAGTTTATATTATTGTTACCGTTTTATAAATTTTATTAATTTCAACATGCGCAACCTTTTGATCTTCCGTCATCTGTTAGCTTCTCTAACAGTAAGGGTTGGCTGGAAGAGATCTCTTGTAGCGATAAGTCCTCCTTTGTACACAAAATCATAGTCATAACCATGTAAATATAAAAATATGATACTAGTATTTCAGGAGTTGTTGAAGTGGTTAGGAAGAACTGTTTATGCCATGTTAGCAACTGTCCACAGAGTGTGACGTGACCGGCCTGACTCCTGGCAAGGAGTACCGCTTCCGCGTGGCGGCCGTCAACTCGGAAGGCGAGTCGGAGCCACTCACCTCGGAGCAGAGCATCATCGCCAAGAATCCCTTCGACGAGCCTGGTGAGATAACATTTGCCTGTATATCATCATCATCAGCCTGCTCTAGTCCACTGCTGGACACAGGCCTACCAAGACGCGCCACTGAACCAGATCGAAGTACTCCGCATTCAGTCACTGCTCGTAGAACTGACGGCCGTTGGGGCAGAAAGGTCTCGAGTGACGACCACGTATCGGAAGACGCAGCGTACGCAGGCCTGCCACAAGGACCGACGATCCGAAGGTCGCGGGCACAGGACCGGTCGTCGTGGAGATCCCTGGGGGAGGCCTCTGTCCAGCAGTGGACGTCTACAGGCTGATATGATGATGATGACTACATAGCTTTGTATTTACTATTCATCCATTGCTTCATAGTCTCTTCCTTATGCATGGCAATATTGATTGGAAAAAGTGTGACAAAAGTGAATTAATTTCTGACTAATCTATCACCAGGCGCGCCGGGTACGCCGAGCGTCACCGACTGGGACAAGGACCACGTGGACCTCAAGTGGACCCCCCCGCGCGAGGACGGCGGGGCCCCCATCGAGGGGTACATCGTGGAGAAGAAGGACAAGTTCGGCAACTGGGAGAAGGCGCTCGAAGTGCCGGCGGATAAGACCAATTGCACCGTGCCCGATCTCATCGAGGGTCAGACTTATGAGTTCAGGTGAGGGAGAATAATATGTCCTTTGGTGGTATGGTACGGTTGGCGAATTCAACCCCTTATTGCATAGACGTACGTATTATGATTACTAAATTCCTTACAAAAAAATTTTTTTTTTAAATTTTTTTCTGGCTTCTACACACAAGCCAAACCACCTGGAAGTAACTATTTCTAACCCATCAAAAAAAAACATGAATATTTCTCTTGAAAGTTTTCCAATAAATTGATAAATTCTTGCAATTTAAGTTTATCGTATACATATAAATAGGAAGAATTATAGAGAAATCAGAAATATAGAAGTAATATTGTAAAATGAAAAATATCATTTTTTTTAATTTTCATAAATTCCCTGTATTGAAAATGTATCCAGAAATTCCCAAAAGCTTTCCACAATTGAATTTTCGCAATTGATGAAATGTTACCCGCCTACCTCTCGTTGTTTTGTGAGAGACTAACATGCTTAAAGTAAATGTCCAAGCAATCCGAGTAAGTTACGAATATTATATTTTCTTAACATTCTTTAACATGTTCTGTAACAGAGTACGCGCCGTAAACAAGGCCGGCCCCGGCGAGCCGAGCGACAGCACGCACCCGATCGTGGCCAAGCCGAGGAACCTGGCGCCCAAGATCGACAGGACCAACCTGATCGACATCAAGCTGAAGGTTGGACAAAAGTTCGGATTCGACGTCAAGGTGAGTTCGCTCTTTTATTTATCTTAGTTGTTTCTCTCGTGTTCTATAACCTTTTATCTGTCGAGAAGCACATATTGTGATTCCCCAGTAACTGGAGAGACACAAATTGTGCTTTATAGGCCGCCGAGAGACCTATCTAAGTCTAGATAGGAATGATTTTTGAAAAACAAAAAACTGACAGCCACGGTCGCCGGGGGTGCGAGCATTTTGACAGCCCACATTCTAAAAGAAAGTTATTTCTGACTTTTTGTTATTGCTCAGCGCCTAAGGGTCGTAGCGTGATGTTACATAGCCTATAATCTTCCTCAAGAATTGGACTATCAAATGCAAAAAGATTTTTTCAAATCTGACTATATAAGCGCGTTCAAACAGAAAAAAAGGTTTGCATTTAGCGCTATTTAGTTATTTCGCCGGAGAACCAAAGCCTTCGTATAGGCATTAGTCGCACCTTCGTATATACATAGCTCAAAGGGTTAGCACGTTTAACTGGCAGTGGGCTGGTCACACCTGCCGGAGAACCGATAACCGCTGGTAGACGAGTTCTCGAGTGTAGACCACGACTTGGCAAGCGTGGTGTGGGACGCCCCCCGGCTAGATGGAGCGACGACCTGCGTAAGGCGGCTAGCAGTGACTGGATGCGGAGAACCAAGGATCGGGTTCAGTGGCGCGCCTTGGGGGAGGCCTATTGTTCTGTCATCCTAATACACTTTAACTACTAAACATTACCCTTAAATTGCTCCCAACAGGTCAGCGGTGAGCCAATGCCGGAAACCAAGTGGTTCCTCGCCAAGAAGGAGGTGAAATCCAGCGGCGACATGAAGGTGCAGCACTCTGACTACAACACCAAGCTGAACTGCAAGACGGCCACCAGGGCCGACAGCGGACGTTATACGGTCACTGCAGAGAACAGCAACGGAAAGGATGTGGCCGAAGTGGAGGTGATAGTCCTGAGTGTGCCCAGCCCGCCTGGAGGTCCGCTCAAGGTCAGTATTAAAGTATATTAGTCAGAATAAAAGGCAGGTATATTAGCAAGTTCCGATTTAAGTTACTAGCACTTTAGAGTGATAATCAAGTACTGTTTTCGGTTCTTTTATAAAATATGTTAAGAATCGAAACCGAACTGATTAAGACACTCTTGAAAAATTCACGTGTATGAGAAATTACTATTGTTCATACTAAACATTCTCTGTGCCTCAAGGAAGCATACTGAGGCCACTTTTGTACCTTCTTTACAGTTTTTTCCCCAAGATAATTCTTTCTAACTTATTAACCCAATTCTTTTAATCAATCAGGTATCGGATGTCCACGACAAGGGCGCCAAGTTGTCCTGGAACCCGCCC
The DNA here is from genome assembly GCA_949699065.1 of Metalampra italica. NCBI lineage: Eukaryota > Metazoa > Arthropoda > Insecta > Lepidoptera > Oecophoridae > Metalampra > Metalampra italica. The sequence goes on from OX452993.1 coordinate 4,702,422, forward strand.
GCCGACAACGGTGGCCAACCCATCGACAAGTACATTGTGGAGCGCATGGACGAAGCTACCGGCAGATGGGTGACTGCCGGGGAAACAGACGGCCCGCAGACCAGTCTCGCCGTGGACGGACTCACGCCCGGGCATAAATACAAGTTCAGAGTCAGAGCTGTTAACAGGTCAGTAATAGTCTAAGTTTAGTTTAAAGTTCGCTCAAAGAATAAATTACTATACCCTCATGTTACCGGTCGTACCGGTCGTCGTGGAGATCCCTGGGGGAGGCCTTTGTCCAGCAGTGGACGTCTACAGGCTGATATGATGATGATGATGACCCTCATGTTCAAAACTCAAACAGTGATTGGTCAGAAGATTTTTTTTTGTTAAGTGTTCGCATTAAAAGTGGTGTGAATCTGTAGATCCAGTTGCTCTGGTCCACATATCTTAGTCGAAGTCAAAATATTTTATTGCGTACTCAACACTGGGTACATTTATACACGTCAATTTGACAACATTAATTAGGATTTTTCCTCTTTTGAGGTACGAAACCCTAAAAAAAATAGCTTTTGTTTTATAAATTGTTTTCATAATAAATTTTGATTCAAAATAAATATTTTGTCTGGAAGAAATCGCTCTTGTTTTTGGATTTTTTTTTAATGTGCAATAAATCGTTAGAATGTGGCTGTCGTCATATTTTGGTTTTTGAAAAAAGAATTCTATCTAGACTACATAAAGTTTAGTATTTGAACTACATTTGAGACCCGAACGGGTTTTTTAACACTCTAAGGGATAAAGAGTATTAATAATAATAAATTTCATTTATTCAGATTTCTTGATCCATGTTGTTAGTAGCAAAAAACTTAAAACATAGAGTTAGTAAAATACAACTTATAAATAAACACAAATAGTCACTAGGGCAAGCCTGGCTCTGGTAGGACGAGCTTGTCGCCCTGCCTCACCAGGACCCGCCCGCAGTGCTTCAGTAGTATTGAATTGAATTGATGACAGACTATCAGAGACTAACTAAATCATGACCGCCCACTCTCCAGGCAAGGCAAATCGGAGCCGCTCACGACCCCGCACTCGACGGAAGCGAAGAATCCGTTCGATGTGGCCGGCAAGCCCGGCACGCCGAAGATCAAGGACTTCGACAAGGACTTCGTCGAGCTGGAGTGGACCCGGCCGGAGAGCGACGGCGGAGCCCCCATCCTGGGGTACGTCATCGAGAAGAAGGACCGGTTCGCGCCGGATTGGGAGGAGTGTGCTCAGGTAATATAATATTAATAGCGGTTTCCCGTTCGGCCCTTTCTCAGTGGATGTCAGAGCTATGTAAGCAAAATTACCTTTGTGCAAAGTTCCAAGTCTCTAGGCTCGGTTTGGGGTATGCAGTTTGGGAGTCAATTTCTCTTTTTATATACTTTATCTTGATTGTTTATCCCAGTATGCGCCCATGTAAATTCGCAAGTCGGTGAGTCTTTGTTCTTGCTAGAAGCTATTTAGAGCAGTTTTCTCGAAAATGCTTAGGAAGAGAAATAAGAAATCTAAAATCGTCCAAGATCATTGTTTTCTGTGAATCGGATCGAATATGTTAGTGAATGCTTTCTTACCATTGCGTATGGCTACGGTTTTGCCGTATCAACGCCTTTTTCGAATTCTATATTACTGCTCGGTATCTTAATTTTTAATGAGCAAAAAGAGTTGCGTTAACTATAATATGACATCATCATTGCTTTTGTTTACAGGTCGAAGGCGATGTCACCACTGGAAAAGTGCCCGACCTCATCGAAGGCAACACGTACGAGTTCCGCGTCCGCGCCATCAACAAGGCCGGCAACGGCGAGCCCAGCGATGGCACCGCCCCCCACCTCGCGAGGCCCAAGAACCTCGCGCCCAAGATCGACAGGAACTTCATGTTCAACATCAAGGTCAAGTCGGGACAGAACTTCGAGCTAGACGTACCGGTTGCCGGAGAACCTACGCCAACTAAAGAATGGCAGCACGGAGACAATGTGGTCCTCAATACCGACAGGATCAAGGTCATCAACGATACCCACTCCACCAAGTTCAAGGTCATCGATGCTAAGAGAGGAGATAGCGGTGATTACACGCTGAAGGCGAAGAATATCAACGGAACAGACACGGCCACGGTTAAAGTGCTCGTGCTCGATGTGCCGCTACCGCCAGAAGGACCTCTCAAAGCCAGCGACGTCACCAAGTCTGGCTGCACGTTGAAATGGAGACCGCCCAAAGACGATGGTGGTAGCGAAATTTCACACTACGTTGTTGAAAAGATGGACCAAGAGAACTTGCGATGGGTACCCGCTGGTGATGTTCAAGCGTGCAGCATCAGGATTGACCATCTCATCGAGGGTCATGACTACAATTTCAGAGTACGAGCTGTCAACAAGCAGGGTGAATCTCAACCCCTCAACGGCCACGAACCAGTAACTGCCAAGGATCCCTACGGAACCCCGGACAAACCTGGAACGCCAGTCGTCAAGGACTGGGACAAAGACCACATGGACCTGGAATGGGTTCCACCGAAGAAGGATGGCGGATCTCCAATTACTGGTTACGTCATCGAAGCCAAGAAAAAGTACGGACCTTGGGAAGTGGCTGCCACTGTACCAGGGAACCAGACAACTGCTACCGTGCCGAATCTTGAAGAGGGAGAGGAGTATGAGTTCAGAGTCGTTGCTGTCAATAAGGCAGGAAATGGCGAACCCAGTGATGCGTCAACGCCACAAGTGGCGAAGGCCAGGTTCTGCGCACCGCACTTTGACAAAATGCTTCTCGCCGACAAGACTGTCAAAGCGGGACAGAGGATACAATACGAGATCCCCATCGAAGCATCGCCTAAGCCAACAGTCGAATGGCAGATCAACGGTAAAGTTGTCCACCCATCAGACAGAATTGACGTCCAGATTCTACACAACAGGGTCATTCTTGACATTCCATTCTCCGTCAGAGCTGATGGAGGCGTTTACAAATTGACCCTCAAAAATGACCTTGGCATTTGCTCGGCGTCTGCTCAAGTCACAGTCCTTGATAAACCTTCCAGACCAGAGAAACCGTTGGCCGTCTCAGACGTTACTAAGGAGTCGTGCTCACTGTCATGGAAAATACCATTGGATGATGGCGGCTCCCCGATCTTGCATTACGTTATCGAGAAGATGGATCTCACTCGTGGCACATGGTCCGACGCTGGTATGAGCACGTACTTATCTCACCAAGTGACTCGGCTTATCCACATGAAGGAGTATCTGTTTAGAGTCAGCGCCGTCAACTCAATCGGCCAGTCAGAGCCTCTGGAATTAGACAGAGCAATCACAGCGAAGAATGAGTTCGACGAGCCATCAGCGCCTGGGAAACCAGAAGCTACGGACTGGAGCAAAGACCATGTCGACTTACAATGGACTACACCCAAATCAGATGGTGGATCTCCCATCACTGGTTACATCATTCAAAAGAAAGAGAAGGGTAGCCCGTACTGGGTGAACGCTGTTCATGTACCCCCCGGCAAGAATAAGGCTACTGTACCAGATCTTACTGAAGGTCAAGACTATGAGTTCAGAGTAATAGCTGTCAATCAAGCTGGCCAATCAGAGCCTAGCGAACCATCGGATGTCATCACAGCCAAGGACAGATTTGTGGCACCAAAGATTATCACACCTCTTAAAGAGATTCGCATTAAGGCTGGACTTATCTTCCATATGGATGTGGACTTCATTGGTGAACCAACGCCTGAAGTTAAATGGACTTGTGATAATAAACCTGTAGTCGCGAATGAGAGAACTACGGTCACATCCGTAGGTCACCACACAATCATACACACAGTCAACTGCAAGCGTTCCGATGCTGGCAAATACCACCTGTCGTTGAAGAATGATTCAGGATCCGATGAGGGTAGCTTCGAACTGATTGTCCTGGATGTACCTGCACCACCGCAGGCTCCGTTTGAGTATGAAGAGATCACCGCCCAATCCGTCACGATGTCGTGGAAACCACCCAAGGACAACGGCGGCAGCGAATTGACTGCTTACGTCATTGAGAAGCGCGACTTGACTCACGGAGGTGGCTGGGTACCAGCTGTTACCTACATCAACCCGAAATACAACCACGCAACTGTGCCTAGACTATCTGAAGGTACGAAATACGAATTCAGAGTGTTCGCTGAGAACTTGCAAGGAAGATCGGAACCACTGGTGACAGACAAGGCTATTGTAGCTAAGAATCAGTATACAGTGCCTGGAAAGCCTGGAAAACCAGAATTGGTCTCCGCAGACAAGGATCACATTAAGGTCAAGTGGTCTTCGCCTATTTCCAATGGCGGATCTAATATTATTGGATACGACGTTGAAAGGAGAGACAAAGCTACTGGCCGCTGGATCAAATTAAACAAAGATCCTGTTAGAACCAATGAATTTGATGATGATAGAGTACAGGAAGGTCACCAGTACGAGTACAGAGTATCAGCCGTCAACGCCGCAGGACCTGGTCAACCTTCTGACCCGTCCAACATGTTAGTAGCGAAACCAATGAAAGAGAAGCCCAAGTTATGGCTAGACCATCTCATTGGCAGAAAGATCAAGGTCCGAGCCGGCGAACCAATCAACATTAACATTCCAATTACTGGTGCACCAACACCTACTATTTCTTGGACTAAGGGCACGATACCTCTTATACCTTCCCACAGATTGTCTGCTGAGACAAAGAACGATGAGACCAAACTCAGCATTGAGAAATCTACAAGAGATGACGCCGGTAAATACACTATTACCGCTGAAAACGCACATGGCAAGGACTCTGCTGACATTGAAGTTATTGTTGTTGACAAACCAGGAGTGCCTAAGGGACCTCTGTCGTGCACTCCAGTAACCCACGACTCTATTAGCCTCACATGGAATCCGCCAACAGATGACGGCGGCAGCGAAATTACTGGCTACGTCGTTGAAGTTGCTGAATTTGGAGTCAACGACTGGCGCACAGTTGCTGGTTTCTGTCCAAAATGCTCGTTTACTGTCAAGAACTTGACTGAAGGTAAGAAATATCTGTTCAGAGTACGAGCGGAGAATCTTTACGGAGTCTCAGATCCTTTGGAAAGCAAACCGACTGTCGCGAAATCGCCGTTCGATCCTCCAGATGCGCCTGATACTCCCAATATCACTGGATACAGTTCTAACAGCTGTTCTCTCGAATGGAAACCACCAGCAAACTGCGGTGGCAAGCCCATCACTGGCTACTACGTTGAGAAGAGAGAACGCGGTGGCGAATGGGTTAAAGTTACCAACTACCCTACACCTAACACCTGCTACACGGTACCAGATCTCCGTGAAGGAAACCGCTACGAGTTCAGAGTTATCGCTGTCAATGAGGCAGGCCCGGGCAAACCTAGCAAGCCGACTGAACCGATCACGGCTGAGACGCAACGTCTTAAACCCAGCGCACCAGAAGCACCTAAACCCGATAGAGTTACTAAAGACTCCGTCACGCTATCCTGGAGACCACCAAAGAGCGATGGCGGATCTAAGATCAAGGGCTACATTATCCAACAGAAAGGAAAAGGAGACAAGGACTGGAAGGACGTCAATGATGTGCCGATTCCAGGCCTCGTTCACACTGTGCCTAAACTTAATGAAGGCGAGGACTATCAGTTTAGGGTAATTGCTGTCAACGACGTTGGCAGATCCGACCCGAGCAAATCAACAGGAGATATCACCATCGCTGAACAACCTAACAAACCTTGCATGGACCTTGGTGGAGTCAGGGACATCACCGTACGTGCTGGCGAAGATTTCTCCATCCACGTACCGTACACTGGCTTCCCGCAGCCGACCGCCTCATGGTTCGCCGATGATAAGTTGTTGGACGTCGAAGGCGACCCGAGAATCTTCCAGAAGATCACACCAGACTCTGCGTCTCTCGTTGTCAAGAACGCTAAGAGGTCCGATGGCGGGCAATACCGCCTGCAGCTGCGTAATCCATCAGGCTACGACACAGCCACCATTAACGTCAGGGTATTGGACAGACCTGGCAAACCAGAGAACCTCAGAGCTGACGAATTCGAAGGCGAAGCGCTCACGTTGTACTGGAACCCACCAAAAGACAACGGCGGCGGTGAAATCACAAACTACGTCGTCGAGAAACGTGAGGCTAGAACACCAACCTGGACTAAAGTTTCCGGCTATGTTACAACACCGTTCCTTCGCGTGAAGAATCTGACTGTCGGCCGTGATTACGAGTTCAGAGTAATGGCTGAGAACCAGTACGGCCAGTCCGATCCGGCGCAGACGACAGAACCAATCAAGGCGAGACATCCCTTCGACCCTCCAGGCGCGCCCGGAGCGCCCAAATCGGTGGAGACCACCGAATCTACCATCACCATCACTTGGACGAAACCGCGTCACGACGGCGGCTCACCCATTACTGGTTATGTGGTAGAGAAGAGGTTGATAACTGAAGACAAATGGACCAAGGCGTCGCACGCACACATTCCAGACACAACGTACAAGGTCACCGGTTTGATCGAGAACCACGAGTATGAATTTAGAGTAGCTGCGATCAACGCGGCTGGTCAGGGACCATATTCGCAGAGCTCTGACGCGATCAGAGCGTGCGCGCCGCCCAACTGTCCGCGCATCACGAGCGACCTCAGCCTTCGGGACATCACAGTCATCGCTGGAGAGGAGATCAAGATTACTGTACCTTTCACCGGAAACCCGAGACCGAAGGTCAGTTCTTCGTTTATAATTTACATTTTATTTTAAAGCATTACAAACTGAAAGGTACCAGATAGTTACCTGTAACTTTTACATGCGTTGCGTTGAAATGATTTGGGTGAGATCTGATAGTGTCTATCCAAGCATATCGGAGTCCACTGCGGGACATAGGCCTTGCCCAATGTGCGTCACCACACCTGATTCTAGTGGGTTCGATTCCCACTACGGCCTTTGACCAAGTTGTTCCTGATATGGATGTTATGTTTGTAAAATTGTCCTAATTTTTATCTGACTGTCCCAGGTGTCGTGGGTGATCAACAACGAGGAGGTGTTCCCAGACAACCGGCTGCGCTTCGTCACTTCTGATGTTGACACCGTGTTCCACAACTCGAGCGCCAAGAGATCGGACACCGGCTCTTACACTATTCAGCTGATCAACAGCGAGGGCTCAGACAGTGCTACTTGCCGGGTGAGTGTTAAAAAAATAGTAATCATAAATTTTTACATAAAAATAAAACCGACTTCTTTTTAAGAATTCAGGATTTTTGTACGCCGACGACTTATTATTCATCCCCTATTTTTTTTAGTTCGAATGTGGTCCCATTTCAAATAGAAACAATATTTCAGCTCTAGAAAATTAGGGGATGAAGTAGTATTCCCGATCGCCGGGATGAAGCCCGGTTATTGAATTTCACTTGTAGTCGGTTTTATTTTTTTGAAATAATTTTATATTATTATTTAACAATTACAATGTCATATCTTATTGTCTCAATTTTATATCTTGATCTCGACTTGGGAGTTAACCTGTAATGTTAATGCTTGACTATTTTAATGAATGAAGTTTTAATGATCTTCTATATGACACAGGTGTTGGTGGTGGACCGGCCTACGGCGCCGGTGGGCCCGCTGGACGCGTCCGACATCACGCCGGACACGTGCACGTTGTCATGGAAACCGCCCCTCGACGACGGCGGCTCGCCGATCACCAACTACGTCGTCGAGAAGATGGACAACAATGGAGTGAGTACACATTTAAACTGTTGGGTTTGGTAGACTGTTTCTGTAGGCCACCGAGATTCGGAAAAAAAAGTAAAAAAAAGTTTTTCCCAATAATATCCTGAAATTCTTAGCAATAAATTATATACTAACGACAACCCTCTCGCTGTGACCACTTGGATATATCATGGGAATAACAACATTACGTCCGGGGAAAACGGTATAAATTTAAATTTAAAAGAATCTACTATGCACCGTGCTGTTAGTAGTGCTATAATGTCTTTGGTTTAACTAGGTTTTTGGTGGTGCCCTTACATTAATCAACAATTAAACACGTAACTTGACGAACGTCCTGTCCTGCAGGTATGGACCAAGATCTCGTCGTTCGTCCGCAACTGCCACTACAACGTGATGGGCCTGGAGCCAAACCACAAGTACACGTTCCGCGTGCGCGCAGAGAACCAGTACGGCGTGTCAGACCCGCTCACCATGGACGATTCCATTACTGCCAAGGTTTGGCATAATTTGTCAAACACATTTCTGATAATCTGTGATGCTTTTTACGCTTTTTTTACGCTTGGAAATTTGAGTATTATTTTGACAACCTTCTTCGAGCTAAATCGATGTAGGTACTCGTCAAATATCCGCGAGCAGCGGCCGTCTAAGTTATATGAAAATCCATACCAATCGGCTGAATAAATTACTATGAAAACTCATATCTGCCACTCGTCAAAAGTTTTATTTACGTCGAACTGGCATGCAAATAGAAAAATTGGACATTTTGGCGCCTGAAAAAGTATGTATGTATGTATGTAAACACTTTATTGTACTAAAAACATTACAATAACAGATAGTAAAACCAGTGAAACTAAGTACAAAGGCGGACTTATCCCACTAAGGGATCTCTTCCAGTCAACCTTAGAGTTACTGAGAGGATTAGCTTTTGCGTTAAGTACCACAAAAAGTATTAAAAAAGTATTTTGTTGTTGTCAGTTGTTCGTCATTAATTATAGTTTCAAATAAAGTGTTCTATTTGGTTGGAATTCCCGCGCATTGTTTGAGAAAAGTACTATACAAACCTTGGCCGCCAATATGAACCTAAAAGCGGTGCAATAAGTGCCACTTTACGAGCAAATGTATATTCTGTTCTTAATGTTTCTCAGTTCCCATTCACGATTCCGGACCCGCCGGGCACGCCGCGCGTCACGGAGTGGGACGGGTCCACCGCGACCGTGGTGTGGGACCGGCCGCGCTCCGACGGCGGCGCGCGCATACAGGGCTACAAGCTAGAGTTCCGAGACGTGCAGGACGGCATATGGAACAGCGCCGACTACCTCGTCAAAGACTGCAACTACCAGGTGGGTACGGGCGACGGGCTAGACCAAGTAGTCACACTACTAGTTATCGGTAGAAGTCGTTACTAAAGTTTTTTTTTCGGGGATTCGATGATTTCCAGGGGGATTTAGTGATGTGCAATACAAACTATCCAAGTCTCGACGTTGTAGCTAGATATGTATGGGAACTCCAAAATTTCATTTCTGAAAATTGTTCAGTTTCATTGGCTGTGTCATTAATGTTAGGTAGCCACCAAACTGCCCGCTTGATAACGGGCTGTACCTTATCGAGCGGAATGTTCCAGGCGTACAACCTGGAGGCGGGCCACGAGTACGAGTTCCGCGTGCGCGCCAAGAACGCGGCCGGGTTCAGCAAGTACTCCGGCAGCTCGCAGAAGTTCAAGGTGAAGCCGCGCTGCGGGCCGCCGGGCGCGCCGCACGCGCCGCGCGTCGTGCGCGTCGGCAGGAACTATGTGGACCTCAGCTGGGACCCGCCCTCTACGGACGGAGGTATGTGCTGAATACAGGCAGCCTCAAAAGTAGCTTAGTAATTGAAAATTCTAAAAGAAGTGCAATGTTATTGTATGTATATAATCATATGTACCGCGTGACGGGGCTTTATAATAATATGTAACTCGTTTGTATGTTATGTTCCGCGTGATGGGGCTACATAATAATATGTAACCCGTTTGTATGTTATGTTCCGCGTGACGGGGCTACATAATAATATGTAACCCGTTTGTATGTTATGTTCCGCGTGACGTGGCTACATAATCATATGTAACCCGTTTGTATGTTGGGTTCTCGCGTGACAGACTACATAATCACAATTGTAACCCGTTTGTATGTTATGTTCCCGCGTGACGGGCTGATGTAACCTGTTTGTGTGTTAGTTGCGCGCGCGACGGTCTTATGTTACCCATTTGTATATTACGTTCCTGCGTGAGATGCTACCTAATCATACGGAACCCGTGTGTATGTTAGGTTTCCGCGCCATTGCGCGATTACATAAACATACCTATGTTAGCTACCTATGTTAGCTACGGGCTACATAATCATATGTAACCCGTTTGTAAGTTATGTTCCGCGTGACGGGCTACATAATCATATATAACCCGTTTGTATTTTATGTTCCGCGTGACGGGCTACATAATCATATGTAACCCGTTTGTATGTTATGTACCGCGTGACGGGCTACATAATCATATGTAACCCGTTTGTATGTTATGTTCAGCGTGACGGGCTGCTACATAATCATATGCAACCCGTTTGTGTGCTAGGTTCCCGCGTGACGGGCTACATAATCGAGCGTCGCGACGTGGGCGGCTCGGTGTGGGTGAAGTGCAACGACTACAACGTGCAGGACACCACGTTCACGGCACTCAACCTCAACGAGAAGGCAGACTACGAGTTCCGCATCATCGCTGTCAACGCCGCTGGTGAGTGACGTCACATAGCATAACTTTTAGTGCTCGGATTCTGGGTGTTTGTATGTATAAAGTATTTATTATGTTTATCAGTTGTTGAGTACCCATGTACAAGGTTTGGCTTAGTTTGGGGCTAAACAACCGTGTGTAAATTGGTCCAAAACATTATTATCATAATAGCTGTAAGTCCTATAGTTATACATTGTTTATTTCACAGGAAAATCCGAGCCTTCAACATGTACGACGCCGGTGCGAACGGGTGAGGACATAGGAGGCACTAAACCGGAATGGGTGAAACAAATGCCTCCGCACATGGTCGCGCCGCTCGGGCGGCCGTTCACGCTGGAGTGCGTCGCCACCGGCAACCCAGTGCCCACGGGCAGGTGGCTGAAGAATGGCAGGGAAATCGTACTTGGCACCAGGTAGGTAAAATGAATGGTTATGGAAAAATAAATAGTTGGTCCTCCATTGACCATTAAATTTCATTTTAATTTCATTAAATCGCATTCAAAAATTATTAATTTTATTATAACGCATAGCTGTGCGTTATAATAAAATTAATAATTTTTGAATGCGATTTTGATGAATGCTGATTTACGCCAGTGGCGCCACCTATGTTTTCCATTGGATCGTGTCTAAACGTCAAATCGAATAAAATAGTATTAATGTAAATACATTGATGGAATGTCATAGGCCGAACTCGGCTATGTGTTCCGCCTTGTTTCTACTTCATGGTTCCGCCACATGGGCATACTACATTGTGTTACAACATGCCTTATATAAATATTAGGGGGGGAACAATCATTTACTATATGACGAACAGGACGAGTGTTGTCGCTAGACATTTTATGTCAAAAGATACGAAAAAAAAACTAGAATAGAAAGAGAAACCCCTTAGATGCACCGATCACCAAGAAGTTGAATAATAGTGTAGGATTTGGGGTTCCTACTCCCTGGTCGGTTAAATGAAATAGTCTATTTGGATAAACTGTGTTTAATTACTGTCCAAATACTTTCTTATGAATATACGAGTGTTACGAGTGTGGGGGGCGAGTGATGGGGAACGACTGGCTCGGCGGCGGGCTGCGCCCGCGCGGCCGGCTGCTTATTGTCGTGTCATGAGTTTTGTGCCCCCACATCACTCTCCCCTAAAAACAAAAATTTTTCATAAAATTTTTCAAAATACAAAATCTTAAATACTAGTACAACAATATGTTAGTTAGCTTGCTATTGCGCGCCGCTGACACCATGCGCGCAGTGCGCTCGATTATTTTGCTGACGCGTCGTCTAACGGCCGTCGACACGAGTTATCGCTTGCGTGATGTCATCGGTCGCTCGCTACTAATAATCTATACCTTTTTTTTTCAAAATATATACTGCACTACAAATTTATAATAATCTTTTGGTGCATTAATATGCGTGTATAGTTTTTTACGGACACAAATATTTTATAAAAATACAATTTCAAAAAATTACATTGCATATTTGGATATTAACTGGTCACATTGTTTATTATTTTGGACTAATAGTTTTACATTATTGAGAGAAAATACCTGTAGTCAAAATTTTCACATTATACATATTGTTGCACAAAGTTTTGCGTATATATGAGAGACGGCACTTTGTTCACTTTAGAAAACACTGCACAACTGTACTGCACCTATGAGATGATGACCTGCGACGGATTGGGCCCCTTTCCTGGTTGCGCCAACACCGCAGTCATTGTAGGTGGTGATGCCATGGGTTGCAGGCGGACTATTTGGTTTCTCATCCAGCCTTCGGTGCCCCTTTTGCACCTTTTATACATGCAGAAAAATATAATCACGGCCACAATGGCTAGTACTACTAACAACAGTATGGAGATTCTATTCAGTTTTTCTTCAAATGTCGCGGTCGCGTAATTCGCGCCGGATTGGGCGATGATGACTTCGTCTTTGCTCTGAGTCTGACCCATGGTTATTATCATAATGCGTTGTCGCTTGCTTGTGCTCTCATATATATGCAACTACATTTTTATTTAAAAATACAGAATATTGCTTATTACTATTTATGCTAGTTAACTTCTAGTCATTGTCGATGTCAGTCCACAGTCCAAGTTGTGTCAGCTAAATCGCACGGGTGGCCTGATTGTGCGGCCACTGCGCGTTTTGCGCAATGATATATTCGTAGCCTTAGTTGGTGCGTCACTGCCCGCTACGGGCTTGTCTACGTTTTGCCCTCCATCGGGTGCTACGCTGTGGCTACGCGCCGATTGCGTCACACTGTCTTTTAGGTCGTCATTTAATAAGTAGGCCGGTTTAAGTCTGTCAATTGATATCCGTGAGGTCCTGTTAGGTAACTGTACTTCTACTACCTTACCATGTCTGCCTATGATGCGGTATGGGCCATCGTACGCAGGTGTTAATGGTTTCCTCACTGCATCTCTTCGTACGAACACGTGGGTGCATGACTCCAAGTCTTTATGTACGAACATCTGACGTGTGTTGCTCGATACTCTTGACACAGGCCGCAGGCTCCTAATTACGCCTCTTAACCTGTCTACGTACGTGTACACGTCGCTGGTACTTGACTTACTTACCTCGCTGAAGAACTCTCCTGGGAGTCTTAGCGTGTGTGCTAACGTCATTTCTGCTGCACTCACTCCTGTGTCGCTTCTGCCGGATGCTCTCAGACCAAACATTACTGTTGACAGTTCATCTGCCCATGACGACTTACCTAATAAACGAGCTGTTAAAGCTGCTTTAAAGGATCTGTGCCATCGTTCTACTAACCCGTTAGCTTGTGGGTGGTAAGGAGTTGTCCTTATTTTATTTATTCCTAGCAGTGTCATTAGCTCTTTAAATAATTGACCTTGAAATTGCGTACCTTGGTCGGACGTCAGTCTGGCTGGGCATCCATAACGACATATCCACGTCTCATATACTGCCCTGGCTACTGTTTCAGCGGTCATATCTTTTACCGGTACTGCTTCTGGCCATCTGGTAAAACGGTCTACCATGGTTACGCAATACCTATAACCCTGCTCCGTTGTCGGTAGGGGACCTACTAAGTCTATATGTAAATGTTCGAAGCGCGCTGCTGGTTCGAACTGCCCTAGCGCCGTCTCTGTGTGACGATTGACCTTGGATTTCTGGCACTGAACGCAGGTTTTGGCCCATGTGCCTACATCTACATTCATCTTCTTCCAGAAATACCTTTCTTGCATCAACCTTTTAGTCTCACGGCTCCCTGGGTGGCTAACGTTATGCACACTGTCAAATGCTGTTCGTCTAAACATTTCAGGTAGGTACGGACGTGCCTTATCTGTGGATGTTTCGCACACGATAGGTACGTTGCTACCTGGCAATATGATCTTTTTAAAACGTAAGCTGTTCTCGACCTGCATGTTTTGCAACTGCTTATCGCTACTTTGTTCCCTGGCCACTTCTACGTAATCTATTGGTGATGGACACAATATTGTTTCAACACCACTTCGGGATAGACAGTCTGCTACGCTGTTGTCATGTCCCGATACATGCTGAATATCAGTTGAGAATTCTCCTATAAACATAATCTGACGCGTCCTTCTCGGTACTTCTTTAGCGCTACCTAATTTTTGTGAACGCGTAGATCAGAGGTTTATGGTCTGTAAAGATTGTAAATTTTCGTCCTTCTACCAAATATCTGAAGTGTAGGACAGCTAGATATATTGCTAATAATTCTTTATCGTAGGTGCTGTATCGCTTTTCCGTATCGCTGAGGTTTTTTGAATAATAACCTAACGGTTTTAAATTTCCGTCTACAAGCGTATGTAGGACGGCGCCTACACTGTCATCCGATGCGTCCGCCATAATTGATAAAGGTGTATCGCAAGACGGGAAGTATAATGTTACGGCTTCGAGCAAACTGTTTTTACAAGCGATAAATGCATCGTTTGCTCGCTCGGTCCAAGGTATGGGCGTTTTGTCCCTTTTCTTGGAATTATGCAAGAATTTATTAAGTTCGGCTTGATGCCTCGCTGCTTTGGGTAAATGAGACCTATAAAAATTCATCATACCTAGAAATCTTCTGAGTTCTTCTACCGTTTTAGGTTTTGGGAAATCCGAAATCGCTTTCACTTTCTCTGGTAGTGGTTTCAATCCGTCTGCTGAAACCTCGAAACCTAAAAACTCAATTTTGCTTTGACCGAAACTACATTTAGATAAATTTTTAGTAATGCCATATTCTTCAAATCTTTCGAAAATAAGTTTTAAATGTTCCCTATGTTCTTCCTCGGACGCGGATGCTATTATGACGTCATCGATATAACAAAAAAGAAAATCTGATCCGACCTGATCTTTTCCGCTGTCGCTTATGCACTTAATACCGTGTAATACTGTGTCATTCATGAAACGTTGAAATGTAGCGCCTGCGTTTCGCAATCCGAACGTCATACGTTCGAATTCATATAAACCAAATGGGGTCGCTATTGCTGTTTTTGGGATGTCTTCTGGGGCCACGCAAATGTTATGGTATGCCCTGTTGAGGTCTAAACGCGTGTACACTGACTTGTCCTTTAAAATATAAGTAAAATCTTGTAATCTAGGGATTGGGTATCTGTCTGGCTAGGTGATTGCGTTAAGCGCACGGTAATCACCACAAGGCCGGATTTGGCCGTTCTTTTTTGGAACTATGTGTAGTGGACTAGCCCACGCACTCTTTGAAGGCCTACAGATGCCCAGATCCTGCATTACCTGGAATTCTTCCTTCGCTTTTTGGTACCTCTCCGGTGGTAGCGGCCTGACGCGCGCATGCACTGGGGGTCCAGTTGTTTCGATGTGGTGTACGACGCCGTGTTTGGGTGCCTCTTTGAACGACATCGGCTTGGTTATCTCTGGAAACCTAGATAATAAATCACAGTACGGATGTTTAGAGTCTAGGGTTGTCACAGTCTCGTTTTTACATTTTGTCACAGTGCCTATCGTATTTAGCGTCGTCACTTGGTCAATCAGTTTCCGTCTACTTAAGTGGACTAGTAACCGATATTTTACCAGAAAATCTGCCCCAATGATGGGCTGCTTAACGTCCGCTATGATAAAAGTCCACATAAACGCTCGTCTTAAACCTAAATCTAACTCTAGCGTATGCAACCCGAATGTCCGAATTTCGGTGCCGTTCGCTGCGTATAGACAATAAGTTGCACTATCGTTTAGTTTTGACTTTTTATACACTGCACTTTTAGGTAACACTGAGACATTTGCTCCACTATCTATTAAGAAACGTAAACCTGACTTTTTGTCTGTTATGCACAAGCGGTTTTTTTCGGTGGTGGTACAGTTTCCCGCGGCCGACTGTACCTCTTTTAGTTTCCCTGTTGTTTTTCATTTTTCCAGGCACACGGCTGTATGCACTTCTTCGCCTTGGTTTTGAATCGGTAGTGGAAGAAACATAACCTGCCTACGTCACTGGGCGCTTTCCTGTCCCGCGACTGGCTTCTGCGGTTGCTGCGAGCTCTCGATCCTGTCCTGGCATGGTCGTTGGACTCTCTTCTGCGGGACCTCCCTCGGGTCCTCTCCATTCCGTCCAGCCTTGTTGTTAGCCTGGCGATCGCTGCTACTAAGTCTGTATCCTTGCTGGTCGAGGGTTTCGGACCGCTCACCGATGCTATGCTGCCTCCGCTGGTTGTCGCCTCGATTACCTTGTCGGCGATGGTGGCCTTGACCGTGAGGTCTTTTTCCGCTACGGCCAGTACGGCTTGCACTGCTGTGGGCAACTGGTTCTGCCACAGTATGGTGAGGGTCTCCTCCGTGACCCTGCCCTTGGCGAGATCCTTCATGCGGCGCAGGAGTTGCGACGGCTTTTGTTCGCCTAACTCCATCTCGGTCATTAGTTTTTTCACCTTCCGCGCCTCCGACTCCTCGTAAATTTCTAGCAACCTGGCTTTCAGCGCCCCGAATTTGTTAGCTACGGGTGGCTCTGCCAGAAGGTCGCTCACCTGCAGTATTATTTCCCGGTCGAGTTTTGCCACGACGAGGTTGTATTTCGCCTCGTCACTCATGTGCTGCGGGTGCAGTACCGCTTCGACCTGGACGAACCAGAGCCTGGGCTGCTCTTTCCAGAAGTCTGGCAGCCGGGCTTGAATGGATACGGCAGCCATGATGTCTGGCTGCTGGACTGCTGGAGGTGGGTTCTCTTCTGGTACGATTGCTGGGTTTTGCATTTTATTTCGCACTTTACTTAACGCTCACTTATGACTCGCGGTTTATGCGTGTTGATCGCGCCCTCACACTCGTAAGCCCACGCGGCGGGCGAGTCGCTCCCTAATTAAAAATCCAACCGACACAAAAAAGTTTTCACTAATCACGTCGGGGTCACCAATGTAGGATTTGGGGTTCCTACTCCCTGGTCGGTTAAATGAAATAGTCTATTTGGATAAACTGTGTTTAATTACTGTCCAAATACTTTCTTATGAATATACGAGTGTTACGAGTGTGGGGGGCGAGTGATGGGGAACGACTGGCTCGGCGGCGGGCTGCGCCCGCGCGGCCGGCTGCTTATTGTCGTGTCATGAGTTTTGTGCCCCCACAATAGCAGCAGTCAATTAGTAAGTCGTGATCTCGCAATCTCGCAGGTTCATAGCGGAGTCCCGCGAGGGCACGCTCAGGCTGAACATCCTGGAGGCGACGGACGCGGACGACGGGGACTACACGTGCGAGGCCGTCAACACCATCGGGTTCATCTACTGCACCGGACACCTCAAGATCGGAAGTAAGTTGAAAACATACAACTAAACAGCCGTGTGTAAATTTGTCCAAACATTATTTATTTATTTATTTATATATTTATATCATAATCGTGAAAGAATGTTTGGACTTTGGACGTTTGTTACTCATTCACGCAAAAAAAGGCTAATAATGTTTGGTGTACATCACTATTAGTATTTATGCTGTATTAAATAAATTGAAATCGAAAAAAATTACGGAACCTATTTTGATAGAATAAAAAACTTGTCTACGCGGGTGAAGTCGCGGGAAACGGCTAATAAATAAGTATAACAGTTCTCGTTACAACTTTATGACTCGTAACAGTATTACTTATATGGTACAGGACGTCACTTGGAGTCGGTAGTGTCACGGGGAATAGTGATTCTTAGTAGTGATTTTTTGTTAGTTTAGTTTTATATAGTTATAGTTTTGTATAGTTTTTCTTCTCAGTTAGATGTTTTCTCTGTAGGAAATGTATAAGTCAAAAATTTGATATAGACTTAGTGTGTCAGACAATAGTGTTTATAGTACAGTGACAATAAATTTCTTACCCATGACACTATTAGCCACAGATTAGAAAGAAAATTTCTCATCTCAAAGAGAACTTCTCTACCAAACAGACATGGTAAAGTTTACACGAAAAATTAACTCGACCATTCTGTCCGCCCGCAGGCCCGCCGCGCATCACCCGCATGCCGGGCGACCTCCACCTGCCGGAGCACGACAACACCAAGATCAAGATCCTGTACACCGGGGACCAGCCCATCGACGTGACGCTCACCAAGGACGGCCACAAGGTGGCCGGGGACTCGCCGCACCTCAAGTACACCGTGTTCGACGACTACATACTGATATTCATCAAGGATATCAGCAAGGATGACATGGGTGAGTGCGCTTTTTGTGATCGATTGGGACATTTATGTCAACTGTGTCGCCAGGTGGACCGACGACCTAAAGAAGGTGGCCGGAAGCGGCTGGACGGAGGCGGACGGAGGACCGGGTGTCGTCTCGCTCATTGGGGAAGGCCTATGTCCAGCAGTGGACGCTAAAGGGCTGAATGATATGATATAATATTCGATGCCTTTTTTGTGCTCCATTGGGACATTTATGTCAATTCTGTACCTTGGCCGCATGGAACTAAAAATGTAACATAAATAATCAAAGGAATTGAGACTTGTATGTAATGGAAACCATTCGGAAAAAACTGCAAAAAAAAAAGTATCGAATGTGAACTAAAAAGCTAATACTGCGATTCTCCTTAGGAAGCAGCCATTGTTTTGTATTCCGCGAGGATATAGCATCTTGATTATTAAGTTGAAACGATGTATTTTTATGCGCTATATTTTATGTATTACTAGCTGTTCCCCGCGGCTTCGCCCGCGTAGAATAATTTTTTAAAGCCCGCGGGAACCGTTTACTCCGGTAAAAAGTATCCTATATGTTATTCCAGGCTATAAGCTATCCCTGTACCAAATTTCATCAAAATCCGTTCAGCCGTTCTTTAGTTATAAGTGGTCTAACTAACACGACTTTGTTTTATATATTAAGAAGATTAACGAACGAATTAGTTATAAGTAATTAAAATGTCGTACCCATAGGTACATACAAGCTGACGATTAAGAACAACTCTGGCGAGGTGTCGGACACGTTCTCCGTGACCGTGACGGGGCTGCCCGGCCCGCCGCAGGGCCCGCTAGAGACCACGGACATTACACGCCACTCGTGCACGCTGGCATGGAAGCCACCTACCTACGACGGTGGAATGCCAGGTAATTCGAGTGAAATATCAACATACATTTTTTAATTGACGTTTTGGCTTGGTTACGCGTCATTTAAGCCGGCGTTTTAACCGAGAAATTTAACATTTTAATTACAAAACAAATCAATGTAGGTACCTACTCCGAGAAATAAAGAAATGAAAATAATAGAAAAGTCATTTTTATTGACTATGTTTTAAAATGATAAATGACAAGGTTTACCTATTTTTAAGAAATGTTAAACATTGTCTTCCTTTAAATTAAGATATGTCACTTAGAAGGAATTGACTCTTACGGCGAATAAAAAAAAATTCTTTCTTTGTTTCTTATGTTGAAGCTTTTCGATCGGTATCATAAAAATACAGAGTGGTTTTTTTCCACATTCACACTGTCTGTGAATGCAGATCTCCTACATATTTTTGAAAATAAAGGCAATGGTTCCCTAAAATTTACTATCAGCTATATTTAGGGTACTTTTCTTCTAACTACGACGTAAGAGAATTCAATGCTGTATATAACCATGTCACTCTCCCCGCAGTGACTCACTACGTGATCGAGCGGAACGACACGTCCGGCACGGCGTGGATCACGATCGCGTCGTCGGTGCGAGACACGAGGTTCACGGTCCAGGGGCTGACGGAGGGCCAGGAGTACAACTTCAGGATACACGCCGCCAACGAGAACGGCATCGGACCCGCCCTAGAAGGCGCTAATCCGATTAAGGTAACCTTGTTGTAATGTTTCAGTGCATTTTTGAGATTATCATCAACAGCCTATTAATGTCCCCACTGCTGGGGCTCAGGCCTACCCTCATAACGAGGGCGTTCGGGCTATAGTTCACCACGCTAGCCCAGTGCGGGTTGGTGGACTTCACATGTGCCTAAGAATTTCTTCTTCGGCGTATGCAGGTTCCCTCACGATGTTTTCCTTCACCGTTTGAGAGCAGTCAGTAAATGTACTTAAGTTTTTGAGAAAAAACCGATTGGTACATGGCCCAGCTGGGGATCGAACTCCGGACCTTTCGATATGATAGGCCGCGTCTTATCCCTTATGCCACTGACGCTTGAGATTATATATGTATTTTTTTTATTTGCTCGGATCCTTATGGTCGTAGCGTGATGTTAGATAGCCTATAACCTCCCTGAAGAATTGGGCTATCAAATGCAATAAGAATTTTTCAAATCCGACTAGTACGTCCAGAGATTAGAGCGTTCAAAAAAACATACAAAAAAGCCAACAAACTCTTCAGCTTTATTATATTAGTAAAGATTAACCGCTTTGGGACATCATCATGCGCCCGTGTAAGTCCACTGCTTGACATAGGACTCTCCAAGGCGCGGCACTGAACCCGATAGCCGGGGGCGTCCCAAACTACGCCTCACTCGTCGACTCCACTCGAGAGCTCATCGGTTATCTGTTCTTCGACAAAACTATCCATCCCACTGCCACTTTAATTGACAAATTTTTAGAGCTATGTCGATAACTTTAGTTATGTGGTGGATCACCTGGTTTCGGATGCTGTCTCTCAGAGCCATCGGCCATCTTGTTTTCTACCAACCAACCTTATGAAGATATCTTTTTAGCATTTAGTGCGAACATTAAATATCTGCAATAAACATTGTCTTTTCTTATCTTTAGGCTAAGGCTCCGTTCGACCCGCCATCCGCACCTGGTATACCGAAGATCCTGGAGATCGGAGGCGACTTCGTGCACCTCAATTGGGAGAAACCAGAGAGCGACGGAGGTGCCAGGATTCAAGGTAATTATCCCAAAAAGGTGGATCGAAAATTGCAGCAAGACTATGGACATTGAATTGAAGAGAAATGTAACTGAAGTGAAATAATTAGAAAAAAAATTAAGTTTTACAAACTGTCATAAAATGCAGATTTAATGGCCTAAACAGAGACTAACTAAATTCTCTCTAACTAAATCTAATTATGACTAATTCCTCTGTAAAGTTTTAATTATAGGTAAGTAAGCTATTTTACTAAATAAAATATTGATTGAGAGTACCTATGCAAAAAAATTAAAACTAAGGGACTTTATGGAATTTTGTACATTTTCAACCGACGAAAAAAAAGGAGGAGGTTCTCAATTTGACCCGTATATATATATATATTTTTTATGTATGACAACGCATAACATTTTACAGAGCAGTCCGATTTTGATAATACTTTTTCTCTTGCTTAAGTTCGAAAATTGCATCGCCATTTAAAATACCTGTAGCGGCTACATTGTAGCCTCATATACTACTACTTACTACTTCTAACATCGTTCCAGGTTATTGGGTGGACAAACGCGAGGTGGGCGCGTCGACGTGGCAGCGGGCGAACATAACCCTCTGCCTGCCCAACCAGTTCAACTGCTCAAACCTGATCGAGGGCCGCCAGTACGAGTTCAGGGTGACGGCCGTCAACGAGGCCGGCCAGTCGCCGCCCAGCTCCGCCAGCCAGCAGGTCAAGGTCGTCGACCCCAAGGGTGAGTTTGGTATCGAAGCTGAATTATAAAATTCCGTGGAGTACCTGATGGGTCAACATAGACAAGCGGATAAATATGAATGATTATAATGAACAAGATATTATTTTAAAAAAACGAATGAAACAAAGGCTATACAGGTTGGAAGCACAGTATTTTTAGACAATATTAACGTCAAAAGGATAATATTGTATTCCAATTTTGGATAAACGAATTTTGAATTTTATGAATTAAAGGCAATAGGCATTTTGGGCATGCACTGTCGGTAAAAAGTATGAATTCACAGCAATATTTCCATACAAGCATGGTTTTTTTTGAAACCTTGGTCGTTCGCCAGGGATTGATCGGAGTGTGATCTGAGGATACCCATCCAGAGTGATTGGAGCAGGTCCAGATCGGTATTCACACCTAACTGATCAAGCGAGCTTAGACCATGGTTTTTCATTAAAAAAAGGCATCGAAATCTATGGAAAACTTTTTATGTACTCCACACAGTCTATGGTCGAGCGAATTGCATGCAAGATAAAATCATGGTATTTTTTACGCCCTCGTTGAGAGGGTAGGCCTGGGCCCCAACGGTGTGGACATATTAAGAGGCTGTTGATGATTGATGATGTTATTTTTTACAGCGGCAACCCCGCCGGAGATCGTGAAGCCTTTGAAGAACGCGAACTGCATCCAGTACCACAACGCGAAGTTCCAGTGCACCATCACGGGCTCGCCCAAGCCTACCATCACCTGGTACAAGGGTAAGTACATTTCATATCGTACTCTGTCATACTTTTGACTCGGTATTATGTAGTTGAGCCAACCCTAGTTTCTTTGGCTTGGTCATTATTAGTCAAAGATCCCAAATGGGTCTGTGTCGCCAGGTATTCCTGGCCTCCCAAAAGATAAGTAACTGTAAGATCTCTGTCTCATAAGATCTCTATCTCATAAGATATCTATCTCATAAGATCTCTGTCTCATAAGATCTCTGTCTCATAAGATCTCTGTCTCATAAGATCTCTGTCTCATAATATCTCTGTCTCATAAGATCTCTATCTCATAAGATCTCTATTGATGTGCCGTTGCAGGGCGTCATGTATTGGCTTATTTATATCCTGTCATCTTTTTTAACCTGTGGCGTTGCAATAAATCATCTGAATCTCGTCGTAAGCCTTTCTTGTTTGTAACTTCAAAAGCCCAATTGATAGCCAGCACGTTTCGATACGTTTCCTGAGGAAGCCTCACATCATATAATGACTGCCAACATGTTTAACTCGGTGCCTATTGGTGTCAGGTGCCCGCGAGATCACCAACGGCCCGCGGCACCGCATCTGGAGCGAGGGCGACAACCACTTCCTGACGGTGATGGACGTGTTCGGCGAGGACGCGGACGAGTACGTGTGCCGCGCCGTCAACAAGGCCGGCGTCAAGAGCACCAGGGCGGAGCTGCTCATCATGAGTGAGTACCCTCACTCCACCACACCACTAGCCTAAACAAAACTCTTAATGTATGCATGTTATTTAGGCCCAATTCTAGCTGTGCTTATCAAAGAAATAGAGTCCGCGTACCCCGTAATTTTTAATTTAATTTATTCAGGGATAACAGGGAGAAAATGTTTCAAGTGAACTAAAAAAAAAAAAAAATTATAACCAAAAAATTAAAGCTCGATTTCATCATAACTCTTAACAGATCTTGAATTTTTAAGAAAATCTTGAACTAGTTTAGTATTACGATGAAAATCATGCATGATATTAAACCTAAAACTATTATAACTCGGAAACTATTGATCCTAGAGTACTAGTTTGTAAACAGAAATAATAGATCTCATCGAGATCTTCATTTCGAATGACACAGCTGTCAATTTATATAGTGTGGTTGAATTAGTATTCTACATTAAGCTTATCACAGACACACGCGGCCTGCGGTGGCGGTGGCGGCCTGTTGTATTCCCTATGCAATGTATGTGAGACTTCAGTTACGCGCGGCCTGCGTTTGCATATTGAGGCTGCGGCCTGTTTAAGCTTGTGCTATATGAGTTCTGCCAAGTTAACAACAACCTTCCGTTGCAGCCGCGCCGAAACTGAATGTGCCGCCGCGCTTCCGTGTGACCGCGTACTTCGACAAGGGCGAGAACGTGGTGGTGAAGATCCCCTTCACTGGCCACCCCGTGCCCAAGATCACGTGGGTCAGGGAGGGCGAGACCATCGAGTCCGGCGGGCACTACCACGTCGAGAGGAAAGGTCAGTTGGAACATATTTTCAACTAACACATTTTAGTACCTAGGTACATTTTTGTTACGAATAAAATTACACTTAAACACGAGAAATATTAGTGAATTTCAGCTTGTCAATAAAGTACCAACATCAAATCAAAAATAAATGTCAAATAATTTCAACCGACTTCAACCCGAGGATTTCAATTCGACTGTATGTACAAAAGTTATTTGGAAAAACTTGATTATTGCTCCAATATCTCCATTCTGTAGTTTTAATGTGTATTTTTTGTCGTATGTATAAAACTTGTGTAAATTTTTCAGAGCGGCACGCGATCCTGACCATCCGCGACGCGAGCAAGCTCGACACGAGCCCGTACAGGATCACGGCGGAGAACGAGCTGGGGCAGGACTCCGCCATCATCAACATCGAAATCAGCGGTCAGTAGCTTTTACATGAGTTTTCCTTAAATAGAATCTAACACCGAATAAAATATAATGACATAATTATATAATTATTTACGGGTGACACGAATAATACAATAGAGTGAATACAAAGCGCGAAAGTCTAAAATGTACTATATAATGACATAGTCTATTTTTTAACTTTACACTGCACTACTACGAAAATAAGGCACTGGTCATTGGTCTATTTCTCTTAGGGTGTAGAATTGACCAAAGACAGTGTATTTTTAAAAACAGCGTCAACTACCTTCTTCAATGTCTCAACATGTGTTGAGCTTAATTTTAATCATAAGGTTGTCAAATCAAATACACTGGGTACATTTATACAACGTCATTTTTGATCTACCGCCGCCATCAATGCACACATACCGATATGATTGATAAAAGTAGACAAAATATTTCGTAAGACCTTGGTATTAAGTAAGAAGTTGGTGCACCTTTAAAAAAATTGCCGTTTGATTGTCAGACCGTCCGGACCCCCCGCGGTTCCCGGCGGTGGACAACATCGGCGTGGACTCACTGGCGCTGAGCTGGAAGGCGCCGGTGTGGGACGGCGGCTCAGACATCACCAACTACCTGGTCGAGAAGCGGGAGCACCCCATGTCCAGCTGGATACGCGTTGGCAACACCAGGTAACGTTCTTTTGTGTTCTCCCATCTACACGTTTTTAAAGACATTTTTAGCCCAGGAAGAAATAAACGAAGTTGTTCGATATGTTATATTGTAGGAGCGTCAGTGGCGTCGGGGATAAGAGGCGGCCTATCATATCAAAAGCTCCGAAGCTCGATCCCCGGCTGGGCCATGTACCGATGGGTTTTTAAGGTTTTTACTGGCTGCTCTCAAACGGCGAAGGAAAACATCGCGAGGAAACCTGCTTAAGCCGAAGAAGAAATTCTTAGGCGCATGTGAAGTCCACCAACCCGCATTGAGCTAGCGTGGTGGACTATAGCCCGAACGCCCTCGTTGAGAGGGTAAACCTGAGCTCCAGCAGTGTTAATAGGCTGTTGAATTGACTAAAATACGCTCTCTCCTTCAAAACCGGGTGCGGCATGTCGCACCAAAAGATTTAGGAGTGTTGTATTAAGACTTTTGACAATAATAATTATTAATCATTATTACTTTCACCACCAGGTTCACGACCATGGCCATCAGCGGTCTGGTCCCCGGCAAGCAGTACGAGTTCCGCGTGTACGCAGAGAACATTTACGGGCGGTCGGAGCCCAGCGACACCACCTCGCTCGTGCAGACCAAGGCCGTCATCAAGAAGGAGTTCAAGAAGAAGGAGTACCCAGGTATGCACCAGAAGCATACTGGCTTTCACCCGACTACTTAATAGTGCTATCTCTTTTCGACTAATTACAAAAGGCAGAGAGATATAGATACGTAGTTCCTAGTAAGTATTGACGTTGCCAACTCATGGTTGGCGACCTGATGGCTTCTACTTAAGTTCAAAGTTGCTCGGCGAGTTAGCAGCATCGTCATGAAGAAAAAACCCCGCAAAATGGCATAACAGTGTATGAAAAAGTTAATGTTAAGGAATCATGAAAGCATCGCTGCTTCCAGATGACTCATCTGATCAGTTGGACATCTATAACGATTTAAAAGTCCTCCATCTACTCTCTCGATGACCGTTATCAGATCGTTCCCCCATCAATCCTTCACGGAGAACCATCATGGCTTCAAAGTGACCTCGATCGTACGAAAATCTTGCCCTGTTTCTAACATTTTCGTATCCTATTGCACACCTGCTTCAAAAGTGACACAAGTCAAAAAAATTCAATATTTTTACTTGTGTCACCGTTGAAGCAGCGAAATTCGCTAAATACGACCAATATTCTAACCCAGAAAAATCAAAATCAATTTTTGACTTGTGTCTCACTTTCCCCGCACAGTGGACGAGACTGGCAAGCGCATACGCACGAATGCGGACCACGGGCCCGTGAAGGACTACGACAACTACGTGTTCGACATCTACAGCAAGTACGTGCCGCAGCCGGTGGACATCAACACGTGCTCCGTGTACGACAAGTACGACATCCTCGAGGAGATTGGTGAGTGTTAAGGTTGCCGCGCGCGGCGGGTGGGGAGTTAAGCTAGTGCACGTGACGCGGTTTGACTTGCGGTGTACGAAAATCTTTGCGGTCTTGCAACGTATCCATGACTGATAAGTGGTCCCTAAAAGATCATGCTTGCATGACATGCAACGTTTACGTGAATTATGATGCTGCATGATGGACCATCAGGCTTGCTATCAATCAATACAGTAAAGCAACGGCCAGCACGTAGTTTGCATGTCATGCACGTAGTTTGCATATCATGCATGTCACGCCGCATGATCGTTTAGGGAGCCCAATAGGGCTGTATGTATTATAATATGCGGCGCCGCTACCAGAGTGCGGAAACTCAGAACAACGGGTCTGAAACGCACGCATTCATGCGCATTGTTCACTTATTCTGGCACACAAAGATAATCCCGGGGAAATAGAACTTGGTTCATAGCTTGCGACGCGGTTATCTCTGTTTGCTAGTGTAGGTGAACACTGCGCATGTGTGCCCCGTTGCTCTGAGTTTCAGCACTCTCGTTCACTCTGCTGCTACTCTGTGAATTTTGTACAGTCAACATCAAAATGCATGGATGAAATGAAAATTTGAGCAAATATATGTTTTTGTTTCGGTTATCAACCTTAGTATACTTTAATAATTAATTAAGGTATAGTCCCAGTAAAGTTTAATGGCGACTGTGTGAAGTTGGCTGATCTCTGCGCAATGGCTAATTTTAGATGTCAAAGGGGAGCTGTGCGTGGATTCACTAGAGACGCTCATTCAATTTCAAGAAATAGTTCATTGATTCGATCAACCGAATCAAATTTTCAAGTTTTTGGACATCTCTATGTAGCACACTATCTCGTTTACGCACACATAGACTATGAACACTGTCAGCGATCTGCAAACAATTTGTGACTATATTCATTCAGCCGTCAAGAAATTCTACGGGTACTATACGTATGATACATTTGCTTTAGTTGCAAAAGATAAAAATATTTGCATGTAAGTACCTACAACTATTTACTCTACAATTTGCACAGTATTTCTAAAGTCTTCAGAATAGCCAGGGCTGTATTCAAGCATGATAAAAAAAATTGTAGTTTTTTATTAGATCTATTAATCGATACAGGTAATCTAAATTGATATAAGTGAAAAAGTTATGATATAAAAAAACAATGATTATATAAATAATTATTATAAAAAAACAATAGCATGTTAATAAAACGTAGAACTAAACTAAATCACGAAGTTGCTTGGGAGATTACAAATAATATAGAATTATTTAATTACAGTTTTAAATTAACATAGAGTTTACTAACCAAAGTAGAACATTTTGAAATTTGAAAACGAATACAAAACAGTAATAATTTCGCAGGTGACTTCGTGAGGGCATCTTCTAAAAGGAAACGCGCCGGAGGTCTGTGTGTGAATAGATCGATGTAGTGCGTCTCTTTCTCTGCATCTCTCTGTCTCACACGCATACTGTTTTTTTTTACTTTCACAACTTAGGAATACGCATGCGTCGATTGCGATCTATATGTTTTAGGCACGGAATTTTTGTATGTCTCGGGTGCTTGGAAAATTAATTAAAAATAAAAATTATTTTGGATGGCACAACCTTCAATTCTGGCAGCTCTAAATTAAGTTAACTCTCTTAAATAAGGTAGTACTAGGAAGATAGGAAAAACTGTGGATTTATCCTTTTCGAAGCTGTGAAGTAAATCATTAGAAAAATATTTACAACACCTTTTGAGTATATTTTTAACTAAAAACATTTTCATTGTTAGTTTTTAAGCTGTCAAATTTTAATGTGCATTTAAAAATGGGCTCAATGCCTTACTGAATATGTATCTGTATTATTTAAATTACTATTTTAAATTCTAAAATGTTTCCAATACCCAATACATATTATAATCATAATTATTATTTTACGTTATAAATTCCTTAATACACTTTCAACATATTCACTGTTCACATTACTATTTGTTATAATTATATGTATGTATGTTTTTGTAGTTACTGCACGGCGTTACGCTTATATATATCACATTTTATGTACATATATATATGGATTACACAAATATATTTAACGGGAATGTGCATCTTCCTAGTTCATACCTTAGACATATTTACAGTATACTCGTATGAGGAAGTTACCCACTACGGATTAGCTGAAGTCATAGCCATCATTTTAGTCACCTCAAAATTATCTGATAACAATTTTTAGGCTAGTAAAAAAATCAATTATGGTTATTATTAATTAGGTATTAAATAAAAATCTTTCACTATGCCACAGAATAAATAGTACTGGCTATACCGTAGTCGGGTAACTATAGTAGTCGTGCCTACTCTAAGCCAAGCTGACAGAGGCATGAGGTACCCCCCACTGTTGTAGGCACAGGCGCTTTCGGCGTGGTCCACCGGTGCCGCGAGCGGTCCACCGGCAACTACTTCGCGGCCAAGTTCATCCCCGTCACCGGCGCCATGGAGAAGGAGCTCATCAAGAAGGAGATCGACATCATGAACCAACTGCACCACAGGAAGCTGATCAACCTTCACGACGCGTTTGAGGATGATGATGAGATGGTTCTCATATTCGAGTTGTAAGTATAAGTGATGTTTGTTACTCTTTCACGCAAACACTGCGGAACAGATTTTGATGAAACTTTACATTAATATAGATTGTACAGTCGACCGCACGCCAGTGGAAATACTTTGACCTTGAGCTGGCCTAGCCTAATTGGGTGTTTCAATACTCTCAGAGACCAGATTATGCTGGTTTTGTTTCCACTGACGTGCGGTAGACTGTACATCAGAATAAAACATAGGGTACCTCGGGAAAATCTGTTTCTACGGGAAAATCTTTGCTACGCATGCGAAGCCGCGGGAAACAGCTAGCACAGAAATATATATTTAATTGAGTTACAGAATTTTAAGAATTTTAATCACTGTTTAAATTGTAATTCTTGTGCTTGGAGATTTTTAAATAAATAAATAAAATTTGTGGCATACATAACATTGTTTTGTTACACCCAGCCTGTCTGGCGGCGAGCTGTTCGAGCGCATCACCGAGCCGGGGTACAACATGAGCGAAGCGGAGGCCGCGCACTACATGCGGCAGATCTGCGAGGGAGTGCGACACATGCACGAGCAGAACATCATCCACCTAGACCTCAAGCCGGAGAACGTCATGTGCCAGACAAGGACGGGCACAGATGTCAAGGTAACGATCATTCCCGCTCACCTGTCTTTCTGTGGAACTTCGATGTGATTCCAGATTGAGCCATAATAAAAATTCATCAAAATAACTACGTCTATGTCCAGCAGTGGACTAGTGCAGGCTGATGATGATGATCGAAATAACTACACTGTTCTGAGATACGCACAGCGTGGGACGCCCCTCCGCCAGGTGGACCGACGACCTAAAGAAGGTTGCCGGAAGCGGCTGAATGCGAAGGGGTGGGGGCTGTGCAAGGCCTGTAGTGGACATTGAAAGGCTGATATGATGAGATAATCAACTTTATTAAATTTAATAATTTACTACCTTTGTTTTAATGTTTCATACATACATTCGATGCTCTTCATTGGCTCTGTCCATTGACGCCACAAAATTATGAGACGAATTTTTTCTCGTGTTTGTCGGTTGGATTCCAAAACATGAAATTCTTAATACTTAAATTAATGCTATATTTTACAATCATTTCTTTGCCACAGATCATCGATTTCGGCCTCGCCACCAAGCTAGATCCGAACGAAGTGGTGAAGATCTCAACGGGAACCGCCGAGTTCGCGGCGCCGGAGATAGTGGAGAGAGAGCCCGTAGGCTTCTACACTGACATGTGGGCCGTCGGCGTACTCTCTTACGTGCTGTGAGTATTATCTCTTCCATCACTCTCTTTCCCTACTGCAAGAAGAAACCCTTCCTGACAAGGGTGTCCAGTCTGGTCGGACGACCGTCTTACAATTATGTACCAAATTTTGTGTACTAGCTAAATATTAGTGGTATCTCTCTCTAGCAATAACTTACTAGTCACCAGTTGCGAACTCAATCATCATAGCCGGTCATTCCTTACAGACTTTTAAAATAAATCCTAATCTATCAAATATATTTTTTGTTTAACTTGTTTACTTCATTTTAAAGTTGACCAAATGTGCTAAGCTAAACATTTAAACAAAACAATTTAATTTTTTAATTGATTTTCAAGGGTAAAAGTTCTGGTAATTTTTTTTTGTCTTCAGTGGGAATCGATCCCACGACTTCTGGCCCTCGAGCCCTGTGACACTGAGCCAAGGTGTCACAATCATACAATTTTCATACACTCTTCATACTATTCCCTTTCCCCCTGCAGACTATCCGGTCTGTCACCGTTCGCTGGCAACAACGACATCGAGACCCTGAAGAACGTGAAGGCCTGCGACTGGGAGTTCGACGAGGAGGCCTTCCAGCACGTATCTGATGACGCCAAGGACTTCATCAGA
Organism: Metalampra italica; assembly: GCA_949699065.1. Lineage (NCBI taxonomy): Eukaryota > Metazoa > Arthropoda > Insecta > Lepidoptera > Oecophoridae > Metalampra > Metalampra italica. The sequence continues at coordinate 4,733,028 of OX452993.1, forward strand.
CGGCTGCTGGTCAAGAATAAGGAGTAAGTACTCAGATGAGACACACCTAACTGATTTTAAATGGGCCATGGAGGGAAAGTACTTGAAGTATGAATTCTGTACTCGGTAATAGTCCCCGCTAGAGTTTTTTGGCGGCTGAATGAATTTTTTGAATTTGCACAGCGCTGACAGTGTATACAGTCTATGTGTGCGTAAGCAAGATACTGTGATAAATAGAGATGTCCAAAATATTTAATTCGGTTGATGTTATTAATTTTTGAGTAGTACATGAAGTCATGATTGTTTGAATGATCAGGAAGCGCTTGACTGCGCACGAGTGCCTGGTGCACAAGTGACCATGAATATAGTCGCAGATTGTTTGCACATCGCTGACAGTGTATACAGTCTATATGTGCGTAAGCGAGATAGTGTGATAAAAAGAGATGTCCAAAATGTTCGATCCGGTTGGTGTTATAATGTTTTGAGTAGAACATGAAGTCATGGTTGTTTGTTTGAATGATCAGGAAGCGGTTGACTGCGCACGAGTGCCTGGTGCACAAGTGGCTGGCGGGCGACGCGGCCGCGGCGCGGACCGCCACCATCGAGGCGCGCCGCTACGAGAAGATGCGCAACAGGCTGCGCGAGCGATACCAGGTACGCTTTGAACTCTGATACCTCATCCAGACTCACGGCGAGAAATCTCAAATGAGTGAGAGTGAGTATGAGAGTTTGTATGAGACGAGAGCGAGAACGAGACGCCGAGAACTATTACGTGTCTCGGGTGTTCTCGGGGCTTCTCGCCGTGAGTCTGCTTGATGTTACATACTTCTCGTTTGTTTCTTATGTACATTCACGAACCGGGATTGTTGAGCCACTTGCCACTGTTCGTATTTTGACCGTGTAATGCAAATCGAGGCCTTTGCCCAGCAATGGGATCACCTGTAGTGACGATGGACTTACCTGAAACAATAAAGTGACAAAGTTAAATCTAACAAAAACAATAGTGACGAATTCGTAAGAATGACAGTGTGCAATATAAACTCTATTACCGTGACAATTTCAGTAGAATGATATGAACTTGCATGCAATGTTTTGTATAATTTACTTAATCTGACTGTACTTACCTACTACAGGAAGGCTAATAATAATAATAATAATAATAATAATAATAATAATAATAATAATAATAATAATAATAATAATGCAAATCGGGTTACAAAAGGGTTGCTATGGTCACATTTCAATAACGACGGCGGCATTCGTGTAACACAACCAAGTTAGGATGATAAGCAAGTGGCTTAACAATCCCGGTTCCAAAGGATTTTGAATACCATTGTCGCGATCGAACTAAAATAAGATGCAGCATTTTCAGCCCCATCCGAGGTCCTTTGTTTTTTAAGGTTCCGTACCTCAAAAGAGGAAAAAAGGAACCCTTATAGGATCACTTCGTTGTCCGTCTGTCTGTCCGTCCGTCCGGCTGTCAAGACCATTTTTTAAGTATTCAGTTCAAACCTAATCCATTCACTTGAAATACAATTTTAGGCATAATGTTTCTGTTTGTGCCCTAGAACTGGTCGTCGTTTGCGCTGCCGATCGGCCGGCTGAGCGAGTACAGCTCACTGCGTAAACTTCTCATCGAGAAGTGGAAGATCTACGACGGACAGTTCGGTGAGTCAGAAGCATCAACGAATACAGCCTCCTATAATGAGAAAAGATCGTTTACGAACATAATTGTGTCGATTCAGGTGGTGCACTCCTTTAACTAAATTTATTCTCTTGTGCTCTTTTTTTAACTGTAGAAATAGGAAAGATATGGTATGAGTTTTAGAACTGTCAAATAGGTTAGTCCTGTCAGACACAATAAAATGTACCGCGTATCTGTTGCAAATTAAAACATGACGGTTAAAGAGCCTATACCATGGTCTACTGATGCTCAGATATTCATATCCTTTTATTTCAAATTTTGGCGTACTATTTGTAAGGGTCGGGCGGCATTTGCCTACATCGCTGAAAGTCTATATAGCGATATGGTCGGTAACGCATAATGCCTTCTTTGTTATTTAGTCTACATCGAAAAATGTCTTAGTCGCAAAATGACTACTTTTTTATTTTAGTACAGTCACGGTCAATATAACAAGTACAAAATAAATACCCATCGCGAAAAATAAAACAAAACAACGTTCTAGGCAAAAGCCGCCCGACCCGTGACTTCTGACTACTGTAACTCGGAAACTATTGATCCTAGACTACTAGTTTGTACAGAGAAATGATAGATCTCGTCGAGATCTTCGTTTCGGATGTCAGTTTCACTTTTGACAGCTGTCATCCGAAATGAAGATCTCGAAGAGATCTATCATTCCTCCTTAGAAACTAGTAGTCTAGGATGAATAGTTTTCAGGTTACAGCCGTTTTAAGTTTGACAGCTGTCATCCGAAATGAAGATTCCTCGTGGTCCCACTAGTCAGACAAATTAGTAGGACCACGAGGAAACACCCAACTTTTTTAACATTGACTGTACTGTGCACATTGTAGTCATTTTGCGACTATGACATTATGCTATGTGGACATTATGAGAAGTAGTAATTTTGCGTATTCGACATTTCCCAGCATAGACTTTCTGCGATGTAGGCAAATGCCGCCCGACCCATTTGTAATTAAAGAAAAAAAGTCAAGGCAACATCTCAAAAGCCCTTCCCTGCCACGGCCTCAACATGTATGAAAAATGTATTGTTCTGTGCGCAGACCGTCGGCAGGCGGCCCCGCGGTTCGTGATCAAGCCGCAGTCGGCGTTCTGCTACGAGGGCCAGTCCGTGAAGCTGTACTGCCGCATCATCGCGTGCGCCGCGCCGACCGTCACCTGGTCGCGCAACAACCACGAGCTGAGACAGTCCGTCAAGTTCATGAAGAGGTCAGTATGGAAAAAATGAGGAAAGTAGACCCTTTGGGAAAGTTGACCAGTGAGGAAAGTAGACCGTTCGGACAAGTAGACCGATGGTTCCGGAGGGGACTGGTGGTCTCTTTGGAGTTCTGGAAATCGTTTGGAAAAGTTGACTGAGAAAGTACCCTGTTGGGACAAGTAGACCGATGAGGAAAGTAGTTCGTATGGAAAAGTTATCCATTGAGCAAAATTAGACCGCTTGAAAAAGGTCACCGATGAAGAAAGTAGACCGTTTGAAAAACTTGACTGATGAGGAAAGTAGACCGTGTGGAAAAGTTGACCATTTTACGAACTGTGACTAGGACTTAGAAACACTTGTTTTTCAAACAGATACGCTGGCGACGACTACTACTTCATAATAAATCGTGCGAAGCTGGAAGACAGAGGGGAATACATCATCAGGGCTGAGAACCACTACGGCTTCAGGGAAGAGGTTGTCTTCCTAAACGTACAACGTAAGTTTACCAGCTTTTTTAACCACACAGATGCCTACATACTGTACATGTATTCTTCTATAATACATAAATGAGTGTGTGAAAAAGTTCATATACCCTGAAACATAATATTTAAAACTCAACATTCAGTTTTCAATACTTTAAATTCCACACAATCTTTTGGTTCTTCAAGTCTATACGTATGACAATTTATTCAAAATAATCGAACTAATGACTTTTCTTTACCCAATGACACAGACTACCAATTAATCATTGAGACATTAACCAGTTTCATGAAAATGTTTAAATATTATTTGATCTCTCTATTCTGTAGCTTTACTGCGTTTAAGCCTAAGTTTTATTTGATTCCACCTTTCAAAAGCTGTCTACTATTAATTGACATTCGCGATAGGCATGGACGTAATATCGCCTTTTAGAAAGCATTTGGTCGTCACAATGTAAAATTATTCCACAATCAATTAACAAAAACTTTACTATTGTCGTTTAATATTGTAAAAAAAATGTCCAATCTATTTCTATTCTAGTATATTCTGAAACTATAATTTTGTATTGTTCAGTCAGTGTGTAAAATTCTAGAATCTCTTTTATTGGAAGACCAATGACTTCCACATCTATTTTTAGTACATTTTTAGACTATTTTTGTCTATTGTCTAGTCAGTTTAAGTTTCACCCAATAAATTAAAGTAGCAATAGTAATTAAACGTGACAGCGTCAAATAATTACTATTGCAGGTGCAATTAAGATGCCAGACCTGAGCATTAAAACAGAATAAATTGGTGTAACAATGATGATCAATTTGCCTACAATTGCATGGAATTAGGTCACTGCAGCCGATCTATTCTTACACATCCGACCATTGGCATCGGTTCTAGGTTCAATTTAACTAAATCATCCTGACTTCGCGACACACATACAGTTTTAATTTTGTGTACAAGTGATATTGTGTACAAATTACAAACGTGTTTTATTTGCGTGTAATTTTAGATTTTTATGTGCTGTGTTGATTTGTAAAACCTGTGGATCTTGTCGAGGGAGTTGAGGTTTAATTTTATTATCTCAGCATGCCAATGATGTTAGATGATTTGAGATGCAATCAATAATAACTCTGGAAAAATTTATTTTTAGTTAATTTTGCTCAGTGATAACATAAAGCTATGTGGGCATGATTCATTTTAAGATACTTAGACTTTTTTTATTATGATGAAAATGTAACTTGAAAAGGTCATACGGATCAAAATTTCATAGTATAAATCCTGAAGAATTTTATTCTGAATTCAAAGCATCTACAGTCCCTGAAGCTGTGCATTTATCTAAGTTTTAAACCGACCACAAAAAAAAGGAATGAGGTTCTCAATTCGATTGTATTTTTCTTATATGCATGTTACGCGAAATCTTCTCCAATTATGAACCGATTTGAATGATTCTTTTTTTTATTGAATAGGTTATATTCCAAGTCCCGTCCCAATTTGAGAACTATATTTCACTTACAAGTTACAAGGGTAGGTAATATGAAAAAAATGAAATCAGCAAGTCGTTGATATGTACATAAATCATTTTCCAAAGAAGTCGGTTTTTTTTTGTAAAAAGTTATTTTATTCTGTTTTAATTATTTATTAAAACCTACACTTAGCAAATACAAAAAAAATAATTAAAAACAGATAACCAATTAAAGTTTTCCACTGGTAGTAACCATGACAGTACTTACATGTATTTACAGCTAAGTTGACAATAACTATACCGTTTTCCCTCATCCAGCCGTGCCCAAGGTCTAGAGGCAGCTGCCCGAAGCTTATCTGTGTTATGACAGTAACCATTAACTGCTAAGTGGATACTAACTAAAACGTATGTTGTCCCTGTGCAGCTGTACCGAAGGTCCAGAGGCAGCACCTGCCCGAGGCGCCGCGCCGCCGCGAGGCGCTGCCGTACACGTTCTGGCAGGAGTCGAGCGAGACGGCGCCCGTGTTCACGTTCCAGCTGCGGCCGCGCGTCATGCAGGCGCGCGACACCTGCAAGCTGCTCTGCTGCCTCAGCGGCAAGCCCACGCCCACCGTCAAGTGGTCAGTATCACAAAAAAAAAATCTACTACCTCAAGTAAAAAGTTTCAAATCATGCTTGAAATCAGTTTCGAAAATCGATCATTCTGGACCCCGGTGCGAAATGACTTGCATGCAGCCCAGTAATCATAATCATACTTTATTGGCAATTATTTAGTTGCATGTCAAAAAAAAATGTCAATAAAAATTTGAATACTAAAATAAAATAACAATGTCAAGATAAAAAAAATAAAGAAATGTCAAAAATAAAAACAGAATACCAACATTGGATAACAATAATAATAATCAAGTTAATAATTAATTAGTAATTTAATTACCTATACTACCTAGATAAAAAATTCATTTACACTATAAAACGTCTGCTCGATCAGCCAGCGCTTCAGTCTAACTTTAAAACTATTTAAGGAGGTGGCGGCCGGATTGTATGAAATTTCATTTTGAATTCGGTAAGGTTCTTTTTGTGGCAACTTTTGAGGCACTAGAGAGAGAGTTAGTTCGTAATACACAAGACTAGATGTCGCCATTAGTAGAATGCATCGCGCTATTGAATTTGGCGAGAAAACATGGCGAATTCTTCTAATAGCAATTCTGATGTAGTACTTATTTTGTTATTTTTTTAGTACTTATCGGACTTTCAGATAGTAGAAAAAGTATCGTTCGTACCGAGTACAAAATGGCTTTTCATACCCTCGGAATAAGCTTTCGACTTTCGCCTTCAGCTCACGTCGAAACTGGCTTCATCCATCGGGTAAGAAAAGCTTAATTTTGTACTCGGTACGAAATATACTATAGTATCGACGTTGGCCTCCCAAGGCGCGCCACTGAACCCGATCTTCGGCTGTCCGACTAAAATAAAATCTAATCTTTGAGACATAACGACGGACGGAGTACGTACCATTAATATTAATACCCGCCATCTCTATCTAAACATGTGTTCCCCTTCAGGTATAAGAACAACAAGGAGTTGTCCAAGTACGACTACTCCATGACGCACTCTGACGGCGTGGTGACCATGGAGATCGTGGACTGCCGGCCCGAGGACAGCGGGAAGTACTCGTGCATCGCGACCAACGTGCACGGCACCGACGAGACCTCGTGCGTCGTCATCGTCGAGGGTATGCACTCTGCGCGTTCTTTTGAGTGTTAAGGAAGCCGATCGGCTCTCACGTCAAAATTCTATTGTACACATACATATAAGGTGCTAACAAATTAGTTACCGATATTTTTACAGTTGCTAGTACTCGGTCTTCTGACTACATTTTAGTATAAAACTATAGGTTTTATGATGTTTTTTTTTTAGAAAACTGGGGGAAATAAATGTATGGAAAAACACTATGTTTATGTTATGATATAATCAAATGGAGCCCTTTCAGTAGATTCTAGAACCTCTTTTGCTACCACTTAACTGGCCACTTCAAAAAAAATTGCCCTGTGCAATTGATTATTTTTAGACAGAATTATAATTTATTTTTTGCACAAAATTATATGATTTTTTTTCTGGCTATGACTTCTACCTAAAATAATCCCTTACATTTTAGTAAACAAAAACAAAAGCGAAAACAAAAAGGCTTCATATTCCGCGGCAGTGGCGCCATTTTAAGTTTCACAAACCTAAGGATAATACAGGTAGAAACAGTGCGAGGCATGTTTATATTATGTACATAAGTGGACAGATAAATTAAAACAAACAATAATTTTCATAGAAAGAAACAGGGTCACTATGAAACCATGGCTTCAAAGTGACCTTGTTTGTATAACAAAAATATTACTTGTTCTTTTTGTTCAGTTAATATTTAAAATCTGTATTATTAAGTAAGTGTTTAAAATGTGTATTCCTGCGCTTACGATGCGGCACATAGAGAGCTTACCCAATATTAACATCCGACCTTTTTGATTGATTGGTTGTTTTGTGCCCAGGCGAGGTGATACCCCCGGAGCAGGCGCAGATGGCGCACAACTTCCTCTACTCCGGCGACCGGAGGTACATCGAGAAACCCATCAAGCCAGCGCCACCGCCAATCATCACCAAGACCAAGGTACTTTTTATCATCATATCAGCCTGTAGACGTCCTCTGCTGGACAAAGGCTTCCCTCAGGGATCTCCACGACGACCGATCCTGCGCTAACCTCATACAGCTGGGTCCCGCGACCAGATCCTGAGACAGCCTGCCTACGCTGCGTCTTCCGGTACGTGGTCGCCACTCGAGAACCTTTCTGCCCAACGGCCATCAGTTCTACGAGCGATGTGCCCTACCCACTGCCACTTCAGCTTCGCAATTCTTTGAGCTATGTCGGTGACCTTGGTCTCCTGTAGTACTTTTTATACTTTATCATATATACTAGCTGTTTCTCGTGGCTTTGCCCGCATAGAAAAGTAAGGCCACCGTTGACCGTTCCCATCACTCGCAGGTGACAATCGACCCGCCTGCCAAGAGCCACGCGGGGCCGCGGCCCAAGTTCTCGCCGCAGTCGTCGGTGGACGCTAGCAAGAAGAAGTACGGCGCCAAGCTGGACTCCGAGGCGTCCAGCCGGTCGCGGAGCGCCACCAAGGAGCTAGTGTGTAAGTAACCTTAGTGCATTGTACACAGGTCGGAAGCTGCCGGTCGTTCCAGGTCCACATTCAAGGTGGACCCTTTTTATTTATGTTTATTACTGACGATTGTATATGCTCAATACTCTCTTTCTAGAGCGTCAGTGGCGCCGGGGATAAGCCGCAGCCTATCATATCGAAAGGTCCGAAATTCGATCCCCGGCTGGGCCAATAGGTTTCTCGAATCTTGAGTACATTTACTAACTGCTCTCAAACGGTGAAGGAAAACATCGTGAGGAAACCTGCATACGCTGAAGATGAAATTCTTAGGCGCATGTGAAGTCCACCAACCCGCACTGGGCTAGCCCGAACGCCTTCGTTGAGAGGGTAGGCCTGAGCCCCAGCAGTGGCGACATGTTAATAGGCTGTTGATGTTAATAGGCTGTTGATGATGATGATGTGAAGTCCACCAACCTTCACTGGGCTAGCGTGGTGGACTATAGCCTATACACCACCGGCCTGAGCCTCAACAGTGGGGATATATTTTTTTGTATTGAGATTTGGTCAGTTCAGAAATTTTCTCTTAAGACATTGTAAGATCGTTGATTACGTCATATTCTCATAGGACTTCCAACTAATTCCTTCCGCTTACAGTGCCTGCGTCTGACTCGACGATGTGCGCGCCGTCGTTTGCGCGCGCGCTGCCCGACGTGCTGGCCGCGCGCGACGGCGCGCCGCTGCTGTTGTCGTGCTCCGTGCGCGGCGACCCCGACCCCAGGGTCGAGTGGTTCCGCAACGGGAAGCCGCTCTCCTCCTCAGAGGTGGGAATTTTTTTTTCTTTATTGATCATTGCATAATAGGTAATACATGAATTGTACATACAGTCCTCTAGCGGAAACCTAGATAGGTTTATCTGTAGAAGACATTTTATTCATTATATCAGCCATTATTCACTGCTGGACAAAGGCCTCCCCCAGAGATCTCCACGACGACTAACCTCGTCCAGCCGGGTCCCGCGACCTTCACCAGATCGTCGGTCCACCTTGTGGGAGACCTGCTTTTTCATTTTAATGTGTGCTCTAAATTTGTATATCGAAATGACAATTTTTTTTCTTCAATATACTTATTAAATTTATGTTTTTTCAATACATTTATGTAATATTAATGTATGCTAGTTATATATAATAAATATTTATTTTACAATTTATAGTATTACCTATCATATAATTACTGTTTTTTAATATCATATTGTTTTATTTATAACAATCTCTCTTTTTGCGCCTACCACTAATTTATCTGCATGGCCCCAAAGGCCAGCTGGTAGAGAATACCATTGGCATTAAGCTGGCTTTTTGTACAATTTAGTGCAATAAAGTTTGACTAAGTTAAATACAAACTTTGACTAAGTTAAATACAAACTTGTTGCTACCAACTGCGACTATGACTTGATGACAAAACGTTGCGTCGCCAGGTGATCGACCTCAAGTACAAGAACGGCGTGGCGTCTCTGGCGATCGGCGAGGTGTTCCCCGAGGACGAAGCCGAGTACTCACTGAAGGCCACCAACAGCCAGGGCGCCGTGGAGACCAAGTGCAAGGTCACCGTCAAACGTGAGTACTCTTAATCATACTTTTTAATACAGAGCGCCAGTGCCGTCGTGGGGAAGTGAGCGTCAGTGGAGTCGTTTCAGGCTTGCACCGTTTTACCCGTTTTAACTTAGCGTTTTGCCGTCGTATTGCCTTGTATTATAAGACCTTTCGTCTTGCGACAATATCTTGGTCAACGGCATCTTGCGAAACAGGAAATATTTGTGAGTTCGCATTCGAAAGCGGAATCTGACGTGCCTTCATGTGGACACTGGTTCTGTTCCCAGCGATGGACGGCGCCGCGGGCACCGGCGGCGCGCTCAAGTCCGGCGACAAGCCCCCGAGGATAGTGGACCACTGCAAGTCGCAGATCGTCACAGACGGCGACGCTGTCACGCTGTCCTGCAGGTGAGAGACACATCTATGACTTGCTGCTTCCCGCCCGCGAAGATAAGTTTGTTCTGCGGGAAGAGCTTTTCCCGAGGTAACTATAGCCTATGTGTTATTCTGATGTATAATCTATATCACTGTAAAGTTTCTTCAAAATCTGTTCCGTAGTTTTTGCGGGGAAGAGCAACAAACATCCTTACAAACATCCCCACAAACATCCTCACAAACAACCTCATAAACATCCCCACAAACATCCTCACAAACATCCCCACAAACATCCTCACAAACATCCTCACAAACATCCTCACAAACATCCCCACAAACATCCCCACAAACATCCTCACAAACATCCTCACAAACATCGTCACAAACATCCCCACAAACATCCCCACAAACATCTTCACAAACATCCCCACAAACATCCTCACAAACATCTTCACAAACAACCTCATAAACATCCCCACAAACATCCTCACAAACATCCTCACAAACATCCTCACAAACATCCCCACAAACATCCTCACAAACATCCTCACAAACATCCTCACATACATCCTCACAATAATCCTCACAAACAACCTCACAAACATCCTCACAAACATCCTCACAAACAACCTCATAAACATCCCCACAAACATCCTCACAAACATCCTCACAAACATCCCCACAAACATCCTCACAAACATCCTCACAAACATCCCCACAATAATCCTCACAAACATCCTCACAAACATCCTCACAAACATCCCCACAAACATCCTCACAAACATTCTCACAAACATCCTCACAAACATCCTCACAAACATCGTCACAAACATGCCCCCAACAAACATCCTCACGATCATGCTCACAAATATCCTCACAAAAATTTTGATATATTGTTAACATATTATGTGGTATGATTAGGATCGTGGGCGCGGAGAGGTTCGACGTGGTGTGGCTGCACAACAACAAGGAGATCAAGCCCTCCAAGGACTTCCAGTACTCCAGCGAGGCCAACATTCACAAGCTCAACATCGCCGAGATATTCCCGGAGGACGCCGGTGCGTATCACATACAGCCCACCTTATCTGTCTGCTGGGCCCTATTTCGTAAAGCTTGACAAGTCGACACTTTGTCGGAAATCACGACATTTGCCGGGTTGTCACGAAAAATCGCGTTTCATAAAACTTGTCACATTTATAATTGTCGACAGGAATACAGTGGTAATTGTCACTTTTTTGTCGCTCCAATCAGCGTTCAAATTTCCAATGGTGCTAAACTAACTCGCATTTTTGCAAAAATCCTGAAAATAGTTCGGATGATAACGAAATTCATTCTTACATTCCAATTATCCTACGATTTACGTAAAGATCCGTTTTTTTCAATTATCCTACGACATAATGTACTAACAATGCTTGTTGCGCAGGCGTGTACACCTGCGAGGCGTTCAACGACGCGGGCGAGTCGTTCTCGTCGTGCTCGCTGGCGGTGTCGGTGCCGGGCGAGGCGCCCGCCGCGCCGCAGTACGCCGCCTTCCCCGCCTCCGCCACCGTGCCGCTCGCCGAGCCCGCCGTCTTCAGCGCAGAACTGGACAAGGTAATATCAACAAACTTCCCGCTTATCAATAAACTTCCCGCTTATCAACAAACTTCCCGCTTATCAACAAATTTCCCGCTTATCAACAAATTTCCCGCTTATCAACAAACTTCCCGCCTTACCAGTTTTAAATTTTTGTTGCTTGCATGTGGCGATCGTAGCTAAGCCCTTTTCGCTCGCTATTCTATTCTTTAGCGAGGACAACCTCGGCGCTAAGTGGCTACTTAGCGCAATAATAAGCCTTATGGTGGTAAGGCGGGATGTTTGTCCATGGTACGCTAGCGGCTTTGCCTACCGTCCGTGTTTGTATGAAACTTCGTATGTGCAAAATTTTAACCACATAAAAATCAACCTTAGATGTTGAGTCTAAGATTGATTTTTGTTTCGACGTCAAATAATTTATTTGACATTAGGACAGTTTAAACGTTTCATTTATAAAAAAAATTAAGTAAAAACAGACAAGTGTCAACATATCTCATGGCACGTATACCTCTTCCAACAGCCACCACTCCAGCTGCAGTGGCTGAAGGACGGCAAGCCCATCGACGAGACGTCCACCCGCTACCGGTTCACCATGGAGGGCACCTCCCGGTACCGCCTCGAGATCGCCAAATGCACCTCCGACGACAGCGGACAGTACCAGTCCAGGGCGGTAGGCTCCAAAGGAGACTCCCTCGCCGCATTCTATCTCAACGTCGTCGCTGATGTTTAAGATTACAATTTGGAATTCGAAGCACCCCCGACATTAAAAGGGATAAACAAAATTATCGCAATTTACTTTAATTTTCGGTCGAATTTATTTTAAAATCAATATTCTTTTCATGCCGGGGGCTTTAAAAGCGGTTTATGAAACATGGACTGACATTTATAATTTGGGACCCAAGTGAGAGCCTTGTGGCACCCCTTTACATTTCTTACTCAAACTGGAATATGATATGAATATTGAGCATGAAATACAATTTTTTATACGATTCGGAGTCTAAGTGTGAAGGAGTTCAATTTTTTTATATTAAATTATTTATTTAATTTAAGTATGGTTAAGTGTTACACCCTGTCGAATGCCTATGAGAAGTCGCTTGGACGATCGAAGTCACTCTCTAGTCACTGTTAAATGTTTATTTATTTATTGTCGTTATTATATTTTGTTTAATTTTTATTTACTGTCCTCGTCTAACAGATTTCAAAAGCAGCTTCCCTAATAAGCTTGTTAATCAATGTTGCAATAAATTCTGTTCGGTCATACTTTTAACACAGTGGACCCTCTCTTCGATGTTTATGAAGCCACCACAAAATATCTTGGAGATGGTCGCCGTCGAGAGCCGATCAAAATCTCTATAACTATTTTTATATTTTAAATGTATTATTTAATTGTACATAATTTAATTTATATCATGTGACCGCGTAATTTATGAATAAATATGTATACTTTAAAAATAAATAACTTGTTTTATTATTAGTCTTGAAACGGACACCATACTCGTATACGACACAATATAAAATACCTAAAGCAACATCAGTTAAAAATATGCAGTTGCATTAATTTCGTAATTACAAAATAATATAACTTATCACAGATCACCTTAATTTCTTAGCTAAAAACATAGCAAGACGCTACGGACGAAGAGGTTGCTTGCTTTTAAAAAAATATCAGCGTAAAATCCACGGTGCTGCTCTTCGCCAGGTCTGCAATGACGATAATGGTGGCCTGATTAAACTTTCGGCTACTACTGATGATACTTATAATCTTGTTACAAAGAATAGCGCTAACGCTAGCAATGGTGAAATAAAAACAGCCGATGCGGAGGACGGTGCTATAGGCGCAAGGTAATGCTGCTGATAGATGCCGTCCCAGAAGTCGAAGCGTTCCTGCAGCAGCGGGCCTTCCAGGGATGAGGACTCGTCCAGGTTCATGTGAGGACTGTTGCCAGCAGGGCCCACCGGTGGCCAGGCCGGCAGCGAGGAACCCTCGGGCACGGGTGAGCTAGAAAAAAGAATTTGTAACGTATATTAGAACTTATAACATAGCATAAACGTCATAATGACATTCTGCAATGCCGTATAAAAAAATAATACTATATTCTGTTAGATCTTGTTCGTCTAAGCATTTTTTTAAAGATACGTCGAATTTTAAACCCATTAAAATGCAAGTCTGTTTTTTGAGAAACTGAAAAAAGTGCAAAAATACCGTCTATTGAAACTGAACTTTATTGCACATGAATTGTACAGTCGACCGCACGTCAGTGGAAACAAAACCAGTATAATCTGGTCTCTCCTAGTATTGAAACTCCGTAATAGGCTAGGCCAGCTCAAGGTCAAAGTCGTGCGGTCGACTGTACAAGAGCCGAACTTAATGCTAGAAGCATTTTCTACCAGTTAACCTTTGAGTCGTGTTTTGCTTGCTTTATCATCTACTAAGTATTAACATTCAGTCATTATCCAATAAATACTAAGAAAAGTTGGCAAAGTAGAATATAATCTTATCAATGAATAATTTAATAATTTACCTACTTATCTACTTTTATCCGTCTACAAATGAGTCAGTTCAGTCGACTTTACGTTTGCTGGACACGTTTGAATTTGAGAGAAAATACCGTAGATTATAATCTTATCAATGATATATAATTATCAGATAAAATAGGTAAGTGACTCAGAATGATTTCTTAGAGTTTTCCTAAACTAAATACATATTTAATAAGTTGGTCGTAATTATTCTTAACAATAACAGATCTATAAAAATGCATGGCTTATCGTATTTATTTGAGGGATTATTGTAATTAATGACACCTACCGAGATAGTACTGTTTAATCCTTATATATTATAATTCATTACCCCTTAAGCACTTTCAGGAAGCACTGTTTGTGTGGGCACCTACTGATAGTTTTGATAAACTTCAAGATATTGAACGTCGGCTTTTAATTGTTCGATTCCTAGCCTATAGCGCCAGAGGCCGTGGGTTCGTATCCCACCGCTGATAAACAACTGTACAATTTGGTCCTATTCTGTAAATAGTTAACACATTGTATCCTATTTTTTAAAAGTAGTAAGCACTCACCCCGTAGTCATGAAGTTAAGCCAAAACTCCCTCATTGTCACTTGGAACTCCAAGGAGCGTGGCGTGTGGAAAAGCTGTATAAAAACTGGCGTGAAAAAGTCCAACACAATATACGTTTGAGCGACGTGGTCAGCGCCACGCACGTCCACAGTAGGATGGGCAGATGGAAACTCTTCAGCCACAAAGGAGTACTCATATAAATATACTCTGTCGTTCCCAGCTTCCACATGGAGCTTTGTTGCTCTCAAAGTGGGGTAGGTGAACCCGACGTCGGTTAAATAGTGAATGTAACCCCAAATTGTGTCCTCACTAACTGGTTGGTCACCAAAATACAACGCTTTCGCCCGCTGTGCGACCTCTTCCTTCTGCTCCTCACTTTCGAACTGCAAGTCGACTGGGAGAAAGTCTGAAAACTTCTCATTCATTAAGGCACTCCATTCCGCGAAAACGCCCATATACAGTAAACCCTCATCTCGAGTAAATCCGTATAGTATTGGAACTTTATTATATCTGCCCTCTTTTAAAATATTATAGGGCGCATCGTCGAGGAATCTCTCCTCTCCTATATCGCGTTCTATGCAGGGCGAGAAAGTCAATGATATGGGCTGTGCGGGAAGGACCGCTTGAGTTATGGTCTGTATGGACGCGGTCGTGTAGAATTCCTCTAGGGCTTCAATGTCGTCGACATTAGCATTTAGTTGTCTCGCGTAGTGTTGTGCATTTTCAATTGGATTTGATTGCACTGACCACACGGCGACATTAGCTCCGCTTTCTGGTATTACTTTGTGGAATAAACCGTCCGCTGTTCCAGAGAGCATTACGAGATCGACTGCGGATCCTCCAGCACTGTAACCAGCAATGGTGACGTCATTAGGGTTGCCTCCGTAACTGGCTATATTCTCGTTCACCCAGCGTAATAGTGCTACTATGTCTTTCATTCCAGCGTTGCCGGGAGCAGCGCTCGTACCCAGGCATAAGAAGCCGTGGACTCCTAGGCGGTAATTGAATGAGACCCCAATAATTCTCTGGGTGCTTGTTAAAGTTCTTGGCTGCACCATGTCACCCCACCCTAGGTGATAAGATCCACCATGGACGTACACCACTACAGGCAAGTTAGTTTCTTCTGTATCAGGTGCATATACGGTTGCTATCAGACAATCTTCCTGCTCTGTTTTAAATGCCAGTAATTCTGGGGCTATTCCGATTTGAGGGCATATTATTCCTCTATCCACAGCATCGAAAGGTTCTGTCCATGTATTCGGAGCAAGTGGTGCCTGGAAACATGAATTTTCTTGTAATAAATACAAATAAAATTGTATATAACTGTACCTATTTAGTTAGGATGCATGAGGTTACTTGCTTTATAAATAGATATTATTACAATATTGTCAGTATGGGGCATGGTATGGGGGGTCGCCTTTGTTCTAAAACGGGAATTGGAGATGTTACTTTTTCGCCTTTTTCTCTGTTTTCTTTCGGAATTTTTCAGTTTTTTCATTCGTTAGCTTCCAAAAAATTATTACACATTTACATAATTTTCAAATATTGGAGCTTACCTTAAATCTGTCCGCCCCGGTGAGTGCTCTCGCATACGGGATATTGTGGAAAATGTATATGTCGTCTTCCTTGTAGCCACGCACCGGCCCTTGCGGTGAGTCTACCAGGCGAGACTCCTGGCTGTGCGCCTGCGCCGCTAGCAGCGCGCATAGTACCAACCTGACCAACATCTTGAATCTGACTACACTTAATAAACAAAATCGCGCCAATCTGTTCTTATAAGCAAGTACAGGTAGATTATTGTTCGTAATCTTGACTAATGGAGAGATAAGATGGGAATTGTTGAAAGTGCTTGGCATTAATCTTTACTAATTATTCTGGAGATATTTAAATATCTATAAAAAAAATCTTTACCCGTATAATTTTTATTTATTTTGTAGATATATGCATTCTCATTCTTATAATGCGGGTCTGTCTCATGATCAGCCATTATAATATTCCACTGATTTTATTTTACTGGCTTTTTGATACGGTAGCATAATATAAACACATTTAGGGTAAACCTGTTCCTAACCAGACACTTTTGTGTGTCTTTGTTACTTGAAATAATTAAACAATTACCATTTAATCAGCCTGATGTGAGACTATGTTATTAAGCTAAGTCAAACTATTGTATCTTTTTCTACTTTTGTGTTTACAATAAATTATTATTATTATAATTTATGCATAGTAATTATTTGCATATTATATTAATTTATGCCTATGTCCAGCAGTGGACTAGTGTGGGCTGATGATATTTATAATAATTATATTGACAGGAACGAAATAATTATCCATTTTCATGTAAAAGCTTTAATAAATACGCATAAGATATTCGTTTCCAAAGATTTCTAAAGGATACACCAACAGTCAATCAGCATCTTTACATTTTACATAAGTACGTACCTACCTATACTTATAAATAGCTAACAATAATAAGGGCAACACTGACCTGTAATATATTACCACTAGACTGGACTGGCTTTCCCATAAAAATTACTACTAATTAATTTTTTTTTATTATCAAAAAAACTTAAAACTAAGGTAACTTATATAATTATTAAGTGCCGATTCGAAACGCCACCCGCGAGTGTCCTGAGAACTAATTTTGACGTTTAGTACGGAAGTGAGCGCCAAAATAGTTCCGAATATTTAGTTCCATGGACACTCGTCACTGGTCGTCATATCCTTCAGCGCCAAAATGGCGTAAAACTCATATTCACGAAAATTGACAGCAACCAGTCCAGTGGTAAAACAACAGGTGAATTGCAAAATAATATTACATCGCACAGGCCCTTAATTCTTAAAAGGAGAATTCTTTAATATACAGCCAAGATTAGCATAGGCTGAGTTGCCTATACAATAGGTAAGTTGAAGGAAATTACAATAAAGTTGTCATAAATAACAGCACTAAACCTAGAAGTGGATAAATGTTCAGTGAGGCAGCTGAGGACGGCGCCACGGGCGCGCGGTAGTGACGCTCGTAGATGCGATCCCATAACGCCATGCGGATCTGCAGGAGGGGACCTCCCAGCTCTGGGGGCTCGTCCAGACTCATGTGAGGGGTGATGGTCTCACCACCAATAACAGGTGGCCATTGTGGCAGAGAAGATCCCACAGGCACAGGGGCACTGTAAAACAAAGTTCAATTAATGATATTCTCGCTTATCTTGTTGGGACCAGGAATCACAGGCGACACTTCGACCGTTTTGAGATCTTTTCCGTTTTTTTGTGGAATGTGGAACTCACTTACGCCTTAGAATAGAAATTTCAATCGTTGGCATAATGCTGGTTTCACTATATTTTCCTTCACCGACAAGCCTTTGGTATTTTAATAAACAATACATAAGTTCCGAAAAAAATTACTCAAGGTTCGATTTCAGGACGTTGGCCTCACGCACAACCAACTAGGCTACGATGTCTCATATATATTTAATGATAATCTAATAGTACTTGGTGGAATCTCGGAATGGACTCTTTTTCATTTAAAAAAAATATCAAATGTCAGAAAACGCAGTAACTTAAATCACTACTTTGAAAATAAGGCCACTTTAAAAATAATTGTTACTGAATCATTTTAGTTCATTTCGTAACTGCGGCTTGTACCTGGCTTAGAATGGGACCTTTTAGTACGTTTTACATACTATTACACCAGACAGTGAAATATTGAAATGAGATTATGACGTCATTAAATTATCAGTTAACAATGCCCATGATAAAAAAAAAACTATCTGTCATAGGTTTACTAACTCACATATGAAAATCACGATAAACAAAACATGTAAGTTTAATTTGCAGTATAATACCGCTTTCTATACTAATTTGTTATCAACCTATTTTGCACTATAAACCGGTTTAAAGTTTCTAAGAAATTTATCTTATCACAGACCACATAGGAAAATTATAAACACTGTCTTTGATAACGGTACAGTAGCTAAATTACTCACTCTGTTGTCATGAAGTTCAGCCATAGTTCTCTCATGATGACTTGGAAGTCCAAGGAGCGGGTAGAAGTATATAGTGGTAGTATGAAGTCGAGCACCATTAGTGTTTGAGCTGCATGGAAAGCCCCACGCACGTCCACATTTTCAAGAAGAGATTGAAATTCTTCAGCTACGAATGAGTATTCATACAAATATATATTGTTGTTCCCAGCTTCTACGTGCAGTTTGATAGCTCTCAAAATAGGGAAGGCAAACATGACATCTGTAAAATAGTCGATGTATCTAAGGACAGTAATCTCGTTGACCGGTTGGTCACCGAAGTATAACTCTCTCACCTCTTGTGCAACTTCTTCTTTCTGCGCCTCGCTGTCGAACTGCAAGTCGGCTGGCAGAAAGTCTGAAAACTTCACATTCATTTGGACACTCCATTCGTAAAAGAAATCTATGCGGAACAAGCCTTCCATCCGTGTAAACCCGTACAGCATTGGAACTGTATTGTATCTGCCCTCTCTCAAAATATTTACTGGTGCATCGTCGAGGAATCTCTCCTCTCCTATGTCACGTTCAACACAAGGTGCAAAACCAACAGTAGAATTAGGCCGGTTCAGAAACTCGTCTAGAGTCAACTGATCTATAGTAGCACTCATATAGAATTCTTCTAAAGCTTCAATGTCGTTGACATTAGTAAAGCCTTGGCTTATTGCATAATTCCTTGCAGTTTCCATTGGATCCAGTTGTACTGACCACACCCCTATACTAGTACCACTCTCTGGTATTACTTTGTGGAATAAACCTGTCGCTGTTTCTGAGAGCATTACAAGTTCAACTGCGCCGGCCCCTGCGCTGGAACCGGCAATGGTGACGTCATTAGGATTGCCGCCGTAACTGGCTATATTCGTATTAACCCAGCGTAATAATTCTACTACATCTTTCATTCCAGCGTTTCCAGGGGCAGCGCTCGTACCCAGGCATAAGAAGCCATGGATACCTAGACGGTAATTGAATGTGACGCCAACGATTTTTCCGCTACTTGTTAGGGTTCTCGGTTCCAAGCCATCACCCCATCCTTGCTGGTAAGCTCCCCCATGAACATATATGACTACAGGCAAGTTGGTCTCCTGTGTATCAGGAACATATACAGTTGCTACAAGGCAGTCTTCCTGTTCATGTTTATCATATAGTGGGAGTGAGCCAACTTGGGGGCATATAATACCCAAATCTACTGCTTCGAAGGGTTCTGTAAATGGAGGAGCCGCCAGAGGGGCCTGGAAACACATAATTACTGTTACATAAGTTTTGTTAACATAACCCAATTTCTTGGCGTTTTATATTATTTTTGATAAAATAAGTCTATGAAAACCGAATCGATATAACAACAATTATAGGTAATATCTATAAAACTTGCCTTAAATCTGTCCGCTCCAGTAGGCGCAGTTGCGTACGGGATACTATGAAAAACAAATATATCGTCTTCTCTATAGCCAACTACCGTTCCTTGTGGCGATTCTACCAGACGAGCGTTGACAGGCGCGGGAGGCACAGGCGCCACGGGCGTGCGATAATGACGATTGTAAATACTGTCCCAGAATTCAGCGCGATTCTGCAGCAGTGGACCTCCCAACTGTGGTGCCTCATCCAGATCCATGTGAGGACTGCGATTAGCGCCCACAGGAGGCCAAGCTGGCAGGATGGAACTCTCAGGCACCGGTGTACTGTAAATCAGGCATAGAAGTTGAGTTTTAAGCATTGTCATTGTTATAATAACGCAATTATGCTTTCCAAGTCTTTGTCTCCGTTTGTACCATTACTGCTCATAGCTATGTGAAAATACTCACCCTGTTGTAATGAAGTTCAACCACAGTTCCCTCATCGTTTCTTGGAATTGCAAAGAGCGTTCAGTGTTAAAAATTGGCATTAAGTCCAATAGAGTCACCGTTTGAGCGACGTGATCAGGCCCTCGCACATCCACATTCTCCAGTGCAGAAGGTATCTCATCAGCAGTAAAAGAAAAAAGATACAAATATATATCGTTGTTTCCTGATTCCACTTGCAGTCTTACAGATCTTAGCATAGGATATGCAAATAAGGTATCAGTGAAATAATCAATGTAAGAGAAAATAGTGTTCAAGCCAACTGGTTGGTCACCAAAATAGAATTGTTTAATTTCTTGTGCAACTAGTTCTCTCTGCTCCTCGCTCTCGAACTGCAAGTCAGCTGGCAGAAAGTCTGAAAAGCTCTCAGTCATTCTGACACTCCACTCTTCAAAAAAGTGTATGCGGAATAAACCTTCCATCCGAGTAAACCCGTATAAGATTGGCACTTTATTGTATGTACCCTCCTCCAAAATATTAACAGGTGCGTCGTTGAGGAATCTCTCTTCTCCTATGTCACGTTCAATGCATGGCACAAAAGTAAATGTCGAATCAGGTTGGTCTATCAGGCCTTCTGTAGTTAACATTTCCAAAGGGATGTTGGTGTAGAACTCTTCCAAAGCATCTATATCATCGACATTGGTGAAACCATGTCCTCTCGCATAATCTTTAGCTGTTTGCGTTGGATCTAGCTGTACAGACCACACAGCTACATTAGCACCGCTATCTGATATTACTTTGTTATATAATCCTGTCGCTGTTTCCGAGAGCATTATAAGGTCGACTGCGGATCCACCAGCGCTGTAACCGGCAATGGTGACGTCATCAGGGTTGCCTCCGTAGCTGGCTATATTCGAATTCACCCATCGTAATAGTGCTACTATGTCTTTCATTCCGGCATTGCCTGGAGCGCCGCTCGTACCCAGACATAAGAAGCCATGGACTCCTAGGCGGTAATTGAACGTAACAGAAATAACTCTCTCACTCCTTGTTAAACTTCTTGGTTGCATCATATCACCAAATCCAAATAGGTAAGCTCCTCCATGTACGTACACTACTACAGGCAGGTTATTCTCTGTCGTGTCCGGAACGTATACGGTTGCTATCAGACAATCTTCCTGTTCGATTTTACCTTCTAGTAACCCGGGGGTTGCGCCAGGTTGAGGGCATATGACGTGACTATCCAAAGCATTAAATATTTCCGTCCAAACAGGAGCGTCATTTGGCGCCTGAAAATCGAAATATGTTTTGAATCAATACCATTATAGAACGTTAACAAATTTCCCAAGTTCAGCCAATATCCAATAAATATCTGCAGATACAAATTACTTAGCTTAGATGAGGCTAAAGGAAGAAGATACGGTATCCTCTTACATTGCATGAGCGAAACCTAAGCTCTGTAATCCCTCACACAGCTGAAATCAAAGTTGCGTTCGTACGTTGACCAGTATAATTATAAGTAGGTCCGATTTTTTCCACTAAAACAGTAGCTAATATCGAGCTAATGTAATAACATAGACAAGGCCGTCGTCGTTCTGAGCCGCACTAGCCAATAACTTGGACCATTTTCAGTAACGTCATATACTAATCAACTATATACTTATAATGAATATGCATATGATTAATAAAATAAATAATAATAAAAATAATAAAAAACGTATATATCTATCTTCTTTTTGGTTTCAACTAATTGTAAGCTAATGAGTATTTTTTAACTTACCTTGAATCTGTTCACTCCAGTAGGCGTAGTAGCGTATGGGATACTATGGAAAACGAATATTCCGTCTTCCTTGTAGCCCCGCACGGGTCCTTGTGGCGAATTGACTACTAGGGCATCCTGGCTGTGCGCACACGCAACAAGGAGGGCGCATAGCGCCAGTCTGAACCACATCGCGAAAATTCAATAACTGACAAATCAATGCGTTAAATCTCCCTTTAAATATATTTTGGTAATCAAACTGTAGATAACTGGTAGATTATAATGCCCTATAACAACAGATAACGCTAATAGTTCAGACAATTCCTTGTTGGTGCTTAGTCAGGGCAGTAATAGGTACTGGATATCGAAGATAAGTGAAAAGTTGCAATTAAAATCTCTCCAGATTATCGTCAGTATGACTGTCCACTGTATCTCAGAAAGCACGTTTTATTTATAGAGAAGCTTGTTATAGCGAAGATACTTTGACCATATGAATTCTGCCTCTGCTCCGGATAACTCGAAAACAATTGGACTGGTTGCACTGACACTTGGAACATATTTTAGGAGATGGTGGCGTGATAATTATAGAAACAAAGACTCATGTTGACTAGTTGAAGAAGAATATTTATTTACAAAAATAGTCTAACTAGAATAAGTACAAAGTAAAGGTTCGCAACGAGCAAGGTATCGGTGCAGCTGACAATATCAGGCGACCAATGTTATCACAGTGCGCGGAACAAGGCGACGCGTTGCGCGATTGGTCAGCGCATGCACAGCATTGCGAATTGTGAAAATCTGATATTTTCCGAGAATTTTCAAGGAAACCAAAATTGGTGGATTCCGCACGCTTTGCTGACTTATTTTTAAAAAGCCGCCTAATAACAATTACAATAGAGATTTTACGACTAAAAGCGCCAAGCCTAACAGTGTATGGATGTAGGTGAGCGATGCCGAGGACGGTGCCACAGGTGCACGGTAGTGGCGGTCGTAGATGTTGTCCCAGAACTCAGCACGAGATTGGAGCAGTGGCCCTTCCAGCTGTGGCCTTTCGTCCAGATCCATGTGGGGGCTGCGTCCGTCGCCCACCGGCGGCCAGGGCACCAGCATGGAACTCCCAGGGGGTACCGGCGTACTGTCAAAACCAAAATAAATCAAATCAAATAGGTAGTTATTTATTGTGGATCATAAGATAATGGTTTTGATGGTAAAAGTCCGAATTGTTCTATAATAATCCGTCAGGTTTTTTGTCATGAATTTTGACAATTATTTTTAGCACAAATAACTTGTAAATCCGTCATTGTCGCTACCGATATAAATACTAAGGTATACCCAGAGCCTGGGTGTACCAACTTGGATCCCAGGCTGTTTATTGAGTCATCTCTACCTAAATATCATTTAATACCTGTGATCTATTTATCTTTATTATTCTAATAATGGTTGATTGTATAATTAATTATGTACCTACCTATAATAATCATACTTTGAGTCATATCAACATATCAGTAATTATTATTTTCCCCTCTGTTATATACTATAATCTTGTTATATTGATTGTAAATTAATTTTTTAAAATATCTATAGATATTTAGTTTCAAAGATTTTTTAGAAGAACTTCAAGTTCAGAATGTGACAGATTAGGTTGGACAGACGGACAGACAGTTGGACAATTTATAAGGGTTTCTTGTCGGACTTCGAAACCGTAAAACGTATAAAAAAAACTACTCACCCTGTTGTCATGAAGTCCAGCCATAGTTCCCTCATCACGACTTGCATTTCCTTGGAGCGGTTGGAATGAAAAATTTGAACTGAAAGTGGAAGGTCGAGCACGATCAATGTCTGGGCGGTGTGGTCGGCGCCGCGCACGTCCACGTTCTCAAGGGCAGAGGGAAATTCTTCAGCCACAAAGGCATACTCATATAAATATATGTGTTCGTTCCCAGCTTCTACTTGCAGCTTAACAGCTCTTAAAGTGGGGTAAGCAAACATGACATCGCCGAAATATTCGATGAAGGCAAGGACTGTATCCTCGTTTACAGGCTCGTCACCGAAGTAAAATTGTTTCACGTCATTAGCTACTGCTTCCTTCTCCTCTTCACTTTCGAATTGCAAGTCAGCCGGAAGAAAGTCTGAAAACCTTTCATTCATACGAACACTCCACTGTTCAAATAATCCTATGCGTAATAGACCTTCCATACGAGTAAACCCATATAACATTGGAACTTTATTATAATTTCCGTTTGTCAATATATTTACTGGTGTGTCGTCGAGGAATCTATCTTCTCCTATATCTTTTTCAACACAAGGCACAAAACCAAAAGTAGAATTAGGCCGGTCTCCAAGTTCATCAAATTCAAGGGTCAGCTGTTCCAAGGGGGTGCTTAAGTAGAATTCTTCCAGGGCATCACCATCTAGGACATTGGTAAAATTTCTTCTCCTTGCGTATGCCCTTGCGGTTTCAGTTGGATCCATCTGTATAGACCAAGTCGCAACATTGGCACCGCTGTCCGGTATCACTTTTCGGTATAAACCTGTTGCTGATTGTGAGAGCATGATGAGGTCGACGGCGGAGGCGCCTGCGCTGGAACCAGCAATCGTGACATCATTGGGATTGCCGCCGTAACTGCCTATATTTGCGCGTACCCAGCGCAATAGTGCTACTATATCTTTCATTCCAGCATTTCCCGGAGCACCACTCATACCCAGACATAAGAAGCCATGGATTCCTAGTCGGTAATTGAATGTGACAGAAACAACTTTATTACTGCTTGTTAAGGTTATTGGTTGCAACATATCTCCCCATCCTGCTTGGTAACCTCCACCATGAACGTACACCACTACAGGCAAGGCGGTTTCTTCTGTATCAGGAGCATATACGGTTGCTATCAGACAATCTTCCTGCTCTCTTTTGGCGACTGGTGCTGGTGGTAATGGTACCCCTTGCACAGCCTGAGGACATATTATACCATGATCTAAAGCTTCGAAAGGGACTGTCCATGTGTCAGCCTCCAATGGTGCCTGAAAAACAAAGATTTTTATTATTGATACATTAACTGAAAGAGTTTATAGCTACTTATAACGAGTGCTTATTGTACTTGCTACCAATATAAATAGGTAGTTCCCCTCAGCTGCTGAGGGATAATTTCTAAAATTTAAAAATATTTAGTAAATTACAAAGATTTTTATAGAGGTGAGAAAAAAATGTGAGATTTTAGGGAAAAATAGAAGCGCTCCAAAGTTGTACCTCATAAAGTTCGCTGGGTATAGCCCAGATTTATTTATTTTATTTAATCTAATATACATTGTGAATTACATTGACAATTGGTATTGAGGTGTTGATAAACCAGTGTATTGGTTTGTCCCAACACCACCATTCGTGCTGTCCATCGGTTATTTAAAGCAAACAAGACATAAATTACACTAAGGTAAAGAAAGCATAACATTGGTATTAAAAGTTGAACATGAACACAATAAACAATACAATAGGTAGGGTAGATACATAAAAATTGGAGTGAGCGGCCCAGAGCATCCAGCAAATAGCATGGCATTTAATACGTCATCACATCACCACCGCGTGATCCACTGAGCCGGTCGGTCGGTCGATCGAGCATTATTAGCAGTATACAGTTGCTCCAGTTTACCTTTTCGCATTACATTCTATTGTTTTTACTTTTCATAAATATGTTACTGTTTAGATAATTAGGTATATAAGTAGTGTAGATTAGTGTAGGGTAGTGGTTTATGCATGTAGGTTTTTTTTTTTGTTTTTTTTTTTTTTTTAGACTAGTGTGTTGCTAAAGTGGGCATTAAGTATGAATGAGATGTTTTTTTCGTTTATTTTAGTTTTGATTTTAGATTGTGCTGTTGTTAGCTAAGATTTTTTTATTACACTTGTCCACACCAACACAAAAAAAAATCTGCGTATTAGGTACTTCGCTATTGATGAAATATTCTCCGAAATCCAAAAAACTTAAGTATCAACGTGACTCCAGTCTGCAAAGTCACTGCATTTTACCTTAAATTTGTCCACTCCGGTGGGCGCTTTGGCGTATGGGATACCGTGGAAAATGAATATGTCGTTTTGCTTGTAGCCTCGCACGGGTCCTTGGGGTGAGTCCACGTCGCGATACACTAGCTCTTCACTTTGTGCATGCGCGTGCGCCACTAGGGCGGTCCACATAGCTAAACAGATCAACATCGTGGCACTTGCATGAATTACAATGAAATCAAAATTGATGAATCTGTATTTATATAAAGGTCTCTCTCTATGTATGCATCATCGGACCTAATCATGACTAATGTACTTAGATAATGAGAGGACTTGTACTTGTACTTCATATCTATTACATTATCTATAGATACTAGGTCGGTACAAGCTTTTTGTTTTGGCTATTTTTAGTCGAATGGATCTGTCTATCCTTCTCATGGAGTCTAATATAAGTAAATACATGTTACATTCTCAATTTTTTTATTCAAAATAATTGTAACAACATTTTATGTCGTTTAGTTTATTTATATATGCATTACTTAGGGCTTCTTACACCAGTTGCTGATAAAGCCCCAGATACCCTATATGCAGGTTATCTACCAGATACCCGTTTTTTTCGTTTTCACAGGTATCTGATTGCCTTATCTGTCCGATATACCGTCTTATAAACTTACAGCCAGATCAAGGGGCTGTTATTTCTTTATCTGTCGGATATGGATTGTTTTAACTTTTTATGATATATGGATTTATCACTGTTTCATTTATAAATAGTACATTACTGCCGCGGCCCGCAACAGAGGCATTGATGGATGAGCGTGTGAATGTAGGCCGAGGCGAAGCCGAGGCACACATACGTGAGTTCATCAATGCCTGGTTGAGGCCAAGGCTTGTATAATGCTATTCTCAAATAATGCGCGGAAATCCAAAAAATATCAAGTTTTATTAAAATTGTGAACCGTCTGCACTGAACGATCACGACATAGGGTTGTCACAATACTATCGGCAAATCAAAATACTTTTGGCCATATCTCCGGAACGGCTAGTGCTAGAACCATGTTCATGTACTCAAATGAAAGGGCTCGACGAGATCTAGTTGAATATAATATAAAATAAAATCACCCTGTATATACAATTTTATATGAATATACAGGGTGTTTTTTTATATTATATTCAGATAGATCTCGTCGAGCCCTTTCATTTGAGTACAAACACGAGGGGTCTAGCACTAGCCGTTCCGGAGATATGGCCAAAATAGTGTTTTTTTTTTATTTGGCCATATCTCCGGAACGGCTAGTGCTAGACCCCTCGTGTTTGTACTCAAATGAAAGGGCTCGACGAGATCTATCTGAATATAATATAAAAAAACACCCTGTATATTCATATAAAATTGTATATACAGGGTGTTTTTATATTATATTCAACTAGATCTCGTCGAGACCTTTCATTTGAGTACAAACACGAGGGGTCTAGTATTAGCCGTTCCGGAGATATGGCCAAATGAAAAAAAAAACACTCTTTTGGCCATATCTCCGGAACAGCTGGTGCTAGACCCTTGTTCATGGTACTCAAATGAAAGGGTTCGATGAGGTCTATCTGAATATAATATAAAAAAAACACCCTGTATATATAATTTTTTATTCAACAATTTCCGCGCATTATTTGAGAAAAGTGCTATACAAGCCTGCAATCAATGTAATTTCATGCATCATTCGAAATTTAAATAAAACTTTTGCTATGTTACCTCCGTGGTTGCCATGGTTACACGACAGATATGAATTAATATGGTCATTATTTGACCGCTAGGCACGACAGATATGGATTAAATAGAAACGCAACAATGAATTGAACTGAAGAACTGAATTGAATGAACGGAATGTTCCAACTCCCCGGTAAATCGATGACAGTTTAGCTGCCTGATATTTTAACAGAGACTTGAGTGGTGAAAACGGAAAATATTATCCGACAGCTTTATCCGATAGATTACGTTATCTGTCCGTTTTCTATCTGTAACAATATCAGCAACTGGTGTAAGAAGCCCTTAATCTCTTGCTGTCCTTTTATTAAATTATGATTCATTTCTGATAGAACTTGATAAAATAATTATTACTTATCTGATTAAAATGTAAAGTTTGATGTAGGTATAAATAATATGAGTCAACCTTTTGTAATGACGTATCCAGTCATAGACTCTGCCCTGCTATTCTGTAAGCGTATTTGTGCAACTCGATCCTGAATCCGCAGTGAGATCGGTCTCTAACTCAATGATTCACAGTTCAATACTCACTTTACTTCGCAAGTGAAGTGTTTATT
The DNA here is from genome assembly GCA_949699065.1 of Metalampra italica. Classification (NCBI taxonomy): domain Eukaryota; kingdom Metazoa; phylum Arthropoda; class Insecta; order Lepidoptera; family Oecophoridae; genus Metalampra; species Metalampra italica. The sequence goes on from OX452993.1 coordinate 4,761,436, forward strand.
GTGTAGCTTGTATTTGTTTACACAATGCGACATCAAGGTCTTTCATGATCGGATGCGAAGTGAAGTGAGTGACTTGCGATGTGATGGTCGAGTTTTAATTCGTACTTTACAGAATCACACAGCTGGTCCCAAATTTGGGATTAGACCCGGATTAGACAAGTGTTGTATGTAAGTATGCAATATTCAATTATTTATTCATTCAACTCCTTAGATAAACCAAATTAACTTAGCTTAACGCGGCGTGCTGCTAGATGCCGTTGTCCTGAAAACCGATATTTTATTTAACATTTAAAGAGGGTTAGTTCTACATGTTACCTGCATAATAACTTTTACCATCATACAGTAGGGGTACCCTCTGAAATCAGTGAGGTAGTTGAGATACTATTGCATCGACTAAAATCTAGTCGGCATACTTTGTTTCAAATTATCGTCTTCTCATTTCGGTCGCTGTCCACTAAAATGGTAGACATCATTTTAGGTTCCACACTCTGTTCAATTTTTAGAAGACACCATAACCACTTAATGGTTAAAACTAGCACATCAATCTTTTTTTTAGGCTTACGACTCAAAGAGGTCAATGCCAGCCTCGTAAGGAAACAATGTTAGCCATGTCACTCAGACCTCAGTTTGAGAGATAACTTTTAATTCTATGTCGTCATCAATTAGCCTTTTAGCGTCCACTGCTGGACATAAGCTTTCCCCAATGAACGCCACCACACTCATCCTCCGCTCTCCGCATATGTCCCGGCAATGGATGTTGTTGAAGGGCTGAAATAATGATGATGCCCGATTCACTACTCTGACCGTAACATATTCACTATTTCCACTTCCTATAAGTACTATTTAAGACTTACAGTACTTGTACTATAAGATCACATTTTCTATTAGAGTAAAAATGTGAGTTTTTATTACTATGAACTCGGTAGAGTACCTAGAGAGCTAGTAACTAACTTAACTGTAAATAAAATTCTCAAGTTTAAAAAAAATCATTTATACTTTATTAGGAATGGGGAATGAACATAATTTAAAAGAACACAATGTAGACAAACGTTTCACAAGAATTATCAGGGTTAATAAAGAACATAACAATATTACGAACTCCAGTAGGTATATTGACGATGTTATACATAATCATATAATTATCCTATCTACAAGTACTATTTCGATTTAACCTGCATGCTAGCTAACGTATACTATTTAAAGATAAAGAAATTAATACGAGTACCAACCTGACACAGAAAAGTGCAAGGTTTGGAATGTAATTCAAACGCTTTCTAAAAATTAACGTAAACATGAAATTCAATGCTATGAAAAATAAAATGATTTTTAATTCTCAGTGTGATTTATATAAACCAGCTAACAGAAATGTTATAAGAGTAAAGAAAAGACTGAATTATTAAAGAACGCTCCCACACTTCTTACCTTAATATCAAGTAATTCTTAGTTGATGATAATCATAAGACTAATTCACACTTGTTGCGACATAAGAAAAGAAATCATTCAATGTAAGTCATAGTAAAGTGGCAATAAATAAGAGACCTAAAGTAAATAGTGTATGACTATATAAAAACGATGCTGAGGATGGCGCCACTGGGATGCGGTAGTGACGATCATAAATGCTGTCCCAGAACTGGGCACGACGCTGCAGCAGAGCGCCTCCCAGCTGCGGGATCTGGTCCAAGTTCATGTGAGGGTTGCGATCTGCGCCCACAGGTGGCCAAGCCGGAAGAGACGAACCCTCGAGCACTGGTACACTGGAATAAAACGAAAAAAAAAGTAAGCTTTAGGTAACTCTGGTCAAGTACAAACTTCAACCTGACGAAGTAAAACAAATCAGTACCGTGATGAAGTTCTTAAATGAGCAAAGCTTAGCACTGAACGCGGCGATCACAATAGATCAGCAATGGTCGCAGTGATACAAGGCTGGATAAGCCTTGAAAGAGGCCCACCACAAAATAAGAAAAGTGAAGTATATGAAATTGGAAGACTCTCGTTTATTAACTGGTCTTGTTTTTATTATCAACAGAATCATTCATGTAATATAGATAATCCCCTCAATGAAATATGTTTATCTTTACAAATAATTTTATCATATCTTTATAATATTTATAGGCCACTAACGTATTTCAAGAAATATGATGTACCTCTATGAGATCTGTGTGTTAATAAGTATCTCTACATAAGGTAATTGCAGAAGTAGAGGATGTCTAGTTTTACTTACCCTACCGTCATGAAGTTAAGCCACAAATCCCTCATCACCGCTTGGAATTCTAATGTGCGAGTTGTGTGATAAAGTGGAATCATCAAATCCAGTATGATAAATGTTTGAGCGCAGTGATCGGCGCCAAACACCTCCACATTTTCAAGCGCCGAAGGCAGTTCTTCGGCGACAAACGAATATTCATACAAATATATATCGGTATTCCCAGCTTCTACTTGCAGTTTGACAGATCTCAGGACGGGATACGCAAACATAACATCGGTGAAGTAATCGATGTAGCCGAAGACAGTACTCTCATTAACAGGTTGGTCACCGAAGTAGAACTCTTTCACCTCTTGTGCAACTTCTTCCTTCTGCTCCTCGCTGTCGAACTCCAAGTCAGCTGGAAGAAAATCTGAAAACCTCTCAGTCATCCTGACGCTCCACTGCTCAAAAATCGATATACGGTATAGACCGTCCATCCGAGTAAACCCGTATAACATTGGAACTTTATTGTATCTGCCCTCTTTCATAATATTTACAGGTGAATCGTCGAGGAACATTTCTTCTCCTAGATCCCTTTCAATACACGGCACAAAACCAAGCGTTGAATCAGTCCGACTAAAAAAGTCATCGAGAGTTAGTTGTTCCATTGCAGCGGTCGTGTAGAATTCTTCCAACGCCTCAATATCATCGACATTAGCAAAACCTTGTAGTCTCGCGTAGTCTTTTGCAATTTGTATGGGGTCCAGTTGTACAGACCAGACGCCAACATTGGCTCCACTGTCTGGTACTACTTTGTTATATAAACCTGTTGCTGTTTCTGAGAGCAGTAGGAGATCGACTGCGGAGGCGCCCGCGCTGTAACCAACGATAGTAACGTCATTAGGGTTGCCCCCGTAACTGGCTATACTTCTGTTAACCCATTTCAATAGCGCTACTATGTCCTTCATTCCGGCATTGCCTGGAGCACCGCTCGTACCCAGACAAAGAAAACCATGGATTCCTAGTCGGTAATTGAACGTAATAGCAAGTATTCTCTTGCTCGCAGCTAAGCTTCTGGGTGACCTGTAATCTCCGGCCCCTTGTTGATATGCCCCTCCATGAACATAGACGACCACCGGCAGGGTCGTCTCTGTCGTGTCAGGAGCGTATATAGTTGCAACAAGACAATCTTCTTGTTGAGTCCTATTTTGCAGTAATGGCACAGGCGTACCAACTTGAGGGCATATAATGCCTTTGTCTAGAGCATCGAGGGTTTGTGTCCACACCGGAGCAGCCAATGGTGCCTGCAAACATAACGTTCCTCAAAAACGAAATAGGAATTGTGATATAAAATTACCGGGTCTGTTATTTTTTCATGTTTTCAAACATGTCTTAAAGGTAAGAAATAACTCATCTTGCTTTAACAAATCTCTTAAAACCAGTTAGATAGGCTTTGCTCACTTTTTAAGACCTAGTCTTTGGTCAGCCAGTGGATTCCTCAAAGGGCAGCTACAAAATAACGTGTCAATTAATTTTTTGTACCTACTTACTCTACAATATACTGGTATAGACCCGCACGTCAATGGAAACACTTTGACATTGAGCTGGCCTAGCCTATTAGGGAGTTTCAATACTACGATAGACCATTTTATACTGGTTTTGTTTCCACTGCCGTGCGGTCGACCGTACAATGAAATTTGCAACGTACCTTAAATTTATCCGTTCCAGTGGGCGCTGTAGCATAAGGGATGCTGTGGAACACGAATATATCGCCCTCCCTGTAGCCGCGGACGGGGCCTTGGGGAGTGTACGCATTGCGGTAATCCTGCTGACCGTGCGCGAGCGCAGCTAGCGCGGCGCAAAGTACCAACCTCACCAACATCTCTTTCACAAATGAAAAATATCAGACTTATCTCCCGTGTAGATATTGTTATCTATACTAATATAATAAAGCTGAAGACTTTGCTGTCGATATTGTTATTTCTTTTTGCATTTTATAGCCCAATTCTCTAGGAAGATTAGGCTATAATAATACGCTAAGACCCTTAGGAGACGAGTACAAGAAAAAGTCAGAAATCTATACTAACATAACAAAACTGAAGATTGCGTTTTTTTGTTCGAAAGCGCTAATCTCTGAAACTAACCAGTCGGTTTCGAAAATTTATTTTTGCATTTGATAGCCCAATTCTTGAGGAAGATTAGGCTATAACATCACACTACGACCCTTAGGAGCCGAGCTTAGAAAAAAGTCAGATATAACTTGTAAAACGCGGGAGAAGCCGCGGGAAACAGGTAGTTTTAGATACGTGTGGTGAAGATATCAAGAACAGAGATAAGTTGTTTGTATTTTTTCGCATCTGTAGATAGCGCAACTATTTTATTCAACTTTTCTGACGTTTGGAGTGCGGCGCTGTCAATGGATATCAAACTATTGTTATCAAATCGTCAGTTCGACATTCACTTTTGGACTTAAGAAGTAGTCAGATCCCCAGCCGTACCATGTACCTACCAATGGGTTTTTCTTCGAACTTAATTATACTGACTGCTCTCAAACGGTGAAGGAAAACATCGCGTGAAAACCTGCGTACGCCAAAGAAAGAATCCTTAGGCGCATGTGAATCCACGAACCCGCTTTGGGCTAGCGGGCTATATCAGGAACGTTCGAATCTCTTTGGTGGCGCGCGCACTCCTTATGGAGATTGCATCTTGCATATTTAGTATGGGAACCAATGGTGTTACTTACAGGGGGGGTGCGGACCAAGGAAGCGGTGTAGCGCGAGGAGGTTGCTAATACTTTATTTGGAGTTTGAAAATGAGAATGTGTGAGTGAGTCACAGTATTGTGATACATTTTACACGATTTTAACACCCTAGAATGCCTTTTTACGCCTCTTTAAGGGGCCGCGAGCACGCACCAAAAAGATCTTAACTCTATGGGAATATTAATAGGCTGTAAAAAACTATTCAGGCTTTAACCAACGAACATCCAAACAAACATTTAATTCCACACTTTCGCATTTCGAACGTTAGTTGAAATAGCTTCGGTGAAGTTTATTGAACTCATATTTTTTACTATTCAGATCAAACAATCACTCTTCCTATTCGACGGGCAACAGAAACAAAACGAAACAAAAACAGAAATCCAACATCTATGTACGCTTTACATAATAAAGTATCACGTATTGCCGCGTCACTTCACTCATCGCTCGGTCGATCTCGTTTGAAAAAAAGTGATAACTCGTTTCTGAGGATTTCATATTTTAAAATAAAATGAGATGCGTTTTGAATAAGGAACGCGGGTTAGTGCCAAGTCACGTTTAGATTGTAATAGCAATGTTGCGTTCGATGTGAGTTTTTGACGTGAATACGTATTTTATTTGTATGCTTTTATATGCTTTATTGCAAACAATTGCAAAACAGGCGAACTAAATGCCGAAGAGGTCACTTTACCTATTTTAACGGCAAAAGAAATATGTTTTAGTAGCCCAAAGCGCCTGTCAAGTGCTAGGTTAGATTGTAACCGAGTTTCGTAACCAGTTACAAACGAAGACTTTTTTCTTTGTTTGCAACCAAGTTACGAAAAACGAATTTGATCGCTATATTTTCTTTTCTCGTAATTTGTTACGATTGAAGAATTTATAATGTGTTCGTTCGTAACCGAGTTACAAACTAATAATATTCGAGTCTTAAATTTTTCTTAGTTATAGGTAGTTACGGCACGCCTAAACTGCTCCGGCCGTGTTTGCCAACAACAAGTAGCCTGTAACCGAGTAGGCGTGCCATAACTAAGAATTTAAGATCCGACACAAAAACTACTTGACACCGTGATAGATAAATGCATCAAAATGTGTTTAGCGGCTGTCGAATTAAACAATAACAATAAGTGATAAAAATCTATTTTAATTTCAGGCTTGATTTAAAAAAAAATCGCCCCTCTTTGTGTACTCCCGTTCTACCTAGATATCAAAGTCATAATACCGCCACTAAAATTGATAGGTCATAAAACGGTAGCGCCCTCTCCGGGATCCGGCCATTAACTCGTGTTTAAATCGCCATTAGGGATTGAGAAATAAAAAGAAAAACACGCCGCGCCAATGAGAACAAAAAGATCGAAAACAAAAGTATCGTATCTCCATTCCATATTTCAATATTTATCACAAGATCGTTCGTTTTCGAACAAAATTCGAAAAGGGTTATGGCGGTTTGTGTTTTCTTTTTTTTTTCTTTGTTCCCTTCGTTTCTCTTATTATAAATGAGCTCGACTGGCCGAATACATTTTTTTTATAAATCATTCCGTTTTTGAATTCTTACCTTACGATCTTACTCGGTTCTCGGAGGCGGGATCGAAAGACCAAATATGGACATGACATATTTGGTATGCTGTTGGGATAATGAGCATCATTTTCTTCGCAAAATGCCGCATAATGTGGATCTAGTACGTGGAGAAACAATATTAGTATGCAACAGGGTGCCTCTACGACATTTCAACGAGATGACTTTATACTACAATTGACTTTTTAGAGATAATAAAAAACTAAAGACGATTATAAAGGGAGTTCAAATTTGGACTGCCTTTTTCAATTTTAAAATTAAACCAAAAAGTATATTAGTAAGTAATTTTTAAAAATAATGTCTCCTAAAAGAATTCATCACTATTTTTTTGCGTGTCATTTAAAATCGGATTTGAATTCTCCAATGTCACGGAATATAATACATACATATTACCGTCACGCTATATCCCTGCCAGGGTAGGCTTATCTTCGAGGATTATCAGAATAAACTTTTTCCTAAAGGAAAAGTAAACTAACACTGAACAAGAAGTCTGGCGGCATTAACATTAATTATGCTCATTGAAGTTATTCGATCACCAAACATTCCCGATGTTCCATTGCAATGTATGCAGAAATGTCTTACATAATTTTGCGAGAAAAATTATGATATTTCTCAATAAACTAACGTATAAGTACTTTATTGTTCATTAAAAATATTTCCACATTGTCGAGGATTTATGAGTTACAACCATAGAGTTAGTATACTAGCTATAGAGCGCGCGCATCGCTCATTGCCCATTGTGCCAAGTGTAAGCAGGTGTTCTATGGACGCTTTTATATAGATTTTTTCTAGATCGTTCTTTTCCGTGAATCGTGTTTACAGCTTGGCACTGCACATTTCACTATGATTACTCCAAATCTAAATAAATATCGGCGAGAGCAACAATCAGCGCTACTGACGTGTTGTGACTAGTAGCGTCGCCCGAACATTTCGAGACTGTTCAGACCCGTGCTTACAGTTCAGACTTGCTAATGCGCGCTCTATGTATACTAACAACTCTCTGGTTACAACACCTTCCAAATGTGAACACCCGTTAGATGGAAAAATAATAGATCTTAATTAAATAAATATTTGTACAGGTTTTTGCGATACGTTTTAAGGAGTATAACCTGTCTATTCTGAACAAGAAGCTAACATGTACATGTCAAGAAAAAAATACACAAACGTCAGTTATTTATTATATTAGTTATATTTCGAACCTATCTTCGAATCTATCTCAATTGGGATAGATTTAAAGCATCAAAGTGGCTATTTAGTTCGTAAAGTGCAAATGATATTACATTTTTTCCTTTAAACGTAAGATCACATTCTCTTATAGGTACATACATTTGTCTAATAACAACAGTCCACTGCTGGACAAGTGGTAGGTTTAAGCCCTAATCGCCAGTCGCCACCCTGGGCTATAACGGGTTGCGTAGATGCAACACATACCCCCATAGTATGTGCTACTTAGCGCCCAAACCCAGCTGCAATACATGAAACATTTAAATTATACATATATTTTTTCTCCCCTCTTATTTTTAAAATCTGACATTTTTACCCGACTGCGGCGTAGGTAATGTGTCTTGCATACGCCCATCGCATCAAAATTAGCTAACTATAGTCTGGTCTAAAGTGGGTCTAACCAAGAAGTTTCAAATCTCTTTGGTCGCGCGCGCGCTCCCTGTGGAGATCGCATCTTGCATATTTAGTATCGGAACCTATGGTGCCATTTACCGGGGGGGTGCGGACAAAGGAAGCGGAGTAGCGGGAGGAGGTTGCTAATACAAATTTATATGGAGTTTGAAAATGAGAATGTGTGAGTGAGTCATAATTTTGTGATTAGTTTGACACGATTTTGACACCCATAGAATGCTTTTATTACTCATCCATATGGGAGTGGCTAAATTTTTTGATTCATGGGTCTCAATAAGTTGGATCTCCGGTATACCTAGCACTGTCTTGGGGAAAGCATTGTTTTGAGAAAACTTCCTGGGTCCTGTCGCTCGCTTCGCTCACTTCACTTAATTTCTATTGTAAATATTGTATTTAAAGAAAATATTATAAACTATCTGTGTAGCTCAAAATATAGAAATAGTCTAAAACAATAACCACATGCGCGTGGAAAGTTTCAAACATTTTCTATTGCACTTACTAAATCTGAGAAGAAAACTAGTCTTACTTCTATTTATCATCATTATATGAGTCTGTAGACGTCCACTGCTGGACGTCCTCCCCAGGGATCTCCACGACGATACTTCTATTATATCTACCTTATAGAATAGCTGCAGAACCCCTCTACGTTTTAAAGCAGCACACTTTTGTTAATTTATCCATAACTTATTTGATCCTTGGAGTCTAAACAGAGTAGCAATGGAGTCTTTAGATATTTTAAATCTTAGACTTTAGGGTTTTTATATTATTTTGATATGTTCGTTGAATTCTCTTGCGTAAGCAATTATAACATTTTATACAGAAGAGTTCAAAGTACAAAGAGTATTTTAATTTATTCTTATAGCCGAGAAAAATATGTCGAAGTCTACTCTTACATTTAAATAAGGCTAATAATAAACAGAGCGACTGAAGTAACAAACCGCGCGACAAAAAATACAAATTCAAAAAGCTAACCTAAATTAGGTTAATTTATAGTCGCCAGTTAAATATTTTTGCCGCCAGTTTCAATATTTTTAGCCGCTCAGTTTATTATTTTCCTTTAAAAGTATTTTATTTATTTATTTTTATTTTTTATTTATTTATGAAAACAGTAAAAAAAGAAAAAAGTAATCCATTTACAGCACAAACTTAAAAGTAATATGACATTTAGAATTCTTATTAGGTATTAAACATTTTTTAATGAAAATAAATACCGAAAAATACAAATAAATACCAATTCATGTACCTTTGAAAAGTAGTTATAATTATTATATAAACATTGACTCCATAGCTTCCTCTGTCCAGCACTTACATACTTTATTACGCCGCTCCGCTGGTCGTTTATTTGCGCGATCGGTTCGGCCTGATTTAAACGCGTCTCCGGTTCGATTCCCGGGCCGGGTGCACTTCGCTATTAAAACTAAACAGTGTTAAAACTAGGTACCCACTTATGATTACCTATTAAATCTAAGAAAAAAATTATTGAAGCTTTTCATAGTTTATTACAGCAATCTCGTGTTTGTGAACATTCCTTATTTTTCAATTAAGTAAAACTGTAAAAAAAAATTGGTCAAGCGTGAACTTTTTTCAGAAAAAAAAACCAAAAGTTACGAAAAAAATTATATAAAATCGAACTAGTTTCGTGTTTAGATGGAACCAATGCATGTCATTAAAAATCTGACATGTCATTAAAAATTTGTTGGTCATTGAAATTTTGGAATTATGTTTTATGCAATTAAATACTACGAATGAGGTACGTAGCTATCACGATTCACTCACGTATCTCCGCCAAATATCACCACGGAAATTACAATAAATGTCTATTATTATCTGCCATGGCTAAAATGCAATAATATAATTCTATTCCACCAGATAAGCTTGACCTCTCACTTTGTTCTACCTCCCCCTCAAGGACCTTAGCCTAAACGCGGAGGGGGCAGGGATGTAGAGTTCATGTCATATAATAAGTCTCAACATCGCAAGGGTTCTTTCTTAAAACTTTTATAATCCGTAGGCCGATGACCTCAGGCCTATTGTCTCTGGTAACACAAAAGGGCGTTAAAAAGTCTGTTTAATCCGAGTTGAACAGGCGATGTGAGGGTTCCACACCTAATATTACGCTTTATAATCGTCTTCTATAATACCTCATACCAATATTATAAGGAGGAAAGATTTGTATTTTTATATGTTTGTAATGAATAAACTCAAAAACTACTGTGCCGATTTCAAAAATTCTTTCACCATTGGAAAGCTACATTCACCCTGAGGGACATGGGCTATATTTATTTGCAAAAAAATGTCAACCAGTGCGAAGCCGGGACGGGCCCCGTTACATATTTATATTTCTAAAACTTCATCAATCTAGGTATAATGTATGAAAATCTCGCGCCTGACTCCAACCACTATTCTTGCATTTTTAAGGTTTTTCCGTAGTAAGAAATGCATTTCTAGATTAAAAGGTCGTGTTTATTGGCCATTGGTTGCCTGATAATAAATGATTTATTATTATTACTAGCTGTTGCCCGCGGGTTCGCCCGCATGGGATAAGTATCTATAAACTATCTGGAAGATATTATCTGAATAATAGTGAAAACCGCATCAAAATTCGTTGCGTAGTTTAAAAGATCTAAGCGTACAGACAGACGCGTACAGACGGAAGCGGCTTTGTTTTATACTATGTAAGGATTGTTAACACGACTAATTAAATTACACGTAAAGAAAGATGTCGAAGAACCACGGAGATTCCGTTTCGTAAAATTAAACTGCGGATCCCTACAAAAAAGGTTCAATATTCCGTCATTGTAAGGCTGTCATTGATCATTTTTCAAAAAACCTACGAAATTCCGCCTTGTCTCAAATTGAATTTTGGGTTGAAAAGGATATAAATAAAGAGAGGGCTCCAGACAATGATTTTTGGTAGTTTTATAGTTTTGTAAAAGGGTTTTTTAGGTGGTTTGAAATCCTTGAGGTACACACAGGCTGTGTTGAAAGCAAGATTAGGATGCGGCGATCAATTTGTTATAACTAGGTATACTACATAGTTAATAGGATTATTTTAACCTCCGAGGAAAAGACGGGTGTTATGAGTTTGAAACCAGTGCCTTGTCTGTCTGTATGTTTATATGTTGAGGGCATAGTAACTCAATAATGTGTGATCCGATTTGGATGGATTTTTAAATATTACTAAACTGGGGGAAGTGGTTTCTTCACCGTTTAGGAGGCTTTTTAAGATTTTTAACGATTCACAAAGTTCTAATACTTTTTGATTAGTCAATTTGCACTTTCGCTGGAAAGGGACTAAACCGTACATACATTGCTACATGAATATTTGTAGAGAGAGAGATCTTTTAAAACGAAAGCGAATTGAGTATTCCGTTAATTAATATATCTCCAGGGTTTTTCTTCTTTTTTCTAACAAATAAGGGTTACACCCTCCCATACAAAAAATTAAAAAGTTTATTTTCTTATGATTTGTTTGAAAATGTGCACGTAGTAAGCACTAGTAAGTACTTACTTTTTTATTTCCGTAATTTGTTTATATTCCTAATTCTCAATTCGATGTCACATATTATATAAATTAGGGAAACTTAGATAAGTAATACCCTTTGCAAGCCAGAATGTTAGACAGACGTAATATCTGTACTTTCCGTCGCCGCACAATAAACACAGGCACGGATACCTATGTAATTACGCGATGATTTCTGTTTTCGAGCCAGAATGTAGTACTAAAATAACAATTATCTCCGCATGCTATTCGTAGATAAATTAGTGCATCTCGATTTTGCCGTAAGACGCGCAGTGGCGCTATAAATACGCGGCCAATGACAAAGGCGCGCGGACGCACGGCCGACGCACCGGCACTCAGCGAAGAAAGCGAATATACAATTTTGCTACAAAATTGCGTGTAGAAGAATCAATATACAGACATACTGACAGTGGGACTAGTCCGAAAACTCAAAGTCGCTCAACGGGCTGTGGAAAGAGCTATGCTCGGAGTTTCTAGGATCCGAAACGAGGTGATCCGCCAGAGAAACAAAGCCTTCGACATAGCTCAAAGGGTTAGCACGTTTAAGTGGCAGTGGGCTGGTCACATCAGCCGGAGAACCGATAACCGCTGGGGTAGACGAGTTCTCGCGTGGAGACCACGTCTAGGCAAGCGTAGTGTGGGACGCCCCCCGGCTAGATGGAGCGACGACCTGCGTAGGGCGACTGGATGCGGAGAGTCGAAGATCGGACTCAGTGGCGTGCCTTGGGGGAGGCCTATGTCCAGCTGTGGACTAGTGTGGGCTGATGATGATGATGAATCAATATAAAAGAAGGAACTGACTCACTGACTGACTGGTCGACGCACAGCTCAAACCGCTGAGCCCAGAGATTTGACATTTTGCACAACGGTTGACAGCACTAAAATTAGTGCCGTCCTTCTCATTATAATGATGTGTGATAGTGATAGAAATAATTTTAGTGCTGTAAAATTTAAACTTTGTGCCGTCAGAGTCTGACTAAAATAGGCATTGACGGCATTTTCCTCGATTGTTTATTTACTATTCGTAGATAAATTAGTGCATCTCGAATTTGCTGTAGTAATGGCTCGTAAACACCGGGAAATTTCGTACCGGCACTTACGCTGCGGCACTTATTCTACAACAAGTAAGTGTTGTGGTTTTTGTTCTGTTTTCCTTTGTTTTTGTGTCAACTCAAAAGTTTCTGGGAGTGTACGAAGCACGTAAAAGTCTTACATGCACTGCTGCGATCACCAATACTATAATTGGTGATCGCAGATGCACTGGTTATTGTTATGAATTTAAGTTTTTCATTGCTTTCCCTTTGCTTTTGCTTCTGTATTGTACCCGATTTTAATGTTTTAGGTGGTTAGTCAGTTTCAGTGGTGACTGTACGAAGAGTACCAACGTTACAACAATGTTCTTATTTATAAGTAAAGTATATCGGAGGAACATCCGCGCGATCGCGCTGCCTTCACCCATACATATGAATTTTATGAATCGAGACACGGGTCCAGTGGAGTGGACATTGAGGCATATAAAAATATTATGAATTCATAGACTCTATAGATTTTAATTTATTTAATTAGGTATTTTTTAATTTTTTTAAAGGAGTTTGTGGCTTGGTTGGTGTTTTTTTAATTTCTTTGCCATGTACTGTAAAGACGCTACAAAAAGTGGTGTACCACCTTAAGTTTGAAATTCGTTTGCACTTCATAAAACAGAAAGGTCTATTTTCACTGTTAAAATAATACTAATTCTTATTACAAATTATTTGTTAACTCGAAACGAGTCAAAACTGAGAAACTACTTTCATGGCCGACTGTAATATACGTTATCTTAAAAAGCCATATGTAACCTACAAAGTATTTAAATTTAGGTATAAAAAATATTTTAGTTCAATTTTTTTATATCTTAATACAAAAGCGCTCCACTCGGACACCGGCGACTTCTCAGCTGCGCGCGCGCAGGTCCTGGCGGGCCCGCGGCGACGTGCATCGATTTATGCCGATACTCGATAATTAAAAACAATCCGCCATATTGCTTTTTGTCTCTTTTATTCCCGTTTTTGTGCGTCCCTCATTTGATTGTCTGGCTTTTGGCCTTTTTTCACGATGTTCTTATAGGGCTGAGCGACAGGGTCGCACTCAGGATTTTTAGGGTACTAAATAGTCATTAGCCTCTCTTTACAGGTACTGTAGGTAGTAAAGAATTATTCGATTAAAAATGTTTGGCTAATAACATCTATAGTACATACGAATAGCTAATAGCTATGGTTGATATTTATAATCGCGTTAGAAATTGTACCAAACATTGTTAGAAGTGTTACACAATGCTGTGTACAACGTTAAATTTATAAGTAAAAAAGACACCATTGAATGTAGGTACAAAGAATGTTGTTTACACCCAGCACGCAGTTTAGAGCGATGGACTATACACATGTCTTACAGCTGCTAATTGCTCACAATTGTCACGCTTAGCCACTATTTAGCTTCGAATCGGTGGCACTGCCGCCCGTCATTTTTAAAGCACGTTACATTGCACTAACACGCTCCTAATTATCGCTGTGCAATTATAAAAGTAAAATTATGAAATCGGACGTTTAAAAAAATCTGGGTAGATTTCTTGCCGTTTCTTACCCCACAGACGCCGTATCTTCTGTAACAGTGGTAAATTTTGACTGATAGAGGCTGTACTCTATTCTCAACATCAAGAAACTGTGCCAAAGTAATTTACGTTCTAAAAGATATAATTTGTAATACGTATCCTACTTTGAAAAAGATGTTTAGTTTGTGTTTGAGGCCGGGGGGTTCGATACACCCTCTCAAGCCCCAAACCCCCTTCTGAGTACGTCCCTGCCTCGAAATTTTTGCATTAACCTGGCTATCGGGTCTTTCGTTTCGCTTTTGTAATGTTTTAATTTATATTTTTATCGTTTACGCGTCTCAGCTCGCGGGTACGTTCCTTTGTTTCTTTAAATGTTAACTTGCTAAGATAACTTTTGTTCGTTGTTATGCGAATAAGTCTGTTGTTTAAATTGTTTTCTTTTGTATTTTTGTTGTAACGATTTATATATTTTGACCGCCTCGTTGGTTGAGTGGTCTGGTCGTTAGAGATCGTGGGTTCGATAACCGGAAATACTACTACTACAAATACGATTACTAGAAAACATTTTTTTACAAATCTGTCTGGGTGTAATATTACAGTAGGTATAGGAGAAAAACCTCGTTCGGTAGGCCTATAGCCAACAGATATCGTTGACGGATTGATGATGATGATGAATGATGATATTAGGGTAGGGTTAGAAATTAAAACGAAGCTTTTTCACCGGTGCTGCGTAAGCGCATCATTGGCAGGTGATGTCGGCGTACCCAAAGGTCATGTTATTTACCAATTGTAACCACATTGTAACCTATCACTAATGTTAACCTAAAATTTATTATGACGTGGGTTTTGAAAATGTAACATTTCACGTCCCATTCTTAATGACAACTGTCACTGTCACCCCACAGCATAGAAAGTAATAGCCTCATTTAAACTGTGTTAGATAACGAACTTCTATTGTGTGACAACGTATTATTTCTGCCGAAAAATCAATATTGACCCTAACCTAACGAAATTTTGCACTTTTTTAAATTTTACAACAAAAACCGCCGGGATAAAAGGTCCAGGTGCAGCGAAAGGGTTGATTCTAGCTCTATCCTTTTCTGATCCAATAGAATTATCTCCTGTCTCGCTGCGCAACCCTTTGACGGAGGGTGTTTTTTTGGGTCAAATCTCGTATTTTCTCATTGATTTTTTTTCTCAATATAATGAGATATTGTATTTCGTGCCTTTATAAAAGCTTTAAACTACAGAACTTTGCGCGGGTTTAAATCATTTTTATATGTTTGTGTGTCTTTTATTTTGTAGAGTACATTACGGTTTTATTAGTAAGGGCTAACAAATTAGAATAGAATAGAATAGTGTTTATTTGGCATACACAAGGCAGCACATAGACACATAATTAAATTTAACTATCCAACTTACTTCGTAAGTGCATTCACTGGATAATTTCCTCGACTTTACTTACGCGTGCATTCTTTTTCTTGATTTATAACAATAACTTTTAACAATATAGCTAATTAATACTTTTCTTTAAAAAGATCTAACTAATCCAAGTTCAGAAATGAGGAGATCCGCAGGAGAACAAAGGTCACCGACATAGCTCAAAGAATTGCGAAGCTGAAGTGGCAGTGGGCTGGGCACATCGCTCGTAGAACTGACGGCCGTTGGGGCAGAAAGGTTCTCGAGTGGCGACCACGTACCGGAAGACGCAGTGTAGGCCTCCCACAAGGTGGACCGACGATCTGGTGACGGTCGCGGGACCCGGCTGGATGAGGTTAGCGCAGGACCGGTCGTCGTGGAGATCCTTGGGGGAGGCCTTTGTCCAGCAGTGGACAGGCTGATATGATGATGATGATGAATCCAAGTTCGGATGAAGCACAAGTACCACTATAATTGCTTTGCTGTCTGTCTGCCTATCCCAAAAAAGTTACGTGTTTTCCGCGCGCTATGCAAATTTCATAATTTGAGATATACGTAGAAACATTTTGACTTATTCACCACGTTCGTTAAATTTCTACGTCAAGAAATAGGAGAAGTAACAATTACTCATTAATTAACATACCGCGCACAATCACAAGCTGCGATTAACAAGTCAAATCTAATGTCGGAATTGGGAAAGATAACGGTGCCCTCTTGGTAGAAACATGACGTGCGGAAAAAGCTTCAATTGTCTTCGAGAAACCTACTCGCGGGCACAGTATAGATAGCCGCACCTACGACGGCACTTAACGCAAATAATAATAATGTTTGGACAAATTTACACACGGCTGTTTAGTCCCAAACTAAGCCGAAGCTTGTACATGGGTACTCAACAACTGATAAACATACTGAAATACTTTTAAATAAATACTTAAACACATACAACCCGGAATCCGAAAACCATATGCTCATCACACAAAAGTTGGCCCCGGGCGGGAATCGAACCCACGACCTCTGGCGCAGTAGGCAGGGTCACTACCACTACGGCAACAGGCCAGTCAATGAAAATAAATATTATATGAAATAATTATTATATAGGTACCTAAATATTAAGCTCATTAGAATTTATAAGCCCTCTTTTATGTGTCATTGTACTACCAGCATCTATGTATATTATGACAAATGCAATAATCATCAGCCTGTACTAGTCCACTGCTGGACATAGGGCTGGTCACACCTGCCGGAGAACCGATTACCGCTGGGGTAGATGAGGTCTCGAGTGGAGACCACGACTTGGCAAGCCTAGTGTGGGACGCTCTCCGGCTAGATGAAGCGACGACCTGCGTAGGGCGGCTGGCAGTGACTGGATGCAAAGAGCCGAAGATCGGGTTCAGTGGCGCGCCTTAGCGGAGACCTAAGACAAATGAAATAAAGAACTTGAAAAAATTTTTTTGCAGCATTATTGTTGCAAAATGTTACTGAGGGTATGTTAGAGTCCATAGTATTTCGCCAATTAGGCGACATTGCATAAGAGAGTTTTATCAATAAAAAATAAAATTAAAGTACATAACTATATAATTGTATCCCAAAAAATCAAGAAAAATATCCTATCTTTTATAAACTTCTCAAAAACTTTTTAATCGCAAAAGCATTTTATAAACTAGACGAATTTTTTAATGAAAAGTGCGATTAGAGTCCAAATTATATAAACAAATAAATATATATATATATTTTTTTTGAAATGATGTTTTGTGTCCAGTGATATGATTGTAATGTAGGTGAAATGTAATGTTATATATGTTTGTATAGTTTGATTTAATGTACTAGATGCAGTGCTGATCTTTCCGCTTTTTGCGGTGCCCCCTACGGGGTGTCACATGTTTTCAGTACATGTTTAGTTTAAGATCATATAATTATACCATGTGATATGCAAATAAATAAATTATGAAATTAACTATAGTAAAAATTGATGATACAATGGAATACAAGCGAATAGACCTTCTAGAGACCTCCAGGAATCTTACCTTAGGCGAATCACACATCCGTACATTAAACGGCGGCAATCTTTGTAGGTAGTAATACTTAACCAAGTGTCCGACGAAAGAGTAGGTACTTACAGAAAAATAAATTGACACGTAGATATTTTAGTAGATACCCTCAAAAACCCTGTAATTGTAAACTGTCTAAATCTAAACAAAATACGGTGCAGAAAAAATATAAAGAAAGTCGAAATCTAACAGGAGAGCCCAGTGCGCGTTAGTTCGTTTCTCATTCCTTTAATTAATCATTGAATAGCTTTTCGATTTTCTACGACAAATTTTGTGCTTTTAGCGGGTACACTCCAGGACAATGCGATGTACTTTCCTCACTGTACAGGTCTATACGTCACTCAGCTTTGCGACTGTGAGTGACTAAACCAACGACGCCCACAACCAAAATCCTAAATAACAAACGACGCGAGAAAAAAATAATTAAATAGAATCGTAATTGTGTAATATGCGCCTGCGCCGAACATCTGTTGTTGTCAACACACCTGAGATTGACAGAGATATTCCTGTCTCTATCGCACAGCGAGAAAAGAGGAAGGGAAAAGCGGGATAGAGGTGTAGAGTTTCTTCGTTCAGATGTGGAAGTGACAAAAAACTCACGTTTCCTGTGTCTTTTGGTATGATTTGAAAAAGGAATAATAGTGGTTACAGTACATTTAAACATAACAGATATTAATAAACAAATGTTTTTGTACACATCTTGGTTGTTTTATGTATACTTAAAGTATAAATACCAAACATCCAAAAAGTGTTTTAGTGAAAAGATATTCCACAAAAGTGGGCTTGACAGATATTTATGTATCTGCGTCAAATCTATTCTCACGATTTAAAATTTACCTCAATTCATCAAGGTCTGTTTTAAATTGTGCAAAGACAGATGGAACTTAAGGGTATTATATTAATTACCTAGACGGCGACTGTGTTACCAGAGTGAACTCTGGTGTTACTGAGTTTGGAAATTTGGATTTTGTTGTTCAATCGCGTTATTCACGGCTGAACGAATTTTGATGAAACTTTGTAAAGTGGTAGCTTAACTTATACATACATATACTTAAATTGTGTCTAGCTGTACTTAGGTATATCTATTTATTTTCTAATCATTGATGTACCTCGTGGATATTGTGTTTAATATTTGTTATTCAATTAGTGTTCAGTAACGTAAATATTTGGATTTTATTGTTCACTGTAATGTTTCCAGAAACATTTTTAAAAGAAAATAACACTTCATGTGCTTATTTCACGTATACTACACCAACTATGAAGTTTTGACGTATTCCATACAATGTGGACTTTTTAACAATTCGAAAATAGAATGTTTTTAACTTAACCCTTCCATATTTGACAAAAAAGAGTTTTTTTATATTTAGAACGCGACGCGGTCGGAATGAGAATTTAGTTCTTTTGAATTTAGGAACTGTTCGAAAAAGGCGAGTGAGTGCTCGAAACTCCGAAATATGGATTAGTGTAACGGCCCTCGTATCCTTTTTCGGTTTTTACTCAATATACCTATGACTTATGAATAAAACAATATTTAAAAACCGCAGAGCAACCGCCTTAGTTTTATAAATGTTTGGTCGTTTTTGGACTACACTTTGTAATATTTTTTTATGAGTGTACTTTAGTCTTTCGCTGAAGGATCTAAGGTGGGAAAATTAATGAATGCAATATAATAGTTTAGAAAATAATGTATTTTTCGAGATATTAAAGAGAAAAACATTGACAAAAATCGCACATTATTTGTATGAGATTATAAATAATCATTGTCATTTGGGGCTACATCATCATCACCAAGACTCTCCAAAATGCAAGATAATTACTATAATACCTGCTTGCACAAATAAAATAAATGCAGTTGCAATTTGCATAGACGTACAAATTAGGCGGTAATATCACATAAAAAATATTTTTAAAGAGAGCCTTTAGGTGAGGATATTGTGCCAGAAAAAGTATAAGTAGGTAAGTAGTTCATAAAACAAAGGAAGGCATTCGTGGATTTTATGAAAATTTACGATTTGTTCGTAAGTCTAAGTAAGTAATAAGAGTACATTCAAGCAAGAAAAATAAGACTTTTTTATGAAACTTATCATTAAATTTATCTGCGATCACAAAAAATATCACATGTCACATAATAATACACAGTAACCCTTTCTATGAAAGAAATCTTTTAAAAAATAAATAAAAAAGGGGTAATTTTCGGCAAAGAAGTGTACGACACAGTGTAATATTTTGACAAAACTGCGGAGTCATATTACCTGAGTCCCGGTGCAAGGGTTAAGAAAAAATATGGTTTTATTATAAAAAGGCAGATTTCTTACCAGACAGGATGTGAGAATAATTTTGTAACGAAATGACATAAGGCAGTGGAGGGTTAAAAAGGCAAAAAAACGCTCATGTTCAAGCACTTTTTAGTTTTTAAACTATGTATCTATTTATGTTATAGGCAGATATGTATATCGTTGGTAACAACAATATTAAATAATAGTTTTAAAATTAGATGGTTTCCAGAAATCTAAAGCATATTAGGTTTAATTTAGTTACTATAATATAACAGAAAATTTGACTGATTTTAAACGAACTGTCTGTTTGTTACTTGATTTCCTTTGCCACCAAGTTTTTATAAAATTTTTGATCCAATCTGATCCAATCTCTCCTCTTCGGTCGACTGGTAAAAAGCTAAATTTCAAAATATTTCTAATTAGGGGACGGGACGAGAAAATATGCGGCGGCCGAGGCCTCGTTATTAATTTTCAAAATTTAAACAAAACTGACATTTCTCAGTTCGACAACTATGCCAAACATTTTGCGCGGCAAACATTTTTGCGTTCCATTTTTGAAACGGCTTCGGATGTGAGCGAGACGGCAGACGAGAGTTCTTTCAAGAGAAAGGGATGGATATAGAGAGCATGATGAAAACGTGTGTAAGTAAAATATTAACAAGTTTTTTTTTAATACTATTAATACAAAAGATATTTAAAGCTACCAGCAAATATACCATGTCCATATGTTTGTTTAGTCAATCACGCCTTAACGACTGAACGGATTTTGATGAAACTTGGTACAGTTTATACCCTCGATCGAATAATAAATAGGATGCACTTTGAACGCGTATGTAATAACGGGGGCTCCGCTAGTATGAAATACACCACAAAGATAGGACCTTACCTAAATCACTCCCTGCCTAATTCAAGGCTTAATAATTCACATTACTTGAATGTATGAAAAAGGCCATTGTACTTAACTCATTTTTTTACCTGACTATATGGGTAACTATTTTGAGTAGGTAAACTAGGTAATCTAAAATCCTCATTCTAAAAATAAACTTCTACCAACAACGTCACCCAAAGTAATTCCGTATTTGCACCGAAAAATAAACTTTTTGCGTTAACAGCTTTCTTCTGCCGGCCGGCCGTGAGCGGTGAATTTCCGAAAATGCCTACTTTTTGCCGCTGCGTAATTTTTGGAAAATTCATTCGCGCGGCCAAGTTAGTCGAACCAAGTGTAATTATACCTATTTCGATCCGATCGCACACTTTTTAGTCGACACGACTTTAATAGCTGTATTTTCGCGTTGGATTTCGTTTGAATTGTCGAAACCATGTTTTGTGTTTAAGGACTGTTCTGGCGATTTCCGACAGTAATTACACTTTATTTAAGGAACGTTTGCATGGGTCTTTGTTAGAGGTACCTAATCTTTAAAAAGTGCGTCAGTGGCGTCGCGGGGAAGACGCGGACTGTCATGTCCAGAGGTCCGAGTTCGATTCCCGGCTGGGCCATGTATACCAATGGGCTTTTCTCGAAACTTAAGTACCTACACATTTACTGACTGCTCTCAAACGGTGAAAACATCGTGAGGAAACCAGCATACGCCGAAGAAGAAATTCTTAGGCGCTTGTGAAGTTCACCAGCCCTCATTGGGCTAACGTGGTGGACTATAGCCCAAACCCCCTTGGTGAGAGTGTATATAGGCCTGAGCCCCAACAGTGGGGACATATTAATAGGCTATTGATTTGATTTTTCATTTATTTGAATCTCAAAAAACTACCGAACCGATATTAAAAAATTTTTCACTGGTGAATAGGTGATTAGATTAGGAAGATTGCGGAAGTAATCTCGAATTCCAAGCGAGCGAACTCCGCCGCTGGATAAAGCCTACGAGAAAAGAAGTATAAACATTATAGATCTAGTTTCAGATACGAGGAACTCTAATAATAGTCCTTGATTTCATTACGAATTTAATTTCAGCACAATAGATTTTGAAGAAAAGATCTTATTCTTTAACCCAAAAATACCATCGGGTCACATTTGACCCACCTGCTAAATCTCAAGCTAGACATAAAGGCGCACGGCAAGCACAATGAAAGGGCCCGACCCTTCGCCCTAACACATCGGCTAAGCAACAAAAAAATCCGAACTGACAATTACAAAAAAACGGAAAGATGGCAAAGGTGTCTCAATTTTTGACAAAAAAGTTCGCCAAGGTTAAGACCCTTGGGAAAGAGTTAGAAACGCTTTTTAGGGAACCTTTTTCGTGATCTTCCGCATTTTTTTCGCTAACTGTTTAGCTGGGGTACCGTTGCGTTTTGTGCCGTCTAAAAAAATCGCCAAATTCACCCCTTTTAGGAAGCAACAGATGACTCGAGACGCGTGAGATAGTTTTTTTTTAATTCGCGACCCGTTTGATTTATAACTGTTTGCAGTAATTTGAGATTTTTATAGAATATTATGCTGTTGTGTAGGAGAGTTTCTTGAGGATTTACTAACGGTTTTCTTTTTAAATGGCGCTGTGTTTTTTATGAAATGTGTAATAATATCGTAAAGCAGTCTTTCATAGTTAGATGCATAATATGGTCTATCTAGGTAGGGTAGTCACTAAACTAGTAATGCTTACATTAGGTACAAAAGAACTAGAGGAAATAATGTAATTAACTATATTGAGGTTCTGAGTCCTCATTGAAAATAGTTGATCAAATCTATTGGTAGTTACTCGTATGTATACATATTATTTTGTGTACTGAATGGTCAGATGGACAATATAAAGATTGCATTATATTTATAGCTAGAGGCAAAAGAGAAAGTTTTACAAGAAATATTGGTTGCAATTTTTTGAACATCAAAAATCAAAATCGGATTTTACACACAATGGTAAACTGACCTTATCAAGTAACAATATCGCAATATTATTCACATGATTAGTTTTTAACAGAAAAAAATACACACGACCGATTTTTTTTATTCAATAGCCATTGTCGTCATTTTTTGCGTTTCTCTCAATCAGGAGCTATTGTCCACCGTATACAATCGTGGCTTCGATGCCCCGTTTTGACCACCTTGTGTGTTTTTTAACCATAAAGGCCACCGAGGTCACAAGTCACACGATTTCTCAATGAGGTTACCCATCTTGGTCTATTTTGTACAAAGGGGTCAGTTATTGATACCCTTGCGAATTTCGCGGTTTTAATTCCAGAAAAATGTGTTTTCTATAGTAATTTGATATTTGTGTGACCTCAGGTCAGACCATATTGTTGTCAATAACATTATTGTTAAGAAACGGTTAAAGGTTTGTGTAAATCGATTACATTGTCATACATTACGATTTCATTGTCAGAATTAATATAAATAATACAATAAAAAATCAAATCAAATCTACTTTATTGAGCACAAAATTATATCAAAAGTTTAGGTACATTATGATAATTTACTAAACTGTGTACAATCAAAAAATAATAATAATAAAAATCTGGACGTTGTATTTAGGTAATAAATTTTAATTTATTTTGTATGAAATTTTATAATATTGTCAATTTTTCAGTGTCTTGTTGCCGGCGGACCCTTACTCGAATACGGTGATTAAATACCAGATAAAAAAGTGGTACAACCACTTAAACCGGAACTGGCAGCAGCATCACTGATTCAAGGCCTAGGCCATCTATCAGGTGCAATATTTAGCTATAACCATCATATCATTCAGTATCGATTTTCTATTTATTTATTGATCAAAAATTTTAATTATAATCCTACTTATTTATATATTACTTTTTTTAATAATTTCTATAAATAAATTTTACTTTAAAATTTTTATGTGGAATTAACCTTGGAAGATTCCATTCAATTCTGCGACCTCAGCCACCCCAAAGATGATTCCATAACCAGTACCATTTCCCACGATTCACCCCATTTTAGGGTTACTATCTTTTTACGCCGGGCGCGCATCAAAAAGTAGATCATTTAGAAGTGGCACCCATTCTTTTTATTAAAAAGAGAAAAAGAAAAAAAACAGTTTAAAAATGATAAAAATTGTAACCCCATTTGTGATGAGGTCTCGACACTGTGAACTAGGTTTAACCCTGTGTTATTTTGAAATTCGATCCAGATCCTTTTTTTTATTTTTTTGGGTTATTGATGAATGTTTAGAGTAAGTCTTTTGTGGGTCGGTATTGCGATGAAAAATTTCTTGTGAGAAAAGGAAGCAAAATTAAGGCGAGAAAAAACCCACCGAAAATAGAAGTAAGTATTTCGCAATTTTGCGAATAGTTTTGTGCTCAAAACATGTTTATTAAATTGTGATATTCATATGTAAATAAAGATGTATAGGTAAAGAAATTAATGAATAATGGAGTATTCATTAAAGGATACTGTAAGTCATACTCAATAGTCTAAATTAAGATTGACATATTGCTCAGTATAATAATTTTAAAATTCAATGTCTTTGTAGGTAGAGAACAAAAACTACTTACTTGTCAAATTTTTAAAACAGTGTTCTATTTGTATTATTAAATATAGACACTGAAGCTGGTCCTGCTAGCCAGCTATGAAGAGGGATATGCTCGAAGTTTCGGAGGTTGGAGGCTCTAAGGGTAAGAGAACTAAGGTTCATCATCAACAGCCTATTAATGTCCCCACTGCTGGGGCTCAGGCCTACCCTCTTAACGAGGGCGTGCGGGCTATAGTCCACCACGCTAGCCCAGTGCGGGTTGGTGGACTTCACATGCGCCTAAGAATTTCTTCTTCGGCGTATGCAGGTTTCCTCACGATGTTTTCCTTCACCGTTTGAGAGCAGTCAGTTAATGTACTTAATGTTTCGAGAAAAAACCCATTGGTACATGGCCCAGCTGGGGATCAAACTCCGGACCTTTTGATATGATAGGCCGCGTCTTATCCACTACGCCACTGACGCTCTTTCTAACTAAGGTTACCGAGCCGAAAAGATTAGCAAGCTGAAGTGGCAGTGGACAGGTCACATCTGTCGCAGAACCGAGTGCCGTTTTGGCAGGACCGATACACGCAGCGTGGGACGCCCCCACGCCAGGGGGACCGACGACTTAAAGAAGGTGGCCGGAAGCGGCTGCATGCGGAGAGCGGAGGACCGGGTGTGGTGACGTTCATTAGGGAAAGCCTATATCCAGCATTCAACGTTGACGTTGAATGATGATCAGACTATGAAAAAATAAAGATAAGCAGTAACAAGTTTACTGCGACGAGTTGTAGTAAACATTTTTAAATTTATTTTTATTTTATTTTTTATTTTAGTTTTGAAATTTCAGGAGAACATAAACGGTAATGTATAAATTCTCTTCTTTCTTACATTGCGTGCCACAAGACGGTTGAAGCAAAGGCCTGGTGGTGTCCTTCAAGAACAGCCAAGAGGTTCTCGATTGATATATGTTTTAACATGGTAAAAGAATTCTATGTGGAATCATACCGATCTGTTCAATAGCATAGTACATGTGAAATTTTAAATCTGTTACATCGAGCAGGTATAGAATATCATACCTAGGGAAACTTCAAATATGTTACTAATGAGTATTAGAATACATACCTAGTTAATAAAATAGGTATTGTGTTTAGGTCTATACATCCCAACAACATGTTCCGCATTTATATAAATCAAAAAATAAGTCGGCTATCTACTACAGAGTCGAATCTAACTAATAATGTTTCTTAAATAATGTTAGTAACTATATATCTACATCCAACATATTACACGAAAAGAGTGAGAAAAAAAATACGTAGGTACGTATTGTACCTACATATAAACTTGAAATATTATTGTCTGAAATGCCATCATTTATTTGGTAAGCTAGCCATAATTAAATAATTTCAACGATGATTAATTATATTTTATTTAAAACAACGTAGGTAGGTAATGTATTTTGTACTTTTCTTTGTTAACCTGTCAACGGCCGTGTAGGCACGCCGTCTTTCTCTCTTAACAAATCTTTTTTTTCTCTTGCAGGACTTCAGAACTGTACAAGAACGGAGTTCTTTGTAAACCGTTTAATCAAACAACCATACGTTTAATAAAGTATTGATACAAAAACGAGTTCGGCAAAGGGCCATTTCTCGGTAAAAAGCTTACAAGACCAGCATCTGCAATGCTAAAAATAATTTCCAACGTTTAATACAAAAATCGCAATAATTAACTTCGTTACAGACCAATAAATTACAATGCGAGAAAGAAATGCAGCTCGATACGCACACTGGCGTGAATGTTGTTATGTGTACACGCACTCGTACTGGCGTAAGTAGTGATGTCGTAAGGAATCTATCGACATGTAATTGGAAGTTTATTGTCACTTGTAACTCTGATTTATCAGTTTCAGCAATTTATTGTATACACGTGCTCAAGAGCACTATAAAAAAATATAGGCAGATGATACCTTATTAGGATCTGTCTAAATGGAAAGTTTTTTTCCGTGTGACTGTCCAGTCTGTAACTTGAAAACAACTACATAGATTATTCTGAAATTTAGGACATACCTTTATATGAAATTGACCGGTAAATATGGTAATTATAAGTATACTCTTTGCTGAGATATGTTAGGAAAAAAATTAGAACACGAAGAACTCTGCCTTTTTATTATTATTTATATCAATATTAAGTTCTTTCGCCTCTTGTGCAATAAAGTTTTAATAAATAAATAATATTATAAGTATCGCTTCCTCCAGCTGCTTCCGGTAATATCGCTAACTATTATAATCCTCTGTGATATCGTGATAGTTGTTGCTATTTTATGCAACTCTAAAACAGCATCAGCAATTTTTACAGAAAATAATGGTCAGTATTTCCCCTGCAACTGGATCGTAACTTTATCGATATCGGCACACGACGCGACACGTCACTACGCGCTGCCCGATCACAAATACATTCATATGATTTATTGTTTAACACGCGCAACAACTCATGTGCGGAAAGTATCATTCGCTCGCACACACTCACGCGCAGATTATTATGCGAACGTCCCGCGGACGACGTGATATGAGAGCTGTGGAAAATGGACGCATATCATAATGTCAAGATTCCGGTGGTCTTTTGGAAATTATCGACTTTTTACATCACTATTGACGGTGTATTTAGAGTTTGTAATTTAAATACGGTTTCAGGCTACAATGGCATGTTTGCCAGAGTTGCCTACTTTGTGGGCATTACGCTCCAGCAGAAATGAAGACCTATGTCGTCCAGCATTGAACATTTAAGTATTTACAATCTGTCAACTATTTTTGTACTCTTAGGGCCTCTTACACCGCTTGCCGATAAAGTCCCAGATACCCTATCTGCAGGTTATCTGACAGATAGCCTGTTTTTTTGGTTTCACAGGTATCTGATTGCCTATATCTTACATATTTTATATAGTCTATCACACAGATTTATCTGATAGATTAGTTTATCACTAAGATTACTATCTATAACAATATCAGGAAGTGGTGAAAGAAGCCCTTATTCTATGTATTTCAGATATTTATTAGGTACCTTTGTTATAAGAAGGCTTCCTAGTTAGGCAAGCAGGTAGCCTTTCAAGCTTCTCGTTTAAAACTTTGTGGATTACACACATTTCGCATATAGACTTACATTAAAAAAGGCCTAGTGGGTCCTGGTCAAAGTGTCCTATTTTCTAAACGTTCACCCTCGACGTATAAAAATGCACCTAAGTATTATAGTTTAGTTTTTATGATCTTTATGTTCGAAATACGTAGGTAGGTATTAAGTAGTTCTTTGTACTTTCAAATTGATGAGTGATGTGATCAAAGCGTCGATATAAGACGCGGCCTATCTTAACGAAAGGTCCAAAGTTCGATCCCCGGCTGGGCCACGTACCAATGGGTTTTTCTCGAAACATTTACTGACTGCTCTCAAACGGTGAAGCCAATCATCGTGAGGAAACCTGTATACGCCGAAGAAGAAATTCTTAGGTGCATGTGAAGTCCACTAACCCGCACTGGGCTAGCGTGGTGGTGTAGCCTGAACGCCTTCGTTGAGAGGGTAAACCTGAGCCCCAGCAGTGGGGACATGTTGATTTGATGATTTGAAGTCATTCTCATTATGCTTGTTGGACGTACACGAAAATTACTGAAACAAATCACAATGCAGTGTTACAATTTTCAAGTCTCCCTTCAGCCATATCCATATATCTAGCCATGTCTGGAAAAAGATGATTAGTGGTGATGCGTGTCAACACTTTGACAAACGGTGGTACCTACTGTTAATGATTTGGCAAGTGTATACCATTAATTTTAGGCATTCGTTCATATGCGTACCTCAATCACTGCACCTAACTGATTCATAGGATTAGAATGGATAACATGTTTTCAATCCGGCTCGGAGGATCAGAATGTCATTAATAAAATTTATTTAAGACTTGCGCTCTGTATTCATTGGTGTCGATTCAGATGCCAAATTTTAGTCTCTTTGCTATTTCTTTTACTATAAAAATGTAAAGGATGGGATGAATTTTAGATCAGTCAAATAGTTTAGTCCTGTCAGAACAAGAAAAATCTAAATCAACAGTCTATTATGTTCGTGGAACTTCTCGTCTTATTAAATCTTCTTAGGGAGACAGGAATACCTGGCGACACTTCGACCCGTCCGGGTCTGTTGTGCCAATCCGTGTTGGTGGACTTCAGATACGACTTAGAATAAAAATCGACTAATCTTTGGCGTGTGCAGATTCCTCCTGATGTTTCCCTTCATCGAAAAGCCTATGGTAAATGATTTAATATATAAGATGATGCCTGTGGTATTGCAATAACCGTTCTTAAATTCTTAAAAAAAATTGTATAAAGTTTGGCCCATACCTTATGGGCCAAAAATTCTTTGGTACGGGCCAAGGTCCGAACCCACAGCCTTATGAACGTGAGGCGAGTGCGCAACCCACTAGGCTACCACGGCTCTAGAGGTCAAGGTTCAGTAATGAAAAATCAAAGGTTTTAGTTTAAGCCTCAAATAAAATGAATTTAAAAGTTTTGCTAAGTTTATATCATTTGTAAGAAAAATCCATCAAATCTGTCACAATATTCAATGTTAACCGGCCATTAACGATACACGCAGTCGGCAACAAGCTTTCATAGCAACTAATGGCCACCTTAAATCTATCGTCATATAGCTACTATATACACGTAATAAAACCGATCACACATCCACTGTGACTAACTCTACAAAGTTGTATTTACCGTTACGAAACAGCTTTAGACATGTAAAAGGTAAAGTAGAATGATTTGGGCCACGGTAAATGTTATGTTGGTACTAAAGGCGTCCCACACATAAGTAAAGGTTAATAAATTAATAAGGGCGGTAGTCTATTGAATGCATAAATAAGAGTTTTGTTCCACGTTTGAACACGGCGTTAATGTAATTTTGTTTATGGTATGTTTTGAAATTTAAATGTTCGATATTGAAATATTGATGTGTGAATGTTTTAATTGGAAATTCATATAATGAGAATGTGTAGAATCAGTTAACAAATTCCATATCGCAAAAATCATAGGCCTGTGTTATTATATAATAGTAGTTTATGCAAAAGTTAAGGTATTTAAACCCAAATCTGAAGTTTTCGTCTTTTACTTTCATAATAATGTGTGATAGGGATAGAAACATGTGCTGTTTGTGATCAGAATCCATGAATCAAAAAATTTAGCCACTCCCATATGGATGAGTAATAAAAGCATTCCATGGGTGTCAAAATTGTGTCAAAGTAATCAAAAAATTATGACTCACTCACACATTCTCATTTTCAAACTCCATATAAAGTATTAGCAACCTCCTCCCGCTACTCCGCTTCCTTTGTCCGCCCCCCCCCCCCGGTAAATGGCATCATAGGTTGAAACTTCTTGTCAGTATCAGACCCGTTGTCACACTAGAGACCCGAAGCTGTGGCATAAAGTATTGTTTCTTGAAGCGAGTAGAGAACAAGACTAATTTCCTATAATTAGTGGATGTGCGATGGAGGGTTTAGGCGCGAAATGTCACCGGTTATTTCTGAGCGGGACATAATGTCTGTCCGTCCGTCACCGCCCCCCCCCCCCCCCGGCACCCGCCGCCCGCCGCCCCCTAACAGACATGCGTACGCGCACTTACGACTGATGACTGTTTGTTACCTTCGATCATATCGTCACTAAAATTGCAAAATCACACATTCTGAATTCAAACGAAAAGATTCATTTGATCTTTATTCTAAACTAACTGTTTCCCGCGGCTTCGCCCGTGTAGAATTTTTTTCCCGCGGGAACAGCTTTTTCCAAGATATCTATCTTATCTTATCTTCATTCTTACACTTCGATCCTATGGGATCTGTTGTACAAACCCGCCAAATGGTGCCTCAACCGCCGTTTTTTGGTGGACTTTACATACGCCTTAGAATAGTAAATACAGTCTTTGGCATATGCCGGTTTCCTCACGATGTTTTCCTTCGCCGGTGACATCTCACACGATCATGACCGGTATTTATGAAGACAGAGTCGATAAGTTAATGACTTGATTAATTTTTATGCTTTTCCGTTCCCGCTTGTTTCAAGTTTTTTTCACTGTGTGTAAGAAAAACAAACACCCTTAGACAATAAATCTAGCTCTATGATAGAATCCATTCCGCTATTCCAATTCCTACTTTACTTCACTACGATCAGACTATTTAGCCTGTAGTCTAGTTGATTGCGCACTCACCCGGTCATGGGGCGTGGGTTCGAAGTTCGAACCTTGGCGGGTTCTAAGTATTTTAAGTTATAATAATTTAGTTTACTTTATATATTTTTTATTTTAAACAATCTAAGTACAATTTTTTTTACCTGTATTTGTATGTAAATTAATGTAAAAAGAGACTGAGTACCTACTTATTTCGATTAGTTTTTTTAGATTACGTAGCTCAGAATTCTATAACATCTGCCTTTTAAATCAGGCTGCTGTAGTTTATGGTGCTATTTTCCGAAATTCTAAATTGTAGTCAAACAGTTCTCAAGTCATGTAACAGAACTAGTAAACAGTCGCCGGACAAAGGTCAAGTTTCTCGTCTTCCCTGCCCCAGTTTCTTATACAGCATGTTTACATAAAAACACCGACCTTGCAGCTAACCCTAAGGAGCTTAGGATCCTTTCTTACTGAGCTTTTTGGCCGAAAAAACGGCCGCAAAGCGAGTCTCGCTCGCGGGCCGTATTCGTGGCCGGGCGGCTGCACTGCGCGGTCGCTCCACTCGCAACGTACTACCTCGCAATTCGAGCATTTCCAGGAGCGCGGGAAAACTCGATCCGTCAATTTAAAAAAAACTTTTTGTTTAAAAAAATATTTTTTAATCATTATTCCGTTCGAAAAACATTATTAATCTCGATAACACTGTAACCGGCCAGTGTTTATTATTTTGATTCGCACAAATTAAACCGCGTATTGTTTTAAATATTTCGACATTGTCGGAATTCTATTGTGTGATTCTTAAATTGTTTAATGTTTTGATCAACCTAGGGCTTTGTCGAGATGAATAATAATTCGTTTGAGTTTACATTTTTGCCGGCGCATAAACAATTGATAATTTCGCGGAGGAGTCTGTGCGTGGTTTTTATGAATGTTTTTGCGTGCGGCCTCTGGTGGGGGAAGGGTGGGGCCTCGGTTGACTCGTCCCTCTCCTAGCGCGTATTTTGATTTAGTTTCCGAGTCTTACGCAGATGTGGCAATTTTTTCAGTCGCGTGTGTTATTCGCGCGCGGCTGCTGCATTTTCCGCGGTTTCCGTCAATTCTAACTTTTGACGTTTCCCCGCCGTGCTGAAGTTTGCGCGAACTTTCCTTTCAGGTTACTGTAAATATAGTACAAACTTTTTTATTTGAGATTGTGATGTGAACTGATTATTGTGTTTATTTATTTGCTGAGTGAGAAAGTGACACTGGATTTAATGTGAGAAACGAAGTGACACTTGAGTGCTTCAGCTGTGTTTGTTTTCTGTCTTTCAGTTCAAGTTTGGATGTCTTAGATTAAGGTGAGTACTTAGTTCTTAAAGTTTAATTTTAGTCTGTAGCCTAATTGCATCTGTATTGCTAGTTTAAAAATAACTTTTGTGAGCTATTATATTATTTTTACATATTATTATTTACCCTTTTTTGTATTTAAAAGAGGTTTTTCAACGGCTATAGGTAATTAAAGTTATGTTTAATACTTACTTAAAACTGAAGAATTATGATTGCAATTTATTTCAAGTATATTCTAAAAGTAATGTTGTTTTTTTCAAAATATTTTAGTCACTATGTATAAATTTATGAGCGTTGCATCTATATATAAGAAAGCATGTTTAGTTTGTAATATCTTTATAGGTAATTTATTATTAGTCATTTAAATCCATTAATTTTCAGAATCAAGCTTGTTAATTAAGATATCATATAATATACCATATCTTATGATACCTTCAAAGTACTTTTACTACATATAAGCGAAGTAAGTTTTATTGAAAAATTAAGTAAGCGTACTAATAGTGATAATTCACTTATTAAACTTTATTAAATAATTTATATCAAGTGCTTAGAGAACATTTACTTAACTCACGTAAATAATTACTTTAAAATTGATAAATGATACAAACACTACATAATAAGTTGAGTGAGAGAGGTAGGTACGGAAGTTTTAGAATAATGTAATGAACTCGTATTAAGATCAAATATTTAAATAAAAATAACGTAAGTATATTAGAAATATTTTAGATAAAACTGCCTAAAATCATAATCATAAAGAACTAAACTAAAAATAACTGAAAAAAAACTAAAATAAATAACTAAAAACACTGCAGATTTGTAATAGGGTCTTTAAACAGGTTTTGTAAGTACTTGAAGTACAGTCTATACTCTGTATATAGTTAATAATAATAATAATGTTTTAGACAAATTAACACACGGCTGTTTAGTCCCAACTAAGCCGAAGCTTGTAAATGGGTACTCAACAACTGATAAACATACTTACTTTTAAATAAATACTTAAATACATACAAACACCCAGAATCCGAGTTATTAAAATAATTGACATTAATTATATTAATCAACCCCAAATACCTACCTCACTCCCTATCTACCTACCTACATTACTTCAAACATTAAACTAATAGGTATGGGTTGTTTCCAGATGTTTTACTGCTGTAATCCTTAGTTCATAATTTCATAATGTTTCGTCTAAAAGTCCGCGTGTGGGAAGATTTTTTATTTTACATCCTTAATAAGATACCAGCAGCAATTCAATTAAGACAATCGTGATTTTTTTTAATGATCGATATAGAATAACAAGTTATTATTGAATTTTAAGTAGAGCAAGTAAGTATGACGAATTCCAATTTAAAAAAAAAATTTTTTTTTCTATATCTATACGAATAGGCAGTTTGTCGAGTTACTTGTTTTCAAATCTACCTACTATTTTAATTGGATGTAAGTTTTCATTTGAATATTCCGATTTTAGGTACGCATTATCTACAGGTAGGCAGAGTAAATATAGACCTACAAAAAGAAGGGGTTCTCGATTCGATTGTGGGTAGGTGCCTATTTCAAACCTTTTAGCTTTGTAACGTGTTAGATAAAATTATTTTTCATGCATACTATCTTCACGCTATGTGCCTGGCGAGGGAGAACGGAGCGCCAGGTATCGCGACCCTGACACACCTCTTTCGATTCGCATTTTTTTTTCTTTTGCATTAAAATATGTTTTTCATGTTATAATTATGATATCAGCTTACTTTCTGCAAATAATTAACTGATCAACCTACTTTCTAAGCGAACCTTTTTAATAGGTAGGTAGGTATTTGATACACATAATTCTAAAATAAAATTTTGCTTAACTTATAAAGAGCACCTATCAATATTGTATGCAGCATCTTCCTATATTTTTATGAAAATTTGAAGAAAGAAAAAAACATTTTTGCTGGAATTTATCGTTTCTAGATTCACAACAAAGTATTTGTGAGTAAATGTCAGAAATTCCTTATCTTATCACATGGCATCAGCACGATCTCATACAGGACTGCGCCTCAACATCTAGAGATTTTGGGGTCATAAGTCGCGTGGTTAAAAGATCACGCCACTCCGAAAGCTGTATGGAATTCGATTCCCGGCTATCTTTTTGTAGAATCTTTAGAGAAAGAACCAACAATGGGTTATAACTATTTAAGTAGGATGGTGTAAAGTGATTTTTTTTCGTTGTAAATTTTCTTATTAATCTTAATAAGTACATTTTTTATTAATTATTATAATGAGTAGTATGTAACTGTAAGTCTAGTCAATAATAGTGACTAATAACAGAAACTGGTTCCTTCTTTATTGTAAATAAGTAATTATGAGTATTACTTAAAATATTACCTAAATGAAATGGGCATAAAAACAAAACAAACATTTCCACAAAAACTACATTTCTCACTTAAACTAATAGGATACTTATAATTATTGTGTACTTAAAACTCCAACTTAAAAAAGGACTTAATATGTCCTTTTATTATTATGGGAAACATCTAAAGGTCCAATTAATTCAAAACCTATAGGTCAAAAGTAATTAGACTTTAATAAGTTTAAAACTGGAAAAGAATAGGTGTCACATACTTTAAGGTAATGACTAGAAATAAATAAACCGATAACCGCTTGGTATAACTCGTCTAGAGTTCCACCTATTTTAGATGGAGCGACGATCTGCGCAAACGGCTGGCAGGGACTGAATGCGATGACCAGAAGATCGGGTTCAGTGGCGCGCTTGGGGCAGACCTATCTCCAGCAGTGATCTAGCGCAGACTGGTGATGATGATGAAATATATTAAAGAAATGCAATAGCCCACTTGATTGAAAGCGGCCACTGTCGCCATGAATACGTGCAATATTTGGATTACTTGCTATGTGCAACTATGGGTAACAATACTAAGTGAACTTTTAAAACACAATAACAAAGTCAAAAGTCAGTGGGCTAAGTTGACTACAAAAGACAATAATATGTTTGAAAGTGGCCAATTCAGTCCGCGGGCTGAACGATCTGAGGGTTGAACTGACTACAGAGGCATGAAAAAAAAGCTAAATGGAAAATCAAGCAAAATAAAGTCAAGCTTTTCCCATTTAAGCTGCTCAACTTCCTTTTCGTCTTCAGATTCATACACAAAAAACGTGTTTGAAACTCTCTTAGAAACAAAAAACAATGAAAGATCCTCCAACACAGGTATATTTTATGCTTAACAAGAGGACCTTGGCATAAATCTAGTTTTTTGAAAAGCAAGGTTTTTAATTAAAACAATTTTCAATTTTGATGAAAACTATGTTACAATTTGTTTGTCAGAAAATGAGTTATAAACGAACAGTTAGACAGAACGTAAGGTTCTTAAGTATAGTATAAAGATCTTTAAAAGATAATTTTGGCTTACATACACTTAAATTATAACGAAGATCACAGCATCCATCATACCATCTTTACGAAACGTCAGTAAAAAATACAAAAGTCATGCTTTCAAGTTAAACAGAAAAATATAAGTTGCCAATTATATTTACCTAATTATAGTATTTTTAA
Source organism: Metalampra italica (assembly GCA_949699065.1). Taxonomy (NCBI): domain Eukaryota; kingdom Metazoa; phylum Arthropoda; class Insecta; order Lepidoptera; family Oecophoridae; genus Metalampra; species Metalampra italica. The sequence continues at coordinate 4,796,923 of OX452993.1, forward strand.
ATAAAGTATTATTAGTTCTACAAAAACCTGTAGTTAGTGAGTTTTTTTTGTTCTCAATGAAATAATTGTTAACAGTGTTTATTTAGTTTTTTTACAATTTAAAGGAAAAACTTTTGATGTATTTGGGAAAACCCGATGATATGTAAAAAAGTATCGAATAGCTACGTATCTACTGTTACTCATAATTCTTGATGTTTTTTAGGGTAAACTGGAATTGATAGATTAATGAGATTTTCTGCGAATTAACTTTAGAAACCGCAATTTTAAATTCGAATTTTCGATAGGTCATCGTAACATTGTAGGATTGTTCTCGATTATATTTTATTTATTTAAACAACTGCACATTTGCACAGGCAAACTTAATGTCCAACTTATAAATTTATCTTTCGTCCTTGAATGGTATTTCTTTCCAAAACATATGTATATGGTTTTATTACATTTTTTTGTTTTGTTTTATTGATCATTACAAACATAATACATAAATAAATTGCACAATAACCAATAACAGTCCTTTATTGCATTTAAAGTAGCGGAAACCTAAATAGGTTTATCTGGAGAAGAAATGTAGTTTTCTTCCATGACTGTCCCGGTCATTTCTTCCAGTAAGTTAAAACTCAGTATTAAGAGATGTAGGTACCAAAAATAACGTTACTGTGATAGGCTTGGACTGACGAACGATAGAAAAAAGTCTAGCTTAATACAAAAACAACAAAAGTGACCCAAAAACAATGATCATTATTATTATCAAATATTCTGTCTATGAATTTATCTTTCGTTCTTAAATGGTAGTTGTTTCCAAGACTTAAGTAAGTATATGGTTGTTTTACATGTACTTTTCTTCCATAACGATCCCGCTCATTCTTCCAGTGGGTAAGTTAAAGTTCAGCTTTATGAGAAGTACAATTTACTGTGATAGACTTCGACTGACGAACGGTAATACAAAAACAATGGAAGTGACCCAAAAACAATGATGATTATTATCGAATATTCTGTCTTCAAAGGTCATTTACCGAACTATCCGTTAATGTCGAAACTAGGTAATCCTCAGATTAACGGATTTTAGACATTAGCAGTGACATTAAGAGATTGGAGATAAAGGGAAATTAGCATACTGATTTTAAATCGACATACCGAGCTAGACTTGGTGACACCAGTAGGTTCAAATCCCGTTCATTGTAATTTACAAACTTTGGTAACATATACTTACTTAAGTCTTTAATTTGCCTATATTGTTTTTTACTAAATTGTAGCTAAAATCTAAATATTGTACCTTCTAAAAGAAGAGACATATTAAATGGTTTTCTTGAAATGTAGCAGAGATCAGGATCACGGAAAACATGAAAACCACTGTTCTGACAAAGTAAGAAAATCTGAAAATTGGGCACAAGTAAAAAAATTCTAAATTGGTTCTTGATAACTGACAATTTATACTAATTTATACTCGTAGAATCCGTGAAATGATAATGAAAAACCAAAATGTTTCTGATGATCAAGAAAGTATGCCGTCAATCTATACATCATCACTTCATCAGTACCTACAACGCAAATAATTCCACATAACATTTATATTCTGCGACAAAACGTACGTCGTACACAATGTGCTAGTGTCAATTAGAAATTAATCAATTTTTTATTTGATACAAAAAAAAAAATACAAAAAGTTTTATTTCTTCAACTAAAATTATTTTAGAATTTACAGTTGTTGGGACCCTCTTTTAAGTATATAGATTATACTTGTGTTGAAGGACCCGCTCTTCTATTATTTCATTTTAACAATTTAAAATTTAAGTTTACTTAAATAGGATTAGTTTAATTACTATGTAAATTACATAAGTAGCTTGAAGTGTGCGTGTGTGTGTGTGTGTGTATGTGTGTGTGTGTGTGTGTATGTTTTTTATTTGATATCACGAAGAAAATAATTTTTTCCACAATTTTCCATAACCAAGCAACTTTCATTCATATTCCGAGTTTCGATCGGTTCAGCTCGATCGGTCGACCAGACGGACCAACAACAAACACAGACGTTAAAAAAAACTTCGCAACGGTACCGGTTGTGACAAAACCCTTAAAGTACTCACAAATCTGGAGACATCAGAGTATTTTGTCCTCCAGTAGGCTTACGAATGAGAAGCAAATCGTAGTGCAAAGTGGACTAACCCATCTGGACGCCTTCACTTTATCTGCAATCATAAGACCCGTAAGACCATTCCGTTCATTCGGTCACTCATTCACCTCGGTCAGGATTTGACCGGAAGCGGCCCTTATCAGGCGGCCGGAGGTGACGTCACTCGAACATAATCAATGTGAGCCGAACGTGATTGTTATATAAATAAAACAATTATATTTTTTCACAACTTCTCCGTAAAACAATTCGATTGAGGAAATGTTATTATAAACAGTTTAAAGTTTGCTCCTAAAGTAAAGACTTACAATATTATGCAGGAAAGACGTTGAGAAATTAATTGTTTTATATTGAAAACGGAGTTTTATTATTGTTTCAAAGATTTGCAAACAAAACATTATTAAACTTGGGAAATAAAAGTTTGATCAGTAAAATTGTCGCTTTTAAAACCAAATTGGAACTGATAAGTTTAATAGAGATCCATTTAAAAACGTTTTCTAGTTAAAAAAATTATTAACTTTTAGATTACAGACCCTTTAGTAATAATAAAATTAATAGAATCAACAAGCAAAACATTATTAAACTAACTAAATAAATCTTTGACTTAGTAAAACGTTCATTTACCTAATCACAAATAAAATTGGACCTGTAATTTAAAATAGAGATTCATTTAAAATCATTTTCTAGAAAAAAAATCTACTAAGTAACTTCGAAACCATTTAGTAAGTATCTACTTTAAAAAAATACAATAGAATCAAAATTATTTTGTCAGTTCACCAAAAACATCTCACGGGGTTAAAAAAACCTGTAATCTAGCAAAAGAAATTCTCTTTGCACTTAGCTATATCAGATGAATGGACGCCGCCATGAAAAACTGTTCGATAATATTTAAATACTCTCACGGCTCTAACTGGAATCGAGTACGTGTCATACATCCAACAATTGTGATTCCACATGCCGTTCCAATAAAAAACACATTTCCTAATTTACCAGCGCCAGGGCCGTTTCATAATAATAAGGGACTTCAATTTCTACCGCCCCATACCAATCTATAAGTAGATAGTATTAACCAAGATGAACTGTGGTAGCCTAGTAGTCGTGTGTTCGAATCTTAGCCCGTATCGATGAGTTTGTACCAATGGGTTTTTTCTTGAAACTTAAGTACATTTACTGACTGCTCTCAAAACGGTGAAGGAAAACATCGTGAGGAAACCTGCATACGCCGAAGAAGAAATTCTTAGGCGCATGTGAAGTCCATCAACCCACACTGGGCTAGCGTGGTGGACTATAGCCCGCACGCCCTCGTTAAGAGGGTAGGCCTGAGCCCCAGCAGTGGGGAGATTAATAGGCTGTTGATGATGATGATCGATGAGTTTTTCGCAACTTAAGTAGATTGTACTACTACAGGCTTTTATGTGAAGGAAAACATCGTGAGGAAACGTGCATACGTTAACGATAAAATTTCTATTCTAAGGCGTATGTGAAGCCTACCGAAAATAGCATTGGGACACCGTTAGTTTAGCACCACAGGTCCAAACATCCTCACAAATTTGCGCTTTTATAAATATTAGGATGTAAACTAAATTTATATTTATTGCAATTATTTACAACTATTACAAAGATGACTAGTGCTTTTGCCGCCCCCTTAAATCTGCCGCTCCCACTTTACTCTTGCTAAATCCGGCACTGCCAGACCACGGTCCGAACAACCAAGAAGTATTGCATCGAACAATGGTCTTGACTCATGTGACGTGATTCATTCAAATCGGTTAACGTTGTCGATAAAACAGTATTTGATTTTCAAAATCACCGACCAAATTGTTCCATTTTTGAAAATAACCTGTGTAATTGGTCGTAATGCGATTCGATTTTCGAATATCGGTTTCGTTATCGACTGCTGGTAGGTACTGAAAGATTAATAAAACAAAGTTCTTTAATGTAAAGTGGGTAAAAGTAGTTCGTAAAAAATATAAATAAATTCTTTTAGATTGTAATTTACTTACACAGTGGTTTATTTTCCTAAGTTTTAATAAATGTTAGGTACCTGTATGATTTTTGGAATAAATTAAATTATACTAACTTTGTATACAGAACAATTTGTAAGGAAAAATAGAATATTTTTACATTAACACGATACTGAAAGCCTCTGTAAAATATTAAGTTCTGCTACGTATATCTTGTAAATGGTCGATAACATTTCGGCATAATCCTCGCTCTCCAAAATGAATGAAATTTTTTACGTTGGTAAATTAGGTGGTTCTGATTAGAACCTTCTATTTTGTGTGTTAAGATATTTATTTTCATTAAGAATTTTTACAGTTCACTTACATGAAAACATATTTATACTTACCGGCCCTAAGTACCTAACTTTTTCTCTATAATAAATATCATTTACGAAATAAGTCGTCTAGGTAGATTTTCCAAAGGTCCATTATCCATCACTGACTAGCATATTGCCGATATAAAATATAGACTTCTGATCAGAATCACCTACTTCTAACAAAAAAATTTTGGTTTTGTTGAGTCGATTTCGGCGCTTTTGGCGACTTAGGTCTATCAGGAAAAATTACTAGTTATAAAAATGTCGAATTTACTTCTATGTCTGACAATAACTAAACAATAAGTATATGTATTTATTTATGTTCACTTAGGTTGTGATAGCGAAGTAAGGCTATGTTTTAAATGTGAAAGCGAAGTAAGGTAGCGAAGTAAACAAATCACCTACTTACTAATATTATAAATGGGAAAATAACTATTTCTGTCTGTTTCTTACCTCTTCACGCCTAAACCCCTGAACGGATTTCGATGAAATTTTGTATGGAGATACATTGAACCCTGGGTCATGATCGCTCTACGTAACCAGTTTCGTACGAATACTTTTTTTTTCTTCCTACGTAACCGGTTTTGTAGGAAGAATTTTTTTCTTTGTTTGATACTTTTTTTTTGTACGTAACCAGTTTCGTATAAAGAATTTAATATATTATTACGAAACTGTCAGTATTATTTATGATTTAATTATTAAAAAAAAAAGAATTAATTAAATTTCTCATTAAAAAAATATATATATATAATTTAAGGGTGTACAGACACACGGTTTCTACTGCTTTAAATAAGTATAGATTACAAAAAAAATATTCCTACGAAACCGGTTACGTAGGAAGAAAAAAAAGTATTCGGACGAAACTGGTTACGTAGAGCGGGTTACGTAGAGCGGGTTTCGTAGGCGTCCGAAGGGGTCAGGACGTATACATTTTAGAGCGAAAAAAACTTACTCCTCGCGAGCGAAGCCGCGGCCAACAGCTAGTTAACTATAAAACAAAGTTGCATCAAACCACACAGGATCAACAGTTTCCCCATAACCGGAGGACGTCTGTCTGTCTGTCTGTCACAATTCCTTCTACGGCCCATGTTAATTGTTGCTTACAATTGTAAATAGGCAATTTATTTATTGCTAAATTACAACTCTGCTGCGACACAAATGGAAATAATTATTTTTGACATTTATTGTTTTTAATTCTTTATTTTAAATTCAGAGTCTTCTAAGATTTATTTGTTGTCTTTAAAATTCTTATGAGAAAGTCAACTTCATTCAAACTATGTATTTAAAAGTACAACTACCTAACGTACCTTCTACATTGTCTAATCCAAAACTAGATTTTTTTGTACTTTGGGATTTAGACAAGGATAGGACAATTCACATTAAAAGCTTGTAAAAATTGTATAAAGTTGTCTTTCCCTAACGGGAATCAAACCCACGACCTCTGGTTCTCAAATCTAACGACACATTATAGATTTTCCCGTGGTAGAAAGTAATACATCTTACTAACTGTGCTAACAAAAGCAATAGTGGTAGTTACTCTTTCGTAGATACATAATTATGAAGATTATTATTGATTTTATTGCATTTTTTGTCATAATAATATAATTCTGATCATAACGATCAGACCCTGCAGAATCGTTCATGCCATCCCTATCTCGGTAATTTCTGTCTCGCTCTTCTCACACATGTAATGCACTCGTCGTACTCCAATTAGTAAACAATTTCCACTCTTTATTCTTTAAGATAAGATCCCTTTTTAGTTAAGCAAATAAAATGTTAAGAATTCCAGATGGACTTCCACAGGCCAATAAAAATACTACTCTAAGCGCAGGCGTTAAGGTTTGATTCGTCTTGTATCAACTTAATCAATGAGTCTCGAGATGAAATGCCAAATGGATTATTTTTTCAAAAATGGAATTAAGAAGAGACAATACGCTCATTGTTTATAAAGATGGCGGACGGAGCGCTCAAATATGAAAGAGGTTATTACTTTGTATGTCTGCATCTTATGTTAATTTTACAACGTGTATGGTACAATAGCAGTAGATCGTTTTAATGCAAAATTTAAGTTGAGCGCGAAACGGAAATCCGCCTTGAAATGCCGGTTTTGGACAAAAAAAGAGTAACAAAATGAGTGTTTAAAAAAAACAGGAAACGCGGTGTTAAACTTCTTTCTCCGGATTCAATCAACTTTTATTTATAAAATGCTTTAATAAGTACATACTTACTTTGGCGTTTGACTTTTTAGCAATGATTGAAAATTAGAAATGGCCACGAACTTTTTAAAAGCTATATTATATTTCTTATCTGCATGAGCAGCTACTGGCTTAAGTGTGTTACTAGTATAAATAAATATGTAAAAGAAATTAGGTAATACCAGTAAAAAATAAAGAACTTTATTCATAAACCTGTGATTTACTCATTTAAAGTCGAACTAATGTGTATCTAGGAAAGAAAATATGCTGTGGTCCAGCCATTTTAGAGAGTAACAGACAAGTGACAAATTTGCAAGTAGCCCAATTGTTATTTTTACGTGCACAGGGAATTCCACTAGCAACACAGTGATGCGAAAATTCTATTATCTAAACATATTAAATTCAATCGCAGGAACGTAACGTTTTCAATTTTATTTACTTTATGGACTAAACGTTTTTGTGTAAATCGCTCTGCGAAACAAAACGAACACAACGTGGGTATTTTAAACATCGGTTCGGAACGCGGCAATAAAATCAATCATATTGCATGTAACGACTTCGAGATATGAAATTTTTACATTTGCCTCCCATTCGATCGATGGGCGTAGGCAGAGGGGGGTGTGGGGGTCGAGATCAGTGTTTCACGTAATATCGAACTTCGAACCTTTCGATATGATCTATGGCCGCGTCTTATCCCCGACGCCACTGACGCTCTCAGTTATAGGATAATAATTATTTATTCATCAAACTTATCTTACATTAGAGGTAGGATGTAGATGTAGAATCAATTCTTTACATGATGAAGAACCGCACACTCATTTTCTAGATGTGAAATATGGACTTATGTTCAAGTATTGTTGATTTATCATGGTCAATAATAGGATTTCGTTTCAATTAGGTACTTGCTGTTTAGATAAATCTTTAGGATTAAAAGTAGCAGTTAGGTGTACTAAACTCAATTTTAATTTTTAACGTCTTTTTTTGTTCCAAATTACCATTTTATGTCCATTGACGCTATACACGAGCTTGCGTCGGAAAACATCCAAATAGCTGTTTTAAGCATTACTTAGATATCTACTTATAGTTAGATTAGCTGATGAGGCTTGGTCCATTATGGACTTTTATGATCTTTATGATTTTATGATTATATAGATATCTAGAGAGAGATCATATAGATATCTTTTATGATTTTTATAGGCGTTAATGAAGACTTTACTTAAACTTAGAACTTTTACCTTAGAAACTGTATGGTTTTAGGGTAATATGAAGTAATCTTTTGTTTAACTAAGTACGTGAAAAAACCCCCCTTGAACCAAACCTGTTTACGGCCCCGTTCGATGAGAAATACCATCAGTATTCGGTTTTCGCTTAAAAATAGATATTTTGAGTGCTCCGTCGGAGATAAGTTAGATGGATGCTGTTTTAAGCATCAGTCAGATGAATGGTTTATACTTTTTCAGGGTTCTGTACTTCGTATTTCATAGAGCCGTAATTATATTCTAATCCCGGAATGTATTTTGGGGTTTACTCGAGTGCTGTTAAGTCATACTTATCGTCATTTATGACTTATATATAACTGGTCTGCTCGTTTTGAATCTTAAATGAACATAACCAAAAGTTGATTCTAAGAATTCTGAGGTTTTAGAAAGGCTTTAATAACCTTTTAATTACATAATTATAATCTACCACGTGCATACATACGCATCTACCTACTTACAATTATACATATACATAGGTACATAAATTCTTTTTAAAGTTTATTGAGAGCGTCAGTTTCGTCGGGGAGAAGACGCGGCCTATCATATCGAAAGGTCCGAAGTTCGATCCCCGTCTGGGCCATGTACCAATGGGTTTTTTCTCGAAACTTAAGTACATTTACTGACTGCTCTCAAACGTTGAAGGAAAACACCGTGAGGAAATCTGCATACGCCGAAGAAGAAATTCTTAGGCGCATGTGAAGTCCACCAATTCTAGCGTGGTGGACTATAGCCCGAGCATCCTCGTTGGGAGGGTAGGCCTGAGCCCCAGCAGTGGGGACATGTTAATAGGATGTTGATTTGATTTTAATTTGAAAGCTTATTTCAGATTCTTTCATATACATATTTACAAGAAGTTTCGAATCTCCTTGGTGGCGCGCGCGTTCCCTGTGGAGTTCGCATCTTGCATATTTAGTATCGGAACCTACGGTGCCAATTACCATGGTGGGGGGGGGGGGGGGGGTGCGGACAAAGGAAGCGGAGTTTAGGGAGGAGGTTGCTAATACAAATTTATATGGAGTTTGAAAATGAGAATGTGTGAGTGAGTTACAATATTGTAATCCATTTGACACGATTTTGACACCCATAGAATGCTTCTTTTACGCCTCTAAGAGGCCGCGGCCGCCAACCAAAGAGATCCTATCTCTATGTTTATTTACGTCAACTAAGCCATTTGCATTTTGGTATACAAAATGAATCATACTATTTGAACAGTATTCCAAAAGTTAAGACTTTTAAATCAATATCAGCCGTCACCACACTTTACCACCACCATAAAAGCCCATATTTAGCTTCACAATGGCGGGCGTGGTTCTCGAGCTAGCGGCGAATAATTATACTCTCCCCCCTTCCAAATACTTAGAGCTGCCTCCCCCCAAACGCGTGCCTTCATTGAGCATTGTCTTCGAGATGTGACCCTTGACGCGTGCAAACACGTTCGGATACTTTTCGACTCGACGTTTTACGATACGATGAACCGATGATACGATTCTGAAGGCCATAAAAATTTGACAGCAGACATAATTACCTCTTTTACCTTCGATATTAGTGTGAAAGGGATAGATTGTTTATGTACCATTTTTAGTGCTGGCAAATTTAAACTTTAAAAAACATTAACTAATTTTTTTTTTACTTTGTGGCTTCAGAATCGGACCCAATTGCATTATTCAATTAATTAAGTAATCAATTATATAATTATTTACGGGTCTTACACACGAAATAGTAAATAAAACTATTTCGTGTGTAAGACCCGTATATAATTATATAATTATGAATACAAAGCGCGAAAGTCTAAAAAGTAATCAATTGTCACTAAAATGTAAAAAAATTAATAAAGATAAGAAAAGATTATTAAGATAACTAGCTGTTTTCCGCGACTTCGCCCGCGTAGATTTTATCCCGAATCCATGTGTTCAAACATACAAAAATGCATCCTTACAAACTTTCGCCTTTATAATATTTGTAGGATTTTAAAATTTCAAAACAGAAATAGATGACAGTGATGGTCAGATTTTTACGGCCATAGATAACATATTTCCTCTGCAAATGGCAAGTTACCAATGAAATAGGCCCGTAAAAGAATGTGACGGCCACCCCGTGCGCTATTGCGAACGCGAACGAGGTGGCGCGTGCGACACAATACCCACACCCGACTTACGTAACGCCACGCGCGCAGAATTACTGAGTCGCGATTTCTCTGCCTTTCGCATACGAGCAAGAATGATAGGACAAGCAAGACAATGGCAAGACAATTTACGATTCCCACTAAAAATAGATTTTTTTAATTGGGGTTTACGGCCCTGGAAACAAAGTCTTTTAGGCCCACAATGGTTTGAATATAAACCCAAAAAACCGGCGGTAACAGCACAGCATGGCCTCAGAGTTAGTCGGCGATTTTCACTAAGGTTCACTCTTCACATCATTACTAAAGCGATTCTAAAAAATGTCTAGACGAAAAAAGCACACATGTTTTACATTTCCAACGTCAAAAAAGAAACAAAACGCAATTCTTATCTCAAACTCGTTCCAAATTCAAAATATAAGTGAAGCAATTGAAAAACGAAACGAACCAAGTTCATATTACGAGCGCGTTCCAAATTCGAGTGTATTCAAATATCGAACGAGAGATGGATTATGACGGGCGCGCGGGAGATGGAACGCTGGAACACCAATCTTGATATGCCACAAATCATTTATTTTTCCGTTTTGTTTTTTAAATAGACTAGACTATTTTGAAATGCCAGTTACATTATAGGTATTTCGTAAAAATATAAATGCAAATTGAGAATTGATGCGTAACTCTATCTGGTTTACAAAGAAAAATATCCCTCGTATATTTTCTAGACGCGTAAAACAATTTCTTGAACAGAAACATTTAATCAACCGTAGATTTGAATAAAATATTACTCAAACTTAAAAAATCATAATCTCAGACGTAGCCAGTTCGGTTTCGGAGATATGATCCCATTGATTGATGGGTGACCACGCTGCGTTTGGATTCAATTCGACTAACTCAACTTGGTCTCCATCCAAAAACATGGTCACACAAATTGAAGATCTTGTTACAATGGTCAAGTAATATTCTAAGTGTGTTGACCCCGGACCACATGGACTAGACTGAACCGTGTTCTGAACTTAATTAAAAATGTATAAAGAATTTATAACGTGTCGAGAACGCCTCCGTATTTGTCGGGCGCTATTTCTAATTGAAACTAATCAAATACAAATAGACGACATTTCTGTTTCCATTAAAAAAAGAAATACTGAACTAGTTTCACGGCAAACTATTTGCCTAATTTCCTGTTAGTGTCAGATGAAACTTCAAAAAAATTCTGACTCAGTGAAATATAAGGTTTGGAGCAAACTAATTTCGTTGCTTGTTCTATTTCCAAAACAGAAATTTGAATATGAACCGAAAGCTACATTCTCGAAAGCTTCCAGTGTTTGTGATTCGTTTGAAAACGGAACGCGTTGTTCTTATTATGAATGCGCTAAGGATGCGCGGGCGCATGCGCCCGACGGTTTAGTAACTGATGCATTAATGCCACGAATGATCTTTTTTTGTTCGACGCCCGGAGATTGGTCATTACACATCTGAATATGTGTTCTCCGACAAAAAGTCGGATCACGATTTGGTAAAAAGTCGAAACGAGTCCGGTAAGTAGATAGCCAAACGTGCTCTTTATACCATTACAATTTGAAGTTTCCGGGTTGATTTGAAAGTTTTTGAACCATCACGCCGGACTCAGGCCACTTAATTAAATTTATTTAATTTTCTCACGAGGAAGGAAGCCATTTTTGTAAATACCTACTTTAAAATGGCTACAATTTATTGGGTACCCTTTTACTCACAGCATAAGCACTGTCTGTCTCCGACGTTGTTGAGGATGTTGAGGCTAAAGGGCGGCTGGATCGATAGAAATTATTTTAAATGCAAATAAACCAGAAAATCACAAAATACTTTTTGGACATTATTAATACAGTAAACCCTTTTGTTGTGTTTTGTTAGCAATTGTTTTTTATTACAAACTGACAGTTCTATTTACAAATATTATACATAAAAAATCTACTTTTCCAACAAATAAAGTTGCCAGCTGCCAATATTCGTCGCCACCAGGTACGATTTTGTTTTGTAATGTAATCTAATTTATTTTCAATTTTGCATATTAATATCAAGTGTTATCTATTAATTAGTGTTTGTTAAATTTAATATAAAACTAGTTTTGCTTACAGTGTTGAATTAATTAAGCCCGTAATGACTCTGAAATTGTTTTAATAAATAAATAAAAAGATTTATTAATAACATAAGTCATATTTTCATCACATCTGGCTATAGAATTTATTTAAACTAGTAGTTTCCAAAGAAAATCCATTACGTAACTTCAACCTAAACACTCATTCTCCATTTTGTCTCCTAAACGTCTCAAACTCCAGCGCTCATAATTAAACTCCACATATTCCTTAAACGCGGGAATTAACCCCAATTGAGGGATCGCTCTATTTAAATTACTATTCAGCTTTCTGGAAGCGTGTGACACGTCAGTTACAACCTATTTAGCTCGTGGCAGCTCAGGAATGCAGTTTCAAAAGTTCGCTTCGATTTTTAAATGAAAGGACCGATATTTAAGAATTACATTTAAAAAAAAACTTTGTAAGTAAGTTTATTACAAAATAGACGATTATTTGAATGACAATGATGGTATTAGTGTTACTTCAGCCTCGCACAGTCTTCGTACAAACTTGATTTTAAAAGGTATTGCGGAAGTTTGTTGCGCCTTCTTAGCGCTAACACCCAGGAGGCTGTAGTAATAAAAATTGGCGTCTAAAAATGTACCTAGTGTACCTACTCATGTTGCAATAAAATATTTTGAGGTTGATTTTGAAATTATTAGTAAATGCAACACAGACTGTTTAGTCTGTGTTATTCGATTGACTGTTTGATTCGATTGCTTCATTGTTGACTGTGAAATCCTGACTGTGAAACATCCTGATGGCGAATTGAAAAGTTTTCTTTATTTTTATCGCGCGTTCTCCACAGATGATTAACTACTTACTAAAGGCTTTGTTATTATTATCTATACATATTTTCTATGACTTCTTTGTTTAAAACGATTACGTTTTATCGATTCCCATACAATATACCATTAATACAGAAGAAACAATTTGAAACAGGCAGTGTGTACACATAAAACGCTTGTGGAAATAAACAAATCGAGCGGGAATTACTCATCTTATTGGAACTTAAACATCGTCTGCTGCTTCTCAATATTGGAACATCTGGAACGCTTCCATACTTATACTTGACATATACTTAATATATACATATCTGGGGATTTTTGTGCAGTTGTGCGTTTTTGTGCTTTTGGTTTATGAATTTTATCAAATGTATTACGTGAATAATTATAAATACTTTAGTGTAGAAGCCTCCATGGCTTTTGTCAACTTTACTAGTGGACATAGTTTCTTTAGGTCTTTGATTGAGCACGCAAATGAGGGCAACATGTTTTTATAGTGAATAGATAATTTAGATTTAAAAACATTTTCTTTTTCATTACTTTATATTTCGCACGGACAGGCATATTATTTTCTGAACGACGAGTTCTGTGATATCGTCAAAGGATCTCTATTTTAAATGGGACTACACAACGTAACGATTCTGAAGACAGAAAGTTAAATTTTGACACCACTACAAATGTTTCTATCACTGCAACACAGTATTTAGAAGATAAGGATGTAGCTTCATCCTTTTAGTGCTGTCAAATTTTAAATGTGCGTCTTCAAAACCGTGCATAATATTATACCTAACCTATACTCGTATAAACAGATTTGATTTGTGATTCTAAATCAATCGACAGAGTCTTCAATAAGCTTATGAGAAAATATCTTCAGAAAGTATCTATGAGTTGAAAGGTGGAAGTGAGTATCATTCTAACACTTCCTAGAATAACAATTATGAACGTGATGAATGAATTGAATGAATGTGTGAGCGGAAAAATACAAATGACCCGTTGTTGACTATTAAATGACCGTTTCGATTTGAAGTGGACAAACAGTATTCCTCTTGTTCTTTTGCGATACAAATGGTCGTAAACCATACAGTCTTATTGATGGATTCGCAATTCAAATTGGATTATTATTCTGACCTATAATTCGATTCCGTTTATTGGTCTGCCAATAATATACTGCCGAATAACACCAGGGGTAGGTAATAACTCCATAGTTTACCATAAACCTGCAAAATTTCTTTTCAGTATTTTCACTTACCAAAGGTTTTACATTCGGTCTAATATTTAGATCAATGGCTTTTTATAATAACACGGCAACAACATGCCTACACTTGCCTGATTCTAATCTAGGATTGACTGTACTACGGGAAACAAAACGAGGACATAATAAATTCACAAATTTTGGTGCCGTGACCAGGATTGTAAAGAAAATGTACAAACATGTTTCAAGTCTACTTCAACCCATTACTGCGTTCAATGTACATCAAACCTGTAAAAATTGGAGTCCTGCAACTTCTTCATAGAATTATTTCTCGTTTCGGAACCTAATTTAAAATGAATAAAATCGGAAAAGTTATTTCCGAGTCGCAGCGTTGACGACCGTATGTAGGTCGTTACCGAAACTAATTTTCAATAAAAATGAATATTCCTTTTTCGCCGCCGAAGAGCCGCGCCCGATCAGCGGCCGGCTACGCTTATGAATTTGGAATTTGACCGTTTTTCGCCCCATTCCACGCCAGCAAATTAAAAATGTAAGAATTCTCGCTTGCGAAAGGAATTTATATTTTATTTCATTTCATTAAATCCGCCATCTTTTGTTTCCCGCGGCCGTTCCGATCGGAATTCATATTTTTCTGTGTTTTGTTTCGGTTTGCGAGCGCTGTATTGTTTTATTGTTATGTCCGCTCTAAAATGCTTCGTTTCGGCCGGGGTATTAATTATTTTCTTATTTTTGATGAATGCGCGCCCGCCGAATTTTAATACGTCTTTTAGTGGCGATTTACAGTCGCTTAATTTGGCTTTTAGAAATGCAATCACGATTTTCATTAAAATTTGCAATGCCATTAAAAGTATCCGTTCGTCTCCGGCCGCCTGTCAGATAAATACTTGACGTCCAAATACTAAGTACGCTTAAACTATTAAACGGTACGTTGGGTCGAGATACTAAGATGCGTATCGTTTACCGAAAATAATACCGGTAACGTCAGGCTGACATTCTCATGCGAGCTACTCGAGCGGTGCGCGATATTCCGCCTTCCGACCACATCAGGGATTACTTCTTGCTCATCAATCTCAAATAGACACGGCACTCCATTGTTCCCGTGACATTTAGACGAATTTAGAAATACACCACGAATAAATTGACGTCTAACGTAGTTAAAAAATTAATTAATATCAAATCAAACGGTCTTTGACACGACTTTGGATAAAACTGTTCAAAGTTATTTACGATTTTCATTTTCCTTCTACCTACAGATCCGAAAAATCATAAAGATTATAAAAAATTACATATTATATTTACATATTCCATTCGAAATCATGCACAATGATCATTTTGAAATCATACGCATACTCTTCAAACCCGATTCGTGACTTATTATTATGATTATATTCCAAATTCCAATTGTAATACTGGTATTTGAATGTGGAATAGAACGCATTTCTAATTGTTTGTCACTGGTTGGCATTTTGGCATCGCTCTAGCCATTGGCTGTTACCTTTACGCTTTGTGTTCGAATTTAGAAAAGCTGATTATTTTGCTTTCTTTCTGCGGAGCGATTGTGTGCTAATGTAATTGTTGGTGCGACTGGTTATTGCTGTAAGTACATAGAGCTAGGTGTAAACTAAAGGAAAGCGCATTGCGCTAACCTTGTACGAATATTTAGGAACTTGGAATAATAATGACTTAGTTTTCTCTACATAAACAAATCTCCGAAAGACCATAAACTACGAAAAACATCTAGACATAGTAATTTTTTTAACATGAAAGACTTAACAAAAATTTGCATTGACGTTTTGAAAGACTCATTTGGCATACCTAGCCATGAACAATACATATTCAGCTTCACCTAACAATAGCTAGTTACCTAATTAATTCATTTAATAATTGGTAAACTGTGTTGTCGGGCAATGCAAAGTCACCTACCCGTTCAGTTCGTTTTAAATATTAAATAAATAAAATTGTCATATATTTTAGGCGTTATTATCTTTTTGTTGCAATGCAGTAGACTTGTACATTATACGTACTTTTACATATAATGATTTTTTCAACACTCACTTTTTCATCTTTAAATTCACAGCTGCAATAATACAAAATAATAATCAATAACATAAAGTCAAATAAATGCTTAATTAATACAAGGTTACATGGCGACAATATTGTCTCCATTGCGTTAATCCGAGCTCCACTACTCCTCATTCTTAGCACGCGATAAATAAGAGTTCAGATGGATAGTTTCGTCTCGCATCGAGCGAGAGGCCATAAGGCCATAAAGATGTGAGTTCGCGATGACGTATTGCGCTTGTGTAAACTTTATTAGGGCTCTCATATGATATTTTTTGCACTCAATGGTAATAGTGTGTGCTATAAGTTGTTATTCGTCTATGGTTTACAATTTTATTAAGTGGTTTACAACTTTGTATTATAATATGACGGACGGATTTTAATAATTCTTTTACCTAACTATTTCAGAACAAAAAGGAATCGTTAATAAGAAATCTTCATCAGCCTATCAACGCGTCGACGTCCAGTATTGGACATAGAACTTCCTAAGACGCGTCACCACACCTATACGATTCCGGCTTCCATTTTCAGATCATTGGTCTATCTGGCTTCAGCTGCGTAATGAAAAAATCTTGTTTGATAACCCAGTTACGTAGAAGTATTTTTTATACCTTCATGAGGACTGGTTAGCTAGGAAGAACTAGCTTTTTTTAGTTTCATATCCAATCATTTTCCGGGGAACCCTCTTTCGCTTTGCAAAAATTTCAAAAAAATTACATTTTCTTCATCAACAGCCTATTAACATGTCCCCACTGTTGGGGCTCAGGCCTATCCTCTCAACGAGGGCGTTCGAGCTATAGTCCACCACGCTAGCCCAATGCGGGTTGGTGGACTTCACATGCGCCTAAGAATTTCTTCTTCGGCGTATGCAGGTTTCCTCACGATGTTTTCCTTCACCGTTTGAGAGCAGTCAGTAAATGTACTTAGGTTTCGAGGAAAAACCCATTGGTATATGGCCCAGACCATTATCTTCACTCTTTCAAATTAAATAGGTACCTATACAATTATCTATGAGGAAATGTCATCCCATTGACGTATTAAGACGAAGACATAAGAATGCGAGTATACAGAAACTGCAATCCAAAATGTTATTGTTCGTATGCCAAGTGTAATGTATTATTCCTGCCAAATTTCGTATTGCGTCCGATTTATAGGCTATGTTATGTTGGTACAATTCTGACAATCATATTGTTTGTTTAGTGTATTTTGATGGCGTGATGTAGAGAGACCAAGCCGAATTCGGGACAAACGGGACAACATCGGGCCCGAAGATCAAAATGCAACTTTAAACTGAGAAATAATAATAATGTTGAAGTAATTCTATGGATTTTTAAATATCATATTAAAATATACGAGTAATTTAAAAAATAAAGTATAAGAACTTGAACCTGCGGCCGATCTAGGATAATACCACTAAGGTAGTATTCTTCAACTTAAAAAAAAATTCGGTCACATTCGATAATGTTATCACATGATTACAATATCCGCATACATAAATTCAAAATAATCTGTAGCTAAGTACCACAAAGTTTTGTGTTTCATTGGCGTCTGTTACATTTCCCAAAATTCTCTATCAAGCGTCAATTCTCTATCAATTATTTTTTACAAGCTGTGTTACGCCTGCATAGACTAGTTTTTTTCCGCGAGAATGTCTCGACTAAAACTTGCAAATATTCATTATACGGGACACTCGTCTGGACTCTTCAACAGAAATCGGGACAATCGACCGCTCTAGTGCGTGAATTAACAGGAATAGTTAGAGGAAGCGCGTAAAGTACCATTATATTATCTGTGATGATGACAGGCGAAGTTGTCAAACACATGAAATGTCAATTAAATTATGGTATACGGCTCGTAAATATACTATACGAGTTTCTAAGTAAATTTACTACAAACGTAAACTACTGCATTGAGATTATTATTATCCATTTCAGGTAGTTATTCTACTACTAGAACATAATATAAATAGGTAGGTATTGTAACGCAAACTGCATGAAGTGACTGCATGTACAAATTATCACACAGTGTAATCGCATAAAGCGATCCCTTCCAGGCAGCCTTAGCCGAGGAGTATAATATAGGCTAGCGACAAAGTATTGTTGTTAAAAAATTATTACTTATAAGTCGATACGAAAATAATATTTACCTGTATAGTATGTAAATGATAAAAAAAAGTTAAATATGTCTTGAAATAAATGCAGTTTTTACCTAAATATTCTTAAGTCCGAAATAATATTGTCAAAAATTGGCTTTTGATATTCTCTTCTTCGAATAAATAGGTCTAAGAAAGATCTAAACGAGCAGTAGAATAAAAATATTCTAAATGTAACTATGTCTAAAGCTTTTATGAAATTTAAGGAGACTTCTTTAATCGAAATTTTGTTGTTTTGTGAAAACAATGTTGCACCATCATAGAATTATTTATTAGAAATTCTTCTCCTTATTTGTGTGAAGGAGTAAAATAAGTAAATACATCGATAATATGATACCTACCTAAATATGTCTAAAAGGTTTTATGAAATTTAAAGTAGGCTTGAAAATAATATTGCTTCATCAATTAGAATTATTTATTCGAAATTCTTCTCCTTGCTTGTGTGAAGGAGTAAAATGTTCTTATTCGCCACACAGAAGCCGAATAAGAACAGTACAATAATAATGTTCTAGAATTACATCTACTTATCTAAACTGTAGTGCGTCGGCTCGAAATAGGGCACGTTTGCAGCAATTATTTTAGCTCTGTCTTTCTGAAAATTGGCAGCCGTGTGAGATCTTTTGCGAACGGTATTCAGTTGAGAAACCGTTGTAACCACCACCAGCCTCGCGAGGCCTCCTCAGTCTAAACTTGTTGTAAGCAATCGTCACGGGAGATGGCTCAAGTATAACTGGCAGGGTTTTATAAATAAAGTGCCCTGATATGCGAATAATAGGTAAGTCCGAACGTCGTGCGTCCGATGCGTATTGAACTGTTCATTATTTTATTTTTGTCTGGATGTTGCATTTGATGGCGTTGGCTTTGTAAGTAATTTGTGTGACACGAATATTATTATGCTTATTATTCTTTATTAAATGTGAAACCATTTTTGATAGACACTATTGAAAATTGATTTAAATATTTTTTGAATTGGGAATTGCTTTTTTAAACTCAAGTAGAGATTTTTTCCGGTTAGGATTTTTTGTGGTAACCAACCAACCTATAAGCTTAATCATGTAAACAAAGTATCTGTATTTTTTAAGTCTAGAAACAAAAAACCAAAACATTAATAACTATTACTATAGAAGCACAAATTCATAATGCAACGCCATTACAAAACCAGTTCGCCAACGAAACAATAGAGCTTTCAACTTTTCGAAAAAAAGAAAAAACGTACAAAGCTTCGCTATTAATTTCTGCTACAATTTAATACCATAAAGAGAAATCAAAAAGAAAAAAACAAAGCAATAGCCGAGCCGACCAACGCCGGTCGCGCGCTGAAAATTTACATTTGTAATCTGAACCATTAACGTCTACAATAAACTGCATTGACATGCATAAGAGAAGGACACCGGTATCGCGGTAAACAGAGACACGTAGACCTCGCGGAGTCGCGCCAGACACAATAGCGGCGCGTGCGCAGAGCGAGCGAGACGGACGTATTCAGACGAAAAGGGATGGGTATGGTTTTCTCGATTGGTCTGCGATTCAATAATAGGTGCGTTCGGTTTTGTGCGTTTGCGAAAAATGCACGATTTATCGTTCCGCTTTCCGCGTAGTCTATTAAAGTGCGTGTGCGCAGCTTATTGTTGCTTAATTACGTTCGTAATAAGTTCAAAGTCGATGACATGAGAATACATAATGAATTTATTTATTTTAATGACAATTATTATCAATCACCTAACTTCCCCACACTTACTCAAAGTTTCTCCTAGGCTCCTTAAAATAAGACAAGATGTCTTCTCTGGCTTCAAGTACCATTCACTATTTAATACCATTATAATAGTATAGTAAGGTAAGTTATAGCTAGTATTTACAAAGCTTAGACATTCAAGTGATCACTTTATTATTCAATTTAAACAAAGCACAAAAAATAATGAACGTTTGTTATGATGTCGAACACCCTTTCTACACGACTATAAAAATTAAATTAATAATCATTATTGCATTCATTTGCAGTTAATACCGTTTGAACTGAAAGAAAAGCCAGGGCCGCAGTCAGGCTTAGGAATTGTGTGTTAGAGGGGTTACATCCCTTCGGCCGGCCTTATCACTCACAGTAGACAGTAAAGTACTGTGGGTCGCCAGAAGCATGGTGTTAAGTCGTTTGGATAGATAGGATCCTTCTTGTGGACCTTTTCGGAATTCTGATTCTGTTAATATCGCTTTCTGTATTCACAAATTAAGTTCTTAGAACTGTTATTGTTTTGATATATTGTCATTCCTACTTAAGATTTCCGAAGACGAAGACACCTAGATTGATATACCTTGATCAATGGAGCCCTATAATAAAGTCTAATAGTCTATTTTGAATAGCCAATAGCTTCAATAAAACATAATTTATTGTTATCAAAATATCAAAGGATCTAGTTTGTTCAATTCTTCAGTTTTTCTTTATTAATGCCTCAACATATCGCCTCCTCGTCAAGGCGAGGTCCTAAAAATCATGCAGGATATCGTATTTGATTTGGGGAGGCACTTGTACCACAGCCCCTGACTAGCTCCGTGCCTGGGCGCAACAAGTCTGCAACACAAGCGCGCGAGCGCATACAAAGTGCGCGACAGGTGCGCAGGCGCATTCCCGCGCGTTGTGCGAAAACGAGAAACGCCGATTAAAATGAAATACGCCGCGTATTCCCTCTAATTAATATTGTACACGATTTTAGCTCCGACGAAATATTGTTGTTATTTATGCGTCTGCGTCTACGCAGACTAATCTGGGTGTCACTGATTTCTGAATTTCAAAGTAACTATTTTAATGTATAATGTATAGGTACCTGGAACACGACTATTTGAGGTGCCATTTAGACTTTCGCGCTTTGTATTCATAATTATATAATTATATACGGGTCTTACACACGAACAAGTTTTATTTACCTTTGCCCGACGTTTCGACCAGGTTACACTGGCCGTGTAAATGAAAGGCAAAGGTAAATAAAACTTGTTCGTGTGTAAGACCCGTATATAATGATTTGAAGTGCCATTTCGCGCTGAAACTATAGTGTTGCCGGATAAAACTTTATTTATCTTCCTTTGATCATCAGCTTGCACTAGTCCAGTGCTGGGCATAGGCCTCCCGAAGGCGCGCCACTGAACCCGACCTTCGGTTTTCCGCATCCAGTCACTGGGCAGCCGCCTTACACAGACTTAGAATCCCTTCTTCGGTGTGTGAAGGTTTCCTCGCGTTTTCCTCTACCGTTTGAGAGCAGTCAGAAAACTGTTTCGAGAAAAAAAACACATTGAACCAGGGATCGAACTGGACCTCTCGACACAAGCCGCGTTTTTTCCATTACGTAACCGAATTTTTACATAACGAATGCAATTTATTTCAATCTAGTGACAAAGGCAACGATGCTCAACTGTAAACGAAAACATTAGTAATACGTAACACTACTGAATTATGTTGCATAGGAACAACCCTGGGGATCGAACTGGACCTCTCGACACAGGCCGCATCTTCTCCATTACGCCATCGAATTTATACTTAACAAATGCAATTTATTTTAACTAGTGACAAAGGCAACGATGCTCAACTGTAAACGAGAACATTAGTAATACGTAACACTACAGAATTGTGTTGTATAGGAACAACAAAACGCACACCACAAATAGCCAGACGTCTGCCTCAGTGTGGCACTAACCGATCGCAAATCGGCACCAAACTCGCTTCTTACTATAATGTTACGTGCCTTTATTATTCTTCTAGGGATGCCTTTTTATCACTTTAGACTAAGGTAGAAGCTGAAATTTGGAAAATTACTTAGATGTAACATTGCAAAGACACATCCTCTGATCCCACTTATCCCGTTGGGTGGTCTCAGTTTTCGCGTGATGATTTGGACTTCAATACTTTATAGGAATACTTTATATGAATCGATGCAAAATGAGTTTTAATATCGCGTAGTATTCGAGTGATAAGGATAGAGTTAAATTTAGAACTGTAAATTCATGAAAAATATAAGGTACACTTTTGGTATCCAAAAAATTAAATATAGTATGTATTTTATTTTAGGTTAATTTTAATATTTATTTGCTAATGAAAAGCAGAACTGGGCTATCAAACTGTAATTGTCGTAACGACCGAATAGCAGTTAATGTCAACAAATCAACTAAAGAGAGACTTAACAAAGTGGGAATGCTTTGTTTATTGTGGATGCCATCATAAAGTGGCGTTTACAGCACTTTTATGAATCCTCTGTGTCGTCGTAAACTATGGATTACTGGATTGAGTATTGAGTAGAGTAACTCTCTGGTAGAGTTTAAAAGTGGGATTGACGTACCAATTAAAATTATGATTTCCTTTTCATTCAGTATTCGAAAAAAAATTGTTCCTTACATTAAAACTAGACGGTAATTTGCGAGACGTTGCTTACCATTGTTGATTCATCAACAATATATATATAGAGCGTCAGTGGCCCTGGGGATAAGACGCGGCCTATCATATCGAAAGGTCCGAAGTTCGATCCCCAGCTGTTCCATGTACCAATGGGTTTTTCCTCAGAAACTTAAGCACATTTACTGACTGCTCTCAAACGGTGAAGGAAAAACATCGTGAGGAAACCTGCATACGCCGAAGAAGAAATTCTTAGGCGCATGTGAAGTCCACTAACCCGCATTGGGCTAGCGTGGTGGACTATAGCCCGAACGCCTTCGTTGAGAGGGTAAGCCTGAGCCCCAGCAGTGGGGACATGTTAATAGGCTGTTGTTGATTCACGGAAATTTAAAAAATGACAATAATATTTTATTTTAATAAAACATTACCACCGCTTCCTATGGTAGGTGTTAGCGCTGAGAAGAATGCGACGTAACATTCATTCATTTAACATTCATTATTAATAATTTATTTTATTATTAATATAAATTTAACCACTTACCTACTAATTAACTTGACGAAGTTTATAGCAAACACAATCACTTTTTTTTTAACTGTTTATTTTTAAACTTAGCAATAGCTTACGGAATACCGTACCTTAAACCCAATTTAGTGATACGGTCGACCGCACGTCAGAGGAAAAAAACAGTATAATACTGGTCTCTCGTACTATTGAAACTCCCAAATAGGATAGGCCAGCTCAAGGTTAATAAAGTGTTACCATTGACGTGCGGTCGACCTTTATCTTGAATTCAAACTTTAAAACTAAACTCCTAAAAGCTTTATAAACACCTGGTTAATTTTCCCAAACTTTTTATAAATTGAGTCGCTTCCAATACGTAATATCATTATGACAACGATTGCAATGTGCATTCATTTGAACTTCCTGTAATTTCAACTTGAAAAATTCCTCCAACTTCTAAATCCATTGCTTCACTTACCACAACTAACTTAAAATTCTTTTATACAAAGCTAGCATTGTATGTCGAACATAGCGATGTTGCAGCTTAAACCACATGCATCCTTTAACCCTTCCCAAGGACATTCACCCTGATTTTTTTCTCAGAAACCGATCGCTTCCTTTTTTCGTCCGAAAGTTTTTATTCGGTTTTAATTGTGAAGGGTTGAATTTTTGTTGGAATAATGTTGACAAGTCATTTTGATTAATTGTCTACGCACATCGTATCACTTAGGGCCAGACTTCTTCTTGTTATAGTTTTTTCCTATTCTTCTAAAAGGATTCTTTTTATTTTATCTATGGTCCGTCCATTCTATTAATAATATCGCCATAATCCCTGTGTTTTTTTAAGTAATATCTTTATGATCGTTAGTACCAAACATATTTTAATGTAGTTTACTTATTTACTTAGATAGTTCCATAAGAATAATAATAATAATGTTTTGGAAAAATTCACACGCGGCTGTATAGCCCCAAATTAAGCCGAAGCCTGTCCTATGGGCACTCAACAACTGATAAACATACATTTATACTTTTAAATATTTCCGAAAACCAACAGCTATGCTCATCACACAAATGTCGGTCCCGGGCGGGAATCGAACCCGCGACCTCTGGCGTAGTAGGCAGGATCACTATCAACTAAGCCAACAGACCAGTCAAAGATTGTTTGTAGGTATTATCGCATCGTACGTAGTATAGTAGCATCAAAACATAATAATTATTACTTAATTTTTTAAAAATTTAAGTAAGTAAGGTAAATAATTTTACATAAAATAAGTAAGTAAACAAATAACCAACCTATCTTACATCAATAAATAATATCATAAGCAATAAATATATATTGTAGCCCAACATAAAAGAACTTCAAATCAACCATAACCCTTTCAATTTTATCATTCAAGATTCAATCGATTCAAAAATGTAATTCAACAAACGCCCGCATAACGAAGAATGTACACAAAAATAGTATTACCCTTTGTACTTAAAAAAACACCCACATAACCCTCGCCCCAAGCTAAAAATTGTTCTAAAAATATTAAAATAGTCAAAAGAGTTAAATTTAAAATGGGAGGGTTGAATAAGCGTAATCCCAAAACTAACACAGTTGAGCTTCGTTCACGAATACTCACATTTAACTTGGTTCGTAGTATTCCTTTGTGACAAAGCTTTTGAAGCTTTTGAAACGTAACTAAGAGCGACCTAAAAATTTATAGATTTTGCAAAAAAATTATATGTATATTAATATATTATTAGTGTTACTAATATAATTTCTGTACATACTAAATGTAATTTTTTTTTTAAATAAACCTTAGATTAAATAATATTGTATATTAACTATGCATATATATTAAAAATTAAATATGCACTAGAGCACTTAAAGAAAACACTCGTATTTCTTTTCTAAAATAATTAATATATTTTTATTTTTATTTTATTCAGTAAGGTTTGGGAGTTCCACGGGATAAAAATCGTCGAAATGATCATAGCGATTTTTATAAGGCTTTTTGCTTGACCTATATACCATATATTTTAAGTAAAATATTAGAGGTCCTAATTAATAAAACGGCGGTTACACAGCACGATTTTCTATAAAAAGACACTAAGGTTCACATCGTCACTAAAGTGATAGTAACTAGATCTGGATGAGTGGTTACCAAATATACACGCTTAAAATTAGGTTTCCCGCAATAACCATACCTACACATTTACATGCACTGTTTAAAATACTATCACAAATACATTAAAACAAGCCTTTTTCTTTACTGCCTACATAATTTCAAAAAATCTCAATTTTTACACTTGGAAAATACTACGTTTCTTTTGTTTGCAAATAAATGAGTAAGAACTTATGCAGTTAATTTTGAGAAATGAAATCAAAACATTTTGTGATCCAAAACGGAGTTCCATTCATATTAAAAAATTCTGATAAATGTATTCTTTTGAAATTCTTTGTTGAGAACAAAATAGTGGCAAAGGGAGCGCCATGACGAAAGCAATTTAAAAATGGAAGGGTTTCGCTTTTCGGTCCAATTTTAAATAAAAACCGGCCAAGTGCGAGTCGGACACGCACCGAGGGTTCCTTACCTTGGAAGGAAACGTTTATAAGGTTGTTACCTAGAGGTCTGTGAATACAAACCAGTATCGCGGATTTTATGGCAGTTTCAGAAATTATATGACAATGTATGCGACGTAATAATAAGTATAAGGAAATGAAAACCTATTTTAAAATGTACCAAATGAAGCCCATTTCACAATTTCATATTATAACCCCATTTGACCTAGTAACCCTACTTTGAAACTTCGACCCCATTCAGCCCCTTTTGCTATTAAAATATATTTTTAATTCTTTCATTTTTAATAAAGTTTGGCAAGCTTTACCTACGTATATAAAACTATTCCAAATTCAAGTCGATAGTCTTAGTAGTTGCCAAACAGACGAAATAGATAGACATACGGAATAAGTTGAACCTTAAGGGTTTCTTTTTACCACTTTGGTACGGAACCTTAAAAATGAGCTCGCGACGAGTGATTTGACGATTCGGACGGATTGTAAACTGGATTATGCAATGCGAGAGGGAACTATTTTATTGAATCTATATTCCGCTTCCAACATTCTGGTGATTCTTATATTTTTTATTACTAGTGACGTAATCACGTGAGTCTTTAGTATGATGTTTTTTTTACCTAGTAGTTGTTTGCACTGCGGCGTTGTTTATAATAATAATAAGCATTTATTTTCAGGTAAAAACCCATTGTACATATAAAAATAGAATATAAAAATAAATGTTCGGTTTGGTGGTTTTCCGTGGGAATATGTATTTTCCCGAAGTAAAATGGCCATCAGTCAGATATAAATAAATAGCATTCCTAATGGAAATAACTTTTAAAGTAAACACCTATTTGTACCCTAGTTTATGAAGATTACTTCGATGCGTGTGTGATTTTCAGAAACTGTACTTCAGAGATTTTTAATTTGATATAATAAATATCAAAGGCGGCAATCTGTCGTTTTTACCGAAAAGGGGCTTTGAGTCTTGGTCTAAGAAAGTTGTTTAACTTTCAACTCAGATTCCCGCCTTTTGTTTAACGAAAGAGACTGTTTGAAAGATTCAGTTAAGATCCAGAATCTAAAATTAGAGCAACACGAAAGAGTTCGAATTACGTTCTCATCCACTTGAGGCATACTTTTAAGTAATTTCACTTGTGTACATAAACCCCTTCCAGTCGGGTCGGAATAATACTCACGCACACATCGCCGCCGCCGCAGATGGTGATTCCATAAAATAATATTTCATGTAAAGCACTAACCGCCCGACCGAGGGCGGAAGGATTGAGTTCTATTTTTAAAATTTTATATTTCGAAGCAATTCTGTACAAACCAATGTTTTATTCCTTTTCAGAATCGTTACGGATTTCAAATTATAGGTACAATATTTACACAGTGTAACTGCCGTGTATAAGTTAAGCTTGACGAAGGTCAATCAATCTTGGAATGCGTCGGTAAAAGTAATTATTTCAAAATTAGCAGTCTAATAAAATGTCATTTTAAAATTTGACCTCTAAAGTTATTTGAGCATTTCGCTCGTGACCATTCGTCAATTAAAAGCGGAGGGACTCGTTATTGAAGCGAATAAAAAAGAAATAAATCTCGGGGCAAGTTTTAAAAAGCTCCGTTTCGGAGTAAAGAATGTTGTGTACAATCTCGGTTCGGACAAAAAAGTGACAACAAATAAAAAACCAAACACAACGCGGCCAAGGTACAGATTATCAGCGCTAAAAGGGTTGCTCCCGCGCTCTCCTCCTTTTGTTCCTTCCAAATTCAAACTTGGGATCCGTACAAGGAGCGTTCGAATGCGAAATTCTATTTTTGAATATTCTACCGAGAATTTTTAATTAATGCCGCTCGGGCGTGTTCGTATTTTTAAAAATCGTATTCTGTTTTAAATCGGCCCCGATATTCAATTTTTGCGTTCGATTTCAGTGTTTTTTATTTATGTTGTGCGATAATGACGTTTCGGTTTAAGTGCTTTATTTCGATTGCCGATTTTATTCCGATGTTCTCCTTGAAGGTCGGTAGTTTTAGTGATTAATGGTCCAGATATGTGGAGTGCTTTTTAAACGAAATATTGAATTTAATGATGTTTTGTGAAACTCCCCACGGTCTGTTTTTGTTTCGGTGCGCGTAGGCGGATTTCTATAGGCAGTTTCAATGACACGTATTTCCACATCTAAGATAGTTGAATGTTTTATTTTATCGATCACTTCTGTGCCCCGATCGATCAGTCTTTTTGTCTCCGATATTATTAAATATATTGACCTTAATAAAAGGCTGTTTCGATGATAAAATTTTATAACCGCTACTTTAAACGATCAACGAGCAATTTTGTGTATGATATCACAATGGGCCCTTATAAGAACCCAATGAGAGTGCTGCTGATATAATACTCACCTACATGATTTTCCAGTAACACCGCAGTATGACAAACGTTTGTATATGAAGTATTTTAGTCTGTGGCTGGGCATGCACTTTAAATGAGTAACCAATAAGTCGCATTAAGGGGTCACTTGACGCATAGCCTCACACGACCAGCATACGCAAGTCGTTGACCCCAATACGCAAATAGGGACTTAATAAGATATCTATGGTCATCATTTTTACCATCTTTCTACTAAAAATGGTAACAATAGTGACCAGAGAATCAGAAATTATAGTTTTAATAATAGAGTAGGTACTCCGACATCGGTCGATTCTAACCAATAATAATCATTCGTTCGTATAATGGCTCCGCTTAATATTCCATTTTCGAAAATATTTGAACCGTCATGCTCGTTCTATTCCTTTGTACCGGCACCAATACGAGCTGCTGTTGAATAGCTATCAAGATTTTGAATTTGGAATCGATCGAACGGAGATTCTTATTAGTTTGAAAATTATTTGATGACTTTCGTGTTAACTGTTACTATGGGCAGTTAAGTATTGGGCAGTTTTTTCTTCAGTACCATAATGTAACGCCTGTTTCTTTTCACATTCCAGGTATTTGGACGAACTCTACAGCATGTTTAGAAATTGGCGCGCGAAAGGATCGTCGGAAACACGAGACGTGTCACGAACTCTTCCACGAAAGAGTGAGTGTAACTCTTAACCAAAAAAGGGAGATACTTCGTTTAATCAATGTAAGAGATTACGTATCATCCTACTTTGGTTTCTAAGGTGTAACTAGATCTAATTAGAAATAAAATTGTATCAGAAACACGTATAATTCAAAAGGCAACCCCACATGCAGGAAATTTCATTAGATTCCCCTTGCTTTATGAGTTTATTTTAAAAATGGAAAGCCGAGCGCGTTCACAAAAATAATTGATGGAACTGGCGGACGCACCCCTTCGTAATCTCGTTGCCCGCTCTCGCACGGATCAGGCGGATGCTACAAAAAAGTGTAGTTAGTTATCACTGGCTGGACGCATAAATACGAAAACAAAAAAAAAATTAAACAAGATTTTATTAAATAATACCATAAAATTTTATATACTGTATTGTCTTCAAAACCAGTGGTGGGTGCAAAATTTCAGCATGATGGGATATCGGGTAGTGGTCGAAAAATCGATCGCAATATTGCTCCCGGACAGACAAATAAATAGGAAACCAAGTTAAAATATAAATTTTTTAAAAAGATTGTACCTACTACAAATACTTACCTACCTACCTATAGATTTTAAATAACCGACACCGAATTTAAATCTAGATATAGGTAAGTATAATATACTTATTTCTGTCCGGAATATTATGGAACAGAGTTATTGATTTTCTTTAGCATTTAGGCAAAAAACAAAACAATGAAATAATAAAATTTTATGTTCCGATGCCAGGCGCTAAACGTAATGGCGTTCGCTTTTCGAATTTGGAATTCCGTGCGCGCCCAAATTTTTAAGGTCATATCATCATAAATTTTCAAAAGGTGCGTTCCGATTCGAATACGGGAAGCATTGACAGGTTTTATTAGAACGCACCTCTCTTGCATTCACAATCGAATGTGTAATTATAATCAAGAAATCGAGTCCAAATGTATTGATAATAAAAATTCTGTTTTTGTTCTACAACCATTGAAACAAAGACGCGGTAATTCGTATGAAGTGACTTGCATTTAGTTCGGTCTCCTTTGTCTGTCTGTCTGTATTCACAAAACGATGCATTTTTTTTCTACTCAGTTCCCTAAGATAATTGTCGTTAATAATTGAGATCGGGCGTCGATTGCAGATGTTACAACGTGTAGAGTTTAATTTAAAAATAATTTTTCGATTGGGCAACACCGATGTGTTTAGTCTTTTATTTGTTGCTGGCCGCTAATGATACCCATATAGGTAGTTACAGGACAAGAAGATATTAAAAAAGTCGTTCGAATTCCAAATTCACGACAGTTTCTGACGTTGAAAAGTTTATTTTAACTGAATTGCAACAGTGCAGTTACTAAGTTCGAAAAGTGTATGGTGTCATGAATAATGTATGAACAACTTTATACTTCCCGGGCCGGGTTTCGGCAAAAGCTGACATTTTTGGGAATAAATTCATTGAAAAACGCCTTTTATACGGCATTAACATTATTTATGTGGCCGAGTGCCGGACACGGCGAAATGACGAAAGTTATACTCGATTGTCTGCGAATTCTTTCGAAAAACCAGAATATGGTATTGAAAACAACCATTTTCTGACCAAAAAACCTCATTTGATTGAAGTGATATTATTTTGTCACATAAACACTGACAAAATTATTAATACCTAGAACTCAATGTTGTCTGCCTGCAACCTTTTTACAAAATTGCAATTTCTAATTATAGAGATCCCGTTAGTAAGCAGTACCTATTCATATTTAAATTCAAGTAGGTACCAAACACACGCGTAATTTCTGTGTAAATTCTAATTACGTATTTTGAATCAAGCAGGATGCGATGCCCGTAAAAGTATTTGACGTTTCTTATAGGACCTTATAAGCTTCCACCGTTATAAGCCGGCAACACTAAAAGCTAATAAGCGGATATTGTAATAGTGCGTTCCACTTTTGAATTAAAAAAACAAAAGGAAAACGCGCGCACGTCGCGGCGATAACGCAACGGATTCGAAATTTTAAATAGTTCCATTTTCGAATTCCAATTTCAAATATGGAATGTCTGATTGTTTCCCGTTTTCGCTCGTAGTTTGCACTACGGCAAATTTATTGAAGACCACGGCAAAATTCGGAACTAAAAGGTTTATGTGCATTGTGATGTGAAATGGTTACTAGTAGCGCCACTGTCAACTGTATTGATAAATTTGTTTTATTGATGGTTTTTAATATGCGGGTTACGCATACGCATGCGCATGCGCGTTATTGAAGTTTCACAATGGATTCAAGTGGCAATATGGCGGCTAGAAATTGTTGGTCAAAGTTGAAGTTTCTTTTATTGTTAGATATAGAATACTGCTTTGCCAGTTGTTGATGTTTTATTAAGTTTGATGGCATATCTCAAACATGTTCCATCCATTTTTCTCAGTTATGCTTTAATCAAAAATTTCCATTTCTAGTTAGGTACCTATTTTCTTTTCTGCCAATTACTCGTAGTTATTTTTTTTAATCCTTAGTATTTTGCACAAAATTTTAATTATATTGCAACAAACTGATGACAAACAAATCCAATTCCAGTGTATTTTGGAGTTATTTTCAGTGCTATTAATTTTTTTAATAAGTTATCAACATAATTAACAAATTTTAAATCCTGCTGTTAATTTTTTTTTTTTTAATAAATTTATTTAGTTATTTTAAATTGACATAATGTCAGGAAATATGTAGTGTTTGTGTTCGCACTTGCATAGCTAATGAGTTCCCAACTATAAAACATTGAAATTTCATAGAAAACACGTCGCACAATCGTGCCGTTTAGTTGGAAAAGTCGCAATAACTCAACGCCAATCAGTATGCAGGTCCCGGGTTCGATTCCCGCTCACGTATCGGTGAAAATATTCGTTCGTGCGACCACGTCATATATAATATTATTACACTTTCTACGCCTTTTCGGTCCACCTGACCACAAACCGTTATTGATTGAAAATTGTGTTATTTGTAATCTAATGTTTTGTTTAGCGCTGTTTTATGGCGTCATTTACGAGCGGTGCATATTAATTGATTTAAATTTATTAAACACCTGCTGGTTTTGTAAATGTTTTACGCGGAAAATAATATTTTTACCATGATAACTGGTATTCTACGTGCTAAACCAGAATATTATAAGCTCTTTTCATGAAAATCTGTGTGAGGAGTGAGTGATAAAACATTATGCACTCAAAATTTTTCATTTAACCTTTCATAAGGCCCCAGTTAACAGATATGCTACGTGAAAGTTAAATACACTATCATGTTTGTAATGCATTGGGAAACACATCTACGGCAAAAAAAATCATTAAGAAAAAAACATGTGGTAAATGCACTCAGCCTGTTAGTGCACTTGAGTTTTCAGATGATCTGTTTCCAATACACCTATTCATTGACATTGAATGAATGAGGAAAGAAAGCCTGATATATTCGCTATATAATAGCATTATAAGTAGTTAAATAAAAAAGAGGATGTTCTTCTCCGTAAATGTTTATTAACTAAGTGGTTTCCAAATCGCCTCTGCCTTATAAAGGGTTAAGAGAGACGTACTGGGGAACGTGGCTCGTCACCTTGAGAGGTCCTTGTTTGATGGTCATGCCAACACCAATGGATTTTACTAAAAACTTAAGTACAATTACTGACCGCTTTCAAACGGTGAAGGAAAACATCGTGAGGAACCCTGCATACGCCGAAGAAGAAATACTTAGGCTCATGAGAAGTCCACCAACCCGCACTGGGCTAGCGTGGTGGACTATAGCCCGAACGGCCTCGTTGAGAGGGTAGGCCTCAGCCCCAGCAGTGGGGACATATTAACAGGCTGTTGATACTATAATAGGTATTTGTTAGATAATAAATAATCACTTTATGTGTGAATGGACCAACCATACGCCAGGCCAAGATAAGAGACAAATGGAAAACCTAATAATGACAAATTGGCGATTGGCGAAACGAGTCAGGAAACGATCTAGAGCTTATTCTTGAAGCAGATGTGATTACAGACATCAGGCCACACGTAGACCATTTCTGGATAAGGAGAAGGATGAAAGAGGTCCATGTCCAAGAAGATACAAACCAATGGCCAGGGCGGATGAATAATGAAGAAGTTCCAATCATAAATGGAATCTATGCCTTTAACGAAGTTCCAATTTAATTGATTTCACAACGATATGAATACCAACTGTAATCGCTCGAACTTAAAGTCTAAATTGGTTCTGAAACGGCCCTGTTGTTGCGTCAAACGTGGTGAATTGGTGACTTCCTCGGGGATTTTTATTTTTATTGATAAAAGCGGCTCGCGAGCCCGCGACAACAATTGGTACAGATTTGGTCTTGAATTGGTCGAATCATGGAGCGATCTTGTTCGTCCTGTTACGAGTATCTTCGTATTTCGTAACATGTTGGTACGTTTTAAAATGTGCGTAGATTAGGGATTTCAATCTACAGCCTGTATAAGAGCGGTCTTGACTATCTAAATCAAGAAGTTTCGAGTCTCTTTGGTGGCGCGCGCGCTCCCTGTGGAGTTCGCATCTAGCATATTTAGTATCGGAACCTATGGTGCCAATTACCGGGGGGGTGCGGACAAAGGAAGCGGGCGGGAGGAGGTTGCTAATACAAATTTACCTATATGGAGTTTGAAAATAAGAATTAGAAAGTGTGAGTGAGTTACAATATTGTAATCCATTTGACACGATTTTGACACGCATAGAACACTTCTTATACGCCTCTTTATGGGGCCGCGGCCGCCAACCAAAGAGATCCTAACTCTATGATCTAAATGGTCCAAAAGGGTCGCAATTCTGAAATTTCTTAATTATAGTTTCCATTACTTATGTAGATATTGCGTATTCACGTGTTAGGTACCGTTTTTGTAATGGAAAACATTGCAAATGAAATTACTAAACTAAAACCATTATATTTAAATTTTCAAAGGCGGAGTTGTTGAATTGAATTTGATCACATCACAGCTGAGTAAGATGAAGCACTGCCGGGGGACAGATATTGATTTTTAAAAATGGCGCCCACGTAAAACTATTTCATATTCCGACGCAAACATGCGAAACTTTCACCCCATTTTCGAAACAGTGTTGCGTCAAATTTTCCATCGGTCCCCGCGTCCACTTACGCAACCCCTTCCGAAAAAAACTAAAAATAAAATACGGAGGGGGACTTTTTAAAATCGTTATTATAATCTCGGACGCCATTTTGCCTATGCACCTACTGTATTAATACCTACTATGGGGACGCGCCCTTCAACTTTAAATCTTTTTTCAACAAAAACCCCTTTGATGTTTATGCATTTCGGCAATATCTCCCGCTCGGATAGGCCTGACATTTGGCCATTTGGAGGATTTTACTGATGCATATTTTAGATTAAAACTTTAATGCCAATCGCCCACCCATGCGTGTGTGCCGATTTGATGACAATAAATCATCTGTTTCACTTTTGTTGCACAGTCCACTCTGTCATGTCTCGCATGATATAATTATTTGGTTTAAGGGTATCTTGTCTATGGTACAGAGCACTCGGTGACGTCGTACATCGACTCAACACGGCCATAAACAAACTGCAAGAACAATCAACGCGAACGTACTCTATTAATCAACTCATTTAAGACAAACAACACACGAAAAAGACGTGTGGGAAAACGTATCCAACCAACGCATTCCAAATTCGAATGAATCTGAAAGGCGAGTGAGATTTGAAAAGAGAATGAGATTTGAAAATAGAACACGCCATTAGGAGTGAACACAATGGTCTCATTGGTCGATTTGAAAAAGGAACAATTTGTTAAACGTCAAATATGAACTTTTTTATTTCCGTTGTAATGAAACGCTCAGTGTGATGTCTAGTACACATCTCGGCGTTTTTTGTGGGATCACGTCAGTCGTTTTTCATTTTGTTTTGTCCATACGTGTCTGCTATACTTATTAATGTCAAAATTAAAATAAGAACCCGAGTGTAATAGCGAAGAGCGCCGTAAGCGACGAGATTATTACATTACTAAAGCCGTTTAACTACAGGCAACGTCCTAATTAATGGGCAATGGCGTGAAAATTATCGCACGATCATACGCGAATGGGTACGAATTAGGTGCCCATATACAATTTCTAAGCTCTGTAAATAATAGAGAAATAAAAATAATATATCTACATAGAAGATTTATAGATAGATAGACAATTTGATATGTTTTTGCGTTGAGTGCCTACACATTGTCTATTCACTCGTGCATTCATATTTAATTGTTCTCCAGCAGACTTTCTATCCAACCAATTGTTTATCGGGAGATCACAAACACGACCAATGACATGAAACTATCAATATTTCTAATAACGTTTAAAAACAAAGTATATTAGTTTCGTTCGGCGGCGGCCATATTAATCATTGGAACGAATTTCCGTGCGCCATGTCATACGGAGTTCGTTTATTAAAAATGTGACGTATCAAGATCAACATCTCATAGAGTGAATGAGATAGGTCGTTAAAGATGCGTGGCGAGCGAACGAGATGGATGTGTGCTGACATTTCAACGGGTCATCAACCCTACAGGCGTCCTGCTCTAACGAGAATTCGAAGATTTGATTTGAATTGTTCCTAATTTGAAATATTGACTCGTTCGGTCCGGGCCTCCGAATTTTTTAATCGTTCTTATTTCGATTCACATGGTTTATTAAGAATTTTACAAGACGGTCGTGTTGGGGCTTCCGTTTGATGCCCCTAATGGCGCGGGTTATCCATAAAATACGTATAAACGGAACTGAGACATCGTTAGATTTTATATCTTTACAAAGATTGATAATGGTCATCAATAGGAAGTCAAAAAGGCCGCTCGATCGGGTTTTTAAAATTCACTAGTTTTGTGATTTAACACTGATTGTGAGTAGGTATAGGATAGGTCATACATTTTTACGATTTTGATTACTCACACGAGTAACATAATGATATAAACTACTTTTTGAGTTTTAGATAAAACACGTGATTGTACCTATTAGTGGAGTTTTCTTTTTTGCGACTGTAATTATTCGTAGGTACGCTGGCTTAACTCTTGGCATCCCTTTAGTTAGGATGTTACATAGATTCAAAGAGTTTAACATAAAGTCATGTGAAGTCATACTCATGAAGTTTTATTAAAATTTGTTAAAGTTTCGGTAGCACATTGTGAGTTTTTTCACCAAACGATTATTTGCGATTCTATATGTAATATCCCTTTGCGATTTTACATAATGATTCAAATGAAGGGAGACTTTAACATACGGGAACATGAAGTCGCATTGATGACGTTTTATTAAAAAACTAAGTCGCTTAGGGCGCGCCTAAGCCCGAATTAAAATGCAAGAACACAAGTCAGTATCGAAACAAAAGCTACAAAAATGTTAAGAACCAACTACAGTACAGTCATAAGCGGTCATAACTGGTTACGATCCATTTATGGCGATGTTATCCTATTGTAAGATCCTGCCTCTATAATGCGTTTTGTGCATGTGTTTGCTTACATCAATACACATATAGGTACCTACTTAATGTGTTCAATCGTTAATTTCGCCAGTAATTGAACTGGTTGAGAACCCAGCCTCGCAAAAAGCCGATGTTTCTCCGAATCCGGGCGAAGTACTAAAGTGTACCGATCAGATGACGTCCGAGACATTTCGAATTTATACGTTCATAAAATTCTTTTGTCAAATTTACGTCGGGGCTCCATATAAAGTGGCCACACCGGGGAACTGCTGGATTCTTTACCGAAATCATCGTCTACGCAGTTTTTCTGTCTGTTATTATGTCCGCTAAAAATACTAACAAAAATATTTTTCCGTCTCCATTAAACTGCACTTGAGACTCTCACGCGTAATCCCCGATGTGACGTCTAGAGTGGACGTACAAAAAAAAGAAAGTACAGTATACATTCCATTGATAATTACTTTAAGAAAATCTCTACCGAAAACGCATTCATCATTTATCTGAGAGCGATATCAGCTACCTAGTTGGACAGTCCAGATTTCTATTATTCATTAGTTCATTGTTGCGTGGCGAGACGGTCGACTGTGCTGCAGCGACCCGAAATTCTGTACTAACCGCCTTTACATTAATAATTACTTCTCAAAATAATGCTAACTTTGATGCACGACTCCGATAAAAGTCCGGTACGGTCGGCATAGCTACCAGTATACAAATGAATACTATTGCCACAGAGTAGGCGACAATACAGAAGGCACAGTGTCGGCTGTCGGACCTACGCGTGACATACTGTCACTCTAGACGTGCGAGTTGTAAGCTCTGTTTGCATCGTTGAAACTTCAAAGTCGTGCTGTGACTTCAATATTATTATAATAAGACGTTTAATAAGACATGTCATAAAAGGTTAATTTGCAAAGCGAAGGTATTTCTCTTATTCCTGAATATACTTCGTTATTGTAATAAAATGTAAGTAATAGTGTAGAGTTATAGTCAGAAAGTCATAACATAATATTACTACATTATAGGTACATTCGACTTTTAGAAAAAAAATCAAACTACATTAAGTCAATCAAGTTGTACTAATGAAAATACACAAGTTTTCTACCAAGGGATAAATATTTACCTAGCCTGATCCTAGAAATTAAACTATTAGATTAAATTTTTAGGTTGCAAGAAGGCTCTACTTACTGTCTTTCATAGCTTTAACGTTGCTTCCGAAAGCCAGAACTGCTTACTATGGCCCAAACCTGATATACTGGTCATCACTGGTCTGTGCGATTGCGCCAACTATTGCATCAGTTAATTAATTTCATACGGTGTCAGGATCGATCACATGGGATTTGGTAGCGAGCCGGCCATAGATCAAACACATCCGATTCTGTTGACATGACACCCATAGACAAGACGTCTGGATCTACATACGTGTGTGACGTAGGCACAGTTAGGTTTATACCTACTTTAACAGCGTCATTGAAAAGTTATGTCAAGTCTTGCTTATGTTAATATTGATAATTTGATAAAATTTAATTGTGATGCGTTTAATTTGTTTTATAGAATAAACACCATTGGACGGAGAGTGACGGAGAGCTCGCCTGTTAACTAGCGTATGATGTTACACGAGATGTTGATGTTTCCTCTTAAATTGACTCAGAGACAAGGGTTTACGGAAGTTCTAGTCGTGATCTTAACTTTATTAAACTTAATTTTAAAGTAGGTACATAAGTCTTAGTTAAGCTGTCATCTCTGAACAGCTAGTAATCTCTCTTTCTACAAAAATTTCAAGGTATTCCTAAAAAGTAAC